>JAACIZ010000005.1:842838-3559884 GCA_017140785.1 Calonectria pauciramosa | reverse complement strand
CTAACCCTAACCCTAACCCTAACCCTAACCCTAACCCTAACCCTAACCCTAACCCTAACCCTAACCCTAACCCTGATCTTATTATATTTATTCTAAAAAAAAATAAAAAATTATAACTTATTATAAATTATTAATAACTTAATAAAAACATAATTAAAAACCAAATTCCTTTACCCTTAATTAATAAAATAAAAAATTAATTACATAGTATAAATATTTTTACTATATTAAATCTAAAAAAAGCCTATAATCTAATTCATATTAAAAAAAAATATAAATAAAAAACTACTTTCTAAACTAAGTTTAGATTATTTAAATATCTTATTATATCTTTTAGACTTATAAATATCCCTATATTATTTTAACAAATAATTAATAATATCTTTTACAAATACCTTAATATCTTTATTATTTACTATCTAAATAATATCCTAATCTTCTTTAAAAATAAAGAAGAATATAAGGAATATATCTATAAAATCTTAAAAGTACTCTAGAATAATAAACTTCTTATTAAATCTAAGAAAAGTAAATTCTATACTATAAAAGTTAAATTTCTAGACTATATTATCTTACCTAATAAAATTTATATAAATCCTAAGAAAATTATTATTATTAAAAATTAGAAACCCCCTAAAAATATAAAGGAAATATAAGCCTTTTTAGGATTTATAAATTATTACTAAAGATTTATCTAAAACTTTAGCAAAATTATAATATTTTAGTTAATTCCTAACTATAATAAACTAATTAAAGTAAAGAGTTTATATTGGTAAAAGAATACAAAGTATATAATAATTTCTAAGTAATATTATATAAATTATAAAAAAGGTATTATATTTAATAATATATTAATTAATAATTAATATAATTAAATTATATTAAAAGCTAATTAGACTATTTTTTATAATATAATTAACCTATTTATATACTTTATTTAATACTATAGATTATTACCTTATATAATAGCTTATAGTATATACCTTAGCTTATAATTATAATCTATAAATTATACTATAATCTATATCTAAAGTAAATAATCTATTTTTATTAGCTAATTAAAGGTATAGAATAGTTTTTTTATAATTAGTATAATATATTAATTAGGTATATTATAGGGTTTTGCCTATAGTAATTACTTTGGGTGGATATAGATTATAATATAATGTCTTTTTCTTATTAGTTTTATTTTTAAGACCTATTATTATAGCTATTAATACTTTAGTATATAATTTAACCTTTTATATATTTTTCTTATTAATATATTTTCCTTAAAGGCTAGAAAGTATTTTAAACTTATAAAATTTATTGCTTATAATAATATCTTTTTTAATATATTATATACTTATTATTCTTAGTATAGTCTTAAGTATTTTATTTATATATATTTATTAAAGTATTTAAAGTATATTTATTATAATTAATCTTATAATATAGTAAGTATTATTATTTCTACTTATAAATATAAGATTATTTTAAGTATAAATAATTAATATTAATATATTTTTAATAATATTATATATTAAAAGTAAGACTATTTATATTAATAAAGCTAAGGAAAAGGCTAAAGAAAAATTTTTTGTTATCTAAATAAGGCTTTAGGAAAAATAAGTAAAACTTAATAAAATATTAAATTAATTAATTTATTTTTATTATTAAAAATATTAGCTAAAGATATAGGATAATAAGATATTATAGTAAGGTTTAAATTTATTAAATAAATTAGAAGAGGTAGATTAAGTAGAATTGGATATTATTATAAATATATAAATTGCCAAGATTATTAATATAATTAATTAGAATATAGTAATTAAGAATTTTTCTTTTTTTAATTTTCTTAAAGAAATTATTTTAATATTTTTAAGTAATATATAAGGTTTTTAGTAGATTTTTATATTATTTCCTTATAATCTTTCTACTTAATTCTAAATTTCTTATCTTCTATTCTTTATTTAAGAATTTTCTTAACTTCCTATTATTCTTTAAGATTCTCTATTTCTAGTTTATATTTAAGATTTATATTAATCTAGATATTATTATTAGGTTCTAATAATAAAATATAGAAAATAAGGTAGATCTTAATATTTTCTAGTAAATCTAATTTATAATTATTTTTTAATATTTTTTATTTTATAAAATAAAATCTAATTTATATAAAGTCCAATTTTTTGTTTTATTATTTTAAAGTAAGGTTTTTTATTGCTAAGTAAACCATATTTCCCTTTAAAAAGGTTAGTCCCTTTAGCCTTTTTAGATTATAATATTACTTTATACTATTTCTTATAAATTCTAGTTTTATTTTTATTTTTTTATATAATTTTTATAATTTATTTAATTTAATTATAGCTTTTATTTAGATAATATTTTTAATTAATACTTAGTAAATATTAAAAATAAAACTAAAATTGGTATTAATAAAGATTATTTTTATACTATAATTATATAAGGTATTATAGGTAAATTAGGCAATAGATAGCTTCTTAATCTAGTTTATTTACTTATAATTAACATAATAATATAAATACTATTCTATTTCTTAATTTTATTATTTAGTTTATCTATTAATCTAAGGTCTAAATATAATACTAAGTTTATAATTAAGGCCTATAAAATATATTAGGCTTTACTAGAATTTTAATATAAAAAATTATCCTTAATTAGAAATAATTTTTATTAATAGTTTATATACTATTATAATATATCTAAAGAAAAAGTATATAAAAAGATTTTCTTTTATAGCTTTTTGATAAGAAAAATAATATAATATTTTTATAAAGTAATTAATAATAATAAAAATACTATTATAATATACTCTTATTATAAGATTTATAAATAGGGGGAGGTCTATAATAAAGTCCATTATAACTAATTCCCATAGTCTTTCTACTACCAACATAGACTATAGTTCTCTATAAGGCTTATATTAAGATTTCTTCAAGTATTAGCAAAGACTATATTTTTTATATACCTTTTTAACTTTTTTTTTTATACTATTAAAGGAAAATATTTACTTAATTTATTTAAGGATTTTATTAATTCCTTTGTATTTATATAATAGGTATTTATAAATTTCTTTTAATAGATTTATTTAATATTCTTCTAGGACTTAAAGTAAATTAGTTTATTTTTCCTATAAAAAATTTTAATTATATTCTTTAATTTTCTTTAATAATAGATTTCCCTATTTTACTTATTAAATAAATATTTATATAATATATACTTACTTTAGTAGTCTACTAATACAAATAAAAATAATTAATTTCTTAATTTTAATTATTATTCTATTAATTAGGGCTTATTTTAGGACACTATTAGAAAAGAATTATAAGAATTATTTTTTGGTCTAAGGCTTTTTTTTATAATAGTCAAGTCTTTAGTTAATTATATCTATACAACTATTCTTAATTCCTTTAATATAGATAATATAGTAGTTAAATTTAGAAAAATATTTAATATAATAAAATTGCTTACTATTAAGTTATTAAGTTATTATAAAATAAAAAATATTCTTATAATTAATAAATATAATAATCTTATATTTTCCGCCTAAAAAATAATATTTAAATTCTTTAAAAGTATTAACTATAGTAAAGAATTCTTTATTATAAATAAAATAATTAAGTTTAACTTTATTTAATTTATAGGAATAAAAGGTAATTAAGTATAATAGGCCATTTTTATCCCTTTATCCAATCTAAGTACCAAGGGCAAAATCTAAAGAATTAGTCTTTAGCTTGATTGGTTATTCTAGATTAAATATAGCTAATATAGATTCTATAATAATTATATCTTATATAATTTTAAAGGCTTTTTAGGCTTTATTTCCAAAAATAAAGATTTTTTTTTTTTAATAAGTTTTATAAGGAATATAATAATTTTACTAAAATTTTAAATAAATCTTTAATAATAATTTATAAATCCTAAGAAAGCTTATACTTTCTTTATATTTCTAGAGAATTCCTAATTCTTAATAGTAATAACTTTCTTAGGGTCCATATAAATTTTATTAGGCAAAAGAATATAGCCTAGAAATTTAATTTCTATTATATAAAACTTACTTTTCTTAGATTTAATAAAGAGTTTATTATCTTAGAGTACTCTTAGGACCTTATAAATATATTCTTTATATTTTTCTTTATTTTTAAAGAAAATTAGAATATTATTTAGATAGTATATAATAAAGATATTAAGGTACTTACAAAGGATATTATTAATTATTCACTAAAATAATATAGGGGCATTTATAAGTCCAAAAAATATAATAAGATATTTAAATAATCTAAATTTAGTTCAAAAAGCAGTTTTCTATTTATATCTTTTCTTAATATAAATCAAATTATAAGCTTCTTTTAGATTAAATATAATAAAAATATTTATACTATATAATCAATCTTTCATTTTATTAATTAAAAATAAAGGGATTTAGTTTTTAATAGTATTTTTATTAAATTATTAATAATCCACAATAAATTATAATTTTCTATTTTTCTTTAGGATAAATATAATAAAATAACCAACTTTAGAATTTAAAATATAAATATATCTTTTCTTAAGTATATCTTTAATATATTCCTTTAGGATATTAAACTATACTTAATTAAAATTATAGATAAAATAAAACTAAGTACTAATTCCTTCTTTTAATATAATCTTATAATTCTATTAATTAAACTTAAATAATTTTATTTTAAGTTTTTTAGTAAATAATCTTTTATAAATCTAATATTCTAATAATATATTTTTTAATTAATCTTTTACTATTATTATCTTTATTTTCTTAAAATTAAAATCAAATTATTAGAATTATATATATATATAGGCTATTATTTATTACCATTATTACTTTTAACTATTCTTATACTTATATAATATTCCTTTAGGTAATAATATAACTATTATATTATTATATTATCTCCTTGCCTAGTTAGGGTTAGGAGTATAAGATCTCTTATTATCGGAAATATTACTAGCTATATCATACTTAGGGAATACTTATACTTAGCTAATATACCAGCAAATATTAAGATTATATTAGTATAGCTATAAGTATCCCAAAATAATATTATAATTTCTAATATTTATAATATTAAAGTTAATTTCTTAGTTTTTTCTATAAATAAAAACTTTAAAATAATTAAGTTTTTTATTTATAATATTATTATTATATTTAAATATTATTTCTTTAAGATTATATATAGTATAAAGATTAGATTTTATTTTCTATAATAGCTTTAACTTATTAATTATTTAAGGATTAATATAATTAAGTTTAGCTCTACTATCTACTAATATAATATACTATACTCCTTTAATCCAGATTTCTAGTTCTAATTGTTTCTATTTATTAAAAGTAATTATATATAAAGTCTTTTATAAAAGTTTTTTTAATAACTTTATAAGTATATATTTATACTATTCTTATAGCTTTAGTTTTATAAAAAACTTTATAAGTTTTTTAGTAAAAACTTAATAAATTAATATTAATTTTATACTTTCTATAAACTATAAATATTATAATTAAGGTCTAGATAATTTTGCCAATTTTTATCCTTATAGTCTAAAGTATCTTCTAGTAGAAAAATAACTATAATATTATTATATTTTTTTCTTTAGATTATAATAAGATAATCTTTATAATAGTAATTATAGGCAAATTCTAGTAAAATATTTTTTATTTTAATAAAGAAGTATTTATTATCTTTTTTTTTTTATAAGTAGATTTTATAATTATAATTAAAATAATAAAATTATATTAAATTATTATATTCTAGGTAATTTTAAGCTAATCTTTTATTATCTATATTAAACTAAATTAATTTTAGCCATATTTTTTATACTTATTAATAAACTAAGATATAAATATTCCTGCTTAGGCCTATATTTTATTATAGCTTTTCATTATACATTTCTTCCTCTATATTCCATTATAAGATACCATTTTTGTCTCAGGTAGAGGTTTCCTACTATTTCTTAAGAATATTATTAGTATTTATATTATTATAATCTACTAAAAGTCCTATTTCTTAGGCTTTTTTTAGGTCCTATAGGTAAATATAAAGTATATTTAATTCTTTTTGGTAATAAGATTAAGTAATATATTAGTCTTATTTTTATTTAGGTATAAGAAATATATTATTTAATTTTAGATTATTTCTATAAATTATAGTAAAAATATATTCTATATTTATATAAGATTTTCCTTTAAATATAAATTACTATTTAAGATTTTATATTTTTAATTATATTATATAATTTAAAATACTTTTAATTTATTAGGTAATTATACTTAATATTTTATTTTTTAGTATAAATTAGAATTATTAATTAGTTTAGAATCCTTTATAATTATAACTAAGGTATTTTCTTTTTTTATAATTATAGTAAGTAATATTAAAAAGATTTTACTTTTATATAATTTTTAGTTTTATAAGTCCTAGGTATATATTATAGGTAATAAATTTATATTATTATTTAATACTAATATTTAAAGTAATCTTATATTTATTACTTTTTTATTATTACTATTTAAATTATTTATTATTAACTTTAATAGTATAGGCTATATATTTATTAAATTTAATTAAGGGTTTAAAAAATTAATATATTTTATCCTAGATAGGTTCTTTAAGCCATTTATAGAATTTATTAATTAGAATGTTTTTTATTTAATATAGTTTTGTAATATAGTATTTGAAATTGGTAAGAAAGTTGGTATATAATTCTTTCTAAGTAAGTTTCTTAAGGGCTTAGAGTATTACTTATTTTTTATTAATTATACTATATTATTTTATAAGTTCTTTCTTAAAATTATTAAAACTACTAAATAAATATTAGATTATTAAGTTGATTTAGTCCTAGGGGATAATAATATAGTTCTTAAGCTACTTTTCTATAGACCTTATAGGTTTTTTTTTTAATCTTTCTATAATATATTAAACTCTTAGCTATTTATAGTCTATAAAGATTAATAAATATATAACTTAGTAATTTTTAATCTAGATTAATTATTCTTAAAGGTTATTAAAATCTTTTTTTTATACTTAAGGTTTTTTAGGTTTAATAACTTCTTTAGGATCCTTAGTTTTAATAATAAAACTTCTAAGGTCCTCTAAATATTTCTTATAAGTCTAGGCTAACTTAATTTATTTTTCTCCTAAAGTATTAATAATAATATAAAGCTATTATAATTTAGTATTTTAAAGTATTTATTATTATAGGGTTTTAAGTTATTTTACTATATAATTAATAATATTTATAAGTTACTTATTTTTATATTTAAGGCTAATAATGTTTTATTTTTTCTTATTATTTTCTTTATTTTTATTATTATTTTTACTATTAGACTCCTTTATTTTCTCTATAATAATATTTTTATTTTTATTAGGGGTCTTAGATCTTTTTTCTTTAGCAATAGTTAAGGTAGACTTAAATAAAGAAAATAGGATTATAGGGGCTATTATAAAATATTACTTAGTAGTTAATATAAGTAATTTTATTAAATAAAAGCTTTTAATATATAATATTCTAGTTAATTTCTAACTATAATAAATTAATTAAAGCAAAAAATTTATATTAATAAAAGAATATAAAGTATATAATAGTTTTTAAGTAATATTATATAAATTATAAAAAAAGTATTATATTTAATAATATATTAATTAATAATTAATATAACTAAGTTATATTAAAAGCTAATTAGACCATTTCTTACAATATAATTAACCTATCTATATACTTTATCTAATACTATAAATTATTATCTTATATAGTGGCTTATAGTATATACCTTAGCTTATAATTATAATCCATAGATTACACTATAATCCATATCTAAGATAAGTAATCCATCTTTATTAGCTAATTAGAGGTATAGAATAGCTTCCTTGTGATTAGTATAATATATTAATTGGGTATATTATGGGGTTCTGCCCATAGTGATCGCTCTAGGTAGGTATAGGTTATAACAAAAATTACTATACCCCTTATAAAACTTACTAAAAAAAAAAAAACCTTTATCCTTAAAAATAAAGCCAAAGAAGCCTTTAAAGTAATATAAAATATAATTACTATAAAACCTATATTAACCATATTTAATCTAGAATAACTAATTAAGCTAAAAATTAATTTTTTAGATTTTATTTTTGGTGCTTAGATTAGATAAAAGGATAAAAATAGTCTACTATACTTAATTATCTTTTATTTCTATAAGTTAAATAAAGCTAAACTTAATTACCTTATCTATAATAAAGAATTTCTTATAATAATTAATACTTTTAAAGAATTTAGATATTATCTATTAAGTAAAAAGTATAAAATTACTATATTTACTAACTACAAAAATATCTTTTACTTTATAATAATATAATAATTAAATAATAAATAATTTTATTATACTAAATATTTTTCTAAATTTAACTATTATATTATTTATATTAAAAAAACTAAGAATGGCTATGTAGATATAATTAACTATAGGCCTAACTATTATAAAGAAAAGCCCTAGACCAAGGAATAACTTTTGCAATTCTCCTCTAATAATGCCTTAAAATAGGCCTTAATTAGTAAAATAATAATTAAAACTAAAAAATTAATTACTATTATTTGTATTAGTAGATTACTAAAGTAAATATATATTATATAAATACCTATCTAATAAGTAGAATAAGAAAATCTACTACTAAGGAAAATTAAAGAATATAATTAGAATTTTCTATAGAAAGAATAAATTAATCTATTTTAAGTCCTAGAGGAATACTAAATAAACCTACTAAAAGAAATCTATAAATATCCTCTATATAAATACAAAGGAATTAATAAAATCCTTAAATAAATTAAATAAATATTTTTCTTTAATAGTATAAAAAAGAAAGTTAAAAAAATATATAAAGAATATAATCTTTATTAATATTTAAAAAAATTATAATATAGACTTTACAAAAAACTATAGCCTATACCTATAATAAAAAGACCCTAGGAATTAATCACAATAAACTTTATTATAAACCTCCCCCTATTAGTAGATCTTATAATAAAAGTATATTATAATAATATTTTTATTATTATTAATTATTTTATAAAAATATTATATTATTTTCTTTACCAAAAAATAATAAATAAAAATACTTTTATTTATCTCTTCTTTAAATATATTATTACAGTATATAGACTACTAATAGAAATTATCTCTAATTAAGGATAATCTTTTATATTAAAATTCTAGTAAAGTCTAATATACCTTATAAAACTTAACCATAAGCTTAATACTATATTTAGACCTTAGGTCAATAGATAAACCAAATAATAAAATCAAAAAATAAAATAATATTTATATTATTATATCAACTATAAACAAATAAACTAAATTAAGAAGCTATTTATTATCTAATTTACCTATAATATTTTATATAACTATAGTATAAAAATAATACCTATTAATACCAACTTTAAATTTACTTTTAATATTTATTAAATACTAATAAAAAATATTATCTAAGTAAAAGTCATAATTAAATTAAATAAATTATAAAAACTATATAAAAAAATAAAAATAGAATTAGAATTTATAAGAAATAATATAAAATAATATTATAATCTAAAAAGGCTAAAAAAATTAACCTTTTTAGAAAAAAATATAGTCTACTTAGTAATAAAAAATTTTACCTTAAAACAATAAAATAAAAAACTTAACTTTATATAAATTAGCCCTTATCCTATAAAACAAAAAATATTAAAAAATAACTATAAATTAGACTTACTAAAAAATATTAAAGTCTATTTTATTTTCTATATTTTACTATTAAAACCTAGTAATAGTATTTAGGTTAATATAGATCTTAAATATAAACTAAAAATAAAAAACCTTAAAAAATAATAAAAAATTAAGAAGATTTTTAAATAAAAAATAAAAGATAAGAAATTTAAGATTAAATAAAAAGGCTATAAAGAAATTATATAAAAACCTACTAAAAATCTTATCTATTACTTAAAGATATTAAAATAATTTCTTTAAGAAAATTAAAAAAAAAAAATCCTTAATTATTATATTTTAATTAATTATATTAATAGCCCTAATAATCTATATATCTACAATAATATCTAATTCTACCTAATCTACCTCCTCTAATTTATTTAATAAATTTAAATCTTACTATAATATTTTATTATCCTATATTTTTAATTAATATTTTTAATAATAAAAATAAATTAATTAATTTAATATCTTATTAAGCCTTACCTACTTTTCCTAAAGCCTTATTTAGATAATAAGAAATTCTTTTTTAGCCTTTTTCTTAGCTTTATTAATATAAGTAATCTTACTTTTAATATATAATACTATTAAAAATATATTAATATTAATTATTTATACTCAAAATAATCTTATATCTATAAATAAAAATAATAATATTTACTATATTATAAGATTAATTATAATAAATATACTCTAAATACTTTAATAAATATATATAAATAAGGTATTTAAGGCTATACTAAGAATAATAAGTATACAATATATTAAAAAAAATACTATTATAAGTAATAAATTTTATAAATTTAGAATATTCCCTAGCCTTTAAGGAAAATATATTAGTAAAAAAAATATATAAAAGATTAAATTATATATTAAATATTAATAGCTATAATAATAGATCTTAAGGATAAAACCAATAGGAGGAAGATATTATATTATAATCTATACCTATCTAGAGTAATTATTATAGGCAGAATCCTATAATATACCTAATTAATATATTATATTAATTATAAGGAAACTATCCTATACCTCTAATTAACTAATAAAGATAAATTATTTACCTTAGGTATAAATTATAGTATAATTTATAAATTATAATTATAAGCTAAGGCATATACTATAAGCTATTATATAAGATAATAATCTATAATATTAAATAAAGTATATAAATAAATTAATTATATTATAAAAAATAATTTAATTAATTTTTAATATAACTTAGTTATATTAATTATCTAATTAATATATTATCAAATATAATACCTCTTTTATAATTTATATAATATTACTTAGAAACCACTATATACTCTATATTCCTTTGCTAATATAAACTCTTTGCTTTGATTGGTTTATTACAATTAGGAATTAACCAGAATATTACAAAAATAAAGTAATTTATAATTTATATTATAAAGTAATTTATATAATATACTTATTATTTAAATATATTAAATAGCTATTATCTTATATAAAAGATTAAAATTTTAGAATTAATATTATACTTATAAATAAACTAAGAAAAATTATTTTAAAGGAGGAACTTTTATTTATAAAGATTATAAACTTTATAAAGTTTAATTTAAGGGAGTATATTAAATCTAAGGTATTATGTATATAATTGTATAATCTAAATTAGAATAATAAAGCTTATTTTAATAGGATGAAAATTATATAATATATTTATAGCTAGATTAGGCTTAGTATAGCTTGCCTTTGCTCAAAAGCATGAGAATGATGATGCAGAAGTGGGGCAGGACGGAGACACAATCAATTCAATCAATAACGGTTTCAACAGAAGCTACCCTCCTTAGAAGAGGCAATATTAAATAAAATTGATAAAATCGATTAATGGTCGTGGTTTATTGATCGTTTTAGTAGAGAAATAGATATCTTTAGTAGGGACTTATTTAATTTGTTTTGTTTTTGCCTGGGTTTATTTATAAGTTGTGGACTAATTGTTTATTTACTTGCTTGCTAATATGGCGTCACTTGCTTGGCTTTATTGTAGAGGAGAGGGGGAGGGAAAGAAAAAGCAAGATGCCGAGCAACTGTGCGGGGGAATGCAACATGGGGTCAATAGCAGTAATAGCAGGGGCCAACACCATTGCAGAGCCCAATCCTGATAAACTCCTCCTTAGGTGCTCTCCTGCCCGCGTATATATATTTAATTAAATAGCTTATAGGGCTAGCTGGATAGATATAGTAATTAAATAAGAGCAAATTATTAGCTCAGAAATTACTGAGTGTAAAGGCAGTTAACAGGCGAGGACTCATCAGCGACATTGCCCTTAAGGTTATAGCACTGGACGCCCTTCTTCTTATCACCGTTCCAGTTGAGCCAGAGGGTGTACGCGCCGTCTGCACCAGTAGGGCAAGCAAGGAAGCTAGCATCCCTAAAAGTAAGACCACCCTCGCTGGTGTAGGCCCACTTGTCTGTCTCAGCGCCCGCGGGGGCTGGCTGGGCACCAGTGAGGTAGCCAATCGTGCTGTTGCCCGATTCACCTGAAATAGGTTAGCAAGGCGCTTGGTACCTGGCGAGATGATTTGCAACTTACCCACGGCGGAAAGGTCAACGAAGAGCTTCTGAGGGGGGTTCTCGGTCCTGTACAGGAAGAGCTCGCCGTTCTTGAGGTAGAAGTAGGCACTGCCGTCGGTGCCGGTGTCGCAGGTGGCCTTGCTGTCCCGGAGGCTCAGATAGAGAAGGCTGTCGGCAGCGGTGAAGAGGAGGTTGTTCAGGTTGACATCTTCAGCGACGGCTCGGACGCGGAAGGCGGGGTTGTTGGTGATGGAGGTCTCAGTGGTGGGGGCAGCAGCGGCAAGGCCGGCGGCGATAAGGAGAGACTTGAACTGCATTTTGGCGGGTGGGTGGAAGAGAGAATTAGATGTTGTTAGAGTGTTGATTGACTGAGTGTTGGTGAAGAGAACGAGGAACCGAATAGCATAGGACCAGAGACCTTATATAGAGTTGTTAGTGGCAACTTGAAATGTTCTATTTTTAACGCTAGTTGAACCCTAGTGTCGGTTTGAAACTTCGTTCGTATTTTATGGTGGGGAGGGACACGGGGGTGCCGACGATGCCGAGGAGGACGTGCCCTCACCTTCACCGTGCACCTCTATAGCTTGTACAACACATCGACGAGCGCAGATGAGCTCTATGCAGATCTCTCGTATAAGAAGTGGAGTCCCGGAATACAAGCGAGCGCAGGTGAGCTTTATGCCGATCTCTCGTGTGAGAATTGAGGCCTGCATGCTAGGCTACGTCATTCATCTAATAGGGCTCCCTAGCAAGGGGATCTCAACTTTAAACACCTGGCACTAAAGACACACACCATGTCCAATTGACTAGAAAAGGATATTGTGCAATTATTCTAGACATGTAGAAGATGCGATTATTTCACTGCCATCCATATACCTGAGACTCCTAAGCCTGCAAGGCGTGAATAAGCAGACGTCATCTTCGTTCGGTTTCTCCCCTGGACGCAAAATACAGGGCTGTTGGCATTGCTGCATTGGCCATTACCCCGGCGTTTTGTGCCTAGAATGGGACGATGGTCCATGCGCTGTAGCTCGTGCCTGTATCAAGATAACGATCGTCCAAAATACGTTATTTTTAGCGTATTATAAGGGGCTTAAGTACTGTGGTGTGTTTATTGCTCAGTATTTTATTTATTATGTGTGAATAATAGGGTAAATTCTTTAGCAAGAAGGAAATAATTATAGCTAAATATCACGGCCCCAGTAGTAAGAGCGGCCACGGGGGAACCCCGGGCTAACCACGCCCACGTGATGCAACGGTAGCTGTGAGATTGACCTCCGGTGAGGAGATTAGAGGGCAGAGGCTTTGCTCCACACACGGGTAGATGAATATGACTAAAACCAGCACAAGACTAGAGAAATAGTTCAGTGATGGGGTCAATTTCAGACCTTAATTAATCACATCATCAATTTCCTGTCAGACCCTCATTAGGCCAGAAGACCTGTGATTAAATCGCCCCGACCGTATTCCAACAGTAGCCACTCGATTAGTGACCCACTATGAATCAGTACTGATCCTTTGGATTAACTACTGATCGAGTGGGCCCATCGCCGACCGAGCCGTTCACCACAGAGAAGGAGTTATTGCCAATAGGGCATAATTGGCTTTTAATACAGCTGGATTACTGCCAATTGATGCACCTGATGAATTGATCTGTTGTCTAATGTAATATACCTTTTATTATTACTCAAATCCAACGTGATTCTAATGTAAATATCTATCGGAAATTTACAATTGCATTTCCCATAAAGATTCTTCTTGCAGTCCTAGCAACGCGAGCATATTCCAACCTAGGCCCATGTATTCCAGATAGTTGCACTTTTACCGCAACGCTGATATCTCCGGAAGGATGGCCCAGAATAACGTCTTGCTCTGTGTTGTCTAAGAAAGCGGTTTCTTGTGTCAAGCTTTCCTCTTTATTCCCCGACAACATACTTGAAAACTGGCTGGTATCTGCAGCCTGGTTAAGTTTCCAGGCAACTGTACCTGGGATACAGAGTGCGGATGCCAAACATACAGCGCCTGTGAGTTGTAGACTAGGATGAGGCTTTCCCATGCTGTAAGAGGTCACATAAATGTGAGGACTGTGCTGTCGTGGCCCATTTCCTAGCGGCCTTGGCGATAATAGTGCAATCTTTGGTGTTCCACGAGTCTTGGAAGCCTCTTGAATAGAACTTGCTAGACCAAATCTCACAGCACCTTGTCTTCGTATCCTCTCGATAATTTCCAGACCTTCTTCGGACTCGGGTAGGAGTTTCTGGATCTCTGCTGCGAGACTAGTCATGTCGACAAAAACAAAGGGATTAGCGGCATCAACCAATGATGCTCGAATGAAATGTTTCCCATGTTTTGGCCCAAGGTCAACGGGTAATAGAATCTCGGGCTGCCCGGTCGGAAGCAACTTTCCTGTCATGCCCCCAGCTGGGTCGAGAAAAGCCACATCAATCTGGCTGCCGGTTCCGCTAAAGCCCGCGATGCGGAATTGGCCGTTGGGCTCGAAGTGACCATCCTCATCGACTTCAACAGTCTCAGTAATCAGTCGACCAAGGTTTTCATTATAAATTCGAACTTGGACCTGTAGGCACAATGTTTAGCGGGAATGAATATGTCTTATGGAGCTATCTGCGTACCTTAGACGTGTCGGGTCTGATATCGACAAAACCTTCGTCGATGGCAAATGGGCCAACACCCGAGGCCATGTTTCCGCAGTTTCCACTGAAATCAAGTGAGCCTTTCCCCACGGGAACCTGAATGAATGTGTAGTCCACATCAACACCAGGTCTTGTAGACTTGGAAACAACAACAACTTTGGATGTCGTTGATGAGCCGCCTCCAATTCCATCCAGCTGCCTCGTGTCGCCATCTAAGGATCCCATTAGCCCTAGAATGATTGGGGTCCAGTCGGAGGGGTCCAGCGGCAGGTTCTCTCGCTTAATAAATAGGCCCCGCGAGGTGCCAGCTCGCATTAGCACGACAGGAACAATGCATCGACGAGCGGTTGGTTGTATCGGGATGTGCATGTTTGGTAAAGCAATCAGACAAAGTCGAGGAATTCAGTAGCGTTGTATTGACACCTTCTGTTGGTAAAATTGAGATGGACATAATTATCTAGAGGCGTTTCATTTTAATTTTATAATGTTAGAACAGATCATCAATCATGCCGTTTGCACAAATCCAATGGTCCCGCGGATTACATGATGTCAGTATTGCGGGCAATTCGACCAGAATTCAAAAGCGGGCTATAGTCGCATGACCTACTACAAGGTAAATAATTCGAATATTGACAGTCTTAGTTGTATAAAATGTTCCGACGGCATCTCGTCCCCTTCCGCGGCTGTGACGGATACGGAGACGGAACGGACGGATAGAATATATTGATTAGGTCAGCAGCCGCGGATCCACTCTAACATCCTTCCACGGAATCGTCAAAATTGCTCCCGCCGGAACAAAACAGTAACATCCGTCGAGAGAATGCCACAATCAACTGAAACGAGGCGAGGCGAGCCACCAACTGAGACCCCTATGAGATTGAGAAAGAGGCGAGTGGCTCTGGCTTGCAATTTTTGCCGCCAACGCAAGGTGAGGCAATTAACTACCCCACCCCCACCCTGTACACCTCCCTAACGATTCTTCATCACCAGATCAAATGCAATGCACAGAAGCCATGCAATAATTGCCAGACTTATGAAAAAACCTGCATCTTCAGCACTAGACAGCCAACAAGAGACCCAAACCCAGTGTCTCACAGCCCGTCTCCTGCCACAAATCTTGAGCCCTCAGCCAACCAGCCCCAAGGTAGTAGTCCTAATGCCAGCACGCCAACACATTTTCTCGCCCGTGACAATGAAACGGCCCTTGAAAGTCAAATTTCACACCAAAAAGAAACTCGTCCGGATATAATATCCTCCAATATAAATTATTACGGTCCTACTAGTGCGCATTTTGATGAATCAGCTGCCGCAAGCATTTCTTCCCGGCTTACGGATCGTCGTTTGGCCCCCCCCGATTTGGTGGAAAAACTTTTGTTGGCGGAGGCAGCACATCAACGTGAGTGTATCTTCTTGTTTGTATTCCAGTTAAGTGTTGGAAATCCAATTTGTGGCCCAAAATGGCTTTCACGGGGGGTGTTCGACTATTAATTATCTTGCCGAATTCCGTTCGAGCCTGACACCAACATCTTTCTAGGCCAAATGGAGACAATAAACTTCAATGCAGGGAAACTAGACTTTGACGGCGTTGACCCTGACCTTGGCTTCCACCTTCTTTCCCTCCATTGGAATCGTCAACATCATTCCTTCTTGCTAACGTATCGGCCGGCGTTTATGCGAGATATGGCCTGCGGAGGTCGTTATTTTTCAAAATTACTTCTTAACGCCATCTATTATGGAGCCTCCAAATTCAGTCCCCGCCTTGACGTGAGGAAAGACCCCGACGATGTCCGAACCGCTGGGTGGCGGTACCGACAACGTGTTAAGGAACTGCTTGGCGACGCTCTCGACAAGAGTGAGATCACGACCATCCAAGCATTGCTCGTCATGACAAACTCCCTTTTTGCATTAGGTGACGAAAGAAGTGCAGCTTGGCTTTATGCTGGCCTTGCCTTTCGCATGATTGTGGACCTCGGCCTCCACGTTGATGCTTCAATCATATTAGGCCCAGGAGGACGCCGGCTAACTGAAGAAGACCTTGAGATTCGTCGACGGGTCTTTTGGGGAGCATTCGGTAAGTTTTGAATAGAGCCTTTTGGGATAAAACATCATCTAAATCCTTGCAGTTGTAGACAAGATTCAGTCGCTGTATCAAGGACGCCCTCCAAGCCTTCAAGACATTGACGCAAGAGTTCCCATTAAGTTTCATGATAGATTTGAAGAGCTGGAGTCTTGGACACCCTTTGCTTTCAATGACCTGTCGGGCAAATATCGGCCATGTCCAGCTTATAGCATCTCAACGTTCACGCAGCTATGCAAACTCTGCGTCATCATGAATAAGATCATTAACCGAGTATATGCGGAAAAGCATGCCTGTAACCCATCGTCTAATCTCTCCCGGGATCGTATCGAGTTACAAGAGGAACTAGAATCCTGGGGCGAGGCCTTGCCGGATCACCTAGACTATCATGCAATCACCAAAGAGCATGTTCCACCACCCCACGTCATATCCCTCCAGTATGTTACAAGATTCTCACTTTCGTTCCTACGAGACTTAAGCCCATGTGTTGTTTTGCGACAAATACTTGGTGGGATAAAATTTTGCTAATTACCTTAAAATAGGGCCATGTATAATGTCCTTTTTATCCTTCTCAATAGACCATTTGTTTCTGAAGGAGTGGCTGCCGAAGCATTCTCCATTTGTGTGGCAGCGGCAACGCGCATCAACATACTCCTCTCCGCTTATGACGCGGCATTCTCGGTAAAACGCGCTCCTTACCTGATGTCATACGTGACGTACGTGGCTGCCACAATTCATGTCCGGATTGCAGCTCAACAAAGCTCTGGGTCTGAGGCACACCTCAATTTGCAGAAATGCCTTCATCTTCTCGAAAAAAACCAAGAAACAAATTGGGCAGTCCGAAAGGCTAGGAAGGTCATTGTTGACCTCGCTGAACGAATGGGCGTGACTTATTCGGCAGAAACGTTAAGGAATAGTGAGGAAATAAACAGGAAAGAAGGACAGAGCGATGTATACCTTCGTTCGGGAGACAGGCCTGGACCAGGCTCACATGAGCCTGTCTCTACACAAGCTGCAGGCGTTTCTTATCCAGAGTTAGATTTGGATGCCATAATCCATAGTTTCGTTCAAGACCACGGAGAGAATGGGCACAACAGAGGTATCGGAAATGGAGGGCAGAATATGGGAAATAGTGTACGAAGATTCTCCGACGTGGTCAATGGTTCTGAGAATGATATTAGCTACAACTCGTTAACGATTGGTGGACATCAATCTTTAGAGTACCCACAGCACATGGGCCACTTTCCAGAAGAAGCCATTTGCAACGTGGCCGAGGCTTCTGGAATCGCTTCAATTTCCAACAATACGATACTTGACGACGCACTTTATGGATTCAGTCGTGATGGGATAGATGCTTGGTGGGATCAATGAAAGTATTTTCCTTGGCCAGGTAACATCGCAATTCAACTTACATCAGAAACTCCTAAATGGCAGTGCACAATCCAACTGAAGTGGGTTACTCAAATAAAGATTCGTACTTGGATCGATATCATTTGCAGGGCAAATTTGTTCTCTACTAAGGTGTGGTAATAATACGTGTTCCGTTTGTATCATAACGATTGTCTCCATGAGGCGAAAAACGGTACCCTAGACTAGAGAAGAAGAAATATGTGTATTGATGCTTCTCGAGCCAAGGACACCTCAAGAGCCAGAAGAGCCTGGGTAATGTACCTTAGCTAGTCACGCGTGCCCAAGCGAGCGGCTCTCTGTATTCACTTATTTCTCCGAAAAGTATTATTAATTGACATGAAAGTGTAAAGGAGCGTCATGGATACGACGAGATGAGACTTCTATTGGATCCTCCCTCAAGTATCATCTTCAGACCTTGTGATATCTTCTCGTAAGCCGTGAATACGATGCCACCGCTAAGGACTAGCCGACCAAGTCGCATCGTGCTTCCTTTCCAAAAGCCAAGAATCCCAGAATCCATCCAAATATTCGATATGGCCTCAATATTTCCTGCGCCCCTCACACTCTGTGTTCGGCTTTTGATCACGTCAAATGGCTGGCTAGCATACACTGTAATAATTCCAGCAGCAGATCCAAGACCAAAGGTCGTAATACTGTTCTGGGGCAAACCTTGAGAATTCCAAGTTTGCTTTATAGTAGTGTAAGAGCCCATACGAACGGCAGAGGTGGCACATTGCTTCAATGTAGTCGAGACAAGGCCCTTGTACAAGTTGGACACTCCCTGCTCTTGGACTAACAAGCGTACCGCGTGCAAGGCTGATTGATAACGTTTTGCCGAACGAGCGTCGTCAATTCTATGTTGAAAGTAAGGTTAGTTGAACTGAAAAAATGCAAATAAATGCTTGTGCTCACAGTGCCGTTTTGATCCGCTCTGTCGGAGTTACTGCAACCACGCTTTCAACGCAGCCTGCAATCATGCCGGCGAATAAAGCTTTTTCGGTCGGCAGATGCCCTTCTTCATTGGCAAGTAAGCCCTTTATGTAATCAAAAGACATAAAACGCACAGCAGCCTTGAGGGCGGTTCCCTGGTGTGATGCGTTTGTGAGTTATCCAATCGAATGGCATATTTTGACAATCCAAAGCTCACGGCAACTAATGTTGAACAACCAACATAGAGTCCAGAAATTCCATTGGTTTGGGCGATCCCCCGCATCATAGAAAATGGGCTGCGTCCTCCAAGCTCACCTCTAAGCTGTACTCGTGTTTTGGCGAACTCGAAGGGATACTGGTAAGGGTTCATTTAGCAATGGACTAGAAATTCGCACATGGGTTTCAAGCATAGATCTTACAGTAATTGCACCCTCAATACCACCAGCTATTGCCCCGGAAATCAATGATATTATGGGTGTAATATTCTGGCCAAATATTAGCTTAACGTCGCCGAACCGATCAATGACCAAACCTTGTTTTGTTTTGATCGACTTGGCGAGTTTGCAACTGCAACATGTTTGTGATTCATTATGGATTCCAATTGAAGTAAAGAAAGGTCCAACCGATCGAGAGGATATATCTAGTTCTAAAGCTTTCATCGAACATTGACTTTGGTGCAACTGAATGGGATGCAGCAAAATCTTATTTCAAGCGACGACAGTATTTGGCGAGCTTTATTCAATAAATAGTACCACGAATTGGCAAGACAGTATCATAACCTAATCCTTTGTCTTCATTGATAAATTCTGAACTTCATAGAACAGATTGGCACCCTGCTTTAGTGAGTGACATCTTCCACGGATGCGACCCGTGGATCCGTAATATCCGCGGATGCGTTTACTGATGATGCCGCGGATCCACTTCTTCGCACCGCGGAATATTTCTTAGCGCGTCACTTCGCGTATTCTCACAAACTAAAGCAGACGTCACGGGGTTTGGTGCTGTTAGTCTGGGGCCCCGCATCTTGGCAAAGTCGAAAATACGGAGGCGGGGAACGATTAATGGTTGCTGTTTAAATGAGCACAAATGCAGCACTGGAGTTGAATTGATACCACGTATAAAAGCCCATCTGTTCGTGCACTGAGACGATCTCATTGAGGCCCTGACTATCCAAGTGATCTCCTAATCCAGCTTCAATCCCAACATAACCCTCTCTCTAACTATAAAACAAGTAACCCAACTTATTATCTACCATGGTTGAAAATGCCCCGGACGACAAGAGCAATGTGGAAATGGTTGAAAACCAAAAAGGGTCTGCAATCGTCAACTCCAGGGATATCAAGGCTCGATACCCGCTACTTCGTGATCTCAACGATGAGGAAATGAAGGCTCTCAATGACAGAGTTCTCCGAAAGATTGATTGGAGAATGATGCCATGTCTCACTCTCATGTTTTTGATGAAGTCAGTAACTACACAAAATCATATGTTACTGCCAACGGGCAGGCAGGGCTGTAACTAACTCATTTAAAGCTATCTCGACCGAATCAATGTCTCCAATGCAAGGCTGGCTGGTCTCCAAGATGATCTTCACATGTCAGATACCATATGGAATGCTGGAATATCTACATTCTATGTCGGCTATCTCATTGGCCAGCTCCCAGGAAACTTGATTATGGCCAAGTCGAACCCTAGATGGTTCCTACCAACTGCCATGGTTATATGGAGCATTGGGACTATCTGTATGCCGGCTATGACAAAGTTAGTAGACTCTACATTTGGATATACCTTTACGGATCTGCTGACTGATGAAGTGGTGCTGGGTTTTGTGTTGTGCGGTTCTTTATTGGCCTAGCTGAAGCACCATTTTTCCCTGGGATAACATTAAGTAGGTGAACCGCCATGAGTCAATTGCAGTGGTAGAGATAATTAACATTATGGGCAGTGACGTCCTCGTGGTATACAAAAGAGGAAAGTCCAATGCGCATGGCCATCTGGCATGCAGGTAACACTATATCTAACATTATCTCTGGATTCCTGGCAGCTGGAATTCTCACCAATATGGATGAAGTGCTCGGTCTCCATTCTTGGCAGTGGTTTTTCATTATTGAAGGCGCTGTCTCAATTCTGGTGGCGGTTTGGGGGTTCTTTGCTCTCCCTGATTGGCCCCATAATACCCGGTTCCTGAGTGAGGAGGAGAGAGAAATGGCCCAGTACCGCGTCGTCTGTTCAAATGGGGGCCATGATGAAACGCAAGGTGGTACATGGGATGGTGTCAAAGAGGCAGCAAAGGATCCATTCACCTGGATGTTCTGCGTCATGCACTTCTCGCTGGTTACTGCACAGTCCTTTAAGGACTTTTTACCTTCGGTATGGAATCTCTACTCCGGCTTGCATATGATCCCCCAAGACTCAAGACTCTAACTTATGTACTCTACAGATTATGAAGACATTTCAGTTTGATAAACTCACAACTTACCTGGTTCAAGCTCCTCCTTATGCCATTGCCTACATCGCCGCTTGCGCCCTGGCATACTCATCTGGAAGGTTCCAAGAGTCTTGCTACCATATCATCCTTCCAATTGTCGCAAGTGCTGCAGGCGCAGCAATGCTCATTAGCACTTTGAATGTCGGGGCTCGTTATTTTGGCCTTATTCTACTTGTCAGCGGCACGTACTCAGGTCTCAACTTACAACTTTCATGGGAAACGACACTAGTGCCAGCTCCACGGAGCAAAAAGGCTGCGTTAATTGCCATCGCAAACTGCATCAGCCAGGTTAGCCACTGGTTTAGCCCTTATTTCTTCCCGCAGAGCCAGGAACCATTCTATCGGCTGGGTGGAGGCTTAATTCTTGTGGGCTGTCTTATCTGCATTCTGTCTGCTTGGGCAGTAAAGTGGCGTGCCAAGAAGCTCAATCAAAAACTAGACGAGATACAAGGCTGGGCTGAAAACACTGGCAACGAACGTGGATGGAGATATGTTTACTAAACGACAGACGGAAAAGGACCCTGCGTACGGCCTAGGCTTTGCCATATTTTCCTTTTCTATGAATACTACTTTGGATATGAAATGGAAGTTAAAATAGTTATATCAAGTTATAATTTGAATTCATTTCAAAATAGAACAGATTAGATAATCTGACTTCAATAACTAGGTTGATTAACCCGGCTTGCAATGGCAAGTTCAATGACGCGACCTTAGTCATAGCCCAATTCTCAAAAACGCCACATCTTGCTTGCCCTGATTTGGTGACTAGATGCCAATCAGTCCGCTGTTCCTGTTACAAAGGTTTGATCAAGTAATTGAGATTGTCAATGATAAGAGCACATTAATGATGAGAATGTGGACGTCGTGAATTGAGATTTTGGCATACCTGCCAATGTAGTGGCCAATTTCATCTGAACACACAAGTAATGGACTAGCCAGTGTAAGACAAGCCTACCAAGCACGGGTGCAAAGGTCCGGCAATTGTGAAATAATGGGGCTTGATGCCGGATGGGTTTCCATCCGGAAGCTAAATGTAAGACAGGCTAGTGGCGATCCTGCTGTCCCATTCGTTCGGATGGTACAGCTTCCGGAGCTTGGAGGGAGACTAGCCGCGATCGGCCTCCCTTTGGAGATCGGACGGTACTAGCCGATAATCCTAGGATTGCACATTGCACTGCCATTTCACTAGCTCAGCGCCCGCAGGGAGCAGAGAAATGGGCTGGAACATCATTATGATGAATTACAAGACTTGCGCGGGTTGATGGAGCCAGTTCAAAGGCCTTGAAAATCTGCCCTTGATTTGAAATAAAATATTTTTGAATAAATATCACTTGGTGCCCGCTGTGTCTCGAGACTTTCCAAAACCCCAACCCGCCTCAATAACCACTTTCAACTCATTCTCTCATCTAACAATCAAGTCAAAATCGCCAACATGTATTTTTCACGGGCTTGCCTTCTGCTCTTTGCCAGTGAGCTTGTCTCTGCTGTTCCTGTTCTCGAGAATCGTGCAAAGATTACGGATGGTGAGCTAATAACGGCATGTCCCGGCTTATGAGCCTTGCTGATTGTGCGCAGCCGATATTCTCAACTATGCTCTGACCTTGGAACACCTCGAGGATAATTTCTACCAGCAGGGTCTTTCCAAGTTCTCGCAAAAGGAGTTTGCCAATGCTGGCTTTGACCAAACATTTTATAACAACTTGAAAAAGATATCTAAAGATGAGAGCGACCACGTTGCTTTCATTACAAAGGGCCTCAAAAGTCAGTATTCGACATGAATGGATGATTTAACATTATTCTAATTGTGTTGTAAAAATAGTGGCTGGTGCTACCCCTGTTGAGAAGTGCACGTACAACTTTGGGTTCAAGGACGTCTCTACCTTCCTTGCTACGGCCTCTATTCTCGAGGGAGTTGGCGTATCTGCCTATCTTGGAGCTGCTGCAGAAATCATGAACAAGCAGTACCTCACTGCTGCTGGTTCAATTCTCACAGTCGAGGCCCGCCACTCTGCCTATCTTCGATCGAAGCTCAAGAAGTCACCATACCCGCAAGCATTTGATACTCCCTTGACCTTGAACGAGGTGTATTCCCTTGCATCTCCCTTCATCAAGTCCTGCCCCAAGAGCAACCCCGCATTGCCAGTCAAGGCATTCCCGGCTTTGTCCTTGGATGCGTCGACTCATATGCCCATCAAGTCTGGCGACATTCTGACCCTGAATGCACCTGTAAGTTGAGGGGCGTCGATCTATTATTGTGCTGATACTGACAAAACTTTCCACAGGCTTACATGGCCAAGCATAAGGGTTCCAAGGTCTATGCTGCCTTTATTGCAGTTACTGGCCCTACCTTTGTTGCTGCCACCCCTGGCAACGGCGGTTACTGCGTCAAGGTCCCCAAAGGCTTCTCTGGCCAAACCTATGTCGTTCTGACCACTAGCAAGAATGCAGTGACTGACGAGACTACTGCTGCTGGCCCTGCCCTGATTGAGTTGAAATAGTTAGCGGTGGTCTACACGACATGATTAGGCATTATGCTATGAGCAAGTTGATGGTTTGGATGAAAGTCGATTGGCTTTGCATTTATCATGCACCTGTATCCTGTACTAGTTTTTACTAGGCACTGTATCCAATATGCCGAAATGGACACTACCTGTTCACTCATAAGGGCATATCTATATAGTTCTAATCTAATCAATAGTCAGCCAGTTTTCCTCTATGTAGGACAAATATTTCTCAATAAACTTAGGGTTAGCCTTACACCCCAACCCTATACAAAAACTATGAGGCACAAGCTAAATCCAACTGTCCGCCCCTCAGTATTCGATTGCCATGCTAGAACTAACAGCTCTCCAAGACTCCTCCAACCAGAGCTATTCCACGGACGTCGGGAGATTATTATTATTCCCGTATGAATGAATGCTATGATGGCTTGAAGTAGCAGCACAGCAAATGCCAGTGGGGTGGTAATACTATCTTTGAAGTTATAGGCATACACGAACGTGTCGTATCCGAAAGAGATTGTAGTATCCTGCTGTTCTGGTGGCGGATCGGGTCAACGGGTAGAATTTTCGTAGTATGTTTTCGGTTTTTCTCTGCATGCTAGCGCATCTGCAAGTGACATAGAAACAAGGTTTTGCAAGCACATTTCCTCGCCAGTGGATATAGAGCAGTATTCTGCCGCTTGTTTATAAATAGGGTTCCATCGTGTGCCATTTGCATCAATGTCCGAAATGCCTATTCCTCTCAACCACTCATGGGTTAGTATCATAGGCTCGGTATCAGAGCTTTTCTGCAAAATTTCGAGCCCATCTTCGATCGAAACTCCCAGGTCCACTTGCAAATTAGCTGTGAGTCGCTGGTCTCGCCACAATTCCGCTTCAATCCACCAAGCCTGAACAAGGCAAAGTTTCAAGGCATGCGTTCTGCCTGCAGCGAGATTCTATACACCAAAAAGGATGGCCGTACTTACTGAAATATTTAGTAGATCTTGGATATCAAGAAACTCGTGGTAAACCAAGTCATTGCCGCTTCCCGTCAGGTCATTAACAAGTGCGGACATTGAGACACCAGACGGAAGCCACATAGTGATATTATCGTATAAGGCGCCATTAAAATTAAAATTGTGATCAGAATTTGATTGTCGACATTCGGCAGCAACTAGTGGCTGTTTCCAATTCTTCTGCCCTGATGAAGATAGTTGTTCAGATTTAATAAGCAGTTTGCCACGTAGTTCATTGTGTAATAGATACGAGAACTTTTCCCTAAATGCATACGAAACAAAGTTCATCGGACAGGTAGATAGGCTTCGTAGGATAGATATAGAGGTAGACATCGGGCGGTGTGGCTCGCTCCCGCAAATAGCATATGTTATATTGCGTAAGTATAAATCAAAGGAATCGTCCATATTCACAGATATGAACTGCCCCAAAGCTACCTGTATAGTTGTGGTTTCACATACCTCAGGCTGAAAAGTCCCAGAACATGTAATGTTCAAATCAAACAGACTAGGGTCGATGATTGTGTCATAGGGGTCGTCGGTAAGATAAAAATCGACCCCTTTTGGGGTAAATGGATCAAACCATGAATCGTTACTGTTAATCTCCATCCATATTTGGCGAGGAATCATCGTGATGGCCGAAAAAGCGCTCGCAGCAAGGCCAAGAAAAATTGCTAATGGGTATATTCCTCAGCCCTCAACTCAATCGTTGGTGTGACGGCAATCTTCCAAGAAATCACATTATCTCTTCCGATCGTGTTTCTTCTCTACCACAGACACTTCGCCAAAAGACAGATCTTTCAAACTCCCGTCTTTGGTAGGTTGGGTCGCTAACATCATTGCTTGGCTATTTGCGGCCCTGGCTGTGCGACTTTTCCTCTTCCCTACCACACAAAGTCCTACTGTCGCGACTATGAGTACGTTGCCTACCTGATCGATCTTTAGTTTTCAAATATTAACCTATTTTTGTAGATTATAGAGTTGTTGTTGTTACTAGAGCCTGCCTACTCGCAATGGCAAACTGGTACTTGTATGCGAGGACTCACTTTTCAGGCCCTTTACTTGTGAACATTGGTCACAGCTAGGCCGAATCGATTGCTGATTGACTTGTCAATACAAACACTTGAGTAAATTTTAGGTTTTGGAGAGGGTTAGCCATAAATTTGCATTGTTTTTGTTGGCTTGAAAACCCCGAACAATCTTTCCATCGCTCCCCCGTACTCGCAAGCGTCTCCACTCTCCCGTTCATGAGAGCGTGCAATGGAGGCAATGCAACGCTTTTAGTAGAGTAGTCTTGGATCTTCGGCCCTTCCCTCCGCCCAAAGAATCATCAATGCCATGACGCGTAAGAACGAACTCGACGCAGCCAAGCGGATGGCTGGGGGGTTTGATTGCCCTTGTGATCCGCGTTTCCGTGTTGTGCCAAAGTTGCGCGTTATTGTGAGCGGTGTGGTGGGCGTCGGTTCCAGAACAGTTAGCGCGTTACTGTGGAGCATACAGGGGTTGGAAGTCGCGTCTTAATTTGTCACATTACGGCGATCTACAGTAACGCACTGTGCCGTGGATGACAGCCTTCTTCGGTTTGCGCGTTGGCTCAGGCATTCATTCGCCCAGTTTGTAGACTAATGCTTCAGTTTGGTCTAGACATTGACCTGAGGTATTTACAGAGCAACATGACTCCCCCTTCTGTTGCCTTGCATACCAATAACGATGAAACTCGATACTGGCACTCAGCCGACATTCTGTAGGGTAGCCTCGAGTAGAAGAGAAGAACACCGAGCAACAGTCAAAGGTATAGCAAAAAAGCACGAGTATAGCTATTTCAATTGAAAATGTCTCAAAAATATGAGCAAACGATAACTACGGCCCTTGCACCCCATCCTACTGGTTCGATTTATGCAAAAGACAAAAGGCTGATGATCGGTGCGCTTTGAAAATGTTGGTCTAATAATCGGGTCTAATAAGCGTGGGCCACTAAGAGAACAATTCGTCTAGTGTTTGGGATCTGTATCTTTTTCTAACTGTACTAAATGAACCTGCGTATTCAGGAAATTTATTCGAGGTTCAAACCGCATGCCGCCTCTGTACGGCTGAGGTGGCCAAATTTACTAGCCGAATTCGTGTCAGCACATGGAACTTTTGGCGAAGCCACTTACGTGCGCGAATTGCTGATTGGTGGTACGGTAGATAAGGCTGGAGCTGAGCTTACCACTAATCTTGAATTGGCGAATCGAACCATCATTCTGACTGTACTCGGATGTCTCTGCCGGTCTAAAATCCAAACCTACGCCGCGATGCCAGCATTACTTAAACAGCAGTCGTAGTAAAAAAAAAACGGTGAACAAGGCTCATGTCTATGGAGGTATGATAGATAGCCTCAGGACTTGGGATTTAAAATGATGTCACTAAAAGAACTCAAACCCATCTCTTTGGGCGTGGTAGGTCTCAATCTACTGTACAGCTCGAACCACAATTTAATCCACCACTACTAGGGATGTGTCATGCGCGTGTACGTGGACAAAAGCAAAAGTCCTGATACCCTGGAGCAGCGTTGGAATGAGGTAACTTATGATGGGGAACCTGGGTCGCTGCTGCTTGAAATTCCAAGCCATTGGCACAGGGACCACGACGAAAGGATGACAGTGCTTGAAGGCGAGGTGGACTTCACACTCGACGGTGTGACAAAGCGGCTTCGACCAGGAGATGAGCCTCTCGATATCCCTAGAGGCCACGTACACAGCATTAAATTTGTCCCGGGAATCAGATCAATTATGCGAGAGGAGACAAATCCGACAGGCGATTTCAAAGAGTGGTTTTTTCGAGATTTACTTCAGCATGGGTGGCCATCTACATTTTTATACACAATGCGTACATTTTATGATGGCGACACCTATCCCAGTCTACCACTGGGCAGCAAAATTTTGGATCGAATAGTGAGTATCCCTAGAAGAAATCACGCAAATGTAGCTGATTCGTGTCAAGTTCATATCTCTTGTTGGGGGATTTGCAAAACTTGTCGTCCCAGGGAAAATGTCTATATCAGAGCTGCGATAAGCATATTAATAGAGCAAAGATCTTGTAAATACATATACCAGCAATCTCAATAACCATGATTTAAACATTTACGAAACTCCTCTCCCCCTATAACCTTGAGTAATGTTATGATAAGTAGCAGGGGAACAAGCTTTTAAGGTGTTTGTAAGAAACCAATGGAACATGATGGTGGAGGTCTTTGTCGATGTGATGTTCAACAATGTACTGCGATAGGCCGACCTGCTGTCAAATGTTGAGATAAATCTGAGCGCGTATCTTCATCGGCAGCACGGCGATGAGTCCGAATTGATACTCGGAATCAGTGCTTTCAAAGTTAAATTTAAAAGAAATGGTCTGGTCTTGGCAAGAGAAGTCATTTGAAGTAATAAGAAGCTAACTTTTCTATGATTACTAAGTGCAAAGTTTAAGAGGATTAAGTTACTTGTTCTTTTGGTTAGGGCAAAGATTTTTACAACCAAACCTATTGTTGAACCCTATTTAGATGCCACCTCTGTGGCCTGGTTCCTGGATCATCCGGTTGAGCCTACAGCTTGTTTTTTTTATTTTTTACTAGAAATAAATTAAAAGAAATGGTTGAGTGACCAAAGGACCTTTGGTGAGATTGACGGAAAGACTCCAAGTATTCACGCTTTTGCTTCGACTGCCAATCGATTTTCAAGCTTTGAGCATGCCTGAGACTAGGTATATTATCAAGAACAGAGCACATATACTTTCTACCCACAAGGATTAGAAATGAGGTCTTTCAAATAAACAATATCAATAAGACTGTGAAGCCAAATGCTGCACCCCGTTATGGCTGACGATGATGCAGTGCGATGCGTGCACGAGCGAATCAACCGAAGGATAAAAAGTTATGTCTCAATAAGTAGCCTGTTGGAACGATTGTGGATGAGAAATATTGTTTATCACACTCTATGGCAACTTTTAAACTGTGTATTTCGAATGTGAGTACTCGTTCAATTTTCCCGTATCTAGTTTGCGCACCCCGTAAGATCTCTAGAACCTGGTTTCAGCAATAAAATGTACTCGTGAGCTCTACTGGGAGTTTTCTTAATGGTTGGCGAGTTGTCGTCCAGAAGGAATGAGAATGTATGTGAATCTTATTGTGTTTAGTGTAATTTGGCACACTTGTTGACGAACTTTCAGTAGCCAGAGTTTGTATCTAGTATCCTCAATGCCACTTCATTTTCGAAGGGTTGGACGAGAGGCTAAACGGAAATTAAATCCTCGGCGTCCTTTCATCAATCGAGAGACTCCGGGGTCCTGTGAGAAACGTTGGCCGGCTCAAGTCGATACCCCGGTTACTTGCCTGGGTTGTATCCTCCTCCTGTATCTCGTCTTCATATAGTAGTCATAGGCATATAGAAGGATACTTTATAGGCTTTGGATTATGTGCCACAATCACTCCGCAATTTAAAGTTGATGAGCTCAAATTGACCATATTGGCAGACTAGTAAACATACATCTTCTTGTTACTTGCGCCGTTCACATGGTCCTTTGTGCTTTTGTGTGTGAATCCGAGGGAATGCAACGTTGTGGCGTAGCTGCTGCACCAAACCTTGCTAGGTAACTCCGCCAGGGATCATCGCACACGACCAACATAAATATCGCCTGACCGCCTCCATCTTGGTATCCAACCCCTCATTGCTCGTGACGCAACTAAAACTGTTTTCAGGAGCTCTTCCCCGCAGCAACTGGTTTTCCAACGTCGTTAATCGAGGCATCGTTTGCAACTCAACTAAAGCAATGGCCACTACGCACATTGACCCGGCGATTGCAGCTGATACAGAGGTATCTCCCTACCACGGCAACGGATCGAATTTCTCCTCGGCTGGGTTTAATAATCTTCCAGGCCACTAATGGTTACGACTCTGCTTTTTCTTTGGTAAGGCGCAAGAGTAATGGAAATCGTTCACCGCTTTCTTATCGACGCTTAGGAAATTATATCTTCCACTGAGAGTCTTTCCAGTTCCATTTTGAAGTACAGGCGCGAAAACGGTCGAACATACCATAAATATAAAGATGGCAGTACGCACAGATGCCGTTTCTGTGATGAATCCTAACTAATCTCTGCAGAATATAACTTGCCAAATGATGAAGAAGAAAGCGACAGGCTTGGTAAATACCACTCACCTACACTGCTTCAATGACTTCTTGCGGCTTATCTCAAAATCCAAGATTTGCAACACCATCTATGTCTCTTGACATTCAAGAACCAACTGGGTCTTGCCCCACCAAATGACCAGAAATTCAAAGCCAAGCGAGTTCTTGATGTCGGCACTGGTAAATAGGATCGATGCTGTATGAGACTTTTCATGCTAATATATTTGACAATTACTATGTGATGCAAATGTGTGTAATATAAAAAAAAAACCAATAGTATTAAGAGTAACTTTTCCGGGTAAAACCTAACGCCAATCTAAACCGAAAAATACTAGACTAAACCAAACCAAAATAGCCCCCTCCCTCCCCACCCTCCTCCGTCGTCGCCATCGTCGCCGTCGTCCTGCTGCTTTACCATCGAGCCCTATATTACTACTAGGGGTTAATAAGGATAAATTTTATTATTATAAATAGCTAATATATCTAAAGTATTATATTATTATATATATTTATTATCTTAATTTATTATAAAAAATTATATTATTTTAATATTAATAGCTAATTATTATATAAATTAATCTATAGTATTTTTAAAATTATTTATTTTATATAAATAAATTAAATTATACTTATAAATAGACTAATTTTATTTTTAATCTATAAAAAGACTATATATTTAAAAATTATTAAAGCTATTAAATTACTATCTTAGAAATTATTTAAGCCTAATATTATATATAAAAGTAAATAATCTAGGTTTCTATAAATAAAAATATATAGGCCTCTTATAGGCTCTATAAAGCTACTAGCCTTACTAAACCCTCCCCTATAAATTTAAGCTATATAAGTACTAGGGTTTTATATAGTTATATACTTGAATTGAAGGCTGTTGGAAGTAGTTATAGTGTGATGGTTGTTGTTGCGGGTGCGTGCGGCGGGAGCGTGTGCGTTGTGGGTATGTGACGGAGCAGCAGGCTGAGATAGGGATGGTCGATCGAGTTGCTGTGAGGGTTAACATATGGTTTCGTAGGTTGGCAAGGATGTGATGTTGAACAAGCTGGTGTGGGCGTTGACAGAGCTGCTGTTGTAGGGATCAGTAATTGATCGGCGGGCTGCTTTGTTGACTGACAATTGGTCCTAGCAGTTTGTTCGAGGGTCATAGTGAGGGAAAGAGGCTAGGCTGGTCTTAGCAAGAAAGGCAGGCATTTTATATTGGTGGTCATATTTAAGGTTTTTTCTAGAGGGTTATCTCCGCTGCGTTGTGTGAGGCTATTGGAGATACCTGGAGTTTAAATGGCAACAGGGTATTGTTGCCTAGCTGTTTGACCTTACTGTGTAAAGCTTATTGTGTTGACTTGGGCCATCTTGGACCTCAAGGTTGCTAATAATAATATTTGACAATAGGGGCGGGTATTTGGGCCATGGACTACGCCGAAGAACACGCAGAAGCCCATGTAAGTGTGCTAAGATATTAAACTCATATGAGCCTTGGCATTAATCATGCATAAAGGTTATTGGTGTTGACCTCTCTCCTATCCAGCCCAGTTTGTATGTCAAGCGTACAATGCTCACCTCTGATTCGATCGATGCTCATTCAAATGTAGTGTTCCACCAAATGTTGAGTTTTTTGTTGATGATATTGATGAAGAATGGACATTTTCTCAGCCATTCGACTATATACACAGCCGAATGATGACGTCCAGCATTGCAAGTTGGGAAACCTACCTTCGCAAGATTTTCCAGTGAGTAGTAACGGACGCTTTTGGCTATGGGGTCTAATTTACAGAAATCTTACCCCTGGCGGTTATGCCGAGCTCCAAGAACTGGAATTATTTCTGGTATCAGACGATGGGACCTTGGAAAATGACCACGCACTTTCCAAAGGGGTGAGCTTATTGTACGATGCGTCCATCAAGCTCGGCCGGCCTTACATGAAGATTGAGAAACTCAAAGATCTCATGGCTAAGATAGGGTTTGTGGATATTGTAGAGCAAAAGTTCAAGTGGCCCACCAATACTTGGCCTCTGGATAAAAGACTGAAAGAAATCGGAATGTGGAATAATCGCAACATGCTAGATGGTCTCGAGGCTTTCCATATGGCACCGTTAACGAGAGCCCACGGTTGGACAACTGAGGAAGTCAAATCTTTCCTCCTTGACTCGAAAAAGGAACTCAACAGTAGGGACATCCACGCCTATTGGCCTGTGTACGTGCTGTAAACCATTTTCCTTTCTTCATTCAGAACTGAATTTTCACTAATACTATACTAGCTTTTCTGTTTATGGCAAGAGGCCATGATTCAAAACAAGAATAGAGTTGAATATATATTTTTATAGATCCTTTTATCCTCGTAGTCTGTGCAGAACTTGAGTGGATCTTAAACTTGTAGTGTCGACCAATTGCAAGGTAACGGCAAGATATAATCTCTCGCATCAAACCTGCCGTTTGCTTTTCGATTATAAATAAATTTAACCAACCTTCAACCGCGCGTACGAGGCCACTGATACACATGTTGGGAAGCCCCGCTCGTTGGGATGTGTATGATCACACATTCCAAAAGGCTTGACTGCGAAAGTCCACTTGGAATATAACTTAGAGTACGAGAGATTTACGATCTCACAAAGTTTCATTTATTTTGATCCACCAGTGTACCGAGTTTTCGGCCGATGAGAAACAGTGATTGTCCTTGTAGAGCTCTTGGTCGTTTTTCGCTTGGACTCATTCGACAAATTCTTTCAGTTCAAAATTAAACCAAGCACAAGTTATGAATGTGAGTATAAGCATGAAATAACACTTCTATAAATTAAAATTACTCAAATGTTAACTCGAAAATACCCCAATGTGAACTTCTCTCATCCATGTCAAGCATGGACCGGAGGGAAACTGAACCCTCCAAAAGGCCTTGGTAGCTTATAACGAGGCTGAAGATTTCAGACCATGGTATTGAATAACCCAAAACCTCTTAGTTTGAATCATTCAAAATACTAACTTTAAAATAGACACGATACCAAGCTCCTGTTTACGATGTGCACTGTTAGGCACTTCGCTTGTTGGACTCGTTAAGTGGGCCTCCAGATAGATGGAATTCATTCTCGGGCAGAGTTTCGGCCGTGACAGGGTCTTCATCTCCCTCAGCAATGACCAAACGGACGCGCTTTCCAAACAGAACGGCAAAGTTGTGAGGGGGGATCTCAATTTCTCGTCTGTCAATAGAAGTGGTGGAGTGAGTTTGAGATGTTGATGATGAATATGTGAACTGGTAGCTGACACTGACGGAGTATTGCGCAAGGCCAATATCAGAGGTTGCCGTGACAGAGACACCGGTGCTGTGCTCCATGGAGCTGGTCTGCTGCTTTGAGAAACCGACTTGAAGTTCAGTGCGTTGGACAACCTTTCCATTCGATCTGTTCACCCAGACACGCGTGGCTTCCCATCTGATGTATCTCTTGATTCTCGCAAACGGCTTGGCCATGTTTTCGATGAGCTTCAAGTCCTTTGATTTGAACACAGCTGTCAAGGGCAGCGTAGCCCCGACCTCTTCTTCTTCAGTGTACTGCGTGCCTGGGCTAGGAATATTATCCGCAGTCACCGTAGGAACTGTGGCATTAAACTTCGTTTTTTCCTTGGGTATGTTTACTGAGAGCACCCAAGCACGGAGTTGAGGCATGCCAGCCTTATTGACAACCCGAAAAGTGCCAGTATAGAGGGGAATGCTTTCACCACCACGGGGGCCATTAGAACCAGGAATAACTTCCCAGAGGAAAGCATCCTTTTTAGCTCCTGATCCGCTGTCATCCCAGAGCCTGTTGGTATCAAATTTGCCTTCTTTGACATAATCTCGTCGCACACACCAAACAGCAGCATTGGGTTCCAGGTGACTACCTGCGCCGACGTCTCCTAGTGACACATAGCCGTTGTCGCATTGAGGTCTCCATACGGAGCCGGCACGGGCAGCTCCAGAGCCAAGATCATTCCAGACAGAGATCCAGCCCGTAGGAGCTTCAGAGCCGGCCTCGATGGGTCCTTCGGTGGCTGATCTGGATTCAATGCTGCGAAGAGCGTCGCTCGATTACCATTGGCGTCGAAAGCTTTAGGGTGAGAATTTTCGGCGATGCTGCCGAAGGCGCGAAAGTTACCATCCCGGCGTGGATGCCAGAGGCTCCCGTCATATTTGCCTCCAGAACTAGTGTCATCCCACAGTAAGGCATTCGAAGTAGTGACAGCAAGCCTGATCTCTCCATAGTCATGGTAGGGAGGGGGTATCAAGCCCAAAAGGGCTGCCTCGACCAAAATAGAAGCAGGTAAGAGCGAAAGAAAAGTAGTGATTTTCATTATGCGTGAGCTAGACAGCTTGGTCAAGCGAACGATAGGAGAGAAGTGATTGCTTCATCCCATTGCCAGAGAGGAAGGGTGTATCTAATATAGGAAAATAGCGAGTCAAATAACGATTCTTGGATGGTTCATACAGTCACTGGCATGTCCTCTCTTTGTTCGGCTCATATCCACAATCACGATTATGATCTGCATTCGGATTCCATTGTGATCTAAGCCAACTGACGGCGAGACAAATAGTCATACGAACGACGCTGTTAAAAGGTTAGCAGGCAAGTAGTGGAGAAACATAATGTCACTCAGAAACCTGGCAAACCCCACTATTTTCACTGAAGGAGTAGATTTAGCTACTCGGGTAGAGCCTAGCATGATTTAGGGCAGCTCGTGTTAGAAATATAGTATGTTATATTGTAGAAGTCTAGAGAACTGAACAAGTGTTCAACTCAAGGGAGATATAGATGATCTCTATCCCTTGAGTTTGTCCCTGATTACCTAAGCTGAGCTTGCTACCCGGGAGGCATCTCTAACCCGTAAGACATTTCCAACAGCTCGGCGCCGGTCCGTGTGCCGATCACTGGACACTTCAAGCCGGCGCCATGGATTTAATGAGATGGGATGCGCGTTATTCACCAATTGCGGAATGAGCTCACGGCAGGGGCTAGCTGCAGAGGTGCCGAGAGGAAGGGCCGTTCGCATAGAAAACGCTCGAGTTTACGAGAAAGAGTAATTGTAAGGCGATTCTAATGGGCAAGCTACCTCTCCGCAGTTGTGCTATGCACAATAGCTGTGAGGTGGCTTGCCTGCGGTGCTATAGAGTAATTAGAGCTTAGCCTGGCTTGTAATAGTAAGTTAGATCAATCCAACTATTAAAGATCGGGCTGACCTAGCAGCTAGAGCTATGGGCAATGCCCGCCCAGCTACCCTCATTACTAAAGGCTATTATTACAGACGGCTATTGTAGGCCTAGCTGACCTAGCTGTTAGAGGCCAAGTTGATTAATCTAGCTGATAAAAGCCGGGCTGGCTTAACTACTGGAAGCTGCTGTAATAAATAGCTATTATAGGCCTAGCTAACCCTAGAAAAAGCAAAATAGGTAAATAAAGGTAGGGCAACCAGAGTAACTTAAGCCTAGAGCAGCAACCAGCCTAAAAACCTACCTAAAAGCCTACCCAAAAGCCCACCCAAAAGCCTACCTAAAAGCCTACTTCAAAAAATTAAGAAGAAATTAAGAAAAATCATAAAAAGATAAGAAAAGCTAGGAATAATACATATAGCTTCTCCATAATTCACATAATATTCAGGTAACCTTAGGCTAATAGAAAAGAGAGAAACAATAAGATAAGCATACACAACACCCTCCCAGCTAGGCTCAAAGAGGCAAAAAACCAAGGACCCCTTCCTCAAAGTCAGGTAAGAAGAAACTCTCGTAAACTCGAGCATTTGTAAAGGCAGTAATAGAAATCGCATCTCGCTAAATGCCAGACTGGCTGGTTGTGGCATCCATACATACCCTTACTCGTGCACATCAAGTCGCGCCAAATTATCAAATTCTTACAATGCACACGAAAAAAAAAAGAATGCACTTAATCAAATTATTTTTCTCGTTAACCTAATCAGCATTAACGCCATTTCCTCTTATTGATACCTATGAGACACGGGATCTATGTGTCATGGCGGTCAATAATTATACCGAAGTAGGACCGCAGCCTGTCCAGTTTTGGGTTGCCTAGTGCTGAGTTATCTCAAACTGTCAAACCCCTGGTACGATCTGCAGCGTATATCCTTTTGTAAGGTGTCATGTAGCGTAATGGCTGCATTCTAGCCCGTAACATGAACGCAATGAATATAGCCAAAGCTGTCATGAGATCTTGGCGAAATTTATTCAGACGAAGCGTGGTTAGTCGAAACTGGCCATTTGTTACCCTGTTGACATGGAACGGAACAACTGCTTTCCGATCGTTCGTATTTGGAACCAATTTGCCTCAGCCCTCGGGACGCCTGGTTCACTTCGGTGCGACACGATCTTGGGATATATTAAAAACAGTACTTCAATCATAAGGTCAAAGAACGTAAAGCTCTGCCACTCGCCACCGAATGAATCAACCAAATAAGTAATCGCCGGTCAGCTAATCGATTGACCCACATCTAGATATCGAATTGCAGACTTGTGCTGACGCGTCGCGTGGGAGTGGCGTGCAACTAGGCTAGACCGACAATCGGATAAACGGATCTCGCTCATCCGTGCTGTACCTAGAATCTCTAGCTCGGTTGCTAGAGCCTCGGTTTCTGACCTTCGGTTCAAGTGTCATGTCTCTCCCTTCTGTATTCTTTATCTCGTTTAGATCCACACAACATGACTCAAGACAACCAGTTCAAAGCCATCATTGCTGGGGGGAGCGTGGCAGGGTTAGCCATCGCCAACATGCTGCAGGCCAACGACATTGACTTCGTCGTCCTAGAAGCGTACCCCGCCATTGCACCTCAGGTTGGGGCCAGCATTGGCCTCCTCCCCCATGGAAATCGAATACTTGATCAACTTGGGCTTTTGGACAAAGTCGTGGAGTTGGTACCGCCAGCGGACACGTTTGCGTTCCGAGACCAGGATGGGGCTCCATTAGCTTCATACGGTGGCATGAGTCGCGCCTTGACCGAACGGTAAGAATTCTTTTATGTTTGTTTTCACGTAATATTCTAACACATGATACTCATCTCAGTCACGGGTACCCCATGATATTTCTTGATCGCCAAATGTTGCTGCAGATTCTGTACGATAACATCAGCGACAAGTCAAAAATTTTGGTTGGGAAGCGGGTCGTTCAAGTGGAGGAGCTATGTGATAAGCGTGTGGCAGCCATCGCATCTGATAAGTCCGTTTTTGAGGGAGATATTCTTATTGGTGCAGATGGAGTCCACAGCACAGTTCGTGGTGAGATGTGGAGACTTGCTGATGAGATCCAACCTGGACTGTTTGATCCAACCGAGAGTGAAGGTGAGTTGCGTGGAAGGTCAATTGAATTGAGCAGGTGTCTAATGCATACGCAGCACCTCCTTGCGATTACAGTTGCATTTTCGGCATTTCCAATCCATGTAATGGAATGAGCGCTGGTGATGTCCATTGCGTTTTTCGACAAAACGCTTCCTATTTGGTGTCAGTCGGCCCAGGAGGGAGAGTGTACTGGTTCCGGTTCCAAAAGTTGCCCGAGAGATTGCATGGCTCCGCAATCCCGCGCTACACACAGGCTGACCTGGATTTTGAGCTTTCAAAATGCGTTGATGAAAACATATTGCCTGATCTCAAGTTCTCGGCTTTGGTAGAGAACAAAGTCAATATCATCATGACTGCACTCCCAGAGTATGTTTACAAAAAGTGGCATTTTAATAGGATATTTACCTTGGGCGACTCTGCCCACAAGGTATGGCGGCAGTTATGACGATTGATCGCATGTGAGCAATGCTGACCTAAGTCTAGTTCCATCCCATAGGCGGCCATGGCGGTAATGCTGCCATCGAGACAGCTGCTTCTTTGGTTAATCTGTTGACCGAAGAACTTAAACGCTGTCCTTCTAGTCAACTCAGTACAGTACAAGTCGAATCGATATTTTCAGATGTGCAAGCTATTCGGAGGCGTAGGACGGTCAAGGTGAAAAACTACTCCCACAAACGGCAACTTACTGAATCTCTTGATACCCCACTGAATAAACTCGTGGCTCTCCATCTACTGCCGTTGGCGAATGAAATGGATGTCACTCGTAGTTATTCTTGTCAGTTCCCAGCTAGCGAGAAATTAAATATGATCGACCTCCCGGCACGAGCCAAGCTTGTGCCTTATAAAGACGAGCTTCTTACGCAACCGAAATCCAGAGGCCAGTATCAGTGGGCCCTTTTGCTCTTTTATCTGATTTGTAGTGCCTTGGGATTTTGGGAAACACAGACTGGTATTGTCTCTCAGCGGTTGAGGGGCCAGCTCAGTAATGCAATCTCAACAGGCGCTCCTTCCAACAACTCGTTGTTTGCCATCGAAAAGACATACGTTGGCATTTCAATTATTGATAGTTATTTCGCCAAAAAGTCGGCATTCTTCCTTCCGGGCCCGAGTCCCTGGAATGAAGGGCTGGTATCTTTTCAACGATACACTATCAGCAATTTGATTCAGCCTATCGCCATCTACAGTATCGAGGCTTATCGGTATCGCAATACCATGACCATACTTGCCCTGTATGTATCTGAAACGCAAAACAGAATTATGAAGCAATATGCTGATTATCAAATTATAGACCGACGTTTTGGCTTATTTTATTGCAGTTCGCTGGCATTGGTGCATCTGTGCCACTATACTTGGCTGCTTATACGTTGGCCTCAAATGTTGAATCTTATTGGTGGCCCCTTAATCGATTTGTTCCCATTCACTACGCCAGATCGCTACTCATTACTAATACAATCGGATGCATAGTTCCGCTTCTTTGTTCATTTGCTACTTGGAGGGACCCACTCAGCTCTCAAACCTTTCTAGTTCTGTGGCAGTTTTCGGCAAGCTCGGTGCCATTTCTTACCACAATTCTTGGGGGTCTATTCAAAAATATGTTCCCAAATTTGGCCAGTAATAATTTAAGCCCATCGGCAAAACAGAGACCTTATGATCTTAGGAGTCTCAATTTGATTTACTTGGGGACTGGTGCTTGTGGAGCTCTACTCCACTGGTACACGGTATTTGAACTTTTCGTGTCAAAGGGCACTCGTCTAGCTTTTCAGGCTGTTTTCGTGCCACACCTTTCACGAACCGACGGGTCATTGATTGAAGGCAGAGAACAAGGTCATTTGTTAAACATTTGGCTTTTTTTGGTTGCCTCGTACATTTGGTGTGTGGTCGCAGTGTGGGACCTGAGGCGGGTTGGTCGAACTCAACTGAGTGTCATGTCGGCAGTGGCAGGCATCTTAATAGGCTATTTCATGATTGGCCCAGGCGCTGTAATGTCTACCATCTGGTATTTTAGAGAGAGGGCTATGGCTTGTCACTTGTTTGTGAAGAAGGGAAAACTGCACACAGAGTAAGGGAGACGTGGGTGACAACAAGTTCTGTACATCAAGAAGATAAAGGAACATATTTCCTTTTATGGATGAATCATATATATTCATGCCTGAAAACAGGAACATGTAGAGCCACTCATGTATGCTAATAATTTAATCATCTATCATCGAGTTACTTTACACGATCGAGAGACTCTCAGCTGCCCTTAGCAATGTCGACTCTGGTTCCAATTCAGTAATGCGTCCGGAGGAATCAAGATGATAGAAAACAATCATCTTCACGACAGGGCCAATTTTGTTATTGATAGGTCCCCATTTCCCCAAAAAGTCATCTGACTTGAAATTTTCTTTTGCCCTGAACTCAGTGTGGAATTCACAGACAACGTAGTTTCCATCCCGATCAAAGATGATCTTTTTTGGTACCAGCTTCTCTGATACTAAACTTTGAAGAGGTTTAATCCACTCCAGATATGCATTTAGAGTCTTCTCTCCAGGTATAGTCTTTATATTCATCTAAATAAAGTTAATGGATGTGTCCTCTGGGTCTCTGAGTCATGGTCTGCGAAAGATGGCTGCCTACGCAAATGTCATGATGATAGTATTGAGTGTAGAGCTCAAATTCATCATTATTGAATGCTTCAATGTACTTATGGACGTCCTGGAGAGTATGTAAGCTCCGAGTTCCAACTAACGACTGAGTCATCGCAATTGCGTGGTGATAGTAATTTATGATTAAAAGGTGTTTTTGAAGTTTATTGTACAAACAAAAATTCTTGGAGTGGTCAAAACATATGGGTTATGTATTGATACGAATTCTTCATCGGGTCCCGTTCTAGATCGATGCGCGCGAGCAAATAATCCCTCGGGCCCCGAAGCAGCCGGTCAAGAAGAATTTCAATTCGGATTTTTGCAACACGAGAACAATCTAAATTAACGACATACTCTATTATTTGGATCTTACGACTTAAACGTTTCAATATTTTCATTCCAAAATGTCCAATTTAGACAAATTACTATGTTCGTTGCCCACACCCTCAGTCCCGATATTGAGACCATCGCATCGAGCTTCTCGACGAAGCTTTTGGCTCTGGATGAGATTATCACAGAAGATGCGATTTGGCGCGATATATTTGCCTTTATAGGTTCAATGAGAACATCTTATACCAGGCAAAGGTGTTTGAATGAATGGAGTCGCTTTGTACCAGGTGCTGATGTTCGTATCCCTATCTACTGTGCTGGCTCTGCGAGGGTGGTCAGTATCGAGGGCAAATCGTCATGGGTAGAAGCGCAGTACAACCTCACAGTGGAAGCAGAACCGAGGAGAAAATGCATCATCTTTCTATCCATCATTCGGCAAGCGGAAGAGTGGAAAGTTTGGGTGATTCGGACCATTCTCGACCAATTAATTGGCCACTCAAACGTTGACCATATGACTCCTGGTCAAAGGGCTCATAGCTACGACCATTTAGATATAGAGCAGCACAATGGCACCAGATTTGACTGCGTGGTTATCGGAGCCGGACAGACTGGCCTTAATGTGGCTGGGCGGCTTGCTGCACTTGGCGTTTCTTACGTAGTGCTAGAACGGAACCAAGAAATTGGGGATAATTGGAGAAAAAGATATAAGACTGCAAGATGTGAGTTAGTCTTCTTGTTTTGATCCTATTACAATTACTTACAGGACTAGTGCACACGACTCGAGAATCCTGTAGGATCATGTCCACCAAGCATCTGATGCAGTCAAACTAACTGGCCTAAGCTCATTTGCCTTTTGATAGAACCTTCCCGCAACATTACCCTCGTTTCCTTGGGAAAGATGACCTAGCTGATGGCTATGCCTGGTGGGCAAAGAAGTTTAGCATTGTACGATCCACTCTCAATTTGTCACAGTGGTACTAACAAACAATTTCAGAACATCTGGCTAAATACTGATGTCAAGTCTGGTAGATGGTTAGATGACGAAAATATTTAGAAGCTTAAGGTTATCAATGATGACATGAGTACGGAAATTGCGTCGACACATGTTGTGATGGCGGTGGGTGCTGGGTGCCAGGTGCCAGTCATGCCCACATATCCAGGTGCTGTGAGTTCAACCTGAATTCTTCGTATCGGAATTAGTCTAAGCCGGCTTCTAACTCTCAAACAGGATCAGTTTCGTGGAGAAGTTATGCACTCTGTGGATTATTATTCCGCAGAGCCATGGAAAGGGAAAATAGGCGTTGTTGTTGGAACAGCGAACACAGGTAATATAGGAAAAATAAGTGCTACCACACAGCAGCTGACCAGTATCAGGACATGACATTTCCGAGGACATGGTATCGTCTGGATTCAACTCGGTAACCATGATCCAGCGGTCTCCTACATGTGAATTCAAGTCGTCATACTATTGAAGCAAGCTAACAAACGTGAATTTAGATGTCCTACCAGCCGAATACTACAACAGCATGCAAGATAGTAAGAATAAAAATGGATATATTACAGACAGCCGAAGTGCTAATTCTATTCACTCTGCTGCAGTGATCTACAAGAATCAAATGGAAACATCACGGGCGGACCCTTTGTCATTCACAAATCCGATCGCCGTTACTCTACTCATCAGCCAAGAAACCCTCCACAGACTAGCCAAACGTGAACCTGAACGTTTTGATGCATTGGAAGATGCTGGCTTCAAGCTGATTCGGTATGGAGATATCATCTACCAGATTTATGACCGATTTGGTGGCCATTACATGGATGTGGGTGCTTCTAAAAAGATTTCAGATGGTCTGGTAAGTTATAAGTTTTCGGATAATAGTCATCATCAGTTTTTCCACAAATCCACTGCTTGCTTAGAGTAGATTAAAATAAAGTCGGAAGCCTCGATAACTGGATACTACGATCATGGTTTGATATTTGACGATGGGTCCAGACTTGAAGCCGATTTGATTGTTTATGCGACTGGGTTTGTTGGAAATATGCGAGAATCAGTCGCAGAGTTATTTGGAGAAAATGTCGCGAACCGCGTGGATGATTTTTGGGGCATTGACAACGAAGGAGAAATACGTGGCGCATATAAGCCATTGAGGCGTAAGTGAAATTTCAGCTGGCCTAGAATTCTCAATTTGAGTTCGACTAACTTTGCCTAGAGCCAAACCTCTGGCTTCATGGAGGGACATGCAGTCAAGCGAGATTCTTTTCTCGGTTTATTGCGTTACAAATCCGTGCCGATCTGGACGGTCAGCCACTAGCGGATTATCGAAATTAAGCTACAATTGATTGACATGAGCCACAACGATCGACTGTAGAAACAAATATGTCATGGCACTTTTTCTCTCATTAGCAACATGAAGGGTTTTCTCAACATAAATGGTAGTACAATGTCACCAGTCGCAATCCCGTAAAGCTAGTCAGTATTAAGCATAGTTCTTTCATTAAGTTTAGATTTTGCCGTCCTGGTTCGCGATTGCCTAGGGCCTCTAGTACAATCCAAAAACCCGTTTTCGCCGCTTAGTAAGTGCAGTATCACGCCGTATGGCTCCTTCAAAATCAGTGAATTGGTGCCTTCCAAACAAGCCGATGGAATCGCTCCGTAAATGCTGGATATTTTCCCCGCAACCTCTCGCAATGTTTCAATAGCATGGGAAATATCAAATCGCAAAGCGAATAAGGCTCCTGCTCCGGTCTCCTCCATCTCGTACTTGGCAGACTCTTCTATGCGCTGCTCAAGCATCATGGCAGCCCGGAGAAACATATCTCGACGGTCATTAGGCTTCGTTTTTGACCAAATAGGGAAGGCATTTGAGGCAGAATCTACTGCTGCTAGCGCGTTCTCTTCGGTTGTGCTACTGCAAGGCCATATAACTTCTTCGGAAATTGGTGAAATGACATCGAAGGTGTGATTGCCGCTATTGTGTACTTCCTCACCGTTTATAGTGAGCGGTATAGGTAGGTTATTCGATAAAGAATCCTGAGGATACATTTTGATCTAATAACGAAGTCAAGGCTGATTTAACAACAGAGAGTGCAAATATCTTTGAATCTGTTGTAATTTGATTTATTTATTTGTGAACAATAGGAAGAATCTTTCTTATAGCACATGGTTATTGGAGATTAGTTGATTTTAGGACAATCAGGTTCCCGCAAATTAATTACGTGTCGGGTCCCGACTTGAGCAGTTGCACATCTGGCTTTGAGCTGAGTAGTGTGGTGGATGCTGGGCCGGGGCCCGGTCCCACGGAACACTCGGACCGGCGAATGACCGGCTTGAGACAGCGGCTGAGAGTTGGGTCCGTCAATATCCGAACAAGCTAATAAGAAAAGACCGATTCTTATACCTCTGCGCTTTTATGGAAAATTTTCTGTCTCGGATTTACAGACGAGTTTTGACCAATTTAAGGTATTTCTCGTTGTGTGAGGCTATTGGAGATAGTTGGAGTTTAAAAGGCTATAAGGCATTGTAGCCTAGCTGTTTGAGTTGACTGTGTAAAGCTTATTGTGTTGACTTGGGCCATCGTGGACCTCAACGTTAGTAATGATGATGCCAAGCAACACACGTAGGCCGTGAACAATCTAGAAGTTCGGGTTTTCGGACGAGGAACTGTCCGGATGACAATTCACTGACACTTTTAATTGGCACCGCAATGAGGATAAATATGATCCTAGCATGGTTGAAGAAAAGAGACAGCACAGACTGGTACGGCATCTCGGTTATCCCTCCTTCTGACCTAACCAAATTGAAGAAGCGGGAGAACGGACATGGCATGATATCGGGATTATCCCTCCCTTGGATCCAAGCAAGTTGGAGAAGTAAGGAGAACTGTATAAGATTGGTTTTATTTTGATGCATAACTGAGTTATTGAATTGATACTATATGCTCCCTTTCCTCGAATTACATCAAGGTCTGTATGATCTAACCCCTGAAGGATTATTTATTTCGAAGGCTTGAGTTTTTCGTCTCGCAAGGACGCAGAAGGTGAAATATGAGGAAATCGACCGGAGCAAGTTTTTTTCAGACTTATGGAGTCGACTCGTGGCTATCGAAATTGTTACTTGGGCATTGAAGGAAGCAAAAAGTAAAATTATGGTAGTTGAGGTTATGGCTAGCGTACCCATCACAGCACTAGCCGAGAGCATCGCTAGCAGCAGCGAATTCTTCACAGCCAACCAAGGTCTAGGCTATTGTTAAAACTTGGATAAAAATAAGACACAAACTTGAATTGTAAATAAAATAGATATGTAAATTTTCCAACTCGGTCAAGTCTTGACGTAGTTGACTCTTGACATCATCGAAACCTAAGTGCTCTCATCGCAGGGAACGACACCCAAAACTGCAGCGGTGCAGTTAGTGGGGACATCACCACTGATGAAACCAAAAGTCCTTGGGGTTGTGAGATGATACGTCCATTTACAATAAACCAGATCGCTGCGAGTTCGATTTTCTTGTGCGACCGAATCACAGCGCAATTGATCGTTTTCGATGCGACAGTCCAGATTGTCCCTTGTGAAGTCGCTAGTGAAGTACACGAAATCAACGCCCTCGGGGTAAGGACTCGATGAGTGGCTGTCTCTAGTATACGCCATTGAGACCTTGTTGTTCCGCGTGTACAATTTGCCATCCGTAAGGTTAAAGCCCGTTTTGTCGTCACTAATTACGTAGCGAAAGCCGCTGGAAGTCAAACCCACGTGGAGCCATGCATCTTGACCCTGGTCTTTGGAAGACAGGTAAAAGCACTTCTCTACATCAGTCGTGGGTGTCCCTGTAGCTGTGGCTGCCTCTGTCCTAATGGTTTACATCGGATTAGAATCGTCCTTTTAGTTGACAAATGAGAGAAGGAACCAACGTGGAGGAAGGTGTAACTGCTGCGTCTTGCGGCAATGCGTTGGCAAAAAGTGCAAAGGCACAAGCTGAGAAGACAGAGACACGCATGGCGAGAAATTGCAATTGATACCCGATGTCTTGAGAAACAGGTAAGTCAAAGTGTCAGCCTTGAAATTACAGCCGATCGTAGCGTGAAGTTAATCGCCGTAGTGGAGCACTGGAGAAAAAGAGCACAACAAACAAATTTCGAGGTGGCTGGTCGATTTATAATTAAACAGATCATTATTTCCGCCCTGGCCACCCCTTGAAACCGCAGGTCCTTGCAGATTATACGAGGTAATTAACTGGGGCGCATGGGACTTTTGCCCCAGCCTCTTAATCTAGAGACACGCACGGGATTTCGGTTATCCTATTGGCCTCTAAAAATAGCGGGTCCACAGGAGAATACAGTGGTTACAGCTCGCAGTTATGGTTATTATCAAGGTAGTGAGTAGTAGTCAATTCCGAGTGTATAGGTTTAATATGTTCATATGTTTCCTATTCAAAGTAGAGGTTGTGATTGATGTTGAAACATGTGTGCAAAAGGCCATGAGCCAATGGAAAATGGTGGTTATGCGCTCTCACCAGTACCCTAGACTAAAATCTGACCACTTCCCCCAGAAAAAAAATCATCTTGAACGCGGACTTGTCTAATACTAATTGGTGGATTATTTGATATGCTTAAGATTTTATTATCAATAATATTGATGGTAAGAAAATGGTTCGGGATAGGATGAGATTGCTCGTGGGTCATCGTACGCTAATTGCATTGAGTCACGGTGAGCTGGATGCAGGGTCACCGGCGATATCCTATTCAGGAGGGACGATCCTACCCAACTTTAGGCATCCTGGGTAAAGCTAGGTGCAGATTATCACCTAATTCCAGTTGGTATCAAATACTTTCTCTCGTTTAGTATTTGAATTATGAGAGACAATGGATGAGTGAAGTGCGGTCCCCTTTGTTAAGCAAGTTTGGTAATGAAGGTCCACCAGAGGTGCTTTGAGTATTTGAAGTATCAATATAATATCAAGTCAAAGTTTTTGTCTAAAATTGGATTAGAGATATTGCATCTTAGAGATATGATAGAGGTAAATTGCCTACCAATAAACTTGGTCCAGTTCATACTGATTTCATGTTCTCCGTATTGATCTCGGTGCGACCAGAGTGTCTCCAGAAGGTCCAATCCTTGTTTGATATTCACAAAACCAGTAAGAACAACCATTCTATGTAGAATATCACGGACTTGCTGCCTGTGAGTAAGACTTACAGCGCCACAGCCCGCAGAAAATGTTGGGAAGAAAAGAAGAACGCCAAGACAAGGCCCGTGGTAGAAACCGACTCTTCCAAGCAGAGACAAAATCTGATCGACTAAGGTCTGGACCTCTTTCGTTTTCGGTGAAAGTCCTCTTATTTGCAGATGAATTTGTAGCATTGCTGCAAGATGATAGGATTGGTTGATGTAGACTTGTTCTCGATTGCAACTCGGCGGAGCACTGACCGCCCCCGCGTTTGTGGAAATCATGGTCGCCAATTGCTCCACCAACTCCAAGGATCTGCTTTCTAAAGATGTTGGATTTTTTGCTGTAGTTGTGTTCGCGAGATCAGCATTTTCCTTGACAAGTGTTCCAATCTGGAAAAGGATGTGGATAAGGTCGGTTGAGTACGATGTGAAATTGTCAATGCGTGAGCTATGAGCGCTTTCACCAATCATGATAAGGGCTTGTTTCGTAACACGACTGCTTAATGGACTTCCTGAGACGTTAGCGAGCGCGGCAAGCGACACGAAGCATCTTGAAATGAATGCTCGATTAGAAATGGGAGAATGAACTGTCCACATATTGGGTTGGTAGGCGAAAAGAAGAGCAGCCCCTTCCAGATGTGACCGCCATGAATAATTCTTCTCCCTTCCGGATATAAGCTCGGAATAGCACAGCATCAAAACGGATGCTATTAAGCCTTCAGTCGGTAGTTCCGAAAGCCTTGTGTGTATGTGGTTGACTGCGAGCACCTGTAATCTGGAAAGCTCCTCCAAGTTTTGCACCAATCCAGAATTAGCTCGGTGGACGGCGGCTAGACTGAGAATGCTGCACATGAATTGAGAGTCATCGGCAGCTAGTGGCAAGAACGCCCCACAAAACTCAGTTTTGATGTTTTCATCACAAGAAAAAGAGTCGGCGACGTGGAAAAAGTAATTCAGGAGAGAGCCATTGGCGGAAGATAGTTGTGGGAATAAGGGGACCATAGCTGTTGACAGGGGTGTATTTTCGGCATTTGGGGTTCTGCAATGTCCTCGGGATAAACGTATTGTTTGTCCTCTGCAGTCATCTATTGCAGGCACTGGTGAGGTGTCCGTAAGCCCCCCCAGCACACCGACGCTGTATACAAAGGGTATGGTACTTTTAGAATCATCTATATCCCTTGTAAGTATCATGACATTGGTGTCACATCAAGAGTATTACCTTGTGAGGTGGAGCGAACCCGAATCACTGGCGTGGAACGAGTATTTGCACTCTGCATACACTGACCAAATACCGATTTAGTAAAAGCGCGGCCACCCCACGATAATTGAATGCCGTAGACACAGTTTCTATCAAGCCTTTGGCACAAACCGCAGATGGGGCGTCTCTCATCGCACTTCCGGTGGTGCTGCCGGCATTCCCGGCAACCCCCACGAGATCGGGGCAACAGTCTTTTTTTTCGTGTAGACACCGACATATCATACGACCTGGATAGGAAGTTTTAGACCAGTCTTTCAAAGGGACTGAAAAGAAGTCGTGTAAAATTTTCATCAGAGGGGGTGAGAGGGAGCACTAATCTGCATCAGGAAATTCTAGACCTGGACCATTTGATTGGGCCTTTGGGGAACTTTAACGGCTCGTCTATCTTTGATGACGCACGCATCTCGGTCCGTCGTGAAAGGTCATTGCGCTTTTGGCCCACTCTGAAGATGGATCCATGATTAAGCAGTTCTAGACCCAGGGTGAAATGGCTTTACATATCTTGGCTGCTCTATGAATGATGCCACTGCTTAAAACTTGAATCAAGGCGCTATTCCGGATCAGGAATCTCTAGACCAACGCCATCTAATTGGGCCAAACAGAGGGCATTCTAACCGTCCGTGCTCCTTGTGTGGAGAGAGCATTCAGCTTGTGATCCATGCAAGGGAACGCTCTCATGCATTTCGATTCAGGCTGATGATTTTCTCATCAAAAACTGCAAATTTGCGACTAGTCGTTACATCGACACCCTCAAGACACGATCTCATGTCCAAAATTTCACAGTCTCTTGTATCATCCTCAGCAGCTCCTGAATCCTCTCCGTCGAAGCCCAGCGCTGTTCTATTCCATCCCTGGTTATCTGAATCCACTCATTAACGGTCAACTCGAGGGCTTCCTGGACCGCGCAATAATTCTCTTGAATATAAGCTCCAAAATATTCAGGATCGTCGCTGTTAATGGTGAATTTGATCTTCTTCTCAATAAAATCCCGAATAGGAAGCTCTCCTACATGACTGATTCCGTTTAGTTTGACATTAGAAATCGGACAAAGGGTGAGGAGGGTTTGAGAGATTGCGAGTCTCTCCAAAACCCCGTCATCTTCAATAGACCTCCAGCCGTGGTCGATACGCGTTGCACCCACATCGAGAGCGAGGCCGACGTAACTGGCTGGGGCTTCTTCCCCAGCATGTATAGTTCGGCGCACACCTCTTTGCTTCGCAATGTCGTAGATTGACGCAAACATAGTGGCTGGATGGCCGATCTCAGTGCTATCTAAACCGATCCTGCGAAGAGTTCCATCTCTGAAGAGCCCGGCTGCATCAGCTTGATGGAACTGTTCCAACCCAGACACCACTGGTAGGTGGCGTACAGTACACATTATTAACTCTGAAGTTATACCAAAGTCGTCTTTGGCACGCATCTGAGCGCTCTTGAACCCGCCAACGACTTCAAGCAGGGACACACCACGCGATGTGTGGATTTGTCCATCAAAGAAAACCTCGGCATGTCGGACATTTTGCGAGCTAGCCTTCTTGAAGTAGGCATATGCTAAAAGGTCGTAGTCAGACGCGTGTAACAGTGTGGTCATGCCCACATAATAATAGGCCAGAAAATCGTCCAACGAGCTAAAGTTCCCATAGCGTTGATAAAGTGCCTCCGGAGATGCAAAAGCCGGGTCATCTCTCGGCAAAACGATGGAATTCTTTGCTGCAAGTTCGAAAAGGAGGTCCGGGGACAGCGATCCCTCCAAGTGCATATGAAGCTCTACCTTGGGCAAAGCTTCAAGAAAGGGGTGGAGAGGTGATTTGCACATTTTTACACTGGCAGGTTGTTCAAGGCCGGTGGGGAGTTAGAATATCAACTTGTGAGATGAGGAACAGTTTTATACTTTAGCAGTGAACTTCAAAGCACTGCCCTTACTGCATTGACCCCTTCATCCCAAGTCCCACCACACGCCATTTCTAATCACTCGATGCTTCACAAACGGCTGTTGTGGGTCACCCCGGCTCGTCTTTCTTCTTTAGTGCAAGCCCACCGCTACTATTCCCCACTAAGAGATCTTTTGAATCTATCACTATGAAGTGGAGCGACTTGATGCAGACTCAATCGGAGACTTCCGTCGGGCTTTTCGACAATTTATCATCTTCTATAAAATGCCGCTTTTGCCTTCTTTGCTGAATGGTCAGTATTTTTTGTCTCAGTTTCTCTACATATTCAATTCTAGACGTCCTAAATTGTATTCCGCTACCAACTTATTCATCGCCCACAACCAAGATGGCACCAAAAAACAAGATCATCATTGATACCGATCCAGGTGAGATGGGACTCCCTTTCATTCATCAATTTCTACTAACTAGATGCCAGGTGTCGATGATACATTAGCCATATTGTTAGCACTGGCTTCATCGCCAGACGATCTTGAAGTAGTCATGCTGTCTGTCACCTACGGTAACATCCCTTTGCAAGGATGTCTGAAGAATGCCGTGTCTTTGTTCCACATTCTTGATAAGGAACTCCAATGGCGCCGAGAGAAAGGTATTCCTGAAGGGTTTGAGGCTCTAAAAAAATACAGGCCAATTATCGCAATGGGCGCTGAGCATGCTTTGGAAACTGAATTCCTTGCAGAGGATGGATTTCGTATGCTCTACTACCCCCTACACATTTGATAACCTAATGCCGATAAATATTCGCAGATGGCCGCGATGGCTTGCAAGGGGTTCACGATATTGTAAGTTGTATCGTTAGCCTGGCGATCTGTATTTGTAGCTTCTGTTGTTGACCTGTCAAAAGCATCCTCATTTATCTCCTTCGGAAACTTGGAAGGGTTTATTTTGGGACAATGAAATGGGAAGCTACACATCTGAGCCGTTTTATTCGTACTTCACCCCCTCGAAAACAGCTGCACATCTGGAGATTCTTCGTATTCTCAGGGATGAGCCAAAAAGAACCATAAGTATCTGCGTGGTTGGACCAATGACCAACGTTGCGCTCGCAGCTGCCGAAGACCCAGAAACATTTCTCCGCGTCAAGGAATTGGTTGTCATGGGCGGAGCTGTCGATTGCCCCGGAAATATCACTCCGGTGGGCGAATTCAACACTTATGCCGACACGATCGCTGCAGCTCGTGTGTTCGCCTTGACGTCTCCCATCCCAGCATCAACTATGCCCAATATCCGGTACCGAATGGCGAATCTACCACCTTACCCAGAAAAGCTATCCAAACAGCTAAAGCTCAGCCTATTTTCACTTGATCTTACAACAAAACACGTCCTCAGAAAAGATGCGTTTGAAACTTTTATTGCACCATACTTTGAAGCCGGAAGCCCACTAGCAACTTGGGTAAAGACGTTCTTGGATGGGACCTTTCGGAAAATTGAGGAGCTCTCGGGAAATTTGTCGACGAACCCCGGTTTACAGCTACATGACCCAATGACCGTCTGGTACGTTCTTACTCATGATGATCCGAGGTGGGCCATACCAAGCATGGGCCCTGAGGATATTCGTATTGAGACGTCTGGTCAGTGGAGCCATGGCATGCTGATCAGGGATCGCCGAGGGATCAAAGGGCCAGGGACAGAAGAGGTTCCGGGAGATGAGTTTGGTTGGTTAAGCAGTCGCCGAGGCAACAGCATTCACAGATATGTGGGCACACCGGGTCAAGATACGTTTGGGCTATTTTTGATGGAGAAAATCTTTGGGTCCCTATAAGTAGTAATCAATCTAGCTAAGCAGAGTAGCTAGGTCCGCACACTGAAATTGACACATCAAATTCGCAAGCGCCAACTTTGTCACTAGGACATCAAATTGATGCTTTGGCGGCATGACCAAAGCCTGTGATGGCTAGACATGTGGTGGGTCAATACAATCCCATTCCTACATGTCAGCATTTCAGCTGACAGGCCACACATACCATACTTACCTTCCTGAGACCAGGCTAATGGTTACATTTGTGGATGTCTCAGGCATCAAATCTTACTCCTTCACGTCAATGGCCAACGTTCGCATAATCGTCCAAAAATGTGCTAGCGGCCAGATATTGGATCCACCAAGCTTACGCACAGCAAGACACAGCGTCTGCCAAGATCCGCCACTGACGATGTTCCAACTGCCTACATCAGCCCTATGTCGCAGGCACATGGACAGATAAGCGCGCTGGCGGATATCCTTGCCCAATGAAGCAGCCTGAGAAAGGAACGAGTCAACGGACTCGAAGGTTTCATACGCGCAGTAGAGTGGGATGTATTGCGTGTCGAAAGCGCCATACGCGATGTGACGAGACACGCCCAGTGTGGTAAGCGCGTTTCCTTTGCAACTCACGGCTCGCACCATCCTGGGCGAGATTTCGATCCTACCCAGATAGCCAACACTTCGGGTATGAAGAGAGAGCATACAAAACTAACCATAGCGCTAGCGACAAATGCGCCAAAGTTGGTACAGAATGCGAATATCCTATCCCCAAAGTTCCCCTTCGGGATCGCAAAAATGTCCAACTTCCAGGCGAACACCAGCCTTGGGCTGTAACCCCAACACAAGTCAAAGCAGTGCAAGTACTGTCAAGCCCATTAGCAACCACCGTCGACTTGAATCCAGTTGATCCCTTCGACTGCTTACCAGTTGAAATGCCCTTGAAGTCAAAACAGCTTCTTCATTATTGTAAGTGTCTATCAAACACTTGATGTTTGTGGACGGATCTAGAGGTTAACAATTCCATTTAGTTTTCAAATTAGACGATATTCTTCATCCTGATGCTTGCCACCGTGCTAAACAAGTGGGAATGTAAGTTTCTTGACAGCAACAATGCATTCTACCTCACACAATTTAACTGGATTAAAAGCGCCCCGTTTGTGGTTCAAAGCCCAAACAACCTTCGCTATACCTTGCTCGTAGCATCCCTGCACTACATCTGGCAAGCGGGCGATATCCAAACATATAAATCAACAGCTCTATTCCATAAGATTGTCGCTATACAATCTCTGAACAAACTGCTCGAAAACCCGCAAGTGACGGGAATCACAACCCTTATCAAGCATATCGCTACACTAGCTCTAGTAGAGGTACGTCGTCGGCTGCAGTAGTTGATCTTAAAAGCAAGGGCTTACTTGGTCCCGTTTGTGTTCTCGATGCTTACCGATTTACTAAGGGCATCGTCGGCAACTTATCTATCGCAGAAGCGCACTTGGATGGTCTGATGACTTTGCTGGAGCTTCACGACCCATTACATCACAAATCGACTTCTATCCCGATGGGGTTTGACGAAGAGCTTGCATACCGCTATATGATACTGTGCGTACTTGTTTTTGGGTGTCATGTCCCCCGCTCATTAAGATTATAGGGCCTATAACTTTATCCATTCGATGAGAGGACGAATGCATGCAAGCGCTGATCTGAGCGAGTTGCTTGGACAGTTTGTCACCGACTTTGCGCAATTCGTTTCGCTAGTGTCGGATTGGTTTTCAGAAGATTATGCCTGCCTGCGGACTCATCTCGATGCAATGGCCATGTTTCCGTTCTTCTTTGCGTCACTTCCCCGAGCGGTCAATTTTCGCAACATTGACGCATCTCCATTTATTGAATGCTTGACATCAATGACACAGGGCATTCAGATTTCAGGCCGAAAAGCATATAATCGGGACAAAACCTGGAAACAAATGATGTCTGCTATCACCGGACTACAATTTGGCATTTCTAATTCTCATGTCGTATCGCTGTTTGAAGGAGATGTGCCTGACCGGGCCTTTAGCCAAAATTTCACTTCCTGGTGCGGCATTTCTATTACTTCCGGGTTTTACTTGAATTATATTATAGGACTTTGGAATGCAGGCGTGCCAATTGAGTACCGCCTTTTTCGGCGCTTGCTCATCATCTTGACGAGGGATCTTTCCCAAACCGGGTACAAAGCGGCAGACGTATCGACCCTTTGGTTCTGGGAGCACTTCGTTGGGGCTTATAGCCTTATGACACAAATGCGGGGAGGCTTTGATCCCGCGCTGCAGGCGGTGGAGGAATACTTGGCTGTGTCAATTCGACGTTGGAGCAAAGATACCGGCATTACACTATGGGCAGAAGCCCGGAAAAAGCTGTTCGAAATATCTTGGCCCATGCATCATCCAGAAGGCATTGCACAGCGGGTTTGGGAGCAGGCTGTTGGATCAAGGGTTTTTGATATGCATGGCATGGTAAAGGAATTGAAATAATTGACAACAAAGGGGGCAAATGGAGACATGTATTCGTACAAGTTAGCTAAGACGTGTTCGTCCATTCCAACTGGGTGGCATCTCAGGGGCAATTTTCACTGAAGAATATTGGTAACATTATTGCTTGTTAACGACGAAAAGAATATTTGCATGTTGTGAGGTCATGTTCTATATGCAAAATATTTACATTTATCCACTACAAATGGGAAGGCGTTGCAACAGTTCACTTTGTTTGGTGGTTAGTTATTTTTGACAGTATTTATTTCTATTTCATCATGAAATCAAGACTTTTAGGTGCCTGAGCTTTTCCACGTGTCAAATAATTAAGCTCTTTTATTGTTCATGTCGCATGTGCTCATTTTCCCGATTCACTCTCCTCCTCACTAGCACCAAAAAACTCAGCAAAAGCTTTATTCTCCAGGTCGGACTCTTGACGCCGGCCACCAGTTTTCTTTGCGGCTTGTCGACGGAAATAGATCCTCTTTGCCCACTTCCAGGCCTCAACACCCGCGAAGAACAGGGCGGCGCTGATGAAGACGATGCCCCACTCCCAGTCGATGCCCACATGCTTGAAGACCACCTTGTTGATTACGGGAATATACAGGGTGGGGAACAGGGTAACAAATCCGATGATGATGGCCCAGAAGAGGAACTTGTTGCGCCAAACGTCAATCATCCACTGCGTAAAATACTTTTTGCTGCCGGGCTGCATGCGGAAGAAGGAGCGGCGGCGATCAATCATCTCCCAAGCCAAGAAGAGGGCAAACCAGGTCAAGCAGGCAAAGGTGGTGGCGCGGGCGCGGAACACGGTTGTGCACGTGTCGTTGAACGAGTCGTTGCAGCCAGTGCCGAGCTCGCCGTCGCCAAAGCCGAAGACAACGAGAGTGAAGGAAGCCAGGCAGAGGGCGGTGATCCACAGGCCGTACACAACCATGTCAACGAGGAACTCGGTGTCGAAGATACCAGACTTGAGACTCTGGGGCGGCCGGGACATGATGTCGGGGACGGCGCGCTCGAAACCAAGACCCATGTCAGGCATACCCGAGGTGATCATGATGATCCACACAATTTCCACCGGGGCCAGCGGGAAGACAGACAAGCCACGGCCGTCCTTGAAGGCAAGCCCGACAAGCAACGTTCCAGCCTGGGCAATGTTCTCAGCCAGCACGTGAAGCACAAACTTCTGAATATTGTCAAAGATGCGGCGGCCCTCTTCAATGGCGGCAACAATGCTTGCAAAGTTGTCGTCTGCCAGTACAATGTCAGAGGCTTCCTTGGCAACGTCGCTGCCGGCTTGTCCCATGGCAATTCCTACGTCTGCGCGTTTCAGAGATGGGGAGTCATTCACGCCGTCACCCGTCTATAAAAATTGTTAGTCCTGTGGGTGATTTTCTTTTCTTCTTGCAAGATTAGAGATTATTCTTACCATGGCACAAAACTTCTTGCGTCGGTGCAGGGCCTCAATCATGCGGACCTTGGTCTGAGGTGCACACCGGGCGATGACGAGAGGAAGGACAGGCAAAGCGTCGACTTGGTCATCATCAAGGGCATCAAATTCGCTGGCTGTCATGACCATAGCCTTGGCAATATCCTGGCGGACCCGACTCATGTCGGTTGGTAAGATACCAACCTCAATGGCAATGGCCTTGGCAGTCTCCGGGTGGTCTCCAGTAAGCATGTGCACCGAGATGCCTGCCTGGTGGCAGCTCTGAACGGCGGGCTTAGACTCTGGTCGGGGAGGGTCGTAGAGGCCAATAAGGCCTTGGAACACCAGGTCCGATTCAATTGCGTCGCGGTCTAGGGAGTCGGTGCCGTCTGGGTCAGCCCCTTCGTACCTCTTGCTGGCCAGAGCCAGGACGCGCAAACCCATGCTAGCAAGGGCCTCCATGTTCTTCAAAGCTTGGTCTCGGAACTCGTCGGTCATGGCAACCATCTGTCCATCATCCGTGGGGCAGTAGGTTGTGCAAATGTTGAGCAGGCGTTCAACCGCTCCCTTGGTGAAGACGAAGCGCTCATCAGTCAATTCAGATTTGAAGATGACCGACATGCGCTTGACATCAGAGTCGAACGGCAGCTCAGCCATTTGAGACCACTGCGGCTTCTCTCCGTTGGTATACTGCAATCTGTTCATGTTAAACCGGGAAGCAAACACCTGGATGGCAATCTCAGTGGGATCTCCCCTGGCATGCCATTCGCCTTGCAGCTCATGTACGGTGGCGAGGTTTGCCAGGGAGGCGACGAGTAGGTAGTCGGACAGGGCTTTTTGGCTGTCCTTGAGGAGCTGAGAAGCTTGGGTGGGTGTTCCACTGGCGGCGCCGTCACCCCGTGAAAATTCCATCTCGTGGGGCTGCTTTGGGCTGAACAAGAGCTCGCCGGCGGTGGGGTTAAAGGGCTGGGAGGAAGTGTCGACGGTGTAGGTGCCCTTGGACGGGACCCACGCTCGCCGGGCCACCATTTTGCCCTGTGTCAAGGTGCCAGTCTTGTCTGAGCAGATGTCTGTCACGGCACCTAGGGCTTCTAGAGACTTGAGGTTACGCACGATGACATTGCGCTGCACCATGCGCTTGGTGCCGGCAGCCATGGTGATGGTGAGGACGACAACAAGCGAGGCGGGGATCATAGACAAGCCGGTTGCTACAGCATAGATGATGACCTCTTGTTCCGACGTAAACTTGTTTGCGCCGAGAACGATGATGGCACATACAACAGCAATTCCAAAGAGCAATAGGGCAAGCTTGGAGAGCTTTTTCTGAAGCGGGGTGCCAACGTTGACGCCGAGGAATCGGCCAATCGCATCCGTGAGGGTCAAAGTGTAGGCCTCCAGGTAGCGATGGGGCTTTGCACGTTGACCAGGCTTTCGCTTTACCGGTCGGACCTTGGAGTCCTTCTTTCGGAGAGCGCTCGCAATGGCACCAATCTCAGTATACGTGGCAGTGGCAAAGACGATTCCCTTTGCGCGTCCCTTGGTTACAGTCGAAGAACTGTAGGCCACGTTGAGTCGGTCGCCGGGGCCCGTAGAGTCTTCAAACACGGCCTTCTCCATTTTGCGGACCGGGAGGGACTCTCCCGTCAGCAGCGCCTCGTCCGTCTCGAAGTTCACGGCCTCGGTAAGTCTGGGCGAGTCAGAGTTAGTTTAACGGTACCAATAGAGGAGGGCAATGGAGTGCAAGGCGACAAACCTGATGTCGGCAGGGATTGTGTCTCCCGTCTTCAATTCGACCAAGTCTCCGATGACAATTTCCCCAGAGGGGATAACCTTGGCGTCACCGCCGCGAACGACGGATGCAGTAGGTGAGCTTAGCGAGCGAAGCGAATCCATAGTCTTCTCTGCCGAGTACTCTTGGAAGAAGCCGACGACGACGTTGAGGAGGATGACAACGGCAACAACGCCGCCCTCGATCCAGGACTTGATTCCGAAACTGACAGCCATTGCGAGGATAAGCACAAGGGTCATGGCGTTGGCAATTTGTGCCACAATAATCTTCAGCGGCGATACACCTTCGCCATCGCCAAGATCATTGGGACCAAACTCCTTGAGACGGCTTGCCGCTGTTTCCTCTGACAATCCATCGATGGGCGATGTATCTAGCTCCTCCGTGACTTGCTCAAACGTCAAGGCATGCGCTGGTCGTGTCAGTGGTCGGTTCGCTTGACCAGAGACATGAGCCTGCTGGGAAGTTTTGGCTTCCCCCGACGCCATGCTGGGCACTTCTTTTTGAGCCGGGCTCTTGTGTCCAAACCCTTTTTTTGTCGCAAGCGTCAAAGATTAAATGCCAAATATAATTAGTCGATCAGACAGCTAATTGCGCCTGTCTGATTACGAGTACAGGAAATGGTTTTTGCAGCACAGCATTTGCCGGTGTATCAAGGCCTTTTATCTTGGTTTGGAGATGCAGATCCCTGCGACGGTATCTTTGGTCACCCTGCAGACGCGTCTGTGTGGGTTTCTTGGCGTCCAGCATGCCAAGAAGTCAATTAGCAAATTACTGGACCAACCGCCGGCTACGCGGAATAGTTTGGGCACAGAGGAGACGCTTGTCTACGGTTTCATGGTTTGTAACAATCGGCACCATCTGTAACATCTTGAGCAACGCCCAGCTTTGCGCAGCAAAAACTGTAGTTGCACAGCCAACGGCTGACTTGAGTCATCTCGACCATGGAGGCGAAGTGGCAGCAGATACGTACCAAAAGCCGAGCCATAGCCGGGAGCTTCATCGCTGTGCTAGCGACGGGAGATGATCTTGAGCTTCTGCAGGTTCAAAGATCCGGCTCACAAGCTTTGTTCATGTTCCGCCGGGCGGGGCTTTTTCAAACCGGGCCCGCTGGAGGAGTGGATGCCAAGACTTCCGCCACAAGCCCGAGGTGGAGCTAGGTACTACGCCGGAAACAGGCGGGTAGGCCGGTTATTGGCTAGCTTTGCTGCAGTGGCGGCGAAGATAGCAGCCTGGTGGGCGAGGCTGGAGGAGAAGCAGTGTCATTGGTCGGCCGGGCCATGCTCCGATCCGCGTAGCCGGCTACAAGGGTGACGATTGGCCAAAGAGGATCCGCCCACAGGAAAAGCGTTTCCGGCAGTGGCATGGTTGATTGGTTCATCTGGCTGGGTGGGGCTGGTTCCATGATGCGTCAACTCAATTCAAACCCTTGAGCTTATGAAAAAGCCTATGTCGGCGTTTGTCACGGAGCACTCATGACATGCTAGACTTGGATTCACCGCGTATTGAGCACACACTAAGCACTTCTTTTTCCCAACGCTTCACCGTTGCCTTGAGGCACGGCTGCCAAACCCCACTAGTTCCCCACCTTTCCTCGCTCTTCCAACCTTGGTCCATGGGTTTATCGCATCTGGATGTGATTGGTTCAAAAACCGGCAGCAGCATCTGTCGAATTATGGGTCACCTCTGTGCCTTAGTCATCTTTCCCAAGGTTTCTGCCACTGTAGACCGCTCTGGCTGGTGGGGTTGCTGGAACACCATTGCCAGCACTCGCGACACTGTCAACAGTTGACGTCGCGGATGTCTCATTTCAGAAACGGAGCGCTGGTTTAAGACATGTTTGCTCCCGGGCAGAAGCCGACGCTGCCATTGACAGGCCCCTCGTCCCCCACGTCGTCCCTGTCGGGGGAGGAGAATGATGCTTCCGGGGAAGCGACGCAGGACGGCTCTGTTTCAGGCCGTCGCGCGCGGCTGGCTGCGAGGAAGCGCCGCAGAATAACCCGCGCCTGCGACGACTGTCGGCGGAAGAAGATCAAGTGCGATGGAGGGCGGCCCTGCGCAAGCTGCGCGGACTTCAAGTCGGGTGAGACCTTGTCCTGTTCCGATTCTAGTCGTCCCCAATCGCCTTCCTTTTCGCTGACATGCGCCCCGTTACCTTTGTAGCATGCACGTACGAGACCCCGTCGGTCCGCGAAAAGATGACCCATCCAAACGAAGTCGAGGCCCTCAAACAGAAGCTCCGTAGAGCGGAATCGCTGCTCCGTAGGTTCATCCCGGACCTGGATCTCGAAAAACCGTTGCCCCCGAGTCGGAAACCGGTCCGCGCTGCTGTAGTGAATGGCGAGAGTGACGGAGCGGAGACCGAAACGGACCGTCCGAGCTTCATCCAGCTGGTAGAGAGAAGTAGTCAATTAGACCTTACAGACACTGGCGAGTCGGCCTTCCACGGCCTGTCCTCCGGGGCCGCCTTCTTGAGCCGCATCAGCCAGCAGTTCCCCTCCCTCGTAACGTACGACTCGCGAACTCCCTTCCTGCCTCAACCTCATCGGCCGTTTCTCGCATCGCCAATGGGCGGGTTGCCCGTATACTCTGCCAACCCATGGTGGCAGGACAATTATGACTATGCGAGGCTGCCGCCCCAAGAGCTCGCCCGCCTCCTCTGCAACTACTCATTCAACTGCGCGTCCTGCATTCTCCGAGTGGTGCATGCCCCATCCTTCTGGAAAACCTTTGAAAGTCTGTACAAGGAACAACCAGAGAGATATACAAATGAGCAGCGCAGGTTCGTTGGCCTCCTCTTTTCCGTCATGGCGCTAGGCTCCATGTACGACGTCGATGAGAATGACCCCAGCAACCCCGACCACTGGGCCGTCGCCATGGATCGAGGGTAAGAAACCGCAATCCTCCCCTCTCCCCTCTTGAGCCTCGACCTCGTGTGTCCTCTGACCTTGGCATTAAAACCCAGGCACAAGTACTACATTTCGGCAAGGTTCCATCTCCAAGATATCACCGAGTGCTGTGACATGACGACTCTGCAGGCCCTAGCTTTCATCATCCAATTTCTCCAGGCCACCGGCAATCTTAGCGGCTGCCACACCTTCATCGGCATCGCCCTCCGCTCTGCCCTGCGCATGGGGTTGCATCGCCATCTGCCCCATACATCCATGACACCAATCATTGACGAGACGAGGAGGAGGGTCTTTCACGCGATCCGACAAATGGACATCTACTTGTCTACCACGCTCGGCGTCCCGCTCCTATTGCAGGACAAGGACATAGATCAGCCATGGCCCACCGAGGTCGACGACGAGAACATCACCGAAGTTGCCATCATCCGCGCACCCCCTGGAGCCCCTTCACATCTCCAGGCTTTCAATGCGCACGCCAAGCTGATGCGCATTCTCGCCAAGGTCGTGGAGCACATTTACCCCCCCAAAGCAGCCGAAGGTCCAACAAACGTCATGTACAAGATCAGCTGTGCCCGGATCCGGGAGATTGAGCGCGATCTTCATGATTGGCACGAGCAGCTTCCGCCCACCTTGCGCCCAGGTCCAGAGGAAGACATACAAATCACCCGGTACGTGTAACCCAGCACCCCACCAGAAATCTACCCAAGCTACCGCGTTGACTGCCATGAGGCATGGCGCCAGCAATGGTGTATTATTTCTCTTGGCGTCGTATGCCCTCTCTGCGTGACTGTAGGATCCTCGCTGACCCAAGTGCGTGTCGCAGGGCCAAGACTTTGTTGCGCTTCGCCTACGGCCACGTCCAATTGATGCTCTATAGGCCGTTTCTTCAATTCAACCCCCGGCAGGCGTCTGGCTCCGAGACGGCTGACGAGCGACACCTGGCCCTCGCCATGTCCGGCATTAACGTTTGCCGAAACATTATACACATAGGGTTGGAGATTCGTCGGCAAGCTGTGCTGATAGGCCCTTACTGGTTCATAACCTACACGCAGTTCCTCGCCGTGCTGAGCGTGGTCTTGTATGTGCTGCACAATCCGGACAAGCCCAGAGCCTCGGAGCTCATTTCCGACGCCAAGCTTGGCAGAGATTGCATTTCCGGTCTCAAGCAGAGAAGTCAAGCGGCAGACCGAGTGGCCGCTGCTCTTAATGTCAGTTATTTCTTTTTGCGTTGAAAAAACAAAAAAAGACTTGTGTGAAGGTCGAAGCTTACGGGTAGATACTTTGCAGTCCCTATTTGATCAACTTCCCAGCCAATTCAAGTCGACAGACCGTCCGGCCTTTGACGCTGATTTCAGCCGAGCATCCGACAGCAGGGATTCCCACTTGCAGCCTCGAACGAGCTCCGACGCCCGGCAGCTGGCTCCGTTGTCCATGTTGAGACCGCAAGCCCAATGGGGTCTCAATTCACCCGCCACTTCGGACAATACGCCCTCCCAGAGTTATGAAGCTCCTTCGCACAGACCTCCCATGCAGTCTGTTTCCATGTCGACGCATCTTCTGGGCACCACTTCCACCGATGTCATGGGCTTCACCATGGAGGATCCGTTTGCCTACCCAATCATGCCCGGGGTGAGTCTGGCGGATGAGAGTTTTGCGGCCTTGCAAGACACGATGCGACTGCCCGTCTACAACATTCACACGGACATGGAGGGCCAGCTATTGTGCCTTCAAGATACAACCTCGGTGCCACCGTGAGTCCAACACCTGCCTTCATTTCCAAGTACCTGCTCATTGACCATGTTGTTTCCAGGGGCCAAAACCCTCTAGAGAGCAGCCTCTTTTAGGAGTCGCCTGATCCCCCTCTTCTTCTTGTTAATTCTCTTTAAACTATTTGGTTAATTTTATCATGATTCATGATGACTCGTCACTATTTCATATGACTCAAGCCGTGCTGGCGCGCAGCAGAGTCATTGCGGCGCTGAGCTTTGAAGCATAAATACACGATGCGAGGTGAGAAACAAATACACAGTTCCACCATTTCCTATCCGTTTTCCCGTTTCAGGGATTTTTTCTTTTTTGCCGCATATTCATTGCTGGCCTGGGAATTTAATGCACCATCTCAGCGTGAATCCTGGATGTTGAATGACGCTGAATGGGTCTTCTGTGAACACATGGGTGCGGGTAATACCCTCAGATATTAAAAAGTTTATTTGGATGCAAAGTTTGTAGCACAGAGCATTTGAGCCGGTTGTAGCTTTGGTTAGGAAGAAAGAAATGTACACGGTCAAGGCTATTATTTAACAATATTTATCTGCCACCAGTGTGGTCTAGTTCCTGAATTGTTTCGGTTGAGCCTACCGCCTTTCTTTTCTCTTTCTTTTTCTTAAAAAAAGAAAAAAGGAAAAAGGAGAACAAAAGCCCGAAAATGGATTCATTTTAATTCCTAGGTGACCCCTCATTAGCTCTTGTTGGACTTTTGTCCCGTCGTTGTAGGTGTAATTTATAAAGATAGATGCACCATACTATGCAATCAGATAATCAATACCAAAATGAAAATGATGATTACAGCCAAGCATAAATGCTTCAAATTACATGACCAATGATAAAAGCGGACTGGCATTGGCACTCCAAATTGCTAAACTACAATTGGTATGAGCCACTTGCAGTTACTTATAGAGCCCCATTGAAAAGTGATGTCTAACTACGGCCCACTCCCCCTTTCAGTCTTCCATCTCCCCCCCCCCCGTCTTATCCTCTTTCATGCTTCGATAGCATATTACTCCTTCGCCCAACAGTCAGAATCGCCGGTAGCGCCGTTCTTCTGGCACACCTCTCTGAAGCGGCAGTTGTTAAAGTCCAAAATCACTCCTCCGGCTTCACCGGCGCTAACCGACCTGGCTCCGCAGTAGTGACGGCCATCGTTAAAAGTGAGGTAGTTCCCAGCAAAGTGACTGCAGGCCGTCTTGGTAGCTGCCTCATGGAAGCTCCCATCTTTGTTGGTGCACAAGCAGAAGTCGTATGCTGCGCAAGCCCAGCCAAGGGTCGGGAAAAGAGCAATCAGGGTGGTTGCAACCTGAGATCAATGCAAGTCTCAGCTGGTGCAAACACTCCTGCTCTGCTTGCTTACCTGAAACTTCATGTTGATATTGTTAGAAGTGTTTTTTTTTCGGTGTTTAATGGTTCGATGGCAAGTGCTGTTGCGACTAGAGAGCAGAGATAGAAGTGTTTGATGGTCGATAAACCTGTCTTTCCATCCAGGAGGAGCTTGTTCTTATAGTAAATTGCCAGAACCTAGAGCATTCCTCTCACCTTAGAGAGATTCTACGTCATGAGTGCATCCAAATCATGATCACCATGTCAAGTCTTTAGTTTGAGAACCTTACACAAGTCCCCATTATGGCGTGTTTTGGTGCATTGGGTATTTAGTATGCGAGACTCGGCACTTAGCGTATCCGGCCCGCCTTCCGAATCCATCAATTCATCTATATCTAATACCCAGGAATAGACAGCTGAAAATCATCTTATCTTGGCTCTGAAACTTTTGGCTCGAACGCTAATGCTGCTACAGAGTTCGTCTGAATATACAACACGCCATACCTAATCTAATTAGAACTTTTGTTATCCGAAGTCGCGTGACAATGGCACAAATATGTCTCCATGGCTCAGATCAATCTACCAGACAGCGATATCCTCTGGATACGAGGTGGCGTCAAATTCACCAGCATGATCAAAACTTCCAATTATAACCTACTTGTCAGCAGCGCCGCAAGATCATCGGATAGTCGTTAGTCTTCCAAATATTCGTTTTCACTCGCCAAGACAAACAAGCTAAATTCTGTTTTGGATGCAAACATTAAACGCCTGAAATAATTCTGTTCTTGCTATATGGAGCCCCGGTACGAAATTTCTTTGCGTCTTCCATTTCGACATTTTGACTCTACTTTCGGTCTCGGTATCGGTATCAAATACGAAAAATGATGGACCCTTTTGCATCGGTATGCCTAGCGCACAACCGCAACGATACGAGGCCTCATTTGAGCGGGTCCTCTTTCATAGCTTGGTTTACAATTTCGTGCCGAGAAGCCGATAATTCACTAGTCTTAAGCAAGCCACGACAAACGCGCATAAACCCATGCTCTTCGATTAAGTCAGCCGCGCCGCTTTTTACTACAAAAGAAACGGACACGGTGTGACGAGTACAAGTCTCAGCCGTCCCTGACCTGCAATACCGCGGAGTAATTTCGACTGGGAAACCTTAGCACAATCGGCGACACAGTATGCTAGAGCTATTGCAAAGAGAGCAACTTTTCAGACCATCTCAATCCTACCAACTGCTTTTCACAACCTCAAAGGATCTTACACGCAACCTAGAAGCTCCGCGTTGGAAGGTAGAATGGAACTCTGAGAACAGAAAGATGGAATTGCTTTAGAGAATATTGATTCTTAATGTTTCAGACTTTTTGGTCGTAAGGAACAATGTTTAGCTCAGTTTCTTCGGATGAAAACCAAAAGTCCAACCTGCCGCGTGTAGTAAAAGGTATCCACTCTTCACCACCTTGAATGCTCTGAGTCTGTACTGTGGGCTTGACCACAGTTGCTCGTCTGGCTGCCGGGGGTAGCGGGGGCTGCGGCTCGTCATAGCTTTCGCGCCGAAAGGAAAGTTGAATCGGGGTTGTATATTGCACCACGCAGTCAACGCCAATTCGACATTGTCCCACCGAACGCTTTCCTCCATTTTTATACCTCAATAGAATCCCCACACAGAAATCACTATCTCTTTTCGTGAAAATGCTGATGTAGCTAACGTTGTCAAGGGGGGCCGAGGAAAAGTAGGTGTCATCGAATGGGGAGTCCCCAAAAGGTGGATCGGAAAATTCGGCTAGTGGCAAGCTTTCATGCTTCTCTGAAGCATATGTTCCGATCGCAGAAATAGTTTCCCATTCTCTTATGTCGAATAAGAGCGTAGATGGGGGTACTGCATTCAATAATTCATTGAATGTTTGCTCTGGGTTAGCAAAGCCGATTGACACGTCACCTGCCAATTTCATGCGGAACTGTCTGAATAAGTACGGAAATGAAACATCACATGGCGAGATTGACTCACAAGTAAACAGACTTCTCCAGAGGTGCTAATCGATCTTGTTGTTCGTGTGCCCAGGGCCATGACTAAGTCATCGGATGAAATGGGCAAGAATACCCAGACCGCTGCACTTTTGCAATACCTTGAAAGAGTTTCAAATGTTACTCCAGCGCAGGGTTTGTCCTGTGTGTGGGGGTGGACGGCAAAAGTCTCCCCAGAAAAGTAGAAAAATGTTATACCAGTAAGCTTTGCGAGGTCAATCGTTTTCATATGCGTGTGTCTATTTATGGTGGCTGGATAAAACGAGCATCTATTCATTTCAGGAGGTGTCGGCGTGTCCCATGTTGGGAGGCCCCTCCCAGGGTTGGGAAGTTGAAGTCGTACATATCCAAACTAGAGAGGAAGTATTCCATAAGCCCAATGTCTCCTGGTGTAGACTGAATTGAATATCTGTTTGGGAACGGTTAGGCTTTACCTTGAAATGAGCAGTGATATTCGATACCGAAGCTTGGTCGAGGGTCACAAACATGAAGCGATCTGAGCGCCACCTGCTAAAATTTGGTTTCTTACATAATCTTTCAATTTGCTTTATTCCGCACGAGTCTATTGTTATACGGATAAATGGCAGTTGGTCTTGGTTCATGTCAGTTATTGGCTCGGTCCCACGACTCCATGCCGAGGCTCTCAAGAGCGGAATTGATAACAGCTGGCTATCCATCGGTGCCATTAGCTGTCGCACGAGATTGGATGCCGAACTGTAGCGCCATAGGATACTGTCAGCAGAGTACCCGTGAATCATGACGACCAATTCTGGCGGAAGCAGATCCAACCCCGGAATCCCAGCCCTTTTGAAAATGGAAAAGTCAAGTGAATCGTGGGCCATGTCAAGCCGAAAATGGGGTACAGGTCGCCACGGAACACGCCAGGTTGCCATAACCCACAAGCGGTCCATGCATTTCTCCAAATCGCACCTCGTTCCGATGAACTCCAGGCAATCTGTGTGCACGGTGGCAGCGTCAGGAGACAAAAAGCAACGAGTGCAATTCAGTTGCCGGCAAGGCATGATGGGATGTTTACGCCTGAGCCGAGTGCGCTCTGAAGGAAAGGCAAACGGGCCAAGACTGTGCGCAAAGGCCGTTGAGCTTGCATTACCGAGAACTGCAAGACTCAATATTTGTGGGGAATACAAAGCTCTAGCAGTGAGAATGGTTCATGGCTGACTCACGTATGAGATATCCTTCTCCGGGCGCTAGGGACATGCCACAAAATCCACATATCAGTCTGAGAGCAATGTGGCCATGGCTCTGTTCAATAAGGTCCATATATGAACCATTTTTGGTGTTTTCATTCATCACTTGTTGAATCTGTGTCGATTTATATCGCGCACGAATGAGAGACACAACCAACTTGATTTGCTTCCAACTGAGGCACATGCTAAATTCAGGTATTCGGATTAAACATGTCCCGGTTCCGTTCCGTGGACGGTCTGATTCTTCCCTGCCACTTGATAGCCCTGTCTGAAGAAGCCATTAGGATAAAATGCGTGAAAGGGAAGGGTATGATAAAATTTATAGGTTGTGTTATTGTTTTTAAAGTTTTCCATTGGTATTATTTACTGTATTCCATTAGTCATGATGATGTGGCGTGTCGGACAGCACACCAGTCATTTGGCTACAAACGATGGCGAATTAACAAGTAGACAAATACCTAAAACATAGATATTGTATTAGAACATATATTAAATTTCCAAAGCTTGTCATTTAAAACCCCCTCACAACCCCTAGAATTGACTCTGTAGCACCTGTGTGGGGCCTGGTTTTACGTTCTGCAATGACTGATACGATCTAGGGTAGGCATCCACATTTCCTTCGGATCCGCCTGTCTTTTTTTTTTTTGTCAGGCTTGGGTTCGATGAAACTGGCTTGGCAAATAGAATGGAAGTCTTTGCATGTTTTGGATCGTTACTTTTCTTACTTCTCACTAATACTCCCTCTATGACTTAAGGCAATCCATACCAATTCTATGCCCTCATTGGCATTCCATCCTTGCTGATCCGTCCTGGCCCTTGAACACCAGCCCCGTCAACCATCAAGGGAGGCCTCCCACCCCTCACCTCCCAGTATCCTCACGTCAGTGTGTGCGTACTGTAATAGCTCCCTGAGCTACCGTTTGCGGGTATTCTTCACAATAAACGGTGCGTTCATTGAGGCTGAATTTAGCCGTCGAGCATGTGGGGTTGGATGGCGAGCTAAGGTACAGTGGAACGTCCAAGGTTGGCGCACTAAATTTGCCGATGGAATGTACCGTTTGTGAGTGGCTGAGGGCAATTAAGCATCAGTGCCAAGAGGCGGGTATGAGATGGAGCGCCAGAACGAACACCGGTTCCCTGCTGATCCAGGTCAATTCCGCACCAGAACTTTTGTCGAATGATCCCCCATCAACCTGGATTGTCCTGGGCAAATCTCCGTCTCTTGAGGCATTTCCCCCCCTTGGTCAGCGCTACTCCACCCTGCGAAATGAAAAGAGCCATGGTCCGTCTGTCCAATCCCTACTGACTGCTGGCGCTTCGGTTACTCTCGTCGAATCTGGATTTGACTTGACAGCCAGTTTCCCCACAGTTGCGCCCGCAGCTAGCTTGCGCCCGCAACTAGTCTGCGTATCCCCAGTTTTTGGCTTCGCCGGTACTTTGCTCGTCTTACCGTTTTGCTAAACAACATTGTATCGAAAAAAAATAGCTACACGCTAGAAAATGAAGGCGCCTGGAAACGGTACCAAGTTCCGGATCTATGAGGGATTTCTGCCGTCCAATGGATGCCCACGTTGTAGGTGTAGCAAATACGGCCGTGACATGTTCTGGTGTTGTAAAAATGAGCACAGAGTGCAGCTATCCAAGGGTTTCAGGATAAGAACTACCGTGACTAAAGGTTGTAGAGAGATACACACGTCTTCTTTGTCATTGTACTTCCCCAATGGACTTAGACCTCGTCATTGGGGGGTGGTTGTCGTAACACAGGAAGATTAGTGCAGTTCTGTGGGATGGCGTACGATGACCCAGACACAGCCTCCCCAACGGCTTAAAGCCCAGCATCATGCGCACCATGGCGTGGCCTCCAGCTTGTCCCCTCACTTTACTCACTTCTCAGTCCCAGCTGCCTGCTTCCTGTATTGATATAGGCAATACTTGCGTGTCTCCCTCCTGCTACATAGGCGAATTATACTCGTTCAATTTTGATCTTCTGCCACCATGGCTCAACAAGAGTCTGACGAGCAAGCCATAGAAACGGAGGACCGGAATGCCGCTTATCCGGCACGAGGCCGCAAAGGCGGTGTCGTCAGTGCAGTGGCTCCTTCCTCTGAGAGGCTTGCTAGCATTGATGACGAGGAGAAGGTCAGAGCCATCGCAGAGCAGGATCTGCATGGCTCCCGAAAGCAGGTACGATTTTCGTCATCGACGAGAAAAGCTCATCAAGACTGATCATTTGTTAGACCTATAGTGGTTTTGTGCTTTTGTGGCTGAGTTTTCAGGCAACTGGTGTAATTTATGGCGATATTGGCACCTCGCCCCTTTATGTTTACTCGTCCACCTTTTCGTCTCAGCCCTCTTGGGAGGACCTAGTTGGTGCTCTCTCAATCATCATCTGGTCACTTACCCTCATAGTGACCGTCAAGTACTGCTTCATCGTACTGAGCGCCGACGATGATGGGCAGGGAGGCACCTTTGCCTTGTACAGTCTTCTGTCGAGGCACACCAACATTGCTCGTCGCAACCCCAGAGAGCTTGCTGGGGCTCCGATGCAGAGATACCTCACAAACGATCTGAAAGCTGGTGGCAAGAGCCTTAGAGAATTTCTTGAACGCTCCAAGATTTCTCAATTTCTTCTCCAGTTTATCGGTGTGTTGGGTGTTTCCATGGTCATGGCCGACGGTGTCCTAACGCCCGCTCAGTCTGTCCTGGGAGCGATCCAGGGCATCAAGGTTGCCAACCCCGACCTGGGGACACCTGCTATTGTGGGCATATCATGCGCAATTCTAGTTGTGCTATTTGCTATGCAACCGTTTGGAACGTCAAAGATCGGAACCTCGTTTGCGCCTATTGTCACCATTTGGTTTCTTTTTAATCTCTGCTCTGGAATCTACAATCTGGCTGTTCACGACTATACGGTTCTCAAAGCCTTCAGCCCTCATTATGCATTCACCTACCTCGTGCGCAACGGACATGAGGGATGGAAATCCCTCGGTGGGCTACTTTTGGCTTTCACCGGCGTCGAAGCTCTGTTTGCAGATATTGGTGCATTCAGTAAGCGCGCAGTGCAGATTTCGTGGCTCTGCCTGGCCTACCCATGCTTGCTGGTGGCATATGTCGGGCAGGCAGCATACATATCGCACGACGAATCCGGGACAGCGTACACGAACCCATTCTTCAATACGGTACCCCCAGGAAGCTTCTACTTCGGCATGGTTATTGCCGTGCTGGCAGCAATCGTTGCGTCTCAGGCTATGATTACATCAACGTTTCAGATTCTGATCCAAATCATGAGACTCTCATACTTCCCCCATATAAAAGTCGTTCATACCAGCAAAACATTCCATGAGCAGGTGTACATGCCGATGGCGAATTGGCTGTTGATGATTGGCACCGTCATTGTCACGGCAGTGTATAACAACGTAAGTAGTATCTCATCAAGTCTCACGCCCCCTTGCCACAAACAGATCAACTGATAATGTTACAGACCACCTCTTTAGGTAATGCGTACGGTGTTTGTGTAATCACCGTCACATTTAGTATGTTTCCTCTAGCGTCCCAATCCTTAGCCTTTGCTTACTGTTTTTCTTCGCCCTCTAGTTACTACGTGTATGGTGGCACTCGTAGCAATTCTCGTCTGGAGATTACCAGCTTACATTGTGCTGCCTATCTGGCTCACTTTTGCTTGCCTTGATGGGGCTTTCCTCTCTTCCGTTTACGAAAAAGTCCCAGATGGAGCCTGGTTCACACTTCTGCTTGCCTTCATTCTCTCATCAGTGTTTACCCTCTGGCGCTTTGGCAAAGAGTGTCAGTGGAAATATGAGTCGGAAGACCAGCTTTCAGTCGAATCGCTGTTTGAGACTAGCAGCAAATCCTCTGGCGGGGGTCGCTCGGTGGCGTTCCTGAGCTCGGCATTTGGCGGTTTGCCAGTTTCTACCGTGCCCGGCATAGGCATCTTCTTCGACAAGTCTGGGGACCCGGCGACTTTGCCACCATCCTTTGCAGAATTCGTGATTAAATTTGCCGCGAGACCAGCAATTATTGTACTGTTCAATATGCGACCCCTTCCAGTGCCCTCGGTCACTCTCTCTGAACGATACATCGTCACCCGCGTTAGCGGGATAAACGCATGCTACAGCGTCACGATCCGACACGGCTATATGGATAATGTGTTATCCCCTGGTCTTGCGCGCGATATTCTAGGCCAGATAGAACTCGCAGTCGCGAGCGGGCGTCGTATTGACGCAATTGATACTGAGTTGGAGAACCTGCGCTCTGCGTATGACTCCCGAATGGTATACATCTTAGGAAAAGAGACGATGAAAATTCGCAAACCAGCTTCTGGCTCTCGCTCTCCCTGGGCATACATCAGGGCTTTTCTGTTATGGATTTTCCTTTGGATTCGAGAGAATTCGCGCACAAAGCTGGCTGATCTCGATATTGATGCGGACAAAGTGGTTGAAGTGGGATTTATTAAAGACATTTAGTATATTTATTTCATTTCTAGTTTGTTCTGTTGGTCATTGTAGGAGGCAGAACTAAAACTAAAGAATATGCTTGCGATCTGCTGCCGGGTGCATGCTGCGTCTCCCGCAGTGAGAGTAGGAGGCGCTCATATTTTTTGGGGGACTACTACATCGCTAAATCGATTATTGGTTGGCTCGTAAATATTTTTCATCAAGGCAAGTATACACCCCAAAGAGGAATTTCTACTTTTGGGTCACTCTGTAGTTGCTAGACGCATCAAGTAGTTGTACACAATGTGGCTGTTACAAGAACTGCTGAGGGCAGAGGCAGCTGATCCCCGACCATTGCGACTTAGTTCATAAATATAGTTTCTTGCTTACTAGCATCAAGCAGACCAAAGAAAAAAAATCCCTCAGTGCTGAATGCAATGGGCGGTGACACGGTGGAAATTAGTGGGCGCAGGGCATCTGCCGACCGCTACATGCCCACCCATCTATTAAAGTGTGTTCTTCCCAACTTTTTATTTTATCGTAAATTTGTCTTTTAAAACCTCAGCTAAGCATTAATTCCTCTTAAATTATTCACTCGAGAATGCACGTCCCAAGCTTTCTCCCGGTCATCCGTGCAACACCCGCTCCGGTATCTTCTTCAAACCACTCTTCCGATGTATTATCAGTAGCATTGGCAGTCGGGCTAGTCTTTGTGCTTATCCTTACTTTTTATATGACAAAGCATCGTCTACTGCGCTTTCTTGTTCCATCCACCCAGCAAACGACGAAACGTCCCTCTGATACTTTGTGCCCTGACGCCCTCCAAAACATACCCACAATCAGACATGGCATATCTTCTCCGACCCGACATGAGATGTTGACCCCATCATCTCGCGATGCTGAACTGACAGATGGCGATCAAACGTGCAGTGTATGCACAGACAGCTTTAAGTATTATGCCATCCTACGACAACTACCTTGCGGCCACAATTTTCACGCAGGATGCATCGACCCGTGGCTGCTGAAACGGTCAGCTACTTGTCCTCTGTGGTTCGTACCTTGATTCGACTGCCAATCGTTTTGATTGACCATGCTAAACTCCGGCCATATGCAGCCGTAGTCATGTCTCCCCAAAGCCCCAACCTGGCAAGTTCTGGGGCTTCCCCCACGCTCTGCAGGCAAAATCAGCATTCAGCATGGTGCCAATGCCAAGGCTTCTAGTTAAGTGAGCATAACAGGATAAATTAATCGAGGACCTAATGCATGTGACAGTTTGCCCGAGGCACTCCGGAAAACGGAGTGGCCAGTTCACCACCGACTCAAGATCCAGTCTCCAATTCGCATCCGACTCGCCCTCAGTCAGCGGTTTTGCGGTCTATTCCAGAGACCATCGATGAAGAAGCTTCCATTGGTATCCATGCGACGAAATGATACAACAGATCTTTTGACGATAGCGAGAGTAGGGGAAGATACTCGCCGCGTACAAGTCAGAATCTACCCGAAAGTCTTTGTTATGATGAGTGGGATTTCTTTCAAAGTCGCCTGATAATAACAAATTAGCAGCAACTCGCCGCAGCTCTCGAGCATCTAGTAGGCCACTTTGTATCATAATTGAAAAAAGAAATCCCATACAAGCTGTCTTTACTTTTAAAAAAAGAAAAACCCGTTTCCCAGTGAATAGCCATATTCCTTACTCGTTTGAATGTAAGAAGAGTTTCTATCTGTGCTCAGTGTCATGTCCGGTCAATGTGAATCTTGCAGATGAAGAATATAAGAATCGCTAAGTTCATACTCTGCTTGAGTTCAGATATAATGAAAATACAACGTCACGAAGCTATTTTGCGGATTTGGCTTAGCACCAAATAATGATAATCTTTATTGTGGCGATGCTGTGCTACTCTAAATAGTATATAGTAATCTGGAGTTTACAATTGTGTTAGGATAGTATAAAATGCTAGATGAGATGGGTAGGTTAGACGGCGGTACTCATGAAGACATTTCCCCTCCACGAGGCTTGAGAGGGATATTGACTAGCTTCACCAACGCTCAATGCACATTTCCATCATCTTGCTCGACGACGTTCTCATCGGGCAACATGATTGCCCGATCCAATTCATAGGGCAAACCTCGGTGGCGACCCCGAATCATCACGGCACATAAAACGAGCTTACTGAATGTGGTCAACTGGCCAGCTAGCGAGGTTGACACAGTTGGATAACCAAGGCTCAATCCAACGTTGGCACTAAAGGAAATTTAATAGTCAACAAAATGTTACCATATATTAGTTGGTAGAAATACTCACTATGCCGATGTAACCTCAAAGAGGATAGGGAAAACAGCGATTGCCTTTGCATGGCCAGTCAGTATGCGTGATGATGAAAAAAGAAAGGAACCAAGTTACACTTACAGGGTCAGATGTGTCTTCGATTCGGTTCGCCTCCGCAATGCAAATGAAGAAGGTGCCAAGAAAGATGTACCACAAATCGAAGCTAAGCTGATTTCGCATATGCGTCAAGAGGTAGGATGAGCCCTTTTCCTCGTTGAGCTGTATTTCCCTCTCGTAGATTCCCAGTGATTTCTCTTCGTAGGTGTTCGATGCGCGCATGCTGACGGCAATGGGGAAAACGGAAATATACATCATGATAACCAAGCTGAACTGAACCGCAGGATTGACGTTGGCCAAGTTAAACGATGCAGTTCCCGTATGACGGGCCGAAGCAGCCTGGAAGATTGAGGCTAGAATCCGCTTCCCAAGTGGCATAGACGAAACCTCGGAATTGTGCATGTCCAGAAGGAGAATAAGCAAGACGTCAACAAAATTAAGGATAAAGATGATCCAGAATAAGATCCAAGTCGGTCGGCTAGGGAAGAGAAGAGTGTAGCAACGGCGTGGGTGATTGAGGAGGAATGAAAGAGGCTCCTGAATCGACGAGTTCTTGGGCGATAGTTTGTGCATGGTCCAAATAACGAGGCGAAGAAAGACGGGATACAAGGTGTTTCCGGCAAAGGCAAGGAAGCTGAGAAAGATCATTGGCCAAGCAGCATCGCGGAAGGTAATCATTGAATCGGGGGTAAGAGTGAAACCCAGGTTATCGACCATGGTTTGAGCAGAGTAAAAGGCCCTATTGTATACAATGATGAGACACGTCCACGAGACAAACTGGTAGAGTAGAACTTACCACCAGGCCTTATCCTGGCCTATCGATTGGAGGTAGTCTTTGTACTTGGGGTTGGCGTATTGTATCCATCCCACCAACCCGATGGCTCCAAAAATATGAATGCCAAAGAAGTATCCTTGATGCAGTGTGGTTGATCAGCTTTCCGTGCGATTTGGGCTGGAGCGGGTGGTGCGACGTACCGAATACAATTTTGAGAAGAAGCTTCAAACTGCGATACTCGATGCCACCCAATCTCTCGCGATCAAGCTCCGTTAGGCCGCGGAACTGCGAATTGCGGCCGACAGTTGCGTGCCGGGAGAGGGAGAGGCTCGCGAGGTCGTCGTTTGCCGGCCGGGATCGCGACTGGCGCGACATGATGGAAGCCGAACGCTGTCGCTCCGCGTTTGAGCCAAGGACGAAGACGGAAGAAGCAGCAGTGGCAATACGGTCCATGGCCAGAGATTCGGACAGGATCTGTGACCCTTCGATGCGGCGGCGTCGCACCGTGTTGGCAGAGGAGCTGGGGCCATGTGAATCCTCAATCACTTCTGGAATCTTTTTAGCGCAAAGCCCAAGGGAACTCACTGAATTGAGCCTCACCTTCTGGTCTCTTTTCCAAGTCGGCGTCATCCACCTCGAAAAGGGGAGCGCCTATGGACGTTAGCTGGTCCGGGTATCCAAAAAGAAGTCAGCGCTGTATTACCTTGGTCGCGATCACGTGGGCCTGGGATGTGAAGTGTGACATCTTTTCGCGGGTGCTGCTCGACGGAAGGGTCAAAGACAATGTGAGGGCTAGATTTCTTGGGTGCATCCCCAGTGTCAGCATTCTGGTTGGCATCATGGCCCGTGGTGTGGGCTTCATCAGCTGCATCATCGTCACGATCGGGCACAGTTCTGGGGCGGATGGCTTCCACATCCGGGGGGCTATTTGGGTTTATCTCCTGCGGGCGCCGACGGTTCAGTATCTCGGTCCCTAGCCGCCATCTCGTCATCAGCACACGGGGTCAATTTTGAATAAGGGGGTATGGACACGCTGACCCTTCTTCTTGAGGTGCTTCTTGAACCAAATGAGGCGAACAAGGACGACGACAGCGTTGATGAAACCCATGTTTGTGAACATGGGGATGAAGTAGATGTACATCTGCTGGTACGTTTTTAGGTCCTTGACATCTATGCTGTGGACGTCATTTGCGGTTAGCGGGTGTGAATACGCCGTATTGCCTGGGACGGAAGCGCGTACGTGTTGAGGCCGGATTCGGTCGCGGCGCTGGCACCGAAGAAGTACGCATCCACGGCCCTCATGTTCCCTTGAGGGTAGAGGGCCGGGATGGCCAAGATGCTCATGAACAGAATCCAAGCATCTAGAGGGTTCAATGTCAGCACCAACGATGCTCCCCGCCTCATGCAAAGTCAAGGCGTCTAAACGTACAATGCAAGGTGATGAAGTTTATGGGTGGTCGCCACATGGTCAAGGTTTGTGTTATTGTCAACGCGGACTGGGAACAGTGAGAAAGACAAAACGGAATGTGATGATTGGAAAATGAAAGGCGAGAGGCCTCTTGAATTTGGCTCCTGCGATTAAGTAGCTGTAATTTGGGCGCCCCACCGCATCTCCTCCTATCAGTGAGCGAATTTTTCCCTCTAGGCAAAACGCTGATGGGAGGCAATGCCCATTGTAAACACGGCGCACTAACAATTGCAAAGTACTCTAAATATCCTCTTGCTAAGATTTGGAACCTGCAGGCTTCCCTGGTCTGTTTAGGTAGTGACCTGAGACTGCAAAGCTGCGCTAAGATCGGCACGGACCTCATGCAACACGTGCCCTCTGGGTGTCAGCGTCAATAGGCTCATCGGGGAAGAAACAAGACACAGATTAGCCCCATAGGATGACGCCGTGTCAGACGCTAAAGCAAGCCAAGGTTCATGTCAAAAGAAGATTGGGTTGGAGCATGTGGGCAAAGGTCCACGATAAAGGAAGCAGAGCACCTGATTGAATGCTGATGAGCGAGATGAAAAAAAAAATGACAGAAAACTGTACGATGGTTTGAGTTCCGGTGTCGATGGCTACGATCCACAAGCCCAATCCCGCTTGGGCCCTGTTTTTCGCGAATTTCTCCAGTCGAATAAACATTCGAGTGTTACGACGAAGAGGGTTTATTCCTCTTTCGGTATAGATTTCCCGCTGATTCAAGGTGCGACTAGTGAGCTAGTCTGAAAATGGAACCAACATGGCTGGAATTGATCCTGGTCTGGGGCGGCTTCACTGCCTGAAAGTTGAAATCACCCCCGAAGCTAAAACAGCCGGTAGATGATCACGTGATCCTAAGTTTGTAATCTGTGCAGATTCCAGTCCGCAACAATGCCAGAATTAGTCGTATTGTGATTTCATCTCTCACGTTGATGGGAAGGTGCTAAGCATCTCTCTACGTCAGTGACCTAGCCCAACTTTTTATACGTCCAATCATTAAAACTGTTATGAACGGTATCCAACTGTAGATATCGCCGCTCTCAACTGAGCCTGTTAAATAGTTTAAACAGCTGTCTGGGGCCAATTTTCTCCAATTGCAGCCAAGAAGCAGAGCAAGATACAGTGATAGAACGATGAGACCTACCGGTCGCACCCACCAGGCCGCACCTGAGACCTATGCCTCTGTCTAAGCAGAACCTTTACCAGATGGAAATTGTTGAATGTTAACCCATATCTCTGTTTTTGCCCATGTCAACGATTTCGCGTTCGCAACATAGCCATGCAACGTCACAACGTGATCTGTTTGTTGACTTGGAGTGACTCCAATCAACTGAAATTTTGTTTGAGAAGACTGTAAGAAAAGAAATAGCAACGCCGCAGATAAGCCCGAGGTCGGAAATGGGCTTCGGTAATACTGAGAAGAATGACGATTCTCAGCCGACTCAACCCAACCTCAGCAGTCTGATGAGAGCACAAGAGCACTACATCACGACCCATTATCATTTTGGATTGCATTTGATGCAAAAGATAAAAGTGAAGAATGAGTCTGATATTTAGCACCATTCCACATCGACCAGAAAAGGGTTACTGTGGGCCGTCTGCCGCCTTCACACATCCTTTACATTCTCCAAGCTCAATCGATATCCCAAACTGGGAATTCCGAAAAGAGCCAATCTTTTCTGGTCTCAAGTCTTTTGCAGCCGAAAACGCAGCTGCATGTCTGAATAGCTTTTGTAATATCACAGCACAGCCTTGGGCGACTTTTGATCGCCAGTGACTTGTCATTTCCATAGAAGTGCTGTGGTGGCTAGGTGCTAAACTGAAAGCAGGACTCGGGGTAAACACCTTGAACTAGACATGAAGCCAACCGACATTGTATATAGGCGATTGAATGATTGGAAACCCATTTTAAGAAAATTATGCGTGCAGATTAAAAGGACCATGGAATTAAACTATAGATGGATATCGCACCCTCACCTCCCACTCAGCAGGGTCAAAATGTCACACTATCTCGGCGTCTAGAAGTCTTGGAAGCCAACCTAGCCACTAACCAAAACATACCAAATACGAAATTATCCTCCCTTACTCTTTACAAGGCCCACAGATTGTGGGTGCAGTCAAATAGCACCATCCAATTCCCCCTTGCCTCCATTGAGAACCTAGGCTGAACCAGTTTCAGTGCCCGTAATGACCGGCTGGAGACACAGAGGGCTTATGGTCCACCATGCCGCTATCATGGTGAGCTGACAGCTCCGAAGGCTGCACTGGCGGCGGCAGATCCGGGCTGCCGGGACTAACGCCCATGTTCCATTGCGCCACCGGCGATTGCGGGCTGACGACACTCGAAGTACCCACGGTGCTTCCGCCGTAGTACGACTGGTGGTGGTTCTGGTTCATCTGCTGTGCCTGCTGTACCACCTCCGACTGGCGCTTCTGCTCGCGGCGTTTGACAACAGCCGCGCCGAAGCGGTACCACGCAAAAATGACGAGACCCAAGACGACGGCGCCGCCAACTGCGATACCGGCAATGGCCCCGGTGGAGAGCTTCTTGCTTCCCGATTTGGAATCCGGCGTTGGTGCCGACGTCGACGAGCCCGTAGCGCTAGGAATCTTGCGCGTCGGAGAGCGATCCGGAAGCGACGGGCGCCTGCCAAACAAGTCAGAGAGCGGCTTGTCGCCAAATCCGTCCTTGGGCTCAACTTGCGTTGCGCCGCCCTCCTTGTCGCCGCCCGTCACGTTGTAGACGTCAACGGGAACCACATTGGTCTTGACATTGGGATCGTACAGCGCCCAGTACGTCTCGTTGTCTCCAGCGTTCTGGGCCGTGCCGGTCCAAAAATTGTGCATGCCCCAGCCCTGGTAGAAGCCATCGCACTTATCCGTGTCCGTGTAGGTGCCTCCAATGACGAAGAGCTGCGACATGTGCTTGACCATGTTGCACGTGGCGCTGTAGTGGCCGTACTCGGGCGGCAGCGTCGCGTTTCCGTGGTGGTCGGGATACGCCTTGACCCAGACGAACGAGGGTAGCGTTAGGATGTAAATGTCGTTGTACGAGGTGGCGTTCGTCTCGGGGGGGTACACCGAGTGGCCTCCCCAAAGGTAGCTGCGGCGCATGGTTAACATCTGATTTGAGATTGAGTCGAGGCAACGTACATGTTGAAGCTTGATTTATCAGGTGCCCAGGCGACGTCAACGCAGAACTGTCGCCTGTTTTGAGGTACCTCTCCCGTTGCCTTTTGGGTTGCCCATGCATTGCCTGAAGCATCAAAGACAAATATCTCGTCGAAAGGCTGAGGGGCTGTCGTTTCGTTTTTATACGGGCTCACAATACCTCCGAGGTAGACGAGCATGCCCTGTGTATCGCCAGCCGGAACCCAAACCATACCACCTTCGGCTCTTGGCAAATCATCTGGAGTGCCCGCCTGGCTGAACTCACCCGTATCATAGTTGTATGAATAAAAGTCGGATGTCATAGTGCGTTCCTTGGACCATCCACTTGAAGATGCATTGCTGACCCATCCTCCATAGTAATAGCCCATACCCGTCTCGGATACCCCAACCCCAGCGCCAAAGGAGGCAACATCTGGCGAAGGGCTGAGATCGGGTTGGCCAAAGTCATCCCACTTGTCGTATATAATATCGTAACTCCACAGGCGATAAGACTCTGTCGCAAATCCCGAATTCCAATCACCGCCGTATAGATAGAATCTCTTGTTCACCGCATCGGGCCATAGAACGCCGCCTGATACCATCGGAATGCTGCGTGGACAAGCGGTTAGCATCAAAATGCATTCAAATAATAACACCACCTCTGCGAATCGACCTGCCTGTTGTTCTTGCTCAAACTGATGTTCAAATCAGGCCACAGTTCGCCAGCCCTAGGAACAACATGGTTGAGGTCATGATACCCCAACCAAGTGTCTTGATTGCCAAGTTAACCAATGCTCCACCACTCCGTGTTGACATGGCAAGGCCACCACGACAATGAATACAGCGAGCCAACTTACTAGAGTAGTTCAGGTGCGATTCTTGGAAGTCATCGTAGTTGACCCATCCACCATCAATGTACAACTTGTCATCGATGACGGTCGATTGGTGCGAAAATCTTCGGCAAAAGTTGTCCTTGGGGTTCTTGGCGGCGGCCCAGTTGCCAGCAAGCAGCAGCAACAATGGCAATAGCCCTTGTTTCCGGCGACCAAGCCAGCGCTGTGTGCTGGCCACTACTGATGCAGATCCTTCCATAACCTTTCCTTGTGAAGACGGTAGGAAATGGAGTTGAGAGAAGGATTTCCCGCAAATCACCACCACCTCCTCCTCCTCCTCCTCTTCCTCCCGGGAGACCCAATCTTTTGAACCAGCTCCTCACAGCCGAACCGACCAAGCCACCAGGGCTAGATCGCTCTACTCTGGTCCACGGTGGTGCGCAACAACGCCACGCGACCGTGTGCCGCGATAAGAGTGCAAAAGGGAAGCAAACTGGCCAATTGCGCAGGCGTGTCAGAGACATGCATTTCTGGTGCCCGCGAGCTGAGGGCCAGGCGCACCATGGACGCATCCCTTTCAATATGCTAAGGCAGCCACTTTGCTCAAATACAAGCCAAGCCGGCCAAAAACAAAGCAACTCCTTGTACCGATCATCGCATCGGTCGACACCACAACATTTTAGTTCGAGACCACGACAAATCCTGCTATTGGACAACTGCAAGAGAAAAGGTTCAGGCGGTTGAGAGCAAAGACAAAGACGCAATGAGAGTTGTGGTCCAAAAGAACTACGGCTTCTCCCCTTGCATCAGGCTCAGAGCCCGAGTGTACCCTGCCGTGTTTGACGTGGTTGGTCGCGTGCTGAGCCGGCGATTTCTCTCCGGCAATGACCTGCACCTGTGGAGATGATTTGGGCCTCCACAAGGCTGGACTGGAGCCACTTGCCGTTACTTGCGGGGAAATGGCGTGTGCGATGGCCGGCGGCCCGGCAAGCTCTCTCTTATGCTTAGACTAGATTTACAATAAACAGCAATTCCCGCCTTCTGCTCAGGGCTGCCGGTGGCGTTCTCGCCTGATGTGGCTGATTGACCTTGCCCAACCTAGCTTACGGCTGACCTGCAAGCAGGAAACTATTGACGCCCATCAGCTCCTCTCAGAACTTTTGAGTTTAGCCCCATCACTACCGTCCTGGTCATACCCTTATATTTTACGCCTTGGCGTGGATGACCTGTTCCATGCCCTGGATGGAGTACTCATGCGAGCATTGGTTTCCGGCCGTTAGTAGCACAATTACCGACCTGCCGGTTATCAAATTTTAGTTCTCTTTCGCACTCCATCAGCTTTTAATGAAGGTGCCGACTTTGGATGCGCTCATGGCATCACACCCTGTCATAATTTACAACTTTAACTGACCAGGGGGGTTCCTGGCCGCGATGCTGTATTCGGCACCACTGTAGGATATGCCAGGTCTGGATAGCCGGCATAAACAACGTCTCAACCTGACCAGTGTGCAGGTATGGGTGTAGCTAGTGTACATTGAAAATTTCTTGAGGGGAACAGTGCATCTCTTCACGGTGGATTGCTTTGTATCAGCGCTAGCTACGTGGTGGCTAATGCTAACATCGCCACTGAGTTCACCATGAATTGAATGCGCTAGCCGTTTCCGATTCTAGACCAGTCTAGCCAATTTTCGCCACGGTTCACATCGCCCAAACCCTTTGCTCAGAATCAAGCGGATGGATGGAAGAATATTTTCAAAATTGCTGCAACCAGCGTTGATAAATGCGCCAAGCATGCGCGAAAAGTGACAAAACATGAGGGAAAAAACACGTTTCCATCTGACATGAAATGACCATGATTGTAGTGCCACGTTGGGGGTCGGCAAAGTCCTAGAATCAGTGGCTTGCCAGCCCGCCGAGTAAGCTACGCTATGTCGCAGCACCCAACTCGACAGATGAAATAGGCCCTACCAAAAACGATTTCGGTTACCTAAAACAGCTTTTGGTTGCATATGCACATCTGCTCTGCGACAGATATGAAGCCCACAGTGACTTCACTCCTGAACATGGGTGAGACACTTGCCCCGCAGACAATGAGAAGAAGCTCAGCCTACACCATTTTCAGTGTTAGCTTGGACGCCCAGTTCGTGGGCCCATGTCCAGGCTGAATTTCAGCTCCATTACAACCACTTGCTCAAATATGCCACAGGCCTGTTGCCCGATAACTCTGGCCTTCTTCGAATGTCGCAGCTTGACATGAAACTTTTTTCTGCCAGCCCTGCTCATGGAGATTGTCTGCCTAGCAGCATTAGCACGAAATCGTTCCCGACGTTTTGATTGGCTACCTCTTCTGTGGGGCCTGAGAAAAATGTGTATACTTACCCTAGACAATACCAGACATTATTGTAGAGCATAAAATAAGACCCCTGCAAGTTAAAAAAAGTTCAACTTATATTTGACAATAGCTGCGCTGTACCCTCTATTTGAAAGTGTGTGATCTGTCATGAAATAGTATCGGAGGCATTTGCTCGTTCCTCACATCTCTTGTCTCACGCAATATCGTCATTTCTACTAAGAATTGAAAGAAATAATTGTCAATTTAGTAGAAGGTCGTCGGTAATATCTTAGTTTATTCACAGCTGTAATGAGGTGGGGACCAACCAAGTCGGCGTGACTCACATAAACAGGCGGATAAAGGTGCAATGCAGTGCAGACTTGGCGTAGAAGTGGGGTACTGGATATAAAACCAACACTCATTTTCACGACATCCAGTTATAGAGATCCAAAAATCGTCACCATGAGCTCAGGCAATGGCCAAACGGAGTACTGGCCCTTTTCTCGACTTCCAACCGAACTCATCCAAGAGATACTGTCCGAGCTGTCCAACAGCGACATCAAATCCTTGCGCCTAACATGCACGCATTTTCGCGACAGGGCTCCATTGCGCCTCACGCGGGTTTTTCTCTCTCCTAACCCACGCGACGTGGACGTCTTCCGTGCCGTGGCGGACCACGAAGAGTTTCGGCAAAAAATTGCCGAGATTATCTACGATGATGCGCGAATGTCGTACTGGGAGGGGGAAAAGTATATCGAATTCGAAGACTACAACTATTCAGAAGATTATGAAAAATATTCTGACCTTGGCGATGATGCGATCGGAAAGCCAACTTGGTACCTAGGGAACTACAAGTCTTGCCTCAAGTCCATGGATAGATATGAGCGCAGCCTTCTTCAGAAACCTGGCCAGGTCGACACGGCCAAGCGCTCAACACCAAGGTTGAGTCTAGCAGAGTCACACAAGCGGTATGTGCAACTGGTGCAAGATCAAGCCAAAGTAATTGCCGCCAACGGAGATGGTGAGGCCTTGGAATATGGGCTCCTCCGCTTCCCTAACCTGCGACGAATCACCATCACACCTGCGGCTCATGGAAATCCGGGAAGACCCTTGTATGCGACGCCCACGATTCGCTCTCTTCCACCTCGACTGGTTTATCCCATTTCTTACAGTTGGCCAGTGGCAGATCCAGGCAACTATTATCCTTGGGCGGATCCCTGGGACGACGACGATTACCAAAAAGAGATTTGGCGCGGGTTTTGTCTCGTGACTCGCGTAATGGCTCAACTTTATCGCCAGGACCGAATCCCTGACATCCCCGAGTTCGTCATAGACACCAACCAGCTGCTGTCCGGCATCAATTCCAGTATTTTTGAGCATGCCGAAAGTAGCGAGTATAATGACCTCGTTACTATCTTGAGTCGCCCTGGACTTTCTCGCTTTGATCTCCCACTTCTTGTTGGCGCTCAAGATATAGATGGCTACCCGTGCTTCAGGAGTGGCCATCTACACCATGCACTGGGTAAGGCAACAGCCTTGGAGCATCTCAATTTGTCTACGAATACCGAACCCTTTCGTCAACTCGAAAGCGACAGACCTTTCGATCCGCTGGTGGACTACATCCCACTCCGTACAATCCTCCCTGTTCACTTCTGGTCAAACCTCCGGCACTTTGGCCTATCCCGCTTCCTTGTTATGCAAGCGGACCTGATAGAGCTCCTGTTTGCGCTTCCTGTGACGGTTCGATCCGTCAACCTTAGCTTTCTCGACTTCTTTCCCACCGGCGGGGAGTACAAGACATTGCTTGAAGAGGTTCGAAACAAGTTGGGTTGGCGCGAGCGGGCGACTATCGATAAACCCAAGATGACGATTCTCGTCGACCATGAAATACCCGTTGCAGACCGGTATGTAGATGTCAGTCGGCGAGCCGAGGACTTTTTATATCATGAAGGCCAGAATCCCTTTCTCGAGAGTAACGTGGTGTGTCCAGGCATAGGGACTTGCGTGGACGTATTTGATCCAAATTTTGATTCCTCTATCGAGCCTTGTATGTCGGAGTTACTAGAAATGGATGATGATTAATGCATAAAAGTGTGCTTCAAGGGACGAAACCACGCCTTTCATGAGTTGATTTAGCCGTTTGCCGTGGCAAAGCAGGCGACAAGGAGTCAAGCATGGGAAAAATCCTACCGCATGTTCCCGGTGAACAATAAAACAAACTCCCTGTTTATATCGATCGTTGGCTCAGTTGTAGTGGATATTCGATTGAAAGTCTCAGGTCAAAGTTTCGGAAATGGTCTTGATTCTTGGCTGACTAGGCCTTCGGGACCACCGGATTCTGTGCTGATGGCTCGATTAGGCCAAGCCGATATCAAGCTGTCAAGGGTGGCAATGAATTTTCTTTTTTTCGGAGAGCAATTTTTTTTGACAAGGTTAAGAAACAAAAATGCGGGTATCGGGTGAAAAGCTTAGCTCTGTAATTCATTATTAATTTATCCCTGCAAGCCGTACTGGGGAATGCAAAATCAATAAAACTTTTGATGAGGTAAAATACCCACGACTTCTTCTTTCAATATAACCTGCTCTTCTTCTTGAACATGACTCTAAGAAGCGCTCAAGTTTGATGACGATGCCGTGTTGATACAGTGTTTGTACCTGTTTACGCAATGTTTTGTTGCACAACACCGAGTCAACCGGTGTCAAACGCAAGCTCTAGGATTGCACATGAACCCATAAAAACAATGATTCAGTTTGTAGTTCAAGTGGGCTGTCTTTTGCTCACGATAAACCAGGGACAGGAGTAGGGGCGTCGGCGAGCATGACCCCGTTTTTGCACCGAGGTGTTGGTTGAGTGCCTGTCGTTGCATGCAAGCTCTAGCCAACACGACGAGTGTAGCATCCAAAGAGCCTCAAGGGGCAGGGTGACCGTTGCTACACATAATGTCTGGGACGGCATTATTTCTAGAATGGAGGGGGGCTTACGAATGGGTGCTAGGTGTGGTACGACGGGCCTGTCCCCTCCCTTCGCAACCATGCCCTGGTCCGAATGCTGCAGCGTCCGCGAATGCCCGACCTGCATACACCCTGGCCAACCACCAACACCATTGCATGTCTGTTGGGGCCAGCCACTGGACATGATGCCTCTTGCGCGCTACCGATGCGCGGATGGTCGGGTTCGCCTCCGCTCCAGTTTCATACTGTGGCTGGCCAGGCACAAATTGCGAAGAAAAAAAAACCAGTCGGTTAATCGGCCACTACTCCATATGCATCTACCCAATGCAGGTTTGCATATAACATGTGAGTTACGTCGGACAACCCATTCGTAGCTCGACTGCGGAGTTTCAAAAAAAATGTTGAGGCTTCAGCTTGTCAACGACGACATTGACCTCTCTGGCATTCTTCTTCACTAGAATCACCATGGCAAGCGGCATCGATAAAGCAGCCGTTGTGGTACGTAAATTCACCCTTGCCTCTGGCTCGGTGATCGACAGTCTGTGCTGCCAAGATCTGTCACATACGCAAGGCTGACTTCTGCTTTTTTCCCCCAGCCCGTGGAGGCTACGCTTCTGATCCTCGCAGCGATCCTCACGTCAATGCGCCTGCTCCTCCGCCTCGGACTCCAGCGAACCAAACTCACAGCTAGCGATTGGCTTCTTGTCGCCTCATTACTCGACGCCATTGCGCTTTTCATCACGGATGTGATGACCTACAGGTCTGGCGGCATGGATGAGGAAACGCCCGTGCAGACCGTGGCGGAGGAGATAGCTGGGATGAAGGTGTCCTTTGCTGGCAACTATTTTTACGATACGGGCATCTATTTTCCCAAGCTGGCACTGTTGGCCTTCTACTTTCGACTGATTCCACCCACCGTGCCAAAACTCCGCAAATTTCTCTATGCAACAACGGGTTTGACGATATTGTTTGCTTTTACGACTTGCATGGTGGATACCTTCTGGTGCGGTGCAGATGTGGCTGTCAATTGGGATCCAGATGGCACATGCAGCAGTTTTGACTCGATGAACGTTACACGCATTGATTGGGCACTGAACATCACTGCAGACCTCTTCAGTATGTTGATGTTTTCCTGGGCCCGTCAGTTGCTAACAGAAGCACAGTATTTTCTATCCCCTTCTTTTTATTGCGCGGCCTGTCGGTAAACAGGAAGTACATGATCGGTCTGATAGTAACCTTTTCCCTGGGCCTCATTACGCTAGCCACCAGCATCGTCAGGTTTGCCACATTGCAGGCCATACATGCATGGACAAATGTTTGTATGTGGCCACGTGGACACGTAATACAAGACAATCCAAGGCTGACCAGAGCTAGATGTGTTGTCCATGGCAGAAATGGTCGCGGCTATTATCGTGGTGTGTCTGCCTGCTCTGAAATCGCTCCTCCACCGAGGCCAGCAAAGTTCCTCGAAACGCGGCGGGACCACCAACATGTCGCACGGGAAAACATACAATAGCTACGCCCAAGGTACGAACCACCACATCAAACTATCGTCCGGACGGGACACGTACGCGGCAGCTACAAGGGCCACGGCTGGGGATGATTCTGGTAGCGAGGTTGAACTAAATACCATCCAGCGAGCAGACGTAATTTACAAGACGCAACGTGTCAGCGTAACGTCTTTGCGGCGCGAAGATGTGGCATGAGAGCAAGTTGATTCAATTCCATTTCAATTACTTTGCATTCCTCAGATATCAGAGGGTGTGTAGCTTAGACAAAAGTTCGTACATAAAACATATAATTGTTGCAGAAGAGTCAGCAGACAAAACAAGTTTTGTTGCCGATGTCGCCCACGCATAAAGGGCACTTTTGCTTTGCATAAATCCAAAGTCTTAAATGGTGTATTTCCGAGACATGCACTAGATTGGATTAATCAGTATAGCTATTCGTGGCCCGCAAGCAGCATACACGCGTACCCAGAAGCCGGCTAGAAGGTCCCATGTCCCCGATTCAGCAGCAAGCGAACAAGGCTAGATAGTTTTTTCAGCCCGGTGAACATCGACTCGAACCCGGGCACCAATAGCGGAACTCGGCGCGCACCAGATATTTGACGCGTGATCATGCGATGCGGCGGGGAATCTCTGATGGTGTAGGGCCGCGTCGTGCTACCTGAACTCTGCAGCCGGCCACGCACCGGGACGCGACTCCCCACTGTATTAATAGAGATTAGGTGGTGATATAGTAAATGCCCCGGAAATTCAATTTCTAATTCATTAGATTTGCTTTTTTGATTGCCATCCGAGACTGACTTGAGGCGAAATGCAGTCATCTTGTGCTCGCTTTCAAGCAGCTGCAGGATGCAGATGCAAGAGGGTGGCACAGGTGAATTTGTGGCCGGACTTTCATGCACCGTCCATACCGGCCCCTGCTGCTGCCAGTGACTCCACACTCACTTATTGGCAGGGATATTTTGAGAAGCACCAGGGTCGTCGTTTTGGCCGACTGCCCTGTAACCAACAGCGCAGCGAATAACTGCCGGGGCGGGCCACAATCGGAAGCGATCCGATGCGTTCTCGTCAGTCCATCATCCATTGGTCCAGGCACATCCAAGGGGCCCCGTACGTGTATTGGAACCAGGAAGACCATGTCGGTCATCACCAACGGTTCGTTGGTTGTCTGCGCCCATTGAGCTTGTACATGACCCTAACTTTCGCCCCCAATACTTGTGTGTTTTGTTCTCACTTTAATTTTTTTTCCAAGACCACTCCTTTCTCCCTTTTTGCTCTGCAAACACCCGCTTGGACTGTCCTAATCCAGAGGCACCTCGCAAAAATGGCGTATTTTATCGATGGCAAAGACTGCATGGTGAGTTGCAATACAGAAGAGCGTGCAGCAGTGCTTACCATTGTAGATATCCGAATGGATCTTGCTAGCCTTTGCCTACGTCTTCGTTGCACTGCGCGTCTACACTCGCCTCTTCCGCCTGCGCGAGAAATTAGACTGGGCCGACTGGCTGCTGGTTATCTCGGCCATTGATGCCCTCGGCTTGATTATCTGCGACACCTTGACCTACCAGATGGGCGTCCTTGACGTCTATGAGACGTCCGTCCGGCTTTCCAAGGTAACGACCCTTGTGGAAACCACAATTCTACATTGGATTAACTTTAGCTTTGAAAGATCTCTTTTGCTTCCAACTATTTCTACGATGTTGGCATGGGTTTCCCGAAGATGAGCATGCTGGCATTCTACTGGGGCTACTTCCGCCCCGACATCAGCACAACCACGCGAAGGGTCCTCTACGGCATCATTGCCTTCGTGTGCACATGCTACACGGCTATTCTCTGGGATGATACCTTTTACTGCGGCAAGAATGTTTCTGTGCAGTGGTCACAGGACGAGGGGGCTTGCAGCGTCTTTTACGCGCAGCCGCCTTTCATCCTCAACTTCACACTGAACTTGGCCTGCTATCTCGCTGGTAAGGCTGCCCTTGGGTTTAGGAACACTTTTGGTAGACTTGAACTTGAGCTGACGATTCTATTCCCAGTCTACTCTCTTCCACTTGCCCTGTTGATCCGAGGTGTGCTAAAACCCTCCAAGGGCCTGACTCTCACCTTCGTTCTTGGTACCCTTACTATCTTGAGCACTGTTGTTCGCTTCATTTGCCTCTGGGTCGGCACGGGACAGGAAAATCTCGTTTGTAAGTTAAACACGTGCTCTAAGCACGACTAGCAGGAGGTGTAGAACCGGTGACTAATTTCGGCGCCACAGACCCTCTCAGTATGGTAGAGATTACACTCGCTCTCACCGTCGTCGCCCTTCCCGGACTGAAGCCTCTTTTCGACCATTCCCCAGGACGCAAGGCGAGCCCCGAGACAGTAAACATTAGTCACGAATATGTTTCCGAGAAGTAAGCTAGGTGACAGCACTTGAAAAAGGTTACCCGGGTCAGTGGCTGACAAAGACATGTCGAGGCGGTTGGGAAAGGGTTTGTCATAGCATATGGTACATAAATTGGTATTGCTGCGTATGGAGATTATATAATGATTGCCGTGTTAAAACTATACAGATAATAAACTTCCTTTTTTTCTTCCCTTAACTCCAATTCCAATTTCTCGGTATCTTCTGTATCTAGATACCGAGGATGCGTATCCCCCCTCTTGCAGCAGTAGTGGGCTGACACGGACACGCCACGCTCACCCGACATTTTGATTGTGGGGCAATTGAGCTGCAGCCAACTCAATGCATAGTCGGCACGTGTAACCTATTAGGGATAACTAGAGTTCCTTCGTCTCACTCGGGGTGCTCCGATAAGACTCGATAGTACAGCGCCAGGTCGATGGCATGGACAACGCTTCTACACCATCATCAACATCTGACTCATTCTGCTTCGCCACCTCCAAAATAACCAGCAAAAAAGGAGGTTGCTTCTTTCGTAGGATGAAGTTTCCAATTGAGAATTCCGTGATAAGATAGGCTTTAGGCATGCATTTGAGAACACGGGCACATATCTGCAAACCTCGATATGAATAAGACTCCCAAAATGATCAAACGATCTGTTTTCTTGTTTTCTTTTGAAAGGCTACCTACTGCTATTGGATTGGCTGGAAAGACTTCTCCATTTTGTCAACATCAACCGAAGTACTGGGCGCAACGCTGGAAGCGAAACGATGATGATCTGCGTCGTCATTTCCACCCATGCAAGAATATCTAGGCTGGGTTAGCGATATTCGACACCCAAGAAACCCTGTTGAAGGCAGAATTTGCTCACATGTATTTAAAGAAGTAGTAGATTTGACACTAAACACAAATCGAACAGTACTGACGACTAACGTAATTATGCCAAGCAAAAAGAGGCACATTAATCCTGTTTTATCACTCTTAGGTAAACTCTTCAGCGTTGGTAGCATCCCAAAAGGCAATGCAAAAACTGTAGGACAAGAAGTCAGTGTTGTGGGTTTTGTTGTACAACAGTATGCCTTACCAAGTAACTCTGAGGCAATACCAAGAGCCCAGTTGGTGTGCCATGCTTTCGGTTCTAGCACGACCGAACACTTAGGCTCTTTGGCCCTTGAGATAAGGTCGGTCGTTAGTTTTCACATCAGATAACGCAAAGTCCGAGAATGCTCACCAGTTTTGTGATATGTCAGCGCCACACCAAAATAAGTCCACAAAGGTGGTCGCCAAAAAGGCGCAGACGTTGTAGATCACCACCACAAAGAGATATATGCGCAATCTATGCTCTGAGAGAGGAAAAAGTTCGTAATAGAACAGAAGAAGACTGAATCGTGGAAAATAGAAACCCAAGTCAAAAATGATCGAACTCGCAAAAAACCACTATCCGTCGATTAGCTCTATTCGATGGATCATGCGCACCCAAATATGTACTCACTTTTGCAAGTCCATTTTGATAGTCAGGTTCTTGTGATCTGATGCCAGACGCATACATGTATACATCACCTACTATGAGGGCCAGAAAGAATAAGAGGCCCAGGACAAGAAATATTTCTGATGCTAGAAAGGAACATTTCCGTTTCCGCAACCTAACAACAGTTCGAACAACGACCACAGAGAGTGAGAGAGTAAATAGTGTCCACTCAATTCCCTAGAGTATCTTGTTAATAGGAATCATCATGGTTTTGCCAAGACCTTACTTACCAGGTAAGCTTCAAGGCTTACCATAATGTCTCCAAGAGGGGAGCCCCGCCAGCCTGAGAGACAGTGACTATATGGGCCAATAAGAGGGCATCTGAATTAAGATGAGGGAAGTGACAATCTGTCTGGCATCAGTAAGCCACGCAAATAAAGAGGGTAATCATCTTGGTTGGTAAAAGAAGAACGAGAAGGAGATTGGGAGCAGGCGGGGAAAAATGCCAATACCCCCGCTGTTGGACCCTCGGCTAGATAAGGCTTGGGTAAACGAACGAATGAATTTGCTCGGGAGAACGATTGCATGGTTATTGGCGCATAGCTGGTGCTCGGATATTGCTTTTCAAACAGGAGGCGGGCAAAGTGCGCATCTTCATGCCTGATTGGCTGAATTTGAGGCTGGAAAAAGCAATGCCAGATGCCCTAGTGTGCGCCATGTTATTTCGGGTCTCAGTTGTGAATGGGCCAGCCGCCCAAAGAAGCAATTCTGTCTGAGACAGCATGTCACTCATCGTGCCAAGACGGTTTAGTTGTAAAGGCCTCAAGAAGCAGCCACAGGCCCATGTCTTGCTGTTTCATTAGCGCGCAGATAATTGGTGCATGACGTGATGTATCGCGCCGCGCGGATTTTGCCGAATAGGGGTACGGAAAGTTCCACATCATGCAATCATGAATATTGAGAAGTTGTTGCTCAGACTTGCAGCCATAATCACAATAAACATTTCTTTTTTTCCTTTTTTGGAGGGGCCAAACTCCCCTTTGAGCAGGGCAAAGACAACGCAAAGCGAGGTCCGACATGGCAGCGTAGTAGGCCAACTATTGAGCATTTATTTTATTTTGTTCATGTTAAAGCAAGATTTGGAAAAACTTGAAGCGCAACATATATTCACTTCTATATCGATTTGACATGTCAATGTTTCATAATTAAAATAAAAGCGTAACGAGTTCGTAGCAGTGCTGCGTGGTGGGTCCACCAGATGAGCTAATAGCCTTGATAGTGGAGGTGTCCCACCCCACACATCAAAAGGACAAGAGGTTGGCAAAAATGCAAAAAACATACAACAGCGAGGATTCCCCGGTCGTCACCGACCCGAGTACTAATTCACCGCTTCTCAGCTTGACTATGGGAGAGCGGACGGGATCCCGTATTTTCTGAGAGCTATGGTCGTATGTGACATGGAGTACAGCGGTTCCGGTTGATAACCAGTGGGGTTCCATGAGAAAGAAAGCTTTTCATCGTTCTGTCGCGTTAAAGCTTACAGAATTCATCATGACAAAATTGTTCTACTGGGAATTTGGGTTTGGTAGAGCCTCAATATAAAATATATTAGGAGGTATGCTCAAACATGTCAGCATAACAAATGAAGTCATCGCCGTTTTCACGTGAAAGTTTTGAAAGAAACTCTAGCAAGATTCCAACTGCAGCGAACTTGATATTCTATTTGATCTAGCATTCAGTAAATAGAGCGTCCTTAGTATAGTCCAGATGTACTAATATTCTTTCATTATTTTAAACTGAAGCTTGATGATACATCCACCTGTCTCAGAGGTCATCCATAGTGCCCATCTAAACCCCAGTAGCCAGGCACTCTATTATTGAGAACAGCAAGGGAAAGAGACAACTGGACTGGAGCCGGTGACTCTCACGACTGATTCATCTGAGCAATGCAATTGCTGCGAGCTGATCTGACCAGCCAATCACAACCCCTCCGGCGGACGCGGTGCTGCATCGCCAACCAGGCAACACAAGACTGGATTTGTATGCTGAGAACCAATATAAACCGGCCAAGTAGGGAATTGAGGGGAAATGTGTAAGCCACTGTTATGCTCCAGCCAATCGCGCGACCGAAGGGAACACACGAGTCCTTGCTCATCCGGAAGGGTGAGCCATGGATCTCTTCGCGCCAATCGGCCTTGTCGGTAACATCATCGCATTCGTTGATTTCGGATTCAAGCTTGTAAAAGAAGCAGCGGATCTTCAGAAATCACCCTCGGGCGCATCAGCTGAAAATGAAAACATTGAGTTCCTGGCCACGCAGCTGCAGGGTCTCACGCTCGAGCTCGGGGCAAAAGAGACTGCCTCGCAAATGAGCGCGGATGAGTTGCGGTTGAGAAAGCTCGCTAGCGAATGCGAGCTGCTTTCGCAAGACCTTCTGAAGCTGCTTCAAAACCTTCGCGTCAAAGATGCTGGCAAGAGGTCCAGGCGCCAACTCTTCACTGCCCTTCTCCGCAACAAGAAGACAAAGGACGAGAAGGATAACCTGTCAGCTAGATTGGAGCGATGCAAGCAGCAGTTACATCTGCAACTGACACAATCAATTAGGTATGCGGTGTGCCTTTTTCTATATGCATGATATGATAAGTGCAAAGGTAAATGCTGGGAGAAGTAAAAGACACCAAGTGCTGACTTGCTGTTTACGATGCTACAGGTCAGAGACACAATCAAAGCTCAACTCCATCATCGATGCTAGCACTTGCCGTGATTACGAACTTCAGCAACTTTCTAAAAACGTCGAGACTTTGCGCAACGGCGTTCAAGTCAGCAGTATTAGTCCGGCATTGCTCGAGGATCTTCGTGGCCTCTTGTGTCTAGGCGACAAAGCCATTGACTCGGTACTCCAAAAGTCCATCCTCGAGGTTTTAAAATTTGATAAGATGGATGACAGATACGAAGCGGTGGAAACAGCCTATGAAACGACCTTCAACTGGTTGTTTGACGATGATGAAGAACCAAAAGATACATCAGCATTAGAGGCTGCTGCCAATGATCGTGAAAGAGCCCGAAACTCCTTTGTCGATTGGACATCGAGTAGCCAGGGCATTTTCCATATTTCAGGCAAACCTGGATCGGGAAAGTCGACTTTGATGAAGTAGATTTGCGAAATTGATCGCACGACCCAACTGCTCAATGATTGGGCCGAGTCCAAGCAGCTTGTATTTGCAAAGTCTTTCTTCTGGAGACCGGGCACCCAGGGTCAAAAGTCTCTGGAAGGCCTTGTTCGCTCACTTATGTTTTCCATCGTTTCCGAGGTCCCAAAATTGATTCAGCCAGCATTCCCCCAACAGTGGAAAGATGCAAAGGATTCTAAAATGATTAAACTTAGCCCCCCTGATATTCAACATGCTTTCACAAACCTGATGGGGAGGCAGGAAATATTTGAAGAGCACAAGTTTGCTTTTTTCATCGACGGTCTCGACGAGTTTGAGGGCGAGGACGATAACTTGATCACTTCACTGTTTTCCTGGGTGCGCGCCTGGCCAAACGAGATAAAGATATGCGTTTCTAGCCGAGAACTGCCAATTTTCCAACAGAGATTTCTAAATTGCCCCAAGTTTCGTCTACACGAACTCACCGAAATGGATATTCGAAAATTCGTCGAAGACATACTTACGAATAATGAAGATATTAAGAGCATGGAAGAAACACAGAGAGCTGAGGTTCTGGACGTAGGCAAGATACTGGTTGAAAAGGCCGACGACGTGTTTCTGTGGGTGGCCCTGGCGTTGAAGACGCTTCAGCAGGGCATATTGATCGAAGATTCGATTACAGACCTCAAAAGGAAGATGGACTCACTTCCTAAGCAAGTTGAGGAACTTTTTGCTGTCATAATTGAAGGAATTCAAAACGACTTGGACCCGTTAGATGGACAAAGGGCTCTTAGAACTTTGGCCTTCATTGTGTCGTCGGTAGATGCTTCCTTTGATGCTTCACAGCTTCAGGTGTCATTCATCGATGAATACGGGGATGATGAGATGTTTGCCGATAGGATAAAGGCTCCCCTCAACCAAGATGAAATGCGGATGCGCCTGAGACGCTGCCGTAAGCAAATAGAGGGTTGCTGCAGAGGATTTCTGAATATTGTTGACCGTCCCTCTAGTCGCTTCGGAGTTGCTCAAGGTAAGGTCCAATTTACGCATCGGTCACTCGTAGAATACTTTCGCAAGCCGGAAGTCATGGCTAGTATCAAGCCCTACTCCGAGGGGCTGGATATTCTGAATTTCAGGTGCCAGTCATTTTTAGTAGAACTTAGATGCGTTGCAGACTATTTTGACGCAGTGAAACGCAACCAAGAGGACGGAGACGGCGCTTCGCATCCCAACCTCGGAGCTTTTAAGAGCGATGACAGGTTGCCTTGCCCTTGGGGTCTCACCCAACGATCCCGCGCACAAAGAAGGCTCTTTCGGTGCGTCTGTGCCTACCTTGTGGCAACATGCGGTCTGGTCTTTCTTCATCTCCACGCTCTCCATGCCCCCACAGCCCTTCTTGCTGTGCCTTCTCATTCATGGGGCGGACCCGCGCGTCTGGCTTGAATTCGACTTTTCTCAGGAGAAAGAGTCAGTTGACGATTTTGCCATTGTGAGATGCCTTTTTGGGCATGAAAAATCACAGCCATTTGCGGAACATCGTTTGGACCAACATGTGGCCTCAAATGCTCAGGTTGTTCAACTGGCCAAGGCGCATGGCCAGCACGGTCTATCTCTGGCTGATATTATTGAGTTTTGGTGCCCTGCCGATGTTCATAAGTTCCAGAAGGCTATAGAATTCAGCCTTGACCGTGCAGATAAGAGCCAGCTAGTTAACGAGGTCATGGATATGAAAAAGGTGCTGGGGCTTGATGCTTATGGTTTAAAAGAGGAGACTTACAGCGTACCAACGAGGCTGATTACCCCTTCCCCTTTCGAAAGGAGTCAGGCCTCATCTGTTTTATCAGAGTGAAGACGCGAAAAAGCATGAAGTAAACGTGTTGTATTGCCATCATCAAACTAGACACATTAGTGGGCAAAGCCCATGATCAATCAAGCGAGCAACGTGATCTTATAGAATCGGGTTTGGGTCTATTGAGGAAAACATAGCACTGGCTTCAACACCGATAAAAAAAATTAGTAGCCGAGAAACTTGGAAAGAATAAATCCAATATGGATACTTTTGCCCATTTTTAGTAGAGAATTGACATGCGGTCTATCTTTCCTTGGGCAACAACCCAACCACATTGTCACATAGCACTTCCATACTTGGCCGAGCCCGGACGATTTTAGAATAGAATTTTGCTTCTTTTTATCTAATATCGTTTGGAATTCCTCTTCATTGATCTTTACCATTCAGGATCAAATACTGTTTCACTACTGACGAAACGACGCCAGAGCCGTAAAGCTGGAACAGCCAGCACTCACTGGTACCATTCATGACGCTTGCAAAGGTCATGGCGAACTTCAATGCCCTACTAGGGCTTCTTACGTGTGATGATTTTTATTTTTTGGGCTGCGTGACATGTGATGACTTGGAAACAGTGGCATCGCTACATAATCCAAATTTTTGTTACTATGCTGAGACTAAATCTGCCCACAGGCTGTGGCCAGCAGTGGCGCCACTTCATCGGGTAAATTGACATGTTCAGCAAAATTCAAGTCGCAGATCCCTGCCCTTCTCGTGCATTTCGTCCAGCCCTCCAAGCCACCATTCAAAGCCATAAGCACTTGCCCTGCCTCACCTCCTCTCAAAATATTGGCAGGCACGGGCTAGATAATTGGTTTATGGATGTCGATGATATTTAAAATATCGCGCATCCGCGGATATCCATGTCCTTGAGTGCTGCACTGGAATTGCAGTGGTAAACAGGATGAGAAGCACCGGGACACGACAATGCTTGTGGTGCGTATTCTAAACCACTGTTCCTTCGCAAGGTACAACCCTCCACTTTTCGAAGGCGCCTGCGCCCAATGGGAATTTACGTGCCTGTCTCGAGTAGTGTAAAGCATGCTGTATTTTATGGCCTTTCATCAGCCAAGTCATCTGTAAACGAATTGTGCTTGTGGGTGGACTCGGGCCTTGATTCACTTTTTTCTCCCTTTTGGCTATACTTTATCACAAAACCTTGCTGTTGCATTGTTGTACCAGGCCGCTCTGTTGTTGAAGGCATCCTGAATTCATGATGAGATGGCGGCAAAAGAACGATGTAACGTTGGGATCCACCAAGATAACTGCCGCGTTACTCCCGAGTACCGCCCCGCGTGATTTTCATGCTTGTACATTCCCAGCCGCAATCCTATACGCTAAATTTGAGCCAACAGACGCCTCTGGCAAGGTGGCAGAGCCTGAAACTCCTCGTATTTTCCCCGCTAATGCGTGCCAACGCAGATAAGGGTGGTACTGGAAGGTTGGCCAGATACCGTTCCACTGTTACCGATCGCTCGATTTGTCTGTTGTTGTTTTTTGTTAAAAACAAATAACAAAAAAAGATCAACCATGCAGCATTTTCTGCCTCGGAGACTTTGCGCTGCAGTTGATGTTCTAGGCTGGCCCCTCTTGGCATCCTAGCCTCAGCCTGGAAATAAGCAAAGCACGGCCACTGTGTTACAGAGGCTGGACATGCCACCCTCTGATCGCGTAAGCGCTAGTATATGAGGGGATAGTTGAGGCGCCCAGTCGTGAGATCCTTCCTGTTGGTACGGGGGTAATCTTAACGGTAAGCTTCAATTGTAAGCAAATTATCACGAGTTTTTACCAACTCGAATCCTCATGAATCAAATTTAAAGTGATGCTTTGGACAGGAATATTTCGGTGACCGAACGAACACCAAACTACTGCATGGCTTGGGTCGGGCTTCAAGATTTTCAGCCAAAGTCGAATTAGTGGCGCAAGCAGGGATCTATTGTTGTTGTAAGACATACAGTCAATTCAGCTGTACATCGCATATCACATGCGTCATTGCACATCTCTGATGCAGCACACGGCTCGTGAAGGAAAGAAGAAAAAGTCTATAATATGAGCAGATCAGCAGCGTTGTGTTTTATGAGCTTTTCGCACTGCAACAACCAACTCTCGTCTTGCAAACCAGCTCCACCATGCGTATCTCACTCGCAGCCCTCGTTAGCCTAGTGGCAGCATCGCACTCGGTGCTAGCGGCCCCTCAGAAGTCGGCCAGTGACAATCTGCAAGACTTGAACAAGCAAGCACTTCAAGCTCTGAAGCATGATGCTTACGGCAATTCGACCAAGTGCTCCATTTCCAACGCATATGTGCGCCGAGATTGGTAGGTTGCTTTACCATATCGCGCATGAAGTTTACGGACTGACTCTTGCTTTAGGAAGCATTTTTCCAAGCAAGAAAGGGCAAGCTACATTGCCGCCGTACTCTGTCTAATGACGAAGCCCTCCAAAGCTGATCCGTCATTCGCTCCGGGCGCTGTCTCTCGATATGATGACTTCCTTGCGGTTCATCTCAGTCAAACCCAATCCATCCACGCCACCGTGAGTATTTCATGGCTCTTCTGGGACAATGTTGCTCATCAATTGACGTAGGGAAATTTCCTGACGTGGCACCGCTACTTTCTCTCACCTATGAGACTACGCTGAGAGAGGAGTGTGGTTACAAAGGTTACCAGCCGTACTGGAACTGGTTTGACGGGTCCGACTTTGCCAATTCACCAGTCTTTGACGGTAGCGAAACCAGCATGGGTGGGGATGGCGCCTTCTTTGCTCACAACGGCACCATGGCCGGCGTTAAAAACATCCCAATCCCTCCTGGCAATGGTGGTGGTTGTATTAAGGATGGACCCTTCGTCGAGTAAGTGGGATTAATTGAATACGTCCTCAGGTCGACAAAATGATTACACGATGACTAACTCTCACGCAGTATTCTAGCGCATCTTGGGCCCGTTAACCCAGCAATGGACGGCATGACTCCCAGTCCCACCGGGCCATTGGGTCCAAACCCCCGCTGCCGACGACGTGATCTCAGCAAGTATGCCATTGATAACTGGATGACGACTACCAACCTCCTTAACATTACTGTTGGTGCAGCCTCGGGTACCATAAAAGCCTTCCAGAGCGAACTGCAAGGTCGCTTTCCTGACCAGTTCCTTGGGATGCATGCGGCTGGCCATCTGACTATGGGCGGTGACTCTGCAGACCTCTACTCGTCGCCCAACGACCCCATGTTTTACCTCCACCATGCCATGGTTGATTATGTGTACTGGATCTGGCAGGCGCTGCATCCCAACGTTGCCAATGACATTTACGGTACCATTACACTCGGAAACAACCCGCCCAGCAGAGATGCTCTGAAGACTGACCTGCTGAATATGGGCGTCAATGGGCCACCAATTCAGATTGCCGAGGCTCTTGACACCCTTGGCAACACGCCATTCTGTTATATCTACGTGTAGACTTTGAAGGAGGGTTGGATGTGTAAACATCTTCAACGTGCAAACAGATATTGTATTCGCACACAAGCAAAGCTAGTTCATATATAGACAATTTTAATTACGAATTCTATTTCTCAATGTCGCTATCTTGTGAAGAGGCAGATCCTATGGGGGTTGTAAAGGTCCGGCCTTGACCTTAATTGAAGAGAACAATGTAGATAAGCTAATTGACCACTGAGTTGATGTTAATGGCCAATTCTTCTTAAATACCTACTGATATTCTGTCACTCCAAAAACCAACTGACCGACAATTAAGCTGTCTCCTGTCTATAATGCAAAGTCGTCCCCCATCATACATGACTAGCTTTAGGTAGAGTCAAGGAAGAAGCTGACCTGGATACGTTCACTCCTCCTGGATTAAAACGCCGCGTGTTCCCGATACTTACAACTTTTGCAATCATGCGTCGAATTTCATGCTGTGCATGGCAAGTTTCCCATGCTTGGTATTATGAGAGCAGATTCTTTGCGAATTTGGAAACGCTCTTCCTGAAAGACTTGGTCTCCTTGTTCAGCTGGGACAGCAAGCTGCCCAAAGAGATGACGTGAACCCCGTTCTCGTAGTCGCCGATGGGCATAACTAGAGGGTTTTCATTGAACCATGCTTGATCCAAGAACCCTATACTGGCCCGTTCCACGTCGGCCATCGACGTCATGTCAATCACAAGCTCGGGCATTAGGGCTTCGCCGATGCTGTTCATCCAATCGAGGTGGATGTCTGCTGGAACATTGATCTCGTGAGAGTTCCAATTCCAATGCACGGCCGATGTGGCGATGGTCTGGACTGGGCCGCCAATTTCGAACAGGCCTTGGTCTTTTATCATGGCAGAAAGAGGAGGGCGGATTTGAGTTGTATACTATTTTCCCGTGCCCACAGCACCGGTTAGACGTCCTGGTGGTTCATCAACGGGGATGGGGGGTTTGCTTGTTTGGGGTAGCGCAAGCGGCGCCATCATTCGACATACCTCACGGACCGTGCCATGTATCCTTTCCTCCTTCAACATTGGAGAATCTTCCGAGTAAGGAAACTCGAGGGCTTCGCCATCCAGAATATGAATAGCCGCATCTAGCCTCGACTTGATCATCATTCGGTCCAGCATCCGCACAACGTCTGGGTCCAAGCCCTCCCAATTGGCCGGGCCGTGCATGTGAACCACAATCCTCTTCCACGCATGCACATCGGCTGTCTCCCTGGTCCTGACGTAGAGAGTCTCTATGGCTCGGGATATGACGCGCCATCGGCCGGCAAACCTTTGTGCCGTCTCGGTTGCATCCAAGAGAAAGAATAGCACAAATCTGATGTCGCGTGGTTTGGCAAAAAGCTCCTGACGCAGGACGTAGTTTCTCCGTGTAAACTCTCTCGGAGGGCATGTCACGGCCGTGAATCTCCAATGGGTGAATTCGTCTCGCACGCCATGTGGTATGGTATTCAACACGTTGTCAGGTACTGGGTTATCTAGGACGAGATTACCCCTAAAAGAATTGTGGGAAATGATGTCAATGAAATTTCCACTGTTCTCGTTTTGTCCAGTGTAATTAGGGTACGCTCCTGCCTCTCTAGCTATTGTTTGAGCTTCTGGCCGGGCCGTAGCATAAGGAATGGAATGCGAGGATCCTGCTTGGGAAAACGCCGTCTGTTCATATGTCTGCTCATATGGTGCAGAGTAGCTGAAGTTCTGAGAGGGGTACTGGTTTGGAATGGGTGACGGGGGTGACGGGGGTGAGCGTAGTTCTGGTGCCGAGTTTATTTGTACATCATAGTATTGATTCAGATTTGGTTTTGGGGCCGAAGGGCGTTCAGGTAGGCTGGGGTACGTGTATGCGATGGGTAACGGGATCTTGGCCGGGGGAGCGGGAGCGACTGGGAGACTACTATTGGCAGAGAAGTTCATTGAAGGCTCATTTGACGCATCCAGGGCCTCTTCATGTTCCTCGATGTGTGACAGATATCCGGAATTTCGCCAATTATCCCCGTCTCCTACCAACGTTGTGTCCAGTTCCCGCTCGGTGTATGTGGTCATTTCCTCCAAAAACTTTTCTAATAGAAAATCATTGGGCGTGCCAGTATTATCCGGTAATCGGGCTTGGAGTCGAGCAATCTCTTGTAAGATCTGCGCGGTATCATCTTTGATGGCGGCCGTATCGTTGCGAATCTCGGTGGTGTCGTTTTTTATTTCTTTCGTCAAAGAGCTATTGTCGCGTCAGCTTCAGTTCAGAGAATAACAGCGCATACAACTGACAGAGCCAGCATATCCAGAGCCAACTCGAGCGCCGACTTGTGCGCCTCCAGACTCGACCGTAGCTTCTCCATGTCGCCATGGCCAGCGATGGCCCACGACATCTTGCTCATCAGTCGGCCATCGCCGTACTTCGTGATGCAGGTCTGCACCTCCTCGACCACCGATGTGCAATTGGATACAATGCCCGAGACATGTTGCGCTAGCGTCGGGGGGAACGGCTTCGCTTCGTCGGCGGCGTCTTCTTGGATCAGCTCGAGGACGGTTTGCAGCGAGTGCAGCTCGCGAGAGACGCGATCGAGGTCGCTGCGGGCTTCGCGACAGGTGCGGACAAAGCCATGAATGGATATCGAGAGCGATCCAATTGTTTTGACGAGGCCGGCGCAACCGCTGGCAATGGAGAGGGGATCCATCGCTGCCCTGCCGTCGTCTCTGCACCAGCGCAAAGAAAGATGCGCGCGGGGCAATGTCATCAGGGTTAGCCTTGCCTTGGGTGGGTTCGCCACTGGAGCGCCTTGTTCAGGCTGCTGCAATTCTTATTGGTTGCAAGGTGAGCTGAAAGATGGTGGCGCAAGGCTATTAGCGTGGTGGGTAAAATGGGTCCCAATTGTCAGCCCTTGGGCAAAATATCTCGAGTGATGACGTTGTAACCAGTTGGTAGAATTAAATCAAAATTTGATTATTATATATAGTATAGCTTCCGAGTATGATTCATATTAAGATATACTCTGTCAGCCTAACATGTGCAAAACCGTGGCGTCACATAAACCGTGCATGTAGCACTCGCCGACAATCTTGGAACAACCATCGGGTTGTGATCTCAGGACCATTGCAGCGTGGCACCCAAGAAAAAGAACAACAATGTCACCAAAATACGTGAGGCTAGTTGCATATGGGTGGATGGATAGGAAACCGATTGAGTATGGGTACCCATGTACCTTGCTGCCAAGATGACCAACTGCTACCCCTATAGTTTTCGGCTTGTCTGGAGCCAAGGAGGAAGCATGACAGGCGGAGCTCAATGCTGCGAGCTGATATCGCAAGTCTATGGTCATGGGATGCCGGGAGCCTAAAATGGCCGAGTTGAGGTAAGAGTCTGTCACCAAGGCGAGGGCCTCTGCTCTTAGTGGGGGGCTGAGCTCCTGCGGCTAACCTCGAAAGAGGTTGGCGGATCCGGTGCACATCGTATGGAACCAGGTGGCATTGATAGTGATCGCACCAGACAAGGTAAGATCTTAGACTACAGCTTTAATGCTTGCAAGTGTAAATTTACGTGCAACCCGCCTGGCTGGTGTGATTTATTGATCAACGTTTTACTTCCACATCATTCCATCTCATCGGTCCCTCTCAACATCCCTCTATCCTCTAGCGCAGTGGAATATTGATTGGGACGAGGAGCTCCATCTGCGACGGGCGGTTCCAAAATCTTTTAAGTCTATCCCTATAAATGATAATCTGGTTACGGAAGGGCCTGGGGAAATCTCTCCCGTAGATATCAATCAAGAAGTGAGTTTTACTGTGTGTTATCCAGGCTATGTGTAAGCCTTAAGCAAGGACCATTTTTTCTGCCTTCGGATCTGTACCCTCAGAGGATGGGAACTTCTGGAAAAGGCAAAGATGTGCACGGTTCTCGCCAAGAGTGGATATTACCAATACGAAAACCTTTCATGCACACCTATTGAACTAGATATGGTAACATCAAGACTCAAACACAACCAATCAAGTAGGGCAACGGTCAGATAAATGCACACTTGAAAAGGCCTTATGGCGAATTATCACACGCAACTTACTAGTTCCAAACGGCACTTTTCTTCAAATATCAAAGCTTGAGGCTTCTGGTTCATAATCAAGCACATTGCAACGAAGGATCACCGTGTCGATCCTGAGTACTAGGGATTCGCAAAAGATGAAATATCGCTCATAGTATTCCCAAAGCTTTGGACATTGGCTGATCGGATTCTAGAAAAGCAAAACTACCGCGTTTTTTGAACTAGATTGGGGAGGGGTGCGTTGCCAAGAAACTTAATCTCATCGTATACCAGGGATAATACGTAAAGATAGCAACATATTCTTGGGTTTCAAACAAAAGTCCCCGTAACGCTACTGCCAAGTCCCTGAGATCAGCAAAGTTTAGATGGTTCCACAAGGATAGCAAGATTCTAGTTCTTTATGCGAATGGAGTAGGGTCTGGGGTGACAATCAAGCCAGGCATTTATTTATATATAATGCAGGTCGCCATCGTCGTAGTGTCCATCTCAGCGTCACTCACCACACAATCTTACATTCTCTACATCGCTCATTACACAGTCTTATGTTCTCTACTCATTACCGCTTTATCTACAATTTTTTCCAAAAAGAATCTCCATCATCATGAAGGTCTTCGATCTTCTCGTTATGGCTGCTCTGACCATTGCTGCCCCTACAACTGAATCCAACCACGAAAGGAACTTGGGCCGATGCAAGATTCAACCCCAGGCGATCCTCGGAACCGATGCTCCCGCAGTGCGGGGCACTCTTGATGAGCGATCCATGGTCAATGGGTGCTCGGCTGAGAGAACCGCCACCGGACAGAAGATCCTGGCCCACTGCGCAGTCCGCGCTGGAAAGGCTGCTCAGGCCGCTAGAACCGGACCCAATGCGAAGATGATTGAGTACTTCAAGTCGGCCACACCGGCTACTCGCGCCATTGTTGCCGACGTTTACCAAAAGATCTCCGACGAGTGTGGCAAAACCAACTCCGGCTTCGCCACCTTTTCGTGCACCGACATCGATAACTGGTGCCGGGATACTGGTTCCGTGGCTTTTGCCGAAATTCCCCTCAACACCACCGTCTACTGTGACCCCTACTGGACTGAGCCTGTGACCAGCTCCGAGTGCCACTATGGAGACCAAGTCGGCATTGTTATCCACGAAATGAGCCATCTTCCCGTCATCAAGGGAACCGATGACTACGACGGTTATGGATACGAGTTCCTCACCAAGAACCTAACCGCAGAGCAGAATGTGAACCACGCTGATACCTATCAGCTTTTCGCTCACTCTATTGAGACTGGATGTTAGATAGCCTAGCTTTGCCATGCCAAGGGGGCGGTTGTTTCACGAACTAGCTTTTGTATATATTGCCTTGACTGTGACGGCAACCAACCTGGGGGGTTGTATATTAGAATGATTATAAACAGCTAGATTCATAAATGGCAATTGTATTTAATCATTGTTAGAATACTTTTCGTTTCATGCTTTGTCCTTGAATGTCCAAGCTTAGACTGTCCTTCACCAAGACCAGGAACCTCCCATTAAGCCGGAGTCTAAGTAGTGTTTATTCTATCTTTTCATAGTGACAGTGCTATTGATCCTGTACAATAGAGTAGATGCACAGTCATCATCATGATATCTTACTTGCCAGATAAAAAGCCTTTGAAATTGGAAGCGGCTGATTGGCACAAGTTAAAAATGAGCTCCGGGATATGAAAGGACCAAATGATGGCTTGGTTACAAAATGATCCGCAACGGATCTCCCTTTGTATTTATTTGTCAAGTAGCCAGTTCCTCTGGTGAGTAATCTCGCTAATCCTAATGCGGATCTAGAGAGACTCAGAATTATGTCTCTACAAATGGAAATGGTCGAAATCTCGCACTAGTTTTCTGCCACTAGAGCTATGTCTACGCCTACTGTACAAAAGCTCTTGCATTTATCCAAAAGATGGAGAGAGGTTATTTGGGCATTCATGTACTAGTAACTAGAAGTTTCTTTTCCTTGGGGGAGTGTTAACAGTTGTAGAGAATTAAGGGGATTTCTAATTATAGTTTATTGATATTTTAACACAAAAATTTCAAAAATACGATGCAATTATTCTTGTAATTTAGTACAACTACTACCCTACCTCTTTGAAAAACTTGACAAGAATTTTATCGCCCACTTTGCTATTTCGGAGATGTCGCCGCTTACTTAATCTTGTGAATATGGGGCGGAATGCGGACACTAAGTACGACCAAAGTTCCCGTAATGAGTGTAAAGCACGGGCAACTTTTTCGCGAATTTTTGACAAATCTGCTGCCTATCTCAGCCGTACCCGGCTTAGTGAAACCCATTTATGTGGGTTTACGAACTTCATGGGATCCATAGTCAAAGCAATAGTTGCATATGACCATGGGTTTAATGACGATTCAGTTACGCCATGCCCTACACCGCAATAGGCCTCAGCTCAGTACCCACAATGAACCCTATTCAAGCTTTGCATATATGCTTGTATCTCGGTATGAACCGAGTCTTTAAATAAGAAGCTGTGGCACAATGTCGTGGGTCGCTGCTCTCAACAGTAACCAACGGAAATCATCGCAACGCAGTAAGACAACGAATCCGATTCACCATGATCTGGAAACCCGAGATTTGCGTACCTTTTCTGGCATTTTCAGTTCATGTCAGTTGTTTATCAACTACAATTGAGATACAAGCAGTATCCAAAGCGTGCGATGAACCCGCAGAACGCAAAGCATGGTACATCACCTGAAAACCCATCCCTATATTTGATCAGCGAGGGCAGTGCCGCACATTTTATTATTTCTGACGCTTTTCAGGCACACTTTGACGAATGAAGAAAAGAAGAATTACCTTGACGCAGAGCTTTGTCTCATGAAATTGAACTACACGAATGATCTACTGCCAATGACAAAGACGCTATTTCAGGCCCTCCAGGAGCAACACCAGCTCCAAGCAGAACACATCCATGAAGTGGTAAGCAACCCATGCATCAAATCCCCCTTCTCTTCTATAGCAGCAAGCTAATGCACCTGTTTAACTAGGGCGGCTTCCTCCCATACCACCGCTATATGACGTGGGCGCACGAGTACTTTTTGCAGACAGAGTGTGGCTACAGTGGAGCTCAACCGTGAGAAAGAAATCCAAGCTGAAATGGCCAAAATTTTAATGGAGACATAGATACTGGGATGAACTTCAAGATGCTGGAAAATTCGCCAACTCAATTTTGTTTGACCCAACATACGGTTTCGGTGGGAACGGAAGAGCTCCCGATGGGTGTGTCGTTGATGGCCCATTTGCCAACTACACTCTCATCATTGGTCCGGGTTACAAAAACACGGTACACTGTCTCAGCCGCGATATTGACGACCTTGCGAGCACTGCCTCCAACTCGACCTGGTTGGAGCATTGCAACAAGTTTGATAACTATCTTCAAGCATGGGATTGCATAGAGTTCTTTCCTCATTCTGGTGGCCATAGTGGCGTCGGTGGCGAGGTATGTAAACAAACATCCCCCACTTCTGTGTTTTGTGGAGGCTGCTCTAACCAAACCTCAGATGATGAACCCGATTTCGAGTCCTGGAGATCCTTTATTCTACCTTCATCATGCATATATTGATAAAGTTTGGTGGGATTGGCAGAATGTCAATCTAACGTCCCGGTTGTACGCCATGGACGGCCCAAACACCAAACCAGTCTCATCGCCCGCTCCCATCCGGAGTCGTGCAGAGATAGGAAAGAATGGAGACCCCGGTAACACAACAACCCTGGAACATGTTCTGAGTCTGCTTGATTTGCTGCCTGACAAGAATGTCAAGGACGTAATGGATACTCGATCGGGATTCCTCTGCTATGAGTATCTTTAACCGATGACTACAAGCCATCAAGCTCAAAGGCACCCCATGTCTTGAATCCACAGGATGAGCAGAACTGAAGTCCTAGTGCATCTTTTTGGTAATCTCCGAGATTGATACCGAAATAATGTGGATTTAAAATGAAACAAACCTTGCTAGAAAACAATTAGCGATTAATGCTGATCCCTAATTATTTTCGATCCTAAAGAGGCCATCAATTCAAGCTATTTTCTACCTTTCCACTTTCTTTCATCTTTTAAGAGAAAATCATTTCAATATATGCTGAATTGCACGTGAGCTATTTACCGGTGTAAAGATTGATGTTGGGACGGAAACATTCCAATCGAGCTGAGCTGTGATAAATACGAAGAGAAGTGGGCCAGTCCCGACCTCTCGCTTACAAATGTATTGCTACACCTCGTATTTAAGAATCACAAACTTCGTTTTCACGACGGGTTCGGAGAGTTCATGCATAAAGATTTCCCCGAATTCCCAAGCGGGCTCTCCACTCGGCGAAACGCCACTTCGGACTAAGACGAGCTTTATTTTGCAAGATGTAAGCCCTAACCAACGACATCCGGGCCGTATCCCTTGTCATACTTCTCTTCCAAGTCATCGAGTAAAAGCGCGGTCGTGCAGATCACCTCCATCCACCTATGTCGCGAGCTTACGAGGCGTGAGTTGCTGAAGCCTGATACAACCAGCCAATCATTTAGCATTCCTTCAGGGTCTACTCAATCACATGAAATTCAACGATTAGTCGCTGAAATTGATGGATTGTTGGGATTTTTATTAAACAATTAATTGGTTTTGTCAATTTCTTTATGCTTTTTCCTAAAAGATGTCATGATGCTATTTGAGCAGTCCGGTATCGATTCCAAAACGATCGCTTTTTTCCATATCAATACACTTATTCAACACACTCCCATTACGCTCTCATAAGAATAATACAGCGATGAGGGCCACTCCTAGTAGCATCGGGCTCATAGGAGATGTAATGCTAGAGGTGCTGCTACCGCTGGCACCCGCGCTTGAGCCTTTTGACCCACTCCCTTTACGCGGAAATAGCATGTAAGCCACGTCGGTATTATTTGTGCATGTCCCTCTGTTGGTACACGTCTCGGTCGGGTCGCAATAGGTACCGTCTTCGCAAAGCACGGCTCCCTCTGGTATGCAAGAGCTTCCGTAGAGCTGGAATTCGAGCTCGCAGCGCGTCGGCCCGCCTGAACAGGTCTCGCCATCCGGGCAACATCCTCCGTCAACGCAGTATCGCCCCGGGGGGCAGTAGGATCCGGTGCCGGTGGAGCAGCACTGTGCTGTTTTCGGCATGCAGTAGTAGCCGCATGAAACTTGGAATGAGTTGCAAGTGAAGCCAAAGGCCTTTTGGTTGTCGGTGCTCTCGTATGCCCCTCTTTGCACATAAAAACCTGTCATGGTCGCAGCCGTTAGTCCGGCAAGAGCCAGAAGGAGAGCGAATCGCATCATTTTGCTTGTTGAAGTCGATAACAGGGGCGGTTGTTTGATGATTTTTTGGCTGGTGAGGCGAAAGCCGAGTCTCACCAGCGGAAAGTTCGGGAAATGGCGACGGGCTGCGTGTCAGGATAAGTGGGCACCCCGCTGCTTTATAGCATGCCGATGTCAGCAACAGCGATCACTCTGCTTTGCAGGGCTGTGCGGCCCTCTGGATCTTATCTCTTCATTCCAGGGGACTCGAGGACAGGTGGAGAGTGTCAGTGCCTAATTCGTTTATGCTTATAGAACTTGGGGATCCTCCAGGCGTTTCATTCGTTGGGGCCCAAGCGAGCCCCCTGGTCGAGCTGTTCCTAATGAGGGCCCTTCGCCCGAGAGTGGATGCTTTACGCGGATGACGAACAGATCAAGTGGCCCAAGGAATGGCACCAGCCACAGGGCTGACGGCTACAACGGCCATCGCCAAGCGTGGCAAGGGTCGCAACGGTCGCAATGGTAGCAGAAAGTGGAACCCACAGAGTCTGCAGCGGGGCAGTGTTGCACCCATCGCGCGGACAATGATGGAATGAGAGACTTGCGGTTGCATCGCCTTCGTCATCCAAGCCACGCGGCCATATAGGCCATTTCATATGCCTTAATTCAGGTCAATTACTCAATCACTCAGATGGCAGCGCGCTGCGTAACATGAGCCCGTGGTGGGCAGGATTTTGCCAGGAAGCCGGTTAATTTTATGCTGTCAGCAATGGGCCCATGTCATCCCACGGCTTTGTCGCGGACCTGCAAACCTTTCTTATCGGCCATTTCCTGTTTGGTCTCAAGGCTGTTACGTTAAACCGCTGCTGCCAAGAAGGCCAAGTGGAGCAAGCTGAGTGCGTGCTTATCCTCCAATCTTCAGGATGCCGACATTCTTCATCCTCATCATTCATATGACGCTATAAACGCCATTGACGTACTAAGATCGGATCTCGATCTGTATCAAACAGGCGTTTCCTAGCGCTTTTCACCTCCCTCAGGCACGATACATCCGGGCCAGTCGGATGAAGATCGCCACCGTTTGGGCTTAGCGCTGACTCCAGCTCGTCATCGAAAAAGGGACCTTCCAAGTGCTAGAATGTCTTTTGTCAAGAAAAGGTTCGATTAAACTTGAATGATAGGCTTATCACATGCAAAAAAATAAATTCCCGTATCTAATGGTCTGACACATTGTCTCAGTCCATGCATACGCTGAAGTCTTCCTTAGCGAGCACGATATGGGTATAGGGTAGCTGCGAAGGGTTGTGAGACTTTTAGCCACTGTTCTATCTAGGGTTTAAGGGTCGGGTATATTAACTATCTATAGCTAAGGTTCCTAACTATTGTATTTATGTTACTGAAGTCTTATTAGACTCCTGGATTCGAACTTCATCCCTAGAGTCTCTTACCCAAAGGGACATCAGATTTGCAAATAAATAATGCAACAGCTACAACTCGCGCAGCCACCCAAATCATAAGATATCATTAAAATCAATTGATGGAACGGCCCATCACACGGTAAGCCGCGAAATAAGTCAAGAAATCGTGAATTGGGATGAAGCTGCTATCTATTCCCTGCTGTTGAGACTATCTGGCTTTATTATTAAAGCTGGTATTGCTCATTAACACTCAGATTGGTCCCACTTATCTCCGACAGTCTGTTCTGCCGAACTTGAGCCGTCCCCGTCACAGTATTCTGGCTCTTTTGACATTAGAAAGTTTATTCCGTTTATTTAGGGAGCAGGTAGGCTCTGCACCTCCGATGCGATAACAAAACTCCTGAACAATGATCACTATAGCTTCTTACAGGGTACTCAGCATAATTTTCAGGAAGGAGTGTGTTTAGGGTTAATTCTGGGTCGACTCCCTTATGTATCTTGAAAAGGAAATATACGCGATTAGGTTTTCCGCTTGGAAAAGAAAAGACATGATAGTCTAAATTGCCGTCTTGAAAAATTCGACTTTAAACACTAATGTCCCGTGCTTCCATCAGATATCCAATTGGCAAATTAAAATGGACTTAAATGTGCGACAGCTCCCTAATAACCTGTAAGCATCTCATACAACATTGTCCCAATCCTTCGTTTAAACATGAGTGCCGAGAACAAGATGAACAGAGATGTTACACTTGGTGGTTCGCCAGAATTTAGTTATATTGGTGCCAAACCTCTCACAATTACGGATCCTGGACCTGATAAAAGCTTGCTGGAGAGGTATGCGGCATTCAGAGAGAAGCGGATCAATCCTGACGGTTCGAAACAATATTTTGAACTTGAAAATTCCCCCGATCGCTTTCAAACTCTTGCAGAGGACAAACGGGCTGATCACACTGCCCTCAACACTCAGCCTCGGAACTTGCATGATGGTGATGAATTCAAATTCATTATCATGGGTGCTGGGTACGGAGGGTTGCTGCATGCTGTGCGCCTAATCCAAGCAGGGTTCCTCGCCGAGGATATACGTTTGATCGATAATGCGGGTGGCTGGGGAGGAACATGGTATTGGAACCAGTATCCTGGACTAATGTGCGACGTCGAATCATCCGTCTATATGCCTCTTTTAGAGGAGACGAACTATATTCCAAAGCACAGGTACTCATACGGACCGGAACTCAAAGCGCATGCTGAACGCATTGCTAAGCAATGGGGGCTTCTGGGACTTTTCAGAACCAAGGTTAACAGTGCTGAGTGGAATAATGATTCAAAACGATGGAGTCTTAGCATGACGGAAAATCGAGGGCCAGGAGAAGCCCCAGCCCAGCTCAAGGCCACGGCTCAATTTCTGATTGCTGCCAACGGCTTTCTCAACCACCCCAAAGCACCTAAGATCCATGATTTTGCCGCGTTTGAGGGTGCCGTTTTTCACACTGCGCGCTGGGACTATGATGTGACTGGGGGCTCGCCTAGTGAGCCGATCCTAGCTGGTCTTCGTGGCAAGAAGGTTGGTATCATTGGAACAGGCTCCACAGCGGTGCAGGTTATACCCCAGCTTGCCAAGTGGGCAAAGGAGCTATACGTGTTCCAACGAACACCGACTGCCGTTGCGTATCGTGGTCAGCAGGAGATTGACCCGGATCAGTGGAGGGCCAATGTCGCGACTTATAGGGGTTGGCAGGAGGACAGATCCAAAAACTATTGCGTTTGGGTTCAGGGCTGGACAGCTCCTACTAACTTGGTGGATGATGAATGGACAAGATTGAGGACCTATAGTGCCTTCATGGGTGCTCCACATGAGAAGCCCATCACTCCAGATGAGGTGCCAAATCATATAAACCGTTTGCTGGCCCTCGATGGGTCGTCTGTCGAGGCTAGACGGCAACGAGTGCATGATATTGTCAAAGATCCCGCAACCGCTGAAGCTTTAACACCCTGGTATCCGACGTGGTGTAAGCGGCCGACCTTTCATGATGATTATCTTCCAACGTTTAACCTTGAACATGTTCACCTGGTTGATACATCGGGCAGCGGTATAGACCACGCAACAGCAAAAGGCCTTGTCATTGGCAATAAGGATTACGACGTTGATGTGCTAGTGCTCAGCACAGGGTATCGTGCACCTAGTACAGGAGAGCTGGAACCAGGGTCTGTCGCCAACATGACATTCAAAGGCTGTGGTGGTCAGCCACTATCGGAGAAGTGGCGGAATAAAGGAGCAACTACACTTCACGGCTGGACAACGAATGGGTTTCCTAACTTAATCCTGGGCGGTTACGCGCAAATGGGCAATGGAAGTTCTGCTAGTTTCCAGATTGATCAAAAGGCACAGCATGTCGCGGCTGTGCTCGCAGAGGCCCACAGGCGCGTCTCTGACCCTACCAAATTGACCGTTGAGCCAAGCGAGGCTGCTGAGGAGACTTGGTCTCAAGAAATCGCAAAACATGCAGGTTGGTTCGCGTCGTATGGTATTTGCACGCCCGGCTTTGCAACCAACGAAGGAGAGGATCTCAAAGTAGTGTCTCCAGAGGAGACTCTCAGAAAGTCGAGAGCAGTACCCTATGCTCAAGGACTCCTTGTTTATATGGACATCATAGAACGTTGGAGGAACGAGGGAAAATTAGAAGGACTTGTCATCAGTTCGTAGATATTAGACTATTAGTTTGGCAATGCCAATCATAGAAAATGTAGATAAATGAACCATTCTCTACTCTTATTTCACATATTGATCATAAAACTAAATCGCACTCAGAGAGTCATTCTATGGTAGTAGTTGCGCCGGTGTGTCCGAACCTATTCTTTAGTTTGAGTCGCCATCATTTGGTACCTAGTCCTGCTCGGTCTTTGGCAAAATTCTGGAAATATTCTCTAACGCGCGAATCAATTTTCTATTATTGGAAGTGCTACAATCATTGAGTAGGCGCTGGAACAACTTGCTGTGTGAGACCTACTTTGTTATGCGTTCTCAATGCCATGTTTTGTTGATTACGAGCTGCCAACGTCGGCCAGCCAATAGCCTACAGCGTGTTCATCCATAAATACTCCCCGTCAACGCATGTTAAGGCTTTCTATAGCATCATTTCAGTGGCTAAACTGCTGTATTTAATCGTTGCAATGTACCCGGTCGCACCTGATCTTGCTAATGCGGCGACTCTGTGTGCTATGATCGAGCTATAAAACCTTACGCTAGCCAGATGATGTTGAGCTTTTTTGAAGTCTCTAATTCGTGTAGAAACAAACCAATGGTAGCAAGTAATCCCCGCAACGGCGGTAATCCTTTGGCACAATTCTTTAATGACCCCGGCTCAATGTCGTGCAACAGAAAGGTCAAGTTGAAAATTGTAAGCTACTAGCACTATTGGGCATAATCTGTCAGGATCATGGTTCTTGCTTCAATTGCAGAATACCAGCACAGAGTTGACCAGGGTCCCTGGTGATTTCCCAAAGAGGTTAATTATCCTTTTAGGAAGTTTAGCCGATTTGACCGCAGAAGCAACTTTGGTTATCTTCAATGCTGCATGCAGACCGGATATGACCAGGCTCAGCCAAATTCGACCAGTATGCCGCTCAATGTAACAAACATCTTGCTGTCGCTGGGTCCACCTTCCTGGTTGGTTGACTATGGGGGGCGTTTGCCACCATATAAGAATTCACGGGCATGCTTCAAGCTAATCTACTTTGGTCAAAGCTTGACCAATTTGGCAACTAAAGAGTCGGTGCACAAATGACCCTATCGATGACTAAACTGCGATTTTCTTTGGACTGATCAAATTCAGAGTGCCAGTTTAACCAAGCTTTAGCCCCCCCGTTTCGCACGCATATCCTAATTATAACCACTATCACCACCACTTTTATGGTCAATAAACTTCCACCTCCTGAAGATCAAGACTATTGATTTGTTAATCCAGAGTTTAGCAAAAATGTCCGACATTAAGGAACTTGCGCCAATGATATTCGTATCTCACGGTAGCCCGCTGATGTCGATGACTGAATGTGAAAGCTCATCATGGTGGCAAGAGGTTGGTTGTTTGCAGAATCCGGCACCGAATCCCAGTTCTCAGAGCTGACTTTTGTCCAGTTTGGTGCAGAGGTCCTCGAAAACGATATCAAAGGAATTGTCATCATAAACTCTCACTGGGCTGAGCTGGACGAGAAAATTCGCGTTGGCGTCAAAGAAAACCCAGAAGTGGATTTGGGAGGCCTTGTTCCTCGCGAACATTATGCCGAATTCAAGCCCACTGGCTCACCAGCCCTTGGACAGCGGGTCATATCGCTTCTAAAAGCCGCTGGCTTCTCTGATGTGGAAGGAGATGACGGTCCGAACGCGGATTGGGTTGACGCTGCAGCCACTCCAATGTTGTGGATGTTTCGTACTCGCACTCCACCAACGACCACAGTCAGTATCAATGCCAGATATGATCCAATATTTCACGTCAGGATGGGCCAATCCTTGAGAAGCCTTAGGAAAGAGGGAATTCTAATAATCGCGTCCGGTGCCATTGTCCACAATATCTTCAGGGCCAATTTTCTACCGGTGGCTCTCAAGAAGGATACCCTCCAGAAGGGCTCGATTCCTGCAAAATGGGCTATTGATTTTGACCAGTCAATTCACGATATCATATCGAGTAATACGGTACATCAAGAAATCCTTCGTATCTCGCTATTCTTCCATTCGCTGATAGATGCTAGGGTTCCGATTTGGCAGGCGCGCTTGTTCGTGTGACCCAGAGCCCGCGATATCTCGATGCACATCCAACAAATGATCATTATTATCCTCTTCTGGTCCTTGCAGGGGCTTTTCTTGACGATGAAGAAGTTTACGGTAGGCAAATGGCTCAAACCTATGAAATGAAGAATCTTGTCAATACGCAGTACATGTGGGGTCATTTGCGAAAGAAAGAGAAAGCGTTGAGTTTATAAGCCATAGTAACAGTTCGCACCACAATCTTCCATACTTTCGATACCTATATTATAACTCTCTGCCGTGGTCATGACATGGTGACCCTATTTATTCTTTCATTCGCTTGGCTCTATGGCTGTGCTCAATGTATCGCCATATGCAACTTTTTCTTTATTTTCTTTAAACCCGTTTTTTCCCCAATGAATAAAAACAGATGGTAGTCTCAAACAGATGATTCACGAACAATGCCGCAATGGTGGCATGCAATGGTGTTCAACAACAGGTTTGGTCTCTTTTCGCCCCGATCAAAATAACAATAAACATGAGCCCCCTCGCAGCCTAAACCGTGCTTCAAACTTTGCTCTTGTAAGTCAAAGATGAAGTTACTCCCTTATTGATCAAGAGAGCTCGGCTCCAACGCATGCATTCGTTCCGATAACGACGTACTTTGAAAAGTGCACATGCACGAGATGACCCACCCCCATCCACCGGAGCCTACTTCAACGGCCAAATATAAAATAGACAGTCCATTTATTTAGCAGCCATCATTAAAACTTACTGTATTTATAGTTCTTTGTCCTGTTGTAGCAACATCATTCTCATCTAAACCTGCCTTGACCGCTTGTGCAAAAGAATATGGGACGTTCAGATCAATCCTGGCAAGTCCTGGCTATAATCCATTTTAGCCAAAGTTTTGTGCGACTCTCAAACTTGGAAAACTTTGCGGAGACACCATAGGTGCTGGAGCTAAGTTGAATTCAACGACAGTTGTGGGAGAGAATGCGGTAAAATTGTCGTTGGGCCGATTCGTCGGGTCATTTACCTTTTTTGTCACCAGTAATTGCCCATCTATCCTAGCACACAAGCCACCTTTCTAAAAATGCACATATCCCTTTATATTCAACTTCTAGTTAGATCAAGAACATCGAAAACCTCCACAATTGGTTAGTCTGCCAGCAATATTGCAATCAACTATTCTTAGAGCAAACAAAGGATTACCACCGCCACTCGCATTTAGAGAGGTTAGAAGGCGAAGTTGACATGGAGACTGGATCTGGACAACCCGCCGTAATCGACGTTATCGTCGTGGGAGCGGGTTACGGAGGTTTGGCTTGTGCTATTGAACTAAAGAGAAAGGGTTGCAACGTTCATGTGATTGAGAGATGGGCAGAATTACAAGTTCACGGTACGATGTCGACTATATCTTTTCTTGGTAGCTGGCTAACCATTTGTAGGTGACATCATCACTATTACATCTAATGCTTCCAAGGTTATGGAGAAATGGGGAGATGTTGTAGCAAAGATGGTGGCAGAGTCCGCGACTCCTACGGTTGTTACATTCAGAAGTGACAAGGGAGAACACCTACTTAACCAAGATTGGATGCACAAGTATGATGGCCACTACAACCTTTATACCAGCCGTGCTCGGTCCCAGGAATTGATTTACAAGCACGCAGTCGAAATTGGTGTCAAATTTACGTTTGGCGCCAAAGTTATGGAATTTTATGAAGATGAGAGCAAGGCCGGCGTATATCTTGATGGAGAACTGATTACAGCCGACTTTGTAGTTGGTGGTGATGGTGTATACAGCAGAGTCCGCAAACATGTTACTGGAAATCCGGATATGGCCCAGCGAAGCGGCTTCGCAGTGTACCGGGCCTACTTTCCCATCGAAAACCTGAGGAGAAATCCATTGACACACGACTTAGCCTATTCGAAGACTGACGAATTGATTATTTGGATTGGATCAGATTTGCATGCAATCTTCATCATCAATGCCAAGTTAGGGTTTGTTTCGGCATACCTCACCCACAAAGATACATACACGGTTGAAGAATCATGGTCCTATCCGGGCACTGTCAAGGACATGCTTGCGTGTGTCAAGGACTGTGATCCTGTTTTGGAAGCGGCGATCAAGCAGATCCCCGAAGAAAGCATTTGCGATTTCAAACTTTTGTGGCGTGACCCTATTCAGAAATGGGTTTCTGACGGTGGGAGGATTGTCTTGGTTGGTGACGCAGCACATCCCCATCTCCCCACTTCTGGCTCTGGAGGGGGAATGGCCATTGAGGATGGAGCCACTCTGGCAGCTGTGGTTGACAGAGCCGGCAAATCCGATATACCATCAGCGCTCAGGGCGTTTGCGAAGTTGAGGTATGTCACTAGTCGCCCAACTTGATCCCATGCTTATCAACATTGCCTCAAGATTTGATAGAACTAGCTCGACGCAGCTCATGGGCTGGGAAGTCCGCCACAAATGGCATCAAACCGACTGGGATAGAGTAAAGAGCAATCCTGATTTTCTCAAAATTCCCCAGCCAGATTGGCTATATTCTGGAGACGCAGAGAAGTATGGATATGAACAGTTCGATGCAGTCATGGCATATGTAAAGGAGGGAAAGCCATTTGTCAACACAAATGTCCCTCCCAATTTTGAACCACACAACTGGTCCGTCAAGACAATGACCGAGCTAGATAAGAAGACGGGAAAAGAAGACTTTTACAAGATTGCTTGAGCAGCTTCGTCCACCAGGCTTTGGCAGAATATACAGCCATCCGATGCAGTTGGAATATTATGCAATACAGACAAAATGATCACTTGTGATTAAAATTCCTCAAAGACTCAAGATTCGCAGCTCTTCCTTTATTTTTTAAGACGTGAATATATATGTCATGATTATATTGGTGCCAGGCTGCAAATTATTGAGCGATGTGTACGTACTGTCTGGCATTTCCCATCAAAGCAAATGCATTCTCCCACTACGGCTTGCTCAACGCTCCATCGCAAACAAAATCACCGGAAGAACGTCACTGAATTACAATGATTATTTTCAGGGAATCTATAGCCACGCCATTTTGTAGAATAACTTGGCTTTACTGTGTGGGAGCTGGGAACGCTATCAATATTTGGACACACCATTTTGGTCAAAAAACCTACAATATACCTACAAAGGATTCTTTCTATCGAGAAAACTTTATCTAATTCTGTCAGAGAGAATTCAATGCAGCCCGATTCCCAGCAGGGGTTGGCGAAGATTTGACATGGGCATTCGCTCACCTTCCATGTTAATAACTTCCACAATACGCAGTTTATTGATTAGCGGCGGATTTTAAGAAGTAAAATTTATGCAGTAATTTGTCCGACAATTCTGTGCTCTCTTTCACACATGCTATTTATGGCAATTTAGCCGGTGTTGTGCCCCGATTGATCATCGGTACCACCCAGCAATACTCGCAAATACCGAGCGCCCGGCAGTTGCGGATCCACAGCTGTGTCCAGTTTGGGTCCGGCAATTTCCCAGCCAAAAGCTGTCCAAAGACATGTCATTGTTGACAAACAGCACTTTTTCTGAGGACTAGGACTGGGACAGAGACGCCTAAATTGGCCACAAGTTTCGGATGCATACCTATCCTGGAAAGTAAAGCTAATCAGTGTTCGTCTCTTAATTTCATTGATATCCAAGTCGGAAATATGTCGTTTTTCATTTAGACAAACAAATCTTTGACTCTAGATATCGCCGGCTGCAATTGTTTGGTCACAAGTCTTATTTCTTCAAAATATTCCAACCTGTCATCTTTTCCCCATCTATGTCTTTGCAAGCCCTCCCACTTCTCTATTGAATGCTGTTCGAATACAAATCTCTGCCAACATGAGTTCCACCGTAGATAATACAATTTGGCCAGACCACCCGATTCCGGAGGCCACAAAGAGCCTAATTGCGAAGCTATTGGAAATCGGTGACACTACGGGGCCTGAAACTGGTATCCAAATAGCCGAACTTTTCACCGAAGATGGAGTTCTGGACCATGGCTCATACAAGTTTAAGGGAAAGGAAGGTTTGTAAAAATCGACGCTCTTCGTGCTGAAACCTATACTCAACCTGCTGTTAGAAATATCCAAGTCGAGGGCTATAGCGAAGCCTGGCAGTCAAATTGTCAAAAGGCGCCATCATATATCCCGAGTTTATTCACAGACAGAAAACGCCGATGACCTTATGATGGTTGGGGAGCTGACTGTTTGGTATGACAATGGAAAGGTCATTCAGAATAATCTTGCATTCAGGGCGGTAATAGTAAACAATGGAGATGAGAATGGCTCACGACTGAAGCTTTGGGCTATTTATCTCGTGAGTTCAATATTGGTGTGCGTCATTTGTCTTCATGAGCTGACTGGAGATGTAGGACTTAACCCTCATGATCAGGGCGGCACAAGACTAGCTTATAGCCGAAGCTACGAGACAAGTATACGAAGAATATTACAATATAACCCTTATTTCTATCACAAGTCATATATAACATAATCTGCTTTGGCATTCTACACAAGAAAATGATTGCAGTGAAGGCTTCAGAATACACATTGCTCAAGAGCTAGAAGCAGTTTTGATTCACCAAGTAAAAGTCAATAAAAAACAGTCAAGCCCAGCTGTAAACTGAAAAGATTCTCCCATCATGAACTCCGTAAAAAGCTCTTCTTGGTCTCTTGTTGGTATCCCCTAGATACACAATCGAACGTCAATGCACGTGCGGAATATTCACCAAATTGGGAAGCGGGCTTTGCCGAAAAGAATCGCATCCCAAAAAGACCGATATGGTATCGCCTAAACTCAGTTTGCTAACAATCCGAGTTACCCGACACACTAGTGTACTCATTAGCACCAGTAGTAAGATCATCATGATCTAAATGTACACAAAACAACTTCTCCCAACTCTTGCTCAGCACGGCGTCAATTCAACTAATTTGAAATCAGTCATCATTGGAAAAATGAACGCATTTTTGCTCTTCTTAATGTATTTTGGCTTCCTCGATCCGCCACAAACAAGTTTGGATCTATCTCCTCATGGACACCGACACATCCCCCTCAGAGTAACGGAGCCGTCCCAGCCTCTACGTGAGACCGTTTGCAATTCTCCATCACGAAGAAGCCGATGGTGTGATGGATATTCTATAGACACAGACTTTGATGAATATGGACCGACGACGAACCATATCTGTAGCTATCATTTAACTATCACTAACACAACCAAGGATTTCGACGGCGTCCAAAGACTAGCTCTTGCAGTAAATGGACAGGTTCCTGGTCCTACGATCGAATGTGACTGGGGAGATGTTCTTCGCGTCAAAGTCACAAATTTGATGCAGGACAACCAGACTGCAATGCATTGGCATGGCCTTACCCAGCGTCTTGGGACGAATGATCAGGATGGTGTACCAGGAGTGACCGAGTGCGCCATAGCTCCAGGCTTTTCGCGAACATACGAGTTCAAATTGACTCAATACGGTACAGCGTGAGCACAACTCCTTGCAGCCACCCTCTGGCCTGAAAGAAAGCCATTTTCCCATCACTGTTAATTTCTAACAATCTGCAGATGGTACCACTCTCATGCGCTCTCTCAATTCGGTGATGGCGTACGCGGCTCTATCGTCATTCATGGTCCTGCGACAGCCAACTATGACATTGATATGGGAACCATAATGATAGATAACTTGTTTGACAACAGCTCTCACCCAATATCAACTACTGCTTACTCTTCCCGAGTCCTCCATGTAAATGGTACTGGATTTTACAATTACATTTTGAATGGCGCCAACACTTCGCCTGATGGCAAATCAGGCAGACACGCCCTGTGGACTGTTCAGCAAAACAAAAAGCATCTCTTTAGGTTCATCAATTCCGCCGTTCAATCCGCTTGGGCAATTCACTTGGACGGTCACGAAATGACTGTCATCGCCGCTGATCTAGTTCCTATTGTCCCGTACAAAACTGACTGGCTGAATATCGGCAATGGTCAAAGATATGATGTGATTATCGAAATGAATCAGCCAGCAGACACATACTTTCTGCGTGCGGTTGCTCAACGGGGCTGTCCTGATGAGCCTGAAAATGATGGGCTTGGGCAGGCAAACGGCATCATACATTATTCCGATGCGCCTATATCCCTTCCTACAACCACTGCTGGAAAAACTGGCAACGACTTCATGTATTGCGCGGATGAACCTTTGAAATCGCTCACACCGTGGGTTGAGAAGAGCGCTGGCTCTCGCACAGCTTTTCAGGCTACCGTATCCACGCTGCCCAGTGGGGATCGCAACCGAGTCACCTTTGCTGATGACGGTACCGTTTGGCGTTGGCGTTTAAACATGGGAGGAATCACCGTAAACTATACGCAGCCCACGGTTCTCTCTCTTGCCGAGGGAATCTCCCCATACGATAAGCCCATTGATCATCAGATCGTTCTTCCTAACAAGAATCAGTGGGTCTACTTCATTATCCAAAATCTCTTCTACGCGGCTCATCCAATGCATATACATGGTCATGAGTAAGTCTTAAATTCCGATAATTTCTCTATTTTCTCCTGACAGTGCTTCCCTCAAAGCATGTTTATACTAGGTCAGGGCAAAGACAACTGGGATTCCAAGTATATTTCAACCTTAAATTTCAACAATCCCCCCAGAAGGGATACTGCCCTCGTTGTGGGCAATATAGAAAAGACTAATCAAGGTGGTAAGTTTTCATTTGTATTACTGCATATAACGTACGCAAATTACTAACAGCATTGAAGGATACCTGGTGCTGGGGTTCAAAACAGACAACCCTGGTGTCTGGATGCTGCATTGCCACATTATTTGGCACTCCGAGTCTGGCATGGGCCTGCAGCTGATCGAGCGCCCTGACGAAATCCCGTCAAAGGAGTTTACAGGAAAACAAAGCTTCAAGGAGGAGTGTGCGGCTGAGATGGTTTATGAAGCCGAAAGTCCACATCACATCAAATCTGGCAGTACCTCCGGTGTTTGAAGACGGTATGATTGTTATCATTCAGCACACAGCATAGTATTTAATTGCAACTTTTTAAAACCATAATATCACTACTTGAGCTTGTTTTGAGTCGTAAAAAGAAATAGCCGTCTTCGATCGTATGGTAGTATCTACATCGACCTTGAGAACGATTAGATGCCAGCCAAATTGAGAGTGTTCACTATTGAAAGCTTTCGGTTTCTCAAAGAAACCCTGCAGCACAAGACCTCAATATCTGTACCTAGCCGAAACTTTCACTTCTGAAAGTAGCTAAATTTCCGACCTGGAAACCTTGAGTACAGTTTCGTCAGCACGGGTAATTTTGCCATTTCAATTCATTTCAGACCACCACTCGACATGTCCGGTCGGCTAACTACCCGAAACAATCATGCCTATCCGAAATTTTGCAGTATTGCTTTCATTCACCAGATTCTCAATATTTAAATGCTGAAAGTCAAGATATTCACTAAAAGGCTCAAGTGCTTATTCATAGTTACATGCATAATGGCACCAACTCACACGGCCAGGGCGTATTCTCGTGACGCTGGAGATTCTGAAAGAGCCTCACTTCTCAATCACTCTGAGATTCAAGACGAAAATGATCCTAATTTGGTCAACTGGGACGGAAATGAGGATCCGGAAAACCCCAAAAATTGGAGTTCAATAAAGAAAACACTAAATCTAGTCTTATTGTCCACCATGACATTCTTGACGTACGTACCGCTCTTCTTTAGATACTTCTATTACCTGACTCATTTCTATCAGACCATTCGCATCGTCCATGTTCGCTCCAGTTGTACCCCGGGTCATGAAAGATTTGGGATCCGACAACGCTTCTCTTGCATCTTTTGTAGTATCCGTATATGTTCTTGGGTACGCTTTTGGCCCGCTAATAATCGCCCCTATGAGCGAGCTGTATGGCCGGGCACCTGTTTATCTGATCAGTTCCACCCTTTTCCTAATCTTCAGTCTTGGGTGCGCCTGTTCAACCAACATATGGATGCTCATAGTCTTTCGATTTCTCGCGGGTACTGCCGGATCATGTCCAATAACCGTCGGATCTGGAACAATTGCAGACATCTATAGACAAGAAGAGCGAGGTCGAATAATGGGCCTGTGGACATTCTCCATCCTATTTGGACCAAGGTGGGTTTTGCAAGCAGTTCAAACCACAGAATTTCGGCTAATGTAGAGCAGCCTGGGACCAGTCATAGGATCCTACATTGCTGAATTCTTTGGATGGAGATGGGACTTCTATGTTGTTGCTATTTGTGTAAGCTTCTTGGGTCCACCAAAGATATCCTTAACTAATGATGTATTACCAGACTGCACTGTATCTATTGCTAGCCGTACTTTTTCAAAGTGAAACATATCCCCCATTGTTACTTGAAAAAAAGACCCAAGCACTTCGAAAAGAGACCGGAAATCAAAATATGCGTTCAGCCCTGGCTGGAGATACTAAGAAACCGCGACAACTGCTCTTGAGCTCCCTGGTGCGTCCTACCAAAATGCTGTTCTTGTCGCCTGTCGTTTTTGGGTGTTCCATATATGTCGCTGTCAGCTACGGCTACATGTATCTGATTTTCACGACAATCACAAATGTGTTTTTAGATCAGTACGGCATCAGTCAAAGCGCCGTTGGTTTTGTGTTTCTCGGGGTCGGAATTGGCCAATTCGTCAGCCTCGCCATCTTCAGTCGATTCTCGGACAGAGTACTCAAACGACTTGCCAAAGGTGGTGAAATGAAGCCGGAGTATCGATTACCTTTACTTTGGCCCGGAGCAGTCTTGGTCCCTGTCGGCTTACTGGTCTACGGTTGGTCAGCACAATATCATATTAACTTCCTAATTCCCGTGATGGGAACTATGTTTGTCGGAGCCGGTACGATCTGGACGTTTGTGCCGATTGGAATATATCTTGTTGATGCCTATCCTCTCTATGCCGCCAGTGCGACTGCAGCCACAACAGTTATCCGCAGCATTGGTGGTGCCTTAATCCCCATTGCCGGTGGACACTTATACTCCACGTTGAATCTTGGATGGGGCAATACGGTTTTAGCAGTTATCGCGGTCTCTTTGACGCCGATGATCTGGGTCTTCATTAAGTGTGGCGAGACGTTGAGACAATACCCAATACGCCACATCCAGTCATAAACCAACCAAGGCTTTACGCGACTTGGATCTGTCTACATAGGTGAAGCTTGGTTTACCCGAACAAATGTATGTACATTCAAACGTACCTCTGTTGAAAAGTTCGATCTACTCTAGGCTTGTATTTGAAGGCTTTCCGTCCTCGCAAATCTCTCAATACAATAATTTCAAATAAAGAATTTATCATTACTTTCAACGCAAGAAAAAGTAGCTTGAAACAAAATGCTTGATCTACGTGGAATTCCTTTTGTACCTCAGGTATACGCCCATTAGACACAATGTACCAAATACCAATCCAGTACCGACTGCAACCCTGTTCATGTATTGGAAAAAGTCCACGGTCTGGTTTGGGGCTTCTGGGGGAGGTCGCACTACTTTTCGAAACTTGCGGATGATGTCTTCGAGTGGTTGATCCCAGTCAAACCATCGGTCAACGAATGATGTTCGCGGCTTTCCAAAAAGGCTCTGCGGAAATATAACTTTAGATTCACTTCCTAAGTCCACTCGTTAGAATAGAAGAATCTCTTGTCGAGGCGATCAAACCTTTCAACATACCACAGGGGAAAACAGGGCGAATAGATCCATATGAGAAGAACCGACTGATCGTCCACTTTGAAAAGTATTCCAAGCTTTTCTTGTCATATGGAGCAAGGAGAGTTAAATAATTCGGTGCTGGATGCAATTTTCTAATCGCGTCGATAACGTGATCAATTGATCTGTAGGAAATCACGAGAAGCACTCCCGCTTCAGCCGCAATTTCAAGAGCTTTGGCTAGGCCAACTTTCTCGTCGAGAGGGTTTATCAATCTTTCCAGTTTTACCGTGTATGAATACGGAGAGAAAGGTTCAAATGCTGGCATCTGATCAAACTCTGATGTTGAAACATCGGCGACCAAGTGACTAGAAATCTTGCTGAAGCTCTCATGGAAATTATCTATTTCGATTTGTCGGATGAAGGCGGCGCTGGTAGCCTCCGGTCTGATATTTCGAAAGCTATAGCTCTTTACAAGATCGATAGCGATATTTTCGTATGACTTGGGTCCTTCGTCAACGACTACCAGACTAGACCCGCCCCGGGTGCAGAAGAACTGGGTGTTAGGCAGCTTCAGTAGATCATTATACACCTCCGACTTTTCAGCTAGATCGCAATGTCAGCAACAAAAGACGCAATCTACTTATATTCTAGTATCCAAATACTACTTACCGAATATGGAAATTGAATCGACTTTCTCGAGCACCGCATGTTCAAGATCCAGGTGCTGCAGCACCTGAATCGCTTCTGGGTCCAAATACTTCGATGCTTCAAGTTGCAGCATAAGCCAGAACTTATCCAAGATCTGGGCACTTCTAGTCAAAATTATTGTATTTCCGACTGAAATGTTTGCTGCGAGGCTACTGAACAGAAATCGAATAGGATTTTCGGTGTCAATCAGAAGCAGCGATACACCGACAGGTAAATCCTGTTGTGGGGCGGTGGCAGTTGAGGGCGTAGCCGATTTAGCAACATTGACGTAATGATGCGCGATATCTTGTAGAATGATACCAAGTTCTTGCTCGTACTTGATTTTCAAGTCTGGTCGCTCTGAGTCTGCCGGGCAATTAGCAAAGTATCGGTCCCATTTTCATCCATAACGGGCCTATTGTTTGCATGAAACTCACTCTCGCATAATGCCTCCAACAGCTCTACTCGATGCATTTCAATCATCCGATAGAGCCCATACAATTGTCTTTCCTTCCATCTGTAACCAGATATAGTGGTGTTGACTGTGAAAGCATTGTGTGCTCTCGTTACAGCATCGGCTGTGGACATGAGAGGCATGTTTTCTGTCCCCATTAAAGCTCAATACACCATTTAATAATGCAATATCTTTCTGCTGCGATCCAGAGTTGCGATCTGCTGTATTTTATGTACGATACCAGCAAGTCTATGGAAACCCGAAGCATTGCGAGTGCACTTTTAACTTTATCAACTCTGCAAAATTAGCGGCAAGCATGAGTACGATATCTGAATGTGGTCTCTTTGGCGATTAGTACCTGATGCACTAGTCTATATTTGGGGTTGATCTCAAAGTCGATGGTGCTACATCCAATGAGGAGCCAAGAAACATGAATGCAAAGTCGCCAAACTAACCGAAAATAGAACGAGGAATGACAATAATGAACGCAGGGCGGCTCAACCTTGCGCAAGGGGCGCATCAATCAAAAGTGGCTTTTTAGCCGAGATTGCATCGCTTAAACGGCCAGTGCCACAAGGTGCAAATTGCTGATACCAAAGCCTAACTCTAAATTTATAAAGTGATCACCGTCTTAGAATAATGGAACTCGCGTAAAACAATTTCTGAATCTTTCTTGATTCTTCATATACGACTATACATATTTGGAACATACATAAAATATCATTACACCGTACTCAATCCCAAACAAATTACTTCAGGCTCTTACCCTAGAGAACAACTATCGATTCCATGTCCCTCCCTGGTAAGTGATTGTCACTTGACAGAACCTCATTCCACCTGTAACCATTCTCAGTTATACTCAGTCAAGTTTTAGACACTCACTGAGGCCCGTTACGCAGTTAGCCCTCTGCCGCGTTCGCCCAAGTATCTTGGAGTGACGCGAGCACAGATTTCGTGGGCCAGCCGTCCTCTTCCTCTGCGCGAGAAAGCAAGGAGGCGATGGCTGTTTGCTCTTGAACATCCACAAACCACCCTCCACCTATATACTCTGCAGAGTCAGTGACGAGCAAAAAGTAGGTATTTTGGGGGGAGTGGGGGGGGGGGGGCCAAATGTCACTCACAGCTCAGCATCATGGCGCATAACATGAAACGTGTCGTCGCAAAATCATTCGAGGAAGCAATTCCGCACGCGGCTCTTCCATGATAAAGTACTAATCGCTGAAGTCTCATCAGTGGTAAGTATAGAATTCTGGCTAGATCTTTGGCTCGCGGGTTCAACTACACCCACCTGCATATTCCGATGCGCCCGGGGGTAGTCTAAACCGGCACTGGCTCTTGCAACATCTGGGTTGTACAAAGCCAACAAAAGCTTGGAGATGTGATAATATTGCATCCCTGTGGCTAATTCCAGCTCCGTTAGCCTCACATAACAGCGACAATGAGCTGCGAGTTGATGAAAGCCTCTGCGGAGTTCTCACCATGCCATGGATCAGAGAGCCAAATTTCTGGAAAGAATAACCCATCCTTGGGCGACGATTCGCGAAAGAATATGGGCTCAAAGGTATCTGGCTTTTCCTGTTCCCACGCTGCAACTTTCTGGTTCAGGCTCTGCCAAGCTGTCGACTCTTGGGGCTGTTCCCCAAAGCAATACGAAAGTATGCAAACTGTCAGCCATACAATTTGGTTGGCCCAGACGCAGTCTGGTGCTCCTGTCTCTTTCATGAGAGGTGGTTGCATTGAAATGTCAGTCCGAGGACAAACCCTCTTGTGTAATGATAGATAGATGTCCTGTCTAACAAATTGCCAGAAGGCTGCTTGTGCCAGGCTTTCTCTAAGCCCGCAGTTGGGGGAGCTGAATAGGGCCGCGACCCCCACTATATGAGACTCGGGGTCTTTTCCTATTACTCCAACTAAGAGAAGATTCCAGTGAACGGTATAGCAAGCGGGAAATCCTGATCAACTTACCAATTCATCTCCTCGTACTTTCTAAGGATGACGACAGTTGCCAACATGTCTTCATTCGCGGGAGAGTGCCCATTATTCAGCAATGGAATTAGGAGCGTGTGGCATCGCGAATGGTATATCTCGGCTGTCGATTCTTCGATGGACGAGGTGCGGTCAAGATGAAGGGCGGACAACGCAAACACCGCATTGAGAAGGACTTCGCATTTGGGTGCTCTTTTGGATATTTGCAACTGGAAATTCCGATCCTGATCGGTCATATCAAACTGGCCATATTCAACATTAGCTATGCGTACCTTGGTTGCGACATGGAGTGTTTTCATACCCATGGAGCCAATGTACTACAAAAGTGGCGTAAAAGTCGCGCCTCTTCCCGATCCTTGATCAACGGCAAATTGCAACTTGTAGGTACTTGTTCGCTCGGGTTGTTCGTAACTTCTGCAACTTTCGTGGCGCCTTGGCTATCAGTACTTGTGGCGTTGCTCAAATTTGGATCAATTATGCTCGTTGACACAAACGGCATATGATCAAGTGATTCTAAACATTCCAATGCAGAAAAGTCTTGTAATGGCGCTGCAGCTGTTGGCCAATGGATACCTTCTGCTGATGCGTCCAGATTGGAAGCGAAATAGCAGAGGCTTATTGAATCATCAAAGCTGGAATGAAGGAATGGGGCCCCTTCACCCACTAAGATATCTTCATCTGCATTTTGCGATCGTTCTGTTTCTAACATATCATCGTCGGCTGTGTTGTCGACTACGTTGTCGATGACGAAAGTTACTTGGAACTGGTCAGCGAGAGCTGTCGAGTAGTCAAATAGAAGCACATTACATTTGGACGGAACGCGCACCCAGGTCTGTTCTGGCACGCCTCCCTTATTATGTGGAGCTTTTCGCATTTTTTTATGCTTCTTCCACTGTGAGATAAATGGAGTCTGCTCACACTTCCTGTTTGTTTCATGGCACCGCTGGCAAACGGGGATTGTTTCGTCGCCAGGTAGGGTGTTAACCTTTGAATCCATTGATAGGTGGTTTCATCGTTGCTTACATTTGAGATGGCGGGTGCGGCATGCTGTGCTGCGAGTAAGTGCGTAAGCAACGAGCGCAAATATTGGCCGTCAAGAAATTACCATCCCCGGCGAGAGCGTTTCATCTCCATTTGGGTTATAGGCTTTTCGCGTCGTCCAGAATGAATCTAAGAATTGCTTGCGAAAACGCAAGGGCAATGTTGTTCAGTTGTTGACTGCCCGAAGTTGTGGGGATGTGGTGTTTCTTCACTGAACCAGTCTCAGGGTTCCTGTGGGGAGGTAGTGTGGGTACAGCAAGGGCTAAGAAGAAAAGATGCATTGAGCTAGCGGACTAGTGCGACAGATTGCCAGGGATATGCCAGGGTAGTAGCCAATCATTGCACGTCAAGCGTTGGTATGGAACCCCGCAATGGCTCATTTCCTTCCGATCCCGAGCCGCACCCTCGTGATGCCTCCGGCAAAGCCGCGACCGAACATCACTACAAAGCATTATTCCGAATAATACGTAAAGCTCAATGTGGCATTGTGGTCTCTTCGTAAAGCTTCTCCACCACTGTGACGTCACTGTTTCATTCTGTCCTGCAGGATGGTTGATGATATTTGATCAGTTCCGTTCCTGAGTGAACCTTGTTGGCCAAGTCTCTGCAGAGACAAAGTTGAACTCAATACAATGAGGGGTATTTGTGGATGACCAGGAAGTTGGCAAAATATTTACGACTCTGACTGGGTTAGCTCCTCAGAAATATTTCCCGAACTCATAAAGCTTAATTGTGTCAAGATGGACATCAGCTATCTATGGACATAGAGGGCGCGGTTCACAATATAGCCATGGTTGCATTATTATATATGTATTTATGATGCGGATCTTGGTAAATTTCCGTTCTGGGTTTACCTCCCATCTTGGTTATATATCCGCAGAAACATCCATTCACTCGTGTCAGTGGATCCACTCCTTCTATATCCCAACCAGCAATATCAATTTTATTGGTGAGTTAAATGTACAATTCCCACGTATTCAAGGCGGCGGAAAGGTGCATTAGACCTCTAAAGTATGTATTTAAGGTCTCGCCTAGCTAGTTTCCCTCCATTGTTCTTATCCATGCTTCAATTTGTATGCTCAATCAGATATATGTTATGTTTTTTACTGTATGATAATCTTGTGCATTTCTAAGACTCATCATCATGGATGAAATTTCAGCCCTTCGCCCTTTGCAACTTTATGACCAAGTCATTCCCACCAGCGAAATATGCGCGAGGTTGATCACTCCACGAGCTGCGATAATTAATGCAACAAAGCGACAGACATTCTCATATGGCCCTCATGAACGACACGATCTGGACCTTTACATTCCTTCAAACGAATTCACTAAGAATGATAATGGTGAGGGCCGACCGCTCCTGATTTTCCTGTACGGAGGCGGATTCGCATCCGGGGACAAAATTTTCGACTTGATCCCCGGTGGTCTCGTTTATCCCAATCTCGGATCCTTTTTCGCCGACGAGCTGGGATATGAGACTGCAGTTATCAATTATCGACTCACAAAGCATGGAGCAAGATTTCCCAGAGGCGCCGATGATCTAGAAATCGCGTTAAAGTGGCTCGATCATCACTACGCAAACAAGGGCAAGAGAGATCTATATATCATGGGCAACTCTGCTGGCGGCGTGCATCTGACAACCTGGCTATTTCGCCGGGAATATGAAGCAACACGTACCTGGTTGTGGGCTGGGACAGGATCCCTGAAGTGGAAGGCCACCATTCTGCTCAGCTGTCCGTTCATTTGGCCGCAGTATGTCATTGATAGTCAAGTCGGCGATAGCGTGAAAGGTTATTATGGAGACGAGCAGAGAGTCAAAGACAATGCTTCAATTTTTCTGGCACAAAAAGCAATTCAAGACGCTCCAAAGGACATCATCTGGCCGCCAATCCTGACCCTTGTTGCTGAAATGGATCCACAAGATATCCGCCACTCTGGAAAGGAATTCACTGATATATGGACATCAGCGGGCTACCAAGGATACTATCAAGTCTTGGAAGACCAGAACCACTTCTCTACCGTCTGGGCATTGCGCAGTGGCATTAAAGAGCTCGAGAAATGGGCGCACGAGTTGGGTGAATGGCTCAGGGCATTGAATTGAGCTTCGACAAGAAGTTGTATGTGAGAACGCAGACCACAAATGAATATTTGAAAGAAATGCTGGAATTAGCGAAAGTGTATGACTCTTTTTGTCATTTCTGATTATCACTGAGTCTCACAATCTTGTTCTAATTTGGTAACCACCACATCATCTCCTGGCCTGACTGTTTTACTTTAGATTCCACAATTCCGATAGCATCTCCAGATAATTCTCCCCATTATGGTGTGATAAACAGATTTCATAATATTTTTTTTTAATGTAAAGACTTCTAGAACCTTATTTCCCCGTCTCGAGAACAACCCGGTTAATGGGTACGTTGGATGAACGGATTCAATTTGGAACTTCCATCTCTTCCTCATGGCTAAAGGTAAACAAATAGAACGTAATTCATATTCATCTCTAACAGTTTGAAACTTGACCACCAGATCTGACATCATTTATCACAGTCGGGTGAGGCTTGAGACTTGTCGACGACCAAAAATAAAGTTTCCGAAAGCGCAAAAAGTCCCGCTTAGTCATTTACAGGTTAAATTTCCTAAATGAGACAGATAAACTTTGTATGGAATCTGGCTCAATTAGAATTTCCGACTGAACATTACCTGTCTGAGATGTGATACGTAAAGGAAAGGTTTTAGGCTAGTTAGCCATCAACCATGACAGATGATCATCTGCAAGACCCCGGATTTTGTAATTTGTTGTTGCGATCTTTCCATTTAGCTCTCTAGCCCATCTCCAACATGACGCACGTACTGACTGACATACTAAGTTCACCCAAACCAGAATATAATATAGCTGCAAGGTGTCGGCACATCAAGGGTACCTATTTCAAAGGTTCATTCCCACTATACTTTGAAAACTGCATCTACCCTCATCATCATGACTTCCGTTTTGAAAAGTCTGGAGCCGATCCAGGCGAACCTCAAGCCCAATTTATCCAATACCCTGAATGGTTTTAACATCATTGTTGTCGGTGCTGGCTTCGCCGGTTTAGCATGTGGCTGTGACCTTGCAAGACGAGGAGCAACCGTCACCATCTTTGAGGCCGCCGACGCTGTCCGAACAGCAGGTAAGGTTCTTTTAGAACAAACTCATCATTTTTTAAACGCTCATCAAGTTCGCCCAGGTGACATCATTCTGTTCGGTCCTAATGCCACCAGGGTTGTGGGGAAATATGGTCAAGGCGTACTAGATGAGCTGATGAAAGTCGCCAGTCAGCCAAAACACATGCATATTTATGATGGCAGCGGGAAACTCCTTTTGCAACAGCGCGTAGAGGAGGAAAGCGACGGATGGCCAAATGCCTACGGGTATCGAGGTCATACCCAGACTGTCATGTTCCAGTTTGCCCAGGAGGTTGGCGTCAAGTTTATATATAACGCCAATGTTGACGAGTTTTATGAGACAGAAACAGGCGCTGGCATTGTCGTTAATGGGACAAGGTATGATGCTGACGTTGTCATCGGCGCCGACGGGATTCACAGCAGGGCTCGGAAATTTGTTACCAAAAAACAAGATAGACCTACTCCAAGCGGTTTTGCCCTCTACCGGGCCTGGTTTCCTCTCGAAGTATTGAGAAAGAACCCGAAGACGGCACACATTGCCGACAATCCGGAACCCTTGTTCAAGATCTGGATTATGGAGGACTGTCACGCAATCATCACTACAAATAAGAAACTTGACCGAGGGACTTGCTTTGCCACTCATCGGGTAAGCCATCTCGATTGAAAATCTTGGCTTTGAGGTAATTCAGATCTAACATTTGTCTTAGGACGATGGGGATATTCAAGAAGATTGGACGCTTCCCGGAAAAAAGTTGGATATGCTTGAAGTCGTAAAGGACTGCGACCCCGAGCTTGTTGAAACAGTCAAGGAATTGGTCGAGAAAAACTTGATTGACTACAAAATTCTTTGGAGAAACCCAATCAAGCCATGGGTCTCTTCCTTGGGACGAGTTTGCATCATAGGTGATGCTGCGCACCCACATCTAGCAACATCTGCGACCGGCGGGGCCCAGGGCGTGGAAGACGGCGCCACCTTGGCTGCATGTCTCGAAGAATCAGGAAAGGAAGATATACCAACGGCGCTTCGGGTATTTGAAAAGCTTAGGTATTTTCAACCATGATCCCCATCCCCTTTCACCAAAACACAATAGTTAGCAGCCTAACGGTATTTACAGATTTGAACGGACGTCTCTAACGCAAAGAATGGGCTGGGAGCTGCGACATAGATGGCATCAAACTGACTGGGATGCTGTAGCCAAGGACCCTCAATACCTTGAGTTTAAACAGCCTGAATGGCTGGTTGGTACTGATGCCGAGGCCTACGCACATGAGCATTATGATGAGGTTGTCTCTCATCTCAAGAATGGCACACCCTTCACCCCGAAAAACGTTCCCGAGGGGTATGTTCATGAGGATTGGACCGTAGAAGAGCTCATGGAAAAGGAGAAAGGCAAAGCCAACGAAGTTAACTTCAAAATCAAATAAGAAAACAGAGCAGGATAGTTGTTTGAATGTATTTTATTTGCCAAACTTTGAATTACAACGCATTCCCGACGAGAAGCGTGCATATATCGGCCCAGAGAGTTCAGATGAATTCCTTGCATGGTTGTAAAAATTACAAATTAGTATACTAATTAGTTTTAGTATTTCTTACAACCTTGGTCCTTGCCATCCCCTACACTACAAGAGAGCAACACAGAAATTAAAAAGAGGCCATCGCGGCGAGAGAACACTCAAGCTTGGGCGTTTACGCACTGAAACTTAGTATTCCCACATGTAATTACACTTCTAGTTTCCCCCCCAAGCCATATTTGGTATTGCCGAAGAGCCTCGGCTTCAGTCAAGAGGATGGTCATCAGTTCCTGTCCAAGCTCAATCCCTAGCCTGTTGTGTAACTTTGGCGCTATTCCAGGAAGAGTAAATCGTATGCGGACAGGGTCGTCGTCATCAATTTGGGGCCTCTCCGAATGACTCTTCAGTTTTACGAGCCAACCACACGACGTGAAGTCAGCGGTTGCTTACAATTGATCTAGAGTTAATTAGCCGATGGCTAAATTACCTAAACTAAATTCCCAAATCAACACACCATCAAGACTCTTCGATCATCAATGCGGAAAGCAAAGTCTGTGGATCACGTTGCGATACCACGTGCTGCGGGAGTCCACGACTCGGAACCCTTCAAGACACCGACTTCTAGCATTGCTAATGAGTGAGTATTTACCAACCCCGTTGACACTAAAATGGCTATATTTCCTAATTCTTCACTGTGATCTTAGGCTATAGGGAATGCTTTTTCAAAGTATGCGATTGAACTATTTTGGGCGGTACAAACGTATTTTCCAATTAAGGAATAATCGGCTAAGCCATTTTGTCCTGTTCTTCTGGAGGTTGAGGGTCAACTCAGCTCAATTAACCAATACCCGTCATGAGCACCGCCCTTTAGGATCTATGCATAATTTCAATATTTCCCATATTCACTCAAAAAGCAGCGTATTTCAATTTCATGTTCCGACTTTTGTGATGAACTATTTCTACACATTTTGATCTCAGTTTAAACTTTACCCATAATACAATTTGACTTGGAACCATGGCATTCCTCCAGTCACTGCTATTTTCGATCCTTGCAGGATGTTTGCCTGTCTTATTTCTTCTATCGCGAATTGGAAAGCGTCGACCCAATCTCCCGCCCGGCCCTCCAACCCAGCCATTTTGGGGAAATATCAAGCAGGTATTTCGAATCATTGAGTCTTAGATTAGGCCATAGTGTCAATTTATGCTAAGTTTCCCAGATGCCCAAGAGAGATATGTTCAAAACATTCCAAAGATGGGCCAAAGAATACGGACCAATATACAGCATTACTCTTGGAGTCCACACGATCATAGTACTCTCCGATGGCAGCATTGTCAAAGAATTAATCGATAAACGCAGCGCCACAACAAACGATAGAGGGCCACATTACATTGCCCACGACATTCTGGGGGACGGAGAGCGTATTCTTCAAATGGTACGTAGTACAGCTGAATATTAACAAAGCATCAAATCAAACCCTTCGCTAACCAAGTCTCTACAGCGCTATGGGCCTAAGTGGCGGATGTCACGCAAGATGTATCATCGACTCTTGGGCTCACAGGTTGCCAAGACCTATCTCCCGTATGTTTAGGGTTGGGAACTATTTATGTGGGAAAACTTCTTCTAAACCGCAAGTAGGTATCTTGAGCTCGAAAGCAAGAAGATGCTCTACGATCTGAGCACCGTGCCCGATGGGTTCCTATTCCACATGAAGAGGTATAACAGGAAGCAAATCTAGCTAAATAAACAGGCTAACCACCTTAGATACACGAATTCTATGGCAATGATGATGACATATGGGTATGTGATTCCTTATTTTGTGGTATTTGCCACTGACAATGTCAAAATAGGAGACGCGTCCCCGAGTACAATGACCCAACCATGAGAGAGATCCTCAAATCGTAAGTGTGCCATTTCAAGTTTTACCCGAAGACTGTTAACATCCAAAGACTCGAGAAATCATCAAGTATCATCCAGGTGGCCTCCGCAGCCTTGGCCGATGCATACCCCATCATGCAGTGGATACCCGCTTGCTTGTTTCCAGCTAAAAAGAAAGCTTTGGAGCACACCAAGACTGAACAAAGGATATATCATCGCTTGTGGAACCAAGTCAAAGAATCAATCGAAAAGGGTACACAAAAACCGTGCTTTACCGTTGATTTACTCCAATTGCAGCAGTCAGAGGGTTTCACCGACAGACATGGAGCATATATATCAAGCGGAGCCATGGAAGCTGGCACAGGTACCTCATCGAATAACCTGCTCGGATTTATACAGGCGATGATACTGTTCCCAGATGCTTTAAAGAAGGCTCAAAAAGAAATGGACGAGGTTGTTGGTGACGGGCGATTACCCAACCTAGATGACCGACCACGTCTCCCATACCTACAGAGCTGCATGAAGGAATCCCTGAGGTGGATGCCACCAGTCATTGTTGGAATTCCACACTGTCTGCTGCAAGATGAGACATACATGGACTATACCCTTCCAAAAGGTGCCGAGCTTATGATCAATGTTTGGACTCTCAACAATGATCCAGAAAGATTTGAAGACCCGAGAAGATTTAATCCAGATCGATTTCTACACGACAAACAAACATCCTTTGAAGCAGCTACCAATCCTGACCCCGATAAACGAGACCACTACACGTTTGGCGGCGGTCGCCGTCTGTGCCCTGGTACTCATTTGGCCGATGATATCTTGTTCTTGGCAATGTCAAGGTTAGTATGGGCTTTTGATTTTAAGCCTGCTATTCGGGATGGGAAGGCGGTGATCCCAGACCCTGAAAGATTCACTCAAACGGCTGTGGTAATGCCAGAACCATATCCAGCGGACATCACGCCTAGATGCTTGAAGAGAGCAGAAATGATAAAAAATGATTGGAATGACGCGAAAGACACGCTGTTGGATAGCGAGCTACAGTGGCGAGAAATTCCGTCAGGAATGAAATTTACTAAGATCTGATGTCGTGTACTATCCTATTAAAGCGAGTTTGAGGCGTGGCCATGTAAAATCAAACCCGCAAAGGGATGCAGTGAATTTAGGGGCATTGAGGGCAGAGTGAATGTCGGCTGAAATTGATACCAGGGATATTTATTATTTATAGGTATACGCTATCATAAAGGTTTTTAGTGGTCATTATAAGCGCGTTTCAGAGCAGCATAAAGAGGTTGGTTATGGCCTTTTGACTTGTCTCGACAAAAAGATCATGAGACTCCAGCAAGACACCCTAGCGTATTCAGGTTGCCGTGGTTTATAACATTATGTTTCATCAATATATCCATTATTTGCTTCATGCCTTCTTCTCCCCGTTGACGCCATTGACGCCGTTGGTGTGAGGCTTCTCACTTTCCTGTGCGGGAGTGGTATAAGCGTATTTGGTTTCAAGATCCTAATTCAAAATATTAGTAATCGTGCCCAACAGCGGAGGTCTGGCTCATTGTTACATACCCAGTACTTGTTGAAGCCGACGCCGCGGCAGACCTCCTGGGCGGAAAGGATCATGGGAGGGGGGCCAACTGTCATGCTGGCCTTGAGGTTCTCCAGTGCCTCTCGGATGGCCTTGAGGTGGGCGGCAACCAGAGTGAAGGGATAGGCGACGACGCTGAAGCCAATCTCGGCCAATTCCGTGGCCGAAAGATTCTCGGTCAAACCACCTTCGATAACTAGATACAGATCATTAGAAACGCGAAATGACGGCGGTGGCGATGGTGATCAAACTTACTGTTAACCAGTAGAGGCATGTCAAGCTCCTCCACGCATCGTACCATGGAGGCACGATCCGGGAGAGCCTCGACGAAAACAGCATCCACGCCAAGTCTCTTGAATTCCTTGGCACGGAACATGGCCTCTTCCCATCCAACAATCAGGGCATCTGTCCTGGCCAGGATGAAAATGTCCAGTCCCTCATCTCGAGCATCGCATGCAGCTCGGATGCGGGCAAACGCCTCCTCGCGAGACACGACCGACTTGCCCTTGGTGTGACCACAGCCTGTTCAAAAGGGTTAGTTTCGACGTTTCCGGAAAACCAAGGTGGGCCACGTACGCTTGGGCCAGGTTTGATCCTCAATGAGAACTCCAGCAGCACCGGCACGTGCAAAGCATTCCACCGTTCTCTTGACGTTCAGAGGGCTACCGTAGCCGGTATCACCATCGACAATGATGGGAACTGAGACCTGGCGAACACACTCCTGGACCTTGTTGCACACTTCCTGCATGGCAATGTAGCCGGTGTCGGGGAGGCCGTAGCTGCTCGCAATGGAGTAGCCGGAGAGGAAAAAAGCGGGGAAGCCGGCTTCCTCGACTAATCTTGAGGACAGACCGTCATAGGCGCAGGGAAAGGCGAGAATCTTGCTCTTGTCACGGTAGGCCTCGAGCCACAGAGATCGCATTCGCGAAGCTTGTGCGCTGGGGAATCGGCCACGAACATCGGGAAAGGTGATGGTCTCGGTCTTGGCGCCGTGCTCCTTGCGGTCGACCTCGATCTGCTTGCCCGTGTCGAACGGGTACGGGTAGGGAATCATTTCGGTGGCTTGAGGAGACATGATGAACTGGTGGAAGGGACGAATTGGCAATAATTGGTTTTTGGGAGGGGGGTTGAAATTCTTGCTTCTCTTCCGGTTATATACTAGGTAATCACTTCATACAAGCACACCGTTTGCCGACATTGCCCCGGATGTGACTGTCTGACCGTCTCAATGGCACGTGGTCCTTGCTTTCCATTATCTGAGTCGAGATTACTGTAAAATGTCGCAAAATGCGTGGCTAGGGTGGAGACCAGATTGCCTCGACAAATTGACGGACGTGCGTGCATACATGTATGGCCAATAAACGACGTACGGTTGAAGATATCCACCACGGCCCCCGAGTTTTGCGAGTCTGAATGGCAGCCCGGGGTGGATTCTCTCGCCCTGCAATGCAAGCACAAGTCACCACGTCGCGTCAGATATCCTCCGAAGCACAATGGGAGCTTCTAGACCGTCAAAACTCCCCGAGGTCGGAGATGACCGGGCACAACTTGTCATGTTACGATACAGTCAGCCATTGGAGGATTCCGTGGTTCGTAGGATGAATTACGAGCCTCTCTCCGGGGGACTACTCCACCTTAGGCAGGAGGGCATGGACCAATCGCCCGGGGGTGGATTTGGCATCGGCTGCCATTGGCTCATGACGAGCAGTTCTTCTAGCCCTGTTGGGCCAGAACATAGCCGCTGGGCTGCCCATGGTGAGCGATCGGATAAGAACGACAGAATGGACAAGAACCGGCGAAACAGACCACGAAAGCTTACCCAGCGCACGCCCTCGTAACATATTTAAGCCTCAAGCCAAATGCCCCAATTGGGTGGTAATTTCGCTAAAGTCAAATTTCTGTCATCGCGCTTGTGTTTAGCGCGGCTTAGCCCATTTTTCTACCAAATTAGTCAAGCGACGATTGTCACTTGCTGCTTTGGTAATTAACACGAGAAAATCCTTACGATATGCTTTCGGGCTATATGCCTGGAAGAAAAGCTTGGCCATCTTTGCACTGGCATTATTGGCTGGCTGTCACACCTGTCACGCTTCTGTAGCCGAACTCCAGTACCACACCAAAGCCAAAACCGGTCAAGGGTGCCAAAAGCCCAGACAAAGCACGAGCGCATTTGGCACGGACGGACAAGAAAGAACTTCTAAAGCTACGAACGAAGCTAGCGGCTGTCAGGCCAAAGCTGCACATAGCGGCACACGCCATTGAACTTTCGATTCTTTGGCAAGATGCCCAGAAATGCACAGGACCCTGAGAGCAGATAGACTTTCTGACCGCGCAATCATCAACAAGGATGGTCGATCCCACAGTACCATCGCCTGATCCCCCCACCCGGCAACTCGTTTCAAGCCAAGTGGGCTTGTCAAGTGGGACGCACCCTTTAAATCATGATAATAATTACTCCATGTCCTGCCAACCTCTCTGAGAGAGAGAAAAAAAAAAAACACCCCATGATCATGTGACCTAGTCGCATTCAATCAACTTTATCGATAATCAGTTCTATCTATAACAAGCTGAAGCGCCGTGGCATGCTCTCTATGCGACCAACCAGAGGAATTTTGGCATCTTGACCAAGGGTGGTCAGACCACTCCTGCAGCCCTATGGGCGCAAAGTATCTTCTACGCATCAAAGTTACAGGCATGCCCCAAACATAATATAATCTGGCCCTCGGCGAGTGAGCGCGAGTCGACAAATCCATCAACTGATATCACAGTATGAACCGGCCAAAGGAATCGTCGGCGATTCAGTGTACCGGAGTAGAGGGTCGCTAGTCAAAATCGATACAAATGGTTCTTCTATAACCAAAGGTTTCCCATCATCTCGCGCGATAATACCAATCGCTGCGTCAGTGATTCATGAAACTGCATAGCAGTAACTTATCGCGGTACAGTAGTGAATCATGGACAGGAAGCAAACGGAATAAGCAGCAGCGCCTTGCTATTGGTCAAGTTTTGGTGCGGGACAGTGAAGAGAGCACGGGAATCCAGCAGCGCAACACTGCGACACAGATTTCAAGCCGTTTAATTCGAGTTATCCTGCTAGGCACCAGCGAAATCATGTAAAGTGTACCACTGCAGACGAAAAACAGTGCCGAGTGAGGAATCAATGCGTAAGAGACTGGGTGTGCGATGTGACAGGGCATCATGTGACCACCCGCTTTGTCAGGCCTAGTAGCAAAGAACCTCCTTCTTTTGTAACCATCGACACCAACACCAAAACACGCATTAATCCCTCACGACGTGGTACCCGATTCTTGCATTTTGGCCAGCGCATATCATTCCCCAAATCCCGTAAGAGATCCCAAAAACTCTAACCTAAAGGCTATCTTGCGCTGAACACGGCACCCAAAGCGAGACAGATTCGCCAACCTCGTTTGAGAAATTCACAATATTTGCCACTCCAGCAACAAGCATGACCAAGCCAAAACCCACGGAAGGCGCAAAGGCAGTAGCTCAAGCTGCATGGGTCCATGCCTTCATCAGAGGCCCATATTCGTCTCTGAAAATGATTGAGCACTTGGTAGAGCAGACCGGCATGACTTGGTGCGATCTAGTCACCAAACCAGAAGACCTCTTCAATTTTGCCGAAACCAAAATGTCTAGCGATGGGTCAAATCCCCTGCGCGAGACCTGGCTATCGAACTCGGGCCGGTGCACATCATTCGCGCTCGATGTTGCTCATACCCTGCAAACTACCAACCCCGAGATGTTTGAATTTGCAATCTACGACCTGCACGGAAACCGAGTGGCCCGATGCAGAAAGACTTCGCTAATAATTGAGTCTGGGTCGCCTACCGGCGTCTTCGACGTCCCAGAAAGTCCCGAATGGGTCATCAGCGATGAGAAGACGAAGTACCGATACTACCAACAGGCATTGTCGGTCCAGGCAGTTATGAGGGATGGCTCTATAAAAGAAGTACTATATTTGCCTAAAGATGTGCGCGAACGAAACATGAAGAACCTAACCAATGGGCCAGATGTCTACCAGCGAAACACTTTCGGCCAACCAGGCGATGACTCGATGCTTGCAAGAGGTAGCGAGGGACATGCTCCTTGTCATCCTATTCCGGTCAGTTTCTCGTTTTCCCTCTCATAATCTCACTCTTCTTACTTCTTCATACAAGTCTCTTAGTGCTGTTATCAGAACTAACTTGTGGTTATTCTTTAGATCTTTCAAGAATGATCAGGCCCATTTTCATGGCTACATCAAATGGCATATTAATCAGGAGCCCAAACGCCTTGAGATGAGTCTTGGCTCCATTGTAAAGACGACAATCTTATGGAACGGTTCTGGAACAGAGGAAACGGACAAATTTTGCAGGTCATCAGTTGACCGTTTTGTCCTGGAGTTCGGCGGTCCTCATGGGGAGAGCCAGTGGGCAGCTGACGGAATCAGTCGACTACATGACGCCATTTGGGCCGCCATGAACGAGATATACGGATATCCCATCTTACAAGACTAGATAGCATTCGAAATATCAGCAGGGAGTGTTGTCTCGAGACAGTCTTGGTCATACAAGTGTAGGCCGACCGTTTGACGTTGTCATATAATAGACTGGCTGAGATTTGTTGTTGATGCCTCGAGTCTGGTGTTTGAACTCACAGCGGTATTTGATTATTTTATGAGCAAAGAAGCTCTTCATAATACTAGGCAATTCACATTCAGCATCGTCGCATTCAAATGCTCAGCATCAAGAAATTGCTTCTATCGAGTACTGCTGGGTTTTACGAAAAATCAACAAAATAGCCATGGTACCGGTCCATTTTATTGTTAGGTTGAGTTTCAGTTTAAGTTGCCAAGCTCAGTCCCATTCGCTGCCACCGGTAGTGCTTACACAGCATCAGGATTGGCACGCAAACATCTGAAGAGACTGAACATGCTACCAAGAATTTTCATCCTCATGATCTTATGGAATGGTCTCACTTTTATATACCCATCCTTGACTACTCAACCCTTCGTTGGTATTATCCGACATTCCCATGTTCTGCTAATTGGATATTGGGTTTCTGTACCTTTAAAGCGACGATGCGAAATATTCCGACAACAGGACACTGTCTTGTGGCTTTTTGATCGCATGACCAGATGACCTGATCTGGCTAATTTGGCTGAATTTATCTTGCTTGGCATGGCCACATATTGGTTCGGTTAGCCTACCTGATATGGTAAGCTGATATCATGGAGGACTTCTGGTAGTAGTTAACCCAAGAAGGTATCATGTCGCGCTCACCTCTATCTATTGAAAAAGCGGGCGCCTTCTCCCCTCAAAGCTTGACGCGACCAAAATTCAGTTCCTCCACAAAGCCACAAGCGGATTTCCATATATAAGAGATGAAGGTCGTAATCGTTGGAGCTGGAATTGGAGGGCTAGTGTGCGCCATTGCATGCCGCTTAGAGCAACTCGACGTCACTGTTGTTGAGCGCGCTGCAACCCTGGCTCCAGTAAGTACTTTTCCAACAAAAAATGTTCTTGAGACAGGGAAATGATTGCGCTTTCATCTATCCAATTCAAAATAAAAATGTGTTCAATCTTGTTCTCCTTGATAACACCGGATTTAGGTTGGAGCGGGCATCCAGATTCCTCCAAATGCTGCTCGGGTGGCTCGCCAGCTGGGTGTTCTTTCCAAACTCATTGAAAGGGGTGTTTTCCTAGATTCTATTGAATACGTTCGATACGAGGATGGAAAGCTCCTCTTCAAAATAGATGGAGGCGAGAAAATGGAAGAGAGATTTGGAGAAAAATGGATGTACGAAAGGACTCCACATCGTTTCATTCCAGAATCAACCAGCTAACTAGGCCAAGGGTAATTTCCCGCCATGACTATCATGACGTGCTGTGGAATGCAGCCAAGGATGCCGGAGCGAATCTGTTTCTCGACTCGGAGGTGGAAAGCATCGATTTTGATACAACGCATGTCGTATTGAAGGGAGGCGAAATTGTCAAGGGAGACGTGATTGTTGGCGCAGACGGTAAGAATAAGACTAGCACCTCGACATATTAAGCGCTCAAAACTCTGTCTGGGATATAGACTACTGACATTATTCAAGGACTCTGGTCTCGGTCGCGGGACCAATTACTGGGTAAAATATCACCACCTACCGAAACGGGTGATCTGGCTTACCGAGGGACGCTGAGCCGGGAAAAGCTAGAGTCTCTCCATGATCCTCAAATCGATGAGCTTTTGCAACAAAAGACTGTGAGATGTTGGATGGGGCCTAATAGACACTGTGTATTCTACCCAATCGCCGGCGGGCAGCAATTCAACTTGGTGCTTCTACGACCAGACAACCTTTCCAAAGACATTCGACAAGCCCCAGGCGACGTCGCTGAAATGAGAGCTTGTTTTTACGGGTGGGATGATAGGTAAAAACAGCATACCTCGCTTGCAGGCACTTTATTGTGTGCTAATTAACAATAGGCTAACGAAATTGATGGCTTGTTTCTCATCCGTGTTGAAGTGGAAGTTATGGCATCACGAAGAACTTGAATCATGGACCAAGGTACGTGAACATACCACAGCCTTAAAAGCATCATTTTAATATAGCAATAGGGCGCTGTCGCGTTGCTTGGGGACGCAAGCCATCCAACCCTTCCGTATCAAGCGCAGGGTGCTGCCATAGCCGTTGAGGACGGAGCTGTCCTGGCCAAACTTCTTGGTCTGTTGAACAAGTCAACGCTTTACGGTGCTGAAAGTAAAGGAAGCATCGCGAGTATCCTTCAACTCTATGAGTCCCTTCGGAAGACACGAACTACGATCAACGTGCGAGGCGCTAGCTCAAAGAGAGTCGCATTCCATCTTCCAGATGGACCACTTCAATCAAAACGAGATGCTGACCTGTTGAACGCAGGAAGGGGCTCCAGTAGCAAGAAATGCCTCTTTGCTAATTGGGAATATCTGCATTCCATGCTCTCCTTTGATTCAATCCAAGATGCTACAGTGGCGTTTGAAGAGTGGCGGGTTGAGAATTCTGCAAATCAGCACTAAGTATCAATTTTTAGGCGATACTAGTTATTCCCCCTCTTCTTTCAATATACCCGAGACTCTGTTTTTACAAATGGCCTCTTGTAAAGCCGTTGATTTATCCTATGGGGATGGTGTAAGTTTGGAGGTCTAGGAAAGCAGGCGACAACCCTTTTCACCCAAAAGCATCACGGGGTTACTGCATGCTATCAGTGGCTGGGTGCTTTCGTCTTGATGATTGACCGAATCCACTCGTGTAAAGTATAATTAGACTCTATTTGCCCTTCTACGTGAGATCCTTTGCATATCCGTATTACCGGATTCCTCAGCCATTACCGTTGCCCCACACTTGGTCATAGCTAATTGAAGCCACACGATGTGCTAAATACTAATCGTGAAATATCATGCATTCAAAATCATGCACGGAAACCATTCCTTGATACGACAATAATTTTCATTATCTTGAACTTCTAGAGCCTAGCAGTTGAATGAAAGGCGAGTTTGTCTATATCTAAATTCGTCTACTAGCCCTCTATATTCACCCAAGAATGTATGCAGAACTGTGACAACGACAGTGTTCCGTCGCCGAAATCTAATGTTTCGTGTTTTTATGGTGCAATCAAAATGTACTGCACAATCAATCCGCCTTTTATTAAACATCGACCATTTCGCTCATCATGATATGTATTACGCCTTACTAGGGCTTTTTTTCGTTGAAATGCAGTTGATGATGTCAATTCTTTCTTCATCATCACAACCGCTCTAAGTTTGCCGTTTAGTCGACGTACTTGGGGATAGTGGCCATGACGCCATCCTTGGCAATCAGTTCCATGGCCTTGGTGACCTCCTCGATGAAGCGCGCGTCAGATCGCAAGTCGTCACCGAACAGCATCTTGACGCTGAGGAGCTTTCGGGGGTCGTTTCCACCCTCCTTGGCCAGAGCCTGCAGCTGCTCGCGCATGGGGTCATCGACCTCGAACTGGTTGCCGGCATCGTCCACGCCGTTGATGTAGCGGAACCAGGCGGCGACGACGAAGCAGAGGCGGCGGAAGGGAGCAGTGCTCCAGATGGCCTCGGCAATGGAGGGCATGATGAACTGGGGGATCTTGCCCGAGGCGTTGAGGGCGACGCGGGGAATCTGGTCCATGATGGTGGGGTTGGAGAAGCGCTCCATGAGCGTGTTGCAGTACTCGTCAATGTCGACGCCGGGGATCTCGGGCAGCAGGGGCTTGACCTCGTTCTGCATCATCTGCCAGACGAACTGGCGGTAGATGGGGTGCTCCATGACCTCGTGCACGTACTTGAAACCGGCCAGGTGACCGGGGTAGGCCATGGCCGAGTGGCTGGCGTTGAGGAGACGGAGCTTGTGCTTCTCAAACTGCTCGACATCGTGCACGTCCTTGACAACCTGGACGCCCACCTTTTCAAAGGGGGGGCGGCCGTCGGCAAACTTGTCCTCGACAACCCACTGCATGAAGGGCTCGGTGACGACGGGCCAGCCGTCCTCAATGCCGAAGTTGTCGGCCAGCGCCTTGATGTCATTCTGGCTGGTGCTGGGTGTGATGCGGTCCACCATGGCGTTGGGGAAGGCACCCTCAGCGGAGAGCCAGTCGGCCAGCGCCGGGTTGCGCAGGCGCGCAAACGACAGCAGCATGTGGCGGGTGATGGAGCCGTTCTTCTGCATGTTGTCGCACGACAGGACAGTAAAAGGCTTCAGGCCCTGCTCGTGGCGCCTGGCCAGAGCAGCGTAGAGGAAGCCAAAGGTGCTGATGGGGGCGTTCTCGTTGGCCAGGTCGTGCTGGATGTCAGGGTGCTCGGACTGGAGCTCGTGCGTGTTTTCATTGTAGTAGTAGCCACTCTCCGTGATGGTCAAAGACACAATGTGCGTGTCTGGGTGCGCCATCTTGGCAATGACGGCCTCGCGGTTGTCGGGCGCAAATAGGAACGAGTGGATGCTGCCGACCACGTTGGCGAAGCTGCCCTTGGCAGAGCGCTCAATGACGGTGTACAGGTGGTCCTGCGACTCCAGGACATCGCGCATCGAGGCATCGTTGGGTCGCAGACCGACACCGCAGATGGCCCAGTTGCGCTCGCCGTGCTTCTGAAGCAATTGGTCGATGTAGACGGCTAGATGGGCTCTGTGGAAGCCGCCGACGCCCACATGGACGATGCCCTCCTTGACGTCATTGCGATCGTAGGTGGGGATCTTTACCTTCAAGCTTCCCTGCTGCTCAGAAATTGTCTCCAAGTTGTTGCTGGTGAGCTTGAGGGATTCTGTGCCGTGAGGCATTGTAATGGCTGTGTATAGGGGGTATAGGGGGTATAGGGGGGAGGAGGAGGAGAGGAATATAGATGAATTAGGAGAATGATGTAGTTGGAATGATCAAAGAACTTCACCGCTGACCGACTCCTGACCGCAGGTTTTTCTTAATAGTTCGGAAGAAGTTCGGCCAGAGAAAATCCCCAGTGTTTGGTGAGCTAGGTGGCAAGGGGCCGGGGAGACCGGCTCTTAATAAACTGGGCCTGGTGGCGTTTTAGGCCTGGCACGGCGTGGGTAGGCCGGCACTACCGAGGAAATCTTGTCAAGTTGAGGAAGACGGTGGAGACGATAAATCGCGGGATGTGTCCGGACGGCCAATAGACAACTATGCCTCGCCCATAAAAAGAAAAACATGTATCCACAGAATTTCTCAAATTTTTTACAGGATTTTACTGTCCATGTGATCAGGCTTATCAAGCCGGAAAAACCTGTCACTCTCAACCTCAACAAGTCCTCAACAAGATGATCATCACACATAGACTTCCGTGGACAAGCATGGGCTGGGAACAGATAGCTGCATCCAGTGCCTGGCTCTAATAATAGCCAATGGGACTAGTGCGCGATCCAACGTGACGCTGCATCCTCACAGGGCGCCAAGCTCCGGCTCAGCTGCCAATAGGGCTAGAGCCGTGAAGTTGATGCGGCGACTTTTTGGAGCACTGAGGGGCCGCAGTGATCCTCACGATAGGCCCTGTGGAGGTGCAAAGATGGGAAAAACTTTAATACAGCACCCCTGTCTCCTGCTGGGGGGCACCTTCTAGCCGCACGGTCATGTGCTCCGTTTCGGCCATCCTATCATCCCTAACTCCTTATCAACGTTGCCTATTCCCCCCCGACTTCAGATAGATAACTATGCGTGTGAGGCTAGTTTCATCCCGCCATCCGCTATGACAGGCGCCCAAGCTCCGGAACTCGTATCCCGGGTGCCTCGGTGAAACTAGAGGATGAAACATGGCCAACTACAAGCTGCAATGGACCAACAGCCAATTCGGAATCGTGATTCATGTGAATTGACTTGCGGGTTTGTCTGTGAAATAGGGGCCAGGTCATATATCTAGTCGTATTCGGAAAGGAGTGTTTCGCACACCTTGATGCCTTCAGGGGAAGCGAGATGGAAGATCCACTTTTTCGGTCAACCACGTGCTTCACCATTTTTGACACCTAAGGTCAGATGATAGAGCCTCAATGCAACGCCCGAGACATCTGAGCCCAACACTGTCAGGGTTCATGACATGATGAAGAAAATCTACTCTCATACCATGGACGTTCAGTTTACATCACATGAGTCTGCGGCAAGGGCCCAAGCGAGCGCTATCGTGTCTCAATCACCAGATGGACGGGCGCAAATGATGCCACGGTGTTTTTTTCACCGCCCTGTTGACAGGTGGGAAGTTACGCTGCGATGGTTCAATTCACATGCCAAATGTGCAGGGGGCGTAGTAAGGTGAACGCGCTGCGATCCTACCCTGCAGCGCCGCGACACCGCTATCTCAATTTAGCTTCTCAGTAGCTGATTCTCAGGAACGATGCACTAAAAATTAAGAATCTCGTCAAAATTTTTAGGAATAGCTTTATTTTAAAAAGTATGTTATGATACACCTCTTCGGTGAACAGAAATATGTATCTCACATATGATTTGATAGAAACTGACGCAAATTGTCGCTGTATTCACAATGAAAACTGTTGCATAAAGCCGGAAGTTGCGAGATTAATAGTTACAACGAAGAGAAAGAAATGAAGAAAAGAAGGTGAGATGCGACACGGATAAAGTTTGTCTCGGGTAAAGAAAGGCGTAGAATGAAGTTATTGGAAGATACAGGATCAGGCTGAGACCAACATGAGGAGAAATGCAGCAATTGGTTAATCATGGAATGGGGCAAATTCTTAAATACAACGACGAAAAAGCCAAAGCAGAATGCGTAACTGCATTGGCTTTGCCAGTGTCATAAAAAAGACGACCGTCCCTTTGTGGGACGGGTAGGGTACCCTATATTCATCACAGCCAGATATTTGCAGAGTTGGAGAATTTTTGAAAACATGTCATGTGAGCAAATAGAACGGGGAACAAGCATTGCGTGGCTGCAATTACACTGACCATTGCCCAAAATTTACCCAAAGCAAAGATTTGACAACTATGCAAGGGGCATGATAATGGTACTCGTAGCCACCTGCGAGTGCAGCTTGTTGAAAAATGTTGGCACCAACTTACTTGGCTACAACCAATTCTGGCCAAGTCAAAAGCTGAGAGGACGTCTCATTGTAAAACATGCCTAATAGTGTGCTGCAAGGGCTGTGGCGCCGCGGGATTAATAGATGCTGGCCCTGTTCCGCGTATAATTGTATTGAGCTGTTCACCTTCTCAGAGCAACCTGAAAACTTACACCTCAAAGTAACCTGCTCCGCTTTCTTGCGTTTGTTCCAGTTATTGGGTTTTTTTCCGGAGGCAAAATGGGTTCAATGGAAGAAGAATTATTCGGCGTCGCTTGCTGCACGACAATACGATCAATGTCGATCTATCTCCTTGAATCTGCAAAGGGAGGTCTGGTGTACCCATCCCCACATTGTCAATGAGTACAAATTTAATGGCTCAAAATATTAGAAAATCAATATAACTAGGAACATTGTTTACTACTAAACCTTAAGATCACTACTATATACCTACTCAAGGAAAGAAAATCTTGTTAAACATGAGCGCAAAGTCGTTCTCATTATCAAACATGATCGGCTGATCCAAGGTGTCAGCATCCTGCTCGACCTTTTCACACAGCGCCTCCAACGCCTGCAATCGGGCGGGCATGTAGAACCACTCCTTGGCAAACTGGCCGACTTGGAACGAGCCCTGCAGACACCATCGCTGCAGGTAAATAGCCGACGTTGAGCCAGCGCCAGGGGGTGGGATAACAACATGGAGCTCCTCGGCGCGGTCCTCGATGAACTGGCGCTTGGAGTTGTCATCAAGGGGGTTTCGGAAAGCCATCATGCGGGTGTAGACTGCGGTGGTGCTTTTGGTTAGCGGCGTGTCGAGCACGGCGTAGCAGGGGAAACCTTGCTCGATGGATTGTGTCCGTAATAGTCTTTCATACGAGCACCCGTAGCATTGGAGGTGTGCCCTATCTTGACATAGTGGTATTGCGGGACGTTGGGGTCCGAGTAGGACACCTTGTTCAGCGGGTTGGGAGTGATGGCTAGATACGCGTAGGTCGGCATTGTGGGCAAGTGTTTCGATATTAGAAAGAGTCAAAGGTCCACTGCTTTGCCCAGCAGAGAGGAAGGCGAACCTGAATAATACTTATATGTTTTCCTCCAAGCTACGGCAGTCACGTCGTTCGGCGGCAACTTGACTTCCGCTTACCACCACTGTTCAGCCCAGCTGACCACCCCTGCCGCCTTCGAGTAAGCGGCAACTTCCTCAGCTAGCCACAGTCTCTGTTGTTAGGCCCACTATAGCCATTTCTACGCCCACGGCGGTAGTTTACCTTAACTGCGTGATAGCTGCACCCACGTACCTCGCCACATTCACTTGGGCAAAAAAAAAAGGTTGCCAATAGCTACAATATAGCTTTAAATGAACCAAGCAATTATTAACTCTGATTCTGTTCCATAATTGAATTTGAAAATACTATATACGAAATTTTATGCTGTGTGATCGGTGCGATACTTTGCTTGGTACCTAAATGCAGCTATCGCGCAGTTAAAGGGGTAAAATACATACCTAGCGTCAAGGTGCAGCCACCATCTCTTTGAATGTCCGAACGCAGCAGTGAGGTACCACGCTAATTTTGGTCCAATGCGATATCACGGTCTTTACAAATCACTACTCAAGGAATGAATTTTTGTGGAGTAGATACCTCACTGCTGCCTTTGGACATTTAAAGACATGGTTTGTCTCGCGCGTTCATAATTCAGCCCAGTAGTACGCCACGCCCCTACCTGCAGATAAACTAACAGGTATCTAGCTCAGGTAATGGATTGAAACAAAAAATATTCGGATTGCTCCTCCAGTCAGCTGAGGATTCCTAGGCTCACGGGACTAGGTTAAAGAACAAGGCCCGCATAAGGCCTTTGTTGGCGTCGCTTTTTGAAGAACAAGAGCAGTGTCGTAAGGAAGAACATAAGTTTACATCATTCGCCCTTCCCTCCACAAAACCTCACTTATCCCACTGCAACCCATCCTTAAAGTTGTCACTTCCTCAGCAACAACTTCCGTCTCAGCCGCATACTCTTACCATACCTTTTCCTTGTGCTCCTCTGCATACTCGTAGATTCCCCTAATACATGACGTTAGGGTGTATCTATAACTCCCGCAGCCTCCCTCAAAAAGCACAGAAGGGTGTACTTGCGCGCCCATTCATCTCGCACCGCCGCGTCCTTGAGAACCCTGTTGCGGCAGGCGATGAGGCTGTAGTGGATCTTTGGATGGCTTGTCGTCCCTGGATGTCTTGGACATGACATGCTGTAACAACCATATGCCCTACTGTACTACTAAGAGGATAGTTATTAATAACTCCCAGTATATTCTTAGGCCTGCTGTGCTTTGTGTGTTTGGGGGGGGCTGGGCTTGGGTGGTTAGGAATTAAACTAATATATTGGAAAGACATCTATCGGCACCAAAATTTAATGGGCAAGGAAGTACTCCTCTTTCATTGGACTAGACCCGGTTTGGTACATCAGACCTCCCTTCGCACATTCAAGGAGATAGAGAGTACTGGTGAGTGGGACCACATGGCCTCATTTTTGGGCTTCTAGATTGAGCAATGCTGCTGAAATGCGAAACCATAATCACATGTGACAGTGATGGGGGAAGACGCATTTGCATACTACGTAAAGAATTTGTTTTGATGAGGTAATATTCTTGGAAGAAGGCCAGTCGAAGAAACCCAGGTTGATAATCACTGCAAAGACGCGAGGGCAATGGCGAAGAGCCACAAGTTGACTGATTTCAACCTCACCTTCGATGACATCTCACAAAGGCCCTTGATACTGCCAAGAGTATAAAACTTAAAATTTTTCTACAGCCGTCACATTCGGTTGACATCCGAGAATGTTTCAGGGACAGGACTGCCCCTATTTGCCATGTTTCATCTGCTGCCCGCTGTGGAGTCATCAAACATTGTACTTTTGCAGCTGACCAATCGCATCCACTCCGAGTTTTCGCGTTTCTCGGATGCAGCATGGAAACCCAAAAGGCCAAGGCTGGCGCGGCCCTTTTGCTCCAATTTTGATTGCGGCAGGGTTTAGACGTTATGCCGTTACGCTGTAGACGCCGTGTCGATGACGGTTAGAGTAGCGTTGAGGGACGCCACAATGGGCGTCGCTTGGAATGAGATAATGCCACCAATGGAAGCCGCTCTTTTCGTCCGATATAGTGACGCGGGAGTCGACAATGGGTAAATGAAACATCTTATCCTTCCAATTCGGGTCTCTCAGGCCATGGTCCACCATCAACACGAGGTCTCGGCTTGGCCATAAGCTTCGTTCACAGTGCAGTACCTCGCAATGCAACTGTCCTAGACTCACAATGCAAGGAACGATGACTCGAGTAGGATATGCTTGAGAGTTCTGACCGAACTGACCTGTTCATCGCATTCTAGAGTTCAATTGCACAGCTTCTGGCACACGCCAAGGTCTATAGAGCTATCGCGTATAATGCCATTGAAGTCATTGGCGTGAGTGATGTAGAACGAAGCACCGTACTTGCATCAAAGGCCACGCTTGGTAGAGATTTTGCAATTGTATACGGTAACAGGCTTCCGGGCCGATCCTTATTGGCGCTAACCTTGAGACACGCCGCTTAGTAAATGCGAACTGAACAGTCCCTGCAACAAAAGCCTGGAGCCCCATTATACTTGTGGATATACGAAGATCAAGTCTCCGCAATGGGGTAAATCGCCTAATCCTTTTTGATACCATCCACCGAACCCCGAACGGCTGACTTTTAGCTTCTTCCAGGTCACCAGGGGGGAAATTGGGCCGAATCATATTCGCTTACGATGACTTGCGGCTGAAACTCATCATGGCAGCGATTGTGGTTCCCTTGTGGGTAACTTCGAGGCGCCCATCAAGGCTCGGGTCATTCTTTTTCGGGAATGCAGATGTACCAATACATGTTTTTCGGATGATTGTAGCCAACAAAGTTGAAGTTAAAACCCTATTGGTATTATTTCTTAGCGCAATGTGATGCGAACCTTTTAGTCAGGCTTGTTAAAGGGGAGGATGATGCGGCTTCTTTTCAGATGAGGGGTTGGAACGGGGCTCGTATGTTTGCAGCTGCGATACACGAGTCAATTGCTGCTGACAACTCAATATCTATCCAATAAAATCAGGCCAAAAAGGAGTCTCGTAAGCTGAAACTCACGGAAAATAATCGAAAATGGAGAGGCCATGGTTCGCGAAGGGTTGGCAGGTTGCAGACTTGCATATTTTGAAACACCATGAGCGGATAATCTACCACTCTACCGGATCCTTTAATAATAATCAGTTGATACTGTAGGCACATCCATACACATCTCCAAACAAGGTAAATATGCATATATATACGACTGATGATTCCTTCAAGCTGGAATCGTGCATCTCAATCAACCACGATCCAGTTCTCTCGTTTCTCTCTACCTGGCGTAGACTTTTTTACTGTCATTCTTTCACCTACCTAGAGTAGTCTATTTTCACCAAAAACTGCATCCACACTCCTTGTTTCTCGTTTGATCAAACTTCGCCGCCAAGATGAAGCATTCCGCAGTCCTTTTCACCGCCATCTCTGCCCTTGCGCAGTCCACGGCAGCTCACTACATTTTCAGCAAGCTTGTCCTCAACGGTGTTGCATCCAACGACTGGCAGTACATCCGCCAGACCACTCGGTCCGAGTGCTACATGCCCACCAAGTTCACCTCGACTTTCGACAACCTTACTCCGAACGACAATGATTTTCGCTGCAACTTGGGTTCTTTCAGCAACGCGGCCAAGACCCAGGTGGCTGAGGTTGCCGCTGGCGATACCATTGCCATGAAGCTCTTCTACGACGGCTCCATCGCCCACCCTGGCCCGGGCCAAGTCTGTAAGATCTTCCCCTAAACTGCTGGAATTACTTGAACGGCACCCGCTGACCTCGCCGCTCTAGATATGTCCAAGGCGCCGACTGGCAACGTCAAGGAGTACGAGGGTGATGGTGATTGGTTCAAGATCTGGGAGACGACTCTCTGCGACAAAAGCGCTGATTTGACCAAGAATGCTTGGTGTGCCTGGGGAATGTCCCAGCTCGAGTTCCAAATTCCCGCAGACACCCCCGCAGGCGAGTACCTTGTCCGCGCCGAGCATGTTGGTTTGCATGGCGCACAGAGCAACCAGGCCGAGTTCTTCTACAGGTGAGTCGGGCTATTGATGAACTTTTCTTTTTCTTTCCCCAAAAGATCAGCTCTCTAACTGGCTTATTTAGCTGCGCCCAGGTCAAGGTCACGGGTTCTGGAAGCGGCACCCCGAGCACCACTTACAAGATCCCTGGAATTTACAATGACTCGACGAAGCTCTGGAACGGTCTCAACCTCTGGGTGGACACTGCTGCTCAAATCGAAGCTGACATTAAGAATTCTCCCATTGGCGACGCTGTCTGGGGCGGTAACAGCTCGGCTTCCTCCACCTTGGACTCGTCGTCTGGATCTTCGTCCGCTAGCTCCACCCTTGCAACTGCCACGCCAGAAAGCTCGGCCAAGCTTGGCTGCAGTGCGTACAACAAGCGATCGGCAAAATTCGGTCACCGATCCTAATTGATGATGCTGATTTGCAAGGCGGAAATTCCCTTTCATAATGGGAAAGCCTTGTCGGGAAGCTTTGGGGCCCAGACCAGGCTTGCATCAGGTTTTGGGCCAGACTCACGAGTATATCGTCTGTGAGAAGCCATTCGAGGCATTTGTTACTTTCTCCAACACATATCAGAATGTTGCAGGATTGCTGCATGCAGTGTATATTTTAACTATCAATTTTCAATATAAGCGACCATTAGAAGCGCAGCTTGTCGCATCACTATGCATGTTTCGCCGATCTGTTTGAACGTAATAATGTGGGCAGGGTGCATGCCCTTTCTCCGTGCGTTAATATGTAGAATTGAGGAGTAAATCCATGCGTTTAGCGGCTCGACAGTTAGGAAATACTGCCACCAACAAACCGCTGACCCGCAACGTTTTGCCAACTTCTACTTATGGTGGACTGGGGAGCGCTTTTGGCTCGGCCAACATCATTCATAACATGGTCTGTGAGCGCCCAGGTAACACAGGAGGCCAGCTGAGGCGGGCCGAATGGATGAAGTGGTTCGGCTGGAGGTTGACTGCGTGGCGTCGTGTGTGAACCCTTAATAAGGCAGAATTAAAGGCTGGTCGCCTGAGAATGGCTTGGGCACTGACACAATCCCACCCAGTAAGCATAAAGAAATGTACAGGCAGTGCAAATTGCACCTGCCAATCACGGCTTCGGCAGCCAGCCCTACGGAATCACATGGGGATCGCCTCCACCATGTGCCACCACTGGTTTTCAGTTCAGTGAGAGTCGTGGTGGCTGATGGTTCGGCTCTTGTGCCGCGGCCCCCATCGCCCAAAACACCCGCCCCTTCATTCCATCTGCCTGGGCCGCATAACTCAGCCCCAGTTCGAGATGTGTTGGACTGGGTGCAATTGGCTTCTTGGCAGCGCTCTCGTCTCTCAATGAACCACCACGTAGTAGCGCGCTATGCCCGTTGCGGCGTAGTCGAAACCAGCCGCACCCAGCAGACTGCCGGGGATCAGACGCTAGCCGTCGCCAGACCCTCCAGCTGAGTTGCGAGCCAAGCCGTATCGGGACTTGCATTGCCACTCTGTTTGGTTCTAGACTCGCCGGCACTTGCTAGCCCGCTCCTCCGTCTCAGCCCGCCTGCTGTAATAAGATGCAGCTGCCACGCTCCAGAGATGCAGTGTTTTTTTTTTGCGATGTCAGATTGTCTCGACTCTGCTGACAGCATCATTTTGTCGACGAGAAGGGTTACTACTGTGTTTGCACATAGCTAGCCAAGATGCGCCTTTCCACATATCACCTCGTCTCGGCTCTGGCTGCTGCAGGGTTCGGCAGTGCTCAATCCGACGACCTTGTCGCAGCCTTGAAGGGCTACGATAACCTTTCCATGTTCAGCTCGCTTGTATCTTCGTCGCCAAAGTTATTCGACAGCGTCGTCGGAAACAAGACGTCCAACACGACGGTCCTCATTCCCAGCAATGACGCGGTCAACACGTATCTGAAGAAGTCTGGCATTGCAGACATTTGGAGCATTGGCTATGACGACGTTCAGACCATTTTTTCCTACCATCTTATTCCAGCCTCGCTGAAAGGATCTGACTTTGAGGCCATGGGATCGGCGACGATTCCCACATTTCTGGAAACGGAGCAGTACAACAACCGAGGCGCAGGAGAGGTCATCAAGGACATGTTTGGAAACGATGCGACTGGTCAAGTTGTGATTGCTACACCCTCCACGACGAGCAAGAAGCACAGACGAGCCAACACCAACCCAACCACGGTTGACCTCAGAGCAGGTCTTGCCCAAGATGTTACCATGACGGCGATTGATGGCACATGGGGGTCTAAAGGCGTTAATTCATTCCACATGGTTGACGAGTGCGTCCCATCGGCCCATTGCTTCTGAAAATGCGCTAATTGATATCCACAGTGTGCTTGCACCCCCTGTCATTTGCTCCACGACAGTCCGTACCATCGGGGATGACAGGTTGACAGCGCTGGACACGGCACTGAACAAGACCAACCTTTGGAACAAGATTAACACAACTCCAAACATCTCTTGCCTCAGCCCTTCAACCGAGGCTTTCAAGAATGACGGAAACCCTCAGGACAAACCAGTTGGAGATGAGCTGGAGGACCTCATGTTGTGAGTGACCCTTTACTGATACCCTTGCATCCATACACTCCTGGACACTCTGGCTAACTCTTTTTAGCTCTCATTACCTCAACCATACCACATATACAGATGAGCTCCAAGATGGCCAGGTGTTTCACACAATGTACAACACCGTCATCACTGTTCATATCAAGGGGAGCGACATCTACTTTAACAACGCCAAAATCATCAAGCCAAATGTCCTGACCAGCAACGGCGTTCTTCACATGTGAGTTGCCACCTGCATTGCACTTGCAAACGTGCCCAGGCTCGAAATTTGCGTGTACTAATTCATGTCACAGTTTGGACTCTGTCATTAAACCCGAATCCAGCAAGACGAGTGGTTCAGATTCAAGCTCTACATCTTCTGCATCCAGCTCCAGCACAGATAGTTCGAAGGATTCGAGTGGGGCGAATATTGCAGCCATTACGCAGTATGGACTGGTTACTATGGTGGTTGCTCTCTTGATGGTGTAACAATGTGTATGAATTTATGAATAAACGTGATAGCATTGGGGAAACGGCATTTGGGACGACTCTGCAATACTCGGGCGAGTTGGCGAAATAGGAAAAGGATTTAATGTCTTGCAATAACTGGCCATGAAGTTGCCCCAAACAAGTCCGTACCACGAACATGGTGAAATGTGAACGAGTTTCGCTTGGGGATCTACCTCTTGATTGGAAGATGTTCTGTTATTCACTTGGAACTAACCCTTTTGTCTTTTGACTGCCACTTTAATTATCCTAATCCTATTGGCATGTGTGATGCATTTACCAACTGGTGAATCTTGGGGGCTATGACCTGGGAAAATTGAATTGGGGTCGAAAAGCGATGTTGTCACAATTGTAAATGATGTTGGGCTTGCGCTGACAGATGATCCTCTGTCAGAATGTGTCTATTAAAACATGGATAATTTAGTCTAAAAATACAAACTAGGGTATATGACAATACAAGAAGCCTCAAAGTATTACCTGCCACGAACAAGAAAAGGATGGGCCTCTGTGTTGAACACATAATCTCCGCCGGTGCTATCGTTGAGGGAGATTTGTACAGGCGACTCGGGTGTGAAGATGAGATAGAGGTACTTGAGCGTTTCCGCCAGCCAAAAGCTCTCCATGCTATTAATAGGAATTGTGCCATCGGTCTGCATGACATCATCCAGGCTAGCGTAAGCACCGTCCTGGGTGCGACACGCCCGCGCAATGTTCTCGTATGCCTGCCACGCCATGTCTTGCCACTTGGAGTCGCCCGTCAAGCGATACGCATAGTACAGACTCTCGATTGTCTCGGGCCGCAGCACGTAGACGCCGTTTGTCGTGTAGAAGCCAGCCTTGGCGTAGAATTCCGTCTGGTTCTGGGGTGGCTGTCGGTTGTACGTGTCGTTTTGGGCGAGCTTGGGGTCAACCCATCGGAAAATCTCAGGACCCATGCCAACGGGCGCTTCAAGGTAGTTGTTGAAGTACGACTCGGTGATCTGGAGCCCAAACTCGGTGTACTTGTCTTCGCCAAGGAGAACACCGCCGAGAATAAAGTTGCCGCCTGCAAAGCTCGCCACTTGGGGGTTTGTTCCGTCAGCTCCTGGTTCGGTTGGGCAATAGGGATCACACTTACAGTGAGTGGACACAGGAGATGTTCTGTTTCCGTTGAATTGCGACAAATATGTCAGATCCGGCCGAGTTGAGGGGTGAGAAGCCAAGTGGGCCATTGTTGACTCTGCGGCCAGCACCCATCGGTCCTTGTACTCTGCAAACTCCACGGGATCGTACTGATACATTTTAATCAGGTACTCGTAGAAGCTATCCGTGCCTCCGGACCATCCGCCCCTGCTATCCAAGAATGAGCCGTTCCCGGTAGAGATCGTAGCGCCGACAAGACCAGGCCATGCCTCGGGACTTCCCTTGGGATTAGTCAGATGCGACTCGCCTTTTTGCACAAGCTCGGCGTATTTCGTATCTCCGGATAGGTCACTCAAGCGCGTCCACTCCATAACCAGCGTTCCGGATCCAGCAAGGCTGTTGTTTGGAGAATTGCTGTTCATTCTAACGGGATTGAGGTAGACCTCTGGGTCTGGGAGGCCACTGGCAGTGTCAAAGGCGATGCTGATGCTATCGGCAAGACTCTTGGCCTGAGTCAAGAGAAGGTCGACCTGGGAAGAATCGATTCCATCTTGCTTCAGGGGGCCTTTGAGCAGGTCATATGCTAAAATAAAATTAATAAATGCTCATTTTTGGCGGACCAGACGTGATATTTGTCATAAGTACTCTCTTGACGGGGACTTACCTGAAATGAGCCCACCGAGATATCGGATCGTGGTCTCAAAAACGGAAATGGGATCATTTGCCTCCTTCGTGGTACTGAAATCGATCTTGGCGATGTGATCTAGCATTTGGTTTATCGTCTCAGCCTCGCCCATAATGACGGCGGTGTCGAGACAGTCCACGACCGTTACACCCCACCCATTCCTAACAAGCCACCCTCATTAGAATTTATTCGCCAGCACCAGCACCTATAATTGAACGATGGATAAAAGGCTTGGCAAAAAATACCTGTCGTCCTCGTAGTTTGTTCCATTGTCATTCGGTAGCGGATCAAGAGTATCATGCGGGAAGGCTTGCTTGTAGTACGCATTCCATGAGGTGCGGAACGCGTTCTTGATAGCATCAGACCTGGCGTTGTTGGTTTTTGCCTTTGCACTGTCTACGCTAGATGGGAGAGCGAGCGTTGTGGCGGCAAGAGGGAGCAAGAAAACTGCGTTGAAATACATGATGCGCCTGTGTGGCTAAGACACGCGACTACGAAAGGAGGGTGAGTGAAATTTAGAGAATGAGCACAGAGAAGGAATACAGAATACGCGACGTGATCTGGCTTGGTTTTTGGGTCTTTCACGATTCACTACTAATTTACAATAACAAAATTTGGACTGCAATTTGTGCCTTGGTGCTTTGGGCGGCTTCTCCAAATTAGCTCGTCTCATGGCGATCTTCATTTAATATGCTGATACCATGCGCCTATCCGACCGCGAGGCTGCCGTACTATTGCTGCGCGCTGAGACGTGTCGCTTGGATGAATGGCCGGACCATTCCGAACTTTTCTCAAACGGCCATGGACCATGACCTCATGGGCTAATTATGGTAGCATTGTCCAGAGATTGCACCCACTACGTCGCGCGTATCCCAAGACGATGTTTGGTGGCATAAATTAATGCCGAAGCACCAGGCCTTCATTCCCTTTTTTGTTTCTTTCCTAGGACTGTGCCGCCCATCCTCCAGGCCCTGTGGTTACTTTTTCTCATTACTCGCAGGTGAATCAGATCAATCAATCTCATTCTGACACCAACGCTTGGGCCAAGTAATCATTGAGCACGTCCCCGCACATCATGCTGCCGGTATGTCACTCAAATCATGCACTTCGAATGTGACATTTGAGTGGCCACAGCTAGAGTCCAAAATTCTCCTGCACAGCACTTTTGCAAAACCGAGGGTGTGCCCAACAGAATTCGGAATCAAAAAGCAAATCCCGGACTAATCTTCACGGAGAGGTTCTTCCGATGAAACCACGCAATGATACATTGACCAATATCTATCTACCTTGACTCCGGCCAAAACAAAACAAAACAAATTACTGGTTGCCATCAATGATACTTGTCGCGTTGTTCAAGACCGGGGAGCAACTCAGTTTGTTTGGTCCTGCTAACGCGCGAGGGCAGTCGCTATCACATGTTGCATTTTGGCTCAGGTCCATCTCATTGACGCTATTCCCACAAATAATTGCGCGTGCAAAGTGGGGGACTTCTTTTCTTAGTTGCGAATCATAAGGCTCAATTAAGTTTGATATATAATTTATTAAGTGTACACAATAGCAATTTTACTGGACCAAGTCCTCTACACGTTTCAGGATCGCCAACGATTTGAGAGATGCATCCCACTCAGTACAAACTCCGCAAACGTAAGACGCCCTTGAAGTGGTCATATCACTTCATTCAGCAGTATCCTCATTCAGCTCATCCACAGGCCTCATACTAAAGAAACGGCCAGCGCCCATCTGGCTACGACCAACCACCGCCTTGGCTCGCTCGATGGTCAATCCTTGATATGCCATAATGGCATCAAAAATTGTCCACTTGTTGCTAAACGCCTTAACCATCGCTTTGTAGAGATCAGCGGCCTCTTGAAAGGCGGTGTTGGCACCTACGCCTCCAACTGGCAGCATTGGATGAGCAGCATCCCCCAAGAGTGTAATGGGCCCGTTGACAAGTCGGTTTCCTCCTTCACCTGGACTTTCAAGACTCTCCCACTGCTGTACCAAGTTATCGACAGAGCAGGTATGCAGCATCAGCGTTGCCGTGGACCCCTTATCCTGTTCGTCCAGGATGAGACGAACAGATTTATTCCAGGACTCTGTCAATTCCAAAGACAGCTTGCATGACTCGTCGGCACTCAAACCCAGCACATGCAGGTCCTCGCGCGTCGAATAATCTTTTCTAAAGACCATAACCCAATAAAGATAGTCTGCAGGCACCTTGAATTGGGAACGGAGTGACGCATCAAGCTTGGGGTCGCTGAACTTCATCGAATCACACAGCATCTTGATACGATTTTCTTTCTCGTCGCCGATAAGGCACATCTCCTGGGTCAAGTTTGCATGCAGCTGCTGCTGAAGATCGGGCGTTATAAACGTCTTTCCGAAAATTGCTCGGCCCTCCGAGTCCAGCAATCTGAGGCCGGGCAGAAGCTGGCGCCGAAGAGCAGAGCGAATGCCGTCGGCTCCAATCAAGACGCTGCCCTCTGCGCTTGATCCATCGGCAAACTGCACCTGGACCGTCCCGTCTGAGTCCACTTGGTACTTTTGAAACTTCTTGCTAAAGGCCACGTAATCCTCCAAGCCGGTCAGCAGGATGGTCCTCAAAATAGTCCTGTCAGCGTTGTAGCTTTTGCCGTCCATAAACTGAGGGGCATGACGCATGGCGTCGGTGGAGGGAGGTGGTGGCCCCGTCCATTTGGTTGGCTCGCCAGAGTGCGCATCAATCCTGGAGCCAAGGTTGTTTGGAACCGGAGCGCACGTGGCCTCAAAGGCATCCCAGAGATGAGCTGGGAGCAGCTTTTGAAGACCTGCGGCGCCGTCAGGCGATATCCGGATCCTGTATCCCTGGGCCCGGAACGCAGCCGATGAGTCGCGCTCAAAAATTTGGAACGGAATGGGAGGGTCGGCGTGCTTGAGGCCCTGAGCCAAGGCGAGACCGGCCAGGCCAGCTCCAATGATGATGATTTTTCCAGATTCAATTTCAGATCCCATTTTGATGATTCTGTCAGCTTCAAAGAGGGGCTCAAACTTTGGATACAAAACGATGGATAAGTCGAGAAGGCGTTGAATGATGAGACTTTAAGATTGTAGACGAATTCGATGACGAACAAGCACCAATTTGAAGGTGCAATGTCTCAATCTTATACCAAGCCAGGCTGATTTCCCATTCTCCATTGAAGCCGCGTTGATGACAGTACTGGCTGTACATGAGGCGTCGCTACAATGTTGTAGATTGACCGGGCCCCAGTTATTTGGCCGAGCCGCCGGCGTCGGGCCCGAGGCTTCCAGCCACGTCAGCCACATTTAGCACTCGGGCCCGAAGGTAGGTCAGAGTGTCGTGCTTACCCTGTAGCCCGGGCCAGGAATTTGCTTCAGAACATGAGGGCACATTATCTTTATAATTACATCTGATATTTGAGAATGAATATTGTGATTTATTTTAATATTCCCTCTGCTTTTGATTTTGACTACGGTTGTTCATTCAATGCCCATCGGACGCCCATCGCGTGGTACAGGCAATGATCCTGTAGTCAAGTGGTCCAGCACAAACCAACATCCAGTTGACTATTCTACCAAAGGTAGCTGGAATACGCGGCAAGATGTCTATTGTCGCTGAATTTTTATAAACTCCATTATCATTGAATTTGGGCTATCCAAGTAGTTTTGCGATGCCCTCGCTCTTGGTTGGCCCATCCGTGAGCCAAGTGGAGGCTTGCCACACTCAGGGCTGGGATTTGAGCAAAACGCGAAACGCGTCTCATGGGAGAGATTTGTCACATTCAACCATTCACATAGACTAAAGATATGATTTGCAACTCAGAGAAAATAGTGTTCCAATCAGAATATCACGCGCGTGGGACTGTGCTGCCCTACCGATTGGCTTTAGTCGTTGAATCCGATTGTAGTCAGCACAAGGGAGCGCGGTGTCATTCTGTTAGCTGTGCGGGCGCATTGCTCATTCTTCAAGAATCTCTTGAATTTGACTAATTTTCTGGCAACTTTGCAATTGAAAGCGTGAGAGAGAGTGCATGATTTGTACAGCTTTCACCTCATGGGTGATAGGCTGACTTTTTCAACGCTGATCAACCCAGGGACGCTGCATTGCCGAGATGCTGAATGGGTATTCGATGCGGTAAACACTCGGTACTGGGATCGATTTTCTAGGATATTTTCAAATGCTGCAACTGGCTATTGTTTCCAAAATACTGCTTTCGCTGGAGCCGGTGTCATTCTGTTTGAGGTTGCGGCGCAGCAAGAGTGAGTGGATGGGACCTGAGGCCTCCGCACACGCCCTGTCCGCAAGAGTGATAGCCTGGAAACTTGTGGGGACATTGTCATGTTTTGGTCACTTCTCGAAAGAAAGCTCGGGCCAAATTCTCGTATAACCTCGTAAAACACAATATACAGTGGAGACTAGCTTTTGCCTTTTCCGCGGTCCTCAGCGTTTCGTTCTCAATTGGCTGGACACAGACCTTCCTTCATTTTATGGAGCTTGATTTGTTTCTGCTGTTGGGCCGGATTTTGTATGCCTTTACGGATATGGAGTGTCCCCCGATAGCTTTTGCCACCCCGTTCCTAGCCCAGCCCTCCTTTTGATCCAACTGATGCCGTTCTCATCTAGAGAGAAGTGGTTGATTCCTGTATTATTTCAATCATCGACCGAATGGTAAGTAAACATTTCCCTCTTGTGAAGAATTGGCTGATACGGCCAAGATAATGACCAAAACCTTCCTCTTCTTATGAAACACCCCCGCCCCTGTTTTTTCTTTCTGCCCCACTTGAAGTTTAGACAGGACTCCACATGCCTGACACGAAAACGAGACCAGACCATCAGACAGAATTTTTTTCTACAAAAGGGAAATCTCAAAAATCATACCGATGAAGAATTACCTGGGCCCCTCTCAACTCTCCCCGTCTTCAACAAAATGTCTACGCGATCTAAATCCAGGGTTGGCCTTTGCAAGCCAAGTACGACCCTGGAATGGGTCTTCTTGGGGGTTGTGGTGGTGCAGGCCGTATTCGCCATGGTTAGTGAGGGGTGAGTGCATCCGTCCACATTCTCGCTTGTTCGCACACGAGAGAGCTGAACTCACATGGAAAATAGAAACGTTATCGTCAAGTACTTTGCTTGGGTCAATGACGAAGCCTACCAGGTCCCTTCGTCTTATCTCGTGCCCACTTCTTTTGCCGTGGTTGCCGCAGGCTGCTTGTTCCAGATTTTCGTCGCTCTTGATTCGTTCAGGATTAAGAACAATATCCAGATTTGGGCACAGTGTATTATAAACATGTGTCTAACCACTGCGATTGGGTTTCAATATCGTCAGGTCAAAGGCGTTGATAAAAATTTGATCGAAAACCACGATAGGTACGGTAACCCACTTGCAAAGCCTGAAGTACCATTTTGGAAATGGGCCCACCCAGCTTTGATTTCTTGCATCGTCGTATCTTCCATATGTAGCATTTCCATGTGCTTTCTAGCGTATCGCCTGCATGTGGAGTTTGCTTGGTCCTTGTACGAGCAAATCAGTCCTGATAGGCGCATGAAGAGACGCCACCTCCAGTACCAGGTGAAGCCACCAGTCACAAAATGCTGACAGAGCTAACATGTTTGAGTAGCTTTATCTCGTATTTCTCAAAATCACTGTGTTCGTTCTCATCTTATTCATCATTACCTATGATTTTGTTTGGGTGCACTATGTCGAGCCTGAATTTTCCTTGACAATATCCATCATGCCTGCCGCTATTATTCATGCCGGTCTAGCTGCATACTGTGCGAAAAGGGAACTCAGGCTCGGAATGGCTTTCATACTTGTAAGTGTTTTTTTCTTTTTCACCAACATGGCCCAGCGACTGATGATGGGTATTGCAGGCTGTTCACGTCGCACTGGTTGTCTACCTAAGTAGTAGGCTGTTCCTCCTAGGTGGTCATGGTTCCGTGTCCAGAACCTTCATGAAGGAGCAAATGGTGCTATTTTCCTCTATCTCACTTCTTTTTGCCATTATGGCAACAATTATGGCAGTACTATGCCTGTTAAATTTTGGTAATGGATTGAAACCACTGCTACTAGGCAAAGGGCGGAAGAGCGCGCCGATGGATGAGCTGGAATTGCACAGCCCCCACTTGATGAATGGTGTTGACTATTGGCCCAAGAATAATCGCTTTGATATGGAATAATGACTTGCATTTGTACTGCAAGAAGGAGATATATTATAAGCCAATGCACTAGTACTACGGCGTTTTACGACGGTTTTGGTCATTTGTATAATAATTAGATCTGGATGGTTTTGATGACTAGATTAGATTAGCCCCCGGCATGATAAAAGATGTAGTAAATACAGTCACAACGATTACTACGCTCTCTCAATTTTCTCGCCAAGGACAATTTTGAGCCTTGCGACGGGTGTGATAAATTATTGCGATATTTTAGAAAATACTACACAGTCATGGGCCTCAAGGCCAGTAATAATATCTCAAAAATCGAAAATTTCCGCGAAGGCATGAAGTGAACACAACCAGCACTTAACCAATTACCCAAACACTGAAGCGTTTCGGGAAATCAGCATGTAGCCATTCCTTTAATTTGTGGGGCAAGAGCTGTTGGACCAGAGTGTATCGGTCACGCTCACGCAGGGTACACCCTTTCGGTAAACTTTGCAAATAATGGCGCTGATTTTATTGATTTATTAGTATGCAAACTTTTTTGTTGGCATATTGATAGGAGAAATTACTGACCTGCCCGTGTTTTCGCCACTGGCGTTTCTCCAGCAAGTGTTTTCAGTAGGAGCTGCCTGGTTGCAGTTGTAGTTGATGAAACCGAAGACAGTAATATCATTGACTACATTTTTCTATATATCACCAAGCATGCAATTAGCCACCTTCTGAAAAAAAAAAGAGGCGATGTGGAGGTCGGGCGCTGGGCAGATGAGACTGGTGACCCTTTGCGTTGAGTCGTAGAATGCGCGGTGAGAGGCAAATGGGGGAAGAGATACGCACAAGCAAAGCTGAATTGGGCCCGGGTTGGGCAATATCACAGGTGGGAAAGTCAGCCTTAGATACTGCAGTCAAGCGGGTAATGCCACCCCGAAAGGCCAGGGTAGCGCCTGCTTCCTCTTGAGCGTTCACGATACCAGCACTGCCGCAGGTGTAAGCTGCCTCGTTTGTGCTCTCTTTGGCGATGAACTGGAATGCGCAGTCCGAGTTGTTAACGCAGGCTCCCTTGCCATCACAGGCTTTGGGATCGACAAGGCCAGCAGAAGCGATGCCACTGAGGGCGAGGACGGATACAATTGGAAAGCGCATGATGAATATTGGTGGTATGGCGGTGATGGCGATCGGCTGGACAATGGATATGAGTGGTATCTGTGGTGATGTCAATGAGGATGGTGGTGGTTTTGAGAGATGTGGATGGTAAATGGCGATTTTCTCGAAGACATTTATGTATTTTAAGCTTGTATTAAGTCAAGATTGATCAGCATAGAGGTTTATGAGATTCAATATGTTTGCAACAGCAGAGCCACTTTTCTGAGGCATACAAGAATTCTAAATTGGGAGGGAATCCTTGCTTCTGTCGCTTAAAATCCCCAGGTTATGTACGGATTGACCAATACTAGGCAAGATGCGGGCTGCGGATCGTCGGAACAAACTCAGGAACTTGAATTCCGCATAATTGTCAGTGCGCCGAAAAGGCGGAGGGATCGCGTGGCGGAGGCCCTAAGCCATTTTAGCGGAGTTAAAAAACTGGACACGGGAAATTTTGAACGTTTGGAATATTCTAATTCACGGGATCTAGGATGATCTATGCTTGTGGAGAAATCTAAGGGCAATTCCGTGCGGTAGTGTTGGTCTATCTCAGGATTCAGGAGAGTGGGCGCGGTGTCAAAAGCAGAGCAACAAAAGACAGTTGCGTATCGATTCTGTCCCCTATTTTAATAAAATAGTATAGAGAACCAAATGAGATGTTTATGTGACGAATTTGCCTGCAAACTATACAGACTGCGCCCCACCGATTGCGAACTGCACGTCAGATTTGTCTGACTATACATGGTGGCATAGACGACGTTTGAAGGAGGGGAGCGACATTGAAAGGCTAATGAAAATGTCGGTGCGGCCCATCGCCTCTAAACTTTCTAGCCGACTGCAGAAAACATGCACAGGCCACTGCAAGCAGCGCAAAGCGATTTTATCTTGATGCACAAATAAAGGGATGTCTTAGAGGCATCAATGCCGGTGAACCCGAACCCTGTAACCTCATTGCCAGTACAAAAGCTTTTGTGCAACACGCTCGTCGTGAGTTCCGACATCAAACTCGAAACTAGACTGTTTGCTTAGAATTGAGACTGCTGACCATTAGTAGTCCAAGAGCAAAATCTATGTTTGGTGTGGGCCTTTGCCGTTGTGCGACAGTATAAGCGATGGTTTGCGGCATCGCGTCAAACCTGGCAAAGGGATACATATCATGCATAGTTGTAAAACCAAAGTAAAGAATGTGGCTACTGTTGCGCCTATGTAGTGGCAATGAATGGCATTTAGAAAGTAACGCGATGATAGCTCGAGGGGCCTCGAGGTTCTAGAATTAGTTAAGAAGGATAGTGAATATTCTACCAGCCGACTCTCTATCATCAAGAAAATGGTGCACATTCTTGATGCTTAGGAATGCGTCTAATCTGAAACTGGGAAACAAAGCAACCACTCAGGTGAGCGATAATTCGTGCCAGACTGTACCTTACTCGTCAGCGGATCTCTGCACCCAAAAAATGGCAGTAAGTAGTCTGATTCATTGTACGGTCAATGGGTAGACTGAGATTAGGTACAAATCTCATAGAAAATGGTTGGTTTCATCACGTGCGGTCTTCTTGGTGCACGAGCAAACAGTTTGGTGAATATGAATGTGGCGCTCTCATATCAGTAGCGTTGCCATATCTACTAATGAGACAAAGCAAACCATAATAATGAAGTGGTCCTCATGTCTCAAAGGAGGCTGGAGAGGGATAAATAAGTCGCCGAAAACGATAAAGCAGAGGACGTGTCTTGTTTGGGATGACAGATCTTTCTCCTTCATGTCCTCGTCTCATATTCAATCATGTCGCCGGCTTTCGATCGTAAACGCAGGTCGAATGCGCATGCTGACGACGTCATTGCTCGCAAACGCAACCGTTGCTTCGGCAAGCCCGCCATCACCCATGACAAGCACGGGCCGCATCGTGGTGGTCCACCTTCGAGCACAGAAATATGCCATCGCTTCCCAATAGAGGAATATGGAGATGATACCGACAATATTGAGGTGATCGGCCATGGGGGCTTTGTTCACGCCCGGTGCCCTTGGTCTTCATCAGAGCCATGCTACTGTGGCTGTTATTCGTGTCACCTTGATTCTTTGATCGTTGCAGTTGACGGAGCCTCCCCTGGTAATGGGACCCCCGCCGCAGTTGCGTCCGGATGTGGCGTGTATTTTGGAGATGCCAAAGACGGCTGTCTACGGAAGAACATGTCTTTTCGAGTACCCAACGATCCGGATTACCAGCACACCAGTCAGCGGGCGGAGCTGCATGCCGCCATTGCCGGGGTGAAGATCGCCACGGGCTTTGCAACCTGCGGGGGACAGTGGCCGTGTGACTCATCATGCTCGAGGCACTGCAAGATGACACATCTTATCGTCAAGTCCGATTCTGCATACTTGGTTAATGGAATCACAAAATCCATAAATAAGTGGATGCAAAATGGCTGGCTTACGGTGAAGAGGACGCCTGTTAGAAACAGGGACCTATGGGAGGAGCTGGTGGATGCAATCGATGTATTGGAGGATTTCGAAGTTAGTGTGGGATTTTGGTTGGTGCCACGTGAAGAGAATTCGCGTGCTGATGCGCTCGCTGTCTTGGGGGTTGATTCTAAACGTGTATTTCTTGATCGGGGATAGCTTGGAAAGTAGTGAAACCAGAAGCTTATGAAATGCATTTTCCATGATGGAGAATTGAAAGGATATTTTTGGAGTGAAAGCGCGTTTTTGATAAGATTTTGGGTGTTGTGCATGTAAAACAGATGAGGCATTATAACGAGGGGAATATTTTAGATCGGCCTAGAGATAAGCCGAATATCTTGTGGAGAAATCTGCTGGGTAGCCCTCTCATCGTGTTTACAAGTAACCACTCAGTAGAGAGTGTCGCGCTTTTAGGCCATCTGCATGGGTCGAATGATTCCCAAAAATTAGTTCTGGGCTGTTGTGGTCCTAGCTGTGGCCTGAGCATCCACCGAGGAGTGCATATTGATAATGAACTTGCTGGAACTTAAGAATATAATCATGAAAATAAAAGGCAGATTGGTAACAAATTTAATTTAGGTGACTACCGCATCTCGTTCTGAGCCAAAGCTTGTGCAACAGCAAGCAACAAGGATAGAATATTTTCCGAAGACTGTGTTATCTTACATTGCAAATTGCTAAATGACTCTGGAAAGCAAGGAGATCCGGGTGGTCAAAATACCCACACTTGCAACTATAATTGTCATTGCTTAAAAGAAGTCCCCCACAATTTTCTGCCAAATGTCTTTCCATACCTTCACGAGTCACTATTCTCGCGCTGCACATACATCTAAACAAAGGTGTACCGTTTCTTGTAGAAGGCATTTTTTGTATGTTATTGAGTTGGTTGTAATTGTAATCGAGAACTTTCTTGTCGTTGTTATTGCAGTTGGTCGTGGTTGGAATGATGAAGTCGGCGTTGGGCTTCTCCAGCATGGCGAGTTCTCTAGTTAAATAGATGTAAAAAATGGCAGGCGTTGAGGGATTCAGATAGGTGGATGGAGGAGATGAATTCTTGTCACTGTCGGCGGTTGATGGAGGCTCTTTGCAATGAATTCTTTTTATTTTATTTTATTTCTAACCTTTGCATTGTCTGCATTGTTGCTCCGCTAAGTAGAGGACAAAACAGGTAATGGCTTGTTTGATGCAAATACAAAACAACAATATGTCAAAGTAGCATTGGATTTCTGGTGTACAACATGGTTGACATATATTCACAGAGAAGCAGGCCAATAATTGACCAATATTTTGGGTTTCAATATTTCCCTTGCAATGATTGACTTTATTCCTTTCCAAGTCGCTACTACAACTTTTGATGTACAGGAAAAGCAGGCCTCTCGTAAACAACCAAATCCTCAAGTGCTACTTCTCCACAAATCCATCTCGTTGTACATTATTGCAACGGGAAATTTCCTTTGTCAACTTCTCAGACGCTGTTAAAAATAGTTAGCGTGATGGCTCGAAAAACAATCAGTTAAAACGCACCTCCCCCGGAAATATTGATTTGACGCTTAGCAAAAGCAAAGGTAGTTTGCAATTCCACCGTCACCACCGGGGATACATCTTCCACCGTTACCCTCGCAGTCGGTCTTGCAGCCGGTCAAGTTGTTGGTAAAATATTTACCGCATGGTGCGCTGGCGACTGCGGTGGTTGTAGATACAGCAGCCGCGGAAGCCACGGTGGCCGAGAGAGCAAGAACGACAAGGTTGGAGATTTGCATTTTGATCAAGGTATGTTTCAAAATATATGAATGATGCTGGTTGAAGAAGATATGGATGGGAGAAGGTGATGGAATTGGGTATTTATACCTGGAGAAATACAGCAAACTGATTGACTTTGGTGATGCTGCTTATACGAAGCCTGCATAGTGTGAGGCTGCTAAGCGCGGGATTTAGACATGGAAATGGATGGTGTTCCTTGACGCTAATATGTGTCCATACTTTTCATGCTGTCGAATTAGAGTGCGGGGGCCCCTTCATTTGGTGCCATTTCATACATGGGAGTTGGCCCTATACGAATGATAGGTTCAACCGCGAGATGTTAAGCCTTTTTCCTTTAGCGATGAGATATTCCGCTAAATTAATTCCTATCGATTGTGATTCTTCTTTTTTCTTTTTTAGAATTATCATCTGAATTCACTTCTTCCTGTGGATCTTCCACGTCTCTGAGCAGTGTGGCCTACGGCACTGCAACTGTGGGCGAAAAGCCGCTCCCGTAATGACAATGTACCAGATCCACAACGGCAAAAGCTAGGCAAAATTTGGACAGTCCTCGGCTTCTTCGCTACTTTAGATCAGATGATAATCTTATCTGATCCCATTTCTTCAGCTTTGCCCCTCAATACCAGGGATCGGCCGCTTAGAGCCGATGCATCGTGCCCCCACTGGGCAGCGGGCTAAAAGCGGAGATGTTTACTCATCGATTATGTATAGGCAACGGGCCGTGGCTAATGCATATGGATCGTGATTTGCGTGGGGGTTTATGGGTGGGTATCTAAAAATACATGTTCAACCGCTCATAGGAATTGGGCCTAAATTCTAATAGCATTGAGTTGGACAAATTGCGGCATAGGTATCAACCGACGATCGCTTTGGTCCCACTTCGTGCCTAGTACATCATCAAAGCACACTAGTTTTAATTAATTAATTAATTTATATTAATTTATATCTATTTATTTGTTGTAGGTAAGTCCCGGTCTCAAGGATGATGCAGTTAAGGTCACAAATATAGCAGCTGCCATAATAGGGTCTTCTGGTTGCAATTATGATCGTTGTTCTTTTTAATCTAACTAGAGAGAGCCTCTTTTGGAGTTGCAGGGAGGTCACCTGACCTTCTTGATCTCGCTTCCTACCGCCTTTATGCTAGGCACCCAAACGGTGCCTCAGGCCCTCATGAATGTAATCCCTTGGGTATGAATTCACTGTTCCAACCCTAACAAGACAATTCGAATAGATAAATGGGCTGTAAAACGTCAGGATATGCACACATCACTACTCAGATCAATCTTCGATCCATCTGCATGACCCATAACTCGATCGTACCTATACACGTATACTGATACGGCATTGTTGTCAAGGGGACTGGCACTAAGACTTTGAACAGAGACTACGTATTTTGTTAAAGGGGCGACGTAAAATAGGAAAATGGTAAATAATGCTTCAGCTGTGGCTGGGGTCCATTCAAAGCCAAATAAAAACTTGAGAAACACGGGGACCTCGGTTGGTATCAATAAAAGATTCGAGAGCATGAAACGTCCTCAACTTCTTAAAATACAGTCACTATAACTGACTGATGAAGGTACCAACTTTGTGCGTAATCGCTGGAGAATAGGCAGGGATCTGAATGCACTAGTAACAAAGGGAAATGATGGGCGAGTCACGGATGCGGCAAATAAGTGATGAAAAGAGCCCGCCGCAATCAAATAGGCAAATAGTCATTTCCACAAGCCATCCGAGGCAATTATATAGAAAACAAACTCAAGCGAAAACTAAACCAGGATAGCCCTTCTTCTTCATCTCATCGCATCGTCTTCGGTATTCCTGTACACTTCCACCATACCTCGCCACCGTTCTGACACTCTTCCCCTCGACATTGGTGTTGACACCGGTGATCCAACTGTCCACTTCATTGGCCAGTCCGCCTTGCCCACATTCGACAACATGGTCGGTCCATTCATTGCAGGCCTTCTCTGAGGCCTCGGCATACTTGTACCCATTGTCGTAGCAGTGCTCAAGCAGACCCATGACGACCTCGACGGACCGCTCGATGCTGCGAGGAATATTTCCGAAGGGCTGATGAGGCCCAAGAACCATGAACATGTTGGGCATGTCGTGGCTCAAGATACCCAAGGTCGTGCTGGGTCTGTGGTCGAGCCAGAGGGCCTGTCTTCCTTTCTCGGACTGGCTGCTTCCGAGGAGAGGTCGACCGCTCTTGGACTGCCAATCAATCCTAGAAAATGACCCTGTAATTGCATCGAACCCGGTGGCAAATATGAGAACATCAAGCTCGTGCATTTTCCCGTCAGAAGTCGTGATGCCGTCTGCCGACACGGTGGTAATTGGCGCTTCCTTGAGGTCGACTAGATGCACGTTGGGCTTATTGAAAGCTTCGTAATATCCGCTTTCTAGAGGGACTCTTCGCGTACCAAAACCATGATCCTTGGGGACTAGTTTCTCTGCAAGCACCGGGTCTGCAATCCTGGCGCGTATCTTTTCCGCCATCCAGTCGGAATAGAGCTTGTTGGCCTCGCGGTCAACATACGTGTCGCTAAAAACACCAAGCCACTTCCCAAACCCAGGTTGATTGTAAAGACTTTCCCACAAAGCAATGCGCTCTTCGTCAGACACTTCGGAAGACTTGCGGGGGTCGGGCTTGTACAGGAAGCCAGAAGGTGTATCGGCACAGCGCTGAAAGACACCATCATATTCTGCCTTGTACGCCTCCATCTGCTCCTTGGAGATCTCAAAATTGCGAAGGGGCGCCGCCCATGTGGCCGTGCGCTGGAAGACGGAGACTGACTCAATGCTGGGCTCCTTGGAAAGTTCGGTGATGGTCTGAATGCCGGTGGCACCGGTCCCAATCACACCAACACGCTTGCCCTTGAGATCGCGGCTAATAACCAGATCTTTGGGAAATCGTGATGTATGAAATGACTGTCCTTGAAAATTGTCGAGACCCGAAATATTCGGGTTCGTAGGGTTGGAAAGAACACCCAGACAGCTAATGAAGAAGCGGGCCTCATACTGGACACCAGCGGAATCCTTGAATTGCCAAACGCCTCTCTCCGTGTCCCACCGAGCAGTAATTATTGTTGTGTTGAACTTGATGCTGCTTCGAAGATTGTGCTTGTCGGCAAAGCGCTCAATGTATCTAAGTGTCTCAGGCTGAGGCGCAAAGGCCTCCTTCCAATCCCATTCCTGCAGCAACTCCTTGTCTCATGTCAATTGATAAGAAATGGTGTCGGAATCGAAACGAGCTCCGGGGTAGCAGTTCCAGTACCACGTTCCGCCGACGCTTGGGCCAGCCTCCAAGACCCTGGCCTTCCAGGAGGGGAAGCGCTGTCGGACATTGTAGAGACTGGAGAGGCCCGAAAGTCCGGCGCCAATGATGAGCACATCGTACGTTTCCCTGTCAAGAGAACCCATTTTTGTAAAAAAGCGCAATTGTAAATAGAAGGGTGGTCGATTTGTTTGATTAAAAAAAGTAATAATTCGAATTGTTGTTGAGCTTCGGATGAGTGTTTTAAGTCCACCATCACGGCAAAAGAAGAGAAGGGCTCGCTCCATACCATCGGTTGCTATCCTTGCTCGGACGCTGAGTTGACAAGCAGGGAGGCAGTTAATTCCGTAATCGGCCTAGCCCCCTCTAGATTGGAAGTCATCTCCACTCTGTTGAATGTGGCAAGTATCCCCAGAGGCAGGTAAAAGAAGCTAGTGAGTGGGCCACCACCGCCTTGGCTCCGAACTGAGGGACCAACTCTGCTTTACAGTTGCAACGAACGTGTCAAAGCCGTTATCATGGGCTGATCTCACTATGTGCTCAAAGCGTATGTGGGGACAGCGTATTAGAAAGAATTACTCCCTTGAGTTGAGTGGAGGTAAGGGCAGTCTCGCTATCATGTGCGAATAACAGTTTGACACAGCGGGTCACTAGGAACCGGACTCGATGTAGTAGGATTGAAATGATTCACGGAGGGTGCAACATCAATTTGGGTTGGAATCAAGTAAATAGATTAATTTGAGTACGCCCTGATTTGTTCTGCCTAACGCTGTGTGTAACCACCATCTACAACCAATCCAGTCCCGGCCACAAAAGAGCTTCTACCACCTGAGAGATACAAGACACCATCGGCAATCTCTCGCGGTTTACCCATGCGGGCCATTGGAACCGCCCCCTTGACTCGCTCAATCATGGCCTCCAAAACCATCGGGTTGCGCGTCGTCATTGGCGTCTCCGTATATCCGGGGCAAACGGCATTGATGCGCAGGCCGTCTTGCGCGTAATCTTCCGAAGCCGTTCGCACCAGGCCCATGACACCATGCTTGGTTGCCGTGTACGCCGTCGACATTGGCAGGCCGACTACGCCCTGGATAGAGCTAAACAAGACAATGGAGCCCTTCTGCAGAGGCCGGCCATCAATGCTTGATGGGATGGGATCTTGCTTCAGCATGATCTGCGCTGCAGCCTGCAAAACATAGAAAGACCCGGTCAAGTTAATGTCAACGATTCGCTGCCAATCCTCGGCCTCGGCGAAGGCAGCACCGCCCTTGTGCTTCATGGTAATACCGGCGGCATTGACAACGTAGTCCAGGCGACCAAATTCCTTGGCAGCCGCTTGCACGGCATTATTGACTTCGTCCTGGTTTTTGATGTTCACGGTGTAGACGATGACACGAAAGCCTTCATTTTTGTGGCCAATTTTAGCTTGCTGTTGTTCAATTTCCGTCTTGGCCTGGAGGAGAGCTTCGTGATTAATGTCGAGCAATGCTACTCCGGCGGCGCCCTCGTCGGCAAAGGCTTCGGCACAGGCTTTGCCAATCCCGGAAGCCGCACCGCTAACAAGAGCAAATCCGGGGACATCCATGTTGCGTGATTTGAAGTAGAGGGGTAAATCTAAGAAGTCTTGATGGTGTATGGTAAGATTATTTCCTTTGATCGAATCATTTGTCATGAATATTGGGAGTTTAAATATGTAGCTAGGCATGGGCGCAATCAGTGCCTCTGGGGAAACCTACCTGTTTGGGTCATCATGATAGTGCTGGTTGCGATGACCTTTGCGTGGAATCACATTTGCATAGAATATCGGAGAGACCCATTATTTGCGGGGTGATCTTCACAAAATGATGCATCACATTGTAGAAGATGTTTTTTTGGATGTCTTTGATAGCATGGGATTTGGAGGAAAATGCGCTAACAGCTCTTGCACTCCGATGAATTGCTCGACTTGGGCGAACAAGATAAGCCTTATTATTGCGGGGTTGTTTTCATAAGCATTCTATGTGTTATTTTACAATATAGCGTCCATTAATATAGACCAGACGATGCGATAACATTTCCGAGGACGGGTTGCACCGCTAATTGATGCCTTCCCAAGATAGAACCGGCTTGACGACCTGGAAGATTGCATTAGAGCCAATTTTACACCTATTGGACCTGCCCCTGACAGAGGCAAGAGTAGACACAAGGAATATAGATGACTTACTTTTCCTTTCTTAAGATCGTCGATAGCCCGCGCGAAGTCTGTCGCAGGATAGACCTTGGCCAACCGATCGAGCGGCACTTTCCCCTCGCGGTACAGACGAATCATCTCGAGTATGAACTTGTTTTCGGAGTGAATTAGTAAATGTTACATCTGAGAGAAAGTGTTGCCCACCTTCTTGGGATCTGACGCCCCTTCGGTCACACCAACCAGGCGCAAGCTTTTACCAACAAAAGCCGAAGGCTGGATTTCTATCTTGGCGTCCGGCGCCGCCGCACCAACAAGTGCCAGAGTTCCGCCGTGAGCCAGTGCATGAACTGATGCTTCAAGAAGAACTCTGACCGAAGTCGTATCTACGATAAAGTCGACGCCGTTGGGCAGCACTTCCTTGATGGCAGCATTGAGGTCGGTGTTCGTCTTGGAGTTGATGGTGTATTTCGCTCCGAGCTCTGACGCAATCTTGAGCTTTTCATCCAGAATATCGACAGCAACGACGTTCTCCAACCCCAGCGACTTTGCTGCAAGCATAGTGGCAAGTCCAACGGACCCTGCTCCCAAAATTGCGATTGAGTCGTGGCTCTTTGGTTTCAGCACATTCAAGACAGTCCCCGCCCCAGTCATGTATCCACATGATAAAGGAGCAAAGATGGCAAGCTCTTCCGGGAGCACATCCACCTTGACGGTCGAGCTCAGAGGCACAATGGCCATTTTGCTAAAGGACGATTGTCCAAAAAAACTGACCATAGACGCCCGTTTTGTCGGGCAAGGAAATGGGCGACGTTCCATCATCGCATGCAGTCAAAAACACGTTGAGCAGGCCGATGGAAGGGCATGATCCATTGCGTCCCTCTGAGCAGGGTCTGCAGTCCCCACACGAGCGGAAAGTCAGCTGAACCAAGTCGCCAGGCGCCAGGCGTTCCTTGGGCACACCAGAACCAACTTGGCGTACGATGCCGGCGCCTTCATGACCCACAACAGCCGGGAATCTCTGCACGGGTATCAAGCCGCTTTGAACAGATAGGTTCTATCCAAGATTTTAATCAGCAATGGTAAGTTGGAGAGAAAGTGCTCGTCGAAAATGCACACACTGTGGCAGATTCCTGTGTATTTCATTTCCACTAGGACTTCATTCTCTTGGACTCCATCCAGGACAACATCCGTCAAAACGAATGGAGTCTTGGGTTCTTTAAGCACATAGGCTTTGGTTTGAATGCCTCGTACTTTAGCCATTCTCTTGTTGAGTCCTAATTGAGTTGTATTCCGAAAGAGAGTGAGAGCGCTTTCGCGGATCGTCCAAGTGGGTAGAGGCAGATGCTAATGATGATTCAGGTATGTGCAACCCTGATGGCGGCTGGCCACGATCGCATATAAACAGGTGAGATTGAATACCGCTACCTTTCATACAAGCAATGAATATACGTATGTTCAATGTGTTGCACTCAAACTCGGGATCAAGCAGGAGCCCGAAAACCGCTGGGGTCGGAGTTAATTCTCAAGGCAAAGGGTCGATTTGGTCCGGCACGGTAAACCATGTCGTTTAGCTCAGCGATTGACTACCAAAGCATGTACTATTGCCAAACTCGGGATCGTGTAATTACCCGAGGGGCCGTTGGTGTCGTCGCCCCCGCTGCATTATTGGTGTTTTCCCCCACTATTTAGTGCGTGTTGAATCAGCGTTCCCCGCAATGGAAGGCCAGTAAAGAAACTCTCGTTAATAGTGGCCTTTGCACGGCTTGTTGCCTTGTGCCAGAAAAAACCCCGGCGGTCACTTTTCATCTTTGAGCTCTGTCTTCTCTTCGCGTGTCGCAATTAGTGTGTGGTGTGGTCAATCACCACCATCCGAAAATCATCGCGGGGTCACATTAAGATATATTTTTTCATTTGGCCGACAATATTTCTCCACACAATCAATATTTGAACATAACCTGTGGATGCATGCGAGATTACAACAGAGACAAACCAGCACAATGGCCCGACGGGCACTTGTCGATAGCCAAAATCTGCCATCACGCATGTGTTAGCGCATCGCTGGGCCCACGTCCAGTCGATTCGATTGCCCAAACATGGCCAGATCGTTGTCCGTAGTCATTGTACCAGCCAATTAATTCCCTGATTTCACTGAAAATTTTATAAAGTAGGCAGATTGGGTTAAGGTAGAATACCAAGCATAATTTATATTTTGCTTTTGATGTAGTAAACCTCCCGTGTACAGTGACCGGATCATTTGCAAGCCGATTTCTTTTATGAAAGGCTCGTAGCACCGTCTCTCACAAATCAGGTTAGCACACCCATCCCCCATCCACGTTGTAAACGGCTCCTGTCACAAAGGAGGCAGCATCGCTCAATAGGAACGCAATGACGCGTGCGATTTCGATTGGCTCTGCTCTTCTCTTCTGCGCAGTATGCTGCAAACCACGCTTGACATGTTCTGGATCTTCGCTAGCTGACATTGGCGTATTGACGGATCCTGTACCAGTTAGAGTCGAATTGCTCCTTCTAGATGCGATTTATTTTTGGCTCAAGACATACCAGGCGACACGCAATTCACTCTAATATCCTCATTTTCCTTGGCTGCAGTCCGAGTCAGACCGATGACGGCAGCCTTGCTTGCACAGTAGGCCGAATTTCCAGGCGCACCAAACTGTCCGAAAACACTTGCGGCCGAAACCTAATGCAACCTTTTAGCGGCAGAAATTTGGATTGAGCACCTCACTCACGATGCTTCCTCCAGGCTCGATGGCATTCAATTGGGCTCGTAAGCAGTTGAACACACCCTTTACGTTGACGGCAAAGGTCATGTCCCAATCATCGTCGGCTACTTCAGTCACCGGCATGGCCTTGCGAATCACGCCAGCCATGTTCACGGCCCCGTTCACCTTTCCAAACTTTTCTTTGGTTGCGTTGATCCATGAATCGACTGCCTTGCTGTCGCGCACATCAACCACCGTGCACAGGTGCTTGTCGCTGTTGTGGAGCGACTCGACTGCCTGCTTGAGCGCATCCTCGTCGATATCGGCGAGAGAAATGTAACCGCCCTGGTCTGCTAGGAGCTTCGCAGTAGCGAGACCCATGCCAGAAGCGGCGCCAGTAATTGCAATCTGTTGTCGATTATGTTAGTGAGAGCAATGATGTGTATGTTGAATTCCCATCGTACCACTTTACCCTGGAACGGCATTGTTGATTTGGATTTCAATGTCACATGCAAGGATGTATGATAAAACAAGAAGACGTGACCAGAGACTTATCGCTCGATTATCCAGGTTATAATTGTGAAGTCGTTGATCATCTGGCAAGAGTTGCCTAGTTAGTCTAGGTACCCTAATTGATCGACCATCCCTTTTTGGCGAGGAAGTTATCCCCTCTTACGCAACTAAATACTAAATCGCGACCAAATCGGGCAATGGACAACCCGAGCTTACTTTGTGACATCTTTTCACGCAGGAGCAGGTCAAATGCGGTTTTGTTATCAATTAAGGGATTTTTATTGACATCGCTGGTTCATTACCCGAAGCCTACCCTGCAACGGCTCCGCTGCATCAGATCTATCCATGTCGCCCCTGTCCCATTCAGGCTACTCTTTTCGTGCCAGACGCGTTCAATGACTAGGAGCACGTCTTGGAATGTTTGGAATCCAGTTTGTCTAGAAAATCCTCTAAACCAGGTAGAAAATGCCTTTTGTGTTTGTTCATCTTCTGCCTCGCATGCCGCGATGAATGCTGGCCAAACAAACCCTGCAGCTCCATGCACTGTTTTGTCATCTGCGGGGACGGATCGCAAAAGAGCGCTCAACACGTCTGTAACCTTATTCTGCAATAATGAAGAGTCGAGATTGTATATTCTTCGATAGACCCCCATGGGTGGGGGATACGCTCGTCTTTCAGTGACTTCACATTGAGGGATGAGTTGAATATTATAAATTGCCCAGTTTATTTTCCTATACCTCATAACGCCTAATAATACAGCCCAATAACCGACCCAACCCAGCCTGACCCGACCCGACCCGACCCATCCTAACCCAACACATCCTGACCTCTGTGCACAGGCCTCTGTGAAGCCCTTTTGTGTATTGTTTGTGCAGCAGCTGCCCTTAGGCACACATCTTAACAACCTCCAAGCAGTAGAGTAGCTCTAGGAACCAAGGCTTATATTAGTTTAATTGTATATCGTCCAAGAATCACTATTACTTATTATCTAAGAGGATTCCCTTTTAATATATATACAATAGGTTATTGACCTCTTCCTGTTAGTCTTATATAAAGTTATATATATCTTTAATTAGATATATATCTAAAATTAGATTATAGCTAAATCTTATTAGCTATAGGCAATCTATGAGAAAGAGATAAATATTTTTAAATAAGAATCCTAATAGTTAGTTTTGCTCTATTAGCCTAAGTAAGCCTATTGCCTTTAATTCCTTAATATATAGCTTAAGGTTAATATTCTTAGGGATATATAAAAGCTTATATATATACTATTTAATAATAAAGAAATTTCTAGTAATCTTATCTACTAATATATAATAAATATTTTTAAGGGCTATATTATATAAATATTATTATTATTATTTAATTATTTTTTTATAATAAATTAAATTAAGCTAAATTAGTAGGATAAGTAAAAAAGGGCTCTTTTATTAAATTATTATTAGATTTTAAAAATATTTTTCTAGATATTAAAATCTTTACCTTAAAGTTTTCTATTAAACTAAGATCTTAATAAACCTTAAATGTATGGCACAATGGGTACTTGGGCCATAAAACCACTTTTTTTATCTGCTCGCTGTACAGGCTGGAGCTGGATGTATCTAGAAATATTCTTCGATAGAAGAATATTTCTAGCGCCGAAAAGGTCGCGTCCAACAGGCATTGCATGGTCAGTTTGTCTGCTGGCAAGTGCTCGATCAAGGCGTGCTCAGCTTCGCGTTTGGCGCGTAGCTGGCCGATGAATTTCTCTATAGATTTGGCACGACTTAGAAATTGGCCCAGCGGTACATTTGGCAATGTTTGCTCGGCAACTGAAGCGTCCTTCTCTTTACCTAAGCGAACAATGAGTGACAACACGAACAGCCAAGGTTCGGGAATGCCGAATATTTCGGGATAAAGCGTGCCGGGCCAAGTGCCGGGCAGCTCAATGTGCAGATCATTTTCCGCAAGCTCCTGGCCCTTGATGGCCTGCATCTCCAGTTCCAAATCACGCCAATTGGGGAGACGGAAGGACAGGCTGTCTGCGCTGTAAGCGCCAAGGCCGCTAGCCTCAATGGTCTGAATCACATGGCGGCGGTGCGTCGACGCCTTGCCAACCACGTACGTGCTCTCGTGGAACATGCGCCAGAAGACGTAGCAGTGATGGAGCAGGCGGACCTTGCGGGATTTGTGACGCTTCAGCCCGCGGAGGCGTATGAACTTTTCTGCCTCGAGGAAGAAGTAGTCGGCCTCGTCTTGGTGGTCGAGGCACATGGCCAGCTGTATCATGCTGATGATGGCCATTAAAGTGGACTTGTATTTTGCCTGTTTCGGTACAGAGTAGGCCGCGCCGAGCATCTTACCGCAGTGCTCAAGAGCCAGCTGTTTGTATCGCCTGCCATTCTCGATCCATGTCTTGGCTTGCGACGTTCCACCCAAGCTGAATGAGCTGAGCGCCAGGATGGCATAGAAGCCACAGAGACTGGCGTGGTCCAAACTCTCGTCCAGTGTGAGAGCGGCGAGGCAGTTCTTGGCTTGCGGGATGAATAATACGTGCCAGGGGGTCTTCCTGTGGCGAAACGGGGTCAGTATATCCAGGATAAAAGTTGAGTAGTGCTTCAATAAGGCAGCTGCGCCAGGTGGAACGGTATTGTCTGGTCTACACAGTGCCGGTCGAGGGCTAGGCGCTCGCCAGTTGTCGAAAGGTAATTCTAGCATGGTATGGGCAGGATGGGAGGACAAATCGTTTGACTGAAAGTCCAGATTCTGGTAGATGGAAGCCATGTCCAAATCGGCTGGCGCTTCACAGGAGCCCAGCGCCACGTCAATGAGATGGAAAAAGTCTGGACTCGAGAGGTCGCCTTCTTCAATGATGATGGACTCGGCAGTTTCGGGCACACCAGTTTTTACAACGTCCAAGCTTTCAAGGTCCTGGGCCGGACTGCTCCCGTCCATCCAAACTTTTGAGCTGGGTGCTGGCGATACGCCGCTCGCATTCCCAATCCTAAAGACGCCAAATGGACCCCGGTAGATTTCGACGCTGTCGTGTCCCGACGATGCATCACACAAGTTGTCGATTTGGCCGAGCTGCTGCGCTGCGAGGTTAGGCGGAACCATGGCCATCAGGGCGCGACTCATGCTAGCTCTCTCTCTCTCCGTGAACATGGTCCGCCGGAACCGCACATTGTGACCTTGCATAACATCTTCGCGGCCGAAGAAAATCTCTCTCCCATAGCCGCTGCACTCGACCCCGGCGCTCCTGCAGGTGAAGCAAGCTGGGCGGCCTTCGTCGCACTTGACGTGACGCCTACGGCACTGCGAACAGTTAGGCCAAACATTTTAATGAGGCGAACTTCGAATCGGCTCACCGTATCACATCCGCCAAATGATCGGGTCGGGATGGCAGCGTCCTCTGTGTCTGAAACCTGCTGCTCCATTTGCCAATGGTGCGAAAGGGAAAGTCTTCCCAGAGAGTCATCCAAGTTGTGGGCCGGCTGTAGCTTAAATATCGTCGCTCGGGGGCATACATTCCCCATTTGACAGACACTTATCCGACAAGGGTCTGCTGATAGCTGAGCCATTGTCCAATCATGGGGCTTCATCACGCCCTCGCCGATTGTTATTAGCCCTAGCGTGGATATGAAATGCGGGGGGATCGAGTCCACACCGCGGGCTAGTTCCAGTTGCCCGACAAACGCGGGGGCTGGAAAGCCACAACCAACGCTTGGATCATGAGCAGCAAGAACAAGATTCAGCTACTTAAAGTCGCCGCTTATCGCATCAATTGAATTATATATCAACATGTTCCATTCTGACTATGCGGTGAATCGTTCCATCTCTGTCCCCCTTTCGGTTTTATCCCAGATTTCAACATGCCTTCCTCCAAGGAAAAGCAGAGCGTCTGGGACACAGTCCAAAATCCGCCCCTATCAAGAACCGAATCTCAGCACGTAGGGCAACAATTCGAAACGCCCATGGAGCATGATACCAAGAGAAGCATCAAATCGCGCCATGCGCAGATGATTGCCATTGGAGGCAGCATCGGTACGGGTCTTTTTGTTGGTTCTGGCCAGGCCCTGGCTACGGCCGGCCCGGCTTTTCTACTGGCGGCCTATTGCATCATGTCCATTTTCGTATATGGAATTGTGACGGCTGCGATTGAGGTTGGCTCATTTTTGCCCCTTCCCGGCGCATCCATGTCCGCTTACTGCAAGCGCTTTGTCTCGCCATCTCTTGGCTTTGCCTTGGGCTGGCTCTACTTTTACTCCTTCGGCCTCATCGTTGCCTACGAAATTACAGCGGCCAGCATCATCATCAACTACTGGCCGAACAATGTCAACATTGCCGTCTGGATCACCATCATGATGCTGGTGATTGTTGGCCTGAACCTTTGCCCGGTGGGGATATACGCTGAAACAGAGTTTTATTTTGCGGGCCTCAAAGTAATCATGATAGTGGGCATGCTGATACTCTCGGTTGTGCTCATGGCTGGCGGTGGGCCTAATCATGATGCTCTTGGTTTCAAATACTGGAACAACCCGGGAGCCACCAAAACGTACCTGGTAGATGGACCTGGAGGAAGACTCACAGCCTTCCTCTACGTTTTGGTCTTTTCCGGCTTTTCGTTCTACTTTGGTCCGGAGTTGATCATCTTTACCTCCGGTGAGATGGTGAACCCGCGCAAAAATCTTCCGAGGGCCAGTCGTCAGTACTTTATCCGCCTCATCATCTTTTACGTCTTGTCCGCTATTGCTATTGGAAGCACGTGCAGCTCCACTGCAAACGGCCTCACATCTGGCTCAGGCGACGCCAACGCATCTCCGTGGGTTCTCGCGATTCGCAACGCGGGGATCTCCTATCTTCCTTCCATCATCAATGCCGGAATTCTCACCAGCGCCTGGTCTGCAGGAAATGCATATCTCTACATGTCCAGCCGTGCTCTGTACTCTCTCGCCAAGGTCGGGGACGCGCCAAAGATCTTTGCTCGGTGCAATTCGTACGGACTGCCAATCTACGCCGTTCTCGCGAGCAGCTGCTTTGCGCCCCTGGCTTACCTCAATTGCGGATCTCAAGCCGGAGAGGTGTTTAACTGGTTCATCAATCTCACAAACACATCCGGATACTTGTCGCGGATCATCTCCGCCATCACATTCCTTCGGTTCCGCAAGGCATGTGATTTTCAAAAGGTGACCGTTCCGTACAGGTCACATATTCAGCCATGGGCGGCGTGGCTCTGCTTATTTCTCTACAGCTTTCTATTATTGGCCAACGGATTTACAGTCTTTTACCCTGGCCGGTTCACCGCCAGTGGCTTTCTTACAAGCTACATTGGAGTTCCTCTCTTCTTGGCCTTTTGGTTAGGCTACAAGGTTTCAGCTGGAAGACGTGATTCATGGATAATAAGGAGAGAAGATGTCGATTTGGTGACTGGCTTGGCAGAGGTGGAAGCTGATGATGGAAGATGGAATAAAATGGAAAGCACTCGCCCCAAAAGACCATACTAAACAACACACACACCTAATCCGTCAATCCGTTGACTACAAGGCCTAGTCGAGCCGGCTAAGTAAGCGTCGGGGCCAAGTCGAGATTGTCATGACGATCGAACCGTCTGACCTCACAGCAACCCGCGGGCCCCGACGGCAGCCTCCAACGGCAACAGCAGCTATCAAGGGCTTAGATAGATCCCTTTCATAATAAAAAAGACAAGAGCTCCTTTATACACCTTGGTCCTCATAGCTTGTGACAGATGCTAGCTGCCTCACCTGTTGATACCCCCGGCACAGTCGAGGCTAGATGATCTAAACCGACGGCTGCCCTGGTTTGTGTGTTGATTAAAGGCTGGTTGCGATACAGGCCATTTTGTCCTTGCGTTTATTGTGATGCGTCTTGAAGCGGGCATTACCTATCGGTAAACCTTGCCGTGAGGCTTGATTGATTCCTCGTGGCCCGTCTCTAGCTAGGTAGCTGTGACTATCTCAAAGTGGGACAATAATGTTTTTTTCTTTTTCTTTTTTGTTCTTAATTCTAATTTAGCATACAAAGAGCCCTAGATTCTCCCCTTGCCTTCCGTTGGCTCTGATTTCAACTAGGTCAGGAAGAATACTGGTCCTTATCAACTTGGCAAAATGCTCAAGGCCATCGCATTTTGCAGATGTCAATATATCCCACAGGGAATATGTCAGCTGCCTCTTTGACATTGCTGCTAGGCTTTCGTGATATTTCATCTTGACTTTAGCTGGTTGGAATTGGGGATCTATTGCCCTGATATCATTCCAAGACCTAAACCGAAGTCCCCCATAGCATGGTTGAATTGAGTCTGAAACTAAATCGTGGAAGATGGAACGAATCTCGGCAAAAATCTCATTTTGCTTGCTATCTGGAAAGTCACAAAAAGCCTATAAATCATTAGCATGTATGTAGTTGAATATAAGATCACTCACTTGAAATGAAATTCCTTCAACAGTATGTAACATAGCTTCAATACGGTCCAAAATGATGGAGTAGTGTATTTCACCGCTATTAATTGCCTCTGTAGCAAGCTTTCTCAGGCGAATGACTTCAGCCCGGGCGGTATCATCTCGGAGATAGAGCGTACGGCTGGAAAGTAATGTGTTGATTTGACCGTACCAGTTGAATTGCTGCTGTCCTTCTTTAAGATGTTGTATATAAACGGGCCTAGACCATGTTCTAAGCAGTCGCTCATCAAGCATGAGTACAGGCGGTGAATGACTGGAGGCTTTGATAGCCATGAGGTCAATATTGCTCGCTTCATGCGCTATACCATTCGCGAAGTCTCCGAATACACTGAGCCAGCTAAGACCTTTGAATTCAGGACGCAAAAAGTCCTTTGCTGCAGTGGTTTGTAGAGTCTTCAGATCGATCTCAGCACGAATACTGTAAGGGAGCGAGTGACAGGCTGTTGCGATGGAACGGGACGGGAATCGAGCTTCTTTCAAGGCTCTCCGGTACGCATATTTCATACTATGCGGGTGTGGGAGTGACAATGACGCAACCCTCATGGTAAAAATCTTGTGAATGGTGCCGTGAAGATATAAAATTCTGTTTATGCTATAATATGAACTACATTGGAAGGAGTCGCAGGGATGCCATACTTTATATTTTTACAAAAGACCTCTCGGAACAGACTTTTCGTTTCAAAGTTTGAATTTTACGTCTAACTTTTGTGGTTTGGTCTATTCTCAGCCAACCTGGATGGATACTGCACAGCCGTATCCCCACTTCAGGCTTCAGCCTGTGACAAACAATGAGGCTTGCCCAGCCTTTTTGCCAGTAACCCTATTGACATAACTGCTAACATTTGCCACAAAGTTTGGTACACGGCGTGGATCAACATTGAAGCTTTTCGCGCTGCATTGTGAAAAGCCATCAAGGTCGGACCCGCAGATGCTGTCACAAGCTATGAGCGTCATTGTAGGGATCTAAGCTTTTGATTATTCACAGGAAGGTCTATTGAGGCATCCATTTTGAAGCTGCTGGTGCTGTCACACTCACAGGTGGTCTCGATAGATTCAATAGACAGTAGCTACGTAGGCAAGATGCCCGTACTAGCCGGCATCAGTATTAAGTTAATAACAATATGTTCAAGGCTGCAGCCGGCCCCAAAAAGACCCTTTTTAATATTCGTTGGTAGCTGTGCCTTTTATCACTCAACCAGTCGCATGCATCTGAGTCCTTTATAGTAGAGGTTTTAAACAATCAATTCCTAGACGATGACAGATGACTCATTTGTCACATCACAAAAACATGTTCAAAACTAAAAATTGCTTTGGCTTGTAAATATTTTTTAGGTTTAGCTGTATGATATCTTCATTTCGGCAATTCCTAAATATTAGCATGAATATCGACGTTACCCTGCAGCTGGAGCAAATTATTTAGTTGGAACCCCGTCACGAATTCGGTGGATGAGAAGAGCCAAGCGGCGTGATATGCGAGCAAGGCATTTAATTCTGTGTCCACTTTCAGAGCCGTATTTATTCGCCATGTCAGGCAATAGAGCATGCCCATTTTTCTGCAACATTGGAACCTCGTATTGTTAGCCTTTCTATGGGGGCCTAGCGGAAAATTATTTGCCCGCACCACGTCTTGTTTCATATATATCATCGTGCATCGCCTCGAACCTGACAGATAAAAGATTGAACCCCGACAACCGAATTACCCGATCCTCTTTCATCAATGCAATCCAAAGGCTCGGTGCAGTCACACTATGCCTTCTATTGACGCATCCATCTCCGCATCCTCCCCAGTGTTGGACCTGACGTCAAGGGACGACTTTTCCATAACTGTTGATTTGGTTCTGGACCATACCCATCCTATTACATTCCCGCGTTCATCTTCGGGTCTTTTTGATGTTCGAATCATGACCGAGGACGGTCTGTCCTTTAAAGAAGTTACCACGGGTGAATTGACACGCCGCAATCGATTAAAAATATGCACCTTTGTCAACATTTTGGGTTTGGAACAAGACAACCAAGACGCGTTTGTCACACTGTACCCCGGCAAGCCTTACACTGTGGAAGGCAAAATCCACGGCTTCGAGGACAAGCCCCTCTTTCCTCCTGCCTCATCATCAATGACGCAGCAGGAATGGATACAAAAAAAGGATTCAACGTCGGATTTTTGGGTGTGGAGAAATGCAGGGGGGTTTGAGGATTGGAAGACGTATGAAATTGGGATTTACGATTCGAAGTTGAAAACAGGTTGGTTTGAGGGCGAGAAGGCGGACATCTTGACCAGGCCAGCTGCACAACGAAAGCTCCCGGATAAAGATATGGAGGAGGTCCCCATTCGTGTAGTGAATACGGTCCAGTTGTCGGTTTGCAGGCCAGATGAGGATGGAACTCTAGACTGGCCATAGATGCAAGTATGGTCGCTGCCGATTAGCATGTGACAATTTAGGCAGCAATACCAAATGCTGAAATAAAATGCACCTTCAAAAGATTTGCTTAGTTCGTAATGGATAGTTGCTATTGATTGAAGAGATTTCAGGTATATGGCATACCCTGCTACGGTTGGTTGGTTGGTTGCAACTTGAGCGGAAACCAACGCAAGCGACAAGCCGCCGATTGTTGGCGGATGACTAACGATCTTCAATGATGAGTGGGGGTTTTGGCCAATGGTACACAGGAATCACTTCGTATGCTGTTGATAGGATGAGCAGGATCGATTTGTACGCGCGGATATATGCGGAAAGTGTACTATACTCGAGCTCGAGCAGATTGATATTTTGGAGGATTATTTTCGGATTGTCCTTCACATTGTCCCTTTCTTGACTGTCCCCTCTTCAAAGGTCCTGCTACTAAAATGTCCGAGACTGTTCGGTGACCTATTGTTCGACTACTTGGCCAATTGCATCTGAAAAATGCCATCAATCACGGTTCTGACGCTGATATCAAGTATTGATGCTCGGTTGCTTAATTTAATATAGCCATGTCACTTGCAGACTTTAGAGTAGTCAAATAAATATGTGTTATTATGCGGAAGGTAGCTAGATAGCTAATCTACAGCCTAGCAAATTCCATAAACTTTCAGCACTCTCGGCAGCTGTCCATCGTGGGTTACTCATGAGCCATTTCAACGAGGGCTCTTTCACAACAGTCTAGCCAGCGATGAACGCGCTCGGGGTGACTGACTGCGTCATGGTAGTGGAGCGTGATGGCAAGCTGACCTTCGGAAACATGCCCCCTCACGTAAAATACTGACCAGAGATTGGCCAAGGAAGCACTTTCTGGTTCCGCGTGCGTTGGTATGTTCATATTCTGGAAGAGGGAGGTTGTTCGCTCAAGGTGGTCAAACCCACCCAGATAGTTGAAATTGAGTTCGACGCAGCCGGTCTTGAATGCCTGCTTTCCTTTGGCATTCAGATATCTTGATGCAAAGTATGACCAGTCGGGACGTGGTAGACTGCGAATGCGGTCCTTGGAATTCCGTATTGTGCTAAACAGGTCTGCGCATTCTGAATGTTGTAGTTGAACTGGATACATGGTGGAAAACCACCCCACGGTCTGCGAGACATCCATGGTGTTTTCCAAGGACTCGCGACCATGACCAGCAGTGAAGCAAGTAGCAACTGGTCGATCCATAAATACCTGCGTGAAGCTATGCGTAAGTGCTGCAATCATGAGCTCCAGAGGTTGTGCTTGGAAAGTCTCTGTACACCGACCAAAAATACGAGACGTGGTTTCCTTGCTCAAGGTAAATTTCCGTACAGCTTGGTGCCCGTTGCGGACTTGGTCTTCGTTTAGACCCCAATAGCTGAGATTTGGCGGTGTTAGTGGCACAGGCAAGGCAATGGCGGGATCTAGATTCTCCGATGCGTATGTGCCCTGCGCGGTACACCAGCGCTGGAAAGCGGTAGATTGTGCGGGCGGAAGCTGATGTCCCGAGAGCAACATTTCCAGATCTCTGAGCAGTATGTTCATCGAGGTCCAATCCACCAGCAAATGGTGGACATCGAAGAAGAGAAATTGCGAGCTGCCCGAGTCGATAAGTAACGCCGAAACCAAAGGACCCTTTTCGATATCCAACACGCCGCGGCAGCGGGAAATGAGAGGACCCAGCTCATCAACGCCATTTATCTGAGCGTCTTCAAACAGGAATGAGGACCTCGCGTCGTGTCGAATATATTGTACCCATTTACCATCCTGATCCCGCTCAAAGCGGGCCCGTAACATTGAATGCCTTTGGATAATGAGCTCTAGGGCATTTTTAGCGGCTTGCGTGGTAGCCTTTGTCGTCAGCTTCAGAAGGCGATACACGTCGAAGCATATATTGGCTTGAGACTGGCATTCAAAGTACCATTCTTGAATCGGAGACAGCGGGAAGCGGACCTCGGGAGTTTCAAGGATCCCGTCATCAATCTGCTTTATGCGTGACATGGGCTTGCATCTTCGCGAGAGAAGCCTGATTGTCTGAAACTTGAGCAGATCGCCCAGCGAAAGAGCAAGACCCATATTCCGACACCTGGAGATTACATGCATGCCTGTAATGGAATCTAGAAATTGTTAGGTCGGTCTGCTTTCTGCTCGAATGCCGGGCTATACATACCTCCTCCTAAGCGAGTGAATCTCGCTTCGACCGATATCGAAGATGCCGGGGTATTTAAAACATCGCCCCAAATTTCTTGCAGCGACCGCTCGATCTCATTTGATGGAACTACAACAACTTCCTTGCTTGTGGAATTGTCAAACCTCATAGAAGGCCCACCAGCCTTCATCACGGCGAGTACGGCGACGGCGGTCCACATTGACTTCTCGAACACGACGGGGACAATAACTTCCGGCTTGACGCCCATCTTGACGAGGCAGTACGCTAATCGAGTCGATAGCGCGTCAAGCTGACGGTACGTCAATCTGCCGCCATTGGCACATATTGCTTGCGCCTCGGGCTGTCGGTTGACCGTGCGTTGCATCAGATCTGTGACAAGAACGTCAGAACCTGGCGGCACAGAAGCATTACAGCGCCATATATCACGCTAGTCCTGTGTGCTTGTCCGTGAAATATCGCGTATCCTTGTTTGTTGGGCAGACGGCTGGCATATTTGCTGCAACACATGCTCTAACTGTTCGGCAAGTCTCGCCACCTGTGTCGTGCCAAGCACGCTGGAATCGAATAAGAAGTGTAGCCGTAGACCTTCGCTGTCCTCTCCGCAAACCAGCATCACGGCATGGTTGCTGAAGGAGTGCTAGGTACTGGCTCCCGGGTTGTCTAGAGACTGGGGCTGAAATACCGCACTGCCAGCCTGGGTGGTGCTCTCTTCATTCCTTGGTGGCTGGACGACGAGTAGGGTGTTGAAATGGCAAGCCTCAGCTGCATCATCACTCACGCGACGGATCTTCTGCAGTCCTGTCTGCTCAAACGGCATCATGTCTAGAGCTTGGGTCTGAACTTGTTGCAAGAGCTGCTCTACGCTCATGTCTGGGCGAACAAGAACGCGAAGGGGAACCGTTGCAATACATGGGCCAATGATTTGCTCAACGCCGACGAGGTCGCTCTGACGGCCCGAGACTACTGCCCCGAAAACGGCCTCGGATGAGTTTGTATACCACGATATCAGCGTTGCCCATGCGGCTCTTATTGAAGTAGCCATGGTGAACCCCCCGGAAGGCTGGTCCATGTGCTTCATGGTGTGCTCGAGCACCGTGCTCGGGTGCGGTTTATAGTTAGCAGATGGCAGAGCTGGGAAGTGTTGAGCTTCCAAGCCCGAGAACTGAGTGTGCCAGAACGACGTGGATGCCTCATTATTTACTGCCAATATATTCTTGATGAACTTTTGGAAGGGCACAGGCGGCGAAATTGGTTCTCCAGAATATGTGTCCTCGATAGACTCCAGTATCGAGTCCATCGACCAGCCATCGTAGAGTGCGTGATGGATCGTCCACACAAACCATGTCCTGCCGTCTTCATTGCTCTCAAACAACCCCACTTGGCTCAGCGCAGTTCCAAAGCTCATACCACATTGCTCGTTTGCTTGTTCAAGGCCTTCGTGCTGTTCCCAGCAGACCGGCTCATTCAATACAACCTGTACAGGTCCGTAGTTTTGAAGGTGAATGATTCTCGTGCGTAGGATTGGAATATGCCTGTAGATTTCCTCAAATGCTCGCTTGAAGCGGCCGACCTCAATTCTAGGCCTCAACTCTAGTGTTAAATTCGCCACATAGTCGCCAGGCCGCTCTGCAGTCATGGTCACCAAACTGTCTTGCAGTGCTGTGCAAGGGAACATGTCTTCTATTTGGGATTCCCCAACATTACACAATGACACTGCCTGTTGGCGGATTGTCGTGATGTTGGCAGAGTCGATTAGTGAGAAGGGTATAATTGTGTCCAGGTTGTCATCTTTCCGGGTAGTCCTCCGTACTCTGGCCAGGTCGCCGAGGCTGGGTTGTTTGAACACGTCCGCCACAGTAAGCTCAAGGCCTTGTTTGCGGGCTGCTGCGACAAGGCGTATGGCCTTGAGGCTGTTACCACCAAGAGCCATGAAGCTATCAAGTACAGAGATGGATTCAGCCGGTATCTTCAGAATTGTCGACCAAAGCTGTTGCATCGCGGTCTCTTCCACGCTCATTTCAGCTTCACTTATCGTGGTATCCTCGAAAGGGCCGCTTGAGTTAAAACCACTGTAAGCAACAAGCTGCTTGGCCGAAATACGTACTCCGATCTCCCGGAGAGCCCGGCGGTCTGTTTTTCCAGAAGACATCAGGGGTAGCTTTCTCATCGGTAAATAGATCTCCGGAACCATATAGCTGGGAAGTGCTTCAGCGAGGACCTGTTGGAGCATAGCAGCTGTCTTCGGCAATGGGCCGAGCAGATTGCTGTTGAGTGTAGACAGTGTAGAAACCTCTGTAGATGGTCGATCGAGTGTATCCTTGGTTGTGAAAAAAGCTGCAAGACAGGCATCTTCCCCTTGGCCGACAGGTTGAATGATCTCTACTGCCAGCTGCTGTCCGGGTTCTAGGTGCTGCAGAAGGTGGTGTTCAATTTCTTCCAGCTCAATCCAAAGTCCGCGAAGTTTCACAAAATTTCCCTTGCGGGCTCGATACACCACGGATCCATTGGTAGATTGCACGACAAGATCTCCTGTCTTGTACATCCGTTGTGACATATCCACTTTGAACCTTTTTGTCCAAACTGGGTTCTCAATAAAAGCAGCGGCCGTCAATTCGTCGTTACGATGATAACTACGAGCCACAATTGGTCCCTGGATGAGAAGCTCGCCTTCGCAGCCAATTGGTACGAGCTTGTCATGGTCATTGGCATCGACAACCCAGTAACGGCAACCAGCTGGTTGACCAATATTGCTGCAACTCTCGTTTGAAGTGATGAATGTATTCAGACTCGAGCAGATGGCCGTCTCCGAAGGTCCATAACCGTTCACCAAGTGTACTTGCTTCGCCCAAACTTCTACATTATTGGTCTTCATCGCCTCACCCACCAGCATTGAGCTGCGCAAACTAGGGACGTTTGAGGGTGATGGAAGAGTCGCCAGGGATGGTGTCAAGACTAAAAAGTTAGCGTGGAATTGGTTTATCGCACCTGCTATATCGCTGGTTCGTTGTTGCTCGCTGGTAATACAGAGGCAGCCTCCAGCTAGCAAAGTCAAGAATATCTCAAAAACAGAAGCGTCAAAAGCGAAGTTGGCCAACTGCAAAGTTCTGGTCTTCGCACTTGCACCAAATTTCACACGGCTGTGGAACAAGCTAGTTGCAATCGCCGAATGTGGTACGACCAAACCTGCGCGTTGAAAGATACAATGTTAGCAAATTCTTTCATCAGGTTTCTCAGCGACGTACCCTTGGGCTTCCCGGTTGATCCCTGAATTGAAGAGAAAGGATTTAGTAAATTTCGCAGGTAATGAGGAATCAGTTAACTTACTGAAGTGTAAATGACATAACAAGAATTTGAGGGCCCAATTATGCCTGTCTCGAGGCTAATTGCTGTCGGCAGACCTTGGATGTAACTGAAGTCGGCAGTGATGATTGTAGACACTCTCTTCCGGAGCCTATCGCGAAGGTCGGGCGAGCAGACAAGCACGGGTGCATCTATCTCGTCAAGTACAGCATCGAGTCGACCAGGAGCGTGGTTGTTATCCATCGAAAGCATGACTCCTCCGGATTTGAGGGTTGCAAGCATCACCACAACCGCAACGGCTGATCTTTCGCAGAGGAACGGTACGATCGTTTCTGCTCGTACTCCGATATCACGGAGTCTAGTAGCTAATAGGTTAGAGAGATCGGTTAGTTGTCCATAGTCTAGATTGTGGTCCCATGAAGAGATTGCCGGGGCGGATGTTTGACACCGAGCCATGTCTGTAATTTGGTCATGAATGCATTATTCAATAGCAGCGGGAGTGTCCATAGACCAGCTGGTAAGCAGCGACATTCCGTGGTCGCTTAGACACTCGTATTGCGATATCGGTGTGCTTTCATCACAATCTGCGAGCTGTGAAACTGATACCTCGTACTGCTCAAGTATGATCTCCACCTGATCTGGAGAGATGACACGAGCGTCAAACGCCATCTCAATGCAAGTCTTATCGGGAGTCACTTGGCACGTGGTAACAAGCGCCATGTCACCTGTAATGGCTAGATAATTGGGGTTTCGTACACTACCCAGCAGACCTGTATCCAACCCGGGTATTTTGATAACCAGAAGGTTGTTGAAAAGGGTCGCACCATTGCCTGTTGACTTGATGTTGTCCATACCGGTATGCGCAAATGGGAGCATCTTAGTCAAATGAGTCTGCAAATCTCGCACAAACGACCTGCCAGACGAAGCCTGTGGTACATTAACTGCGCAAGGAGCAACGGCAGATGTAAATCTGGCCAATCCAGCAATTCCCTCAACTGGTACGTCACGCGCGTCGAGTACAACCCCGAAGGATACCTTATCATTTGCTGTCAGCCGAGAAATGCAGAGAGCCCAAGCTGCTTGAAGCAATACCGGCAGCGTCGAGGCTTCTGTATTTGGTGGTGTAGTTGTTGCGATAGTAGTCGAAGAATCTCTCGCAGCTCTGGCAGTGAGACTTGTCAGTGATGGGAACACGGAAACTTCCTCGAAGCCCTTGAGGTGATGCTTCCAATAGCTCTTTCCCCTTTCAATGAGACTGCGGTCCGATAAATAGCGGACAAAGGTATTCGAACATGGCATTCTTTCCAAATCATGGCCATCTAAAGCCTTTTAAGGGCCTCTGCCACAATCCCAAGCGTCAAGTTATCGCAGATGGCATTATGAAGTGACAGACAAATAGAATGGTCCAGATGGTAGATATGGCATGAACATTGGCTGTCAGAAGACTGCCATAGACCGCACCCAAAATTCCAATTACCTGGCAAAGGACAGAGTAAAAAGTGGTTCACTCCTAATTTTGGTGCAAAATCCAAAAATCAAGGCCTACCCCTTGACAGACCTAATAATCCACTTATTTTGCCATTGGGGTAGAGAATGGGATAAAATAATTATTTGATGGATTAACAATACACCAATATCATTTCTAGACAAGATTGCGACATGCATTCAGAAAGTCTCGTAATAGAAACTGTTGTCAATTTCATTTTGTATTTTGTATTGCAACTATAGATTTCTAAAGAATCATGGGGTTTTAGAAGCTGACCTGCCTAGGAATGCACTCGACGTAGGTACGGCATGGCATGTCTACAGAACCTACATTTCAGAGGGCTTCATTTTGTTCACTAGACAAATAAGGAATTGGAAAAATTACGCATGAATTGTCCACGAACTTTGTGATCTCAACATTAAAAATAATGGAGATATCGAGCGTGAGCACGGGAACAAGCCGCCATATTATCTTCCCACGACACTGACGGGTATTAAACATAATAAACCATCGAACTTATCTGTCCTTCCACACGGCTTCTCACTCCTGCCTACGCGTTCTCGCTCTTGTCCAATTCCTGAATCGCCTTCAGAATTTCCGATTCCACCTCCGGGTACTTATCATGGACAGTCTTCAGCACATCATCCTATTCGATGGACCTTTCAGGATTGCCATGACCATAACAATGAGCGAGCTTGTTTCTTTCTTCTCGGATATCGTCCCAGTGTTGAAATAATCGTGGGTGTTTGTCGTTGAGGCCCATCAACTTTACTGCACCCAGGTTCTCCGAGACTGCCTCCATTTCTTTTGCGAGTGCAGCCCGTGTAATCATTGCGACAGGATCTTTCTCGGCATTCGTAATATTCTGTTGTAGCAGATTAAATATTAAGATTGCAAATTTTAAAATTGTTAATTGAATGGTCATACCTTGACACACAATCTTCCAACTTTCAGATTAAACTGCGCCCGGTCGATAGCAGCATGACAGGCTCGCAGGCAGGAGAGGGCGTTTTCGCGGCTAAACGGGATCATTTTCTTTGCCATGGTTTGGTTGTCGCTTTCGCTTTCGATTTGTTGAGAATGGTTATCTGGACAGATGGTGGTGGTCTGGGACAAATGGCGGTGGTCTGGACGTATGGAGGTGCACAGTTTCAAGTTGGACGTTCGACATGGCGGATGCGTTGAGGTGTTGGTGCTCTTGCCGTTGTAAATCGAACCTTAAGTGACATGATGACATGATGACGGAACATTTGCGACAAAATAATTGCAGGAGGAGCAAAACGTTGCTCCTTCCACAATGGGCCACGGCAATCGACCATCTACCGAGCATGAGCGCACAGCATTGAATGCGTATCAAACCGCACATGTCCAGTGGTATGCTTCACGGTATAACCTGACAATGGCTCTGAGGTCCAGAATGTTACTAAAGGTGTGAATGTACTTACCGCACAGCAATGTCCTGGGCACTCAAGACATGGTCCAAGATAATCTAGATGGTGCGGCTGGCTTTTTGGTTGATATAACAAATGAGCCAAGTAGGATAATTCAAAAACCACCCTTGTGCAGCAACTATAGAAAGAAACTCAATTACCGAGGCATGGACAACAAAATAAATAAACTCAAAACTTGAGACTTTTCGAAAATATCAAATCACACCCAACCCGGAGAGAACCATCTGAAACTTTCTTTCATGGAACATCTGCTTTGCTACCATACTACCAAGACAATTTTAAGACAGCATCTGGGAATGCAAAGTTATGCTATGAGACAGTATTCTTTCTTTTGTCGATTGAATTCATCTTTCGTCATCATACACCAAGCAAGTACAAAAAGTGTTCACGCCATGCTACGGATAACATAAACATTGTTACAGAAGCGTCAAATTATTTCATTCTGTCTTCACAAAACACATCATAATCACAAACAGAATACAAAACAAGTATAAAAAAAGATCAACCAAATACACAGAACTGGATGTGAAAATATTATGGGGTAGCTTTACGTGATAAGTTTTGAGACAAGGGACGAGATGAAGAATCACCACATTACGAGTTTCAAAATTAAGGACGAGATAAAGTATTATCACTTCAAAAGTTTAAGGATAAGTATGTTATGAAGAATTATCATGAGGTGGGTCGTTTCTTGAGCTTTATGCTTGGCTTGAGTCAGTTTGAGGATTGTCATGTTTCTTCTCTATGGTCTGTCTCATTTCTAAAGTTTCAAGGTTTCACATAGAAATGTTTACCAATCAAAATATTTACGTGTTCATTCATTCAAGCTTCTGCCTAACAAAGTTCACTGATGTTTTTGTTGTTTGGCGACAAATTGTTTTCCTGGCCAAGATGCTGAACGGGGCACAATGCACTATCACGCTACGCACTGCTGGAGTGTCTGTTAAGTTTTACCGTGGCCTTCAATGTGACGCAAGAGATTAATACTTTGATTTCAAAGTCGAAGCTCGATAAGATGAGAATAGAGAGATTAATGAGATCAAAGGGACACGTTCAAAGAAGATTATTCTTGTATGGGTGAGATGTCTTGTTTGTGGGATTATCTTTCCTTATCAGCCTGTTCCCAGTTTATTTGAATATGGTTCGAGTATGGCTCCATCGTTGCTCGATCACAGTCGGACGGACACACGGGAATGCCGACGCCGCCGCGATATAGTCAAAGGTCCATCCATGGCACATTGGTTTGTGGCACGAAGATGTTAAGCTAGTGGTATAAAATTAAGTACTTTGGTGGGTTACGACTGATCTCCATGGGGATTGAATACGAATTCTTGATGTTTTAATATCCGACTCATTCCAAACGTGAGACAGGTCACTATTTCGCAAAGAGCATCGGTGATACCTTGCACAATCGTGGTGCCTCGCATAATCGTGGCGCTAGGGCGAGAAAAAGGATTGCCAATGAACTTATTGGGACGGTTCATCCAGCAGCCTTTCTGACTAAGCCATCGTATTGGGGTCTGCAGGCCCAGGTGAAGGAGAAAGAGTTTATGTGGCGAGATGGCCACATCCATGTCCCTCGTCTCTTGCCACTTCCAACTGCCGCGGACGTTTTCGCCGCGGAAGTTCGTGTTTCTTCAAAGAAGGTTCGAAGCATTTGGGCAGACCCGGATGTTCTTGAGATGACCGTGGACAACGTTGGTGATCTTGACTCCATTTACTTCCGCCAAGTGACATACTTGCGGAGCCTCTGAGGATGGAATCGTTGTCAAAGTTGAGGCACCCGGAGTAAGCTTTAGGGACCTACTCCTCGTACTTAGGTCTATGCCGTGGCATTCTCCCGGCCTTGAGGGAGCTGGAATCGTGGTCCATACTGGATCATGGGTGAAAGGTTTCCAGCCTGGCGATGCAGTATTCTACATGTCGAATTAACAGGGCTTTGCAAATTACGTGCGGATACCTCGAATCTACGCCCATAAAGCTCCAAGTGGATTGAGTGCCGCGGATGCAGCAACACTACCCGTTACCTTTTCCACCGCCCTTGTTTGTCTCAAAGGCCAGGCTCGTCTCCAAAAAGGAGAAACTATACTTATCCGTGCCGCTTCCGGCGCTGTTAGTCAAGCTCTTTGTAACATCGCCAAGCACTTGGGGGCCGAGATATTTGCCACGGCCGGCACGCCCGAAAAGAGGAGGTTCCTTTGCGACACTTTCCACGTCCCAGAGACGCATGTCTTTTCCAGCCGAACGTCGGAATTTAGATATGGCATCTTATCCGCCACCAACGGGAGAGGAGTGGATGTTGTAGTTAACTCACTCAGCGGAAAAGTTCTGCCACAGACTTGGTAAGGACTTGCAGGTCACTACATGGCATACAAACCAATCTCTAACGTGCTCGCAGGAACTTAGTCGCCGACTTTGGTAGGTGGATCGAGATTGGCAAGAAGCATCTTCTGCAGAACAGTGCTTTGGGCATGGGACCATTTGATCGAAACCTAACTTTAGCGGCGTAGATGTGCGCAAGCTCTTCACTGAACGGCCTCAAGTGGCACAAGAGTGTTTGGTTGAAATCGCTTCCTTGCTCCGGGAGCACATCATTGCACCCACTAACCCGACCAAGCGAATCCCGCTATCTCAGATCGGCTCGGGTCTGCGCAAACCGCAGTCAGGCCAGAACATAGGCAAGATTGTCGTGGCAATGGGACCCGACGAGTCATCTGTCCTGGCAGAGAGGCCTCGACTGGGCGGACCCCCCGGAAGCCTGCTGCGATCTGATGCAACATACTTGATCACTGGCGGTACGGGTGGCATTGGTCGCGATCTTGCAGCATTCATGATTGACTGTCTCGGGGCCCGAAATGTTGTGCTGCTTGGCCGCAGCGGCGCAACGCTCCCCAAGACAGCTCAGCTGCTGGAGCGGTACAAGGGAACCGACGTTACTCTCCGGGCCATTGCCTGCGACGTCTCTTCTGAATCAGACGTGAAGCGCGCCATCCAAACAATTCAAGACCTCCCCAAAGTCCGTGGCATCATCCACGGCGCCCTTTACCTTCGAGTGAGTACTTGCAGCTTCTTGCCCCCCCTCGAATCAGCTAACTCTTGTATCAGGACTCCATGTTCCTTAATTGCTGTTACGAAGACTGGAAGATGATCACTGGTCCTAAGATCCAGGGAGCGTGGAACATGCACAACTCTCTATCCGATCTTGATTTTTTCGTTTGTCTTTCGTCGGCGGTGGGAGCCATCGGAAATGCAGGGCAGGCCATTTATGCTGGAGCATCGGTATGTTGACAATAGCGAGTAATCAAATCTAGCCGCATTTGCTAACCTCATCCAAGACCTTCATCGACGCCTTTACAGCGTACCGAATTCAATCTGGGTTTCCAGCGGCTTCGATAAGCCTGCCGCCCGTGGAAGGTGTGGGCTATGCTGTGGAGCACAATCTCCTCGATGGTCTGAAGAGTTCTCTTGGTGTTGCTCTGACAGTGGATCAGCTTCACACAATCGTCAAGGCGGCCATTGTTGGCTGTTCCTCGGGTCTCGTGGGCACCGATGGCAAAGTTCTTGCTTTCGCCCGTTCGGCAACGGCCGTTCCTGTGCCTGGAGAGCAGTTCAATCCCTTCTTCGCGCTGCGACATCCACACGCTGGCGGCGACGCTGATTTGTCGCTGCAAAGTGGAGATGGCCATGAAGCCCAGACGCTTGACACGTTTGAGGATCTCATGATTGCCCTCAGTACAAAGATCTCTACGATGACCATGATGGATCTCGACGAGATCGATCCCGAGCGAAGCCTGTTGGACTATGGCTTGGATTCTCTGGTGTCTGTAGAGCTGCGGAACTGGATCCTGAGGGAGGTTGGCGTGGAGGTGCCACTTCCTCAGCTGGCGCGCGCGGCCAACTTGACTACTTTGGTGAATTATATTCTTTCACTCAAGTGAGTATTGTAGTGGCTAGAATTGCATTTGGTATAATAGAAAGTTGTCAGATCTGGATACAAGGTTAAGGTAACCAGCGTATCAAAAGTACAGGTATAGAGAAAATTGATAAGTACATATTACCAGGCATAATACCGTGGCGAGTCTTTCAAGTCATCAATTCTAGACCGCGAATACTTGTAGCTGTTATAATACCAACGTAAAACTAGATACACATTATCCCGTCTCGAAGCGGTCCATAATGGGCGAAACTCAAAACGGCCCCAATAAGCTAGCCTGATAAATTACCTTGTTGCTCCTTGGCCCATTCGACCACATTGGAAGAAGGCAAACTAGTTGAGCTGTCAAGATCTGCATTTTTTCCAATTTGTCATGAGCGCGTGCATTATGATTGGAAACAGAGAACGTATCAGGATTTCTAAGCTCATTGGCAGGAATATACATTCCGGCCCTTGCATTTGCGGTGGGTATTGCCCGCCCCGCATATTCGCACGAGTGATCCACTAGACGTACTGCCCCACAACGCCAACGACCAGAGTTTGATGTGTTAGTGATCAATTCCCTTCTGGTGCGAAATCGCTTGCCGACATTGCTCCTCTAGTGATCATGACACAATGCGGTCGCAGCCTAGGTCAATCCAAAATGTAATTGAAGAAGGAATGACTTGTTTCTCACTCCCACTCATTGCTAAGCTGCTTGCCGCTGACTTCGACGAAGTCAAGAGTGGATTGTACAAAAATGACCCATCTGGCACAACCATTGTCAGGTGTGACATTGACCCATTTGTGTTTCGTAGCTCTTTGTACCACCGTGTCACCAGCCTTTACTGTTCTCTTTTCTCCCGAGTCGAGGTGAATCTCGACCACTCCTTCAAGTATGAAAACAGTGTCTAGGGTCATTGTTCGATGCGAAGGGCTCTCTGTACCCGGATTCATAGTAACAAGAAGGGTCGATGTTCCGTATTCAGGGCAGATTCTTCTTTTGCTTGAATAAGATGGTTGCAAAATGTTCTTTTTGTAGATTTCAATGTCCTTTTCGCTAGAAAGGCTCAGGGGAAAATCGTGAGTTGAAGATAACACCTGAATAGACCCCATTGGAGTTTGGAGCTCTGGGCGAGTCAACGGTAGCTGATCGGAGAATATGGCTTTCCCCCGTTCATCATGGGTTGTAATGTGATGAGACATTTGCTTCAGTCTGGCGTGAGAGCTTGATTGCGAAAGGTTTGAGAATACTCGTCGACAGAGGGTTAATTCATTGACACAGACTGACTAGCCACTATTATGATTTCATAGCAGCACATGTCGACTCATATTTATAAGTGATTTCCAAAGGGGGCGACTGTAAAAGCAACCAGCTCCATCTTGAGGGATATTCCCACAAGATTAAGTTCATGCTTTTTGCTCAGACCGCTCCATCTGTGTTTCCGCCAAAACCCGCCCAGTAATTAAGCCTCAAAACCGGAATTCATTTTCAGCTGTGCAAATTACTGAGATTTAGGGCATTAGTAAGACTTCTTGATGTAGTGGACTTCTAGTCCGCTCCGCTTCACTTACCGGAAAGTGGAAATGACAACTCGGCCATTTTGGCTCAACCAATTCTTTATTCTCCGCCAGCTAACTACTCTAGGATACCCATTCGGGCAGCACGGAACTCCGCGGAACTCAATATCATTACCAGAGAGGCGAGAAGAAACTAGGATGGCATTGATAAGATAGTGGTAGCAAGAGAATTACTTGGCTATGACTACAAGTCCTGTCGTTTTACGATTACTAGCTCAGTCTAAGGGATCTTTTTAAACCTACATATTGGGCGTGCCTATTATCAACCCACCTCCGGATTGCGCCCGCACATTTGCTTTCATTCTTCCCCTCATTTATTCGCCATGTCTCAAACAACACCGCAAAAAGCTCTGGAATCATCAACCACGGTGCTTCGCCCTCCTTACGATCCCCTTCTAATTCCAGGGATGGAAGCCATCCAGAAGGCTCTGCCCGAAATTCTGGATCTGGGCTCACTGCGTCCGATCTCAGATTTTAGTGCCGCTGCGGTGCTCGGACAGTACCCGAATTTCGACCACACCGAGCATATCATCAAAGGATTTGACCAAGATGACATTACGCTATCTGTGTTTAAGCCCAAAAACACTCGGAATGCGGCACTCCCCGCATTGTATTATATACATGGAGGGGGCCAGGTTGCCGGTAAACGATTCTATCTTTTAGATGCCGTTATTGGGTACCTTGATGGCATAGAAGCTGTCATTATTTCAGTGGAATATCGGCTGGCACCTGAATATCGGGCACCGACCGCCCTCCACGACGCTTATGCCGGCGTAGTCTGGACCGCAGATTGTGCAAAGGAATTGGGGATTGACGCTTCCAAGATCATCCTTTGTGGTGGCTCAGGCGGCGCTCCGATTACTGCGGGCGCAGCCATGTTATGCAGGAACAATCAGAAGTCCTACCCGTGTGGAGCACTTCTGCTTACTCCTATGCTTGATGATCGGGATTCTACTACATCCTCCAAGCAGTTTGCCAGGGATGGGCCATGGTGCGGAACAACCAATCGCATGGCCTGGGATCTCGTGCTCGGCAGCGAACGTGGAGGGCCAAACGTGAGGGAGTTGGTTGCGCCAGCTCGAGCATCAGACTTGACTGGATTTCCTCAAACATTCATCGATGTCGGTGTGTGCGAAGTTTTCCGGGACGAAGGGGTGGCATTTGCTACGCAGCTCTGGAAATGCGGAGTCTCGGCAGAGCTTCACGCATGGCCGGGGGCATATCATGGGTTTGATATTTTACCATCAGAAACGGAGCTAGTCCGTGCTGCAATTTCAGCAAAGAGATCCTGGATTAAGAGAGTCCTTGGGGTTACGAGCAATTCATAGTCCTGACTATCGACCATGGCAGCTGTCAAAAGGGACGTAGGCCAGCGATACCAAATGCTGAAGTGGAATGCATAACAAAAGGTCGATAGCTACTTGGCTGATTGAATTAAATTTCCACACCATGTACTTGGATTCAAATTGCTAGACAGCCCAAGGCGACGTGTTCCAAATGCCCATTATCACGACTCCGGATCAACCTCTTGGACTTGGGTGTCGACTTTCAGGCCCTCTCAGCATGCTTTACCCGAATTATGTACAATTCTCACCTTAGAGTGCTGCAAGCGCGAAGAGTATCACTACCAGATGCCATTTCGCAAATTTCCCGTTGCTTGTGAATTTTGATTGGTGTGCGTGGCCTTTTGGCCTTGATCGGTCACCTAAATACTTCGACAACGCTGCATTTTGTTCTTACATCAATCTCTCGCATGAGCTATTTAATCTGGCCCCCTATGGAAAGTCGCGAAGGAGATACACTCTGAAATATGCTCGCCTACTCAGGAGCAAATTTTCCAAACTAGGCAATGGCTCGCCACGCAATAAGACAAGAGCCGTATCAGAGTAAGTTACACGTTTGGAAACGGCATCTTTATCGTCACCAAATGGTTCAAGTTCAATATACATTCCAAAATTGACTTGAATACGGACGCGCATGGTGATTCTCTGTCAACAGTGCTTGGCACCCCTCCTTTGAGTATCGACACCCACGTGCCCGGATTAGCCAAAGTGCTCTCAACTGAGGAGCAGCTTGAGGAAGGGATAGACAAGGCAAGTTCTGCTGATGTACTTTTGACTCTTAGTGAGCCTTAGTGGGGGGTTCTTGATGGTGACATCATGTTTCGGAAATCATGTTGACAAGGCTGAAGCATTCCTCTTTGGAGCCGAGTAAGCCGAGTGTAGCCATGGAATGCCGTTTATTGATATCGACATGACTAATTCATCTGCCGGTTGAACATCGACTTGGAGCATTTGGTCACATGAGTCATAATTCATTTGTGCTCGGGCAAATGACATGGCTTGTACGGCTGAGGAACTTTCAATCCCAGTCATCATGGTCAGATGAGTTGAGAAATTTAGTTTTGGTTGAAAGATAGCTAGTAAATTCCAAAGAAAACGTAGATATGGTAGTGATCTTCGGTGTTGTGGCAATAGGCTTGGCTGGGAGTAGAATAGTACATGTGTCAAGTGTGGGATATCCGCGAGCTAATTCTGAATCAAAGGGAAACACCAGTCTTGGCTTGCCCAAAGTGCCGGGGATTACCGCTCAGGCCAGGCTTTAGACGGACGGAATGACACAATCGGCAGTGCGTAGGCGAGGCAGAATTCTGTATTGGGTAACGGCCATTCCACTGGTGGGCCAATCCGGAAACGTCGCGTTGGTGGCCCGACATGACCATTCCGGATTCTGGGCGCAGGTGAGGGAGGCGGCCCGCTCCGCCGCATCCTTTTCGGACCAACCGAATAGCAGCTGACCAACGGCAGTTCAACCGCCGTCACTGCTGTCAGACCCCGCGCCGTGGGACAGTGGCCGGGCCCCACTTGCCCTACAGGGCGCCGGGTGCAGGCCAGGCACCAAATGCCATGCAGCCGAGGCTCCTGGAGGAGCTGGCTGTGATTGGGATTATTCTTAGATTGCTATAGTTGAAATATACAAAGTCCTGGGGCTGTGTCAGCTGATGACCGATGACTGGGCAGTGATGACCCCGCCATTGGTTGATCGCTGAGAACCATGTCAGCCCTAGCATCCTCTGCTGCCTTGGCCCCACAACTATTCACTTGACTATCCGCCCGGTCAATTGATCAAGAGGTAAATTGATAGTAGTGATGGAAAAGAAAAAAGAGAAAAAAAAAGAGAAAAAAAGAAAATAGTAAAGTAACATTATCGATTATTATCAGCATTGCACAAACTAGCATCATATTAATTTAATCAAATAATTCCGAACGATGATGCCAAAAAAAAAAAAGGCACTGACATCATATCGCCTTGTCTTTCAACCCTGTGTGGTATCCATTTCACAGCCGTCATGGGTACGAGTTTGGGGGCAAAACCTTGTTGCCAGCCCTGGCGAATAGTTCCCTCCATTCTTTCAACTGCCGTTCGTTGCCTGAAGACACTGCCTGGATCAATTGGTTATAAAAATGGTTTGTTTCGCACAATTCCTCACAAGTTATCCATCATACATCATACTACAACAACTTCCTTGACAACAAGACCAAAGATGAATTCCAGCGACAGATTAGGGCTAGTCATGCTCTGGCTCTTGGGCTCCATTGCCCTTGTTTTCGTCTTCTCACTACTCTTCACAAAGAAACCCGCTTTGGGCAATGGCAAGCAACACTCGGCCACTATATCAAGAGCGGAAATGCTCTCAAACGTCCAAGACCTGAAAAACACACACGAGGTTGCCGCTGTATTTGCCGAGTTGGTTGAAAAGGATGGCGCCGGAGCGTGGCCTCCTCGAGCCGATCACGACCACACCCGCTGGCCAGAAGCTCTTCGGCCCTACAGAGACATCTACTTTGAGCTTGCACACCTCATCCCGCAAGAAACTGTTTCATTAGACGATGCCGCAAACGAAGCTCGCATTGCTGAATTCCGATCTCGGTTCCGAAAGCTTCTACAAGATAGGGTCAGCATGCGACAAGTGCGCCTGCTGATGCAAGCAGCCGAAGCAGGCCGCTGGGATCTATTCCCTCGGGATGTATACAATGCGTTTTACTGCTGCATCGCTTCCAGCCGTCACGCATTCCGTTGGGCCACCATCCCCGTTGTCAGAGTCGCCCAGCTCGAAAAGGAAGTCGACTTGCCGGTCGAGCTCGCGGAGCCTTGGGCGTACCTCCAGCGTCACTTTGGCTGCGCATCGGACAGCGGCAACAACACGAGCAACTTGGTGCTCAACTTCGATGTCAACGGCAACCACGTCTACAAGATCAATACCGGCATGTCAGAAAAGATCACATCTGGAGAGGAGTCATTCGCGCGCATCTTCTACGATGTTGAGCTGATGGGTCTGCCCATCTACCACGACATGGTGCTTGCCACCATTGCATTTGCAAGGGACGACAAGGCTGCGTGCACGCAACACTTGGCCCGAATCACGGGCCAGTTGCGATACGTTCTCAGCAGCTACTACGACCGCATGCACGACGGCCAGATCCCCCTCTCAGTGTGGTTGTCCCGCGTACAGGGTTTCTTTGCCTGGGGCGTGGGCCACTTTGATCAGACAAGCGGCGAATGGATCCGGTTTGACGGCCTGAGCGGGAACCAGATTCCGCTTTTTCAGGCGCTGGATGCATTCCTCGGCTTGGAGCCGTATCTGCCGCTCATCGACCGAGAGCGCAATGTGCCCGCCAGACAAAGAGCCCTAGCCAACGCGCTAGGCAAGTACTCCTTCCGGGCTCAGCTGTCTGCTATGCCCAGAGATGAAGCAGTGTCCCAGATGCTTGCTGAGTTTGATGAAATCATCAAGCGCCTAAGGGTAAGTCTCTCTCCATTCTGACGTCGCCAGTAGCGATCCTCTTCGACATTTCTGTCCAAGAACAATGCTAATATTGTGATTTAGTTGTTTCGATCCGCTCACAGAGGACGGGCAAAGAACTACCTATCTCAGCCTGCACCGGAGCGCCTGCCCATGACGGCTGGCAAGTCGCTCCTTCGATCAGACCTTGACCAAAGCCTTGAGTTTCTAGATCACTTCATGGTCAAGAGGCTGTCTGAAACCAAGTAGGGGACATCTGCTTCCCCAGTGACTGCAGATTTCATTTGTCGATGCTTTTTGAGCGAGATATTTTCCTTTTGTTCTAGATTTCATTTATAAACACAGTACGCCTGATGATTATTTGTGCGGCTGGTCGGCACAAATACTCATCCAGCGGGGACTTTTTAGAGCTAGAGTGCTTCAGCAATGAAGGCATTTTGTTTGATATCACATCGAGAGGGAGGGAGGTTACATCTGGAATTTAGATCGTCTGATTTCTTTTTTACATTTACTTGTAGATTCAAGTTCTTTCTAGTCTCAACTCCAAATCAATACTATTAGATAAATGACTGCGCACCGTGTCTTCGGGTTCTTATCATGAATTGTCCATACAGTGGCGATTGGAAAAATTCCACTGCATCTGGATGAAACCTCCTACAGCTCCAGGTGGCTAAGGGGGCGTGTATTTGTCACGATGGTATTGAGGTCAGATTACCTCTGGAGAAAGCAGGTTTTAGCCATACCGTTATCGTATGATCTCTCTAGGTGGCCTTATGAATTGGAGCGGCGCCTCTACTCATAGCGCGTCAAATAATATACTTTTTTTCTTTTTTAGAATGCTTCTGACCCGTGCCGACTGCAGCAAGGGAAAACAACTCAACCTCCATGTTCACTCACCAGCACTATCCTGTGAACGTTCATCAAAAGCCGCACCAAAACACGAATTGACATGCATCTAGATGACAGATAAATGCTACGATTCACTGGGAAGTGGACAACGGATATTATTGAACTGGAATGCTAAGTCCGCCCGGGCAATTGGGGCTGACTGAAAGCGCAGGGTGGCTGGCTTTAGCTCGTCTATTAGTTCCGTGAACAAGACCAAGCTCAGCATCGCGGCCTCTGTAGAAGCACGGAGGCTCAGGGGCAATGGAAGCGCATTGGTCACCGCTTCCTAGTCGCTACCTAAGCGATTTTGGTACGCCCGTTCCATCAGTCCATCACAAGCCTGCTGAGGCCGAACCCGCCGGAGCGTGTCAGATTGAGCGCGCAGTGAACAAAAGGTCGACCAAAGACTAAAGATGGAACTTTTGAGCATGGGTACATAGCAGGAAAGGATGGTCGTGGCCTAGCTAAATTAATTTCCCAGCTGACTCAACAGGTGTATCAGGAATGAAATGATCCTCCCGTGCCGGCTACCCGCATCATATATATAAAGATCCAGCCCTACCCGTGCACCTCTACAATCGGCTCCATCTTCCTGCCATCATCCCAGAACATCCCATCTACCAGAATTCAGTGAGTCTACTTCGCATCCGACAGCTTGCATACAGAGACTAATATCCTGAACCAAGCACAGCAAAAAACAACCATGCTTGTCTCACTTCGCGCCACCTTTATTGCCCTGACCGTTGCCGCCAGTATGGCTACCGGCAATGCTATGCCTGACGGTCACGACCTCAATGCCAGAGGTACGCGCAATGCGCCAAAGCTGGCCCAGAGAACGGTCGGGTGCACAAAGACGGTCACAATCGCCCCCCACTTCACTCTTGGCCCGACCAAGACGGTTTATCGACACACAAAAACGACTACGAACAAGGTGGACTGCGAAGGCTGCAAGGCCTTGACCACGTCTGTCCGGAATCTTGGCGCCGGGCCGGTCGTTCACTATACAACCACTATAACGGCAAAAGAAGCCGCTACGACCACCGTCTACGCTTGCAAGAAGTAAATCGGGAGCTAAGAGACCTCGGAACGTCATGTACTTGATGATTGATGCTGGAACGAGTATGCCGCTTGGAGGTATACCAGGTTATGATGGAGAAGCTTTGCAAAGAATAATGACACTTGGTAGTAGGCTTAGTTGATTAGGAAGCAATATGAAGAGAAACCGAGTTCCACTCATCCAGTGGGCTCACTCCATCCATACCCTGTCCTCCGTGATGGGTTGCTCCGCCGTAATGAGACTAGCGAAGTGAGCGATAAGATAACCCCCTTGTCATTATCAAGCGCAGCTTCTTATTATGAAAATCGCTAGCGTACTTCAACCAACAAGCGTGATTGGTTTAGTGGTAAAATTCTCCGTTGCCATCCGAGCAACGTCGGGGAGCCCTGGGTTCGATTCCCAGATCACGCAACAAGCTTTCTTTTTGAATTCATATTTCTCCTTTTTTTTGTCTTGTTTTTTTTCAATCAGGACCAGATATTTTACAGTGATAGTCAGCATCTGGAAGGGGTCACTTCGGCTAGGCGATAAAAGTGGCTCATCCAGTCCGCTTGCACAATGAAAATAGTGCGCATAGTGCAATTGATCTCTAGGGTAACGCTTCCGGAAGCAATGGGTTTCAATATTCAAAATTTGTATGATATCAAGGCCTGGTCATCAACATGTTTCAGTCTTTGGAAAAAAAATTAAAAAAAAACAAAAAGAGAGCTGTATTTGGAATTCTTCCATTTGTAAAATATCTCGGGCCTTCGGCGACGGAGAAGAAACATTTGCAACTTCTGTTGATTCCACGCCGAGATCCGAGATAACCGTTGTGTTCCAGGCAACACATTCTGAACAACCGCAACCAGACTTTTAGCCACAGCGGTACATTTACAAAGGCTAGAATCTTTTGTCTAGAACGTTGAATCCGCCCAACACATGTTTTGCATTTCCCTCATCAACGCCACCAGTGACTACACATTTCAGCTGAAAGCCGGCCTCACCCATCGGAATGCTATGAGAGACACCTTGCATTCCCCATGGGGAAGGGGTCAGATAATTTCGATCTAGACCTTGGACAAGGTCAGGATATAAATACAGATCACCGCTCCGGTGATGGATTAGTTATCACCCATCATTCAAATATCAACTCAATTGACCAACGACACTCGGCTCAAACCGAGAGATTTCACCATGAAGTTCTGGACCGTCCTCCTGCTCGCAGCAGCCACCGCCGTGGCAGCCGATTCTCAAGCCGAAGCCAAAAAGCCGAAATGCGCCAAAGCTGGAGGAAAGTGCAACTACTCCATCTTCCCCGCGGCAGAATGCTGCCCGAAGTACCACTGTGTAATGGCCAAGGATGCTCCACCAGGAGCTTGGGGCAAGGTAAGAAGCTGTCGTTCGTTTTGTGTACGCATGCTGATTTATTTCCTTGATAGTGCAAGAAGAAGAAGAAGGCTGCCAAGCCCAGCGAAAAATAATTGCATCGCAGATTTGGGATGCAGTTGCTACTCTATGTAGTCTCAGATAATGGAATTATTCATTTCAATTAAACTTTGTTTGCCTTTTGGCTGTTCAACCTGTAGTGAAGAACCCTTCAAGTGGTGCATCGGTCGCAGGCGAAGTGGACCGATCGACATGGTTCGCATTTCGCTTGATGATCAATGAGACGCAATGGGTTCAATCATGCTCCCTGTCACCTCGAGGCTGGTAAAAGGCAGCAACATGGCCGAGTTCCGGCTTCGGCATGCCACTTTTGCGTGTTTTGGTCGCGGCTCAGCTGGAATGCCCGGGAATGCGGCACTGGGCGAGTCTAAGTACCCCGCCGGCCAGCCCAACCACAACGTTTTACAGCGGGCACGTGCTGAGTTTGCTGAGCTTGTCGGCTTATCGCTGCCGATCGGGCGTGGCTTGAATCGTGTTTATAGCGCACTTACCCTGCCATTGATGATGACATGGTAGTGAGATGCGGCAACCTGTGGTTTTGGCCAGCATGGAGCATCTCGATATCGGAGATTGCGATCCATCCGCGTATACAAGGCGCGAACATGTATAAAAAAGAGTGCCAAGCCCAACTGGGTTACATTGAGATGGCAGCCACGCAACTTTAAAGTGATTCTCACAATGGCCCAGCTCACGACTATCTTGGCCGCTATCCTCGGTGGTGCGGTGCCACTCGCTGCCGGCTACACGCCCAATAAGCCCGGAAGCTACGGTCGCTATCCCTTCAACGCCCCATATGACCAGTCCTTTACCGAAGGCTACTCCGTGCTGAAGCACTATGGTGGCAATGGTCCGTACTCCAACCGCCAGTCGTACGGCATTGGTCGAGACCCACCGGATGCCTGCGAGGTTGACCAGGTCATCATGCTGAAGCGCCACGGCGAGCGTTGGCCCGATCCTAGCACCGGTGCCAAATTCACCAGCTCTCTCGATAAGGTCTATGGCGCAAACGTTTCGAAGTGGGTCAATGACTTGGAATTTCTCAACCGCTGGCAGTTCTTTATTCCCAACCAGCAGGATATGGCCCTGGAGTCCTTCAATGGACCATACTCGGGCTTGTTGGATGGCTACAAACATGGTGCCGATTATGGTGTTCGCTACGGCCACCTTTGGGACCCCACCGCGGTGAACCTGACCATTCCCATGTTCTCAAGCGGCTATGAGCGCATCCTCATGACTGCTCGCAAGTTCGGTAAGCTGCTCTTAGTTTTAACTGATACAAAATTTCTGACAATAGTCCCCTGCAGGCGAGGGCTTCTTCGGCTGGAACTACACTGACGTGGTTGCGATGAATATTATCCCTGAATACTCGTACATGGGCGCAAACAGCTTGACGCCATCCTGCCTGACGGACAATGACACCGCTGTTTGCGGCAACCTCACCGGCTACCAACCGCAATTCGACGTGGCTGCTGACAGAATTAACGGACAGAACAGTGGACTCAGCCTGAACAGCTCCGACATCTACTACTTGATGCAGATGGCTGCCTTTGAGCTCAACGTGCGCGGATACTCGGACTGGGTGGATGTATTCACCTTGGATGAGTGGGTTGCTTTTGGCTACACCCAGGACTTGAGCTACTACTACTGCAACGGCCCTGGCGATAAGAACATGCTGGCAGTTGGTTCTGTCTACGCGAATGCCAGTCTGACTCTCCTGAACCAGGGTCCCGAGAAGGCTGGTAAGATGTTCTGGAACTTGTAAGCAACCTGTATCACGAAACCTCTGTGGAAAGTTGGATTACTGACACTCGGCGTAGTTGCCATGACACAAACATCACCCCGGTTCTTGCAGCACTCGGCATTTCCAGCCCTACAAAGGACCTCCCGCTTGACCACATCCACTTCCCCAACGAATACAACACCGGCAACATTGTGCCCATGGGCGGCCACCTGACCATTGAGCGTTTGTCGTGCAACGCCACTGCCGTGACAGAGAAGGGAAGCTACGTGCGCCTCGTCCTCAACGAAGCCGTTGTGCCTTACACTGGGTGCCAGGACGGTCCCGGCTTCTCGTGCTCCCTGGACAACTACACCAAGATGGTTTCCAAGTCGCTGCCCGACTTTGTCGAGACCTGCGGATACAACTCGAGCTACCCGCAGCACCTCAGCTTCTGGTGGGATTACAACACGACGAATGCGTATGATTACGATACTCAGAGCCTTATTCCTGGCCAAGAAGGATATCTGACCTACAAGGGAACCAATGCGCTTTGAGTATTGAGAATGAAGTAGTATTGGCTTCTTGAGGCAGATATGATTGTTTACGAGAAATGTCTAAATTAATGCGATGGAGTGGGTTGAGGGCCCTGGTCTATCGATGACCAGAACCAGAGTGCAACAAGCAATTATTTTTCTGAAATTTCACTGTAGCCCGATTTGCGAACCTATTTTAGATAGTGATTAAGAATAAGAAATGCCTATAGCAGACACATTATAGGATCGCCTACTTATTTTGCACAATTGTTTCAAAGTAGCCATCTCTGTTCCAAAAGACTGTTTTAGCATCCATTTTTCTGGGGATGTGAATCATTACTGCATGGACTTGGGGTGCGTGCGTCGATCACTGCAGGGCTGATCTTATCTGATCGCTCTGCAAATGTTCCGGTAGAATGGCAGCTCGCAAAACCACAGTGAAAGGTTCGAGTACATTGCCCTCCGTGACGGACACCGGCTGTGCGGAAACATTCACATTTAGTACTTGCTTCTGGCCTTTCATCAACTCGCCAGAGGTTCTGTGCAAGAACTGCCCTGCTATTTTCTTCTTCTTCTAAACACGGGTGTCAAGTCAAGGCTTCTTGATGAATGGCATGGTCAATGTAGCCCATCGCTCTGACATACAGCTGGGCGCTTTCCAGCATCCGCTCCTTTGCCCTGCCTCTGGCGTCACGCGTTGCAAAAGCGCTGTGGGCGTCCTCAAAGTCTAGGTTCGCAACGGCTTTCCAGATGTGGTAGACGTCGTCGGGCGGTAGCGGAATCTGATATTGTCGTTAGCGCTACGGTCGGGTAGCGGGGAACCTTTGCCCAGAGCTCGCGCGTCAGCAACTCACCATATTTGGGTAGGACCACATGAAGGTGAAACTTGCTGTGCCCCGAGGTCGATTCTCGTGGAAAACGCCGCTAGGCACCACCAAGATGGAGTCGGCAATGAATAACTTGCGCGTGGCTCTCCAAAGGAGGACCGAGCTTCCCGGGAAGTGCCCCGCAACCTTGACGCCGACGAACCGGCCATCCAGCAGCTCTATTTCCTGATCCTTCCAGAATACATGGGCCGAACCCTTTCGCATGACCCATTCTTCGTCCTCGGCCGAGATGTACACCTTGCAGTTGAACGCCTCGGCCCAGTGTAGGGCCGTGGAGAAATAGTGCGGGTGCGAGATGATGATTGCCTGGATGCCGCCGAGGGTGTTGATATGCTCTACTGTCGCGTCGTCGATGTAGGTGATGCAGTCCCAAAGCACATTGCCGGCATCGCTGCAGAGCAGGAACGCACGCTGTCCGATGCCGAAAGAAGGCTGGGTCTGAACGGAAACGACGCGGGCATCGAATTGGTCCTTCTCAAAAACATTCTTATACTTTGCCGAAGCTTGAATTTCTCCTAGTGTGGTCCACCACTGGCTGGTTGGATGGGTTACTCGTTAGCTATCGGTAACATGTCTTCAGGTTATCCCCGCACGGCCATACCCGGTTGGTGGAACATATTGGCGAGGATCATCGCAGATTTTGCATGATTTGACGGATTGCGTGGTATACTGAACACCGCATGTGCCGCAGATGGCGAGATCCATGTCTTTTTTCGAAAGGGGAGGCGTGAAGACTGGCAAAGGTTGATGAGCAAATGCTGTTATTTAGTCGGCAGAGATGTAATCAGCAAAACGGGTGGATACCTGAGGGGCAAGGCTCAACGCCGGAACTAAAACGGGGCTAGCTCCACTTTCCGCCGGTACAAGTTTGGGACGCCGGAAAACCTAGTTTCCTTCTTACGCTCACTGCTACAACTCTCATTCTAGATCTTCCATGGTCAAGGACAAAATGGATACACGCGGAACCAAGAGAACAGGTCACTCGATATCCACAGACCAAAGCAAGCGACGGGGCCCTTACGCCCTCCGTGCCTGCATCCCCTGTCGACGACGCAAGGGCAAATGTGACGGCCAACAGCCATGCGACTTCTGCCAAAATCGGGGGCAGCCATGTATCTACGATGCTGAAGGAATGGCTGTTAGATGCTATGTATCACAGCCAACGTTGCAAAATGGACAGCCCAATGAGGCTTCAGGCTCGCAACCGCAGCCCCAGTCGCAGCTCCAGTCGGAGCCCCAGTCACAGTTGCATCTGCAAACACAAGATACTGACAACGGTGATGCTGTTTCTCAAGACACAAGTGCGCCAACCGATGATCCTGCCGCGTAATTAGCCATGAGCCCCCTATATGCATCTGATGTCATCACTCACTGGTTAGACTGACAAAATTTGCTCCCGCAGTGCCTACTCTTCACTCGTCGGGATGGTCGCGAGTCTTCGCGCCCAGTTGCGTAATGTTGAGTCCATGGTTGAAGCACATGACAGGGAAACTAGCAACCCAGAAACCATGGTATCCAAAGACCTGGACTTTACCGAACCGTTGCGTCCACACCACCTATCTGTCGATGTGCCCCACAGCCAGCGACATGCGGTTCAACAAGACCATGACTCGAGTGTTGCCAGCCCCTGTTTTTATGGCCCTACCAGCCCTAACTATAGCATGAACCTGGTGCAAATATCGCTTTATGAGCGAGGGTACATCAAGCCAACGCCCCACCACCGCCCCATGTTGGCGAGTCTTGACGGAGACAGCACTGTGCCATCATCAACCAACCACTGGCAGCCCACACGCCAGTATGACCGGCATCAGCTACTGCAGTTTAGGTCATGGTTGACACTGGGGGAGGCCAGGGATGCCGTATCCACATACAACAAGGTAATAGGTGAATTACATCCATTTGTGGACTCTGAGAGGATTAAGAGCCAGCTTGAATGGTGGTACTCAAACGATTCGAGCCAGCATCCAAGCAGTAACAGCCAACAACACCCCGACGATGACGATCTCGTCATCTTAGTCCTGGTACTGGCAACGGCAGCACAGGCTCAAGGAGATACTATACTTGCAAAGATGACACCCATCATGCATTCTAGTTTCCAGCACACCGTTAATGCTGCCGCTGCATGCAGTACAACGAGCATTAAGCAAGTGGCCATTGTACTGCTACTGGTAAGCCGGAGACCCACCCAGCCTCTTCATCCTTTAGCCCTTTTAAACCTCCGAGTACTAACACGTTGAACAAGGGCTATTACTACTTCTCTCACGACCTGCCATGGCTTGCGTTGAGGATGTGTGGCACAGCTGGACGAATGCTAATGGAGCTCGGATTTCATAACAACGATATGCTCAACAAGGTTCTGAAGTCGGACGCCCAACGTAAGCAAATTACCACCATGATGTGTTCCGTCATGATACTCGATCGCCAGTGGAGTGCCATGACTGGTTTACCAGCAAATTTCCCGAATGCCATGTTCAGTCCGATGTCTGCGTACTTGGTGAGCGCTCAACCCTAGCAGATACCCTTGGAACATAAATCACGTCTTTATTTGAGAGTTCTCACGTACTCATACACGCCTAATGGGGGAACATGAGCGCAGCCGCTAATACCCAACGCTCACAGGATGACACACCGTATACCAAGGCAATGCATAAACTCATTCTTATTAGTGATCGTTTTAGTGAGCCCATATCGGCCGTAGCCAAGGGGGGCAGTGATGCAGACGACGACGTCATTGATGTCTTGGTCTTCCAAATCCAACAGTGGCAGAAAAAGTCCGTCGGAGACAAAGACCTATCTCACATTAAGGCCTGGCTCGCCGAACCGTCGACTCTACCACCGTCATGGCTGTTGCTGTTGATATTTCGAGCTGCCTCTATACAGAGTCTCTTGCTGCGACCATATTTCTTTCCCAAGTCGGACCCCGAGAAAAGCAAACTGCATCTGCAACCGGCCATGGAGCTAGCCTCCAACGTCACAGAGGCTCTGTCTGGGCTGGATAGCGTTGCGACCATGTATCGCGACCAGCGGCCGTATTACCAACACATATTGTCATCCATTTGCGCCCTCATGTTTCTCGTGGCAGGCTATGTCGAACAGCACCGCTCTGCTTTCGCGTCACACTTGGAAGCAGGATATGATGATCAGATTCGTCACTGCTTCCAGCTCGCGTCCAAGCTGGCCCACAAGTACGCCAATGTATCCAAGGCGGCCCATACTCTCTGGACAAGGATTCGAGAGCTGTGCCATGCCATGGAGACGCATGGTTCAAAACACCAAAACAGTCTTCAGGACCTTGCATCACCCGCCGGCGCCGCCGAAGCCGGTCCTGCGGTAGCACATTGCTCTTCGACGGAGGCTCGAGAAGAGTCGTTGACAGCTACAGGCAACGCCTATTGTGGGACCGAATCGAGCTCATTTAGCGCGAGCCTGGACTTTGACTTTTCCATAGATGGAGGTGGCAACCTCTTGCCGGATGGCCAGGCCTGGACGCTACCAACATGGCCTCCTAATTCATACGGCTATCTATTTCAGTAACCTGTCATCTTCCTTTGGATTGACTAACTACTAGCAACAACGAGATGGAGAATATTTTACCCCGAGTGCGTGTCTTTTAATTTGGCTGGAATACTTCATTTTGGTGAGTTCCGTATTGCCAAGGGCTATCAGTTTCCCATTTGTGTTTCCTGTTCGGAACTTCCGTAGCGCTCCTCAAATTAGAGACCTGTACCAAGTGAATTATGCCTACACCAATATTATATGGGCTCGCTTGCGGCAAATATGCTTAATTAAGGGCTATTTATGTTTTATGTTCTATGAATCCTAGATGAATCCTGGACCCTAGGATAGAGCTGGACGAAACGGAGAAGGGAATGCATGGCAGTCATTCTGAGGCAGAGGGAGTCAGGTCGGTATCGTCGTACCGTCAGGACTCAGTATTAACTGTAGATCTTGCTGAAGCTGCTACTCATATTGTAGATGAGTACTCATAGGTGTTCATCAGTTCGAGAATAAGACAGGAGTCTTCAAGACGTCATGGTTGTGTCCCAATTCCTCTACTTTGCCAGTTCATTGTGAATCGTCGTCTAAGAAGCAAGCTGCAGACGGATAAGCGTATCGCCTGCCACATGAGAGGCCGATATGCCAATCTGTCTATTGAGCTCGCCGCATCCTTTGCACATTGCCCATTTTTAGTTTGCCTTGGGGGGACGTGATCCGGAAGGTGGGGCTACCAAGCAGACCGGAGGTTCCGGGAGTGGGGCTCATCTTCGGGGCCTGCAACTGGAGCCTTCAATCCACACTCCGCGAGCCCGCGCCACAACATGTCACAGCACCAACCATACCAAAGCACCACGCTATGTGGGCTACGGAGGTCCTGGATTGATAATCAAGACATCTAGTTTGTCCGAGAAAAACCTTGCTGCGAGCCCGCTAAGACAAGAAACCCGGAGATGGGGATGACAGTTGGGTCGGTCAGCTATCTGCATTTCAAACCATTGCATCACTGGAGCATGGTGATTGCTAACCGGCCAAATTGCCTTCCGAAGTGAACAAGCCCGTCTTCCATTTAAATAGCAACTTGTGACCGGTCCGAGTAGAAATATTGCAGTGCTTGCACCATCGTCTTTACAGGAAACAACTCAAACTACTCATCACGAAACAATCACACGCTACCTTTTCCCCTACAACAAACATCTTTCACCAAAAATTGTGAGCCATCCTGGTAGAGATAAAATGTGATTTTAACTGACCCCATCTTGCCGTGCTAGACCAATCAAGATGACTCAGATTAAGGGCTACTCTATTGGAGATATCCAGGCTCAAGCCGCTTTTACTTCGGAAATCGAGATCAACGGACTTCCTTCTATCCAAGATGTTGTCAACTTTCAAGAAGTTCACCGCCAGACGATGGACACCCGGCCCGGGATGTATCTCAAGTATCTTCCTCACCGGTACGACGCGGTGAATGGCGAGCTCCGCAGTGGAGGATTATACCTGTTTGATACGCACGAGAACGCCTCCGACTACGCGGAATGGACAGCCAATGTGCTCGAGGTCAACGAGCCCAAGGAGAAATTTTGGAAGCAGTCCTTGTTCAAGACGTCGAAGCGTTTCGTTTGGCGAGTGGTTGGGGCCACCAACTTTGCGCCCGTCGATGACCACGCTGTTGGTCGATTTCAGCGCTGGAGCTACAGCGGAGCATCCGTGGAACAAGAGCTGCGAGCTGCCTACCCGGAACTCAAGAAGAAGGCCCAGGAACAGGGAGCAGTCGCGTTCTGGCTCCTTCATCACCCCGCGGAGAAGCAAATCGGTATACAGCTCGTTTTCGGCCAAGTCGCGGCCGCCAACCATGTAGCAGTCGGACATGAGACGCTGGCTCGGGCCGCGGCCCAGGTTTCTTTTGGAACCTTGCTTCCCAGTTATATCAGGGCCAAGAAGGAGGTTGATTACATCAGCCTGTTCTTGGCCATCTGGCTTCCCCGATCTCGTCTCAGTGGTGGATGCCCTCACTCAGCCCCAATGTATCCTACTCTTCCTGCTGTGCAAGCTGAGTAGAAGCATTCTTCTACGTTTCAATGATGAAATGGCGAGCGCTATGTGAGGCTGGCGAGAAGTCTGTTGGACAGGGCAGTGCTTTATGAGCGACTGAATGTCGAATGGGTCGCTCATATGAGAATTAGGTGTTGGTAATCGGTTGTGGAGACCATTTTCTAGAGCTCAAAGGAGGTTTTTGATTCGCTAGCCGGTTTTTCCTCCTAATCTTTGCAATGTACAACTCGAAGTCAGAATGTATTGAAATATAGCTAAATAAATCCATTCCTCGTAATCAGCTTATTTTATTCTTTTAGTTTTGATACAAACAAATCAGAACTAGTGCATGAGATGAATGCCACAAGGAATGTATCAGATCAAATTTGAAAGCGAAACCAATGTCACGGCAATGTGCACTGTAAATTATCCTACCTGTAACCACCTGCTGTTGCACAGTCACTTTCATCTAACACGCTATAGGAACCTCCCCTATACTTGAATATTCTCACATCTCGACGGGCTACGGATCTCAGTCTACGGTTGCTCAGATTGTAGGGCATATGGCAGATCCATTTAAGTCGTCCAAACCAGCGGACTACAATTGAAAAGGGTAACAAGTTTTGTATTGATATAATTGCTCCTTGCGTCCTCAATTGAGAGTTCTCAACCCCTGTCCGTCACGCCAACTACTAGCAGGAATAGCAACTTCAATAATAGATGAGACACACCTCCCATAGTACATCATGTCCTTTGCTTCAGACATCCAAGCTTGAAAATCCGGGAAAGCGTTGCTCGTAGACCGACGCCAGCACACCATCTCGCCACACACCCTCGATTGGCAAACAACGGTTTCGGGAATCGGATAGTATCGAGGAGATATCCCCCTTGATAAGGACCAGATCCGCCTTCTTTCCGATCTGAATCTCCCCTCTGTCCTGAAATCCAAACCGGGTGGCCGTGGTGGACGTTGCCGACTTCAGCACATCGGCAGGTGACATGCCAATCTCATGAGCAAAGAGATGCATCTCGATGTGCATTCCAAGACCGTACGGCACACCAAACCCTTGGCCAGCCGCGTCGCTTCCTGCTATGATGGGAATACCTGCCTGGTACAGCTTTTTGGTCGTTGTATAGGCGTTCTGGACGCCACTTCTTGGTCGCTGCTCCTTGGCCAGCCCCAAAGGCTGGTCTGGCGTCTTTTGGATTAGCATGCTTTCGGCGAGAAGGTCCTTTCTAAACTCGCGCTGCCAGTCCTGTCGCTCAGCAGTCTGTGACGCGCACAAGCCCAACGTCGGGTTGCAGTGAACATTGCGTGATAGCATGACCCCGATGAAGTCATCATTGGGCGGTTCGTCCAGAAACACGTGCGTGAAGCCGTCGACCCCAGCCTCAAGCAGATCCATGGCGCCAGCGTAGCTGAGAGCATGGCCAACAGCGATGACGCCTGCTTTGTGGGCGGCCTCGACCACAGACTTTTGCACATCCATCGAAGGCGGCGGAAGGGTCATGCCGAGAGTATCCCCTAGCTCATGAAACATCTTGATGTACGATGCACCGTGTGTATTGACTTGCTGTGTCACAAATGGACCCCCATCATGGCCAGTACGCAACTTGGGCCACGCCGAAACAATACCGTCGAGGAGCTGTTCTCCCTGGGGGACAGATGCGAACTCTCTTTTCAACACAGGGATCGGCCATCCTCCGTCAACAATAGCACCGAGCCCAGCATACTTGTAATCTGCATACTTTGCTTTGTTTTTGGGGTCACTTGCCAACTAAGTGAGTGTGTTGTCAGTCTCCGACAGAAGACGGTTCCTGGTGCAGGGAGGGGGTAGACGAACTTCCTTTAGCATCGCGATATCCTTTAGCTCGTTGTGCATATCGCATACAGTTGTGACACCGAACCGCAGCGATTGCTCAATGCTGTCCGTGTTTCCTGCAAGGCCGTGGATGTGTGCGTCTATCAGCCCTGGGATGAACGTATGCCCCGGTCGAGATATCCTTTGAATGCCTTGCTGGGTGGATCCCTCTAGTTGACCAGGGCCAACATGAAGGACATGACCGTCTTGAACGGTGACAAACCCCTTCTCTATGATCCTGTAGCCATCAAAGATTTTGACATCTTCAATTGTAAAGATATTATGGTGGGGCATTGTGGCGATTCGTAGACATGTGTTCCTGGGAACAATTAATGACAATAAGTATGAACGCTTTCGTGTAGATATAGCTAAGAATTGTGGAACTGGGAGCTTTGACATTGGAAATAATGACTTCGGAACTTCCGCCTAAGGTCCATTACGCTTAGTAATACGCTTGGCAGGTCTTGAGAGGTAGTCATGTTTTATCCGACTAGGCTTCGGAATCAAAAAGCCAGAAATGAAGCCTGGCTCAATATACGGAACGCAACCTCGGATATTACCAGCATGGGAATATGGAACCGAAGTGTACCTCTGTGGGCTCGTGCATGATAATTTTGCTTTTGGGACTACGAACCACCCTATAAGCCTTGGTGGCGACCGGCCCTCTGCACTGCTTCAACTTGAAAAACGGAGCTGTCCATCCAGCGAAGTAGCTCGAGATATGGCTAGGAAGTAATAGTTTACAGCTGGAGGCTGAATTAAGAGTGTTCGGGTCTAGGTCTAGAGAATGTAGCTCCTGTGCCATGGCCCGTTACTAGTAGAAAATGTGTTTCATCTTGACCTTGCAGGAAGCCTCAAAGCATTCCGATTTACGAACGGCACTTCATACAATAATGTATTGGATTTACCATTCCATACAGCGAAGTGGCAAATTGGTTTACCCAAGTTCACATGCCTACATTGTGGTTAGATCATCGTCTCATTCATGTTCCATTTTGTCCGTTCATATACCCCACACAATGGTAGCGATTGAAAATGGTCGCCATGAGATAGCATCTGGTGATCTCACATACTTTTGCTATCAATGCCACAAGTCTTATTGTCCGAGACTAATAATAAATTGTAAAAGTCCACCTTAACAAGGGAAAGGCTCTAAAGCCTTGTCCCATTTCTATCATAATCCTCATTTTAATATTATAAAGCGTCATGAACTGGACAAATGATCACCGAAGGCCAAACTCTTGGCCGATAATAGTTTATCAGCTGATTTTCCCTCCCTTTCGTCCGACGGTGTGCCGTCCTTGGCGCAAGGCATAATTTCAGCGAGAGCAGACGTGCTTAGGTATTTCCACACTCGCCTTTCGAGGTTGGTAGCCTGGATGTGTTGTCAGGGGTCGTGTACCAAATAAAACCTGCTTTCTGCCGCTTTCCGCGCCAACACCCATGTGCCTTTTGGCGAATGATAGCCAAATTAGACAGTGGTGCTTGCCGCCAGTTAGGACAGTATCGGCATCAAGGAGGGCGTCCCGGGCCTGGATTAGGTTGGGGTGGCAGGGCAGCCTATAGTAAATTGTTAGTGCCTGAACTGTTTCGGAATATTGTACGGGCTCAGTTAATCTAGTTTCCAGCGCGGTATTGAGTGATATTGTTCTAGCTCCGATCCATAATCCATCGTGATTGGGCTCAGTACTTTCATTCTCTGATGCACGTTCGATTCCGGAGGAGGATGCTATTGACCGAACAAGGGTGTCAAGACCAACGGCGAAAACCGCCAAATCAACTGAATGAATAGGGTAGGTAAGGAAGCAACACTTACATAGCCATAGAATCCATAACTAACCTCATGGCCAGGTATCTGCCATCAGTGGGGATGTCGGTACCCGAACGAAATCGTGGGTATTCGTCGTCTTCAAGTCCGTACTTGTCGATGAGTCTCCACATTAGATCAAAAAGGACATTGGCGAAAAATGTCCCGATGTCGTACATGGTCGCCCTACCATCCTTGCCCACAGCTCGCTTCTCCATCTCGTCGAGGTCTGCAAACGTCACCGGGTTTTTGGAGCAGCTGGTGCTATAAGGGTAGTTTCGAATACCTGACTCATTACCGGAGAACCAAACCCCAGCCGGCCTGAAGTGCCTTTGGTCCATAGAGGTGGAGTTCAAACCTATGGCAACAGCCATAAAATCACTCCAGCCCTCTCCCATGGCTTTAGCCTCCCAAGAGTATAGACAGGATGTAGTGAGGGGCCCCCCAACAAGGCGAGTGGACACTGCATTTATAGTTCGTCAATTAGTACGTTGAAGGGAAGAAGTGCCTCATAACAGAGAGCGACTATGGAAGATCTTGTTTTACTTACATCCATGTGTATACTCGTGGATCACTACATCCACGTCAAAGGCAGGATCCCTAGGAGGCGAGACACGATTATTCCACCCAAGTAAAATCCTTGGTGGTTCCCCCTCCTCTTTGATTTCATGACGGTATTCAGCCCGAATTTCGGGATTAAGTTCGTGAATATTGACGATAATTCGACCTTTCGCTATGTCCTTCTTTTTCTTAGCCTGAAAGTTGCCGGCTACCTCGTTGAACCCGAGTTTGTAGTAGATGTCGTGGGCTTTGTTTACGGTATAAAATACCTGAGTAGCGGCGGCATCGCCGTATTCCTCGGGGGAGCGGCTGTTGGGGTCATAGGGATATTCAAATCGAGTCTTTTTGCTCTTAGGATGCACCTTTTTAGAATTTTTATCTTGAAAACCACCGATACTAATCAGCACTTCGGCATTGTTGCCATTGGTCTCCTCGTATTTCTTGGAGCCGGCCTTTAGCCAGCCTGACTTTGATGCCTCAGTATCCCAGGGATCCGTCACAATGGTACGGGGGCCTTTGGTCGGGTTTGTTGTTGACAAAGTACTGGAATTTGAAACACGTTAGTTTATCTGCTCTTTCTGTTTTCGGTGAAAGTGTCGCGGACTCTGGTTTGGTGAGATGGTAAAATCTTGACTTACTTGACTTGAAATGTAGCCACACGATGTGCTCGGTCAATGATGTTGATGATTTCATCCCTTTCAACATCCACATAGACTAAATACGAGCCGTCCTTTGCGTGGACAACCACTTCCCAGGCAGGTATAGCCTTGCCATCGGGCATTGCCCAGTAGATAAATTCGACTGAGGGGGGCGTCAATGTATCCTTGACTCCGCTGATTTTGTACCTGTGGGGGATAGCCCTTTTCCTGGTCTGGACGCGCGCTATGGGCTCTTGGTGCTTGACCTTTGCACGCCTAACGTCAATTGGGAGAGGCAAGGCTTTCACTGCTGCCTTTAAGGCGTCAAGAGGATCTAAGACATCTCTTTCCCTCATCTCTGGAACCCGTAGGATAAAGTCCTCGGTAATGGTAGATCCATAAGAAAAAACTTCGCCGTTCTTATCCATCTGTACATTTAGTCAGAGAAATCCCAAGGAAGTGACATGGTTTTGCTTTGAGCTTACATTGACATTAACATGACTGTTTCGAACACTTATACCATTGTGGTTTTTCGCCGTAAAGTAATAATGGCCAATATCATTAATCCCATGATAATGATCTTCAGAAAGTTTGAGGTTCGCATTCGGGAACTTGTCTGTAGCAAAGATAGAGGCCACCTGCTTCTCTGTATAATGCCGTATGGACGCTGCAGGTCCCTCATTTTGGCGTTGTTCATATGAAGTATAGTACGACGTAAAGTAACGAGCCCAGAGGGAGCTCCCGGGGTTCTCTTTGGTAGAAACGAGGGGTTTATAGTTGTGAGGGCACCAGAATGCGGACCCTACCTGCGCAAGTGCGCAACCTATGAGGCCTAATAAAATTATAAGGAGGTTCATTGGAGGCGAGAAATTAAAAGATAAGGCTTAAGTAGTAATTTACTGTGATGGTTGATTTCTGGGGGTGGTAGTGAGTTATGGTGGGGGAAATGTGTCGCGCCTTTTCGGAAGCGATGGGATCTTTATATAGTCCTAGCCCTCTGATTTCTATAACGGAGGTACATACCGCTTATAACTGAGATATACAGACCCACAATAGGCAATTAGATGTTCAAAATGCTTCTCCGATGGCATTGTCCACATCATGAGCCATCGGCAGCAGCGAGTGTCGAGACAGAATGGTGCGACCTTACTCATTAAAGCGACCCAAGATTTCCAATGGCCCACATGGGCACTGTCAAGGCTAAAAATGATACATTAACCCAAGCCAACGATTATTTATAACATCTGTTTATTTCACTCACAGACCTGGTGTTTTATTCTTGGAGTGTCGCAAACAGCTTGCCTGGTTGTTAGAGGAAATTGCGACACCATATTTGAGGTGGTTCTGTGCCATTACGTTACAAGATTCGGCTGCCTGGCGGTATTGGTGCCTGTAGGCCAAAAGGGTTGGCCTACTCATGATGAGGCTGGAAAAAAGTCAATATCTAGGCATACCTTAACCTTGATGCCTGCGATCCGAGTATTTATTACTCTTTCCAACCAACTCCATTCTTCACTCCAATATCCTTCTCATTGTGCTTTATCTTTCCGTTCTTGACGATGCGATTTCTAATCCCTTTCCTCCTTCTAGCGCTTCCGTGCTTGGGCAAGAGGGTTGAAGTTCCAAATGATCCCACGAGCATAACGCCAAACACCGGGAGGCTCAACGAGGGTGACTCTCACCAACCTGAACGCGTGGATATTGTTGCCCCCTATGAGACACATTGGCTCACGAAGGTTAACGGCCCGAACTATGTTTTCAACAAAACATTCAGTCCGCCGCACCAGGGCAATAGTACCAGTGATCTCCCAATCGTCAAGGCTGCAGAAGCCTTTGTTTACCAATATGGCCCTCCATCCTTTCGCTTTGTCAAAAAGCGCTCTTCTATTCACAAGAACAGCATCTCCTACCTGCACTTCGTGACTAGAATATTTGATCACGATGTTCCTGAGCGATGGTTTATTGTCGAGGTAAGTACTGGATATGGTACACCTATATTTTCTTTTCGAAATAATGCTAATAATACACTGATAGATGGCTCCAAACGGATCCATCATCTCGTACGAGAAGAGAATGGACTTGCAGCCCCACAGGCAGCATCTACCACCAGGCGAGATTATAAGCCCGATGACGGCTCTGAGGATTGTTGTGGATACACTATATCTTGAGATGCATATCAAGAAAAATGCACAAGCTATACCGGACAAAGATTCAACCAACTATGAAATTGTTTACATCCATGGACACAAAGTCGCCAACATATATAAAGTTAACCATGAAGACCATGAAGACCACGAAGAGGATGAATACCATGACAATGATGACTATTATAACTCAGTCATTGAACTTGATTCAATAACTTCCCCAATAGCTTTTCAAAAGGAGGACCAAAGCAAATGGGTCTGGAAGGTCTCGCCGGCTAACCACGGGTTCAGTCCAGATGCTTGGGTTGATGTTACAACGGGGGAAATTATAGATGTATCCATGAGTGAGCCTCCTATTCCATGGGTCAATTGTTTCGATCCGCGGTCATAGTCAGGGTCATAGTAACAGTAGCTGCTGCGGGAATTCTTTGGTAATAATATTGTTGTTTCATATCGCTAAGGTAGTTGAAGAGTGCCCCTTTTGGTGTTGTTATGAGAAGGCCATGTGATGCCCTTGATCTCGCTTCCTGCAGTCTTCACACTAGGCACACAACCGGTACCTGAGGCCTCTATGAACGTAACCCCCTACTTTTGAATTCACTATTCCAAGAACCTCCTGTCTAAATAGATATAGGTATTAAGACTTCAAAGCAACACAATCTTTTGTATAGACAGGGATGAATAGCTTCTACTAAACAATGACAGACCCCTCGATTTCCATCCATGCCAATTAAATGTATCAATAAATCTCGCAGAACTGTAGTGTTGTTTCTTACAAAAGAGAAATAATTTGGAAGGGCTCCGATTTTGGTCAGCCTTTTCATCCATGTTTTTTCCCGAGCAGCCTTTCGAGTAGGATATGTGTTTTATGTGAGAAAGATGCGGAATGATTGTGTGTATACTAGTATACCGTATCATCTCAATTAATTCGGTTTGTCTGCTGGGTGTTGAAACCCTTGTTCAGGCCAATAACATCCACCTCTAAAATCAGACGTGCAGTAGCAAGTGGGAAATTTTAGCCCAATAACGATCGATTATGCGTTAAAAGGACTTTGTTAGCCAAAGCATGGGTGCGTTGACCCATGTCAGAAGCCGAATGTATTGAGATAATACGGTGGTCGTCTCCGTTGGTTGAAGCTCTCACGAGCCTTGGTTCTGTACCGTGAAAGTGTGGAGTCACATGCATCTCTGTTGGTTGAAGCTTTTACGAGCCTTGGTTACGTACCTTGAAGGTTGTTCGCCGCAGACCCTTATGGTCATTCACAGTGCATCAGAAAAAGCTTGCTTGAGTGTTGACTCAGGCCAACATCAAGATTCAAGAACACTTTGAGTCACATCATTTTGGTCACTGTGGAAAGGCTAGGCAGGAGTTCCATTGTACACACTATCATTGTTCTTGGTCTTGTGTCAACCACTAATTGTATCCTTTGAGAGAGAGAGGCTACTCTCATTGGAAGAGGCAGCATTAAATAAAATCGATACTGTCGTCGTCATTGTTCTGTAGGTGGAGCTTCTGAAGGATCGCATTTTGCCATCAACAGGATCTGTGATGATGAAGACGCTAAATTTAGACGGGCTTTTTTTTCTTTTTTTTTACCATAGCAGGAAATGGTCGAATTGCATCTAAGATTGATGCTCCAATCATATTTATGCATCCTCGAACGGGGCCCCGCCCGATTTCACAAATTTTCCGAGTGGCTGTGGGGAGCCCAAATACTAGCCGTCGCACTCCGGTTTGCACTCGATTTCCTCTATCCTTCATCCGACGCCCAGACAAGCCCTTGTCCAAAACACAAAATCCATGAACCAATAATCTGCACGATGGGGAATCGTCAGACCTTTGTTTTACCGCTCACGTTCAACCCTGCCGCTGATTGGAGGACTGCATGCAAAAGTGGCTTTAAATCAAGCTTGAAGCATGCATAATCGAGTCAAACGGTGGACACTTGAGATAAGCTCTGCATTACAAGGGAAAATGATTGTGCTGCATGGGAATGACATTTGTGCAATACTTGTGCATCCATGGACATTCGGTACAGAACTCCTTCTGCTTGAGATAAAGACTGTAGATCCGGGAGCATCCGGAATAGGACGGAAATATCAATATTAGCCGGAATGGAGCATTATAATCATGAGCCATATGATATGCCGTTTCTGCCGACTCCGTTTCCTTTTGTTACCAAGATACCAATACTTGGTCGGTTACCCTATACATTGTACATAGAATTTGTATAAACATTCTTTATCTATCAGATAGTTATGTTTTGTGAAAGAATTTTAATCATCAAATTCCCCATCATATTCTTCCACTTGCTTGACGTTCCCGTTTGTTCCCGTTTCGGCCCATCTCAACCATGCTTCAGGATAACCATGCCCAAAAAAGCAGACTAAAATGCGAAACCGTTGTGGAAACGCTAGGGCGGACATCGTGCCACGGGAAGCTAGACCTTAAAAACGGGCCTTTCCTTTTAATTACTCCCCCACATACCGAAGGCAGCAGCCGTGTAGCTGATTACACCGAAGGCGGTGCACAGACTCGTCCCCATCTATGATTGATTTGATAGATTACGGCTAGTCGCCGTTGCATTACAACGAACAAGGGATAGTTTTGGGGCGGCGGCCGACTACATAGTTGTCAGCCCTGGCCAGCAGGGGGCAGCGCTGCTGTCGGTAATTGCAGAAGGATCTCTAGCTCTGCTTGTAAACTTCGGAGATATAACGGGAGTGTTCCAGGGGGAGAATAGTGTGGAATTAGCCTCGGTTTAGAATGTTTCGGAAGGGCAGGATGAATTCCCTCGTTACTCTCATCTCGCATACTCCGAGATGCCACAGCGCCAAAGCAAAGAAACAACTCATCCGGAGAATGAATATTGGCAGTGCCCTACGGCGCATGCTATCACTCCCCAGGGTTTAATCACAATATTTCCAGTCTCGTGGCACACGAGGCGGGGTTGTTTGGGATCACCAGCAGGCATCATGGGCCCCCCAAGCGTCACATCTCGTGGGTTACATCTGCGGCACAGCCTTCTGGACTCGCCGCAATCCCAACGGTATTTCTCGGCGACTTCGAGCTTCATGCAGACTGTTGGGATGAAATTATACGCCGACGGTCCTATTCCACGCGATGGATTGTCGCCGTCTGAGATTCGACCGGCAGGCTATTCCCTCTAGTTTCACATAAATTGCCCCATCGAAATGCCGGTGTAGGGATTTGCCGGCGTCGGGCCTGCAGCTAAGCGGGCTTCGACCCGGCATCCGCTAACCCCCAAACGGAGCAACGGTTGGGATGCGCCGTGGCCTCCAACCAGGGTTGAAGCTGTAGATAATCCAATAGTCCACGATTATGTCAGAAAAGAAGTTCAGCGTAAGCAATTGGTCACTTGAGGACAGCCCTACGATATAAGCTCGGGTTCATGCCCATGTGGGCCCGACGCGCGGCCTCAATGTGGCAGGAGGCCCCGAGAATCGGGTCGGTGGGGGGTCCATACAGGCACCGCTTTGGGCAAAGTCCGCTTCCCGCAGGATTTTTCATCCTGCGAGTTTATTAGTTTTGGCCTCATGTTGCAGGGGGTTGCCATCCGCTTGGTGTAAATGGGCAGGAAACGGCAATTATATAAACTATCGCAGCCAGTGCTCTAGGCAAAAGTTACTGCCAGAAACCATCACAAGTTCACAGTCTCGAGCTTTAATCACCATCTATTCAAAATGAAGTCCTCGATTATCCTTTCAGTTTTTGCCACCCTCGCCACAGCCGAATGGGCTTCGGAATGCACTACCTGGTCCAGCACTGACGGCCGACGTGCCCTGACGGCCACCTGCTCGTCTGACTCTGGCACCTCGGTCTGCTCCAAGCTTGATCTGAACGATTGCCTTGCCTTCAACGGTAGCGCTCTGCTCTGGGAGGTTGAGTATGTGTTCTCCATCCAGTCTTTCCCTTCAATATAGCTGCTTCTCCGCGTCCGAAAAAAAGGGAAAAAAAACACCTCGTATCCACAACCAGCTAACTCTAGACCTACAGTGGAAACTTCTCCCCATCTACCGCCTCCCTGAGTGACGGCATCAACGAGTGTGTCGATGCTCAGGAGCTCTGCACATACCTCGCCAGCGTCCGAGGCTCCACTACGCTCACATGCGATTGCTTCAACGCCGATAGCAGCACACTTGTCGATGTTAGCATTGATCTCGGTAAGGAATTTGGTTGACCCGTGCTGTAGTAACTGGTACTAACGAATGTGTAGCCGAGCAAATCTCCGTCAACAGCGATGGTTACCTGACCTGTCTCGGCCAGACAGCCTCTGCATGCTAAATGACTGCAATCATGTTTTAAGACTGATTCGATAGGTGTTTGGTGGGGTTAGCTGGCATGTATATATTCGACAGACGCCGTTCCGTTCAAGCGATTAGCTCATCGCCCATTTTTAAGTATATAAACAACTACCTTCACTAGTCTATACTGGATGTACTTACTTGATATGAGAAGTTTTTTTTTTTCGCATCAACTGATCGCTTGCCACATTATTGGAGAAGAATGATGGGCAATTGGAGATTAAGAAGTCAACCAGAATTAAGTAGGGAAATTATGAATAGCCTTGACCACTCTCGCATGAGCGTTTGCCCCAAATCGAACTAAACTTCAATTTGTCTCGCTTAAAAGTGAATGTCTGATCCAATTAGAGACACTCATCATATTCTCCATAATCGAATGAATCCATGACTGGTCTGGAGTTGACCCACGAATTTAATTCACTCGCTGCTGTTTGTTGCCTTGTAGCCTCAACAGTGTTTGATCCGGATGCTACATTGGATTATTCGGCTCGTGGCTGTAGATGGCTATTCATGTTCCAATGTGGTGAGACGACTGGAACATGCATAACATCGGGAAATTAGAGTGACCTTTTTTGTTTGCTTCCTATTATTATCTCAGGCGCTTCAACAGTCAAGAACGCGCATTCCTGTTGGTTTCAACAACCCAGAAGATTGAATATGATTTAAATTTTAGTTAAATAACATAACAATTTGAAATGTTAGCCTGAAATCTGAATTTCAATCCTTGCATATTTTAAAATAGAACATCTTTCACCTCTTAGAGACCCAACGGTTGGGATATGGAAAGACACTTAAACTATTTCTTTTCTTTTGTCTGTTTTGAATAAATGCATACCAAGCTGAAAAGAACTGTCACCACCCTCCCATCTGAACGCATTTATTAACCCATCATCAGTTTCGCCATAGGATCATGGCAAGCTCATGAATAGATTTCGCATTCGTTCATAATCAGGGCTTCCCAGGCCTGTCACCGCATCCCACCCACGAGTAGCTCGAAACGCCGGATCGACGCCACAGCCCAGGTTCGAACCTGTAACAACATCGTTGAGAATATCCGGGTTACTATATAAGACTGGGTTGATGAACCCAAGGGATCCTTTACCGGCGTGCATGCGCTCGCTATTGATCAACGTGATGATTGAAGCGAAGACTGGGTTTGATGCCGAAGTGCCAGAGACGGGCTTCCAGTCTCCGTTGGTTACAATAATGTAATCATCGGCTCGTGCTGCCACATCAGGGTAACCCCTGCCTGTGTTGTTGAAAAGATGCTGGATCTTGTCTAAGTGATCTTTCTCGGCATCTTTGTACAAGGCAAGATTCGGAACTTGATAGGGAGGGGCAAGGAAAACGTTGCTAAAGCCACCTCCGGACGAAAGGATATTTCCAGACACAGTTTTGTGGAAAGCTGTCTCGGTTGATGCAGCAGCATGTGTCTGAAAATTACTTGGCTGCAGCATTTGCGTCCCCCCAACACTTGTGACCCAAGGGCAAGACGCTGGAAACATCGGACTAAACCTCCCGCCAGTGGCATTGCCCGTTGGATCATCGATGCAGAAGGATCCACGTCCAGTGGTGGTACCATCATCGGATATGCTGACAACAACAGTTGTGCCCATAAGCCCCAGTTTCAGGAACTCAAGGCATTGACGCTGCAGGTAATTTGGGCTGAAGCCAGCTTCGGTCCAGCCCCACGATATTGACAAGACCTTGGGCGGCGATGATGAGCCACAGTCGCAGGCCGTGGTGGTGCATCCTGGTGGAAAGTGATCAGGGTACTTCTTGTACCCTGAATCAATAGGGTCACAGTAGTACTTGTCGAATGCGGCAAGCATATTGTCAATGTTGCCTTGTTGTAAATACGAACCGACTTGAACGTTCGTGACTTCTTGAGGATATGTGAGGGCCATAGCATACTCAAAATCCAGGTTTGGTTCCAAGTTAAAATTCGTCATAGTGTGATTCCGCTGCAAGTAGCCGCCGTTGATGGCGTCTACCTTTGGACGGTGACCGATCAGGCTTTTCTGCATCTGCCCAAAGAACTTGTCCAAGTCTTCTGGAAGCCATGAAATCCAAGATGGTTCAAAAATCCCAAACGAGTTGTTGGGGTGTGGTAGCACATTCTCGGGAATCTTGTACAGGTTTCGGAGACACGCCAAAGTCGTCTGCTTGAAACAGCCGGCTGGCAGAGGTGCTGTTCCAGTGGCCTTGTTGTTCAAAACGGCTTGTTGTCGAGGGATTTGTTTATGGGCTGCGACAGGTGAAGCCGCGAGGATATAGTCAATGGATCCAGCAAGTGACTCTGGAATGTGATAATGCTGACAGGAAATCTTCTCTTGCCCAGTTTCCCGGTGTGTTTGATGATGAAAGGTGGTCTGCAGAAGCAACGTAGCTTGTTGCGTAGACAAATCCAGAGACAGGTGACCGCCACCATGCGAAAACTTGACATGGGCCAGGTCAATACCGGATTCCCCAAGCCATTGCATGACGTCAGAAACAACGTTCGGCTTAGGCTCAAATATGCTAGCGACATCTTTGGCAGACAAATGCCGGCCATAATTTGGTGAAGTTGGATCAGAGATTTGGAGCAAGGTTTGGACTCCAAGATCAATATTCTGTATTGTCAAGGCGATTGAGACCTGTACCAACTGATTGGCATCGGCTTCGTGACCCAGGGTCCACTGAACCAGATCCACTGCGGCTTCTCGTCGCAACAGATGAGCCTCAGCGTACCTGCTGATTACACATAGCAGGAATGGTAAGAACCTCATGATCACCAGCTAAACCAGTAATAGTTAGCAACCTTCAGGCGTATTGCGGATTGGCACGAGTACCCACTGCACAATGGAGGCCTTCCTTTGAAATAGAAATATGATCTTGGGTGAAAGCAGCCCTTGATGGTGCGGGAGTGCGGTTCAGGTAAGTAGGTACATGCATGTGGTCTTTTATGGTGCGGCTAGCTGAGTCTCATCCAGAATCGTGGTCTCATGATGCATGTTTGATGCCCATCATCTAAATCATGACTCACCTCAACGCAATAAGCTTTACACAGGTGGCTGTTCTGACAAGGTTACAACACTATTCTAGCTCTCCATGTTAATCATTCCTGGAGTAACCTCATGCAAACCATGGGAGATAACTTCACCACCAAGAGTAAATGCCTTCCAAGAGTAGGTTAACCCCATTCCTCTACCACTATAGACGGCCTCTCCGAGAAAGCCCCAGAAGCCTGCCCATCATACCTTTGTTCAATCTTCTCATGATAGTCCGCCCACTTGTTAATCATCACATTCCTGTTCAAACCTCCTCGGATCCCTGCTTAGACGAGGGCGACAACATGGTTGCCGCACCCCGGTGTAGATTTTAACGCCCGGCACTCACGCGGTCTCTTCTCATCGCATCAGAGTTTCTCGGATACATTGTCTCAGATGGGCTTGTGGCAGGGTGAAGAAGGTTTTACTTGAGCCTTTCACGGTCGGGTTATTAGTGACCCTGTGATCTCCAATCATTAGCGGCCACTAACCGCTGGCTGCCGAAGGCGGACGCGTGTTTTCCCGTGTGGGGTACATTAGTAGCACTGAAACTGGGTTAGTGAAGGTCCTGATACCAGCTGAATCATGTGTGGCTGGGCGGTTGGAATGAACTGTACGATAGTCGCTAATAAACGGAATGTTAGCTCCGACCCACTCTTAAAACGGTCACTGCCTGGGCTAGACTGTATACTTAGGCCTTGCCTTTCGTATACAAATTGTCCGCAAGGGTAAATTGTCGGAGTCAAAAGGTAGCAGAAATAGTTGTGGGCCCGAGTAAGAGAAAATTAAGATTACTTGTCGCACAAGCCAGCATAAAAGATGGACTTAATAGAGGCTATGAGGCTGGCTGAGCTATTGGTGGCTGAGAAATTGGAATGGATTGTAAATGGAGTCTTCTTGAATGCTTTGATGTCAGATGAACTCTAGGTAGCCTAAATACTGCAATGATTTGTCATATATTGGGTTAGTGGATGGGTTGCAACCAATTGAACTGTTCGAATCAATTGTAAGAAATGGGCCTCCTAAGGGCTTTGAGATCAGCTGAACTATTCGTGGCTGAAAATATTGGAATAAAATGCAAGAAGCCGGATGTAAAAGCTTTGAAACTGACTTCACTGTTGATAGTTGAACTACTGACATCAAATGTCAGAATCTAGCCTGATGAAAACTTTAAGATCAGCTGGAGATTTGGAATCAAATTGTGAGAAATGGGCTTAGCAGAGGCTTTTAGGCCAGCTGAATTATTGATGGCTGAAGCATCGAAATCCTTTGTAAGAAGTTGGTTTAGTGGAGGCTTCGAGGCCAGCTGAACTGACGAGTCTTCAGAAAGAGGAACACAGAGGGCTGTCTAGACACACAACGTGTATATATTATGGGCCATGACCGCGCCTCAGTAAACAATCATCAACACTTCTAAATTCACAACACTACCAAGACCATCTATCACTATCATACGGCTGCCTTTAAGCTCAACATTTCGTCCAAACCCATCAACGCAACAATGAAGTCCTCCACTGCCATCGTTATCGCTGCCGGTGTTTCCACTGTCTCTGCCACTGTAAGTGTGTCGAACATGATGTTGCCTTTTACCATCCATCGTGCCATAATGACCTATTTCTAACATATAATAGGCTGGAATCGGCGCTGTAAGCTCTCTGCGCATGGTTTTGGATGCTCAATCTTGTCGCTAATCCGCAAAATAGGCTCTTTGCTTGGCCGCATGCACTCCTCTCCTCATCAACCCGATTGCGTACGCAGCCTGTGCCGGTGGCTGCACTGCTCTTGGTGTGTCTGACGATGAGGCTAAAGCAAGCCCTCGTTTCTTGGCTGATGGAACTGTGGTTTTTGAGAAAGAGACGCCTCTGTGTGCGGAGGCATGCAAGCCGCTTGTCAACGACCAGCTCGCGTATTCTGCTTGCCTTGCTGGATGTGCCGCTGCCATTGATGGCCAGAAGAAGTAGAGCCTCTTGCCATCAACATGCACGTCGGAAAGTGCAAGAAATTGGGCGGTTGTGGACAGCAGTGGTGCTTTGACTGATCTAGCTAAGAAAATGGCCAATAGCGCTACTAGAAACAGCCCCGCAATAAACAATTGAGGAAGTGAGAAGATGTCTATTATTTTGATGCGATGACTGTGAATAAGGCTGTGACGGTGGCGAGGGTATATCATAAGAATGTATTGTTATGGTTCTTGGAAAAGCCCGGAAAGGAGCCCCGCGGCATAGGCCGGTCTATCCGGGGCTTAGCGCCGGCCCAATACGGCCCACCCCGGATCGGGTCTTCCCCCACTCCGCTCCCGCTCTGCAACCGAGCTACAATCGTACAATATCAGTAAGAGGATAGTTTAAGTTGCTGTTTTGAGACGACTTGGTTACAGTCGTATGTCGTTTGAGTCAAGGAAAGGGAAAGTTGGTGGGTAAATACCGGGCCGTCGGTAACCGGTCTTTCGGCTTTTGCTCACAACAGGATCCTGTTGAACGTGAAGGATTATTTCAGCGCTAAACTGTTTGCCTTGCTAAGCAGAAGCAAAGCTTCCTACGCGGATTCGCAGAAGAGCTGAGAGGAGATGAATTTCGGTGATTCTGATGTGGATTTTACTTCTTGATAGTCCTTTTTTAGATACGACATGATTCGCCATATTAGGTTGCAAAAGTCCACTTGCATCTGTGGAAGCGTCACCCCCGTCAGGTATGTCGATTCGGAGAGTCGGTTTTATCTACGCCTCATCGATGCGAGTTCCAAGCTCCCAATCGCTCGTGCACCAATCTTGACGACTTTTGGTATAAATCTATGCTGGCAAGTATAAATTTGGTGGCCACTGGAACGTCGGGGGCTGTGAGGTGGGGCACTAGCCCGTGATCGGCCAACCGCTCAACGCCCGCCTATCTACCCCGCTTGTTGTTCCCTCTGCCGGCTGAGTCGGGTTTGTCCTCCGACCTCAAAGTCTCAGGGCCATCTTCCGTGCACCAATCATTGTTACACCTCATGTCAAGAAGAAATAATGAACGGGAGAGGTAGAAAGCGAGCCCGTAAAGCGTAAGTGGCTTCCCGCATCGGCCAAACGCGTCCCGTACACACTAACCCCTGCACGCAGTTGCCGAAGATGTCGCGAACAAAAGATCAAATGCAGTGGCTCCGATCCCTGTCTGCAATGCGCGAAACGCAGTTTAGAGTGCCAATTCGGGGAGGACTCTCCAAAGGTTCTTGTCACACAAGGGTCAGTAAACACCAACGCTGCGTTGGGTCATACTTCTTACAACTTATAGGTACCTAAAGAGTCTCCAAGATAGGCTGGCAGCGCTTGAGAAGGATTCGGTTCATGGAGACCCCAGCCCCGGTAGGTTGGTTTGATTACCATTATTTGACTCACGGTTGTTTTAACAAGACCCGTATAGCTGGGAGCAGCGAGTTGCCAATGCACAAACCCCCATCTCCCATCACTACAAATGACAACAACACTTCTACAACACCGTCTTATATGACACCTGCGGAGCCACACGAAACGAATAATGCCATAAGGGCACCACTCACAAATCCTTTGGCATTTCACACAGCTAATTGGATTCCGGGTCCTGATGGTCACATGCGTTAGTCCCCCGCAACCTGCCCGTGTCATTCATCCACTGATCCTATATCTCCCATCTAGTTTTCATGGGAACATCCTCTAACTGGTCCTTTGGAAGAAGAGTGTTGTCCATGACGTATGAAGCCGTCACTGGGCTGCCGCTCCCCGCCGAAAACCTGTTATTTGACGGCAATGTTTACGATTTAGGCTGGAACGGAACCAGAATGCGAACATGCGAGAATGAGTTCAACCACTCGTCTTTGCCCACAAGGGACTTTGCTCTCCATCTCATCAACACGGTAAAGTTTCACTGCGACCAGCTCTTCTTTTTAATCGATGATGACTATTTCATGGAGCAGTTTGCCCTCTTCCACAGTAGCACTGGAGATAGGGCAAGCGTCTCACCTCTTTGGTACGTCCACTACCTCGTCATCATGGCGTTTGGCAAAGCATTTGTGGTACAGATCAGCAAATCGCAGAAACCACCTGGGGCGGAGCTCTTTGTCCAGGCACTAAAGCTGATGCCCAATCTATCATTGTTCGAGTACCATCCCATTCAAAAGATGCAACTTTTATGCTCCACGGCACTGTACTTTCAATGTATCAACAGTCGGCCCGCCGCCTATCGCATGGTGAGTTCTCCGGTGGGTCTCTTGTCGCTCGACACTGACAACAAAATAGCTGGTTCAGGCTATTAGCGTGGCCTTTGAGTATGGCATGCATACAGAAATGAAGCGCCACCATTTGGGTGAAGACTATGTCCAGAAGTGCCGAAAGATGTGGTGGACCGTCTATATTCTTGATCGACATCTAGCTTCCTTAATGGGAGTACCCATGATGATTAAAGAGGAGTGTGTAAACACGCTTTATCCCGCATATCCGACTGATGCGCCAGAAAAGAATGCCTTGCCACTACAAGCTGAAGTTGCTCGGCTTTTACATCGAATTCAAAACAGTGGGTTGACCCGGAACACTTTTCTTAGCACGTTGTTCACCAAATTCTCTAGCTATTTACGGCATTGAGGGACAGCTTGACAGTCGCTACCTCGAAGCCACAAGATCGGTTCTTAGAAGTATTGCGGGCGTGGCAGATCGACTAAACAATTGCTTCGAAATTCATACCAATGAAAATATGTCTGGGGTCTCTCGCATCGCTGCGCATTTGCACCTTCAACACCATCAGGTGGGTCGAAATGACAATGACTGCCACCGGTCATCCATTTCGCTTTTTCCCAACATGAGCTAACTGACCCCAGTGCATTGTCTTGACCACAAGACCCCTACTCTATACCTTTCTTCAATCTAGACTAGGGCATTCAGCGGCGAACCTGATGCACTGGCTTCAGTCTGAAAGCGTGAGAGGTCTACTTCAAATCTGCATAGAATCCTCTCGTCAAATTTTGAGGATTCTATCTGCACTCCTAAACCAAGGACTATTAGGTTTGTAGCTGGGCGATAAAAATGCAATTTAGAGACCAGTTCAACTAACCATTTTGCGTCAGAAACATTTTTGCCTTTCGATCTTGATGCCACGTTTGTGTCATCAATAGCCTTACTACTAGCATCGTCTATCGATCCGTCCTTGGTACCCGATCTTTTGCCTTGGACACAACGCTCGAATGCAATACTTGGTGAAATGAGTTCGAGGGGAAATAGAACTGCCGAAATGATAAATTCGGAACTACGGATGCTTGAGGGCCAGCTTAACCAGTTGCCCGTCAATCGGGTATCCGCGAATTCGGGAGAGGGATGGAATCAGGAGGAAACAGGCCGCCATGATACATTCGATGCCTCCATTATGACCTCTGCCCAGTATCCAGGGTCCATGGAAGCCAACGCTATGAACGACCCTGGGTTTCAATGCGAGCTGAGCGTAGAGCAGTTAATGGAACTGGCAAATACTTTGGATATAGACAGCTTGGAATGGCCGTTACCATCTGCAAGCGATACGACAAGTTAAGCCAGTTGAACTTGCTTTAGATAGCTTAAATGAATAATAATTTGATCATTTATTTTCAACTGTCATAATTCTGAGGAATCTGTGGAAAACAGAGTGATGTACAGACTGTCCTGTTGGCAAAAGTGCAATGAACTGCTACACAGTTTGGATGGGACATGATATGTCATCACATGCGACGGTATGAAGTGGGTGATTGCATTTACCCGGCGACTTCATTACACAGGAACTCATAAAACATCAAGCTTAGAGGCTATGCGGGTGCACTATGGAGAATGACAAGCGCGTCAAGTTGTGTTATCGTTAAGCCAACCCGCCGCGCGCCCGCTGGGGTCAGAGAGTGTTGGTGTGCGGGTGCCGGAGCTCGATGCGCGGCAATAAACATCGGATTCCGTAGCCGAATGATATTTGACTCGTTTCTCTTGCATCCCCTCATCGTTGCATCGGATACCGCATCCGTACTCGGCAAGGGAGTTTGCTACAGAATTCGTATCCTGGCGATCATGAGGATGAATGCATACTACCCCATCCCTTCCCCACACCAGTTCATGGCTAGCGCTACGGGAACCGCATCCGTAGACGGACCCACAGATAAGCCACAGACACAGTCTACGGGGCCATTAGCCGGCACCAAATAGTCAGTTTGGCATGATGTTTCATTTTTGGATTTTTGAGATGTATGCTGATTGGTTTTATTGATGCACCTGGAAATCTATCCGATCAGTGTCGGCCGTGGAGGGCGTTAGCGCGTATCTTTCGTCCGAGAAGGCTGACTCCACGTATCATCCGTCACATGCAACCCCCAGATAGTGAGGGGAAGAATATATCCTAATCGGGGATTGATGGAATTGAAACTATGAACATAAATGAAGAGTGACCCTCAGGGATATACAACGATTGAATTCCAAGACAAAGTAAAACATTCCCTTCTCCAAGTCTAATTTCACCCAGGCTCATATTGCACACTGCATCATGCCTTCTTACGTGGACACTCGCCCTCTGGATGTCATCATCATTGGCGCCGGCTTTGGAGGCTGCTACTTGCTCAAGAACCTAAGAGACCAAGGATTTCGAGCAACGGTCTTTGAGGAAGGCCATGGCGTAGGAGGTGTCTGGCGGTCCAACCGCTATCCTGGCGCTCGGGTCGATACCAACACGCCATTTTACGAATACTCAGACCCCGAGCTTTGGAGGGAATGGGAATGGACTCAAGAATATCCTAGCCAGCAGGAAATTTTGCAATACTTTGAGTTTGTCGATCGCAAATGGGATTTGAGCAAGGACATCAACTTTGGGGCCAAGGTTACCGAAGCAAGCTTCGACTCTCAGAAGATGGAGTGGAATATTACAACAGACAAAGGCCAAGTCGTTTCCGCGAAATTCCTTCTCCCGGCCATGGGGTTTGCTTCAAAAACATTTATTCCCAAGCTAAAAGGGCTCGAGACATTTCGAGGACTGGCATGCCACTCCGCCAAGTGGCCCGAACAGCCGGTAGATCTGAAAGGCAAAAAGGTGGGTATCATCGGAACTGGGGCCACTGGTGTCCAGCTCATCCAGGAGATGGGAGCCATTGCAGAAAAGGTGGTTATTTTCCAGAGATCACCAAACTGCGCCATACCCATGCGACAAAGATCGTGGACAGGACGACAGCCGAGCAAGGAGGGATATTCGGAACTTTTCAAGCGCATGAAAGATACCGCGGGCGGCTTCACCTACCCAATCACGACGAAAAAGGCTGCTGATGACACTCCCGTCCAGCAAAGGGCCTTTTTCGAACATCTTTGGGCTCAAGGCGGCTGGGCACTGACAACGTCCAACTACTCCGACTTCATGACAAACATTGATGCAAACCGGCTGTTTTACAACTTTTGGCGCGACAAGGTTCGCGAGAGAATCACAAAGAACGACCCGGAGCTGATTGATAACCTTGCGCCTTGGGACCCTCCGTACCCGTTTTCCACCAAGCGTCCGTCGCTGGAGCAGAACTTTTACGAGGTGCTCAGCCAGGACAATGTCAGCCTGGTGGCCCTCAAGAAGAACCCGATTGCGGAGATTATCCCGACCGGGGCCAAGATGGCCGACGGCACCGTGCACGAGCTCGATGCCCTCTTGCTCGCCACGGGGTTCGACGCGGTGACCGGCTGCTTCAAGAGAGTCGACATCAAGGGCCTCAAGGGAAAACTCCTCGCCAACGAGTGGAGTACAGGGTCCCGCACCTTTTTGGGGCTGGCCACATCCGGGTTCCCCAACCTGCTGTACCTGTACGGGCCGCAGAGCCCCACAGCCATGGCCATCGGGCCCGTCATTTCCGAGATACAGGCGGATTGGATCATCGACACGCTGAAGCACATGCGAACCCACGGCCACTCCAGCATCGTGCCCAGCCTGGAAGCAGAAACAGACTGGGCTCGCCTGACAAATGAGGCGTGCAACAGGACCCTGCTGCCGTTGAATGAGACGACGTGGTACATGGGGGCGAATGTTCCGGGGAAGAAGCGCGAGGCTTTGAACTACATGGGAGGCTTGGCGGCGTATCGAGAGGCTCTGGATAAATGCGTGACAAATGGGTGGGCTGGTTTCAATTTTCAGTAATAAGTGTGCTGAGAATTAGATTATGTAATGGACTTGCGCTGCAGCCGAGATAATAGAGTACAAAGCAAAAAAAGTATGCTGGCCTGCATCAACTTGTGAACACTAAATTCAAAGCTGGCGCTCATGTCAAGACAACATGATTTGAGAAGGTCGCTTTGCTCAGCAAACAAGATTAAGTTTCGACCACAAAAAAAAAGATGGGACAAATATGCGAAATTTCTAACAATGGCTAACCGAGATATGCAAACTCTCACCTACGTGCGGATGAAGGAGGGCTCACCGGACTCTGGCTCATCCGAAATGACACCTATAGGGTAGACGCGGTGACAAAAGGTGCAATTTGATCAAATCCACCCCCTGACTGATGGTTTGGAGTAATGCCCTGGCAACAGATGCATCCTTATCGGAAACATGCAAACGGGCCGTCTGCAGGGTACATGTAAACTCTTGGCCGTACACCCCATGTTGATTCTGGAGAGTGCACAAAAATCTAAAAATAGCGCCTCTCCGCTCTCTGCGTGCAGGGCGAAACGTCACTGTTTCAAATTGTCCGCCTGCGGGCGCTATTCACAGGCGGTTGACGCGATGGAAAGGAAACCGATAAGCGCTGCGATGGAGCACCTCGTGTATCACGGTTGAATTGTGAGGAGCGAGTCGTCGAGGCTAGGAAGATAACGCGTCGCAAGGGTTTCCCCCAAAGGCGTATCAGGGATCGACCGTGACATGGCCTCGTCATTGCCAAGAAGAGGCTAGCTTTGTTGGACAGGTCAGAGCGAAAGCCCTGGCTGGGGCTTGGATGAGACACTAGTGCGGTTCGTGCGCTTTTTTAGCAGATCAATTGGCAGCAAGTTCACAACAGCACGTACGTACGCGTACTACCGTTTCCGACCGGAGCGGAAAAGGGGGGCGGAGCGGGGCGGGACATGGACGGAAACCAGTCCAGCATCCCAACTTAATCTTTATTCTTAACCGTATTTCCATGGCAGGCCCCCTGCGACTCCGAAGCATGATGGCGGAGATAGAAAGATGGGGGGGGAGAGGCCCTTGGCGCGCCGCACCGAGGCGGCGAGTTCAGTTCAATTCAAGGCGAGATGCCGTGCTGGAGAGGGTTGCTTTTGATCTAGCTTTTGATCCATCTCTTGATCCATCTTGCATCTTGGCAGGGGGGCCGCAGCATGGGGCGCGCGAATCAAATAAAGCGCTTACTCCCCCAATTCACTGCGCCCGGCGAAGATCGCTATATTGTGCAGGCCAAGATATGGCTCGCAAATGCAGATCTTCCACTCTGCCAAGTCAAACTTGTGCCAGCAGGATTTCATGGGCCAAGAGACTTCAAGCCACCAGTATGCAGGGTCAACTGCCAAGCTGGCGCCAAGAGCCAAGCGGCCGAGCTGTGATTGAAATGGCCATTTAAAAAGATGGCGATTTCTCCCACAGCTTTCTCCTCATCGTACGATTCATGCTCTGCTTTTGGCTGGTCTTCTTACTCTCCACGTTCTGAGCCCTGGTGGCTGAGACGCTGAAAATACCACATCGTTTTCCCATTAATCGCACAAACGTGACGCGCAACCAGCTCCGCCAAGATGCCGATCCTTAGCCTCAGCGAGCTGAACATTATTCTCAGTGTGCTCGGTATTTCTTTCCACTGCCAACCCCTTATCATCATTGACCAGGACTAACGCAGCTTGCGCAGGCACCTTCACTCTCCTCTATGGCATCATCTCCGTCAAGATCAAGCAGGCTTGGTATCTCGGAGAAGCTTGTGAGCCCTTCCCCGACCGCGCCCCGCCCCATTTGAGAATAAAGTGCTGACTCAGAGGCTCGCTACACAGTGCCGGCTGTGGGAGTAGGCATCCTGTTGGGCCCAGTTGCAGCCAAGTTTATCGATAGCGAGAGATGGGGCTCCGCTGAAGCTGGGCAGACGGGCGCCATTACCTTGGTACGCGCCTCTCCCCCCTAACCGCCCCATAAATTTAATTGACTGGCCAGAAACGGTCGCTAATTGCTTTTTGCCTAGGGTGTCGCGCGTGTGATGATTGGAGTCCAGCTGGTCATTGCTGGCTACCAGCTCCCGGAAAAGTACATCCTGAAGCGCTGGAAGGAAATGGCCATGTGCCTGCTGCCCATCATGACCATCATGTGGCTCTGCACGACGGGCTGCATCATGGCCACGGTGCCAAAGCTGACCTTTCTTGCGGCTCTGGTCATTGGGTCGTGTGTGACTTGCACCGACCCAATCCTGTCCCAGGCCATTGCCAAGGGCCCGTTTGCCGACATGTACGTTGCCAGGCCGCTGCGTGAGATTATCTCCGCTGAAGCTGGTGCCAACGATGGCTTCGGGTTCCCATTCTTGATGCTGGCCACCTACCTCATCAGGCATTCCAGCGAAGCCGCCGCTGCAGCAGCACAGCACGGCGGCACCGAAGCGAACGCAGTGGCTGCGCGGTCTGAAGATGTTGGACGCCTGGGTGGCGGCGTGGGCGTGGCCTTGACCAACTGGCTCTTGGAGACGTGGCTCTACATTGTCCTCCTCTCCGTCGTCTATGGCGGCGTGGCTGGCTTTGGTGCGTGCAAAATTATACGTTTCGCGCTCAGGAGGTTAGTCTACCCCCCCCCTATAGATACGATATATAAAAAGAAGACTGTGACTTACATGTTTGACAGGAAATGGATCGATAACGAATCCTACGTGCTTTTCCCCACGGCTCTGGGCCTGTTCCTCGTTGGCACATGCGGTGCCATCGGAACAGACGACCTCCTCGCCTGCTTTGTCGCCGGGTGCGCGCTCAACTGGGACGGCGAGTATCTCAGGGAAACAGAGCAGCGACACGACGAGGTGAATTCGTGCGTGGATGTGCTCCTTAACTTTGGCGGCTTCATGTACATTGGCGCTGTCATGCCGTGGTCCGAGTTCCACGACCCCGAGACCACAGGGCTGACTTTTGGTCGCCTGGTAGGCCTGGGCTTCCTGATCTTGCTCTTTAGAAGGATTCCTGCCATTCTCATGACATATAAGCTGATGCCGGAAGTGTGTACAGACATCAAAGAGGCGCTTTTCATGGGTTACTTTGGCCCGATTGGCGCCGGCGCCGTCTTCTACGTGGAGCACGCCCTGCACCTCTTCCCGGAGCTCGGGGAGGGCGATGACGAGGAGACAAACTTGGTCAGGGCCATGCGGCCTGTGGTGTACTGGCTCGTGCTGTTTTCCATTCTCGTCCACGGCCTGTCCATCCCGCTCCTCAACATCACTTACAAGTTCATGGGCGTGCCGCCGATTAGAGACGATGCTAAGCAGATACGCCGCAAATCCATGCGGGTGCCCATGCCCGTCAATTCCTCCAACGGCGGCGAAGAGGACATAGTCGTGGCCTACAACCGCTTCAGCCGCACTGTGGGTGATTTAAAACCCCGGCAGCCGTCAAAAAGTGAAGAGGCGGATTATGTCGAGTTCACCCGGTTTGACCGCGGCGGAGACAACGTAGACTTGCGGCATGGCCGGGCTATACCTGGAACCCGAGCTTCCAATCTCTGTTGATGGAGGTTGGGAATCTTTCCGGGACCTGATTTGCTCCAGAGTTAGGAGTTAGAGAGATAGATCCTATCAATAGACCGAGTAGGCCCCGCTCTTGTTCCCGTGTGCGTCTGATTTTGACCTCTTCTTTCGTTGTGATGACATCTGCCGAGAACCCCACGCACGGCTTGTTTATGTATGCCAAGTGGAAATATCCACTTCCTCTTGGATGAGCAAATAGGGCTACCATTGGCTAACAGCATCCTTGCACCCCGCCCCACCACACTGCGACGGGCTGAACTTCTCAGCTGAACATGAAGCTTTTGCCCAGTTCTCCCATCTGTCACAACTTCACCAGAATGCCGTTTTGGAAGAGAAAGTCGCGTTCGGCTCCCAAAGATGCCCAAGGAACGGGGTCGAAAGATGGCGCGCAGCCGTTGTCTCCTCGGCCGCAGCCAAATAGCTCGTCGGGCGCCACCCCGGCCACGTCCTCAGCACCAAGCGGTAGTTACAGTCCAGAATTTTGTTTTCAGCGTCTCATGAAACTGACGCCAAACAGCCCCAGCTTCACAGTCCCAAACCGCAGAGACGCATACGACAGCTTTGGCTCAGCCACTCAACGCGCCAGGCGAGGCGCCACCGCCCTACAGCGCCACTGGCCAGCCAGCCTCGACGCCAACCGTCAACCTCACTCCCTGGCAGCAACTCGCCGCGGCTTGTGAAAGCGCCGTCATGGGCAAGCGCCAAGGGGCACTGCATCTTCAGCTCATCGATGGGTCGAATCAAATTGCCGAGCCTTTCCCCTACTTTGTAGGCAAAAGTATTCCTGAGTCGATGCAACTTGACCGACCGCCGAACCCACCAACAGTGCCGTCATGGGGTATGTCGAAGACCCGTAAATGCACTTTGCATGTTGCTTACTGAAACTAGAGCGTTATTACTGGCGCCCAAAGTCACGTGTCATGCTCTCCTTTCTTGATTCTGATCCAGAGATGGTCCCGAGCTATGACGGCTATCATCTGGGCACGACAAGCATTGATGGTTACGTGTATGAGTATCGGAGACACAAAATCAACTCAGAAACACAGCCATGCATTTCGGTAGACTTTACGGGTTCTGCCCCACCAGCAGATGTCGCCTCCGTTCTCGCCCAGATACAACGATTGCAAGGCGCCCAGACCTTGGGGCCAAATCAAACGATAGAACAGCTGCTTGCTTTGTCGACGTAAGTTTAACCTATCTTGATGCCCGCAAACGACTCTGAATTCCCTGAAAAGTAACCTGAATGCCCTCCCCACACCAAAGAAAACGGTCCTTCTGGTGGCCCCACCAAATGGCTTGGTGGACTTCCTCGCCACCGAGATTTTCTGTATGCACTTTATGGGGAGCACTAGCATGGGCCATCCCAAGTTCCTGTTCCACATTCAAATTGGATTGGAGCTGGATATTCTGCTCCAGCAGCTAGCATCTGACCCACGGTATACGAATTTCATCCAAGCGAATCTCTCCGTCACTGCCTGACCATCATTGCAAGGCTGTGGACGCAAAATGTCTACCTTCAACCTACTGGTGTAACTAACGGCTGTTCACTCAACCCGACGAATTTTTCGATGCATGTCGAAGGTTTGCTGCGTTTTGCTGAGGCTGTTGAATGGCCGTACATGGATGAAGCGAGGCGTAATATTGAGGAACTGCGCGACAGGTTTCTGTCGCCAGACGGTGAGATGCACCCCTGTCTGATGGATTGGCTCTTCGGTTTGGTATTGCCGGGAAAGTTTTTCAGGCATCGAATTCTGAGCTGCTTGATTGTCGTCTGCCCGAGCACTCGAAAGCTGGGTCTGGGTCCCAATTACTGGAGCGGCCTCGTCATCCAAGGAAAAAGCTACTGGCCGAAGACGACGGTGCTGGGACGCGTTCTTGCTGGGCTGGAAAATGTGAAATGCTCCTGCGGGTGGATCGGTCCCTTGCCTGCGCCTGCTGACCTGCCCGACCCGTGGATCTTGATAAGTGCCAGGTCTGTTAATTTGGTTGACCCGGTGCAGAGTGATGGGCCCTTGCGTATCCTGGACGAGCAAGGCTTCACGGAAGAGGAAGCGCGTCAGAATATGGTTGAATTCAAGAAGGAGATATTAGATTCGGCAAAGTGGGATCCTCCGCGCGATTTACCGCCGCGCTCAGCAAGAGATGGGTCAAACTTAGGCGTCAAGCTAAAAGCCATTCGACTGAGCGAAAAGCCGACACCCGAAAACACAACGAAGCAGTACCAAGCAGTTTTGGATTTTGACTGCCACGGAAAAGTGGTCACTTTTACACTGTATTCGAACCCGGTATTCGTTCATGTGCCCAAATGCTTCAACGCAGGCATCGGCGTGTCGCATCCGACCCACGAGCGTCTTCGGAACAAGCTTTTTCAACGCATTATCTTGGCTCGAGATTTGAACAATGGAGCGTCAGTCCCCGTTGGCGAAGACTTGATCATCATCGATGCAAGGGAGCCGAATGAGGATGCCATGGCGAGGGCATGGTGCGCAGAGACGGGGAGAAACGCCATTGTCAAGAAGGGCAAGATTGGCTGCTTCACGTGTGCAACGAGATTGGCATCGCGGAACACGGGCATCGGGTTCAATGTGCTTATTTGGTGCTCATAAGTTTGGCAGAGTTCTTCGCACATATATCACTCTCATTCAAAACCGAACATGTAGCATGTAGTCACTGCGCTGCCAGGCGCAGTTTAGCTTGCAGCAAAACTAGATTGCTGGTTCCACCATAACCTGGCCTGAAAATGCAAAATATAGGCTAGAATATAAGGGCGAAAATGATGTGACGTTGAAGAGCCGCAAATGCTGAAGTTGGCTGATTAGCAGTCGAACTGGTCTGGAAACAGCTGAGCTCACATATGAAAGAAATGCCGAGATTGGTACAATTGCTTGATCTTGTGCTTATAACCCCACTTATTATCTTCCTCTTCTTGGTATTCTTTCACTTCTTGGTCTTAGTCCTCACTCCTCATCCCTTTCTCGCTTCCCTCCTCTCTCTCATCACCCTCCCCTCCTTCATCGTCATCTTCATCCTGGTCACTAGCATCTCCTTCATCGTCTTCGCTTTCCATTGCCTTTTTAGAGCCATTGCCATCTTCACATACGTCATATTTGTCATCCTGAGAGCTCGTAATCGATGTATTATATTCATCGTAGCCACTTGAGTAGAAAAACGTGGTTTGCTATTTTTGCTTACGACATTGAACACTGAGTGTGTATTGGTAATCGTCTACCCCTCACACGCAGGCTGTGGTGGATCCAGACCTTTAGGTCCGGCCCTGTAGCTCTGGCTCATCCGGTGGGCCTGGTTCCGGCCGTGCCTTCGGTCCCTAACACAGCAAGACAAGTCATACGTTGTTAAATAAACAAGGATTAAATTGTACTTGTTGATTTGGATCTTAACCTAACTTTACTTTGTTTGAAATGGACAAGTTCAAATTCTGACAAAGCATAAAAGTTTAATTTATGGATTGTTTACAAATTTCAATCTTAGCCTAACCTTATTTCAGCCGCAACGGACAAAATCAAGCTATGATTAATAAGTTTAGACGTTTAATATATGGGTTATGTGTCAGGGTCAGCCTTGGCCTAACCTTATTTCGGCCGAAACGGATGAATATGTACATGACGACTACATTGCGATTTATATATAAATGAACACATTATCAAGTAAATATCCTTTTATTATGTGTATCTATTAAATACGGTAAAGAAATTTCCAGTTCATTTCAAGTTGACACAGTAATCATGACACCTAAAATATTTCTGTTGCGTATTCTCAAACTTCCCCGATAGTTTTGATCAAAGAGTTCACTTCTAGCTCATTCATTTGGGCAAATGACTTTCTTTTATTGATTTGATTTGATAAAGAAGTTACATGTCCATGTCCCCCTTTTCTTAGCTCTTATTACTAGACAATCTAGCTACTCAGGTCTTTAAACTATTGATTATATTTATCCTTCTTAATTTCCTCTAAAAAGTCTTTATAAGATTACTGTTATGTGTCAGAAATAGCTAGGTACCGCCTGCAGCCGTAGGCTGCAGCTAGCCCTGTTAGGCCCCGGCTAGCAGCCGCCACAGGCGGCTGGAAGCCGCCCTTACAGGGGTCAATTATAGCTATAAGAGGCAGCCTCCGGCGCCTCTTATCCCTTAATACAACATGCCCTTTTCAACTCATTTAGCACATAACAAGTGGTAGCAATTGCTAGCTTGCGATGANTTATTATTATTATTAAATTAAATTCTTAATAATATATTAAAAATTATAATTTAATAAAATATTTATATAAATTTTTTTTTTAAAATTATATTATAATAATAAATTTATTAGAATAATAATTATTTAATTATATTACTTATAGTAATAATTTATATTTATATTTAAATATATATTATTTAAAAAATATATAATAATAATTATAAAAATATTTATAATTAATAAATAATTATTAATTTTTTTAAATATATTTAATTATTTAAAAATATTTTATTTTAATATTAATATATTTTAATTTTATTATTAAAATTATTATTATAATTTTATTTACTTAATATATAATTTATAAGCTTTTAATTAAATTTTTTTTTTAAAAAATTCTTAATTAATATTTTTAATAAATTTATTTAATTATAAATTTTTTTTATATTATATTATTATTATATTTTATAATATAATGTTAATTTAAATAATATATTAAAAATATAAATTAAATATTATATTTATTATAATAAAAATAATTAAATTATATAAATTATATAATATATATTAAAATTAATTATAAAAAAAAGTTATTTTTATTTATTATAATATTTATTAAGGTTTTTATTTTATATAGGCTTTATATTTATAATTTAATATAAAAGGAATTATATTAAAGAATAAAAACACTTATTTATTTTATAGGTAATTATATTAGATTATTTTTATATAAATAAAAACTTAAAAAATAAATTCTAATATATAATAAATATTTAATAAAAAATAATAAAAGATTTTATTATACTAATTTCTTTTTTATAAAAATATTATTAAAATCCTATAATATATAAAATATAATATTATATTATATTTATTATAATAATATTATTTTATTTATAATATATAAATAAAATATGTACTAAAATATAATAATTATAATAATAAGCCTATTAGTTTTATTTAATAATTATTATTCTTTATATTAATAGTAAAATACTTTATATTATTATTTTTAATTAAATTTAAATATAAATTATATATTATAATATTAAAATATAGAATTAAATATTTATAATAAATTATATAAAATTTAAAAATAAATATAAAAATATAAAAGTAATATATAATAAGTATATAATAGAAAAATATTAATTTAAATTTACTAATATATATTATATTACTATTATTATTTTATTATTAATATAAAAACTTTACTAAAAACTATTTATAAATATTTAATCTTTCATAATAAACTATTATATAAATATATAATCCTTATTTAAAAGAATATATTAATAAATAATATAAATACTTTATAATATAATAATATATTATCAGTATTCTAAGTACTTTATAATATTAAATCAATTAATATAACTATATATTATTAAAAATATATAAAACAACCTAGATATTAATATAATAATAATTCTTTATTAAATTTTATATATTTTAAAAATTTAATTTAATAGCTAAATAATTAATTAATAATTTAAATATTAAAGTAGTTACTTAAAAAATACTTATTATTTTAATTTAAAAAAGTCTAAGTACTTTATAAAGGCTTTCTATTTTTTAGTATACCTTCTATATAAATATATAGGTATTTTTCTAAGATTTAATATACTTTTTTTATTTATTTATTTATTTATAAATAGTATATAATAAATAATTTATAATAAATTATTTTTGTTTATAAAGCTTTATTGAAATTAGCTTATAACAAGTTTATTTTTATTATTTATAATATTCTTTAATATATAAAATTTATATTTTATACTAAAATTAATTTTTTAATTTTTAATTTTTATAAAAATAATATAAAATATCTATTTTTATATTAAATTATTAATATAAAGTATATATAAAATAAGAATTTAAATAAGCTTTAAAATAAATAAAAATAATATTAGCTATTTCTAATATATATTATATAATTTCTATAATTTAATTATTTTTACTATAATAAATATAATAATACTTAATTTATACTTTAATATATTACTTAAACTAGAAATATTATATAAAATATAATATTAATATAATATAATAGATATAAAATATAAATAAATAAATATATTAAAAATATTAATTAAATTATACTTTAAAAAAATAATAATTAAAACCCTAGAAAATATAAATTAATATAATTTAATATTAATATTAATTATAAAATTAAAATATTATTAAGAAATTATTATAACTATTAATTATAAGCTTGTACTAAAGTATATTATAAAATATTTATATTAATAATTAAGCATTTAATATAAGGCTTAATTTAAGAATTTAAATAATATTATTTAGATTTTTTAATGAAAATTAAAAAAAAAGATATTATAAGTAATTTTAATATTTAAATTATTAGATTATTTAGTAATAAAAGATGAAGAGAAATATTATAATATTTAGCTAAATAAGCTAAGTAAAGAGTAATATATAATTACTTTATTAAATTAAATTAATGAAAGAAAGTTATTTATTTAAATAAATGAGTAAAAAGTAAAATCTTAAATTAAAACTATTAAGAATTATATTGTATTATTATTATAATTTATAATATATTTTTAGTTTAAATAATATATTAATAATATAGCTTACTTATTTTTATACTTATTATAATAAAAATAGCTAAATTATATAAATTATATAATTTATATTAAAATTAATTAATATGTTTTAGTTATTTATTATAAAGTTTATTAATATTTTTATTTTATATATACTTTATATTTATAATTTAATATAAAAATAATTATATTAATTAAAATTAATCTTTTTAATTCCTATTTATATAGAAATAACTTAATATAATTATTTATAAAATAAATAAATTTTTTAATTTCTTAGTATTATTATTTTTATATTAAACTATTAATATAAACCCTATATAAAATAAAAATCTTAATAAGCTTTATAATAAATAAAGATAATATTAATTATTTTAAATATATATTATATAATTTCTATAATTTAATTAATTTTATTATAGTAAATATAATAATATTTAATTTATATTTTTAATATATTATTTAAATTAAAAATATATTATAAAATATAATAATAATATAATATAAAAAAATAAAATATAATTAAATAAATTTATTATATTAATTAAAAAATCTTTAAAAAAAGCTTTTTATTAAAAATTTAAAAATTATATATAAAGTAAATAAAATTATAATAATAATTTTAATAATAATATTAAAATATATTAATATTAAAATAAAAATATTATCTAAAGATTATTATAATTATCAATTTAAAAATTCTTTTTAAAAATAATAAAAAATATTATAATTAATAATAAAATTTTTTATATAAACTTAGATTTAAAATTTAAATAATCTTATAAAAATCTTTTAAATAAAATTTAAAAGAAATTAATAATTTAATAATTTAAATAATTAGATTTTTTAGTAAAAAAAGCTAAGAAAAGGGGAATATAAATATATAATTTTACTAAATTAAATTTATAAAAAAAGATTATTTATTTAAATAAAAAAGCTAAAAATAAACTATTTAATTAAAATTATTAGGAATAATTATATTAAAAAATAAAAAAATCTATTCATTTTATATATAATTATATTAAGTACTTTTCTTAAAATAAGAATTTAAAAAACTAATTTTAATATAATTTACTTTAACTATAAATAAAAATAATAAAAAGGAACCTAATAATCATAATAAGCTATAGTAAATACCTTTTTTATATATAGATATAAGACATATTTTAAAGTAAAATCTTATAATTAAATATATATTTAATCTTAATAAATAATAATTAAGTTATTAAATTTATAATAAAAAACATTATTTTAAAATTCTTTATATATCTAGAAAATTAATATCTATATATAATGTTTTTACTATATATATATAACTCTTATTTATATATAATCCTTTTATTCTTTTATTAACTTAAAAAATAATATTAATATTTTTAAATTTTATTACATATTCTTAAAATATTTTTTCTAATTTTATTTACTAAATTATAATTTCTTTCTTTATATATAAGAATAGTAGTAATAGCCTATAATAAGCTATTAGCTATAAATATAATTTTAAGCTTTTAAAAAATAAATTAAAATAAATAATAAAAAGAAATATATAATTATATAATATATATAAAGGATAAAGAATTAAGAAAAATATAAATAAATGTAATAATAAATATTTATTTTTTAATTATTTTTAATAAATAAAATATTATAATAAACTTTAAAAGCCTAATAAATAATTAATTTTAAAAATAATAATTTCTTTTTTAGTATATAAAATAAATTATTAATTAAAATTAAATTATTATTATAAATATATTTTAATAATAAATATATTTTAAATATATTATAATCTTATTTTTAAATTTTTAGTTAGCTTTTTTTTATATTAATTAAATATTAGGTTTTTTATTATAGTAAATAAGATAGCTTTTATACTTAGTAATATTATCTTTAATTTTTTATTATTATTATTATTATTATTATTATTAAATAATTAAGCTCTATTAGTATTATTTAAATAATTAATAAGTATAGTATTATTTTAAGATTTTAATTATATAAATATAAGTATAAATATAAATAATATAAAATATTGATTTATTAATAATAAAAAGTAGGTATTTACTAGTAATATAATAATATAGAAATTATAATTTCTTTTTATTAAAAAATATTATTATACTTTTTTTATTTCTTTTAAATTCTTAAAAATATTAATATTTAATTTAAATAAATTAATATTTTATATAAGCTATTAATATTTTTTTTTGTATATTAATATAAGGAAATAAGGATATATTCTTATAATATTAGTAATATTAATAAAATAGTTAGCTAGTTAAAGGAAATAATATTCTTTATTTTAGTAAAAAAATAAATTCTTATAAATTATTTAGTTTTTAAATTAAGATGAAAAATAATTAAGATTCTTTTTTTTTTTAAATAATAAAAACTATAATTAATTTTATATAATATTATATAGTATTTTAAATAATTATAATATTTATTTAAAGTTATTTAAAGTTATAATTAAGATCTAATTAAAATCTTAAAATAATTATTTTATTTAATTATAATCTAACATATTAATAATCCTTTTATATAATAAATAAAGCTATATTCTTAAAAATCTAATTTTAGGCTAACATAACTTATAAAACTATACTTTAGCTAAAATAATAATAAAAACTTATAAAATTTCCTTTATATAATAGCTTATTTTTATTTTCTAGAATTATATAAATAGAAAAATTAAGAAAAGTATAATATTTTAAGTTTTTAATATTAAATCTTGGTAAAGTATTTACTTTTAGGTATATTTTATTTAACTTACTTATAATTTTATTAAAATAAGTTATTAAAAAATAAATAAAACATCATTTATATTTTTAAATAAGTATTCTTTAATACTAAATATTATTAATTAGCTATTAAATCTAAGTATAAAAAAGATATTATTTATAATTATAAACTATTATATAATTAATAATTTATTTTATTTATTTTATAAATAAACATTTATATTATATTTACTTTTATTATTTAGAGAAAGAAATATACTAAATTAAAGCTTATTAAATTAATAATTAATAAATAAATCTAACTAATAGTCTTATAGTTTATTTACTTTATAAGCTAATTACTGTTTTTCTTTTACTTATTTTTAGCTTTTAAATTAGCTTTTTTCTTTTTTATTAATTCTTTATTAAAAATATAGTTAAAAATATAAAAAGGAAATCTAAGATTATTTTATAATTAAGCTAATTTATAAATATAAATATTATTCGTTTTATTTTTTTTATAATAAATAATAATAAAGAGCTTTATTAATTATTATTTTAAGATAAAAATTAAAATAATATTATTTTACTATATAATATAATTATATAAGGTAGGATAATTAATAGAAATAAAAATAATAAATAAAAGTAAAATTAAGAAAAGTAAGATTAATAAGAATAATAATAAGAAAATAAAAGATAAAGGTATAAGTATAAATATATATTTATATATAAATAAAGAAGAAATTAAGAGTTTTATTAGTAAATAAATAAATAAATAATAAATTATTTATTACTTTAAAATATTTTATTTATAACTTAAAAATAAAAGAAAATTAAATATAACTATATTATTAACTTCTAGCTATTATATTATAAATCTCTCTACTAAGTTTATAATTTATAATTTATAAATAATTTATATAATAATATTATAATATTTCTTATTTAATACTTTAATAATTATATAATAATATTATAATATTCTTTATATAATAGTTTAAGAATTATATTATATAATTATATTATAATAGTAAAGATTAAATATATTTTAGATTTTTAATACTTAAGCTAGTTAGTTAGCCTTATTATTCTTTATTTTATATTATTAAGTTATAAAATTAGATTAAACTAATTATTTATATAATTAAAATAAAATCAAAGTTTTAAAAAAATAAATAAATATAATACTATATATAGATTTTAAAATATTTTTAATTAAATATTTATAAAATAAAAATAAATAATAAAAATATTATATAAAAGCTTTAGTATTTTAAAATAAATTAATTATTAATAAAAAATAAATTAAAAAATATTTATATAAATATTTATATTTCTAATAGTTTTAATTAAAGAGTTTACTTCTAGCTTATTTATTTAAATAAATAATTTTCATTTATTAATTTAATTTAATAAAATTATATATTTATATCCCCCTTTTTCTAGCTTTTATTACTAAGAAATCTAATTACTTAAATTTTTAAATTTTTAATTTATTTTTATTTTTTTTAATTTTTTCTAAAAAATTCTTATAAAATTATTTAAGCTTTAAATTTAAATTTTATATAAAATATTTTATTATTAATTATAATAATTTTAAAATAATATATTTATTTTAATATTAATATATTTTAATTTTATTATTAAAATTATTATTAAAATTTTATTTATTTTATATATAATTTTTAAGTTTTTAATTAAAAAAACTTTTCTAAAAGACTTTTAATTAATAAATTTATTTAATTATATATATTTTTTTTATATTATATTATTATTATATTTTATAATATATTTTTAATTTAAATAATATATTAAAAATATATATTAAATATTATTATATTTATTATAATAAAAGTAATTAAATTATATAAATTATATAGTATATATTAAAATTAGCTATAAGAAAAATATTATTTTTATTTATTATAAAGCTTATTAAGATTTTTATTTTATATAGGCTTTGTATTGATAGTTTGGTATAAGGGTAATTATATTAAGGGATTGGAAAATCTATTTATTCTATGGGCAACTGTATTGAGCTGTTCCCATGCAAATAGGAACTTGAAAAATTGATCTCAAGTATTCTCAAACTTCAAATATAGGACTTTTACTAACAAATGTGTAGCACCGGAGGTACAGGATATGTTGGTGGTACAGTGCTCCAAACTCTGGTAGCAGCCCACCCGGACTACAATATTACGGTCTTACTCCGCCATGAACCTCCTGACTTTTCAAAAGTCTATCCTAGAGTAAAGGTTTTGAAGGGAACATTTGATGACACTTCGATTTTGACGAAGGGTGCTCTTGAAGCTGATATTATCATTCGTGCGTCGCAACAAAGTGACCTTGTTATGAATGAGACATGGCCAATGATTCCTCTTTGTCTAGATCATGGTAACTCAGACCATCTATCAGCTGTAAAAGCGCTGGTTGGAGGAGCAATAGCTCGTGTCAAGGCCGGGTTACCTAGCTTTTATATCCACCTGGGTGGCACTGGCATTATTGCTCATATGGAAAACTTGGGCAATTTGTCGAGCAAGGTATGGTCTGATATTCATGACATTGATCAGCTGTGGTCCCTGCCGCTTGAGAAACTACACCGAGAAACAGAATTTGTAATCCAGCAAGCGTGGGCTACGTACGGTGAAAAACTCAAGACTGCCGTTGTATGCCCACCAAATATCCATGGCCGTGGGAGAGGACTTGGTAATGTGCAGAGCTTTTATGTGCCGGTATTCTGCAACGAAAGCATTAAGGAGAAAAGCACGTTTTATTTGAATGAGGGTTCTAATATATATGCCCGAACTCACGTGGATAACGTCACAGAGACTTTTCTGAAGCTCGTTGAATCTGCCGTGAAGGGTGGTGATGGTGCTGACTGGAATAGAGAGGTATGTACAGCCAGGCGTGTATTTCTTATTATTTTGTTGCTCTATCTTTTCCATTTGGCGATATCAGTTTTCAGACAAACAAATATTGCCTAAGCATAGTATGTGAATATTCTATGGCATTTTGCTAATATAGTGGATTGATAGGGCTACTATTTTGTCCCAGCCGAAGATATTTCGCAGTTCGAGATAGCCATTGCCACTGGAAAGATTCTCAAGGCTAAGGGAATCATAGAGAATGAAACCCCGAAACAAATATCTCTAGATGACTTGGATAGGAAGGTTGCATTTGGACCATTTGGCCACATGGCACGGTTTATATTTGCATCAAATTCTCTTTCTAAAGCGGAAAGAGCTAAGAAAGTCCTAGGTATTCAAGCAAACGGACCCAAGTTTTTTGAGAGCTTGGAAGCGGATTTGGATCAGGCTTTGGAAAGAGAGAATAGGGTTCAAGAAGGTGCTTGACTACACTATCCTGCTAGGTACTTTCATTCTTTGTTCCTTTAGAGATGTACTTAGTTCTTACTACAGTCAAGAGTTGGCTTTCTAGATACTTGTTCTATAGCTAAGTTACTAGTAGCAACTTGTTTGGTACTCAAATATTTAAAATATCGATGTATACTTTCCAGCCTAATAAAAGGCGGAGTGATGGTATGTCCTCTCGAGTACCAGTAGTACTATGGACTTCAGCTTCTAATTCCCCACGTTCATACTCCGTGCAAAAAGACGTAGGCAATTTGGTTGGACGAGCATAAACAATCTGGGTGACGATAACAGTTGCCTTTTCGGTAAGCATAGAAGGGTTTAACTGGGCATTTTATGATATTAAAGTCATCCCTTAATTTAAAGTGACTGAAAGACGAGCATGTCCCCCACCCAAGGGGGAAATTCGACATCATATCCATGTCCTGGACCATCTCGGGACCAGATGTTGACTTTTCGCTCCCGGGCCACGAGGTGGAAAATCAGCAGCGGGCCGGCGACCTGGCGCGCGAGATGCTGCGGGGCGGGCAAGGCAAGAATAAGTATGAAGGCAGTGACAACCTCAAGAGGGGCTCTTCCATCACCACGGCGCTGGGAGTCGGGTTCGCCGCGCTACTGATCCAGCTTGTTCGGCTGGCCGTGGTATACCACCGCTGGACCGGCAACCAAATCATTCCAGACAAGCTGCAAAAGATCAAGGATCCAGCCGGGATGTGGGCCGTGTTTGAAAAATGGTGGTGCGGACCAACGAGACGAGCTCGACAGCCAAGTACATTGATGTGTGGCCGTGGTTTTACACCGGGGCCGCCAAACTGGAGAAGCCTAGTGGGGAGCTGGACCCGCTAAGGACTGACCTTGGGACGCACAAGTCAATGAATCTGGAAAGTGAACTGCAGAAAACAGAGAGGAAGACAACGGAGCTGGAGGACAAGATGTTGGACGAAATTGCCATCGTTTTGCAAAATTTGCTTGGATTATTGTGATCGATTGAATTTTTTGTTTCTTTTCTTTCGATTGAAACTCAACTTTTCGCCTTATATTTATCTAATTATGAAAGTTAATCACATAATTTGGCCAGCCAGTAAATAAATAAGCCTTCTCTTAGATGCCATGTATCATCCACTTGAACCCGCGGTGAGGCCACTCAATTGATCAGTATAGTATTTGCTTGCAATCTTTGAAAGTAGCTCGAAAGTATTGGATTATCGTGTTAAAAAACCAAGTCACGTCTAGCGGCTGACTAAAAACGCTGCTTGGATCATTTGGTGAACCTGTTCAGTCCCGTTGCAATGATGTTGCTCTTACGTGTAAAATGTTTTGGTCCAACACGCTTTTATCCCTATTGCGACTGTCCTGATGAGACCGCCTTTTTTTTTTTTGAATACCCCCCTCTCAACAAAACGGAATCAGCAAGAAAATTTGATTAGCTGGACTGTTGACGCGATTGCATTTGCTGAAGGGAGGAGTGGGGTACGTGGGTACAGTGGAGTTTATTTGGGCAGGCGAATCGAGCCACAGGGTAGGACAAGCAGTCTGGCCACTGCATGTGGGAGATGATGGAAAACAAGAAATTCATAGTGAAAAACTTATGAATTTCAATATATGTGAAGTTCACGAGAGATACATACCTGCGCCTCGGCGATCAAGGTATCCAACATCTTACCAGTGCTCATAAATATTGAATCAGCCAAGGGGATCAGCCAGTAGCTACAAAAGCAACTGGAACGTAACATGTCCCAGCGTTCATGCTCAAAGTTTATATCTTTTCCTGAATAGGTATTTTTTTCATTGGTCTACAGGTTAAAATCTTACTAAGCGACTTTGGGCCAGGCTTGATGCTCAGATTTCCGATTTCGGATGTTAAAGTTGAGGTCTATCGCAGCCCCACGCACCAATTAAGTTGAGCTGAGTCCTTTCTTCAAAGCTAATCGTGTCTCGACCATAACAAGTTGGATCCCTCTCCGTTTCCGCTTTCGTCCTTTTCTCCATTTCTACGTTCAATCCAACCCTCCAGAATACGCACCGCCTTCCAAGGTTCCCAATCGCAATGCCAGTCACTGGTCCATGAACCACTCATCCATGAAAAGGAAAATCATATTCTATGCCTTCCCATTGGAAATCTGATCAAAGATGCCAATTCCCGCCCCTAGTCCGGCGGCGGTGATAGTAAGTGAGCCCACCGCGTAACGTTGACTTACTCACAATTGGAGTCGTAGGCCGCGGAATGGACTGTCTTGGGGCTGGTGGCTTTGGTCATCACGGCTCGACTCAATCTCCGCCTCAGGATACAGAAGCAGAGACTATTTCTCAATGATATACTCATGTGCACGGCTTTTATGACAGCAGCAGCAAAGGCCGTATTCGATATCAAGTTCTATCAGCTGGGTTGCTTAAAACCTGGGATAACAATCAGCCTCCGAGAATATAAGGCTAGTCTGGAGCAAATAGAATTGGCTCACAAGGTAAGGAAATGGAATCCAATAGATATATCCCGTGAGGCAGGCTAACGAAAGGCGACTGGTAGCTCTTCTGGATTTCCTACTTTCCATATGCTACGACCTTTACTCTTGTTAAAGCCACACTACTCGAAGTATACCGATTGAGCATTCCAGACTTTATGGTAAAACGAAGGAGATTCCTTTGGATATCGATGGGCTATATTGCCTGTTCTTACATCGCCACTATGCTCATGCCCCTTCTGATTTGCCACCCAATTGATAGAAATTGGTCTGGAGCTTTCAGCCTTTGTCACACATCAAGTCTCAATTCGCTGACTATCGTTGAATAGGTTGATGTCCAAGCCCTTTTGTCCGATAGCCCCCATATCACACACATACCAAATTTTATGGGCTTTGCATTTATTCGGTGATATTTTAGGTATGTTTGACTCTGTTGAAGCGGCATAGACCTTTGCTTATTAAATTGTCTAGTCTTTATTATTCCATTGACCATTGTATCCGATATGAAATTACAAAGAAGACTCCGAGTTTGTATTTATTGCATCATCCTGTTGGGTTTGATCGATATAGCAATCTGCGTATTCCGCTTCGCTATTATCATGGCGGCATCCAAGGGGAGCAGTGTATCTCTCGCCACAGCGGGTAAGTGCATGGATTTACATTGAAGCCCATATTCTCTCTGAAATCCTATTCATTGGCTGAACTATAACAGTGTTGTACGGTAACCTGGACAGCAATATCGGTGTCCTAGTTGCCGCTCTGCCAAGTCTAGGTCCTTACTTTAGGGTCGATAAAAGGACAAAAGGCTCAATAAATTACGATACCTTTGGGGGGGAAACAACGTTAGTATCAGATCAGAGTGTTGTAGAAAAGAGGAAGGGTTCAGGTAGAGAGATGTCCATTTAGAATTCAGTTCAATGATGTAATTAATGCTGTATCTTGCTCAAGTACGTATGAATTCCACTGTACCGGAGAAAATCTCTTCGTCAGAGACGTCGCCAGGGAAAAGGTGTCTTTAGACCCCAAGGTATCAGCTAATTGACTTGGTAGACTATCAATCCCAACGTCCACAAGGGCTTGATCTGATTACAATACGGCTCTAAAAAAAGGCAAGGTGGCGAAGAAGGTAGGCGGCTGGAAATGATAATACAGTACAATGGGGTGAATTGATCCAGACACAATTTATCGTCCTATACACCTTTGGGTCTACTGCCTGTGTTGGCCTAGCCGGCTCTGTTGCAGGGTAAGGTTATGGTCGCTCCCCCCTACGTAGGCGCTGTTGGAACATCTGTGTACTTGCATCAATCCCATTGGTGAAAAAAAAGTATACGACCGAAATATAATATAGCATAACCTAAATAGGTTTCTTATTAACATAAGTAGCATGATAAAATCAATAATTCAACACTACATCTTCAATTGAGCGGTTTGTGGTTCGCAACATAGTCTACCTTGTTTAGTGCCTGGGTGGGGCTGATTGTGAAGGAAATGTGCGTGGAAGAGCCTATGCAATATTTGAAAGAAAAAAGAAAGAAAAAACACCGGCTCCGTTGCGATTGTGCACCAAACAGTTTAAATCACGTTGTAATCGCAATGAGCTATCTCACTACGCGTCCCATAGCGCGTGTGCTTCGCGCATCGCTGGGATTCAGCCACTAGCCTGTAACCGATTTTGTGGTGTCGCGCTAAATCTTCGGCTTCGGCGCACACACCCATTTTTACCTGGTCTCTAGCAAATCGAATGACTGAATTTCACTCCGCTTCTTAACCATGATTGAAGCTGTCGCGAACCCATTCCTCCATGGAGACCCCCAGACCCCCAGCGGCGTCAACCTCAGGAAGTGGATTCGACCACCTCCAAGAACAGAATTTTGATTCGCTTGAAGCTGCCCATCACGCTACCGAGTACGTAGCCCTGTCAGGCTTCAGTCTCTTCATCCATCAGACAAAGCCCGCCGCCAACTCGATCTACGTCATCTTTCGCTGCATCAAAGGCCGTGCCGCCGAAGTCTCTAGCGACCCGAATGTTCCTGCATCTCGGAGGCAGAAACCAGCCTGCCGGTCCAAGCGGGTCTTGCAAAAGGTTTCAGGACATTGGAAGGTCCAGCCTGTGACTGGAAAGTTCAACAGCACACATAATCACAAGATGCCAGTTGAAGAAGCCTTTGCCCGATTCCGAAGGGCCCTCGCGCAGAAGTGGTGTGCGGGGCCAACATTTGACCCTTTGCCGCAAAAGCAGGTGCAGGCGCGGCATGGGTGGTTGGCGTACTCTGATTGAGGGACTTCTTAAGATGAGCCCTAACCACGAGTGTAATCGCATGTATTGGAGAGAGTGAGATTGGGTAGAGTCCTAATGATCCAGTGTTCCATGGTTGGATAAGCTTATTGTAATGCAGCCACAGATCTGCGAGGAAGACAGTTGGCTAAGTCTGACTTGGTATTTTTATGAATGCTGGCTGCCTTCTGAAATTATCCTACGCCGTACGCTAGGCAATCCTCTGCAACTTCAGCTGGGCAGTGCAAGTTGTCTGCAAGATCCAGGCTTGCAGCCCCACCCGTTACCCTTATCAATCTTCCGTAGTTTTGCCTGCTGCACCCATACGACTTTTCTCATGGTTGCCTCAGCTCCTACTCCACAATTCCTCACAGCCTCGTTTGGCGGAACGAACAGCCCTGCGGTTTTCCCTCCTCTGTTGGATTCAACCAGAGACAAACAATGGCGAAGAAAAAACCCAAAACAATGGCCGTTCGTGACCTTGTCACAAGGTGTTTGAACCAAGTATCCAAGACGTGGCAGGCCTTCGTGTTCACCTATACCAGCTTCCTTCGTGCTGTAGGACTCGAGATTACGACCATCACGAAGGGCCCCGAAGAACGGAAGGTTCTCTTTACGGTGTCTTGGAAGGTCGCATTGGCTCGGTGTGGCGTTCACATACTGCCTGCCTTCGTCACCATAGTCATCATCACCATCAATCTACTCGGGTGGTTTATCGGTGCCCAATTGCAAGGCCCGCAGCAAGCTGATGGCATCAAAATGGGTATTTTGCAGATCTGTGCCAAAGTACAGGAGCTGCTCATTGTAGCCAGTCTGTCGACCGTTGTTTTTCATGTCTTGCGTTCCGAAATGGTCTTCGGCCCCGGGTTGCCGTTAGGCTTGATTGGAGCCGGCTTCAACTTTACATCTCTCAGGTAGGCTTTATCCGAACAGTCGTCATTTATGAGCTTGGCCATTTTAACTACTCCGCCCCCACGATAGCTTCTTTTGGTCATCCGACTTCTGGGGCTCAGTTTCTTACAAACACCCATCCCCATTCCGAAAAGCTTGCATCTTCTTGCTGCTCGCAGTTTCTGGAATTCTCGCTGTTCTTGCGGGTCCAACGAGCGCCATTCTAATGATCCCTCGGGAAATGGATTGGGACACTGGAGGCGCAAAGTACTGGCTCAATGGTGAGAGTCATAGGGCACCCGCTGGAAATACAAGTGATCTAATTGAATCAATAGGCACTAAAGAGCAGATCTGGCCCACTGATTTAAGTGTCCCAGAAAGTGACTGTAGCGGAACGCGCTGGTTGAACGATTCGAACTGCCTGTCCAACGGGTATCAGTCCATCTTCGACACGTTCAAAAATCGCAGAGGGGGCGCGCAAGATGGTGTGATTTCATTTGAGCTCCAGGACAGCTTGGTTCGAAAAAATGTTCATGCTCGAGTCCGGGTGCCAAGCTCCTTGAATATTGAAACCTGGGCCTTTACAGCGCATACGCCTCCTGCGGTCATGCAATCAGCCTCATATACGCTATGGGTCAACGCACTGGAATATCTCAAGACGGTTGCAGGCCCAACCACGCATCCTAATCCTCACCTACTGGGCTATGCATCTACGCGTACATCATCCGTCAAGACTGAGTTGCCAGCCGTGAGAGTGTCATGCAACGATGAGATCTCGCTAGTTACGCGTGACGACGATAGCATCAATGCAACCTTCCCGGCGCTCCCTGAGTATCGCCTGCGGTGGCAGGAATCGGTAGACAATCCAGGATCTGGTTGGCAAACGTTTTTCACAGTCTTGAATGTCACGGAAGGGGCCAAGAAAAAAATGGACGAAGCTGGCAATGCCACTACTGGAATTCTGGCCACTTCGTTTCCAATTGGAACCCCAACGTTGAACCAGACCAGCTCCATCGGTGTCATTCTATTAAGCCGCAATAGCACCGACAATGCCACTTGGTCCATGCAATCTTGTTCGGTCGATGCGAGGTGGGCAAGTGGGACAACGCTGATTGATGAGAATGTCCGAAGTGTACGGTACGACTTTACGGTGGACCAAGGCCGTTCGCTTGTCGACAGTGAGCTCAAAACGGAGGAATTTGGTTGGTCAGGATTTGTTCCTCCCGCTGACGGAACATGGAGACGAGCCAATATCTCGACGGATTGGTTTGATAGCCTGAGTTCAAAATTACCTTCAGCGTCCTCATCAGCGGTGAACAGCACGGTCTACAACATGACCACTATTGAGAGCGTTTTGAGCTTGGTTGGGCCGAATGGAATTGGAATCGGCGAAAGTACAACAATGATGTTCGAATATGGTCTTGCCGTCATGCTGGTCGATGGCTTGTCTCGTTCAGCTAACTCGCAGACATCAAACTACGGAGCCATGTTCGAGCCCTTGGGTTCAAGCCCATGGACAGAAAAATCAGCCAAAGCTTTCGTGCGCCTAGGAGGACCAAAAGAAGCCTTTCGGCCTCAAAATTCGGAACAGCTGGCCAGCCAAACCATGCAGATTTCTCTTCGCGGTTATGTAATGGCCGCCGTTGGATGGTTCGACTATTTTTGCGTAGTTGTGCTGTTGATACATGCGGTAATTGCAGCTGCACACACCTTTTGGGTCCTGTGGAGTCCAAAGACAAGCGATGCATGGGAGAGCATCACCGAACTCCTGGCCCTCAGCCTCGTCTCTGAGCGACCGGAAAAGACTGGCGAGGACTGCTTTACGAACTCTTCCGCTGGAGTCAGGACGTGGGTTCCAAGAAAGCAAATAGGCTGGGTGGAGGCATTTGATCATAAGAGTGTAGCTACGGCTACGGGTGCTATGGGAAAGCCTGAGCAGCTTCAGTTGCGGTTTGGCAGAGGTCGACATGAGAAGGGGACGGATAGGGATACAATGTTCCAAGCCAAACCGGATATAGCATATGGAAATTGATGAGTTCTTCTGATTACAACATCAGAACTATTCATATCTGTCTATTGGTGACAATATCGAATTTTGCTGATTCTATAATATCATCGTACTTAATAGATTCAATTAAATGAAGACACAGTCCAGATTAATCGTCTTTGTTGTTTGTCTTTTGGGAGGCGACTAGCCGATGGATTAAAAATATTCCTTTTTTCTTTTTCTTTTCCATCCACTCATTCAATATCACACTTACGCTAGCATGGACGATTCGATATCAATGTGATGGTGGCTGTCGGGAGCACCGAGCACAGCACCAACACGCGTGTGTTAAGTCTTGGAATTATTCGAACCCTAGTGTTCGCACTAGCTGTATTTTGTGAAAGGTGGCTGGCTGGGTTCCCGTTGTTACTAAACAGGAAAAGCTCAGTACCTTAACTAGGAGCTAGGATCCCTCCTTGGAATAGAGGGTGGGTATCATTGCTTCGAAATACCAGTGGCTGGCTATTTTTCCTTGTCGCTCAGACTAACCAAGTGGACCGCTCCAGAGCGCGGAGCTACTAACGCAATCGATGGCCATTCCACATGTCCAGTGACAGATCACGTAGAGCGCAGCACCTGAATCCCCAGCTGAAAATTTGGACCCGGGAATAGCCTAGCGGCCGGCGGATGCTGCCGCTTTGGAGCACCTCCGCAACTAGCGGATTCTGAGATGGATAAACCGTTTCAATGCAAGTGGTTAGAGCTGCTGCGGCTAATGGAGAATGGGAAGGGAACTATTGAATTGGTCCTCAAAGCCTATTCGATGTACGTAGAACACGACCAGCCACATGTAAATTGAGCTCCTTGACTTTCGTGATATAGGATGGCTTTTTCTCGGTGGCCGATCAGGAGAGCGACTTCGGATTAACAACGTATTGAAAGAAAAGAAAGAATTTGACGTGATTGTGTGATCAGTTGCCAAGGCAGCTTCTCTGTACCATTCTGTCCCTCTTTTCGCCTAACTAAAATACGCCTTGTCAGCGCTATCGGATTTCTTAAAAAAAAACCCCCATTTCCTTTATGGCCTAAATGGATGCGGTGATTCAGCTAAACTCCACCACGTGGCGCAACGGCTCACGCGCTTCGGTCTTTAGCTCAAAATCTGCATGGTCTGAGTCTTACGTACAGCCTGCTTTGGCTTGCTATCAGCTCGCCACTTGTAGCTGAATGGTTTCGTTAGTGAGCTGCAAGGAATGGGAATTAAGGTGTGCTGCACATCCAGCTGCATATAATTCGACGACTTCGCCTTTCTCTATGTGTTTTGAATCTTTAGATATACAGCGCAAAAGGGCGATCTCTAAGTTACAATAAGTGATCCACGGCGTTCATCAGCTCACAACTCCCCTCACTTTCTCTACACTTTTCTACGATTACATTCTGTCCCACCCCACTAGACACAATGGGCGAAGGCGGATCCGTCGCTCTGGTGAATGGGACGCCGTACCGATGGAAGCGTGTACAGCAAGGCAGTTATCAAATGCATACCTGGAACTTTCCTGAAAGAATTGAACCAGGTAGGTTCCATAATTCGCTTGTCGATAAAGGACGTCACAAAGTCTAATAATTTTGCAGGCACCGTACCCAGCACGTACGTTGCATTCAATAATAGCGTTTTCACCACCCGCCCAGACGCCAGCGGATCTGTCACGTATGAATTAGAAGGGACTGATAGCGCTTTCCGTATTCATTTTAGCGATGCGCCGGCCAAAGTTTGGGTAGAGCTCACCGACTTGGACGCAGCCAATAATCGTCGCGACTCGGAAATCACGCTGGGCTGGTGCGACGACGGCACCGTCAACTTCGTCCTCTCTGGAACGAAGGGAAGCTTTCAGACATTGGGCTTTTCTCGTGGCAAGATTAACCTCAAGTATTGGGCCCTGAGCAAGTTTGCAGGAAAGGTCAACAAAGGCCATTGAAGCTTTCCACTGAGCACCAACTCACACAATAGGGCGCGGGGCTCTCGATGCTGGATTTCTCTCACTCTGCACACGGACACTGATGACTGGCGAAGATCCAACAAGGATCAGTAGCACCCCCTCATAAAGAAGCTTCCGAGGATTTAGCAGATGTACCTTGTTTGAGGCAGGTCAAGGACCAATCATCCTGGTCTACTGAAGCTGCAAGATTTTATCAATAACGGTAAGCGGGCATAATTTGGGTCCTGCAGAGTTATCAAATGGAAATCTATGGCGTTGCGAATCAAAATATCTGTCATCCATAGCGACTCAGCATTCACAAGGAGTACTCCGACAAGAGCGATGCTGTTGTAATGGTCCATGACCAACAGAACAAACTGAAAGGCCACACATCTGCCAACGATAGCGTTGGAGAGAATAATTTATTATTCGAATTTGTGCTGCGATAAGTTTCACGTTGTTAGCTTATCTTCGGTTGACACGAGGTGTCATCTGCTCCGATACACTAGAGTCCATTTGTTCATGGACTCAATCGTTTGTTTTCTAGCTGCTGGTTAGGCGGGCCATTATATGAGCAATACGAGGTTAAAATTTATTTCCAGCCACTTGGTAGTCACAGAAAAATTAATAATAGTGCGAATCTCAATGTCCGTCAAGGTTACAGTCCCCGTAATAGTTGAAGGGTCCCGACATGTGTAGGGTAAGTGACCCGCCTACCACATCGACTTGAAGGGATTTGATTGCTTCCAACTACAATAGAGAGTAATGAATATTGGTCTTTTAAGTTATCGGGTTCAAAATACTCCGTAAGTTGTAATCGAATTTCTAAATTAAAACGATACCCGTTTTTATCCAAGGTTAGAAATAACCGAACCTTATGACTTTGCTTGTAGTTGCAACAATAAACAACCATCTAGAGCTGTAGCCACCTCTGCATCTCCTACATCATCATTCTGGTCCTCTGCTGCTACTGTAGAATCGAAGCCTTCCTTGAGTGGCGCTGTGATCCCTAGATGAACATATTTCACTGCATCATCTGAATGCTGACTTTTTAAATCGTCCCCTGAGAGGTCTAGTGAATCAATCGCCGGCTGCACCCACTGCCACATAGCTCCAGGAGCTGCTGTTGACGGGGTGTGCACTGGTACACACATTCCCGTTGAAGCACCTTTCTTGCCGTTAACCTGAAGCTGGATGCTCACTTTGCCTTCTTCTGACGCGACCGGGTCTGAGCCTCGTGCTCCGATGAGCACAGGGCCCGAACGAAGCCAAACTCCCAGCTCGCGGAGATCGCGCTCAACAGCGCTTCGGTTTAGTTGTGCAGTTGCGATGGGAAGGATACCTGAGCGCACATGTATGGGGAGGAATGGATCGATGATGACTGTAACCATGGAAGAATTCAGCATCTTGGCTTTGAGAGTCTGGTATCCTTTCACCTCTTGCGCGATGTCAAGAGAATTCATATTCGCGGTGGGCGGAGGAAGTTGACAGAAATAATTTGGAGACACCGTGACAGGTAATTCGTTTGAAGGGTGTCGGATATAAGATGACGACTGTGAAGACCCGTCGTTTATATCTGTGTAGTCTGTCACAATGGTCCAGGCGTCTCCTTTTTCCTCGGCCTTTGGAGGGGTAAGGTATCCTACAAGGCCATCCCCATGGCCTAACATGTCACCCAACTTGACACCAAACTTGTAGTGGGTCAGCTCCTCGTCCCCAGTCGTTTCGGATGGGTCGACGTGGTGCTCATTTGGATCTTGACTCTCGGCCTCATAGTCCTCGGCATAATCGGCGTAAGTCTGACTGCGCATCGGCGCCGTTGCTAGTTCGATCCCAAGACCAAGATGTGCAAGGGCGATGGGCCTGCCAACAAGAGCAGAGGGGAATTGTGCGAGCAGTTCTGCTGGTGGTGCCTGCATGTGATCCTGGGCAGCGACTAATGTCTTCCATAGCTCCAAGAGAAACTTGCTGTGTGAGATGGAAAGTATGAGATTTTCCAATGACGTGGGGCAATCGGATGCTTGGGCATCAGAGATGGTAACCTTATTCTTGAGAGACGTGAGTCTGGAGTCGCGCACTTCTGATTGCATATGTGGAAGGATATGAGACTTTTCGTCGTTTCCAACGAGCGACTGCCATTGCACTGGCTTATTTGGGTCCGAGGGTAGGAAAGCTTCGCCTACGAAGGAACAATCCTTGTCGTATACCTGCAGGGAGAGGTTGTGGAAATTGACGAGCAACCAGGCAAAGACGCCTGTCTCGCCAGCCGGGACGGGTCGGTATTGCCCGCTGTTGTTATATTCGATGGGGTTGGCCTCCCCAACAGATAGAAAGGTCGCGTGGAGGCGAGCGTCTTGATTGATACGTGGGCCGAGTTGAAACCATGGGCAATCCTTTTTGACGTTTGGGGATGAGGGCTGCACAGAGTTGGGGCCTTTCTCAATCCTCTCTGATAGAGATTCGCATAAGAGGCTAGGACCGATGTGCGGAGATAATTGTTTCTTTGCTTGGTCGGGTCGAGGATCAATCGCACAGACGACTTGCCCAAACCGATCCACAATCGCCAACTGAGTCACGCGTGCTTGTCCATGTGTTACTGGACGGAAGAACCGATTATTGCGGTCCGACCTGCCAAAGTCTTGTGAGGCTGTGTATGATAACCCCTCATGCCTGATTCCGTAAGGAGTCACATCGAGACCACCAGACGACTGCTGTAAATCACCTTCACTCCCCTGAAGACCACCATAGAAGAGGTTGAATGACTCATCATCAGCAAGAATCTCGTTGGGGGATTGGCCTTGTTGTTTTGTGGGAACAACGTGAGCTCCCCGACAGAGAGTCAGCAAATGGTCAGTGAAACCCTCCAGTCGGCCGGAAAGCAGACTGAGACCTCCTAGGTACTTCTCTGCCCAAATCTTCTCGGGGAAGTCTTGTCCAGCAATACCTGGAACACATCTGTACGCCATCTCCAACAACCCTTTGATCAGCCTTTGAGCATTTGGCTGGATAATAGACCTCCCAGAGAATCTACGAGAGCCCAAATGATGGTCTGCAAGCGTGGTATTTGCGCGGAGCCCATATTGGACTGTGCCGTCATCATTATGTCTCAGCTCCCACAGTTCGCTTGGAATGTGAACATACTCAACCTCCCATTCGACAAACAGTGGAAGCCAAGGTTGCCCATCCCAACAGCACTCTGTCCAGGACGGATTTGTGATTAGCGGCCTATCACCAGACTGTTCGGCGACAAGCTCGCGACAAAAAGCTACCATAATGTTCTTGAGGGATTCTTTCAGCTTAGGAGGATGTTTAAGATGTGCTTCAAGTTTGAAAAAATAGTCCCAAATATCGGGCATTCGGGCTTTCGTAGTGGGAGCAGCATCTTTCTCGAAAGGACTGTGGTCTATCCAAGCTTTTAAATCGGTGGCATTTGCAGACAGCCATGAATCAAAATCTTTGCTTGGTATCAAAGTCGGGTCGATATCCCAGTCAGACGGCCATCCAGAGCCCATGTCCCCGAGAACAAAGGCAGGGTCGGTATGAGAGAAGAACTTTTCATTCTCCTTCTTTTCGAATGGCCCATATGGCTTTTGTACGTCTTGAACGTGCTTCATCTCTTCCTCCGCTTTAAAGACGAGTGAATTGACTACTGTCATGCGCTGTAAAAGCGACTTGGCTTGCCTGATGGATTTGGTTCGCCGTCCTCGTGCCAGTTGCTCTTGGTTATCGGAGAGGCTGCGATGTTTCCACCACTCACAAAAGATGAGATGCCTGATGTACCGCTTGCGGCGATACAGGGAGTCCAAGTACTCTTGAATCGCGTTGAGCTGGCACAGGGCTGTTATCTGCTCGGGCTTCAGAAAGCTGGATTCTTGGGCTTGGAAAGCTTCGAGGCCACTAAGACTAGATTGATCTTTTTTCTCAGCCAAGCACCAACGATAACCTCCGTGCTCGCCTTTGAAGCTAGTTGTAGCTGTTGAGGCACGATCGAGCTGCGCATTCGACCCGGGTAAAGCGGTATCTCCCTTGAGCTCGTTGAGAAACTCAGCCATTGACGATTCGTGGCCATCTTCCGAACCCCTCCAAAGCCCAACGCATGCATCCATGAAATCGTCACCAATAGACAAAGGTTGCTTTTCCGTGAAATTCTTTGCTGCCTCTGCTGCGTGGATCTTACTTGGAGGGGCGTCTCTGTCATAGGAAACCGAGTACAGAGAACCCCAACATACTAGAATCGGCCCTGATTGCCGACTCTGCGTGTCGGAAGGATGCTCAGAAGTGTCCTTGGAAAAATAGCCGTAGATGGTGTAAGAAACCTTGGCGCTTTCGGTCGATCCTTCTTCTAGCCCTTCCCATGTTAGATCATCATGGATGCTGAAGACGCCTGCATTGTGAGGCATATAGTCTGCGAACAGAGGATTCGCCGTTCCCAAAAGTGTGAGTGGGTGATAGCCGTTTGTGCTATGAGTATCTTTCAGATCCTGAGGATTGCGCAGCACATATCCCATTACTGTGCGACATTGTTTTTCGGGGCCAAACGCTGGGTCCAGGAAGGGTGATGAAGTAGTGTCAAGGTCCTCATTGTCTGCTATTGCATCAGTCACATTTCGGATCCTATTACTCTCCACTAGAAAGACCTCCAACGCCGGTGTGGTGGCAGAAGCTGGTCGAGACTCGGCCACATGGCGAAAGATCAACCATCTATCAGGTACAGATTCGTACTGCGAATATTAATATCTAAAAGCGAAGCATATATTCGCTTGGATAACCCACCTCAATTGCCCCAGTATTTTGATTGCCAGTGGTGGCGTTTGGTCTTCCCTCTCTAAAAGCCTTTGGCAAGCACCAGTGCAAGTATATGCCAAGTCTGGATTTGCGAACTGTTTCAGATGCCAAATTGGCAATCCGGGAGTTATGTTGCCAGGGTGAAGCGTTTCGCAAATCGATAGGAGCTTCAACATCGTGGCGTAGGTGTGACCCACCAGCTGCCAGACGTCCATAATTGATCGGCTTATCCGTGTTTGGAGCCAGAAAGAACGTATCTCCTACAACTGACGGGTTGAGAACATAGGCATCAACCTTCATCCCAATGCACTCAACTGGCCTCGACATGTTGGGCTGCGGTGCCAACTGATGTAATTGAAAATAGTCGTTAGCGATTTCCCGATTACGTTGTTACGCAGGCCATTTGAGAACTGAGAAACGGGCCAGAACGACATCGCCCACTTCACTGAGCTTGTGAAATGCCCTGCGGAATTTTGCGACAGGCCGCCCCCACGTATGAAGCAAAAGTCTCGACACACAGTATAAACAAGAGTGGATATAACAGGGCAAACTATTGAATCTAGCGTGCGGGATGATATCTTGGCGGACGATACAGGTTTGAACACGGCATACAGTATGAATAAGAGTGGATGCATTGCCTGCCGGAACGAAACATAAATCAATAGTCTGGCGCACTATTGGCAATAGCGGGGATACGCGAGCGGAGGACGGAGAAAATATACAAGCGTCTCAACTATGCATGTCTCACTCAAATGGCACGTGCATAGCATAATGCGCACTTTCATAGGGAGATTGGACGCAGGTCTGACAGGTTGTTGAAGTTGCATCGTTTGCTAGAAATCTATCATGTCCTCTGTGATGCCAGAGTGACTCTACTTGACGGCTACGGCATAGATCAGGTCACGATGGAGGATCTGAAAGAGTTAAAGCCTGGTGAAGCCCAGGTACTGTCCTACTTCAAGCCTGGGCTTCTCCCCGGCCAATACAAGGTGGAAGTCGTTCAGAAAGTTACTGGACCACACGATGCAAATTCCGAAACACTTGAAACCAAAAAGATAATACAAGTCGAGAGCCCAAGCCCCTATCAGCTTCCGCCAGGATCGTTGCATTCCGTTTACCCGGGGCCAGGAGAGGCTGTAGGGCCTCGTATTCTCCCTCATGTTACCTTGTCCGATCCACACATCCCATGGGAATTGAGTCCAGATGGGACTACTATCAAAGACCATGCGGATGGTGCACCTGTACCTTGGCTCGCTCTTTTGGTCTTCACTGCGGATGAGCTGAAGACACTTCCTTCAGTCGTTCCCCCACTGCAGCCTTCACAGACCCTGGGGGTTCGATTGAGCAAACGGCAACTCCAAGAATGCAAGAGATCTTCGCAATCGCCAAGAATCCAAGTTCCAATATCAGACAATGACTTGGAGCAGGATCCAGCAAGCGAGGTCAATGTTATCTTCCTGAACTCTGATGTCTTTCGAGCATACTTTTCGGGCAGCTCAGAACAAGTGCCAGCAATTTCTCGATACTCATACCTATCTCACATTAAAAGATCGCGCTCGACTCAGGCTCAAACCGCAAAGACTGATTCATTCGGGATTGTAATGGGCCATCGAACCGGTCCCAAAGAAGTTTCTACGACTGCCTATGCGCATCTAGTTTCTATCATGGGAGTCCGTGATGAATTGAGATATCCGGATGACAAGTCATCAGACTTGACGGCATTGGTTTCATTGTATTCATGGACATTCTCTTGGGCAGAAGACAATCAGGCTGAGATAGGAAAGGTTATTGAGAATCTATCCAAAAATGTCAAACCTTTGGCAAGGGACTTCACTGCCGATACAACAAGCGAAGATACCGAATGGCTCAAGAGGCGTATTGAATCTGGCTATACCTTTGTCAAGCATCGCTTACCAAGTGGCGAAACCACAATGGCTTTGTACCGCGGCCCCTTTATACCCCAACGCCCTGACGGCAGGGAAATGGAAAAGGCCGAAGCCACAAGCCATGGTTCGGGGTTGCAAATAATAGATGCTACGACTGGTCTCATAGACATCTCGTATTCAACTGCCTGGGGTCTAGGACGCTCGTTGGCTCTCGATAATTCGGGATTCACGACGACCCTTTCAGCGTTGCGTGCTCGAATCGCTTCCATCTACAGAGAAGGTCCACCACCAATGCCCATAGACCATGATTCTGCGAGTGCGGTATTGCCTAGTCTCCCCAATTGGATAAAAAAGCTCCAAGAGGCTTCAAAACAAACTGGTCATTTGAAAGAACCAAAAGAGCCGTTGAGATCGGAAATTGGATCTCGATGGAAAAGGTCTAGAGGCGCAGCAGACTCATCAAGAAGCCACGTCAGAATTCCCACAGTCGACGCCAAGGCGGGCCTGGATGCAGTAAAAAGTTTTTTGAATAACGAGATACAGACCTTGATTGATGATAAAGACTGGTATGCGCGAGAGCTGTCAGAGCCAACAAAGGAAGGATTATTCATGCCCAAGGTTTTGGACTTTATCTACAACCACATATTAAGCCTTCGAGCTATTTCACACAACTACCTTTTCCCCGAGCCCGACCTTATTGAGCCTGGAGCCATGAAGCCAGACTCCGTCGGAGCCGGCACTCCCAGCCAAGATGCTGTTCTGGAATTTTACGTTGATCCACTGTGGCTCGAAGCCCTCGCAGACGGAGCCTTGAGTATTGGCAACCACAGCACTGTCAATGAGGATGTTGCTAGAGACGAGATCAAGCGAGCGATCAACGCGTATCTTGCAAATGCCGAGGTGGAACACAAGCATCCTCGAATTCCACGCTGGGGAGTTGTGGTTTGCGGGAACCTGCTGAGGTCCTTTAGCGACCCTCGCATTCGTACTGGCAAGAGCACAGAGCCATCACCTCAGCTCCTTTCAAGCACAAAGCTCCATGACAGAGCCCTGTTGTTAACATTCAACTGCTATCCCGAAAAGCTGCCCTGTGGTCTCGTCATTAGCCAGCCGCCTCACCAGCAGCGATTTGCTGTTCCTACAATTTTCAACGAGAGTTCGATGGAGACCAGGTGCCCCTTTGTGCCGTCGGAGGATGCAAATGAAAACCAAAGGATCAATGTGATTACCATCACTATGCCAAATGTGTTCGATCCACGGACCAGGTGTCTTCAGCCATCCGAAATAATGAATCATTATGTCCAGAAGGCAACGAGTCAAGGTCACCTCAAAATTTCCCCCATGAGATCATCAGCATATTTGTCTTTGGTTCTAAGCGATCGGCTGCAAGAGCTGACTATAAAACCACTTGATAACCAAGTTTGGGCGGAAGGTACGGCAATATTTGAGCCATTCCAACTGAAAACCAAAAAGGACGAGGAAGAGGTCTTTGCCACACAATGGGCCGTTGAGACAAAAGGCGGCATCGGGCCAGAATCAGTACCAATTTTGAACTTGAGCTCTGGATCAATTCCGCTTGGACATGACACTCTCCCTGAAACCAAGACGTTCGTCACCGCAGAGAGGTTACGTATTCGGAGCCATGCCGAATTCAGCGAGCCACACGAGGAAAGTATGTCTTTGATGCAGAACACGGCATCGCGCAGTGAGGCCAGTCCCTTGATAGTCTCTTGCAGAGTTCTGAATGAGAATACCCCGGAGGACGGTACAAGAATTGCCGACCTGCTTGTTGTTATCAAAGCCAGTCTTAATGGCGAGCTGGGGGAGATTGACTTGGACGCACGACTAGGCTCGATTAAAATATCCTTTCCTGTTATTACACTACTGGATCCTAATGCTCTCCACCAGCCAACAGTTACATTGATTGGCAATGGATCGAATAGGTGGATGGCTGGGAATGATTACCAAACAACGGTACATGATAAGCCTGCATTTTTCGTCACCCTGGAAACAGTGGTGGCGACATCTGTCAAACAGGTCGACCTCGGCTTCCTGTTGAGTAACGTCACTCTGTCTAGAAGCATTGATGACGACGTCTCACTTGAGATACAGGAAGAGTACGGTGTGGAAGGCGTGGGGTGGAATGCAGAGCCGAAGGAAAGGGTTGTGACAAACTCATGCAGTATCGAGAACCTCAAGATGACAAGTTAAATCCTTTTTGTCTTTGCCATTCATTTCTTCTATCGTTATCTATGTTGTTCTTTTTAAAAGGAAAAAGAAAAAAAGAATTGAATACACATTTTCACTGTATCAAATTGTTTGTGAAGATTTCATCACAATATGTAGAGGTTTCCTGAACTGCGGATCGTGATGCTTCCCTCGCCGGCGCCTTGCCCATCCCTTGGTTCGAAAGAATGCTACAGAGATTCCACATTGGGTATCAATACAGGTACCCTGTGGAAATAGAGAGTGAGGTATGTGAACTCAATGACTGTTTAGCGTCCTCTGTTGACCCTCGGGCTCTCCAAAGCGGCGAGACATGCATAACGCTAAGATGGGTAAGTTTGTTGAGACCCAATAATTGAATCAATGACTCGAGGGCCCTGGCACCCCACTCTCTGGTACAGAGTGGGGCTATTTGCGATTGGTCCATGTCTAGGTGGACCAAAATGTGGGGGGTAAGTTGTCTGCAGCGCACTGTGCGGCCAAAGGCAGAGTCTAGACCGCGAAGCCAATCCTGTATGACAGCATGTAAACGATCAACCACAACTTTCCTCCTCTACCCACTTCACAAATTCAGTGGTTTCTTATTTTAGATATGGAATTCAGTTGTCCTGGCGTCCATTTCAATAGGTAGGAATCGTTGTATTCGCGACGTGCCCTGCTTCGCAGCATATATAATCTGATTCAACCAACGACCGGAGATTAGCCTATACGCCATGACGAAGACATTTTTGGGCGTCGATACTATCCAGGTTCCCGTACCTGGAGGTGATTGCTCTATCATGCTTTTGCTTGAGGATCCCCCGCTGCCTTTCTCTCCCTTAGAGCCTCCCACCACCCAATCCGAGAAGGGTCGCCTCCATAGTTGTATACCAAACCCTGGGGCAAAGCGTGGCCTTGTCCGCAGGGCCATTCTTGTTGATGGGGGTCATGACGGCGTACCGGGCTACCGCGGCAACAGAGCAGCAGAAAGCATCACAAATGCCATTCTAGATATCCAACAACGGTATGACATTCCTGGTGGCCACCTTCGTTTCGATGCCTGGATTGTGACTCACTGGGATCGAGATCATTACTGTGGCTCGTTGACACTATTCTACAACAATTTTGGTTTTGGAAACCGATGCCTGTTGATGAAATATAGCACTGACAACTTTACCCCTCTCACCAAAATGTATTGTCCAAACTGGGACTCTCACTCCGTTTCGGGTCTCAAAGACACAAAATCTCATCATCCAATACTTCAACCTTATGCGAAGAACAACAAGTATGCTTGTTTGCCTTTGCTAGGGGAACAAGAAAATCTTCTGAGTCTTGGTAAAGAGATTTACGAAAACGCCATAAAGTCAGAACCCCTCTTCGAAATTGTACATGGCGCGGCTAATTTACTCGGGTTGGACTTCTTCTCGGGGCTCCTTTGCGGTGGCACTACGCCAGGCAAGGAAATGGACGCCAGGTTTCGTATTACAAACGTGTGCCAATCGTTTAAGACCTACGATAGCAAAGCGCCTTCATATCTCAGTGCGGAAAAGGAACTTGATGAAAGAGGAAAATGGCCGATTCTTCTTTGTATTGGGGCCCTGGGAAAGGTGCTAGGATCTGGGTCTAAAGCCTTCAAAGATGGCACACCGGACAATTTCGTCTCCATTATGATGGTACTTGTATGGCTTCCGAATGAGTCTGATACTGATCCACTCGTGTCGCTTTATGCAGGCGGTGATGCTCATCAGGAGACTGAAGACTTGGTTATTCATTTTCTCCAAAAACGCACAGTTGAGGTCATCAAGGCTTCACATCATGGGGCGCGGACCTCAACATCTTCAAAGTTTCTCACAGCCCTCCAGCCAAACAAGTTCATCATTTCAGCCGGCCACGAACATGGGCATCCAAGTGAGTAGTTCTTCTTGGTACTTCTTTTCTTCTCACTGCCTCTTGATGAGTATGGAAGAATAAATGATGTATACTAATATGCTACTTGTACAGGTTGGCATCTTGTGTTCCTACTATATGCATTCCACATTTCACGCATGTACAAGGAGTCTTACGGTTATAAGAACACTGGCAAGGATGATGAGAGGAACTTCTGCCAAACTACCCGTTTCCCCTATTACTTCCATCTTCTTTTCGAAGATTCGAGAGTACCACATGCACGCGATTTGAACTTGGCTGCCTACATCACCAGGGCCGACGACTGGGATCAGATTTTCGACAAAACTGCTGCTGTTCCAGACAATTTGCTAGTGGAGGAAAGTGAGTTTGATGACTTCTGGAATGGCTTTGCGAATCCTCAAGGCTTCAATAAACAAACAATGGCGGACAACATCTACCGCGAGACATCTCGAAGCCCAATACAGTGGGAAACTGCATTTGGCGCCACAAAACCAAGTCGCATTCTCAGAAAATTCTTTCATCCGTTTCTTCGTGAAGCTGAAGGGAAGTTGCAAATTAAGGATTATGCGCATCATATAGACATGAGTCGCTCCCTTCTACGATTACTTCGGAACCACTTTAGTGAATTTTCTGCGTATCCATCAGACTACGAGGATTCGAAGACCCAAACGCGGCATTTACGAGCCATTATAATCCATTCAAGACATGATAAAATACTTGATGGGCGTATCACTCGCATAGAGGAAAATGTGGAAATCGTCAAGTCTGCAGTCACCAAAACTCCGTCGAAAAAATGGAAATATCAAAAAAAGACCGTGAAATCGAATGCAGGAGTCGGAAGGCAAGGGAACCAGAGCCCAAGACTGCTTCAAAGAAAGAAAATGGAAAAGCGCAAAACGAATACATCTAATGCAAAGTTTGAACGGCATGAAGCGACTCAGGACTACATTATGCAGATCAGAATTGAACTGGCCATTGCGGCTTTCTGGCTACGTCATGGAAGTCGAATACACCACTTGAACAAAGCGAATGGTTTTTATGAGGAGCTCGACGAAACATTAAGCTATGGAAATAGACTGGACATAGTCCGCGAGCTGGATATGACGACTGTTGCTTATCGACAACCCATCGCTGAAGAGCCGAGGCAAGATATAGCTGAAGAGTTAGGTTTTCAGGAAGAGACAACAGAATTCCGGCTTGACCAAAGTGATATGATAACGAACTGGGCCGCTCTTGCACCACAGATTCAGCCTCGGTCCGTGGATCTTACACCGCTGGCAGCCGTGAGTGACAGAAACAGTGGCAAGATCCAGGGGATCAAGTACTTTGGTGGGCACAAAGATCTGGGGACCTCAATCAATGACTGGTTTTCGACCTTTATTCCTGACTCTGAAAACGAAAGAAAATTTACCCTTTGGCCTGGATCCGGAATAATCTTTGCCAATGCACAAGAGACGAATCAAAACGGCACGTTTGATGCGTTACTTGCCAAGCAAGACTTTATAGCATCCAGGCTGGACGCTTTCTTGATGAATGGAAGTGGGGACGGAAGGACCACCACATCCTTCTTCAAAAATGCCTCTCTTACTTGCACTATCTTACATGATCACTTGGTGGAAGGAATTCCCGCGATAGAGGCAGATGGAATGAAGGCATCCTTGACAGTGGGGAAGCACACCATTCTGTTCAGCACCGAAATAGAGCCAGTTAATCATCAGTTTGAGCTAGAATCCAACAACCGCAGTGGCTTTCACTTGCGAAGCGATGCAGTCCTCATGGCGCTGAAGAAGGTCGAAGCACCATCAGAACCACAGCTCACCATGGCGGACGTGCTTGCCATCGCCGGGATAAGCCCCAGACCATGGATTATGGACGTCTTGAAAGTTGTTACGGTGAAGGTTGCCGAGTTGGATGATGGAGGTGTACCAAAGGGATACAGAAATGGCCTATGGCTTACTCCCGAAGCAGATCTGGAGTCCTCATTGAGGATCCAGTTTCGTTTAACTAAGGGTCTGTCGGATCTATTCAACCTCCTCGGCCCAGTCGGCCAAGCATTTGGACATGACCTTGAGATTTTTGCAATCGCTAAGAGGCAATCTTCCATCGCACAGGGTGGGGAGCATATTGACATGCGCTCCTCAGTCATTCTTCAAGCTGACATCAAGCTGCCGGCTGAGGATAGTCCGTTGGGAGACAGCCCAGATGTTCGTGCATACACTTTTATCTCAGACGAGAATGTCGAGGTCAATTTTGTGCGTGGTAGCACAAAAGGGTCCATGAAGAACCTATTCAGCTGGATCAGCGCATCCTTTGGTTCCGATAGTTTGATCGGAAAATCGGTTAATACACTTCAGAACTGTCTCATATCCGCCGCCACTATTGGCGCCGAAGACCACAAAAATGAGGACTCCAAATTTGACATCTACTGGCGTTCGATCTCTTTCGTCATTCAGGAACGGGTACTAGTGGACTTCCATGCATGTTTCGAGGTAGAAATGGAAATCGGCGTGCCACAGGGTAAGAAAGCCGCGTTTGCTCTCGACCTCACCTGGCAACCATATTGTTGGAGAATAACAGGCACTTTGCTTGGGCAAGACGCATTGAAAGGAATGCCAGACGATCACAAGTTGGATCCTACCTTTGAGATGTGTGACTGGGTTCCACCCTTGAATGGGACAGGGAGTACAATGTCACTCTTTTATCTTATTCCGGGGGCACCCCTCAAGGAAGACCGAGTGCCGCATTATATTCCAACTGAGATAACCATCGCTACATTGGCCATTTCCTCGAAGGAAGTCGAGCTGAGCGCCTTTTTAACTTCCCGCAATCCAGCAACAGATCTTGGTCAGGGTGTACCGATGGTCCCCATGACGGAAACAAGTCTCCTTTTGACTACAACATATTCTTATGCCGACGAAAGCAAATCTCTCAGCTTCTTCATTTCGGGAACCATATACTTGCCTCAGACAAACGCAGATGGCATGATTCTGGCAAAGGTGGACGAAACAACTCGACGCCCGACTTTGAACGCGACGATAACGTACAATGGTAAATGGACATTCATTGCGACGGCCAGCAACATCCGCATCGGTTCTCTTCTTTCCATATTTGGAACTGGAAATGACCAAAACGATGTTTGTGATATGCTGGGCCATCTTACCCTCGAATCTTTAGATCTCAAATACGAATACACGGATGCTGTTGCATCCAAGCTCACCTTTTCGGCCAAGGCTCTGTTTAAGAGTTGGGTCTTCCAGGTCGAATATAATCGAAGTTTAGAGAATAAAGAGCCTGGATGGCAACTCACCATGGCGCTGGAGCGAAATAACGATGGCAACAGTACCTCAGAGAGACTGAAATTGGGGTCGATTTTACAATGGCTGCTAGGGGGGTCAGTAGAAGACACGCTTCCGGAATTCATGTCAGAAGCGATTGTCGATCTATCTGATACTGACTTCAAAGTATCATTCCAATGCAAAAAGGAAAACGACAAAGCCATCTTTATTTTGTCTACACACTTGAAGGTTGGTTCGCTTGACGTTCAATTCGCGAGACTGAGGGTCCGCTTGGCAAACGCAGACGAAAAGACCAAGGCGGTTTCGAAAACAGTCTTGAGAATTGCGGTCAACAGTCTTCCGCGCCCACCACCACTTCCATTGATTGGCCAGATTGACCAACCGTTTTCGGTTGATCTGAATTGGGCGAGCATCGATTTGTCAATGAATGAGGTCGAGAGTATCAATGCTTCGGCAGCATTCGAAAATAGAAATATACTGTTGCCCAATGATGCAACAAAGGATACTGCTCTTGGTCAGGGTGTTTCGTTCATGTTGTTGGCGGATGGCAATCTCGTCATGGCTTCAAAGCCAAAGAAATCGAAGAAGGCAGCTACCCCTTCCGAACAGGCAGCCGCTAAGCCAGCTCAGGATGCGCCGGAACCCGCCGAAATGAAGCCTTATCCCAAGAAAGTCAACGGTATCTGGATTACTAATCTTGGCTTGGAATTCGATGGATCCCAGCACAAGATCAATGTCAAGCTCACAGCTCGCGCTGCTCTTGGGCCATTGGCCGGGGAGTTGATCAACCTCGTCATGGGGATAAGACTCCCTCGCGTCAAAGAAGGAGGAGGTATTTCGGTTGATGATTGGAGAAATCTGATCATTGATATGGACTTGGACGGTCTCTCGTTGGGTATGACGGGCTCAAACTTCAATGTTGCCGGTTATATGCAACGAATCAATGAGCAGCACGAGGGAATAAGGGTCAAAGGCTTTGAAGGCGGTGTTGGAGTCCAATTCAACACATACCAGTTTACAGGTTTTGGGTCTTACAAGGACATAACCACCACTAGCGATATGAACCAAGATTTTGCTGCACTTATGGTTTACGGCATGTTGCAGGGCCCAATTCTGAAGACCCCTTTGGTCGAGATCAAGGGGATAAGCGGTGGCTTCGGACTCGGATCGCAACTGACAATCCCGCCTATAACCGAGCTATCAAACTTCCCGCTACTCATGGGAGGCTCCTCCAGTGCAATGGACACATTTGCAAGGCTGCAAGGATCAGGCCGCGGCCTGCGGTACATGACGGAGACCAATGGCGCCAGCTGGGCGGCTGCGGGCATATTAGCAACCGCATGCGAAACCGTCGATGTTTCGGCCCTTTTGACGCTTCCGCTTGGTCCAAATATCGGCCAGATGAGCCTCATTGGTACTGCATCTGCGCGTTTCCCCCGGCATAAAGAACCAAAAGACGCTCTGGCGATGATCAACCTCAATTTCCAGGGCACAATCGACATGGAGCACGATGTTCTATTATTCCAGGGTCAAATCGGAGAGGGGTCGTTTCTACTATTCAACGATTGTGTCCTCAGTGGTGGCTTCCTTGTTGGTGCATGGTTTGGTAGGAACCAGCATGCTGGCGATTGGTGTTTCAGCATTGGAGGCTGGCACCCGGGATATATTCCTCCCAAGCATTATCCTGACCCTCCTCCCCGGCTCGCCTTTGACTGGAAATCCAAGACTATGCCCCTATACCTGCAAGGGCGGGCATATGCAGCCGTTACTCCTGATGCTCTGATGGGCGGTGTAGCCGTCAGCGCTGGTTACGGGGACGACTCCTTCGGTGCCAGTTTCGATTTCCGGGCTGACCTTATTGTCTGCATGCACCCACTCCACTACGACGCCCAGATGTACGTCCATGCTAAGGTCTGGTACGAGCTTGGCTTTTTGATGGTGCGCCGCAAATTCTGTGTCGACTTTGGCGCCGAGCTGCGCATCGCCGGCCCACCGCTCGGCGGAGAAGTCATCTTTGATCTCACCGTGATTAAGATTCCCATTGAATTTGGAAGCAGGCCAGTGGCGCCGGGTCCGTTGAGTCTGAATGAATTCATCGGCGTGTGTCTTAAAAAGAGCAACACGAGCACAGATGCAGATCACGTCTTGTCTCTTGAGGCTGGCGCTGTAGCCTCGAGTAGGAAGCCGGGTGAGGCCGAAACACCTCAATCTCCGTGGACGGTTCGAGGTTCTGCTCTCGTCTTTAGTGTTGTCTCACGTATACCAACGTTGAGTGTTGCTCTGCTTCAGAATAAGGAGCAAAGGATTGAGACGTCAGGCCAAATCTTGTCACGCCCGATGCAACTGGCTGCTACCTCGCCAGGGTTAAAAGCCCCGCTGGCAGTTAGAATCACTCAAGGTGCTAATGGTACTCCAGTTCAAGGTTTTGAGTTCGATCTCGTAAACGAGAAGGTTCCGGCTTCACTGTGGGGTGCTTATGAGAGCAACAATAACGCTATGCTTGCAGGCGCATCCCGTCAAAGCACCATTACACACATCACAGGCCTTCGAATTCGGGCACCAAAATCGAAATGGTCCGAAAGGAATCCAAAGATCTTATTCCTAGATGAGATAGAAACGCCAAACTCGACACCTGCCAAATTTAAAATTGACAGAAAAAGAGATTCTGGCCTTGACCCGCAGCCAAAGTCGAAGGGAGCAGGTCAGCACAATAATAAGATGGACTTTATCAAAGCGAGTGAGGCACTTGATGGTGTGAAGGACAGAAGCAATGAGGCCGATGCGTACCGAAAGGGAGTACTAAAGGCACGGAACGAACGCAGAGAGGCTGTTATAGCCCAATGGGCGTCTATCCGAGGATTAAACAGAACACACTATACCTCACCGAAGCCCATTCCAGTCATGTCAGCATTGAAAGCTAAAAGCCAAGTGCCGATGAGATATGCAACAGGCTTGGAACATTTCTCGCACGTTGCTCCTCGAGTGACGGTGGAGTAGGCAAGTAAATACAGTATCAGACAAGACAAAGAGAAGGTTTTTTGTTCTCATTCATGTTTTGTTTTATTTTGGATTTTCTTGCCAGGAACCTAAACTTGTTTCAGACTGTCATATTCCAGCTTCAACCAATTGCAAACAATCAAGAAGCTCATTACATATACCGGACCATTGTCATGGATCCGTCGGAACGCTTCAGGCCAATTGAAAGCTCGTCTGAATCATGGAAGATCCCCAAAGGACTTCCTCTTCTCACACAGCGGTGCTTAGAAAAAACATGTTCTTTCCCATTTCCATCGGTCATCATTAACTGCCCATGTTGATTGACCCAAAAGACCTCCACATTCTCGTGTCCAGTAACCCACCGTTGACCAACCTTAATGTCAGTATCAGGTTGTGGATAATGGTCACTTGACTCATTCATCCTTTCCTCCGAGAGAGCTTCGATTTGACCATCTTCTTTGAAGCTATAAGCCATCTTGCGCATGCATTTTTTATCTGGCGAGATGTAATACACTGCGGCAAACAATTCTTTGTCAAGATAGCCCGCAGCCGATATGCGTGAGGTAAGCGATGCAATCCCTGGCGTGCCTCGGTTACCAGCAAAATCATGCCACGATGCGGCTTGCTCAAATTTGCCTTTGATTGCACCCTCGGGTGAAATCCACCAAAGAACTTGGTGAATCAGGCCGGACGGCGCAACTCGCGAACTCCGACCTACACAAGCTGACGTCAAACTGCTGTACTTGTAAGCACTCCCTCGCTCAGCAAGAATCTCTTGAGGTCCCCAACTCTCTTTGTCGGGCCGATTCCTTTTAGTTGCCATGTTTATGGATCCACCCGGTCCGACCCAAAACAGTTGTATACTTGAGCTAGCCACAGAGTATGTTGTCGTGAGCCCAGCGCGAGGTTCAGCCATTCCCTTCCCACACACCATACTGGATTCCCAACGAATAGGCTTGGCGTCAATATCTTTGGTTGTTGTATTATAAACGACACCATCATGGCTAATCCAAAACATTTCCACCACGTTTATCTTTTCAGGGGGGCCGGAGATCTCAATGGTATCAAAGTAGAAAGAGAACGCAGCGATCGCACCCGTTGCTGCGAGGACTGGAATCACAATTTCACCAGGATACCAAGTATCGCCGTTTATCCAACGGGCCCATTCAAGCTTGCCATTCTCGGTAGTCCAGAACGTTGACCATCCACCCGTTGTTCGAATGGTGGCAAGGGTACTGTTTGGGGTCATGCTCACATTGCTTCCAATTCCAAACTTACTGAAGATAGGTTTTCGGCCAGCGTAGTCCTGTCGAAAGTCTTCATCTTTCGGCAATTGCAAGACTTTCGAGGAAATGGGCTTGCCTGAGTTCCGTATCATCCAAAAGTTTTCGGTAGCGCGAGCGTCTATGATCCACTCGTAGGCCATCCAAAAGTAGGGTGTTGAGTCCCACATGCTCTTGACAAGCACTCGGCTCTTGGTCTGGTCAAAAGCAACTATCAGCGCTGCATGTGTGCGATATGGCCTGTTCAACTGCGGTCCAGCGAAACGTCGATCTCGCGGAATCATCTCAATGGTTGGGTATCCATCATCGCCGGTTGCGGCTGCGTCAACCGTTTTGAATTCGTTCCAAAAGAAGTGAAAGGCGAAAATTACTGGCAAGCCTTCAGACAAACATTGACGCACACGAAACAAGGTGAGAATTCCCAAAGCCCGAAGCTCCTCCAGCCCCATATCTGCCCTGGACCTCATGAGATCATCGTCAAGACAGTAGCCCTTGATTTCTGGGCATTCTCTTGCTTTTGCATAAACATCGTCGTTAGCGCGCTCGTCCACTCCCCAAATGGCGCTCGGGTCCCACGAAGTGTCCTGCTTCACCCAAGGATAAAGATCTTCTGGCACCACGCCCCAGATGGTGAGGGCTTCAATGGTTTCGCTGATTTGCGCTCCCGTGTCGTGGACCCGATTTGGCCAAAATGTAATATCCCCCGACGCCCTCATCTGCGGAAGGGCCCTGGCATTATAGTATATGAAGCGACGCGATGGTTGAAGTGATATAGCTTTTTCCTTGCTGTGGAGTGAAAGGTACCTGACCGCGGCACAGACGGCGTCGACGACACACGATCCCGTGGGGTCCTGATGCCTTATGAAGGCTTTCGGAAGGTTTGCCAAAAGGTTGGCCGATGTCAAGGCGTTTTTGGTTCCCGATGCGCCGCGATAAAGGTATTTGGTTGTATCTCTGGAGTATTCCTCGGGCCGGTAACCCCAGTTACTCTCGGACATGGTTGCGAATATGGTGGTTTACTTTTGGCGAAATCAAGCCAGGTAACAGGGAGTTGATGGGACGAGAAGAACGGTGTGAGATATTCTTAATGTTTAAATCATCCAATATGGGATAAGGAATTCTAACGGTGTGTTTGTGGGCGAATACTTGTATTTAAGGCGCCTTTAGAGGAGCAATTGGTGAGGAGCGCCATACAGTACCTGATACTGTGCTGGGGTGTCTATGGAATCTCCACACCGAGAGAAGCCCAAACCCGGCTTTAGCCCAAATAGCCAAACAAAACCTAGTGCATCAGCCCCTCAAGGGCAGTCGGAGCTAGTTGACCAAAGCGGCGAATGCGTGTCCAATGGTTGTATAGACTCGGCACTGAGCTCACTCTCGCTTTCTTTGTCGGGAAAATAAAATAAAATAAAAATAATAAAAAATAAAAAGAGAAAGATAGGATAGGATGGCGTGATAACTTCAATTTTATGGTCATGAAATGCTCTGCGACGCGATAAATGAGTACGGAGTCCAGTCATTCACAGCTTACCAATTGTTTAGCGTGAGACGGTGATGTTGGACCCACAATTATGCAGCAAGTCTTGCCAGGACAATATCATACCCCAATGCCAGGATGTAACGTAACTCAGAAGAAAACAGTCCACTTCGATGATTCCTTGCCGTTACAGTCCACCGAAGCTCTCAACGACATCCAATACTGGACTTCAGCATTCGAAATAAGGGGGGTCAGAACTCCCGTTATTCCAAAATGGCAAGAACAGTACAATCGCCAAACTAATCATGTATTCAGATTGAGAACAATTTATTTCAGAAGTCGCCGTTTCATACAGTAGGAGAAGTAGTGTCTCCCTGAAAAACAAATACGTCCAATGAGGCGTCGATTCGGGCGGCCTTTCGGCGTTAGCAGTGTTTAGGTCCAGGGTAGTCGGGTCAGATCGAGAGGGCATCAAACTCGACTTTTTCTTACTCAATACTAAGCCAAATCTTACAAAATTCATCTCTATTTTTCTTCAAATTCAACGCATCACTTAAGAGACATGATATACACTTATCAAATCGCATTGAGATATGGTCACTACATCTTAAGATTATGAGGCCTAGTGTGCATTTCTCTGTACTTAACAGAGAGTGCCGCAACGTGCTCGGATCTCGAGTTCGGTCGATTCAAGCACCGGAACGTCGCAGGATCCACTAGGCTTGATACGAACACCAACATGAAGAATTTTCATCGGCATGAAAAGACACCGTGGCAGACACGGGGCAGATGGATGGTGCCTCGGTCCCCGTGCTGCCCAAGCATTTCACAAACTGGATAATAAGCAAGCCAATTCTCATGTTTGCGTTCCTGGAAGTGGACCCATTCCCCCCTGCATTTTGGGCGATACTTACGCTTGGCAAAGTCGTTCGCATTCTAATTAATTTCCCTACGCCCTAAGGAATTTCATGCGAATTAGTCTGCTTAGTCAAAGCGATAGTCGCCATGCCCAACTTCAGCACGCCTGACTTGAAGATCAACTATCAATTAGTAAACTGGGGAAGATTAAGAGTTTTCGGATTCAGTTTCATTATTTAAAGTGGATTAAGAATTCACATTTATTTTTGACTGACAAAACAAGCGGTCGGCGAAATTGGGGCTGGGTTGGGCTCGGTTCGCCATCTAGCGAGCAGCCACTCAACTCGTCAAATATTTAGCTGCATGGTATTGCGCAATATTTCTGGTTCGATTGGACAATGAAAATGACAACAAACCAATGCAGGCTGGGAAATGCAAGCCAGTGTTGATCTAGCCCCACCCGCTCTCATTTGCTGTCCGCCTCTTATCAGTTCTCAGAATTAGTCTCCGTTTGGGGAGGTATGCGTCTGTGCCGGTTTCTCCTTTCGTTCGAACCAGCTCATGTCGCTGAACACGTTTCTGTATATTTATTGGGCGATTGCGTCTATATTGGACAGCAAGTTTTCATCATCTTTCACCGACCGGAATCACACCAATCTCCTCAAAATGAGCATCAAGCAAGATCGGAGTGAATGGAGGCGATGGGCCCAGACGTGCCGCTGCTTTGGTGGCGGGAATCAAGAAGAGGCAACCCGAAGCCCGGTAAGTTGTGGTTGCGCCTCTGCACCTCTTGTTTTTATCGCTGACAAAAAGCCAACTTTGTAGGTCCCTGTTGAAAGGGTATTCGAAGTATTGGAAGCGCTCGAGGCGCTATCAAACACGGCCGAGCCAGAGGCGAATTTAGATCCTGATGTGAGTAGCCTTACGTTGAACGACGACGGCACTGCTTTCACGCCCAGCGAAGACGAAACTGAACTGCACCCTGTAGCCCGTGATGAGCTCGGATTATGGGACAAAGATTTGCATCACCTGAATACGGTGAAGGAAAACTCCAAGTCGGCTAAAAGTGCTGTGGAGCTTGTGGAGCAAATGGTCAAGGATCCTGGTTGTGAAATTGACCCTGCGCAAAGCTCGGCTAAAGAAATCGAACGGATGACGCAGCAGGCCGTTGCTGATAAAGAAGCCGACCGGATCAAGGATGAGTGGAAGATGGCGATAAAGGGACAAGAATACCTGGTGCATGAATTTGTCGACAAGGCTACCGGGATTTTGAACAAGTTTGCTGTTCTCGGTGGCATTGCTGCAAGCATTGATCCCGTGCACACCGCTTTGCCATGGGCAGCAGTGCGGTATGTACTTATGGTGTGTATCCCGATCAATCCCTTCATTCGTATTTCAGGCTGCTAACAAATTTTAGGCTCTCACTTCGGACAAGGAGCTGGGAAGCAAAAACACGTTTGGCCTGGCCAAGGTCACCACGTTGATCTTTCAAGGTGACATGCATCAAGGATTATACACCTTCGCCAATCTTCCGGTCGAAAAGCATCAGATTGTGTTGCGTCAGCTCGATGAAAGCACATTTGGATGCTACGTCCAATCTGGATTCTTTCTTGGGTTTGTATATCAGCACAGCAGCCGGGTCGCGGCTGCTCTCAAACTTCACGATGGGGAAGGCCATATTCAAGATCTTTTGGACGCCGAAAATGCGCTAACAAAAGCATCTGAAAATTGCGAAAGAAACTTTACTCATTCGCATCAGAATAATGTGACCGAAATTCTTCGGCTTGTGAGGCAGTCATATGATGCCACTCAACGTCATGAGTAAGTTAGCTTTGGGAATAGACAAATCAGTGCTAACATTATCCAGAGCGTTTTTGGTCGACTTCAGCCAATTTACGGCGCTTTCGAGGTTGAAAACCGCCAAAGGCGCTGCGTTCAATACCTACACCCATCAAGACGATTTAATGTGTCGCCAAGATAACCGAGTCGACCTTTTGGAAACGATCCAAGCCTGGGCCCGTGACCCCGAAGGTCGCAAGTTCTTTTGGCTGCAGGGAATGGCTGGCACCGGCATATCTACCACACCGCACATGTTGGCGGAGATATTCAGCCGCACAGGGGAGCTTGGTGCTAACCTTTTCTTCAAGAGAGGTGATCGCAGTTCCGGCGAGTACTTCATTACAACCATCTGCAAACAGCTCTGTCAAAAGCACCATTCCTTCGCACAACACGTCCAGACAGCGATCCAGAATGAGCTTAGTATTGCCGAAGAATTCACTAATGAGCAGTTTGAGAAGCTCGTAGCGAAGCCTCTGGTTGAAATGGCTTGTCATCTCAAGAATCGTCCCAGAATCGTGTTCATCATGGATGCTCTTGATGAATGTGAGCAAGGAAAGGACGTCAAGCGTATTATTAGCCTTTTATCACCAACGAAAGTGCAAATTGAGGTGGACTTGAAACCCTTCCTCACCAGTCGTCCACAATTACAACCTCAAATTGGGTTCAAAGACAGTGGTGGCGAGTCTCATCAAAAGGCGATCCTTCATGACATACCACAAGAGGTGGTCAGAAAAGACATCTCCGCCAATTCAACGTGCAAATTGGATAGGATAAGAGACAACCATAACAGGATTGAAGAGGAAAAATCCCTTTGCACATCTCCAGATTGGCCCGACAAACGCAGTGTCGAGATGCTAGTGAAGACGGCAGTCCCGGTATTTATTTTCGCTGCCAGTATCTGCCGTATTCTTGAAGACTACACGTATTCTGATCCCGAATCGAAACCTGGGCACATTCTTTCGCAGAGGACGGAGACATATCATGATAGGCTCAATGCAGCTTATCTTCCGGTTCTCGAGCGCCTGGTCATGCCGACGATGGCATTTCACAAGCGCAACATGGTGAAAAGGTTTCAAGACATTGTCGGTGCAATAGTCGTTTTGCAAGAACCTCTTTCTCAATCCTGTCTCGGGCAATTGCTAGGAATCGACCAGAAGGCTATTAACGATACACTAAAGCCTCTCCGTTCGGTTCTCAATGCTCCGCAGGATGCGACGTCACCTAGATGGATTTTTCACTTGCCCTTCCGCGAATTTCTTGTCGACGAGAACCGATGCACCATAAAGGAGCTGTGTATTGATAAGAAGAAGAAACATGCGGAGTTGGCAACGAAGTGCCTCAGTCTTCTTTCAAAAGGTTATCTTAAAGATAACATGTGCGGTCTGGATTCTCCTGCTACACAGAGAATAGGAATAGACCAAGACACAATCAACAAAGCCTTACCCTCAGAGGTTCAATACGCTTGCCGCTATTGGACATACCACCTTAGGGAGAGTCAGCTCAAGCTTGATGAGGAGCACCAGGCTTATGCGTTTCTACGGGAACACATATTGCATTGGCTTGAAGCCTTGAGTTTAATGGGGCGAATATCGGAAAGCATTGACTATCTAGAAAACCTGAGTACCCTAGTTGAGGTAAGTTAGTTTCCGTCTAAAAGGTTTCAATGCACTAAGAATAATTCTGTAGCCTCAAAGCATTGCCGAAGCACTGCTCCATGATGCCAAGCGGTTTATTCTGCAATTCCGCGCAGCAATTGACGACGCACCACTTGAGGTTTATTCCTCGGCGCTCCTCTTTGCGCAGGACCAGAGTGTCATGAGGAATTTATTCCAAAGGCATATTGACGGTATCACGCAAAAGCCAATTATAGAGCAGGATTGGAACCCTTGCCTCCAAACAATCGAGACCAACGACTTTAGAGTGTCGAACATGACCTTCCCAGAAGTGGATCCCTTGACCTTTCAGGGATCGGGCCATTGGGTCGTATGCAAAAGCTAGAGGCACCGCCTTGCCCCAGGGGTTCTGACGCCGATTGCTTCCCAGGCTAGAGACATTCCCCTCTAAATTTATCCACGGGGCTATAATGGGTGAAGGCTATTACGGAGGGAAGTCAGCAAGGACTATTGAATTATTGATGTTTGGGAAAACAAAAACCCAGTTCCATAGTAATAAAGAGACATTAACCCTATGAGTTTTGCGTCATTAGATTCATTATCAGGCACCATTGCATCATTCGAAATCCCACCATTATTGCAGTGGGTCTGCCTCAGTAAGATAACCATCCAACGCCTCAAGTGCAGCTTGGATGGCACGCGTGCAATGACAAAGTAAACCACTGTATAGTTGCAATGCCGGGCGGCCAGCGATACCGGGCACACGTTTAATTACCGCATGGTCGTCAATGTGGCCTGGCTGGGGAGGCTCAGTGACAAGACCAAGAAAGTTGCAGCCAACACGAAGTTCTGCATGTGCGTGATGAAGGAAGTATTTCAACTAGACAAGTTCATGGTAAATGTACCACCTTGTGGGTTCCAACTACAGCTAAAGGATTCTTTTTATGCTGCGGCAATTGCGTATTCCGACCAATTATTCTCTCACCGACATGATCAAAGTGCGCTAGCATAGCCATCGTTAGGCAAATAGACGCATGATGAGGCACAAGACCAGACCACTCCACCTCCAAATGAACTTGAGCGGCCAACTTCTGCACCTGTGACTGCAGGCGGGTAATATCTATAAATGGTTGGCTGCGGAGCGGGCAGAGTAAAATGTCGCTGGTGACGTTCTAGTTGTGGCGCAAGGAAAATGGCCGACATTTCGGCCATTGGGGGCCTTAATGAGGGGTCTTGGTCGCAGTCGCTTCCAATAGTCTTCATAAAGAGCAGCGAAGCGGCTGTGCGTGCATGCATCAGCGCTTACTTTTTATGCACCCGTACAACCAACATGAAGAACACAACCAACATCGCGAAGGCGGCTGCCCAGCCCAACAAGAGGACCAGTCTCAAGATAAAATATCATTTTGTGTTCGCGTGAATTGAGATGAAATCCAAAGTGAGTTTTGTAGTCATTTAATCTTTTTTTTAATTGGTGATTATTCTGTTCTTTCATTTCGCTTCCAGGTCCTTCACCAGTAAGAGGCAGCACCATCAAGGGCGCTTCAGTCCCCATTAACCATAGTTGAAGCCATGCCAACATCCACATCGCCCCGACGCTCAAAAATATTCTCTTGGAGATCTTCTGCCGGTCTCAAGCTACAGGCGCCAATTCAGGATCCCGATAGATGCAATCTCTTAGAATTTCTCGCATCAGCCCAAAATTTGCGCGTTCAGTTTCTTCCCGTTGTATGCGACGTTGAAAATGCCGTCGCAGGAATGGGGGCAAGCTCCCGGAGCCGAAGAGCCTCCGTCACCTTGAATACGAGCTTGGCCAGCAATGGCCATGACACACGCCAAAGGTCGGAGCAACAAATGTTGCGCGTTCTCGTGAATGGAATGAGCTTTTTAACCCAGCCATTTGTGCTTGAGAATGCCAACGTTGTTCAATTACGAGGCATCGGCTGGGACATATCTCCAAGCGATGATAAGCCACAGCCGATGTTAGTCTTCGAAAAATCTCCATTTGGGAATCTATACGACTTTTTTCAAGGTGAAGGCAATAATTTGCCATTCAGCGACAGACTGGAGTTGTGTTTAGATATAGGAATGGCAATTGTGGACATGCATCGCAACCGTGAGTAAATAACCGCGCCCAAGGAACCTTCGATCGCTGAGATGATATCTAGAAATCATACATGGGGATATCAAGCCAGAAAACGTCTTCGTCTTCTCTCCGCATCCGGGAAAACACCGCGCAAAAGTTCAAGAGTTTCAATATACCAGTCGGTTTACAAACAACGAGCAACGATCAGTGCTACAGAGGTCCGAGCCTTGGCACTCCCCAGAGAATGATGGTCTGACAACTGAGTGGACCTTTTCGCAATCGGTCAAGGGCGACACGTTTTCCTTTGGCATGCTCTGTGTCTGGATCCTCTTCGAACCAACATTCAGAAGATCAGTCCCGTCAAATCAAGAGGCAAGACAGCCCGAGGATTATTTGCAACACATAAAACCAGAGCTGTTGTCACAAGCGCAGCAACTCTTAGAATCAGAAACAAGCCTGGAATTAGATGTGAAAAGTAGATTAAAAGACTTTTTTAATTCAAGCTTACAGCAAGACCCGAACCGAAGGGAGACTTTTACCATCAATTCCTTACTCAAAAACTTGGCACCGCAAAGGTAAATCCGAAACATCGTTAGTCTTCCTTCAACTAACAGATAGAAGGCAGGTTCAACGACGCTCTTTTATAAGAGGACCCCCAAAAGCAGCTCAATGCGATGATTTCAAGGTAATGGTCCTCAAGGATTCCCAGCCAGCATATGCTAACCCACATCAGATCCAGACTTCAATTTACGACTTCTACCGTGTAGATTATCGAGTTCGATCTCGTATTTCTCAATGCTTGCTTGAAAGCCATTCCGTGTCTTCTTCTCTAAGTCTCCAATTAGCCCTGTGTTATTATATTGGTTTTGGAGTAAGAAGGGATGAGACCATGGTCGAGACTATTATTGGCCAAAGCAAACAAAACATGGCATCATTCCAAAACATGATCAAAGAGCTTCATCAAGACCAAGGTCGATTCGACTCTCCAACCACGTGGGAGTCGACCATGGGCGGCCTGCTCCCTTGGTCAGATTCCACACATGTGTACCTCGAACAAGCCCAGATACATCACGCTGAGGCGCAGCTCAGACAAGAAAAGGATGACTTGACGCTCACCTGCGGCCCGAACCATATGCTCACTGAGCTCTCCATAAAGACGCTAGCCAAGATTTACGCGCTGCAAGGTCGGTGGAAAGAGGCCGAGAATTTGGAGTTGCGAGCCACAAGCAGTTCCAGAGCACGGCTGGGTATCGACCATCCCTCGACGCTATCAAATGTCATCAATTTGGCATCAACTTACCGAGCTCAAGGCCAGCCTGATAAAGCGGAAATGCTTGAGCGGCAAGTAATGGACGTTTGCAAGTCAAAGCTGGGAATCACACACCTCCTTACTATTCAAGCCATGGCATCCCTAGCCTCGACATTAAAGAACAAGGGAGAGCTTAAAGAGGCGGGGGAACTTGAAATGCAAGTTCTTGGGGTTTACAAAGCAACTCTTGGTCCCCACCATCCTAGTACTTTGTCTAGCATGGACAATCTAGCTTTGACAACGTCCATTCAAGGTCGGCTGATCAAGGCCAAGAAGCTTGCGCTGCAGGCCAAGGAAGGTTGCAACAAGATCCTTGGACCACATCACCCCGTGACCTTAACGAATACTACAAACCTCGGGTTGATCAATTCGAAACAGGGGCTGTGGAAAGAAGCTGAAGAGTTATTTTTACAGGCAATGGAATCGTGCTTGATAAAGCTGGGGGCAGAGCACTCTGCCATCTTGACCGTCATGGACAATCTTGCGTCAGCCTTTCTGAATCAAGATCGACTCAAAGAGGCAGAGAGGCTATTTCTAAGGGTTTTAAGGACCCGAAGGATACAGCTGGGACTAAGCCACCCAGATGTGCTCATCAGTATAGAGTATCTCTCATGCTGCTGGGAAAGGCAACATCAGACTGAACAGGCTTTAGCTACAGTGGAGAAGTATCGCAATGGGCATCGGAGCATGATGGATTTAACTCGGCAGTCATCATTTACATGTAGTAGCGAAATGCAGGCGATAGAATGTTAGAACTAGTTAGTCTAATCCATATTTATGCCGACATATTGCTCAGGGGATATTCATGCATTGGTTCCCTAGTCGATATAAAGGTGCATGGTTGCCGCTTCCGTCCTCTCCGACGGTCCTTTCCGGGGGTCATCAAACCAATGTCGCTGGACTATGGCGAAACCACACTTTTCATATGTGCGCCTAGCTGAGTCATTATCGTAATCCACAACCAGCAAGACTGACGCCTTCTCCCCAGATGCCTGCTCGTGAGCAAGACTCTTGGCAAAGTTGACCAGCTGGGTGCCCATTCCTTTACCTCTGGCACTGGGCGAAACGTACATGGCGCTTAGGCCAAAGTACTGCTTGACTTCCTCAATCACGTATGTGTCGGGGTCAATGTGCATGTCCCCTAGCATTTTCCTCGCGGCTTCTTGGTCTAGTGGGCCAACAAGTGTCAACGAGGCCAGCCATTCGTTACCCAGAATCTGATCCAATTGTGGGCCATCTGAATTTGGATCGAGGCTTTGCATGTTAGACACGGCAATAATGTTGGTCGTAAGTGGATTGGAAAGCCTTGATTCCCATCTTTCGCGTGGAAAAGCCACCTCGCTAGCGTGCGTGGAGCCGAAGGCCTGGGGGGACAATTCCAACGCGGAGAGGCGGAAGGATTTGTACCGATCGAGCAGCAGTTCAAACTTTTCCGTGGACGGCAAGGATCTAGGCAGGGCGAAGATGGGCATCTTTATCTTAGACGCGTGTGTTTTAAGCTGGTGAGGTAACGGGAGACGTAGTTGAGCCCCGCATTGACGCCAGGGAACCCCTGCAATCACATGATGCGACTCTCAGCATCTCCAGCTGAGGAACCATTGACGCCATTGGAAGCTTGGCTACAAAGAGAAACCCGCAGCGACAGTGTTTCGCGGGGCCCAGAAATACCCCATGTATTTGCAATAATGCAGTGGTATTAGGTCTTGTACTTTGGCTGGCATGGCCTTTCATTGTACGGGCTCGCAATAGGTAGCGTCTCACCGCCAAAATTGATACGATGTGCGGCTCACAAAACCAAGACCGCAAAATTAAACCCCAATACCTGTTTGTCGAGACGCTGGCGCTTGTGGGAGCTCATCATGCAAACACCTATGTAGAGCGCAAGGCGTATTTAAGATGCAAGTTCGTCTCACACGACGCAACGGAAAAACTCTGGGGTCGAGCGAGCTAATGCTGGTAGCGGAAAAGAATACGCGAACAGGGTCTAAATCCGACGGGCCAGAGTCCAACGACGCACCCTAGCTAAAAAGGGCTCGCATCCAACGCAGCAACGCTTCATTACGTGTCCCTAAACGATAAAGGAAGTGAAACAGGCAAGCCACCGCTTACAGCTTCCCCCTCAAGATCATCAATGGAGCTTTTTCTGTTTTTAGTCATTGATTCATTACACACTGCAGAAGCACATGATGAACGCCCTATAGACCAACATGGCCGCTTCACTGTTCACTTCTAAGCGGAAAAGAACAGGAAAAATGGGACTTGGATTCGAAAAATCGTGTTTTTACGAAACTCGATCCAAAAAGAAAATGCAGACTCTTCCGCTGTGGGTCCTCGCGGCTACGAGCCGCACGTGTGCTCAGCCATGCATTTCACTTGTACCAAGCGCCAGAATTCGGCTCACTTTGGGCCACTTGGGCGGCATAACACTAGGTAAACATCACTAAGACTTGGGGCAATCTAACCAATTCCAATCATTGCCGCCATAAATAGCGACCATATGGCAATTGGAGGCGTCATGGCTTAAAACGAACCTAACGCTCAACTCCGTGTCAGGCGATAATTTGGGAAACCACAAGGCGGAATAAAACCGCAATCCCACGCAAAAAATGGGGACGTGTTGCCTTTTTTCGGAGAAAACCATTGAGTATTATCACTTGATAATCCTCAGTTTTACCGAGCGAGTTGTTACAGATTCAGCTCCTTGCATGTACTTGAGTCAAAGAGAATTGGTTCATCAAGTCCAGTGTCTTGATACCGGAATGTTTCGTGCCAGCCACTCCCCACCATATCCACTGATTGCCCTCAAACCGAAGCAACCAGCATAGAAACTTGTTCCATGGTCATGTAATCAAGTCGTCATCATTCTTATCTCACATTTCACAAGGTGGTTGCAATATTGATAAATGACGCTTCCTCGGACAAATCCAGCCGTGAACGAATAATCACCCCATCAACCACCCACTCTCACCCTCGCCATCGCCTATGAGCTAGCATTATGGAGACGGCTAAGATTCCTCTTTTTCGGGTAAATGACTTGCAGGTTTATCTTTGATCAAGATTTCCGCCGTCTTATATCCAGGAAAACCTTGTCCAGCGGGTTGGTTACTGGCGCTCACCTTGGTACCCCGCGATCCTAACTAGCGTACGGTCGGCACATCTCCCGGGACTCCCCAGGCTATGCCACGCCATCAGATATGGGAATAGCAGCCTTTTTATTCCCTTGCCAACTCCCCAGGGCCACTAGCGCCGGCACTCCCCGAGGCCATCGCTCCCCTGCAACGGCTGGCGTTGCACTCATATGACGACGCGGCAGGAGTCCGCGAGGAAGGGCCCCAGTCGCACGATGGGGGGAGCCTTGTTCCTCGGCAGATGCTTGACTGGCCACAATCAATCGAGCAGCAGAATGGCCGATCAAATTTCCTACCCCGCATGATCCCATATTATTACCCCAGACTCCAAATATGGGGAACTGCAGCCATTTCCCTCCCCGCGTTATAGGGCCCCTGGATCGCCATTGGCGTTTCCGCGGTGGGTAGCCCAGAGACGAACGACCTCGTGATGGTACTCGCGAGTGCTTGAGAGCAGAGACAGGGGCTTTGATTGCTCGGCCGAAGTTCCGCGGGCTGTTTTATTCAATCATGGAAACTGCATGCGACCTGTGGTATATATAAGCACCTTGACATCCTGTCCTTGGCGGCGAATGGAATGTAGGTTGCAGGCACACTTTGGCCGCTCTCCCTTGCATTTCTTAACTCGTTTGAACTTCTCCCTTGGGCAACACCATGACGGAAACCGAGAACACGCCCGCGCAGCATCGCGCGAGCGACGAAAAGTCGGTGCCTGGCAACGAGAAGACGTCGCACCATGAGAATGCTCAACAAGTCAACGCGGCCTCAGTCGCGCTGGCGGCAGCCGTGTCCGAGGAGAAGGCCAACCCGTGGTCTCGCAACATGATAAAGCTCTACTTTATCATGGGAGCCGGCTACTTAGTTTCCACGATGAACGGTTATGGTATGTGCTCTCTAGAAGATCAATTGAGGAATCCAATTGCCTAACAGCTTCCCTCTGCAGATGGCACGCTGATGGGTTCGGTTAACGCCATGGCCCCGTATCAAAAGTCCTTTGGGCTCGACGGAGCTGGTTCCTCTACTGGTATCGTCTTTATCATTTACAATCTTGGCCAAATCGCTGCCTTCCCGTTCTGTGGACTCCTCGCCGATGGTCTAGGCCGCAGATGGTGCATCTTCATCGGTTGCGCTTGGGTTATTATCGGAACTGCTATTCAAAGCACGGCTAATTCTCTTGGGCATTTCATTGGTGGCCGATTCGTTCTCGGCTTTGGAGCAGCGCTTGCGTCCGGCGGAGCGCCCGCTTACACCGTGGAGCTTGCACACCCTGCTTACCGTGGCTTCATGGCCGGCATGTAAGGCAATCCTAACATCACTATTTATTTTGTCATACTTATCATTATTACTATCTAGGTACAATAACCTCTGGTGGTTGGGTCAGATCATCGCTGGTTGGGCTACCTATGGCTCGAACCTCCACTTTGAGTCCTCGTGGGCATGGCGCATCCCTACCATTATCCAAGCCGGCATGCCCACAATTACCATGGCCACTGTGCTATTCTTCCCAGAGTCACCACGTTGGCTCATTGCCAAAGGCCGAGAGGAGGAGGCCCTTCAGATCTTGGCCAAGTATCACGGCGACGGCAATGTGAACAGCGCAATCGTCCAACTCCAATACCGCGAAATCCTGGAGCAGAAGAGTATGCACAAGGACGAGAACCCTTGGTGGGACTACGGTGAGCTTTTCAACACGAGGGCTGCTCGGTATCGATTGGCTATGGTCATCGGCATGGCCTTCTTTGGGCAGTGGTCAGGTAACTACTTATACACAACAACATGATGGAACTTTACCAGGATGGCTAACACGTACTGCGCCAGGAAACAATGTCATTTCGTATTTTATGCCTGAGATGATAAAGGCCGCAGGCATCACGAACACGAACACGCAACTCATGCTCAACGCGATTAACCCCATCTTCTGTATGATTGCCTCCGTCTACGGCGCTTCGCTACTCGATAAAATCGGTCGTCGACCAATGATGCTTTGGGGATTGACCGGATCCATGGTGTCCTACATCTTCTTGACCGCATTCACCGCCAACACCGACCAGCATCCCAAACTTTCCTACGGTGTTATTGTTGCTATTTACGTTTTCGGAATCTTTTTCGCCTGGAGCTTTACTCCCTTGCAGTCCTTGTACGTGGTCGAATGTCTTGAGAACCGCACTCGCGCCAAGGGTTCAGGTCTCAACTACTTGTTCCTCAACAGTGCCATGATCGTCAACACGTATGGTATCAGTGAAGGAATCCGGGTGCTTGGGTGGAAGCTCTACGTCATCTACATTTGCTGGATCTGCGTTGAAATAGTCGTCATTTATTTCTTCTTTGTGGAGACGGCTGGCAAGACGCTGGAGGAGCTGGGCGAAGTCTTTGAGGCTCCTAACCCCAGGAAGGAAAGCACCAAGAAGCACAAAGTGGAGGTGAACTCCAGCGGCAGGGTTATTCAACCCACTGAGAGGGAGATCTAGTTGTAGATCAACTGCTCCAGGTGTAAGGTTAAATCAAATTCCAAATTATTGAAGCTTGAAATCAAGTCACAATACCAATGCCTAGAGAGATGTGGCGAACACAACCGATACAGCAACTGCTAGGGCGGGAGTTTGACGTGATGCTGTCTCCATAACAAAACCCGCTGAAAGGCAAATTACCATTAAGACCTTGTAACTATTTACGAACATGAATAATCAGATTCTTCGTCTTCCCAAAGCTCTTGTACTTGGCCAACGCAGCAGCAGCCTCCGGCCTACTGTATGCCTCTCTAGCTTTCTGTTTCGCGTCAGCAATGAGTGAAAACCCTCAACAATTCACACAACTTACATCGATGCTATTCCATCCTAAAAACCCAAGAACTACTCTTGGACCATCGTCAACGCTCTGGCCGCCCCGGGTCGTTTTTCCGAGAGCCTTTGCCAGCTCCAACCACGCTTCCTGGGCTTCCTCGACCTTGGTCTCGTCATGCAGCGTGACGACCGAGTACTGGAGGAACGGCTTTGGCGTGGCGTTTTCCGTAAGCGGGGATACCTTGAAGCTGCCCGTCATCGGCTCCCCTCCTCCGTGCTCCTTGTATTCGGCCGCCTTCTCAACTGCCCAGGAAGAGTTTGTAAAGGTCTGCATATCTTCCAGGGTCTTGAATGCTACGCAATTGTTAGCCCATGTCTCGGAATCAGAATCATCCCCGCCCCCCACGGGAGCCTTACCAATGCACTGCACAAATTTAAAATGGATAGCCGGGGCACCGTCCTCAGCCAAGACAGGGCCGGCAGTCAGCCCAGCCACGCCATCCTGGGCCTTTATGGTGGCGCTAATGGTCGGCCATGCGGCCAACCAGTCCTGCTTGCGGTCGTCGGGAATCTTTGGAACGACAAACGTGAGGTAGGCCATGTCTGCTGCTTTCTAGTGGGAGAGCCGATTGGTGGGACGGAGTTTGTTTGCCCAGCATGATCAGATCTGGGCATGAGCCGCTTTATGCAGAGTTGATGCTGTGCCGTGGTGCTACTATTACAATTAAGCACATAATTTCACTAAATTAGGCTGCCTCATCAATTCATCGGACCACAAAGCCGATTCGGTCTCGTTTGCCTGGCTCGGGTTGGGCGGCTTTCGAAGCGGCCGAGATGGGCAAAGAGTGGGACTCCGGCTCGGTTTCGCGCTCGGTTTCTCTTTCAGCAAACTAAGTAAGCGGAGGCCTATAAAACAGGAGCCGGCGAAGCACTTTGAAGCCATCGCCTAGGCTATTAATAATCCTGAAGATATTTTAAACCATTTTATTTCCAGTTCAACAATAACTATGCGGTGACAAGCACCATCGTCCAAGACAGGGAAGCAGGCATGTTTCATCAGTCGGTATGGGGATAATCACATCCGAGGGGCTATTTCCGAAATTGATCTAAAATACGCCTTGGCATTTTTTCGTAAGGTTGTCGGCATTCAATTGACTTTGAGTGGGTGCGGTGATTCCAACTTAGCATGGTCCGCCGCGCTGAGGTGCCCATCAAAGAAACACACTTCAAGATTGAGCCCGGTTAGCTCAATCGGTAGAGCGTGAGACTCTTACGAGTACGCGATCTCAAGGTTGCGGGTTCGACCCCCGCATCGGGCTATTCCTATACAAACATGTTTCATTTTTGCTCCCTGTGGGTACAAAATATCTTTTTGGGGCGATGGCCAATCGCATTGGCCCGTAAACGAGCTGGGGCAGTGCGAGGAACGAGCTCGCCCAAGTGGGCAAACCACCACGTGACAGACGTTTTTTTTCCCAGAGCGTGACTCACAGTGCAGCATCTTATCAAGGTAGATGACAGGTGCAAGGTAGAAAGTAAAAATAGATAATTGTCCATGTATTAGAGCATCTTGATCGCACTATTTTGATCATGGATGAACCCCAATACAGCCTAATCATGGGCCAGGATCAAATTGCGCCACGGCCACACAAAACTTTGCAGCCACCGCCCGGAATGCTCCGCAGCTACCCTACAGCCACCTTCATTTTTCGCTGCATGGTAGACGTATCAACTATCCAATTCATAGTCCATGCATGGCAATCCCCAACTCATTTCTAAAAATAAAAATATGCGTTAGTCGTCCTGTGCATGTTCCTAATGTATATGACTTTGTCACAAGGCAGAGACCGTCATTGTACCACCCACTAGTAGAGTGTTTTCTCACTTTTACTGGCGGTGGAAATAAGAATTTAGTGCGCTTACCAAGGGCATTTTCACTCAAGCATACAGTAATGATTTGTAGTGCTGGGGATATTAGGAACACCATGTGAATTTGCAGTAAGATTGCTGCCCAAGAATTAGCTCTTTCATCATGTATATTTCTCGACTTATTCGCCGTTCAATTTGGTTTGACTTCGTTTTTCTTCGTTTCGTGAATGTTTTAAATGTGCCGTTTTCAACCCGAGATTACGCAACCATATTTCGTACGTCACAATATTCCTTGAAGTGTGCTAAGCCTCCACCTGTGTACCATCCTCTCACCTTCTTACCACACGGTAGACAGTAAGTAGTAAACCAAGTCTTGGCTTGTGGAAATTGCGGCAACATGCCACCAGTCAGGCCATCATCTGTCCTTCTGCGTATCTTCTTCTTAGAGGAGCTTCTCTGAGAATTTGATTGGAGGCAGTAGAAAGTATTAAATTATCGTCTCGACCAAGGATGAATTTGGCAGGTACTTGACGGCGTGGACTTGAATAATGAAACATGGCGAGAACTTGGAATCATCTATGGGTGCTTCTGGAGCAAGTAACTTGACGCTTTAATGTCAAATAACCTTGAGCATTCTTGAAAAACCACCACTCAATCCATTCAAACAAAATCAAACCACCATTAGATCCACGTCAACATAGTCAACGTTATGACTTGGGTTCATAATAAAGATTCCGGTCCCAAACGAAGAGCCCGATGGCACTGTAAACTTGGTGCGACCCGAATTTTCCACTTGACAATCCAGAGGCTGGCCTTGGAACGCAGGTGTGCATGTGATGTGAGGGCGGCCGAGATCGGCGGTCAATACAGTATAAAGACCTTGTGGGCTGAGGCCCCCCACGATATAAAATATGTCAATCATAAGACGATTTGTCGATTTCTCGAGATGAAGTTGGGCCTCGGTTAAATACCACCGCATTGTAAGCGGTGGCACTCTGCGCAAAGGTTCTATACCAAACGGTTCGGCCATTTACACCCGTGGCAGCAGAATTGGCACCAACAAGAGAGAATGTTGCAAGGGCAGCGGCAGCAGGGAGTGTAGTAGTGGCAATATCGGTAGCAGGATCAGTTGGTATATTATCAACAATAGCCGTTGTAGTCGTGGATATCAGGATAGATGTTGGATCAGTAGATGCAGCTCCCGAGATAGATGTGATGCTCGTAGTAACGTCGATAAATGTTGACGTAGCTGTGGCCGTGGTATCGATCGGAGGATCAGTTGAAGATGTCGTATCAATAAGAGAGGTTGCAGTCGTGAATGCGGCTTCCGAGGGAGATGCGATGCTCGAAGTTGTATCGATAGATGTGGACGTGGGAGTAGTCGTGGTATCAGTTGAAGCATCAATAACAGAGGTTGTAATTGTGGATGTGGATTTAGAGGCAGGTATGATGTTCGTGGTGGTACTGTCGATGAGTGTTTCAATAGTGCTGCTCGAGCAGATACCGGTGGTTTCGGAACTCAGCAGCGATGTAGTGCTGCTTCGTTGCGCTGGCTGGCACACGCGGGCGGAGATGCTCAACGACGGCAGCAAAACCACGACAATGCTAGAGAAAAGGCCTCTGGGTTTCATGTTGGGCAAGGATTATTCCGAAATTGACTTTGGAAGTATGCCCTCTGTGTGGCTTTTGAAATCAAACCCGGTTCTTCCATAAAAGATAGATGCGGCAGAACTCCAACTCCTATTTATTATTCCTGCAGCGTTAAAGCGCCAAGGATTACAGTAAGAACTGTATCTGTTTCGGTGCGCGATTGCAAACTATCGACGCAGGTCAAATTACCTGGCTGAAATACTAGCCATCCATTGGGGGTGCTTCGGACGCTACCATCGATCGCCCCATTTGTCCCGAGATTTCACCGCCACATCAATGAAGCGAGACAACTTTGGCTCTAGTCTGGACAAGAATGGAAAACCTATTCTACACGATCACGAGATGGCGTAATTTAAATTGAGTGTATTTCTATGCTTATCAACAAGCCCTGTGAGAGCGGTTGGCCTCAACGCACCCGCCCTGACCCACATGAAGGCACTGGCAAAAGCAAAGTCTGACATTGTGGGATGATATGCTTGGTCTTGGCTTCCTGAACGGCCCGGTCAAGTACCGTAAAAGCTCGAACAATTCCTCATCCTTAGCGTAGTTCAAACACCGCTTTTCATGCTGGCAGGCACGGGATTGGAATTGGCAAGGCCTCTGACAACATGTTCACCTACATGTATTGGCGGTTCTTTATATATCATACCCATAGTGAGTTTTAGAGGGACATATTGAAGGAAGGGCATCATGAATGGTGTGAATATTGAAGTTTTCGACTTTAAGACGATGACAGGGCCAAAGATCAAGTAGCCCTTGGGATATTTTACTTTTAATAGTAGTGTCTAGAAACATGGATAATGTAGAGCAGAACCGTCGTAGCGACTTTCCCACTATTGAGACGCGGGGGGCCATGATCGTGCATGTTCAGACTGAGCGGCTCTCTAATTTAAATATCGCACAATTATGGAAATCTTAAATCAGAGTCAATATCCAAATCAAGATGAATAGGAATTTTATGGTTCATTCTACACGCGTTTGCTTCGATATCACTTTTTGCCTCATCTTAATGGACGAGACGTGAACATTTTCCGCATCTTTGTTAACAATACCCCCCATCCTTTTCCCTCGCTACGGTTAGTTGCCTCTTGTTTCTCAATCTCATTACCCCACACACTTATTTTGAGATGTGGAAGTGTTGGGTTGTCTTGTTTTAGCCGAGCTTCATAGCTGGTAATTACACGGACTATCTTGGTCGTAAGTCTCTCGACAAGATATGGATGTCTCATCGAGAGCTCAATAAATGGGATATCGAGGTTTTGGGCAAGGCTTTGGCCCTCTTGAGTCGACACTTACCTCTCGTTTTCGCAGTCAGTTTTGTTGCCCAACAGGAGAATAGGGCCCATATTCCAAAGGTCAGAGGAAGTTTCTGAAAGCCCTTTGGGGGTGTTGCGCTGTCTGACTTTTTAGATATTGACTAGGCGGGACTTAACGTGATCGAACGAGTCTTTAGAAGTAATGCTATACATGACTATGTAACATTCCGCAGATAGCATGCATTGTTCGGCCATGGCTGCATATTCTTCGTGAAATGTATCCTCAAAGTCGAGGAGGTATCTCTGTTCATCGACGGTGACTTCGATCTTGTTCCAAACCATGGTCGTTGGATCATAAGTACCACCGGATCCATGCTGGACAACCTGGGATGTGTTAGTAGCTGCCTAGTCTGGCTTGAAGAAAGGGAATGTTGCACCAAGTGTGTGACTGTTGTCTTCCCAACGCCTTCTCCTCCATACAATAGGATATTGAGTTCCCGGAATGGTAACAACATGATCAGCTTTTAGGATGCAGTTTTAGTATTGATGATCGATGAGAACTGAAAATAGTAATGGAAACACGGATATCACCGGGCTTGGGCGGGGTGAGGGTTGGTATTACTCGCCATGAGCATAGACCACTATGTTCCGAGTGGTGAAGCAGTAGTCTCACTGTTGGTGGTGGCTGAGCTGAGATGCCCCACTTGGAACACGCGAACAAGGCAGACTGAGTAAAAACGTACAGGAGATGAATGGATGCGATGCGATCATACGATGTTCTAATTATGGATTATGTTATTTTTGACTTTGATATCACAATGGCAAGGTCGATCTTTGTTGGGCTTATCGCGTGCCAAGCCAAGTCAACAACCTTCCACTTGAGCGGCCTTTTAGCCCGTCACGTGAAATCCCCTTCGCCGAATAGCTTGTCGGGGTTAGTAATCTCGGGAGGCTATGCTGTACTGAAGGAGGAAGAGGATTCTTTTGGCACGATAATGTCTGTTCTTTGGTAGTATTATGTTTGCCATGTCTAAACCTGGATCGTGATCGTGTTGACACTCGAATGAGCCACCCAATTGGATAGCAATGAAAATTCTTTAACCGATGAGGCTATCTGCTGTTCACGGTAATGACAAGGAGTAAGCGTAGTGAGGAGACGGATCATTGAGTGTTCAGGCACGGTACGAGTCTGTCGCCAATCTCGGATTATTTCACATTGCACGCATGGGCGACATTGGTGATTGCACGAGGAAGGCAAATATGACAGAAAGACAAGAATCCTGTCTTATGAGGATCTATGCGGATTCCAATATAATCACGGATAAATCCAGTAGCAGCAGTGAATGGTGCGGTGGGGACGCTGGATTGTATTTTGAACGCTTCAGTCCGACGGCCCGAAAGTGCCAAAGTGTGCCAGTGTGGTAGGTTGAATTATGTTTAGTGGGCCGCGTGCTAACATAGTAGCGGGAGGTAAATGAAGCGCCAGTCGTCATCATCCTGTATTAGCCTCGTATGACGACTTGCTAAGCGCCAAGAGCCACGCTGACTTGGTTGTAAAGGGAAGTCCCGCACTGGGGCTCTGGGTGAATCAATACTTGTGGTTTCTTCCCATTTGCCGAAACTTTACTACCCCATGGGAATCAGAGTCATGACGGTTCGCGGCGGGCCGTGATCTACATTTAGACTTCCCCTGACACCGCGAGATCTGCCAAGATCCGATTTGAATCCTGCAAAGATGCACTTGTTAGTCCCAAATTGAAAAAATCATGGGCTGTGTTTTAAAACTTTTTTTTTCTTCACGGGTGCCACACTTGCCCGCATTGGACTGAGGAGCTCGGCCTGGTGATGAATCTCTGCATGTTGTTGTGTCATAAATTGGAATTTAGCCACCGAATCTATCACGAATACTGCAGTGCAATTGATCATATACTCGCCAATTTGCTTACTGAACAGAGACTACGCAATGCAGACATCAAGCCGAGTTGCAAAGTCACCCAATAAAGGGGGTAGGTGTCAAGCGATACCTACTGATATGCTGGCTTTATGCGACACTGCGATTGATTCATTCGAATTGAAGCAAAAGCATGACATTGGAAAAACCCCGCGACAACGGAATGCTGTGTCCTTTGAGTGGGCCAATCCTTGGTGAGTCGGGGCGCCACATGGAGACAAGGCCCACAGATATTTCACTACCCGAACAAACGAACTAGAATTCAATTTTGGGGGAGGCCGTATTTAGCTTTCTACTATACAGTCCCCTCCTTTAACCCACTGCAGTAGGATGGACGCTTCTCCTGAACTCAGGCACAAAGCCTCGCGATCAATTACAAGTATAAAGACGACAGATCCCTCACCGTCACACACTCTTTTATCACTTTAACCATGCTCACCAAACTTGTGTCTTGAATATAGTTACCAATTCAAGTGGACGGAATCATTGATTCATGATGATGAAGACACTTTTGGGCTCTTTAGCCCTTTTGACCTGCGTTGCAGCAGTGCGGGAAGAGTTACCCATATTGGATTTGCCATGGGGCAAATGGCAGGCAGTGGAGCACTCGCTGGATTCTGAAGTGAGTATACCCATCATTCTCGAAGTTCTTGGTGCTAACATTTACTAGACTTATCTTTTCGAAAATGTTCGCTTCGGCATCATACCTGAGCGTTTTGGCCTATCCAAATTTCCCACGGAAAAGAATGATTCAATTCAACATATCACTGAGGCTACAAGTTGCATTCAGGTCGACCTTTTCAAGATAGAGAATCCTCCTGGCGGTGGTGCTCCTCTAGATGACCCCGAGAATCCTAATCTCAAACAGACTGAGGACTGTCTGTTTCTCGACATTTATGCCCCCAAGAAGGCGTTCCAAGATGGAGCCGAACCCATGCCCGTAATCGTCTGGATCTATGGCGGTGCATACGCCTTTGGTAGCAAGAATCAAGGAGGCCCTCTATATAGCGGTGTGCCGATGCTCAACGCCTCGGACCACAACGCCATTTTTATTACGGGTAACTACAGAGTGGGTGCATTGGGCTTTCTTGCAGGCCATTACATGGAGTCTGCTGGACAGCCAAATGCCGGGTTATATGACCAGGCACTGCTATTCAAATGGGTACAAGAACATGTCCACAAGGTTGGTGGCGACAAGAGCCACGTTTCTGCCTGGGGTGAATCTGCCGGCGGTGGGTCTATTCTGCACCATCTCATTCGCGAAGACGGCAAACAAGATCCTTTGTTCCATACCTTTGCGGCCATGAGCCCCGCATTCGAGTGGGCTTGGGATAATTCTCCCGACGGTCGCCTTGACAGGATGTACAAGAACTTTTCAGACCTTGCGGGATGCGGCCAGGAATATGACATCAAATGCCTGCGAGATATCAAGGATACGAACGTTCTCAGAGAAGCCAACCAGAAGTTGTTTGACAATGTCAGGCAGACTGGCCTATTTCCGGTTGGTCCTGCTGTGGATGGTAAATGGATCAAGACTATTCCTGCAATAGCATTTGCTGAAGGTAAAGTTTTACAAAAAAGCACCTTGAAATTATCAAAAGTCTAATCCTTTTTTTCATAGGCAAGGTCTGGAAGGATATCTCGTCCAACATCATTTCTCATACGGCGAATGAGCCAGAGGTCTTTACGCCCCAACACATCAAGAATAAGGAAGCTCTGGATACCTTCCTGGCGGAGTTCCTACCTGGAGAACACAGACAAGAGATAAGAAACAAGATTAAGGACAAGTACGGATGCCGTGGTGGCATTTGGCCTACATGGAAAAGTTGCACCAAGAACATTATCCAAGATGTGTCCTTCCTCTGCAACACACGGGACCTTTTCGACGCATTCCCCAAAGACTCTTACATGATGGAATACGCCTTCCCAAATCGATTTCTGGCGTTCCATGGAGCTGACCTGATTGCGCTGTTTGCCAATAACAAGACGGACGTTTACAACATGCTTGTGAAACAAATGAAGAAGATGTTGGGCGAGAAGGAGGGTGAATGGGCCGCCAATAGGTACGCCAACCTTCTTGAAGAAAATATCAGGGAGAAATTCCACAAATACTTTGCCACATTTGGGGTTACCGGAAACCCCAACCCGTCTCCACCGGGAACTTTGAAAAACTGGCCAAAGGCTGTTGGAGGACTACAGCGAGTGATGAAGGTGATGAAGGTTTTGAAGAGATCCTTCAGCACAGGCGTCGACTATCAAAACTCTAAGTCGACCTGCGAATTTTGGACGGACATGGCAGGGGATCTTATGGCTGGACAGGCCCAGATCTCACAGGAAATGGGTGACCTGTAGAGGTCTGGAATAAAAGCCGGAGGGAAATGCTAGGGTACTGCTGAGTTTGTATGACATCCACTAGTCTATCTAGGGCAGCCTCTACATAGCAAAAGAAATAATGGACAGTGAAGTTAGTCTGGGCGGAAAACTTTAATCGTGATTGCGGATTTTTGGGATGAATGAGATGTTCCATCAAGTGGCTATAGGAGTGGTCAAGCACGATTGAGAGGATGAAACCTAAGGGAAGAGAGGAAGAAGCATTGAAAAGAAGCAGCGTACAATCGTGCAGAGATTTCACTACGATATACGGCGATATACAAAAGGGGACAATAGGGTATTGTTGCCTAGTTGTTCGACCTTATTGTGTAAAGCTTATTGTGTTGACTTAGGCCATCTTGGACGTCAAGGTCAGTAATAATAATTGAAGCCCGGTGGTCTCACCAGTAAGATTCAGATAGCAGCATCACCTCAACACGCAATTTGTGGCCCAGATTAAGATATACTTGTTCAAGGATCGTTCGATCAATCGATTGTATGACTATACGTTAATTTTCATAACTGCAGGGGTTGCAGCCATTATTTTATCATTTACAACTCTAATGCATCTCACCTGGAGAGGACGACCTACCCTGAACCTCATTATCATGATTGTAAGCCCGGTGTGTGGCTTTTCCTCTGTGTTTCATATCCCAAACCCGGACAAGATTGGGTGGGCGGTTTTCCTTGATTAGGATGCGAACGGTGTTATCACCTGACAGAGTGAACTTGCTGCTGGTATTTTGCTCCTCGCCGTCTCCGACGGGCTGGACATGGCACGTATGAGTCGTGGTAAAAGTCCGCGCTCAATTCAGCGTAATTCGTTCCCTTGTTGAGAACCTGGTTGCCCTGCCGCTCCGAGTGCCCCGGTAAACCTTGAGGCCGATGTCGCTAGGGGCTTGTGTGAGCAGCCGCTGGGTTACTAGCATCTCAGTACCGTTCGCTCGTACGGCAATCGAAACCCGGCCAAGGCTATGAGCGGGTCAGAACAGTGGATGGGTAAGCCAGAGCGACGACCGCTACAGGGGCGATTACACCAGTGTGGACGGCCAACTCGTGCATAATTTCTTTACTTGAATGGCTGCTTTGACCTAACTCCTTGTTACTATGATTGTGCTGGAGATTGAGATGTAAACAAAATCTCACTTGCACTCATCCGGCCAGACTTTTCTCACCGTGTAATCGTTAGCGCCAGCATATCGGAATTTCGGTGTAATGATATCGGAGGTGATCAAGAACCCCGGCAATAGATGACAGATGTCACAAGGGCGATCAATTCCATCTCTGGCGTTTGAGGGGCGGGAGTTAGAGTCCAGAGTCTACCCTGGTCGCTGTGGTGGTTCACCCCACGCCTCTAGGCCATTCTCATCACGTCTTGCTACATGATATTCTGGATGACTCGGGGAGTCTCGGGAAACAGATCAGCATTTCAACCATCGTCCGGTTGGGAAGGTCGGAGGGAATGAAACCGCCAATTAACCACCTTCTAGCCGCTACAGGGTACCTCCCACGTGGCCCCGCACAAATGATCGTTCTCGGTTGAAATGAGAAAGGTTATCAATTCCATTTCCAGTAATTTTCGGCCCCATGCCGAGCCGCCAAGCACGGGTATTGAAGCCCCGATATGGTATGAGAAATGGCCACTCAAGCCCGTGGCTTCATGGGTTTCGTCTGGCAGAATTTGCGCATTAATTGAATAAGAAAACAAGATTGCCTGGGACAAGTGTGTGGTGCCTCATATGCAGGATCGAATTGCTCATGAATAAGCAACAGATTGATGCTGATCAGGATAAACTTTCCGCAGAGCGGACTGGGCCGCCGCCTAAACCAAAGGGGGACAGACAGACTCCATGCTGGTTCGGAAGACGGCAACAGTTTGGCAGGGATGTGTGGCAATCAAGGGTGCATGTGACATGGTTATCAAAGAAAAGTGGGCAAGTGTTCCTTTATTGGGTCACTGTTCTCAGAGCCTCTTTTCTATTATTTTAAGTTTGCAGGCCTTATTCTTAATTTAATGCCTCTTGGTGCTTCTATACCAGGAAACGAACGTGTACATGTGTTAAAGAATGGCTCAGTGAGTCTCGATTCTTTGCAATTGACTGAGTCTGTTGGCACGAGCTCCGTGAAACAGCTCTTGAAACCTTAATTCGAAACACCAGTAACCCACTCCAGGCCGCCTGTAATATGCTTAATGAAGTACGGCTCATAGTATGACTCATTGGTGTGTCCTTGGCCGGTGTAAAAGGCCCTGGCTTTGCCTTCGTACATCGAGTACCAAGAGATGGGGTGAGGGTCCATGTGCTCAAGCTCAGGAAGGAGGGTAATGTCGTCAATGTAGGCCTCGGAGATCGTGGTAAGAACAGTGTAATTGGCTGGGAAGTCGGCCACATTGGTCTTGTAGGCGTACCACTCATCTGTTCGGTTATGGATAGTGGGCAGATCCACAGTGGAGGGATGCTCGTGCGTTTGGATTTGGACAATGTCGGGTCGAATGTTGCCATCTGTGCACAGACTCTGTTAGAGACTTCAACATGGCATCCTCTTGGTAAAGGACTTACTCGGAGGATATTTCGCTCTGTTAGCGTCATCACAGTTTTCGTCGGTTTCGCAAGGGTGAGAACGGAACTAAATGGAAAAGCTCGTCAGAATTCCATTGACGTCATTGTCCAGGGAAATCACCTACCTGTCCTCCAACGAGCTTGTTAAACCATGTAGGCATATCGTCTCCGAAGTCGGCAGCTAAACCAGGTCGAAAAACAGTCAATATCGTATACGACAGCTTGATGGCAGCAGAGAAACGGACCTGCATGGATTCCGAGCCAAGAGCCACCGTTCAGCAGGAAATTGTTCAATCCGTCAGATTCATTAGTCGATAGGAAGTTGCCAGTAGTGGAAATAAACACCAGAGTGGTGTAAGGGCTCAGTCCTTCCTCTGTGAAAATTGAAGAGTTCTCAGACGTGGCAACAGACCATCCTCGCTCCTTGGCAATGGAAGTCACCAAGTCTATGCCATGGGGAATGCTATAACGTCTGATGTCAGCTAAACGAAAGCGGGTGCATGGGAAGGTAAATACAAAGGGATGGTCGGATTACATGCCTTGCATGACGATAGCCCAAAGTCTTAGTGAAGATGAGGAGACTTGGTACATCTCGGGGAGTTGCGGCAGCAAATGCTCCAGCAGTGAAAGCTGCAACAGGAACAGCAAGGGATTTGATAGAGTGCATTTCAAACGTGGATTATTTAGCAGCGGAACTGACTTGAGCAGAATCCAGATGATTGGGAGCTGAATGAAAGCTAAGCATATGGCTTAAATATACAGTTGATGATAGAAGTACCCTCAATTTGTCATGCTGCTTTTATGGAGTCATCATGTTCATTGCGTCAGAATCTGAGAATACATCCATCTTAGGCAGGCTACCAATTTGGGCATTTGTCCGGTCCCGTTATTTCTTATCACAAGCCTTAATGTTAAATTACCTCTTAGACAGGAAGGACCATGCAACAAGCGAGAAGCCAATTGTGGAGTATTCGCTCATCGTGTCGCCATCACAAAAGTCCCTTGGCTGATCGCGCATGAGGAGGTGGAAATACGCGGGTTATCTAATCCGCTTTGCGAGTATTTCGATTTACGGCGTCTGTACGATGTTGGCTAGGTGTAAGTAGCATGGGGTGAGCCAATGAACCTGGGCCGCCATGCCATTTGCAATGAGATTGCTCAATACTCGCTACCGCGGTAGTTCTTGCGGCGAACGGCGGCACCTGCGAGCCCTGCACAGTGGATCAACTCGTAACAGGGATACAGACATTGCCCCCACTCATAAACAAGACTGTAGAATGGCGTGTGAGAGGAGCAACGGGATGAAAAAGTATTCTACCACGTTGAATGGCCCTGATTCGACACGAGTTGATATTTAAGGGCACAAAGACCCTAAACACTACCGGAGCTGATATTTGTGAGATAATGTTAAATTAAAAAAAAGATCTCCCGATCTTTCAATGCGGAGGTTTAAACTTATAGGGGCCCGAATAATAAAATGTATAATATAGTGCCTTATCAGAGGATGCCTCTTCGATGGGAATATCCAGCCTTAGTATGGTTTACTTTCTTCCACTGATAGCAGCAAGCGCAAAATTGTCGCCCTAAATCCAAAGTGAATCAGTAGCTTTGTGGGCCTCTCCGTCTATTGCAGGGATTTGCTGAGCAGAAAGCCTTTCAGTCGCCACAATGCAGACCGAGCAATAGTATTTTTGTGTTGCCTTTGGGGCCATGAACACCCCAGCAAACCAGTTGGCAATCTGCTTCTTATGAGATCTCCTCCGCTAGACGATATCAAAGGGGAAATAATATGAATGGCCAAGCCACTATGCCTCATTTACGAATAGGGACGGTGGAGGTTATGCAGACTGACAGAACTGACAAAGGCCAACAAAAATGTTTAGATCAGGGCGCGATCAATTTCCTTCTAGAGCGACTTTCATTTTGCTGCAACCCTCATCATCCCTATTCACGAGTTAATGTTTTAAGAACAGCTTCCCCACTCTGTCCTGTTATAAAAGCACACCCCCATGACGACCTTCATCCTTCTCCCCGGCACTGTGACTCAAACCCACACCCAATGACTACCATACCAAAACCTTTCCCATCCAGATCCCTAACCCTAACCTAATTTACATCTACGTAACTACTTAAATCAATTTTTATTTCTCTTAGACCCTACTATAAATCTAAGCTCGGTAGATAGCTAGAACTATTACATATCGTACATTTGGGTCGACGATGTCGATACCGCACTGCAACCTATGAAGCCTAATTAACAAAAGAGCTCTCAGTATTAGTTCTGGTCCCGACAGAAAGCCCTTTCGGTATTACTCGACCCTTCCGTAAACCTGAATCAATCGTTAATTCCGTCGCGATAAATTTCATCGCCCCCCAGAAAGGAAAATACCTCAACCACGGACTAGGGCGCAGCAACCCGCAAGCACTGCCCCAAGTTGAGCGCAGCAAAGGATAGCAACTGTCATGGTGAAGGTATATTGACAGACGAGTACAAGAAATCCTAGGAATGGGATCATTGTAAAGATGTGATAATAAAGGGAGCAGAAGTCAAGGTGGCCATTTGATGATGAGAATGTCGGAGAAAAGAAAGCTCACAATTTCCCAACCAAGTCAAGCCCTCTTTATAGGCAGAATGTAGAGTTGCGGCATGAAAGAAGGCAGACAAGGCAAACAAGGCAACCTGCGAACGTCTGGAGTGGCAAAGGCTGGTCCAATAGATGCGATTTGCCTTGCCGCGGCTGGGGCCACAATTGTGCGAAGGAGCCACACTACTGCGCTTGAGTGACACTGAAAGCCCCCGATTGGCTGGATTGGCTTCAGATCAACCCAAGGCAGTCAGCAAGGCGACCTTGGGCGCTAAAACCGGTCAGCCTGACTGGATTCCCGATGGTTCGTAGCACAACGGCGACACAAATGTGTTTTTAGTGGGTAGAATGGATGCGACCAGTTTGGAAAATATCACATTGATGGATTCCGATCCCCAAGAAAAGAAGTTGCGCGAGAATCGGACGTAAGCGGGTCGCGATGCGTCAGCAATGTCCATTCATCTATCAACAAGGCCATGGCTACGTCTTACTCCCTGTGGCTATTAAGAGAGTGGTCAATAATTTACTTGAAAGGTACCAGAGGTAAGGAGCGGAACCATTGCCCCCAAGTAACATTCCTCCTTCTTTCCATCTCGCCCATTTGATGCAGAAGATTTGATGCCCTATCCTCTCTAAGCATAACTTCCAAAATCTGGTCAATGTTTTCGAATTCCTCAGACGCGACTGAATCCAAACAGTTTGGCCTCGCTCCGTGTTCTATCATCATTTCGCTGACTTGGTACCATGCCTTTTGAGATGTCTCCGAAGCCTCACCTCGCTTAACCGACTCCCAGCACGAAATTAGGAAGAGAGCCCACACAGTGCGATCTTCGTGAGAATGCACTACTTGATTGGGGTCTGCGCCATGCTCAAGTAAGATCTTGACCATTTCTGGGTCAACATTTGGCTCGTCTCGCTGCGAATGATACGGAACCTTGATTGGTGTAATGCGGCGAGGTCGAAGCGCGTAGTCCAATAGTGGCCGCCCTCGTTTTGACAAATGGCGTGGGTTGGCCTTGATCTTTGCTCGAATGTACTTGACAAGACTTGCTTGGATAGTGAGGGCAATGAAATTGCACGAGCCCCTTTCGCGGTATTCGTCTAACCCGCGGGACCTCGGTGGGTCTCTTGCGTGAGTCCAGTGGTTTTTGGTAAACCCCTTAATCAGCTTTGTGTTCACGACGTCAACTTGGTCAAGTACATCCTCAACCGGCGACACGTGCATTTCCTTGAATTCCTCATGCTTTTCGGCTTCCCGGGCATAGTACAAAAGCTCATCGACCAAACCGATCATAGTGTTGATCCCTTTTAGCCCGCCGGCCTGTGTTTGAGATTGTTTCTTCAAGAAAAAGAGCATAATGTGACAAAGAGAGATATGTGGAACAAGAGGAGATGGCAGCTCCTTTTCCAACTTGTCATGAAACCAATCTCGGAGAAAATCTCTGACCGTCCGGTGAAGAAAGTCCACCGGTTGAATCAAGAAGACTGGGTGCAGGCTGTTATCAACGAGGAGAAGGTCACTACATCGATTGTGGATCAAATCCTTCCAAAGACGACCGATTCGAGTGACATCTTCCGCTTTAAGCTCGGAAATCTTTGCCTTTAACGCATAGTCGGGGTTGACCATTTCTTCATCTAGAAGGTAAAAGGCATAGATGGGTAGTGGTTGAACTTCGCAAACAGTAACCAGAAAGGTCCTGGCCATTTCCTTGCGATACAGTGGGTCTACTCGGATGATGATGTGCTCGAAGTACTTCTCCAGTGTTCTAGGAAACCCGTTCACGATTTCGTGAAGTTTGCGAGATCCTTCTTGACGATTCAGAGCGCGAATAATATCCCGCGTGACCAGATCTACCCAGAGCCAGACACCATTCGCTTCTTTTGCGATTTGATCTATCAAGTCAGTGCATGTGTGGTCATTGGCCGCAAGCTTTCTAAACTCTGCGCTCTGTTTCAAGCTACGCTGCACATAGTATCGCATATCGTCTTTGGTAAAGTTCTGCATTACGAGAGTATAGTCTTGAGACCACAGACTTTTATCAAAGATGGTTCTTGGTCGGCTGGATGCACAGACCTTGACATGTTGGAACTGAGAGATTGTTAAGATGAGATCAGAAATTTCTTCTTCGTAGCCGTTGTATTCATCTAGGCCGTCGATAAAGAAGCAAAATTTGTGGGAACCCGACGTCTCCTGCATAGCTCTTTGAAGAATCAATTTAAGCTCTGACAGCCCCCAAGTCTCATGTGACAGCCTCTCAGAGTCAACAAGTGAAACTAGACTCGGGATTTGCCTAAAGACTTGATAGAGGAGTGACTGAAGTAATCCAACTTGAGACTTTTGCATTTCGAAACCTTGGTTCCAGAAAAAGTAGCTTGCCTGACATAGTGGAGTATTGCCGGCCCATCTTTTAAGGCCACTCTTGGTTTGTGGGTGATCAAATGCGAATTTCATCAACGTTGATTTTCCACTGCCAGGCTAGTTGTAATTTGCGGTCAGTCAGGAATTTGTCATGTAACACCACCGTGATAAACTCACAAGCCCACTGATGCAGTATATAGTTTCACATTCCGATGCCAGCCAAGAACAAAAAGATGTTTGGCTTGAGTCAAAAAGCCAACAGTTTGTGTCGAACGCGGCTGATTCGATCTTCTCCCATCTCCTTTTCAATTCCGTAAAGTAGAGGCTCTTGATGACCAACCCTTGTTTTTTGCAAATAGCGGCTACCTGTTCAAGCTTTTCTAGTTTTGTTCGCAGGCTCGTTACCTCTGCTAAAAAGTGCTGGCGATTTATCTCCTCCTTATTGGACAATGAGACAATCTGGTACCTAATCTCTGCAAGGTCGACCTTCTGGGTGATACTATGATCGATATGGACCTTACGAATGGCATTGAGGTCTCTCATGAGTTCGGAGTGGCGATCGCTAAATAGCATCAAATAAGCTCTTCGTCCTTTAAGGGGAAGCGAACAGTGAATGGTTTTACCTCTCCAGCAGAGTTTTTAAGCCCTCTCTGATCTTGATGTTTTGGTTGATCAATCGTTTTTGGAGGTTTTCCAATTCACTGCGCAGCGCAACATATAACACGGCTATTCGCCCTGTTTCGATGGCTTGTATTCTAGCATCCTCTCTTCGAGACAGCTTGGTCACTAGCTTTCGTAAATCCGTGGCGATTCTGTCACACTCTCCGACCGCCCGTAAAATTTGGAGCTCGCCTTGGGATAGTTTACCAGCTGCCTGGCGGTTTAAAACCTGTTGATTCCAGATCTGGATTTCGTTCAAATCCTTCTCCAGCTCCAGAACATATTCTGTCTTTCCCTCAACGGCTGCATGTATTGAGCGGGTAGTTGATGCGACTGTGGCAGCGAACTCGACAAACGTGATTATGCTTGATGCGAGACCTATGATGCTGAATGAGTCCGACATTGTGGATGGAAGCCAATGTCCCCACCACAGTAGTGGAGGACCGAGATGTTGAAATGACGAGGATAAGCCATCAGGCTGGCGGCAATTTGCCCATAAATAGCTGGATCATCAGTCACGTGGCATGGCCGCATAACAGGCCGACTCCTCCACACATCAGGCTGACCCCGCAGACATGTCAGCACGGCTCAACAGTAATATTCCAAACCCAACCCAGGTAACAATAAACCAGACAAGAAGGATATACGTCGTTGTTTATGGTTATAGCGAGTAATGGATTCACGTCCGTATTCCTGCCTTGTCCATTACGGGTTCGTATAGCCGATATGATCACTTCATTGAATTACGAGTTCTCACAAGTGAACTACTTTTCTAGTTCATTTAGCAATGAAGTTAGGCAGCCGACGCCCTCAGACAACGAGGATTGGAATCACTACACTAATTCCAATGACGATGCATATAATCGCTACCTCCTCTTCGGAAGTCGGGTCGGTGACGAAGAAAACGCCTACGAAGGAAACAGCCGCCCAAGACCTCGCGAGGTGCAGAACGAGCAAGTGAATGTTGAAGGAAATCCCGAAAGCACTCTGTTTGGCGGCGACATAGATAGCCAACCATTGCTCCGAGAACATGATAACCCCTTTATCCGAGTGCCGGCAAGAGCCTTTGACAAGGTGATGAAAGGCCTCGTTGTCCAAACACGCGGACTCGTTGTTCAAACACGCCAATTTGTTCAAACATGCGACCTCAATCCTCCTCGGATCATGATAGCTGCGGCTGTGCTATTTTTTAACATTATCACCCTTTCATTGATGCAACCTCTCAGACTGCCTAGAATGAATAGGTCAACTAACTGCGCCTGTATGATACGTAATGAATGGTAGATTGTAAAGGGTGTGTACAAATAATTCTATGCGACAGTCACTTGCGGACGCGCCGAAGCCAGTACTTTACATAGATAACATGACCAAAGACCACAGCCCAACCTAAGTACAACATGAAGTCTTCTAGTGGAATTGTATGTCGTGAAAATGAATGGAATGGGTTCCATCTCCAAATTGCCAGTTAAGCACCGTGGTCACTGAGAATTCTGTCCAGCCATTTTCCCCCGCATTCAACGACCGAATGCTAGAAGCATAGCTCGATCTTTTATTGGTGCATGTGATGAGACTTTTGCAGGCCAAGACGAAGTTAGGCAGAATCTTGAAACGCCGCCCTAGTTGGATCGCTTGTCAGCGCCAAGCAAGGTCGCCAGAGAAATGATGATGCCTAATCAGCCGACTCTGCCAATAAAGCCACCACTTCATCATCTAGAACCCGGTCGCGCATTTTCCAGTTGCCATCGCTCGTGAAGCATGCCTCATTGAAATGACTGACGACTCCCTATATTATTCAGCCCCCAGGCGGCTTCGCGATCTAGCGGATGTTCGCCAACCCATGACAGAAGAAGAAAGGACCGCCGAACCCCTTCATTGCACTGGCTTAGAAGTGCCTCTTTACGAATACCAGAACTTATCCTCGGCACCTACCGGTCGTTGGATCCGCATTCTCGAGCTTCAACCGAACAGAGATACCTCAGCGCCAATTGAATGCATATTGCATTGCGTCTGCTTGAGTGAAAGACCTGTTTATGATACCGTAAGCTACCTGCCGGGATATCCATCCCTGAATGCACCAATCTACATTGAAGGCAAGAAGCTTTTTATTCCGCCTAATCTCGCTCGTGCCCTCATGCACTTGAGGGATTCGGCACAAGCAATTCATCTTTGGGCAGAGGCGGTTTGCGTCAATCAGGCTTCCGATACCGAAAAAGTCCATCACGCTGAAATTATTCGAGATATTCACAAGAGCTGCCAAAACACGTCTGTCTTTCTTAGCAAGAACATTGACTGCATCACATCCCTCGAACTGGATATGGAACTCACAGAAGACCAACAGGAAATGCACCAGGCCCATAATATTCGCATAGTGAAACAATTCACGCAAGAAGAGTTCATTCATCATGGTCTACGTCGCATGCCTTGCGACTATCATCAACGGTTGATGAATTTCATATTGCTGCGGTTTCAAGATATTTGGATCATGAACGACGAGGGTGACTTGAAGATTACAGCAATGATTCCAGGCGACAATCAATCTCAAAAATCAACTGCTAGTCATTTTTGTAAAAGTCTCGACGCTGGCCTCAAGTTGGATTCCATGAGTGGGTTTAGCTTTGATCCAGATTCTCCTGTTGTCGTGCGTACATCGTGTGAAAAGATACAGCACGAGCCTGATCCCAAGACACGAACAAAGATAGTGCCAGCACTTGCAGCGCGTCGACACCTAAGGGCGAAATGTTACGACAAAAAAGATTTACTTTCCAGCTGAATTCATAAATCTGCCGTCCTTAATTGGGCCCGATAATGAACGCTCCCCGACGCTAGAGCAATTTTACCACGATACAGCCATGGCAAATATACGACATGACAAGAACCTTAGTTTACTTAGCATGCCAAGGTTGAAAGGTTCAAAATACCCCAACGCTCCAAGCTGGGTTCCTGACTGGAGCGACACCGAGATTCACGAGTCTACTCTGCAGGGCATCGAGTTTGAGGGCAAGCCTGATGTGCCCTTTTGGATGCCGCCTCAACATGCCGCTGCAGGGCCAGGTAGTTCATATACGCTCAGTGTTGATCGTGAAAATGGTTATTTGGTCGTTTCCGGATTTTTCATCAGCACAATCGAAGTACTTGATCCAGTTTGGGATACGCGTCTGCAGAGGTATCATTCCCCGTTCAGGCATGATGCCATGAAGCAGCAACTTTCAGGGAATTTCGAGAACTTGGACTCGCTCTACCAGGCATTTGGCTTTGGGAAAGATTCCAAGAAGAAAGTCTACGCCCCAACTAGTGAATCATTTTATGATGCCATTTGGAAAACGATGCTTGCCGGAGGCTTCTGCGAGACAAAAGTTGACCGTTATCGGCACTACTTTGACGTCTTTCAGGAAAAGTGCAAAGAGCAAAAGAGGTTTCTCAGGGTCCCTGACCAACATAAAGGCTTTAAAAGTCCATTTGAGATGTTTGGGAAGTTTATGAGAAGGTTATTCGAGAAGTTCAAAACAGGAGTATTGGACCCATGGTTTGATTCGCATGATCCATGGGGCCTTTTGGACGATCCATGCTATGATAAGATAGGAAAGATGCTTTCGGCTTCCTGAGTTTGGGTCGATGTCAATGAGGGCCCTTCGCGGTCGAACCATGATAAAATTGTCGAATGGTATGATTGGGGCGGTGCCGGAATCCACAAAATCCAGCGATATGGTTGCGTTGATACAGGGATCAAACACACCAATTGTTTTAAGGAAAATGATGGACTCCGAATGGGAGGTAATTTGGGAAGCATACATCCACGGCCTTATGAAGGGGGAGCAGTGGGATGCAAATAAAGCGAAGCCCACTTTACTGGGTTAAGCCAGATAACGGCTGTACCAGTACGGGTCTTGACACGATGGATAAACGTTATTAGCTCAGTATAGGCCACACAGTTATCATACAATTAGGAGTGCGCAATAAAGTCTTTTTTATTCACTATGTCGCAGTCATACTGCTAGAGATGCGTGGTTTCTTTTAGTGACCTAATCTTTTCAGCTAACTACGTAAGAATAAAGCTCAGAGCCATTTCTTTATGAACCTTTTCTCCATCCTTAATCAAATGCCTAACTAGGCGGCTGTGTTCCGCCCATGAATTTCTGTCCAGCCTTGGCATGCTGTTGAAGCGATTTACTAGAAGATTATTTCTGCTGTGCTTTGCAAGGCTATCGGAGATGCTTGGTATTTCGAAGGCTATTGGTGATGCTGGGGATGGCCTTATGTCAACCTTGGCAGCCTATTTCCACCATAGAGACTGTGGATAAATTGAAAGCATGCATTCCACGAGATAAGGTACCTATTGTTCTCTAAAATGCAGCGACCATCAGTCGCAAACTGGAAATCAAGTACCTTTGGATAGATACGCTATTTGTTACAGCTTGGTCCACCGTACAGGGCTCTTAGGTGCTATCATGTGCTGCAACAACTGCCGCCATAGCAATTATTGAACTATCCTTTGCCCCATGGTACAGCGTTCAATAGCACAACCGTTACATTATGTATTCGTTACGACCAGGCCAGAGATGCCGGCAACCGAGCCCCCAATCTTACAATAGCTGTTACCTGCACCAATGATCGCTATCACTGTGTTCATCGACCAATCTTTTTCTGTAACATTTCAATGTCGCATGTCATCAAGGTTCTGTTGAAGCCCGATGACCTACATCGTAGTGGCCTATTTTATGTATCTAGTGTTTTGGGGTCCACTGTAGCCTACTCCATCCTGCCCTTGCCATTATTGCAATGCCGGCCGTGTCTTGGTCTTGTAGAGTCTGTTGGCTCCACCTGTGGGGGTGGTCGTAGTTTTGCAGACAGTGAGAGTCGCGGTGGTTGGGTCAACCCAATAACGAAGTTGATGGTATTTTTAGGTGGTCGGGTCCAAGGCTAATCGAGGGCGATTGTGTTGGTCGTAGGAATACCGTTGTGTGAAGAATAAGCCGCGGTGGTTATTTATGTAGGAGCATGTTGAATTTTGGCGCTTTGTTGGTTGGTCGTTGGTCAATTCAGGTACCTCGTATACACACTCAATGTGTATCATAACACTGATATTCCATCTTCATATTTTACAACTTTAAACGATGACAATATTTAATATGAAACCTACCCGGATTAAGCTCAAATGACATGCTCTCAAACTATGATGAGCCATAGTATTTCGTACGTGCAACTTTTTGTGCCTTGACTACCCTACACTCTTGGGTGAGTGGGTCAAATATAGCGCCATCTCCACAAAAGCGCCATAGTTAACCAGCCACGATGTGGCGCAAGCAATCGACCGTGTCTCAGCTGGGAACGCCCCAATCTCACTCTCTCCTCTTTCCAAGAAAGAGACGGCTGTGTGAAGAAGAACCCGGAGTGGACGTTCCGGGTAGCCTGACATTAACTATACAGGTTTCTAGGATCAGGGACACGCTCCGTGCAAGATGGCAGACCCTCTGTCAATGGTGGGTGCAGCCATAGGCCTACCATCATTGGGCGCCCAAATCTGCCTGGATCTTGTCTCATATCTGGAATCTATCCAGGGGCGGCATCAGGGAATAGCAGACGGGCTTAGAGAAGTACAAACATTTCAGGCCAGTCTGTACTCACTTCATGAGACTCTGATCAAAATTGATGAGACCGGGGTGGCCAGTTCGGTGGGAATTCGACAATGCCTTAGGCACATTGAGGAGAAGCTCCTCGATCTACAAAAAACCCTCATAAAACTCAGGGGCCCTGAGATATCATCTTCAAAATGGGATATAGGGGAAGCGAGGCGCTCGATAATCTACCCGTTCTGTGAGCGAAAGGTGAAGTCACTTCGGCAAGCACTGGCGGAACTACAATCGAACCTAAATACGGCAATTAACATGGCATCACTGTTAGACGCATAATATGTACCCCACCCTTTCATCTGTCACTGACAAAATATTACAGGGAATTTGATTTGGCATCTCATAAAGAAGTCGGCGATTTGAAGATCCACATGCAGAAGCATTTGGACGAAATACACCACATGCAACAAAGCATCCTTATTGCTAATAATGAGTCGAAAGAACAAATAATGCGAACGCAATGGCTTGTTCAAGACGCGGTTAAAAATATAAGTGGAAAGCTTACTTTGAAACAAACTCAGCCGTGTTCGGCCGGACTCTATGGTCATATTACCGCTGAGCGGCTTTCGGAAATGTTTGAGAGAGCTGAACAGAATTCGAATACCGGATTACAAATGGTACCATCCGGTCAATACGCACAAGCTGGAAAAGCTATTTGGCTGATTTATTTCATAGGGTGTTCACATCTCCCGTCTTGGGAATCAGCCTCACAGTGATGAACCCATCTCTCTGCGCAGCCAACCACAAACGGATGGCGGACATCAACCCCTCCCACCCCAGAGCGACGACTTACTAGCATACAGTCAAGATATTTCGGGTTTTAAAAGGCACTTTCCTGGTCAAATATGCGACTGTCCGAAGAATAATTCCACGACTCAATTTTCGTATTCTTTACTAGGAATGGAATTTCAATTGGAACAGCAGGCAGTTACTAAACATCAGAGAGGTTGTAAGTTTTATCGCATCCGAGATAAGGTCAAACGTAGCATGAAAGCACAGCTTCCATTGAAACTTGCTTGGTTTTCCACTCGCATGGCGGTTGCATGTATTCATTTCACGACTGGCACCGGCAACCCGGGAATCTCGCTCCGATATCGAAGTTTTGTGCCACGACCAAAAAGCCCTGTTTTCCAGGAGTTATCTCAGCTATCCCGGTGGATGAGAGGATGGGAAACAAATCATCTATCCAGTGCCGAAATAATTGAACGACTAAATCAGACTGAGCGGGCTATTCTTTCAATCTATCAAGATGGGATAAGTAGTCCAGGTGATAGAGATGGAACGAATAGAAGCCATACAACGGTGAATCACAATTTCGAACTCGAGTTATTGTCTATGCTTACAATGAAACAGTTGCTACTGGACACGGTTATTCGGAGTCGTCATTTGTCCTCACGCATTTCCTATGACTATTCTGTCATGGCCAAGGTCATTCGAATGGTCCGAACATTGGCGGAGATTGTACAAGCCGACGATGACGACGTTGGGAGGTTCGTGTTCGACTTTACATGGATTTTAAACGCAATCACTTATTGATAATAGGTTATCATTTTATGTACTTCTGCAAAATTACGAGGAAAGGATCGAAATGCGACCTGCCGGGCAACGATTCCTATCATACGTTTTCGAGACATTTGAAATAGCCCCGGGCGAGGTCTTTCGAATTTTTAATCTGCACAGGAATATGAGATCAACGGTCATGAAATTTCCAGATTTGATAAATAGTATGTTGAAGGCTCTGCCAAAACGCTTCTAGATGTGTTCATGACATATTGCTCACTAACTCCTTTTAGAACTAGAACAATCGGCGATTATGCGGGCAATCATATCAAAATCCTTGAATGAGTTGGATAAGTGCATTTCAAAAGACCCTAAAGCCCCTCTCAAGACAACTTTCGGTTATTCTGCCATTCAATTATGCGTAGAATGGCCCGAAGGACTAATAATGTTGCTTAAAACACCCGCTAGAAGTCTCCTTGATGATTATGGCAATGATCCAGACGAGAGACCAATCCTGAGAGCAATCAGGTGCGACTGCCCTGATTCGGTAGCTATTCTCATGAATGCAGGGTGTTCCATTATGTTCGACGAAGATGCAGCTTATACACTCATCAATGCATCTCTGGAATGCGTTCGTATTGTTGCTGCCAGCCTTGCCCGACGACAACGAGATTTTGCAATTTTTGCCGAGAAACAGCTGGGTGTATTGCGAGTTGCAAGAGCAGAGGAGATTGCAGATGACGGAGTTTCATCTGTTCGCGCTATGCTTGTCAAGTCTGGCATCGCCATACCTTCCCACCTCGACATAGGATGGGACTACGAAAAGATCTATCATTTCAAAGGAGTTCCTCTTCACCATTTCTCGATCTATTTCGAAAATGGATTCCAGGGCCACCGATCCTATAACCACATTGGTTTAACTGCAGCCATGGTATGGCGCAATGACACGTTTGACAAGGCTTTATCAACCAAGCTGCCCAAACTCCGCACAGCGTTGCAATGGTTGCAAACAAAAGGATTGCTCGATCAGAAGCCAGAGGATCCGTTGGGCCTGGGTCTCAATGTTCACGCTACCGGTTTTCATTATTTGGCAGCCATGATTGGGAGACAAATTTCGTTTCTCGATGATTGGCCCTGTTCAGCTCAATGCATTCTTCAAGACTTTTCGCGACTTGGGGTGAGAGACCAATGTGTTTGCTGGTGCAACCCCGAAGGGCAAGGTTGTCACCCAATGAAATCATTCTGGAAAAGCGCCATTGATACGGAATGGAGTTATTTTGAGCAGTTGAGACATATTCTGTTTCACTGCGAGAGGGAGCCTGCCGAGAGTGAACCAGAATCTCTGAACCTATCCATTGAGTTTATGCGACTTCTCACCTTTGAGGCCTTGGACATGCCACACACCTGCTGCAAGGTCAAGTTGATAGACATGTCCGACAAGAAGTGGCTGTCTGAATTGGAAGCACAAACCTCAATCAATGCTCATCATACTTGTCGCGTCTTGGTAGCATGCGATGTGACCGAGGTACATGCGGTTAGGACAGATGATTTGGAACAGCGAAATGCGTCACTGTTGAAAACTCTGATGAAGGACTTTATCAAAAAGCTGAGTGAAACGGAGCCATCATCCTTCGCGCTCGAAGGTTTTGTTTGGGGCTACTGGCGGCGCCGGATATCTGAGCTGTTTGCTGTCGATTCCAAAGCAATAGATGAAATGAAGGAGCACGTTGGCAAAGTCCATACGCGTGCGTACTCCTTGGCTGCAATATACTGTTAATACGCTGACAATTTCACAGATGTATTACCAGGGAGAGTTGAACATCTCCTTGGAGAAGGATTCACGCTGCTGCCACATGTGAAGCCGGAGATCGACGCTGATGACAAGCTAGACCTTGGCTGCTCGGCAGAGGATGGCCTACGGTCGCAGAGATGCTACTACTGCTATCCCGAAGCCTGATATATCCTGTTTAGCTGACAATTTAATTTTTGTTAAATTCATGTTTCCAATTGGCCCTAGCCCCCTCCCTCTTAATACGAGGTGCCATTTTAGATTACGGCATGACCATGCTCTATAGATGGGTTTTGTCCATCTCACCGCACCAGATGCTGGATTGCCGTCGCCTGTCCAGCCGCTCTTTCGGTCCACAGGCCGAGTTACATGGCCACGACCTTGAAATACTACATCAGCAGTACCTTCCAAACCAGGCCGGAGTAGTGCCAGGGCCATATCAAAAGAACTAGGCCCGGATTATAATTAATAGTCAAACCTAGCGAAATTTTGTTATTTCTGTTTTTCCTTCTTCCAAGAGAAGTGTTACGCCATCACCAGATTTATCGACCAGCCTGAGCTTGCAAGATACGACGGACCAGAGCGGGAAGGGGCAGCCATCCCGGAAAGGCCCCGGGTTCAAGGCAAGAACGACTCAGGGAAGCAACAGAATATTTATCTATCTTATTGCACACCCGGCCGTCATGTCAAATGTAGAAAATTTCAGGGCGCTGGGAATGACTCTGGCCTATCATTCCGCTCCTAGCCTTTTGTCCGAACATGGGTGTATAGGCCCATTATTAAATTTGTACGCTTGGCCTGCAGTATAAAAGTACTTGAAAAAATCAGTAAGAAGCTTAAGATCGATGTTTCATGGATAATAGGGTGAATAGCACGGCGACAGATCACCTCGTGCCCATCTAAACAGAAGAGGATGATACATCACATACGTAGTAAAATAAGAGAACTAGATTATCAATGATTGAATTGTTCAATGACGAAAAAGTAATGTGAACTAAATCAATACTCTGCTCCAAAAGTCTGCTCCAGAAAAAAATAAATTAAGCGAATAGGTTTCCACCACAAGATTGGTAAGCTCAAACCGACTGATTTCAAATTGTTGTTCTATTACCACTCCGTATTTAACACCCATCTCTCTTGCTTGACTATCACTGTGCAACCTCATTTAAGCTGAATGAGAACGGCCTCACTGGCAGCGACAGAGACACTCTTATCATGGACCCGCTCAGCCTGCACCGGGCCTTTGATGTTGCCTTCGGAGTCTACGGTCTGGCCAGCAAATCTGATTCCTGTCATAGAATCAGCACCTTCGGCCGTCAGGCGAAGAACATTCGCAGTCGTGGACCAATTCTGGGATCCTGGAAGGGTAATTGTTTGAGAGGGCCTATCCTCCTGGCTGGTAGAGCTCCAAGCCTGGAGGTTCACGGCAACAATGGAATCTAGCTTGGCCTCATCCTTACTGGAGCATCCATTGCTGTAGATGCCGTAGGCGACGAATGTGTCGGTGCTGTAGAGCAACTCGACCTGCTTGTCGCCCCCAGCTAAGGCCGTAGCCGTGAAGAGAAATGAGTAATAGGAACCCTTCACACCACCAGAAACACCATACAGGTCGTACGGAGTCCAGGCAGAGTACTTCCAGCCATTACCTTGGTGGAGGTAAACCCTGGATATCTTGGCCTGAGCTGCGTATAGGATGTAGTCGATGGTCCACAGTGCGGAAGCGAATGCGTCTGAAACGCCAGCTCGTCCATGACCCTGTTTCTCCCGAAATTATTAGTGGGAGCTAACTTTATGCATTGCGTCACAGATAATATGTTATCTTACAGAGAGTGAATTTGATTCGCCAAGGTAGTATGGAAGGCCGACACTGCTTGCGTAATCAGCAAGGTCACTGTGAATATCAACCTTTCCAGCCGTGTTGTTGTGGTTCATAAGAAATTGAGGATCAGCAGTCCAGGACTCTCCTGCTGATCCCATGTACTGTAAATTTGAATTAGAAGAAGTGAAACCCAGCCATATGGTTTAAATAAATTGATAAGTCTGAGGAGAATAGGTCACAAAGCGATCAGGATTGAGTGTAGACCTACCATGTGGCTATTTGTGGCCTTAGCTAAACCACTATTTTGGATGCCCAACTTCAAGATTCCTTCCACATCGTAGCAGGTAGAATCTTCTGACCATTTGCACTGCGGCTCCTGGAAGGCGCCCACCCAGAACTGTGGATGGTCGAGGACCCCCCAACATGCCTGGCTGATATTCCGCGCATATCCCAGCCAGAGATCGACATATCCTTGGGGACCTTTCTTGAAGCCATCTATACTCTTCTTTAGTCTTGCCTTGAGAACACCGGGTGTCATGATGGGACTCACGGCCAAACTCGTTCCCGACCTCCAACGCCTCTAACTGGTTACCAAGGTAGTCCACAACCAAAGGAGCAATGTTGAGATCTGTGTTGTTCAAGTTTGCGTAATTGGTAAAATTGAATGGTAGTCCAAAGGTGTACTTGGTATCTTTGGGCCACGTGTTGAAGCCTTCAACGATCCTGGGCCCAACCCAGGACCGGGAGGGCTTATCAGAACCGGATGGGACATCGTACCGCAGCCCAACTTCTTGAGTCGTGTTCCAGGCTGCGACATTCTGGGACGACCCACCAATACGCATGTACAGAGGGGTCTCGCCGATTCGTCGCAAGTTTTTGGTGAGGTTGATGTTGAGTTTGTTTTCGTACCTGATTTCTTTTCGTCAGCCGTAACGGCCAGAACTAGGCAGGCGAAAAAGCCATTTTACAAAGCAGACTTACGTAGAGTTGCCTGTATAGTCATGGAAATGAGAAAACTCAATGGAGAAGGCCTGGTAACTTGGGTTGATGCACTGGCGATCATTTGCGGGCTTATCCGGGATGGGGAGCGTAATGCTGTCTCTAGTAATCTTAGAGCTAGGAGCTGCTAAGGTCAAACTTGCAAAGCCCAAAAGTTGAAGAAGCTTTGGATACATGGCAAGGAACTGGTTGGTTGAGTCTCTCTGGGTCTTGCTTGCGCAGGGTTTGGGCTCAAATCCTTCTAAATAGTGAGGCAAGACGGGCGAAGTTGGGGAGGATTAGTCTCTTAAATAGGTTTGGTGAGGATTGAAACGACTGTTAGATTACACTCCATCGAAACTTGGCTTGGATGCATGGAAGATATGGCCTCAAGAGCCGATGGGCAAGGTGCAGCCATCGAGCTCATTTTCTCGGTGTTGTGCTGAAATGCTCCGGAGCCTATGGCTAAAGATTAGAACAAGCTCTGGTTGGAGGACAAACTAGGCATATTTTGGGAGGGTTCCATCGAAGGTTCCATCGAATCATGGCGCTTTCACTTACAAAAAAATGAAGAAATGTGATTATCAGTCACGAGAGCGGGGAGAGTGGATGCTGGTTGAAGACGGTGAAATCTTCCACGAACTAGGGGCGACTTCGGGACCAAAAATGGATATTGAAACATTCAATAACTACAGGCTAATTGTTCAATGGACACTCCTAGAAGAACGCCTGGCAGGGTCTCATTGCGATCCACTCTGATTTCGGATTTCGGGCAATGTTGTGGCGTGCATGTCTCATATGCCTCGTTGCGAAGGCTCGGCTGCTTTTTCAACAAGGATCAGCTCCGGCTCATTTAGTCCGCGCCCCGATATTAGGCCTGGAGCCACGATGGCGTCGTCCAGACCTTGCGCTCACGCAAATATGCTATGTAGAACACGAGTCAAATTCAAAATATGCGTTTCTACTTGGTGTATTTAGATAAATTGGAAACGGATAGGGTTGATGGTATCATCAGACCTCTCCTTGCGATATCTGGAGATTAAAACCATCAGGATTGGACTGGGCCCATTGTGTGCGCAGACCACGTATAACCTCCTCGAGTTGGCTGTGAGATAAAAAAACGGTGCGGAAATTTCTAGTAAAACAATAGTCATATTTTTGGCGGGAATATATACCATCTTTACAAAGGCACTATTGCAAATGCCACCAGTGTATCGCTCATGAAAGGGAACTATCCAGCGCTACTTTCGGTCATGAAACCGCCAGGATGAAGCTATTCAACTATAGCTATTACACATTGGCCCTTTGTGCCTTTTGTGCATCGTTATGGTTCTCCTCATGTCCTTACCGAACTTCCTAGACTTGGCGTTGAGAGCCTGTAGGGTAGGTCACAATTGGGACGGGTCTTTACACTCCACAATTCTAGTGACCACTTTTAGGCCGGACCGCCTTCCGTCAACCATGTCTCGATTGGTGGGGAAAGTTGGCATAAGAAACCTGCCTGTACTGCTGCTACCGCTATTGTCTCATTATGGTGCAAAAAGGTGGATACTATGGCAAATTAAGTCCCAAACGTTAAGACGTACATCCCTCAAAAGGCCCATGTCCACTGAATGGCTCATTCAACGACATAAACACTTCTGAGGAATTTCCCCAAAAATACAAGAGAAAGCGCCAAGCGACTGGTGGGTTTGAAGCGGGAAAACCCATTGTAATTTTCAGCTTGATGGCACAGATGCTTAGATTTCGACCTTCGAAGCGTTTGGCAGTGAGTGATGGACTCAAATCGGAATGAATGACCAAGTGTGCACTGCCTGAGCTAGGGCGGATTGTACTTGACCAGCAGCAGGATATTTCGACATGGTCTTACATATTGAGCCATCGGCGCCTCTGATGAACCTGTTTGATTGCATCTTATTCTCCTCGTATCGTATCGCTGCCGAGTTTTGTGGTGTGTTTTCGGTTCGGATAATACATCGAAAGTGTGGGTTAGACATTGTTGTGTTTGTTATAATGAGAGCAGCCAGATTGTGTAAATTGTGTGGCATACATTGGAATTGGCTGGAAAGACATTACTTTTATTCATTGTGAAGCTTGTCAAGGTTTTCATCTTGAATAAGCTCTGTGTTGATAGTTTGGTGCGAGGGCAATCGTACCAAGGGATTGGAAAATCTATTTGTTCCAGGGGCAACCGGGTTGAGCTGTTCCCATGCAAATAGGAACTTGAAAAACTGATCTCAACATATTGAGCCAGAGAGCATACCCTGAGCTAGCCGGTCCGCAGATGCAATAAGTTCCGAACCATTCCCTCTCCCCGCAGTAGAAGACTTCAGTTCTGCCGAAGTGTCATTATTACACCAATGGAATTGCTGCAATATGCCAACTGCTACCGTATCGCTGTTTGAGGGTGGGATGTGCGAATGACTTTCGTTGAGGATGTCATCAAAAGATGCAAAGTATGTTCGAGTTGATACGCGTCGACACCATTGTAACCAATATTTGTCATGTTATTAGCTAGGGTGACAGTGTGTTGCGTCAGCTGATGGCACCTCAGTAGCATGAATGGACCGGCTTCTTCATAGTGAGGTCATGCTTTAATGACCAAATCGTAGATTCGCCCAAACTAATCATGTTAAAATCTCACATGCATATATAGGTGAACTCTCTTTTGCCCTTGGAAGACACTGAGATGGAAAATACCAGAGCAACATTCGAGGCGTCCGTAGCTTCTTTGCGCAGCCATATAAAGATGGCTTCCCGAGGTAAAATGAGAACGAAAATGCCAAGCCCTCATCATCTTTATCATCCTTGGAAAATATTGAATCATCAGAATGCATTCATTTGACAAGCTTCCCTCGGCGGCCAGTTGTATCCCAAGGCCTTTCAATGTGTCTTTTCCGGACGAGCAGTTGAAAGAGGTGCAAGCCCTTATTCGATATTCGAATATAGGGCCGGAGACATTTGAGAACACTCGCGAGAACCGACAGTACGGCATCACGGCTGAATGGCTTCGAAACGCAAAAGAAGAGTGGGTCAAGTTCAATTGGTAACATCTCCTATCTTTGTTGACCTCGGAGTGGGTCTCTAATGCTTGGCATTAGGCGCAAGGTTGAGCAGCAGATCAATTCATTTCCGAATTTTATTGCCCAAATCGATGATTCCGACAATAGCTTTGGCGTACACTTTGTTGGCCTATTTTCCGAACGCCGCGACGCGGTTCCAGTCTTGATGCTTCATGGCTGGCCCGGCAGCTTCCTCGAGTTTCTACCCATAATGAGGCTTCTCATGTCTAAACATACTTCGGCCACCCTTCCTTACTACGTCATTGTGCCGTCTCTCCCCGGCTACGCTTTTTCTTCACCGCCCCCTAAGGACAGGGATTTCAAACTCCAAGACGCTGCTAGAATCTTTGACAAACTCATGAATGGACTGGGTTTCGGTGATGGATACATCTGCCAAGGTGGTGATCTCGGTAGCAAGATTGCTCGTGTCATTGGTGCTACCTATTCCTGTGCGAAGGCTGTTCATATCAACTTTAGCATTATGCAAGATCCAGGAAATATTCCTGATTGGGAGTACAATGAACTCGAAAAGAAGGGCCTTGAGCGATACAAATGGTTTGAGAAGCTGGGCAGCGCGTATGCTCTTGAACATGCGACCAAGCCAGCGACCCTTGGCCTGGTCCTATCGTCGAGCCCTGTCGCATTGCTGGCTTGGATTGGCGAAAAGTTCCTTGATTGGACGGATGAAGATCCTCCGCTCGATACCATTTTAGAATCAGTGACGCTGTACTGGCTCACCAACTGCTTTTCAACGTCCATCTGGCCGTATCGCCAACTCTTTACGGCTGGGAATATCGGGGCTCATGAAAACCCCGAATGGCATCTCCACAAACCATTGGGTATGTCATGGTTCCCCAAGGAGATTGCACCCGTTCCAAAGGCTTGGACTGCTACAACTGGTGACTTGGTGTTCTTCCGTCAACATGAACGCGGTGGGCACTTCGCGGCGATTGAGCACCCAAATGTTTTGTTGTAAGACTTGGAGGAGTTTATCGCGCAGGTATGGCAACCTAAGCGGAATGTGAAGGAGCGATCGAAGATGTAACTCAAAATGGCTGCAAGATCATGTGTCTTTTTACATTTTCCTTTGCTCTCATGTGCGCCATGACAATATTTCTGCGACATGATCTCGCTTTGCTAATTTGCAAATGGGAGGGGGGAAAACAAACGTTCATGGCAACATAAAAATGACTGAGATCAATATGTAACGTTTTGGACCAACTAAAAACTGAACTACAATTTTTGATCATGTTGAAGAAATGCATTTTAGCCCTGACAAATTATGTATTGCATGGGTACGCTAGCTTGAGTGTGCGCTGAGGAGACGAGAGTAGTGCGACATCGCCACTACGCCACTTCAAAGCTCGCGCGTAATTTAATTGGCGTGGTTGGCTGGTGGGCATATCAATTTATGAAAAAGGGGTCGGCTGAAGATTTTAGGCTTTGTGGCTGAAATAAAGCATTCGTCGGCGCGAGACTTTCAGTATAACAGGGTCCATAACCGTAAATATAACTGTAAATAAGGAACGGGTTGGCATGTCTTGTTTGTCATGGCCCTTTTATCTCGGAGTAAGAATGAGTGAGACCTGGATTCCAAGGCAGGGGGTATTTCACACTGTCCATCTTGTGCCGCGCACATGTGGCGTGTCAGCTGTGTCGCCAGCCGGCTTTGCTAAAATCTAGACCATGCGCCAGCTAATGGTGAGCCAGTCGCAGAGGTGTGGGTGGCTGCATCCGTAGGCTGACAGGTGGAAATGATCAATACCACACGGTCTTGCGCGTTATAGACGGCCATGATGTATTTAACGAATGTTGTTGCCTCACTCCTGATTTTGCTGGAAATCACACCACAAGTCAATTTGTTGGCCCGCAAATTTCTTTTACCCGTCGCGATGCAATTCAAGACTTGGCTCGTGGCCTCCCTTGCGGGCCTCGCCGCTACCGCCAAAGTTGACGAGACATACAAGGAGCAGACTTGTTTCACTGCCCAGGGAACCAAGTCACTGAAAGCGGTCCCAACCGTCAGCAATCCCCACAAGCAGACGTACACTATCCACAAGACCAAATACCACCAAAATGTCGTCACCGTAACACCGAAAACCATCGTGCGCACTGCCAAGAAGACTACCGTCATTACTGTCGGCACATCAGTTCGACCACTGACACACTCAATCAACGTCGTGAGCACCGTATATACCACTGTCAAGGTCACACCGACAATTACCCGCACCTCAACAACGACTATCACTGCCGATACCACAATTTCGTCTACCCACACTGTCCCGACGCCTTCCGGGTTCCGTCCTATCCAAGACACACTCTATAGAGCCCAATTCGCCGAATCACGACCGGACCAAGGGACCAAGCGCGACAATGTCATCCCTGCTGTCCAAAATCCCAACGGCCATCGGAGACGTGGTCAAAAACAACCCCCCACTAAAAAGAAGCACATGTACCCTCAGAAGGTCGAGTGTGATGTCACCACCTTCATCCCAAAGACCATCACTACAACAAAGGACAAGCCGGCTATTACAATTACTGCCAACGCCCCAGGCAAGACAATTACCAAGACGCAAACCATAACGAGCACTAAGACCATGGTCCCCGACTACGCAACCATCATGGTGGTATCATCAATCACATCAACCATCTCTTCTACGGCCACAATCAAAACTACCAGTACTACCACTACTATCGTTATACCCACAGGCACTGTTATAGTTCCAGGTCCTACCGTCTACGACATGTGTACGAAAAGAAACTTGGCCAACAATCGGTCGCAGAGGGGCAGCTTTCTGGGCCAGACCTCCACCTATAACCCAGTAGACTCTTCTTGGACGCCTTTGTTCCAAAGCACGACCACGGATGTCACGGATGTCTTAGAGTGCTGTAATCTGTGTGCCAAGAATGAAGCGTGTATCGGCTTCCAGATGCGCCCAGTTTTGAGGTGCGAGCTCTTCAAATCTGGCCCCAGCGTTTGCACGCCTGAAAAGCCCTGCATCGGGACTGTGCTTTGGGAGATTGATTACGACGACCCATATGCCGTGTTGGGCAATGGGCCAGGACTTCAATGGAGCGTGTACAATGTAGAAACTGCGCAGGAGGATGCCTAGATGGGTCTTGGGCGGTTGTAGCACTAGCTAATTATAGTCATTTATTAATCTATTCTCCTTCATGTGTATGGCTTGTAGCTGTCTTGGTTGGAAGCCAAATTCTATTGACAAATGGTGCAGGAGATAAGTCAATGCCATGTTCTTTTGCTGCTGACCGTCCATGCTCGATGAGCATTTGAAGTGAAACTTGGCGTCCGATCAGTATTATAGTTCTTCTTAGTCTGCTCGAAGCACTGCAATAGACCAAGGAGGTAGAGAAAACGAGAACGATCCGTCCACTCCCTTGACATCGGAAATAACTGGGGGAGAAATGGGCGTTTCAGTATCCGTGTGGGCTGCTGCGGGGTCATCGTTAGCCAAAACTGTCAATACACCCGATGACTTCCCAGCCACATTGACCGTGAGAGGTTGCGAGTCGGATCCGTTGTTTGCAACTTTAACAATGTAAGTGTATCCACTAATAGCGGCGCTCCAATAAACGGGCCCTAAGGGGCTGTCGGAGGTCACACTTCGGGTCATTTCACCTGCATTCTTGGCGAATAGCTGCTTGGTTCAGTAACTTGATGTGTAAACAATGGCGTCGGGGCTTTGGCGGAATGGGATTAAATTTGGCCAAGGGCACCCAAGTTAGCTTCTGAGTGGTCGCGAGGCGTGCATGAAAAACTCACTGTCCACTGCTCATGATCGACGAGGGCAAGCAACGGAGCAAAGGCTACTCCTTGAATAAGGTCACTGTTGCGCTCTAGTCCAAGCATAAAGATTGCCTCTGGCATAGCGCCTTGCATGCCCAATAAAATTATCACTCTAAACGCTATTCAGTACAGTCTCCCAATCCATAACACAACTCCCATCACCTTCGCCCGATTCCCCATCTTCGCTACGCCTAGTCCACTCAACCCAAACCGCTACTCCCAGAATGGGGTTGAAACCACAGCACCGGCCAACCCTAGCTTCACATGTGACGTTTCGACTGTTCAAAAGTTGCATAAAACGACTTCCAGGTGCAAGCTCCTTTTCGCCGCCTCCCATCGCAATTGAATACATATACACATGCTTCAACGCCGACAGATGCCCATCACTCAACAATGATTGAAGGCCCCCCATGAGTTTCTTGCTGCTTGCTGCCGACGTATGACGGAAAATGGATTCTCCTTCATCCGATGCATGCCTCGCGCGCGGAGTGCACACTCGCTGTTCCATCACCAGCACCTCCAGTGTCTTCCCCGAGGCCATGAGGATTTTGTGCCAGTCTCGGAGGCTTTTCTCCTCAGCCTGAGATGACCAGCAATGACTGTGCATTACAAACCGATATTGCGCCTCCGATGGCCCGCACAAGCACAGGTGTCGCAGTCTTGGGAGCAAAAGTTCAGTGTCTTTGTCTAGAAATCCACCAAGCGGTCTCGGCATCACGGCAGCGCCGTTTAGAATGCCGCGGTCTGGCTCTTCGTCCGAGAGTGGGCCTCCGGGTTCCTCGAGAGACTCCAAGCCCAGGTGCATGCGGAGGTGAGCATTGGGAATAGGACGATCCAGCATGCAAAGCTCAAGGCGCTCCAGGGTTGGGCCAGAGCGAAGCACCCACGCCGCGACGGTGCGGGGTACGTAGCCGGATAGTTTTGCGAAGCGAAGACGGGAAATGGGAGGCCCCAGCATGATTGGGTCCTGTTTCTCATGACTGGAAAGAAGCTGTGGCAGCGCGTGCAGCTCCAGCGCCTCAAGGCTTGTAAAGTACGGCAGCAGGCTCCATACTTGCGGGTGTCGGGAGGCGTCTTTTCCAAAGCACTCGACAGATCGCCGGGTGGAATCCACGACGGTGCAGATACTTCGGACCCGGCTGGCAAGCTTTCTCAGTCGGCCCTCGTCACATGCCTGATAGTGTTGCAACATGTTGAAGAAGGCCTCTGCCTTCATACGAACTCTCCTGCTCTCGTGGTATGGTCGCTGGGCTGGCGACATGAAGGGAGCGGGGTGGTTCAGCTCCTCCCTCGACTCGTGGTATCCCGCATGGTGGAACTCAATCTCTGTCCAGAGAAGAGGCTCCGCGATGGCCCCGATGCGTCTGCACGTTGATTGCAATCGAGCCAAACCACATGGAGCGAGATGGCGGAATATGTTGGATAAAAGTTCACTTGGAAGATGTTCAAGGCTGCTTACCGTCGGCATGATGGTCAGATCTCAGGAAACCACCAACAAGATCAGACAGGAGAATAAAACCTCAATTTCTTTTGAAAGAGGCGGAAATTGCGCGTCTTTCAAATCTCATCCCACACCGACCGACTTGGAGTGGGGCAAAAGACTGGGCTGCAGTGAAAGCGTACAGCCGAGGATTCTAGACCAATTATCTGCTTACACCTTGGATTAGTCAATTAACCACTGGGCGACATCTCATTCGTCCCAGTTCAGTTAACGAACAACGGGCGTGAAACTTGTAAACTCCTCATTGATCAAAGAGACTGTGTAACTTGCAAGAGCTAACCTTCAAAATTTTAAATAGGGTATGTTAGGTTCATTGTCCGTCCAATGAGTACGTTTATCCAGCAAAAGTCTTCTCGCATAAAGCTCCAACGCTATCAATGTCTTGTAGATACCATATCCAATAGTAAAATGTAATCGCTGAAAATTGTCTTTTATCGACAGATTTTCACCGGCAACGGTTTCAGTCTGCCTCCACCCGCACCTGGAATCCGCCGGGCGTAGAAAAATCCGTGAATTTCTTAAACACGTCTGGATACCACCCAGAAACGTACCAATCCTGTACCATTTCGCTGACATGCATTGTAATCTCGCGAATGCCAGGCGTTGATTCTCTACCTGTATGCATGTACAACTTGAACAAGTCGAACAGATTATCCTCCTCCCATTCATAAGCACTGTTGGGAAACAAATTGTCTGTAATGACGAGACACTCGACGCTGGGTGCGATGGCAACCTCTAGCCGTCTATCCATGTCAAATGAGAGCCCTACAAGAAAGACCAATGGGACTTGTAGTTTCTTCAGTTTGCTGAGTCCAACAGCGCCTCTGAATGAGCCCGTCATGTACAGGGTTGGATAGTCTGGGCCCTCTTCATTGCAACTTGCAATGATACTCAGGTCTGTCAGTGTTTCACCAACGAGAGATAGTGCATCAACAAGCTGGTCAAGGTCGATGGTGGAAGTATCGAACTGGTCTTTGTGTCTCAACAACGGCTCATGGTGCCACCCCCAACACAACTTTTGAAGCGACTTTGTTACTGATAGCAAATTACCCAGGTGCGACTCTCTGAGTCCTTTTATGTCTAGCGATGTAATACTGGATGCATCCGGCGTATTGGCAGGCCAAGTAAAAAGGGCAGGATTCTTGACAAAGGCCAAAATGTGCTCCACCGTCGGCAAGTAAAACAATGAGAGAGCATCTGCGGGGTCCACGACATTTCTGCTGAATGGGTCCTCAATACGGCGATGATATTCCACTTGGCTAAGCTTTTGGAAGGTGGGCAGTTTATACCGCATTGGGGTGAAGATGGCTGATCGAATCATCATGCCGAAGAGGTTGCTCTCCTCGGTAATATTGGGGCCAAGGTAAAGACATTTAAGATTAGAAAGTTGGGATATGAGGGTCGTTATCAGCGCATCGATTGTCCCGGCAGAGGCTGCTTCTATCCAGAGGGTGGAAAAAGGCACCGAGGTAGATTTGACATATTCAACCACCTTGTCCATGTCCAGGGAGGCAATGGGCATCTTCGGAGGAGGACTCTCGCTGCCGGCAAGACATGCTCCTCTAATGATAAATTTCCGGACGTGTTGGGCCAGTTCAGGCCTCTGCAGCAAGGTGCGCAGGAGTGGAATGATCGGGGGAGCCTGGTTGTCCTCCCATGTCCACTCAACGGTAGAGTACAAGCGGGGCTCTGCGTGAGGCCCCAAGGCCCTGTGTGTCCGGCATAATGAGCGGAGAGACGCACGCGGCAGGAGCTCTAGCACGGCATCGAGAATCTCAGAGGGGAGATGGAGAAGGGCAGCCATTATGTCTGCGGAGGAGCGTTGAGAACGGCGTTGAAACCATTCAGTTGGGTTAGCGCTGAGTCTTACATAATCATGTGCGAGAACCCTGATTGGCTGGGCGGGGCCCAAGCTGACATCATCCTCAACCGCTTTTGAGGGGAAATTCAGGGGTCAAGGATGAAATTCCAAAGAAGATGCACAATAACAATGCGCTTTCAGCATCAGAGTTGTCCTGGCTTGTAATGAGATGCCGTCCGTTGTTCTGTCTCGGTTGTGCTCATCTGGGCTGCACTATTAGCGCAAACAAGTATTGTGGGTTCCTGCAGACGGCGGTCCAAAGAACAAGGCAGAGCTGAAAATTAGCGCCTGGTGCGCCCTTGTGGAGTCTGTCGATCTCTCTTCGCCCAGCTGATGCTGGCGACACAGCGACGGATGAGTTCCCGAAGACAGCTTGACACATGATCGGAACTGACCCCCGCCTTGTTCATATCAATTCTGGGTTTGACTTAGTCAATGTTGGCCACGGGCTCAATGACTGCAGGACAGCCAACAACCCTGTTGAGCCAGGCTTGGCTTAGACCCACCAAGACAAAGACAAACACAGATGATGCACTAAGCCCCAGGGAAAACCGGCCAAGGCCTATGGTCGCTTTCTCTCCATGGTTGTCCATGGTATCGGTTCCCTATGGGTAAGCCAATGGTTTCTCGATCCGTCTTTGTCAACCGCCGGGGTCAGGGCGGAACACGCACAACCGACCATCAACAGTAGTAGGATAGCAGCAACATTCTAAGCATCCAATGATGTGCTGACACCTCAATCACTCGGACCCTTCATGTCGGAACTAGATAAGATAGAAATGAAATATTTCAAGAGTCGAAATAACCACTCAGTTGACGATAATAGACGGGGTGAGGATGCCAAGGGGGGTGTCGATACCAAGAAAATTCAGGGTGTGCGCGTGCGCATCAATGATTTCCCGGGAGCTCGCTCAGGTGATATTCTCCGCCCTCGGTGTGACAGTCTTCTTCCTCGTGCCCCTCGACCAGCGAATTCAACGACCTGAAAGCCCTAAATGCCCCTTGATGCCCTGCCACTATCAGATGGATGGGAGAAAGATGGCAAGATTAAGTTCATTGAGCTACCCAAGAGACTGGAGGATGATTCTAAACCATTCAGTTGGGTCAACGTTGAGTCTTACATGACTATCCGAGTGCACCCCTAGCGGCTAGACGGGAGAAAGTTGACGTCATCATTAATCGCAATGAAGGGGAAATGAGATGCAACTGGTTCTCCATGAGAGATGACGGTGAACGCGCACCATCAGTGAATGTCTAGCATGGGAATTGTCTCCGTTTTGGAATGAAAAGCTATCATCCAGTTGATCTTGAAGGTACTCAGCTGCACAATCAGCGGCCAGTGCGCTTGCGTAGAGCCTTTCCTTAAACAAGAATCACATGGTACCGAATACGCCTTTGGGAAGAGCCTGTCCTTGGCCAACCCGACAAGAACAGAATTTTGGCTTTGCTACTGTTCTAAAAGCACATCTTTTCAAAATCATCAATACTGAGGATTAACAGGAGCGGCTTTGGAAATTTCTAGCTGCGATAAATCATGGACAAACTAATCATTGACACTTGCCGTCCTTCTATGTCAACAGTATCAGGATGAAAGACCACCCCTGAGCATTCATTTAGGCTAGTTGTAAATTGGGCCATATCCACAGCATCGTAGCTGTTTGTGTGGCGGTGCAACGTCAAAGCACCGAGGACAAATTATCACATTGACTTGGTGGCCATGTTGACTATCGATGCGTCTCTAATCACGCAAGATTACATGAGTGAAGCGGGAGAATGGTCGGCGTCCTTTTGACAATGGAGACCTCCATTTTTACGACGATGAAATTAACCGAGTCACTCCATCGCTTCACTCCCTCTTCTATTGGACAGCAGTCGATGGACTTCTGGTAGGGTACCCTTTCTGTTCATCGGCTTCCCCACAGACCATTGGCGGGTCCGTAATGTAGCGCTCAGCCACGTAAGGCGGAATCGATACCAGCATTGGACCAAAGCTAGGACTCCGATTAATCATTTTCTAGAACCTGACCCACAGGGCCGTGGGACACCAAACCTCGGTTCGTTCTAGTCTGTTGAGTTGTTAACCTCCACCAAGCACTGCCTCATTTTCAAAATTTCGCCGTGCCATCGCAACACCGACGAATACGTAAATATTCCCGCCATAAAATAGCCATTTCCATTTTGGTGATAAATCATTCTTTTTTTTTACTGTCACTTATTTCATCACTACAGATAGTGGTGCAACAATGTCGTCGACTAACAGCAAGCCCAGGAAAACTAGGGCGTCGGGACCTCGGGTTAGAACTGGATGTAAAACATGGTACTGGATCAAACGTCTCCCATCCCACTTTAATGTCGCCAGCTAATCTTTAAATCACAGCAAGTATGCAGCAGTCGTAATAGTTCAGATTCACGCTGCTTGTCGCTAACGTGCTGCTGGTAGAATCCGCCATCTCAAGTGCGACGAAACGAAACCAACATGCCTTCGATGCAAGAATGACAACCACGTATGTGATGGATACTGGCCCATCCAGCCACGACGACGGAATCCGAAAAAAGCCCTAGCGCAGAGGGTAACACAGCGGACAATCCAGCGTGCAACAGCAAAATGCAACACCCCACAACTCCTTTATCCCATTCAGTTTGGGCAATTCTCTCAACTGCCTAGCGAACTCGATCTGTTCCACCATTTCCAAACAAGCACCATGCAAGATCTTAGAGCAGGACTTGCACCACTCAGCTTTTGGTACTTCCATGCTCTGCCTCTTGCCCACGGAGTGAAGCCCGTCAAGCACGCCATTTGCGCCCTGGGGGGCTCACACAAACTCTTCAGGATGCTAGCGTCAGGCGCTACCGAGATGGTCTACGCTGTCCAGAGGCTAGAGGCCACCGTAATCCAGCAGTACAATCAGGCAATCCACCATCTCAAGTTGGCTGGCTCTGCGTCGTCTTGCTCGCACATGGAAGTCATACTCACGTGCTGTACCATATTTATCGGCATTGAGATTCTTCTCGGCAGGTATTCAGAGGTGATTCGCCATCTCAAGTCCGGTTCTGCGCTTCTTGCACTGGCTGAACGACAACGAACCCAGGGCCAACCCACCAAGAATAACAATAGCCCGGTCTTCGGCGACATTGCCAGCATTCTGACCACGGTTGGATATGACGTGGGTCTGTATGCCGGGAGAAGTGTCACTTCCCAGGCCTCATATTCGACACCGCACGCCGTGCTTGGTAACCCAGAAAGTCCGTTCGCTTCAGCTTCAATTGCAGCAAACTCGGTCTTCAAAATCAGGGCTCACCAAATGGCGACAAACTGCCGGAGCCACACGGGCAAACTTCTCGACACGGATCGGCACATGTCCCCAAACGCGCTCTTACTAGGGTCCTTTGCATTATCTGAGGCCTGCATGATCTCCATGGCACCTTTCTACTGCAACTGGTGTGCAAGATTCAATCTGCTCCAAGAGAATGTTGACACGGAAGCTCTTTCGACGCAAGATCTGTTCTTGTTCATGACGCTCTCCATAATGCAAGAGTTCTGGGCCTCCGTCTTTGAAATGGATCTAAGCTGGGACAGCCTTGATTCACAATTGTGTCTGCGACTAATTGAGAGCGTAGAGACTCTGCTACTGGCTGGACTTGCCGATGTGTGGCCGGCATTTGCCTTTGAGGCAACCCTGGTTCCCATTATGGCATTTACATGCATGCTCTGCAACGACTCCGATCTTGTGCGGAGGGGCATCAAAACGCTCCATGATATGAAAAGAAATGAGGGTATTTGGGACAGCAGGGAAGTGGCCGAGATGCTGGAGCAAATGTTGATTGCTAGAGAGAGGGGCCTCCTTCCACAAAACATGCAAACCTGGAAAGTTCCAAAGCTAGCAGCTTTGGTCTCGTCGGTTACTTTCTCCGAGCCTCAGCCATCAGACGGCATGACATCATTAGTGTAGAAAAAATGAGGTGGAAATTTCAGCATGTAGCCAATAAACATCTTCCTTCCGCTCGGCCTCCGCCTTACCGCCTCCCTTTTCGCGAAATGAAGCATAAAGAGCGGGACACCGATGGGGAGGAGGTGGCCGAAATCAAATATGCCCACAAAGCGGGCCTTCTAACTACTTAGAGATTAGTCGTTGTTGCGCTCGGAGATCGGAAAGGGCACGGTGCAGAGGGTGGAGGGCGTGGGGCGTAGGGCGTCAATACGAGATTTCATCTGGCATAGCCACGGACTTCGTGCCCCTTGAAGCTTGGCCGACGCCCCTAACGCCGACAGACAAGGTTCTGGTTCCCTTTTGACGGTTCCCAACTCGATCATCCATTTTGGTTTGGGCGGCGTGTTGAGTTTTGGTTGTCACTGGGAATTGAATGGCCAATTGCCCTCTTCTTCCTTGTGTACGCTCCACTTACCAGCATCGGAAGGCAGGGCACCAGACACGGTGCAGGTTAAGAGTATCAGTAAATTATCGTTTCCCGTTACAACTATGGCTGAGGTCAATTTGGCCTACAACTCAATTCCATCCGAACTATCAGCGGTTCCGGTCCGGCCTTCGCTCATGTACAAATCGTATACCCCATCTGCCGACACCAATTCACATTTATTAATCCACCGTCTCCCAGTCTCGGGCTTACCATCCTCAGCATCAGATATAGCCGGCCGCAGTATTTTTGCGATTGCAACCGGACCCCCAGTTGGAATCACGACTTGGTTGGCAACCAACGCAGCCGTTAGCCCCAAGAATAGCTGCAAGCCCGCGACCAAAATAAGAATTAAGCGCAAGTAGTCCCAGTGCTCGACCTTCAGCTCGTACCCTTCTTCAGGGACATATCCTCTCACGACAACGCGCGGGTTGTTGTTCGCGGCCGCGGCCACCACGCCGATGGCAAAGCTTGCGATCAACATGCCCCTCGCATCAGCGTCGCCATCGAGGGGCAGGCCAAACAACGACTCTGAAGGGTAAATTTGGTACTGCAGTTCCGTATTGTTTTGCATGGATGAGGCCCCATACCCTTGCAAAGCAATCCCAGCCGATGCCATGTCCCTCAACTCTACTCCCACTTCGTGTTCAGGCAAAGACGCCCCGTCCACAATGCCAACGCTCACATTGCATGTGTAGTACCACGTTTGCTGGTTCACCTCCAAGGCAGAGACTATGCTGCAGCCTGGGCCACAGCTGGTGGTTGTGTTTGATGTATGTCGTTTGGTTCAGCCCTCCCTGGATTGGGACGCGCACGGTTTGAGAATCGCCAGACTTGGTCAATAGCGAAATGGACTCAGTCATGCCTGCATTCTCACCTGTTACGAGCCAGCTTTCGCGGGCGGCCGAAGAGTTGATCGTGCGTGCTGTGGTGACAATTAGAGACGTGGCGTCGGCATCTTCCGCGGTAGATGTCTCGTGAAACGCGTATGAACAATACGTTAAGCCACAGAATGTGAGTGGGTCTGAGGGGTTCCATATTGACCCTTCTTGAGGAATTTGAGACATACTGCCAATGGAATAAGCAAGAGAGAGTTGACCATAACTGTGTGACATGTTAGTTAATTTACGTATTGAACCGGTAATCTGAAAAGCTGTCACCTATTTGCGGCAAATTGCTTGGCCTCCTCTGAGCTTGAGCCAGTTTTGACAATCTTCACTGTCTCAATCACAGACATATTGGCGATAAAAACATCCCCAGGTGTAATTAGGAGTGCCCGCGTGTTGTAATCCTCAATTGAGTAGCAAAGGCCAAGAACGGCTACTGCAATTTGGGCTCCCTAAAACGAATGAGTAAGGCTTCCAAAAAGAAGCGAAAGGAAAAGGGTCAAGGCACTCCTTACCGCAATTAGCAGGAACCAAACGAGAGCAGTCCCATGGATGGTAAGGTGGCTTGTCTTTATTGCGAGCAAGATGATGTTCAAAACACTATCACTCCCCATAATTAACTCGATCTACCGACTGTTAGCGATGGACAGACACGGATGTGAAAGATGCGCACCTTGCGGAGAGAGCGATGTCGGCGGCTTAGAATCCACCAACGAATGTTGCTAACTATTTCGTCAAGGCCTCGCGTAACCGAAAGCCCTAGACAAATAGACAAACCAGTCACTAGAGCATTAAACTAGCGTTTAGTTACAGTTTGCATCAGGAGAACCTGTTCTGAATAAAAGTGTATGGCAGCATACAAACCTAGCGAGATTGCTAAAGTAGGAAGCCATCCTAGAGCTACTTTGAGGATTATCCTGAGATTGGACGTTTTCCTGCCCCTTAGCCCACGAAACCGTCCACGTCCCGAGACTGGGGTGATCATATTGGGTGCGAGATCTACTTTCTTGTTAACAAATAGGTAGATCAAGCCATCTATCAGAACTGACGGTTTGGGGGGCGAGCAAAGGATCAGCGCATATCAAATGGACGAAATTTTTCCAGCGAGTTGAAAGCCAGATTTTCTGCGGGCATGAAAACACGCGGCGTTTGGGCATTGAAAAGGGTTACAACCAGAATCGAGGCTTGGCCCCTCCTGAAAAGGTTGCTAAGGTCCATGTCAAATTTAGCGGTTGAGCCAGAACAACTCGGGCCACCCATCGATCCTAGCCGAAGCTTGGGCCTAGTCGTCTCCGCCAATGAATAGAGGAGCTGCGTATTTTCAGACTCCGCTCCACTAGGAGCCACTATTATCTCCGCCGTCCACTATTCTACTTTTATCAACTCCGGTGGCAGGGCCGCTTCCAATCAGGTTCTAGAACAGGCCGGTGTGTAAGAGGGCTAAAAGACCTTGGCCAGCCATGCCATGACATGTTTTCTCTCTTCCAGTTATGATGACCCCATCCTAGTATGATAGGTAAAATGAATCAAAAAGGAAACGCTTCCCACACACAAAATAGAGTTTTCTCAATCGAAGTGTACAACCCTAAAATAATGAGTGTGTTTTTGGCCGAATATTTGTAGGAAGTTAATTTAATGCTCCTATCAAATTTGTTTGCCGGCGCTGAAAGAATGCAACCGCAAGGTGGCTGCTGATTTGAGGATAGTGGTACCTCATCTAGCATACCTGATTAAATTCATCTACTCTGTTCGCTCTTTGTAATAGCTAAAGTATTGAACAGAAAGGTTCATTAGTCCTGGCGCAATCTATGACCAAAGTCTATCGCCTGGGTCTTGTACGAGTGTCTGGGAATTGGAGATTGGGGTAGCGCAATGTTCAAGTTGTAAAGCAGAGGCTTGGTTCAAACAGAATTTTCACCTCATAGGTTGCATAGAGTTATCTCATGGATACTGCAGCTTAGACATCCAATCCCGGCTTTTTTCTAACCTCTGAATGTTTGATGTTGTGTGTGGTACCGCGTAGGATTTTTGGGTACAGGGTAGGTCACGAATCCACGGTAATCTAAAATCGAGCCATCGATAACGGTGGGACAGTAATACTTTGATCATCCAATGTCTTCCGATATATAGTTTAAATCAATTACTTTGTGAATATTGAAATAGAAGACATGTTAATGAAATTGTTCAAAAACATGCCAATATCATCTCACCCGCAATAGTTTATTGCGAAAGTCGCCAAAAAAAAAAGTACTTTACATTCCCCACAATGACATTACATCGGCGTCCCAAACATCCAACATTTAATGATCTTCTTTCCCTTAAAAATATGAAATATTTCACGTGTACATTCATTTTAACCAACCTCGCCGTTCCACATTGCACTTTGTTTCTTTTTTCATTTTTTTTTTTTCACACGTCAACCAACACCCGGCCCACTTCATTTTCCTCACGCCAAAAATGACCCTAACTACCATGGTCCTTCCAAACTTTAGCAACGAAGTACTGAAACGCCGAAATGCTTATCGGGAGCTTCGTGCTAGATCGAGTCTCTGCCCCCCAGCGGGAAAACCAGTCATTGATGTTCAGCTGGTTGCTGGAGAGAAACTAGTAGTGATATACTGGTTTGAAGAGGGTGACGATACTGAGCGAGGGCAGTGTGTGCGTATCTATGATATTCCAGGAACGCGCTCGGGTGATATCCTCCGACTTCGTTGTGACATACCCTTCTCCTCATACACCGTGCCCGCCGACTCCAAAAAGAATGAGGGCCCCTTCGAGCCATGCTATTTCGAAATCGATGGGGATAGAGATGGCGAGATTGAATTCATTGAGCTCCCCGAGATACTGGAGGATGATTCTGAAGATATCGTGAACTTGGTTGCATTCTTACCACTTGTGGAGGTTGACAAAGAGCAGCACTTGTGAAGATGGGGAAATATCAAAGTGAGATTCACAATCTTCTTGCATGACAAGGTGGCTCGTGTCCCGGCCAACCGCTTTCTGACCGCCTTGTTCATTTGATGGGTCGATCAAGCAAAAATAAGCTTGTTTTTCAAAAGTTATCCGAGCGGCACTCCGTTCTTCCACTATTCTCCGACTTGGCCACCTACAAACAATGGTTGTTGGATATTGTGGACGGCCTCGCTACCCTCCATTCTCTTGGCGTTGTTCATCGAGACTTGCGCATCGACAACCTCCTCTTTTCTAAGGATGGTCACCGCGTGGTGATTTATGATCTTGAGGGACGTTGGGGACAGCGAAGCGCACCCGAGATCGTTCTGGAAGGAGTGGACGCTGGCTGGACATCCAGGTCAGATGTGTATGACATTGGTCACTGCATCGAGTGCATGGTGTATGCCAATGCGCCTATCACAAGGCAGGTCGAGTGGCCTGTTCCTGCGCCGCTGGATGCTATCTTCGAGGCATGCACCCGCACGGTGCCTGAAGATTGTCAAACCTTGAAAGAACTGGGCAGCATGATCGAGGTTATGCAGACGGAAGCTCAGTGAAGTGGGTTGGTGGATGGGTGGCGTGATTCGTGGTATCATCAGATAAACTTGGATGATAATTGATTGCCTCATTTATGTAATTTGTTTCCGCCGAGTCAATTTGAATGAGTGATGCAAATGACTCGACTAAAAAGGGGGTCCCAAGCGCTATGTTGACATTTGGCTTAGATTTATGATGCAATCTCCTGGTCTGGTGGAACTTTCGACATGACAACCCTGGAACTGACAACTTAAATTTCTATTCCGCAGTCCCATTGGAATAATGTACCCACCCTCCCAACGGGAAAAAAAGAAAGGTTCAAATACACTTTGAACCTACCCAGATAAATTTTGAGCACCATCGCGAATATTTTACGGACCGGGTCCCAATGGAAAGCTTGTTTGTGTTGTGCGAGCACAAATATAAATAATGTCATCTTACTGTCATCGATCCAAACCGTCCAGTCTTTTCTTCCAACTGCGCGACCCGGTAAGAAGTTGAAAAATGACAAGAAAAAGAAGAGCCAAGAACAAGTGGCGATACCCTGACGTCGATTCGTCCGTCTCTGACTCTCCCTCGTTCGAGAATGTCTACGAAATCCCTTCTGTCACCCTAACGGATGATAATTGCTCTGTTTCATCTGCTGCCCCCGATCATACATGTACTACTTGCGATGACGTTAACGGATTTATCCTCAAGATAGAGAGGGCAGTAGTGCCCAGCTCTGTTGTTATTCCACTTCTCATCAGCATTATTTCGTCGTTCATGCTTCTGATCTGCAAGAGCCAGTCCAACATGCGAAGCGCAATGTTAGTACACATATATTTCCTTCAAGTTCTACAGCATTAATTGACCACGGAGCCAACACTTAATATTTTCAACATACTTGCCTCCGTACTAGATATGCCCATCCTTTTCAACGCAGGCATGGCCAGCTGGCTAGTTTGTGGCCAAAGGCCAGCCGAACATGATGGTAAAAGGAGTGCTCAAGAAGAGAATGACTCCTGCATCGGGTTTTTTGTCTCTGCCATTTTCTGTCTTGGATTTTCAACAGTCGCGTCAGGTGCCCAACTTTTGGCCAACTTGCAGGAAACCCCTCCCCAATGTTTTGGATGTAACAGTGTTATAAAGCTGGTTGGGATATATAAGCTCATAAACTTGTAAGATATCATTTCCCCCCTCGATGATTATGTCCAGAATACTAAGCTAATTCTATCCAGTGTGGTTTATATAATTTCAGGATGTATCGCTATGGCGATCGAATCAAAGCTAAAAAAGGTACGAGGCCAATGCACTCGTAGTCAGAAGCATGAGGAATAAAGAACAAGAAATGAACAAGACTTGACGTGCTTGCATGGAGGGTAGGGAGAAGTTCGAATTTCTTGGCAATTTAGTGGTCATTGAGGGGATGAATTGATCAATACCAACGGCTCCATAGAGCTAAAATAGGCGCACAAGACTGAGTGCCTCATTTATGCAAATTACACAAATTTTCGTAAGGTTGGATAGCATGTGACCAAAATGGCTAAATGAAGGATTTACAGACGTTCATCGCCTAGGAAGAGGCACTCTCCATATATGACCTGATGGCTGGTGATCAAAGATGTAAAGATTAATAACACTACTTAGTATACTAAAGACTAATACCAGTTCTGAATACTGATACTCACACTAAGACAAGTTCTTTTAGTATTAGTATTAATATTAGTATACTAATTCATATTCTTTATAACCCGACCGGTGGTGCCCTTATGGCTTACAGGAATTAATCACTCTCAAAAGCAGAGAAGAGTGGTGTAAGGATTCTATGCCCCAAGTAAACGCTTCTCAAGACAATTAGTGATATTACGATGCAGACACATGTAGAGACGATGAAGAATAAAACACAAGTCTGTATCAGCGATGAGATTTGTAAAGGAAAGAAAAGGAGAAGCTAGAAATAACAGCAAAGCAGAAGTCTTGTTCCTGTAGACAGCGGTCCAAAGAAGGAGGCAAAGCTGAAAGATTAGCGCGTGGTGCCTCCGTATAGAGACAGATTAGGTTCATGATTAGCGTGGTATTATTTCTTAACTTTGAAGCAGTCATCTTCTGATCACTCTTCTGAAACAAATATATTTATCAACGAACTGTGATAATAGGTCTACTAGCAGCTCTGTCCCCAAGCCTCATATACCAATTCTCTAACCGTCTTCACCTTGATTTCGGGGAAGATCTCATTCAGGCAGTGTGGAGGCTTAAAGTCGAATCCCCCTTGATCAAATATAACTCCGTAATGGCTCAAGATCCCTCTCAGCTTATCCTTCGGAATCGTTTTATACATCTCCGTATGACCAGGCAACTCTGTAATGCTACCAGAAGCCAGCGAACTATGAGAGTCATGGACAACTTTAAATTTGATTCCCTTGGCTTTCTCTAGGATTGCGACAAATTCATTCCACGTAATTCGATTGCCAATAATGAATGATTTCTTGTCCCATTTCGGTAGTGCAAGTGCAGCAACAACAAAACGGGCGACATCGAAACTGTAAATGAACTGATTCATCACATCTCCCGACCCCGGAATCGCGGCTGTATTACTTGCGGCATCAATGTACAGTGCAGCCGCATTTAAATACGATTTGATGTGAGGGGCAACAAAGTAATCTAGAAAGAATCCGAATACAAAAGCGGTATACTCCAGTGAGGTAGAATTGAGGGCGTCTAGGGCTTCAAACTTATTTTCAGCCACGAAAAGTGTCTTATGGAACCTGTGTTAAGGCCTTACAGTCAGTATAAGCTGAATTGTTTAGTAATCTGACGTACTCTTCTGGATAATCAGTTGCCCAATAGCTTGGAATAAAATGCTTCGTCGAAGCTGAATTATCAGCTGCTTTGATGAGATTCAGCTTTGGTTCGGTATTATCCAAGACAGCAATTGTTGATATAACAGTATTCACGTTGTGGGCCTCGAGAGCAGAAGTGATCTCATTAACACTTCCGTAGTCAAGCGGGACAACGGGAACTCCAATCTCTTCCTACGCTATTGGGTTGGCCTTGAGGAGCGTAAGTTTACGGAAAACATTGGAGTCAAGTCATTTTATGCAGAGGTTTACCTTGCGAGCAAAGATGATGACATTGTAGTTTCCATTGGCGATAAGAGTCTCGACGATAGAACGGGCCAGTTGTCCTGTGCCTCCAGCGACCGCAACGACAGACATAATGAAGGACGCAAGTGCTGATGGACGAAGATGTTGAGCTGTCGGTAAAACTGAAGGAGCCTCCTGGGGAGATTTATATGCCTCTCCATGGATATGTTGAATTGTTTGAAACTCGGCTCACATAAACTCCGCAAACTCTAGTTCGAGATTCTCCGCAGTGCGGAAAGGGATATGCAGTGGTCTCTTTCATATCGTGGAATCAATATCTTAGTAGTAACAGATTCGGCGATTCATTTCCCAAAGTGGAATCAATATCTCAGTAGTGAGAGATTCGGCGGTTTATTTCCTAAATGGTGGTCCATTTGGAATTGTGGGCCCCTACATGGAGTGGGCGGGCCAAGGCGACGAGCGGAGTTTCTAGTCCGCCGGCTGGTCAAGGCTTAATTGGTAATCCTTGCCTCGCCGTTGCTTCGACCATTATTGGGGGGCTGCTAATATGCTTATAGAAGAAAACGGTATTAGGTTAAAGCCTTTTGTTGGAATATATGTATTAATATTTATTTCCATACACATCTAGCTCTAACCAATATAATAAATTTAATAATCAAACTATTATTTACTTTAGAATTAAATTCTCTTTTTATTGAATTTTATTAAACTAATGAACAGCTCCAATTATACTGTAATACCTAAGTTGAATTTTTACTTGATCTAATACTTTATAAGGCATGTACTTGTTAAGTCAAACCAGTAAATACAAGTTTGCATGCGCCCTTGCTATCCGTCCCTCAAGGTACAACCGAAGGGCAAATTGCTTTTCCACTCCCTGTTTTCGCGGGTATTGCATAGAGAACCCAATAGCTGATCTAAACCAATTAGTAAGGTACCCTGCTAGCTCTTACGTCACAGAAGTTAGAGTGGCTAACAGATATCGAACCATTTGAGCTCACTCGGATCCAAACCGCTCCGAGCGCCATGACTACCGATTTGTGCCTGAGACAGCTACAAAAGAGCACTAATAGACCTTTCTCCAAACCAGAAGCAACACTTTAACCACTACAGCCATTAAACATGCTTCCCAAGGCTCCCAAGGCACCATTTGAACAGCACGGATTCGAGTTCGCAGGCCCGTAAGTGCTGAAGGTGTACCAAAGGGGGAGACAGCATGATGATTCAATGCTAACTATTCCCTAGTCTGGGTGCCTTTGGCATCTCATTTGGTCTCCCGCTCCTTGTGTACTTCTTTGCGTTCGCCTGCAACGACATTTCGGGCTGCCCTGCACCTTCTCTTTTAAGTCCAGTGTCCCTTTCTCTGGATCAGCTCAAGCGCGAGATTGGCTGGCCACAGAATGGTGTAGCCGGGTTGTTCAGTTGGGAGTCCCTTGCTGCCTCGATCGGCTACGTTCTCGTCAATGCGATCCTCTACCGAGTGCTACCGGCTGTGGAGATAGAGGGAACTGTCCTGAGTTCCGGTGGAAAGTTAAAGTACAGGATGAACAGTGGGTGCTAAGCTTTTGTGGAGAGAGAGTTTTATACTGATGCTTTCTAGCATTCTACTGCAATGTGGTTATCCTGATTGCCCTAGTCGCCGCTACCATCGCTCAGGGCCCTGGATTCTGCGTATGGGTATTCATTAATGACAACTATATCCAGTTAATTACCGCCAATATCCTTATATCCTACGCTATAGCGACTTTTGTTTATATCCGAAGCTTCGACCTAGGTCACGACAGAAACCGCGAGCTTGCGGTGGGAGGTCAGTCTGGCAACATACTGTACGATTGGTTCATTGGGAGAGAGCTCAACCCACGGATTACTCTGCCTTTCATTGGTGAGATCGATCTCAAGCAATGGCTAGAGTTGCGACCTGGTATGCTAGGTTGGTTTATTATGAACTGCACTTGGTGTGCTAAACAATACCGCAATTTTGGGTATATTACGAATAGTATTGTCTTTATTACTGTTATCCAGGGTCTATATATATTAGACTTATGGTGGAATGAGCCGGCTATCCTCACAACTATGGATATTACTACAGATGGTTTTGGTGTGATGTTGTCATTTGCTGATTTTGTCTGGGAACCGTTTGTATTCTCCCTCCAAACACGGTACTTGGCTACGCACCCTATCCACCTCAGCCCTATTCACTTATCATTTATGTTTGCCATTATCACCGTCGGATTTTATATTTTTCGGTCTGCTAACAACCAAAAGCACCGCTTCCGCACCAATGAGAATGATCCCAAAGTTGTACATTTAAAATACTTGGAGACCTCTGCTGGCAGTAAGCTTCTAATCTCAGGCTGGTGGGGTATTGCCCGCCATATCAATTACTTGGGTGACTGGCTGCAATCTTGGCCTTATTGTCTACCTACTGGCATGGCTGGCTACCAGATTCTATCTGCAGGAGCAAACGTCCCGGGATCTTATATGTTGGCTGATGGACGTGAGGTTATACAAGGCAACGGGAAAGGGTGGGCTATTCCCATCACGTACTTTTATCTTGTTTACTTTGCAATTCTTCTTATTCATCGGGGTGGCCGAGATGATCACAAATGCTCTGTTAAGTATGGAAAAGATTGGAATAAGTATAAGAAGATCGTCCAGTACAAGCTTATCCCCGGTTTATATTAAGAGAAGCGCGGATATCTTCTCAATCCTCAGCTCTCCAGATGGAAAACTTAATGTATTATAGACCCCCATTGAGAATTGCATCTACCTCGGCGCCTTTGCTCAATAGCAACCTGATATAACTTAAATTTACTCTACAGGCTGCAGTAGCGAGACCACTACCGAATTTCACGCAAGGCAAAAAGAGGTTCACGCCTGCGCCCATCTCTAAAAGAAATTCTATCGTTTCAAGTCTCGAAGCGCAAATGGCTGCAGCGACGGCACTGCTATATCCGCCTCCAAACAGCGTGGCGCAATGATCTCGAAATTATATTTCATCGATCAATGAAATTTTATGCACAAAAAAGAAAAATTCAAGTTTGTTAAGGTGGTCAGTCGATATTTGGTCAAGTTTGAAACCAATCACTTTAAACTACATCCTTGATTGTCATTTACCCTGTAATTCCTTCCCATCAAACATCTCCAGTTCTGCAAACATTTTTCTTTTTATATACCTGATACTCTCCTCGGCCCATACCAAAGAAACGTGAAGCACTGTAGAGTTGTGTGACGATCCACAGAGAGAAGATCAAGGGCGTAATAACTTTCCAGACAAGCTGCCACGAAGCCCAAGACCGATTCAGCAGGTAAATCGTGATTGCCATTTCAACTAATGCAGCAACGGCTTCCCAAATCGCACATCCGTAGGCCAAAAGAAATAAAAGCCGAGCGTTGTCACGCTTCACTCGCCAAATAATCATTGAGATGTAAATAGGAAGTTCAATCAAAACATCAAACATGCCTATATTCTCTGTTAGTAATGTTCTTTTGTTGAGAAAGCATAGAGTAGGTTTGATCGGACGTGCCCCAAAACATGCACATGTAAAACTCAAGCGTTGCTTCGGCCAACCGACGTGAGTCGCCAAAGAGATACACAGCTGTCTGGCCTATGATCAAAAGGCCAATATGATGAGCGATGTTGATGTAACTTGCAAACTTTGTGCGATAACACAACTCAAAGAGATAATAGCCGCTGTATATTTGGCACGTAATAAACATCAAGTCGCCAACCGTGATGTTGTTGCTCCCAACATCGGTGGAGAAGCTTGCGGGGCCGGCGATCAAGATGAAGAACGGGTAGCTTCCGATGCTGAGAATTGAAATCATCGCCATGGCGCCAACATGAAAGTAGGTGAATGAGCGACGGCGTCGTTCGTTATTGGGGCGTTCCAGGTCTTGGTAAACCTTTCCGTAGGCGCATCGCAAGACCCATCGCTCCAGGATATTTGCAACCAGCATCAGGCCAATGACAACCAACGTGAGTATGAAGGACCCATAATGGGTCAAATCGGTAAGCGACTCGATTTCGAGATTCGCAATCTTGTCATAATAATGCGGCTGGCTTTCGCTAATGGAACTCCCCATCCTGACAAGATTTTTGATGACGAAGATCCTCTTTTGGCGCGCGGTTTCGGAACACTTCGATGAAGAATAGAGGGCTTGAATTGTTTCTAGACAACAAGAAAAGTGAGAGGTTCAACCGGGACAGCCGGGAAAGTTGTGCCAGGCAGATAATTTTGATCGTATAGGCCTGCCCAGTTCGTGCTAGCGACTGGTGGTGGTGAGAGCAGGAGGTTAGACTGGCCTTTGCGGGCATTTTATCTTGGTGGTCGAGTTATCTCCGACGCGCTGTGCGAGATTGTTGGAGATGCCATCACTATCCAAAGCCATAAGGGTGTTGTCGCCTAATTTGAATACCTTGTTGTGAAAGCTTATTGCCTTTACTTGAGCCACAATCTGGGCTCAAGCCTACTAACAATACCGTTTTAAAATAGCCTTGGTCATATAAGTATTTTTTATCCTAACCAAGCAAATACCCAATTTGTTTCATACATACTCTATTTAATCAAAAGGACTTTTACGACCAAACCTATTGTTGAACCCTATTTGTATGCCACCTCTGTGGCCTGGTTCCTGGATCATCCGGTTGAGCCTACAGCTTGTTTTTTTTACTAGAAATAAATACTCTATTTAATGGACTTGAGGTTGAATCACGACGCCAGGGGTCCGGCTTTATGTATGTGAGTATGTCTCTTGCAGCTATCTCATTGCCAAAAGCTTAGGATGACTAACGCTTCAGTCGGATGCGCAGTAGGAGCCAGACTCCAAGAGTGAACCAGAGTTGGAAAAGCCGTTAGATCTATATCCCTACAAGTGATATTTAAAGATGCCTAGACTGAGCGGGGAAAGGACAAAACCTACATCAAAATCATGTCGTAGTCGCATGCTAAGCGAATTCACATGGCTTCTACCGCTAGTATACAATTGAAATATTCTCAGCCTATTCCTTTGCCGAGTTTTATTGGCGATCAGCAAACCGTGTTAGTTCATCCACACAAGATCCGATCTTGCCCAAGCTTATGACTTACTTCGAAAGAAATTTGGAACAAGACATTATTCACAGCAGTATTTCCCCACAATGTTTACTCAGTCAAGCGAGAATCCAGGCTCTTGGCTCTCCAATTTGCACTATCATAGACCGCCATTTCCACCCAGCTGGGAAAAAGAAAATACAGTCCCCGAGTTCCCGCTCCTTGAGGTATCAGGGCGCCTTAGCGTGCGCCACTGACGCAGACGCCCCCCAGATTGTTTTTTATCAGCGGCCGGGTGGAATGCCCATTCAACCGATTCGTTCTTTCTCTCCAATCACCTTTCGACCCTAGCAACAAGTAAAAATGATCAGCATTACTCGCTAATGTGCCGTCCTTTTCAACCATGAGGCGTCAGTCCGTCAACCGCTTTTCCAATATTGACATGGTTTTAGCTGGCTCAGCCCAGGTTCTAATCGGCCCGATGTGTGAATGAGGACGCTAACACATGAAACATTTCACTACTCGAGTGATGACATCAGTCCGTCATGTTAAACGAGAGACAGTCATAGAATAATACATATAAGTGTGGTTTCTCCACGGGAAGTCGCGGCACTTATCTCGACGCCTACAAATAAATTCACTCATCTTACCCACCCACGTACAACCACTCTTTTAATCCTCATCCGCAACCAACCATGAAGCCCTCATTGTTCTTGGTTCCAGCGTATTTCGTTCTCGGTGCCGTGGCCGCGAAGATCAAGGGTCAGGTGAAATGGTTCAATGAATCCAAGGGCTTTGGTTTCATTACGCCCGCCGATGGGTCCAAGGACGTATTTGTGCATTTCAGCGCGATTCAGGTAGGTGATCCTTTCGAGGTTCCTAATCTGTAGTTTCAGAATGAGGTCAGTCCCTAACACAGCCTTCAGGGTAACGGGTTTAAAACGTTGGCAGAGGGCCAGAACGTTGAATTCGAAATTCAGGACGGCCAAAAGGGTCCATCCGCAGTAAACGTGACACCAATCTGAGGGATGTATGGGCAAACATACTATTTACAGTATGAATCAGCGTTCATAAGGTTAATCAAAGTGCGCGTTACGTCTTTGATATCAGAAAATTTGGTTTATCATGAAATATAAAATGATTACGTGCTATGCTGTGAACCTTTGACGCACTTGGTAATCAGAAGTGATGCTTGTGTTTCAACAAAGTCTAAGCCTGTAATGGATGCTAAAAGTTCGTGTTTCTGCGGTCGACAGTTGGTTTCGCAAATGTTCACATCTTCTTTTACAATCTTGCATAATGTCATTTTATGTAATGCGGCCCCTAAATGTCTTCCGTCTTGAAAACAAACAAAGTAAATAAAATAAAAAAAGTACAGCCACTTCCATGGCCATGCACAGCCTTTCGACTAGTCTTAGAGTTCTAGATCTCTTTGAATGTCCAAAGGGAGCATTGAAGTAACTACTCCACAAAAAAACATGTGATGAGTAGTGATTTGCAAAGACTATGATCCCTCATTGGACCAAAATTAGCGTGGTACCTCACTGCTCCCTTCGGACATTCAAAGAGATAGATACATGACTTTAAATCCCATAAGGTTTGCGCTTTACATGGCAGGTGAAACATGACCATATTCTCGGGGTAACAGATCAATCGTTAGGGTTTCGGGTTCGGTCAACAAACCGAGGGACAACCTTGATGCTGGGCAAGGGTGAATAAAGTTGCGAGCCCCTAGTCATTATAAACTAGCGATCGGCGACTTCGGCAACTTTTTGGGGATGCTTTGATATAGGCAATTCATGGAACGAACCCACCTATGAAGCCTTCAATTCATCTGGAGGCCTCAAAAGATCTACTACTTGCGCCCAACGCCAATAGTGCCGCCATTTTCTACTAGTTTCAACAAATCTTGATTGGTAGCAAAACAATTTGAAGAGGTGTTCATACCGCCGCTATTGGCTATTGTGGCGGCGCAGATAAGCTTTGGTTGGCGCGTTTCCGGACAATACCCACATGGGATGATCTCGGGGTTTACCAGAGCAAGACCGCGGGTTTTCGGAAAGAGCGTAGGATTTTTAATTGCGAGCAGCTATCAGATCCCACTTGCCAAGCTAGGCGAGATCGGACTGACATCCGATCAGACCGGTCGGGATTTTGAGTGGTGGAATTCCACGTGGACTCGAATTGTACGAGTCGTTTCATCAAGGGTGGAGTATGAACGAAGGGCCACAGGAAGTCCCAAGCACGATAAGTCAATAAGCATAGCGGAAATAATTGTTAGAGAAGATCATCTACCTGATACACGATGTTAAGCGAAGGAATTCAGCGTTGATGGGTCGAGTTCCTTGCGCCACATCAAAGCTGCTGGCAATGGGTTTATCTTGGTCAAACCAGCACCTAATTGTGAATTCGCCAAGGGATTCTCTATGCATAAATAGTATCAACCGAACGATCCACAAATAGCAATTTAAGTTTTGAATAATATAAAAGGTGCTCTATCGACCTTGGTGTGGATGCGGGCTATACACTGTCTCGCGCCGCCATGTTGTTCTCATTCGCGAGCTCCCTCGCCACACTGGGGGCTTTGCCCCTCGCAGTGGCCCAAGAAACAGCCAACGATCTCCTCGCGTCGCTCAACATCCAAGCAATTGAATCTTTGAATCGTTCGGTTGCATCAAACACGACTAATGCATGCGCCCTTTCCAGAGCGCATGTGCGCAAGGACTGGTAAGCCCTATTAATTGATTGGTCGCAGAGATTGGTTAGGTACTAATATTCATGTCAAATTCAGGAAACGATTGACTGCTGACGAACGAACCGATTACATCAATGCTGTGCTTTGCTTGAGGGAGAAACCTTCCAACAGCGATCCTTCTTTTGCTCCTGGTGCCCGGACCAGATATGATGACTTCGTTGCGGTTCATATTAGCCAGGCCAACAGTATCCACGGCACCGTAAGGCAATCCAGCTCTTGACTTTGACCCGTGTACTAATCATAGGTTCTCATATAGGCCAACTTTTTGACCTGGCACCGCTACTTTGTGTGGGCTTACGAAGCCACGCTCCGTGATGAATGTGGCTACCAAGGCTACCAACCATACTGGGATTGGTTCGATGGCTCCGACTTTGCCAACATGCCCCTTTTCGACGGCAGCGAAACCAGCATGAGCGGTGACGGCGAATTTGTTGCCCACAATGGCACCCTGATTAACGCAGGCAACAATACCATCTTTCTTCGTTCGGGGAATGGAGGCGGCTGCATAAAGGATGGCCCATTCAAGGGGTAAGTAACCTTGCAGTAAAGTTGTTCCATGAAGAAGAGGGTGTTGACATATTACATAGAGCCATAGCCAACCTCGGACCGATCATTCCAGCCATGGACGGCATGACCCCGAGCAACGGATCGCTGAGTTACAACCCCCGGTGCATCCGTCGGGATTTGGCCAAGGAGCCCATCGACACTTGGTTTACGCGCGAGAATCTTCACAACATCACAATCGGCCAAGCTTCCTGCGGAATAGCCGACTTTCAGAATGAATTGCAGGGTCGTTTCGGCGACAAATTCCTTGGAACGCATTCATCCGGCCACTATGCGGTGGGCGGCGACGCCTCGGACGCCTTCTCGTCGCCCAACGAGCCCATTTTCTGGCTGCACCATGCCATGGTCGACTACGTTTACTGGATATGGCAGGCTCTGCATCCCGACGTGGCCAACGAAATTGCTGGCACATTGACTATTTTCAATTCTCCCCCGAGTCGCGACGCTCTGGTCAGTGACATACTGAACCTCGGCATCAACGCCCCAAATATCACAATTTCCGATTCTCTTGATACACTTGGTGGCGCGCCATTTTGTTACATTTACGAGTAAGCATGATTTGTCTTGTTGGAGGCCGGCGATGTGAAAAATAGGAGAAATGAGAGGGGCCTTTGTGTATACTAGACGCGTCCCTAAAGTACCATTGACTGGAAAATCCAGTGGTCTTGATTGCCTCCAAGTAGAGACATGAGTAAATCATTTTGCTTTCGCCAATTATTTATTTTATTTGTCCCCTCCCTAGTAAAGGTGGTCGTGCTCAACGAAGACCGATTACCCTATACCAATCGAGTCCACGTGGCAGTTTGATCTAGACCCTGAGTTGATGCGCCTAGTCCACAACCACTCGGAAAATAAACCCAAAATGCTAAATGAATCCATTTCTAAGTGCGTTGGGCCCATTTGGCCTAGCCATAGACTGAGATCTCATGGACCTATGAGGCTACTCTACGTGTGCGCTCTTGAGGCACTAGGACTTAACTGTTGCAGACTAGTGCAACACGGCTTTTGGTAATATGTGGCATAGAAAATTGTGCCTGTCGCGTCTTACATTAAGAAACTGGCACTAGTCTTGGCCCAAAAATGGACCAGGCTGAGAAAAAAACGCGTGGCATGTTCTGAATGGGCTGCAACACTATTAGCTCCCACGTGTTCATAGCAGCACATTAATTCCAAGCTACAGCTGAATGTTGCCGGCGCGCAAGGCAGCGACCCTCAACCTGAGCGGATCTATATATAATTAAACTTCCTCAAATGCGTGGTAAATTGAATAGCAAGGCCTAAAATTTCACGCAGGTTGGGACCTTTGATCGCCAAAAACTAGCAGCGAAATTCTTCAGGTATCAACGTTTCAACATGACCTCCTCCAAGGCCCTCTTCAACCAAGATGTATGGTCCCAGTCAAAAGAAAGAGACATCCATGCATCTGCCGACCAAGTTGCACTGCATTATGAAAGGGCGAGGTCGATGTGTCGACAGAGCAGTATGTGCATCATCCATGAGTCTAGGCAAACGGCTCACACGCCACAGGTCTCTCCGTCGATGATATCCGTTTTCTGAAGCAGCCATTTTGGGATTTCCATTTTGACTGTCGGTGAAAATCCACTAAGTTTTCTAGACCCAAAACTGGGTGCTAATTGTCCGCAGTGATTGCGGCGCGCGACATGCCAGCCTTCATCATTGCAACAATTCACATCAACCTTTGCATCGGCACACTGAGTCCATTTCTCTCGCACCGCCCAGATCTGTCACCGCTGCTTGATGCCTTAATGAGATTTGACGTCTGTGGGCAATTCATGCTGACGGAGGTTGGCCATGGACTGGACGCACGAAACATTGAGACCATCGCCACTCTGCAACCAGACGGATCGTTTGACCTCCATACGCCCAACGAAGCGGCAGCAAAGGCTATGCCGCCAAATACCCCTCAATGTGGCATTCCACGCGTGGCAGTAGCTTTTGCGCGCCTTCTAGTCGATGGAGAGGATCGCGGCATAAAATAGTTTATTGTTTGGTTGAACGATGCAAAGCAAATGCGGCGGGGAATCACGTCGCGAATCTTGCCAAATCGACCAGGAACAAAGCCGCTTGATCATTCCATCACAACTTTTGATCATGTTCGATTGCCTTCAAATGCCCTGCTGGGCTCCCTGGAAAAGCCAATAGACGAGCGAACTGAGTTTGTGCGCCAGATCTGGCGTGTCAACATTGGGACTCTTTCGCTGACAATCATGGGCATCAGCTCAATCAAGGTCTGCACGCAGATAGCTGGCATGTACAGCCAAAGGCGGGTGATTGCCGGTGCTGATGGCCGCAGCAAAATTCCCATCATGTCGTTCAGCACGCAACAACGCCCCATACTTGAAGGCTGGGTTCAGGGAATTGTTTTGGAGTCATAAGCCAGATGGACAGTAACACAATTCATGAATGTCAAAATTGACATGAACATACGCTACGCACTTGCTGTGGCATTCAAAGCATCAGTCGTTCAAGCGTCGCGGGTCTTGAATGAGATTATTGAACGTTGTGGTTGGCAGGGTCTTTACGCATACAACCAGATTAGTGAGCTGGCTCTCACCTTTCAAGGCGCGTCTATTGCTGAAGGAGACACCCTCGTCTTATGCATTCGTAAGTTTTCAACGAGCTTTTGGAACTAAACTCTGGCAAAGGAATCCAGAGCTGACTACTATTCTCAAACAGGATTGGGGTCGGAGCTTTTGGGTGACAAATATCGGCTTCCTCAGCCGAGCGACCCTTCGGCCTTCCTTGCTCTTCATGAAAGTGGACTTTTTACAGAAGCGAAGGAAAAGCTGCGTGAGCTAGGTGGTTACAAGGTACATCGGAGCCAAGCGTTCAATCGCCACCTTCTTCCTTATTGCAGACCCCTGGTGGAATCAGTTGGCCATCGTATGGCGTATGAAGCAGCCAAGGAGTCCGGCGTCTGCCCCAAGATTCTGCGTCTTTTTGAAATGATGCATATGAAATCTGATCTGGGATGGTACATTGAACATGGCCGCATTTCTCGGAAATCCTTCAATGATACACTTGTTGAAGCATATGACGCAGTACTACCTGACATGTTGGAATCACTACAGAAATCCGACATGAGCATCTACATTACTGCACCAATTGTGATGGAGGAGTCTTGGGGTTCTTTTGTTCAAAATCTACCAAGATTCGAGTTTCCACTGTCAATGGATGGAGGCTATCAGCCCAAGCTTTAGGTTGGCTGTTGATTGTAATGAAATTCAAGAACTCATCAGAAACTTGGAAGAAGCCAAACTACGCTGAGATCACCTTTCCTTACAACCCACAGCCTGCGCTCACCAATCGTATGGTCATATTGAGTATCAAAGGATCAATGACATTGGTAGAAATTCCATCATCGATGAGTCTAATTTGATGATCCACGATGTGACGATGTGAATGATGGGGCAATAATGGCGCCATTCATGAGCATGCCAATCGCGCAAAATTGTCAACACTGTAGACAAGTAGAACAACTTAGACTGTCCAATGTAGCAGAAACACGGAACGGCCAGCGTACTTACACAAAGCCACCCGAAGTCCCTCCGAGACAATGACGCCAGTTGGGGGATCACAGCGCTCATCCGTGCAACTTGTGAAGAGGCGACCTGTGAAGAAGTGGTTTTCTCATCCAACGGGATTACTATATCAACACACGTGGGCGACACAAAGGACTATAAAACCACCTAGTGAAGTATCTTGCGCCATCAGAGCTGAAGTCGGCAACAAAAAGGAATTTTTTTTCGTTACAAGCTGGTGCGGCTGGGCATGCTAGAAAAAGTCTGCTGCCTGCGCATGACGGCATTGCTGAGACATTCCGCGTGAGCGTATCAAAAGCCACAGCCATCCTATCAGCTGAGATCTGGGTGGCAAAATTTGGTCAGAAAGCCGCGACACACGCTTGGCTTGTGTAAAAGACATGGCTTGTCAAGTTGTACAAGATGCGTATCCGGATGAGTTGGAGTGGGTCGATGAGAGATTTCGTTGAAACCTGTCACCCTGAAAACCAAGAAAATGTCCCCTTTTCTTTATTTTAACTCATGGGTACTTGCTGTGGCGGTCCAATGATTCTGACCACAAAATTGAGTGGCGCTTGTCTCATTTTGAAGCATCAAGCGATTGGACCTTGATGACCAGGATAACCGAACTCGCCTAGCGGGATAAAATCATCTGACATGGCCAAGCTAGCGGCGTTCAAGTAGCATTCAAGCAAGCAGCACAAGACTTTCATCTCTCACCTTTTTCGCAAAACCCATCCATGCTTCCACGCTGACGTCGCCTCTGCTCGGTGAGGCTGACTTGGTTGGGAGATCTCAAAAGCATACGTAGAACTCATCAGTGCGTCTTTTCTCATTGGCCTGTGCTGGAATTACCCACTTATATTTAATTAAAATTGACACATTATTCCAGGAGCAGACCATGCCGGATTCGCCAGAGAGTGGCGCCAGTCATGGGTTTGGCACGCGTCGAGAAATTTATTTTAACCCAGTGGTTTCATGCATGCTTTTCCCGCGTCCCAAGAAAAACCCCACGACAGCCTTGGCCCATCGCCGGTTCCGACAGGCCAATCATCAACCAACCAAACGGGCAATAGCAGCTTAATTTCCCACCCGTTTGTCTCCATGTTTAGATTATCTTTTTTTCGGAAAATACTCTTGTTGTCTTTTCTGTTCTACCTTGGTGTCGCAAGTCACAGGAAACCCACAGTCTACTTGATCCGCCATGGCGAGAAGCCCAAGGTCGGCAATGGGTTGAACGCCGACGGCAAGAGGCGTGCGCAATGCCTACGACAAGTATTCGGCCACAAATCCGACTACAACATTGACTACATACTATCACCATCGTTTTCTCATGGTATGTTCAACTTCCGACGGCAACCCACACCGACCCTAACCAAAGTCACCCAGGTGGAAAGAGAAAGCGGGCGTACGACACCGTCTTGCCCCTTGCTAAAGACCTTGGCATCCACGTGGACACCTCTTGTACCCGAGACGACCATAAATGCGTGGCCAAGAAAATTAAGAAGCATACTGGCCATGGAAATATCCTTATATCGTATGTGCTCCCACAGCCGCGCATTTTGACCCAACTAACAGCTAGGTCCAGTTGGCAGCATGAAAATATGGCTAAAATTCTCAAGTACATGGGTGCAAAGCATATAAAGGAATACCCAGACGACAGGTTCGATCTTATCTGGACAGTGCCACACCCGTACAGCAAGATTACCTCGCAGGAGTCGGAAAACTGCCCGAGATTAGACACTATGACGGAAGATGAGCTGAAGTAATTACGATTAGATATTTGACAATATTAATAACCAAGAGAATGATGAAACCTAACCAATATCCAATTATACCACCTCTGAAGAGGATTGGTTAACCACAATATGACCATGTGCATGTTGGTTGGAGTATTCGATGCAGCTGAAGGAGTCTTTTGGATACTAATTGTAAAAACCAGCTGACTTGGTCATTTCTACCTTGTGCCTTGTTTATTTTTTATTTTTATTTTTTTTTAGAATACTCAATCTTCTGCCTAGAGACAATTCTTCGAATGCTTACTCCATGGCTGCAATGTTCTTGTAGCGATGTTGGCCACGCGCTCTACGATTCATGAATACCACCGAATGCGTCTTCGAAGCCATTGTGCAGCATGCACATTATACATAATTACGCGTACAAACTTATTCGAATGTGGGGGACTCCAGGGACGTGTATTATAACACACAGCGGCCCACAAGGCTGTCTACCAGCTGGTTCTGAAGACTATGTTGATGAATCGCGGCTCGCGGTATCTACCGGGCGCTGTCTTTTGGGCGACTTCTCGCGCAATTTCGCGTTTACCATGGCAACAAAACATTTCCACACCGGCCAAAGAGTCAATGGTTGGATTACAATGTTTCATTCAACTGTTGTGTGGTCATCGTTTGAACTGGCGCCGCACTGGGCTGGTGATCCATATTTAGCAGCCTGAACAAATACAAACAGCAAAGAAGTATGGTAGAACAAAAAGAACACGTGTGCCATATATTTACAATGCAGATTCAGACAATCTGTGCCTTCATGATGATCAGAAGAATTGAGTTTTCAAGACTGTCGCAAAGCTACACTGTGACGTGTCCATGATAAAGCCACTCAGCCCAAGATTTGCCTGCGTTCTCGAGAAATTTCGTTGACGACTGAAAAATATTGGCATATATTCGAGATAAGGACACAAATCAGACCAGGCATGGTGGTAGTCACAGGTCTGCCGTGAATGTTAACTTCGTTCAGCGTCTCAGGGGCTGGGCTAAGAGTGAGGTGGCTGGAGCTAGCACTGACGAGGCAACAACTCCTCACAAAAGCTAAGACAAAGCCAAGACAGAGCCATGTCAAAATGATGAGCTAAGAGGGGGGGAAGCATGAACACGTCGACCACGAAGGATTCTGCTGCTCGGAGGCCGCGGAGAACCCGACATCAGGGATACGAGGGTTTGAGTTTGCGGCCTCTGTCACGGCGAGCACTGTCACGTCACGTCTGTCTAATACAAAGATTTCTGGAGAGAATACTGCGAAGCACAACGACAAGTATTCTCAGTGGCATTAGAGCGATGCGTTCTAGTCCAAGCCTCCATTTGTGGCGGCTGGCAGCATGGTTCGCACAGGTGTAAGTGTTTCATTGTGCACGCTAGCCACCCAATAAAACGCAATTGCGCAAACGCGCAAGATCTCAAAACTGGATCGCATTTCGGCCGAGCCCTGCACGCGAATGCGCAAAACGTCATCATTGGCTGGGAAGGAGGACATATTTGGTCGCTAGCCAATGGTTTCGCTAGGATCCTGAAGTGTGGGTCGTGTGCAGATTGACTGCCTCCTTTCAAGCTCCAGATGCAAGGTGCAAATACAACCTTTCACCCGAAACGGGGTCAGAAATGTAGACCTGAATCATTCTGATTGGTCTCATGCTCTATTCGATGCGCACCACAATCGTGCAAATAAGGGCGATATCCCTCACGACACAAAAGTGTACAAATCCAACGTCCTTTCTATAAGGCTCCCATACCGCAAGGCTCTCTCAATGTCCACCGAAACCACGCCGCAGATGCGTCAATATTTCCGACACTCTTGATTCATCACATACTCGACACATACGCCAGATACCGATATAGTCCTTTCAACCGCCGTTCTCTGCTAGTCAACCTCGCCTGGTTCTTTGCTCGATCCGAACTGCTTATACCACTGTCACCAAAACAAGCCGAGGTGCCTGAGGTACCGAGGATGTTGTTCTCTCTTCTTTCCCGTCACCAACGATCAAAGGGGGCCATGGCTCACAAGCGTGAAGCTAGACCTTGCTGGTAATGACGCTGAGATCCTTGAACATCTTGTGCTGAGCATCAGAATCGACATGGACCACTGTCTCGCCCATGACTTCATCAACCGCCTGAATGGCCTCCGAGGCGCGCATTATATCCTCTTGGAGAGACTTGGTGGGCAGCCCGAGAGCCAAGCGATCCTGGAATTGCGACTGGCCTTCACCGCTTAGGTAACGATGCAGCAATTTTTGGTTCGATTCCTGAGCCTCGGGCCTCATTACAGATGTTCCAGTTGTCCTGGTGTCTAGTGTCAGCATGACAAATGACATTTCCACGCTCAATGCCAACTCACATTGTGGCTGTATGTCAGTAAGTCCTCCAAACTGATGGTCGTTGTCGTCCGCCTACTACACTTCACTCTTCTTCTTTTTCTCTTTCCTTCTTTTCTTATGAACACTTCAATTTCGCTGTCGCATCTGTCTAGTGGACAGACCGCAACCAGACGGCAGTTGACAATCCAAGGAGTACGGTATGCCGAACGTGGCAGGCAGCCAGGCACGTATTAGGCTTCGCGATACACGATGTTGCGGGAAACGCCAAGGGTGCGCGATCTCAAGCTTCCTCTTACCCGGACAGGTTGGGATGGTGGGACGAAAGGAAGACGAAGAAGGCAACTGCGGGGGGGGCGCGGAATTAATGAGGGACATGGTGGGATGTGATTGGGTGGTGCGGCCAACTATCGAGTTCGTAACTGTCGTTATCGACAGTGTCAAAGTTGATACTGTCGAATTCGACACTTCGGCTCAAGTCGGTGTGGGCCAGAACACCGGACGGGACATGGTCGGTGAACCAATCGGTTACGAGGATGCATGAATTCCGTGACAATGCTCCGACAGCGGAATCAGGAATGGCATCGTGGTTCTGGAAGATAACAGCCGAGAAAAAATTGAGAAAATGGAGGGAAAAATACAGAAAAAACTACTCAACCAGCGCGGCCGCCAAAAAGAAACGAGGTGATTTTTTCCAGGCTTTTGGGCGAGAAACACCATGGGGATGACATTTAGAGACGATAGTGGTCAAGGAGCGCTAAAGATTTAGCGGCTGGACACCCCTGTCGGAGGCTCTGCATCGATCTCGACAGAGGAATCCCCCGCATCCTCCGCTCCCCAGTCTAAATTGCCCTAGCTTGATCCCTGGACCAGGAACAATACCAACAAAGATACGAAAAAAAGGAACCATGCGACAGCTTCCCAGATTGAAGACGCGGAGCAAACGAACCATGGCTTCGTCCCGAATCTCTCGCCCTCGCGCCCGCAGAAGCAGCAGCAACGCCGCGAGCAATGCCACCAGCTTCAACCTTCTCAGATGCCCGGTGAGGGCTGCCCGATGCCATGCAGCTCCGGAGAGCTTTGCGAGGAGCTGCTTCACGCCCAAGACGAGCATGCGTGCACTCAAGTGGGTATCATCCGGCCATGTGCCCGTGACGATCTGAGCAGGAGATCCTGACGAAGCGTAACTTGTGCAGGGAGCACGTCAAGACCATCCACCACCCGTGCGATTGTCCCGAGGAGGAGGAGGCCGGCTGTCGAAACCCAGCCCATCTCACCTCCAAGCAGCTCGATGACATCGCAAAGACGACGCTTCGCGGCTTCAGCTCGGCTGGAGAACAGTGGATTGCCCTGGCCCACATCGTGGACGAAAATGCTCAGCTTCCGCCATCGTACCAGCCGACGACACACCAGCTTGTAGACCTTTCGCAGCGCCCCCCACAGGCCTTTTCGGACGGTCTCCAGCGACGGTTCAACAAGGAGGCTACGGGTTCCGTCGCCACCTTCTATGCCCAGCTCCTCATCTACGTGGAGGAAGTATCCAGGACGGGAGCCATGCCCGATGAAGACCCCTTTGCCGAGCAGGAGAGTGATGCAACCGTTGCTGTTTCCCCCCGCAATGCCTTACCTAGCCCCAGCACTGTCCATGGCATCGGAGATGAGGACGTTAGGGAGACCATCGTTGTCTCGGCTGAGGCCGTTGCTGCCGCGGCGCCAAAGCCGGTTCCACCCGCCTCTGACGCCGCCATCGAGCCCAGCATTGATGCGCAAAACCAGCAAGCACCCAGCACCGTCAATGGCTTGACTGATCCCGCCGAGCCTCATTCCTCAGAAGCCCTCGACTGGCCCACCGTGCCGCCAGCCGACCATACGCTGGTCGTACACGATGACGACCAAATTTTGCAGCTCATTGAGAAAACTTGGGAGTAGCACCAGGGGAAAAAAAAAAAATACGTCATGCGAACTTCTCATCCTATATAATTATGTAGCCGGTCAGCAAATGAATTTCTGTTTCTCATATTTGCTTAGTGCATTCTTTCTAATGCGCAATTGGATACTACCTAGTTCCACCATCAGTCATTTCCTCTAAGGTAACATGAGGCAGGACAAGACACCTTCATGTGGGGCACCCTATACAAGGGGAGCGCTACACCAAGAAAATGAGTTCCAATCCTTGCGTACGCATGTTATATGCAAAGCCGAGGAAGACATTATATTCAATTGGGACTATGTTTGCGAAAGGTCCCATGGCTAACACAAACACCCCGGAGGCTTCATGCTTGACTTGATGTGCGCCAACACAACAGCCTCGTGAACTGGGGTCAGCCTTGTCCACATGCTGACCAATTAGGTTATCGACTGTCGTCACCCACCAATGCCTCAAGTTGCCCAGAGACGTTGCTTTTCAATCCCGACACTCCTCCCGTCACCTCACCAGCGAGTGAAATAGCCTACAATCACGCCCCCGCTGGCACGATCCTGCGTATCCTGAACTCTCCCACCGCTCCCGCCCTGGGGTCTCGAACGCGACACCTCCGCAGCGATGCCTATCGCGGTGCATTCAGTGCACCACCCTTGGCCCCCGCCAACATCGGATGGCCTGCGATCGAGACGAGAGATACCAAGTGGGCCGGGAACAACTCCGTTGGGAAGAGCCGCTACAGGCGCTTGCACATGTCGGGACAAGGCTCTGCACGCTTTGTCCACACGCGCCACGCATGGATCCATGATGAACCCCGCAGGGAGCTTGACCCACGACAGAGAGCCGCCACCCACTCGTCCGAGCGCTGCGAAGTGTCGTCGAGAACTGAATAGGGTTCCTTCGAGGGGTTCTACGCTCTGTAGACATTCCACGGCCATGAGCAACACCCTTCTACCAGGAACAAGTCACCCCCCTGCTCCAAGCCCGCGCTCCCGTGCTCGTTCGCGACCCTTTGTCTCCTCTGGGCCCTCACGTGCCGCCTTGACTACGATACCCCGCCGCATCAGTCGACCGGTGTCGCCGTCTTATATACTCGATGCAGGTCTTGGTAGGGCGTGGATGGGGGCAGCTGAAGAAGGGAACTCGACAGACCGGGGAGAGAACCAACCTCGGGGTTCGGCCCGAGAGAAGGACGCGGCCGAGGTTGCTGATTCCCGGCCAAACGCAAAGAGACAGCTGCACTTGACCGCCACGCACGGCGAGAATGGTGAGGATGACTTTGATGACGGGCGCGGGAATCGCGACGAGCTAAAACGGGTCAAGAGGTCGTATGACGGAAGCCCCATGCTTGCCTGTCCGTTTTACAAGCACGACCCGGCCAAGTACGGAGTCTCAAGAGTGTGTGCTGGCCCCGGGTGGACGACCACCCACCGAGTCAAGTGAGTCTGGTCCAAGCAACTTGCTACCCACCCCCAAGGTATTGATCATTTCCCGCAAAACCCAGAGAACATGTGTTTCGTCGCCATAGAAAATTAGGTCCCCAGTGTGATCGGTGCTTTGAGCGTTTCCGAAACGAAACTGATTTGCAGTCCCATCTGGTTCCTGTAACATGTGTCAAGCAAGAGGAGCCACCGGAGCATGAGGACGTGAATGTGCGCCAGGAGAAGGAGTTGAGGAAACGCAAACAGCGAGGGCTGAAGCAGACCGAGAAAGACCGGTGGGACGAAATGTACTCCATCCTGTTTCCCGATGAAAAGATTCCAAGTTGCTGTAAGCATGCGCAAGCTTGCCTGTCTTTGCTGGAGTTTCGCGGCTGACCCACACGGTTAGATTACCAAGATGCGCAGCCTGATGCTAGAAATGATGGTCTGGAGCGGCACGTGATGGCAACAGTGCCAAACGAAGTTGTGGCAAAACTACGCGACATGATGCCGAGCGCGGGCATGGAACAGGCCGTTCGTGATGCTGTGAAATTGAGCCTGGAGGCTGCTTTCCGTGACTTTCGGGAGCAACCGACAGAGCCTTGGGAGGACATGCAACCTCTGGTTCCTTTCGATCCACTCGACTCGGGTGATTTGGCGACCCAAGCACAGTTTGAGAATGATGCAACATTTGATTTCATGGGTGGTATTTTTGGGGACTCATCGTCGTGGATTGATCCGTCCTTGTTCAGGGATCCGCCACCAACGGAGGATTTCATTGCCTGGGCCACGCCAGATGCCGCCCCAGATGCCCACGGCAGCGATGAGAAAATGGCAAAGCTCGAGAAAACGGTACAGGTCGACGAATTAAACCCAGGGCCGAGCCAAAAAGACGCAAAATGATACTTTTTCTTGTGCGCGGACATGAATGCTTGGTCAGCGCTGCAACATATCCATTAACATACATCTACGCTGTAAATTGGGTGGCGAGCGAGGGTAAAAAGCCATGTATTAGCATTGCATTACTAGAATATCTGACCTCTTTATTCTTTTCTGCGGAACAAGGCATGGAGTGAATTTGACTGTTGTTTACTGTCGGCATAAATGCCAACAAGAGGGCATATGCATCCAACCACCCTACATCTCGTGACTTGATACCCTCACCACGGCAGTCAATTCATTCCTTCATAACCATCCGCGACCAACATCATCTGAATGTTTCTGGCCAAGTCGCGGCAGGTAATGGAGCCCTTGATGATGTAAAGCTTACCGTCCTTCTACATGCGTAGAAGCTCAAGCACTTGTTTCGATCATGACAGAATAATACCTTCAAAAAGAAACTGTGCATCAAACGACTCTTTTATTGTGTGTTTTTTCTTTCTTCACGTATCTCGGACTAATTTGCGATAGGAAGTCTAACTGGAATGAATTTCTATATTGCTATCGTTTCGTTTTGTCAACGAAAATAAGTACCCAACTCTAGAGGCCGAGTTACCGAGCTCAACTCGGATATGGCTGGCTGTTTTGGCGGCATTATGTCTATTGCTCCGTCGTAGTCCTTTTCCGCATACGCGGCGGCGGCCTCTTGCAGAAGCCTATTCTTCTGCTGCAACTGACGGCCGAAATAAAACAAGGCGCTGGCGATTAAGCAAGCTCCTATAGGAATACCAACCCCAAGCCCGATTGCCAAAGTATTATTCGGGGTCTTTTTGTCCGTCGCGGGTTCCGATGTCGTCGTCGCGGAGGCCTCGGCTGTTGAGGTTGTGGGCTGTGTCGTAGGCCCTGTGGTTGAATGCGAGGTCGAGGACATTGGTGTTGAGGTTGAGGACGAAGGGGGTTTCCAAATGGACTTGGCAACGGCTATCGTAAATAGGTTGGACGCTTTAGAGCAGCAATCAACAAGGTTGCCGCAGCATGCTTTCATGGTCGAGAAATCACCGCCCCCTTCGCAATCAAAGATGGTGGAGTATCCCGAATCTGAAAAAAAAAAAAAAGGAACACTACCTCTTAGGAAATGTTAAATGCCCCAAGACAAAGACTCTTACCCGCCTCGCAGTGCTTTTGACAGGGCTGCGACCAATTCTCATCCGTACACCCTTGCTGAGACCAAGCGTTGTTGTCGTGCGCATTGAGGCAGAGGTTATTTGAGGTGCAATAGTCGTCTTGGCTGCAGCAAATGCTTGTTTCGCTGTCTGGCTCACAAGGCAGTAGATCGTGGACGGCACTCCCGTTTATGGCATAGCAAGTCGCGGCCGCCGAAGCAGTCGCTGGGGAGAGGAGAAAATGACGAAGGATATTTCTTCATGGGAAGATGGGGCGCAAAATGAAAATTGATCATCGGATTAAGGGGACCCAGCCCTATGGTTATACCTCTTTTCATTTTCACTCTTTTGCCTCCCCATGTTGTTTCAGAGCGAGCGCTTAGCGGCAGACTCAGCAACTGCGCAGCACAACCTGATGAGCCGTCCAATTGCCTGACCCGAGGAACCGCCTCGCTTAAATTTAACTTGTGTTTCGCGAATCCTGGAGACCCGAAGCGGACCCGGGTGGGCTATGCAGATGCCGCTTGTTCTGTGATTGACCCGCGGTTAAATACCACGCAGGAGCTGAGCTAGCTGTGGATACGACCAACTGTCAGGCGTCGCAAGCTCTCTCTGGTGCCAAGAGTCTTGCGGTTCCAGCCGAGAGGGCCAAAAATAGTTGTGTACTGAGATGCTGCGTCGCAAGTTGGCCAGCACGTTTATAACATGGGCATGAATGTCAGATGTCCCGTGCCCACGATGTCAAAGGAAGCCCGCAAGGTTCATTTCAATTCAGGATTCTGGACAGATCAAGCCATTTAGCATAGTAGCTCGCTTGTCTCGTTTGCCTTATTTGTTTTCTTCTCTGTAGCGCTGTGTTTACTTTGTCAAGTGTTGGAAAGCGAGGGCCCGATCGCTATGGCGAATCGATGCTCTGTCCGACCATCTCGCTTTTCCTTCGAGCAGTGCATCATTTTAAATGATCAACTCGGTGAATCCCTTTGTGATTCCCATTATTCTCACAGAACCAACTAATAATGTGGAGCTTCCCTAAGCCAAGAATGTGTCTGTGTCTAAGCTGTTTTATAATGGTCATGAACGAGCTAAACATTGGCTGGTTTAATCCGAGGAGTTACGATTGACTCGTATGGACCAAGACCGAGCCTTGGTTCACTGACAAAACTTGTCACCTTTCAACATTTTAAGGAGGAAAAATGAACAAAAAATAAGGGCCATGGAGCGCCAGCCTAACCACCGATCACTGTGATTGACAAATGATGATGCACAACATACTCGAACTGTGCTTACAGTTGGCCTAGCAAATAAATGGAGTGGATATTTTGCCATCGCTTTCAATGGGAATAGGGCCCCGAGTATGTGAAGCCCAGTAAAGAAGAAATAACATCGATTAATCGAGACAGGTTGATTGAAAGCCTTGGTCTTAGATTCCAAGCGAACCGTGGTTTTCCTCATCCAACTACCCTATATCTTGTGGCCAGTTGTCCCCTCTTTTATAATTCATTCTCTCTGCTATTATCGCTGTTTTCAGCCTTATCCTCGTGAAGAACCGGAATAAACGCATACGCGCCCTCTTCGTCCTCGTTTAGATTCGGCTCCTCATGGCCATCGCTATAGCGATGGCCAGCGTCGTCCACATATTCCCCTTTCGCCGAGGCGCCACATCTGACTGGGCCGTCCAACCACTATCTCGGCGTCGTGCCCCGCCCTGTTTCACACCAGGCTCCAGCTCCCGATGTTGAATCTGATCTCAGCTTGATTCGGTTCTAAGTACAGAAGGAGATTTTGACTGGACTTCTGCACATGTCCGTTTGCCGCCAGCAGCTTATGTACTTCTCCGATGGGGTTATGTGGGTGTGAGCGAGGAGCTTTGGCCGAAATTATGAGGAGAGACACAATATCAAGTAGGAACAGCGGGTGAGGATAGTGCAAGGAATTCCCTTGCCGACGATGATCCGCACGCCCCAGAATCAGCATCAAGGAGGGAGCGGACAACCGGCCGGAAGGCACCTGGGACCGAAGAGCAATAGATGAGGGCACTGCGGCAGCCTCTAGGGTCTGTGTGCGAGGGGAAACTGTCACTTGCAAATGTTCAGCACATGCTGTACTGACTCCATGCATGGTCATTTGGTTACAATGCCTCGTCCCTTTAGAATGGGTTGGTATAAGAAGCTAATGAGACAGCCTAATTTTGGGCGATACAGAGATGTGATGGATTTGAGTTAATAAGTTGCTATTAAATTGGGGCTGGCGATTGGGGACCTAATGATTTGGAGATGGGGGAATCTGTTGGTATTATGAGACGAACCACAAGCGACAAGCGACCGGGCACAGGTTGCCGCTTTTGTGACCTCTTTGCTCACTGGCTTAACTTCGGCTCAGCTATTCATCAGTCCTTCATCAGCCCGCATCAGCCCGCATCAGCCCTGCTCACCTCTTTGACTGAGGAGCAGCCTGGTACTAGCTCTAGATCCCATTTCTTGGCCCTTAACCTCTGAGCATTTGCCCAGATCGACTCGGGACATCAATTAGGCTGACCCCAGGCTTGGCAGGGCTAAAGGGCGCTTATGGAATCAATTGTAACTGACTTTGCAGGCTAGCCTTGCAGTGCACATGGGGCAGAAAGCGGTGCAAACAGACGGAGCAATAGGCGTGCCCCGTGGTGCGCCAACGCCAAGCTAAGGCCTCTGCGTTCCATGTCCCTGCTAAAATACAAGCGGCAGTTGAATTGGCTTTGAGACCTCTCTCATTGCCGATATAGCCATTCTTCCGCTTTGATGGGCGTGTCTTTGCATCTCCGTCTGCTGATAGAAGACTCATCAATCTCTACAGGCTGGGACCAAAGTACTGACTGAGACCTGACCTATTATGCAGCAGCCGTGATGTCCTGTTGGCTCCAATTGACAAGTTGGTGCCCAACACTTTGACGTGTAGCGTGGCGTAACGGTGAGAGACAAAGTAGCAGTGCTAGACCAGTCTAGCCTGGCCAACAAATTTCTACACGCCTTCAGTGTCATCCGCTGGTTCCAATAGGATCTAAATATCAGCTTCACTACCTAAAAGGAGCTCAGCTATGACCCCGCAGCGTTGGTGGCTGCTCAGCCGCAGCAACGAACATGTTTAGCCGACCACCGCCACAACGCCAGGGCAGCCCTTGACAGCCACCAGGTCGTGAAAACGGCAAGTTCCGCACCTCTTAACAGGCGACAGTCCCCCAGATCCAAAATGCCAAGCTCTCTCCCATCTGTAGGATGAGGTTGAGTGGATACGTCTCTGCTTCGCCAAGAATTTCAATTTCAAAATGCACCTCCATTATCTCGTCTTCTTTTGCTTTGCTGCCCTGGCCCAGGCCAAACTCCGGGCTTGCAACTATTTCGCGCCCCGTGGTCCCAACACTGTAGATGGCCAGTGCGATGTCTTCCCCGGCTATCCACAGAACTTGGGTTCCCCCGAAAGCTCAAAGTTCACTGTTCTCTACACGACAAAATGGAAAAAGAGTGGAGGCAAGGCAAGCTTGACAGCTCCGGTTCTCCAAGACGCGCTCTCGAAAAGCATCAACTATTACAACAAGATTGCCTCACTTCCGCCGCAAATATTTGTCATTCTGACTGACGGAACGAGAGAGGATTACATGGATACATTCTATCCACTTGAACAGAAATCGTCTGTCAGAGTCGAGCCGCCTTGCCAAATCAGAAGCTTTCGCCTGTGGACCCAACTTGTAGCTGCGAATGCTGCACAGGCGATGCAAGTAATTGCACATGAGATGTACCACTGTGTTCAGGGGTGGTCCCAGCTGGGAAATCGAGGAGGGGGCATAGATTGGCTCCTGGACGGATCGGCCGATTACTTCAGCAACCTTGTCTACCCATCCATCAACTTTGAATGGGAGAATCCATATGAACCTAACCAGCCGATATATGATCAATCGTACGCTACCACTCTATTTTTTCAAGCCTTGGAGCAGAAGAAGATGACGCCGCTCCAAATTAACAAGTGGGTGCTGTCAACAAATCCAACAAAGGACGTGGCGGCAGAAAGAACTCGCCTTTCCAAACTTTCGGGATTTACGGATGACTTCTTCTTCTTCTCTGAGATATTCTCGCTCAGGACTATCAAAGACACCAGCGGAGTAATGATTCCCAATTTACCCCATATTGTAATGACTCACGTTCCACTCAAGCTAGACGCCTCTGGCAAGGTCGGGACCGCGACATTAGAAACCAAGCCGTTCACCATTGCCGTGTTCGAGCTCTCCATCGATCATGGTCAGACCGTCTTAATTTCCGCAACTGCCAATTCTCATCAGCGACTGGCTTACCGACGGCCCAGCGACGAAACCTGGACCGAGATGAAGAATGGCCCGGCCAAGGGACCTCAGCCAGCTCATGTCGTTAAATGCCAGGATGAGGGCGATACCGGAACCATTCTCGTCTTGTTCATTTCCACCGAGGATGCATCCAGCTCCAAGGCGAAAGTCACCATCACCCATCAGTCTTCGGACCCCAAATGCTCGTGCAAGAATTCACACGGAAGCCGGCGCCGAGCCCTTCAGAGCTGCCAAGTTTCATCCAGCGGCGGGTTCAGCCACTGGCCGGTGATCAATCCGAAGACCAGCGGCGGCTATTGCCCAGATGGCACTCACATAGGAGCTAGAGCGATATGGTGCTGTCCCAGTGGGACGGACCTGGACGAGACAGTCCAGTCAGAAATGACCATTTGCTGTCCGACTTGTAAGTTGCGCGACTTTTGATGCTGGGAACGTAGTAGCTAATTTTCACAGCGACGGATTGCAGCAAGGAAATCGTTCCCAACCACATGAGGTGCGCGGATCCAAGCTGGGTGCTGTGGTCAAGGGATTTCAGAGACATCGGGTGCTGCAAAGCAGGCTATGTGCCGAACGCTCTTCGATTCTGCGTGCAGGGAAGCAAGCCTGCGCCTAGATTTTCGACAGTATGTAACCCAAATTTGTACCGGTGGAATACCAAAAGCCTTTTCGAGATATTGGCTAACACATCTACAGATTCCACAAACTAGCGTGGCCACATCAATAGCGGCTGTGGTTTAACTACGGGACTTGGAGTAACATACAAGTAACCCGGAGCAAGACACCGGCCCGCGGCAGCTGAGGCATACTGTCACGTCAGGTTTAATATCACATATTCTCACTTTCATGTCCTTTAAGTCACGCAGCTTATCGGGACCACTCATTCCGCTCCCTTTATCTGAAGTGTTCAGAAAAGGGGAATCTCTCGCTAATGCAGTAACTGTATCCAAGAAGTGTGGTGCTTTTATCCGCTGTCGTATCATGATGTTTGCGACTGCTGTGATGAGCAATACCAGCGTTGATAAAACAAATATACAAAACCACAGCCTCCTTATGATATAAGTATCTTCTGTCAACTCTGCCCATGTTCCTGTACTGTTATACCACATCGCGTTGCGGTTCTCGACGGATGTACCATCTCCACCCGCCAGGACGCTAGCGTTATACGTGGCCATAATTACCGTATTCAGTGCTGTCGATAGCCTGGCTCCAAATACTTCCTGAGAAAGGTTTGTGTAGCAGAAAGACCCAGAAACCCCCTCTAAATTGGACATAAAGGTTGATGTTGGATCGTGAAGATATTTTTCCAATAGGCTACCTTCGGAATCGTGATAACTCGCCGTGGAGAAGGGCATTTCAAACAAGACTCCGCTCAAGGTTTGGCCGTAAGAAAAGGCTGTTCTATTTCCTGCGGTAGGGAACCCATGGGTGTGGGGTACCTTATCAGCACGGCAGGTGAGATCGTCGGAAGGACCGAGCTTTGTGTAGTTGGTACTGATATCTATGTAGGACGTACTGATGTCGCAGATGCGGAGAAAGCTTGTCCCCGGATATGTACTAATACAATCGCTACCAAAGATGAGTTGAAGCTTAGATGAAGGCTCAAAACTACCCTGTGATGAGTCGGGGCTATAGGGGTAATGTTTTTGAACGGAGTTATTGACAACGTCAAACCATATATTTGGACGAGCGCCATTTGCTCCAGCTCCAGCTTGAAACTTTAGGTGCTCGGAGCTTGTATTGTGCAGATATAGCATCATGGAGCCGGGCTTAACCTGATTTGCTCCATTAAACTCCCGCCCGCACGCTAAAGTTTGGTAGTGAGACTGAACCACATAGGTAGAGTTTCCGGCGCCGGAAAACGAACGGCTGCGGACTGGGATCCCAATGAGAGAAGCATACGGGACAACCATATCGGAGGGCACTGAAATCCATTGATTGGGGGTTTGAGCGTCGTATTGCGGCAATAGCTCTATGAACGGAATCCGAACATTTCGCCATGGGTCTCGTTCGCCATGGGTCTCGTTCGCCGAGGCGGGCCGCCTGTGGCTTCCCCCCCAATGTCTCCACAGCGCCAGCAAAATTGTCACTAGAGCCATTGGAGTGTGAGACCAAAATTTCCGATCTGTAAAAGGATGCCACGATAAAGTTTCGCATGCCGGATATGAGCTCATCAGCTGAATCCGCTCCGGCAAACACGCCAATGTCTCCCCTAGCGCCGTTGTACAGTAAATCGACATTTGAAATATTGCTTCCGAGGTAAGAAACCACGGGAATATCGGTAGTGTTCACATTTGGTCGCCTGCAAAGAGAGCGAAGAGTAGCTTGACCCCCCAAGGGGCTGAGAGACCACATTGCGACAACGCCTATGGTCTAAACACGGATAATCTTGATGGTCAAGATATTTTTCAAGGCTGCAGCGGTAGTTTAGCTCGCGAGGAGAAACTTGAGTTTTCCCACGGTGCAACCCCTTTCAGCACAGAACCGGGCAGTGGTTTTGAGGAGTGGCCCCATGACTGCAGCAAAGGAGATGGGCCAGAGTGTGGCGGCGGTTTGCAGAAGCTCAATTACAGCATCACCAAAAGGGCTCTGATTTGTACCTTGGACTTTCAAGACGAGAACTATAATCTCTATATCGATGTTAATACTTCAATTTCATTGTATGGGGACAGAATACCCACCGATGTAGGCCAAGGGTATCGTAATTAAGGTTGCTGATAAACCGACTCTCCAGAACCAAGAAGGGCCTGACTGTTCTAGAGTTTGAAATTGTTTCTCATCCGGGCTATGGCTGGGCATGCCTGCCATGAGGCTCTGCCTCTCGCATTCGGGTTTGCCACTCATTATTGCCAATCCAGTTCGGGGACTATACGTATATGATCAAATCGAGTCTTCTTTTCCTAAAAGAAACTAAAAGAAGTAGAGAATCTAGGCGGGAAGAATTGGCCGTCGCGGGTATTTTGAACCCTAATCTTGTCCTGGATTGAGCTTTGTCTCTCGCTGATCGGCTGAGCATACTGCACATTGCTGGGCCGGATGATGCTCGCGTGCGTCGGGCTGAAAAGTCCCACGCCCAACTACGCTCTTCACACAGCCCTGTTGGCCAACAGGACCTGTGGCTGAAAATAGATGGGATAAATAACGCAAAAATGGCTTGCAGCAGCAGTGCGCTGACATTGCACTTGTCAGCCGTGCTGTCCTGCTGTTGGGCTATGATAGGTAGCCTGTTAGGTTTGTGGCTGCTGTATCCCTGTCATTTGGCTCAGCTGTGTCTCGGTAACATTGATTAGATGGACATGGCTGGAATCCGCTCTGGTGCACCCCAAATCACTTTTCCACTCGATGTGCGCAGTTCACATGCAAATATACCTTCCATCCCCCAGATGCCGCTCCCTCATCACTTGTTCTTCCTCAATCAATTATCTCCCTATTCACTGGCCCTGGCTCTGGTAGGAGCATCTGTAAGCGTCCAAGGTTGAGCATTGCCTAATATCTGTATTCCTTTCTACACGTTCTCATACTGTAAATAATTCATTGCTTAAAATCTTACTCGCTATCATACCTACAAGAGGCAACAAGGTTATTGCACCCTGGTTGGAATACTTTGCTGTGTAATGCCGAAGACGTTAGGTCAAGCCGTAGTTCAGATACGGTTAAAATTTGGAGCTCCTTTAACAGCTTAGAAACGGTACTTAATGATTAAATCTTATAAAGTTGATTCAACGACGAAACAAGGTTAGTAAGTCTCACACAGCAGCAACCTAAATCTAGCATGCAAATAAATGAAGTAACCGAAATGATCGGACTTATCCGAGGTTCGTGTGCAAAGACTCACGGCAGTGACTTATTTGTGGCCGGCAAAATGCGCGACAAATTTGTACTCCTGCACGGAAATGCACATTGTCGGATTTCGGAGTTTGGCGTGTTGCAGTGCTGCAACGCCACCGAATGAAGGACGATCGTGGTTGGCCAGGGACCTGCAGTAGGCCCAATAAGGTAAGGTGCAGTTCTCGCTTGTGTTTGGCCGCTATTAACTCCGGCAGCCTCATGGAGACCTGGAACTCGTGGACCAAGGCCTATAAAGAGTACTTCAAACTGCTAGTTGATTGACCACACTTTTCTAACAATATTAACAACCGACAGCGGAAATCATGCCTCAGCTAATTTGGCTGGTCACAGCTACGACCTCTGGGCTTGGGGCTGCCCTTGTTGAGCATCTCATCGCTAGAGGAGACAAGGTTATTGCCACTGGCCGCAACGCAGAGGCACGACTAGGCCATTTGAAGTCGGAAAATGTCGCCGTTATTGACCTCGATGTCACGGCGCCTCGATCTGAAATTGATGCTCGAGTAAAAGAGGCTTGGGGAATTTGGGGGCGGGTTGACGTTCTCATGAACAATGCAGGAACTTCGGCACCGAAGAGCATTGAAGAAGCCGAGTACGTGTATCTCTCAATATTGCTTTCACTAGTGTCTGACCAGCATGCCCTGTAGTGATAGCTTCGTGGCCAACATTTTCAACGTCAATCTATTTGGCCCTCTCCACGTCACGCAAGCGATTTTGCCGTACTTTCGAGCCCAAAGGAGCGGCACTATTGCATTCACTGGCGCTGGTGTAGGATGGGGGCCGCTGCCTTTCCTCTCACACTATGCTGCCTCCAAAGCTGCTCTCCATGCTTTTGTCGAGGCGCTTGCAAAGGAGACACAGCCATTCGACGTCCGCTGTGTCATTTTTGAACCTGGTGGTTTTGCATCGCAACTTGGGATGCCCCGCGAGGGATCCAACGATGGGTTCGGAAAATATCAACCGGCAATCGCAGACTACGCCACTCTCTTTCAAGATGTGATGGAAACTTTTGCGACGGACATCATGCCGAGCATACCCGGAGATGTCAAAAGATTGGGGCAGCGAATCGCAGATTGCGTCCACCGTGATGGGTTGTTTGAGGGGCAGCCGTGGGTCATGCGAGTTATCCTTGGAAGCGACGCATTGGGTTTGATACGGCAGAAGTGCACCGAGCAATTGAAGCTTGCAAATGATGGGGAGGCGATAAGCCTCAGTACAGACAGAGACGGACATGACCATCAAGTCAGCCGGGGAATGCTAAAATTAACATCAATAATAGGGCCAAGTGAGTAATGGGAAAGTGCGCGGATGGATATAGAGACCGGAATGTACCGAGTAGGGGATTATCTGCCATCGGTGGCGGAGGAGACAGATTTTTAGAGGAAAAGAAAGGCTGTCATAGATACCTGCCGAGTGCAGAAGCACATTGGCATTCGAGGCCCTAATATCGCAGATCGCATTTAGGGTACTGTCGAACCGTATTATGCTGGTCATACTTGAGTCGGGAGATTTTCATGGTTTGTCAGCTGAAAGGGTCCAGCCGAAAATGGAAAATTTAACAATCCACAATGTCTTTTACTTTTCATTTCGTATATTGCAACAAGTCGAATTTGGCACCCTTGTGAATGAGATAAAATGAACCCCTTATTACTTAACATGGCCCTGACTTTGCCAAGACCGGTCGGCTCCAACACACGGCATGCATTGCCCGACTTCACAATGCCTATCAAATATACATTGGGAAATCAGGAAAACCACGCACCACAGCAAAAAGAGCACGCCCCAAGCACCCTCCACGTACACATAACCACCAACCTCCACCAATACTGTGATATCTTGGCAAAACAATGTCCGTCGAAACTCCTCAATAACAAAGCCCTAGAGCTTGAGAGACTTGTGAAATGTGTAGCTCCTAGCACCCTTGGCTGCCCCCTCCTTGTGACAAGGATACAGGCCAAATTGCTGAGGCTAACTGGGTCTCAAATTCGCCCTTCATTTCTCTACTTTCGAATTGTCTTTATCTTGCCGAAGGCAATGCTGTAGAGATAAGGAGCTGAAAACAGGGCATTGCTTGTGATGTAGATGAGCGATAGGGTGACTGGTTTAATGTAGGTGACGATTTCAAAACCCATCATTTCCAAAACTAAAGCCAGCGCGCAAACCCCCACAAGTTTCTTTGTGGGTATCAGAACTGACCTTCTGGCCCATTTTAAATCGAGACGGTTTTGAAAAAATGTCTTCATATGAAAGTCCAGAATCAGGCGGCCAGCTATCATCATTGCCAGAAAAGTCACAGGGGCCACTGAAAGCTTGAAGGAGTTTCGAAGAGGTGTCACACCCCAGTGTAGACAAACTATGGCGTGCAAGATGGGCGATGATAGCACAATGTATCGCGGAGTTCTGCCGGTTTTCAGCGCGGAGAGAAAAACGGCCTGTTTAGTTCGGTATTCTTTAGCTTATCTGTGTTCATTATATGGTCTTCTCTTGGTTCACTTACTTCAACCACAGCCTGAAAGATAGGTACCAGGCTGGCCCACGGGTATGGTATAAGAACTGATAGAAGGAGGCCGGCTGACCCCGTCACCAAAACCATGAAGCCAGCCCGCCTCCAGGGCACATCAAATACAGCCAAAACCTCGCTGTACTGTTTTAATGTTTTCTGGGGAAAGTGCTCAACCTGAAAGTTTTTGGAGGGCTCGAGTGCGTCCAGAGTGTATCCTAACAGCACATAAAGCAACACACCTATAGTCAGAGTCTCAAGCGGACGCTGCGAGAGGATTGAATCCTTTGTCGGGCCCCAGAATAGCGCACTAATTGACAACCCCGATGCAATGACCATGATCCGTATGGTTACGGCATAGTGAAACCGTTTGATGAGGTTGCGGTTGAAGTGGAGTGCAATAGCGAACGCGTCAATAAGTGCCATCAGGGCTAGGGAAAACCATATATCAACTGAGAAAGGTGTTAAAAAATCGACGTTCTTATTGGCCATGCCACCATGATCAACTGGATATGTTGACCCATTGATCAGAATGGAATTCAAGGCCATGATCGGGCTTTTTTCATACAAGGGTACTTGACCAACACTGGAGAACATTGGCAAGTACACCAAAACTGCAGCGTAGATGATGAAAGATACCGTTGCAACAAGCTCAAGGAGCCAAAAACGCAAAATACGGCGGTCTCTGAAATAGAAAGACAGGACAGATGGTGTTGGCTGTTCATTGAGTTGATTCTTCCCGCGGCATTGCAAGGGGCCTATGATATGTTAAAGTTCGAGGGCCATTTTTAAGGAGATACTTATTGGTTGATTACCAGCCTGGCTCGTTGCGAAAGTTCTCATATTGGCTTGTGGGATTAAGCAATGACAATATAATGTTGGAATAGAGGTTGTTTATCAAAGAATTTGCTTCTGTGGTCTTTAATTAACAATAGTAATGATAATAGTTCGTAAAGACACGGAAAGAAGAAGTTATTTGGAGAATGATGGATCGTTTTTTGAGGTGTTGATTTGGAATTAAGATCGAGGGGGGTCAAGAGGCCTCTTGTACCTGGTCCTAATCGTATGCGTCGCTACGAGGGATACCACGGCGTCAACTCGGACCATTAGGTTTGCTGACAAGAGAACATCAGCAAGCCAGAAAATCCCTCAACGGCACCTTTTATCAACCTACACTTGTGGGACAACCTTGTCGGATGGCTGCAGCTACAGCTGAGCTATGTCAGAGTGGCGAATGGTTTATTTTCCTCCCAATGGTAGCTCCAGTAAGCCGCTACGGAGGGTGATGGAGATTGATGATTGGTTCATCAAACATTTGGGGTACTCTTAGCCGTCATTGACAGTGAAAAGGGTTGTGAGCATGGATGAATAACCGGCTCAGCTTTATGTGAAAGGTTAGACAACTCTGTCAGACTAAAAGCATTGATTTCAGTAAGCCACTTTCTTGAGTCATGGGTATCAATGGTTGGGTTTCACAACTTGTCAGGCCTAATAAGCACTCACCTTCCAACAAAAGCCATGCAAGCTAATGCATGTAACACACCAGATCGCGCTCACGTAGCTGTGGCGAACTGCAGTGAATCAGGATGCGTATTTGGCTTGGTCCAAGATGGCTTGGCTAGTTAAAGTTCACCCTCCGCTAATCAGCAGCCAAATTGTAACCCAGACCTATCGCTTGGCATTGGACATCTCATGCTAGATCTCCACAGGAGTAGCAACTGGAAACACCTTTGTTCCCTCGAACACATCAATTGATCTCTTTGAACTCGCCACTGGGTTTGAACGATCTTGGGCTCGTCTAACAGGTATTCTCAGTCTCTCAAGCAAAGGACGATCGTATGGGCATCTAAGATGGGGGTGCTCACTATTCTTGCGCGAGCTCGCAAAAGTGGAGCACTGTGCAATGCTGAGCTGTTATTCCAGTATATGGTGGCATGACACTAATCAAGCTTTTTCTTTTTTTCAGCTCATAAACCTGTCAAATTGCTATTGGCCATGTTATGGCGGCACGGGATCACGATCCACCGTCCTGGTCTAGTTCTGTCAAACAGGATATAGGCCATCACATTACGCATCAGCCGAGTGTTACTTAACTTTTGCCACAACCATCAATATACCAATCATAAGTCCAATATCCACTACGCCACCATACTCATCAACAGATGCTGCTATCACAGCAGAATCCAGCACACCATACCTATTATCTGCAAGGTCACCGGTTCAAACCTAGCCAAAATTAGGCTCGGAGTAAAATACAGGCCAAGTGGAACGATTGTGCTATTGACCGCTCTACCATGTGGCAAGGGATAGGTCAGTGATTGCTCTGGCGGCAATTGTCGCGATACAGCTGGGACGGAAGGATTTCGCTCAGTTCATGGTTTTATGCAAAACGCAACATATTTGAACTAAAATAACATTAAATAAATAAATTAGACTTATGTATTATAGTAGTTCTTTTAGATTTTATCTGAACATCTCTAAATATCATTATGGTAGAAAATCATGGACTGAACGGAACTTTTCCGCCCCCACTGTATGTAACAACACATAAGCGCTCCTGCAAGGTTGATCAGACCTACAGAGCCGGCAAGGATATATTTAATCTGGCCGTAACACCAAGGGCCCCACTACACACAGAGCCGCCACAGCCTATCCCACAACACAATCTAACTCTTGAATGATTGTAGCAGAGGTACTTCTACACTGCACCTGTTACGCAATATCAATGCTGGCCAAAACAATTACAAATATCTAAAGGAAAATAAACCTAAAACACCCTACGAGATTATCTTTAGGTAATTGTATTTATTTAGGTACAATATTTATGTATTTTATGTACTTGGCATCATTCAACTATTAATTGCCAAAGACAAGGCTCCAAGAGAGCACACATCATCGCTTTCCCCAGATTGTACCAAGTGGATAGTACTTCCGTTGACATGCCGCAGGTTATCTGCTGTCTCGAGCAGCTGTTTCACAAGATACTTTGATTTGGAGTATGAGCCAGAAAGCAGAACGTTCTATGCAAACCGGTTAGATGAATCCATATTGGGTCAAGGTCTGACAACATACTGAGACTTTATAGCCTAGTCCATGGAGCTTGGTGATCGTTCCTGCTAGCATCTTCTTCACCATAGTTGTGCTGGAGGATAGGCACTGTAGAATCTCGGCGTTTGTAAACTTTAGCTGTCCATGTTGGAATCCCGGGAGGCTTCTGGGCATTTGGAAATCGGCAGCCCACTCCGTTCCATCATCTTCAAATCCGGGGGCGATGCGCTCTTGGAACTGATCGCAGCAGGACTTTATGATGCTCTCAGTTATAGCTGGATCGACTTTCCAGCGCAGCTGTCGGAGGGTGAGCTCCAACTGCTGCTCAACGAGCTTGGCGAACTCGGCCTGAGCATGCTTGTATCTGCCATATACTATCAGCCAGGAACTCCAGTATGTAATGAATCTGAATCATGTGCTTCGGAGAACTCCAGTCTTTTTGAGGTGATGTGAAAAAATGAAGGGGAGGATACTTACCCGGCCAATTCAGCCATATAAGAACAGGAGACATCCTGGACCTCGGCGTAATCATGCGAGGCAAGGTGCAAGATGTAGGGTGAACAATCCATCAGAGTTTCATCGCAGTTGAGAACCACAAGGACATGGGATGGAGTGTCTGGGTTTGGCTGACCGAAAGCGAGGGCTCCGCAGTCTATGTAGTACTGCACCACTGCAAGTGAGTGCGGGACGACTTTTGCGTGTTGCATGAGCGCACCCTCAGCCAATATCGACACGTAAGGGTCCCAAAATGCGCGGACCAAATAGTCAGGCACTGCAACAGCAAGACCTTCGAGCCTCAGGGACCGAAATGTCTCGAAAGGAGATGATGGCTGGCCTTGTCGCGACAGAGTCGCGATTGTATGCTCAATGTTATGCACATCTGCCTCGCATTGAGAGCGCATACTCCTCTCGTCGCTGAAAATTAAATGGCGTTCATGCTGCATCCTTGGACTAAACTCAGCTACCCAATTGCGTGGTTCTGGCATTTCGGCGGTAAATGAAGAGGTATCGGCAAGTGGTGACAGTGCGTGACTATGATATAGATGCATCTTTCGAGCGATCTTTTTCATCCTTCGGGAAGACGTTCTCGTAGGCAACGCCGAGGATTGAGTTATCTAGTGGCAAAGGTCAGCGGGTGCAATTCGCCTTGTGCTGCTGGCGTGTTTTATTGAGGGGCACATAAAATTGGGCACTTACTGGGAGGTTGCAAATCGTGACGGCTCGCTGCCCACTATTCAGGGCAATAGAGGTGGCTGCTTCAAACCGAACGTAAATGCCAAAGAAATGTGAATCTGCATCTGGATGTTTCCTTTGGACCGGTAGGAATTGGGAAGACAAGGACCCGAGAGGTTTTGCACCTCCAACATTCCCAATGTCCTTCTGAACGGTCCACCTCTTTTTAGATCTATGGACATGCGGCAAATCACGAGCGGCATCGACCCTTATGGTTGGGTGGAGGTAACTAGAAAACAGTGTGGAATATGTTAAAGGGCCCATGGTCGAGTGTCCCGCTCCGGCGTTGTATACATCCACCACCTCAAGGGTCGAACAAAACTCATCACCAAGCCCCTTGTTTACTTCTTCGATGAAGGTTTGCAGCGAGCCGTGACGCTTAATCTGAGACACTGAGTCATCCGGGAGCACTACAGGCCGAGGCCCTTGAGTTTCGTGATCGCTTTCAAAAAGCTGTTGATGAGACGTGGACCGCCAGAGAATTCGTTCAGACATTGTTCTGGAAAGTGCTCCCTCACCAGCCGCGTCGTGTTCTCCATCTTGAGAGTCACCCGCTGATATGTGGGGATTGCAGTCACAAGCTAGTCCTTGCCTACTTGCTGCTCTTTTGGAGGCGGCAGGGTTTGGTTGGGAACGGCTCCTCCTCAGCTGGCTATTCTCTCCATCGCGGAAAAGGCCGCTCAGGTTCTGATCTAGAGGAGATAATGTTGGTCCCGTCCTTTCAGAGTGACTCAGTTCATGTTTCTTTGGCGATACTGGCCTGGTCTGCCGACCAGGCGGCACGAGCATGAAGGCTGGACGTCGCAAGTCGGAGCTTTGTTCCTGAGTTGGCGATGTATAGCCGAAGCCGAGGCCCTGGACCGGTTCAAACCTAGCTGTTGTAGAAGTCTCAGTGCGTGGGTGCGCTTGAATGTACTCGCTCCACGGAAGCTGGATATCTGGCAGTGTCCCAGATGCCATGCCAGGCTCTGGGATGGAGCCAATTCGCACGACGAATTCTTTGCCTGTATCTGACTCGTACACCGCACCCCCACTTCTCTCGTCTTGTTCGGCTCGCTTGAATCCATCCGCTGAATTTTCAGGAACAAGATCCCTCCAGTTATCGGTCGCTTTTGGCGCTGATGGCGTCTGCTTGGAAGATGCGATCGGTTGGGGGCTGGTTGAAGACTCTAGCACGTAATCGGTGTCCTGGCTGCTCTGATCTCTTTTCCCAAAAGTCAACTCCATCAGGTTCTTGTGGTTGAGAAGGTACGATGTTGGAGATTCAACATTTTCCGGAGCTGGAGCCCAGCCTCGCGGTATGGAGTGAAGAATAGCTTCTGCCTCTAGGCCATCACCTCTCTTCTCGCAAACAGCAGCATAGACCCACAAACACTCCATATAGTCCTGGTTTCGTTTGCCAGCTATCTTTTTCTTGCCTCGAAGAACCGTTTTGCAGGTGTCATAGGCTTCGTTCAAGCGGCCGCCCTCAAGATGAGCCATAGCAATAGCTTGCAGCAAGTGAAATAGGGGAAGATTCGGGACCGACTTGGTTTTGGGGAGTGCCGATAGAATTTCGGAGGCATGGTCCCATTTCCCTTGCAGGCAACAACATAGCGCTAGTTGCATCTTCAGTTGTTTGAAGCCCATGCTGCTGTCGCCAGTTGATCGCTCGATGGCCATGTGTAACAATTGTTCCGCCTTACTATAATCCTTTGCAATGAAACTCGAGTATGCAAGGGCCTCAAGGTTTCGTAGCAAGTCGAGGGTGATATCGTCATCGTCATCGTCAGATTCTTCTTCTTCCGGCAACATCGCTTGAGTCTCATCTTTATTTTCATATCGCGACACATCCTCCGTAACTGAACTCGCAAGAGTCATCACGCTATCATCGTGACTTGAATCAGATGTGAATTCCGTCATGCTCTCTTCCGCGGAATCATTCATGGTCGACTGGTCATTCTTCCACCGTTCTATTTCTTCCCTCTTGTCGTTCGTAATTCTCCCAGAGTCGCTCCGGGTGTAGAGCATTGACCTACGATCGCTCTCTGCGTATTGTGTGTTGACTTCCGAACTTGCCTTACTGTGAAAGCTTTGGGCGGCATTAGCGAGATTCGTGAGATTCTTGTTCAGCCGGGCAGAAAACGGGTCGGAGTTTGCCTCCTGTCGATTTGCAACTCTCAAAGATTCATGGATAAGGACCTTCAATTGATGTAGTTCTTGAATTAAAATGTCCTGGGACACATTCTTTCGGATATTCACGAATCTAGAGCGCTCCCGGTTAGCATATATCCACGTCAGAGCAGAACAGAGTACAGGCGTGTTTGCTTACACGCTGACGACAGCCAAAGACATCTGTATGGTGCGGTTGGAATTGCGTATCTTGCTCATAAAGTCCTCAAATTCTTCCTTATAAAGCGCAAGCTTCAAATGCGTGTTCGGTTTTCTCAAGAGCCGAGGGAAATCGCGAGCACTTGATTCACTCTCTCCACAAACATCCAGAACTAGCCTCCTCAGCCCATCAATATTGGTTTCACAATCAGAAAGAGCGGTTTTGATCTGATCCCACATGTCATCGTCCAGATGTGCAAGTGCCAAAGCTTGTGATTGACATTGATGAACCATGTGCTCAACAGATTTGAGGAGATCAGTGAGCCGCTCAACGTCCTTAAACAGATTGGGTATTTTAGAATCAGCATTTTTTACTTCTTTGGCCAGCTCGAACAACCAGGCCGAAATCTGCAGGGTTTTCATTAGCCATTTTTCTACATGCTCTATCACAAAAGAGCAGGACTGTGAACAAGCCTCTGCTTCAACGCTCATGGGAGTAAAGAAAGCCATACCTTCTGTGTTGTCTTAGCGAGTGCCACTGCAGAAGCAGTTATGGAATGCGCATGCATCCTGTGTTTCAGCATGCAAGTAGTGAGAAAATATGACGCGGTTTGCTTCTGACAGAAATTACCTGTGGGAAAGAGAAATGGGCATTTGACGTGGCACCCCACAGCTGTGAATGGAGTGAGGTAAAAATGCTTGACGGAGCACGGGGGCAGTGGTCTGGATAAAACAGTGAGGGGCTTCTCAGCCTACTTCGGCGCACCATCTCACTCATGCGGCCTACCAAGCTAGTAGAATTCGCTTGCAGAGGTCACCAGCTTGATTCGTCGCAGCAGCGCAGCATGCAGACGTCGCCTAAAGCTGAACGGCAGCCCCCACACGCTCATCCTGTCAAGCGAATGGCCCACTAAATCGATGGGCGTACAAAAACACCTGAAAAAGATGACGTAGTTGGACATTTTACATATAAATCGAATTGGCGAAGTAAAAGCATCTTCTAAATTATTTTTCTTTGGCGTTCAGATCAACTGGCTTTATTTTCGGTGGCCAGATCTGACGGCTGACTGACCCCAGTGAGTCACTTCGAGATAAGCCAGATGCATAGCGTTGTCCTTGTGGGACAAGATTCATATAGCCAATGAAATTTAAGTTCAGGAATATTCGTTCGAACTCAAAGTTATGCAATTATTTATGTAGCAGTAAACGTCAAGTGTTCGACTTTGTACAAGGATTTGCCCTCCATTTACTCTATGCCATCAAATCATGCAACTTGTGGCCTAATTAGAACTGAGAGGTAAAACATGGGTAATCGCACCAAAAGATGTCATTTTACTACACGTGTGTTGACCTCTCCCTGACACAGGCGTGAAAAGAAGACATCTCCAACAGCACGCAGATGGCCCTTAGACTGAGTGCCCAGGTCACAAAAGGAACGTGTAGCACGACCTTTACGATAAGCCAGTCGAGAGTCATCACTCAGAAAAATGAGAGGTTTACCGCATTTACCTACAGTAAACGGAGTGAGTTTCCCGCCTATTCTAAACGTCTAAACCATAACAAGAATGACGAGATATAGGGTGGGTAATTTTCAGTGGGAGATTTCCAATCATGGACTCTGAAAAAGACCCACTCAGCCACACGGCTCGGATGTTTGAAAACAGGCCAAGGGCGGGCTGCGGAGTGGACACAGATGATCAACCACATCAGATTCATCGATTTAGCTGCATTCGGCACATGGGAAACACTGCTGATCCTGACTTTGCATCTCTCTTTCAAAGATCTCGGCCCAAAAGACTAGGTTGGGCTACTTGACAGCCATGTACAGGACCACTTTTTCTCCGGGTGGATATACGCCACAAACGTCTTAGCCCACCAGCCGAACGCCACGTAATTATGCGTCTTCAATTGACCGGGCCACGAAAGCAGTTGGGTAGCAAAGCAGCCTCCCGCTTACCGTCACCTGCCACCGCCTTGCCCTATCGTTTTTGCTGAACTCTCCCACGTAAATGTCGGTCTGGTCGACTCAGGCTCAGCCACGCACCAACCGTTCGTGGCCCAGCGTTATATACTCTTCAACCCATACCCTAACCAAAGTACCTTTGCCCCCGGTGATTCTGCGTATGCTCCGACTTTGATGAGTCTTGTGCGGTCTATTCTATGCTAATCGGGTGGTGTGCCTTGAACATCCATAGGTGCTGAAAATGGATTTCTATTATCCTTGTTATTGCGAGCACACATGCTCATACAAGCCCGCATATACATATGAATACCCACCGCCATACGCACACACTCCACCTGCCTACTGGATGCCAATGCCACCTCCACCACCACCAGCGTACCCGACCAGCTTTGCATATGTCTCGGTTTGTGGCTACCCATGTCTACCTTCGTATAAACCGGCCGTGCTAACTACATTACAGCCCATACTCTTGAAGTCCACACGAACACCCGAGGAGGGCTGGTGCTGGTTGCTGTGTTTTAAACGAAAATACTGGCGATACCTTGAACAAAGATTCGGCCCCAACACCCGCTATGAAATAAATACTCCTCGGGATGTCTTATTAGACTACGCCATTGCTCACCCACACATGGTGTCCTCCAGAAGCGACCTGGAGGAAGTGTGCACAGGGCCTAATTTGTCGCACATATCCACTGGAGGCTGCTGGTCGGCCTGGGACATACTTACAAGCTAATGATGGCCATTGAGACATAATGACGGGCTACGGCACGAAAAAGTACATGCGATGGAGAGAATGGTCCGGGAGGCCAATGACGTTCCCTTAACGAGAAGGATTATTTTCTATGTATATATACGGGCGATGTCTCGCTTTGAGTTGCCTGCACCAACTCCTACCATATCCAATCGGCGCTTTATTAATGTCGCATTTTCTAGACACCCAGCTGCCCAGTATTCGGATGAATGCTTTCCAATAATCTCCTCCAGCTCCTCCCGGCGATATGCACCGGCGACCGACCCCCAGGCCACTGCCAGCATTATATGTAGAAAGAGACCCCCAAAGGGTTGAAAATCGTAACATTCCGCGTACATCAGAATGACATCATCGCAAAATCTATGCGACTCCTGAACAAGGTGAAAATCCTGAACGAATGTCCTGCAAAGCCGATTTAGAATCATGACCATTATCAGAAGCTGCCCGTATCTTATCCGGTAAGAGACGCAAAGCCTCTTTGCCGCGAGTGGTGCGCCTGGTGCATCAGCAGCAGTTGCCATCCTATCCACATTGTAGCGGAGAAGAGGCTTCTCCATTCGCATGAAATCGTAAATGGCATGGATCCTTTGTATGTTTGCTTCCGGTTCTCTTAAAAACAAGAATACCTCTGGCCAAACCTGGAGGTCTGGTTCGCCTCGCTGATGTCTGTGTGGTCGTGGGCCGCTGAGCAGATCAATAATCTCCCACATCCATGGATCAAGTGCGACTTTGGGGTTTAATAAGCCCGCCCATATCTGTATGGAATGTGAGATGATTGTCAATTACGATCCGCTTGACTACTTACCACAAACTGACAGAGTCCGTAAAGGTGTCCAGGCGGAATTTCAGACAACTTCCCCTCATAAAAGGCATCGCGTAGTAAATACGTCATCGCTTCGCGGTGTTTTGCCGCTAGGCCCTGCTTCGGACTAATCCATTGCTAAGCGTCCATTCCCGATTAGCAACCACGCGCCGACTGTCCACGGGAAATTTACTTACCTCGCAAATGTAGACATTATAAACTGTTTGTATCTTGACAGCGACCGGCTCATCGGAGTGTTGCAAAGAGGCTCTCAATGCACTCAACGCATCAACGTATTTTGCGAGGGCCTTTATTTTCGGTTGGTGGTACTGTATCGCATTGTAGACTGTAACTAGGGCCGATGCGGAGATATCAAATGCGGGCCTCGGCCACTTCCCTTTTGAGCAACGAGGCATTGCCGAGGAAATGTGGTCAAGAGGGCGCACGTCGTGCTTGACATCTCCAATGCCGAGAATATAGATCCAAGGAGATGGGACTCGCACGTTGTTGCTTGGGTTTTGTATAAGAGTGGCCTGCTGGGCTAGGGTTTGGGGGGTCTCCGGTATGAACGTCCATCGTTTGGTGCCGCTTCCGACGCAGGGGATGCCAAGCCGCTTACATCTCCCGCAGATTGGCTGTCCTTTATCACACTACTGGTCATCAGCTTCCATCTCATTGGTCCGAGTCGATATTACACACCCCTTTCTTTCGCCTGCGACAGGCCTCGCAGCCCCGGCTTTTAGGAACGCCCGTCATGGTTGATGGCGAGAAATCGACGAGTTGGTGAGGAGTAGCTCATGCGGAGCCCTACGGGGCGAGGCTTGGTATTTATGGGATCGCGTAGCCTGCTAGGAAATTAATCACGATTGGAAAAATGGGGCACAGCCGAGCCATCCCCTGGCCCTAGTGCTGATCCTGATGGTGGCTGGTTCGTGTCGGGTGGTCAGCGCTGCTGATTCCGTGTGTCTGGTGTCAAGGCATATTTATGATCGCTAAATAGAATGTCTCGTGAAAAAGTTGCGATACGCTCAGTTGTGTGGTTTGATGCCTAGACCAGCTTATGGTTTTCATCATGACAAGCTGTATATGGGCCGACCGATGAATCAGCCCAACCGGGTGCTAAGATGCTAAAATGCAGAATGTGAAGATCAATGTTGTAAGATCCTTGATCGATTGGAATGGAAGAAAAGGTAGATTGTCCTTACATCTGGCACATATCAAATCACCAACCTAATGCTTATTAAATCGCAGCAAACTCGTTGTGTAGCCGACAGGTGACATTGACAAAGGGAGCATAGTGCCCAAACCCTGTTCTATTGCAAATCACTGCATATCCTTTGAGTGAGTGAGTCTAAAGGTGTTTCAGCCTAAATTATTTCCCCGTGATGCCCTTTTTCGGCATGATTCATTGTATAACGCGTCTCAAAAGCACTAGACACGACTGATCCGTACACGGCTCTTGCGCGTCTGCTCTCGCCTCCACATATGATCTAATGTATTCGCTGCTGGATGTTGGATCTTCAACTCAAAACAGTCTACACCACCAGTTCATTCTTTCTCAGACCGACAGTCAAGCAAGAACGCAGGTCCGCAGATTGCTAGAGTGTCACATTTCACAGCACCCAAAGTAGCTCTGGAATTCACAAGCACACGTTCGACGGATATTACTTCTCATATGAGATACCACTCGAAATTCCTGACCTCAAAATCATTCTAGTCTGCCTTGTAGTGTATGATTCAGTCATTGGTAGCGACTCGAGACCAAGGTGGTTGGTCGCGGATTCACAGTTAGGGCCGAAATTAGCCATGGTTATATAAGTGTGAGTTGAAGAAGATTCGGAGATGAGACGTGGGTGTTGCAACATGTTCTTGGGAGCTCTGAATGCGGAATAAAGAAACTATTGATGGCAGAATACCTGACTCTGGGCTGACAGCCTTGTAGGGCTGACGGTCATGTTTCTCTCCATGTAGTCAGCAACAGTACTGGACCCACCATTAGGAACATTGCGTCGTCGTACAGGCATATATCGGACAGTAAAGCTGGATTTTGATACGCTGTATTGAATATATTTGAGTCGATATTTCCAAACCAGATTCTCCTACTACCTCCTTTCTTGCATGGACACCTACTTTGAGAATGAATAAATTAAAAATAATACTCTTTGCGCCTTCTATCCTTAGACAGCCGTCTCCAGACACTTGAGTTTATGCTTCCACCGTATGTGGCCTCCCTGTCCTGAACACGCTAGGAATGAAGCCTGAGATGGGATTTCTTTTTCTGGGTGGGGAGAGAGGGGCATAGCTCAACCGCTAGCGCTAATCGCCTACTACACATGCCATACGTTGCCTGAAACTGGCTCAATCCGGGTATTCGGCATCACGCAGCGCTAATGTAGACATACAGCCTGAAAAAACTAACAACCAACAACCAACAACCTTTCCACGCAAGGACCCTTTGGCCTTGTTAATTTCTTCCTGTCCACCTTTAGCAGCGTCCGAGGACACTGAGACCCTTTCATAGCAGCTAAAGTTTACGTTCTTTTAATCCTGTTGCCCTTCCATCCTCCTCGCAAGTCCTGCTGTCAGAGTCAAGCAGCAAGGCTGTTCTAATGCCTCCTCTTTTCATTGACTAACATAATGAGCTTTCTATTATCGTTTCACAGCCGCCAGGCCACAATGCTCCGGATCAACTAAACAAATTACACTGACCCAGCAACCGAAACGCTCGTTGATATGTTTCTTCGACTTGGTGCCGATCCTTTTGCAGTAGACCACCAGGGCAAAAACGCTTTGCACCATCTTCTGGTCGAGGTATGCGGCAGCCATAACGGAAACAACGACCAGTTACCGGTCATCCGTCGTACGCTACGCATCTACGCGAGCAAGTACCCTTCTCTGGTGAACCAATCGGACAAACACGGTATAACCCCATTACACGCGGCTCTCCATCGAATGCGCAATCATCCGTATAGTAGATTGGGCAAAGAAATGGCAGAATATGAGGGCAGTGTGCGAGAGATGCTTACCGCCGGCGCTGATCCACGGAAAAACGATCGTAAAAGGAATACTGTCCTGCATTACCTAGCTGACGATTACTTGACCGGCATCGACTACTGTTCAGGAAGACGCCAACTTTTCTACGAACTTTTGGATAAGGGAGGATGCTGCGAAGATATTAACTCACCAAATAACGCAAGGAAAACGGTCGCGGAATTGATCCTTAATGAAAATGGTCGTTTAGAAGACGTGTTCGGAACCACACACCAAAGGGAGAGGGGTGAAGACATAGACGAGGAGGTATTCAACAAGTTGCACGAGACTGGTGTTGACTGGAAAGTCAAGACATCGGATGGAAGCACATTGCTCCATCTTGCTGCGCGATCGGGACTGAGGGAAGAGCGATTGATAGAGAGATGCAGATATTTGATTCGGAAGGGGCTGGACGTCAAGGCCAAGGACGTGCAGGGTATGACTGTGAGAGAAGCGGCGGTTGAGGGAGCATTGAATAAAACATTGTTGTATAGAGCGCTCGCTTAGTTTGAAATGGGCGATATTGATTACAACCTAGAATCACCGTAGGTTATAGTTTTCTGTCGTTGAATTGAGTTTTGTACGCTTTCGCATCGAGTATGAATGAACCAGATAACCTAAGGATGGGCTGATGAGCTTAGTATGTATACAATATGGACAATCAGCTTGCGCTGAATTCAAGACTAGCTGCGGGTAGAAATAAGAATAAGTTAAAGTTTAAAGCCCTTTCCTGTCTGTCATCAACCTTTAGTCAACTCATAAATTGATATCTAAAGCATCACCAGGTAAAATGTCTTGGTCAGCATCTGCTCGTTTAATCATCCCAAACCAAACTAAGGCGTTGCGTTATCTAGTGTGGAAAGTATTGCACGCATGGGAAGCTGGTTCAATTTTCCTCTTGTAGAATGAGACATAGAAGCCATTGGGCCTAGCCTAAGGCTCCAAACTTGAACGGTTCTTAAAATTTAACGAATTTAGGCACTATCACGGCAATTTAGCATCGGCAAGAGGCTCCACATCGTTCTCCTCAAGATCTCCACTTGGTCGAAGGAACATTTTTGAATTCTCCACCCGGACCGCCCAATAACGACATTAGCCCATTGGTTTCGTGGTCTAACGGTTATGACTGCGGATTCTGATTCCGCCAGCGAGGGTTCGACTCCCTCCGAGACCTTATTTTTTGACTTGAGGCCTTTCCAGATTGCATCCGAAATGTTGTTCGAAGGAGTTCAGCCTTTTCCATTTTTGGCCAGTTGGCACGGCCCTAGCCTAAAAATGAGCAAAATAAGCCTGCAGATTGGCAACCACCCTGTGCCTCTCGGTTTTCCGGCCTTTTGGTCTCATCCAGCTGTAACATTTCAGGTCGGGTCTGCAGAGGCTAATCGTAAGTTCGTAATCCTTAGGCCATTGAGCCGCTGAAGATGTGATGACCGGTGCCGGTTCGCATATGAACCATGGTCGCAATTTACATATAAACTTCTGCAACAGAGATCAGCATCTAATTATATGGCCGTGATTGCCGAGGTCGATTATTGCGATGGCTGGGCTGCTCAAGCAAATGACTAACGCAGCTATTGGTATATTGCACCCAGCTTTTAACTAGGGAAAGAGGAGTAAACTCTTGCAATTGGTATAGTGGATCTTGCGGCAACTATTCTATTATTAGAGGCAGATTCAATAGCTCAATTGGGTTGAAGTTTAGCCAGGGTCGGTAATTGACGCCTTGATTGTCCGGCAGGTATTATCCTCGGACAGGTCACAGCGGCAGTCGTTGATTGAGGTAAAGCTGACATGGTCATACATATTGATTCCTTCATTAGAGAGCTGTGGGGAATCGATAATAAATTAAAAATATATTACATTGTAATTTTTACAACCAAACCTATTGTTGAACCCTATTTGTATGCCACCTCTGTGGCCTGGTTCCTGGATCATCCGGTTGAGCCTACGGCTTGTTTTTTTTTACTAGAAATAAATTACATTGTAAATTTACAGCGTTAGATTCCGTGAGTCATTGATGTCACTCGAGGTTACTTTGTTTCTTCCTTGGTCATGTGGGGCGGGCTACGGAGATGGAGGCTTCTCACAGTCAAAGGGAGCATTCGTTTTGCACGAGTCAGATGGATAGAGGTGCTATAATCTGATAGAGGAGAATGTGAGAAGACTTCTTGGGCAATATACTGCTTCAGTTTAATTCTATCTGATTAGAAGGCTTTGAAGAAGGTAAAGAACTGCTACTCTAAAGCGGAGGTTGAAGGGAATTTGGGCCCTATGAACAGAAAAAGTGCTCCGGAAATGGCAGAGCGGCACTGAGAAAAAATAGCGAAAGCGAGTCCTACAGTGCAACCAAATGTTACTACACATGAGAAGTTGAACTTCACGAGGTTCCCAAAATTGCCGGAGTTTAGCATGTATCTATTCTAGAAGAATTGGAATTGACTATAATCTCCTGGAAATTTTAAATCAATCATGAAAAGCAGCTATGGATGGTTGTATAAACACTACAACGATGAGAATGAAGCCAAGATAAAAGACTGTGAGTCCCTTCACAGAATCCCTTCTGGAACTCACTCTATCGAGGAGTGGTGGTTATTTAAGAGTACGTCCTATATGATAGGAGATGTGTAGAACGGTACAGTTGGTGGCAAGACTCCCTCAAAGCAGCCTTCCCTGATACTGAAGCAAGCCATGGAACGACCGGTAGCGACTGGACTGCAGCATTCTGCAATAGGATTTGAAATTCGACAACGATGGGAGTTGTTGCATCCCGCTTTTGGCGACAACGGCTCCAGTTGGATATCAAGGAGAGTTTGTGGAACTTCAGCCACAGTCACTCGTGCAATGATGGCAATCCGAGTCTAGATCTTTGACCAACGCAGAAGCACCGCGGCAGCAATAACTGGCAGCACACTCACCAACTCCCCCAGTCCCGCAAACTCTGGAGGAATCCTCGCGTTGACAAAGGCACCAGCGGCAAGAAGAACTGCAAAGGTGTTGTACACGAAACTCCACCCAAAGTTGAACTTGATGCGGCGGACGGATGTCCGACTCGCGTTCATCATGGTGAGAATACCATCCAGGGAAGGACGCATGAGGACAACATCCGCAGCGGACTGCGCGATGTCTGTGCCTTCATTCATATGGACGCCAATGGTAGCCTGCGCGAGAGCAACGGCATCGTTCGTGCCGTCGCCGCAGAAAACCACAACCGGCTTCTTTCGATCTACGGCATTGCCAAGGAGAGTCTGGATGTAATTCTTCTTGTCAATAGGTGAGCTTCGAGAGCGCACATTGTCACTAGGAATTTTAAGCTTGGATGCCAAGGTCCGAACGGCTCCGTCATCGTCGCCAGAAACCACATGTACCGAGATACCATGCTTCTGCAAGGTTTCAACTGTTTCCGCAGCATCAGCTCGGAGTTCGTCCTCAAGTCCATAGACTGCCTTCAGCTCATTGTCGATCGTGAAGCAGAGCACAGTGCAGCCTTGAAGAAGCATCGGCTGAACGAGTTCATGGTCTGACAGATTCAGCCAGCGAGAGTTGCCAGCTCGAAGTTTCTGACCCCCCAGTGTGGCCTCGACACCTTTACCAGTCAAGCTTTGCGGCTCAGGCACAGTCGAAGGCATGACTCCGATGTCCTTGAGGTGGGCAGCTACAGCAACTGAAACCGGGTGTCGACTGTTTTCGACCAGACCCAGAAGAAGTGGAAGTTTGCCCTCATCGAAGCACTCGTTTCCAACAACGGAGAGCCTTCCTCGAGTCAAAGTTCCCGTCTTGTCAAACACAATGTGCGAAGTCTTATGCGCCATTTCAATAGCGTCCGCTGACTTGAAGATGACACCCCGTTCCGCTGCGACTCCGCTGGTAATCACAATGACCATCGGAACAGCCAATCCAATTGCACATGGGCAAGAGACGATCAGAACAGTGATGGCGTAGGTGATGGCCTGGATGGTAGCTTCGGATCCTCCATAACCACGGACAGCTATGCCCACTACGACCCAGATGATAAACGTGATGATCGTCAATGCCACCACCACGGGGACAAAGTAGGATGCTACCCGATCTGCCAGGTCCTGTAACTTTGGCTTCGACAGCTTGGCCTCGTCAACCATCGCAGCAATGGCGTGGATGGTATTGTCACCAGGCAGACGGTTCAGCCGAACCGTCATGACTCCGGGTCCATTGATAGTTCCAGCAATCACCACCGATTTAGGATGCTTCTCCACTAGTCTGGATTCACCCGTGAGCATAGACTCATCGACCTCAGAAGACCCCGTGACAACGGTGCCGTCGGTCGGAATCCTGGTGTCTGGAAGAACCTTGAATGCGTCGCCATATTGAAGAAGTCGGGCGTCGATCTCACGTTCTGTTCCACTTTCTTTGTCGATAAGTATGGCTACCGATGCCTGGAGTGACCGGATAGAAATAGACTCAACAGCTCTGTGACGGGCAAGAGCTGCAATCCATCGGCCAACCATGATCAGAGTGACCAAGAGCATGCTCGTTTCAAAGAACTGTCCAGTTGAAAGGGGCTTTCCTGCGACGAAGTATCCGAAAGAGACCACAGAGAAGATGTAAGCAGCACTGGTACTCAAGACGATCAAGAGGTCCATCTCGATAACTCTGGAGAAAACAAGCGCCTTCAAAGCCTTAGGGTAGAAAGGTCCTGCGATGACAAATTGAACGATGGTTGCCAACGCGAGTGACGCCGAGGAATAGGCCAACTCCCGCTCGGGAAGAGGAGCCCATGCCATGACAAGAACAGGAATCGTCAAGACAGCGGAGAGAAGGGTCATGTAACCAACATGACGAACATGGTTGCTTCCAGCCTCCAGTGAAGGATCCCGACGGGGCGGAGCAAGTCCAATTGGGGGACCCCAGATCTTCTCGGTGAGGTCTCGTGCTCCCACAATCTTTGGATCAAAGGCAACTCGTACGGTCTGCTTGTCTACAAGCGCCATATCAACGACACCTTCTGGCCATTTCTGATTCATAAATGTTGAGGTTCCATCGGGCATGATAAGATACAGGCTGGATCCCTGGTTCTGAACCCTTTCACACTTGAATTCGGTTGTTCGCTCCAGATGTTTCACGACTTCTTCCACGGAGCCGAGGCGAAGGTCGATGTTGAACTCAGCTCGTGAGAGAACCAGGCTCGTCCTCAGGTCCTTGACAGCGGGAACTACGGCGAGAGTTCGATTAAGCTTTGTCTCGCAGCCAGTACAAGTCATGCCGGAAATGCTGAGAACAACATGCTCCTTGCCGGTACCCTGGTTCTCCACGTCGGCGATAGCCTGAGTCGGGGCTTTCTCAACCTCGAACCCGTGATTAGGCGCAGTGGAGGAGCAGCAGGCATCGGTGCAAGGGCCCTGCGAGCTGATAGATCCCTTTTCCGAGCAGCAAGAGTTCGCACAACTAGTCGTTGGAGGTTTGGAGATATTCTGCTTAGGTGACTTGCAGCAAGAACCAGCGCAAGCAGCATCAAGGGTCTCTTTGACAACAGCAATCTCAGCTGTACTGCAACAGGATCCTGCATCTCCACTGGGCGGAGGCTCAACAACGGACTTGACCTTCGTATACCATGAATCCGCAGCGATGCTTTTGCCGTTGACACATTTGGCCTCGAGGTAGCCAGCCTTGGGAGGGGATTCTTCGAAACGCTCAGTCTCAGAGGAGCAAGAGTCAAAGCGTCCAATGTTGGAGACATGCGGCTTGGTAGGTTTGTCGGGGGAGCAGCATGATTGGGCACAAATTTCCTGGGTGGATAGAACCTTGACAGTGTTGTCAGGGGAGCAGGAGCCGGGGCAGTTGCACTTTGCTGTAGCTTCTTTGGCTAGCATCTTGTCCTTCGCACAGCAAGATCCAGAAGTTTTGATGTCAGCTACAGCTTTGAGGATGGGCTTGGCCCTTGAGCAGCATGAATCCGCGCAGCTGGTCTCGAGGGGAAGCTCCTTGACAGGCTTCTCCTCCGAGCAGCAAGACTTGGGGCATTTGCCCTTGATGGGAGGCTTTTTGGCGGGCTTGTCCTTGGAGCAACAAGAGCCTGCACAGGTAGCCGTAGATGACTTCTTGGCGGATTTAACGCTTTCGCCAGACCCCTTGCGCAAGCGAAGGCGATTTTGCGCAGCCTGGTCCTGCGTGGCAGAGCCGCTGCCGCCGCTAGGGTCCGGTGAATTATGAAGGAAAGGAGCAGAGGATTTCTTGGAGTACTGCTTCCGATCCAACGAATGGCGCTCGCGAATTTCACAGCAGGTTTGCTGGCCAAGAGCAATGAGAGAACGGCAGATGCATCCCAGAGCCTGGAGAGTGGCGCCATAGCGGTCGAGGGCAGAGGTCGTATGCTGGCTGCATGCCTTGCCGTTGGCAGCACCACTGCAAGCTGAGACCAGTTAGCAATCTCGAATGGCTTTCTGCAAGCGCGGCTACTCACTCTTTGTCTGGGCGTTTGCTCCGGGGGCAGCGACGGCACTCATCTCGCATTCCCGCACAGCCAAGCGGTCAAGGCAAGAGGAGTCGCAACACGGGCTTATCTTGCCACGACAGCAATGAGGCGCGTCAGTATCATCCTGGGATTCCTCTTCCGCGCATTTGCCAGAGGAGCAGCAATTGTCTAGGTTCTCCTGGTTGGGCTCTCCCTGACCCGGGTCCTTGGTCTCGGGACGCTCGGCATCGCTGTCGCCGCCATCGCAACAAGAATCCTGGCAATTGCTCGCCTCCCCCATTGGAGCTGCGATTGGTGCAGCAACTGGCTCAGGGGCTGGAGCTGGTGGGCCGCAACAGTCGCATCCCATTTTTGAAGCACTTTTTTGGCTTTTCTGTCCGAATTTCGTGAGTTGGGGTTGAGATTGTGTTGAAAATTGATGAACCTCTGTCTTGAAATCCCCGAAGAGAGTCGAATGGCACTTGGAGTGCCATTCGCCTCTTTGGGAATAGCGTATCATGTGAGACCCATACATGTGCAGTTGTGGGACCCCACGCTGAGGGGCGATTTAAGGGGATATCTTTATGCCCTTAAACCATTGACTTTTACATGTCACAATCCCCCAAATGGGAAATAAATCTAACTGGCTTCCTCCAGATCAAGACCGTTGTTCTCAAATACCAGACAGACTCGTATAGTAGGCGCGGTCGAGGCTGTCGCGGGAGCGACACATCGTAACTCCGATGTCTGGATCGGCTGCATGCATGGAATGGTTTGCCACTACCACGAAGGCACCTTCCTGAACACATACCAATACAGTTGAGCGGTACTTTTGTTTGGTGCAAATGGTTGCAGAAGGCAGAGATATTTAGCAAGCAAGGTATCGTATCAACCACACAACACAAAATTTGGTATAGAGTATTTTTGAATCCAATTATGTGACAAGATTAGCGTTAATACTTGTTCGGTTTCTTGAAATTTATATTGTACTTTTCTGATGTCTTTGTTTGCTAAAGTGAATGTGGCGGAGTACATGGATGCAGCTATAACAAACTCCAAGGGATAGAACAGTATAACAGAGCGCCCTTAGAAGCTGTTATCCACGCTTATAATTTAAACTAGTGCGATTATTGACTTATATTTTAGCCTAACGGAATGGAATGTTGGGTAGAGGAAGCCGGATCCTTACAAAAGCGGTGTCCTCTTGGTTCTGAAACAAAAGCAATCTCCCAGAGATGGACGCCGGACAGTTCAGAGAAGAATGTGTCTGGTATAGCACGTGTCTAGAACATTTATGTGTGAGGATTTTTGTTGTTGACGATGTCTTAAATAATGCACAGACGTCAAGGCTCGGTCACCATGAGCCCTGCTAAACTGGCCACCAGGCATCAGACGGTTGAAGCTTTTCTAAAAGCAATCCACGGACGTGAGCAGAGCCAAGTTAGAGTGGTTTCAAGAAGAAGGTTAAATCAATCCTTCAGAAAAGGATTCTTAAGTAGATTATTTAGAAGAGTATAGATGTGAGATGTCATTGGCGAGTTGCATTGGGCAACACGTGTGCTAAGCAATTAAGCTGATGACATAGATCAGCCGTTGAATGAAATTGATTCGCCCATACCTTTCATGTTAGAGACGATCTCTGCGTATCTAGTGCTCGTCTCTGGATAGTTTTATGCCAAAAATTGCCGTGGAGACGAGACGGTACTTTGACCAGAAGTAGCAAATGGCTTAGTCGTTGGGTCAAACTCTGCGGCAAGCTAAGCGGCTCTCCACAAACCAAGACTAGCACCAAAGCAACCATGTACATTACATTCCAGTACATTCCCAATTTGGAATAGGAATACAAACTGTATCATTGAAAGGCTCATCACCGGTAAATGACGGATGATATACAATATTGATGCGGAAACAGCAAGATAACTTCGATATGAGCCTTGATCCTAAAGTCGCACTGGATTACAAAGCCAGGACCGCCCGGCAATTTTGATAATTAGGCGCCGCCATAGCATAGGATTTCTGATTTTCACAACATCTTTTAATTTCGAGACTAGAGGGACATGATCAACGAGATCTACCTGTAGTTGGATATGTGGCATCGAAAGACGTCACTAGCTCTAATGTTGAGTTTTCGACACGCCCTTAAATCGCGACAGCGCCCACGTTACTTCAAACCCGTAGGTGTTCCTTCCTCATTTTTAATTTCAGTGGCCGGTCCCACTGCGCAGCGACGGCTGTCTAGAATAATAATTCATCACGACATTATGTCTCGAACCTTATAGCACGAGATACCAACATGGGCAGACCACCCAAACCGGCAGAGACCCTGGTATGAAGCACAAGGTAAAATGAATGGACTCTCTAGGCTGACCTAGTAACCGGCAGGCGGTAATATTTTTTCTCCTCGGGATTGCCACTGTTGCAATCGCTGCTCGTCTCTATCTGCGCCTCGGCATCCAGAAACGAAGACTTTTGTCGGGAGATTTACTCATATGCGCCGCATGGTGCGCTGGCTGCGCCGCCAGCTTGACGAATATTCGCCTTTACCAAATCGGTGCACTTGATCCCGGGATTGTGACCAACATCTCAGACTATGAAGGGAAGGTTACAATCATTTCCGAGATCATAAAGGCAGGCACATATCCCTTTCTGAATCTGTTCAAACGCAAAAGTGAATAACCGTGGCATCGCTCACAAATAGACCGTCTGGCTGATTCATATCCCATTCTTCACCACGACACATTTATGCAAGGCAGCGCTTCTATCGGCTTACTCGCCAATGTTTACGGAATTGATGCCAAAGCGACGAATTGTCTTGAAACTCATGATTGTGTACCTTGCAATCGCCTACATAGTCGTTATTTGTATGGCTCTCTTTATTTGTGTACCCCTAGAATCTGTCTGGTGAGTATGCCCAAATCTCACAACTGCGACAGCAGTGTTGCAGCTCATCGCTAAGACTGCGCGGCCAGGAGCATCAGCGCCAGAAGATGTGGGAGTGTCGCAATGGGCCATTTCTTCCAAGTCTCTTGGCTTCTGAACCTCATAGGCGACGTGTTCAGTAAGACAATTACAATTGATTGCCGCCGATTGATACTGACTTTGACAGCTTTTTTGCTGCCGTGGTTAATACTGCCGGGTTTGGAACTAGGATATAGACTCAGAGCCGGCATCTATTTTACCTTTGTGCTTGGATTGATTACGATAGTATTCTCAATACTTCGTTTTGTTTCCATCAAGCAATCTTCCAACGTTGAAAATGGTGCATCCATTGGCGTTATCAGTACGTATCACATTGACTTGTCTGGTTGGACAGTTCTTTAACGCGGGCAGTACTTTGGACCTTTGTCGAGTGCAATCTAGGTCTTCTTATCGCATGCCTACCATCACTTGGACCATATTTCAACCTCCAACGATATCGAAACGATCGGACGCCGAAAGAAGATTCCGAAAAAGCAACACCTAGTAGCGGGAGAATAGGGCCACAAATAGAGGCCACATGGACCAACAACAGGGAAAGTGTGGCTACAAAATCTTCAACGTTGAGGGATAAAACTTGGGACAATTCAGTGTCTGATGGAAAGAGGAATAGCAGCACGGTCTCTTTGACCAACATTGACCAAAAGAGTGATGAAGCGTCGCCCCATAGATAATCTGATAGAAATAAGAGAAAATGCTTCAACTACTTAGATGGTGTGAGCTGTGTCATCTCTGTACAATTCTCAGATCCAAGAGTATACATGTGCCAGCATTCATTTGTACAAGCCTAGAATTTCCCCGACTACGCTTCTATAAATACCACTAGGATCAAATTTCTCCCTTACGGTCTTAAAACGGGCAAGATGCTGCTACGGTTAGCAACTTAGTCTCATCTAACGGCGCGTTGCATACCTCGGGATCTAAATTCTTAACGGCTCTCTGGAAAACATCTCGAGTGTTCTTTGTCCAGTGAGGCCGGCAAGGGAATTCATCTACCAATGTATTCACGAGGTTGATGTCTGCTCTGTCAGCATTTCCCACTCTGTTCATATTCCCAACAAACTTACAAAATTCTTCATTATATCGCTTGTGGTCGCCAACTGTTGGTCGATACGAAGGAAAGTCAAACATGATGGCTCCCTTGCTCCAATCCTGGCCATCGGCTGTATCATACGTTGACTGACCCAGGAAATCGTAATGCGCCTTGCTAAACTTAATATTGATCCCGCTTCTGTATGTCGAAGTCATGAAGATCAACTTCTTTGCCTCAGCATCGAAGAGCTCGCGAACTCTCTTGAGCATCTCATTTGCTCGCGTCACAGGAAATGCGAGCTCCAGCGTGTATCCGCGGAGGTCATAATCCCATTCCGGCTTTTGGTCGGGATACAACCCTCCTATGAGGACGTCGTAATTGTAGCCGTACACTGGCCATTCTGTGATCTCTTTATTTGTAGACTTGTCGCGGAAATTGGGCTTGTCCCATAGACCGAAAAAGATTTCCTCGGCGATCCAGTTGGAGGATGGGAGATACTTCCCGCTGTCAAGAAGAGTGCGTGCTGCAACAGCTTCAATTTCAGAAACGGAAAAGGTAGATTGGAAACCCTCCTGGCTATTCTCTTCTACTGAGACAGAGTCATAATAACGCCAGTGGAACTTGCGTTTGTATGGCCACCACTTCGGTTGCATCAGAGCTGTTCCTTCAAAAGATGCGAGTACATACCCAGAAATTGGCTGTAAGATATGGAGAGATCATTCCGTAAATATCTCCATCAAGCACATCATCTTCTTCGAGTCTAGCTCGGATTAGACGCATAAAGCCCTCCAGAGATCTCTTCGGACTTACGTTTTCTGCATGGCCCACACTTTTGTCTCTGGGAACACCTGCATCTTGATCCTCGCGATGATCCCCAAAAGCCCAAGTGATGTGGAAGCAGCCAGCCAATCGTCATCCGATTCATCGCGCTCGATGTGTCGAATTTCTCCCTTGCCGTCAATAATGTCAATGGCTAGTGCCCCTCCGATTACTGCTGCGTCTTCTCTGAGGGATGATCGGTGTGCTCCCATGGCAATGCTTCCTCCCAGACTGATGTTCCAATTGACCAAGCCAGTACCAATGTTGGCGCCATTGTCGTGAAGGTATTCCGCTAGCTGGAAAAAGGTGACACCGGCCTCTACCATGACCGTTCCCGCATCAAGGTCCAAGTCCGAAATTTTATTCACATACTCAGTGCGAATGATGACTGTCTCATCATCAGAGCACTGGGTATCATACCACATATGCCCTTTTGCTGCGGCACGGACCTGCAGTCCCTTGCTGGCTGCGTCTTTTACCAAGTCTACAATATCATCGACGCTCTTTGCATCATAAACGTTCGTAACATTATAGCATGAAGGGTGGCCTTCCCCATCAAAAGTATTGTATTCGAAAGAAAGGGAAAGGCCACAAAAGGCGGCAAAAGCCAAAATGTAGCACAAGAAATACATGGTTCCGGATAAATAGGGAAGGTTGCTTCTGACATTCTGGCGATGCTCTCCAGGACCATTTATATTCAGCCCTTGGTACTGCTTCCAACAAGGTCATGACCAACAACCACATGAGCATCGCTTGAATCAGCCGAGGCTGCTATGGACTGTGCATCTTTACACTCTTCCTAACCGCTATTCATTAAGAGTTATGGCATGTGATGAACGGAGCCGATCTGCGCTAACACCATGGTAATTGTCCGTAGTGTGGAGAAAACCAGTTGTGCGCTTCCCATTAAGCCTGTCATTAAGTCTATTTATCCCTGTGAGCCCCGGGCTTAGCTACCAAATTTTGATGGTATAGCCAAGCCTAATATTAAATCGATTGCGGGGATGACCAGGATCTTTTGGACGCGATCACCGACCGGGTGATGGCATGTTAACCGATGTACAAATACGGAATGGATGAGGGGAAGCGTGCTGTTTTTAGTCACGGATATTGTCTGTCCGTTCCAAGCAGCGACATCGGGGACACAATCCCTTTCGAACCAAACAGTTAGTTAGCTTTGCACTGTTGCTGTACTGACTCTAGATCTGGGCTTGTTCAGAGGGGCCCAGCAAAGCCTGATTGAATGCAAGCCTGCCGCCGGCTTTATTTACTGATCGCGATACTGGAAATGTTGAGAAGCGGTAGTCTAGTTATTATCAGTATTCGACTTGGAGAATTTTGCTTTTCCTCAATCTAGATATTGGGCGACCAAAATTGGCTGTAAGGACACAATTGTCAATAATCCTCGCGTCACTCATGCGTAGAACTACGGCTAATTTTGCCGTGGGCAATTTCCCTCACCAACTTAGCACCGAGCCTCAAAAAGATGCTTATTCATTGACGCATATATCTCATTTAGAGATTCCAGGCTAGAAAATTATTCGGTAAAATAGGACGTGTGCTTGGGATTCGCTCTTGTGACACTGTGACGATATAGGGTAGCTGCCCCCTCTTTGGAAAAGTCCTGATTGTGGGGGATGCATAGGAAATGGAGCTCTGCTCCATAGCGCCCAATGTATCATCCGTTGAGATGACCGAGCCGGAAACCACCGGATCGAACTTTACTTGGACATGTAACCAAATCTTTGGCAGTTTAAGGTCAGACAGAGCGGAACCTGAAATTGAAAAGACGATCTGAGTGCTTTTCTAAAAGGAACTGCACTTGAGAATGGGGCACTTGAAGGCTGTAACTAAGCGATCTAACGATGAGTTGAAGATAGAGTGGAAAAGAATGCCAAAAATAACCAAGAAGATCGAGAATAGTTGGGAAACATGTGTTCAAATGACGAGTATAGCTCTAGTTGATATTATCATATATAGGTGGTAAATCCTGTGCAATATTTCAAGCTCCAACGTCAAATTACCTGTGCTTTCTTGGAAATAGCCAGACATTGCGCTTCTAAAGTTTGAACCCGTTACCTCAGATCTTACCTGCATCTAAGATGTTCATGATTGGTAATAATCAGCCGCAATATCTCGCTTACCTCAATCCACAGCCTGCTTATAGATGCCGAATTTAATCATAAAAGCTGACTAGTCGCAAAAGCAAAACCGTGTAGCAAATTGCTACAGACTCTCGTCAAATAGGCTTCTATCACCAACAAGCTCAACCAAGATTGTGCGTATCTCAATCTAGCCCATTGGGCGGTCTGATTTGGGACTCAATTCTTGACTTACTTCTCTGTGAACCAGGTTTATTCCATTTTTAGATCAAAACCGGAAATTTTACAGGCCGAAAGCTACGCCGATCGCCACGCTCCCGGCAAATTTTTTATTGAAGTCCAGGCGATGACGCAACTGAGATTCATCATGCAGAAGTCCGCGCATCCCGCGGCGGTTGGGATTGTGCACTCGCATGCGTAGATGTTATGAGACAATGGGCATCATAATGGGAATTGCGCGCTCACGATTGGTCAATGGGCGGACATTTAGGGGAATGATTTTCGTATATATGGGTCTGGATATTAGCCGAGCGAATATTCGTGAGCAAATGCATGCTGAACAGACTTTATCGTGGGTCAAAGCGGCTGGACCCGCTCGATCTCGGGAGTTGGCTCCTAGCGTGCTCGCCTCATATCATCTAGGACGGACCGTTCAAGTTCCCGAGAATCCGAATCAGTGGGAGTAGTATAAATTGCGTAGGTATCTGTATTTTCTCAAGATTGAAATTTTACATGTAGATGCTTGCAGCGCATGATAATCTCATTGCACTAAACCATACAACATGTTGCTCGACTTTGTTTCTTTGTCATGGGCGGATATTAGCTCTCCGTATACCATCACGGGGAAGCTCATTCTTTTCTCGATCACTTCTCTGGTTATATTAGTACCCTTCTTTTCCAAAGGAATATCTTCCAATGTTCCCCTCCTTAACCCTAAGATGCCATTCGAGTTGTCGACCAAGAGAGCCAAGAACGACTTTGTGTCGAATGCGAACAAACTTACGACTGATTGGTTCCATACCAATCCTGATAAGCCCGTGCGATTTATTGGGGATGCGGGCAATATCACCATTCTGCCACCCCGCATGGCTCAAGAGATCCGAAATGACAAGCGGCTGGATTTTGCCAAGTGGATCTTCCAAGTAAGTTCACGTTCTATCTGCACGAAAATGATAACTGACCCTTTTTAGGCGTTCCACGGTCATTTACCAGGTTTCGATGGATTCCGTGAGGGCACAAAGGGAACAAATATCGTCCAAACAATTGTTACCAAAGATTTGACAAAGTTGTTAAGTATGAGATCACGATTGTCCATTCTGCAGCGATGTTCACTAACCATATCAACTTTAAGACAAGGTCACTGAACCGCTTGCCGAGGAAACGGCGCTCAGCTTGGAGGCCCTGTTTACTAATAACGAAAGTGAGAACTGCCACAGCCAATCAAATAAAGTCGATGCTAATCCTATAGAATGGCACACTATTTCGATGAGAGAAGAAATCCTCCGCCTTGTTGCGCGCATTTCTTCTCGAGTCTTCCTTGGCAAAGAGCTGTGCCGCAATGAAGATTGGCTTCGCATCACTCGTGAATACACTGTGACGGGTTTTATGGCTGGTGAAGAACTGCGAACCTGGCCTGAATTCTCACGTCCCTTCGTGCACTGGTTCATGCCCAACTGTCGCAAGCTCAGACAACAGGTCGCCGATGCACGTGAAATCATCAACGCCCTAATCGAGCGAAGAAAAAGGCTAGAGCTGAAGCGGTGGCTCAAGGAAAGCCCGCGCCCGGGTATGATGACGCAATCGAGTGGTGCGATCAAGCGGCCAAGGGCAAGGACTACGATCCTACCGGTGTACAGCTGTCGCTGTCGCTAGCGGCCATTCACACCACAACAGACTTGCTGACCCAGGTCATGATCAGAATTGCACAGAACCCTGAAATACTGAAGCCGCTCCGGGAGGAGATCATCGAGGTGATTCAGAATGAAGGCTGGAAGAAGACATCTCTGTACAATATGAAATTGATGGACAGTGTTATCAAGGAGAGCCAGCGCATGAAGCCTACTGAAATTGGTATGTTGCAGAGATCCCCAGCTGCGCTTGTACTTGACTAACCATTCATTTGTGCAGTATCCATGGAGCGCCTCGCACTGGAGGATATCAAGCTCTCCGATGGCACCATCATTCCCAAGAACACTGGCGTGGGCGTGTCATCCCACCGACTGTGGGACCCGACGCTTCACGCCAACCCCGAAACATGGGATGGCTACCGATTTTATAAGCTCCGCAATGAGCCCGGGATGCAAAACGCCGCTCAGCTAGTCTCAACAAGCCCGGATAACCTCGCCTTTGGTCACGGCCAGCATGCCTGTCCAGGTCGCTTCTTCGCCGCCAATGAGTCCAAGATTGCACTTGTCCACATCATCATGAAGTATGACTGGGAGATCGCATCAGAGGCAGAACCCCAAATTTACAAGCACGGATTTACTCTGAATGGAGACCCCTTTGTGCAGCTTCGCATCAGACGCAGGCAGGAAGAGATCAAAGTCTAGATGGCTACATTATTGCTAGAAAATGAAGAGATGGAAGTCAAATGATAGCACAAGTGCCCATTCAAAAAGCGACATGGTCTTCCTCAACAGAGAAAAATAAATTGGTAACTTGAGATGCGCGCAAAAAGTCTCCCATTGGGATAGTGTTGTGAATCCTGGTATGAACAAGCGATTTCACTTTGTAGACATTGATAGATACAGTCGGGAAAACCGGGTTCATAAGACTGTTGACATGGAACCTGAATATGAAATCATGTATATCGCCAATCAGAGAGATACACCTAAACCTCAAAAAGCCGTCAAAATATACGATATCGTCACTGACTTCTTCAATCTTTACATTGCCTTGATTTCCGAGAATGTGCTTGTATAGGTGCTCATAAAGTCATTTCTAAAACTATTCGAATCGCTAGTTGAGTAGATATTATTATCAGTGCCACTATAGCCGTTAGTTGGCTTGTTCCTTTGTGTTGCCGTAAGTGCGTGAAACACCCCCGGGCAATTGTTTCTAGCCCTATTCGAGTGACCGCGACAGAGTATTGTTGAGCTTAATCTGTACCGGAAGTGGGAGAATAAAGCCTGGGATCTACCGTAAAGCCTGCATCGTCATAAGAGAAGTAAAGACACTTTTCTACACTCTCTCAAATGTAACCCTGCACGCCATCGATTATTTAGTGCCTCCAACGGCGTATCTTCGGCTCTCTAATGTTTTTTATCCCAGTCTCGCTTGACAAATTGGCCCAACCGCGAATTCCTGGGCGGATACAATTCGGAGATGGATGTCGGAACGGATTCAGAATATGTTTTGTCCGTTCTCTTCAACGAAATCCCTGCACACATGTTGAAAAATGGTCACATCATGCATCCGTTTGCGGTATTAAGAGCTAGTCAAAGTCAAATTTCAAATTAAAGTTGGAACAAGGATCGGAGGAAGATCTCGGCCTACCTAAAATCTCGATCCGAGGCAGGTTCGGAGTTAAAGGCAGCAATTACATCCAAAATCCGGCTACACATGACTTGGCACCTGGTCAACGGACATTACTAGACGTCACAGATGTCGGCGTTATCAACACCCTGATGAGGATGAGTACAAAGTGGCATATACCAATCCATACTTCCGAGTTACTCTTCCGGCAATTCTTTAATTACACGCGACTGGTATTCTTGGCTTCAATCTCGGCTGTAGCCTTGATACCATGATTATAATGTCATTTTATATTGCGCTGCAAAATGCGAACATGTCGACCGTTTGTTTAGGATACTCCCTACCAGTTACATTTTATGTTGCTAACTTAAAATCCTTCAATACGAGACCCAGCCACTTCCTACAACTATTCATACACATTTCGCATTAGAACCCAGGATAGCCAGAAAATGTAGTGCGTGAACTAGTGCAAGCATGGGTGGATGTACCATACTGCGATATGTATTTGTCAACCGAGATTTGGCATCCTAGGCCATACCTTGTGCTATTTAATCGCGCTACTCGACTTTGATTGGTTGGCAGTATCCCGTTCATAACCTCCAGTCTGAATTATAAAAGATACCATGGTGGCCAAGTATTGTGGTTGTTACACCCCTCATTTTATTATCGCTACTCGCCATCTCGAACCAGTCAAATTACATCTATCTATTGTGCCCAGGGCCTCTTCCTTCTTCTCATCATGCATTTTTCAACAAATATTGCCACTCTGCTTGGTTTGATTCAAGCTGCAATCTGCACCGCAGGTTATCACCCTGTTGACGGTAGCTTCGTCGCCCACACCGGCGATCCCCGGGGAGAATTCGTGAACTATTCAGGACGTATGAGATATACATCATGGTGCCACGCAAATTCGAGAGCTAATCTGACTTAGTCAATCTCTATGTTACTAAGCCTAGTACTGTTAACGCCAAGACAGGAAACTCAGGCGTGGGCGTGCTATTGCTCACTGATGTTTACGGTATCCAGAGGGTGGACGCTCAGCTGTCCGTATTCACTCCCACAGAGCAAACTGATGTTTAATTTCTTATACTTTCCATATACAGGCTTGTTGACAGCTTTGCCCGTGCGGGATACATCACCGTCGCTCCAGACCTCTTTGACGGCCAGCCATCCACGGTTGATGTAGACCCGACAGACCCCGAGGCCATGGCAACCTTGGCGGCGTTTGTCGCATCTCATGAACACAATGTCACCGATCCTATCGTAGAGAATGCCATAAGTTATATTCAGACCCTTGGGGTTGACACCATTGCGGCTGCAGGATATTGCTTTGGTGGCCGATTGGTATTTCGCCATCTTGGCCAAGGAAGGGGCGTTGATGTCGGCTTTTCGGCCCACCCATCACTGCTCACCAACGATGAGGTCTTGAACATCACGGGCCCTCTTAGCCTTGCCGGAGCCTGTAAGCTTGCCTCCCATTCTCTACCGCAAATCGCTCAGAAAGCTTAATTTCCATCTTCTAGCAAACGATCCTGCATTCCCAGGATCACGCCGGTCCGAGGTCGAATCTCTTCTTGAAGAGACAAGTCAGCCATATTCTTCGGCAGTCTATGGGGGCACCATTCATGGCTTTGGGACTCATATCAACGTTACTATTGTCGAGGAGAAAGTTGGCAAAGAGGCGGCTTTTGTTCAAGCCGTTCGCTTTTTCCAGAGCTGGGCCTAGTCAATTTACCTTTGGGGTTATCAACGTTCTGATACGAATCATAAAGTCAAGAAATTGCATAGAATGGCTCGTCGTTGACGATGCGGGCTAATAGCATCCATTGTCGTCTCCACTATTATCAATCAATATTCCTTGCACAAGTGGTCCAATCTCCAGTAGTGGGTTCGTAGTTTGACGTCTTGTTAAATCCGTCATCCATCATCTCAAACTCACCAGTCGCGATGGGTGACTTGTGTATTGGGGCCTTGGTCGAGCTGGAGCGGTTGGAATCGTACCACCAACACACCTCCTCCATCGGCTGATGGGAGGCGGAGACATGTAACCCGAGGATGACCGGATGTAGTAGTCGTGCGGGGAGGTGTAAACCGCTCAGATTTGCCGTCAATGCCCCTTCAACCCAACTATGAGTTTGAAGAGACAGAGGTCAGAGTGGCCGTATTACAGAGCAGCCGTAAAGCGGCGGGGAGCAGGATCTTGCAGCGGCTATTGATAATAAACCCTCTCATCCCGTTGCAAAACTTTTCCAGACATTTCAAGTTGAGAAATTCCCGGCATCTGAGCCATTCTGGCGGTCAGTCGACCCGGTAAAACATGTAGCTAGACTGTCGCAACTCTTTGGCAGATGGAATGAACCAAGTCCCAGATAGCAAGAGATGGCCCAGCATCATCTTTCATTGCGGTATCGGGCGGGGGCGGTGACGGCTGGAACCGGAAACTGCTAGAGCGTTCGGAAAACCCATTTTTAACGTGTCTTGTCTCAACGTCCCGCTCTTGGTGATTGGTGGCCCACCCAACTGAACCACGCAGCGTCCAATGCGCCTCGCTCCCCCACAGCGCATGCAATGCAAATCAAAATGACGTGCAAACGACACAGGTATCGTCAGTAAAGTCGAGACAACAGGCCACTACCGCAATTAACCGTTCGCAGTTCATGCGGCCTTTGTCACGCTCCACCGAAATCGCCACAAGGCCCCCACAATGTCAAGCGCGCCCTAGTTGGACCTGGTGCGACTCCACTGCGGCGAGATGTTGACAACCAGGCTCCACCTAGGGCGTGCAAATTTTCCCCGGCTCAAAGACAAGCACGAGAGCACTTGGTTGGAGGACAACATACTTTCACTCACTCGTTCGTCTTACTCGCAGTGCCAATTGACTTGTCTCGGTTGCCAGCGAACTGAACCATTCCAAACCTGCATCCCCGGTGATCAATCAATCCTGTGCAACACACGCAGGACAGCCAGGCTCCACAAGACCAGCCAGCCAGCCAGCCAGCCAGCCACCCCCGGCAGACTTTTTCCTTTTCTTGTCCTGCAAACCCATTCGTTCACGAAGTTCAATTTCTCAGAAGCAATTTCCCCAGAATCAAACGCGGGGTTACAGGATGGCCCCACGGACAGTTGACGAGACGCAGCCTTTGCTGAGGGCTGTCGATGAGGAGCAGAAAGTGGATGAGAGCTACAGCCATGACAACCCCCGCAAGTGGCCCAGCTCATTTAAGTGGTTGATCACGTCCTTGATCTTCTTCATGGCCTTTACAGTGTACGATTATTATTCCCCTCACTCTGTTATGACTCACTAACCTTCTCTCTCATAAAGCACATTCAACTGCATCTCGCCTGTCCCGATTGCCAGCCGCATTGTCGAGGACCTCAACGGCGGCCAGGCGAACAGGTACGCTACCGTGCTCCTCGTTACCATCTGGGAGCTCGGTGAAGCGGCGGGCCCGCTTGTCATTGCCCCGCTCTCCGAGAGCTTTGGTCGCTACCCGGTCATCAATGTGTGCAGCGTGCTCTTCGTCGCTGCCACGGCATTGGCTGCCGTGGCCCAGACAACGGGCGTCATGATCTTTTCGCGGGCTCTGTCCGGGCTCGCCGTCACTTCCAATGTGCTTGGCCCGGCCATCATCGGAGACATGTTCGAGGCCGACCAGCAAGGCTCCCCCATGAGCTTGGTGATGCTTGCACCTCTCATTGGAGGCGCCATTGGCCCAGCCCTTTCCGGATACATCGCAGAGAGCCTCAGCTGGCGCTGGGTCATCTGGATGAGCGTGATCCTCACCACGGCTTGTGCGGTTCTTTCCCTGACCTGCTTCAAGGAAACATACCAGGTGACCATCATCAAGAAGAATGAAAAGGCGTTGATCAAGTCCAAAAACAACACATTGCTTGAAGCCAGCGTGACTGTGGAAGAGATTGGATCCGGAGATGCAAATGGGCTTTTAGAGTCCATTGTTCGACCCGCGGCTGTCCTTGGTAGCTCTCGGATTCTGCTGGGATTGGGCCTTGTTGGTGGCTACGCATACACACACTACTACAACCTGACGACTACACTTCCTAACATTCTAAAAACCAATTACGGACTCACCTCCTCGCAAGTCGGCGCGTCCTTGTTTTCTTTCAGTGAGTAACTTCTGCGAGCGTAATGAGTCATTGTACTAACTGCCTTAGGCCTGGGATCTGTTGTCAGCGTCCTTCTGTGCGAGAGCGCGCTCGACAAAATCTACATTAAGATGCGCGCTGCCAACGGCGGTGTCGGGCTCCCCGAGTTTCGCCTCCCGATTTGCATCATTGGCTCTCTGGGCTTGCCCGTTACAATCGGACTCTACGGCTGGATCGCCGAGATGCAGCTGCCCTTGCCTCTGCTGCTGATCTCTGTGGGCTTGATCGGAATGACCATGTTGGCCGTGGAGATTCCGCTTGCTGCCTACATTGTCGACGCGTTTGGCATATACTCCGCTTCCGCTATGACCGGATTGGTTGTCATTAGGTGTCTCATGGGCACTTTCCTGCCTCTCGGAGCAGCGCCGCTCATTGATAACTTTGGGCCGGGCTGGGGCTTCACCGCCCTGGCCTTGTTCACTTTAGCCATAGCGCCTATTCCGATTTTCGTCATGCAGCATGGCCAGGAGTGGCGTCAACTTTCCAAGTACTCGATGAGGGAGTCAAGCCAATAAAGAAATGGTGCAGGATTCCAAACCTAATCGAAAGAATCTCGGGTTCGAAAGTGACTCAAGAAGAGGCGACAAGAAAAGTGCATCTAGCTGAAGGTTTCAAGTATAGATGATGGGGTTTTGGCGTTTTTTTCGGAAATTTCTGGTGTTTCAAAAGGGTTGTATTCCTTGGTCTATAATAGGAGCATGATGCATTGCATTGCGAGTATTCCACAGTGCTTGTTTTGTCAACGTTAGCATGATTACACGAAGACTAGAGAAATATTCTTATAATAGCATGGTAGAGATATAAAAGAGTATTGCCATCAAAAGTTTCTCGTTGTTCAAGGCTCGCAATCTCACGGTGAAATGTTAGATGACTGAGGATTTGGTGATGGTGGATGCCGGACACCTTGCGTGACTTGGCAACCTGCGAAAATGTCACGTTGACGGAGCATTCACAACCAACAAACATAAATTCAAGAAACGTGTATATCTTTCTTTAGCCGTTTGGCCCTCCTGTATTTCATTATCTTGTTTACATTGCATTACTTTCAATGATTGTGCAGTCATCCCAGTATTGTTCATGTGAATGCCATGGCACTTCGCTTGGTCCGAGTAATATTGTTTATTCATTCCTTTCACTCGGAAGCCAACGTATCTCAATTAGGCAGGGCTTTTGGTTGAGACAAGGAACAAAAATATGACCACTCTCAGCATCGAAACCACTGCGACCACAAGGATCGTCAAAAAGGTCAACAAAGCCGTTATTCCCAAGCTCAAGACTGCCGCTGCTACTAACACAGCGACGATTACAATTAATGCTACCGCTAACCCGAAGACTCAAACCGGACTGCTACTTACACGGCAGATAAGGCCAGTTATGACCTGGCCATCTCTAACAGTCCATGTGGAGCGATCCAGAACAGAAATCATCGAAATGGGAATTAACGTATCAGTGCAACACAATTCTTTCATTCCATGGAATTACGTCATACTGAGCAATGTAATAAAATAGAGGGGGGAAGGAAAATCGGAGGGTGATATGTGGCGTAATAAATTCACTCTCTGAACCTAAAAACTACTAGTCTTGATTCATTTCGCGGTAAAGAAATACGCGGCAGGCTCAACAGAGTGGTTGGGAAACCAGATCACAAGGGTGACCTCCAAACTGTCTCTAACAATCGCTTCGGTTAAGGCCCTCTTTTTTTTTATTTTAATTTCGCCCACAGAATAATCAACTTCAGTCCGCTGAGAGCACAAATCATCTATGATGAAAACCTTTTGCCATCTTATTTAGTCAAACAAGTTCAAGTCGCTCAACGACACTACATCATCAAGGTCCTCCAAATGCTCCCCTTCTTTTAACCGCCTATTCCTTCTCACAGGCGAGGGAGGGTGACAAACTGGACAGCGGGCTTCTGGATCCTTTTGCGGCGGTTTCTCGCGAGGCCTTTTCGATAAAGGCCGATAGGCCAAAACCTTTAATCTGTCTGAACCTTGGATTTCCAGTCGGGGGGCAGCAGATTCGGCCAACGCATCGAAAAATTCAAAAACAGTCTTATTATTCGTGCTCAGTTCATCAAGTTCGACTTCCCAGTTTGGCATATCCTCACGGGTAACTTCCATGAATTCAGCCTCCCCAGACCGAAACATAATTCTGAGTTCATTGTCTGGGCCTTTATCTGAGTCCGTGGCCATCTGGTTCTCCGATGATGGCGGCTCAGCTGGAGCTGTAGACCGCGGTTGAAGCCTGTAATCAACAAACCACAAGGTTCGGACGCACTCATCATGGATTAGATTCACCATCTCTATGATGGACTCTTCATGCATTTTGACCTTTGTAAAGCATCTGTGCGCCATCCGTCCCTCAATGATATCCATCATCACCGTGTCATAGTCCACGGCAATGTTCGGGCCAAGAAAGCTGGACTTTGGCAGGGCTTCTTCGTCGCCTCTATAATCCAAAATTGTCTCAGTATCAGCTGCATAGCTGTAGAACCAGTCGACGCAGGCAAGGCCCAGAGCATCAAGGTGAACGAGATCGATGTTTGGACGCAACGTAATGATCCTTTCTTGTCCGTCACGGTCAATATATGAGGCAGTGTGTGACGCATCCTCTTGGCCAAAGTACTTGCCACGGCCAGCCAAGCACTCTGGGGAGTTTTTGGTCTCTACATTTGACCACCATTCATTCTTTTGGAAAGCCTTTTCCATAGCGGCCCGTGAGTCTCGACAAGCCATCCACATGCCATGATCCAAGTTGTATACGGAATCATTGATGCCACGATCGGGGTGGTCCCAAGGGACAGCAAGATCCATTCTGTAGCCATTGTACTCATGCAGCTTCAGACGACTTCCAGGGATCGGGTATGGATTGTACTCGTGGCTTCCAAAGTGATGGTATGCAATGATGAATTTGTGGACATGTCGTTCAGCCGACACCGGACGAACTGCGAGATCCCATACCCGGTGGCGAAGCTCAGGTGGAAGATTCAAGAATTGAGGAAATGTGTTGGATTCCATGGAAAAATGAAGAAGAATGGTGTATTCTACGTCATCCTGAGAAGAGCCTCATACAGATAGCGCCGCCATGCTGACGCCTTGGACTAACCCCGCACGGATCAACTCCTTTGTGGAGCGGTGACTGTTGGCAGAACTCTCAGACAAATCACATAATCCAGTCTAAAAGAAGAATAAGACCGTCTCAAAACGCAGATTGAAGTGCTTTAATAATGTTTACCTATTGAGTGGCATGCTGGGTCCATCTCTAGCCCAGGTAGCTCTGAACGATGGAACAACGACGGCCATCGAGTATCCGACAATGGCAGCCCCTAGTTCGTTGTTTAACCAGATGTCGCTGAGCGCGCCGCCCGTGTTTGTTACCGGAGCAGAGCCAAAGACACTAGCGAAGAAGCGGGTCGCGGGTACGGTCTGGATATCCTTGGCCGCCGCTGTGGCAAACGAGCAAATGACGGCTGCAGCATATAGAATAACGACGGCGTGTTTGCAGCCGTAAAGCTCGGGTAGCGGGCCCCAGATCAGAGGGCCTAGGCCGAAGCCGTAGAGCAGTAAAGCGGGACCCAGAGTGCTCACACCACGGCTGACGCTAAACTCTTGCGATATTTCACCAACAGCTGGGGAATATCTGAGATGGATTTTAGTCACATATTTGGCAAACCACCTGTGTTGCCTTCACTTACATTGAACTCGCCCAAGTAGCACGTACAGACGTTGGTTAGCTGGGCGGGGTCTCCTTTGCACATTCCACAGCCGTACGCACCCATTGTCGTCAATCCGTACAACAGCGTAGTGACAACCTCCTTCTCAAAACTCCAGTTGATGGGATAGTATGGGTCATCAGGGCGGTTGAAATCGACAACCTGGCGGATTAACCCGCTTGTTGACTTCGAACTCGGGATATGAATGACTGCGTGTGCTCCTGGCGGCTGTTTTTCTGCTCCAAGTCTGCGGGATGTCAAATAATATTGTGTGTTTCCCTAGGGTCGACGCTTTTTGCCTCAGCGTTAAGTTCTATCAAGTGACCGTTGATTGCTTCGGCATTGACAATAAAGATGGCCAGGTTCACCCATGTCGGGTGAACCGGCCCGCAGCCCGGTGGATTTAGCACCGAGTATTACAAAGCTGAGGGCGGTCAATAAAAACCACCAGAATCAAGTTTTGCATGGTAAATAAATTATAATTTGCAAATACTTTGTTCCAAGCAGCTCCATACATTTGGTACTATCCTTGTGCAAGGGCGCTGTTACGGGTCTGAATGAAGGCTTCCCAAGGAATGTTATCCTGGTTATTTTTATAACATTATTAGCCCCCTTTCTGATCTCGTCTACAGCGATAGGGGAAATAAAATGAAATATTGGTCCAGGCCGTTTCCCCCACTGGCAAAATGATCGCCGTCGCGAAAGTTCTGATTCGGTGACAGCCCCCTCTTGATACCGAAGCCACGGTACATGCAGCAACAGTCACAAGATTAGCGTGGGCTTTTCGTCATGAGTAATTAGTGAATGTTTGCAGAAAGTAGAGATGTTGATCTTCCAGATTAGATGCCGAATCTCAAGAAGATTCCTCCTACTCAAGCGCGACTTCTACCCGATATCTTTGTCCAAATTCAGGTGTGGAAAATGAGAAAATACTTACGACGATTTTAATTGGGTTGCAGTTCTGGAACGATCATAGCCGGCAATGTAACCGAATAGGACATTGGCAACGTCTCTTCTGTTGCACTAGGGTGGTGTCGCGATTCTCAGACGGCCAATACAAACAATTATAATATTGCACAGGCTGTATTGAACCCAAAACCCCACAGTTGCTTCTGTTCAATTGTCCTCTTCCTTGTTCTTGTGCACAAATTACAATTACCGTTTGTATAATCTAGCATTAATTTGGTTCCAAGAACCCATCAAGTCCATAATCAGTCTCTAGAATCCACCCACTCATGCGCCAGGAGAAAGACGCTAATTTGTTCGCCTATCTGTCTTCCGATGAATCAAACACAATTTCAGCTTCTGGGGCGGTGTAAATAGGCCGACGTACAACTGGGGGTCACACATCATTGCCAGGCACATGACTGCAAGAGGGTTTGCCCTGTTACCAATTGTCTTTTCTTCCCGCGCATATCCGATACTATGCTTATTCAGATACATTTAATCATCATGCCATTGGCAATCAAGAGGCAATGGCAATTTGTTACAGGCACGAGTTTTATTTGGCCTCATTAGATAAATACAGTAGATACTATCTTCTGAATCATGATTTGACTTTTATGCGACCATTCTGTTATTATCAATAGTAATTCGTCCTAAGCTACTAACTGATCTCAACACATGTAGTGAAACTAGCCTCCTCTAGGAAAAGCTGGTTGGCTCACTCGACGGTCATGCAAATACCTCGCGGCGAATTTGGAAAAACACGCCAAACCAATGTCTCGGGTTCTCAAGCCTGAAAACTAACTCTTGGTGCATTTCAAGCTGAGAAAGGAACCGCCGGCGTCCCTCCCGACTTAGAACTTCGACATATGCCGAGACCATCAATCGATGAACTCATTTCACATTTGAGGCCTTTTGGACATGCACATGCTGCAGAAGCGTTAGTGGTATGGTATCTATCTCATCAGATTTACTTACTTGTGCTGCAAACACCCCCTTCCCTTACAGGCGGATTAAAACACGAATCGAAATAGCAGCACAGGTCCCCGGAGCATGATCCTGGATTTCACGCAGTGAGATGATGTTTCCGTGTTTTTGAGGTGTAACCTACGCGTACACAATTGAGCCTGAGCTGTTCCAGCCAAGAGAGCGAGAGCAAGTAAGAAATTCATAATTCCGGCAGTGAGGGGTGGAGTTATTTCAAACAAGAGACGGGCAATGGTAGTCGACTGCCTCTTTGTCCGCTGGCGGCGCTGTAGGTCTTATAGCCTTGTACACGTGATATATTACATAGCATGTGATGGCTCGAGTCAAGCGGTAGAGTAGCGCGGTTGAAATTAGAGCAAAGCTAGCTCTCACCGTGCTATAGATGAGGACGGGATCAGCCGGAGATGGCAGTGCTGAGACAAGTGTTATGGAGATCTGTTCAGGTGGAAAGGAACAAGTCTGAGTGTTGGCGCCAATCGGCCCTTTGAGCGTGGGGCAGTCCTTTTTGTTTTTCTTTTTTTTTCTTTTTTAATTGACATGGAAATAGGTTTTTCATGTACACCGCCCATGAAAAGAAACGAATAAGGTATTATACACTAGAGAGAGCCACCAATGCCTGCATATCTAAGCTATCGAGATGCACGCGCCAGGATATGCCAGGATCAATTGAACCGCGAGTATTCTGCTGTGCTCAGCAAAGCCGAAATCCTGGGGATTTGACAAACACTCAAGTCTTGGGACTGCGCCCACCGATGACAAAATCCTGGTTGGTCTGACCGAGACAGCTGCGCTTCCGTTAATGTCATACGAGGAGCCACGGAGGCAGCCATGGTCACAGTAGGCTTAGCTGGGCTCGTCGCTCCTTCCTAGCTTGCAGGAGATGTGTCACTGGCTGGGCGAGGCCCCTGAAGCGCGCTAGTGAGAGACAAACATTTGGGTCTGTACGCGGATGCTTTGACCCAGCTGGCCACAGAGGGTTATGTCAATTAACCTTGCCAATCCAATCTCCATTTGTAGTTTCGGTTGATCCAGCATCCTGTTGATTTGGAAGAAAATCGCAGGAAGGAAATGGCTGATTTCTCAGGAACGTGTATTTTTCTATTCCAAATACAGCTCGCAGCTTTGCTCTTGATATCCTTGTGATAATAAGCAGCTTATCGGTTTCAAACCGGGAATTTTGTGCAAAGGCCACACACCTAAGGATATGACGATACATTGCATTGTGCACCCGAGCGGCTGGCGGGGGTATTCGATACCCAAGGAGCTTCTTGAGCCGGGATCCACAACGCCTCAAATTGGGTGACATTTCTGGATGGCTAGACCCTCGAAGTAGCAGGGTACCCTTGTAGACTGTCCCACATCGCTTGGTCAGGTACTGTAAATCACCAAGCCATTCTTTGCGATGTAACCAAAGAGTACATGTACACGTAGGGGTCTCACATATTGTTGTTTAGCCTATACTTTCTAATACGACCAACCGGATATGTAGTTTAAATACAGATATGAAGCTGAGGGATGTCTGAGAAATGTGAAACTGTCGCATTGAACCTAGCGGCTGGAGTGTTGTGGCTTTTGTGAAACACGTACAATGCTTGCGCCTTGTGCATGTGTAGCGTGATGGTCATGCTGGCTTATTTATTTTTGTGAATATAATTTTATTAGGCACCTCTTATTTAGCACTTAATTTATAATAGCCAGCACCTAGGTTGTGGCTGCCAGTCGCTTGAAAAAGGTCCATCACCGCGACTGGCGATTTATACCAGTATTCAACTGAACTACCGTCTTCAACCTGTCGGAACCGCTGAGATCTTCGACGCTGCTCGCTATAGGGTGGCTGCTCGGTTCTAGGGCCGAGAGAAGTGGGTCTCCTTCGTGCTTTCTCGGCCCAACCTTATCGCTGGTCATCTCAGCGTTCGGCCGTGCCATACTTCAGCAGTATCCATTTTGTCTACACTGAATGGAACTGTGGAGATGGGCTGGACAAGAAGGTGCTGGCTGAGCATGTTGACATCAGTCCTCGCAGCTGCCGTTCAATTCAGCATCGAGGTTGGCTCTGCGAACGCTCCCGAGACATCTCCCACTGGTGTTCCAGATGTAGTGGCTTCGTTCATCCACTCGTCCCAGGGCTTCTCGTCTAGGCCTAAGCAATTGCAGCTTAGCTTGCATGGTGCTTGATCTGGCTTCTCTGGATCGACCACAGGAGCTTACTTCTATCTCGGCTGCATTAACACCGTATTGGTCATCCACTGAGGGCTTGAATGTTTTGGTTGAGAACATGTTGGAGGATCTGAGGGCTGCCGTGGCCGAGAATTTGCAATAGGATGCAGCGCTAAATCATGATGTTAGTCTCGATATTACTACCTAAGTCTGAGTTCAAGCATCCAGATCGTCACCAAGTTAATGCCACAAATATTAAATAGCAAAGATTCTAGCTGGGCAACGACACCGCCATGGCTTTCAAGACTCATCACGTCCAAAGTCCTCACACAGGTGAAAAATAAACATCCCGCTGATTTATTGTATATATAATGCGGACCACGTATATTCTAGCCAATCTCACATCAAAACCACCCCTTTCTGACCCGAAATACCCTCAGTACCCACGTAGTCCACAGCTGCTTGCAAACTCTCCAGCCCCTTGCCAAGAATCAGAGGCTCGGGCCAGGGGCGGAAGGATCCGGATTGAAGAGCCCTTGGGAGGTAATCCACCCATACTGCCTTTGCAACTTGGTTCAAGGTGATGGAAAGAGAAAAGACATGCTTAACCTCAATCCCGCTTGGAGGCACCGGTCCCCCAGGCACCACCGTGGCTATGAACTTGACACCATCCGCTTTCTCGGCAAATTTCTGTACCAAGCCCGATGCTGCTGGGCCGACGGCATTGTAGACCCCCGCCATCTCCTTGCCCTTTGAAGCACCAAGCAACTCAGCAACAACCGTGGGACTCTTGTAGTCAAACACGTAGCTCGCTCCCAACTTTCTCACCGTGTCAAAGTGCTTTTGAGATGAGGTGGTCATGACCTCGTAACCCGCAGCCACACAAAGTTGGATCGCATTCCCTCCTACGCATGAAGCGCCACCCCAGACGAGCAGCAGCTTGCCAGCTGGCCTTTGGGCAGGCTCAGTGGGCAGTTGCAAATTGAGAAAGTCAGGGTTGAACAGTCCCGCGGCAGCAGTACAAAAGCCCAGCGGGAAGGTGACGGCCTTTTCAAACGAGACCAAGTCAGGGATGCGCACGGCTAGGTCGGTTGAGAGGAGTGTGTAGGCTTGGAAAGCCTTTTCTTCGTTTCGCTTGGTGAGGAACCCGGCAGCGCAACCAGACACGCGGTCGCCGACTTTGAAGCGGGTGACGTTGGGCCCAACACTAACAACTTCACCGGCTACATCCTCCCCAGGAATACATGGGTAGACGAGAATGCTTTTGTGAACATCAGTGTTTTGAGCTTTGTAATCGATTGGATTGATCGCAAAGGCAAGGTTCCTGATGAGAATCTGATCGTCTGCCGGCCCTCCAATGGAAGCGGGCTTGATCTCATAAGGGTAAGCGTTGTGAGTGACAACCCAGGCGGCAACATTGTTGAGTTGCATTTTTATTGGGAATGGGAGTGGAGGAGAAATTTCTTGGTCACAAAGTTTGAAAAAGGGTACTAACTTGAGAGAAGATGTACAAGCACACTCAATAGAATTGAATGTGAGAGATGGAGGTGGTTGTCGAGGAGAAATCAAGACGACCAAGGAGGTTTATATACACATGGGTACTCCAAGTCAATCTTTTTCAAACAATCCTCCCGCAAGCCGAGGAGCCAGCCTACTGCCATTTTGTTGATGTGGAACAAGGATAGGGACGAGCCCAAGAACTACAGAGGAGCCGACCAAGGCTAGCTAAAAGGGGACATAGGTGGCTCAGAGATTCCGCTTCATTAGGCTGCATGCGGGCTTAAGCCACAGATCCTCTCAGCTTGAAAATTCATGCAGCGGATTGACAGCTCCATTGCCGTCACCGGTTCTGAAGTACAAAAAGAATAGTCGGCCCATCCCATGCCTGCGCCTGGGTTTTGGCGGGGGCAGCGCAACGCTAGCTGTAAGGGGCAACGCCCGACCTGACGGAGTTTTGTGAGTTATCGCCGAATCAGCGCTGTATTAGTAATGGCGACTCCTTGGGTTCTATCGTCAGCAGTCCCTCTGCCAGCTTCTTGATGAAAGTCTTCTGGAGGGGCGGATCTCTATCCTTACGGCATCTACTAGCAGCTACTACAGCTGGATCAGGTTGAAATGGTCTTTCACGGTGTATCCCGGGCTTGCATCTCGTGTAAGAAGCGCCGCAAAAAGGTTGAACATGGCTCCTATTCCCTGCTACGCACGACGCATCAGTTCGGCTAACTATAACCATCAATGTTACCAGTGCGACTTGGCCCGACCTGTTAGTCCTGATCTCGTCCCCTCGTGGCATCCATCGACCAGCTAACGAATCGGCTTAGTCCTGCACGAGATGTCTGAAAGCCAAGCGTCCTTGTGCCGGGTATGAAGACGAGGCGTTCTTGGCTTTCCGAGAATACAAGACGCCAGGTGCTGTTCTTTCAGCACCCTTCATATCAACCGCTCGGAAATGCACATTGCCAAGGCGAGGTATAGCGCTCAGTACTGGCCTACTTCCAGAGGACCTTAGCCCTCCAGACATTCCTGGCACAACAAGGAGCGAGTTCGCCCTCAGGGCATTCTTTTACGACTTTTGCGTTACCACCACTAATCCGACACTTTCCAGCGGGTTTCTCTCGGGGCTGGAGGCAAGGGCACTTCGTCTTGGGCCGAAATCAGACCTTGCAAAAGCGTGTCAGTCTGTCGCGCTTTACTGTCACGGAAGGCCTATAAATAGGCATCGTCTAATACGGGAAGCGGAAATGCTCCACCATGGGCTCTTGGGTTCTCTGGCGCAGGCATTACAGAACCCAGTCTCAGCAAAGTCTACCGAACTGAAACACATGGTCATGATGCTTGGTCTTTATGAGGTACACGCGCTTTATTTCCCACCATCACTTCAGTCATGGATCAATACTGACCAACACAACGTAGATTGCCGCTACTAATGTTGAGGATCCTGGCAATCACAACGTCCATGCCCGGGGCCTGGCTGCGCTTTTGCGTAGCCGCCAGTCTCCGCTAAATCCTTCAGGCACAACCAAAAATGGAAGCCTTCCTCATCTCTTTTCTGCATTAGCTCTTACAGACCACGGACAGACTCTAGGGGGTTTGATGACAGACTCTAGGGGGTTTGATGACAGACCTCGACCTTCTGTGGACCAGATGCGAAGAGTTATCGGGATTGGACGGATATCGCACCGCCAGAGACCAGTGCATCGCACTGAATGAGCGTTTCACACATTGGGAAAGTTCTCGTGCCCCAACCTTCAAACCAACAGTAATCGCAACACCAAGCCCACGCATATCTGAATCCCCTATTCCAGTTTGTCATTGGCCGGGGCAGGTCCACAGCTACTTTGACTTGTGCGTGGCTGGTGTCTGGAACATCGCCCGGGCAGCCAAATTATTACTCATTACCCTGATTGTGAAGCTTTCTAACGTTCTTGGAGATGAAAAGGTTGCGGCTGATTTAGTCGAGATGGGACACTTCTTGATTGAGGATATTCTCTCGTCGATTCCATATCATCTTACAGATAACTTACATTCTTTTCTCAATCAACGAGCTGCATCCGCTGAAATCAAAGATCCCGGAAGGATACTTGGAGGGTTCCTTCTCATGCATCCCCTCTACGTCGCTTCTCAAATTCTATTCATTCCTGAAAGAACTCGAGATTACTGTCGCAGATGCTTGCTTTGGATTGGTTCAGACATGGGCATTGGGCAGGCGACTTTGCTCGCAAAGGTACCAGACACGATGTTTTGACTCGCGCACCCATCGCTAATATTTGCGCTACAATAGATGAATAATATTGACAGAGAATATTTGGAGACTGGATGTATGATCATTTGGGCAGGATTCCTTGGATAGATCAGCATAGGGTACCGCCACGATGAGCGACAACAGTCATGAAAGCAAGAGACCAGTAGGAAATGGCCAATGAAGCGCCTCATGCGCCACATGAACCTTAGTGCCTACTGCGCGGCATCAAAAAATCTCGATTGGCTGATGCATGCTGAATTTCCTTGATTTAATCACTCACTGTCCCACGGTCCCGCTGCTCACTACCGAGATCTACCGCCGATCTCCCCACCAAGCAGTTTTGTGAAAGACACTCAAGCCAAGCCATCAACATGCTGCCAAACTTGTCATGGAACTGGACAGGAAAAAACACGGTTGAGGATTGGCGGCTTCCGAACTCAGCCGCCAGTATGGCCGCTTTCGCAGTTACATTCGACCAAACGAAGCCTGCAGAAAGTGCAATCCTTCTCTATACTAGGATGAGTGACGGGCGGCTCGGCCACAGCTTCAAATCCAGCACCCACGAGGCTGGTCCAAAGAGGAAGGGCTTCAAGGTGGACAAAGCATGCAGCCACAAACTCATCAATTCCTCGGATTTGGCTGTTGCCAAGTTCGGTGGTACCATCCATGTCATCGCCCTCACCCCGAACCAGGGCGACGATTCACTCATAAACCTGACCCTTCCCGCGCCATCATCTCGCATCGTGCTCTTTACATATGCCCGCTTCAAACGACTCGCCGCATGTGCGTCTAATGACAACAAGAGCACTTGGGTGTACTTTCTTGAAGGACCTAGCGCTGGACCCATATACTTGATCGAGTATGACTTCGCAACCGAGTCCAGACAACGCTGTTTTCAAGAGGGGAATGTGGATGAAAAGACGTCACTGACCGCCTGGTGCGATTCCAATACCCAAGACCGTTTTGTCTTGTATCAAATGACAGACCAAAGCGAACTGGTCGAGTTGAATATTTTTGAGAAAACGAGCAAGTGCCACATTGCTCTTGAAGACCTTGTGCGAACACTAGACTAATGGCATGCCGCAGATGATACGGTATTGACCACTGCAAATGCCAGACACGCCACGCCGATTGCCGCGGCATTTTTCGAAGGCAAGACGTATGCTTACTATGTTGATACTAGCGATAACCTCTGCAGAGTTTTTAAAAGTAACGGGGTGTGGGGTGTTTCTGATATCGTTCCCGATGGTTCCAAAGTTGGTGCCAGCCAAGTGACGGTCGTCACGGCCAACAGGATGAACCATGTCTTCTATTTGCCCAAGGATTCGGGCGATGATGTCACACATGTCAGGGATCATGTGCAGTGACCAAATTGTTGCATAGATACAAATGGCACAAAAATACAGGCAGTCGCTAGATAGAAGCAGAATAATGGCTGTTGCAATACTGCGGATCACGAACTTTCCTCCCGCGTGCTCCCGAGAACCGAATCCCAACTGAAATATTCATCATCATCTCCACTGGCGCTTTCCTCGTCTTCGTCCGAGTATTCGATATCGCTCGCCCACCGCTCCCAATCAGTGCGTCCCGTGTTCCAGTCAAAGTAGCACCAGCAGCCAAGCCTCGCCTCGCACTCTATCCCAGACTGCTTGAAGCGCTCCATCAGTCTTCCACCGGGAACAAGCTCATCCGGCTTGCTCATCGATGAGCCTATGGGAAACCCGTACAGGTATGCCTGCTTCAGCTCTGGAAAGGCGTCTTCCTTAAAAAGGACACCTTCCATCATTTCCACTACCGACTTGCCACCCAGGCCCTCCTTGTCAGCTTGCATAAACTTGGGCGAGTCCCACGTGTTTCTCTCCATTGACACAGCGCCTGGTCTATCCTCGAGCACAAGCATTCGGAGTGTCTTGCTACAGCTGTGGAGTATCTTCTCCCAGTCAGCCAGGCTCGCCTGCTCGGCGTGCGCAGACCACGCATACTCGACATAGCGGCCAAGGCGTATTGTGGGTCGGCACAGGTACAAGTGTCTAAGCCTGGGCAACACCAGCTCCTCGCCATCAGCCTCAGCGGGCAAGAAGCCTCCCAGTGGGCGCGGGATGTGCCAGTCCTCGCTCTCGATGCCCAGCGGCAAGTCACTTCGATTTGAGTTTAGCTCGCCGATGATGTCTTCAAGCAGAGGCTGGAAGTAGCGCTGAGAAAGAGGCCGGTCCAGCATTCCCAGCTCCAAACGCTCAAGGGTGGCGCCGCACTTGAAAACCACCCACTTGGCGACGGAGCGCGGTACGTAGCCAAACAGCTTCGCGTATCGGAGATAGGGGATGGCAGGCTGTGTGATTTCCGGCGCGAACTTCTCCTTGTCCGAGGTCCGCCAGTAGGTGCAGTCAATTTCGAGAGCGGTGAGGTTGACGAAGCTGGGCAACAGTCGCCAGAAGCGGATGCTGTGCTCTGCGCCCACGACGCCGCATAGACTTCTAACGTGGGCCATCAGCTCTTTTGAGCGCGAATCACTGCCGTTTGCGCCTGGCCGCAGCACGTGAAACAGCTTCCACCCAATACACATTGTAAGAGAATCATGTTTCGACGGGGAGATGTAGGGCGACGGCTCCTCGAGTTCCTGATCACTCAGATGATACCCGTGGGAGTGGAACTCGATGTGGGACCAAATCAGGGGGTTAACGAGGGCGTGCAGGTGCTTGCACGTGTAAGCCAGCTCGCACCGGTCGCGCGTTGACAGACTCGCAGCGACATTGAGGGTTATTTCATTAGGCACAGATACGAAATCCATTGCCGCAGCTATCGCCATTCAATGAGTTGAGGTTTGATTGCTGACTGTTTATCTCACCACGATGACGGTGCTAGATGAAGTGGTCGCGTCGAGCCCACTTATTAGTGTGTTCCCATTGGCTGCACTCTAGCTAGTGAGACGGACATTGGTTCACCCGAACATCTTAGGCTAAGGTGCCGTCTGACTGGAATGAGACGTTCTTCACATAGAGTTCAACTATATTAAGCATGACATAGGAGTAATATATTTCGGTAGTATCCAGTACTAATTAGGTTTTTCTACTGGCCATCACATAAAGTGACACATTTAAAGGGAAATGCCAAAGATGCCGCCAAGATCCCCACCGAGGCCGCCGCTGAGAGAACCGAAAACGCTACCGAGCAGCGAGGTGAAGTCGCCCGAGCCGAAGCCGCTGACGAGGCCGGAGATGCCCTTCACGATGCCGGGGATGAGACCAGAGCAGAGACCAGTGAGAGTGACGAGAAGCTTTCCGAGAACACCGAAGACGGCGCTGATCTGGCCCTTGACATCGCCGTTGAGACCGACGCCGCCAGAGAGACCCTTGAGGCTGCCGAGGACGGTGGTGCAGATCTCGACGGCGATGTTGACAAAGGCGGTGATCTCAGCCTCGCCAGTGATGTTGATGCCGCCGGCGCCGGTGATGTTGGCGTTGAGGCCGCTGAGCAGAGTCTCGAGCTGACCAAGGAAGGGGAGGGATGCGTTGGCACCAGCGCTGGCAGAGAGACCTCCGCTGGAGACCTGGCCAAGAACGCCCTCTGTGATTTGTTAGCATAGAACTAGGGATTGCCATGAATTCAAGATGACTTACGAAGAGATCCAGTGAGGTCCTTGAGAGGTGAGAGACCACCGGTGAGAGCACCAAGGAGGTCGGCGTTGCCAGAGAGGCCGCCGGAAGCACCGCCGGAGGCACCGCCAGAGGCACCACCGCCGAGAATGCTGCCAATGGATCCAAGACCAGAGCCAGAGCCAGAGCCAGAGGCGCCTCCACCAAGGATGCCACCGAGGCCGCCAGAAGCACCGCCAGAAGCGCCACCAGAAGCGCCACCAGAGCCGCTGCCGGAGCCGCTGCCAGAACCACTTCCACCAAGGATGCCACCGAGGCCGCCGCTGCCACTGCCAGAGCCGCTTCCGCCGAGGATACCGCCAAGGCCACCAGAAGCACCGCCAGAGCCGCTTCCTCCAAGACCACCAGAAGCGCCACCAGAGCCGCTGCCGCCGAGACCTCCAGAAGCACCTCCAGAAGCACCGCCAGAAGCACCGCCGGAGCCACTTCCACCAAGACCACCAGAGGCACCGCCAGAAGCACCGCCGGAGCCGCTTCCTCCAAGACCACCAGAGGCACCACCGGAAGCGCCGCCAGAGCCGCTTCCGCCGAGACCACCAGAAGCACCGCCAGAGGCACCACCAGAGCCACTTCCTCCAAGGCCACCTGAAGCGCCACCGGAGCCGCTGCCGGAGCCGCTTCCGCCCAAGCCGATGCCAGAGGAGTCACCTCCAGAGACGCTGCTGGGGGTAGGAGAGGAAGCGTATCCCCAAGTGGTGGTGGTGGACCAAATGACGTTGTTCTCGGGCTTTGTTCCTGATGAGTCGCCGCCGCTGCTAGCACCACTTCCGCCAGGGAGGTCATAGCTTCTAGCCTCGAGGCTGTCGTCCATGATGGGAGCGGCAAAGACCGTCGAGGCCAGAGCCATGGCAAAGAAGGTAGTCTTCATGGTGAAGGCTGTTGTTGTTTGAGAAGAGAAAGTTGGGTTAAAGAGTGAAGTAAATGGAAGCTATCAAAGCTTGCCTGTAGAAAAGAATGTGATGGTGAGGATGAGGATGAAGAAGAAGTTCTGGATTTCGAGGAGAATTCGTTGCTGTATATACTCGTTTTTTTTTCTTCTCGAGTCATCTCTTTTCGCCGCCATCGTCCCTTTGGACATCATCATCTGTCAGACGTCCGAGTCCGAGTCCGAGCAAAGCCCTGTGTGCATAACAACGTTTGAGGTTGACAGGCTGCCACACATCTGCCAGCGAGCCCCAGGTCTGTGCCTTTTTCAGCCTGCCGTCGATTTGCATAGTATCGGCGTCAGGTGTTTAGGGCGACCTTTGCCGTTTGGCCCCTAGCGTCAGTTTCATCCCATGCCATCTCATTTTATGTACGAGACAAACCCAGAGTCATAGCGCATCGCATTCGGCGTCTCTTTGACGCAATTTTACTTGCTATTTGCGAGAGGTCGGATTTTGCTGCCGATACGCTCATTCAGAATTCATGCAGGCAGTTTTCCGAACGCTATCTCAGTCGTTCTCTTGACCTTTTTTTTTCGTAGCAAGAAAATAATAGTCAGGGTGGTTCGTCGGCAGAGGGTGAACTAGGACAATAGCCTCAGCACCATGCCGGAAACAGCGTGCACGGATCAATGACCCTGAAATCGGTGACGATCAGGCCGGCACGCTAATTAGTTGCGATCCACTTTGCCTGATTCGAGATTTAGTGAAATGTTTTCGCCCTCTAGGCCATACCCTAGAGCTGGAGGCCTATGCATTATTGCGCAGAGTAATGCTATGCAGCGCTAGAAAAGGCTAAGAACATTGGCATAATCCAGAATAATAAGGATGAGTGCATTGAGGTTTTGTGTCAGATCGCACATATAGGGTAGCTGTTGGAGATATTGACAGCCATTTGATGACGAGGAATCAGTTATGAACAACACCCAATGTTTATAAAAATTATCATTAAATACCGAGATCAGTAAACAAACATTTATTTTTAGCCATTTATCAAAACCTATGAAGTTTGTTTTCACAATAAACCCGGTCTGCCGGGGAGAATGCAGGTGTAGATCAGGAACGGTTCGAAGAGATCCCAGTAAGTGCAGCTAAGGTTAGGCAGGGTTGCCGTAAACATGCTATCCAATCACTTTCCACTCCATTCAGCCCGGCTACTTCGGAAAACCTAACCAAGATTACGCTCTACTTGGTGGTTTGAGGTAAAGAGAGGTAAGATTTGGCCCTGATCGATACAGTTTAGCCTTGAGCCCAACCTAGTGCGAACCGCTGGGGCCACCACCCACCCACAACGTGACAAGGATCAAACCCAAACGTTGGCGCGGTTGAAACAACTCGGTCATGTAGGGGGAAGACCGGAAACAAAATCCAGGACCGCCCGATGTGGTTTGAGGATGAATGCCCCGGGCCCAAGGCGGCGAAAACATCCATCCACCTTTCCACTTTTCGTCCCCACTGCTCGGCGCCATTTGCCCCTGCGGCGTGCACAGGGCAATCAGCCACGGGCCAGCCAATGAGCTCAAGGGCCAAGCTATAATGGATGAAGGGGCGGGGGGTTCTGGACTGCGAGGCGGGCTTTGCACGGGAACAGACGTGTCAAATATGCCGTTTTTTCTGCCTGTGACCTAGGACACGGAGCAGGTCATGTCTGCCAAGGCTCATTATTGCCTCTTCTCCCAGCCAGCTTGGGCGGATGCACCTTGACTCATCTCCGCCTGTCCGCCTCTCCCCATGGACGTTGGTCGTTGAGTTCAAGATGGACGGGTCCGTCCATATCCCTGCTGACCGGCCGGTAGTGTTTGGATCCGCACAACGCCCCAGGCCATGGTGGAACATGCAGGGTCTAGCTGCGTGTGATTACCAGTCAGCTAAGAATGACCGCCCCTGCGTCCGCCCAAAACTTAGTCGCAAGAAAGATTGTTGGCATTTGACTGTGTTTTAGCAAACCTGTTGAGAGAGGGTCTTTACTTGGACCAAAGGGCACCAGGGATAAACCCGGATTCGCAATCAACTTTCATGAGCTACTGCAGTGATATATGCAAGTGTGGTGAATGGCGCCTTATGGAACGGACTAACAATTCCCATCGACAACCAGAAAAAGGACGCCATCATTCCAGGTCTAAAACATCAAAGGTTTACTTTAGCTCGATTGATTTTGTTATCATTTCTAATATAATTACTGCAAGAATCCCCTTTTGAGGACATTTATTGCGACGGGGTAGCTAGCAAGATACTGGGGCACAATACTGACGTGGCGTGCGATGATCAAAAGAAGGCATTTGCGGCGCCCGGGGCTCCGAGTCTATTGCAGCCAATTGAAAAGACCCACATTGCATCATGCATACATGCAGGTTTTAGTGCTTATTTCCTTGTGTCTTGCATGTTCAGTTTGCCCAAGTCTTTGTCGTGTGTCTTGGCCGCATAGTGCTTCGGCTTGCCGTTTTGGATTTAAAATACACAACCCAGTCAGTACACTCACACTCTCAAACAGAATAATAGTTCTCGAATTGTTGGAATACGAATATATCCAGATGGTGATGGCCAATTTTTGGAGAGTCGAGAGGTGTCATGACGCGTTAGTTTGGAACAATTGTCTTTGTGGCATAGGTTGTGCGAGGGAGTTAGCTTTGGGGGATGGACTTTTAATTTGATTCTAAAATGACATTCATTTAAATGTTAACCTGAAATTAAATTTTAGGCTTCCTTGATATCGGCTGGTTGGCACGATGGTATCACTTTACTACTCTTTAGAATATTAACACGCTCCCTGTGGAGCAGAAGGGTGCACTCTGCCCAAGGGCTGGAGCCTACAACTTGCAAAAGCGGCTATGAGAGACCCAGCTACTGGTAGAAGAACCCCGCAAACTCCTCAGAAGACGGACCACTAGATTCCATCCATTTGGATTCAACGTCATTTGTTGGTGTACGGTGTTTTTCACACCATTCATTTGCCAAATACTGCTTCCTGACATTCGATAATGAATATCTGATTGGAACGCCATATTTTCCATCTGAGATCCTTTCGAGGTAGTCGCTGAGGGCTTTGCCGAGTGACTCCAAACTCTTGGCAGGATCGAGAGATGCGGATTTTTGGATACCAATCTTTAGGCTATTGGCCGTGACGGTGGGAGTCGCCCCTATGCAAACCATGGTCGTGTGTGATTCGTGCTCTAGCGATCCAAGAATCCACTCGACATGATTGGATAATTTTGGATCCACCATGAAACCGTGTGATGCTTTGCCAAGAACCTCCCTAGGCAAGTTGCATATATATTCATACATCTTTTCTGTTGTCTCACAAGTCGGGCGTTTTTTGAAAGTCGGGGGCTCGGCTTTTAATAGATGCATCATGCCGATAAAGCAAGATCCAGATACCATTTCATAAGCGATGCGATAATGAGGAGTATCACAATCCACTTGAGCATCGGCAGCGGACCGCATGGCTGAGGGATTTGTCGAGTCAAGCGTATCCCTAGGGAAAAGCCTATTCCAGGCTGTGACACCTTTGTCAATGTCGAGTGTAAGAGGATCGAGAATCGAAGATTTCTCGTTTATGCAATAAACTGCAAACATAAAGATACCGATAACGTTAGACTTCTCAACTTGAGATGCAGCTTGTTCCCAGACGACCTCAGTCGCCTGGGACAAGAAGTTGGAGCCAAGGTCTCTCAGATCTTCGGACACAAACTGTTCGATTTGTTTTCGCAATTCGCGAAGCCCCTCACCGTGGTCTATGTAGCAAGAGGTAGCTCTCACGGAACCGACGGGCAGACGCTTCGACAGGATCTTTGTTTCTGAGTAATCGACGGGACTCTCGACCTTGATATTAATCTTGCCAATGCTCTCATGGGCCTTCCCAGCCCTCCCAACCGCATCCATATAATTGGCTGCCTCCTGGCTGACAACGTCACCCAGGTTCAGACTGGGATCATAGGGGATGGACCCCCACATACTCATTATTTCTGGGGGAAAGTGTCGCGGAATAGATTGAAAATATTATGTTTTGTGAACTTGGTAAGAACAATAGTACGCGCAAATGCATGTGAAATCGGGCGCTTGTGTCTAGGCTGAGAGCAAAATTGCCGGGGGATTCTCCCTCTTAAGCCATGTAAGGTAGATTGAGCTAGGAACAGTCTTATGGCTCTAAATGATGCAAAACATGCTAGGGGATGAGGGGGAAGCAACGCCACCATTTCGCTGTGGTCTGGATTCATCTAGGCTGGGCTAGATTGACTAGCTTTGCCTCAAATTTGTTCATGTGGGGCAAGAACCACTGCATTGGTGTCAAATCTTTGAACTAAGTGGTCTCGACCCGAAATAACTTTAGAAAATATGATCCGTAGCTTGTCGCATGGCCAATTACAGCAAAAGAAAAACGGCATTGTAGCTAATGCGAAGTGCCATGGTGGGGTTCTTTGACTTGGCTGCCTTATGATTGGTGAGGCGAATAGCTGGCTAGAGATAAGCACAATTGATGACCAGGTCATTGTGGACTTGGAATGGAAGAAAATATCTGGCATTACAATCAAACGTGAGTGTACATGTTCTCGTTGTTGGCTGTCATAAAGAATGCTTTTCGTGATGTGTTGACTGTCGCTGTGTGGCTGTGGGAGTTAATCCCGAGGGGTGAGCAGGGAAATGCCAAGCCTCACGAAGATTAAGCCCACTCCAGAGGTATGGTGGCGAACATTTCAGTGTATTTCCTAAACAGCACCCAAGCAAAAGCCCAACAATAAACATCGCTTAATAGAACAGATTATTCAAATGACTTGCTCGTGAAAAGGTTGATGGGTATTCTGTTCCGACAACTCATGCTTTGCTGCCCGATGTGGTGCCTAATTTGCCGCCCAAAGATGCAGTCCTAATTTGCTTATGTCGGATTCAGCCTTCCAGCCCAAAAGATTTGAGGTGCCCGAATCCACAATCACAAGTGATAGACCAATGCAGATGCTAGAGTAGCCATCCGCCTCTCTAAAAAAAAAACCTAGTTTTTGGGGTTACAGTTGAAGTTCAACTTGAGGCGCTGAGCACACAAACGACGGGGCAGTATCAGAATAAACTACACTCCACGGGGGTTTAGTGAAAGCGGGACTAGGGATGCATCAGGCTAAGTGCGTATGGTGAAAGGCAGAAGCCGCCGGGAAAGAGTGGGCTGCGTGCGGTGGCTATGCTCTGAGCGGTAGAACCGGATGACGTGTTCGCTCGTCTAGCCATTACTCGCACAAAACAAAATCAGGCTGGACAGGAAAATAAATTCTGATATCAATTATAGGTACTATCTATCTAATTCTATAAACACTACAACCATGGTTGGTGCAAACATCCTGGCAACGAAGCCTATACTGGCTATACTAAAATGAACCGTGTAGGCAAATATCGATGTCCTGGGCATGCTGGAGATGGCGGCCAGCCTCGTTTTGAAAGTGCGCACTGCCTATGAGAGGGAGAAAGAGCTCGAGGGAACTCTGAGAAAATATCACGACCAGCTAGGAGACACAATTTCCATCATCCAAATGGTCGAAAAAGAAGGCGACTTGAAGACGGCTGCCGTCGATGCTCAGCTCAAGAAGATGGGTCAGCTGGCGTCAAAGCTTCTCGAGCGCCTACAGGACTTTGACCCGACCTCCAAAAGCCTCAAGCGCCGAGTCCTTCACCGACTCGTATATGGGTCCAAGGAAGAAAATTTGCTTTCCACATTGATTGACCAGATTGCCCGCCAAAATTCCAGCATGATTCTGCATGTCCAGATTGCAAGCGTCGGGCTGTTCAAGACTACCAGCGGAAGCATTACTGCCAACGCAGAAAAGATTGATCGCATCGATCGCGTCCTTCAGGAGAATTTGGGTGAAGGGCAGGGGCTGAAATTCGCACGGATAATTGGACAGCGGTCTCCGAACGGTCAGTGTCTACATTTCAAATAGCATGTCCAACTAACTAGAGACAGGTGATGGAACGGTGCTCCTGAGTGATGCGGACATGGAAGCTCTCAACAGCATCTCAGCCCATTCCACCGAAAGCCCGATATATCAGGAGGTTCATTCAAAGGATACAAAAGGGTCATCCAGAATCATTGTGAACAATCTAACCAAGGCTCAATCATTCCAGATCAACGGGGTGGGTTGAAAGCTGGGCGTCCATCAGTCACGTCAAGATACAAGACAACGTTGCAAGTCACGGAAGCACACAGTTAAATGGGTCGTTTTCAAATACCCAAGTTCACACTGCGTTGGCTGTTCATATCCTAAAACCCACCTTTTTCTTCGTTTTGCTTTATGTCTCGCTTGTATGCCTGGTTCGATGACAGGTCTGGTCGGATTACGCCAAAATAAAGAAAGAAGGGAAAATCGGCAGCAAAGATCAGAAAATAGCTAAGCCAATAAAAATTCAGGTGCGAAACTACAGACCAGTGTTTGACTTTAACAGATCAATGAGAAAAACACGAGGCGATGGTACAATGTGAAGAGCGTGGGCGCGATCGGGAACTCCTCGGAACTCCCTCCTGCAGCCACACTGTAGTTCTGCCGAATACCACCGCCCGATGGCTGCCTACGGCTGATTTGGGCTTTGGAAGCCGACAAGACGCCATCTGTTATGTTCTTCTAAAACAGCGCAAACGCTTTGGCTGAGCTCCAGTTCTTGATGCCCCTTAACTCCGACCAATCCAATCCCCCAATCCGCAACTTGCCTCGGGCCACTATATAATGGAATCAGTTGCTGGCCAGTCAGATGCCGTGCGCGACTCAAAGCTCCGCACCAAGGCTACCCGTGGGCTCACGCAACACACCTACCATGTCTCAAACCCCGGTTTCCGTGGGCAGATGGTTGAGGAAACATGGAGACGCCGCCACGAGCTGGGAAGCGGAGCCTCTGGGTGCGTCTGGCTCGAGCAGTGCGAGACTGGCCCCAGGCAGGGACAACTGCGTGCTGTCAAAAGGATCAAGAAAGATGCAGCCAGGCCGCACGAGCATGAAATAGAGGCCATGGCTAAGTTTTCGCATGAAAATGCATGTATTGTTTCTTGTAAATCGACCTTGCCAAGAATGAATATAATACTGACTGTTGTATTGCCTAGTACGTCCACTGCTTCGTTCGGTTCTTCGGATGGTACGAATCCCAAAATAATCTGTATATCGCAATGGAGTACTTGGAGCTTGGTGATTTACAAAAGCACCTCGATATTCCTTTTCCAGAGGCAGAAGCCAAGAAAATTACTGTACAGGTGGCTGAAGGTCTTGGATTTCTCCATGACAATAATTATGCTCACCGCGATCTAAAGCCTCTTGTAAGGATCCCAAATCTTTGGTTCCTATGATTATCAATTTTATTGATTAGGACGCATCAGAACATTTTGGTCGCCCAACCAGGGCCGGAATGGTGGGTCAAAATAGGTGATTTTGGCATCAGCAAGCGTGTTCATGATGAAACGGCTTTGCGTACTAACATTGGCACACCCGGCTATATTGCGCCTGAGGTTATTGGCATTTGTCCTCTCTCAGGGGCTAGCGAAGGCTCTGGGGGCCGCCAAAGCAATTACGATATGAGTGTTGATATTTGGGCCCTTGGCACCACCCTCGTTCGCATGTTCACCCAAAGCTCCTTGTTTCCAACTCCGAATGACTTCGTCCAATATGTTCTCCACGAACTCCCCTTTCCACGCGGCATCTTGGAAAGCAACCAGCTTAGTGAGGAGTGCTATGACTTTCTGGAAAGGGCCATGAAGCCATCACCTCCAAGACGATTAAAAGCAAGAGAAGCACTTGACCACCCATGGCTACAGACATGCCGACCGTTGTCACCGACCAACTCATCTTACAATCAGAGGTAAATTTTATGTTGCCACTCGACCCTCTGAATACAACTAACGGAGACAGCCGCGATTGTGACTCCCCGGTCCAGAAAGGACATTGTACTCTCCTAGATACTGGTGAAACTAGCACTGAGATCACAGAGGCGTCATTAGCATGGTCAGCCTTGGATACATCCGGATCCGCTGAGCAGGCCAACTCAGCCACGCCTAAGCCCACAACAGACACTCCCCAACTATTCCAAGATTTTCAAAGTATATCCTCACAGACCAGTGGAACGATAGGGCATGACAATTCGACTATGCTGGTATTACCAGGGAGCTCAGAACTTGATGAGGAGCTAAACACTGCCTCGCGGACCAAGAGCCTGCAGCATATCTTAGAGGATGATGCCGCCCACGGCCCCGCTCAAGACGCCCGCGTTGACTATAGTGAAACCCAACTTAATAGATATCGTACGGTATTTGACTTGTATGCTGTTGGGTCATTTCCTGATCCAAAAGGCTCGCTGGATTCAGACTCGGATCAGGATATCAAGCCCACAATCGAAACCAAACACTCGGCAAACCTATCCAGCGAACCAGCAACCCCCAGCCCTAAAGTCTTGGCCCGACTGTCTTTCAGGGGTATTCAAGACTTGGCTCCAGGTGTTTTGACCGTTGCAAGACAAATATATGCAGATACAGAGGTCATTAAAATGTCCACATCCGCCCGGGATGCGGATAGGAAGGCAAAGGCTAACGTCGCACAAATTCGGAATATAGATTCTCTCACTACCGCGGACTCTATTAAATCCGATGTTGCGCGTGGCGCCTTACCCTACGCTGAATCGATGATGGCTGCTCTACGATCGAGGAATCACGAATGCCTGATTGCGCTTCTACAATGTGGTGCAGACCCAAATGCTGCTGGAGACCCAAGGGTTGCGACAGGCTCCCTCTTGGTTTCATTCCGCCTCACAGCTGTGTTAACCTTTGCAGCTTCCAGAGCAAACGAATCCGGGGTTTGGGCCCTGGTTGCCGCTGGGGCGGCAGTGAATGAAGAGCGAGGCACATCAAGGTCTTCAACACCCCTGATAAAAGCTGTCGAGCGAGGCCATGTCAATATAGTACGCTTTCTACTTGCCAACGGAGCAAACCCCAGCGACATCTCCAGCGAATCCCAAAGCCCGCCCATATATCATGCCTTGACGCTATCTCCATCAAATGATGCGAGCGGAACGAACAGTCGCGGAGCACGAAGTGTTGAACTCGCGAATCTTCTAATTAGACACGGGGCAATAATAACAAAGGAATCACTAAATATAGAACCAGTATCGAGTAAATTAGCGTTCAGTTTTCGCAATCCTTTTCACTTTGCAGCAAGTCGAGGATACGACATGGTGTTGACCTGGCTTGCCAAGAAGATTCCCCATATAACACTGGAGTGGCATTGCTCTGCTATATACGGGGCAGTCAATAGAGGGCAATGGAAATGTTTTGACATTCTGAAGAAGCCACCTTACCTAGCGACTATAAACCTACACATCCTCATTGAGGGGTATATGCGAGAATCTCCCACGCCTAGGCCGACATTTTACCATCGCCCTCCTGGCACAATCATCGAATGGGACCCGTTTTCCCGTGCTATCAAAGAACTACTTTCAGCTGGACTTGACCCCAAAAAAGCGATCGCATATCAGTATACGAAACGAGACAATTGGCGCGCATATCCTCATGATGTAGAAGAAGACATCTCTGCAATTAAACTAGTCAAGAATGTTCATTCAGTGACGGATCGAAAAAGAGTTCTTGCTTTATTTAAACAATAAACAATGTAGAGGGGATAATAAAAAGATGATCGAGTCTCCACACCACCATAAAATCCAGGACGCGATCAGATAGTGTGATCAGCGGGTTCGAGATGCATTTAGGACCTGAATTAGATTACAGCTAGCTTACCAGCGAGTCATGACGGTGTCTGTGCTAAATGAGGACTAATAAATTAATAAAAGATGCTTGAATTTACGTATGCACCATCCTTGCAGTAATGCAACCCCGGCTCACGCCTTGACCACACGCTATCGCCACTACCACCTCATTTGATCTGTTCAACGACATTTCTTTTTGGCTATCAGCAGAGGGATCGAGTTTTTGGTGAATGTCATCTGCTGATGCAGTCAATTTGGTCACGGAGGGCGCCATCAGCAGTCAACGCGGAGACAGAAATGAGGAGAACGAACACGCGCAGCAAAGGCGACCAAGTGACGCGACCGTCACGAACAACGCCGAGCATGAGCACCAGCCAAAGTGAACAAGCTTTTGTCAGAATCAGAGCGTCACGGTTTGGTCGAAACAATAAAATACCTCTCTTCATGGGGATAAGTTGTAGTCGCATTTATCACGTACAACACGTGCGAAGACAGTCATTTGTCAAATTTGTTCTGATTAAGAGCCATTACACCTCAATGTGAGTTAACCCACAGAGAGGATCATATGCCTTGGTCGGCTACGGGATCTAGGTAATAACCAAATCTGTTGCCCGTCGGCCATCTAGAGTGCGCTTTCATGCTCGATTCATATGCCTTGGTTTTCCCGCCTTTCACATATCCCAACCCTTTTTCTCTCTCGATTCCCAGAAAAAGAAGTTATGTTTTTTGCACAAGAATGTAAGAGTGTTGATATACAAAGAATAAAGAATAAAAAAGTCTGAAGTTAAAAAAGAAGAAAAGAAGAGAAAAGCCGTTAAAAAGGGAATTTGTCGTGGAAGCGACTGTGTCGCCAATAAAAATAAGGGAAGAAAGAAGAGTCAAGTCAGTTCAATTCATCATGACTGGTGCTCAGTCTTGGTCTCGGTCTCAGCCTTGACCTCAGTGGGTGTCGTTGTGGCGTTTGCGTTGTGGACGGGGGGCTCGTACTCGAGCGGCTCAAAGTAGGGGTCCCGGCCGTCAAAGAGCTCATCCTGGGACAGGTAGAACGAGTCCTTCTCCTTGAGGAACTGTTCGTGGAACATGGCCAGCGAGGCACCAGGCAGCTGGGTGCCAATCTTGACCTTGATCCAGGTGTGCTTGCCTGTCCAGAAGTGGCTGATAAAGGTGCCGTCGCAGCCCGACTTGCTCTCGGGGAAGCCGTTGGCCTCCTTGCAGCTGAGCGTCTTGATGTCGCCGGGGTAGTTGTAGCGCACGTACGAGCCCCAACCGCCTTGATCACTGGGGCGGCCGGGGGCGGCGCGGAAGTTGAAAAAGTCGCAGCCGGGGAACTTGCCGTTGGGGTCGGGGCAGTCCCACCAGTCCTTCATGACGGCGTACGTCTTGGGGTCGTTCTGGGCGACGATGAAGCCGGTGTTGTGGTTCGTCTTGCCCTGCTTGTCCTGGTTGCCCTTGCCGGCGGGGTCGTTGGCCAGGGAGAGGATGTCCTTCTTGGGGTCGATCTTCCAGTAGTTCATGAGCCACTCGAACGGCAGGTCGAGGTTGGTGAAGACGGCGTCGGCGTCGAGGTAGATGCACGCGTCGTGCTTCTTGAGGATCTTGGCAATGATGGGCGCCTTGAGCCACGAGGATCGGCGATCAGCGGGCTCCACTGTGCCGACATAGTAGTAGGTGTAGCCATGGATCTTGGCTAAACGAACGAGTTAGCGTTTTTGTTCCAGATTGCAACGGTCGCACGCAATGTGTGATTTTCTTTTACGGGATCTGTCTTACCGTAGAGCCAGTGGTTCAGCACGCCGAGAGATTGGCCGCCGACCTTGGTGGCATCATCCCAGTTCATGGCATCCCAGCTCATGGGCGGGGTACCGAACACAAGGCCAGAGTCGTTGAGCGGGCGGTTGTCCAGGTCGATGATGCAGAGGTTCTTGCCCAGGGGCTTGGTCCAGATGGCGTCGCTCGACAGGTTGTGGCCAAAGGCGCCAAAGGGAATGTAGCTCTTGGAATCCACATTGACGCTGGGCTTGAAAACGTTCTTCATGAGAAAGTCGCGGCCAGCCTCGTTGGGGTCGACGGCGGGCGTCTCCGAGACCACGGGAGGAGGAGCGGCCTCGGGAACAGGGACAGGGGAGGTTTCGGGCGAGCTTTCGTGGTGGCTCTCGGCACCACCATCAGCGCTGCCGTAGCTTGCATCCACGTCGGGTGGCAAATCCGTGTCGGTAGAGTAGCTGTGGTTTAAAAAAAGAATACGAGTCAGCAGGTGTATGCGCCACGTGTCGGGGCGAGAAGGCGCAGCAAAACAGTCCAAAAAGTCCACTAGGAAGAATAAAAAATCGGGCGCTCGTAATGGACATACCTGGGAATATTCACGGACCAGGAATCCGAGCGGTGATACGAGAGGGCAACGATGAGCGTGATGAGGACCAGGCTGCCGATGGATACGAGCGTGGTCCTGGAGGAGCGAACCCCGCCCTTGGGGAGGAGACCGGGAAAACCCATGACGGAGTGATGTCACGGGCGCCGGGATGATGGCGAGAACGAACGTAGGCCGCAGGAATATGTCCACTCAGCAAGGAAGATGGAGGGAAGAAAAAAAGGTTGTCGGAGCAAGAGAGATGTCGAGCATAAAAAAGTAAAAACACGTCAAGTAGAAAAAAGAGTGGCAGTGACCGACAAAGGGCAGCAACAGAAAGTCAAACGACGAGGTCCACGGTACAAGGGAGGGGGGGAGCCACACTAAAGCACCGAAGCCATGGTAAAAATCAAGGTTCAAGGGAAAGAGGGAGGGGAACCTGGGGGATTGGCATTGTCTATATGTATGCAGCAGCAAATCAGGGGGTCCCTCACGCTGTAGCGAGGGGGGAAAAAATCAGGTGCGGCTGTCAGAAAAGCAATAATCTGTGGCCAATAGCACCATGAGGTCTTGGTTGTGCTAGTACCGGTCTATTGGTCTTAGTGGCAAGCCATATCGCCGCCCAGGCTAGCCGCAACGGGCGGGAAAAGGGGGCGCGCCCAGCAGGAGAAGGAGAGAAGCCCGTAGTCAGCCGTCATATTTTAGCCTAAGGGCCTTTGGGGGATCCAGCAGCGCGCCGTGTTGCTTTATTTGGGCGGGTGAGGGTTTGGGAGTGAAGAAGGGAGGATAAGACAGACGCAGGAAAGGCAAGGGTATTTTTTTACGGGACGATCATCCGCCCTCGGATACACGTACAGCGACCAGCAGAGCAGGCATCCGAGATCCAATCTTGGCTTTCCCCCCCACCGTTGCTGTCGGCCCTTGGGGACCTGCCCTGTGGATCCCGGCTAGCCCAGGGCCATGCTTGGCTGTGGTGATTGGCCCAGCGCGCCATGGCGGTTACGCGTAAGCCCACGCCCAATTCGGGATAATCTCACTGCGCTTATCAAACGGGATTTGCACCGGCTGAGAAAGGATGCGTTGCGAGGTTTGAGAAGGGGAAAAAAGAGACTTTGGTTCGGGGGGCTGCGACAGAAGACGACACATTGCACAGCCTGGCAAGGCGAGATACTATACCAAACATGCATCAGAGCCTGGTCTCTCCCCTCCCTTGCATTGAGTTTTAATTATTTCCACTCCTTCCCGCGGTGGGGTCAGTGGGCGCCCAAGTTTCGTCCCATCCACTGAGTGGCCTCTCCGACAGTGCGCTCGCCTCCATGATTTGCGACGCTCCACGTTGAAGACGGCATTTTAGCTTCAATTATACTTTCTTTTTTCTTTTTTTAAACGGCATTTTCTCGTGTGCTTTGTTTCATCCAGAGCAGATCTGTGGGAGTATCGCACGTAACGTTGTTCTACTTTTCGTATTCTGCACACCTCGTAAGGCGGGCATCATTCCACACGAGACCGAACCTCGTCATGGATATTTCATTCCCCCATCCCATATGCCCGCTTACGCTTATCGATTTCCGCCCGCTCTGGCCGCTGTGAGGTCTGTGGACTTGGCCTTATCCCGCGCTGCCTGCTCTGCTCCTGTTCCTGCTCTTTGACCCTTTGAACCCCAATCAGTCCCTCATGCCAAGCGGGATGAAACGCGTCGTGAATGTCTTAGCGCCGCCACCGCCTCTCTCCCATCCCTTTCCCTGGGAGACTGACACATTTGGCCCTCCTCCGCCCCTTGTTTGCCAGCCTTGGCCGCCCGTTTCTGTCTTTTTCGTCTGCATGAGCTCGCTACGCGTATTGCATCGGGTCTCTCTGTCCCCGGTGCCACAAAAGAACGGAGCAATTGCCCCCTCAGCAGCGCGTATTCCTGCTTGCTTGACATCTTGGCAATGGCACCATTTGTGTCCTGCTGACGGGCCATCATCTCCTATTTCGCACGAGTGGGGGATTCTCGGCCGCGCGATTTGATTGGCAGACTTCCTCCATTTGAATCACACGGGGAATGCCGAGTGGGGCCCGAGAAAAGGAACAAGCCACGGGTTTGGAAAGAAGCAACGGCGCCGGCGCCAACGCACGAGTCGTGAACTGCCCAAAGGTGTGCCATGTTGCAAACTTATTCATGATAGCTAGACGGCGCCAAGCCGGCAACGGCCAGGGTCTCAAAACCGTTCGTGTCGGGCGGGGGTCCCCAATGTGGTTGCGTCACCCGGCCGTCGCCATCTAAGCGAAAATACGCCAAGAGCGTCCCCCCAAACAGGAAGCTAGGCTACCCGAGAGCCTGGGTTTGACAACTGACATTCCAACTTAGATCAGAATGCAACGTCATAAGATGGAAATTAATATTCCTATGCATTCGGTTGATTTTATTCATGTGACTGTTCATTTCGTTTTTTTCTCTATTGGATTGGGTATCTTTTTTATCGGGCTATGTAATACACTTCTATTAGCTATTAAGATCCTCTGCCCGCCACACCAGCCCGAGGAAAACCATTCACTCTCAACCTTCCGTAATTGTTAACTCCGTAAATGTAAAAATTGTCGTAAATCATTACTCCTTCTCTGAAGCTTCATCATCGCTCCGGCTATCCTCTGCTCCCTGTTTGCGAATGACTCTCAAAGCCACCCGGCCAATCATGGCAAGCCAAATAAAGTTCAGCACCTGCAAAATCAGCAACGGGAAGAGGAACAGCCACTTGTGGACATGGCCAAAGCACACCAGGCCTTTGGCATCCCAGAACGGCTCCAGTAGGTACCCGTACCCATCTGGTCGAGCGACGGGCCCCGTGAGATCCTGGCCGGAGCCTCGCCAGCAGACGTTGCCGATGATTTCGGGAATGTCGGCGTAGATGGACCAGCATACCAGGGAGTAGGCTACGTGACGCGTGGCTATCCACGAGACTAAAAATACGCCAAACATGACGTCACAAACCGTTTTGAACCCAATATACTTTAAGCATTTCGCTAGCTGTTGAACCTGTTAGGGCTGCATCATGGATGAAGTCAGAATGACTCACAGGGAGGACGATGTCGACAAAGTCCATAATGACCAGGATCACGTTGCCGACTCGTGTTTGGTGATATGCGTAGCACGCATAGATGAGGCCGGACGTGACGAAGTGGTGTATCATCATTTTGACGTAGTCCTTTCCGTGCTCCTCGATTTCTATGATGACGGTCTGGTGGAGATAGAAGCCGAGCTGTCCGAGGATGTAAAACTTGGTTAAGCCATCGAGTTCCCGCGTTGGCCAGTCGGTCCAGAGATTTTTGAGATTAAGCCAATAACAAGAGTGCGAGTAAATGTACTAGGCCCAGACATTAGTTTCTGCAAGGGAAGATTTAGGAGCAATGGTGGTGGGAGGATGGATGTACCATGCCGAAGGTCCACGACACCGTGTAGTAGCACAGCAGCCATGATTGATCGCTGAACCGAGCCAACGCTTTGGCCTTTTTGATGCCCAGCTGCTTGGCAAGCGGGACCAGGATGTACTTCATGGCGACGGCGCGCGAGCCGGTGAACAGCACCATCATCATGAGGACGAAGAATACGTCATCGCTGCCGTGGCCGTATTTTTCGGAGATCGGGTTTCGGTACGATAAGGTGACGAATTTGGTGGTATGGGGTCGGATGTTCGGGACGAGGTGTGCGGCCACGAGCAAGGCAAGCAGACTAAAAGCGAGATCTGGTGAGATCTGTCAGCCCTGATGGGATGGTCTAGATGTGCTACGAACTGAAAAGAACCTGTGGCCCTCCACAAGGCTTGTGGGAAAAGAACCGAAAAAAAGCACGTACTTATCTGGTTCCGGTTCATCCAGTCGACGTAGAGCGTCCATATGCTATCGGCCTTTCTCCTCGCGCGTCGAACTACGATCTTGTTTCCAGCGCTGTAGACATACGAGGGCGTGGTTGGCGAGCAATGGTCGGCATCGAGCTCCGGCTTGGCGGTCTTCGGACCCGAATCGGCCGTTTTTTGCATCATGGGCGTCGGGTCATGACTGTTCAAGTCGGCCATGGTATTTTTGCAAGGGGGCTCCTTTCCGATTCGATGTGGTGGTGAGACCCTGTGAGAATAGCGAAGATAAATAAAAAAAAACATCAAAAGGGTGTGCAGACAAGACATCAGAGATGGGTGAGCCGATAAATAACACATGCGCGACGGGAAAATAGGGGTCTCGTGATGCCATGATCTCATGGGACTCGTATGTGCCGTAGGGCTAGCCGCCAACAAAATGGCATGTTCCCATCCAAGCACATGTTTTTTGGTCAAGCGAAAAAACGCAAGGACCAAGGCAACAAGCTTAAAAGAACGCGAATACGCGACCAATTGCGAACCCCCACCCCGACCTTCATGCACCTAAATTGTTGGGGGATCGATGAAAGTGGCCTGACGGAGGCAGCGGGGTCGACCAGTGCAAACGGGGTCGTTGAGAACGACTGCCGATCTCGATTTGCTCAAACCGACAGGAGGGAGTGGAGTCGATCGGAAATAACGTGCGAATATCCTTTTTTTCCTGCTGGTGGCATTTAATAGAGTGTGCGGGGTGCAGTAGGGAGTCTTCTTTTGCAAAACGCCGAGTGAAGGACACGACCTGGTGCCATTCATCATGGCATGGTACAAGGGTGAGCTACAGCAATTTTTATGCTTTAAAAGTCGGTCTGGCGGATGTGAAAATCCTAAACTTTTGGGTTTTGTACAAATGGCACGGTTGACGTGCTTTTCGTTATCTGAGCCACAGAAGAGTTGTTATCGTCGGTCCTTGAGTCTGGTCGACTGAGATGGTTTAATCCCGTGATTGGAAGCCTTGACTATGAACATGTTGCGTAAATGGAATTCTATTGGTAACCTCGGTAATGAGTCTCAATCGAATTCATAGGTTACTTCCTATTCGTTATAATTCAGCTGAAATTCTAGGACATAAAAGACGCTCTCCACACCGTTTTCAACTGGTCACACGAGGCACTTGTAGCACAATACAAACTGAAAGGTTGAAACGCAGAGATGAAAACGAAGCACGGCTTCAGGGCCTTGAAAAGAGATGATCTGAAAAGAGATCGAATAGGAATTATTCGATAGAATGGTAGGTAATGGCAAATCATATATCGCACGGGATCCTTAGAGAGGAATGTGAATATCTGATTCTTTTCCCTCACTCCTGAAATTACCCAACCGAGTGTCGTTGCATGTCATCTAGTATTGTAGCTTTTACGCAAGCGATGGTTCATCTTCCGTTGGACTACTATCTCATATGTACAACCAAGCCACCCCGACTAGCTCTGGGGAGAATTTGTGCAGACACCTTGATAGAATCGATTATCTTGGATAGTGAGAGAGTATTTGCGAATTTCAATGCCTGGGAGCAGCCTTGGACGGTGGTGGCCATGGAGTAGATGATGGCCTCGGGCCTCTTGATTGCGGATTTAATGTTTGGCCTCGGGAAATGTGAACCCCTCTGTATTGGCACGGGGTGTTTACGTTGTCGTTAGTTGAGACCAAAGACTTCACTGCTACATGATGGAATGGAAATATGTTCATGAAAGCGGGCCAATGTTTAGAATTGTTACTCATGATCACAATGCGATGCTTGGATGTAGAAATTGGAGCTGGTTTTCAGCACAGAGAAGTGGTTGTAATCCTTGACAGCAAAATTGTTAATTGTTTGCTGTTTTTGATCGAGTTGATTGTAAAAATACGGGACTGCAGGTGCAGACTGATTTTCATAATGTCCCTAAAGAATATTTACATTGACCAATCAGCAATACGGAATAGCGCCAGCACCCTTCCAGTTTTGATCCTGTGGTCCTCTCAACCCGCCACTTTGGGCTTGTCCCAAGTATATTTTCCAGCCTGGCCCTGGCTATGTTTTGAAGCAAAATTTCATGGCCCGGGTTTGGGCTGGAATTTCTGGGGCCCAAGCCGGTGTCTCAACAGGCAAACTGACTAGGCGATGAGTGGCCACATCGCTTTGATGTTTAATCATTATGATTACCGTATCACGTCAGAGAGATGAAGAACGTGGTCTTTTGAAGTTTGAAAAATCCGACAATGGTTCTTCCCCTTGACTAGATTCGTTGCCTTGGTTGATTGATGATGGGAGCTGGTCGGGCTCTGAGTTGCAATTCTCCTCCTCCTCCTCATCATAATCATCATCATCATCATCATCGCCAAGGAAATCCCGATCGGAATGCTGGTCCCAAGGCAAAGTAAAAATCTCATCAGTCAATTGGTCAATGTCGTCCTTGATTGCGCAGGCTGCTGCACATAGGTTCCCAGCGCGAATGTCTTGAGAAATTCCTCGATAAAACGAAGCGAACCCTGGGTTGTGGTTCTCAGCCTTGATTGTGGCCAATCTCAAGAGATGACTGGCAGCGGATGTGGTGTCGTTCTGACGTAGAGAATGGTGGGCTTGCTGTAGAACTGTGATGTCTCTACGTAGAGTCCTATTCCGAATGCCTGTGTAGAGGACAACAAAGGCTGACTGATCGTCTCTTGTTGGCTTTCTGAATTTGCGTATCTGATATGCCGTGGCGTTGATGCAATATATAAAAGAATCCCAAGGAGTGTCTCCATCTAAGTCTTGAAGGTGAGTGTCGATGTCAGATAGTTGCCAATTTGTAAGAAAGTCGATGACTTGGGCCGTGCAATGGCCTGCAGCGTAGTGGAGTAAGTTGCGTGACCATGCATCCACAAGCTTTAATGACGAGCCGGCTTCAACGAGGCTCTGCAACACAATCAAATTGTTCTCTTGTATTGAAACCATTGTCGGCGTGTTTTTTGTATGATCTTGAGCCTCGATATCGACGCCCTCAAATTCGAGGAGTAATTTGGCCGTTGTATTGACAGCCGCTGCATCTGCTGCTTCAGAGAATGCCAATGCGTGCAGTGATGTACGGCCCCAAATGTCACGTGCCCGAATTAACCCTTGGCCTTGGAGAAGCAGCAACCGCACTGCATCCGCACAGGCGTATTTCGCAGCAAGATGCAGTGCCGTCTTGCCATTATTCATGCCGTCGATGACGCGACACTTGGCCAGCATCAGTCTCTCCATGCAGTCAGTTTCATTCTCCTGGGCAGCCCACATGAGTGGTGTCTTCCCGTCCATATCCTTCACATTGACATCAGCGCCTGCATCAATCAGCTGCTGCACCGCGTCCCCATGTCCCCACATGGCAGCTGTGTGCAGTGGCGCGAGCCCGGTCATGTCAAGTTCGTTGATAATTGTTACGTCAACGAGCCCGCCAATGACCTCTGCTATGTCACAGCCACTGCCAATTGCCTCAAGCAAATGAACCATATCATCCGAAATATCTGGTTCATCCTCCACATACGACATTGCCTTTTTTAAAATATACTCCTCTCGCTCATCAAGGTGACCCTGCCTCAAATTAAAATTCGCAGCATACCACGCTCGCCTATACTTCATCAGCATCCGGCACGCTACCACAAGGCAAACTCTGCTATACCTCGATACCCCTTTGTTAGACAGCGAATCTGTCCACAGTTGTAGCAGCATCTCCAATGCTTCAAGGTTACGCGTTGCAGTATACTATTGTGCCGTTTTCAATTATTAGTCACGTTGCTAATACTCTGCAGGATAAGTGTGCTTACGCTCATTACATCGTCACCATCCTCCATTATATCATCGGGATAAATAGAGTTTCCATTCTGTATGTATAGTTCTAACAATTCTGTCGATAGTTCCAAGTTAGTCCACATTCTATCCCCAAATGGAATCATTCTGATGGGGCGTAAAGCGGCTTGCGGTCCAGCCTCGGTCCAGTATGCTTCGAGGCATAGTCTGGTTGTCCACAGCCACGTTGGAGCGTCGTAATCCATCAGTAGATGAACCCCTTCGTTGCATTTGCATCTTTTATCCCGCTCATTTGATTTAAGTTGGCGGCGACAACTCAAACTGAATGACCCCACTAGCTGCCGCATCCACCGGGGTGTTTGATAATGCCACGGACCGACATGGCAGGGGCATTGGCAGCCTTTGGAGCATTTGTGTTTTTTCCTCGACACACTTTTCGTATTTGAAACAATCCCGTTTTGGGAATCCGATGCGGTATGGTGGTCATTTTGACGCACAATAACAGCCGAGTCATGTGCATCAAAGTGTGTCATGGTGGTTTCGTCTGACCAGTCATATTCAACATCGGGGGTGTTTGGTAGCTCTTGGATTCTCTCCAACTCGGACGACACAGCTCCGAGCGAAGTACTAGGGGAGAGCAGTTTCGCCCTACCGTATATGACAGGTGTAAACCTAGGTTCACTTTAGCAGTCTTCTTTAATTCAAGTAGGACTGACATGGTCGCCTACCCCCCGTCTACTTCAGTCATCTGCATCACCCCCCCTTGGACGCTGGCCATCCGCTCTAATAATTGAAACTGCAAAATTTCCGATAGCATGGTTCGCAAGTCTCGAGAACGCTGGATAAGCTTTTCGGCCTTTGGTCTTTCGATTAACCATTTTCGATTGCTGACTTTGGATTCGTTATCCGCAGAGGAACCTTGTACATCGGTTTGAATATCTTCGAGTTGGTTCAAGGTGTCCTGCAATCTATCTATGAAAGGCAATATCCGGGCTTCTACAAGCGATGGTGGCTTGATGCTCTGTTGCGCAAGCTCCACATATCCGCGGATGTGGACGATCTATTTTTTATCGTTAGCTTGTTGCGCGGGGCCAACAGTATAGCCCAAGACATGCAAGCAAGAAAACATTCCCTTACCTCATTGCATAAATCTTCATAATCGCCCTGAGCTTGTTTAATCCTTCGAATCAAAGAAGCTCCCTTAGCCACGGTATCCAATGTATTCGTGACTTTAGATAGGGGCATTAAAATATCGTCCATTTCGGTTCTAGCGGATGGCCTGTGAGCTAAGTTTGAAGTTCTGGCCAAAAGTTCGATCGAGGTTTTGCTGAGGAGAAAAAGTATTCCACACGTCAGCACTGGAGCGGGGATTAAAACCATGCGCGCTGCTTGCCGAGCCTCGCGGATTCTGCCATCCAATCAATGCTCGAGGCGTTCGGCCGGCCACATGGCGCACTGCCCATTCAGCTGCTTTGGATGGTGCAGGAGAAGAACCAACCAGGCTGCAGAAAGTGCCACTTGCAGCAAGCCACTATCACATTGCTGACTAGTGACCACTCTTGGACAAATTGCGTGTTGACATGGCGCAGCCTACTGCGTCGATCCAGGGTTGTTGGTCGGCTGAGCCACAATCTGCCCGGCGTTCAGCCTCGAAGTGACACAGCATTTTTTTGCACAGCCGCAAGTCCCACAGCCACGGCATCTTTGCGCTGCAACTTGGGGCTTCAAAAACAAATTGATGGCGTCTATTTTCCTACAAATAATGCACAAATATTTGTTCAGCGCTTGCTATAGGTTTAGGAAAAGTATGCATTCATCACTGACACTTAACAGAGTGCCTAATTTTTGATGTCGAAGCCAAATGGGGGTTCGGTTTTATGGTTATCTGTGAAACCCGAACGGTGCGACATGTTGACTATGATGTTGAAGTAAGCTTGGTTACAATACCATTGTCTATGAAATAATTATTAGGGTATGTGTCGAGAAGTGATAGCGGCCGTCTCCACCTTTCGATACAGTTAGACTACAGAGCTCCAATGAAAATCAACAATAGGACACCCACAATTATTGTTCTATGTTATGCATGGCAATGCAACTAATTGAAATAAATAATGTAATTTAATTGATGGACTTTTGTTTAGTTGCCTTTTGCAATCATGTCAGTAGCAAGGTTCGTCTATAGTTGGCAGCGACTCCTTAACATCTCCTTTTACCCTAGAGCTTGTCTATGGTCGGGCGAAGTGAATCCCGCCTGGAAGCACTGTGTAGAAAATGCCCCAAATTGTTCCAGTTTTTTTTTTTAAACTGACTTCTCACCCAATCATTGATTTTAATGGAAAGCTGGCTTTATGAGATTTCGACCACCGGAACCTTTGCTCCGTTTGGTGATTTCATTTTCAAGTCCGAGTCTAGCAAAACCCAGGCCAAGTTTGTTTATGACGACGATTCTTTGTTCTCAAATATGCGCTCAGATGATACTATCATCGACATTTCATATTTCATTGAGAGCTCACTGACATCCCTTGCATCTTCAAGTTGACATTGATTAGCATCTAAGTTAAGATTGGGTTTGCCGCCGAGGCCAGATCAGCTTCGTTGAGGTAGTTCGGGCTGCATCTTTGGCCAATTGTCTCTTTAGGAATTTGCGAATCGCTCAAATACAGGCGACTGATGCATCACTGCCACAGATAATTTTACCTATATCCGCGACAAAGCAGAAAGAGATCGGCTGGTTGAACGGGACTGTTTGCGCTATGGCCTCACCTTGACACGCGTCGACCCTTTTTCTCCGACCGGACAAACCTTAGACATAATCTTAACTAATCGGATCGCCTGGGATTGAATTTTCCGATTTGCCCGATTTTCCGCGGTGGGGTCAATCGGGGGTTGCTCTTGATGACGCCTTGTCGCCAAGCTTCGAAAGTAGGTCGAGAGCCGCTTCACGTCACCACCACCTGGCGTGATGATGATGTGGAGTTATCAGATGAAAAAAGATCACTGGGCATTGATGTTGGTCACGAAACAAACAAGTTTGGGGGAGAGGCCTTGGAGAGGGCGGAGACATGGCCGCAGCGAGTAAAGTCTCGGCGGACCTGGCCCCAAAGTGGAAATTGTCTTTGCTTTTCTTCTCCGCGTTTTTTCCCCTTTGTGCCGACCGCGCCGCGATTGCGGAGATTTCCCGGTCTCCATGTCCTTGCCTTGCGATATTTTCTTGTCCTACGTCACCTGCCAAAAGGCAATTGATCTTTGGGCTGAGCATTGGCGCAATTGGGCTTGGGATCACGGGAATACGCTTGAAGCGCAACGCGTACAGTGACAGCTGCAGTGCAGAAGGTTTTTTTTATTTTTTTTTTACTGTTCCTGACTGGATCAGGAAAATCGTTACCGGTTTTGTTATCACTCAAATTGAGACGCACCTATCTGGTCCCTTGCGACAAATTAATGTGGAGCCTGGCATCCTGTGCCGGTATACCTAATGAAACCTGACTAAACTTCAGTATGCTGTGGTCCGTGAGGCTATCCGGGTATAGCAGCGGGCAAGATGTGAGATTAAGCCAGCGCCGCAATCAGCACGAAATCTTCGGGAATGCGGGTAGGGTGGTATTCGGCCACGCCGAAGCACGTTTCGGCACCACAGGTCGCGAGCCTTGTGGACTGGGAAACCGTGGGAGGAGAGAAGGTGGCATTCACGTCAACTACCGTAATAGTGGAGAAGACTCCGCTTGCGATGAAGCGGCCTTGGTTGCCACGATCCAATCGGCGGCGATTCAATGCAAATGGAGGTCCGTCCGCCTCCCACTTCCCAGACGCAGCCCTGTTTACCACCCCTTTCTTGCGTTGCATTGGCCCACTCTACGGATTGCTCCGAGCAAGCTTCTTCTACAACTTTTCGGGTTGTGGGAGAGGACGTGAATAAACCACCAAGCAGACGGAGAGACGAGATCCACTCCCACAGTTGTGATGGAATGGCTTGCGCAAGAGGATTCGTAATCGCATATCCTGAGTGAAACAGATAGGCAGGGCTGTCGAGATATATATCAGAGAACAAATGCCATGAGTTTCATTGAATCAATCCTCATCACAGCTCTACAACAGCTTGCATTCATTCAGCTCTCGTGACAATGGTTTCCTTCAAGCTACTCGCTTCTGTCAGCTTAATGCTGCCCGGCCTCGCCATGGCTCACCCTGGCGAGTCCCAAAGCCACAGCCACATGAAGAGGCAGATTCAGGCTCGCGATACTGTTGCCAACCTGGGCCAAAGGTCTCTGAACCAGTGCGCCGGTTCCGAAGCTGCCAAGGCTCTCAAGTCTCGCTCCATTGCACGACGTGCCCGCAAGGTGGAGGACCTCCGAAAGAGACTCAACATCAAGACGAGTATGTATTGTGTCATGCAGAATTCCAATTCGTTGCAACTAACAAGACATCAGCCCCCAAGAAGACCCGCCGTGATGCCGACCAGCTCTCTGCATGGGAGGCCGTGAACCACAACTACACCGGAATCTCCAACTACGACATGTTCACGCCCATCGAGACCGTCTTCGACACAAACACCAGCTGCATTCTCGCCCCCGAGCTCACCGCCGGTCCTTACTACATTGTGGGCGAGTACCTGCGATCCAACGTCATCGAGACCGAGTTCTGCGACGGCGTGCCCCTGTTCCTCGAGGTGCAGTACGTTGACATTTCCACCTGCGCGCCGGTGCCCACGCTCGCCACCGACGTCTGGAACTGCAACGCCACCGGTGTGTACTCTGGCGTCAGCACCTCCAGCGGCCAGGCCGGCCTCAACACCACCTTCCTCCGCGGCATCCAGATCACCGACCACGACGGCGTGGCCCAGTTCGAGACCATCTTCCCCGGCCACTACTCCGGCCGTGCCGTGCACACCCACCTCCTGACGCACACCAACGCCAGCGTGCTCTCCAACGGCACCATCTCGGTGTGGAACAGCCCCGTCGCGCACATCGGCCAGCTCTTCTGGCCCGAGGACCTGCGCCAGGAGATCGAGACGCTGTCCCCCTACAACCAGAACACGGTCGAGGTCACCACCAACGACGAGGACATGTGGTCCGTCCTGCAGGCCGACGCCTCCTACGATCCCTTCCCCAAGTACGTCTACCTCGGCGACAAGGTCGAGCAGGGCCTGTTCGCCTGGATCCAGATCGGCATCAACGCCTCGGCCGACCACAGCAGCGACAGCTACTACGGCGTCGCTGGCTACCTCGACGCTGACGGCGGCCACGAGCTCGACAGCGGAATCGGTGGCGGCGGCAGCGGCGGCGGCGGTCCCGGCGGAAGCGGAACGCCTCCTGCTGGCGCTACTCCTACTGCTGCCCCTAGCTCTTAAGGAGCATTGATTGGGAGTTTTCTTTCTTGTTGCGTGGCCGAAGATAACTAAAAGTTAATTCGGCGGGTATTAGCATGGGTGGTTGACGTGTCCCACATTAAAAAATATTTTTCATAGATGAGGAACGATGAATGTAGAAATAGATAAGATGTCATTTTGTTCTTTCAAAGTATTTTCCACTTTATGAAATGTGAATCAAGCAAAGATGATGTGATTGAAAGTATTTCGAGGCGGGTCTATTGGAACTCTTGATTATTATTTGCCCAGCGTGACCAAGAAAGATTTTCTGCATAAGAAAATCTCTGCTCTGGCATGGATTATATGAAGAACTAATGCGCCGGGCGGATCCCCTTACTCGGGTCGAGCACCGGCCAGATACATGAGCAGAGGAGGCGACACGCTTCTCTTCCTGCGTTGCCCCTTAACCTCTGGCTCAAGAGATTGATGCCCCTTTTGTTCAGCCGTCGACGTCTTATCGCGCTGCAGGCGAATGTGCTTGGTGTGCTTCCACAGTTTGTCTTGCTCCTCCTCATGGACCCATCGCTTGATCAAGACATAATCAGGATTCTGTAAAATTTTATCAGCTCATCATGAGATTCATTGCGAGACATAGACAGGCTAGCAAACCAACATACCGCATCAAAGTCGTAGTCAATGTCGAAGACGCGTAGTGTCTCGATGGAGAGGTGCCTGCGGGCCATCCTGGTGTAGGTCGGACGTTTCGTGGGCTCAGCATCGGCAGCCTCACCGGTACCGTGAGCATCACGACCAGTGTTTTGGGTGGTTTGCTGGACACCCTGAGGTTCGTGGTGATCAGGGACTTGGCCCTGAACATGGGCTGGCTCCTTTTTGAGCGTCTCCTTGTTGAGGATAGCCTTGATCTCGTCATCGTCCAGTCCAGATTGCCGGAGATCTGCCTCAAGCCGTCGTTTATATTCAACATCTCTTTCTTCCTTCTCCTTTCTCTCCTTGGCAATTCGGTCACGCTCTTCCTGCTTATACTTCTCAACGACGGCTTTGGCCTTTTCCTCCTTCTCCTGTTTCTCTTTAGCCATTCGGTCACGCTCTTCCTGTATATACTTGTCAACGGCCGCTTTGGTCTCCTTCTCCTTCTCAAGCAGAGTGTTGAGCTCGTTGTCGTCAAGTCTAGATTGTCGAAGGTTCTCAAGCCGCTGATTGTATGCAAGATCCCTTTCTTCCTCTTCCTGTTTCTCTTTGGCAATGCGGCCCCTCTCCTCCTGCTTATAGCGCTCTACTTCATCTTTGGCGAGCTGTTCGCGGCGATCTTGTTCTTCTTTGACCTTGTCCTCATCCTGGAGGCGCTGTAGCTCCTCCTCTTCAGGGCGGGATTCGCGATCTTTGATGCTGTCTAACTCACGCTTCGCACGTTGAAGCTCTGCCTCTTCTTGATACTCTTTCATGTGCCTGTGGTCGTCTTTCTCCCGGCTGTTTGCGATGCGCAATGCCTCGAGCTCTTTACGAGTTTTCTCGGCCTCCCACTCTTCTCGTGTCATGTACGAAGAAGATCGAGAGCGAGATCGCGGCCGAGGCGCCGGGACATATCGCACAGGGCCTGGTGAAGGACCTTCTCGGCGAATGCGGACGTCAATGTCCTCATCACGGTCTAGAACAGGGGCGTCGTCTTTGTCGTGGCTGTTTGAGGTGGGAAAGAATGTAGACCTTTGGCCAGTTTGCTCGCTTTCTCCCTCTTGTCCTGATATGATCGACCAATCGCGAGAGGGAATGTCATTCTCATTTATCGTGGCCTCGGTTTCGGCTTTAGCTTCATCGATATTGCTCCCCTCATCTTCTATAATGTTCCGATCTCTCTCGTTCTCCTCGCTGGATTGTCCATCCTCATCCTCATCATATATGCTTCTTTCGCCTTCATCTTCATTGGTCGGAAGTGGAGGGAGGGCAAAAAGGGACAAATCTTCCTGATGTCGGCCGATATGTCGTTGATAATGTTTGAAAGATGAAAGCATTTCTCCGCAGAATGGACATGCAGCCTCATCGTTGAGGGGTTTCTGTCGCTCACAAAGACCCATTATGCTGTGTGTTGAATTTGAGGAGGCACCATGGCTTGTGGTAATGTGTAGTCTCATATCTTCAAAGGTGGGAAACACCACGTGACATCCAAAAGAGCAACTCCAGGTCTTCCAATGGTACTTTTGTGTGTGATTTGCCCACTGGTGGCGCCTTTCAAAGTCTTGGTCCGGAGCTGGACAATCTAGCGCAAGACATACGTACGGACGCAGGTCTGAAAATACATGCTTTCTGCGTTCAAGGTTAGCACTCTAAATCGGAGAAGACCTCAAAATTCCACTTACTTCCACAGACGTTTTGAGGGCGCCGATATCATCATAAAACAAAAAGGACACTCAAAAGGCCCATCTCCAGCCCCTTTTGGGAGAGGAGGAACTTGTGGCCTCTCGGACTTTGCTGCAAATGTTGTTGCGAAAGATGTTTGTGTTCGCCCTGTATCGGAGACATCGTCATCCAAGAAGTTTGAACCCTTCCCAGCTTGTTTCATATGGTCTGGGATCGATGAGGCCACCGTACTCTGCAAGCCGTCGAGATCATCCTCATCTAGCCCACTCGCCAATTTATCATGGTGCATTTGCCGGTATTTGAAGTATTGTCGACGGCGGGAAATAGCTTTGCCAAGTCTTTGGGTTATGGGATTGGAAGCCGAGGGAAATTTACCCCGAACGTGCTGAATATCATAAACTTCGTAATAAGAGGTATCTGTAAGTGAGGACTTTTTGAATTGATCATGTGGAGCTGGGTTTCGAACTGAGACCGACAGTCTAAAAAGACAATTGTTGTCGTCTGTGATGTTTGCAAGTATTTGTGATAATTCCGATGTTTCGACTTCCTCAAAATCCAAAGAATCGTCATCGTCGGAATCATCGCCGGAATCATCGTCCAAACCGACATCAACTTCGTCTACAGATGGCACTTGATCCCAGGGCGTTTTGTCACCGACAAGAATATTCTTTCCTGTCCTGAGTGAGCGGCATTTTACTAAATCAAGACTTTAGGCACTTACCATCAGTTAATAACTCTCTGAGATCATGCAGTAGTGTAATGACTTGGCTCCGAATATTAGATGCATCACGAAGACGATAATCAAGGGAACTTCTGCCCTTTTTATGAGCGCCGATGTTTGCGCTCCATATTTTGAATCTGCTCTGTTCGTCTTCGACTTTCGCAAGTGGCAGGTCAGCTGCATTACAAGCCAGAGCGGTTTCATCATCATGTACTATCGCCAAAGACTCAATTGTGCCACATAAGCTGTTGAATGCTTGCAGACAATGCAAAACATTGCTCTCGATAGAACCCATACTTAGGAGCACAACGCTGCCTCGTTGCGCGATTTCTGGTGCTGTCCGTACATGGGTCCTGTCCGGCTGCTGTAAAAGCGACCCCATGTTTGCGGATTACATCGATTGCACGTGATAATAGCGCAACGTGGCGTTGATTTGTTGGCCAAGGATTGCTTACGGGTCAACTTTCCGTATTGCCCCTCATCTTACGAAATTCCTAGATTTTGTGTCCATTGTCTTCCCCGAGTCTTTAGGCCTCACTCTAGGCGAATTTTGACAACATGTCTGGATTTGAGGTTGCTGGCCTTGTTCTCGGCACTATTCCACTTATTGTCACAGGATTGGAATATTACATGCAGGGGCTTGGCACACTCCAGAGTTTTCGATCCTACAAAAGAACCCTACAGAGCCTGATAATCAGTTTTAAAACTGAACATGCCATCCTGCAAAATATATGCGAAAAGATTCTTGTGGGAATCGCTTCCCAAACCCGCATTGAGGAAATGATTGCGAATCCATTTGGTGACCTATGGCGAGAAGAGGAACTTGTGAATAAGTTAAGGCTGAGACTTTGGAGTTCATTCAAGATTTTTGAGGAGAGAGTACAGGATATGAGAGAGGCTATGGAGGAAATGACGAAAAAGCTGAACATGGAAGTGAACGGTAGGGTAAGCGAGGCCCGGATCATGACCTTTCTCATGTTACTTTCTTCAGTTCAGGAACTAACAGAAATCAGGTGGAGTGGACCGACAGCACGCCAATTAAGAAGCAGCTAAAACGTGCCAAATTTATCTTGCAGCAATCCTTTTACAGCCAGATCATGACGAGAATTCGTGATGGAGTCTCAGCTCTCGAAAGCCTGGCTCGATTGGATGCTGAGCTCGAACAAGACAGAAAGTCTCGTTCGCAGGGCCGAATAAACACTCTCATCAACAAGATGTCAAAAAGCATCTACCACACACTCCGATCAGCAATAACATGCCAGTGTCCAAACCTACATGAGGTGGGGTTGAGACTATCACCACCGTCACGGACTGTTCTTCCTGAAGACCTCGATGAAGACATTATCAAGAAACTGAAATTTCATGTTGCCATCTCGAATGTAATGGGAACTCACCTGGAGGCTCCCTTTGGGCAATGGAGCCAAGTCCTTCTTCAAGTAAATGAAGATTTAAAAATGGATACAAAACCAACCATGGTGAAACAAGAGACGGCCGCTTCAAAAAGGAGTGTAAGGTTCTCTTTTACATCAGCAACCCACAGTTCCAGTGCAAGTATTGCAACAAAAACATCAACAATCACTAAATCTACTGCTTCGAGCCTGACCCTAATTGAAACCCACTCTTTTGAGGACTCGGGGCAACGTCGACGCATCGAAAATCTTTGCGACGAGCTACGACGCTCCGGCAAAGGTAAACTCGAAGAAGAATGTGGACACATTCAAGACTTTTCTACAGCAAACAGTCGCAAATACGGAGTCCTTGTGCTTGAGGATCCTGATGACGAGAACTGGACTCTGGTACCTTTGCACGACATATTGCAGAAGGCAGACTTGCTGTACCGCGATAAGCTACGTCTAGCCTGGGCAGTTGCATGCAGTGCTTTGCAAATATATGCGACCCCTTGGATGTCAAACGTTCCCAGTAGCAACGACATTTACATTGTTCAACAGCATGGCAGATCCCACTACCAAGATATTTACGTCCAGAAAAGGCTTCCTGAGCCAGCTCAACCAAGCCCCAGTAAGAAATTATTGTCATCATCCAATGATCTTTATCTGCTATCCCTTGGAATCCTACTCATAGAGGTTATTTTGGGAAAGTCGATTGAGAGACTCAGGCCAAATCGAGAGGCTGAGACTGGAAATGGAGTCACCAAGCACGTGTTGGATTATGAGACCGCCAGCGGCCTCTTGGGCCGTGTCAGAACTGCTGGAGGTTCTAGATACTGCAATGCTGTTGAATTATGTCTGCGATCTGACATGGGCCCATTAGACTCGGCCTCTGAGTATCCGTTGCTTGAAAATAAAGCATTAACGGGGGTTATCAACCTGATTGAACAAGACTTGAAGGCATCTGTATTATAGTTGAAGAGTATATAGATGATCAAAGCTCTAACATTTATTCTGACGGTTTGCATATCGTCCTTCTACACACTTGTGACAAAACAGAATTAAGGGGAGGTAAAAGACCTCCGATAAACCACACCAATCTGATAGTATTTCCTATATCCACCGAACTTAGATAAGAAATCCTTGATTTGAAAGATAGGAGATTCAATAAACTGCATGTTTGCTGTGTTTACGGACCCGTTGCCCATACTTTGAGGTGTTAGTTTGGCATCATGGTGCTCAAAATTCACTTACATAGAACAAAACGAATGGAATGGGTAGGAAAAGTATGGACAATCCACCCAGAAGGGTATTGCCAGGACCGATACCGAGATTGCGGAATAGCGCGCGTGCCTGCCGTACTTGTTAGCTTCAGCCCACCAGCAACTGGGCAATCAGGGGGTTGAGTTACAAATAGCGGAAACACCACTCCACAAGATGCTCTGAAAAGCGCATTTCCTGCCAGTACTGACGCTGCATATCGGGAGTAGGCCATTCCCAGGTAAGTGAGCAACGGCATGAATAGCGTAATAATGCTGATAGTGAAGCATCCAGAACCCACCAGAGGCACCATCCAATGGATAGTTCTTCGCGAGGTCCAGCCATACCAGAATAGACAAATTGGGAGCGCAAAAGCCCCGAAGAATGTCGGAGGAAGTATCACCTCCGGATGAATAGGAGGCTTGCTGAATTGCGGAACCAGGTATCTCCGGATCCACAAGAGGTAACAAGGCAACGTAATGAGACCGCCCACCAGGATGCCAAGAAAGACCAGCCCCTGTTGCCCAATATTGAAACCGTAGATGTCCCCAAAAACGAGAGGGAAGGACTCGAACCAAATGTACAAGACGCCATACAATAGCGCACTGTACAGATCCACGAAAAAGACGACCGGTTCAGAGAAAGTCAATGTGAAGGCCCTTCCAAGTGTGATGGCATGGTGTTTCATAGTCATCCCTGCAGCATCTATTTCTGACTGACCTTTTAGTCTCGAGTCTCGAGTTGCTTGTCTCATTCTTTTCGCTCGCCTGTAGAGAATGTTATCCGCGCTTGTTTCAGGCATAAGAAGAAGAGTATGATGAGCACGACGGCACACAGCCATGCAAGTTCCCATATTGTCCAGCGCCATCCCTTGGACTGGGCTGCGAAGCCGCCCACGAGCGGCCCCATGACAGGCCCCAGCACACCGCATGCGCCGAATATGCCAATCCAGTACAGAACTTCTGTCGGCGGATACATGTCCATGATGGTTGCCCCGCCGGTAGCAAGAACTGGCCCGCCAAAGAATCCGGCCAGCAAGCGGAAGACGAGTAGCATGGGCATGTTGACTGCATAACCAGTCGGGAGCTGTAGTAGGACAAAGACAAAAAGTGTCCAAAAGTATATCCGACTGCGTCCGATTGTTGCCATTTCAGACATTGGAGAAAACAACATCGGGCCCAGGCCATAGCCGCTAAATTAGAATGCAGTGTCAGAATTTGCATATGGTGACGAGCGCTTCAATGCAGAAAGGGAAGACGGAGTTGAGATGAAGGTTGGAGGGTTTGCACTTACAGGACAAACAAGGAGAGGCCCAAAGTTGCGACAACCTCACTGGCGCCAAATTCTTCCATAAGCATTCCCTCTCCAGGTGTGTAAATAGAACTGCCGATGTAAATGCCAAAATTTAAGATGCATATCTGAAAAGTGACCAAATGCTTCCGGGTTGGCGACCAGTTTTGTGGGTTCTTCAGCGCGTGTCAGCGTCTATCTTGTTGGGATTAAAATCAAAAAACAAACCTCTTGGTCGTCAGCATTGTACCATGAAACTAAAATTGTGTCTAGTGACTCTTGATGTGATGGACCGTGTTGTTCTGGGAGCGTGCGCGCAGCCTTTTCAAGATCCTTCTCTGCATCTTGGCTTGAAGCGACCGGCGCGTGATCACTAGATCCTTCCGAGTTTGGTACTTTCTCTAGAGAATTTGAAGAATTTGGTGCTTTGTTTTTGATAAGGATCTCTGAGAGAGTTGGGTCTAACTCATCAGGGAACTTTAGGAGGCGTTTGCCGGAGATCAGTCGGATGACTTGTCCGAAAACGGTGTCGCAGACGAGTTCGTTCATGATGTCGAATTGCATTACGCGTGCTTCACCAGAAAAGATTCCAGACGCAAGGTCATTATATATTTCATACAAGCACCAAGAAAGTCGTGAAGCTCTGTAACATCATTTCGCCACATATTCTCCTTCCATCCGATAGGTCCAATTTGCTTGTATTATTCAAGGGATCATCGCGGATTTAATCGGCTTTTATGTCCGATGCGTGCCTCACCAATCATGAAATGATGATGATGCAATGACATGTAACGCCGTTCCATCAAGAGCTTTCCCCTACGAATTTGACATCTGTTGCGCGGATTTAGTTTGTGCCTACGTCACTAAGTCCGCCGCATTTTTTTCAAGTCCATTTCGGGTGTTTCCAGCCTAGGAAGATCAGATCGCGATTGGCTGGGATTGGCAGAGTGATCAAGTTATTTGCACTCCAAAAGCCGACACAGCCGTCCGAGAACGGACGAGATGAATAAAAGTTTCGTGAAATAATATTTACTGTGCCGGACATAAAAAGAGTAGCCGGAATGATCAGGGATACTTTTGGAATTCGTATCAGTGCGAGTGCCTTGCTCTTTCGAGGTCCATGCTAAAAGTATCCAAGACAACCCGTGGAGTGTCCACGCCATCAAAAGCAATAATGGCATAGGTAGGTTGCCGATGTAAACCTAGAGTGAATAAATTCAGTGTTAGCTCTATTGTCCATAGCCCGGATGATGCTACATTTGTGCATGCTAGAGTCCTTAAATCTGCGAGGACTACAGTTTGGGCAGCATCGAGATGTCACAGGTACAATGCCAACTGCAGCAGAGCATTGTCAAGTAATGATGACTTACGGGGCTTATTTGGATCATCGCGGGACCTATGGCGAGTGCATCTGTAAACAGCGAGGGCTGTTGGTGGGATCGCAAGAAGCAAAGCAAGTAAGGCAATGATTGCTTCGGTAGTCATGGTAATATCAGATGGAAATCTTATTTGTGTGTGCCGAGAAGAAGCAGAAATGACAAGGGCGATATGCCTTAAAAATATAGCGTAATGATATCACTGTTTTTCATCTTCATCATCGCTTTATAGTACAAGACGTGATGGACTTTAGTGCCTGATTCAACCGACCATCAGTCAAATTCACAATCCTCCCAGGCACCAATTCAGATTTTGGAAGTGACGAATAAAGCGTTGGGAAATTGTGTCGGCTATGGGGCATGTGCATGTTTTGGTGGTTAGATGGAAAGCAGGGCTGTGTCATGTTTTCAGATTCTGCTACGGGCCAATCATGTCAATCGAACGTCGGGCTGATTTCTCTCGCACTTTCGTGTCCAGCTCAGCCTCTGAGTATGTCTTTCAGATTTTGAAGTTGGCCAATCACTGCTGTGCTATGCTCTGGGCCAGTAGAAATAGTCCAAGACAGTTTGTTCAAGTTGGATGGCCTAGTTATTAGTCCTAATGCACGTGAATATGACGATCGTTAGGCACCCCAATGTGCAGCACATGGACAAATTGGATGCATCCCTGTGCCAGCTTCGTCGCGATCGCACGCATTGGCTCCAAAGAATCGGCCAATTTGGCGACAGGAACGCAAAAAAAGTCTCGAGATCAGTTGCAGAGGCCTCAAAGCCTAAATTATGCAGTTGGTACAATTTCAATAATCCGGACCATCGGGCCATCCGAGTCGTCTTCTCACAGAGGCCCGAGTCGCTAGGCTTAATTAGTCAGGGGACGGCTCGGAGCGGTCCCACCTCAGCTCTGGCCGGGCCGCCATCTAATTACAGGGACCAATCAGGGCCCACGCATAAGCGATAGATCCAGAACATGGCGGTCGCTAGTTGTCAATAGCGCTGAGGAAATTCCACTGTTCCCTGTAGCCAGCTCGCTTGGTCCTCCAGCTCGAACCTAGAGCGAGAGCTGAGAGGCGCGACCAAGACATCTCGCATGCCGGAAGTCGCGTCGCCTATAAAATTGTCCAGCCGGCCTCATCGTAGTTCAACCGCGATCCAGGAATTTCCCTGCTCATGATCTGTACCTTGCATTCAATCACCAAGTAACCATGCTCCAATCATCGGTTCTCGTATGCCTCTCTTGGCTTTCTGCCTCGCTCGCCTTTCCCGCCCCTCAAACCCTCCTCCCCACAGCATCGACCTGTGAGACGAGCTGTGAGCTCCTGGGAATAAAGCCACATGGCGACGGAAAGAAATCTGGATCGTACTTTTGCGGCAGCGACCTCCTCGGGCCCAAGGATTATCCTGTAGAGGAGCCCCTTAAGTCAATCATGGCGGGCTACAAGCCCTTTGGAAATCTTTGTGCAAACAAATTTCTCGAAAAGAATTGGGATCCCAAAGGCAATGAAGGCAAGGGTGACTGGAGATGGCCCGGGGCGAAAGACACGCAAGGGTTCAAGGTCGGGACGGACAATAAACCCATTATGTTCGACGTGGACGTAACGGTGGGGACATACTTTGATCGTTTTGGAAGCTCTAACGGTGAGTCGTGATGATTATATATCTCAAGTCTGTTTCACTAACCTCGATCCAGGGAGATTTCTTTCTCTCGCTTGCACTCCCTACACGGAGCGAGCGATCCCACCTTACGGTCTCGCGGATGGAAAATACTCAATCCCTTCTCATCCCTTCAATTATCACGTCTACGTGGCGCAGCAGAACTTCACTATCACCACAGGGCCTTCTCAGCCCGCATTCGGCCAGACTGGACTTGGTTTACAGTTTTGGACTGGCAAGAACAAAAAGGTGGAAGACTTAATAAATGAAGAAATTTTGGTCGAAGTAGATGCCAAGGTTTTAGCGACATTGGAAGGGTGCCATGGCAGAGCAGAAGAAAGTCAGGACGGCTTTGAAATGGGAGAATTGTAGCGTCACTTGGAACTATACTGCGTTTTTTTATCGAATAATCAGAAATAAATCAAGAAAAAAGTTGATATGAGGACAACTGAAATTACAGTCCATCAAGATTTTACTAACTTACCCTAAAGTTTGTTATCTCCAAATTTCGCAGATCCTCGGATGAAAAATTATCACTGACCTGATATCAACCAGGAGAAAGACAGGAAAAGTACTGAATTAGTAATCTCTTCATATTTTAGCTGTCATGCCCGCGATCTGCTGACTACCGCTCATGAACGTGGGGAGTGGGAGCTCGCCGATTTGTCCTTTAGAGACGGTGAGGTCAAAGGGGATATAATTTGCATCCGTGTGGAGAAGCAACTTGGCTAGTTCATTTTCATTGACCATTTAAAATGACTCGAATCAGAGCTTGGGCCAAGCGGATGCATATTGTATCCGCTCGACGTAAGATGCTAACTTTGGTTAATTATTGCTAGAATTTTAAGAATCAATCAGCAATAATGCATCTATAATATCGCTGTTGTCGACTATCTAAAGGCTGAGTTTTTGTCTGTTGGCTTTTGACTGACCTTTCCCCAAACCTTTCATTCAACCCTCCTGCTTGCGCGCCAACAAAAACCAGCACTCAAATCACCCAAAAAGATTGGAGAGTTCATGCGTACGCATATTCAAACGTCTCAACCTCGACCAATTTAAGCAAGCACAACTAATTCTGAGATTTTTTGGATTCGACCTTTGGTCTCATTATCTTGTTCTTCAGCAAAATGATTACCATCTCAATCAAAGCCGTCTTTGATCCCGTCTGCCCATGGTGCTATGTTGGCACTGTTCGCCTCATGCGCGCCATTGAGGCGTATCGAAAGACTGTGTGCGACAACGACATCATCAAGATAGGATGGCATTCATACCAAATCGACCCGGATGCAGTCACGCAGCCTCTTGTCGAGAAAATGGTATCCCGTTTTGGTCGAGATCAGTTGCCTCGAATGCAGGAGCAACTCCTGGAGATGGGCAAGAAGGATGGGCTTAAATTCTCTATGGAATCGACGGTTGGAAGCACACGAGACGCACATCGACTCGTCCAACTAGCCAAAGCAAAAAACGGAAGCGACCAGGAACAGCTGTCGTCGCGGCTAATATTGGAGATTATGAAAATGTACTTCGAGCACGGTGGGGATATTACCAGTGTGAAGGATCTGAGTCTCGCGGCAGAACGAGCTGGCATTGATAAGGGAGAAGCCGTTGCGTGGCTTGTGGGTGGTGGGGGTTTGGATGAGGTTCGCGATGAGGTAGAAGAGGGCAAAATCATGGGAATTAGGGGCGTGCCGTGGTATCAGGTCAATGGAAAGACTGTCATACGTGGCGCGGCCGAGGAGAGCGGGTTTCTTCAACAGCTAGTTCGGGCTAGAGAGGACGCCTTGAGGGGATTTGAGAACTGAGTAGCACGAGAAAATTGGGATGATTCCTTGATAAAAGTCAAATCTTGTGCTTCGCTACGGTCAGATTCTTCTTGAGCGGCCAAAGTATAATGAAAATTGGCCGTGAGATATTATCTACATGACCAGACATGGGAGTAGTAGTTATTGCAATATGAATTATGACATTTTCTTCGTCTTGGATCAGTGAATACGCGGACGGAAACAATTTGCATGCGATGTCTGCATTTTGCCATTATGTCAGCGGATCTATGCGCACACGTAGAGGTGTCCGTGGTTGATGCGGAGTTTGCTAATCCCTAAACGCACTAACAAAGTCCGCAAAGCGTCATGACATTTTGCCATGGATAGCCTCTGGTATTCGTAAGCTCCAAAGATGGCGTGAGCTACAGGCATGAAGCTCGTGCTATTCGATACGATTGCTACCAATGGTATTTGGCAATTTTGTATCAAGGTAATGGCTATATAAGCCCACCCCAACACAACCATGAAATTTCATGCCTTCATTCATACAACAAATTCGATTCGAACTTCAGCCATCGCTTCACCATTTATACACGTATCTGTCAGCAAAATGACTTCTTTCAACAAGGTTGCTCTGCTCGGTGTAAGTCTCCACCATCTATCCCTGAGAAATCATGACTGAATGAATCTCATAGAAAGGCCTTCTGGGAACTGCTGTTCTTGAGGAGTTGGTCACCGCCGGATTTGCCGTGACTGTTCTAAGCAGAGACCCTTCTGCTGTCAAGGACCTTCCGCCTAATGTTAAGGCTGCTCAGGTCGATTATTCTTCACAGGATAGCCTCGTGGAGGCACTGCGAGGCCATGATGTCGCAATCGCTACCTTTGGAACAGCTGCCATTCTGGGCCAGGAAGCAATCATCGAGGCCAGCATCAAAGCAGGAGTAAAGCGCTATGTTCCAGCTGACTGGGGTTCCTTGACGACCGACCCCAAGGCACGGACCCTGCCCATCAACTATCCATTAATCCAAGTCCAGGAACTCCTGAAAAAGAAGGCGGACGAGGGTGCTCTCGAGTATACGATCTTCTCTGTAGGAGCTTTCCTGGATTACGTCCTTGACTTCCCCTTCATTCTTGATTTAAAGACGTCCTCCATTCAACTCTACGATAATGGCCAACATGCCTTTAGCTCTACCAGCGTTCACAGCGTTGGAAAGGCCATCGCAGGCGCCCTCAAGGCCCCTGAAGCTACCAAAAACCGAAACCTACTTATCCACGATGCTGTCTTGACCCAAGCCAAGGTTTTTGCCCTCGCCAAGAAGTACAGTTGGCCCGGAGTTCAGTGGTCTGAGACCAGGGTCGATGCGCAGCAAGAGCTTGAGCAGTCTCTCAAAAATCTAGAGAAGGACCCCACCGATTTTAACCTGATCTTCCCCTTGCTCAAGGCTGCACTATTTAGTGGAAAGTACCGCGCGGCCTATCCTGAGGTGGACAATGAACTCGTCGGCCTCCCTCTTTTGACTGATGAAGAATTGGAAAAGAAGTTTGCGGCAAAGTTTCAGAAGGCTTAACCTTTCGGCTTGTGATCTTTGCGGGAAGTCCGATGCTGCTGGTGGGGCATGCTCGATTAGCGGGTAAAATTGGTGAGAACTGGGTGGCGAGTACCATTTTCAATCTGCGCTTCATTTTGGCTACAATAATGGCAACAAATGAAATATTTTAGACTACCTTTGACTATGATAGTAAATGTGATGAAGTTCAGTCCTGGTGTGCATAGGGCTTCCCAGCCAAGGTGTCCTCTTCCATATGAAGATCATACACACCCGTTGAAACACTAGCATCCTTATATATCCACCGCACTTTAGATGCCTTTTCTCCCGACGATTTTCCACTTCCATGATTCTCGGTATTGTAATGATTAGTCATTGGCCTGAGGACCTGCGCCGTCTCAACCAAGCTGTGTTCCGGTATGACGACTCGATTTGCAAGCAGTGTAGTTCCAAGGCCAAGGAGGAGCTGAATAGTAACCAGCAGAGTCAGTATGAGAAGAACCAGGTCCCAATGCAGCACTTTGAGGAGAGAGCCCAGTTGCGGTGCCATTCCATCGATGACGACCATGTTATTGTTGTTTGCAGCAGCCGCTACCACGCCTGCGCTGAATCGTGACATTAGGAAAGCGAGATTTTGAACATTTCCATTGGAAGGTGCACCAAAGATGGATTCTGCCGGGTAAATTTGGTACTGGATATTTGTGTCGTTGGTCAATGATGAGGCTTGGTACCCCTGTAGGGCAATTGCGGCCGACACCATCGATGTAAAATTCGTAGTTACTTCGTGCTCGGGTAGTGTCGCATTGACCACTTCGCCAATCGTGGAATTGCACTCGTAGTACCAGGGTGACGTCGCTGATGCTTCAAAGGCAGCGATTTTGCTGCAACCCGGACCGCAGCTTTCAGACGTGTTGGTAATGAATACTGTCTGGTCATCTCCGGTGGCAATGGGTATCGTGACCTCCGTGTCGCTATTCCTGTCGACGACGATTGTGGTGGATGTACCATCGCCACCACGAATAACGGGCCAAGCGTCACACGTAGCAGAAGACTGAATGCTTCGCGATGTGACGACCGTAACGGGGTTTGAATCTGAATCGATCGAGTCGGTGGCTATTTCATGAAAGATGTATCGGCAGTCCTGGTCGCAAAATATCAGCGGGTCGTCTGTGACCCAGATAGTGCCGGCCATTGGAGCCTCAGCCATTCCCGCCGTACTATAAGAGATGGACAGAGTGCCATAGCTAATCCATGGTTAGATTAATGATAACGATGCCTTTTAACCATGTATAATGCGGGGTACCTGTTGGCGGTGTATTGCTGAGCACCAAGCGCGGATGTCTTGGAAGACAATATTTTGGCTGTTTGCACATTTGACAGATCTGGAATCGACACCTTTCCGGGGCTGAAAGTTGCAATGTTATCTTCTGAGTCGGCTGAATAACACAGCGCGAGCGATGCGACTCCGATCTGGGTGCCCTGATAGCGGAGTTAGCATTGATAGATTCGTCGGGCGAAGGTTTCCTACCAGGAGAATCAGTAGTCCAGACAATGCGGTGGCGTGGACCGAGAATCGTCGTGATCGAAAAGCCAGCTTAATCAGGCGAGATATTCTTTCTGCCTCAAGGATCAATTCAACCTATTTGCAATTCCCAAGTCAGCCACTCAGTTAGTTATCCCCAATTCCAATTGATTACCTTGCGCTTGGACCGATATCGCCGGCTAAGAATCCACCAGCGCAAATCTCCAACCATGTCATTTAGGCTGCTTATCACAGCAAGACCGAGAATAATGCACAACGCCATCATCACCGTGTTGAATCCACGCTTGTCCTTTTTGGACAGCACGGTCTTGGACGAGTACTGTCTCAATACCGTGATTATGGCAGCCGAGAGGGCGACAGTGAGGAGCCATCGCAGAAGGACCTTGCTCAAAATTCTGGTTAGTGGTCGCTGTGTGGCGCGAAGGCCGCGGATTGACGTGTCATCGTGGGGTTGCATCATGGCAGCGCTCGCGACCTACGCGCCAGCAGATTGACAGAAAAGGTTCGGCTTCGCGTTGATGAGCCTGTTGAGATTTGAGATGGACCAAGGCGTTCAAGTCTAGAACACCCTGTTGCTCACCGCATGCGACGATGAACACGAGAAGGGTCTGTGCCGCCAACGGCGAGTCTTCGAAAGATGTGAGTTTTGGGTGTACGACCGGGGCAAGGGATGGATCAAGATAATAAGTACAATGTGAGTTTGACAAAGAGCAATGGCATGCTTTTTTTTTCAATCAGATTGAACTCGGATTATAACACATTCCACAATGGAACCACCGCAGTCGATCAAGCAGGCGAAAACCCCAGGCACATTGATTAGCTCACTGCCGAAAGCCAAAATAGCTCCAGCCAGGGCAAATAGAAATTCAAATTCTTCAATAGCATTCAGGAACTGCCATAGAAATATCGTCATATGTTATCGGCTTTGCCGAATCTCAATTCTCAAGTGCCCTTGCTTCGGCTGTGGCATCGTATCGTGGCGTATTTTCGCATGCTCGGCTTGCCAATCATGTACTCAAAATGTCATGTGGCTACTGTACTAACTTTCGGCATGTGCGTAGCCATCCAAGAACGTCGCGTCAATTTACCACAATCGCGTGTCCCGATGTGGTGTGGAATCGTCGTGGCGCGTATTTTGCCAAATCCGGCGCGGGAGCCACTTGGTTTACTTTACAGCTCGAGCATTGTCAGCTCAAACAATCTGACGGTGCATTTGTATTTAAATGACATTTTCCCCTTCTCAAGAATGGATACCATGGTCTCCATTATTCTCATCTCGTTAATGCGATGCCTGACAAAACTCAAACGTAGGCCATGGTCGCGTGTCGCGGAATGGTGATTGGAAACCCTGATGTATTGTGCTCAGGGATAGCAACCGGCGGACTTGACATCAAACACACAGCCTTCAAAATCACGCATGCAATCTGCAACCAATAACAGTAGGAGGACTGACTTACTTGCATGGTATACTTAGCGGCTACAAAGACATCACGACCTGCAAACGTGGCATGGTAGGACTAACAACTCCACATCTATTCACCTCGCGCTTGAGGTGACGTGGCTGAGATAGTTTCCCACAATATTCAATTGAAGGACATGAATTGTTGAATGGAAAGAAGGAAAACCACGCGCAAATTACATGTGAGTAGATACCTGAGACAGATGAATCTGAAACCAGGTTGCGTGATTGAGAGTCGGGGGGTTACATTCTGTAACAGTTCATGGAGATGATTCAGCTGTTTTTTTATTTTGAATCGTGGCAAGGATAATATTACCACGAGAACAGATTTGGTATTGGTGACAACATTGAGCACAATACATCCATTGCCATACCACTGCCAAAGTAGCCGTACTTTGGTGCACCGCTGATGTGTTTGGATAGGATACCAAAAATAAGGGCATCTGTCTAGGCAGAGAATAAACCTCTTGGGGGCTGGTATCAATGACAATATGAGGCTTCGGCTTTCTCGTCCCGCCATTATGCATCATCATAGGCAGATTCAAGTACTTTTTGTCTTATTCGCAAATTCATGCCTTGCTACTGGAGCAGTTGAGTGTTTTTGATGCCCCTAGATTATCATCCAACACACTAGATAAACGAACCGCTCCTCTTTCAAGAAGGGTGGAATCGATTTGCAGACTGTTGCGCTACAATATGATGTAAAGGTTCTAGAATATGTGGCGACGGTTCCTGCGTGACCAAGTTCGATTGGTTTGCATCGCCTTCATTTGCACTGACAAAGAATGCTATATTGGAGACATATGGTGTGGTGGCAACGGAACAACAGCCAAGTACTTGGACATACCAGAAGGTGTTTGTGCAGGTGGGTCATATTTGTAATATTGCCGACTGTGAGGAAGTTTGTGATTCGCTCGATGTGGTGTTTCACAGTTTGGCCGAGACAACGGAACCCATCGGAATGCATTTTTGGTGTTGGAATACCAACAGTTTCAATCGAAATCACATGTACAGCAGAGATAAATAATCCCGCAACTCGCCTCATAATCTGGAAAGTTAGCCTCCGATTCTACTCGTATCCTAGTTGCCAAATCTGTGAATTCGTTGATCATTCGATTCTCCTACTTCCTCTAGCGCCTTTATCGCACTGCTTCAGCCTGCAGATTGAAGCGGCCTCGCATTTGAGACAGAAGGGACTGTTTGGGCCAAAGTGCCGTTTTAGTGAAATTCGCTGCTAATAAAACGCCAAAATGTTGTTCTCAAAGGTTTACACACCAGTATTGTTCATGTTTGGCATGCAATCATTTGTATCGGCAAACCCAGTTCCTGATGCAGACCAAAGTCTGAAAGATGTCCGCTCGACGACTAGGCTTCAGGTCATGGGCAAGATGACCTCTCTTGACCAGCTGCAAACTCGATTCGTCAGCGTCAGGGATGGCGAAAATAATAACTTGGTCGATCGCAAGGTTACCCCGTATGGCTCGGGACCTGACCAAAATGAGGGTTTGCGATTGCACAATATTGCCCGCGAAAAGCTGGGCCTGAGCCCACTGAACTGGGACACTGACCTTGAAGCCAAGGCCAAGGCTTGGGCTCTTCAGCTCGCGAAGCTCAAGAAGCTGAAGATTCAAAACCTCCCCAAGTTGGGCGAGAATGTCGCATATCGGTGTGTAGTAATTGAGGTTCTAAGAAAACGTGTTCTAACTTCTCTACAGATTTAGCACTGAGCCTACCAGGAACCCTATCACGGAGGCTGTTGAGGGGTGGTAAGTTCAATAATTACTTCTATTGTTCATGCGCGTATCAGGGGTGTAATGACAATTGCGTATTTAGGCTTGATACCGGCGACGCTTATCACAATGAAACAATTCCCCAGGGGCAGTTTGGTACCTACTCACCCTATAGTGAGTCATCTTACTCAACGAGTTTAAAAAGCAACATCGCTGACAGTTTAGCTCAATGCGTCTGGAAGAAGACAACTCAGGTTGGCATCGGCGCTGCCACTGATGGAAAGGGCACATGGTACGTTGTGGGATACTATTCTCCTGCTGGAAATGTATACGGATCCAAGCCTTACTAAGGGATGGCCATCTGGTGGTTGTGGGTAAGGGGCTTGAACCGACCAATCTTGTTCTAGCTCATTACCCACCGGCTATGATGGGACAACCACCAAAAGTACTGGGGCCAAAACGTGAGATGAAGTTCACTCACGAGTCTGCAAATTGAGCCAGCGTCAAATCCCAATATAATCTCTCGTGATCCTGCCCACCGATGATGTCCAAAGATGTCAGCGTAATAATGTGGCTCAATTCCCTTCTGAAACCAAGTCCAGTTCGACCCGAGTCGTCATGGAGTGACATTGACGTATCAAAACCGTTGCTACCCTCGTCTGCATCATGCATCGCCTCCATATTTAGTGACTGTGTTAGAGAGAATCAAGTCAATAAGCATAAGAACTTAATTAAAAGCTTGATTAATGTCTGGCAACCGAAATCAGCTAAAGCTACTCACGTGAGTGGCTGTTAGAGTTTGGTCAGTCTCGTAGGCTATTTTCTAGTTTGACACATCTCGCAACCTATTGGCTATTATAACATGGTACCCAATCATGCATGTCTTGGGCAGGCGCAGTCCTACCTTAGCTAAGACCTCATGCTCTTCAGCCCTTCAGCCCCATGCACACCGCCCCTACCAGCGATTCGAACCCACCGCTATCATGCCTGATGTTCTCATTATTTGGTCAAAAGAGACGTGTCCACCGCCGTTTATTTGTTTGGAAGCTATGGCCCTTTTGCTTTGAGACACTGTCACTCTGTTTCAAATTTTGACTGAAAACCTTACAATTTGACTGAGTCTGGGTCTCGAGTGTCTCGTAGTGGCTCATCCTTGCGCTGCACGCACTGTTCCTCCTTCCAAGGTCTCGATGCGCCACCAGCCACCCCGAACGACTGAAGTGTACTCGTCTCTGACTAGCACTGCCGAGATTGCCGAAATTGCCGCCTTTTCCGTGCTTTTACACTCATGATGACTTGGGAAAACGCACAACTGGCTGTATATTAGGCATCTGCGTTTGCTGTACAGTGCGCCATTCGCAAGCCACAGCAAGCCCAATTGCCTCATTCAGTGGCGTGGCACCAGCTAACACACGATTGCAGCCACTGTAGTGATTCAAAGTCCTAGTGGCTGTGTACGCCTCTGAGGCTAGTCTTCTCAGCTCTAGGCCCTCCGTGCACTGCCGGAGTGTGTCACCACGAATGGAATACCGGGTGGCCAATTAGCGATCGACACTTAGAAAAACCATCGTCGTAGGGCTGAAAGGGGTATCCTCGTGATGTTGAATTATAATAGTGGTGCATATAGGGTGTGAATGTGTCTATAATGGGAAACACGCCCAACTTCGACGTTGATTAAGCTACTTAAACCTGACCTTTCTTTCCCATCCGTCAACTATCGCAGATCAAGGCACCTTGAAAACTCGGCAGATTTTACCAACAGAAAAAATGGACTTGACATTTGCAAACCTCATTTCCACTATCCTCTTTTGTATTTTTGCTGGACAGGCGATTGCAAAACCGCTTGGTAAAACCACCTACCCTAGATTCACGCAATCATCAAAACCGCTAATATCCAAAAAGGAAGCTCATGCACCAGTCGTAATGACTGCGATGGAACTATGGTCTGTACTGGAGGACTGTGCTCTGAGCTGTCCAGTACAAAGACCTGTTCATGGGCGCCCCATGGTATTGGTAAGTCTGCAGACCTCACCCCGGCCGCTCCTCTTTCTGACTCCACCTCTTTAGGCTCCTCCTGCACGGGCAACTCCGACTGCTCCGACAAAGACGTATGCAGCTCGAGTCACGTCTGTGTCGACCAGTACGCCAAGACCAAGTCGCCGTATATTATAAGTGGCGGATGCTGGAATAATACCTATTGGGTCAGCGCCCCGGAAGGTTGCAAGAATGGACACTGCCCCTCAGGCTGGGTGACAGTTTGGATGGTGGAGGTCAAAGGCGAGCACTTCAATACCGGAAATGTGCAGGTGCAAGTGCTCAGCGGTAATTCGGTCGTCAGCTCCCAAACTGTCACCGCGGTTGCTGGCAAGCCAGGCAAAGCTGGGGGATCTTTTGACGTGAAAACCTACGTTGAATGCCCTGCGCGCCACCGCGCCGTGGGTCTCAGCGTGACTGATGGTTGCACTGGTAAGGTTACAAAGGCTTCTTATCCCGCCGAGTAACAGAGCCTTGAGCTTGCACGTTCCAGCACCATTCACCTTCGTTACTTCGAATAGCATTACTCATGGTAAATTTACTTTTCTCAGATGGAAGTGGTGGTGACTGTATTAAAGGTCCCGTATATGATAACCTTTTACTTCAATGGCACACCCCTAACGGGCCGGTGTTGTTGATCTTGATGAGACCTTCGTGGCCTGACCGCCGGTAGTTGGGTTCAGATACCTTCTGCCGCAGACGGTGTTGAGAGCGGTAACAGCTGAATTGAAGTTGCACTGAATTTGACAGAACTTTTATGTGAAACCGGGCTCGGGCCTGATCTGCCTTTTCTGTTGACGACTGTTGTGTTCAAGCTAGCAACTGTGACTATCAGTGAGTATCACACTTTATAATCTCTTACTCCTACCTACTTATTAATTTAACTCTATTATAAAAAAGGGCTAAAATATAGCTAACTCTCTATGTGCGGCCTCAAAAAAGTGAATAAGACTGTTTCTGCAGCCAAAACCAGTGTCGGTCCATTGGGGTAGGCGCCGAAGGAGGAACACCCCTTGCAGATTATACTGGAAAGGATGTGAACAATCCAATTTTAGTTTGCTCAACGTGAGATATGGCAGCTTATAGTGGAGCAGACCTGAGCAAGCATGATTTACCTGGCCTATAGTGTCTTGTCTTCCAACAGTTGCTGTTATACCCGCTGTCACCATTACCATTGCTCTTGCTTCTCTGGTGGCTATGGCTGTATCTACAGGGAAGTAAAATGCTTGGAAGGTTGTATTTATAGTTAACGTTGTGAAAAAGTTTAAATCAAGCCCTGATTAATCCATCCCCTCGAATGTGGTTCGCTTTCTCTGTCACCCTTTAAGCTTACTCTTTATAACCGGGCTATGGCTGTGCTTGTGCTTTGCTGAGATGTAGCTTAAGCGTTAGCATGATTAATGGCGTTGGATAAGGTTAGGGTACCTTTTGTCTTAGCATACGTGGCAAAACCCGACTTTTAAAAGTCGGCATAGTCTTGACCATATCCTTCCAAACATCAAGTTTGATTGGGTTGGAAACAGCAAAATGTTCAGGTAAAGTAGGACCATGGCTGTTGACTTCCAAGCGTAGACATTCTTTTGCCAAAAGCAATTCCGCCAGGCCGGATAACAATGTCAAAGTCCGTATCCAGCTAACAGGAAGGGACCGTTTGTGACTTGTTGTGGGAATATTATAAGTACAGAGGTAGCAAGTAGTGGGGAAAAGCAGTGGTATTCTCATGGCTGGAGTTATGGCATGCCAAGGCGATATTGGGAATTTGAAAGAGGGACGCAGCAAGGTGGACATTTGAGTTGCTTCATCGGGTGTCGCAAACGGTTAGGCCGCGCCATGTTTTATTTAGCGCATTGTCGGCACAAATTTATCGGCTCTCGCAATAATCCCCAGTATGGCTCGGCCTGGTACTAGAAAGCTTGGCGGTCTCCACTTATGTCCCTTGGGCGATAGAATGCGTGCTCGCCGACACGGGCTTGAGCGCCAAACAGTCGTGGACGCCCATTCCCCCAACGACAGGCAAGAGATGAGAGGTTACAGGGCAATCAGTTTAAGCTTACCGTTTAGCTACGATTAGGACATTCATCTTTTGCCTCAATCCAAGCACCATGGGACTGACTAACTCAAGCGTTTCCGGTGGCATAGCGAGATGGCTTCAGCTGCCCCACATAGGCCAGGATAAACAGATAGTTCTTGCATTAGCGGCTAAATAGTCTAATCAGAATCTGCGCTGCTAGATTGGATGAGCGCCACCAATTACTGATATCTTATGAAGACTCCTTTTCTTCGACACTTTGTAAACTTCTTCTCGTCATCCATGCAACCTTCGTTTATTTGTGTTTGATTGAACTGACTGTGGACGGACAGTTTCCTTCTTCACCAACCGCAATGCACATGCACCATGTCTTCTACGGCCTCATTACGAGTGCCTCGCTTTTCGGTACCACAACAGCTCGCTCATGCCGGGTCCAATCTCGTTTTTCGACTCCAATTGCTGCTTATACGCAATCCACGAGCACATCGTCATCTATGAATTATCCCATCCCTGTTACCGACAGCAGCTCCACGCATTCCAGTGTGACCTTCACTTCAAGCGAAACCGCAAGTTCGGAAACGGATGACCCTACCACCATCGATACAACCAGTGTCTCAGCTTCTGAGTCCACCAACTCTCTGACGACGTCCACCTCGATATCCGAAGCTTCCACAACCGCAACATCAGAAGGTGCATCACTAGCCACCACTTCAGAAACGGCATCCCTGAGCACGGCTTTAGAAGCCACCACTTCTGATGCAACACCCACTACCCCACTCGATTCCACAACATCCACTGCTATACTGGATGCTACAACATCTACTACCCCACTCGATTTGACAACAACTACTGCTATCCGAGAAGTAACAACATCATCTGCTCCTATCCTGGAAGTGACAACAACTACTACCGTCCTGGAAGAAACAACAATATCTAGTCCTATCCTCGAAGAAACAACATCTGCTCCCATCTTGGATATGACGACATCTGCTCCTATCCTAGAAGCAACAACAACATCTACTCCTATCTTAGAAGGAACAACAACAACTGCTATTCTGGAAGTAACAACATCTGCTCCTATCCAAGAAGCAACAACAACATCTACTCCTATCCTGGAAGAAACATCATCTGCTCCTATCTTGGAAGTAACAACATCTACTCCCATCTTGGAAGTAACAACATCGGCTCCTATCCTAGAAGCAACAACAACATCTAGTCCTATCCTGGAAGGAACAACAACAACTGCTGTCCTGGAAGTAACAACATCTGCTCCTATCCTAGAAGTAACAACATCTTCCACTATTCCAGATACAACATCAACGACCTTCCTGCCTCCAGCGGCTCCCACATCCTATCTCAGAGCAGGTCTCACAGTGAACCCAGTTGCAAATGGCAAACTTGTCCAAGCGAGCGTTGCGACGCCCGGCTTTTTCAATGTTCTTAACTTTGGCTCATCATCTGGCGATTCGGCTGCCCGCAAGTTCACCATTGAAGAGAACACGAATCGCCTCATGTTTTCTGAAACCAGCAACTATATCGTCATGGGAGCCGTCAGCAGCCCTCCCTCCCGCTTGTACAACACACTTGCCGCTAGCATGACCGACAACATGTCTTTTATCAATTGCGATATCCCAGCACAAGGTCAGCCATTGCAGTGTCGGGTTGAGGCGACAGGCGCCGCCATCACCCTTTTAACCTCACGAACGAATACAGTTCCTGCAGTATTTGGAACTACGAGTTCCACTTTTACAACCTCGTACGAGATCCTAAACTTATACTTTGATTAATTACCACAAGTCATATGAGAAATTTAGTTTCGCCAGCTCCTTTCGTTTTAATGCATGGTTGTGTTCAATTGCGACTTTGCGTCTGTTCTCACTACTTCTATATAATCGCTTAGAACCTTGCGCTGGACTAGATACAAAGAACAATATTATGGTAGTATAATTAGGCGCCCACACAGACCATGAAGACATTATTGCGCGAAGGAAGCGTTTGGCCTAGGCATGGTGATAATCTCCCTAGGGGAGTTGTGAACTAATAGTTTGTACATTCTTGTATAGCCTTTCCCCAATTAAATTATTTAACTCTTATCATACAATTTATTTTTCCAAATAGCCCTTAGTTAGGGTTTCCAGGGCTGTGGGTCCCTGTTCTAAGCCACTGTAAAAGCCCCTCTCGCCCAGCCGGGGTTGAACCAACTGCCACTTGGTTGGCTATTCCAAAGGCCTGCCATGTGTTTAGCCACTGCATCATGGGCTGTTCTTAATACATATACCCATGTGGGGACATTTACAATCTTGTCTGGGGAAGAAGGTTGGTTCTGGTAGCTTCGGAGAAGGAAACAGCCTGTATTTAATCGCTTCATGAATAGACGCCGGATTTTCAGGCGACTGGAACCTCGGTATACCACGTATTTAAAACGTGCTTCATTGGGACCAGTCACTCAACCTGCTTTAAATAGCCCATGATAGTGAAAGGAAATATTACTCGTCTCCATCAAATCCCCTTGTCGTCGAGGGACATCTGAACCAGAAAGCAAGGAATTTTTGTACTTAGCTAGAATAAGGTCACTTAAATATAATTTATAATCTTGTTGCTGGTGGGTAAAATATCCAATCCTTTCTCGCCTTGTAATTTACTGTATGATCATCAATCCTCTCGCCATTAGTATGAACGGCTTAGTACAAATGTGGGTGTAGAGGTTCAGGCTTCCCCAGTACGATCCCGTATAAACTTTTGTAGAGATGTCTCGGCTTCCGGAATGTGGCCCGTAGCAAATATGAGCTGGACAGGGACGATGTTGTGCTCGGCTCACAAGCGGTGGATGTATATATAATCATTTAGCGTGAAAGGTTTCTCGTGTCATTATGTATATAGGCACTTAATAAATGTAGACAAGACAGTTGCTACAAACAAATAACCCAAGCCAGGCACAGGAGCCAGATTACGGTCCCTTGCAGGCGTTTGCGATCCGAAAACTGGGCTATCCAAGTAGCTCAGCCTCAGCTCAGTGGCACCTCATGTTAGAACGGCAAGAACTTAGCTCTGGAAATAGAAATGAATTTTGGTATGCTTGAGTTTCGTCTCCGAGTATGATGGCAAAACTTCTGCTCTTCATTCTATTAATTTCGTGGCTAAGCAAGAAGAATTCGTCCAACCGCAACCCATAGCATTTAAAGCCATAGCATAACGCAGCTTCTCTAAGCCAGAGTTCAGCTATTTTAGTCCTGAAAAAATTGATCGAAAGATTGACATGATTACGACCAACAGGTCGTCGCAAGTAGCGATAGGGTAGCCCAGAGACTGGTGTCGGATCCGCAGATTTTTATTTATATACACATCTAGCTCCAGCCTGTACATCGAGCAGATAAAAATGTGGTTTTATGGCCCGCATACCCATTATGCCGTACATGTAAAGTTATCCGCCCCTCAATTGTCACACGCACATACACATTTGTATTAAACACATTTTTTATTCTGTGATATAGAAAGCTTCTTTATTATTTTTAGGCTTTTTAATACCTTTATTAATTTTATTAGTTTTTTTATTTTACCTTTTTATATACTTTCTTAATTTATTTTTAGATTTTTATTATTTAAGTATTATAATAGGGCTTATAGATTTCTTAAATAAAGTTTTTTTATTTATTAATATTTTTATTAAATTAATAAATATAGGAATTATAGATAATTATAATTATATTTAATATTTTTATTTATTTTTTAAGGAAAGCTTTTTTTTATTTATTAAAATAATTATATAATAATATATATAATATTCTAGCCAGTTTCCTAACTATAATAAACTAATTAGAGTAAAGGGTTATTTATTGGTAGAAAGGATAGGTATATTATATATAATAAGTAATATAATTATTCTTTATAAAGAGGTATTATATTTAGTAATATATTAATTGATAATTAATATAACTAAATTATATTAAAAGCTAATTAGTTTATTTTTTATAGTATAATTAATTTATTTATATATTTTTATATTAGTAGTTATAATTGCTATAATTATAGCTTAGTAATTAAGTAATTATAGTAATTATATAAGTAATTATTAGTAATTATAGTAATTATTTATATAGGGTAAATAAATATAATTAGATTTATACTTAATTGTTATATATATATATATATTTATATTAAATAGATTTGTTATTATATAGTATAGAAAGCTTCCTTATTACTTTAGGCTTTTTAATACCTTTACTAATCCTATTAGTTCTCTTACTCTATCTTTTTATATATCTTATTAACCCATCCCTAGATCTTTATTATCTAAGTATTATAATAAGGCTTATAAATCTTTTAAATAAAATTCTTTTACTTAATAATACTTTTATTTAGCTAATAAATATAAAAATTATAAATAATTATAATTATATTTAATATTTTTATTTATTTTTTAATAAAGGCTTTTTTTTATTTATTAGGATAATTATATAATAATATAAATAATTTAAATTTAATAAGTTATATTTAATTAAAAAAAATAAATTAAAAAATCTTAATATTAAAAATTTTAGGTAAGATTTCTTTTTAAATAAAAATATAATATTAATATAAATAGCTTATTAATTAAATATAAAGAATATTTATAAAATAAATTATATAAAATTATTAAAATTATTTAATTATTATATATTTAAAAGAAAATATTATAATTTTAGATAGTATTATTTATATATTAAAATTAATTAGTTTTAATAAAAGAAGTTATTTAAAATAATAAAGAATTAATTTTTTTATAATTATTAAATATAAAGTTTAAGAGAATTAAATTATTTATTTTTTTAATTAAAATAAAAAGATTTTTATAATTAAATCTATTATTAAATCTTATTTATATACTATTTCTATAGCCTAGTTCCTAGATTATTTAGTTGACCTTATAGCTTGTTTTTTTTTACTAGAAATAAATAAATTTATAAGAGTATTTATTAGGTAGCTTATAGGCCTATAGGTACCTATAATAATAAAGCTTATAGGTCTTATATTAATTATATTAGTAGTTTTATTTTTATTTAATTATTATTATTTCTAATATTATTTGTAATAAAAGTTCTTAGAATTTTAATACTAATATTAAAATTATAATAGCTTTATTTAAATTAAGATATTATAAGATTATAGCTATATATAAGAAATAGTAAGTATACTAAATATTATAATAATTTTAATAAAAATAAATAGAATTATAGTAAATTTAATATTATAAGTAAATAAAAGAATTAGTTAAGTAGTTAATTTAATTATAATATTATTAGATTTAATTAGTATTTAAATATTATATAGTAGATTATATTAATAATAGTAGTTACTTTAGTAAAAGAAGATAGTACTAAGATATAAGTAAAATATTTAATTTATAGAGTAAAAATATATAAAAAAGAATAATATAGGAACCTATTTATTATATTTTAATTAAATATTTTATTATTTATTTATAGATTATAGTAATTATTGTTTTTTGCTATTTTTTTTTTTTAAATATTATCTATATCTTTTTTATTATTTATATAATTATAATTTTCTATTTTTTATATTATTTATATTTTAATATAATTATTTTTAGACTTACTTTAATCTAAATAAGCTATTATTTCTTTTATATTTTAATCTTTTATATTTATTAAAGTAATATAATACTTTCCTATTTATTTATAATTAAAGTATTATTAATAGCTTATTTTATTATATTATAATAATAAACTAAGTAATTTTTAATATTTTTAATTAGTTTTAGTATTACTTAGTAGTAAAGCCTTATATTAAAAAGCTTTAAAAATAAAATATCTTTAATATATAGCCCTTAAATTATTATATTTAGATAGTAAAGACTTAGGATTATTAAAAGGTAAAGGTATATAATTTAATAGTTTAGTAGTGGCCTAAGGTAATATAGTTATAGTTACTATTTTTAGGAAAAGTGCTATTAGTATTATTCCTTTTTTTTTAGATTATTATTACTATTTGTATTATTTTTTGAGGAATTAGTATTATTATTAAGAATTTTTAAGTAATTAATAATTTAATTATTATTAGTTAAAAGGCTAATTTTAATATTAATATTAGAAGTTATAATATTTATAAGTTTATAGTATTTTATAAGGAATATATTCTTAAGCTTTTATTATAATTATATTAGTAATACCTTATATATTTTAGTAATTTCTTTTATATTTATATTATTTTAATTACTTTAAATATACTAGGCTTTTTTTTAGTATTTAATTAGGAGATAGTTAAGTTAATTACTATTAATTTAATATATTAGTATAGTTTTAGTAATAATTATAGATAATTATTATAATTTAGGTACTATTAAGAATAAAAATTATTTAATTAAAAAGCTTAATTTTAGTTTAATAAATCTTTTAATTAATAAATATAGAATAGTTCTTATAATTTAAAAAAAATTCCTAAATAAATTATTAAAGATTAATCTTTTTTAAGTAGCTTTTATTAATTTTCTATCTTTTTTAAAGCTTTATATAAGACCTAACTATATATTATATTATATAAGACCTTACTAAGTTTAATTAATATTTAAGCTTATAATTTTCCTTAAAAGTATTTTGATTCTAAAAGTTAATTATATAATATATACTTTATTACTTACTATACCTTAAAAAAATTAAAAGTAAATATTTTAAAATAGCTTTTTAATAATATATAAATATTTTTAATATATAAAATAATTATATTATTAAAATAACCTCAATTATCACACACATATATATATGTATATTAAATAGATTTATTATTATATAGTATAGAAAGCTTATTTATTACTTTAGACTTTTTAAAGCTAATACTATATATAATAGCTACTACCTTTACTAACTCTACTAGTTTTCTTACTTTATCTTTTTATATACCTTATTAACCTATTCCTAAATCTTTATTATTTAAGTATTATAATAAAACTTATAAATCTTTTAAGTAAAATTCTTTTATTTACTAATATTTTTATTTAATTAATAAATATAGGAATTATAAATAATTATAATTATATTTAATATCTTTATTTACTTTTTAATAAAAGCTTTTTTTTATTTATTAAGATAATTATATAATAATATAAATAATTTAAATTTAATAAATTATATTTAATTAAAAAAGTAAGCTAAAAAACCTTAGTATTAAAAACCTTAGGTAGAATTCTTTTTTAAATAAAAATATAATATTAATATAAATAGCCTATTAATTAAATATAAAAGATATTTATAAAATAAATTATATAAAATTATTAAGATTATTTAATTATTATATATTTAAAAGAAAATATTATAATTTTAAATAAAATTATTTATATATTAAAGCTAATTAATTTTAATAAAAAAGATTATTTAAAATAATAAAGAATTAATTTTTTTATAATTATTAAGTATAAAATTTAAGAAAATTAAATTATTTATTTTTTTAATTAAGGTAAAAAGATTTTTATAACTAAATTTATTATTAAACCCTATTTATATACCACTTTTATAGCCTAGTTCCTAGATTATCTAGTTAAGCCTATAACTTATTTTCTTTTACTAGAAATAAATTATTAAAATAATAATATTAATTAATTTAAGTTTTAATAAGCTTCTTTTTATAAAGCTCTAACTAAATTATTTTAATATATATAATTTCCTTATTATATTATAGTATAAATTAATACTTTAACTCTCTTATTTATTATTTATAAATTATTTTATTTAGTAAGTTTATTATTAAATACTAGAACTAATAAAATCTATTCTAGGCTTTACAATTATACTCTTTATTTATAAATATTAGTGAGTAATAATATAAAATTATTTTATTTATATATTAAATATATAATAATAAGATAAAAAAAGAAAAAGAAAAATTAATAGTATTTATATATATTAGATATTAGTCTATTAAAATAATAAATAGCTTATAAGTATTATTAGTCTTTTATAATGGTTTTAATTCCTTTAAAGCCTATATAAAATCCTTTTTAATTTTATTAATTAAAAATATAAATATAATATAAAATAATTTTTAGTATATATTAACTCTAATAATATTAAAAAATAGTATTTTATATTTATTCATCTTCAATTATTATACATACACATATATTTATATTAAATATACTTTTTATTTTGTGATATAGAAAGCTTTCTTGTTATTTCTGGGCTTTTTAGCTAATACTACACACAGTGACTACTACCTTTACTAATCCTACTAGTTCTCTTACTCTACCTTTTTATATACCTCTTTAATTTATTTCTAGATCTTTATTATCTAAGTATTATAATAAGACTTATAAATTTCTTAAGTAAAGTCCTTTTGCTTACTAGTACCTCTATTAAGCTAGTAAGTATAAGGATTATAGATAATTATAATTATATTTAATATCTTTATTTGCTCCTTAAAGAAGACTTTTTTTTATTTATTAAGATAGCTATATAATAATATAAATAGCTTAAATTTAATAAACTATATTTAATTAAAGAAAGAAAATTAAGGAATTTTAGTCTTAAAAGCCTTAGATAGGATTTTTTATTAAATAAAGGTATAATATTAATAAGACTAGGCTATTAATTAAATATAAAGAATGCTTATAGTATATATTATATAAGGCTATTTAGATTATTTAATTATTATATATTTAAGAAAAAATATTATAATCTTAAATAATATTAATTATATATTAAAATTAATTAATCTTAATAAAAGAAATTATTTAAAATAATAAAGAATTAATTTTTCTATAATTATTAAGTATAAAGTTTAAGAAAATTAAATTATTTATTCTTTTAATTAAGGTAAAAATTTTTATAACTAAATCTATTATTAAATCTTATTTATATACTACTTTTGTGGCCTAGTTCCTAGATTATTTGGTTAAGCCTACAGCTTGTTTTTTTTTACTAAAAATAAATTAATAAGTTATATTTAATTCAAAAAAATAAGCCTAGGAATTTTAGTTTTTAAAGTTTTAGGTAGAAATATATTTTTAAGGTAAATATAGTATTAATATATATTATTTATTATATAAATATAAAGGATATTTATAATATAAGCTATATAAGGCTATATAAATTACTTAATTATTATATATTTAATTAAAGGTATTATATTATTAAATAGTATAAATTATATATTAAAGTTAATTAGTTTTAATAAGAAAGATTATTTAAAATAATAAAAAATAAATTCTTTTATTTATTTCTAGTAAAAAATAAAAAAAAACAAGCTATAGGCTTAACCGGATGATCTAGGAACTAGGCTATAAAGATAGTATATAAATAGAGTTTAATAATAGATTTAATTATAAAGATTTTTACTTTAACTAAAAAAATAAATAACTTAATTTTCTTAAACTTTATATTTAATAATTATAAAAAAATTAATTTCTTATTATTTTAAATAACTTTTTTTACTAAGATTAATTAGCTTTAATATATAATTAATATTATCTAAGATTATAATACCTTCTCTTAAATATATAATAATTAAATAATTTAAATAACCTTATATAATATATACTATAGATATTCTTTGCATTTAGTTGGTAGCTTAGCCCTATTAATATTATACCTTTATTTAATAAAAAATCCTATCTAAAGCTTTTAAAACTAAAATTCCTTAACTTCTTTTCTTTAACTAAATATAATTTATTAAATTTAAATTATTTATACTATTATATAATTATCCCAATAAATAAGAAAAAATTTTCCTTAAAAAATAAATAAAAATATTAAATATAATTATAATTATTTATAATTTTTATATTTATTAGCTTAATAGAGACACTAGTAAATAAAAAGACTTTACTTAAAAAATCTATAAGTTTTATTATAATATTTAGATAATAAGAATCTAAAAATAGGTTAAAGAGGTATATAAAAAGGTAGAGTAAGAGAACTAGTAAGGTTAGTAAAGGTAATAATTACTATGTATAGTATTGGCTTTGAAAAGCCTAGAAATAATAAGGAAGCTTTCTATATTATAGAATAAAATATATATTTAATATAAATATATGTATATATATAATAATTAAGAATAAATTCTTTTATAATTATTAAATATAAAGTTTAAAAGAATTAAATTATTTATTTTTTTAATTAAGGTAAAGATTTTTATAATTAAATTTATTATTAAATCCTATTTATATACTACCTTTATAGCCTGGTTTCTAGATTATCTAATTAAGCCTATAACTTGTTTTTTTTTTACTAGAAATAAATATAATATTTTTATAAAATAATTAATAATAATAAAAATATTATTATAATATATTTTTATTATAAGGTTTATTAATAAAGGAAAATTTATAATAAAGTTTATTATAATTAATTTTTAGGATTTTTTTATTATAAGTATAGGCTATAGTTCTTTATAAGGCTTATATTATAGCTTCTTAGAGTATTAGTAAAAACTATATTTCTTATAAATTATTTTAATTTTTTTTTTATTTAATTAAAGAAAAGTATTTACTTAATTTATTTAAGGGTTTTATTAATTCTTTTATATTTATATAGAGGATACTTCCTCCTACTAATTTATTACCCCTTAATTATTATATATACATATACATTTGTATTAAATGCATTTTTTATTCTATAATATAAAAAGCTTTCTTATTATTTCTAGGCTTTTTAGGTAACTAAAGCTAGTACTATATACAGCAGCTATTACCTTTACTGATCCTATTGGTTTTCTTGCTTTATCTTTTTATATACCTTATTAACCTATTTTTAGATCTTTTTTATCTAAGTATTATAATAAGGCTTATAGATTTCTTAAGTAAAGTCCTTTTACTTATTAATACCTTTATTTAGCTAATAAATATAAGAATTATAAATAGTTATAATTATATTTAATATTTTTATTTATTTCTTAATAAAAACTTTTTTTTATTTATTAAAATAATTATATAATAATATAAATAACTTAAATTTAATAAATTATATTTAATTAAAAAAGGTAAGCTAAGAAATCTTAATATTAAAAATCTTAGGTAAGATTTTCTTTTAAATAAAAGTATAATATTAATATAAATAATTTATTAATTAAATATAAAAAGTATTTATAGTATAAATTATATAAGATTATTAAAATTGCTTAATTATTATATAATTAAGAAAAGATATTATAATTTTAGATAGTATATATTATATATTAAAATTAATTAATTTTAGTAAAAGAAATTATTTAAAGTAATAAAAAATTAATTTTTTTATAATTATTAAATATAAAATTTAAGAAAATTAAATTATTTATTTTTTTAATTAAAGTAAAGATTTTTATAATTAAATTTATTATTAAATCCTATTTAAATACTATTTCTATAGCTTAGTTCTTAGATTATTTAGTTAAGCTTATAGCTTATTTTTTTTTTCTTAGAAATAAATATAGAGGGTACTTATAGATTTCTTTTAATAAATCTATTTAATATTCTTTTAAAACTTAAAGTATATTAATTTAATTTTCTTTAAAAAATATTTAATTATATTTTTTAATCTTCCTTAATAGTAGATTTCTTTATTTTATTTATTATATTAGTATTTATATAGTTTATATTAGCTTAGGTATTTCTTTAATATAAATTATAGTAATTAACTTTTTAATTTTAATTATTATTTTACTAATCAAGGCCTACTTAAGGGCATTATTAGTAGAGAATTAAAGAAATCATTTTTTAATTTAAGACTTTTTTTTATAATAATTAAGCCTATAGCTAATTATATTAATATAACTATTTTTAATTCTTTTTATATAAATAATATAATAATTAAATTTAAAAAGATATTTAGTATAATATAATTATTTTTTGCTTAATTATTAGATAATTATAAAATAAGAAATATTTTTATAATTAATAAATATAATAATTTTATATTTTTTAGTTAAAAAATAATATTAAATTCTTTAAAAATATTAATTATTACAAGAAATTCTTTATTATAAATAAAATAATTAAGTTTTACTTTAATTAATTTATAAAAATAAAAGATAATTAAATATAATAGCCTATTTTTATTTCTTTATTTAATCTAAGTATTAAAAGTAAAATTTAAAAAATTAGTTTTTAGCTTAATTAATTATTCTAAATTAAATATAGCTAATATAAATTTTATAATAATTATTTTATATATTATTTTAAAGGCTTTTTATAGTTCTTTTCTAAAAATAAAGATTTCTTCTTTCTTAATAAGTTTAATAAAAGGTATAATAATCTTATTAAAGTTTTAAATAAATCTTTAGTAATAATTTATAAATCTTAGAAAAGTTTATACTTTTTTAATATTATTAAAAGACTTTTAATTTTTAATAATAATAATTTTCTTAGAATTTATATAAATTTTATTAAATAAAATAATATAGCTTAAAAATTTAATTTTTATAATATAAAATTTACTTTTCTTTAGTTTAATAAGAAATTTATTATTTTAGAGTACTTTTAAGATTTTATAAATATATTTTTTATATTCTTTTTTATTCTTAAAGAAAATTAAAATATTATTTAAATAATAAATAATAAAAATATTAAGGTATTTATAAAGAATATTATTAATTATTTATTAGAATAATATAAAAATATTTATAAATTTAAAAGGTATAATAAAGTATTTAAATAATTTAAATTTAATTTAAAAAGTAGTTTTTTATTTATATTTTTTCTTAATATAAATTAAATTATAGGCTTTTTTTAAATTAAATATAATAAAAATGTTTATATTATATAATTAATTTTTTATTTTAATAATTAAAGGTAAAAAAATTTAATTTTTAATTATATTTTTATTAAATTATTAATAACTTATAATAAATTATAATTTTTTATTCTTTTTAGAAATAAATATAATTAAATAATTAGCTTTAAAATTTAAAATATAAATATTTTCTTTTTAAAAATATTTTTAATATATTCTTTTAGGATATTAAATTATATTTAATTAAGATTATAAATAAAATAGAATTAGATATTAATTCTATTTTTTAATATAATTTTATAATCTTATTAATTAAATTTAAATAATTTTATTTTAAGTTTTTTAGTAAATAATTATTTATAAATTTAGTATTTTAATAATATATTTTTTAATTAATTTTTTATTATTATTATCTTTATTTTATTAAAATTAAAGTTAAGGTATTAAAATTATATATATATATAAATAATTATTTTTTACTATTACTACTTTTAATTATTTTTATATTTATATAATATTTCTTTAGGTAATAATATATTTATTATATTATTATATTATTCTTTTATTTAATTAAGATTAAGAGTATAAAATCTTTTATTATTAGAAATATTACTAGCTATATTATATTTAGGGAATACTTATACCTAGCTAATATACTAGTAAATATTAGGATTATACTAATATAATTATAAATATCTTAAAATAATATTATAGTTTTTAATATTTATAATATTAAAGTTAATTTTTTAGTTTTTTTTATAAATAAAAACTTTAAAATAATTAAGTTCTTTATTTTTTATTTATTTTTAGTAAAAGAAAACAAGCTATAGGCTTAACTAGATGATCTAGGAACCAGGCTATAGAGGTGGTATATAAATAGGGTTTAATAATAGGTTTAATTATAAAAATCTTTACCTTAACTAAAAAAATAAATAACTTAATCCTCTTAAACTTTATACTTAATAATTATAAAAAAATTAGCTCCTTATTACTTTAAATAACTTCTTTTACTAAGACTAATTAACTCTAATATATAATTAATACTATCTAAAATTATAATACCTTTTCTTAAATATATAATAATTAGATAATCTAAATAGCCTTATATAATATATATTATAGGCACTTTTTATATTTAATTAATAGCCTAGCCCTATTAATATTATACTTTTATTTAACAAAAAATCCTACCTAAGGCTTTTAAAATTAAAATTTTTTAATTTTTCTTTTTTAATTAGATATAGTTTATTAAATTTAAGCTATTTATATTATTATATAATTATCCTAATAAATAAAAAAAAGCCTTCCTTAAAAAGCAAATAAAGGCATTAGATATAATTATAGCTATTTATAATTCCTATATCTACTAGCTTAATAAAAATATTAGTAAGTAAAGAGACTTTACTTAAGAAATTTATAAGTCTTATTATAATACTTAAATAATAAAAATTTAGAAATAGGTTAAGAAGATATATAAAAAGGTAAAGCAAGAGAACCAGTGGGGTTAGTAAAGGTAATAGTTATTGTATATAGTATTAGCTCTAAAAAGCCTAGAAATAATAAGGAAGCTTTTTATATTATAAAATAAAAAATATGTTTAATATAAATGTGTATGTGTGTATAATAATTGAGGGGTAACAAATTAGTGTTCTTTATTTATTATATTATTATTATATTTAAATATTACTTTTTTAAAATTATATATAATATAAAAATTAATTTTTATTTTTTATAATAATTTTAATTTATTAATTATTTAGAAATTAATATAATTAAATTCTACTTTATTATTTACTAATATAGTATACTCAGATCTTTTAATCTAGATTTTTAATTTTAATTATTTTTTTAGTATATTTAAAGAGATTATATATAAAGACTTTTATAAGAGTTTTTTTTAGTAATTTTATAAGCTTTTACTTTTACTATTCCTAAGACTTTAGTTTTATAGGGAGTATTATAGGTTTTTTAGTATTAGGGTAATTAATTAGTATTAATCTTTTATTTTTTTTAGTTTTATATATATTATAATATAAATATAAGTAATTAAATTAATTTATATTTATATAATTAATATTTAATATTAAATATTTAAAGAATATAATATTTTTAAAAGGTCTTTTTTATTTTATAAAATAGAATTTATATTATACTTTATTAAATACTAAATATAATAATTTATTTGCTAATTATATAGAAAAGTATTTATTTATTTATTTAGATTTAAAATAAATTAAGTAAATATTTATAAAGTAATTAAATTAAATAATTTTATTATATTTAGTATATATTATAACTAATTTTTTATTATTTAATTTAAAGAATTTAATAATATTAAGCTTAAGATTTTAAATATATAATTATTATATTATATAAATATAAATAATATTAGTTTATTAGCTATAATCTTATAAGGCTTAGTTTTATTTAGCCTTTTTACTAGGCTAAATATAATTTTTTTTTTATTCTTAATTTTAATATACTACTATTTTTTAATAATATTATTTAGATTTATATTATCTTTTTCTACTAAAATTCTTAATTTTAAAATCTTTTTATAGTTATTTAAATAGATATAATAATAGCTAGATTATTACTTATTTTAAGATTTTTATATAAAATTATTGATTTTTTATTAGGTTTTTATATAGTATTTTTATATTATAATAAAAATTTATTTCTAGGTTTAGTAGGGTTTTCCTTTAGGAATAGGTTACTATATAGGGTCTTATATTTTTAATTATACTAAATTATTAATTATTATTATAGGCTTTTAGATTATTATACTAAATAATCTTTTTTAATATATTTATCAATTATATTTTCTTAAATATATAATAATTTTTAATAATATAATATTATTTATTATAATTATAATAAATAATATTATATTATTAAATAATACTAAGTTTTATAGGTTTAAAGTATATATTAAAAGTTAGATTATAGTTATTTTAAGTAAGTTTTTTTTATTATATATAAACTAATTTTGATTTTTTTAGAAATATTTAAAATATTATATATACTATTTTTTATTAATTTTAATAATTATAATAATATACTTTATAAGCTTATTAAATTAATTTTCCTTATAAAGTTTATTTTTAATTTTCTTTTTAAGTTTTTAATAATATAGTTTTATAAGAAATAAATCTTTTTATTAAATATAAATTATAAGTTTTTTAAATTTTATAAAATAAAAACTATAAGCCTTAATTTAAATAAATTTATAAATCTTATTAATAATTAAGTATTTATTATTAATAATATTAAAGTTATTTTTAAGAACTTTTTTAAAGTTTTTTTAATTTTAAAAAATTCTTTAGATTTTATTATTCTTTTTTTCTTATATTCTAGGAAGTCTTAGATAATAGATTTAAACTAAATAATAATATTTTTATAGAATAGTATTTTAGTAAATAATATTTATCTTTTTAAACTAAAAAGTCTATTAGGAAAAGACCTAAAATATACTTTTATTTTAGTAATAAAGAAAGTAATATTAATAGCTTTTCTAATAAAAGGCTTAAGTAAAAGAAGTTTAAGGATTTTTTTTATATTTTTCTTAGAGGCTTTAAAGAATTTTTTTTTTTTAATTAAACTATAAATTTAATAATTTTAGACTTTATTAGTTAGAATTTAATAGTAAACTTAGTATTACTTAGGAGTATATTTACTAGATTTATAGTTTTAGCTTTAAATATTATTAAGTATTATTTAAAAGTTTAATATAAGTATTCTTTTAAATAAAAGCTTTTAATATATAATATTTTAATTAGTTTTTTAATTATAATAAATTAATTAAAATAAAGGATTATTTATTCATAGAGAAAATAGATATATTATATATAATAAGTAATATAATTATTTTTTATAGAAAAGTATTATATTTAATAATATATTAATTAATAATTAATATAATTAAATTATATTAAAAGCTAATTAACTTATTTTTATAGTATAATTAATTTATTTATATACTTTTATATTAATAATTATAATTATTATAATTATAACTTAGTAATTAAGTAATTATAGTAATTATATAGATAATTATTAGTGATTATAGTAATTGCTTATATAGAGTAAATAGATATAATTAGATTTATAAGAGTATTTATTAATATTAAAAGTAGGTTTTATAAGGGATTAAGTTAATTAGATAGTAGCTTTTTCTTTATTTATAAAAAGTGGAGTATATATTTAATTTTGCTAGTTATAACTGCCTTGGCTGTGTATGGGTTATAATAATATAAATAGCTTAAATTTAATAAATTATATTTAATTAAAAAAAAATTAAAAAATTTTAATTTTAAAAACTTTAAATAAGATTTTTTATTAAATAAAAATATAATATTAATAAAATTAAACTATTAATTAAATATAAAAAATATTTATAATATATATTATATAAAATTATTTAAATTATTTAATTATTATATATTTAAAAAAATATTATAATTTTAAATAATATTAATTATATATTAAAATTAATTAATTTTAATAAAAAAAATTATTTAAAATAATAAAAAATTAATTTTTTTATAATTATTAAATATAAAATTTAAAAAAATTAAATTATTTATTTTTTTAATTAAAATAAAGATTTTTATAATTAAATTTATTATTAAATCTTATTTATATATTACCTTTGTGGCCTAGTTCCTAGATCATCCGGTTAAGCCTATAGCTTGTTTTTTTTTTTTTTACTAGAAATAAAGTAAAGTTATCTGCATATTTTATACGCGAGGGAGATGCACTGGACGGGTATTCCAGCAAAGCGTAAGTGGAATGCGGAAAACTTTAAAAAATTCTCTTTTACGAAGCCCGGACTAACGTCTAGTAATCGGATTTCCGTTTTGCGCCACGCCCGTCTAGTAAGGGACGGGACGTGCAACCTGGATATTACGGCAGATCCGAGCTAACGATCCAAGTTTGAGTTGAATTAGGGGCGCTACTCGATTGACCACGTCAAATCCAATCCTTCACCCAAGTTGGTCTCTGATGAGAAAGTCATTTTGCTTACTACGGCTCGGAAATGCTACAAAAGGTCTTCGCGGCTCACCAACTGGATGAACTGATTAATTCCCAAGACGCCGTCGTAAGGTGGCGCTTCGACTTAATTCGTTTCAACAAGTTGCCAGGGTGATGCAATATACCTGGAAAATAAAATACTTGTGGAGAATACGGGTGGTTCCCAATCCAGACTTCGGAATTCAAACTGTTTCTGGTTCCAGCACTTGCATGCCCCGACCTTTGATTCACCGATATGGAGACAGCACAAAGTGTGTTAATTGAAGTAATTTGATCTATTCGCATGGGTTGCAGGTTGATTCGACGAGACATGCTGCACATAGTATCTCTTGCCAACACCTGTGCCTAACCCATTGCAATTGACGGTTGCTTTTTAGACTTTTATCAAGTTTGGTCACGGCCTAGAGATCTGCATGCGCTAACCATACAGTCATACATGTGGATGATCAGCATATTAGTGGATTGTTTGCAAAAGTGCCTGATGCTGTACTAGGTTCTCGCAAGCAAAACTGATAGCCTTGATTGCCTCAAAGAACTTATAAACTAGCAAAAGATCGTCGCGTTGCTGCGGGGGCTTGAGAGGTCATAAAGCAAGGACATGGGACAATGGCTCGATTGCAGTTCCACTTGTCTCTTTTTAAGAGGTTTGCTACTGTGTGGTGAAGCAATCGCACAGACATGTTGGATCCATAAAAAAAAGTTCCTGGGGCCGTGGCCCTTTTGCGGAGCTTGAAAAGGTAACTCTTGCGTGGGTGCCAACAAGCGATGGCCCAAGCTTGAAAATCTCGTGAACCAGTCCGAATGCAGGTCATCGCACAATTTAAAACGCAAAGGAGATTTTCACGATGCCGATCAACCGCTTGTAACAGGGAGCGAATGCGAGAAAATTAATTTTCTAGGAATCTACGAATCGCAATTCGGAGGTGGCGTTGAGGACCCTTCGTAATTAAGCGACATCACCTTGATTTGCGGGCGCACGCTATCAACCATCAAGAGACTGATTCGCGATAATGCTGTAGCGCATCTGTGACCCGCAACAAGGCCAATGCTTCCGCTCTACCATGAAAGGGTCATAAATGGCCATGCGATTCCTGTGTACAGAGTATGGTATTTATCTGCGGCTCGGTTGCATTCCATTCATTTCACAACCCAAACTTCCTCTCTTTCTCTCCTTTCCATCATGACGCAGACGGATATCGAAGCAATTTCTGGCATTTTTGGGTAAGAATACCGCATTGAAAGTTTAAAATAAATAAAATTGAGATACGGATTGTCTAACACTAAAATTTCCATATAGTGCAATCTCTATTGCATGTTGGGGTAGGCTTTTGATTTTATGACAGTTTGATGAAGCATAACTAACTTGCCTAGTTGTTGTTTTTACGCCGCAGATTTACCATATTTTCAAAAATAAAAATGCTGATGGACTGTCGCTTTCTTTTATGATCATATGGATGATTGGAGATATATTTAATGTGATCGGCTCAATCACGCAGCATGTGTTGGCATCAATGGTAAATACCCAAGCCACTGTCCACGATCCACAATGAACTGACCAGACCGCCATACAGCTCATTCTAGCTGTCTATTATACTATCTCAGATGTTGTCGTCCTTGGTCAAATATTTTGGTACCGTGGGTGGATACCTGGCTGCGCCAAGGCACCCCTGTCCAAGCATGATCGTCCCGCCGAAGGGGGCAATCAGTTGGAAACTCTTGCGTCAAGTAACGATTCCAACTCAGATCAACAATGTGACTCGGAATCCGACGATGCACCCGGCAAATCTTCGATGACAACAAAAAGGTCTTCATCCCAGCTAGCCAAGACGTTTGTTCTAAATACCTTCATCGTGCTCGTTGTTATTTGCGCTGGGGTTTTTGGTTGGCTCGTTGATGATAAAATCAACCAATCCGAGAATAACGCTAAGGTTCCAACCAATGTCACCTTCGATGCCGTCGGTCAAACCTTTGGTTATCTCTCTGCTGTCATGTACATCATCTCTCGCATTCCTCAGCTTTGGTTGAACTGGAGAAGAAAGACGACAGAGGGACTTAGTATGCTGTTTTTCATCTTTGCAATCCTTGGAAATCTCACCTACGTCATCTCTATTCTCGCATATAAGCCTGTCTGCCGGGAATAGACATGTCGACCAGCTGAATCGACCGAAATCTATAAAAAATATCTACTTTATTTCTAGTAAAAAAAACAAGCTATAGGCTCAACCGGATGATCCAGGAACCAGGCCACAGAGGTGGCATATAAATAGGGTTTAATAATAGGTTTGGTTATAAAAATCTTTACTTTAATTAAAAAAATAAATAACTTAATCCTTTTAAATTTTATACTTAGTAATTATAGAAAAGTTAATTTTTTATTACTTTAAATAATTTTTTTTACTAAAATTAATTAACTTTAATATATAATTAATATTATTTAAGATTATAATACTTTTTTTTAAATATATAATAATTAAATAATCTAAATAGTTTTATATAATATATATTATAAGTACTTTTTATATTTGGTTAATAATCTAATCCTATTAATATTATATTTTTATCTAATAAAAAATCTTATCTAAGGCTTTTAAGATTAAGATTTCTTAATTTTCCCTTTTTAATTAAATATAGTTTATTAAATTTAAATTATTTATACTATTATATAATTATTTTAATAAATAAAAAAAAGTTTTCCTTAAAAAATAAATAAAAATATTAAATATAATTATAATTATCTATAATCTTTATATTTATTAATTTAATGAAAATATTAGTAAGCAAAGGGACTTTGCTTAAGAGATCTATAAGCCTTATTATAATACTTAAATAATAAGAATTTGAAAATAGGTTAAGGAGGTATATAAAAAGGTGGAGTAAGAGAACCAGTGGGGTTAGCGAAGGCACTGAAAAGCCTAGAAATAATAAGGAAGCTTTCTATATCACAGAATAAAAAATGCGTTCAATACAAATGTGTGTGTGTGTGTGACAATTGAGGGAAGTATCTGCTTGTCAACCTTAGTTGGATACTGGGCAGTAGTGCCAATATGGTAGAGGATTGTGCCATTTTCGCACAGTATCTCCTCTACCGAAACAAGGCACATGAGCTTGATTAGTACGAGCTAAGGCTGATCAAGAAAGAGAGTGAACTGGAGGTCCACATCGAGGCTTTTTGATCTCATCCATCAAAGAGATTGAGTCTGACTCCATTAAATTTCTGTCTTTTTGATCTGTGGTTATCATAGCGTTCGTTAATAAGATTTACATGATTGCATCCTCGTAAGAGCTTTGTTCTCAGTAGATATCGGGGTAGGTCAAGGTCAATGATAATGAAGATAGGTTGGGGACTATAGAATAGTCGACATTTTTGACTGGTCCGAGAATATTGTCAAACTGTATTTAAATTCCTATGACTTATTATGAAATAAAATCACTACTTCGATGGTAACTACACTGAATATCATGAGATTTGTGCTTGATCAGTATTTCTTTAAATATATTATTCTATCTTGACGTGCCTCGCTGGTACAATGCGAAACCATTCAATTACTATTCATTGGAGGTTGTTTACATGCCGAACTTCTTTTCGTTCGTCCCAAGCTCTATATCGACCAATAAGAATATGCTCTAATCTCTAAACAGCAGTTTCTGGGTGGTGCTGTGTATCGTTCATCGTCGAAACAAATGTGGAAGCAATTGTTGAGTATAAAGGGATCATCTTCCGGATCCCTGTTCTTGGTACATTTCGATTAAGTCTGCCAGAGTTCCCATTCGTGCCAAATACCGTCGGGAAAGTCCGGATGAGAAGAAGTCTCAGAGACGGCAGACACACGCAAATTATGCCGACATGGATCTCGATTGTAGACCACAAGCCAGTGTCGTAAAACTCCCATGTTGGGTTGGTAGATGTCACCGTAAATGTGACTAAGCTTTGTAACCGAAGAATGCTAATAATTGTGACACTATCAATCATCAGTTCATACTCTAGCCGTTGAAGATTAATACCCTTACAAGAAGCCAAGTGAGAACATTGTAGCAACACCAATTTTCTTCTTCCAGTCCATTATCAGAGACCTGAGCTGAGAAAGAGGAATCGCAAGCATCCAGCAATCAAGGGCAATGCTAATTGACGCATTTGCCCATGCCATTGCATTGAGGTCAATACACTTGCCCTTACTTGTGCCATCCCACAGCTTCCAGAAAAAGCCAATCGGCTCACATTGGAAGATACCAATAAAGATAAAGGCAAGTCCCATGGCAACATTGAACACGATAGTACCCCAAATCAGTCGAAAGAGTGCTGGGGATTGGAAGATTCGGAGGTAGAAAAGAAGCATCGTCAACTTGATCATCATAATGTCGGCAAAGTAAACAGTTTCGGACATTTGAAAATACTTGCCAAATTTATAGATCTTGGCCACCGGGATGGTCCAGATATCGCGCCCCAGACCGTTGGACAACATTCCAATAGCACCTAGCACGGTAACAGGAATGCTGCCCACCACACAAACCAGTGCGGCCCAGTCATCAAGCTCCATTTTAACCTTGGCATATACCTTGTATCCAAATCTTTGCACAATCAGGAGACCAGAGATGACAGAGAATATGGTGATGATAAGTTTGTACTCTGGTGCTTTGTTTCTGATGGGTAACCCGCAAAGCGTACTAGAAGCATTTCTGAAGGCTGTAAAATATTAGCGATGGAGATCATGATCGGACAAACCCGACCTACAGAGGGCATTCTGTACACTACAATTCGCCTTGACACAGGCCGCCAAGTCGTCTTGAAGCTTTTGTTCGGTACAGATACATGTTAGGTTATTGGCAGAACACGTGGAGTCGGAAATGGAAGATTTGAAGCATTCAGCCTTGACAGTGTGTTAGTCCTTGATGAGGGAGCTATGGGTATGTAGACCAACACCACATGTAGGGAACGTAAGAGAGTCAATTGACGATTGGCTGCTGAGTACAATGAAAAGCGAGATAACAATGCAAGCGTAGTGTCGGAAGATAAGTCGCATGATCAGAGCGTTTCGATACTTGAAATCTGACAAGTCAATGCGAAGCTCACGCCGTTCTGAGTAATGATAATGGACCAGGAAGAAAGAAAGGAGAGCTGTCAGATGTCATAAGCTTTGATGTACCGGTGGAAAGTGGAGGTGTCAAGCGATCAAGCACAGTCCTGTAGAGGTCACTCATTCGGGAAGATTCTAGCCACTAAATTAATCTTGGAAATCGCACATTCGGCCACTAAACATCTTTATCTTGCGCAATTACCCCACGTGACTTCACTCGCCGCCATGTCTTAACATCATCGCCTCCTGTTCACTGGGGAGTGCAATACTGGCGTCCATATTTTGACCGAATGTTGACTTTGCTTTGTTCGTAGCCTTGACCAATCAGAGCCCTTGGTCGTCGTTGAACCACGGCTGAGCCGCGTTGAAAAAGGAATATTGCCAGGATGCGAAGAGAACCTAGAATCGCAGCCACAATAGAGGTCGCTTGTCTCACAAATAAGCCACTTGAACAACCAGCTAGTTCAGCGGTCAATGCGACTCGAAACCCAATCAGGCTCATGGGATGACAGAACAAAGCAAAACTCAGCCAATTAACTACTGACTGGCTAGTTTCTTGGTTAAATTGACCGTAACGGTGTTTAGTTAATACATGTGCCAAATAATACTGATTACGTGAGGTTCTGTCATCCAAGTGCCCGGGAAACGCGCTGTGCGCTTGATGGAACAATGACGCCAATCGTGGCCCCGTAAAATTTAAGGGATGAAATAAAAAGCAAATAGAGCTAAAGTGCGCATATTTGCGGTATAGCTCCGCCAAAGGCCGCCGCCACTCTACTTATCTAGAATCACCATTTCCTTTACCTAGTAGCTGCTGTGGAGGCTGAACGGCTTGGTCCGCCGGTGTTGCAAAACTCTAGCAAGAAACTCTTTTCGCATTTGCGTCTTATCGCGCATTAATACTACAAAAAAGGGACCAGTTCGATAAGAGACAAATATGCTTTGACACTTCCCGTCCCACCCATTACGTGGAGTGGGTGTAAGACACATTAAAACAGACCATCCGCATGTCTTGCATTCTGAGTCAAACTAGATGCGTGCATGCATGGTGTGGATTTTGGGGCGACACTAACTGCGCCGTCATTTTTCGTCTCCCGCTTTGTCGTGATTCTACGCAGGAGATATTCCGGGATCTAGCAGTATTTTCCTTTTGTGCACGCACCTTGTTGAATGATGATGCGGTCACACAGCCGGTTCCGCGGTGCCCAACGCGGATGTCTGCCGACTGAACGGAGCTAACGGAGAATTGGGCATAGACACAGATGGGAGTAGGGATGGTGGAAGAACACTGCTACGGGAAAGGGCGGGCGTGCAGATGACGTCTGGAAATATCGCATGTGTGTGCGAGTGTTGGCATCTTTGGTGTGCCGCGGGCAAGTTTTGAACTTTGGTCTGCGCATGTTATAATTAGCTGTGAAAGCTAAGCATCCTGAAATAATAAGCAAAAGAGTGTAGATTCTTTGCTTTCATGTTAGCTGATGTTTATCGCCAAAATGTCCAAGTTTTGTCCTGGTTTTCCACTCTATGAATCCAACAACGACAAAGCGATCATTTAGGTAGAGCCGTGCCTTTTTGGTGCGCAGAGTTGAATGAGCTGTTCTTTGCTAACATCCCAGAACCGTAATTTGCGTCTGTTCGAAACCGACACGAATCTACGATTTTAAGTGGCGAAGACGCATCTTCTTCCAAAAAGCATCGCAAATTGACGGATTTCCCCTTTGCTAACCGCTTTACTATGACGAGTCCGAGGTTTCCACGCCCTTATCTAGCGCGGAAGGAACGCTTTCCTCACTCGCAGCAAAATGCCACCGATTTTGTTGAATCGAGCATGTGGAAAATGTCTTGATCGAATGAGTAGACATCAAATTATGCCTTGAATGGATTTAAGAGTGATTGGGGGCACATTGCACCATCCATACCAGGGTTATGGCCAATCACATCGCCGGCCTGCTGCGGAGGGGGTGAGCAAGGCACCCATGCACTGCAGTCATCCAACTGACATAGCAGATGACAGTTTCTTCTTCTTGGGCACGATATATCCCGCGATCGGCCTTCTCGCATTCGCCGTACCCGCTATGATTAATTTGATCAATAGCCACTGGAGCGCAACCGCCATATCTCACACCCACGTCAACGCTGGCCTAATGGCAACTGATGCCTTTTGGTGTATTTTCTAATGCATACATACAATTTTGTGCTAGCGAATCTAATCACGTGACCGAGTACATGTATAACACAGGGAGCTGCACTTAATCCATGCAGCTGTTACTGTTCATGGCTTGTGATGGCTAGCGCTTACATCAAACTTGACGAATGCCTAACGAGGCGCAGCTAAATGAGCCAGCCTCACCTGAAAAAGCCCTCGCAGCCTGCTGTTCCAGAATGCACATTTTTCGAGTTTTCACATTCATCACAGCACAACTGACACCAGAACCATGGCTGAGGTAGCCGCTCTCAGTCTCGCAGCAAATATTCTCCAAGTGTTGGAATATGGCAAAAAATTCGTTACTAACGCATGGACCGTTTATCAATCTGGCGCTGATGGGGTCAAGATCTTATCAGATCTGGAACTCAATCTTCCCCAGCTCAAAATTGTTCTCCGGGATCTTCGAGCTCAACCCCAGATAGGGTCACAGCCCAACGACAGTATCTGTGCTCTGGCTAATAAGTGCGCCAATGTTTTACAAGAGATGATGGATTCCTTGGCGAAGATAGCATCTTCCAAAACGGGCCGCAAACGCCAGGCCTTCATCACAGCTTTTCAATTAGCTTGGAGGCAGAGTGATATCAAGTCCCTTCAAGATCGTCTCAACCAGTTCAGAGACGACTTGAATATTAGTATAGTTGTATCCCTCAGGTATGTTTCAAATCCTTTAGCCGTGGGGGTAGTTTCTTTGTCAGGCCATTTCCCTTCGTAGCTTTGCCTGTCCTCTGTGCAGGGCCGCCACAAGACGAAGATGTTTCACCGGCAATAATGCTCTTCTTCTTTCCGCGACCATCTCGCATTTTTATGTTTCTGTACTCCTTGTTTGCTTGCTCATTAGTTGTTTTAGAACTGCTGCCAGGATGACTCTGGATAAACAAGATGAGATTCTTGAGGCGCTAGAACTGATCAAGAAACAATCTGAAGGCACTAAGGAGTCAAATACCGATAGCCATCTGAATATAGGCTTTGGTCCCGCAATCAGAGATTTTCTTATCGAACGATTAGAGCATCCCCAGGCGGAGACAGACGATCTCCAAAAAGCTTTAGCCCAGGCCGTGCACAATACAACGGAGTCGTCGAAAATCCCAACATCGCAAATAAGGATTTCTGAATCCAGAAGAGACAGTTTATTAAGAAGCTTTATTTCTGATCTTTCGTATTCTGGCATGAAAGACCGAGAATACCAGATCCATCAAGCCTACAAAGAAACCTTCCGTTGGGCTTTCGACGGTGATGGCGAGGAACAATCTTCATGGTTCAGTCTGAAGCAGTGGCTTGAATCAGAAGACAAAGTCTATTGGATCACTGGAAAAGCTGGATCGGGTAAATCAACATTGATGAGGTACATATCTCAAATTCCCGACATGGACTCTGAGGAACCAGCCAGATGCGAGAAGTACCTCCAAAAATGGACTGGTGATCACATACCATTGATAATGGCAAGGTTCTATTTCTGGGCTGCTGGATCTAACATCCAGACATCGCAGATTGGCTTATTCCGGACCCTCTTGTACCAGATTCTCACAGCCTGTCCTGACCCCATCCCTATTATTTCACCCAAGAGGTGGGAACTATTGTCTCTCTTAAACTATAGCTCCCAAGACTTCACAAGCGAGGAGCTTCAGGCCATGTTCTACCAAGCCGTTGGGTATGTCTCGCGCACCTCGAAGCTGGCCATATTTGTGGACGGCTTGGATGAGTTTGACGGGAACCCTCAGACCTTGATTGAGTTGCTGAATCGTCTCTCATCCGAATTCCCGATCAAATTGTGCGTTGCAAGCCGTCCTTGGACAGAATTTCAGAATGCTTTCAAAAGAACGCCAAGCCTAAAACTTGAAAGTCTCACGCGCTGGGACATAAGGCATTATGTCACTACCAAATTCGATGAAAATGAACATTTCAACTCTTTGCGACAGACGGATGTCGAATTTGCAGACACAATTCTTGAGACTATTGTCCAAAAAGCTTCTGGCGTGTTTCTGTGGGTCACACTCACAGTTAATTCATTACTCTCCGGTCTTGGATATGGTGATCGGATGGAGGACTTATCCAAACGTTTGGCACTCCTTCCATCAGATTTAGAAAGCCTCTACGAGGGAATTCTGAACCAAATCGACCCTTTCTACCAGGAACATGCATTCCAATACTTTCAACTCATGAGGGCGTGTAGCACATCGCCATCACTGTTGCTATTTTATTTTGCGGATCAGGTCAATTTTACAGATTTTGCTTTGAACATCCAGAAGCTTCCGTCAGCTGAATTGCTGATTGAGAATCAACAAAATAAGCTCGAAGACATGCGTCGCCGATTGAACAGCCGATGCAAAGGATTGCTGGAAGTTGTTTCTCATCCCAAAAATACAAACGGCGATGGGACTGTTCAATATTTGCACAAAACCGTTTTTGACTACATGGAACGTCCAGACGTACAAGAAAAGCTCAAGAACTACTGCAAAACGAACTACGACCCAAACATCCGGATACTGGCTGCGAATATAGCTTTGGCAAAGCTTACATGGCCCCAGAGACCTAGAAAGGCGGACGCTCAGCGTATCTACAATATTATCTACGCCTCCATGAATCGCGCATCAAAAGTCGATCCAATTAATCGAAAAGACTTAATAAGATTGTTGGATGCTTTTTATGATATCATCATCATGAAAGATATTGACATGATCACCCTCTTCCAAAGGGATGGGGTTCAAGGTATTCTTTACAACTGTACACCGGAGTACAAGAGTCAGTTTCTGTGTTTAGCAGTCAATACTGCGAATGTGGAATACTTCAAAGGCAGAACAGAATCGGGCTGTGCTGTCCCATATAACCATGGTGGGAAAACAGTTTCTCCGCTTCGGTTCTTGGCAAGAAAGAGTAGGGGTGGCTATGTCCCTAATCGACTTCCACTGCTTTTTTTCGTCAATCCTGCCCTGGAGAATTCTCCCCGTATGCTGGAGGAAATTATCCGCCACGGCGGAAACGTAAACACGCGTCATTACTCATCCTACGTAGAGGGTGCACATCACTATTCATTTTTTCGCGAACCATTCCACAGCTACAGTCCGTGGGAAGTGATGCTTGGGCAAATAATCTTTCTATCTATTAATAAATCATCTTTGATGGATGACAACATCCGGAGGAATATAACAAGCTGTGTCAGAATCATGATGGATCACGGTGCAAAAGTCAATCTGAGTGCTGTGCGTTCCGCATATTTCTGGCTCTTTGAAGACGACCTTGGGCGAAGAATGGAACATGAAACGCTGAAAGAAAGCCCTCGAGAGGCCAGCGCGATATGCGATTCCATACTTTCAGCTCTGAGAAATATGAAGGTGGATAAGAATGCAGGATTCAATGTTGAACCCTTTTATAAAATAAGTGAAAGGATATAGAATTTTTAAGTCTACATTAGCTTATATCAATATTTTTTCATATGTCAATATCGCTGTCTGACTCCCATTGTTTTGATGGATTGCGAACACTAGCAAGAGGCTGGGTCGCACAAGTTTCTATTTTGACAGAACAAGCTCCAGGCTGGATACCCAAAAGCATTTTTTATCTATCTATGGACACCCTTCCTTGATGATCCCTGCTATGGAACAAGTCGGCCACCATGACAGGGTTTGGAATAAACCCACTAGCGGGACAGAAGCTGCTGTGGATCCTCCGTATGCAAGTGGATTACACAATGGCGGCCATTGGTGCGATTAGACCCATTTTCGTCCCCGCCATGGTGTCTTATTGGAAGAGATTTGCACTGTGAGAAGTGCCTCCACTTTTGCCAAATCTGCCACTTCTCGCCCCCCTCTAGCGCATCGGTTCGCTAATATTGGCGAGGTCAACCCAGTCGAAGGTGGAGCGACAATTCTCGGGGAGTAGCGGAAGATACGCGTTTGTATCCCAAGATTAAGATGGAAGAATATGAAGCTCAGAGCCGGAGTTACAGGATTTAACATCTATTTCCATTTTGTTCATTTAGAATTTGACGCAATTTGTAGCAGACAATCGTGGCCATCCGGCAGGTGGAGCCAGCCGACGAGCCGACATCAGACTTGGATTGAGTATATAATGCACACATCCCGTTGTGCTACAAATTGTGCCCATTGTATCTATAAAGCACTTTAATCTCACACTCGGCCTTCTACTCTAAAACAACACAAGCAACAGCAACAATGGTCAAGACACTCCCCTTTCGCGACATCCAAGTTCCATCGCCTGGCTTCGGTGCTATGGGTCTTACCCATGGCATGGGGACTGATCTCACTTTTGAGGAGGCTGAGCCCGTGCTTCTGAAGGCAATTGAGCTCGGATGCACCTTCTGGGACACCGCAGTGAGTCAAATAATCACCAATAACGTACCTTCCCGCTTACAGGTTTTGTCTTCGTCAGGTTGCTTACTCAGCTGGTCTCAACGAAAAGCTGCTTGGAGATTTTATTAGAAAACACAACGTTCGTGACAAAGTTTTCCGTGAGTTTCCATCCCATAATTAATCTCTATTTGAGGCTCACAATTCTAGTTGCTTCGAAATGTGGCTTTGTGATGTTTGAGGGTCCCCGCAGGGTCAGCAACTCGGCATCTCATATCAAGGAGTACATTGAGGGGACCATTGAGAGACTTGGATTTGCACCTGATCTCTACTACCTTCACAGAATTGATCCGAGTAGGCTGCTCCAACTGAAAAGCGTAGGAAAACACAACACACTGACACTGTCCCAGACACTCCGCTTGAGGAATCCATCGCCGCTCTGGATGAGATTAGAAAGGCTGGGAAAACCAAGTACATTGGCCTCTCAGAGTGCTCTGCCGAGACCCTTCGTAAGGCCGATTCCAGTGAGCCCTCTCTTCAAGCCATAACTAAGAGCTGCGACTAACGAGGCATTTCATAGTTGCCAAGATTGACGCTGTGCAAGCAGAATACTCAGCCTTTGAGACTGTCCATGAGACAAGCGGCTTGATCGATACCGCCAAGGAGCTCAATGTAGCCTTTGTTGCTTTCAGCCCACTGGGCCATGGATGGCTGGTTGATAATTTCGACTACAACAGCCCCGATGATTTCGCTCCCACCGATTTCCGCCGAACCGGTAAGTCACTTGATGGCACAAAAAAGCGCCTTTCAAGCATAGCAAGTCGCTGAATTATTTCCCAGTTCCCAAGTTCCAAGGAGAAAACTTTTACAAGAACAAAGCCATTGTGGAGGAAATCAGGAAGGTTTCTACCCGCAAGGGCTGCACCCTGGCTCAGATTGCGCTCGCTTGGGTCGCTGCGCAGGGCATGATTGCCATCCCAGGGACAACCAAGATTGGTCGGCTGGAGGAAAATTGGGCATCCAGAAACATTGACTTGACGGAGGAAGAAGTGGCAGAGCTTCGCAAAATCATTGATTCTGCCAAGCCAGAAGGGGCCAGATTCTCTGAGATGTACCAATCTTTGGTCGGACACTAGGTAGGTAGGAAGGCTGAGCGAGGCGTGGTAGTTTGAAATACGACCACTACACAGACGGAATTCCGCAAATTTCCTCCCCCAGACAAATCACAAGTCTTGTTCAATAGGAATGCCAATAGCCTTAGGTTTACTTGACATTCACGTATCACGCCTTTAAGACCAAGGAGGGTGCATCATATCTAGTTTTCCGAATGGAGTTTGACCTCAAAGTTATGCAAGGCTACACCTTAACATTTCGATCCCTGCCAAACACAATTTCAAGTAATTTCGTCACCAAACCCTTTGATGAACCAAGCGCCAAAGCTTTAACAAGAGAGTTGCGTGAGCTTTAGCATGAAAACCAACAATCTACATCCCGTCGCTAGCAAGCCACGTCAGCCAAACAAAATCCCATCCAATGCGATGGAATCCACCCCCCAGAGCTTCTTCACTTACCGCTGGACTAGCATCCGTATCAAAGGCACCAACCGAGCACCTGTTCTCGCCATCTTGGTCGTTCGTCGTCCAGCTCCGCGTGCCAATGTCAAACTGGATGTAGTTGCCATTCTCCTCGGGCGTGATCCTCAGACTGTCGGGGAGCGTTGTGTCCCAGATGCACGGGTTGATGTCTCCGAGGTCAATTGGATCGCCATCGACACCGTTGGGCTCGAAGCCGGCGCGGCCGATCTCGTTGCCGTCATTGTCGAGCATCCGCATCTGCTCGATGGTAAAGTCAAACACCATAGGTGTTCCGGCACTGGGGTCTCCCACACGATACTTCGTCTCTCGTAGGTGGAAGGAACAAGAACCGGGCCGATAGGCTTGTTCGATGTAGGGGTCGATAATGTAGCGGACGTCGCCGTCGCCGAGGGTGCCGCCGTGCTTCCAGTTGAGTGGGTTCGCGGGGTCGTTGCCGTCGCAGGCTGGGTGGCGTCAGAGTCTCTTTTGTAACTAGAATTATGAAAGAAGAAGAAACAATAGTACTCACAATCCATGATGTTCGTCATTTTCTCCACGCACTTCTCCACGCCCTGGGAGATTTCTAGACCCGATGGCCATTCCATGCGGATGTCCATCTCGTAGCGCGTATCTTGATTGTACTTGCGCGCGATGGACCCGCTCCCCTGATCCTGAACTCCCTGCGCAGCTGCGTCGGCGCAGAACTGGCCAATCTTTTCGTTCAGATCGTCTCGCCCTACGAATGTCTTAGTCCCGACACCAAAGCACTGCAGGCCCTGCTCGGGCTGGCCAGGTTTCTTGAGACCCGCGGCGCTGAGCTGAAGCACCTTGTCGATGACAGCATCAGACATGGCCGTGTAGCCGAATCCTTTGGGGTGCATAATGCGCAACCAAGTAACAGGTAACGGAGACAAGGACTGGTCATCGTCAGCAAGCCTGGTGAGAAACTCGTTCATGGTATCAACGCTCTGGTAGGCCGGGTTGAGAAGGGAGAGGTCTCCATTGACTTCGCTGATCTGATCGGCTGTGGATTTGCCATCTTTAGGGGGGATCAGGATGCTATCAACCTGATCAAAAAAGGAGCCGACTCCAAGTCCGGTGATGGAGTCCGGGTTTACATATGGGCTCTGATAGTGGATAAACCACGTGCGGTCACCGATTGGCATACTGTGGTAGCCGGGATCGACCTCTGGCTCGCAAAACCGGTGCCCGTCAAACATGGTCTCGAATTCGTCAATAAAGAAGATGCCGCCGATGGCGACGGCTAGCTTCTCAACCGCGTCTCTGAGAATGCCGTTTAACTTGAGAACGAGATCGTTCATGTCGCGGCGGAGATCTGTGGTGATGTAGACCGGGGTCTTGTACGAGGGCGCCCAGCTGACCGTATCGCACTGCTTGTTCTCGGCATCCCAGAATCGAATGTAGCCCGTCACGTACAGCTGGAAACTGGGGTTAGCTGTCCTCGTTGGAATGAGAACCTTGACCAAGGAGTCCATGATCTTTAGCTGAAATATCCTTGCAGGGTCTTCTATTTTTGTGCGGGCATCGCGGAGGAGCTCGCCGCAATCTTTCCACTTGATCCAATGAAACAAGCAACCGTTTGCAATCTAACCCGAATTCTAGGACATTATTCAGCGTTGAGGTTGGGAATAATCAGCAAATACTCACTTCTCCGAATTTGAGGTCATTTCCGGAAAAGCTGACAGTTCCTATTTGAGGTGTCCCAATTTTGGGATAGTTTTCGTCGGCGGGAACCCCCATCTCGATCTGGTTCGCGACAACACTGTCCATGGTTGCCCCAGAACAGGCGCCAAACGTAAAAATACGTGAGGAATAGTAACCTGGGAACCTGGGGCTCTTGTTCATCTGATTGGGATAACTCCTCTTGAAACGGCTGCATCGCCAATTCATCCGGTCACTAGGTACATCGGCGCTGATGCCAGCCGCGTACGAGTCGCCAATGGCGAGCCATTCTGTAATGTCTCTATCTAGTGGTGGTGCAATGTAGGCTGGCAAGTTAGCATCTTGGATGATCTTGGCAAAAGCATCATCGGCATCGTCTCGGGGTTGGATGGCGGGCCGTAGTGGACCGGCCAGTGGGGTAGCAGCAACAGCCGCAATTATGGCGGCAAAAACAGCGACAACATCTACAACTGGGCGCATCTTAGTAGAAATGGCGGTCCTGCGAAGTTCCCAAGGGTGGAGCAGGTCCATATGAAGAAATGTAATAGGCCATGATGCCCAAAACTGAACGAATGCCGAAGTCTTTGTGAGACTTATATAGGCGAAGGGGAACACCCAATTACGGGTACTTGCAGCGTTAGCCCAAAATCAAACGCAACGAAATGTGGCCGACGTGAAGAGGACTCGCATGTCCCTTTCCTGCGACACGGACACTTGCACAGGCACATGCACATGAATCTTCCTCACGCGGTCAAATACAAACTCGGAGCTATTAGACGGGAGCCAACTAAGAGCAAAGTGTCATGATGCAGTGCAAGGATCTGAGGGGCAAGTTCGGAGTATTAGCCAACAATCAACAGATCGAAAGTGCATTGGCCAGTTTCAGCCTTTTTTTCTTCACTCTTACTCACTGCACCGCCAATGCAACTTTGTAGAGCAGATTAAGGCTCAATTCTCTCCTCTTCAAATTTCTTCTCACATTCTCTCTCCTCATTACTGACATTCCATGATGGACTTTTCTCTTCGTTCTTGCTTCAAGGCTGCTTCAGCTTTAGCCCTCCACCAAGCTGTTCTCGCCTCTCCTGTTGTGGATGACCTCTCTCAGCAGACACTGGGAGCCGCATCCTCAAGCCCCGGGCGCATCAAGGTCCCCGGTGCGTCCGCCGCGTACTACTGTGACGATCCCTCGGACGATATCTTTCAGATCGGCAGACTCGATTTTATACCTACCAATCCGCGCGTGTAGGTTGCATTGGTATAGCTGCTGGACAAGGCATGCTAACGCTCCCCAAAGCGGCTTCTATCAGGACATCCGCTTCATAGGCCACTTCGTCGCCAGCACGGGTGATGTACCGTGGCTTAACGTCACCGGCAGCATCAACGGGCGCCCAGAGCTAGGGCCCATGTACTATTCGCCCCTGTGTGACATCGACGTGTTCCAAGAACTCAAAGTGCCAATTCCCAGAAGCAAGGAAGAGTTGGACCTCGGCGAACACCGCTCGTGCCCCCCAAGTATCAATGAGGGGTACGCAGTCATCAGCTCGTCGCCCATACCGTTGTATCCGTTTGCGGTGCCAACAGGCAAATACGATGTGAGAGCAGAAGCAGAAACTCAGGACGGAAAAAGGATCTTCTGCGTGGAGGGGACATTTCATGTCACAAATTGAAGGTGTGCCACAGGGACCAGGAGCGGGGCGAGGCAGTTTGGATTCACCCGTCGGGAAGTCCCGGATAGTTGACATGCGTGAAAATACTCGACAAAGGCGGAAGACGGTAGCACAAATGCTAGGCAAAACCAACGGCCAGATGAATGGTCAGACTTTTCCCACTTGTAACTTATCCCAAATCTGTATTCACTTGAAGATCAAGGAACAGCGAAATCTTTGTGCCGTGCCACACATTGTGTCATGGCTAACCACTCCGCCTAATATCACCATTATCCACCCCTTCGCTCCAACGTCGACGGCATCGACGAAACATTGTTCCACCACCGCACTATCCAGTATGACACTATAGGCGAACCGTTACTCATTCATCTCGGACCCCGCTTCGCTACGGATTTCCTTGATCGGTCTTGGTCACGACAAGCTGGCACGGGTATACTTGGGCATCTCAGAATGCATCACTGAACCGAGTGGTATGAGAGCGTACGCAGCCAACTCCTGCTTCATCGGCAATGCCGTTGTCGCTAAAATTGAAATATTCTTTCAACCAACTTGGATCGAAAATTGCAGTCTTGATGAATGTGTACGTAGTCTGTCAAGATCTGTGAGTAACTCAATTGCATCGTTACTGAAGTTGGCAGTGAACAAGTGGGGGGGACCCGCATTAAATGGATGCTTACCCTACAGACCCTACAGCACCAACTCAATCCCGCTGGTAACAAACGCTTGACTTTACGGTTTTGGTGTTTCAAATAAATCCTGATCAGACAAATTTCAAGATGAAATATTTATTCTTCGTGAATTCTTTTTTTTTGGGAGTTTTCTACGTGCCTCAGTTGCCGACCATGATCTCATTTGTATTCGCCTAACAAAGACCTTCCCACAGCTTAAGCCAGCCTCCAACTACCGGCTACATTCTAGCACCGCGCCAAGGACGCACGGATTAGAAGGCAAATAGACAGAGTAGGGTGATACCTGACACAAAGATAACCACAAGACTTGAATTGTTTAGGAATTGACAAACTATCATCTCAGACTGCCTCAAAACTCTAAATGCCATCTTTGATTAGCTTCGGTGGGGCGTTAGGCGCTAACGCAGCTGGATTACCACTTCGATATCATTGGTCAGGACTGACATGTGCTCATCTCCACCTTTGAAGGACCAAGCGTATCGCTAAAATCACGCGTATTTGTCAGTGGAGGGCATAAGAGGCCCCCTGGATTACGGAGTTAACATCAAGACCCGGAACAACCGATCTGTCGCTAGTGCAGATATGGCAGATATGGCAGATATGGAATAAATGCCATGGACCAGGCGAGTACCGTACGGGGCAGGCTACTCGATGAGCCGAATTTCCCCGTGCCCCGAAATTGAAGTCCACAATGTCATTCACTCACGCCAGCCATGCTCCGCAGATCGCTTCAGCTGACAAGCCGTGATGGTTGAATGCTAGACAAATCAAGGTTTCAAAGCAATCAAAATTTAACCTATGCTATGTATCTGAGTGATGAACCTAACTCTTCACTGAATAATTTTGAACCCCGATTGTCGCAAGTGTTGAAACACTCCCTTCGGATCATACTTGTGTGAGGTCTCTCTCAGCAGTTGAAGAGATTCCTTTCCGTAACTTGAAATTGGATCCTGAGATCCATGGGCGTAGTTGAGATAGTACCAGTTCCAATTCGCACCCAGCGAGCTGGCATACTCGTCCACTTCCCGGTAGAAGCCTTGTACATAGGGGAATGCCGTCTTTTCGTCCTCAGTATTCTCGACACCAAAGTACATTAAAAACATGAAACCCGGCCCTGTTTGGATCCTCTCTTCCAGACCCAAGACGTTCATGCCTTTGGCCCAGGATATCATTGGTTCCGTCATGGGCTGTGCTTGGCAGCTGCTGAACATGCCGGATTTAGTGCCGATGGCTTTTTCGATGTTCAGCATCATACCTTCGTGCTTTTTAGAGATGAATTGCAGGACCCTAGCGTCGTTCTTGTACGTTCCAGTAAACCAAATGGTGCTGAATATCCCAGTTAGTGCATGGAGCTTCAAAGCGAGGTATTGTTCCATACTAGGTTCTATGCGGACGGACAAGCTCCTGAGTGATATTGGACATTGTGGCGCTTCGAAGTGAGTTAGAGGTTTTCCCGTCAATACTTAGGTATCCGTTGAACGCGGGAGGATACACCTCATTGGCGACATTGTCAAGGACACAGCGAATCGAGAAACCGCCGGATGCTGGGTTGTAGCCCCATCCGATGATGGAAGAACTGTGGACATCGTTGCCGACATTATTAGTGAAATCGACAAACGCGTTGATGATGGAGTCGCTTTTCGAGTAGTTGTAGCCGACAATTCCACCCCAAATATAAGGCTTGTATGGGTCCTCGAACTCAATAGCATAGAGGTCATAGCGAGTGACCAAGCCAAAGTTCCCGGAGCCTCCTTTCAGAGACCTCCACAAGTCAGAATTCTCTCTCTCGTTAGCGTCAATGACCCGGCCGTCAGCAAGAACTAGTTCAAAATTCTGGACCTGATCACATGCGAAGCCATGGGTTGCGGAATGAAAGGAGTTACCACCGCCAGTCAGGAATCCACCTACACCGACCGAGGCGGCACGGCCACCTGTGACGGTTACGCCATGAGGGGTGAGGATGTCATAGACGGAGCCCCAGTTTGCGCCGGGGCCAATGGAAGCAATCTTTGTTTCATTATTGTATGTTGTGGCATTAAAATAGCCTTCATCAATCGGGCACATCAGAAATGATTATGCCAAGGGATATCGAGTGAGCGAAAGAACTTACCCATGTCAATAGTGACACCATTTTGGACAGAGTTTGAGAGAGCATGAGTTCCATGCCCGCCACCCCGAATCCCAAACGGACAGTCATTTTCGACAATGGTCTTGATTGCAATTGAAACTTGGTCGACAGTTTCAGGAAGCACCACGCACCATGGGTCAAGCGCAGCACTCAGCGACCAGTATGTCCCCATGCGTTCATTGTAAGAAGTCGTGTTGGAGTAGTACACTTTGTCCTGTAATTTTGGCTGCTTTGCCAAAGCGTCGCACTGCGAGCAATCCAAACATTAGCGGACCAGTTTTAAGCAGGTGGCACCGGACACTAACGCAGTTAACGCCACCGTGTGAAGTGCTCGTAGCAATTGCAGCTGGGGTGAGCAGGAGGGCCAGTGCCCAATGAAGCGACACTTGCATGTTTTTCTTTCGTGTCTGTTAAAGATGATTAAACGAGAGTGAAATCGGTTTGAATGGAGATTTCTTAGTTTTAACAAATGCCAAGAATGCTACAACTCAGCTTGCAGAATATGTGCGAGCATTGACGTCACCTGTAAGACGCGACTCCGCTCTACATTCCCAGCTCAATGTGGATTTCTGGATGGGGCAATGAGCGACCTGATCACTGTACGTAAACTGGCCTATCGCTGCATCCTAAAAAGATCAATTATCTTATTCATTGTTTTAATCACTGTTTTCCATTGAAAATTCTCATCAGAAAATGTCAGAAACAAGAATCCAGTCCTCCCAGGACGGGCCTATAGGCGCTGCGAAAACACCGCCTAACTGGCAAAATGTTCAAGTTTTGGCTCAATAAATATTTGAAAGACCTTGAATTTCATCTGAAAATGATTCATGCAAGCTCTACGAGTTAAATCCAAATGCGGACATGTATTTTCCTATTAGCATCCATCAATCCTACATCTTCCTTTCCTGCCCATCCAACCAATGCTTCGCATACTCACAGTCGCTTTCAAGACCTGCAATGCAGTCGCGAGCTTCAGCTTTGATATTGTTTTTTGAGCCAGAGAGAAGTGTAGCATTTTGAGCCGCTTCGATAATTTCTCTCCACCTGCGTCGCCCCAATGTATCTTCCCATTCGCCGATTCGAAAATTCAGATTATCCGAGCCCTCGCGATCGCGACGCACCGGCTTTTCGTTAACGTCGCGACCTTGCAAGAAGGTGGGTATAAAGCTTTCAGTGTCCCAGGCTGGAACAATTCCTGTCATCTCCCAGTCAATAACACCGACCAGTTTGAAAGTTTTCGGATCCATCAGAATGTTCCTGACGCTAAGGTCATCGTGCCAAAGAACTTTTCCGTCTTCTGGTCCATCAGTAGCAGGAACAAGAGATGGTAGCATATTTCGGAGCCTGTCAAGACATTCTAATACTTGGCCATGATTTTGAGTGTCAAAGTCATATTCGAAGTCGTTGGGAGAGGATGGACTTTGGATGCGTTTACCAACAATGTCCAGCTCGGCGATCATGAGATCTCGAGCCGTGTTGAAAGGCCCACGATTGGGGGCCAACATGACTCGCTTATCACGAGTGAATCGCGTGGATGTCATTGGGCCGATGACGAAACCTCCACCTATGTCAGTAATCTTTCCTAACTCTTCGCAGATATCATCAAAGTAAAGGCCACCAAAGACGGGGAAAACACCCTCCTTTACGATCGGTGCCATCCCCTTCGCTAGGTCTTCCACGAGTTCCATCTTGTTTTCGAGGGGCATTTTAGACCGTGCATCGAGGTATGTCACACCATTCATCTTTTCCATAAGAATCCATTCGAAACCTAGATCATTCGACATCGTGGACGAGTACGCGATAACTATCGGAACTGGCAATGAGGTATGCTCGCGGATATACTCCATAGTGGCGACTTCGCTCTCTGTCTTGAAGAAGGGGTCAACAGGCACTGGGATCCGCAAGAGATATTCCTTCGACGTCCGGGTGGAGCTGATGCTGTAGAGCTGGTTATAGGAGCCATTGCTAAACCATTCGACCTTGGCATTAGCGAAGAGTTTGGGGTCTAGGTGACCCAAGGCCACTTTTCGAATAGTATCCAAGTTGCAGGAAATGTGTCGTTCGGGAGCTGGACCATCGAGATTAGGTGGGTCTTCCTGATTCCAATATTCATGATATTCCTTTGGGAGATCATCGGGCAGAGCCCTGGGTCCTGGTAGGTGACCAACCCGCTGGGGTCTGTTTGTTGGTGTCATTTTGTCCGGTGGAGAGTATCGCCAGCGGTATAGAGTCGAGGGGATCTTGCATAGGAATGTTGAGATTTGGGTTACATGCCCTTGCCGAATATATACGAAAGTCAAGGGCCATGTATATTCATGTTCAATCAGACTTGTGTGAATGTATGTGGAATGAATGTGGAAGGTTGGGGGTGTTTCACGGAACATTGAGATAGCATCACACAAATGGACTTTGTGACACTCAGACGAGAGCGATGATTGGAACATGAAGGTTACCCACAATGATCAAATTAAAGATTTAAAGAATGATTATTGAACTAGAACGAACAAAACTGAACTACATGACTGCTTCTAGTGTGAACCTGTTGTCCGAACACATTGAGCCGCAAGCCAAAGCTTTGTCTGGCTTTCTTTCTTTGTTCATGGCTTGGCTATTATTCGCCTTCTTGAATGCCTTTCTAAAATAAACTTAGCCGCATAGACCAACATCCTGTAGAATGTTGAGGTTTTGTTGGTAGCCGATAACCACCGCCTTTGCTTAGTTATGGGACAGGAAGTCATAACTTGCATGTATTATGGGAAAGCTAACTATCACGAAAGAAAAAGAAAAAAAATATTTATGTGAGAGTATGCAGAATAGGGGACGGGTGGTTTCCCTTCAATTACTCAGTACATTCTAAACTTTCTCGGACCCGCCCATTGGAGGTCATCGACCCATCATCCAGCAACATGGGTTTCCCGAGCGCCCCATCGTGCATCTGTAACGAACCACTGATGAGTCGATATCTGTGATCCTATTCACTTACATTCGCCATTTCCTCCTCCAATCTTTCGTTTAGCATTATCAGTGGCTCGCCATAGTCAACATCACGATCTGGCCCATAAGGCATCATCTCAAGAGAAACATCAGGCGCAGGCGCGTCTCCTATCGCAAAATCGCTGTTGTTTGTCGAAGCCATATTTGCACATTTCGTGAGACTGGTCGCCTGCATATCCGTGTGAGATAGGGAATTGCGAGAAGGGTTTCCAGAGAAAAGGAAAAGAGGCCAGCAAGCAGCTAAATACGTATCGACATTCACTACATTCACATGGCTACATAACTAGGCACGCATCAACAGCTGATAGCTAAATGTTTAGCATTTTTCGAATCATCATCCCTTTCATGAACAGGTGAACGGCTGTCTTTGTGTCAAGCAACTGTACAAAGACGCTTCAATAGGAACAATTTAAACAAGCCCAATTGTATTACTGTGTAATGGTATTTTTTCGCTTTCATTTCATTCCATTTTGTTCTTTTTTTTAGATGCTGTAAATGATTCAAGACGAGAAATTCCGCGTCTAAGCTTTTAATGACTGTGATTGTGTGTATCAGCCCAACCGTCAATACGCAAGGACGAATTTTGTTTCAGTACCTACAAAATCATCAGCTCCACTGATTTCGGCATGACTACCTAAATTTTGTCTCTAGATCGATAAGCTGGAATGTCATTGAGACTAGTGTGAATCAACGGCAACCAGAAATGGCGATCTGCGACGCGGAAAAACACTAATATACTATGAAGCTCAAGCATACCAAAATTCATTTCGGTTCTAGGTCATGATTTAGCTTATAGTCGCGATTTGGCAGGGGCGATTAAGTAGGGAGTCGCTCTGGGGCGCTAGGCTGCCTAGAGGCAAGTACAAGAACTCGCGCCCCCAGTGTTGGGTTTTGACCGAACTTGAGCTATGGTCTGCCGTAGCAGATGTCTATCAACCTGCATTGGCAGCTAGGTCCAAAAGGTTGAAGACCCGCAAAACAATTGACTTCTCGGCCGCCTGTGAGTGACACTGCAGTGAGCCACCTACACGGGGGTAATTCCGCCTTGGCAAAGGACACGTGGTTCGCTGCGATCACACAAAATGTGAGACACGGCTTATACATCTGCATCCCAGTTGCCCGGCCAAGCCTTTTTCGAAGCCGCAACTCCAGCTGAAGCAGTTCGCCCAGCAAGACTGCAGGTGGCTGCCTCTAGCGATTAGATTGTGGAGTTTGGTCCCTCCTCCGAGGGCCTCGGCCAGCCAGATACAATGCAAGGGTCTATCAGCTGAGATGCATGTCAGCTTATCGCGCCACCAATGAGCACGACGAGCACGCGCCTCACGAAGCCTAAACCGTCCGGCGAAGCATGCATCTCGATTACCATTCGGCGCTTAGCATTTAACGTCAGCAGCCTCAACAGATTAAGGTTAGAGTGCCGAGAAACCAAGCGAATAGTTCCATGCTGGACCGCAATCTGGAACGCGGACTAGTCATGCCGGTTATGTGATATATCTTCTCGTCATTACGCAAGCTGATTTCTTCCGCACTGCTGTTCTCCCTGCGGGGTATCTGGCAAGCAAACTATTATCATATTGTGCATTAGTGAATAGCCTTCAAGCAGGTTCTTCACTCTGTCCAGCCAGCTACGGTGTCCTCTGTGTTGCGACCGGTGTGGAGAATGCGCCACTCAATACTCTCAGTATTTTTCAGCTGAGCCAATGCGAAGCCTAGCTCCGATTGAGCCCTCGCATGAGAGGTGTATTTTACGGACTCGTACTTGAATGCGTGTAGAGTGTAGAGGGGAAAGGAAATATGATAAATAGGACACTCTCCTGTCACTTGGCCCTGGAGATCAAACCCAATAACAAACATTCCAACATTATCCAAGCTTCTCAAAAATGCCTCCCTTTAACCCTGCTGACCCAACTGGGCATTATCTTGTTAAGGGTATTCCTCTGGAGTCTGGAGAGAACCCAGGAATCCGTCAAGAACTTCGGGATTTTAAGAAGGACGCAGACGCGTGGAACCTCTATATCCTTGGCCTTTGGCAATTCCAGCTCGTGCCCCAGGATAAGGTTCTGTCTTATTTCCAAATCGCTGGTAAGGGTCTTGAGACCATGCCATTATATTGGCTTATGTAACCTAGGAATCCATGGTCTTCCGTACAAGTCATGGCCTGAAAATGACAAGAACATCCTGGATCGAGCGAGGGAAAAGGATTTCAAATCCTTTGGAGGCTTTTGCACTCATTCATCCATCTTATTTCTCACGTGGCATCGGCCATATTTGGCCCTCTTCGAGGTAAGTCTAGGTTACTTTGAAAAGGAAATACACATTTAAATACTAATTGCCCCTTCCTTCCTAGTCGATGCTACGCGAGGCTATGATTGACGTAGCAGGGCAGTTTACTGAAGAAGAAGGCAAGGCAAAGTATCTGGCTGCTGCTAAGGCATTCCGAATGCCATTTTGGGGTGAGTCGTAATCTACAAACTATTAAATTGTCAATGATTATGCTAACAGCTTCCTTCCTAGATTGGGCTCGTTCAGACCGCCCAGTGTTTCCCGATGAGGCAACCGACTCAGACAAGGTTCAGGTCAAGATGCCTAGAACCTTGAGGAAGGAGTACCCAGAATACAAAGATGTCGCTGGTGGCCTTGTAGAAATTCCTAACCCATTGTATTCATACAAGTTTCGACCTGGCACTGACGCGAATCTCAAGGTGAGTTAAAGATGCCCCATACTGGCGGGTTTCTTCTTTTTTTTCTCTTTCTTTTCTAATCTGGTCATGCCCAATAGATCGGCGGTTTAGACACGACAACTCGCTATCACCGACCTGATGTAAAGACTCCCAAGGACCAACAGGACATTCTCCAAAAGACACTTGCGGCATATACCTCTGGAGAGAGATCGGGTTTGGAGCGTAACATTCGCGAGCGATTGGTGTATATTCTCCAATCCTATAAACTCTTTTCACAAATCAGTAAGAACAGCTGGGAACCTAAGCCACCTCAGACGCGTGAAGAAAGGAAGGGCGCAGGTTTTGGAAGTATTGAGGATATCCACAATACCTTTCATGTACTTGTCGGTGGCTTTGGTAGCGATAACGGCGAATTCCGGTTTGATGGCCACATGACGGATGCTGCTATCTCTGCATTTGACCCGATTTTCTGGTTGCATCACACGTGAGTAAAAGATCAATCAACTGCTATAATCTATTATGCTAAGATGACCACAGGAATATTGATCGTCTGCTTGCTATTTGGCAAGGCCTGCGCGAGGACCCCAACACGGGCGACGCATGGGTCACACCTCAGGCAACAGAAAGCGAGAATTGGGCTACAGGCTACAAGCAAACTGAGAACAATGACACGGACCTTCTGCCATTCTATAAGACCAACACCAGTTTTTGGAAATCTAGCGATGTTCAAGACACGGCAAACTTTGGCTACGTATACCCTGAGACCTTCAAGAACGGTAAACCCGCCGACTCTAGCAGCCTCAAGGAATCACTCCGTGAGCTCTACACAACTGGATCATTTGCCAACATCGTGCTGGCCAAGAGGGCTGGAAATGTCAAGCCGGAAACTACACTCAAGCAGCGCGCCATGAACCTGAGCCAAATCGTAAAAGCCGACGCACCCAACACTGCTTTGACGGGACTGCGCGTTGCTCATGCGGATAAGCCCATTGCTACGGCTGGGTTGGCACCCATTCTAGACCCGCTGGAGATCCCGACAGTCCAGATTCCTAAGGAACTCTCGGTGCTTGACTTGATTAGGGACGAGAAATACCTAGAGTGGCTTGTCAACATCAAGGCGGAAAAGCATGCCCTCGGCGGCAGCTATGCGGTGCACGTCTTTTTGGGTACAGTACCGTCAGAGGAGCCAACTGCTCTTTACCCCGTGTCGCCATTCCACATTGGAACCTTCTATCCCTTTGGCCAGTCTGAGTATACGTCTTGCGGAAAGTGCAAAGGGGACCAGGCTGCTCGTCTCCAAATCACGGGTCAGATCCCGCTTACAATTGCACTGGTTGAGCGATACCTTGCTGGCAAACTGCCCAGCCTCGACGTAGACCTCGTCAAGGAATACCTAAAGAAGCACCTCCATTGGGAAGTTGTCGACAGAGATGGCAAGAGGCTCAAGCACGGCAACGGCAGAAGTGATGTTGATGGGCTGCTTGTTGGCGTTGTCACCAATGAGGTTATGCTCCCCAACACTACGGATGGATTCCCTCGCTACTCTGACTATGTCACAGTGCACCCCGAGATCACAACCAAGGCAACTCCTAGCGAGGGTGGTCGTGCCGAGGGAACAGGAGTTACGGAGGAGACCAAGCATGACTGCTGTTAAGCGTCTGATGGCGCTGAAGCCACTGACGGACATGGCCACAGGGACTATGGTCGCAGGCTTTGGTAATCCCCCTGTATTGCAGTTCAACCTGTGATAGTTTTAGTTCAGATCCCTAGAGGATGATATTGATTGAACCTCTCTAAGAGAGGCATTCTTTTTGGCATTTTTGACAATTTCTTATGACCTGGATAATTTTGTTCTGAATAGGACACCCTACTTTGCGCGTTCCTGATATGGTGTACCCACATGTGAATTGCTCAACCAACCGTTATGTTCAGAAGGGTTAACCTGGATAGCCTGCGAACTCGAGATGACGGGTAATCGAATCCGGTTTTTCTGCGCATGAAGCGAATCCTGTTTTGGTCTAGTGGCAACTCCGCCTGAGCCTCGCCTGAGTGAGCAACAGGTGCATGAATCCCCTCGTAAAAGACAACAGAACGGAAATCTGACAGACCATAATCTTTTGCACTGGATCTAATGGCGGTTTAACTTATGCCTCCTAATGATATTCTTTACTATTGACCCTAAAGGTCTATCCAGACTACAAAATGGCCGAAATCAAGCGCATTGGAAATGTAAAATTCCAGTGGAGGGGTTGGGATGTGCTTGATGGTGTAGCAACCATGGAGGTTGACTGAACGCGAAGTGGTTCATTTTTTGTGACAATCTTGATGAATGCTGCCGGTATTTCTTTGAGCAATAAGAACTTAAACCCAAACTGTTACATTGAACATGTGATAATAGTTATTATGCTACAAAGATCCCCAAATCCGTGCACATGCCATCTCCTTCGGCTTTGTCCTGCACTACTTAGTGCGACACGAGTCCCACTTGCTCATCAGTGCAATGATTCAAGATGTGGCGATTTGGCATATTGTTTCAGCAAGTCCCCGCCTTGCCTGTACAAGAGCCGTTTAGCCAATCTAAGCAGCCGCTGCCTGGGCCTCTCGGATCTTTCCAGCCAGAAAATCAGCGGCCTCTTCGGCATTTCGGCCGTAGGACAGATGAGGAGCCCGGACAGCCGCACCCAAGTTGCCGTCGCAGACTTGATCACGCGGGTTTTCGGCACAGATGATGTTGACCTTGTCGGCAGGGAAGTTGTTGATTTGGCCATTATCGGCTTCGTTCTGGGTGTCTCCGAACATGACGACTCCAGCAATACGATCCATTTGGGCTTGAGGAAGCGACTCAATGGCACGGTGACAAAGGGCCGCGCCTTGGCTATCAACTTATCTTAGTCTCGAGTTTTATCACATGACCATCGCTCACAAAGATCGTATCCACTTACGAGTATCCTCCAACCACAACAATAGAGTCAGGGCACTGAGTCATGGCGGTGTTCAAGAGACCCTCCAACTCAGCGACGTCATCAGAAGCTGCACCTCCAGGTAGGAAGTTGGTCGACAGCAGTGCAGGATAGTCAACACCCTGAACCGCAACCTGGTTGGGGAACTGTTCCTTCAGACCATCTGCAACACCGGGTCCAACAATGGTACCCTACTAGTGTTAGATCCAAGGGCCAAATCCTCGACTAGAAACGAAAGAAAACGCCATACCATGTTGCCAATTTCAGTAGAGCCGCGACCAAAAAGGAAGACAATATCATTGCAGTCGCCATTTTCGAGGTCGTTCTCTGTGCTGCCTCCAAATTGGCGCTTGTCAATGCTAGAAGGGGAGGCCCAGGCCGCCGAGGCGAAAACGAGAGTGTTGATGAACTTCATAGTGAGAGTCGGTCAAGAAAAGAAAGGTTTCAATCGTTCCAGACGAGAGAAGTAGTGAATGAAAGTATTAAAATGAATTGAAGATGAAAGAAAGTTGTGTACAGGCTAATGGTCCAACCGTTCACCACCAAGCCGGCTCAGAGCTTGTATTTATCTTCAATTCCATCTTATGATTTTGGTCCGGAGACCACCTGCCCGTTCTGTCCATATTCGCCTTACCTCGGCAAGTATTTTCGGTCGAGAGAAATGCCCGATCGGATGTTGCAAAGATGAATCAAGGAGGCGGGAGCTAGAATTGGCATGAAAGAAACCGCACGTGGCCCTTTCGTCCAAGAAATAGAGCCAAAATACGAGATCATAAAACAATTTTCGCGACCCTTTCCGCAAACGTTATCCGATGTGGTTGATTTGGCAGCCATCACAAATATTCAGCTTGTCTCAGCCTCGCTTGGCATTCATTCGTTTTGGCGGTTACCGGGGCCATGGAAAGGTCTCTCATGCCATTTGCTACTTTTGGCTATCCCCCAATAAATGCGATTCGTTCACGGAAATGGTTTCATGGCCACCTTCCAAACAGGGGTGCCGTCCTGAATCACTATTTGTGTCAAGGGGCGCCAAGACTACCATGTATCACGAATTCTGCATCTTCTAGCTCTTAGGTTGCATTTTTGTTTAGTCTGGGGTTGCTTGCGAAGTGATTTTAAGCCTAAAATACCGGTTTTGTGATGGGTGCATCCGCTGCCCGATGTCTAACTGCACCTTCGCTTCAAGAAAGCCAATCGCATATGTTGTACAGATGCTTGTAGTAGGAATTAGGAATCAATTATATACATAAAATTATATATATATCTTTTTCTTCATGATCTATTGTTCAAACAATGGAAGTTGCTGCATTGAAAGAGGATGATCTTGGAGCAAAGTTTGAAGTTAGGCCAAGAACATCAATTTCGGAAGAAAATTCCCAAGTGCCATCAACTCAGGAATGCGGCGCGTGCTTGGCTTCAAACCATTCTCCAATAATCGCATATCCACAGCAAATCCCCACCTACTTGATCGAATTGCCTTGTTTTATTTTGGTAGAGTTTCAAAGTTGTGATGAAAATGGCTAGCTCAATGCTATTTCTGGCATTTAGATTCCCATCTTCAAGTCTGAACCCACCGATGTAAGAATACCATACAATGTGGCGTAAACTCTCAAACCTTCGCCAGTACCGTTTAGCCACTCATGTTAGGTATGATATGGCTCAAGACATTGAGTGATGGTCGGAAAGCTCCTCGAAGGGTGCTAGCCGCGATATTGAACAACGGGACTTTACCCAACGGTCATCTAATAAACTTGGTGAATAGCACGTTATTAGCATATCAACACCATGAAATGATCCATAGGACCCCATCCAATGTAGAAAGCCTACTGATGGTTGCTAATCATATGAGAGCAAATATGTCCGAATTGTATATTCTAGGTAAGAACAATATAGACTAGTTGAATTGATGATGCCTGAGGGACTCGTCTCCGAGACATATTTTGAGCCAATACATCCAAGTCTTCAAGTGCACAATTCAGCTGTCTCGTAGCCACCCGTACCTAGCTGTAATCAGGCGATTTCCTTGGGTCGATCGATTTCAAACTATCTTGCGCTGGCATTCTTGGACAATTATACTCCGAGCCTTTCGTTTTTTGCTCAGCTCCAACCTGATCGGAATGAATAAACAAAACATAGTCCTCGCCAACAAGGTCTTTTCTCGTGAAAGTAAGCGTCATCCCGCCTCGTCTTCCGCTCCAACCAACACCACTTCTGCCTAGAATTCGGTGGGGTTGTCTTGGCGCTAATCCCTTTCAGGACTCTCACTCATGAACCCCTGCATTCACTTTATGAACAGTAGAATTTCCTTCCTCCAATGCAGTGGTGTTGAATAGATTAACAAAGCGGAGTATCGAACTTGAATCTTCTCAATTCCAAATATAAAATTCTCCAATCAGGCGAAACATGGCAAATTCAGCGCCAAAGGTTGCTGAACGCGAACACCATGAGGCGCCACGCGAAGTTGCCAAAAAAGCCAAAGTTCTTGCCAGCATGATTAAGGAGAGCAACCATTTCATCGTCTTTACTGGAGCCGGGATCTCTACTTCTGCTGGTATGCCTTGGTCTTTTAATGAATTTTCTTGGTCATTATCTCATCTTCATAGGGATCCCTGATTTCCGCGGGCCCGAAGGCGTCTGGACGCTGCGTGCACAAGGCAAGGCGGCGGGCGGCGCGAACACCCTCCAGGCTATCCCTACGGCTACGCACATGGCCCTTGTCCAGCTGCAGAACCAAGGGTTTTTAAAGTATGTCATCAGTCAGAACTGCGACGGTTTGCATCGACGAAGCGGAATCCTGCCGGTAAGATGATCTCTCCAGGCGTCATTTCGCCCCCCTAAGTTTTGCATCCACAGGAAAAAATATCAGAACTTCACGGGAATAACAACCGCGAATCGTGTAAGGATTGTGGCAAGAAGTACATGCGCGGTAACAACTACCCCAGTCCCAATTGTTGGTCATCTTCTCATCAATCAAATAGACTTCCGAGCGGTCGCAAAATACGAGAAAACGGTTCACGACCACCGCACGGGAAGAAAGTGTGTGCTGTGTGGCGGGGCATTGCTTGACACCATCATCAACTTTCACGAGCCGCTGCCATCAGTGCCCCTCCAACTCGCCTATGACCATGCTGCAAAATCTGACCTCTGCCTAGTGCTTGGGTCGTCTCTCACTGTGACTCCCTCTAATGAGATACCCGAGGTAGCTGGACGAGCGAAAAAGGCACATTTGGTCATCTGCAACCTCCAAAAAACACCGCTGGACGAACTCTGCAAGGTGCGAGTACATTCAGATGTCGATAGCATGATGCTAGAAATCATGGAGAATCTCAACCTTTCCGTTCCTCCATTCATTCTCCGCCGTCGGCTTCTTATCAAAATAACGTCCATTAGCGATTCCAGGCACGAGATTGCGGTGTCTGGCGTTGACATTGATGCAACCCCAGTCTCATTTCTAAATTCAGTCAAGTTGGAAAACAACAGGCGAACAATACGTTCGGAGCCCTTTAATATCCAATTCAGAGGTGAACTAGAGCTGGGTACAGGGTTTAGTCTGGAGCTCGAGTTTATGGGACACTACGGAGAGCCGAATTTGCAGCTTACTCACGACTACAACAGTATTGAAGATGCGGATGGGTCATATCTCTTGGAATATAACCCTGAAACCGGAGCTTGGAATACTTCCCGGACGGAGACCATGGGGTCCGTCGACGCTTAGCTATGAGCATGAAGTAGAAACTTCATCAATATGAGATCGTATTTTGAGGATTTTGTTTCTTGGTACTCTAAAATACTACCAAATGCAGCCTTTATTTTTGCAAAATGCATACTTCAAGAGTCTATTTTATTTCCGTTTATTTCTTATTTTTGAAGAGTATTCCAGCCTTCATGCAGTTGTAGGGTAGGTCTGGTTAATAAGCGTTCCACCATTGAGCCAAAACCCTCCCCGCCAACAAACGCGCTAAGCCAGCTGTAGAACATCAATGTCAACATTGTCGCCAACACAATTGACATCATCACGACCCCATCCCCCATCGGCCACCAATGCGTAGCTCCGGTCTACGCACCGGCTATAGCTGATGTCAGAATTATAAACTTGCTCTCCAGAAACCGAAGTGCTGGGCTGAGGAGTCATTCTGGCCAGCTTTCAAGGTCGACCTGTTAAGGTTTGCACCTCCCATTGACGAGTCGGATGTAGGGGCAGACATTGAGAACCGGCTATGAGATTTTTTCCAACGGAGACATGATGACGACTGCGAAATTAGCGATATTATGACACCACTATAACATTTGGTAGAACGGAAGAGAAGTTGCATATATATTTATGCTTCATATTTCTTGCCGCGTCTTGTCTATTGAGCACTAATTGGGACGTTCATTTTTATCCAATCACATTATTCTTCACCCAATTTTTGGACTTATTATTATTATTTATATTTTATTAAATAATGAAAAGATCTTAGATTCTAAACCTGCATCGTCCCACCCTGTAGGCTTTGGTGTTTAGGCTGAACGAAAAAACATACCTAACGGTAGTTGGATATTGAACGGTCATAGGATTCCCCAAAACCGCACTGGCCACAGGCTTTGTCCCAACCGCCCTGGACTATTGTGATGTGAATACTTTTGAGGGCACATTTGCGATGCTAGCCAATTGGGGATCCTCTTGTGCCGCCATAAGATTCCATAATACTAAGCCTTTTTTTTTATCCCCGAAGCCAACCCCGGTTATGCCATCTCCATCTACCCGATCACTCTCGACCAGGTCTGTGACCCTGATTTAAGTTTGTGGCTGCAAAGCCAAGAGGACTTAAGATTAATCTCGGCCTAGCCACACGGTCATTAGGCTGAGACATTGCGCTGCTTTGAGTTCTGAGTTGTTTTGTTCGCTGGACAAATGGCCAGCGCTTCTCCTTAATTGAACCCAGGCCAGCTCAATGTTAGCTTTTGTCTCATTCCAGCTGTCACTGGGTCGGCTGGGGTTTTCTATATATATGATGTTTGGCCCCCACATTAAATCGACCCGTTCTTGATGTTCATTTGGGGTGATGCTCTCTTCCTCAGCTACGACATCGCCGTAATTCAAAGACCGAAGACCTGGAGCCATCGCCACATTTCCTTCTTTCCGTTTCACGCCATGAACTATCCGCAGTCGATGCCACAGGTAGATGGCTCAGGCCCCATACCCGTGCTGGTACGGTTCACCGGTCCCCCAGTCTTTTTGGCTTGACACGCGCTCATGACTCGCGGCAGGTTTCAGGATGGACACTCCTCGGGATTGCTGCCGTGCTCATCGTCGCTCGCCTACACCTAAGAATTAATATCCAGAGGAAGAAACTGCAAGCTGGAGACATCTTCATGATTTTTGCCTGGCTTTCTGGGTGCGCCACTGCTGGTCTATGCGTGTATATGATGAAGCTGGGGGCAATTGATAAGCATGTCTTGTCAAGTCTGAGAGGGTTTCAGGGAAAGCCCCAGGATATCCCTCGTGTTTTTACGGTCAGCGAAAACCCCAAATCGTGGTCGCCAAGTCGCTGACAGTGTGCCAGGTGTTTTGGTCATTTAGCTTTCCCTTCATCATCACGCTTTACCTGTGCAAAGCCTCCCTTCTTTCTCTATACCTACAGATTTTCCCCGAATACATGGTCAAGAGAAGGATGCTTCTGTGGGCTACAACTTCTTTTATTACGCTTTCCTATATCTCAACGCTATTGCACAATTTCTTAGTGTGCCGACCAATCTATAGCATTTGGTCAGTACCAAACCCTTTCTTTCGTCGACTGGCGCATCTCTGTCAGCATCCTCTAACCTCGCAAAATAGGAATTATGAAGAAAGAATGAAGCATTGTCCTTCTACTAATTTTAAGAGATTTTTCCAAGTGTCATGGACTCTCCACATGACGGGGGATGTTTTAGGTACGTAGCAAAATGCCAGCCCATACTTCGATGTAATTCCAACCTAACCTGAGCAGTATTTATTCTTCCGTGGCTCGTTATACATCAACTGAATGTCCGAAGATCTGTTAAGATGGGAGTATATTGTACCTTCCTTCTTGGAATTGTCACCGTCATTTTCTCCATCCTTCGCTTCGCTATGGTAATGGCATCAGAGAGTCGGGATTCTATCCCAATCAGCACATTCAGTACGGAAACCCCTTCCTCCCTCTTGCAGACCTTGGGCACAGAATTAACCTGAAACGTGATATCTAGTGCTATGGTGTATTTTAGAGAGCAGCCTCAGCATCATTATCGTGTGTTTGCCATCTTTGCGACCCTACTTGCGGAGTTCTTCGGAATCAACACCCCTCAAAGGATCATCAGATCTGCCAATAATGTCACAGTCCTACCCGACGACTACGGGATCTGAGGGACTGTACTCGGGAGTTGAGCGCTTGTCTAATGCGGATGATTGTGCCGAGGTTACCTGGGAGGAGAGAAAGAAGGTACGCGGCAGCGAGGCTGGGATAGTATAATAGACTGTGGCGGCTTTTTTCTCATCAGAAAAAGACGATTCAAGCAATGGGGAATTGCTTCCCATCAGACTCTTCATACGCCACCCAGAGAATTGCACCGCACATCTCGTGTCCTAGATCAAGTTGGCATCACTGCCACTAGCGGGATCTCCCGAAGCCCTCATTAGGGCTTCTTGGGACTGCATGACGGATTGGTGGAACCTTGGTGCTGTGTTGCATGAAGCCTTTCGCGCGATTCGGTTGCTCAGTGGCAGGGTTCCTCAGGATGTATTATGAGCTCAGCACGAGGTGGTGCAACTCTTCGGGCCTTTTTCAAAGCAGCTCCTGGAAAGGAGGGATCAAGAGATTGCCGCAGAGATGTTTGATGAGGAGAGGTAAGTATTAAGGGTTCGAAACCTCTGGGCTCAGTGGGTCCTTCATCTGGATAGAGCCCAGAATGAACCAGGAATGACAGCTATATGCGTCGTCTTTGCGGTTCCTGATGAAGATGGATCCTTCAGAGTGCCCAACAGCACAAATATGTTACGTTATATCTAAATAGGTGCACTTCCTACCAATAAGAAAAATACAGGTCGTTCTAGTACTTTAACCGTTTAGTTCTGTCTTTGATAAGCAACGACATGAAGGCACATCTGGAACGCAAGAGCGATGATAATCTTGCCAAGAGTGCAGTGATCTTTCATGTGAGGTATTAGAGAAGCATAGGTGATTTGACGCGACATTTCATTGACTCATAGTGAACCCAGAAAATCATACTGTTATTCAATTTGGGCTCTCACTTGATCCACACATCAAAGATGATTCTAGTCCACTGCTGAGGAATCCAATCGCTCTTCTCCTTCTCGTCGCCAAATCCCATCCATTCTTCAACATGGCCATTGACCTCGATGGTTCTATTTACTCGTTGTCCAATGGTTTCCCACATGGAAACCCACGACTCCCAAGTATGCCATTTCTTACCCTTGGCGCTTATTGCAAGGCCTACAGCTCCAGTCTTGTGTCCCAAGCAGTGTCCAGTAATCAAGCCTCTTTCTCCCTTCAGCTTCTTGATAGCGTTGATAAGAAATGTCATCTGCTCATCGCCGTCGAATAGTTGCAGAACAAGGCCGATGTGTATCGCATCAAACGTACCGTCCAGGGCATTGAGCTTCGCGTTGTTCGACTCGAGCAGATCGGCCACAACAAATTCAGCCTTGAGGGTGCTCTTGTCATTGAACAGCTCGTAGCCAGCATCAACAAAACCTTGCTCAAGCTCGAGACCAACTAATTGTTCGCCGGGCGCGCCGTCCCAGACCAACTTTCTCAAATCCTGACCGACACAGCACCCGACGTCGAGGAATCTGGAGTCAGGGGATGCCTTAAGAAGTTTCAAAATGTAGCTATATGTATCGCGCTCTGAGAGATTGAAGTCGAGGAATCCAAGACCTCCTATGCAAGGCCAAGGGAAGACGGCCCAAATCTTCTGTCGCTGCAGGTACAGTAAGTAACATTGTATATGATTCCACGTTCCGTATTAACTCACCATCTCAGCCACGTGCTGATCAACCTCACTTGCAGGGATTCCAGAATACCCTTCAAGCAGCTCTCGGGCTTGAGGATGAGCCTTTCGGTCATTCTCATACCATGGGACTGGTGTGTCCTTGATTCCGATGTGAAGAGTAGAAGCCAGCATTTTGATAGTGGCTCAAGTTTTGCGAAAAAAATGGAAAATATTTTGATGGTGTGGGAAGTGAGTTTGTGGAGTGAAAGCAGATTGTAGCTTTCCATGAAGTTACGAGAGGGATGTAGACAAGCCCAATTTATATCACAAGGGTGGACTGTTGGAGAGATTTCCCCGCCGCTACTTGTGGAGGCGGACGATGGGACAGCTGACTATGGACAGACGACTAACCCTTTTGGCTTCAATTGGATCTCTTAAGCGGCCGCACGATGTTTAGTCTGATGGATTGATGGGAATCTCTTCCGCAGCACTAGTTTGTTGTGGCCAAGACAGGCTAGAGCTGGAACTTTGATGGGGACCCTAGTGAGGCAGCTACAGGCTCATATTCAAACTACAAGGATTTAGCACTCCTCTTAGACGCGAATGGGGCGTTTGTTTCACCAGTGAAAAAATAAAGGGATTTCTGGACCCCAGATGCAAACGAGATCTTTTCAAGGCCCCGCTCACCACCCGCTCCGACCACTTCACAGGCGGAATAAGCCACCTATCATCTTCCGATGGCTGTGCAGCTGAGAGCCTCGTTAACCCAGTGCGTGCATTTACTACGTAATAGGGGAAGAAATAACTAGGCCTAATTGCTGTTGGTCGTTGAATATGCACATCGGCCATTCCGCTGCATGCGGGCGAAAGTGGCTTGGTCTACGCCGGCGGCGTCTGTGGCTATGTCGTGCCGTGTCGGCATCCCCTTGTCTGCCAGAAAGGAGCATAGAACCACCAATCTAAATTCCGACCAATGCTCGCTAAGTGTAGCGATGTGGAGCGAGCACTTCGATGCCGCCCTTTACACAGTTGGGGAGATGAGATCAGGCTGCACAACCATGTGATCCATTTCGTATATGGTCATTGGCTGGGCCAACCTTGTGATAAAGACAGATCGCCTGCAGGTTATTCTGAACTCTCAGCCGTGTTTTGCCACCCGCTGCGAGTCATCATGCCAACGACAATTACGTCACTTCTCACGACGTCACCATTTTCGGATCGATTTGCTGGAGCTAATGATGAAACGCCGTACCCTACTTTGTTGCTTGTCGTAAGCCTCCATTCGTGACAGGAGACGGGCTGGGGATTGGCCAGCTACAAGGCTCCAGGATTTACATTGCAGTCTTGTGATGCATGCGACTGGATAATGTCGCAGATAGGATTCCCCGCGCTTGAGGTAACGTCCATCGTATCACTAACGCATCTAGACACAGCCTTCACATCGTGCCTCATCCAATCAATTTAGTGTGCATTTAAATAAACCAGAGCTAGGTAGCAATCCAGAGGCTTTGGCCAATGCAAAACTAGACATTGATACCAGGAGCCTCTGATTCGGTGCCAGCATAAGCCTTGAGCTGATGCAAGTTCGTTGGGACCTTCCAAGCTCTCAATACCTCGGAAAAGTTTGCAAAGCTCCAATTGAAACGATCCACCTTGGTCAATGCGATTATAAGGTCCTTGTGCGTCTCAGTCAAGCTGGCAAACTCTGGCCGCTCCTGCGGAACCTCGCCTTTAAAAGCCATCTTCAGGCTCATATTGGCCAATACCAAGGTTGTTTCTCCGCCTGATGGTGGGATTGCTATTATGATGGCTTTCAACGCCTCCTCATGGTCTCCCTCCTTCAGGTTTGCTAGGGCCATTGCAGCGATAGAGGTCAGATTTGGGTCGGCAAACGGAAACGGGATGTCCTCGAGGTTGCGTGGTTCGAATTCTTGGAGGTATTCTTGTTCCGTCAATTTCCGCAAGACTTCATTAACGTGTTCACTTTCTGCAGAGTGCAGCATGAGTAGTGCTATCGCACTCGCAAAGCGTACAAATGCCGCAGTCTCTGGCTGAACAAAGATGGAGCGCAAACGTTGCACGACAGGGCTGTCAGAAAGATCTGCCGTCGACCTGGTCTGAAGTAATGCTAGCGAGACCAGAGTAGTAGCTTTGACAATGATGTTTTCTTCGCAGTCAAGAAGTTCGAACAGAGCATTGTGAATCTTGTCCATGTCCTCGGGGAACCACGCAAGGGCAAATGTGGCCTCTAGTCGGATTGCAGCAGAATCGCTTTTGAGAAGGGCGAGAATAGAATCAATCTCCTTCTTCACCGCATCATAAGTTTGAATCTCTTCCAGAGCACTCTTTACTTGGGCTTCCGGTTCTCGGTACATCAGCGCCTCCAATTCGCGTTTTTTCCTTTCCGTGTCGTTAGGCGCGCCCTCTATCCATTTGTCTCTCTCCTCGCGCTGCTCCTGGCAATACCCTGGCTGTTGGAGTTCCGCAATATCTTTTCGCCATTGAGTCACGTCAAGGCCACGTAACCAGTGGTGCGTTGTATCGCCGACGGCCAGGTGGACAAGCAGCCGCACGATATTCTCGCGGCCAGGAGTTCCTGGAGCCTTCAAAAGCTTGAACAGAAATGGCACCGCAGCGGCAGAGGCCGAATAACGGGAACCTTGGTGGTAGATGCCTGAATAGAGTTGGTTGTAGGCGTTCATGCGCGTGTCCTCATCTGGCGACTGAAGCCGTCGCAGTGCATCAGGTGTGTCGGCAGCTGGACCGTACGCATGCTCGAGAGCAGACCAGTCGATTCTATCGATATCGACCAATGGATCCTGGATGGCCATTTTTATTGATGATTGCGATTTTTTGCGTTGCTGTGAACGGCGTCATCACGTCAGATTTAGACCGTGAATCCAAATTCCGTCTTAGTCGTGCGGAAAAAGCCTTTTTCCCTAGCCGATTGCTGTAAGCCGGTGGCTGCCTAGTTCTGCACTTGGCGTCATCTAATATCGGCAACCGGAATATAGGAGAATGTCATTCGATGGGGCAGAGATGTGGGATACTTTCTTTTCTTTTTTTGATCCCCTTTGCCGAGGGTATTCACGAGGGACCCTTTTTGCCTTATGATGGTTGCCTCGCAGGTGGGTCCGCCTTGCTCACTCCACCTGATCCCGTGGACAAGAACGACACAATTTGATGAGATGCGTATTCAAATATGCATCTGATAGTGCCCATATCTGTATTTCATAATTTATGAATAGAGCTTTTTTTTTTTTTTTTGACCAGTTATCTGTACATCCTTGCAGGTGAGAGCCAGATGGCTGGCTTAAGACGCCGAAACTGAGAACCAGAGCATACTTTCTTGGTGGATGTGCCTAAATTGTCTTTTTCCAGGTTTGCCTGATTATTTTGAATGCATGATTGTGGATGAGATAATTTCAAGGGTGCCAAGCACCTCAAATGCCCAAGGACTCAGCTAACGTGGCATGGCTGGGGGGCCTCATAATTCTGGTGGCAACACCTTTCAACCTCATTGGATTGTATACCGGGGAGTCCGCTCATCTTGAAGATGATGAAACGATTTTGACAATGAAATATCTTGTATGCTGCACTTTCAAGTGTTTTTCGACTGATCTATCAGATATGCGCGATTTTCCAACCTATATTGCCAGCTGCTATCTAGAATTCCTGCTCAAAACGCCCCCAACCAACCCCCACCAACCCTGAGCAGAATGACGGCAGCCAACACCATCCTTTGTGATTTGAATTTACATTTGTACTTTATCCATAATTGTTCGCTACGCGTGCTTGCGTACAAGATTTTGATTTGATAAAAGAACTTGCTAGAAATGTTTTGCAAAGCTTTGTCCCAATGGCGCACCGTTGCGGCCAACGCGAAAAGGAGTCTGGTGTGATTCAAAGCAAGGCAAAAAAACGGAACGTGTCTGGCATAAATATCTCTCATTTTCCTTTGTTGCTGGCCTGTCTCCTAATCACAGCAACAGACCCAAGCTGACCGGTGACATCGACATCATGAACTCATTTTCTCTTACATCAAATATCCGCACAGCGTTGAAGATCACCGACAATATCACGAAAGGGTTTCAGAAATTTCATAATGCTCCAGAAGAAGTGGCTGAGCTCAAGAACGAGGTGAAAGAAGCAAGTTTTGATTGCAAGAGTTTGAAGCTGACACGAGTGTAGGTGACAGAGCTTACACTCGTCTTCGACGTGATAGGGGAGATCATCGAAACCCAAACGCCACATACAAGTGATGACGAAAAAATTAAAAGAATTTCAAGCTTGATAAAGAACGTAGAAAGCACGTTGAGAAACATTTCTGAAATCCAACAGAAGGTTCAACCTGTTAAGACAAATGCGGAACAAAGGGTCTCAAAGATAGCATGGGTGGGAGAAAAGAAGAACGTTCACAAATTGCTGAATGAATTACGAAGAACGAAGCAAAATCTATTCATGGCTACCTCCATGATCCAAATGTTCGCAAATCTTTCTCGCATCGCATGGAACGAAAAATAACCATCATTAGGAGCTTGCTACCCCAACGGTGTCTCAACATCGAGGCATCTGTCTCGAATCTTGAAGCCACTCTCTCAAAATGCTACAGTACAACCAAAGAGGTTACATTAAGGCAACGAGTTGAATCCAATCTCCTAAATGGAGGTGAGGTTCAAATTCGGAGGCAAGGTCACTCTCGTTCACCCTCCCCCATTGTCAGCATACGCACCTCCAAAACATTCAGCCGCTGCGAATACCCATGCTCGTGTAGGTGTCATATTCGAAGCTCTTTTGAGACACCAGCTTGGCTGAAGAGCGTGGTCGGAACCCTTTTCCTCAATTACGCAGGCTCTCCTGTCTGGGGCAGACAGCCATGCAACTACCCCCCATGCAAGAAAAGTGGAAAGATCAAGTCATCCTATACGTACCATTTTCCGTATTGGATAATGGCCAAGGCTGTTGTACTTTCGGTATCTGCACACGGTGATGCAGGATTGAACAGTGCATGGACGATAAACATACCCAATACACTGTCTGGCACCAACCCAGTATGGAGATTTCTCAACAGTGGGACAGTGCAGCAACTTGATAGTGTCTTGAGAAGTGGTATTGCCTTGCCTTGGGATATGAATGAGGATGGAAAGTCCCTTTTACATGTAGGTTAGGCCCATTCTTAGCTTGGTAAATGGAGCTACGAAGTGATAACCAAGGGTGCAGTTTGCTGTAGAAAATGAGAGACCCGAGATGTGTGAGTTTCTCATACGATCAGGTGTAAATAAATCGTTCCAAGACAATTCAGGAATGTAAGAGAGTGATTCATTCCTATATCCATCTTCAGAACGCACTAAACCAAAACCACAGGACTGCTTCGATGATGGCTCTGACAAAGATTATACCAGCCACCGCTAGCGAAAGCAGAACCTGGAATATTCTCGAAATTTACAAACATTTCCAGGATCAGGATCTATTCGAATACATGAGGCTTTCTCCATTACACAGATGCATTCTTCGAGATCCAAAAGACTTTGAAACGGTGATCAAGGATAATTTCGACTCCAAGGATGACCAAGACATCCTGGGGCGCACGCCACTAATTTTAGCTGCGTCTTGGAACTACCATAGCGTAGCAAAGTTATTAATAGAATATGGTGCAGACACATCTCTAGTTAGCAGGCAAAGGAAATCTGCCCTTCACTGGGCCATGATGTCTCAATCATACGACGTCGCAACCCTGCTCTTGAAGAGCGGAGCTGATCCGGAGGCGAGGGATATCTTTGGCAGGACACCGCTGCATGAGATTGCAAAAGTGGAACGGAGCCAAGACATCATATCTCTGTTGGCAGAGAATGGCGCCGAAACTGACTGCAAAGACGATTATTTCCAACGGACACCCTTGCACATTGCTGCATACCACGGGCGGGCAGAAAACCTGAAAGCGTTGGCCAGTCATGGGGCAGACATTGATTCCGTCATGAACTTGACCAGCAGAACTCCCCTGCTAAGCGCCATAGTATACAATCGTTTCTCTACTGTCAAGGCATTGCTGGAGCTGGGTGCGAGGGTGGATGCAGTCGACCATGATGGTCGAGGAATACTACACCTGGTAGCAAGATTTGGCTCTCCTGAAATCATGCAGAAGCTTACAGCCGCAATAGCCTCGCAAGGTTGCGAGGCAACAGCCTTTATTGATACGAATGCAGTCGATAATGATGGGGAAACGTGTCTTGGCCAATTTTGCAATCATCGAGAGCGATATTACCATGGAGAGGTGAACACTGCTCATGATGAGAAAGCATGCTTTTTGGCTCTATTGGATGAGATTACATCACAAACAGGATAGGTCTTGTTGATGGGGGTTCTAGAACAAAGATATCATAGCCTAAAAGTTAAGTCTTATGACAATCGGCGATCATTATTGATAGGCATGAAAAAAGATATGAAGAACAAAACACGACTGCCTTGCATCTTTCTATCCAGCTCAATTTTGGCGACCATGCTGCTTGCAAAATCATACCAAGCCCCAGTCTCCGTTAATGGTAAAGTCTGTGACCAAACCCTGTTCTTCCTTCTCAACCTCTCCTTGCAAAGTCCAAGACTCGGCTTTATGGCCTGGGGGGAGGTTGGTGTTTTCAAATTTGCTTCCATTCATCAAATGGTCCAAAGCCAAGTGGAAATTATCTGTCGCATATTGTTCAGCCTTGTGGGTCCATATCCATTTCCCTTGAAGCATCGTCTTGGAAAGGTTTTTGATGTTTTCAATTGAGGCTTGGTGCATTTCCACCCGGTTACGAAGGCCCATCCTTTGCACTAGTGAGACGCGGTCATACCTGGTGATGAATTAGCACAGTGCGTTTTCAAGGATTAGTAGCTATAGACGCACCGAATCAGTTGATGGGCTTTGCCTGCGATAGACCGATTCTCTCTGCCCGCAAGCCTCAGGCATTCGGCGAAGGACATGGCATCTTCGAGAGCCATTGTGGCTCCATTCCCAGAGGTGGGGATAAAGCTGTGTGCGCTATCCCCAAGTTGGACTACATATCCACCCTCGGAGGTCCATGTTGGTTGAGGATCACGCATGCACAGTTTCCATGCCACAATTCTACCTTTGGGGAAATTCTGGATGGTTTCAACGACCAATGGGTCCAGCGACGACGTGTCGGGCACTTGAGCCAACATTTCTTCCGCCGTCACCGTATCTGACCAGGATTCTTGAGAAGTTCCGCGGCGTCCCTACGTCATGGTTAGCTAGAGTGTGGTGTTGAGAAAAGACCATGGTGGGTCGGTCTTACATCGGGGAGTGTAAAAGCAAACGAGATCAACCTGGGAGACACGACGAATACAATGTGCTGGTGATGGCCAGAGTAAATCCGCGTCTGAGCGCGGGTTGCTCGCTGAATTGTCTCTCGGAGGAGTGGGGCATCGCCTAGCTCGCTGGTCGACATGGCTGCGCGGAAGATGGTGTAGCCGGTACTAATGGCACGCACTGGCCTGCCCAGCGTGAGTTCGTGTGACTTAGATCCGATGCCATCTGCCGCGATAACGATGTCGCCACGCAGCTCGGTTCCGTCGTTGGTTACGGCAATTCCACAACCTGTCGCTAAATCCTCCTTGTAGCTGGCAACAGAGGTATTCTAAGTGATGCTAATCCCCAATCTCTGACACTGTTTGTGAAACATGTTGGCCAAATCGACACGCCCGATTACGGGTGTAATTCGAACCGGGTAGGCGGCGTTCTGTGCAACGCCAGGCATGTTCCATTCAAATTCGAACGGGTCCAGTGCATGGCGCCCGTCGCTCAAGCAAGGGGCAACTTGAGCATCTATGGCCACATCGACATACTCTTGTAGCATTGTTGGATAATAGTGGAGAGCAGTTAGGGCCGATGGACCAAGAGCAATTATATCACCTATTTGTTGATATTAGTTTCTCTGTGCAAAAGTGGGCGAGGCTGGTGCTTATACCAATGGAGGAGATGGCGGGAGACTTTTCAAAGACTTGGACATTGTGGCCTTTCCTCCAGCATTCTAGGGCAGCCAAGAGGCCACCAAGACCAGCACCAATGATTATGGCATTTAGACCTGACGATGGATAGCGAAGAACATGGTCGACAATGACGGTCTGGTCAACCGCCTTGGTTCGAGGGATGCCGTTGTTTGTCATCGTGATGCTGGTGGGGGGTATGAATGTCTTAGAGAAACGCTTTGTGCTTGCGAATGGAGGCTATATCTGAAGATAATATCTCGCTTTTTATAGTGAGTATTATTTTGCCAACCAGCGTCATCTTCAACTCGTCGCTGATATCACGGAGGTTTCGGGACCCAGCATTAGCCCGCGGCCACAACCCGACCCTTGCTCAAGTAACACTGGCGGTCCACTTTTAAACCTTGCACAACACTTCAGCGCCCGTGTAGTGCTATTCTCACTTTTATGAACAGTGAAAAAACCCATGGTAAATGCAAGGTTGCTTGCATAACATTCGAGCAGCGGCAATGCCTCGTATTGCGATACGCGTACTGCTCAGTTTCAAGCTTTTACACAAGCTAACTTGACTTTTATAAGCTAACAGGGCGGTTACATCAAGCTTTTGATGTTGCCACGCTCGGTTGAGTCGGCAGAAAACAGGCGACCATCACCTATGTAACGTCCACGCCAGGGCAAGGGTGTTACAGCACAGCCCCAGAATCTTGCAAAGATCGAAATAGAGGCTAGGGAGCAGCTAGTCCCAACCCCAGCGGTGCTAAACTTTGTGCTATGGCTGTGCAAGATGGAGCAGGACTCGGTTATCCTTCTTGAAACAGGCAATGCAGACGAGTAAGCTGCTCTAAAGGCTCAGGGTGCAATATCTCTGACCCCTTGATGGTTAAATGAGAAAATCAATCCTAGATTATTGATATAGGGCCCCCAGAGGCAGCATTTCGCTCAAAGAAGCAGCTAACATCATGGCATGTGCCTGGTATCTATTCCTCGACATTTGTGGAGCTGATTGTTGAAATGCCTGCCCCCTCCGTACTCACGGTTCGACGTCATAACCTTCTTCAGGGAGGTTGAGAAAATCGACAAACAGTCTTGCTTAAGTCGCATCGATGAAATAAGGCATTTAGTTATTGCTGAAGAAGTCATTGTCTTTTCTGCCTTTCTGTGGTCATTCTATTTCTCATGGTAATTTGGAGAACCCTAATGCCTTAAAGTGTACTCAAACTCCGCTCCTCTCACCCATGTATCGGCTAATTTTGCAGATCTCTAGACTATGTACAAGCCGAGAGAGAGCTAATCAATCCTTTCTCGTCGAATTTTCGAAAGTGATGCGAAATCTGGCCTCGATTGGGTTTTTGATACTCCGGTCGTGTCGATTGGTGATTACCTCGTAGATGCGGTATCCTGATCTAGGGTAACTTGACCCACCACCTAGATGGTACCTGATGTCAATGATGCACAGGCCACACACCGCCTATGTGTCCAAGACTTCTACTCCACAAAGTAAGAGCGACGCTTTGCCTAATTCAGTTTCATCTAAGCGACGCTCAGGAATGGCGAATCACAGTCCTCCTTAAAGACAGGAACTTGGCACACACTCCGTACTAGTCAGGATTCAAGAAAGCAAACTGAAGCCCGGGCCACAGTTAAAATAGTCAATTTAGACCCCATCATCTGCTTCGTGCTTTGGTTTTGTAACCTACCATCGCATCTTTCTGCACTGCGTACACGATATCACGATGCGGACCGCTCACGACGCTAGTATCTCCGACAATTTTGCCAATTTGCAGATATACCAGACCTCCGAGGTGCAAAATCAGCAACATTCTGGTCAGCCCACACGTACCTATTCGCAGGTATGGCTATAACCAGTGGTGACGCCTTGGTTCAAGCTGACATGTCAAGGACGTTCACAACTTGATTAGCCGGGCTAGAGCAGCCGAGCTAATCACCCCGGTCCGAAGATGGAGTCATGGCAAGACATCTAGATGCTGCGCAAGCTATTTGCATTCATATGTCGCTAATTTGTGCAATTTAGATGACAACCCCGAGCAAGGTCGGAAATTCCTTGTGGACGTTAATGCTACACTTGAGAAGCTGGTAGCTCAAGAAGATACCGACGGCGACATGCAAATCACGATCGAGGACAACGGGCCGAAAGTCATATTTCTACAGACAGCTGCCTCGGCTGGTCACAACCGGTTCGATATTCGAGGGACGTACATCCTTTCCAATCTGCTTCAGGAACTCACCTTGGCGAAGGAAGAGGGGAAAACACAAGTCATCTTGGATGGAGACCGCCTGTTTGAGAACCCTGTCGATCGCCAGTCTCGCTTAATTTGCGACCACTTCTGGACCCAATTGGTTCGGCGCATTGACGCATCGAGCATCGCAAGGGCAGCCCCGGATCCGAAGGACTGGACCGACGATCCAACACCTCGAATATACATTCCCGCGGGCGCCCCAGAACAATTCGCCTATTTCAAGAAGGTGGCCCAGGAACAGCCAGAGATCGGATTGGAGGTTCACCTCCTGCCAGAAAAAATCACACCTGAGCTGGTTCGCGACTTGAACGACAAACCAGGCATATTGGCAGTTGCAATGGAGCAGGTCCAAGATTCGGAAGGTGATACAGATGAAACTAAATTGCGCGGGGTTCCATTTGTTGTTCCCGGTGGCCGTTTCAATGAGCTTTACGGGTGGGACAGCTACTTCATATCCCTTGGCCTCCTTGTCGCTGGCAGGGCAGACCTGGCCAGGTCAATAGTCATCAACCTCTGCTTTTGTATCCAGCATTACGGGCTAGTTCCCAATGCCACGCGAACGTATTATCTGGGGAGGGCACATCCTCCTTTCCTTACCGATTTGACCATGAGAGTTTATGAGAATATCAAGCATCAGCCAGACGCCAAGGACTTCCTTCGACAATCAATCCTCGCGGCCATCAAGGAATATCACACCGTTTGGATGGCAGAGCCTCGACTTGACCCGCGAACGGGCCTTTCAAGATACCGGTCAGCAGGAATCGGCGTTCCTCCGGAGACGGAGCCTACTCATTTTACACACATACTAAAGCCTTATATGGAGAAGCATCAAATGTCATATGACGAATTTGTCAGAGCCTACAACTATGGAGAGGTTAAGGAACCCGAGCTTGACAGATACTTTATGCATGATAGAGCTCTGCGAGAATCCGGTCACGATAGTTCATACCGTGTAGAAGGAATCTGCGCAGATTTAGCTACTGTTGATCTCAATTCTCTGCTCTTCAAGTACGAAACAGACATCTCACGGGCAATCAGGACCGTATTCGATGATAACCTGGTCATGACGGAAGAATTCTGCTCCGGAACCCCATATTCACCTGGCGAAGTCCTGTCGTCGAGCGCTTGGGAAAGAAGAGCTAAGAGACGCAAACTTACAATGAACGATCTGATGTGGAACAAGGAAGAAGGAATGTTTTTTGATTACAACACGGAAAAAGAGAAGCGCTCCACGTTCGAGAGCTGCACAACATTGTGGACTCTCTGGGCTGGCATTGCGACGCCAGATCAGGCGGCCTTGATTGTCAAAAAGGGACTGCCTAAGTTTGAAGCCGAAGGGGGCCTCTTGTCAACGACAGAAAAATCCCGAGGTCCGCTAGGACCCGACCGCCCAGGCAGACAATGGGACTTCCCCTACGGATGGCCTCCGCATCAGATCCTGGCTTGGACCGGTCTATTAAGATATCACTTTACAGATGTGGCTGAGCGCCTTGTTTACAAGTGGTTATTCATGATGACCCAAGCGTTTGTTGACTTCAATGGCGTTGTCACGGAGAAGTATGATGTTACGAGACTCGCCGATCCGCATCGCGTCGATGTCGAGTACGGTAACCAAGGGCTTGGGTTCAAGGGAGTCAACAAAGAAGGGTGAGTAAATGCTATGAGTTTCACTGGTGATGAGTCTAATGGGACATTATAGATTCGGCTGGGCCAATGCGAGCTACGTCTATGGTCTACAAATTGCGAACGCACATATGCGACGGGCTTTGGGGACATTGACACCTTACACGACATTTTCCGAGGCAATCGACCGACAGAAGTGAACATGTTCGATTCCAGGCATAGAATAAACGTACAGAGTTGTCTTATCATTAAAGTAAGGCTACCGTGTGTTCGTGAGTAGCTTCGGCCAATCTAGCGGCCCCACGAAGGCACCTTAAGATGCCGCCTCAAACACTACAGAATGATCATTGGGAATTAGAAATGTTGGGGCAGTAGAGAGATTTTATGCCGGCGGGTTGTCATATTTGGGCTGATGATGCTACATTGGAAGCAGTGTTACCACGGAGAAGGTGGCCGTTTCGATATGGGAAGAATAAAGAGGCTTTGGGAGCCTATTGAATGAAATTATGTCCCAACCTCGGTAAAGTAAGTTTCCTTGATCGGAGGGCAAGTTTTGAGAAGAAAAAGAAGTTGGTGGCGGTACATACTTAACTGGAGGTTTGCCTTGTCGCGATTGACGAACCCACCTGAACAATTAAGCGCACCCATGAATGGAAACGGGCCTCGCTCAGAACCATCTTGAATCACAGCATCTCTCCCTGATCCCTTATTTCAAGCTGCAGGTAGCCATGAACAGTTATGCAATCGACATTAAATCATGGACACACAAAAGTGCTGGGTGTTCCATAAGTCGTGAAGGAGACTGCTTCACAGTCGCCCCCAAGGCCCGAGCTTGCTATGCCAGCCGCATTTGACAATAGAACCTGGTTTCCAAAAGCACCGGTGCAAACATAGAAGAGGTCTTGCCCGTGGGCCGAACAATGCAACTGTCCATTGGACAGCGAGCATGAGAGCACATAGTCGGTAGGGCCCAAACCAGACACAGAGCCCGCCTTGATGGGATATAGATTCTGGCTGGCTGCGCTTGCAGGAATATACCAGACCCAGTCAATCGAAGTGGTTCTGACTGAACGCACTTTGCCATCCCTGAGGTACAACTTGCTGGCAGGTCCCGGGCTGGTAACAGCCAATATGGATTGACCGCCTGTTAGAGGGTTTGCAATGTACCGCGAATCGTATGGCGAGCCGTTGTACGTGAAAAAATTGACTGTACATGTAGACACCGTAGAGGTTGTTATCGTTGTGGCCGCACTATCGGACGTAGCCGATGTCACAAGTGTTGTGTAGAGGTCCAGCGCGGAAGTTTCCGTGGTGGCCTCAGGCATGGAAGTTGTCAAAGAAGGAGTGGTTGAAGAGTTGCTGGTCGGAGAATCCCCCTCTACACCCGTTGATGACGTGGATTGAAGAATAATGCCTTCACTGGTTGTACTCTCGATCGCTGGAATTTCGCTGGTGGCAGATGTAACAGCATCACTGATAGAAGAAGACGTGACAGGGCTGATGATGGCAGCGGAGGTGGTAGTTTCTTGGTAGGAGGTATCAATGCTAGTCTCCTGATAAGGATTATCGGCGGTGGTGTGACTGGTTACGAGTCTGCTATCGCTGGTAGACAAAGTCATGCTTAGGATTTTAATAGACATCGAGGTCTCCCCATAAGGAGTAGAAATGGTGGTCTGGCTGCTCGTGGACATGCTATCGCTAGGAGATAAAGACGTGGTATTGCTTAGGCTACCAACAAAGATTATAGTTTCTTGATAAAGAGCATCAGTAATTATCTAACTAGCTATGGGTATGCTATCGCTAGTAGATAAAGACGTGGTATTACTTAGGCTACCAGCAAAGGTTATAGTTTCTTGATAAGGAGTATTAGTAGTCATCTAACTAGCCGTGGGTGTTGTATTGGGGATAGTAGGAAGGACGATTAAAATGGGGATGCCGGATTTAAGTGGGGCCGGCCCGAGCGTTAGTCAGCTGATCGCAATACCAAAGTTAACAATAAAAGCCTAGTAATCTTAATACTAAGATTTAAATAGCAACTTTGTCTTAATTTATGATTTCTAGTCTAATTTAAGGTATCCTTTTTAAGGGATTATTTAATTAATTAATTTTATAATTATATATTAATTTTTATAATTATAATTATTATTATTATAATAATAATCTAAGATAAATATAAAAAAAAAAGCTATATTAATAATTATAATAATAAACCCTAGTAAGCTTTAAAGCCCTTAATATTTGGTTATAGAGCAAGGCCTTTATATAGTAAGCCTACTAGCCTTATTATTTATCCCTCTTTTAAAAAACCTTTTTTATTAAATAATATAAAAAAAAATAATTCTTAAGCTAAGTTTAAATAATAAGAAAATATTCTAAATAAAAATAAATTATTATTATTATTTAATTAAGCAAAATCTAAGTTTAATATAATTTTAGTAGTTAATTAAAATAAAAATTCTTTATATAAAAATCTTACTAAAGGATCTAAGTAAATTAACTATATTAAAAAATATCTAATAAAGCTTATAAAAGCTTAATTAGATTAGTTTTTTATTATAATTCTATTTATAAAAAGGTTTAATAATACTAATATAATTTAATTTCTAAAGTATTATAATTACTATATAAATAAACAATATATTAAAAATACTATAAGAAAAGACTATTTCAAGTAATATTATACCCCCAAAATAATTACAAAAATTAATTATAAAATCAAATAATATAATTCTTAGGAAAAGGCTAAATTATCATTAAAAAGCTATTATAATATATATAATAAGGAATAGCTTTATAATCCTAAGAACTATTTTACTAAACTTAATATAATAAAACTATTAAATAATTATATTATCTTCAAAAAATAATTATATAATTATTTATATTAATATAAGAAAGTTAAACCTAAGAATTAGATTAAGTTTAGATTTTAAGCTAAAGCCTTTTTCTATATATTGCCCTACTTAACCTAGAAAGCAATTTATAAAGAAAATAAGAAATTCTTAGATAAACTTATTAAAAAAGAATATAAAAAAGTATTTAATTAAATAAAAAAGAAAATCAACTTTTAAATTAAATTTAATTATCTTTAAAATACCTAGACCCCTACTAATACTCTAATTAACTATATATTTATAATTTAAAAAATTATAAAAGACCCTATACTAATAATAATTCTAAAAAAAAAAAATTTCCTAAAAAAAATATCTATAATAAATAGATTAAGATCTTAATTAAATAAATTAAATTTCTATAAATTAATTATACTAAGACTAAAAACTATAATCTTAATTTCTAAGTAAAGCTCTTAAATCTTAAAAAATAATTTAAATATAGCTAAATAAATAAAGTATTATTTAATTAAGAAGATAAGAATTATTCTTTTAATATTAATATAGTCTTATAATATAATAATAATATTTATTAGTATTATAATAATATTAAATATAATATATTATATTGCTTTAAATATTATAATAATAAAAATAATAATTTTATATTTTATAAATATAATTTAGGCTTATTTTAGCTAGCTAAAGACTTTATAATACCTCTAAAGCTTATTAACTAATTCTAAAGAAAATATAAAATTAAAGCTTATATAATTATCTAGGGTCTAAGCTTCCTAAATAATAAAATTTATACTAATATATAGAACTTAAAATCTTACTTAGCTAAATAAAAAAAATAGAATATTTTTAAATTAAAAATATTCTAAATTATTAAGTTTATTAAGAATAATCTAAATATAAGGTATATTCCTTATAATATAAATAGACCCTAAGTTAAGACCAAGAAAGCCTTAGAGCTAGTCATAAATATCATTATTCTTAATAAAGGTATAAGCCCTTATAAGGAAAATATTTAAGTAATAGCTATAAAAATTAATATATATAAACAAAAGTAAATATAAGAAATTACTTTTTATAAGCCTAAAAACCCAAGTAAAACTATTATTATTTATATTAATAATAATATATTTATTAAGACTAAAGAAAATAATAATTCTAAGAAAGTATTAACTAAGAATTTACCCTAAAGTATACTAAAGTTAATTAAAATTAAAAAGAAAATAATAAATAAACTTTAAAATAAGATTAATATTACTAAGAAATTTAATTTATTACTTTATAAGCTTTTTTTATTAGATCTTAAGATTATAAAGATTTATATAAAAGACTACTAAGATATTATTAATAGAATTAGTAAAATTAAATATTATAATAGTACTAAGAAAAAGTTACTTAGTAATTAATTAAATAATACTATAGCTAAGATTATATATATTAACTTTACTATTCTAAATATCTAAAAAAGTAATTTTTAGAAATATAAGAAAATCTTAGGGCTTAAAAAAGCTATTTCTATAATAATAATAATACTTAAGGCACTTATTAAGAATTTTATAGAATTATTTAGCTAAAATAAATATTTAGTAAAAAAAAAAAAAAATAATATTTTTAAGGATTAGGTCTAAGAAGATTTGTTCTATGCCTTAGTTAATAAAACCTTAGAAACTACTATAAATACTATTATATTTATAGATCTAATTATATTAGAAAATAAATTATTATTATAATACTAAGATCTTCTTAGATTTATTTTATGGTTAAGAAAAGCAAATAATCTGCCTATTAAGGCTATTATTAATTCTAGATCTAAAGAAAATATTATTATAAAAGACCTTATAAATTAATATAGACTAAGCTATATACTTATATATATAAAAATAATTTCTTATTTTAATATAAAGATCTTTATAATAAGAAAAATAACTATTAATATTTATATTAGTAATATATATATTAAATAATATATATATATTACTTCTATTAAGCATACTATTATTTCTTTTATCCTAAGAATATTATTTATTTAATTAATAAAACTATTATTTAATTATATAGCCAAAATAAATTTAATACTTATTAAATATTAAATTAATAATATTTAAATTATTATATAAAAATATAATAACTTAAAATAAGAATTTTATAAAACTAGATTTATATACAAATAATTTATTTTACTAAAATAAATATTAATTCTCTTATTAAGTCTAAGATTAATAAAAAAAGTGGCTTAAAAAATAATAATATTTATAATATTAACTTAAGTAAGATTAATAATATAAATAAAATTAATAATAAAAGATTAATTTAATATATTAACTAGTAAATTATAGAGTATATTTATAAACTAATATATAAAAATATAATTAAAAACTATACTAAAGTATTAAATTTAGTAAAAAAAGAACTTAATTAATTAAAGCTTAGCCCTAAATTAAAATAGAAATTAATTAAGATTAATATTTTTTATAAATAAAAAAAAGTTAAAATAAATCTAAAAAATAATATTCCCTTTAATAGTTTTATTTCTAAAAAAAACCTTTATTAGTTTAAAAAAAAATAAAAAAAAGTATAAGATCTTTTAGAAAAAGATTTACTATATTTTAAATATATTATTTTAAAGTTTTTACTAATAGAAAAAAGATCTAAATTAATGCTTAATTAACTTACAGCATTATTAAATCAAATATAAAAAACCTTTACTTATAAAAAAAAAAGATTTTTAAGTAAATACTATATAATTAAGAAGCTATATTAACTTAAGAATTTAATAAATATAGAAAAGTTAATCTATATATAGCTTTACCTTAGATTATTTAAGTTATTAAGCATAAAGTATAATAAGTAGGGAGTATTCTGATTTCTAGAGGGCTTATAAATAAAATTATTAAATTACTTTATATATAATTAGAATAAGAAATCTTAAAAAAAAATCATATTTCTTATAAAAATCCTTAGTTTCTTATTACCAAAAAAAATAATAAGCTTTATTTAATTAACTTAACTACTAAAATAAACCAATATATAATTTATAATAGCTTAGCTCCTATTAGTACTAAAGAATTCTCTTTTAACTTTAGGATATATTAAATAATATTATTATTAGACTTTTTCTTTAGGTATAACCAAATCTTATTAAATAAAAAAAATAAAAATATAATAACCTTTAATATACCTATTAGGCTATTAAGAATATATATATTCTTATAAAGTATTATAAATTTAATTATATAATTTATTTAAGTTATTACTAAAATCTTATTTAACCTAATTTTAAATATTTATTGCTCCTTTTTTAATAATATTATAATTAAAGAATTAAATACTATTTATAATAATAAAGAAATTATACCTAAAATATACTATTATATCCTTAAATATTTAATTAATATTAATAAAGTATTAATTTATATAGAGCTTACTAAATATACTATTACTAGTAAAAAATTATAATTCTACTAAAAAAGTATTATTATTATTAAATATTTATATAAAATTTATAGTAAAGAATTAATTAAAAATAAAATTATTAAAATTAATAAATAGATTAAATATAAAAATATTAGTTAGGTTAAAGCTTTTCTAGGATTTATTAGCTATTATTGCTATTAGATTTTATATTTTGCCTAGATAGTAAATCTTTTAATAATTTTCTTATAAAAAAGAGTTATATTTATATAAAAAATTAAATAATAAATAGCTTTTAATATTCTTAAAGTAAAATTAATTATTTAATTAATGTTAATTATCTTAGATTATTTAAAGTAGGAAAGTAAAATTATTTTTATAGTTAATATTAGTAATATAGGCTAAGATTATATATTAATATAAGTTCTTAATAGAGAATAATACCTTATATACTATAAATCCAAGGTTTAGACTAAAGCTAAAAAAAAATATAATACTATAAAGTATAAATATAAAGCTATTTTATTTATAATTTAAAGACTAAAGAATTTTATTTATAGTATTAAGTTTACCCTTAAAACTAATACTTAAGTCCTTATTTATTAGCTTAATAATTAAGCTAATAATATTCTTAATATACTAATTATTTATTAATTAAATTATATTATATTATTTAACTTTACTATATAATATATATTTAAAAAGTATAATAATATAATTAATAAATTATTATAAAAGCCTAAGGGATTATTTAATTAAATAAATATAAATATTAAAATAAACATTAATAAGTTTATTAATTTACACTTAAATACTATTTTTATAGGTATTTATAGCTAAGTACTAAAAAAACCCTTTATATTAGAATATTTACTTAAGTTATAAAAATTAATATAATTCTTTATAATCCTTAAGAAATTATTTAATTTAATAATTAAAAAATTTATTAAATTAAAAAATAAAGTAAAAGCTTATTTTATAGAAAATATAAAATTTTAATAATAATCTAGATATTAATATAAAAAGCTATAATTAATAATTAATAATAAAGGTATTTAATATATATTAATTAAGGTAATCTATATAAACTATAGGTATAAGAATAAAGAGGTAATTTATAATCTACTTTAAAAAAGATATTTTTAGATTAAAATATAGATAAATATAAGAAATATAATTTTTTATTATTTAATCTATTAAATCTATATTACTTAGAGATCTAGAAAGCTTACCTTTTTAATAAAGCCTATATACCTAATAATAAAGGTTTACTTTAATATTTAATATTTTTCTAATAATAAAGATTATTATTACTTTATAGAAATATATTATAATTTAATAAGGTAGATTAAAGTAAAAAGACTTAAAGTTCTTAATACTATAACTATAAAAAAGTTTATATTAAAAATAATTTATTATTTTAGAATAATTTTAATAGTAATCTTAGATAATAGAAAGGAGTGGCTTAAAGGCCTTAAAGAAATACTTATAAAGCTTAATATTTACTATATTTAGATTTTAGCCTATAATTTAAAAAAAAATAGCCTTATTGAAGTTGATTATATATTATTAATAGGATATTTTAAAAAATATAAAGATAGATTTATAAAAAAGTGGCTAAAGAACTTAAATAAGGTATTATTTATAGACCAAGCTATAATTTACTTATTATATAGATTTTTACCTTTTTACCTACTCTATAAATAGGAACCAATCTTTTTATTAGAAATAAATATACTTATTTAGTAATTAATTAACTAAAATTAAGTATTTTCTTATAAGAATATATTCTTTATTTAAATTAAAATACTTTAGTAAAATAAAAAAAATATTAAAATTGCCTAAGCTAAGATAATTATATTTAGGTATAAACTAGCTAATTAATTAGATAAAACTAACTATTATTAACTTAAAAAAAAACCAATTAAAGAAAAAGACCTAATATTTATTTATAATATAGTTTATTTTAAGAATATAAGCTAAAAAGCTAAGCTTTAATTTAGATAGTAAGGATTATTTTAAGTAGCTATAAAGTTTAAATATATTAGAATATATAGGCTATAGACTCTAGAAAATATTAAGATTAAAGGTATAATATATAGTAATTTTCTAAAAAAGTTTATTAAAGATAATATTAACTAATAATTTAGCCTAAGCAATAAGATAATAAAAGACTTAAATAGCAAAAACTACTTAAGCCTTAATAAGAAATTATTTAATTTATTATATAATAGTAAAGATATTAAAAATAAGAAATAAAAAAAATCTTCTAATAAAAATAATAATTCTTATTTATATTTATATAATTATTTACCTATAAAAAAAAAGCTTAAGATTTAATTATTATATATAATAAAATAAAAAGAAATATAATATAAGAATATTAATACTAAATAGACTAGACTATTATATTAGTAAAAGTAGATATTATTTTTGCTAATATAAGAAAGGGGGTAATATAAAGATATAGTATTAAAATATAAAATAAAAGAAAAAAACTATATAATTACCTAAAAAATACTAAATAGAAAAGAAAATATTATAAAATTATAATAATTTTATATAAAATATTAAATTAATTAAAATTTAATTTTATATATCTAAAAATAAGAGCTTAGACTATCTTTAAAGGGTATTTCTAAAAATCTAAGATTTAGTACTAAAATACCTAAACTATAAGAAAATATAGGTTAGATAGTCTAAGATAGACCCAAGATATACCTATATAACTTATTAAATATAGCAAATTAATTATTAGATGCTCTAAAGGCTATAAATAAATAAATAAATATTATATACTAAATAAGTAAATAATAATATTTACTATAATATAATTTATAATAAAATAACTTAATAAGAAAAATAAGACTAGATTAATTAAATAATAATATATTATTATTTACTTAAAATTATATTCTTCTATTATATTATTCTTATATCTTACTACCTTATTTATTTTAATTACTTTTTTTGCTTAAGTAATAGTAGATTTTAAAGCTTGTCTAAAGAAATTATAAGTAAGATTATATGAGATATAAGAATAGGTCTAGTAATTAAGAAAATAAGGCTTAACTTTATAATATTTTAGAAAAATAAAGCTAAACCTTTTATCTAGAAAAAGTAGATTATTATTACTTATATTAGTAGGACTAGTAAACTAATAGCTAGGAAAACTAATCTAATTATAATTAAGATAATTATTCTAAGTATAATTTAAATACTTATCCTCTATATATTCCTTAGCTAAATAATAAAAAAAAAATAATAAAAGAATATATTTATAGTAAATTATTATTATTATAATATATAAATAAAAATAATAATAATAAATTATTAAATTAATATAATTAATAAAAAAGATTAAAAAAGCCTTATAATACTTATTATAATTAAGAATTTAAGTAATAAAATAATTATTAGATATTATAAAAGTTATAAGAATATAAATAAACTAAAGAATAAAAAGGTTAATTACTTAAAGCTAAATAATATTATTATAAATAATATTATTATTTAAAAAACCTATAAAAAAATTAATAATTATCTCCTTAATCTATATAAAAATACTAGACTTAAAGGTGATTTTAATATAAAGGAATATCCCAAGGTAATCTAAAGTAAGGCAAAAATATAACTAAAAATTAAGAAAATTTTAAATCTATAAAGCTATAAAACTATTAGATTAAACAATACCAAAGAAAAAATAAGTAATATATATAAGCTTTTATATATTAAAATAAACCCAAGTATTAGAAAAATGCTTATTATTGTAGGAGGACTTGCCTAACCTAGAGCCTTATTTAATATAATTATTAGAAAGAAGCTTAATAATGAGAGAAATATTAGAAAGCTTAGATTGCTTCTTCTTTATAGTTGCTTTAAGGTATTTAGAATAGTTAAAATTGGATATAATAAATAAAGTAAAGAGATAAAAAATATAATAAGTATAAGTATAATAAAAAAAATAATAAAGGAAAATATATAATAAAAAAGAAAAATAATTAATTAATTAAATAAAGGTATAAATTAAATAGCTATATATAAGCTAGTTAGGGAAATACTTAATATAGGCTTAATTTACTAAATAAATTAAAAGGCCTAATATTTTAAGTAAAAAAGCTTAAAGTAAAGATCTTAAATTTAAATCTCTATATTTTTGACTTTATATATATATAATAAAGTTAAATAATTTATTATTATATTAAAGCTTTTTTAAAATAATTACTTTTTTTTTTTTTATTATATAGCCACTAATTCATTAAACAATTAATTAATTGTATACCTACCCTATCTTTGTTTCTTATGCCTAAAGACTTATTAAGTTTAAAAGCTTACTTTTTTATTTTTTACTTTATTTATAATAGCTAAATATTACTTCCCTAGTTAAAGATTACTTATTTACTAGCTTTATAACTAGACTTTATTTATATTTTATTAATAAACCTTTTTACTTTTTTATTATAATATTAAAATTAGTACTTTCCTTCCTTAATTAAATAATCTTATTCCCAAAGAATCCCTACTAATTAGCAATTAATAAAATAATGGTTTCCTTTACTTACTTAATTAACTAATAATATTTCTATGCCTAGAATAATAAGATTCCTTTTTAATATAATTATATTATATAGAAAAAAGGTATAAAAGTATTTACTTATATTAATAAAAGCTACTTTTATATTTTACTAAAAAAAATAATTAGCTCTTAATTTAATTAGTTTTAATTATAAAATAATTAGAATTATTAGAATTTAAAAAAAATAATTTAATTTAATACTAATAATAAAAATAATTATATAGTTATAAAGGTTAATAGGATTTTATTAGAAAAATATAATTTTACTATTTAATAAATAAAAGGACTTAATATTAAATACTTTTTTTATATTAATCTTTTTTAATATATTATATATTTAGAAAAAAAAAAAGTTTTTTTAGATAATTAGTTAAATATATTAATATATATCTTAGTAAAAGGAATAAAGAATATAATTTTAATAATTCTTTTAATTCTTTTATTTAAAGGTATTAAATATTATTTAAATAATAAAAATAATTTTAAATAATTTTTTTTTATTTTATCTAAGAATTAATTTTAAGGTTTTATTAATAATCTTTAAGGTAGGATATTTGGCTTTTAAAGATCCTTTAATTATTAACTTATATAATATAATAAGTAATTTTTTATAGGTCTTATTAAATTTAGAAATTATTTTATTATAGTATTATTTAATTAAAAGTATAGGGACCTATATATCTATAATATAGAGAAGGCCTATATTATTTAATAATTTTATTATATTAGATATACTTTTTATAAATTCCTTATATAAGTCTTATTATTATATAACTTTTTAATCTTTAGAATATTCTTATTACCTTAAAATAAGAAATAGTATAGTAGGTATATTTTAGTTTACTATCTTTAGTTTAATTTCTAAGAAATAATTAAATTAAATTATATAGCCTTTAAATTATATTACTTAGCTAAGACTATTTACTTTAATAATAATTCTAAGCTTAAATTATTTAATAAATTTAGGCTTTTTTATTAAAATTAGATTCTTATATTATAGTATAATAAAATTATAGCTAAAGATTAAGAATTTATTAAAAAATTCCTCTAAATTATTATCTTAAATAAGCTTAATATTAAAAATTATATTTTTAAATATAAGTCTAAATTTATATACTTTATTTACATTAATTTTAATAAGCCTTAAAAATTAATAACCTATATTAAAGGAGAAATCTTTACTAATCTTAGTAAAAGATAGTTTATTATTTTTAAATATTATTAAGTAATATTAAATTAATAATTAGATTATTTTATTATTTTATAAGGCCTAATTATCTATAAATAATAAGTTAATTAAGTAATTTCTTAATCTAAAAGTCCTTTTTATTTTATTTAAATACCTATATTACTTATTAAATTCTAGGAATCATAAGATATTATAATTATAAATAAATTAATTATATATTAGGAAGACCTTAATAATAAGAATAAGCTAGATAATAAAATAGGGATATGAAACATAGAAGAAAAACCACACACTAAGCCTATAACAATAAAAATAAAGTTTAAGATAAGTTAGCCTCCTAGGTAGAAGACATTAAGTTCATAAATAATAAAATAATAGCTATAATAGCTATAATTATAAAAATTAATATATAATTACAAAATTAATTAATTAAATAATCCCTTAAAAAAAATACCTTAAATTAAGCCAAAAATTATAAATTAAAATAAAGCTATTATTTAAATCTTAGTATTAAGACTACTAAGCTTTTATTATTAACTTTAGTATTATAACTAGCTAACTAATACTTAGGCCAGCTCTACTTAAATCTAACATTCCTATTTTAATTATTCTATCTACTATCCCTAATATACACCTCCCTATATAATTTTAGCTTATCCTTAGGCTTATAAAACCATATCAATACATACTACCCCTAACTAAATAAAATAAAAATAAATAAAATATAATATTATTTAATTAAATCCCTTTTATAACTACTACTAAATAATTATTTCTATTATAACTACTTCTACTAATCCAATCTAATAATATAATCTTTTAATTACCTAATTTCTACTATATTACTTAATCTATTATTTATAGATAACAATACATATATTATAAGAGCTATCCTATATAGCCTTTAAGGCATATTCATCTTAAGACCTAGCTATAAGCTTCCTTAATATATCCCAAGTAAACTTATCTACTAAATCCTAAAAAATATATATAGCCTAATCCCTAAAAATAAACAACTTTATTATTAATTGCCCTTTAATCTTAGCTATTCTAAGTATATTAATTATATTATAGCTTACTTTCTTTTCCATTTCTCTAATCTTTTTCTCTATAGCCTCATTAATCTATTCTTAAATCTCCTTATTAATTAAAAATTATTAAATTCTTCCTTTAATTATTCCTATATCCATAATAAAATAACCCTTAGACTTTACCATAAATATCTTCTTAGATTTAATATTCTTATACTTAAGTTTATACTTAAGTTTTTTTAGCTATAAAAATAAAAAATTATTAAATTTTAATAATATATCTAATATTTAAGGTAAAGATATTCTTATAATTTCCTTTCTTTTACCTTTACTAATTCTTATAATATTCTTACTTATTTAATCAAATAATTCTATAATAATAATATTATTAAATCTTAGTAATTCTAGCTCTATAGCTAGGAGAGTAGGCATAGTAGGTATAATAGTACTAGCAATACTAAGTAAAAATAATATATTACCTAATATATAAATTCATCTAAGTTACCTTTAAATATTATTATTTTAAATAATTAATTTATAAATAATATTATCTAGCTTATTCTTATTATTAAAGCCTCCCTAATATATAACTAACTTATTTATAATTATAATACCTTATAATTCCTAGAATTTAATAAATAATACAAATATCTAAATAAAACAAAAAGAATTTCTAGATTAAAGGATTACTTAATTAACTCATTATTTATAAATAATTAAGCCTTATAAAATAATAAAATAATCTAACTATCAATTTAATATTACTTAATAATATTTAAAAATAATAAATTATCTTTTATTAAAATTAATAAAGATTTCTCCTTTAATATAGATTATTAATTTTTAAAGTTTATTAAAATTAATATAAATAAGGTATATAAGTTTAGACTTATACTTAAAAATATAATTTTTAATATTAAGCTCATCTAAAGCAATAATCTAAAAAAACTCCTTAATAAACTCCTAATCTTTAGCTATAGCCTTATTATACTATAATATAAAGATCTAATCTTAATAAAAAAACTTAAATTTATTAAATAGTTTAAGCTTAAAATTACTATCAAAATAAATAGTTTTAACTAGATAATATAATTCAAAGATTATATAATTTAATTTAATTATTTCTCAAAAATTAAACTAAAAATAATAAACTAAAATATATCTACTATACTATTTCTTATTTTAAAATAATAAAAATATTTTAAAAATTAAAAAATTATATAATAGTAAGATTTATATAAAGAACTTATAAAAAGTATACTTAATATAATAAAATTATTAAATAATATAAGTTTTCTTTATATTATAAATATATAAGTCCCTATACTTTTAATTAAATAATACTATAATAAAATAATTTCTAAACTTAATAAAGCCTATAAAAAATTACTTATTATATTATATAAATTAATAATTAAAAGATTTTTAAAAGCCAAATATCCTACCTTAGAAATTATTAATAAAATCTTAAAATTAATCTTTAAATAAAATAAAAAAAGATTATTTAAAATTATCTTTATTATTTAAATAATATCTAATATCTTTAAGTAAGAAAATTAAAGGGGCTATTAAAATTATATTCTTTATTCTTTTTACTAAAATATATATTAATATATTTAACTAATTACCCAAAAAAACTTTCTTTTTTTCTAAATATATAATATATTAAAAAAAATTAATATAAAAAAGATATTTAATATTAAGTCTTTTTATTTACTAAATAATAAGATTATATTCTTCTAACAAAATCCTACTAACCTTTATAACTATATAATTATTTCTATTATTAATATTAAATTAAATTATTTTTTTTAAATTCTAATAATTCTAATTATTTTATAATTAAAATTAACTAGACTAAAAACCAATTATTTCCTTTAATAAAATATAAAAATAATTTTTATTAATATAAGTAAATACCTTTATACCTCTTTCCTATATAATATAACTACATTAAAAAAGAATTTTATTATTCTAGATATAAAAATACTACCAATTAATTAAGTAAATAAAAAAAGCCATTATCTTATTAATTATTAATTAATAAGAACTCTTCAAAAATAAGATTATTTAATTAAGGAAGAAAGGTATTAATCTTAATATTATAATAAAAAAACAAGAAAATTTATTAATAAAATATAAATAAAATCTAATTATAAAGCTAATAAGTAAATAATCTTTAACCAAAAAAGCAATATCTAATTATTACAAATAAGGCAAAAAATAAAAAGATAAGCTTTTAAACTTAATAAATTTTTAAATATAAAAAATAAAAGTAAAGTAGATATACAACTAGTTAATTATTCAATAAACTAATAGCTATATAATAAATAAAAAAAATAACTATTTTAAAAGAGCTTTAGTATAATAATAAATTATTTAATTTTATTATATATATATAAAATCAAAAATATAAAGATTTAAATTTAAGATCCTTACTTTAAGTTCTTTTACTTAAAGTATTAGGCCTCTTAATTTATTTAATAAATCAAGCCTACATTAAGTATTTTCCTAATTAGCTCATATATAACTACTTAATTTATACCTTTATTTAATTAATTATTCATTCTTTTTCTTTATTATATATTTTCCTTTATTATTTTTTTTATTATATTTATACTTATTATATTTTCTTTTTATCTTCCTACTTTATTTATTATATTTAATCTCAACTATTCTAAGTACCTTAAAGTAATTATAAAAAAAAATAATTTAAGCTTTTTAATACTTTTCCTATTATTAAGCTTTTTTCTAATAATTATATTAAATAAAGCTCTAAATTAGGCAAGTCCTCCTATAATAATAAACACTCTTCCAATACTTAGATTCATTCTAATATATAAAAGCTTATATATATTACTTATTTATTCTTTAATATTATTTAATCTAACAATTCCATAACTTTATAAATTCAAAATTCCCTCAATTTCTAATTATATTCTTACCTTACTTTAGATTACCTTAAAATACCCTTCTACATTAAAATCACCTTTAAATCTAATACTCCTATATAGATTAAAAAAATAATTACTAACTTTTTTATAAATCTTTTAAATAATAATATTATTTATAATAATATTACTTAGCTTCAAATAATTAATCCTTTTATTCTTTAGCCTATTTATATTTCTATAGCTTTTATAATACCTAATAAATACTTTATAGCTTAAATTCTTAATTATATAAAGTATTCTAAGGCTTTCTTAATCTTTCTTATTAATTATACCAATCTAATAACTTATTATTATTACTTTTATTTATATATTATAATAATAATAGCTTATTATAAATATATTTTTTTATTTTTTTTTTTTTTATTATTTAGCTAAGAAATTTATAAAAAATAAATATTTAAACTATATTTAAAATAACTATCCTAACTATAATTAAACTAGTTTCCCTAGCTATTAGTTTACTAATCTTACTAATATAAATAATAATAATCTACTTCTTCTAAATAAAAAGTTTAATTCTATTTTTCTAAAGTATTATAAAGCTAAGCCTTATTTTCTTAACTATTAAACTTATTTTTATATCTTATATAATCTTACTTATAATCTCTTTAAATAAGCTCTAAAGTCTACTATTACTTAGGCAAAGAAAGTAATTAAAATAAATAAGATAATAAAATATAAGAATAATATAATAAAAGAATATAATTTTAAATAGATAATAATATATTATTATTTAATTAATTTAATTTTATTCTCCTTATTAAATTATTTTATTATAAATTATATTATAATAAATACTACTATTTACTTATCTAATATATAATATCTACTTATTTATTTATAACTTTTAAAATATCTAATAATTAATTTACTATATCTAATAAATTATATAAGTATATCTTAGGTCTATATTAAACTATCTAGCCTATATTTTCCTATAATTTAGGTATTTTAGTACTAAATCTTAGGTTTTTAGAAACACTTCCTAAGGATAGCCTAGGCTTTTATTTTTAAGTACATAAAATTAAATTTTAATTAATTTAATATTTTATATAAAATTATTATAATTTTATAGTATTTTCTTCTTTATTTAATACTTTTTAGGTAATTATATATTTTCTTTTTTTATATTTTATACTTTAATACTACATCCCTATATTACCCCCTTCCTTATACTAGTAAAAATAATACCTACTTTTACTAATATAATAGCTTAGTCTATTTAATATTAATATTCTTATATTATACTTTTTTTTATTTAATTATATATAATAATTAGATCTTAAGTCTTTTTTTTATAAATAGATAATTATATAAATATAGGTAAGAATTATTATTTTTATTAGAAGATTCTTTCTACTCCCTATCTTTAATATTATTATTATCATATAATAAATTAAATAATTCCTTATTAAAACTTAAATAATTTTTATTATTTAAATTCTCTATTATTTTATTACTAAAACTAAACTACTAATTAATATTATCTTTAATAAATTTCTTTAGGAAATTACTATATATTATATCCTTAATCTTAATACTTTCTAGAATTTATAATCTATATATATTAATATACTTAAACTTTATAGTAACTTAAAATAATCCTTACTATCTAGATTAAAGCTTAACTTTTTAACTTATATTCTTAAAGTAGACCATATTATAAATAAGCACTAAATCTCCTTCCTTAATTAGCTTCCTTTTAAGTTAATAATAGTTAGTTTTGTCTAATTAATTAATTAGCTTATATTTAAATATAATTACCTTAGTTTAGGTAGTTTTAATATTTTCTTTATTTTACTAAAGTATTTTAATTTAAATAAAAAATATATTTTTATAAAAAAATACTTAATCTTAATTAATTAATTACTAAGTAAATATATTTACTTTTAATAAAAAGATTAATTCTTATCTATAAAATAAATAAAAAAATAAAAACCTATATAATAAATAAACTATAATTTAGTCTATAAGTAATACCTTATTTAAGTTTTTTAACTACTTTTTTATAAGCTTATTTTTATATTTCTTAAAATATCCTATTAATAATATATAACCAACTTTAATAAGATTATTTCCTTTTAAATTATAAACTAAAATCTAAATATAATAAATACTAAGCTCTATAAATATATTTTTAAGGCCTTTAAGCTACTCTTTTCTATTATCCAAAATTATTATTAAGATTATCCTAAAATAATAAATTACCTTTAATATAAACTTCTTTATAATTATAATATTAAAAACTTTAAGTCTTTCTACTTTAATCTACCCCATTAAATCACAGCACACTTCTATAAAATAATAATAACCTTTATTATTAAAAAGATATTAAGTATTAAAATAAACCTTTATTATTAAATATATAAGCCTTATTAAAAAGGCAAGCTCTCTAGATCTCTAGATAATATAGATCTAATAAATCAAGTAATAGAAAATTATATTTTTTATATTTATCTATATTTTAATCTAAAAATATCTTTTTTAAAGTAAATTATAAATCACCTTCCTACCCTTATACCTACAATCTATATAAACTACCTTAACTAATATATATTAAGTACTTTTATTATTAATTATTAATTATAATTTTTTATATTAATATTTAAATTATTACTAAAATCTTATATTCTCCACAAAATAAACTTTTACCTTATTTCTTAATCTAACAAACTCCTTAATTATTAAATTAAATAATCTCTTAAGGATTATAAAGAATTATATTAATTTTTATAATTTAAATAAATATTCTAATATAAAGAATTTTTTTAGTACTTAGCTATAAATATCTATAAAAATAATATTTAAGTATAAATTAATAAATTTATTAATATTTATTTTAATACTTATATTTACTTAATTAAATAATCCCTTAAGCTTTTATAATAATCTATTAATTATATTATTATATTTTCTAAATATATACTATATAATAAAGTTAAATAATATAATATAACTTAATTAATAAATAATTAATATACTAAGAATATTATTAGCTTAACTATTAAACTAATAAATAAGAACTTAAGTATTAATTTTAAGGATAAACTTAATACTATAAATAAGATTCCTTAGTCTTTAAATTACAAATAAAATAGCTCTATATTTATACTTTATAGTATTATATTTCTTTTTAGCTTTAGTCTAAACCCTAAATTTATAGTATATAAAATACTATTCTCTATTAAAGACTTATATTAATATATAACCCTAGCCTATACTACTAATATTAACTATAAAAATAATTTTACTTTCCTACTTTAAGTAATCTAAAATAATTAAAATTAATTAAATAATTAATTTTATTTTAAGAATATTAAAAGTTACTTACTATTTAATTTCCTATATAAATATAACTTTTTTTTACAAAAAAGTCATTAAAAGATTTATTATCTAAATAAAATATAAAATCTAATAGCAATAATAGCTAATAAGTCCTAAGAAAGCTTTAATTTAATTAATATTTTTATATTTAGTCTATTTATTAATCTTAATAATCTTATCTTTAGTTAACTTTCTATTATAAATTCTATATAAATATCCAATAATAATAACATTTTTCTAGCAAAACTATAATTTTTTGCTAATAATAGTATATCTAGTAAGCTCTATATAAATTAATATCTTATTAATATTAATTAAATATTTAAGAATATAATAGCACACTCTAGGTATAATCTTTTTATTATTATAAATAATATTTAATTTTTTAATTATAATATTATCAAAAAAAAAATAATAAATATCTAAAATTAAATTAAATAAGATTCTAATAATAACTTAAATAAACTATATAATTAAATTTATAGTACTTTATAAGAATATATATATTCTTAATAGCCTAATAGGTATATTAAAGATTATTATATCTCTATTCTTCTTATCTAATAAAATTTAGTTATATTTAGAGAAAAAATCTAATAATAATATTATTTAGTATATCCTAAAGTCAAAAAAGAATTTTTTAATATTAATAAAAACTAAGTTATTATAAATTATATATTAATTTATCTTAGTAATTAAATTAATTAAATAAAGCCTATTATTTTTTTTAATAATAAAAAACTAAGAATTCCTATAAAAAATATAATTCTTTTCTAAGACTCCTTATTCTAATTATATATAAAGTAATTTAATAACTTTATCTATAAGCCCTCTAAAAATTAGAATATTCCTTACTTACCATACTTTATACTTAATAACTTAAATAATCTAAGATAAAGCTATATATAAATTAATCTTTCTATATTTATTAAATTCCTAAGCTAATATAGCTTTTTAATTATATAATATTTACTTAAAAATCTTCCTTTTTTTATAAATAAAAGTTTTTTATATTTAATTTAATAATACTATAAATTAATTAAGCTTTAACCTAGATCCTTTCTCTATTAATAAAAACTTTAGAATAATATACTTAAAGTATAGTAAATCTTTTTCTAAAAAATTTTATATTTTTTTTTATTTTTCTTTAAATTAATAAAGATTTCCTTTAAAAATAAAACTATTAAAGAAAATATTATCTCTTAGATTTATCTTAATTCTTTTCTATTTATAAAAAATATTAATCTTAACTAACTTTTATCTTAATTTAAGGCTAAGCTTTAGCTAATTAAATTCTTTTTTTACTAAATTTAATACTTTAATATAATCTTTAACTATATCTTTATATATTAATTTATAAATATATTCTATAGTTTACTAGTTAATATACTAAATTAATCCTTTATTATTAATTTTATTTATATTATTAATCTTACTTAAATTAATATTATAAATATCATTATCTTCTAAGCTACTTTCTCTATTAATTTTAAGCTTAATAAAAAGATTAATATTTATTTTAGTAAAATAAATTATTTATATATAAATTTAATTTTATAAAATTCTTATCTTAAATTACTATACCTTTATATAATAATTTAAATATTATTAATTTAATATTTAATAAATATTAAATTTATTTTAGCTATATAATCAAATAATAACTTTATTAATTAAATAAATAATATTCCTAAAATAAAAAAAATAATAATATACCTAATAAAGACAATATATATATATTATTTAATATATATATTATTAATATAAATATTAATAATTATTTCTCTTATTATAAAGATCTTTATATTAAAATAAGAAATTATTTCTATATATATAGGTATATAGCTTAGTCTATATTAGTCTATAAGATCTTTTATAATAATATTCCCCTTAAATCTAGAATTAATAATAATCTTAATAAATAGGCCATCTACTTTTCCTAACCATAAAATAAATCTAAAAAAATCTTAATATTATAATAATAATTTACCTCTTAATATAATTAGATCTACAAATATAACAATATTTACAATAATTCCTAAAATTTTACCAACTAAAATATAAAGTAAATCTCCTTAGATCTAACCCTTAAGAATATTACCTCCCTTTTCTTCTACTAAATACTCACCTTAGCCAAATAATTCTATAAGACTCTTAATAAATACCTTAGATATTATTACTATTATAAAAATAACCTTTCTAAGCCCTAAAATTCTCTTATATTCCTAAAAATTACTTTTCTAAATATTTAAAATAATAAAATTAATATATATAATCTTAATTATAATATTATTTAATTAATCACTAAATAACTCTTTCCCAATACCATTATAATATTTAACCTTACTAATTTTATTAATAATATTTTAGTAATCCTTTATATAAATCTTTATAATCTCAAAATCTAATAAAAAAAACTCATAAAATAATAAATTAAATTTCTTAATAATATTAATCTTATCTTAAAGTTTACTTATTATTTCCTTCCTAACTTTAGCTAACTTTAATATACCTTAAAATAAATTCTTAATTAATACTTTCTTAGAATTATTATTTTCTTTAATCTTAATAAATATATTATTATTAATATAAATAATAATAGTTTTACCTAGATTTTTAGGCTTATAAAAAACAACTCCTTATATTTATTTTTATTTATATATATTAACCTTTATAACTACTACTTAAACATTTTTCTTATAAAGACTTATACCTCTATTAAAAATAATAACATTTATAACTAACTCTAAGACTTTCTTAGTCTTAACTTAGGATCTATTTATATTATAAAAAATATACCTTATATTTAGATTATTCTTAATAAACTTAATAATTTAAAATATCTCCAATCTAAAGATATTTTATTTTTTTTATTTAGCCAAATAAGATTTCAAGTTCTATATATTAATATAAATTCTACTATTTAAAAAACTTAAATCCTAAATAATTATATAAGCCTTAACTTTATATTCCCTTTAAAACTAATTAATAAGCTTTAAAAATACTATAAAGTCTTTAATTAGCCAAAATAAGCCTAAATTATATTTATAAAGTACAAGATTATTATCTCTATTATTATAATACTTAAAGTAATATAATATACTATATCTAATATTACCATAATACTAATAAATATTATTACTATACTATAAGACTATATTAATATCAAAAAAATAATTCTTATTCTCTTAATTAAACAATATTTTATTTACTTAACTATATTTAAATTATTTTTTAAAATTTAAAAACTTTACTTAAAAATCAAGATTATAATCTTTAGCCTTAATATAATTAATTTATAAAGATTTAATCTACTTAATCAAGATCTTAATCTATTTATTATAAATATTTTTCTTAGAAAACTTTTTTTTCTTTAAAATTATTACTAATATAAGATCTTTTACAACTTTTTAGATCACAAATACATAATCAATCAAAGCACTAATAAGGATTTAAGCATTTTAAAAATAACTAAATCCAATCCAAAAATCAATCTTCCTCTCTATTTAATTAAACACTTCCTTATATCTTTCTTTAATAAATTCATCTAAAAGCTTTTTATTTTCTTTATAAATTACTTTTTAAATTAAGTAAAATAATATATAAAAAAAAACTTTAGCTTAAAATCTAAACTTAATCTAATTCTTAAGTTTAGCTTTCTTATATTAATATAAATAATTATATAACCATTTTTTAAGAATAATATAATTATTTAATAATTTTATTATATTAAGCTTAGCAAAATAGTCCTTAAGATCATAAAGCTACTCCTTATTATATATACCATAATAGCTTTTCAATAACAATTTAGCCTTTTCCTAAAAATCATATTATTTAATCTTACAACTAACTTCTATAATTATTTTAAAAACATAATATTACTTAAAATAATCCTTTTTTATAATATTTTTAATATATTACCTATTTATATAGCAATCATAATACTTCAAGAATTAAATCATATTAATACCATTAAACCTCTCTATAAATAAAATCATAATAAAAAACTAATCTAATTAAACTTTTATAAGCTTTATTAAATATTCTTTAATATAATTAATTTACTTAGATCCTTTAGTAGAATTTTTATACAAAAAACCTGTATTTTAATTAATTACTAAAATTATATTAAACTTAGATTTTACTTAATTAAATAATAATAATAATTTATTTTTATTTAAAATATCTTCTTATTATTCAAACTTAACTTAGAAATCACTTCCTTTTACATTATCTAGCAAAAAAGATTTCTTAAAGAAAAAATAAATAATAAGACTAATAAGCTTACTATATAAAGGCCTTACTCTATAATTAAGTATTAAGAACTTTAAAGCTTACTAAAATTTATTATTATAATTATTAATACAACTTTCTTTTTTATATTTATCCTAAATTATTATTATAATAATAATAACTATAACAATACAACTACTAATTATAAGCTAGAATAATAATATAATAACAATTTTTATCTAATAAAAATTCTTAATTAATTAAAAAATCTTCAATTATAAAATCAAATCATAATATATTTAAAGCTTAGAATTTTCCCTTCTATTTTTACTAAAATCATAATACAATTAAACTCCTTTTAAGGCTACCCACTAAGTCCTTAAATCTATCTCTATACTCAATTATAAAGAATCCCTAGATTAGCTTATATTAGCCTTATAATTCAGCCCATATTAATATATTATAAATAATTATTAACTAAAAACTTTTCTTATAATCTTTAATTATTTTTATTATTAATTTTTATTTTTATTAATATAAAATATTTAATTATTCTAAAATCAATTTTTATAAATTCAAATATTAGATTATTATTTAATTTAATATTTAAATAAATTTCTTTTAATTCTTTTATATTAAATAATAATAATATATTTTCCTCTATAATTAGTAATTTTATATAGCTTAAGAATATACTAAAATAATCTAATTAAATAATTCTTTAATTCCTTTATAAGAATTTTAATATAATTTATTTAGGTATGCTTCTATACTTATATAAGTATATAAAGCTAGTTTTTTACTCCCCACTATAACCTCTAATAAAATAAGAATATAAAATATAAAGAAAAAACCATATACTAAGCCTATAATAATAAAAATAAAATTTAAAATAAATTAGCCTTCTAAATAAAAAGTATTAAGTTTATAAATAATAAAATAATAATTATAATAGTTATAATTATAAAAATTAATATATAATTATAAAATCAATTAATTAAATAATCCCTCAAAAAAAATACCTCAAATTAGGCCAAAAATCATAAATTAAGACAAAGCTACTATTTAAATCTTAGTATTAAAACCACTAGGCTTTTATTATCAACTTTAGTATTATAACTAATTAACTAATACTTAGGCCAGCTCCACTTAAATCCAATATCCCCATTTTAATCATCCTACCTACTATCCCCAACACAATAATACTATTTATAAATTAATTATTTAGAATAGTAATACTTAAAAATAATTTAGATAAATTTATATACTAAGTAATATATTACTTTTATTCAATATTATTAATATTATTATACCTACTATACTTACTCCCCCAATTATAGAACTAAAACTACTAAAACTTAATAATATTATTACTATAAAATTATTTAATTAAATAAAAAAAAATATTATAAAAGTTAATAAAGGCAAAAAAAAGAAAATAATAAGAATACTTTTACCTTATATATTAAATAGATTATTAAAATTCAATAATCTTTTTTTTTTTAGAAATAAATATACTTAAGCATAAACTTAGGTATAATATTACTAAATCTAAGATAATATCTAAGATAATATCTATAGTAAAGCCTAAGGATTATTTTATTATAAATATAGGAATAATTAAAAATAAAATTTAATAATTTTTAATTAATAAAGAAATCTAAAAATAGATTAATAAAATTATAAAAGAAAAAATTAGGGAAATAAAAAAAAAATAAACTATAATATAATTAATATACTTAGAATAGCTAGGATTAAAGGATAATTAATAATAAGGTTACTTACTTTTAAAGATTAGATTATATATATTTCTTAGGGATTAGTAAATAAGTTTATTTAGGCTATATTAAAAAGGCTTATAGCTAGATCTTAAGATAAGTAAGCTTTAAAGACTATATAAGATAATTCTTATACTATATATATTATTATTTATAATTAATAATCTAAATAATATAATAAAAATTAAATTATAAAAATTAATTTATTAATTTAAATTAATAAAAATAATTATAATAAAAATAATTATTTATTAATAATTATAAAATAAGTTTAATTAAATAATATTATATTTTATTTATTTTTATTTTTATTTAATTAAAATAAAATATATTAATATAATTTTATAAGCCTAAGAATAGGCTAAAATTATATAGGAAAGTATATATTAGGAATAATAAGAAAAATAATTAAAATAAGAATATTAAATTTAAGTAAAATTAGCCTAAGTATTAGTTAATTAATTATAATATTAAAATTAATAATAAAAATCTAATAATCTTAATATTAAAATTTAGATAATAACTTTATCTTAATTTATAATTTTTAGCCTAATTTAAGGCATTTTTTTTAAAGGATTATTTAATTAATTAATTTTACAACTATATATTGATTTTTATGATTATAACTATTATAGCCATTATTTTATTATTTATAAACTTAATGCCTTCTACCTAGGAGGCCAACTTACCCTAAACTTCACTCTTGTTGTTATAGGCTTGGTGTGTGGTTTTTCCTCTGTGTTTCACATCCCCATTTCAGTATGCTGTCGCTAGTGGATGAAGACGTGGTATCGCTTAGGCTACCAGTAGAGGTTGTAGTTTCTTGATAAAGAGCATTAGTAGTCGTCTGACTAGCTGTGGACATGCTGTAACCAGTAGATGGACCAGTGGATATGTCGTCGCTAGTAGATGAAGATGTGGCAACGGTCAGGCTACCAGCAGATGTCATAGTCTCTTGATGAGAAGCATCAATGGTCGTCTGACTAGCCGTGGATATGCTGTCGCTAGTAGATGGAGCTGTGGATATACTGTTGCCAAGAAATGGATCCGTGGATAAGCTGTCGCTAGCAGATGGGGTCGAGCTTGAGGTTACGATCGTCGAGGTCTCGCTTTCGGATGGAACGCTCTGGCTAGTGTAAATAAGGACCTCAGTGCTTGCAAGAGTTGTACTTTGGCCGGCAAGAGTTGCAGAAATACTGCTCTCGTCTGTTGGTATGGAGCTTGCAGTCTCTGAACTTGAGATCCGGGAAATTAAGTGACATGGCGTTGCGAGCGTGGCCTGGCCATAAAGACCAAACAAAAGGAGCGTCGAGGTGAATCGCATGTCAGCTATTGAGTAAAGACTGTGGTGGAATTAAGAGTGACTAAACGATTGAATTGATGATATGAAAAGTAAAGGAAGGTGTGGTGAATACAAAGGATGACCCCTTTTTCTTTACCAGTGCGTGATTACTTTCGGATTCTCCAAAGACTCCACAGTTGTCCTAGACTACTACCAGTAGTTCAGATTTTCATGTGGCGCTAATCGCTAGCCACCACGCCTCAAGTGTTTCTAGTAGTTCATTACTCTCAACATGGTCTAGCGTGCTGCAAAAGTAAATGACTTCCAAAGAAAAAGTAGCTAAGGCTAGGCTGACATGGTCGTTTGTTAGAAATATGGTATATTGTATTGTAGAAGTCTCAAGAACTGAACAAGTGTTCAACTCAAGGGAGATGTAGATGACCTCTATCCCTTGAGTTTGTGCCTGATTACATAAGTGAGCTTGCTACCCGTGAGACATTTCCAACATCGTTGATTTGCGGGGTGGGCGCGAAGCTCAGGTTGTAGACTCTTGTCTAGTATCCTATCAACGCACTAGAATATCTCCCCTCGCGCACAGGATAATCTCAAATAACGTATTATTATACTTATCTCAACTCACATAAGCCTTTCGCCTTTAGGCAATATTGGTGGTATTGACAGGCGACAATTAAAGGCAAGTGAAAGGCCCGGACGCAAGTTCTTGCAGTGAGTGCTTCTTGATCCACGTAGTAGCCAAATCTTCACTTATGAGAGAGTATGAAAGCAGGACAGGGACGCTCTTCGTTAGCAACGGCAGCGACAGTGCCGACATTCAATCAAGGTTCATCAGCTGATGTGCTCAAAATGTTGGCAGTGGCAGTGCTTCTAGGGCATTAGTGACATCACTGAACGATGAAGGCATTCGGGCAGGCATACGGTAATGAATGCATTGAGACCTCCAGCAGGTGATGGCTCGCTGCGATGGGGCTCTGGAGGCTTTTGCAAGCCATCTTCACCAACGGCAGCAACATTCACCAACCAAAATAACCTATCAGGCAGCAGTCTTTGTATCTACTCAGTGACTAAAAATCGTGGTCAAAATTGAGCATCTAGTATACAAATAAGCTCCAAACTCCATTCGCGATCGACCAGGCTTCAGCTTGGATTCTATAATCGTTCTTGCCATCAGGTGGGGAGATTGCGCCCATGTTCTGAGTGGGGCCAACCAACAAGCATCATTTCTTCACTTCGGAACTTGATGGAACAATGCATTGCCAAATCCCAAACTAGAAATCATTAGAAAATTTGAGAAAAGCCGACATTAGTATATTGTATCTCTTGGTTGAGCAAAACTAAGCTTTAGCACAACATTATTACACGCGATTTATCCCCGTTGTGCTGTCCCAATTGCATAATTTGTACTTGGCGCAACATCAGGCCACCATAGGAACTGTAGGGTTTAACCCATCAACCCTGTCGTTGACGTAACCGAATTACGGTCGATATTGACCATTTGGGAACATCTGATCCAAGAACGATTGATGAAACGTGGCACTGCATCCCAGTTCATGTGCGGTTGGTCCCCGCTCGAACCTGATAACAAGGGCAATTGCGCTATTAAACCGACACTTCTGACTTGATGAATGATTTCCAATTTTTAAACAGGCGCAAAGACGGAAGACCAGCCGAAATTTTGAACGCAATACTAGTCTAGCAAAATGGCAACAATCGATGCAGATTCGACCCCAGCGCCAGATGTTTGACCCCGGCTTCGATTTGGAGATTACTGGCTAATTCTAAGCTTAGGTTGCAGATGATCTGGATTCCTCTCTTGGAGATGTATGGACACTTTACTTCTCCGCTCCAAGTGAGACCAAATCGGTAGCCTAATGCTGTGTCCCCAGGATGCAGAAACATTGAAAGAAAGTCTGAGAAGCTCCATTCTCGATTACCGAAACGAGAATGGGAGGACCTATCACAGATATAAAGATGGAAGTCAGTGTCTTGTGATTTCCGGGGCATCTCTGAGCCCTAGGCTAATACGTTTCGACTGCAGAATATAATCTCCCCAACGATAAAGAAGAGAACGAGAGGCTAGGTATGACTACATGACCTACCACATATAATGCGGCGTTTTCTCAAATTATTTCAGACCTCCAACACAACCTGTTCCTCATAAGCTTTGACAACAAACTTGGTCTGTCGCCTCCAAACCTTCCCAGTTCCAACGTCAAACGTGTTCTAGACCTGGGCTGTGGAACAGGTAACTGGGCGGTCGATTTTGGGGATGAGCATCCAGAGTCCGAGGTGAAATATGGTGCTCCCAAACCCTTGATTGAGAGCTAACGCGGCATGGACAGATTATCGGCATCGACCTTTCTCCCATCCAACCAAGTTTGTGAGAATGGCTCACCATCTTTGCTAATGAAATGACCGGAATTAACATATGGCCAGTGTTCCACCTAACGTCCAGTTCCTTATCGACGACATTGACGAGGATTGGGATTATTCCAAACCATTTGATTACATACACAGCAGAATGATGAATTTTAGTATCGGAAATTGGGCTGATTATTTGAAGAAGATTTTCGAGTGACTTGCTTATCCCTTCCGTATATCTCTCGGTGTCGGTTCTAACTGATCTAGGAACCTCGCCCCTGGCGGCTACGTTGAGCTTCAAGAAATGGATGGCTTCTATCGGTCCGACGACGGATCTCTTCGGAAGAACCATGCGGTATCCAAGTGGTGTGATCTTGTCGGCGAAGCTGCAGTCAAATTAGGCAAGTCGTTTCAACAAACGGAAACGTTGAAAGACATTTTGGTCGAAGCTGGATTTACAGACGTTGTTGAAACCTACTACAAATGGCCGACCAACCCCTGGCCCAAGGATAAGAAGTACAAGGAGATTGGGGCATGGAATAATGAGAATGCCAGTCTTGTTCTCGAGTCTGCCAGCCTAGCTCCGTTCACGAGGTGTCTGGGGTGGTCTGCTGAAGATGTCCATGCTTTTTTGGTGGACGTGAGAAAGGACTTGAATGACCCGAGCATCCACGCCTACTCGCGAATGTATGTTTGCTCTATACTAATCTCACGGATGTGCTAACGCTACAGCAGCTGTTCTGTTTATGGAAGGAAACCTGAGGCTCAGGGCGGGACATGTGAGTGAGGAAGGAATGGGCGTGTGAATCCTCAATTCAGTGGCAATTTCTGCTATGATGGCTTTCAAGAGTTTTCTGCATCAATCCGAGGCCGAAAGCAAGTCAAAATACCATCTCTATGATCCGACCACTGTGAATAGCTGGCCTTTCAAGCCGTGACGAAAGATTATGAGGTTAAAAAGCAATGGGAGAAAAAAGAGCATGTTTGCATGGTTGCTAGGAAGAGGTACGTCCCAACGAAGTGTAATTTCTATGCTATGCACGGTTCTGTGATGGTGTAAATAGAGTTTATGCAATGGCTGCTCGCTCTGCTTTTCGAAATGTGGACGTTTAACCCAAGTATGCGTGTAGGAGAAGTGCAGAAAATACTTGTTCTTTTTTTGAGGTGAAGTTTGGATATGGGAAGATTTGTCGGTCCAAGCAGAGGCTAGACTTGGAGGCGTAGCGCAATAATCAACCACATAGGAGACCGACTCTTGGAATAGGAACAGAATTGAAATGAAAAGAAATGCCCATCACGGTTCAACTTAGGGTAGAGGCAATAGCAATGCAAGCCACGAGCTTAAGACTCATCAGTCAGGTTACTTTCCAATGATTGTGGTAGCACATGTGAAAACTTTGATGAAAAAATCTAAAAGACGACGTCATTTTCGTTCATAAAAATGCCACCTGCAACCAGGTCAAGTCCAGCATTTTCCAACGTACACCAAACATCCGAGACAGTAGATCTCCAAACCTGTGTCATCTACCTTGGGAAAGCGACTTCACTCGCTCCCAGACGTTCCGCTAGACCCGCGACAAGATTAAGCTCCGCTGAAATTTCAACCGAATAAAATATTCCTAGCACCTTTTCAACTGCGACACCGAACACAACGCACGCAAGAACCCGACCCGACTTTTCTTTTTGTCTTCCTCGCTCTTTTGTGCATCTCGCTGCTTTGTCGCCTCACAACCGTTTCTTATCTTCTTTCGAAAAGACCAACAATCATGGTGGCTAATGATGGTCTGATTTTCGTCATTGTCATAGGCAGCATCATTGCATTGACAGTGGTGGGAACCATGTGCGCTTTCACGATCCACCACCACCACGTCACGTCAGGTTGCATCATCAAAAGAACTTTCGGCTGCCTCATCCCGAAGCGGAAGCCGAAACCCGTGCTGCCAGACGTTGAAGAGGGGATCGGCTTAGAGCTGACTCGCCTGGAGCTCAAAATAGCGGCTCTCGGCAAGGCCTTGGGAGAGTTGGGAGAGTCGAATGAGCTTTTAATCAAAGTTTTGGAGATGGCCTTCTCCCGTCTCCCGGCCGAAGATCGCGACAAATTGATGGCAGAAATTCGACATCTTCTGCCCCCGCAAGCATGAGATTGCTGCGAAGCGCTCCATCCTCTCACTGGGAATTGCTTGATTTAAAGACGAAGGAATATTCAAATAATGGGCTTCCTGTGTAAATTGGCATCCTTTTGTTACCAAGGCCGATAATTGATGCAAGATAGTTCACTTAATCCTCTCATATCTCGAGGCTACCACCACACAGTCAAACTTGAGCCACTTGGTGATATTGTGTTAAAAATTGCACCGTATTTCCATTCATCTTCACGCTCCATCAGATCCCTGTGCCCTTTTCTTACTCTCTCTCTAATCTCCCTGGGATGTCGAGCCTGCATATATCCAAAATACTTAGATGGCGCGTATTTGAGGCAGGGTTGGGCACAACCCAAGTCGGGCAGGGCGTGACCCTTGATCTTCCGAGCGTGGTCAGGCAGAAGTAATGAGTTTCGTAATTGCTGTGGACCATTGAGCCTGTGCCTTATATTCGCCAGTATCCCCCTCTGCTGCCACTTCTGCCGATTGTCTTAGCTACAATGTGGTCCTCGCAAGCGCGAGATGGCAATGCCTCGCCATGTGTGCACTCATCCAATCCCAACAATTCCACCTCGATAGATAGACTGTAAAGCTTTTTAGCCTGTTTATAGGCAGCCTCACACCGTGAATTTTCCCCGGGCCATAGCGCGCTTTCTGCCTGGTTTTGCGCCAACCGTGACGAAGACCGTGCTTTCAGCTGCGCCTTGAAATGGCACCTACTTGACGATGAAAAACATGAACTTTGCCCCCTTTCTCAATTCACTCATCAGTCTTTGCCTTAACTGTCAAATATGTATCCATAGTCGACTTGCTCATCGTCTAGGTTGCTGTGCCTGTCCTTCGTACTCATCGCCGCCATGGAGGTTTCCGGCGAAAGAATGAAGATTTTAAAATGCCTCAAGTCGGCCATCAAGTCCGAAGGGCTATTATGGAGTGCTTATCCACTGGGGGGCACAAGGACATGACTGAGCATGCCATTCTCGCCGTCTCAACCGTTGGTATGCTGCAGAAAACGCTAGATCGGTTGGCCAGGAGTAAGAAAACCGCGCGTTTCCTGATAATTTCACAGTTGCAGTTGAAAGTTGTTCACGGAATATCAGGGAGTTTGCGATTAAACTCGGGGGTTCACCATCTCCATCGTCAAACAGCCACGCGGGATGCATCGAAATGGCGTGCAAGCAGCTGAGTGATGATTGGCGTGCAACAAGACACGTGCATGCTGCATATCTTCCTTAGGCAGCAATATTTGGCATCAGCTCCAGAGCTCATCACTCTTTGACAATCGATCCAGTATCAGAGAAGGTCAACCAACTCAACTCACTCCCCGTTAACCTCCCAACTTGACGTCAAGCTTCTAAGGACTTGCGGCAAAGGGAGTGGTCGAGACCATGTCAGCTTCTCTTGACAACGATTCCGTCAGGCTAGATCCAGACTCTACTGCAGTCCGCCATGAGGGGATTTTCTGCGACGGTTTCTGCGCCGTCCCCGATGGCGATGTGTCCCAACAATGCATTCAAGGCCCCCGCTACAAGTGCACCATCTGTGTTAACGTGGACTTTTGCGAGAATTGTGAGGCAAATAAAGATGTCGGCCACGACAAAACCCACCCCTTCCTTAAGCTCAAGATACCAGTTCCCACCTGCAACGTCAACGTTTTAATCAACGATCCCGGCGACCCCGAAGAGGGAACGCCTCATCCGCGGCAGCCTTATCTTGGGGCCACTCGCAGACACCTAAGATCACAACGACACCTTTGGCTTCAAGTTGAGCTTGAAAATTTCCAGACAAAGTCTACCATTGCTCATGTAAACCCCAAAAAGTCGCTTTTCAGAGAAGAGGATTCATTATCGCCCGAGGAATGCTGCAACACCCACCTCGTGAGAATGTGGATAATGAACCCTAAGGAAGAAGTCTCAACACTTGGTCCTCCACCTAGCCGAGGAGCGTGGAATGACTACAGGTCTCGAGCACAAAGCGATGAGCTCTCTTTCCTTGATATCCTCCAAGATGCATGCATCGCTTCCGCGGTCGGAAAATGCTCAAATGCGGGGTGCATGGCCATTAGGAGTACTCTGGACCGTGTGGTGCCTGCATGTGATAGCTGGGAGAATCTCCGGGCATGGGTACTCGTCTTCCTGTCCTGTCAAGTAAACAAGCTACAACGCAACGACCCACCCGCGAGGTTTTATCGGGATAGAATTTATCCAGGGCCATTGACTGGGATCGTCGACTTGATGCTGTTCAAGGCCCGGGAAGGCATAGATTCTGGCAGTGTAACCGACCTGATTTATTGGGCTTTGGGCTTCGTGTGCGAGCACGATCATGATCAGGAGTTCTATCCCCAAATGCTGGAACCTTGGTGGCGCCCAGACTTCCTGCCACCAGAGTACAATCTCGGCAGAAAGCAGAAGGCTCTCAAAAAGGCCCAAGATGAGAAAATATGCCCCAGGCGCCTCTGGGATCTTGTGAGCGCGAGCCAGCGCGAGCACCACATCTTGCCTGCACTGATGGAACTTGGATTCCCCCAGATGGCTGAGAGAGGAGGCTCTCTACAGCACAAAGGGCACGAGACATGCTCTACTGATTTCTGTCAATTTGCGAACAATGACAACACTCTTCAAGCACAGCCGCACAGGTGTCACCCAAATCAACGCCAAGAATGCTCGACATTGTCTTTTGATGTTTCCCAGTTGAACGGTCTGGCGCTCGTCAATAAGGCCACAGCCTGGACTTTGGATGAACCTCCCGTGCCCTACCAGAAGGACTACAATGCAAACATTGAGTTGGGGTCTCCTCGGCAGCCTCATGAACAGAACTGCATCCAGGCTGTCGCGCGTCGAGAGTCGCGATCTTACCGCAACACAGGCTACATGGCCATCTCCCACGTCTGGTCAGATGGAACCGGCTCTGGGCGCAACCCTGGTACTGTTAACTCCTGCCTTTTCGATTGGTTTCGGCAGATGGCAAAGAAGCTGGGGTGTGATGGAATCTGGTGGGACGCAATATGCATCCCGCCCGACAAAAGCGCTAGGCGGGCTGCTATCAACAACATGCATGAGTTTTACGGGGGTGCAAAAGTCACCATTGTTCACGACGAATACTTGTTGAACTTCAAGTGGGCGGAAGATGGCAGCCCGTGTCTAGCCTTGGCTCTCTCGCCTTGGTTTTCGAGGGGATGGACTGCCCTCGAGCTGAACATGTCCAAAAGAGTCAAGGTTCTCTTCAAAAATCCAGACGAAGCGTCCAACGAGACGTATGTCATCAAGGACCTTATCGAAGATATTTTACCAACATCCTATGCAACTCAAGGGCACAAATACGCTGGAGCTCTAATAGTGAGAGTCATGCAGAACATCTTGTCGGTCAACGACATCATATGGGTTCTCGGGACGAGGTCTACTTCATGGACACGCGATCGTATTATTATTGCTTCTCTGCTTAAATCTGGGCTGGTTCTGGACTCCAGCCTATCCGAAACAGAGATGACGTGCGCGATTGTTAGCCAAGCAGGAGCTTTGAATCCCTCTTTTCTATTCCATGGACATAGCACGATTAATGAACATGGCCCTTTCTCCTGGTGCCCCTCAGATCTCTTCCACGGCCAAGTTCCGATGCGGCTTACAAAAGTCGGCCCATATAGCCATCTTCAGGTCAGTAGGCCGAAGTATCCCGCTACTGAACTTCCTGGAGATATCATGGGGAATTTCAAGTACAGATTGGTGAAAAAAGCCGACCTTGAGCTCTTAAGTCCCTTCAGCTTGCACGCCTCGGTCGAGTGGCGGATCCGGACCGCTTTGCACAATTATAACACTTGCCTGCTTTTGCGACATGGAGATATTGACCTTTCCAGCCCTTCCATCTTGGTGACTGTGCTCGGGGCTGGGTTCACTGATGACCCAATGCCCCCTCAATTGTGGACCAACGAGAAGGCTGTTTTGGACTGCGAGTTCGTGGGTGCTGTTTATGATGACAGCTCGAAAGAGTATTGCGACGAGACGCTTTGTGTTAGAATGGGTGCAGTCACCCAATATTCAAGGCTAGAAGAAGCTGAAATCCAGACTGTGGATGACTTCAATACCGGTCGAGGGTCTTTGAGTGCTGAAAAAAGTGCAGAAGACTGGCTTACTAAGTATTTACAGCTACGATACCAACGGTCTATTAGTTGATACTACTAAGCTTGACAAAATCAAGATATTTACAACGCAAAATGCATCAACTTCAGATAAAGCGTTCGAGCCAATACAGAGAGACCTGATAAACAATCGACTGAAGAGCAGTAGTTCTAATGCTCATGCATAGCCAGTATTCTTGCTGAGCATGACCACTGACCATAGCCATTAGTGCTCCCTTCTTGCATGATCTTTTCATCGAGCTTTTTACGGGGCTCTACCGCGACCAGTTCCTTTGCCTCCCAAATCATATTTGTTTCAAGACGCCTCTGACTTTGCGTGAGGGAGGAATATCACCTTGTGAACCTAGGTATCGTGTTAATTTAGTGTCAAAATGAATAAAGGAGAACACTTGGGTACCTTTCGTTCGTTAAAGAGGCGGTACGACTCTACAGCATCTTCCAGGGGTACAGTGTAGCCGCACAGGAACTTGACCTTGTCCTGGACTTCTGCAAGAACTCCCAGAGCTTCCTCAAATATACTCCGAGCGGGGCAAGCTCCAAACGCCATGGTGAGGTTCTTGTCGAACAGTTTACCCAGGTGCATGCTCATCTCATCACCGAACCAGCCAATGCTAGAAATCTTGCCTCCTGGTCGCATCACGTCAATGCAAAGCTGCAGCGCATCGTTGTGTCCGACTACTTCGAGCACAACATCAGCACCACGGCCCTCTGTTTGCTCCCGAACCTTGTCAACAGGGCTATTGTTTAGGTTCAAGGGAATAGCGCCGAGGCGGCTGGCCTCCTCCAGACGTTTTTCGACGCTGTCGATGGCATAGATGCGGGCGCGACCGCGAGTGAGGTGCATGGCGGATGCCAGCGCGCACATGCCTACCGGGCCGCAGCCAACCAAGACGACGGACAGCTCGTCCAAATCCTTGTCCGGGATATTCTTGAGGAATCTTTGGGCAGCAAAGTAGCCAGTGGGGAAAATATCGGCCATGAGAAGCAGAGTTTCCTCGGCAATGTTGGAGGGCGCGTGGACAAGCGTCGAGGCTGCTAGGGGCACACGGATGTACTGCGCTTGACCGCCATCGATGCAGCCAGGATAGCCATCGCCAAAACTCTCAGACGAGGTGCAGAGGCACGACTGTCCTTTCTTGCAGTAGAAGCAATCGCCGCAAGCCGAGGAAAAGGGTATGACAACGTGGTCGCCCACCTTGAAGTTGGTGACCCCCGAGCCCAGCTCTTCGACGAAGCCAACGACCTCGTGGCCAGTGATGAAGTTGGGCCACCGCTTGACGCCGTAGCCCTTGAAGTAATGCTACAAGAACAGACTCAGCATGACTTGGGGAAAACAAGGGAGGTAGAAAACATCGGCTTACCAGGTCAGACCCACAAAGACCTGAATGGGTGACCTTGACAACAGCATCGGTAGGGAACTGGATTATGGGCATCGGGACATCCTCGACGGCCACTTTGCCCACCCCCTTCCAGAGGACAGCCCGCATAGTCTTCTTAGATTCGGCCATAGTGAGAGCAGATACGTAAGAGCAAGGGAAATGATTGGTTCAGCAATTCTGGAGTGTTGCGGTGTCAAGAGCAGCAGGAGAATGACAAGCGCAGTTAGGAACAGGCTTGCCACCCACGATCACTATGGGTGAGTTACTATATACTCCAGAAGTAAAATTTACCTGACCGTCAGCGGGCCCGGCGATCCCCCGCGCAGCAAAGGGTATCATAATTTGTATTCGGGTTGGTGCTTCTTCGAGCAGGTGGATATGCGTCTCGAAAATAAGTAACGTCGGCGACAACCCTATTCGTGAACCGGATAAACGACTCCAGTGCGACAGAGAGGGCGGGGTCAGTGTTATCTTCTTATGCCATCTCCACGCCTTTTTCACTGGCCTTTACCAGAAATCGCTGATGAAAATGGACGCTACCCCGCAAGTCAACATTGGACAGGGCGGTAGTGGCGGCCCGCGATGTGGACAGGAGGGACAGGAATCAGTAAGTTGGATCGTGGCAGTTGGTGGAGCTACTAAAACGGACACGAATGTCGGATGTGACCCGAGGCCGCCCGGTCGGTAGCTTCATCTTCTGCCCCTCCTGCCCCTGTCGTTGGCTGTTTGATATAGCTCTCTGATTCTCAGCTCATCTTATCGGCAGGTTCTACCGCAAAAAAAAGGGCGATGTAGTCTTCGCCTTGCTCAGTGCCATGGTGCCACTCGTCGTTCGCCCTGCAGGTAATGGGGTTCACAATTTGGTTGGGGAATATTATACTCGCGGCTCTATGCATGGCAAAGCATTGGATGATTCCTTGAAAGAAGAAGCAATTGTGCTAAATTTAATCGTTTCAACGAGTTTATTACAAACCCTGCTTCTATTCAAGCAACCTATCCGGTCGTTCGAGGTCACAGGGGTATTGCAGCCTAGCTGCTAGGTTTTGCTGTGCAGAGTTTATTATATATGAACCCTGAGACTGGCATACAAACCAAATACCCTACTGTCTTTCCACTAACCTCTCTACTAACCTCTCCTTGAATTTCCCCCAAACACCGCAGCTCTCCATCGTCCCAAGTCCCCTCGATATTCCGTCAGCCATCCCGCAAAATGAACAGTCCAACATTCCACCACTTTCCAAACCTCCCATGGGAGCTGAGACGCCTCATTTGGGACGCGGCCATACGCCCAGCGGGATGCGGCATTCACAGCTTCTCGATGACTACCCCCGACCAAATCAAAGGGAACCCCAACGCTCCGAGAGTCCTCAACTACCACAATACAGACGACGCCTTCGCCCAGTACTTCGCGACAGTCCCGGACCTCGACCACAACGGCCGGCCCAACAGATCTGCCTATCTCTGGGACGCAGGGCTTTGGACGGCCTGCCAAGAGTCGCGCCAAGCGATTGCGAAGAGGCTCCAGGTACATTTCAGGCGACAAGAAACTCTCAAAGGCCTGCCGCTATCACCTCACAGCACAACGGAGGCGACGCGGGAGCACCAGGCGCTGCAGGTCACTAGCCCGGTGCCTTGGATGCAAAGCCGCCGCGGCGAAGACTGGCCCATTGTGGTCCGCCCGTTCCAGGATGCCGTCAGGATAGACACCCGGGAAGTGAAGGGCTCTGCGTACGGGAGGAGCCCAGTCGGCCACTGGCGCCTCCTGCTTGCCCATCTCCCCTTTCCCGTCCTCGACCCCAAGCTCGGCAGCGCAAGGCTCGTAGCGGACTTTGATTCAGGCTGGTGCGGGCGCTGGTCGAGGCAGGACTTTAACATGTTTGACCTATCTTCTCCCTTGTCCCTTTTTTTGGGCCCGCTCTCCATGCCTGAATACCTCGTCCGATGCCACGAGGCAGACGCCGAGGCGCTGGTGTGCCTCATCGACCGGGGCGTGTACGAGCCCGATCCGTATCACGAAGTCGCAGGGGGCGAGGCTTTTTACGACTGCGATGGGGAGTACGTCGAGGTCGGCTATGGCTGGACTATTGACACATTGTCGGCGGCCTGCTTTTTGACTCAGCTGAATAGGCACAGTTGGCCACTATCCCCTCGCTGCAAGGTTTTGAGGCCGCGACAATTGGTCGTAGCCTCCAAGGAGATTGTGTCCAACTCCTCCATGCATGTCAACATGTGCCCTCATCTTACGACAAACACGAGTCAGGGTTGCTGGTAAGAAGCAACTTGGATCACTCATCACACAAGCATTAAATGAAACAGGACATTAGAATACGGGAACACAAAATTCATCATATGCCTTGCCAATCTATCATTTTCGCATTTCCTGGTAATATGTATGAGCCCTTATTCGGCAGTTTAAAAAAAAAGATGGCGGCATTATATGTTAAACGAGAATTCATCCCAAGTTGGAGAGCATATCACATCCAACTACACTCGCTTTCGAAGCAGTACCCCCTATGGGCCGGGAGCCTATCCAGACCTCGGCAATAGGAGTGAGCATGAGTGGTTGACCATCTAGGCAAGTCAACACTGCAGACAAATGATCGTGTCCTCGTACGCCAGTTGTCGTCAAACCCAGTAAACAGCCAACGGAGTCCTTTGTTGCTGATGACTTCTCAAAGCATCTAGCGGCCACTGTATCCATCTCTCTCAATTCGGATGTACAGCGACATTCCAATTCCGTCTTTACGTGGCTCAGAGTCCATCATACGCGCTCTGGCAGTCGCGCAGCTTTTTCATGCACCTTTTTTCCCCCTCTCATCGTGAATAGTCGGCAACACTTTGCCGTGATGTACATAAAAAGAATTTCGGTAATAAAAAAGAAGAAAAAGTAATTAAAACGCCGGTCCGTCAGCCATGAGAATATCTTCTGTCGTGTAATAAGAATCGATTTCGGTGATAAACTGCTTGTGGAACGTCTCGAGCAGGGTGCCGGGGAAGACGTTGCCGACGGCCTGGACGAGCCTGTCCTCCTTGCCCAGCCAGACGTGCTTGATGAACTTGCCGGTGCAGCCCTGGCCGCTCTCGGGGAAGCCGTTGGCCTCGTCGCAGGGCAGGGAGAGGATGTCGTCGGGGTAGTCGTAGCGGATGAAGGTGCCGAAGCCGCCCTGGTCGGTGGGCTGCCAGCCCTTGCGGTTGCGGAACTCGGTGCAGTCCGGGTGCTTGCCGCCGTCGTTGGGGCAGTCGTCCCACTCCTTGAAGATCTCGTACAGCTTGGGGTTGTTCTGCATGATCATGAAGCCCGTGTTGAGGAAGACCTTGCCGTAGCGATCGTAGTTGTGCTTGAGGTCCGGGTCGTACGGCAGCGCCATCGAGTTGTTGTGGGGCGAGATCTTCCAGTAGTTCATGAGCCACTCCATGGGCAGGTCCAGGTGGTTGAACATGGCGTCCGAGTCGATGAAGACGCACACGTCGTGGTTCTTGACAATCTTGGCCAGCACCGACGGCTTCTTCCACGAGTCGCGGCGGTCCGCGTACGTGTTGATCTTGACGTAGTAGTACTTGTATCCATGGATCTGGGCTGCAGAAATTATTAGCACAACAATGTCAAAGTGCTGTCACCACCACAACTCACAATACACCCAGTGGTTCAAGGTACCACCGGAAGGACCGTGGACCTCCTCGCTACGGTTCCAGGTCATGCTCGACGACCAAAGCTGGCCGGGCTTGTTGAAGCTGCGGCTTTCCATGTCAATGATGCACAGGCGCTCGCCAAGAGGCTTGGTCCAGATGGGCTTGTCCGAAGGCAGCTTGTCGGGCCAGTGTCCGTAGACGGCATATTCCTTGGATTGCGGCTCAACGGCCGGGAAGACCCATTGCTCGGGACGGAGGGCTTGGGGTTGGGCGGGCTTTGGTTCTGAAGTCGCCTCGGGCTGCGCTGGCGGACGACTCGACGACTTGGCTGGCTGTTTCGCGGCGGCGGCAGTTGAGGGTTCGGCCTTCGGGGGCGGAGGAGCGATGGTCTCAATCTTGAGCAGCTCGTCGACGGTGCTGTCGGGCTGCTGCTTCTGGGGAGCTTGTGGCGCCTTGTTGATGCTGGTGGGCCACATGTTAGAAAACCTTCCTGCGAGCGCGGACGGCGGAGGGACCCACCTCTCTGGTGCTGAGTTATACGTCGTCAGAGCGTTGAGGTGGTTGTGCGCCAAGCCCATAAAGACGATGAGGAAGACGGCGGCGATCACGAGCGCGTAGCGGTTGGACCGTACGGCAGTCATTTTGGCGGTCGGCGATTCGGAGGCGCCTCAAACCATGGGAGGAGAAGGCGAAGGGAGAAGAAGGAAAAAAAGAGTGACGGAGAGTTGGAGTGCTGCAGCGGGGGGGGGGGAAGACGGCCTGGAAAGCAGGGCAGGCGGCGTCAAGGGAGGGACAAGAGATGAAATAACCACACCGAGACGCTAGGAGACGCAAGCTGGGTGGGCCGCGAACGAGGGGCGTGGGTATCTCGGAGGGGGGCAGAGCGTCGCCAATACGCGGGATGCGCCTACGTATCCGTACCTTAATATTTTGATCTGCTGCGACGTTTACGCGAAAGGATGCGAGACGCTGCCGACGTCAACGTCAACGCCGACTGGGGGGGGGAGGGAGCAGCAGCAGCAGCAACGATCAGAAACACGGACGCAAGCTGGGCCGACACAACCCACGTGCTGGCGCAGAGAGCCAATGGGCAGGGGGGCTTGTGCTATATCCGTACTGTACGCGCATCGGATTATCTACAGCCATCTATCAGCAATCCGTGCCGCCCGGGGATCGCGGAGGGCTGACGTCAGCCCAGGAAAATACGCACAAGGGGAGGAGACGCCAAGGTCGTCGCAGGAGCCGTCGAAACCGGGCACGGAAATTTCTATTGGAGCCGCCCTCAGATGTGGGAAGCGTGGGAAAGAGAGTGTGTGGGTACGGATAAAGAGAACAAAAAGAGAGAAAGAAGAAAAGAATGTGCGAGATTTACCGATAGCGAAGAGACAGGGGGACGTGGGCTTCTCTTTTCCTGGTTCCTATTTTTTGTTTTTTTATGTTGGATGCTTGGCATCTTGTACATCATTACCAAAATGACGACACCAGAAAAAAAAGGAGAAGTTTCGTGCTTAGGTCCGTCTGTTTCAATACGACTTGGAACCAACGTCTTGACGCCGTAGCCTGCGCCGATAACACTTGGCAGCGGACCACGCTCGGTGGCCTCCCATTGGCATGTTTGGGACACATCCAAAATACCTGTCCAATAGGAGGCAGGGCGGCCGACGAGTGGGCGGCGGCTAAGCAGCCTGCGACTGGGAAGGATTGGGCCTAGACGGGGCGACATGGGTCGGACCAGCATGCCGGCCTAGCGCTGACTTGACAGGAGTGCCGTCCGTGATGCGCCGCAAGTTCCGTGCCCAGCTGGCTGTCGCTCTCTCTCTCTCTCTCGCTCAAGCACCATTCAGCACCTGTGACGTCGGCCACGTCCTGGGACGTGCGGCTCAGCCTATGATGCAACACTGCGCAAAGTCAAAAGGTGTGCCCGAGAAGGTCAATTGGGATCATCGTCGAGGATGCGCGAAGGGGGCATCGCCGCCAGCGCCATCCCCGTCACGCATCCGCCGCCCATTGGCTGCCCTGGAGGGCCCTGTGGGCTCGGTCAACGCTGGGCCTTGGGGGGCCTTGGAGGCGTATCCCTCAGGGGGTCGGCAACACCTCGTGCTCGCAACCATCGACTGTGGCTGGTCCGCCCTCCGGCAGTGACACTCGCAGCCCCCTATGCTATGCCTCTGCTATGTCATGCCATGCCATTGCCCCCTCCAGCCCCCAGAACAAGATGGCGCAATGGAATGGAATGGCGGCCTGTCCAATCCCCGAGCTGTGGACGCGCTATCGCTAGCCCGTTACGCGGACTTCAGCTGAGGGCGGGTTGGGTGGATGCGATACCGCCAGCCGAACCAATCGAGAGGCGACCGAGTCCAGGTACAATTTCGACGCTGCCATCGCAGGATCGCTAGTCCCCCGGCCGCAAGAAGCAAATTCACATTCAGCTTTGGAATTAGGCCCTTTTTTAATCAACGTTGGAACTCTTCATCAAAGGACTTGCGGGCGCCTTGTAAAGCCTTGGCAAATTCTGTGGTTCCCTTTATTGCCACGTTTCTCCAAGAACTCCTCCTCCCTCTCCTTTCACGAATCGACATGCCCGATTACGCTACTGTTAGCCCTCCCGTTGTTTCCGTTGCGCAAACGTCATCGACTGCGACGACGTTTTTGCCTCCCTTGTCCTGATGCACGAGATGCCATGTCATGTTCGTCAGAGCTGATGACGGCTGCCACATCAAGATGAAATGAAGCAGACAGACTATCGACGACATCATATCCTCCAGCATTCCAACACACTAGGTTTTCAATATTGAACATCGAAATATGATGTGCATCGGCGCAGAATCCATTAAGCTTAGAACGCCCGAACCACAAATCGTTTGCCAAAAGTGGAACCAGGTCTAAAATGAAAGATCAAGGGTCCGCGTGGTGGGACGGCCCCGGCGAGCACCAGCCGAAAGCTCCTGATGTGCGACGGCCTTGAAACATGGTGTGCCCTTGGCGGCACTACCTCCATCAGAAAGAGAAAAAATTCCAGACGATGGTCGACACATGGATATGTCTCAATACAAACTGATTCATGCCGCCCTCCGGGACAAGGCAAAGAAATGCCGATCGAAAAAGGAAAAAGGGGCTTCGCGGCAACAAATTGCCTTGAGTGCCGTCGACCCGAGATGTCGGAGTCGAAAGGCTTAATGCCACGCGCGGCACCAGCAACCGAGTTTGGCACCAAGTCTAATTTCACAAAAACCAATAGACCAGTGCCACCAACTACGGAGTACAATCTGTCAAAACGGCTTGAAGGTTGGCGTTGCGTCCGCCGCCCCCCCCCCCTCCCCTCACGTGCGCACTTGCTGTCTTTGGCCTTTTCTGACCACACCAAGAACGAAGAACGAAGGAACGAAGGGTCCAGAGCCAGAAAAAATAGGAGGCTTACCGCCTGCCAAGCGGCATGGAGCGGGGAACGCGGCGGCGGCGAGCGTGGTGTGATGGGCTACTCAGGGCGTTTCATCTGACAATTTAGCGACCTTTTTATGACTGGCGCCCCCCCAGATGACGCCCCTGTGGAGCCCCCGCCCGCTTGCTCGGCAGCTCTGGCCCGACCCGGCCCACGCCCCGGCCGGGTTCCGCGGATAGCAGCTACAGCGCTTTGGTTGGTGGTTGGTGGCCTCGAGATGTGTCCGACCGCTGGTGGCAGAGCGTTGTTGGTTTGCGGCATGGAGAAAATCTTTTATGCATAATATTTAGCTGTGGGTTTTGTTTGCCAGTGTGAGTCCAGGGGGGCGGGAGACTTGGCTGGCAGGGTCAGCAACACAGTGAGGCGCTTGGCAGCGTGTGTGGCAGCCGGCAGCTTCAGCTGACGGCAAGGATGTATCTCGTCATCGCCAAGTTTATTTTAGGCAGATGCAATCAATAAACCCTTGCTCATTTCACATGGTAGTATTCGGCTTATGAGTTTTGGTGTGTTCTAAATTTGCTACATGTGCGGCTGAGAAGCCTCGTATTTGGTCTAGGGTAGCCCACCTTCAAACCACCCTTGCCTTCTTTATACGAATGCATCAGTGAGATTTCATCTTGGGGATGGTGATAAATGCATTTTTGCTTCTTTGACTATTTTCCGTTTTTGTAAATCCGAGCTTTTTGTCCTAAATTGGGAAATAGGTTAGTTGTTGAACAAAGTGGGAGCAGATATCGTTTCGTCTGCCGCTAACCATCATCCGGATTCTGTAACAATTAAACGGGATGTAGCACAAAAACCATGCACAATGGATGAATTTAAAACTAGATTAATTGATTTATAATCATCTATAGTTTAGCGATTAATCAAGGGAATTAGCTTTCATGCTAGTGTTTTTAGAAAACCCGTTGTTAGTACTTTAAACAACTATCTCATTTAGAAATGAGGAGTAAAAAAGAATCATTTCAAGCAGTGTGGGAAATAGTCATCGTGGTTAAAGAAAAAGAACATCCAACATAAATATGCTTCATATTATCCAAGACAAAAAGCCATGGATAGCAACCGTTGCAATTAGCATGCGGAAAGCCTAGGCTTTGTAGGTAAGAGTGCGTGGGGATGGTAACCATGATGTGACGTGTGCAGCCCATCAGGAAAGCATGGAAGAAAGAAAGGAGAAAAAAGAAGAAGAAAATGAATCAGATATAAAATGCATCTAAAATCCACTTCATCTCATCCAATGCCAGCGACAAAAATTCAGCTACACTATTCCCCTTCTCTTTGCCGAGCATCAAACGGCTCTCCACTGATGTCTCACGAAATCTTTGTGGCGATGTGTCAGATTACAATTGGCACGTGATGACATGATGGCTGCAAATTTATGAGTGGAGATAATCCTGCCCAACTGTGCTTGGGAGCCTTGCAGCTGCGACCCGTTGCTTCCAAGCTACATCGCCGACAAAACTCGCGTGGGATGGGCGCAAGACAAATACTGCACCATGGCGGAGGATGATGTGCTGAGCCGGCTTTGGTCCATTGCCTCTGCGTGCCTGCGCTGGCTGGTGCCGGCGGCTGTACGCGAAAGCCCCGTTTTCATATACGCATCCTTCTTCATTGTTGTCTACTGTGGCGGAGGCATCTTTGTGATGCCATTTCTTTTGGCGGCAAACTTCTTGACTTCCCTGGCACTCATTGCGCAGAGCTTCATCCGCGTTGGCCCTTTGTCGCGGAAGCGGTGGCCTGGCGAAGCATTGGCTGGACTGGCTCTCCGGGCGCAAAAGGTCGTACAGAATGTCATCGCGGGATGGGCGACTGCGGTGCATATATTTCTCATATTTCCTCTCTCCATGTGGTTTGCCTTTGTTGCGGCCAGCTATTTGACGCTCCCAGAGGCTATGAGGAATGCAATTCTGGGTCTTCTAAAGTGGCTCGGTGCCGAAGGAATGAGTGACAAATTGGACTCTACAGAAAAAGTCATAGTCTGGTTGTGGCGTTCTTGTAAAGATGTCTTGTATCAAGCACGTCTTCGAGCCACGGGGGGCATGGGAATGCTCCTCATCCCTCATGCCATGGTTGGCGGCCAACTTTCTCCGGCGCTGTCGGGTTTGATGTGGAAGGCCGTCAGCTCTCCGGGGGCTGATGTGTTGGTCTCTTATGCCAAGCGTATCCGATCTCGCAGCGACCGAATTCTCCGCTGGATTCAGGGCTTCATTGCTGTTGTGGTCCTTACACCAGCCATCTATTTTGGAACTGGCAGCAACGGGACTGCGGCAGTATTCACCCTGGTTAGACTGCAGCTTCAGGTGTTCCTCGCCCCGCTGGGACTCGTGTACACGTTCCTGAACAGGTTTAAGCGAGCGGCCAAAGAATTGGACAGGCAGGAGTATTCAGACAAGCAACACGGCAATGCAACTATATATGACGGACTTTCGGTCGAGTCTGATACAGTTGACAATCCATCTCCTCGCCCGCTGATACGCTTATTGACCATAAACCCTGGGAGTTTTGGCCAGCGCATCGACTGTCGCCTCGATGTTGCAAATCTCGCCTCCCAGAAACTGCCTCCTTATGAGGCTCTCTCCTATGTATGGGGACCGCCTGACTTGGCCAAGGGAATTTCTATCAACTCAAAACCTTTTGCTGTATCAACAGCCTTGTTCAAGGCGCTGCTGAGGCTGCGGAATGCGAGTCAGCCGCGAACGATCTGGATTGACGCCATATGCATGAACCAGGATGATCTTGCAGAACGAAGTGCCCAGGTGCTTCTGATGCAGCGGATATACTCACAGGCTTCAAGAGTTGTGGTTTGGTTGGGCGAGGAGGAACCATGGGGCCTTGGACATCTGATAAAGGCAACAAGTCGTGGCATCGATGCTGAAAAGTGCAGACACTATGGCGCTGTTCGAGTGGTGACAAATCTTCTGCAGAGGCCATGGTGGACAAGAGTGTGGATCACGCAGGAGCTTGTGTTGGCAGGCGAGGTGCAAGTCGGCTGTGGCTCACAGGTCGTTAACTGGGATCGTTTATGCTGGATCATCGACTCATGCTCATCGAATCCTTCTTTCCCACGTAACGAGGTGTACATGGCAGAGTTTAAAGCTTTGCAAGACAACAGAAAACAGAGGCAACCCACAGTCGGAAATGAAACTGGAGCCGCAGGGCAGCGTGCCATCAACGGAAGGGAACCCACCACTCGAGCAACAGACCTTCTCTCCCTCATCTACGACTTTCGCTCCCGCAAGGCTACCGATCCCCACGACAAAATCTTTGCATTTCAAGGGCTCGCGCAGAGAGCTCAGGATTTACCCATAACCTCGGATGGATCCATAGACCTGTCTACTCTTCTAGTACGTCCCGACTATTCCCGTCGGGATGCCCTTTTATCTATCGACTTTGCGCGGCGACACATCCGCCACACCAAGAGCCTCTCGGTCATTGCCCTTGCCGAGTGTGCCCGTCAGGAATACCCCTCCATGCCCGATCCCATGAACGACAACCGTGCCCAGTACATCCCTACCTGGTGCCCTGCTTTCATGCATGTAAAGGTTGTGGAGGCTGGGCTGGATTGGAAACCTCTCTGGACAGGTCTTCCCGAGGACGACGACGGCAAGAGATTCTCTGCGGCGGGTGGGATCGCACTGAATTTGCTACCACCGGACCCCAGTGAATTCCAGTCTCCGAGTGCTCGACTCAGTCTTGATGAAATGGCAACTGTGAATGGATATCCTCATAAGTTGGATGTACAGATCCTACCTGGTGTTGGAGGGACGGTTGTTGAAGTCGGACCGGTAGCTGGTGGATCAATCAACAAGCTTGTCGACGAAACGATGAAGGTTATTGGCAGACAGTCATCGACCATGGTCAGCTCATTTCAAGGGCGCATCTCCTGGGACTCTGTGCTTCCAACTTGGCGTCTCATGGCGAAAAACGCCTTCGGCTCGCGGCAGGCTAAACCAGAGTCGGGACATGATTCGTGCTTTGAAGAACTATTCCAACTGACCGTGACGGCTGGGAGATTCCGTGCCTCCCCCGAAGCGAGCGGACCGCAAGCAAAAGCCGGGGGGGAAGTTTATCTGTCAGCCAGTGAAGCAGCATGCCGCAACAGGTGCTTCTTTGTTACTGATAACGGTTTGTTTGGAATTGGCCCGTCGGAAATTCAGGTTGGCGACGAAGTGCGAGCAGTCCTAGGTCTTCAGGTCCCTGCTATTCTCCGAGACATGGCTCACTGTGAAGAGCGCCGCGAAGGGGGCTGCGAGGGATATAACCCGGACGATTGGTTATACATAGGTCAAGCGTATGTGCATGAGATGATGGTCTGTGATGGTGAGCTTGTGAAAGGGATACAAGAGGGATCTGTAGAGTTGGAAACGCGGGTCTTGACATAAGCCTCATCTGGGTGTTTCCTGGATGATGGTGTACTGATTGGCTTTTTAGCATCAACCTAAGCGCAATCTGAATGGGTCCCCAATCTCAAATTTAACAAATGTCCGGATCAATCTGTGACTTTGGCTCAAGGTTTCTCGCTGTGAAGTTCACAAGTCAAACCCAGCAGTACATTATAAAGTAGGATTCTCAAGTGTCTAGTAGATTTGTATAGTGTCGTCAATTACTGAGAAAATATATTCCCATACCGAAATCTATTAAAAAGAGCCTGTAACAAGCATCTTGACAATGGCCTCGTAGCCACTGCCCGCCGCCAGATACAAGGGCGTTCGACCCTCGCCGTCCTGGCTGTTAATGTCGACTTTGCCTGTGCGTAGCAGCAGCTTCACAACACGAGTGTGCCCAGACTCACAAGCCCAAGACAAAGGCGTCTGCTGGTACTCGAAGTCCTTTGCATCCACGTCCTCTGCTCCAGCATTCAGCAGCCTCTCGACCACATCGTCCTGCCCGCGCGAGGCCGCCCATGACAGAGGAGTTCGGCCCTTGTTATCCCGGGTGCCCATGTCGGCTTTGCCAGTCTCCAGCAGAAGCTGGACAATTTCGTCGCAGCCGTTCTCCGACGCAGACGACAAGGGCGTTTGGCCAGTCTCGGAATCTCTTGTGTTGATGTCGACTTTGCCTGTTTCGAGCAGCAACTTGGCCACGCCCTCGTGACCCGATGCGCAGGCGTAATGGAACGGGGTTTTGTTCTTAAAATCCGCCAAGCCGACATCGATCTTGCCCGTCTCCAATAGCAGCTTGGCCACCTCCTCGTGGCCGTTCTCGCAAGCCCAGGACAGTGGCGTCTGGCCACACTGGAAATCCCGGGTATCAATGTCCAGGTCTTCAACCTCGAGAAGCATTTTGACTACTCCATCGTGGCCGTTTTGCGCAGCGTGTGACAGGGCTGTTCGGCCATAGCTGTTGGTCTTGGTATTGACATTGGCCTTGCCCGAATGTGCAGGCCGCTCGGTGAGGGTCAGCTCGGAGGTTGCTGGTGTCTCGTTAAGAGTCATTTTAGACGATGTAAGAAGAAATAAAATATTAAAAAAACCGACTCGCTCTTTTGTTGTGTTTGTAATGCCTCAGTGCGAATTATATTTCCCTGGGTGGTGAGTCGCGATTATATACTTGGGCGCTACGTGTCATTATCTGCGGCTGGATGCCTCTGAGCGTAATGCCAAGACACACTCAGCCGAGAACAATGTCCCACGTTGTAAAATCCCACGATTTCTTAGCGACATCGGGCCTAGTTCAAGGCAGACTATGTGAGGGAAGCCTATTTCGCGACTGGATCCAATCTGGAGCCAATAGAATGCCGCGACGACGCGGTGAAAGGTGGCCGAGGCGTTATGTTGATGCTGTTGGTGTCTGGAGTAGTGGATTGAGGCTTGACTTGGCTGAAATCGGGTGTCTGTATTGGTCCCTCGCAAGCGAGCTTGGCACTATCATGAACTGGCGCGGAATCATTCCCACTGGTGCTTTGCGCCAAGACACTGCATATTTTGCACAAAACAGCTCATCACCAGATTTAAAAATTGACGTAGGGCTTGTATTTAGAAGTTTTACTATGTAGAACCTATTGACAGTTGACAGGATAGAGAATATTGTAGATACAAGACCATTCAAATTAACTTCGTACCTGATCATAGTCACGTGAAGTGGGGTTATTCAGTGCTTTGTGGGGCGTTCCGGATCTTGCTTCTTCACCCACCGCATCTATTCTCGCTAAACAGCTTTCTGGCCACTTGCACTTTCATTGGTTGTGTCCAATGGATAGTGCAACAAGTGGCACATCTCCAGCCACTTCTGCAGCTGGGGATGAATCGCAAACGGGCGGGATACCAAATAGGACGGCTCGAAAGATATACACAAAGACAAAGACGGGATGTAAGACATGCAAGAGGAGAAAAATCAAGGTCGGTGCCTCTTAATTCTGAAACATTTCTTTTCAAACTTACCCGTTCCAGTGTGATGAGACAAGACCATCGTGCCGGAACTGCATAAAGCACGCCGTCTGTTGCGACTTTGTCGAAGCCTCTGATGCCGCCACGCCTAGGAATGCGAATCCCAGCCCTGAAGCCCCTCTCAGTCTCATTGATTTGGAGCTCCTTCACAACTTCACGTCATCCACTTATTCCACTCTCACCAACGAGCCTGATATTCGAAACCTTTGGAAAAACACCATAATACGCAAAGCTGTTCACTGCGACTATTTAATCCGCACAGTTCTTGCTGTTTCGGCAGCTCATCTGGCACAGCATAAACCTGAGAAGCGCCGGGAGTACATATCCCATGGCATCGTTCACCATAGAATAGCGACCCGTGTCGCAACGCAACTCATGAGCAAACCTCTGATAGAAAATGCCGAAAATCTCTGGATCTTCAGCATATTGACCATGTACTTTGGTAAGAGGATAATCTTGAATGACGTTACTGGCTTTTTGTTAATTGTTGATTGCAAACCAGCACTGGGAAGTTCCAAGAACCCGCGAACATCTCTTCTATTTGGAGAGAACATTTTTCCTGACTGGATCTTTCTTTTGAACGGAGTTAGGCAGCTGTTTATTGAGCTGCGGTCCAATTCATATTCTGGAATTCTTGGACCAGTCATCAATCGAGGCTCAGCTCGTTGGCTTGCCGCCCATGAGCCGCAACATGAGAATGCAGACATTTTGAGTGAACTTTGGGACAAGATCGCCGCAGCAACTATTGACGAGGAGGAGCTGAAGGCTTATGAATTTGCGATTCATGAACTACGCTGCCACCTAAGCTTCGTGCGCTCTGCGGACAGTCAGACTCTGGACATTGTAGATGCTTTTGTTTGGCAATTTAGTGTGGCTGACACTTTTATGCCTCTTTTGAAACAACTGAAGCCGGAAGCAGTGGTAATCTTTGCACACAGTTGCGTGATATTGAATGCTTTGGAGGGCCAGAGGTGGCTACAGGGTTGGGGAACGTTTCTACTGTCAAAGGCGTGGGACATTCTTGATGATGAGCACAGATTGTGGATAGAATGGCCGATAGAGGAGATGGGATGGGTACCCCCTTAGCTTTAGATTGTTCCTGTCTCTAAAAAAAAAGAAAGCGTTCAAGATGCGGAATTTGCTTACTGGCTACACTCTTTTCTGCGACAAGACAAATCTACTCCCTCCCGCTACCTTGAATTCTAGACCAGTTTGCCTTTGGTCTCCGACAAAGAATACGGAGTCTTCAGCTGCAACTAGGAGAGGATACGGTGGTGATACAGTACCGTATGTGCCAACAGGGGCTTCAATAACCATTGTCAAGAGCCCTTCGCCATCAAATGTCCAGCTCAGGTCAATATTTCCCTTGTTCGTAGGTAGGCTACCACTCGCGGACCTTGACCCAAGCGTCAAAGGCGCAACCTCGAATTCGACCCACCCGGGTTTTGCTGACCTGGCACCGAGGACAAAGCTAGATAGTTCGGCCGTGGGTCCAGCCGACCAGCCATGGCAAAGGCTGGTGGCCAGCCCCAGGCCGGGTTTGCCATTCTCATCAAGCGTCTCCCAAAATGCTCCGGTGTAATTGGTGTTCGCTTCATCCGCCATGGGCAGCCAAAGATTCTCAAGTAATTCCAATGCTCCATGGCTGTCGTTGGATGCCATTGCAGCACGCAGGTGGTACGCTGAAGCATAGGGGCTAATGTATGATCGGAACCCTGCGGAAATGACGCCTTTAGAGAAGGCTAAAGGACCGGCGGATTGCATGAGCTGATGGAGGGCGGACAGGATTTTTTTGGTGGAGTGGTTTGGGTTGATGTTCACACCAGCCAGGATGGCGATTGCGTTTGAATCTTGGCTAAAACCACTGGGGATATTTTCGGATAAGTAGTAGGCTTGGAGCTCATCGCTCCAGAGGTGCTCATCAATCGCTAAGCGAAGCTTCTCTAACCTGGTCTGGTATACTGTGACATCAACGCCACCATCAGCCAGAAGGAACTGGCACTCTTGAAGTGCGTAAGCGTACAAGGCGTTGAATTTTGTGACTACGCCACTCTGTGCGGGATCGTAGTAGTTCCAATCTCCACCAAACGAAGCGTCAGAAACATTAAAAAGTCCATTCTCAAGACATTGCGAGTCAGCCCAATCGAGCATTTTCTGGACCCGAGGAGCCCACTTCTGGGCAAACCCGAGGTCGCCTGTGTGCATGTACGTTGCGGCTACGGCAGTGAGAAAGTTGAATGAGTAGCCAATCAGACCCGTCATACTGACATTCAAGGGCTCTGCCAAGGGTGCTTGCTGGATTTTGGCGGTAGGGATGAAAAACCCGGGTGTGGCTTGGTAAGAGCCGAGAAGATCGAGAGAGCCAAGGATGTACTCAAGGCCGTGTGTACTGGCTAGTGCGGCCCTGCCTGCGACATCCAAATCTCCAGTGTAGGCGATACGATCTCTGCGTGAACCATCCACCGCAGTATCCAATGGGTTGGATCCCATGAAGAAATCTGCAAGAAAGGATCGATCTGTAAGGTTGTAGGAAAAGATCTCTTCGCCTTGACTGATCAAAGACAGATTCCGAAACATGGCGCGGTGGCCAAAAGAGGCCCCAAATCCAAACGAACCGGCGAATCGACTCGTCTGGGACATCTTAAGCACCTGAACTCCATCAATCGTCACGCTTATGTCGGTCATGGCCACTTCGGCCTGAACTGCATGCCACTTGTCAAGTGCAAGGGACCTGTTGGTTGCGATGGGAAAAGACGCCAGGACTGCATTCTCGGACGTTGACCCTGCGTGGGCGGTAATAATTCCTTGGGACACATCGCAAGAAATGTAGATGCCCGAGTTGAGGGTGTCGGATAAAACCGTGAAGCCAAAGCCGCCGACGAGAGGCTTTACTTGGAACTGAAGGGTGTAGTACATCAATTGGGCGGAAACTGCGGATCCATGGACCTGCGGTGCTAGACTGTCGACCAATGTACCTTCAGGTGTGACATGGACAAAATCTGGTATGGTGTTTTTGGGGATTTCCGTCATTTGAATGGTTCGCGCGCCAACCGACCAGATGCGGTTCAGGTTTTCGTTTGAGGAGTCGAATTTTCCGGGCAGCTGGGAAACCGGAGTGGTATCAATCGTCGGGTAAACGCCCAAATTCTTCAGAGTGATGATTCCGGGAGAGGATAGATTGAGCTTTTGATACCGGAATGCACCTTGGACAAGGCGGTTTTTGAACTCGCTGGGCGCACTGATGTTGTATCTGTTGACCCTGTAGGTATCCATAGCTGCAGCAAGAGGAATCGGGCCATCAGACTAGGACAAGTTAATACATTCTAGGTGAAACCACGATGGGTTTTGGGTGTTTAGCTTACCATGTAATTGCTGAGAGCAGCTCTTGTCTCGCCGTACGCGATTTCAAAGCTTGAGGTGTCACCTTCGCACCTTGCTACTTCAAAGGCTGGAATGCCTTCAATGCTCTGGTGATAATCCAGAATAATGATTGCGGCGGATCCATTCGTGGCCTCCAAGGTAAGATGCTCGTTGGTAGCCGCGATGAAATTGGATTTGCTCGCATTTGTGTAGCTAGCATCATAGGTAGTTCGATCGGGAAGTGATGTAGGGTAAGCCTGAGGCAGCAGAGTGAGGGCCGCAAAAGCCTGCCACAGAAAATGCATTGTGATGTCAAACAAGAAAATTTGATATAGAATATCTATTGAGAAAGTTGGCGGAAGACCAGTCATTTATGGGTTTAATTTTCGGGATACTTCCCTCATGTCATGACACCTCGGACACCTCGGACACCTAGCTTACCAGGATCAGATGGGTATTCCGCCTAGCGAGCACGTACTACGTGGATTGAGTTCTGGGCCTTGATCCAAGAAATGACATAGTGCTAATGGAGAAAATTGACTAATTTTGGGGTTTGGGGGCAGTGTTGTATAATTGTCATGTTCTTCCGTGCTCGGATTGCGACGCTTTTTTGTTCTCGAGCGGATCTAGCCCGTTTTGGTCGAGAGGTGGTTGACAGCAAATTGCCAGGGGAAGTTCCGCGGGTTCGGAGCGAGGCTCGGAAACTATTTCATTTTGTTGCCAATGTAACTTCTGCCAACCGCGATTGAAAAAAAAAAGAATTCTCGTTTCAAGTGCGAATATTTTCGCAAAAAAGAGGTCATATCGAGACGCAGCTGACTTGTCCCTTGTGTTTCTTTTGTCCGGCTCTATGCGTGACCAATTCGCCCAAAAAGAAATCTCGCAACGCCACTGGTCGGTCAATTTGTAAGATGTCCGAAGGTTAGCTTTTCCATGTTTCTCGTACCTGTCAATTGCTGGGTCCGAGATCCTCGGGCGCTCCGCAAATCAAGCGAAAATCGACATTTTCGTCGAGTCATTTTTTAGCGCCAACGACCCTGGCCCATGTCAAGTAGGTCGGGGGCACTGCAGAGAGTGGAGACGACTGTGCTTCTCGGACGCTATGCGAGCATCGGCTTTCTCGCATCTTTTGAGCGGAGGGAGCGCATTTTGCCTTCGTCGGAACGAATAAAAACCCAACAAATCTATTTGATCTGCCTGATATTTGAATCCATTCCAATCACATACATTCATTGAAGCCTTTTATTGTTACCGTTTTTCTTTTGCGTTTAAACCATTATCGGTCCTTGATTCTGATTCCGACAAGCTTGCCTATAGACTGGTGCTGGCTATGGATTCCCACAGCAATTTGCAGAGGGCTGACTCTTCCACCGTCGACGCCAGCACTTTTACATTCAGCTTATATCATTACACCCCTTCTCTGGTGGCTCCTATTGCGGCTATCGTCATTTTTGCATTATTGACTGGTTACCACGCCTGGTTGATCAAGCGTCACCAGGCCTTGTATTTTATAGCCTTCACTGTCGGCGGTCTTTGTGAGTCTCCCCCATACATGCCGACTCTGTCCCCACAGAATTTCCTAACGTCATTTGTTTAGTCCAGACCCTCGGCTATGCTGGTCGTATTTGGTCTCACTATGATCCTGCAGCTATAGGCGGTTTCGTCATCCAGGCTATGCTGATTCTTGTTGCACCTGCACTCTACGCGGCCTCCATTTACATGATTCTCGCTCGCCTGATCCGTGCTATCAATGCCGAGAAGCTGTCTATTGTCCCCATTCGATGGATGACTAAAATCTTCGTCACGGGCGATATCATCTCGTTCTTCATGCAAGCTGGAGGTGGGGGTATTCAGGCCGCCGGAACACTTGAGTTGTACAACATTGGCGAAAAGATCATCATTGTCGGTCTTTTTGTGCAGATCGTCATCTTTACCTTTTTCATGGTCACCACTGTTACCTTTCACACCAAAGTTGCGAGGGCACCCACTCCCGCGGCTGCCTCCAACGTGGTTTCTTGGAAACGCCACCTTAGTGTCTTGTACACAAGCAGCATCCTCATTTTGGTCCGAAGCGTTTTCCGTGTTGTGGAATACCTCCAAGGTAATGGGGGCTATCTGATCTCCCGCGAAGTATTTCTTTATATGTTTGATGCGGTTCTGATGGCTGGCGTGATGATTATTTTTGCAATTTGGTATATTGGTGACCTTGAGGAGAGTTTCAACGGGAGTCGTCATTCTTTGCAAAGCCATTATGATTCGATTGCTGATCAGAGGAGCAACGATAGCCAACGGCCTGTGGAAATGACACATTTAGTATAATAAAGCGTTTGCATTGCTTTGTAATTCGTTAGATATAGATTTAGGTAAAATTGATCGATCGCACGGTTTTTTTTGACGTCTATCTGATCTGCCGGATTGGAATAGTATTCCCCTGGTCAGCTGTTGAATTAGAGCATTGGACGTTGGCCCAATTCTGCCTTGGGTACACGCCACTTCAGGTGTGTGGCGGAGTCGAGGTCCAGTGATACGAGTTCATATTGAGATATGAAGTTGATAAGCTTATTTGGGTTAAGCTAATGTGCGCCGAGGGAAATCAGCCTATCGGCAGATAGGTTCGAGTGTTAGGGCCAATGCATGGCTTACGCTATTAAGCGGACTGCATGGACAGCCACCAAAGTAATGTATTGATGGCGTTTTTGGGGCTGGCTACTGACTAGGGAGAACAACAGAACCAAATATGTGCGCACCCCGCCTGTCTCCCCTTAATCTGGCACCAAAATGCTGGATAGCAATCGCAATCGACGGTTTATCTTCCGGAGCGGGCAACCTATTTAATTTTCGTCATCTATCCGATGGAGGATCTAATACCCCCCCGCAGGACTATAAGGCAAAGCTGATATGGACATGGGTGGTATGTGCGTGATATTTGAGTAAGGTCGATTGTAGTAGAATGGTCTTCCGGATGCTCTGGTTTACGAAGTAGGCTGCGGTGACTGATGCAGCGAGCAGACGGATGATTCTGTGGATATAATATGAAATATAGTCAATTTGGCTGAAATACGCCCTGTTTTAAAAAGGAAGAACAGGTTTTGCGCTGTATAGCTCCTCTAGATATCCAATCTCGTTTTCTGCCAATTGCACCTCAGTAGCGCCGAGGGCCTGGTCAATTCTTTCCGTAGATTCCAAGCCGCAGATGGGCATACAGCCCTTGGAAATGAGCCATGCCTGGGAGATTTGCGCCATAGAAACCCCCTTTTTGGAAGCCAATTCCTGGACACGATCGACAATGCCCCTCTCAGGTCCTTGGTCGTTGGCTCGGAAGAGCATCTTCAGGAAGGGATCCGTTTGCTCCCGGGAATCTGTGCGATCGGTCCAGGGATGCGCCAGAACACCGGCAGCAAGAGGGGACCAGGGAATCAGGCCCACGCCCGTGGCATTGCAGTATGGGTTCATCTCTCGTTCTTCCTCACGATATAGCAGGTTGTACATTCCTTGCATTGAGATGAACTTGTGCCAGCCATGCTTTTCGGCGACGTTTTGGAGCATTTGGAATTCCCAGGCTGCCATCTGCGGTCGTAGTCATTAGCTCACCATGAACAAAAGAAAAAGAATACTCTGAAAGCTTTTGCAATGCAATGAACTTGAGAACTTACAGAACTTGCACCGATATAGCGAACTTTGCCGCTTTCGATGACATCGTTGAGAGCTTTCATGATTTCTTCTGGAGGAACATCGCGATCCATTCTGTGGATTTGTAGGACATCGATATATGTACCAAGGCGCTCGACACTCCGATCAACTGCATCCAGGATGTGCTTCCGGGAAAGACCGACCAGATTGACACGCGGCCCATCGTTGATGAGAAGAGTTGAAGGATCAATGGGCCCTCTCGTCTCGTCGACGAACTGAAAACACTTGGACATGATGACAAGTTTGGAGCGGGGGATATTGTAATGCCTAATGGCTTCGCCGAGTATCTCTTCGGAGCACCCGTTGGAGTAGGTGTCGGCAACATCCCAGGTGTTGATGCCTTGATCGAAGGCGTATTTGAGGATCGGGAGGGCTTGGTCCTTGTCGAGAAGCCATGGTTGCCAGTTTTTGTCACCGAAACTCATGCAACCAAGGATGATTTGCGAGACCTTCAAGCCGGATTTTCCGAGCCTTTGTATTCGTTAAGCTGGTTGGAATGCATAAGGTGAAAGTCAAAACCACTTACCTGACGTATTTCATTGTTGGCGCCATGATATAGAGTGATAGGTGAATAATAAACTCCTAGAGACAAAGCGCTTGAAATTATCTGAGATATTACGCTGGATTTTATATTTGTCTTCGTCTTCATTGTATCCCAACTCCCATTATGTCCGGAGCCCATTTTCGTCATCGGTCTAGTCAAAGTGAGAAGTGGAGATGGCTTGCTAAAATCCGTACGCTAACGTGTGGGCCCCATAAGCCGCTTGCATTGGCGCTAACCTTGGCCATTTGACAGGCTCGAATACTTGGCATGTGCTATCCGCAACGTGACACGCTAATGTATCTGGATTACGGTGGCGTAAGGATGCTTTGTAAGTGTCAAAAGCCGACATTCCTTCAAACCAGTGATAGCTCAATCTTTCCCCCAAACATGCTCGCAAGCTCTGATTAAAACGTCCGAGTCTCTACTTATCCTTTAATCCCATCATTTTGTCTACAAGGTTCGATATTTTGGACTGCCACAGGAGACCTTTTGTGCCTATCTGACTCAAACACCAACAAGGTTGCATTCTCAAATATGACACCGAGGGTTCTTCTGTTTGGTGGTAATGGGAAGCTCGGCCGTGCTATCACCTCACAGATGCTTGCGAAGAACTGGAGTGTGGTTAGTGCTATTAGGAATGATGCGCAGGGAGAGAGCATCCTTCCACTAGGAGAGGGTTACCAGGGAAAACTGGAAGTTATGACGGTGGACCTAGAGAAGTTGAAGAGCGATGATGCAGCAACCGAGATGCTTGAAAGTGCAAAGGCCAACATTGTTCTGTATGCTGCTGGTGAGTGATCCTTGAACTACCTTGACTGGCTAGGGCTGTGCTAATTAGTTGGCAGGGTCTATGACAAACCCAAATGCCGTCGACCGTGAAGCTTCGAAACGAATAATCAAGGCGGCTACAAATCACCAATCTGTCTCGAAATATCTATTGATATCATTTCCTGCTTCTCGACGAGAGGTGGCGCCATGGTGGTCAGAGAAGGATCGCCGAGATTACATGGCGGAGAAGAGCTTTTATCCCATGATTCAACGAGCAAAGCTTGACGCAGACGAGTATCTCGTCGCCATGGCGCATGCAAGGACCAGTCGTGGTGATACGGGGTTCCAGGCTATTAGCCTGAGACCCAGCTGGCTCTTAGATGGTAAGGGGACAGGAAGGGTACAACTAGGTAAGACAGGATCATTAGGGCAGGTGACACGTGAGGACGTTGCGGCTGTTGCGATCGCTTTGCTGTCTAGAGATGATACACGTGGCTGGTTTGACCTCCTTCAAGGCGAATCAGCCATCGATGAAGCGGTGGACAAGGTGGTCCGGGAGCAGATCAACTGCATAGAAGGGGAAGACCTTGAACGTATTCATGCTTTAAATTCTTGACAGCTATTCTTCATTTCGGATTACGTTCAATTTCAGTAGCCTGGGCTAAGATTCACAATTACGGATTCATGGTTTGTGGCTTTGTTGTTGGCCAGGTTGGTAAGGTGGCCAGAAGAGGTTCTTTAGAGCTGAATATCTGGCTTTCAGTGCCTAATTTCAAGCTTCCCGGCATCATTGATAGCTACCACCAAGAAACATATATCCGTGCTGCCCTTGTGAATCTGCTGCCACAGCCAATATCCTAGTATCCCAACCTTCATAGCATGCATCTGCCCAGCCGCTCTACTGGATTGCACCGTCAGGAATACACTGGAATCCCATATTAGCATCTGAATTTCACTTGCAATAAGGCAACGTACGACAGGAGGGCCAGCAGGATTCCACATATTAGGTTCAAGGTGTTCACCCGGACCACATTTGATTGGTTTGGGTCGAGGTTTTGGAGCGGTTGCCCCGCTGGCTAGCCCCACACCGGCAAGAACCATCGAGATAAAAAGCGGAAGTTTCATTTTGATAGCGAGGCGCTGTTAAACAATAAATCTCAAATCAGCAGGTTGTCGTAATACCGGCTGCGAGTTGTAGTAAAGATGAGCAGCCTATCCGCCCATGAAAGGAGGAGAAAGCAGCCACTTATATATTCCTTCTCGGGACATTTCCACTTACCGTAGTAGATGAAGCGCTAACTCTTTCTTCACACAACATTCCATTATACCTGTCACGAGTTGATGGGTGTGGCCACCGAGCGGCTGACTTTGAGACATTAAATTCCCAGTTTTAAACCTCTGTCGTGTGGCACACCATTGTGCTAATCATTGAATTGGCCACAATCTGAATGCTAAACCTAAAGCATGCTAAGGATGACTTTTATTTTATTTTAATTATATAAAACTTGTGGTTGAGTAGACGAAGCTGTTATGTATGTTTTTAAATCCCTAAGATTTAACGAGAGCATCATGCTAAGCTATGATCTTCACGCAAGGTCTCTTTGGTCTTAATGCCATGCCCATGCAAACCGTACCTAAGAGATTGCATGAATATCTAGGCTGCGCAATACAGAGCTATTCTTTGTTCGAGTGATGATACACAGTCCCATTCTCAATAATAATATACTTTCATTTATCCTAAAGTTGGTCATGCTTTGGCAGGTGATGTCTCACCGAGCTGCGCAACGGTCACACTTCGGCATTATCTTGTTTTGTTGAGACATGTAGCTATTTCGGTATAGTTTTGTCTTACCGAGCTATGTGGTCTAGCTAAGTTAAGGTGATCTGCTCAGCGATAAGGGCGTGATCCCGAGGGGCAGGGTGTCTCTTATGGGGCGTTCTCTATAGTCTGCTTTTGCCACATGCCGCCATCAAGGTAATAGAGTTATCTGGCCGTGGCTCTTCGGTGCACTCCAATAGTCGCCACAGAAGATATCAAGACGTTTTTATGCGCCGGATATGACCCCAATGAGATGGCCATCTCTGATGAATTCTCTTGCAGTCTTGTTGCGCGCTTTGTGATCAAATCAACCTCTCCATAGCTTAAACTGTATAGAGAATCCAAAGTGCAATCGTTACCAACACAGCAGATTGAAAGAAATTGATTGAGACAGCGCTGAAAATGGAACCCGTTTTTGAGTCGAACACTCAACCGCGGTTTTGGTTGCAGCCGTCGATTCGTTGTGCTTCCTTTGTGATTGTTTAGACCTGATATCCACATTATATTTGCTTTTTGCCAGCTGTGCTGGCAAATTTCGGCACAACGTCGTTGCCACCACTCAACCAACCTCCCGTCTGCCAAAGCAAAGTCAAATAGTGGGCTAACATTCGATGTCGCGATGCCGCATTGACGATTTCGGCTAAGCGAGCCTGCCTGTCCATGTCTTCGCGACCGTGCTCTCCCGAATCTCGCCGCTGTATACGGGACCCGTGATGATGAAGTCGCGGGCAAAGGAGCGATGTACGGCCTGTGCACCTCCGATGGCTTGCTGCAGCTCCACAGAAATTGCCGCCGTGCATCCACTGCAATGACACGAAAGCAAGCATACGTATTTTGCGCGTATGTGTTGTCCTGCGCCTCCGCTCTTGGGCCTGGAGCATCCGAGTTTGGAAACTATCTAGAATAAAAAACGGGTGGCTTGATTTCTATATAATCCGTCGTCATTTCTTCAGAAACAAGAAGAATCCCCCAATTCATTCTACATCACCACCACCACCACCACCACTACAACAACTCATTCAACCGCTCAACCCCACCACCAACAAATCACAATGTCTTCCCCCGCCCAGACCGAGCACGGACGGTTTGTTGTCCCTCTGCCTACCGCCACCGGCCTCAACACTCCTGCTGGTAAGTAGCTACAGACTCTAGGTAGCTCTTGGCGGTTCTAGGCTGACAGATTTCCGCAGGCCAGCTCCTCAGGGGCGCCACCGACGCTGAGGGGAAGCAAACCGCCCCTGCCCTGCTTGTCGGCATCAAGCTCGACCTCGAGGCCGAAGTCCACCTGACTGCCCGAGTCAAGGGTGATTTGACTGTCGGACTCTACTAGGAGGATAAGATTGGGTTGATGAGTGATGAATGATGTAAATATGGGGTTTTTGGCCATGGTGGTTGGGACAACGGGTTTCTCTAGGTTGCTGCAAAGCTAGCTCAAGGCATTCCATTTCATTCCTTTTAGTGTACCTCAAGGGGTGCAGCAGATCAAATGACATTCTTCTTCCACACATCTATTGACTGATTATAAGTGTGCATGGATAATTGAGTAATGTTTCTATCTTTCTTCTCAAACCAACTTCACTTTTCAATGAGGCAATGAGCGATGGATTGCTGAGGATGCAATTGCGATGGCCGTTGTCACTGAAAAATACACATGTCAAATAGTCCTTGGCATTCACTCTGCGGATTCTGCGGAAATTATTGAATTTCTTCACCTCTGGAGAGGAAGATTCATTATCTTGTACAACGGTACAATTAATGATCGCGTTTGGGTTGTCTCCAAAAGTCGTGCTGCGAGCCTCGCTCTTATTCACCCCTAGATCCAACCTTGTTTGAATCTGTGACCGAATGGACTTGAACCAATGAGCTTCCCTCAAGTTTCACCCATATATCTTTCGAGACCTTCTCTAATTCATCTCTAGCCCGGAGTCTGCCTCCTAGGGCATCACGAGCGTCATTTGTAAGAACAACCATTGCCGCCAAGGAAGAATCCTTGAGGCCACACCGTGCAATTTCACCTGGTTGAGATGGGTCTTTTTTCCCACGAAAGCCTTTTTGACTGATTATTGTCATTGCCAAGAAGAAAGCCGCGAGCACAAGCTCAGCCACAAGAAATGCAATCCATCCCCAAGCGATACGAACATAGGACTCCATCTGCCAGGTATGTCCGGTGACCTGTTGGGCATAGTGCTCCTTCTCATCGTCTGCACGCACCTTGTTTGAGAGCCAGTTTTTAGTACTGGATCCAAAGGCATTCTTAGTGTGAACCAATGATGTTGATAACAATGTGCCAAGGTTCTCATAGATAGTAAGAAGCCTTCGATTTCGGTCAGTAGAATTTTTTATTGACTGTTCCGAGTAAAGGGTGTAGTAGAGGTTTGGCAGGAAGCCCTCGTCCCGCAAAAAGTTGAACGGTTCCGGACAGAGGCGAGGGTGGTACTTAGTTGCCTCAAAGCCCCGCAGTTTGTTCTCCATGGCACAAGCCATCTCTTCCATAGATGCATAGTCCGTGCTGAATACTTCGTCTTCGGGGACCGAGTGCAGCCCTCTGCTGTCTTGGGCCGAATTTCTGAGATAAAGCGTCTCGTTCCATCGGGACTTTCGCATATTACAGGCTTGAATGGCAGAAAACGGCGCAATAGTGCAGTTCATGTCCAAAAAAGTGCCATTGATCGGCTCAATTGACTTCGCGTACGAGCCTACGTTGCGGGTACTTTCTATGCCCGCACGCACGGCTGTGTCGAAAGACTGCACGCACAAATGAAACAGAACTTCAATAGCTTCATGACGGACACCGCGACTCGCATCTATCACATTTTTAAGTTCACCTAGATCTGATTTGTTTTTCCGATCAATTCCTGGTATTAGGGGAGACGCAAACAGCACAAAAAACGACAGTACTCTTGTTGCAAGTAGATCTTTTGCATCCGCGAACCCGAAAGTCTTATTCCCAGGCAGTGATTCGGACAATACCGCAAGTGGCGTTTGGTGAATTAAATAATAGCCTCCCGAGAGAGATGCATTCCATGTCTTTTGTCCTGGAATCAGGTGTGGCATTTCTAGACCAAGGATAGAAATCGGTTCCTTAGCGCCGAAGTCCTTGAGCTCTTCCACTATAACATGGGAGGATATGTTTGCTGTTTTCACGCAAATGCCAAGGGACTGGTACCTGTTAAACGTACAATTGCCCGTAGAGCAAAATGCCCCCATCGGAGATATGCGCTTTCCCGTAAAGGTCCCAGGGTCCGCCGCTAGAGCTTGGTTCACGGCCCTCGTGAATACGTCATGAAGGTTATCGGCAGTTCGTAGGGTTCTCAGAGACCACGTTAACGCTTTACCCGGGACAATGACTTCGCGCGTTTGGTATTTTATCGCAAGTTGCGTGATTGGGGAAGTCAATGTGCTTATTATCATCAGAAATGCTCCAATGGTAACAAAGTGCCTATGGTGGACTCTCCATAGGAGCATCATAGGGCCCCACAACCCCCCAGTTGCTTGGCAAAAAGTGTGAAAATCGTGTAATGGCCGCTCCGTGAGAAACCAGGCCCACTTTGCTTCGCTGATGGCTGCTGAAACAGGCAACATGAAGCCGGCCTGCGCCAGAGTAGTGAAAAAAGCGAGAAAGGTATTCAGAGTGGTCTTCAGCGGCCAATTTGGCAAGCTGCGCTGATTATAGGTGGCTAGTATGGCAACAATAACTGTATGCGGTGAGACTTTTGCTCACGGTACCAGAGCGGAGTTGAGCTGTACTTGGCGACTTACCAATAAATGCTGCGAAGCTAGCAGCAAGAGACGCCAATTCAAGCGCCCATAGCTCCCACAGCGATTTGTAGCCGGGAGGTGGAGAACCTGAAAGGGAACTACCATCCACCCCCACATCCTGCGCCAGTGGTGAGACCGCCGGGTTGGAGGGACATGAAAAATGCTCAGAAGCATTCAACCGGTAGGGACTTGAGATGCTTGGAGGAGAGGGCTCATCGGATATTTGCCCACTGCCATCGATGTTAGAGCTGGTAAAGGACCTATCAGGGCCTGTGGTGGGGGCTGAGCATGTGGATGGGTCATTTTGATTGTCATCCATCTTGATAAGAAGATGAAAGAAAAGTTTATGATCGCTTAGCTGTAAGTAGAAAACAGAGGCTTGAACAGCTCTGGAATAAAAACGTCAATAGATGGAAAAAGTCTTTTGGAAAAACCCAGCTTCGAATGCTTCTTATAATTTGAACGCGAAGGAGAATACCCTATCCATCTCATAACGCTTTGGCTTAGGCAAAGATGTGCCGGATGCCTTAAGGGTATTTGGCCAATGGGGCATTGCCATTCTGGCACACACTGGTGCAAGGGGTGTATAGTGACATACTGCCGCTTAGCAGCGTTGGCCATTTTGTCTCATACTCAGAATTATCCAGAGAGCTGCCACTAGCAAAAAGTCATATTGCGAAAAATAGTCTAAGGTCTAGGTTGCCGTGAATTAATCCCAAAACTGCTCATAAACAGACACCAGCGTTCTGTAGCCCTTGAGTCTTTTGAGTCGTCACATACACACTAAGTGAGAAGCTTTGGGCGCCGTGCAGAACTGTCTCAAGATTTCGCCGATCTGTCTTACCTACTCATTCTCCCTGCATCCTAGAGGCTCGTCCTCCCCACAGGAATGATATCGGCCAAGTCTCATACTTTGGCCTGAATTCCCAGTACCCTTCCCTCCCCCAGAGCCAGTGTTTGACTTGATCACAGATCCCCCCCCTATTTTTGGTACAATGTAATCTGTTTTACGGACCAACGACGCCCTAAATGAGACTATTCTCGGAAGTTCAGGGCTGCAGATATCGAATGTTATCATCAGCTCGGATTTTATGATTGTTAGTTACAGACCGACTAGTCTTGGCGTTTACCTGAACATATTATTATTAGTAACTTTGTCCAAGATGGCCCAAGTAAACACATAAGCTTTACACAGTACGGTCAAACAGCTGGTCAGAAATGCCCTATTGAATTTTGAACCCCAGGCATCCCCAATAGCCTCACAAAATGCAGTGGAGATAACCTTCTAGAAAAGACCTTGAATGTGACCACCAAGATAAAATGCCTGTCAAGACCAGCCTAGGCTCTTTCCCTCATATATCCTTTGTTTCTTTTGCTGTGTAATAGGGACTTTGGGGCCAAATAATGAAAGACAAACCCTACTATTTACATTACCGAGACGTTTGAAAGATACCAGAGCCACAAAATTCAACATTGTCTAGGACTACAATGTGTACCCAAACTCCAGCTAGCTAAGTTCGCTTTTATGCGGGTTATCTTTCCCAGCCAATCAAGATATAGAGGAATTTGCGCGTAGTTTAAGATAGAGATATGAAATCAGTTGCAACAATATTGATATCGAAGCTTGAAAAAGGATAGCTCTGGTAGATTCTCTACAATCTGTTAAAAAGCCCGTCCTCGGGGCCCAGTAGCATATATATTTACACATATTAGCTCTCTTAAGCTTTAGTTTACCTTGCCTGTAAAACAGGACTATTGACATTAACACTACAAACTAATATAGTGGGTAGATGTAGAAGTATGATTATAAAATAAAAGTTCATATAGAATAATCACCGCCTCACCATTTGGATTTGGTCAAGGCCAAACCACCACACTGGCCTCCAAAGCGGACGCGCGCATCTTTTCCTACGCAATCATGTGGCTGCATTCGGCATCTATAATTGGCCGAACGCTGATGGCCTGATGATATGATTGTTCGTTGGTGGCGTGATTAACCGTTTGTTCTCCCAAAGTCGTTAGCCCTAGTGCCCCATGGGACCATTTACCGGGGTGTTATTGTTCCGTCTGACAGATAAGCGTGTCAATGAATCTTGGGGCTTTTATATTTATGTTGATTTCCTTTCGAAGCCGCATCCTATTTTGCAAATTAACACTAAGTTGTACACCTATTTCGCCGCGGCATCGTGATGGATTCACATCAACAACCCTCTACATTAATTTTGCCCGACGGTCGGATTATTTCTTATACCACGTACGGAATATCTCTTAGCAGCTCATTACATCCGCCAATCATCTACTTTCATGGCTTCCCTTCATCTCGAATTGAGGGTGGGCTATGGCACCAGGAGGCGGAAAAGCTTGGCTTACATTTAATTTCAGTTGATCGTCCGGGGATGGGTTACTCTACTTTTCACAAATCTCGAACACTGCTTGACTGGTCCAACGATATAATTGCCCTGGTAGATCATCTTCAAATCCGTGAATTCGGTTTGCTGGGTCTTTCAGGCGGCGGTCCTTATGTACTAGCATGCTTAGCCGCATTGCCGAGAGAAAGACTCAAAGCCGGGGCAGTTGCATGTGGAGTGTATCCTTTGAGTCTGGGAGCTAGCCGTATGTTGTTTGCTAGCTGGTCATTGCTGAAAGGTGCGCAGTGGGCACCTCGACTTATTGAAGCTTTGATAGACTGGCAAGTGGGGATCGCTGCTCGAGATCTGGCTAATCCTGATCGATTCAATAAAGTCTTGACAAAGCAGTTGCAGGGAGAGGGTTTGCCCGATGTTGATAAAGTCTACATCAGCAAAATGATGGAAGATCCAATCACCTCTTACAATTTTATTCAGGCAGTTCGGGAAAGTCTTAGGCAGTCATCAAAAGGAGCTACTTACGAGGCGAGGATCCTGGGTGGAGATTGGAGGTCCATACTAACTAAAGTGGATGGAAGCCGACTCATTATGTGGCATGGCAGGCTGGATGCAAATGTTCCTGTCGAGATGGCCGATAAGGCAGCGGAAATTATACAACCATTGATATATAGGCGTTTGGAGACTGAAGGTCATTCAAGTCTTGGCTTTGGCTGTCAGACGGACATTTTAATGAGTCTAATTTCTGAGATGAGATGAAAAAGTAGTTTATTTAGTGGCTTGTAGAAATCTCACCGTGCTTCTGGTCGATCGGACTCTGTGCCAACATGTGGTGATGGATTGACTTGAGTCTCCTCGCCATGGACCAACGCTCTACACGTGAACCCTCGCGTGCTTCATTTCCCCCGGAGTAATATTTTGCCGACATTCCACTCGATAAAAAGTAAAAAAGACAGAAAGGGGGAGAAGAGCAAGCAGAGTTATTGAGGTGTCGCATGAAGTTAAAACCGCGCACGCTGTCGAACTCCATGCTATCTACTTTATTGCGAAGCCTGTATCCGTTGAAATGGAGTAGACATGCGGATGCCCAAGGCGGGTATGAGTGGGCTTGGAAAGATGGTGAAGAATCAAAGCGTATCAGCGATGAGCTGAGATGATTGGTCCTTGCTTGCGCCTGGCCGGAATGGCAACAAAGACGTGGAGTCACTTCGGCTTGGGCGAGCGACCTTAAACCATTCAGCCTTTAGAGATAAATTTAAAGCTGGAATTTGCCGGTGAGCTAACAAGTCGGTGGGATGCGCCCCTCAGCCCTGCTATTTTAGCTCCATTAGGGTATAGTGCTAGCCCCTTTCAAGTCGTGAAAATGACTACCGTAGCGTGGAGCGCCATTGAGAGCGTCAGCCAACCCTGGGGCTTTTTTCAGCCCTGCCACCGCCATACCAGGCAGCTGGGACGCCACGGCTCGCCTCGGGGACCCGTTTTGCGAATGGGAGTCGCGATTCCCAAGACTAGTGCGCCTCGCATGAGCATCTAGCATCTTGGCATTCATTCGCAACACAGACCTCAAGGTCTAGACCGGCGTGGCGCTGAGACCGGCGGGCTCCCTCTTGTGATGGTTGAATCTTGCTAAATGGTTATTTGACCGCTCTATTCCTCTCTCAATCAGACGGGCGACTTGCACCCTTTGACTTGCCGGGCCTTTTCATTTTTATCAACGCATTCACAATGCGGCTCCATTCGGCCGTTTTGCTCTCGTCATGGCTCTTGGTCTGCGCATCGGCCGCAGTCGACCTCGAGGCGGATGTGTGCAAGCCTCTTAAGGGAGTCATCGGGTGCACAGGCACAATGGTAGTCCCCCAAGGCTCCAAGCCAAAATATTGTCAGTCGTTTCCCGATTAAAATCTTGCCCACTCCAACGGTAGCGGCATCATGGATCGCTGTCGCTCACCAGTCCACAGGTAATCGAAATGGGCAATCCGTCGTTTGTGGAGTCGAAATCCTCAAAGCGGATGTCAACATTTGCACAAACATCAAATCGGCTATGCCGGGGGATCCGGGGAATACATTCGTCAATGCCGCAAGGCCATTGTGCGGGTGCGTTTCACCTGGCGCGAGAATGGCTGACGTCCCCGCATTCAACCCGGTCTATACGTACGGCCCTATTTCACGGGAAGCGATCGATTACATAAACGCAGCCAAGACCGTTGACTCGGTAGGACTAAAACTTGAAGATACTCTCTACCGGATCGCTTGGCTGAACAATCACAGTGCATTGTCGACGGCAGACTTTTGATCGATAGCGGAAGGGCAAAGGCTGTGCAGGATGAACTGACACCGGAAGATGACTGGGTCATAACCCAAGGTGCTGATGTAGGTCTGCCATTGCGCATGAAGGTCTTGTGCGAAACTGACCCTTTTGCCCTTTTTTTCAGATCACTGTGGATTCCTACCAAAAGCTCATGGTTGCTGCCGCTGCCTGTTATTCATCATTGGGATGTGACGCAAAGAAGCTTCGGGAGTGGTATACTAATTACCTCAACGCATCCCCTGGTTTGAAAGACGGGGAGCTTGTCCGAATGCTCAGGGGCTGGCTGAGCCTTTACGTCACTATATCGCATCAGATTACAGACGTTGCTAAGGCATCAAGCACGGTGCAAGACGGCCTCAAGAAGGCATCCAGTGGGGTCGCGACTACCAAGGCATCTATTTGCACTGGTACCAACTGCAATGGGTCCATTGCCCAATCTTGGCTTACAAAGGGTAAGCCGTCCCTGCCATTGATATTATCGCACACGCTCACGCATCACAGTGTCTCAAACCCTTGCCACAGTCCAAAGCGCGCAAGACATTGCATCGGGGGCTACCAGTGCTACCAATGCTCTTTCAAAGATGATCGGCAAGACCGTCTCGGTCATTACATCTGCACAGAATGTACCTGCTGATAGCTATATGGCCAACATGTTCGCCACCAATGCGATTACCAGGATGAGAGACGTTGTTCAAGGACTTCAGACGGATGCGCTTCTGCGCACCGTTGGGGGTGAGCTAAAGACAGATGTTGGTCCGATCATCGACCTCATCAAGAAGCTGAGCAAGGTGAAGACGGCCCAATCCCAGCTCAACGAGGTTCTGGCCCCGGATTGGATGAAGCGAACGGACCTCTTCACAACGGAAGCTTCCAAGAAGGTGCGCGACGGGTTCATCAAGATTCAAGGCACCATGAAGACGGAACTCAGCGCGCCCTTGGCCACGCTTGCCGCCGCTCTGCAGAGCCTGGATAATAGTTTGAACCAATTTCCCCTCCGCACGCAGACCCTGCAGGTGGTGTCCGGAGCAGCCTCATACAGGCGATGGAACATCAACGCGTACCGAGTGCCTTGCGCTTCAAAGGCCACCAAAACCTACACACACAGCGGGTTTTCCGCATCCATGGAGTATACGAAGATTCAGGAGTGCCAATTCGGACCCGCGTGGTATTACTTGCCTTCGCATCACATTCCTTACATCAAGTGGCGATTCTACACCTAATGTCAAGAGCTGGACTGGGGCAAACGGGATAATCTTTTGACAATATTGTTGCCCATAAATATATAGAGAAATAATGGATTTACCAAGTAGCACATTCTGAGCATGCCAATGCATCTTGCGAAAAGAGAATGGTTTAAACCTCTGAAGCATTGCCGCCCAGTTCATTCATGATGGGCAAACTGTATTGGTAGTTGGCAAGTGGGTGGAAGGTCCTGATTCTCGTAAAATTTCCCATGCCAATGCCCCTGGTCGTTGAGTGGACTCCTGCAGCGGTTCCGTGGTTACAAGGTTCTCCCGGGCGGATTCTCTCACCGTGAGAAGCTGCGCGTCCACTTTTTTTCTCCCGGTGAGAAGCTAGACCCCTTGCATAGGCACACCAACAGGGTTTGAATAGCAACACTACATCCTCAAAGGAACAACGAGAGTATGAACTCGGTAAAAAGTCCGCGTCATTGAGCCGTTACCGGAGAGTAGCTTTCTCAGCCCAAGGAAGGTCCGAAGCCCTAGGTTGAAGAATGCTAACTTCTGAACCGCTAAGCAACACAACTTTCCACGTGCAGGGAGGGGCGCTGCCTGTCGATTTTGGGTTGTTTTTTCGTCATTCAGATCCAAGCGATTATATTGGCGGCATGGAAAATGGATGCGAGCACTTTTAGTAATGGTACGAGACTTATGCTGGTATTTTTCGAATTGGGCTGCTTGCCGGTCTCGGCGATCTTGGGTCAATGTCCAGGGTACGCTGTGCCGCAGGCTAGGCACTTGGTGCAGTGTGATCGTCCAGAAAGACAAGACACAACGGTCCTGGGCAAACTCACTCATCTCAAATTAGCGGAAGCATCATGATATGACAGAGATGTTTCCGAAGCAGTTCCGTTTATCAATCTGATTATCGGTGGTGGATGCACGGTGGTGGGTACAAATAAGGCAGCTCGACTATTTTTGTACCATCACTCATCGCACGGTAACCCTGTCCATTGGTCAAAATGTCTCAATGAGCCGATGGATCATTTAAAAGACACCAATGACATCCGTGAACTTGATGAAGCTTAACCTGCAAAGAATTGGACACCCAAGCTAGTGCCAGGGTTCATATGAAGCGAAGATGATCCACCGACTCGAATGACTGGTCCAATTCTTACGCGTATCTCATGAGCTAAAAGCTCGACGGGGAACACAGGCTCTTCTTCGCATAATTATCTTATCAAATCCCCGCAGTCAACGCCAATCTCTGCATATAAACGACTGCCTGCCATCCATCCATCTAGGCACACGCAATTTGCCCTGCAACTTGTGAACATTGCAGGGCGCTAATTTATTTTTTTAATCATGGTTTCTAATGTTCTCGAGCCCTCGTCTACTGTAACAGTAGATGCGGGTGATTCGCCTACGCCCTCAAAACCGGATGACAAGACTTTTCCAGACGTCGAGCGCACCTCGGTCCAAGAATCGAGTGAACCCCGAGATTTTCCCTTGTCTTGGAAGCTTACTGCTCTTGCAAGCGGCGTACTCCTTTCTGTTGGTTCATCTTTTTCGGAAAACACACTTGGACCCCTCAAGTCAACATTAAAGAAGGAGCTCGAGATCAACAATTCTCAGGTGAGCGATGCAACGCTATATCCGCTACGGGAATGGAAATGGCTAAATTCTGCCTCGCCTAGTATGGAGCTATTTCAGCAGCAACGTCGCTGGTAAACACAATCTTGCCGATCATAGGTGGATACGGGTTGGATTATTATGGTGTTGAATGGTAAACATCGGCAAGAATCCAGACAACCATGTCCAAGACTGACAATTATTCGGGACAACAGGGGCTCGCTGGCTTGTTCTATAGCTGTCCTTATCGGCGCAGTCGTTTCAGCCTCAGGCTCAAACCAAGATACTTTTGGTCTCGTCATGGCTGGTCGAATCATCATGGGATTCGGCAGCACTATTATCGAATCTTGCACATCAAAGGTTAGTACTAACACAAGAAGAACTCTTGTGCTGTCTAAACTGATGAATTGCCATTCTAGATCCTAGCCCATTGGTTTCAGCACCGGGGATTGGGAATGGTGTATGGCGTAGATTTGTCTTTCGGTAAGACCTAGGGGCGCAATGGAAGCTACAACTGGGATCGATCGACTAACGGTGTCATAATCGCTAGGAAAGCTAATTGTGCTTCTGGCCAAGGCCACGGCCGTGCCCATGCGAGATGCTTCCTCCTTTTGGGGATGGGCACTGTGGATCCCTGCCATTGTCTGCTTTGTAAACCTGCTGCAGAACATCTTTTACATCTGGTGGGCGCGGTCAAGGCCTGAATGGGCTCAAATGCCCACCGGGAGACAATTGGCCCGCGAACGAAACCAGCGCGAGGGCGCAAAAGTAGCAAACAACGAGTCATCAACTACTACTGGCGACCGGAAGCTTAGCCTTCCTGATTGGAAGATTCTCTTGCGCATGCCTCGGTTCTTTTGGCTGGTGGTTTTCACTCAAATTCTTCAGGCTGGTGTTGTCGGAAGCTGGAACGGGCTAAACGCTGACGTTATTCGCGTCACCCGAGGCTCCACTGACCAGATTGCTGGCTCCACCTCGGCCGTTCAGCAGGTCATCCCCGTCATCTGCGCGCCTCTCATCGGCGGCATTTTCGATTTCTTTGGGTACAGAATGCTATTTGTCAGTGTTACTTCCTCCATCTGGATCCTCGTCTACTGCCTGATTGGGTTCAGCCACGTCAACGCCTTGGGTGTCATGGTCATTGCATCCCTGGCATCTGCCATGAACGCTCTGCCTTTCTTGGCTTCCATCCCGCTGATGGTGCCCAGCCAAGTTGAGCTCGGACTAGCTCTGGGTATTTGGAAGGCCTTCAATAATTGCGGTAGTGTAATCGTGGACATGATTGCGGGTAGACTGCAGGACATGACTCCCGGCGGGACGTATGAACGCGTTGTCGCCTTCTTTGTGGCTTGGAAGGGCCTGGAATTTTGCTTGGGTCTATTTTACGGTGTACTCGATCGAAGTTATGTTGATGCCTCGCTGTTTATGCAGAGTATTTGTGTTGACATGCTGGACGCAGATATCTTGGAGGCATTCTGTCCATCAGCGAAAAACAGCGACTGTTACTTGAAAAGCAAGGGAAAATGCCAAAGATTATCGGACACAAGCCATCAAAGGCCGCCACCATATCCGGCCTTTCTCTATTGTTCAGTCTCGTTGTTATTGCCTGGGTTCTATTCATCAAGTACTCCATTTAGATTTGGGTAATGTACCAGCCCTTGGAATTTTATCATTTATGTAATCGATAGCTATTACATAATTTCAGACCGAATCAAGCTATATTTCCTTGGAAAAGATAAACCACTCATCGTTATTTGATGTGACCTGTCTGGATTAACTCCAAATCATTCATAATGGTAACAGTTTGATTACACTAACGTGTTATTTTACCATTGATGAAATTTTGGTTCACTGCGTTTCAAATTGAACAATGGATTTTAGGCGGACGCGGTCCATTTAGTATTTCCATGAATTACAAAATGACACAACATCCCTTACCCCCTCCACTAGCACCACCTACATCGCCACCACCACCATCCCCCTCGAAAAGCACCGGTTCATACAACATGATGGAGAGGATGATATTATGCAGTCGGAATTTAGTTGATTTAATGCCTACTATCAAGATAAGCCTTATCATTCGATAATTTATATTCTAAGTAGAGAAGGTTTACCCACAGTAATAAAAATGTAGTTTATTTTCCTTCTTTGAGTGTGGAAGATATAGAGGAAAGTTTGACCAGGAAACATAATTCTTTTATAATAGTCTCATTTGTTGGGCAAAGATTAGGTTTCAAACATCAAGGGAAACATTGTACCATTACGCATCCACAACGTCACATGCATTTTCAGATATGCCACAAATCTTGGTCAATCCACCAATTACACATTTGGTAGTTGGTTAGTGCTTACTGCACAGCCCCAGATCGTCCAAGATGCAGACTTCAAGTTCCACAGAACAGGGCATATCTTGTCAGCAGTATTCAGCAGGCATCCGGCCTCGTGCCCCATTATGCATACGATCAACCATATCCCGCAGGTTGCCACATGGACGCGTTTAAACGCGTCATCGGAGGTACGAGTGAGGCTCATTTGATTGATGCGTAGGCCATGCCATCCATCTGATGACCGACCGATTATTGCTGCCAACGGCTCGTTGCATCCTTAGGCAAGATTTCACGAGGAGGTTGCAAATCAGGCAAAGCCGGTCAGGCAAGCTAGTCCATAAGACACTGTATGAGCCATTGAGGACTCGCCACCCAATCACACAGCTATCATTTCACTGCGATTGGGTCAGGTCCTGAAGTGGTAAAATTGCCACCAATACATCAGTATGTTTCGTCATGAGTCGACTTTTGATATGTAGATACTGGTTTTGTCTCATTTACTTTCCTTCCCACTGATTCTAAAGACGATTAGTCTTCATGCACCGGGATAAGAACTTGGGGTCTGGCTCAGTGTTTGAAAGAAAAAATGGCAGAGACGAAGCAGCCCCAAAATATGTTGAATTATTAGCATTCAATATTTGTTGCCATAAAGGTCACCAGCCCTTCACTGTGTTCTAACAATCCCAGGATGTTCTGCGTCACTGGGATGTCACTAATGCGATCACGGTAATTTTTGAAACTCTTGACATGTACGAAATAAGCCATCTCGTAATTCGTTACAGATTGCCCTCTTCTCCAAATTTGCCATTCCTTTATTCAATCTAGGCATTTTTCCTTTGCACACCCTGCGTCAATACTCTCAAAGCTTTGCATACTCGTCGCAAATTTCTACCAGTCTCTCAAAAGTGCCTGGCTCCGTGGCTGCATGCCCAGCTCCACCAATAAAGTCCAGCCTGGAGTGCGGCATGGCCTTGTGCAGCGCCCACGCGTACCGCGGTGGACAGACCATGTCCAGTCTCCCCTGGACAATGCTCGTCGGAATGTGGTTAATCTTATGAGCGTTCTTGACGAGCTGGTCCTCTTCAAGGAAGCAATCATGCACAAAGTAGTGCGCTTCGATGAGCGCGTGAGGCAGCGACCACCTCTCATCATCAAGTTTTGCGAGAAACTCCGGCCCCGGGTTCACAAGGCTCATGTGAAGCTCCTTTGCGTTCCATCTCTTCGCAGCCTCAAACCTCGTGGCTGGATCCTCGGACTGCATGCGCTTGTAGTACGACAGCTCCGGCTGCTTACGCTCCTCGGGCGTGAGCAAGTCATAAAAGGCTTCCTGCACCTCGGGGAAGAATTCCGTCGACACCGTGTATCCCCATTCAATCTCTGCCTTGTTGCACAGAAAGATACCGCGCAGAACCAACGAGCCCACCATGTCGGGATGAGCCTGCGCATACGAGAGAGCCAGTGTGGAGCCCCACGAGCCCCCAAATACCACGGACCACTTGCTAATGTTCAGATGCTCGCGCAGCCGTTCGATATCAGCAACGAGATGATCCGTGGTGTTTTCACGGATGTCAGCCCACGGGGTGGATTTTCCGGCTCCACGCTGGTCCACCAGTACCACCATATAGACCTTCGGATCGAAAAAGGCAGTATTAGCTTTCGAGGTGCCGCCTCCAGGTCCGCCGTGGAGGAAAATCACTGCCGAATGTCAGTGCGACTGTGGTGGTCATGATTGCCAACCCCAAATACCTGGTTTGCCATCTGGCTTTCCATACTGCTCGAAATGAAGCACATGGATATCGCCTACGGGTAGCTTGCCGGTGTTGAACGGGTCGGCATGGGTGTAACCTTTGTCACTGGCCATTGTGGATGATGCTGCGGTATTGCGTGTTTTTGTGATCTGATGGTTTGACACGTTTAGCCCTTCTTTCCAGAGTCAAAGGAATTAGAGTATCGCACTTTTTGTTTGAGGGCTATCTGGGATAGATTGTAAAAGTACTCAACAAGCCGGCGCTAACTTTTGGGGAAGATGCATCAATCTGGCGATGGACGATGGTGCAAAAGTCATGAGGTTCGCATCTGGCCCCGCTTTTGAAGGAGGGGAAGGCATCATGCAACAATCTCACCTATCATAGCCCTGTGCTGATGTTGAAAATCAGGCTGCCGGTCAGGTGCCACAAAATACGTATTCTTTTTTTAATGGTCAAGCAAAGGCAATTTTAAAGAGCATATTCGCTCGGCTTGATCCACGTTCTAGTGTTTGGCAAAGCTGTTTCTCAAACGGGACGCCGCTGGCGATTCCGGTCAAAAAAAGAGTGGATTTGCTACCCTACATGATTACATACTGATTGCCACGACACGCAACGCAATGACTACAATATTCCATCAATATCGTCATCTTGATAGAAAATAGTTTTGATTAGTTTTGCTTACTTAGATATATATTGCTAACTTTGAGGACTTAAAAAAAAGTCTCATCTTTCCTTGTTTATTTATCAGAATTAGGTTAACAACATAATCGGAACGCTCCATAACACCATGCAACCTGCTTGTAGGATATCACACTCATGAAGGATTTATTTCGTTTTTCATTTTCATTTTTCATCTAGCTAGACTGGCAAACCGGCCAATTCGAGTTAGCCGTCATGGACATGGAGTTCACTAGCGTTAAGAGTCCTAAACAAAGTTTTTCTATCCCTGATGTGCACATGCCTTATCGGCGCGCCATTTGTAGTGGAGATCCCAAGTTGTACGGATACGTCATTATACCCCGCTGCAATCTTACGAATCGTCTATCAGGTGGGCTTTGGTAGATAAGAAAAAGCCTCCATGCAGCTACATATTGGCCATTTCTCCCTCACTGTGACCACCCAATCATCCCCTCGCGCCAATCAAAATGCGCCTGTCCCTGATCTTTGGTTGCTTCGTTACGGCGTTGACATGCGTAGATGCGCATCAAAAAAAGCTTATCATAGACACTGATCTGTTCAGTGATGTTGAGTGAGTCTGGAAATAAAATACCTTCGCTCTGTTCTAACCCCAGCTAGTGATGCTGGAGCGCTGTTACTGGCCCTCACCCACAAAGATGCAGATGTTTTAGGAGTCAACATTAATTATCCATCTTTGTACGGTGGACTGGCGGCGTCTACCCTGCTAGGATATTATAATCACTCAAATGTGCCCGTCGGAGTGAAACGGCCAATTGTCAACGACACCTATTTTGATGACTACACTTTTGAGAACGGGGAGTACGTCAGCAAGGTGTCCTACCACTGGCGCGATAATTCATCGCTACCATGGGCGGATGCTAGCAGCACATGGGATCCTGTGGATCTCTACCGAAAGCTTCTGTCAGAACAAAAGAACCAGAGTGTGACTATTGCAAGCATTGGGTTTTTCGACAATGTAGGTGGCTGATCAAAGTAAAAAGTGACATTTACTAATTGCCATTTGAAAGCTTTCGGGGCTTCTATCCTCATCTGCAGATGCTCACTCGCCGCTCTCAGGTCCTGAGTTGATCCTGGCCAAGGTGCGAGAGCTCGTTGTAATGGGAGGAGCGTATCCTTATGGCCGAGAGTACAATTTCTTTGGCTACAACGCCACCTCGACAGCCCACGTCGTCAACAACTGGCCTGGATTGGTCACGTTTTCTGGCGATGAAGTCGGCCATTACGTTATGTCTGGCGCAGAGTTGACGAACAAAGGGCCCAAAGGTGACCCAGTCCGTGCTGCCTATTTATGGTACAAGTATGATCCACTTCCTCCATCGGATTTGATCTTTTCTGACAAGACATCTAGCGGATACGATAAGCCAAGGAACTCTTGGGATCCGCTGACAGTTTTGTACGCCATTGAAGGACTAGGAAAAGTCTTCCAGTTTGGGGAGCAGAAGGGACACAACTATGTTAGCCCCAATGGCTCTAATGAATGGAAGTTGGACTGGGATGGCCCACCCCAACGCTACTTGAAACTAGCAGTCACAAATGAGACCGCTGGAGAGATTCTGGATGAGTTATATCTCAAAGGAGCCGAAAAGGCTAGCCATTATTAAACTTAGAAATTGGCCAAGGTATGAGATGAAAGAGGGATAATGAAAGCTGTGACTCAAAGCTATTGAAAAATTTCTAAGCGGCTGTGAAGTGATTACATGTTGAAACCGTGATGTATTGAACCTTTTTTTAATCGAAGGATACCCTATAAAGCTGTTAATAAAGCTCTTGGAGTTTGCTTGGTGTCAGAACCAACCTCTTGAATGCAAGTGGCCAGCAATGTCCCGTCTTTGGAGAATATCTTGCTAGTAGCGAGACCTCTTCCGTCCCCCGACCAAGGACTTTGGACCTCTAGCAGCATCCAGCAGTCAGCTTGGATCTCTAAAGGGGCGTGAAAAAAGATGGTATGGTCGAGAGAGGAAATCATGCCGACTGCGGTTCCATCCAACGGCGACACACTGGCGTTGGAAGACAGGGCTTCGGGAAATTTCCAGAGGTTTTGCACTACTGGAACAGCGGATATGAAATTCCAATCAGAAATAAAAGCCAGGATGATCTGGTGGGTATTATGATTGTGGGCCTGCACAAGCTTGCTTGGGGCACGCACCCATAATCGTAAGCGTTTGTCGTGCGGGGCGTCAGTGCGCTGCTCAATTCCAATAGGCATGACCTGAGGAGCATACGGAGACTGTGTTTCAAACCCGCAAATATTCTCCAGGGGTGGCTCGATTCCGAGTGGCATTGGGGGCGCGTGATGCACCGGCCGTTGTCCCCCAGACCCGTGTCGCATGAACGACATGGTGCTTGTGAAGATGGACTTCCCATATTGGCTTCCAAGTATGGTGCGGGTGATGAAAGATGTTCCGTCTCGCACTCTTTCTACTGAAAATGTAACTGGAGATTTGTGATCACCCACAAGTAGGAAATAGCAATGGATGGAGTGGATGGAGAAGTTATCTGGAACCGTCTTTTGCGCGGCAGACAAAGCTTGCGCAATGGTCACACTAGATGTGATGAGATTTAGTATTAATAAAGGTTTCATTTATTATGGTTTTAGATGGAGATGGATATGTCGTGGTCGACTTACCCGCCATATATACCCCTTCCTCCAGGCGGACGCCAAACTTCTCGGGCATTGGTGAATAGATCCTATGGGCCATTGTTGTTGGTAAATAGCACAAGATCTGGGAAGAGGTTTTTACTGACAGGTCCAATATGAGAAAGCGACGCCAACTCCAACATCTGTTCAAGTTCAGATGCGCCATGTGTTGTCCCCATTTGGATTAGCGGTAGGTGAGTAGGGATATGAGCAGGGCTCGTATGAGGAATGAGCCAGTAGGCAAGTACAGAACACTAGACTCTTCGATACTTTCGCCTTTTTGTGGAATGTACCATTTCCTTGAATCTGGCCGTGAGCTATTCATGCCATGGGGCGAGCTGAACCGCCGGCCCAGGTATTCACGGCTCCGAGAATCTCGGTTAATATGGGGCCGTGGCATCCATCCTCTTCGGCTAATGTGGATCCTCAGCTAGCTGCATGGGAGGCTGTGAGATTGGTGATGGCGTGTAAGATGGCACATTTGTACTAGGACTTGAAGGTGTAAGAAGCGATAAAAAGAGATGTATCTTCTGGCAATTTTTTACATTCAAGAAATAGCGATAGAAAACAACAGCATATTTCTACGAGCCTCGCCTTCTTTTGCATCACCATGTCTGACTTTAAATTTCTCAAGCTTTCAATTGAGGATGGCGTTGGAATCATTCAACTTGACCATCCAGAAAAAAAGAATGCTCTAGGTTGGGAGCTCCATGATGATATAATCCGAGCTCTAGAGCTCTGGGCCAATGATGACAGGGTTGCCGCCGTCTTAGTTGTGGGAAACGAGCAATACTTTTGCTCTGGATGGGCTCTTGATGTGCTGCAGGATACTAGCACCCAAGGCAACGAGCGAACCAAGTTTGTTGATTTGGCTTACAAGCTCATGATAACACTCTACGACTATCGAAAGCCCACTGTTGCAGCGGTAGCTGGAATCGCCCCTGGGTACGGCATGGACCTCGCCAACATGTGTGACATTACAGTGGCATCTGAGAATGCAGTCTTCGGGTCTACCCAAGTAAAGTACGCCATGAACGGTTTTTACTATGGTATGCTCCGCAAGGTAGGAGCACAAAGGGCCCGGCGGATGCTGTTCACTGGCGATCCCATCTCAGCGCAAGAAGCCTTCCGGGTCGGCCTGGTCGACAAACTCGCACCCGTCGGCCAGGTGCGGGCTACCGGGCTTGAATTGGCTAAACAAATTGCCGAATCTGGGCCTGAATTGACCACAGTTCTCAAGGAGGTGGCGCTGCGAGCCAACAATTTGGACCATGTCGGTGCTACGGCGTATGAGTTGCGGGTCACTGCCGATCTTGTCCAACGAGCTCAATTTACTAAGATGATCAGGGATGGGGTTGAAAAGATGAAGAAGAAGCGGTCAAGGGCACTCGAGAGACTTTAAGCGAGTGTCTTCTGCCACTTCGTCTTCGTTTACTCCAATTGGGAGCCGCTGACCTCAGATTGTGAAGGTTCGGGTGCAGGATATATAGCTAGGATCAATAAAGAAAACGCATGCAATTATGGGAAAGAGATGTGACTGTTCCTATCATTGCTATATCCATCTAGAATATTCACACAAAGTACGAAAAGGCTAAATAATAAATGGATACGATAACTGTTGCTCTCTTCATACACTGGAGTAAAAGGATAATCACCATGTCATCTGAGCGGAAACCTCACACCAGTCGTAGCTGTTTCCTTTGAGCTGGTCAGGTAACTCCTCATTCCGGACATATGCTCCTTTAGCAATAAGGAAGCCCAGTGGGATGGCTGTTCGGAGGTACACAGAGTGATATTCCGCAGCTCCCCGCATCACGGTTGGGGAGAGCCTGGATACACCCTCAAAGATGTTTTCGATCCCTGTCCACTTTTTCTTGTATAAGTCCATTGTGGTGGTGAGACTGTTGTGGAACCCGCTGAGGCTCGGCTGCAGCGAGCCCTTGGGCGGAAGGGTCGTGTCAGCTTTCATCAATAGAAACGGCAGAGCTAGGATCGCTGGTCTAAATATCATCATCATCAGCTGGTGTAGTTATGCGACCAAAGCGGTTCCCAAATACGTACGCGAGAACTGGTACTTTTGAAACAAGACCAGATGAGAACATTTCATCCGTCATCTTACAAATACAAAAACTGTTTCTGTAGATGTCCTGCCTTGCCCGATGGACCTGATGTACAATCACGGAGCTTACCATGTTTGGGTTGAAAAACGCGAGCTGAATCTCAAAGTGGTTCAAGGACATCTGTGCAGCGCTTTGTCTCATTAGCAGAAGTCATGTGTGTTCGACATGTAGAAGATAGCTCACTGGTACGCCATTAAGAGCATATTGTAAAATACTAAACCGGATGCCGCTGTGTTATTTCTGACATGCCGTGAATTGTTGTCCCATTTTAGCTTCAATTCCCGCGACCAGATAGTCAGTGCATCTTTTGAAGGTTGGAGACGCGCCAAGACTGCGTAGTACTCCTCACAATCCCGTATAATTGGCGGTGGTGGTCGTGTTGCAGGATAGACTGTCATAATGAGGCCAGATAGGATGTGGGAAAGTCGCATTTGCATCAAAAATAGCTCGTCTATGGGATGCACCGCTTCTTCTTGAGAGTTTGCGTCATAAAGCGACTCTTGATGGATGTGTTTAATTGTAATCTCTTGGAAGCTGGTCGTGTCGAACATATCCGGCGTAATTCTGATGGGTCTCCTGGACATCAGGGCCATCATTCGATCTCGAATGACACAACACCACCAAAGCCTGCGGGCAAGGGAGCGTGAAAGCTCTCCGAGCGGCTCGTTTGAATTCATACAGTATGTGCGAGCACATTCGATAGCTCGGCTAAGCCACATTGTGGTCCCGTGGGATTTATCATCATGCCGACTGCTAAGCGATAATAATAGACTCCCCTGCACGATGTCTGCGGGAGAATGATCTGACTGTATGTCAAATACCAGCTAAACATGGCGTCATTATTATATCATTTGCATTAGGACTACTGCTGCACAAACCTTTGCTCTGTTGCAAAAGGTCAACATGGCATCTCGATGATCTGCGAAACCACAATCTTGTATTACTTCGAGTGGGACAGCCTGCAGGGTCAGATAGGTCAACAAATGCTGAGAGACGAGAGACCGAAAGCTCGGAGCAATCGGCTAGGTTGCTACAAGGATTGATGATCCACACTCACCACGGAAGATGCTGCCAGCATTGCCTGGCAAACAAACAATGACAAATATGGGCTGCTTGATTGGAGTGGTCCAACTGACTTTGAATACATGGCCAAGAATTGGCTTTGATCAATCACAGGGAGCATGGGATGCACGTAGAGAAAGTACTCCTCAATGAACCTGTCCATGATCGGCCTGGACGGAAGGACCAAACCGCCTCTATGGCTCAGAAACGTGTAGTCGGCGTCATTCAAAGCGGTCAATTCTTCAAGTCGCAAAAAATGAAAGGATTTAATTGAGCGCCATGCTCCGCCTTGAGCATGTGCTGCTAGATTGCCATGGACATGGATGCTGTCAGAAAATTCCGCTAGGCTTTGATACTGGACTGTAGAGCCTCATCAGCTGAAAGGCCTTGAGAAAGCTTACCGAACCCGAAGGCTCACCTGGAATAGGTTGCGCTATGTTAGATCCAGGGGCCATCGGAGTGTGTGGCAGGACTGTTGACATGGCATCGTTGTGAAGAATAAATCGGTCCCAGAGCTGCTCGAATATGGGAGATTCAGCCATCTTGGAAAGAATCTCCCTTGAGAGCATGGCTGCGGTATCTTCGGGCGCGCCTGCTGTAAGAGATGTGTAAAGTCGTCGCCTTTTGCTATGAGGAGCATCATCTAGCGCGCTCGGCTGCGTCGGAGAAACTGGGGGAGCGCGAGCCATGTTGTTGCGTGGCCTGGCATCTTCTTAATTTCCAGCCAGACACAACTGAAGCAAAAAGAAAATCTCACCTTTGAATGGCTGGCAAACTGCACTCGAAGCCGTCTATGACACATCTCGTGCAGTCTCCCTTCCCAGTGGCATCACATCGTACCTTACGTTTGCGGCAGGACAGACATGCTGGCATGCCGGCTTTACGGGGCTTTGTGTAAGTAGAGGGCATGGGGGAATGGAAATTATCAACACAGAGGAGTGGATATATGCAGAGTGTTCGAGGATTGCTGTGTGGGCATGTGGATGTTGTGTGACTGCTTTGGGGAAGAGTTTGTGGAAGGTGGGAGAGATGGATGACGATGGGGCATTTAGTTCATCTTGGGTGATCCGAGCACCCATTTGTAAATTATTTGACTTTGTGTACCTATACATTCACCACCTGTGCAATGGGATCACTGCCGGTTCCCCGCATAAACAGAGTTGCGGCCCCAGACTCGGCTAATTGAGAATGGTCTAGTGTGATTCATTTCCTCAGGCGTACTGCCGAAGCGAACTATTCTCGAACAGGACAGATGTGTCAAACTCACAGCTTTTCTCGCTGCAGGACTTTCAGCTCCTCTTCATACCTCTTCAGTATCTGTCTGATGGCCAGGTCCAAGAGAACATCCTCTGATTCCCCTGGCACACGCGTCAAGTAAACCTCACGGGAAATCACTATCGAATCAGTTAATTTCGCACACATGCAGACTTATCATGTATCACGGGCAATTCACTTACTTTCAACCAATTGGCCTTGGCCTGTCAAAGTGACACTGTTTCCGCCAAGGAGGAGCTGAGCCTGCTCCACACATTGCGCAAGCAATTTGCCGGCGCGGACTTTGGCAAGAGCCGTCTCCCCGCCAAGAACCTTGTCGCACTCATTTTTGTCCAATGTTTTCATGATGAATGTGAGTCTTTCGACCCACGACCACTCCGCTTCCAAGTCAGCTCCAGCCGTTGCAAGCCGATGGCGGACAATCGGCTGGTCGATCAAGCGCTTGCCAAACGCCTCTCGCTTCATGACATAGTCAAAGGTGGTGCTTAGAAGCTTGCGCGACTGGACAGTCGCACTAATGGCTAAGCTCAAGCGCTCGTGATTGAAGTTGGTCAAGATGAATTTGAACCCGCTCCCCTCTCTCCCGATGAGGTTTTCTGCAGGAACCTGAACATCCTCAAACAGTATGTACGTGGTACCGCCAATAGAGCCGCCAGATATTTCCATTTTGCGGCATGTGACGCCTGGCGTGTTCTTGAGCGGGATAACAAGCAAGGACAAACCTCCCGGTCCCGCACCTCCAGTTCTAACGCCAGTTGTTGCGTAATCTGCCCAGATTCCAGTCGAGATCCTAACCTCTGTAAGCTTGCAGCACTTAACCAACATGGAAGAATGTTTTTACCATTTCTTGGAGCCGTTCACAATATAGTGTTTGCCATCCAGAGTCTTGACCGCAGTGGTCTCGAGATTTGCAACATCGGACCCGCCGCTCGGCTCGGTTATGGCAATGCATGTCCGCTTACGGCCAGAAAACAGATCAGGAAGCAAGCGTCTCTGAAGTTCCGGGCTGCCGTATGTGTAGATTGGCGGTAGGCCAAAGGCGACACCGGGAATGACCACAGAAGCTGGGCCCCAAAGGCCACATTGGTACATCTGGCTGAGACTTAGCGTAGCTTACTTGAAGATGCAGTGGTCATTTTACCTCCGTCGTATATATCAGATAATGAAAATAATCAAAGTCGCGGACTTTCAAGCCACCCGGAAGCTCTGTTATACCAACCTCTTCCAGCTGCTCAATAGGCAGCGGAGCTGGGAGGCATGGAACAAGAAAGCCCGCCTTCGCAAATGTGGAAAACAAATCAGAAGGAGCATTTCCCTGCTGCTGCCATTTCAGCCCCTCCCGAAACTGGCTTTCAATGAAAGATCGACAGTTCTTCTGCCATTTTTTGTGGGATTCATTATAGTACGGCGACGGAAGACCGGTAAGCCACGGACTCTCGGAGAAGGGAAGGGTGGACATGGTCAAGATGATCAAAGCGGGGTTGGATAGGCGATTCAGGCAAATATCTCTATCGATTGTACTAATCTACGACAGGTTTGGGCCCTGTAGAAATACAAAGCGGAAATCTTGTGTCTGTGGGTGTCAACTTTGTGGTGGAGCGCCGCGGGCCGAATGGGTCGCCACCGAACTGACCAATGGAAAACAATCCATCGGCTGCCAAACGGGCTACGACAAACGACCGAACCGAGGCTGCCTGCACATATTGATACAAGAAATCATTCAACTCTTGGTCAATAAGAATCAATCAGCAAAGCAAAACAGTATCCTCACTCTATTTTCCCACAATGGTCTTTTTTCAGCCATGCTGGTCACCGAAATTAGGTGAGATTCCAGATGTGTCGCTATACGACTTTATCTTCAATGAACGATATGGACGGGCATCTTTTGAGAGCTCCCTACCTGCTTATGTGTGCTCTATCTCAGGTGTCGCCATATCCGCGCGTGCACTTAAAGACAGAGTAGATACACTGGCCAAGGGACTGGCACATGAGCTTCAATGGGGAGTGAATGATGGGTCGGAGTTGGATAAGGTAGTCGGAATATTTGCCTTGAATGCGGTACGTATAAGCGAATAAATTCTCTTTCACTATCCTAATGTCAATAGATTGATCTCCCCGCTTTAACATGGGCAGTACATAGATTGAATGGAGTTTGTGCGCCGATCAACGCCGCCTTCACCGAATGGGAACTTGCTCAGCAGCTCCGAAAGACCAAGGCGAAAGTCCTGTTTACTTCTGGAGCACTCCTTGGAGTAGCGGAAAAAGCAGCCAGAGCATGCGGCCTACCAAAACGAAACATTTACATCTGCGACTCGTACAAACCTACAGAGTCAAAAAAGATTGAGAGGTTTACTTACATCTCAGATCTCCTCGAGAGAGGAAACTTTGCCCCTGTCATTGAGCCGCCGAAATGGTCCGCAGGGCAATCAAAGAAACAAGTCGCTTTTCTCAGTCACTCAAGCGGAACCTCTGGTCCTCCCGTCGGTATCCCACTGTCTAAAATAAACCTACCTCTGCTGATTTCCCGAAGAAAGTGGCCATGGTCTCACACCACAATATTATAGCCAATATCATGCAGCTTACGTTGTTTGAGGAAAAGGGTCGTGGCGGGCCCCAAGCCCGACAAATTGTGCTTGGCGTATTGCCACACTCGCACATTTATGGTGTGGTGGTTATCAGCCACCTCAGCACTTATCGGGGAGATTCGATCGTCGTGCTGCCCAAGTTCGACATGCATCAAATGCTGGACAGTATTGTCAAGTTCAAAATAGAAGCCCTCAACATTGTGCCTCCCATCATCGTTTCGCTGAGCAAGAGCCCGGGCCTGCTCAAGAAATACGACCTCTCAAGCGTGACGAGTGTTGTTAGTGGTGGGGCTCCACTAACTGAAGAGACTATCCAACGTCTCCATGCGTATTATCCAGGGTGGGTTATTAGACAAGCATATGGATTAACCGAAACTGCCGCATGTGCTTGTCACACCAGTGCCCATGATCCCTGCCCAGGAAGCTCGGGCTCTGTTATACCCGGAGTTGAAGTAAAGGTTGTTGACAAGTCCGGCATTGAGATTACAAGCTGTGATAAACTTGGTGAGATCTGGATCAAAAGTCCCAGTGTTATTCTCGGCTATCTCGAAGATGATAAGGCTACTAAAGAGACCATTCTGAACGATTCGAGCGGAAGATGGCTTCAAAGTGGCGATATCGGGTATTTCGGTAAATCGCCACTTGGAAATGAACATATCTTCATTGTGGACAGGAAAAAGGAACTCATCAAGGTCAAGGTACCTCAAGCTCTGGATTTGCATTCTCTTCCCGGATCCTTCCGTCGCTAAACTAGAATCAGGGACATCAAGTCGTGCCAGCTGAGCTCGAGGACATGCTACTCAGCCATCCGGCTGTGGCAGAATGCGCTGTGATTGGAATCAAAGATGTCAGAGCAGGTGAACTTCCCAGGGCATACGTTCAAAGATCGCTAGATTTCATAGCACAGTCGGATGATGAGCTGGCGAAAGAATTACAGTCCCTGGTGAAAGCCCGCAAGGCAAAGTTCAAATGGTTACAAGGAGGGATTGTGTTTGTTGAATCCATCCCGAAGAGTCCATCTGGTAAAACACTTCGCCGCCTCCTTCGAACGCACGAAGAGACGCAAAAGAACCTAATCCCCAAATTATAGTGAATTGTTGGAATAGCTGTTAGATACATGCAATGATCGATTTTTTCCCCGTCTGATCAAACGTCTCTCAACCAGTGCACAGTTTGAACGTAGCCACGTGTCAAGTCACAAACATGTGAACAGGAATGATATCTTCCCATAATCTTCCAAGGGTGATTACTACTATGCCCACACAATGCGCCTATTGAACAGTACAATGTGCGACATCACTACCAACTGGGCGAAACCTACGCCTCAAAATAACAACCTGGATGCATTTTTCTTTCGGTCGCCCGTTGTGAAAACTTGTAGCAAGAATCGGTGGCATGCTATCCTGAAACAGAAAAGCCTCAATTCCATTCGGACAATGAACAATGAACATTTCCCCACTATCGGGCTCGGATGGTTGCATTCTGACATTGTCGTTAGCGTAATTGCAGGTGGGCGGGGTTCATGTGCCTCGGTGGTACAATGCCCTTGTCGGGCTTTGTCAAGCCGATGGTTAGAAGATGATTGGCCACGCCGGTGGTCTGAATCTTCAACGGTGCGGAGAGGGGCCGAGCAGGTAAGCGGATGGGGATACATGCGGAAATTGTGAAATTGACCGACTCGCGGGCCGAGAAGCCACCAAGTCCGATTCATGGGCCGATGTTCCGAGCCCCTCAGCCGAGGAAATGAATCTCATTGAATGGTTCATGTAAATAGATGTTCAAATTTGACAGAAAGAAGCCCAACAGCTTCAATACATATACAAAGCTTATTGAACACGACAAGCAGCCATCATAGAACAATTTGAATACATAGTATCTTTCTTATCCAAAATCAATATTTACTTTTTTGGCACAAGTTCATTTGAAATGGAAAACATGAGACAGCTCCAAACGGTCAACACATGGGTAGATGAGGGTGTTGCTGTTATCCAGATCAATTACCCGCAAAAGCGCAACACCCTTGGGTGGCAGGTTCATCAAGATATGCTCAAGGTTTTAGAAGAGTGCAAGGAGGACAACAACGTCGCCTGCATTCTTCTCTACGGCAATGAGAAATACTTTAGCTCTGGCTGGGCACTCGACATACTTGAGAGCACAGGAGGCAACGAACGCCAAGCCTTCTCCGATATAGCTCTCAAGCTGATGATTGGCGTCTATGACTATCCTAAGCCAACCATCGCCGCTGTAGCTGGCCTCTGTCCAGGATACGGCATGGACATTGCCAACATGACGGATATCACCATCGCGTCCAAAAACGCGTCCTTCGCCACGAGTCAGGTGAAATACGGACTGAATCCAATGACGCACCCGATGTTCCGGAAGATGAATTTCCAGCGCGCAAAGAGACTCCTATTCACCGGGGATCCAATGGGAGCCGACGAAGCGCATCGGGTTGGTTTGGTCGACGAAGTCACGCCGGAGGGGAAGCTCTTTGGAAGGGCCATGACGCTCGCTAAGCACATCGCGGAGCGCGGAGCAGAGCTTGCTGTAAACTTGAAAGAAGTTGCTCTGCGGGTGCCGAATATGGACCATGTCGGTGCCACATATTATGAAACGCGATTTACCAATGATCTGCTAGCACGTCCGCTTTTTGCAAAGCTCGCCGCAGAGGGCTTGCAAAGAATTAAAGAGAAGAGACCCAAGGCGACTGAAAGGTTGGGGAAACTGTGATGCGAGGCCTCGATAGTGATAGCTAAAGAATCCAAAAGGAGATATTGGAACATGTGGTCAAGATCTGTGAGAAGGGCATTGCGAGACGAGGAAACACAAGATATGTAGTGACATGTGATATTTACTTTTTCAGAGTTGACTCTTGTTTCATACTTTGTGCAAGTCAAACAACAAGCTTTGTAACTTGTCTCAAATTGAAGCGGGGTTCATCATCTGCTTCATATCTGGTAATGCTTGATGCTGTTAAAGATTACAAGTCCCCTTGTCAAAATCCCCAGTCAATCACTACAACAAACAAATTGTGGCCATGTGGGTATGGACGTCAGACCAAACAATCGGCATTAGAATGATCAAACACATACCTCGCGTACAGCCCAAATCGCAGATGAAGTTGTTTGGCGGTCTTTTTCCCTTTTCTTCTTCTTCAAAAATTGGCGCAGGGAAGGCAATTGAATTCCATGCATGTTGAAAATTACAGAGATCTTGCATGTTCGTGGCGCCAAACCCCGCGCATTGATCGGCATGTGGAAATTTCCGCGGCCATTAGTTGATGAAAAGTGGACAGGTCCCCCCACTGGGTCGTCTTTGTTAGTGACTAAAATCTCCCTCCAGTCAGGAGGTGCTGTAAACCACATGAATAAGGGGAATCAGCACTATTTATTGTTGACTAGGCCCGGCTTAAATTGATTTAGCAGTGAATGCACACTGGAAATTTTGAAGATAGGCTTTGATCCGGCTCCCAAAGAGATGAGAGATCGCTTGGAATCAATCTGGATCAAGGGAGGATTTCACATGGCCCTGTCATTTGTACCATCACGTATTAGCAAAATTCGATGCCTGAAACGAAACGAAAGAAAAAAAGGAGCATAGATTAAAATAAACCCTAATAAACCCTAAATAAAGATAGTGCAATCTCCGTGTGTAAGCCAGAATCTTGTCCATGCCACATCTAGACTCGAGTTAGGGCGCCGCCACAATGGGAGGCTATTTTAGTATGGATCAAAACGACCCCTATTTGGACGGAAAGAGCCGGCTGGCAAGACACCAGAGGGGATATTCCTTTGGTTCCATAAATACCCCCCACAGAGATCCAGGGGTGGACAGACCGATTATTATCATATAACTTGGAATGTCACTGCTTGCATGATTTGCACCGGGTACAAGTCGGACAGCTGATACGATCACAATCTCTTCGCACTCCCACTAGCACCCCTATAGCAGCTGTTTATCAACTTTCTCATAATGCGCCTTCTTTCAATCCAGTTCGGCCTGGTGGCATTAGTCCCATTTTCGCATGCCGCCGCCCACCTCTGCAAGCTGCGCAGCAGCAGTAGTTTTGCAGGGGTCAAACCCACCGGTACCAATACGGTAATCAACCCAACAATCCCTATAATCTCCATTACCACTGGGAGTACTACGGAAACTGCAACTTCGTCAATCACCTCTTCAACAAGTTCGACAGCGCCAACTCCCTTTAAAATCACAGTTTCCTCGTCATCTACTGTCTTGGACGGCCAGCCATTGCAATGGCTATCAGAATACGTGGCAGTTGCACCATCTTTCTCGGGCTGGAACTCAGAACCATACACCATTGAAGACGGAACAAACCATCTAATGGCAGGCAAGCTTTACGTTGTCTGGTTTCCATCAAATGGCGTTCTTTACACTATAGATCCCGGCTTTGTCAATGATAACGAGCAAAAGAAGATTGTTTGCAGCGTAGCGGATGCCGCTAGAACCTTGTCATGTGCGGTGGGCGAGCAACCGTCAATCAACTACTTCTATGCAAACGCAAATGACGCAGACACCGTTAGCATACGCATGAGCGCTACACCACCTAATGGGCCGCCAGCAGGAAGAGTGCCTTTGAGCCTAGTTACGACACCAATTTAAGATTAGAGGTTTTAATATATTGAACGCGAGTTTGCCTGCCCTCAGCATTTTGTTGTCCATTTCCAAGATAAAGCGCACGTCTTGAAACCCAGTGAATCTAACATGAATCTATGGTTGTTAAATCCGCGCGGCATGAGCAATGGTCAAATCACGATCCTTCCCCTCTCTACTCAGCTTACGCGTATTTCGTGCGAGAAAATGCATGTATGCGCACCTTATCTTACGTACCGTCCGGATGCAAGCACAGCCACGCGAAGCCTCAGCGCATGAGTAAATCGGAGTACCAATCACCAGACCCAGGCTCGGCCCCCACCATAGCCTGCTTGCCAGCTGAACAACCATGTCATCATCACAACTGAAAAATTTGCACTTTCATGAATCCGCAGGGCCCCATTACCGGCCCGAATACGCGTATCATGCCACTTCAAAGACACACAACTCAACTTCAGCACGCCGCAATGCCTCAGCCACCAGCTCGTAAAATACATTATGATGCCAGAGATAGCCGCTGACACCCCCAAGCGCTTCATACTGCCACAGGGGGGCTGGGATTTCAAACAAGGCATCAAATCACCGCTGCAAAAAGAAGAAGGCCAGTTGCCGGGTTTTCTCTTCTCGGGGATGCACTTTGCAAACAATGCGCCATCTTACAATCACATACAAGGAAATAGGCTGTGCTAGTCGATTTGCACCCGTGATACCTGTTCACCGGTCCATTCTAAACCGGTTGAGTTGAGTCTCTTGCCCACAATACCTTCTGACGCAGATGCAAACCAGGGTCGTTGCCAACTTAAATAGAGAGAATCCCCAATTCGCTTAGAGGAAGCTTTCTTCGCATGTTTGAGCCACCGTTCTCTTATCCTCAACCCACCGAAAATGCGAAACACAATTTTTTCAATCCTCTCAACTTCTTTTCTTGGTAGTTTATGAAGTGGCTATTTCATTAGCTAAGGCTGTGAACGCCTGGAATCCTCAATCGGCTCTGGAAAGCCTATTACTCAAGTCGCGTATAGCCTTTCACTGCCTCTCCATCAGACCAAGCATCAGAAAGCGCCAAGATCAACGCAATGACCGTGTGTTGTGATTATGAATGTTGGAAGAACGAAACAGTCAAGCCATATGGGGATGTGGCAGGTCCTGGGGTATGTGACCCAGGCTCCTGGTCCCAGCAAGCGTGGGCTCAACCGCAATGGGCCTGCACTAAATTCCGGCACACCAAGGATATCCTCTGACTATTATAGGTGATAGCAGGCTTTCTAGGAACGGCTTGGCTCGTCATCGGCCTCGTCAGCCTCAATTACATACTTGCGTTCGACCCGTGTGAAGACCCATTTCCCACCGCCAAGGCTGGGCACACCTGGAAGCCCAATTCCGTCGATGTATTATTTAAACATTTATTCCGTCGCATAGGGAAATGCAGACCGTTTTCTCTTCTCCCATCCGGAAGTAGCAATCCGAAATGGCGTGACCTTTTTGTCCAAGTAAGTGTGCACATCTACTTTTCAGAAGATCAGTCTGACGTCAACTTTAGTCAATCCTCGCCATGTGCGATATTCAGATTGTCACAGGACTAGGAATCCTCGTTAGCGGCTTTTTGAGTCTTGGACAGGGTATCTCAGCATATCATTTTCAGCTTATCGGATATATTGCTTGGTTTTCGCATCTGACCCATATCGCTGGGCTCACAGCTCTACGAAGTCATCTCTTTCTTCACCCGGTGGAGAAGTGGACCCGCCTTTTCTTCATGGTTGTTCTAGCCATCATGCTCCTTACAGCACTGTTTCCCACTATATTTTTTAATTGGGATTCTGATTTGGATTCTTCATGGTCTTATCCTCAGCTATCGTATGCTGGCACTCAAGCAATATGTGCCTATACCCCATCTCAAATATTCAAATGCGCAAGTGAGAAAGATACGGGTAGCCGGTCTGGTCCTCCCACTCCAAGTTCACTTCACTCTTGCGCATCGTTTCAGTCAGCCGTCATTTCCATGGTATTAGTGGTACTAAGTTTGGCGACCAAGCTGAGTAAACTTTTCCCGAATTTTATTAACCTTGTTGACAAATTGCGAGCGAAATGTAACGGAATTCTGAGGGCTTATTTTCTTCAAATCGCAAAATTTGAGGATTGCTCGTTGTCCATTATCATTTTTCGACGGTTCATTCTTTATGCTCACATTGCAAGCGTCTGTACGTTTCGAGTATATTCGGATATTCTGTTTTCTACGATGTCCGATGTCAGTCTATCACCATGCTCATATTTCATCTTTGCTTTCATTCTGATAGATGTCAATAGGTCTACTGGCTATTGATTTCGGGACTTTGGGGAACCCTCAAACTCTTCGAGTCTAAAAACTCTTCTCAGGCTGATGAAGATGAAAACGAGTGGACTTTTGGACAAATCCTTCCCGTCTTTCTTCTTCTCGGGCCCCTGCTCACTACGGCTGAAACCTTCTGGAAACCGACGGCAGAATCGCCCCGTGATACATCTAGCAACATAGATTCAACTGACCAGCTTCGCCCAAATAGAGAAAATTTAAACCAGCAGGAAATTTCCTCACGGGGGCCCTTTCCGAGACAAGACATCTTTGATCCAGTAAATCAGAACTATTATGATGCTGCAAAGTGCCCCTGGATTCTTCCGACCCTCATTCTCGTCAGTATTCAAATTCTCACGGTCACCATTTCATTTTTCATCTTTCAATTCGGCTTGAACGCAACGCCCATCGAATCCATCCCTTGGTTCTCTTTCATAATGCTTGTAGAATATCCTGCGGCATGTTTCTTTTTAGTTTTGTGCAGCATCGTCTACCAAAAGCACGCCCCATTCGGAAAGAACAAACTGGGATACTGGATTGCAGCCCTTGTCATGTCTGCTTATTCAACATATCCATTTTGCGCAAACATTATTATGATCATAACTGGTAAAGATCTCTTTATTAGTGTACCGACCAGTGGGGGGTTCTTGACTGGCTTTTTCGAGAATTTTGCATTGACCGTGGCTTGTCTTGATGCAACTTGTATTCTTTGTGGTCTTTTGCTGATTTGCTGGCTTGCAGGAAAAGGCTTCTTATCTAGGAGGTTCTTCTCTACAACAGCAAGGAATAACAATGTAGATCCTGAGAGCACATTTATTGCGCCAGTTAATTCACAAAACTCGTAATGATAGTCTCAAACATGCATTAGATAAATTAGAACCATGCTTGGGTATCCATTTGGTGCGAATATGCGGATACAAAAGACGGGTAGTCCACAATACAGCTCCTGCCACCGTCTGAGATACAAGACTTGATTTCATCTATTGCCCTCCGTATGTGAGATAAATTGACCATTTTTAAAGTTCTGGAGTATTGTTTACTCATTCCCCAAAGCGAATACAAAGGTAATAGGCGCTTCCTGTCATGTAAAGGACCATGACACTGACTCTGAGCTGTTCCATGGGTGGGAGCTCCAGTGTTCTACAGTCATTAGCTAGTGAGCAGTAGATTAAAGCAAACAATGCCACAGGAAGGATTTCTCAAAATGCAGTGCTGATTAATTCATATCGACGCAAGATAGACGAGACGCGATTACAACACGCAATGACAAGTATCAGTCCTAGTCCCAAAAAAGTTCACCGAGCCATGAAACAGATTTTGAGATAATTATCAACATTATAGCATTTATCTCCAATGAAGTTAGACTAAGTACTACCGATTTTAACTTTCTGCTGTTTTACAAGGTTCATTTGCTGTCTCAAGTGTAGTATCCAAGTCCGAACTACATGTATTTTCCGCTGTACCGTCACCCTTAGTAGTTGGTGTTTCATTCCCACTGCCCCACTGCGTTGTTCCACTCCAGAGAGATGAAAGACTGTCAGTGCTTGCCCCAGTAACGAGTTGCGTCCGCGTAGAGATTGCGTCAAATGAGAAACCGGTGCTTCGCAAGGGCTCTGTAAAATCAAAGCTGGCTGCTCTCGAACTCGGGATGGACATTTGGTGGGGGAGAAGTGGAGTCGGATTGATCGTGTCGAGCTGCAAACTTTGTTCAACTGCCCCGATGGGCATCTCACTTATCTCGATTCCGGGAATGACCCACGGTTCTAGGGCGCCCTGAGGAGTTGATGGTGATCCTCCGTTATTTAGATCAATATCGGAAGAGGTGGGCTGATCTTGCGCACCGTACGTTGCATCTGAGCCCATTGCTGAGATAGGTAGTGGCTCATTTCCCAAGATCACATCACTATCGTCATAGCTATCTGTGCTTCCCATCTGCTGCAGTGGAAGTGCGGTTGTTGCAGTAGACGAACATGAACTAGCGGATGAAGTACAGGCATAGATGTACGTCTGAAACAGCTCATCCAAGCCCCGATGCATTATTTCATTGATAGCGTCGCTCTTATTCGGGGTGGGAAATAGCCCACTGTCAAGCAATCGGCTGGTTAGCATGGATGAGCCATGGCTTTGAGCGAACTCGCGAAATGAAGTTAGATTCATTGATATTTCCGGTTCCATATAAGGCGATGATGGTCTTTGCTGTCCAGGAAAGATGATGTCCCATATCGCAAACCACTGGTCAGATACACTGCTGTTTCGCTTTGACTTGGACATAAGATGGCGGCGTTGCACGTGCGATATGCCGTCCAGCTTAGCATCTGGGCTCCTGAGGCAAGCCACCACTTGCCTCCTGTGCAGGTCAAGAGTTTCTTGGCTTGGGAATATGTCCATGCAACGCTCGCAATAGTAGGCGGGGGAATGTTTTCTCGATAGGTGTTGCTTAACGCGCGATATCTTGAAAAGCTTCATCTCAAAGCAGGGTGCGTGTCGAACAGGATTAAATTTCCAAAATGGACAAGCTAATGTCCGCCGACGTTCTTCATCAGACTCCAGACGTGACTTCTTTGGTGGTTTGGAATCGCCAGAGCCCCGATCGGGATGTCCACCAGCATCGTAGGACGGAGCCTTTGCGTGAGCATTGGCGTGAGTGTCGGCGTGTTCTCGTCCTCTCTTAGTGCCAATCAAGTCTTTACTAAGCATGTATGAAATCCCCTGGGTCGAATGTTCCGCATCGGCCTCCTCTTTACATACAGGTTGATCAACGTTGTAGACTTTCCAAATGGATTTGACCGAACGCAATAAACTTTGTCCTTCAACCACCAACACAACCGGTACAGTGAGCAACATGGAAACCAAGAGCCAAGTATAGCAAAATACCAAGGAGCCCCCCCAACCAAAGGATAGACAAATAATGCAGAGAGCCAACATTCTCCATGATTTTGATATTGCAAGAAGTTGTGTGGGGTCTTGTCTCAAGCGTCCGCCACGATGCGCTACAGGGTAGCAAGGCTTAGCAGATGCGGTGGAGATTGTTCGTTCGCTAGACTGACTCGGGGCCGTCAAATGTGTTCGGTATTTATGTCGACGTTTTCTCGCCTTGGAGGTTCGTTTCTGGAAGCTGATGGACGTAGGATACGATATCGAGGACGCATTGTGTTGCAGATAGAGAGGCATAGCTGTCGCATCGAGACAGGGAGAGCACGTGAGTGTTCAAGGCGTGGCCGGTGGGGCGAGAGCAGAGACGAAGGCGTGGGTGGATATGCGCTGAGCAAAGGGCCACAGAGACTGTTAATAGACGCTTGGAAGAGGGCAATAGTCAGCTCGGGGCCGTGTTGGAATCCATCGCCCATCGCCCCCTCGCGCCTCGCGATGGGCTTGTCATCTGCCGCCATCGCGTGTATGCCTGAGGCTCCAACTTCTGCCTGCGGGACGGGGCACGACATGTGCGAATCTCCGCTGCAATGGGCCGCCTCGTTCTGTCATAGACATTTTCCAGCGTCAAATTTACGCGTAATATCCAGTTATTAGCATCTTTGACCGCGCGCGTCTCGCTTTTCATACGTCTCTTGGCCGCACCTACAAGACCCCCACACATGAGCATCGTGGCCGGTTTTACCCCAGATTCTCGCCTAAATTAGAGCAACGCGATCTCGTTATCCACTTGCCACATGGTTAGTGGGGCTTCTGCCCGAGCACAGTCTTGTTGCTATTTGGGATAGAAGCGAGTGAAAGAGCATAGTGCTGAAGTCACGAAGGTAAAGTCATCCCAGAACAGATATAAACAAAATGCCTCACTAAGTCAGTTTCTCGAATAGTCTATCTCGTCTATCATGCCGAACTATCCACGACCCAAACCTTGCCCGATCCTCACGACCGACAGGTACTTCCCTATACCAAGTTCGAACCGGATGACGAAGCGGCGCCCGCCGGAGACGTAACTACGTTAGTTTCACCAACCCATTCGTCACTTACCGTAGAAATTGAACGCGGCCCCTCGAGACGAACTATATCTAGCACATCTCTAGCCTGAGAGAGAGCTTGCAGTGGCTCACTGATGCCACTGTTTCTCAGCCTGTCCAACAAACAAGACGATGGGCGATGCATGACCGTAGCATATTGTGAATCTGTCGGAATATATGGTTTCAACTCCCCGAAAGGCGTTGGTAGGATGACATTGTACAGTTTTGTCCACTGATCACCCTCTGTTTCCGCGGAATTCCGTCGCCTGGTCTTGGATTCGAGATGCCTATATTTTTCTGGATGGACATGTCTGTTGTCGTTACAAGTATTTCCCTCACACATGCACTTGTGCGCTGATTTCAGATGACTTCTACCAAATGCAGTGTTAGAAAACTGGCTAGATTTCTGATTTCGCCTCGATCAACGCCCTACTTTACCAGTGGCATGCGCGCAAAGCCCTTTTCACAAGCATCGGAAACTGGAGGAAGATGAGGGTAATAATCATAAATAGGGCACTTGAGCCTCCAGCTATCTTGTCTCGTCATTCTTTTCAACAAAGCTTGGGGTTTTCGATGACTGGGGACTCGTTCACGATGCACATTGTGGAATAAGAGTCCAGTTGGTGCGTGGATGCCCAATTCCTTCGCTCTCACAGTATTTTGGGTCATAGCGACCGCTATGACTGCACCCTGAATGGCGGTAAGCCGCCGGTGCTGTGCGCAATGGCGCAGACACGAATGTGCAGAAGAAATGCGCCACAGAATCACCACATCTCCAATCTCAGCGCTCGGCAGAAGACGACGGGGGGTAAACTTCCTGATCTTGCTTGGTGCCATCGTGTATCATGTCGCAAATTCCAGCAAACCCCATGTCGCGGCGCGAGGTGATAGGTTGTTGGGTGCAAGCCACACTTGCAGCGTTGCAACGTCCAGCAGGACGTTCGCTGGCCGTCCAATAGTAAGCGGTCCAGCCATGCCGTACGGAGTCCAGTTGAAGGCGTCGGCGCCTTCGGTCTCTGGTACCATGAATCAAGAGAGACATTGCATTGTGAATTTGAACCTTTGCGCTCTGAGCGAGTATTTGTTACTGCTTTCGTCCGCATCACCATCGTTATCAACGCCCAAACATTTATCCTGGGTGCGCCTTGTAATATCTCTCATCAGTTTGACAAGGCATCGGCGCCCCAGGAAACCAACTTTCGAAAGTGGTAAATTCCAATAAACACCGCATCATGTTTGAACAAGTTCCAAAATCTTTGTTGGTTGACCACCCAGATTCCCAGGGCGGGGAAAACGGCCATGATGCCACGATGCGCTCCAAAACGCCACAGTTGCTAGGATACAGAATAGCCGCTCATTTGCAACCATGTGTCCAGAGTCGCTTGGCTCTTGGAGAGACGGCGCCGTCAATTACCAGCCGTGTTAACGAGTGTAAAGACTTCCTTGCCGACATAGACGCTAGATTGGCGAGTCCTGGCGCCGCTCAAGAGCATCCAACACCGAGACAGCACCATTCACTTCAACCCACGTTCGGCAAGTTCAGCGAGTACAAGAACTTTCTTGATCAACATAAAGCAAGCGCAAGCGTACCAGTGGGGAGCTCCATGGCAACCCAACGATCTCAGTCCCCAGCGAAAGGAGATCTCGTATCGAATACCTCGTGTGCTGCGGCGAAATGCAACAATAATGTTCAATCAGCGGCGGTAGCTCGGGGGTTGTCCATTCACGGTCCAGCGGCGATTGAACCAGGTCAGATTGTGGAAGAGGACCATTAATGCCACAAGCCCTCATGGCAGATTAGTGATGCTGTTGCCGTCGTCGACTTGCCGTCGAACGTGGCCTTGGCTACAGTGGCTGTTGGGAGACGGAGCGATGGACCGTGGCATATTGCAACGCGGCATGGCCGAAGGCGACGTGCTTGTGGTGGGCGGGAATAAATTGTAGTAGTAGTGAAGTGAGTAGTGTTTCAAAATTGTAGTTAATGCGAACAATTTAAATGTGGTTCACCCTTTCAAGGTTCGATGGTTGAGCTCTGTTTCGCACATAAAAATTGCTCTGAGGGTTGTTGCATCTAAAAATGACAAAATTTGTTAGTCCATGGTTGGCAAAAGTGGCCTGCATAATAAAAATGTGGGACTGGAGAGAGCCCTGTAGCATCACAGGACACGATGGAATCTTCGATGAATGAGGCGATGGCATGCTGGCCGTGGTAAGCGTTGAGCCAGGTTTTGGGAACTGCAACGTAATATAGAAGAAGTAAGAAAATTAATCCCTCATACTCAGCTGCCCTCGTCGGCTTGAATCTCTTTCTTAACGCACCGCGTGCCTTTGCATGTGGTTGGCTTGTCGCCGTGAAGCGCACTTGGTGTTTTTTGGTGTGATTGGTTACTCTGGATTACGCCACCTGGAGACTCGGAATTATGACGGCTCAAGCGAGCGTCCGATCCAGCCAATTATCATTTGGAAGTGGTTGATTTGGTCTCATTGGTCAAAAGTCAACTTTGGCCGTTTCATCGGCCAATTCAAAGTTTGCGTCTCTGTCGGCATTCTCATACAGCAAGTCAAGAAACACCTCTCGAAGGCTGAATTGACACTGCAACGCCTGTTTTATGTTCACCGCCGCTTTTATAAGCGCATATTTTGACAGCTAGTTCCGCCATGACGCTACATTGTGGCTATGCTTCTTCAGACCCTTGCCGTCTGGCGACCCATCCGCCGAAAAGTACGCGTGAAAAGACGCCTTACCTGACAGAAGTACACGCCTCGCTCACGTGACGTATTTTCATGATTTATGTATCTCGACTGCCTTGCAAGGCAGACATGTACCAACCTGATCAAACACTCGCCGATGTTGGGCTAGGTGGTGTATTTTTCACGTCCATCCTTTCGTAACATGGAGCACACACAGGAAGCCCTAGACTGGGACAAATATGCCGACGAAATTCGTCACCTCCTTCTGTCCCAGAATATGAAGCTTGGCGAGGTGATGACGTATATGAAAGAAACGCACAAGTTCGAAGCAAGGTAACATGGATGAGTCATCAAACGAGTACGTCTCGGCGGAAAGCTAAGCATTCCGTTGTATAGCGAGAGGCAATACAAGTATCGATTCTCAAACCTGAAAAATGTGCGGGCCAATGAATGGATCTGGATTGCCCAGCAAGTGCAACGGCGGGAGGCTCAGGGCAAGAAGTCTGCAGTGTTTCTGTTCGACAGCCCGCTGTCAGAAGACCGCGTGGTTCGTGAGACGGCGAGGCATCGGGGTGCGATTTCGAAGGCAGCGGAGCCAAATGGTACGTGCAGGATCGCCATGTTGCCTGACATTTTCTGACCAGTTTAGATTCCCCAAATCCATCTCCGGGCAGGATCCAAGTTCGAACTCCAGATCTTCCCGCCCTCGGAAACAACACGACCTCATTGAACCTGGACCAAAGTTTCGCTGACATGCTACATAATCATGATCCTGGAAAAGACCAGCCGGAATGGCCGGCCGCGGTCGATGCGATGCAAATCGAAACCGAGCTTAACCAGCAGTCGCGTAAGTCGTATTCATCTTCTAAATTCTTAAAACTCTAGCTAATAGGGAAACCCGAAAAAAGTCTTTTTAGTCCCTCAGCAGCTTATAGGGTTCGAAATGGAAATGCAATCCATTGGTGGCGGCGCTCCGAGCAACAGTTCTGCTGCAAGTCATGCCGGATCTCTGTTTGATACGGAGTCTACCGTATCTGCCTCATATAAGATACAATCATCAGGAAACACATCACCACTCTTCTCCCCGTCATTTCCTTGTGAGACTTTGGATATAAACCCTCAAGATCGACTAATATCAGATCTACCATGGTTCAAACTACGAACGATAGTGGAGCAAGGTGAGTATTGATCCTGCGATGTAATTTGAACAGGGGCTTATATCGGAACAAAGATGTCACCTCCTTCGCCTCTAAGTCTAATGATATTTTCCATGCGTCCTCTCGGTCGAACTCGTCTCTCATTCTTCCAAACCAAAACCGGGCCGCTTTACTATGGTTGTTGGGATCCATATTGGATGACACATCAATTGTGGGTACGGAAAGTGCCACAAAGCTGCTCCAAAGATCTATGCCGGCCAGGTATGAAGGAGATATATCTAATCAACTGTCTCACATTCTTGACACCTCGGCTGGTGTCACTGGGTTGGCCACGGTCTTTGGCCTGGTGGCATATTTTGCATCCAACAACAAGCTCGGCGAAGACCGCATGGATTCGTTCCTCAAGTGGGTAATTGACCAAAAATACGTGGAATTCCTTGAGAGGTTTCTTCAAGTTAATACCCCCACGATACAAGAACTTACCAATCATATTCTGAAGTCTTCCATACGGCTGAAAAGCATCAAACTCCTCAGATCGCTCATGGAGCGTGGTATAAACATGGACAACGTGCTTTGTGGTCTATTCAACATTGGAGACATGGAACTGTTCGAAACGGCGTTGTCACGAGCAAGCCCAATGTTTTTGAAAGGGCCCGTGGTAGGAGAACTCTTCCATCTGCTTGTGTCCCATAAACACTTTAAGATCGCCGAGCAGCTTGTGCAACAAGGTGTGAGCGCAGATAGTAGGGTTCTATCGCAGACAGCCTTGCATTTGGCAGTTAAACTGAAAGATGCAGAGACGGTTGGTTTTCTCCTCGCCATAGGGGCTGATATCAACCAGAGCTCGGCCACTTCGTGGCATGATCCAGAGATGGTGACTCCGCTCACGCAAGCTGTCATAGATGATGACCCTGCCATGACGACTCTTCTACTAGATCATGGAGCAGGAACCTCCTGCTATTACCAAAACATACCCATCTTAGAATGGGCTGGTTTACACCGCAGAAAGCTTCATCACATTTTCAAGGCATATCTGGGACCCGAGAACACGCAAATTAGTGTCGGGGACATTATCAATGCTGCATACGAAGGCATGCATGCATTGAATACATTTCTCGAAAGACACCAAGACGAACTATCGAACCTAATTCTTGAGCATGCCCTGGACTCGTTAATAGCACGAGGTCAGATTGATGCTGCAACTCTCTTATTGAATCATGGTGTCGATCCGAATTGCTGCAGATTGCTTGATGCCCCCCTGAAAAATGTCTTGAGATACAGTAAAGATTATCGTGAATTTTGCGACCTTTTGATCAAATTTCGTGCCAATGTGGATAGGCCTGGGGTTTTAGAGCTGGCCGTGCGGAAGAAAGATTTCGAGCTTCTTGAAATGTTTATCGAGGCGGGTGCTAATCTGGAAGACCAAGGGAGGAAGGCTTTAGTAGTGGCTGCAGCACAAGGAGATATTCCACAAGTCGCTCTGCTCCTGCACCATGGCGTCAACATCGAAACCCCGGGAATGCAAGTTAACACTCTTCAATCAGCTGCTAGGGAGGGAGACCTGGAAATGATCGACTTTCTTCTCAACCACGGAGCAGACGTCAACGCACCAGCCGGTCTAAATGACGGACGTACTGCCTTGCAGGCATCACTGCAAAGCAAGAATGCGCACGTTGCGTTGCATTTACTAATCAGAGGGGCAGACATAAGGGCCCCGCCCGCATTTGTGAAAGGTCTGACTACCCTTGAAGCTGTTTGTCACAACTACTGTGACAATGAATCTGATCTCCCAGCTTTGTGCAACAGGCTACTGGATGCAGGCGCTCCGATAAACCGGCCATACGGAAGGCCAAGCTCGGCTCTACATGGGGTGGTAGCAAAACGGTGGTCTACGATACTCTTGAAGATGCTTGAACCTCATCGGAACACCATTACGAATCTTATCTGGCATGACAAAAAACAGGACGGTAGTAATCATCTTTTGCACCCAAAAACACCGACTCAACTAGCGGCGAGCATGGGGAGCATGGAGATGGTTAAGGTTCTGCTGGACTCTGGAGCTGATGTCAACGAGGTCCCTGCTTTCCGTTTTGGTCGAACAGCATTGCAGGCTGCTATTTCAGGCAATCATCCTGACATGGAGCTGATAAGATTCCTGCTTGAAAAAGGCGCAGACGTCAATGGCCTACCTGCGGTTGAGGGAGGAATCACAGCTCTCCAAGGAGCAGCGATATCGGGTGATCTCATCTTGGCCAAATTGTTACTTGAACGAGGTGCCGATGTCAACGCAGGCCCATCTTTAAGAGAAGGGAGGTACGCCATTGAGGGTGCTGCAGAGCATGGCCGGTTGGACATGGTTCAGCTCTTGTTGAATGCTGGTGCTCTGGGGAATACGCAGGACGGGACTGGGTTCAGTTTCGCCATCGAGTTGGCAGAGAAGTGTGAGCGTTTCGCGATTGCAAATATACTCAAAGAACATATGAAGGAACCTGTACAAGACAACAATAATAGTTAATAGCGTTAGCGTAGCGATGATTTAATGGCAGTAGTCTGGCTCTGCTTACTTGCAGGGCTTTTTCTGGGTGGAAAATAGAACAGGTCGAGGTAAAAAGAAGTTGTCTTTTCATGCGCAATGTCTGGAAGGCCAGTATGAGTGAACCCTGTGTGGCAAAATGCCTTTTGAGGCTCGTTGCTACCATGAATCTACAAAGTCTATAGACTCAATTTTGGCTTATCCCTATCAGTAATTTATTTGCCATGCCGCTGTCATGGGCTAGTTAACAAAGGCCACATTCATTGCTTAGATTCACATATTGTGCTTTTCAGGAGCACCTGTGGAGCTTAAACACCAGCAAATTTGTGCAACATCTGCGCCAAGCCAAGCTGAACCTGGTGCTAGTTCGTTGGCGGACAGTGATTGGTTAGGCCCAGCCATGATGCGCCAGCGTTCCCCAACCGAGACTAGTCATTGTTTTCAGCTACAAAGCCACCATCACTGATGATGCTTGTTTTCTTCTCCCTGCTGCCTGGCACCCCTCAAATTCTCACAAAGCCTCCGGGTCAGCATCTACCTTGAAAATGCCTCTACTTGACTTGCCGAATGAGCTTCTCGAAGAGGTTGGGAAGGCTCTTGATGCCGACAAGGATTATGCCGCATTGTCGGGCGCAAGCCGTCGTCTGTATTGTCTCATCCTTCCCCACCTCTACAAGTTCAATCATGCCTGTGGTCGATATTGTAATACAGCCGAGCACTGGGCGATAGCAAATGGTCGAGTCGAGGTCTTGCAGCGAGTCTATGACTATGGCCTTTTGTCAACATCCGCACGGATCCTCTTTGAAGCTGTCGAAGCGGGACACGTCAACATTGTTGATTTCCTGCTCAAATACAGCACCTGTGAAAGAAAACCTGGAATGGATGAACTGGTCCACTATGCCAATCGTAACCTCGAGTTGCTGCGGTATTTCCTTGAACAAGGCATCTCAGCCAATGCCAAAGATGGTTATGGTGATCCCATACTTTTCGGGGCCACCCTCGAGACTACGCAACTTCTTATCCAACATGGAGCTGACGTGAACATGAAGAGTGACGATGGAATATCTCCATTAATGAAAAAGGCAAGGGATACAGCAATTGATCAGGCAAGGCTCCTCATTGAGCATGGCGCAGATGTGAACGCGCGTGACGCTGAGAACGATCGCACAGTGCTTCATCAAGCTGCGCGGACGGGGGAGGCAGACACGATGCTTCTCCTCATGACCAATGGTGCGGATCCGTATCTTCAAGATTCAGAAGGAAAAACCGCTCTTCACTACGCCGCCGCTCACAATAAAACCCCTGCCGTCAAAGTACTTTCGATTCCATCATGCTTGAGCAGCGATGAGATGGTCGACAAGGTCATGGGCTGGACTCCGCTGCACGAGGCAGTCATTTCTGATCACATTGATGCGGTGCGATTCTTCCTGGAATCGAAGTGTGCGTGGATCGACCAGCGAGACGCCAATGGCCGGAGTCCGCTCTTCTACGCTGCCAAATATGGCCGGCTGGAAATTCTAAACGATTTGCTTCACCATGGCTCCGATTCGGAGGCCAAAGACAACTTTGGTGCCACTCCCATGTTCGTCGCCGTCAGAAATGAAAAGACAAACATGGTTTTGCGACTATTGGAACAGAACGGCGGCTGTCTCGAAGCCCTAGATGGCTTTGGTCATACCATAATCTGGTGGGCAAAAAGATGCGGCAACTCCGAGCTTTTGGATATTTTGACTAAGCACGCCGAAACCGTGGACCACGAAATTGACACTGAGGACTTGAAGGCCCCGCTGTCAATCATTAGGAACAATCTGTCAGGGTGTTGGTGTGATGTCTGCACGCGACCCATCGGAGGTCGTCGAACAGGCCTCACGTGCACGATATGTTGTGCTGGTCATTTTGTCATTTGTTTTGATTGCTTCGTCGACGGAACCTTGTCTTGCGAGCCATCACATCGAGTAGAAAAGTGGGTTCCTTATGACAGCTGCACATGTCCTACGTATACTGTGCCATAGGAGAACTAGAATTATTGCAGCGATCCATGGCCTGATTAAAAAGTGTAGATTAGTTACAACCAAAAGGAAGAAGCAGTTTAGAAATTTAACTTTCCTAACTCGGCTTGGCATTGTTGAATACCTGCCGCCCCCTCTCCGCATTTAAAGCTCAGACATGAGTAGCATCGATAGATATTGGACGCCAAGGCTGTGAAAGACGTCTTATTGGATTTTGAATTGTTCATCACCTTGCAGCTCCCGCGCCAGGTACCATTTTAAGAACATCGTTAGACCCTACCTCTACCCCATAACAAAAAAGGTTGCCAAGAGCATTTCAATCTTGCAACTTAATACATTTCCCTAAATCATGTCCATTCTTCTACTTGGATAAAATGGGCAGCTCGGCCACTTCGATCCACATTCCTGAAGCACGATCTGCAAATGTGAGTCAAAGACCTTTTTATTAAATTGAATGGGATTAACATACCAGATTTCGTCTGTGGGACAGTCATAGCCGGAAAGAATTGACCAGGATGCAGCACGGTCTGGCAAGTTGTAGCAATAAGAATCATGCTAAATTGCCAATGTCAATAAAGGAAACAAAACGGTGGACCTCAAGAATCTGCAGGAAAAAAAAAGACTTACCATCCTTCAAGGATAATAAAGGAAATCTGGTCTTTCATGAGAGAGTTTCCCCATCCTCCATTCATCTCGGCAATGCGGTAGATGCATCGGACGAAGATAGACACGAAAGCAGTGATGACCCCGAACAAGAACCATCGAAAGCTACTCAGGTGCCATGTATCCAGTGCATTGTTGGAAAGGGCATTTGAACCAAGTGCGTTTATGCGCCTCCACACAAACAAGGCAGTCAAAATAGCAAATATAGACAGGGTCGCAACTTGAAAAGCGATTCCTGCCATCATAATGTTATTTCCCAACTTGAGTTGATTTGCATTACTCGATGCGGTCGCTGCAAGACCACCTCCAGTACCCTGCAAGATTAGGGATATTACGTCGGCAGTGATGAAAACGGTTGTGTAATGCTTTGGCTTAAGAACAGACCACTCTGGGCCAAATAGGGCGACGATGTGCTTGAGTATCATGTAGATGGCGGCGCTGTTAAAGGCCGGGGCAATGATAAGACAGCAAACTTGGATTTGAAAAGGAATTGCGTTGAATGGTTCAAAGTAGAGGCCGAGGCGGCCCAAATAGCCCAGCACGAGCGTCAGACAGCCAAGGGTCAGTGCCATGGCGTAACTTTTAGCTCGGAACCAAATCCCTAGCCAGATATGTGCAATAAAGCAAAGAGCGAAAAAGACAGCAAAGAAGCCATTGACGAAAGGATTGGGTCGGTATCCGTAGACTGTGAGCTCAATGGGACATTCAGCAGTGATTTTCGTGCAAATCAAGACCATTTTGAGAGCCAAGTCAGGATGCTTCCGTCAAGGATGTTGAAAGATTGACAAAGAATTTAAAAGAAAGAAAAGGAAGCAAGATTGTCTCAGAAACGAGCGACTTGTTGACGAGTTGGAGGCAGGATGAAGTTATTGGAGGCTTGCTATGAGGCTAATAAATACTTGAGCAATCCGCTCGATGCAAACATTCACCAGCTATTCTTCGGCCCCTGTTTCCCCAAAAATAACCTACATCGATGTTTTAGTGGGTCAAAGACCGAGGGGAGGCTGTGAAGTGGATCGCGTGTCCTCGGTCTTCGAGATGACGCTAAACGGATTTTGGCAATGCGACTCCACAGATGGGCTGAGTACCATAACTCTTGAATAGTTGATGGTAAACCCGACGCTTGCTAAAAGATCAAAATCTTGATGTTTTTAGGTAAAATAAATGAAATAAACTAATCCATGAAGATGATATCCCAATTATAATTTCACGGGTTTTTTTATTTTAGGGATTGTGATTATGTTGACTGGGCTGATTTGCGCATTGGCGGTAGTGAGGAAATCCCTCCGTGACAATCATTCAAGGGTTGGATTGCAGACCCGGTATTTCCGCGTGTACCATCCAATGAGCTACCCTCGTCAATCTCAGGCAATGCAATCCTCCTCGCTTGTTGGTTCTCGGTCTTTGCCTCGTAGCTTCTGCCTGAGCTTCTCGGTCTTTCTCTCTCCACCTTTTTCGCGTTTCGTGTTCTGCCATCACTTCGCCTCTCGAAATGCCGCCTTCGTCAGCTGATGCAGGGAAGCGCAAGCGGACCAGGACCAATGTCAAGCAATCCAAATACGGCTGTTTCACTTGCAAGTACGCACCTTCTGTCATGCCGAAGTTCATCAAGCCACTAGCTAAAGGTATCCAGGGCTCGACGAATCAAATGTGACGAAGGAAAGCCCGCTTGTAGGCGTTGCTTGATTGCCAAGCGGCATTGTGGCTATCCACCTGGAGCGCCTCCTGCGCCGTCGCCCGAATCACCAGATTCAACATCAACATCTTCATTGGAGTCATCGATGACATTCTACCATCAAAACGGCCTCATCTTTAACCCGAGTCTCGCTCCCAACCGCTTCGTCAATCTCGCATGCACCGTTTTGGTGCAGGGGCCCCGCAGGGCCAAAAACAACCTCGAATTGGTATTCTGGTCCCATCTGGTTCCCCAGCTAACCGAATCATTCCCGTCTGTACGAGCAGCGGCCGAGGTTTTTGGCGCCTCCTATGACGCGCTCATATTGAGAGGCAGTCGCCAGTCAGAGCCAATCGAGTGCTATTCTCGAGCCTTGCGCTTATTACAGCTGGATCTTTGCTCGGTCCAGCACATGACCGTCCCAGCCATTGTCGCTTGTCTATTTCTTGCATTCGCGGAAGTTCTGCAACACAGACTTGATAATGGACTTTTACACCTCCAAGGTGCCTTTGCGTTGATGAAGTCTTGCGCAGGCGGAAAATCAAACAGTATCGCTGATATTGAAGGGCTGTCTTTCCTGCTGGAAAAGATGGATCTTCATTCGGCGACTTACGCAGTCGGACTCGCACCAGATCTACCCAAATCGCCTTGTCCTACGCCAAGTAGTCTGCTGTCAAAGTCACCAGACCAAGAGCTGTTTCCCATACTACATCCCTGTTACCATTTCACATCAGGAGCATGTCGACATAGATACCTGAGCCATCGACTGGTCCCCCCATAAATGCTCATCGAGCAAGGTCGCCAACTCGCCAGCCTGAAGCAGTGGCTGTCGCGTCACAAGGCTCCGCTCGTTTCGACTGAGAACGAGCAGCTGGTTGTCCTCCGGGGTCAGTGTCTAACCGCGTTGATCAATGTCGCCAACATTCTCGAACCCCGCGAGACCGCCTTCGATTACTACGGTCCCGAATTCCAGGAAATCATCTCATCCCTGGAGGCGCTGCCTCGTTACTACGTCAATGACGGCGATTCCCCAATTACTGCAATAGCTGGACTGCCGTTCTTCGCCCCGGAAATGGGCATAATCCACCCATTATACTTTACAGCACTTAAATACAGGCACCCTGTGTGGCGACGCAGAGCCATCGACTTGCTGCAGAACAGCGGAATGGAGGGTCCGTGGTCCGGCAAAGTCCAAGCGGCGGTCGCATCAACTGTTGTCAGGGTGGAGGAAGAAGCAGCAGCGTCAAACCTGAACAAACCAGAAGAGTATTGCGCCTGTGAGCCGAGGGATATTCCGGAGACAAGCAGAGTTAACTTGTGTTGGACAGTTGAGTACGTAAGCCAGGAGACGAGAACGTGCGGAAATACAAATTCCGGTAAAAACAGCGCGACGATAAATTATAAAGTTAAATTAGTTAGATGCTATGATATAGATGAGATGATGCGAAAGGTGGTTGTTGTTCCTGACGAACTTCCATGGAAGGATCGGAAAGATTGGGACGGCTGGGAAGAAGAAATTCAAGTCTTCTAACGCTAGCAAGACGGGATTTTTAAACGAGGAAACAAGTAGTAGATTGGAAAGTGGTGCAACGGGTTGTCTGTTGGCATTTCCTGGTACATCCGATCTTTCCCACGACAAAATAGGGCATTCCGTCCGCTCCCCACCGTCAAGTTGCCCGCATCGGTCTCTGCTAGCCGTTTCCATCAGGCTGTTACAGACGTCTTATTACTACGACGACTTCCTTTTAATATCAGGATACATATACTCTCACAAATGACGGAAGGTATCGTCTACATATCTTGTGTTTTCTTAAGACAGAAATTATTACAATGCCGTTTGCCGGTATACTATCCTAGTTAACAACTTTTGGCATGACCTGCAAAACTATCCTTCCAGTTAAGAATGCAAAATTCCAACTCAAATTCAAATTTCTTCGACACTAGCCGTCTGAGGTTACAAACCCGGCACACGGGCCGAGATAATAGTCCCATCCATCCGGTGCGTCGGCAAACAAAGTTCGCGTGCCTTTCAGGCATTGCGTTGATTGGCATGAGGAAACAGTATTGTCCGTCAATGCTATCTGACAGCTGATGCTGTTGCCTCTCCACATGGCACAGTTCTGGGTTTCAATGCAGCTCATGCAGCAGGTTTTGGCATCCACCTATGGGTTGCCGAGCCATCCCTGCAGGTTGGGACTATGCAACGAATTTCCATTTGGACCCTTCGACTGTGCAATGGCCGTGTCACTGCATGGGTCAGCTGCGGTTTGTGTCACCATTGCTGTCACGGTAGTTGATATGGAATCGGTTTCCGTGGCCGTGGCCGTAACAGTGGTCGTGTCCGTCTCCTCGTGGACAAGTGTGGTTTGAGTGTGGTCTGTCTCCGTCCTGGACTCGGTGATGGTCTGAGTAACTGTTGGCGCAGACAATATCATGCCATCTGCGAATTTGGTAACTGAGATTGTTTGGGTGACGGTGGGGGCCCGGGTACTGGTCTTATAGATGGTTTGAGTAACCGGCGACTTTTGGATTGTTGCCGTAGCGGTTTCCACGGCCTCACAGGATTTTGTCGTCGTGAGAAAGCAAGCTATTCAATGAGTCAGCACGCGATCACAAGAACCCGATATGGCCATCGACATACAGCACTTGGAGGGGAGAGGATCGCTGCGACGCTCGCGTTTCAACATCTTTCGGTCGGGTGTAATAGTACAGACTGGGGGTATATATCCAATGGTGGTGCTTGAAGTGATGGTGCTGCTACATGTTAGATCAAGGGCAACATGATGCTCAACAAGCTTTACAAACCTCGTTGAAGTCTCTGTCTGTGTCACTTGAGTGGAGTGTGTCACCGTAGTCGTCCCAACATTGGTACTGGTAGTGGTATCAACAATCGTAGTCGTGTGGACCGCAGTCATTGTAGCTGTGAGCGTAGTGGCCGGCTGGGTGACACTATGCCAAGTTGAACCCGTTAGCGAATACGGCTTCAAATTTTTTATCCAGTACAGCATGCACTTACGCGTTCTTCGACTTTGTGATAGTAGTGGTGACAACAGTCGTAACTTGCGCAGGCTGCAAGGTGCTGGTCACTTTGGTGGTGGGGACAACAGTGCGGGTATACGTGATGGTCTGAGGCGGAGCCGTGCACGTCGATGGCCTCATATTACGCTTAGCTAGACGTTAAACGTCATCAGGTTCTTGAGTCGCAAAGATAGGCACCATGGGATCTCCATACCAATAATACTGCGACAGTCATCACCATCCTGCTTAGAAACATATCGACACTGTGCGGGGACATCCTTGCATGTGGGGGGCGTGGCCGCAGTCACAGCCGTAGCCGCAAACAGCACGACAAAGGAATGAAGCTTCATCCTGAGCCCAAGCAGACGACGAAGGGAGAGCCGCACTCAAGAAACACCCGCAACAATCACGACGAATGAGCATCCTTTTATTTCTGCCTTTTGCCAAACTCCTTTTCCTACTAAACAAGCTTCATTTCACTACTAATATTGGCTGTTGAGCACTACTGTGCTGGACCATGGTCTAGATGACCGTAGTCTAGATAAATCTCAAGAAAACTGTGTCTAGGCAAGACGCGGCGAAAGCATTTGCAGGCCAATGAGACCCACAATGCTAGAAACCCCTGACCTAAGTGCACGGGCAACATACAACAATACTTTGTCTAGGGTAAGCGTTGATGCGATTCAGTCTGGGCCTCGTCCATCTCAAATAATACAAATATTTCTTGTTTCAAGCTGCATATCATCTGTTCAATTGTATTTCAATTTCTCTTAACTGGAGATTTGGCCAACATAAGAATCGACAAAACTCGACTTTCCAGATCTATCTACGTGACGATACTGCCCCACGAGTCTTATTTCATTTTGTGACAGACGGTGGAGAGCGCCAAGGTGATATTTGCATTTAATTGTAGTAATCAGCTCTATGAGAAATTTAATGTGCAAAGTCCAACTCAATCGAGCATCTTACAAGAGCTTGAGTTCCTCTCCGAGATGTCTCTGTGAGCCAGATGATCTTTGGCTCAAAATCCGGCAGCTTGTTATACTCTTCCTCCGTGACTAACTCGTCAGTCACGAGGTCTGTGATGGTAATTTTGAGAGGCTGGTTTACGTCACTCTCTGCACTCAACCTGTTCGCTACACGCCTGGCGCTTATGGCTCTGGAAACATTGGGCATGCGGTGTGCTTTTGTGCCTGCACTTCCTCCAAGTTCGACTCCCACTCTCATTCCAATGCGAGTGATATGTCCAATGTAATCTGGATTGCCCAGCAAGTCTGGTACTAATGACTTAGCTTTGGGCGCAAAGACGTCCACTCTGTAGCTTGAGGTTGCATAGCCGACATTAGAAAATACAACGAATGGTATCTTCCCATCTGATGAAGTGATAGTGTGTACCTCTTTGGTAGACTCCGTGAGCTTGCTTGGGGGCAGGTTGATTGCCTGGCCACCAGTAGGCTTCGGGCGAGTGGCTGTATACCGGGTGGCGATGGGAAAAGTAAATAGGTCGGGAGAAAGCGGTGGCGAGTACATGTACCCAAGAGCACGAGTATCCTTGGCCATGTCTCCAATTGTAGTGTATTTCCAATGACAAGTATCATGATAGGACACACGTGTTGCGCCTTCTTGGAAGGGACGCAATGGGAAATTGGACGAGTATTGGTTGGTTGGATGGGACTCGATGAATATCCCCGCGAGACGATCCATGTTTGCATGATAGGACAGGAAAATAGGATCAAAGGCTGCATGAGTGTTGTCGGCCTTGGGGTCTGTTAGCCAAAGATGAAAACAAATATACACTGCAAGTACATACCATGTCCGGGCCGATCCATCCGTGGAAGTTGTCGTGAACCTGTTCGAACAGACCGTCAAAGTCAAATTTGTAATCATTGCACAGATGAGCAGCATTCTTGCCACCGAATTTGAGAATATCAGCTCCAGAATCTCCAATGCAGTCTGAAGCACTATAAGTGGACTGGTTGAGGGCATGGGCTATTTGCTGATGGTATAGTTCGAAATGCTGAATCTTTTGTTTCCACTTGGGTGACGCAGTCCTTCTCTGCTCGAGAGTTGGGTTGCGCACCACAAACCGATCTGGTGCATGCTTCGAAATCGACTTCCCGTTCAATGAGAGAGCATACTTTAGTGGATTTGGCCGAACGCTACCGTCCTTGGGGTGGATGTACGTCTCTTCAAAGAAGACTGGCGGAATTCCAGCAAATTTCGAGTCGGGGTTGGACGTGTCGCTTCCAAATCCATTCCAGTAAGGAATGGGGAAATCGACGAGTTCCTCAACGTATCTCAAGTAAGCTCGATACCACAGAAAGGTCGCTTCCTGGCTGTGCAAGCACCAAGTGGCATCTTCCCAACGTTAGTAATTGCCGTGGCTGTTTGAATCGAGGTGTGTACTTACGCAACAATCCCAGTTCTTGCCATTTTGAGCCCAGCTCACTCACATGCAAAACCCCTTCCAGCTTGGACTGATAGACTGCAAGTTCCTCTTGAGTAAGAGCCATAATGTCCTTGCGGATACGGTAATCCGGTCGTGGCTCTTGCGCCCTGGTAATGAGCATTTTGGGGACTGGAGGAGATGAAGAGTCCCGACGAAAGCCACTGTTGACCCATAGCCGGAAAATCTCCAACGCATCATCTGGCCAGTACTCCTTCGGATCGGTCATCATGGGCATCGTTCTTGAGCGAAGATGACGATAGATGGACATCGCATTTTGCTCGTCACTAACGTCTTCGTATTTGCCAAGGTTTATTTTTCCCCAATACAGCATCTCGGCAACCCAATCTTGGCTTCTTTTGGATCTCTGATCCTTGGATATCCAATAAGGATCTTTGATGAGAGGCAGCACATCGTCTTCCCAAGTAGGATACGGCCCAAGTTTCTGCCCGTTGCTGGATCTGTTGCAAGCCCCAGTGGTATAAGAGACCTTTGATTTTTCTGCAGAACAATTCGGCAAGTTAGCAGCAAGGTGTTGAGGAGTTGTTGGTTTCTTGAAAAACGGGCAGCCACCGCTGATCTGCCGTGTACTGCTGGGATGCCACATGTCTGAATCGGGAAACGAAAGTATCGCGGGCCTCGGAAGACTAGGAGCGGCCACTGGTCCATTCGCTTCCAGATGAGCTGGAGGCATTACTTTTGGATCGGTGCTAGACAAGCTGGATATCCAACTTCGGAGGAACTCTTCGCCGCGTACAGGCATTTCTCGAATCTTGCCTTCCATTGTCATTTCCAACAACGGAGCCTTGTAGTCAATTTTCGTTGCGTAAGGCATGGAAGAATCAAATTCATCCAAAGGGAGAGGTCTGTAAATTCGACGGCGTGCTTCTGCAAGACGCAGGTGATCATAAAGTGCATCGTTCTTTGTAGTTTTATCACTAAGGCTTTTCTTTATCTCCTCAAAATACTTCCCAACGGCCTTTTGGTGTGTGTCAATGTTATTACCCAAAAGTTGGATAAGCTGGTATTCAGGACTGTCCGTGCATTTAGTTCTGACATAGTGAGAATTTTTGACATTCTGGATGAATTGATCTTCCAGGTCGTATTTCTGTTTGTCGGCATCCCATCTCGTTTCTTTCGGCACATACTGCATGAGAACACCTCGTTTCCATGAATAGATGGGGTTACAAAAGTCAACCATAATCAACGCAGTGTATGTGGAAGGGGAGAATAAACCGATGTACGCGTTGAGCCCCTCATCGGGTTCTGACTTGATCCCCTCTTGTTCTTCTTTTTTCATCAGCTTTTGCATCCTAGAGACACCTTGAGCATCCTCATAAGAGGACTGCAGAATGTTGAATGGTGATGGACCCTCGTTGTTTTCGAGTATCACTTGGAAAAGTCGCGGTTCATGCTTTGACTGTTTTGGATTATCAAAACCAAGCGATGATGATGGAAGTTTGATCACCCCCGGGCCATCGCAATGAACCTTGTGTAGAATTGATAGACCAAGGCGCGTAGCTGCTTTCTTGTAATCATCTGATGTCATGGTAACTTCAAAAAGCTCGTCTGGCTGTAGTCAAAAAGAAAACAAAAAAAGTCATTAGCTAATATTGTCTCGATGAGACACATTGCCAACGTACCAGTATGGTGTTGAGATCAGAATCAAGAAATAGCTCCGCGTCATAGAAATGGTCGTTTGGAATAATGAAGGTCGAATGTGTACTTTGGTCCGATTTGGCGGCAACAATGTTCACTGTAGTAGTGAGTAGTAGGTGAGCTACCCACCTTTGAATATTTGAGGGTGACTCGAGGAGATCTGATTCTTTATCGAAAAAGTCATTTTGTTGGTGCTGGTTGAACCAGTTTGATATACCCGTTCCTATTGCACTTTCGAGGATCTCTGGACGCCCGGTGAGCTGAGAAAACAAACGTCTTCCCGGTTGTGTAAGGTACGGGGCAGCCCTGAAGGTTTCCTGTGTCTCTTTTGAGAAGCAATCGATGAATTTACTTTCATTGTTGGTTGCATCTAACCAATGAATCCAAGGTCTAATCAAGATATTAGGTCATGATTAGAGAAATGTAGGACATTACTTACTTGCGAAGCTCCTTCATCACGCAGGTGCCATTTACGTGGCCATTAAAAGGCCCGAGATACTCATTGGCACCAAAGGCATCTGTGGAATTTCCAAAGTATTTCCAAACATGCCGACATCCATCGTTTGTCTCAATCTGATCTCTCTGGAGCAAAATAGAATGTCAGGTAAAATACTCAAATATGAGTTGGGTATCAATCACCTGATAGAAACGTAATTTCATCCCATCCCAAGACGCAACCTGAAGAAATGCAGTTTCGCACTTCAACTTACTGGAACCGATGATGCAAAGTGTCCAATCATTTTTTGATGGATTTTCTGATGGATCGTCTGGTGTATCGAATGGCTCCGTGTTGGGCAGATGCACAATTGTAAGGAATCGGGCATGTGGTGAAATCCTATTGTCCTCCGCATACGTGCCGCCGACGACGCTCCCATCAGCCACCAGAAAGGTATTCATTTTATAAAGTGGGTCTTGGGCTTTTGAACCATCTATAGAAGGTGAGTCGGTTGTGAAAAGCTGTACTTGCCAATAAACTAACCCCAGAATACAGTCACAAGGTCGTGGAAAGTGATATTAGAAGCATTGTCACCCTTTTGCAGCCATTGGCCGAACATGTCGTCGAAGTTGCGTGAGAGAAAGTCGGGATCGGCCACATGATCCACGTCATCTTGACTACCACGTGTGAACTGTCGCCAGTAGAGTGCAGGGGCTGCCATTTTGTGAAAGTTTGGAAATAATAGGTTGATGAATACGATTATTGTTTGCAAAAAGTTCCCTGAAACTGAGAGCCCAGGAACTGTACGACATTGACCCTGAATCAATGGCCTTTATTTATTCGATGTCGCGTTGGGCATTTCACTTGACCGCAGGGAGAGTTACACGACAAATTTTCAAAACGAAAAAAGAAAGTATCAAATAAATAGTTTGGGCAAACTTTCGGCATGCATACACCGGCAATGGAGTTCCGCATTTGGTCCGCCGGTCAAGTTTAGGCCTCCCCCGTCCAAAAAGAAAAACACCTGCTATTGAGCTATGATCACCAAGCCACCGGATTACGTTTGTATTTGGAATTATAGCTGGATTTGGTGCATTTTTTGCATGAGCTTGGCACGCAATTCGGGGATCTTTACGAACGAGACATACTGAAGTTTTGCCGTTCTCAGGTTCCCATTCCTCCTGCCGTCTGTGCCGCTATGGCAATATCCCTACCAGGATCGAGAAAACTAATTTCTGATGTGGCTGAAAGTATCCCCTCATTTCCACATAAAGTCAGGTTACTAATCACGAGCAAAGTTTTAAATCCAAGGCGCTTAACCTATTCCATGTTTGTTTGCTCACATCGTTCCGTGCGAATGAGAATCAGTAGAACACCGTGTCAGCTCGGTATGCGCTGAACTTTTACGATTTAGTTTCGAGCTTTACACTTGCGAATCACAAAGCTAACGCGAGCAAGACTCGTTTTGCAGCAACGAATTGATTGCGCCGGAATGTTGTCTCATTCCACAATTCAAGCACCGAATTGGAATGGCGTAAGCTCCTTCACGTAATCGGACCGTTCCGGCTTGAATTCAATTTTCTTGCCCTTAGTCCTAAAAGGACAGGCGATCGCGTGCCCAAATCACCAAATTGAATGGCGCTATAGCTCAGAAAGCAGTAGTTTTCTAATTCCTTCCGGATGCGACTTTGCGGGTTTGTAATTACTTGGGCTATTCGGTAGGAGGAATTGAAAATCACACACTGTGTTATAGTTAGTCAGTGATAGACACTTCCGCCTGGATCTTGTGATTCGGCCGAGGAATGTAGCCCCGAAAGATGTGTACTGAAAGTGGAAAGAGTAGCAGGCAAAGATTCTGCTAAGTACTCAAATAGAGTTATGGTGGTAGACATGTATAAATGGCTACAAACCCCACGAATAGACCCCACAGTCCCCCCGCAGAACGGACAGTTTTGGACGCTTATTAAATTTGTTGACTAACTATTTTTATCCTCTTTTCAACACCATGGCGCTCAACTCTCAGACTTTAGACGTTTTGAACACTCCTGGTCACGTCAACGATGACTTGACTGAAGCGCAGAAACAAGCTTGGTCCACCCAGATCTCCAAGGTGATGGACAAGGAGATCGCGGGGAAAGCTACGGGCGAACCTTTGACTCAGTTCTTCAATGGCACCGTGATGAGGTTCGACATTGACCAAGTTCCAACATCGATTACTTGGCATGCCTTTCCTAACGCTGTTTGTTTCATAGTTCTACAAGCAGAAGATTATCTGACGGGTGTATAGATTGAAACAAAATACAACGCCCCTCGGAAGTGGAGGGAGGCAGATTCGAGCAGAGAAAAGCAGGAGGAGTATCTTGAGTGGTCTGTGAAGAAAAACACAAAGGGTCAAATCGAGTCTGTAACTTTCACTTGCGAGATGCCTGAGGTATAACGACAATACCCATCGCCAACCTTTGCTGCTTGTGTACTAACATCATTTCAAAGTACTGGGAATTCATTTCCGGAGTAGATCGAAGCAAGTTGCTCGCCCTCTACCGGGATTTGAATCCTGAATTCAGAGATCAGATCCAGGAAGAAGATTTGTGGGATGGCGATCATTATAACCGGTACAACAAGTGGAACAACCGAACCGACACGGGATGCATCGCTCACATGATACAAACCGACAACAATATCACAGCCGCAGTTGAAATCGCGGCTCGGAGTACTGTTATTCGGTGCGATCCACAGGGCAACATCATCACAGACAATAACAGGCTAATTCACTGCTCCGACTACGGCGTACCCTCTCGCGATTCTGATCCAATAGTATGCGCACGATGATTACCTCACATGCCAACTCTTGAGCTAATAACGGCTTCGCAATATAGATCGGCGGTACCATCAACAATCTTACCCGGCAAGGATATAGCGTCTCTCTTGCCAACCCCATAGGAGTTTACATGCATTCCTTCAACGAACAGAACTTCATGCTTGATGTCAAGGGCACAGGCCGCGGTCTCAAAAAGGTTCCCGAGGGGACCTTCGTATGGCAGCGAGGCGATATTACCAAGAATATGGGATTGAGGCTGCAAGTCAAAATCCCCGACGGCGTGGTTGGCGAAGGCACAAAAAACAAAGGGAGGCAGTTGAATGTGAGCGACATTATTGATCTGAACAGCAAGCAAAATATCAAATACGGCGGACAGTTTGCCAAGCAAATCAACATGGTTCTCAGCGCCGTGGCCACCCCTGAGGCGAAAATCGCCACGCCTCGGCCATGTGTTAAGATAGCGCAGGCCCAGCCGGCTACAGCTTCTGAGGAGCTCAAGGCCAAGCTTTAAGCGGCAAAGGCCCATTGTAATCTAGATACTCAGGTCTTAGTTGCATCATCGGTCAACTTATCTGGCATTCTTAAGAAAGTCTTTACTCGATAATCAATCTGCGACTCGTAACAAAAAAGTCCTTAAGCATGGAATTCTTTCCGTCTTTCTCAGGCCATGATCATATCTCTATGTATTACATTGTTCGAGCTTAGTCACTCACAGTGGCATTTTGCCTGCTTTAGGGTAACCCTCAATAGATGTGGAGCGGGCGCGCTCAGGCATATGGAAGTTGATTGCGAAATACAATGAGGCCTCGATGACCTAAATTGGTTCAATTCATCTGGTGAAAAGAAGAAACAGTGGCTACAGCTAATACAGGGCAAAATTCCCTTCAATACCGGGTGTGTCAAAATTCCTGTCAATTGATGTCAGTCCAGCCGCGTTGAAGAAAAACGACCGATCCCAGCATTCTCACCCACAAAGCTTACCTCAATAATCAAACAAAAGACAGTTTACAAAGGCGGAAGGTGACTAGAAATGAATGAGAGTGCATTGAAAGCAATCTTCACGAATAAAAGTGAACAAAGAAGGGTTTAGTTGAAGGATCGTCGGGTGGTTGGGCATGCATGTGCCATGAAGCAAAGGCACTACTAAACACCATCAGAGTTGAAGAACATGGTATACAGGGTTGAATTTTCAGCATTTTGCTTGACACCACTTTTGTCCTACAGTGTCCTTGTTTGTTTGCTCTGCACATTGGCAGGGCAGCCTCACGTGACCCAACTCGCCTCAGTCACTTGAACAAACACAAACAAGCTGAGCGCGCGCCGCAAATCGCACGCAAACCAGGCCTCGCGAAAATGTCAAAGGCGACTGAGGAAGATGTGGCATCAAGCTCCTCAACTGTACGCCGCGGCCAAGAGGCCTTTGATAGCTTCCAGCCACGGGTCCTGGCCTTTGCGCAGCATGTGTTGTGGCCTGGGACCAACCCAGCGCGCATCTCGGTTGAGCGCATGAGAGGAGGTTTCTTCAACAGAGTCACCGGCATGACCAAGAACGAGTGCGTTTACATTATTGACCACCATGGCAGGACTCAAAAAGAGGACAAGATGGTCGAATACATCTTGCGCACCCCGCGCTTCGACAACGCCAAGCTGGATCGTGAGGTTGCCGCTCTCTCGTTTGTGCGTCAGCACACCAGCATTCAGGTCCCATATGTCAACGAGTACGATGACACCGATCTCAACGTGCTGAAGTCTCCCTACATGGTTCAAGGACGCCTCCCCGGAACCAACCTCTACCGCTGCTACACGGAGCTGAGCCACGACCGAAAATGCCAGGTTGCGTGGGAGCTTGGCCATGTCTTTCGCAAAATGCTTGCTACCAAGAGCGACCACGCTGGACACCTGGTATTTCCGCCTTTTGGGCCTGGTCGCCGAGTTCTCGGTCATCAACCTGTCGGTCCGTCCATTTACGTCGAGACTCACAACTCTGCTGTGGTGCCTTACGACAACGCTATCCAGCGGGACTCTGCCTTCCAGACGATCTCGTCTATCCTCGCCGCCAAGAGGTCAACGCACGAAAGAGTTCCTGATGAGGATGATGGCTTCATGATGTCGACAATCGAGCAGTTGGAAGCGATGAACCGTTGGATGGACTCAAAGCGCGTGTACGAGGACGTCACCAACAGTCTGATTCACCTTGATCTCGGCCCTCACAACGTTTTGGTCAACTGCGACGCCGCGCACGACAAACCATTCATAGCTGCTGTGCTCGATTGGGACAGTGCCATCGTTGGACCGAGCTTTTTGAGCTGCGAGCCCCCTGCCTGGATCTGGGCATGGGTCAATGGCCGCGATGAGAATGAGCGCACCGCCAATTGCGATCCCCCGACCGAAGAAGCGCGCGAGCTGAAACGTCTTTTCGAACGGGCTGCGGGCCCGGAATATATGCGCTTTGCGTATGACGACAACTACCGACTTGCCAGACGTTTGTACTATTTTGCTGCCAACAAAATCGAGTGTGAGGAAGACAGACAGCGGGCCAAGGAAATGCTGGCAGAGTGGGAAAGCAAAGTGGCAGAGCAGCGTGGAGGTGATCTCTGACTCAATCTTGTCACAAACCATGTGAATGGACTTTTTTATGCCGGGCAGGCGTTCTGAGAGAGGGTGGCAGTGTCGGCTTATCCCGGTTTGGTGCCTTCAGCATTGGACATTTGCACACGGAGGCTTGCGCACAGTAGCTACTGATAGAAAGACTGAAATTCGATGCAACGCAGTTACGGCTTTGAATAACACTTGTACACATCCTTGACAGTTGCGCACACGTCTGGTAGACCATGTACCCAGCCCGTTGAGATACTGTGTTCATGACATGTTGTGGTTCAACTACACAGGAACCAACTCTATTTCTTCCTTGCTATGTCACGAAAATCTAAACTAGTGAGCTGAATAGAAATAAGCTTCAATATTGCAAGAGTCCGCTAAGTGAGAAAGGCGGGGATGTTAGGAATGCAATGTATCCCTTCTGGTCATGATTGGCATCAGCTGCAGCGCCACATTCAGCCCTAACCTTGTCTTAAGCCAGAAGTGGTCTTAACCGCACCAATCTCAACCTCAAAGTGAAACTGTCGCACGTTGCATGTCTTGGTTTGTCGGGTAACCCTGGCACGGTCCGAGGCCCCGCTAGCCCCGGCAACCTGCTTATAGCGTTTAGAGTAACATTCCGTCGGTCAAGGTCTCCCCAACAAATATAAATTGAGGAGAAAAGCTTCAAATAAAATTTCTCTGGCGAAACCTCTCGTGTCTGGTTCTAAATCAGCATTGGCCTATGTGATTGGCACTGGCAAGCGAGCTCTGGTCCAGCTGAAAGTAAGCTTTCAAGTTCTAGCTGAGAATGGCGGTTGAGAAGACATGCCAACATTCCTCTTGTCAAGTATTCTATGGCTTGATGATTGGGCACTCTACCAGGAGCACCACTTCACACAAGACGAACAACTTCACCTTCTCAATTCGATTTGGGAATGAAACAGCATATGCCCTTTCGATTACTTTATAAAATGGGCGTTTCGCTGACCATTTTCTGTCATGCTTCAACCTGTTAACTAAATGGAGACAATCCTTGCGCGCACACCATATATTTAAACTCATCACAATGAAGACATTGCTCTCAGCAGCCACACTGGCATTCGCCTTCAACACGGTTATCGCAACCGTCGGCACTTACACAGACAGAGAGTGTACCACCGTTAGAGGTACCAAGATGTTCACGTCTGTTCAAACGACGGAGGTTCACCTGACGAGGACCCGCACCGTTGTTTCCAAGACTACGATTCGGGATACCAAGATTGTAACACCGAGCCCTCGCACGATAACGTTGACGACTACGGGAATTGAGACGACCGTGGTAACTGATACGCCCCCGCAAAGCACAGTGGAAGTCGAAACCACCATCTTCGACACCATCACTGTGACCGGAGAACCAAGCGTCTCCACTATTGAGACCACGGTCCAAGAGACGACAACGGTTCGGCAAACTACCACGGCGCCTATGCCAGATGGCTTCACACCAGTCCAGTCCTCTCTCCCAGAGGCATCGCTAGATATTGCCATTGGTAGCCCAGCCAAGAGGAGCGAGGCTAGGATGGAGTCGCAGCCAGGTCGCAAGGTCAAGAGCCGGGCTATAGAACCTGGCTTTCTGGTTTTCCCACCTAGCAACTGGTTTCCGCAAAGCGTTTTATGCCAGTACACGACTTACATGCCCACGGTCTTGGTCAAAACCAAGACGGGTCGTCCCATCACCAGCACTGCTGATAGATCTACCTCGACTGCGACTCGCACCACCATCATCACGACCACCAGTACCATTTTCGGACCTGGCGTTACCATCAGCGCCACTGCCACCATCAGCTCTATCATCACGTCAACCATCGTCCCCACGACCAGCACCACCATCACAGTCACCGGCACGAATACGGTAGAGCTACCCGAGGGGACGTACTATCCACAGTGCGAGAGCAGCAACTTTGCCAACCGCGTTAGGGGCGGCTGGATCGTTGCGGCTGGCATCCGCTCACCAGCCGACGCCGACGCCGACGGTCCCACCGCCGATACTCCCTACGCCTGCTGCGTCGCCTGCGCGTCGCGGGCCGACTGCCTGTCGGGCCTATTCAATTCGCTCAGCGGATGCGCACTTATACTCAGCACTAGCGGTACCTGCACCGCGTCGTCGCCCTGCTACGGCTATTCTATTTCTCTCAGGCAGAACCTAGGGTATTCGGTAACTTTATTCAACGGTGGCACATTTCAGTGGAATGAAGACCAACAGTATTGAAGACGGGCGGATTGCGTAGATACTAGCGCTTGAAAGCTGCTTAGTGAATGGTGGCGGGCTATCGCTATCAAAATAGGCGTACAAAGGTGCTTGAAGATGGGCAACGGTTGGAATCACGTGCTTGAAAAGTGAAATGGCGCGGAAACATGCCCCCACATAATCTTACATCAGACTGGATCTTTGCATCTTTGCTTCAGCTACAAAACTCCTAAATTGCATATCGAATACATGATCAGAGTCAACAGTACCTGGCAATTTTTTTTTTTTTTAGGATGCTCTTTGTAGCATTGGTTTTGCTTTAGATGTTGTGGTCATTTTGACTCGGCCAGCTTGTGTGGAGTTACATTGTACGCATTCACGTAAAGAAAGATGATTGGATGCTGACAGGAAACATGGAGCTGACATTATTTGGCTACTCAGCCCCAGATGTGCGCAGCCTTGCAAGGCAACCGCACCATTGCTCTCGTAGGCAGCTTCAGCTGGTCAGCTTGAACCATCACGAATACTTGGCGTCTCATCAACTCCTGGCGCGCGATGAATCCCAAGCGCCCAGATAACAGATTTGATTTCGTCATTGCCATAATATGCGCTCTCACGATTGAGGCAGATGCCGTCGAGGCTATCTTCGACCACTTCTGGGACGATTCAGCCGACTACGAGAAACCGCCTGGCGATCTTAATGCTTACTCTACGGGGCGTATTGGCCGTCACAATGTTGTGCTTGCCCACATGCCCGGTATGGGCAAGGCAAATGCCGCCATGGTGGCTGCAAATTGCCGCACGACCTTTCCCAACATCAGGCTGGTCCTCGTTGTCGGTGTGTGCGGTGCGGTGCCGTTTGCACCTGGGACGAATACCGAGATTGTTCTGGGAGATGTCATCTTGAGCAATGGCGTGGTCCAATACGATTTCGGGAGGCGGTTCCCGGAGCGATTCGTGCGGAAGAACGAATCTCAACCATCGCTGGGCATAGAGATCCGTTCTCTGCTGGGGAAGCTGGGAGGTATCAGGGGCCGAAAGGAGATGAACAGAAAGATGGCCAACCATCTGGCTGCAATTCAGGAGGAACCGGAGCTTCAGGCGAATTATCCTGGAATTTTGCAGGACAAGCTCTTTGAAGCGGCCTATCGACATGTAGAAGATGGAAGGACGTGTGACGAGTGTGGATGCAACGGCCCGCTCGTGTCTCGCGATCGCTTTGACCAGGGCATACCACAGCCAAAAGTCCACTTCGGCCTGATCGCGTCTGGCGATACAGTCATGAAATCTGGGAATGATCGAGATGCCATGGCAAAGGAAGAGGGAGTCATCGGCTTTGAGATGGAGAGCGCAGGCATGTGGGACGCCTTTCCGTGCATTGTCATCAAGGGCGCTTGTGACTATGCCGATAGCCACAAATCGAAGGCTTGGCAGCGGTACGCGGCCGCAACGGCTGCAGCATGCACAAAGGTGTTTTTGGAATACTGGGCACCTACAGGTACGTGCAAGTGATTGGTACGTGTCAAAGCAGTTGGCTGATGTTTGTTGTGGCAGACCACACGAGTGCACCGAGCAAACATGAGCCATTTTCCATCCCATTCAGCTTATCGCAAGTCACCGACGTCTCACAGTTTGTGGGTAGAAAACAAGAGCTGGCCGCCATCCACGCTGTTTTAGCCCAAGGAAATGGGCGCCGGACTGTCGTGCTGCACGGTCTAGGCGGCATCGGCAAAACCCAGTTAACTGTGGCTTATTTGAAGACCCACCGCTCTCGCTATTCGGCCGTCTTTTGGCTCAATGCAAAGGATGAAGCATCGCTCCGACAAAGCTTTGCCCGGGCCGCGTCCAGGATTTTCCAGCATGACCCGTCGTTGGTATCCCTCAAGGCGGCCATCGAGAGCCGAGATCCTGACAAGGCTGTGAGGGCTGTGCACCAGTGGCTGGATGACTCGAAAAATGACGGCTGGCTTCTGGTCTATGATAACTACGATACCCCGAGATTTGAGAAGCATGACAAGGAATCAGACGCTGAAGAGTGGGTTGAGGTGGAGTCCAGCTCTGAAGAGGCGATACACGCTTATGATATTCGACCCTTCTTCCCATCTACCTACCATGGAGCTATTATTGTTACAACGAGGTCTTCTAATCTTGGCATTGGAGAACCGATTGCTCTGAGGAAGCTTACAGATATCAACGAGAGTTTGGAGATCTTGAGCTCCACCTCGAAGCGCCAGGACACCGAGACCGGTATGCATAGATTGTGACCTCATTGAAGAAAATGCTGACGTCATATAGACGAGCATGCCACCCAGCTAGCAAAATGCCTTGATGGGCTTCCACTTGCACTTGCTACGGCTGGGGCCTATATGAACCAGGTACCAATCAGTTGGGCGGAATATGCTGAGTTCCAGCAGGAATCATGGTTGCGACTACAGCAAACTTCACCGAGGCTCCGGTCGTATGAGGATCGAGCCATGTATTCTACATGGGATATTTCATACAGGCAGATTGAACGTGAAAGCAAGGCGGCGGCCATGATGCTCCATGTTTGGGCTTTCCTTAGCAACGAAGATGTTTGGTACGAGATGCTTCAACACCTGCGAGGCATGATAGGAGCCCCCAAGTGTCTCATGGATATGGCGGAGAGCCGCATATCCTTTCACCAAGTGATGCAGGTGCTGTGCAGCCACGGGCTTGTGGAACCTGATTCGAAGCAATGGGGAATCGAGTCCAGAGGTTACAGTGTTCACGAATGTGTGCACTCTTGGATGTTGCATGTGCTAAACACAACGAACCATGACACAATGTACGCTTTGGCAGCGAGTTGCGTTGCATCGCATATCCCAAAAGGTACCGACGGCAACGAGTGGCTGATGGAAAGACGCCTGTTCCTGCATGTCAACATGTGCTTCGCCCATGCTTACATATTGACCGAATGCGAGGACAGCGGGGGGGTCGCTCACACCTTTGGCATGTTCTATAACCGACAAGGTCTGTACAGAAGGGCCGAAGCTGTGGAAAATATAGCCCTTGCAAACTACGAAAAATTGTTTGGAAAAGATCATCCCAAAACGCTCGGCATAAGGGATCAACTCGGGGTTTGTTACCAGCGCCAAGGAAGATACCTCGAAGCCGAAGCCATGCATACCAGAGCACTTGAGGACGCCGAGAGGATGCTGGGACCGATGCATGGGACAACCAACGGTATTGCTCATAACCTCGGCCTGACTTATGCTTCTCAAGATAAGCTGGAAGAAGCTGAGCAGATGTACAACCGCGCCCTTGAAAACTACGAAAAGGCACTGGGGCCCGACGATACAGCAGCGCTCCTCTCTGTTCACAACCTCGGCTTGCTCTACAGATCCCGGGGCCAATATGAAAAAGCGGAGCAGATGTACAACCGAGTGATAGAAGCGAGCTCCAGGACCCGGGGGCCAGACAACCAAATAGTAATCGACACATTTCACAACCTTGGCGTCCTGTACAGAGTTCAACGGCGATGCGAGGAAGCAGAAGCCATGTTTCGTAAAGCACTACGAGGATGCGAAAGAATGCTGGGCCCAGACCACGTATCCACCCTCGGCACAGTTCATGCTATCGGCATACTCTACAATGTGCAGGGTAGATACAAGGAAGCAAAGCAGATGCATGCCCACGCACTGGAAGGTCACGAAAAGGCATTGGGGAGTGATGCCCAGGTCTCCCCTTTGGTGCTTGATATCCTGGAAAATCTAGGGAATGTTTCATGTCATCTCCAGGAGTGGGATGAGGCCCTGGGCTATTATTTACGCTCGCGGGCCGGTGTGGAGATGGTGTTTGGGAAAGAGAATGAGCGATACGAAGAGCTCAACGAGCGGCTGAGAAATCTCAGCAGGCTTCGTCAGGAGTTTGAGACTCCGCGGTTGGATCCAACAGATGCATGAGCGCTTTTTAATACGATACGCAAGCGTGGCTTAGGTATCAAGCTCTTTTTGCTTAACGAGGAATTGTGATTAAGAAAATGGTGGAGAGAGTGCATGGTCGCAGGCCTAACTCGGTATCATCTGACCAGTGCAATTAATTGCAAAGACGGGAGGTTGAAGTGTTAGCATACGAAGCGAAGGAAGACTCTCGGCTGTAGCTAGGAAATAAATCAACACCAAAGTTCTAACCGATTGGGTTGTCTGCAATACGAATCAAACTTCATCATAAAAACGTCAAATACCATAATTGCGCCCCCATTAACTCTCCTTGTTCGTCACCTCATCTTCATAACATCAATCCCGGGACAAAATACGCTGCATAGTATCCCCCTAGCATCACTTATCAAACTCCATCGGAACATCGGCCTCTGTTTGCTTCGCATCCCAGATCCGCCTCCACGCCTCAAAAATGACAATGTTTTTCTCGACTTCTGTCTTCTTCCGCAAGGCATCTCTGCGCACCTCATCAACCTGTTTGCTCCATTCCACGACGTTCTCTCCATATGCTTCTCGAACAACCTTGGCGCAAGCCTGAAAGCCTGCAAGGGCTGCTGCTCTGGATGCAAATGCATCAGCTTCCGTCCATTCCCTTGAGCCTGTTTCATTAGCTGTCTCCACTTCCAGTACAGGTGGATGGTCCCGGGAAATCAGACTCATACGAGTCATAAGATGGTCGCAGAACTCACTGATTGGCTTTTGCAATGCCACAATGCGGTCTCCATTTTCTATTGCCTGCTGCAGACTTTCGAGCGAAAGCTCTACTTGTTCCTCCGCTTCCTCCATCTTCTGTTCAATCACGTCCAATGCCGTGATGCCAATCAGTTCACGTTTGATGGCCGCGTTGAACTCATTTTCTTCATGCTGGATGATATCCCAATTTTGGCAAGAAGTTTGCCCTTTGTCATGTTGCTCATCTGACTCGTCGCTCTTTTCCACATCGCTGCCCAGGCTTTCGTCAGTCTCCTGCTGGAGGCGAGGTGCGTCGGATCGGGGAGTTTGGGAGCGATTCTCGAGTACAGCGAGGAGAGCGCTTCGCTCCTTGGTCGGATCGATATCGCAAGGGATAGGCTTCGATTGCAACACTTGCTTGAGAAAGACGAGAGTAAATACACCAGACTCAGCGTGGTCGTCGTGTTGAGGGACTGTCTGTGTTGGTCAGCAAACAATCCAGAAAAAGTACAAAGTAGGTCAGAATTACCGGCTGCTGAAACGCAAGAGTCTTGCTAGGATGGTATTTCTAAGCCCACAGCTCCAGCCTCTTCTTGATTCTGCTTGTCCGGAAGTCGGTCGCGCCGGAATCGTACCAGGTGCAATTGACTTCGGAATCAGTGACAGCGACATAGCAGAGAGACCAAGTAGAACGCATTCTGGAGTAGGATGGGATGAAAAAGCATCTGTCCGATTGGAAGTCGTCGATATGGCCAAGGACTTCGATGGGATCATTGGATGTGAGCCACAACGGATCAAGGATGCGGGCGTTTTTGTCGTCGTGGATGGCATTTAGGGTAGTGGCAGCGACATGCATGACATCAGCCGACATTGGAGTGTTTGTGGTAAGCTCCTGACGAACTTGATGCTTCAGCCTGTCGGAAACTCGACCAAATTCATCTGGTGGTGGATGCTGGCAGATTCGCTTGCTCTGGGAGGTCGCAGGGGCTGTCGATGGGCTCGGTGATAGGCGAAGTGTCGAGGATTCAACGGAATAGGAACGCTTATTTTGACGTGGCGAAGCCACATGGCGCTCCCCTGCGTCCATGTTGTCGATCAAAGAACTTTCTCAGGTGCCGCCGTCAAGTGCACAATGCAGCAGTTGAATGTACATGCCTTGGAGTTTGATGCGCACAGGTTTGATGCCTCATGAGGCTGCCTGCTCTAGACACGTGAGCAAGTGTGGCTGCATTCACTTCCCCATGTGGCTGGATCGCTCCGTTCTTAAGCCGAATTGATTGGCACCAAATGTTAGATGTTGCCGCAATTATGAGTCGCTGTGTCCCAAAATGCAAAGGACGTTGAGGCGAAGATGAACAATCGCAGTGTTACCACATAGAGATTATCAATTTTAAAGGTATAGATCACCCTTTAGGAATACATTCACATAGAATCTGACTTTATGGAGAAATTTTGCGTTTCGTTCCTTGTATTACACGAACTGACTCTGAAACTGCAGATAGCCAAGGATACATGCCACGTCTGGCTGCAGCCCATTTCCGACCAGGTCCCAAACAATGCGACGCCAACCCCTATTTATTTCCACAAAAATAGTCTAGAACTCTTAGATGGCCGTTTCTCGTCAGGTACGTTCAAATCTGGTCCGTGATCGTTAGCATGGATCCCTCAACGCACAAATATTGGCACATACCATCTTGTTACTTGAGATAGCACTGCAGAGCGCATCGGTTGCTTCCCCAGTTGTTGCTAACATGAACAAACTTTCCACCCTCTTTTCGGCCTGCTCGGGCACACGGCATATCACAGTCAGAATCCTTGTACGGGTCCTTGCCGCCGTTGAAATCGTTGCAGTTGTACCAAGCAGTGACGCTGAGCTTTTCGTACTTGCAGAGGGGGCTCTCGCTGACAAGGGTGATGGCTTGGACACTGGCGACGCCGGCGGCGAGGAGGATTGATGTGAACTTCATGGTTGGACCTTTCGAGAAAGAATGATTGGATTATGGATTAATGAGGATACAGATTGGCTATGTCCCCTTCTGAAGAGGTCCCTTTATATACGGACGTCGGCCTGAGTGCGCAGGGACCAAGGGTCCACGGTTGACATGAAGTCGGCAGCTCCGGCAGATCCAAGCGCAAACTCAAACACCAACTGAACTAAACCCGGGCGCACTGGCCGGAAGGCAATCCTCTTCGCTCAAAAGTCACACCTGCTAAACAACGACCCCTACCGCTGCTGCCCGTATTCAATTTCCACTTGTATAATTAAAACGACCGGTTATCGTGCTTGACTACTCTAAAAGACCCTGACACCCAGGCGAACTCCCTAGAGTGACGATTTGGCATCTCACCGACTTCTAGATTAAGCAATGCAATCGTATCGCAATTTAATACCTTCGTATGCACGTATGCACGGATCACGCTTTGGGCGCTTCTTCCATTCACGCCTTGGCAATTTCAGTGGTTAGACTGCTCTGGAAGCCACTCGCACAGATGCTTTGATGTTTTCTAGCGTCTTTCTATCGCATAGTCTACCACAATGCGAAGGTAAATCTTGCCCTTTCGCCCCTCTTCCCTCAAGATGGAGTTTGGCTAGCTAGTGTAGAAGATGAAAGAGACCAAATTTGGTCCATCGCCGATTAGTCCGACGATAAGGACTTGGCCTAACGGATAGACTCCGATATCATGTTGCCTGTTGAATCTACGCGTTTTATGTGTGGATACCGAATGGACTCTAGTACAATTAGCCCCAGCTAGTTAAACATCTCTCTCAAAATGCTCATTATGATAATCACGGATCCCCACTTTAAACTGCTAGATAACCATCTACCCTACATATGCTCCCTCATCACCTCACCCGTGACCTGCTTCCCTAGCCCGTCATATTCCGTCCCATCATGGCCAGTTTTATAATTTGTCTGGCCACCACATATCTCCTGGAATCACTCTATGCACATCTACCTAGACTCGCCATAGCTTCGTGAAGTCTGGGTCCACTCGTGCTGGAAACATTATCAGTGATTGAAGCCCTCCTCAAGTACCTCACCCAAGATGAATTCCAGCAGGCGACCACTACTGCCTGGTACGGCACTGACACTGACTAGCTCTGCCATGCGCTCTCGAAGGACCTTGAGAGACCTGGGGCCACGGCCCCAGCTTATAGGGTAGGCAAGGAAGCTGGGACTTGGAGAGCAGCCGCAATTATCTGTGCCTACTGACCTAGCCAGTTCTTACATGCATCTTTGGTAAATGAACCCGTCGTTGCAGTATTCTATGACTCTCTTCCCGATGCCTTCATCAGTGCCCAAAGGGATCTACTAAACTCGATTGATTTTGTCTCTGAGAAATTCGCTTAAATTATTGTGGAGGAGGAATTCAAGACCCCTGCAAACGACAAGGCGCTAGGCCTCATCCAGCGACAGGGGCAAAACCGCTATACTTGGATTCCGACCCGAGGTAGACTACCGATATCAAGTCGGATGGTGTACCGCGGAGCAGTCTTCGGAGTTAACTGCAGGGGATGTTCTAAGCGTGGCTCATGAAGATTTGATTGTGGCTTAGGTAAAAATAATAGAACACAGGGTTCTTACGACAAGGTCCTTACGACAGGGCCCTTACGACAGGGCCCTTACGACAGGGCCCGTACGGTTTAGCGTCATCACACCCCTAGCTGGTGGAGACCGAAGCGCAAGGGTAATTGAAATGGCAGACGAATGCATCCCTCGCCACATGCTCAGCTATCTATCTTATTACTGTGACTGGACCACCTAGGTGCAGCATCAGTTCTGCAATGCGACATAAATCCACCCCCGCGTTTCCCCGCTTCTAAACCCAAAATCCCCGGATTCCAATGGGGGTTAGAGTCTCTCTCCACATTTGGGTTGGTTAATGTCTATGAATGTTTCTATAAAGAGGGAAGCTGTTGCCTTCAGTCGGATTGACCTTCTGATCTCATACAACTTTGACACTTGATACTTTCTGGACTATTCAGTTGCCAAAGATGACGATGCTTTACAGAATATTGTATGGACTTTTGCTCATTTGCGATACAACCGCAATTCTTGCAAGTGCTGCTTCTTCCGGTGTTGACGTAACATTTTCCAACAAGCGAAAGTTTTTTTTTGATACCAATGGTAATCCAATTGGAAATGGCAACGGTAAAGTCGTTTATATAGACAACCAGTACCTTTGGATCGGAAAACAGAATAGTAAGTACCCAGTCGCATCAAAATTTCTCATCAAGTCTATTCTTTAGTTCGCGGTCTTCTATTTCTGTTGTACTTACAGCTCTCTAACCGGAGATTAGGCAATCCTGCGACATGGAGTTCCTCGGATTTCAAGACCTGGCATTCAAATGGACCACGTTCGTTCAGCCAAGATTTCTCTTTGACGTCAGACGCATGATGTGCTAACAAGCCCTTAGTTTTCAACATTTCTGAGCCTATTAACAACGCTGCGTGCTCAGGATTTGGAAGCTGTGGGCGTGCGTCGATTGTGTACAATAAGAAAACTAGCAAATACGTCTTCCAAGGCTTCGCAGGTACGCTGCATGAATTCGATTGTGTCTCCCCACAACATTTGACGCTGACTGGGGCTTTTAGGCCGGATTAATGAACCAGGAATGCCAGTTTTTACATCTGACCATCTCACTCACGGCTACACCTATGCGGGTCGATCGGGTGTGGAATATTCTCCTTCTGGGTATATCGCTGAGGACCAATCATTGGCCGTCATTGATGATATTGGCTATAGTGTTTGGACAACTTTCAACTATACACGTGCTCTTACAGAAGGTATTTTAGGAAGTGTCAGTGCTCTGCCGTCTACTATATCCTTTTCATATTTGCTGATGAAGTTTACTACAGGTCTGGCCAGCTTTCGTTCAGGTTGTCTTTGTCCAAAAGCTTACCGATGACTACTTGAATGGAACTGGAAAGTCTTATCCGGTGGTTGATGGTCCCTTCCCGGTCCCCTTTGAAGGTTCAAGTGTTATCGACGGTCAAGTCGAGGCACCTGACTTGATCAAGCGGGGAAATCTTTATTGTAAGTCAATATTCCACAAGCCATGACTAGTCAGTTTGAGCAAGATCTAAATCTCCTTAGACATGATTGGCAGTACCACTTGCAATAACTGTAATGGTGTGAGTGCTCTCTGCATACCAATGCTGCGTGCGGGAAGGTAAATGATGGATTCGCTAATAGTAGTCTCAACAGAGCTTGACTCTTGCATACCGTTCCAAATCAGCCTTCGGTCCCTGGACTCGCCAAGTCCTAGACATGAAAGAAACTTGTGGCGGACAAGTTACGGGTGTGATGACGCTTCCGTCAGGTAAGAAATGGCCGTGCGCCAGTGTTTGTGATCAATTGCTGACAATATATTTGGTAGTCAACAAAATGGGCGAGAATACATACATACTTCAGGCAAATATTGTCAATGCTGCACCCAGTAAGATAGTAGTGCATGCTTCCGAGGGTGTGCTGTGAGATGGAGTGCTGATATGAGTTAGATGGATTCAGCCAGGTTTCTACGAGCGGGTATGGATTCTGGCCTCTCAGTTTCAACAAGGATGGGTCCATCAAACCCATCAGTTGTGATCCAGAGGCCTCTTGGACTGTTAGAGTTCCTAAGGGTAAAAGGAGTACGTGAAAATATAGTCTGCAGGTCACAGACGTCACTAATCGGTTTTTAGCTATTCCTACCACTGGAAGCGCAACAAACCCAACCGATGGCTCGGATAATAGCGCGCTATGTATGTGAAACAACCGAATAGACCATTTGAACTGCCTTACTAATTGGACTATTACAGATTGGCCTGACATAAGATTTGTGAGCGCACCAGGCAAATGCCCCAGACCTAGTCAGAATTGACTAATATTATAGCCAGCGGCGAGTTTCTTTCAGACTTGGGTGGCTTCCAAGACAGGAAATCTTACCGAGGTCGCTGTTACATTAGCAGCAAATAATCCAAGCTCCAACATTGACTTTATAGTATTTCGCTACAAGGTTAGTTATCACCCCCTGTCAATTCTATAGTTATATAGAGAGTATGTAGATGAAAAAGAAAACTGATAATTCATGATTTGCATGCAGGATGAAGCGTCATTAAAAAGTCCTTGTAAGTGTCATTGATCTAGAAAGACTTTCTCCACGGCACAATGACCTAACCTTTTATAAGTTTATTTTTGGGATACATTAGCTACTGATTCTATTGGTCCAGGGGTATCGACATCGTTTTCAATCCAAAAAATCGAGGTTGGGGCGCAAGTGAAGAAAGGCGATCGCCTTGGCTTTGCACTGTTTAATGGCATCCAGCCGACAACATCCGGAACACCTTATGGTTACATGCTTACAGAACCTGATTCCAGATCCAACCATCGTCTATATACCCTATGGCGCGGTCAGGTTGCATTTGTCGGCAATGGTGAAGAATCTCCAATCAGGAATGTGGAGAATAGGGAACTCAAGTGGTATGCGAACGTCGTGTAAGTGTCCAAGCAGCACCTTCTGGAAAGTAATCTTGGCACCCAGTGTAGAATTTGATTCAAGTCTATTTGCGACCATGTTTATGTATGAGCTAAAATATTATTATCATGACCGTGTTGAACATGAAGGTGTGACAAATGTGCTTAGATGATATAATGCAGAGCAAACAGCTGCGGTGACTCAGTCCAATATTGTGATTACTTTGTTTGTTTCATTGCTACCAATTTGTCATTAGCAAATTGCTTTACATTAAGCAGCAAAAGGGTGCGGCCTCTGTGAATTTATTAGACTCAAGAATGTCATAATTCTAATCAAATAAATCAAGCTAAGTATCCCTAGCCTATTACTAGTGACGGCGAACAATCATCAAGTTGAGCAGTGGCAGCGTGTTGAATAATCTTTGACCCCTCTGTAGGGCAATCCATATGGACTATGGCACGGCAGAAAACACTCCCAGGATGTGTATCAATTGGGCAGAGCGTTCTCCATGATATGATAAAGGAGGTTTAATACATTGAATAGATGAATCCGTAATATGTTGAAGGCCTATAAAGGCATAGCGAAGTCCACAAACATCTTATATAGTATAATCTAGAAGATTACAAGAGTTTTAAACCACGAGTTAACAAGATCAATTCGGCTTTGCGATGCGACAGATTCAGAGTCGAAACCTTCACCCAGTCGCTGTACAGTCGCATCCTGATTGGCTGCGTTCCACTCCGCAAGGTCCCCTCCGTTAGGATTGCCCGTCTTAATAAAGTTAACCCAATATGAATTCATCGTAGCGGCAATAGCGTAGTCCTTATCCGTCCATGGGGTGGTGGTTGTCGCGTAAAGTGCATTCAGAACATAGTAAATCTCTGACATGTGATAGGCACCTGATGTCCGACCAGGAGGCGCATGATCCCATATATAAGTGTAGACAGCACTCTTCTTCCGGGTTGCCCACAGTTTGGCCCAGTTACATGTGCCAATCTTAGATCTCTCCGTCCACTGGGTGTTATAAGTGGCTGCAGCAGAGGTTGCATTATTAGCTAGGTATTGACGGAGGAATTTCGCAGCCCACTTAGAGCCGTAAACTTCAGTCAAATTCGAGTGGTACTCAACAACGGTCATATTAAGGCCGTACACAGCACTGCTTTCATCTCTTGTATTGCCAGTAATAACAGGCACATCATGAGCAAGCCCATTACGTAAAGTGCGTTCGTATGTATCCGGCATACTAATTTATTACCCCTCAATTATCACACGCACACATATATTTATATTTCTATATGCATCCAGCTCCAGCCTATACGGCGAGCAGATAAAAAAAAAAAAAAAGTAATTTTATGGCCTAAATACCCATTATACCATATATATAAGGTTTATTAAAATCTTAATTTAATAAAAACTTTAAAATAAAAACTTTAATATTTAAAAAAATATTTTTAAAATTTTATTAAAATCTAATAAAAAAGTCCTTTTCCTACTAACTTAATTTAATTTAATTTATTATAAAAAAATAATTATATAAAAAAATAATATTTATATACTATAGCTTTTTAAATTATTTATTATATATTATTTAATAAAAATATTATAAATCTTTTTTTTATTTAGTAATATATATATAAATTTTTATATATTTCTAAAGATATTAATTTTAAGCTATATATTAAAAAATTAAAAATAATAAGCTTATTTAGGTAAATAAAGAAAAATAAATTACTAAGATTTTTATTTAAAAATATCTTTTTTTTTCTTATAATTTACCTTTAATTAATAATATTTAATTATAAATTAATTTTAAATATATATTTAATTTAAATTATTAATAATTTTATATAAAATTAATAAAAATAAATAAATAATTTATTTTATAATTATTTAAAAAAAATATTTTTAAATAATAATAAAATCTAATTCTTAAATAATATAAAATCAAATTAATATAAGCCTTAGTTCCTAGAGCTATTCTGCTGCTTAGAGGTTATTAAGATATATACCTAAGAGCATAGAGGTTAAGGTGTATTAGGTTGGGTCGGGTTAGGTTAGATTGGGTTAGGCTAGGTTATTAGGCGTTATTAGGCATAGAAAAGATCAACTAGGCAATTTATAATATTCAACTTATCCCTTAATATAAAGTCACTAAAAGACGAGCGTGTCCCCCACCTATAGAGGGTTAAATAAAGGTATAATATTAATAGGGCTAGGTTACTAATTAAATATAAAAAGTATTTATAGTATATATTATATAAGACTATTTAGATTACTTAATTATTATATATTTAAGAGAAGGTATTATAATCTTAGATAGTATTAATTATATATTAAAGTTAATTAGTTTTAATAAGAGAAATTATTTAAAATAATAAAAAATTAATTTTTTTATAATTATTAAGTATAAAATTTAAAAAAATTAAATTATTTATTTTTTTAATTAAAATAAAATTTTTATAATTAAATTTATTATTAAATCCTATTTATATATTATTTTTATAGCTTAGTTTCTAGATTATTTAGTTAAGCTTATAGTTTTTTTTTTATTAGAAATAAATATAATATATTTAAAAAATAAATATATATTTTATATTATTAACTTAATAATAATATTTAATATTATTTACTTTTTACTTAATTTCTCTATAAAGGATATATAAAAGGTATTTAAGCTATATTAAATTAATATTTATTAAGAACTATTAAATTAAATAGTTATTAATATTAAAATAAACTTTATATTAAAAAGGTTTTACTAGAAAATAAGGATTTTTAATTATTACACACATATATATATTTATATTAAATACATTTTTTATTATTTTTAGGCTTTTTAGTATTATATATAATAACTACTACCTTTACTAATCCTACTAATTCTTTTACTTTACCTTTTTATATATTTTTTTAATTTATTTTTAAACTTTTATTATTTAAATATTATAATAAAGTTTATAGATTTTTTAAGTAAAATCTTTTTATTTATTAATATTTTTATTAAATTAATAAATATAAAAATTATAAATAATTATAATAATATTTAATATTTTTATTTATTTTTTTAAAAAAAGCTTTTTTTTATTTATTAAAATAATTATATTATAATATAAATAGCTACTCCCCCTATAGGTGGGGGATATGCTCGTCTTTTAGTAACTTTATATTGAGGGATGAGTTGAATATTATAAATAGCCCAATTAATTTTTTCTATACCTAATAATGCCTAATAATATAGCCTAATAACCAATCTAACCTAGCCTAACCTAATCTAATTTAATCTAACCTAACCTAATCTAATCTAATATATCCTGATCTCTATAGCCTCTATAAAGCCTTTTTATATATATATCAGCTACCCTTAGGTATATATCCCAACAACTTCTAAGTAGTATGCTAGCTCTAGGAACCAAGCCTTATATTAGTTTAATTATATATTATATAAGAACCAGTTTTACTTATAATCTAAGGATAATTTTTATAAATATTAGTTTAATAAGATTTTAATTTATTTCTTTTAATATTATATAAATTTACTAATAGCTTTAATTAGATCTATATTTAAAAGTAGATTATAATTAAATCTTATTAATTAGAGGCATTTTGTGAGAGAGAGGGAGGTATTTTTAGATAAGAATCCCAATAGCTTATTCTCCTATACTTACCTAAGTAGGCCTATTACCTTTAATCTTTTAATATATAGCTTAGAATTAATGCTTTTAAGAATATATAGAATCTTATATATATATTATTTGATAAGGAAGTTATTTTAATTGGTATTTAAAGTAGTTAGATAGAATAATATATAATAAATAATTTAGAAAGCTATAGTATATAAATATTATTTTTTTTGTTTAATTATTTTTTTATAGTAAATTAAATTAGGTTAAATTGGTAGGGTAAGGAGGGGCTTTTTTATTAAGTCTTTATAAGGTTTTAGAAATATTTTTCTAGGTATTAAAATTTTTATTTTAAAGGTTGTTTTTTAATTAGATTTTTATAAATTTTATATATATAGTATAATGGGTATTTGGGCTATAAAACTACTTTTTTTTATCTGCTTACTATATAGGCTAGAGCTGGATATATCTAGAAATAATATAAATAGCTTAAATTTAATAAATTATATTTAATTAAAAAAAGAATTAAAAAATCTTAATTTTAAAAATTTTAAATAAAGTTTTTTATTAAATAAAAATATAATATTAATAAAATTAAATTATTAATTAAATATAAAAAATATTTATAATATATATTATATAAAATTATTTAAATTATTTAATTATTATATATTTAAAAAAAATATTATAATTTTAAATAATATTAATTATGTATTAAAATTAATTAATTTTAATAAAAAAAATTATTTAAAATAATAAAAAATTAATTTTTTTATAATTATTAAATATAAAATTTAAAAAAATTAAATTATTTATTTTTTTAATTAAAATAAAAAAGGTTTTATAATTAAATTTATTATTAAATCTTATTTATATATTATATTAAAATTATTAAAATAGTAAATTTATAATTAAAGGATTATATTTATTAGGGCCTAAAGTATTATTTAGGTATTTAATATAAAGACAATAAGAAGTAAGATTAAGAAGATTATATAATTTCTTTATAATTTTAAAAAGGGCTTTCTTTAGCTAGCTAAGTTAGAAAAACAATAATTATAATTATAAAAAGAAGATCCTAAGTAATTATTATTATTATAATCTTAATTATATTATATTTAAAACCTAGGATTTACCTATACTAATTAATTTAGATAGTATTTTATTAATCTAACTTTATAGATTAATAAAATACTAAATAAAAAAATACTTTTATAAATAATTAATAAAGAATACCTAATTAATAAAAAAAATTATATATTAACTAGAATAATATTATATTTTTATTTAGCTGGTAATTAATTTATTAATTTTAAGAAATATAATAAATTCCCTATATTTATTATATAAAAAGACTTTCCTTATTATTCTTTTAGGTCTAATAGTTAATTTACCTAACTAAATAATAAAAAGCTAAAATATAAAAAAATACTTAATCTATAATACTAAATATGATTTTGATTTTTCTTTAATTTCTTTTAAAAAGATATTATTTAAGAAATATAAGAAATTTAATAAAGCTTATCTTAAATAAGTTTTAATTTTTATAAAAGATATATAACTTACTAAAGCTAAAATATAGGGACTTTATTATATTATTAATCTAAAAACCTATAAGATAATTAAGCTAAATATAGTAATTATTTATTTTATAATAATTTAAAAGAATAAGAAATTAAAAAGATAAGAATTATAAAAATATTTTTATTATAATTTTCTTAGAAAACCTATAGAATTTTAAATATATATTATATTAAATTAAATAAAAAAGTTATAAGATTTTTTTATTAATAATAATATTTTTATTATTAAAAATAGAATAAAGATAATATTTAATCTCTAAAATATTATCTAAGTAGAAGAATTCTATAAATAGATAGAAAGAAAAATTAAGAAGATATATTTTAAAAATAAAATATTTATTAAGAATTATATAAATAAGGAATTCTTTAATAATATTTATAGAAAGAATTATAATTTTTTTATAAAAAAACTAAAGAAAAAGTAAAGGCCTATTAAGGAAAAAAAAAGCTAGTATTAAGGTAGCTAATATAAATATATTATATTATAATTAAGAGAGTAAAATATATTTTAGGAATAAATATAATATAAAAGTATTATCTTAAATAATATTCTTTTAGTAAAGTAATTAATTAATCTTATTAAATTCTACTATAATAAAATAAAATATAGTAAAAAAGAATATTAAATCCTTAAATTAAAACTCTATATTTTCTATAATATTTATTATAAAGTTAGAATTATATAAGATTAGTTTATAGGGGTATTTTCTATAATATTTAAAAAATAAATTTTTAATTATTATTTTAATAATATATATAATTCCTTTAATTTTCTTTTTTTTTATTAAATATACTTATAAATATAAGAATATTTTAAGAATAAGAAAGTATATTAAAATTATTTTACTAAATAATATAATACTTTATTTGCCTAGATACTAGAGATTTACTCTAATAAACTAAGAAAAAAGGCCTTAGAGCTTTTATTCTAAAAACTTAAAAATCTCTAGAAAATATTATTTATAGTCTAATAATTAAGAATTATACATAAAGACTAAGTTATTAATGCTTATTAAGATATCAAAAAATATAAACCTTATTTTTTTAATTTTATACTTATTTATAAAGGTATTTATAATTAATTTTAAATAATAATTAATATAATTCTAATTATAAAATAATTCTTAAATAATTTCTCTATAAAAAGTAATACCTATTAATATTAAACTAATTAAATATATTAAAAATAAATATAAAATTGATTTTAATTGCCTAAGTATTAGGAAAGTAGGAAGATATAAGGCTAAAGATAATATATATTAAAGACTAAAAAAAAGTATTATATATATAAAAGACTAGGATATTAGTTAATAAAATATAGTAAAAAAGAAAAATAAAAAATATATAATAAGTTTAAGATAAGTTATTTAAATAATAACTTTTACTAGAGCTTTTTAATATAATATAAAGGCCTTAAAATTAAAAATAAAAGAAAAATAATTATTATTATTAAAAAAAAAATAAAAAATAATATAAAGAGGAAAATAAGAAGATTTATTATATATTCTTTATAAATATAACTAAAAATATTAATATACCTAAAATTATAACCTTATTTACTAACTAGGTAATTACTTATTAAATTATTAAATATAATTTATTTAGTAAAAGAATAATTATAAAATTATATAAACTTATATTATAATTTTTACTAAAAGAGTAATACTTATTAATAGTATTCTAAGGAATTATTCTTAATATAAGAGCTATTAACTTTTTAATAGGAAACTATAAGTAGTTTATTATATTATAGAAAATAATTACTTTAACTATTAAATTAAATACTATAAATATAAAAATAATCTTTATTATATTTAAAGAAAAAATACTAATAAAATTACTTAAAATAATAAATATATTAATATTATTAGGTATTATTTTTTTCTATATTTTCTTTATTAATATATTATTTCTATTATTATTCTATAATATAAATTAACTTAGTATTTACTTTTATAATATTAATAATTATTTTAAGTAAAAAAATATAAAAATATTTATTATTTATAAATAAGGCTATTTATAGATATTACTTAATATTAAAGAATTATTAGCCTAAAATAATCTTACTAAGGGTAAACTATGGTAATTATACTATTATTTTAGATATTTATTAATTAATTATCTATATAAGCTATTAATATAAGCTAATTATTTTATTAAAAAAAAGATAATTAAAAAATTTATTAAAATATATAAATAATATTAGCTTTATATAAGATAATTAATAAAATTTAAATTTATATTTTATAATAATTATAATTTTAATTATTAAGTTATTATTAATATAATATACCTAGAAAGTTAATATATATTTTATATTATTAATTTAATAATAATATTTAATATTATTTACTTTTTATTTAATTTCTTTATAAAGAAAATATAGAGAATATTTAAATTATATTAAATTAATATTTATTAAGAATTATTAAATTAAATAATTATTAATATTAGAATAAATTTTACTTTAAAAGAATTTTACTAAAAGGTAAAAATAATAAGTATTATAATTAATATAGTATTTATAAAAGTATATAATTTAATTAGTAAAATTAAATAATATTATAAATTATTATAGTATATATATAAGATTATTTATATTAAGGATTCTTTTATAAAGTTAAATAAAGTATTATAGGTAGTAGTTAAGATAGTAAATAATATAGCTAGATTAGATAATCTTATCTTTATCTTGCTTATTTTTAGATTATATTTATGGATAATTAAAAAGTTAGCCCTATTACTAGGAATAATTTAATAAGCTAAGGCTATCTATAAAATTACTAAGAAAATCTATTATATTTATAATAAGTATTAAATTAAAGAAATACTTAGAACTAGAAATAATCCTAATATAATAATTATTTTAAATTTATTATTATAATTATAAATTTATATATAATAAAAAAAAAAGACTAAATAAAACTATATATACTTATTATAATTAATAGTAAAATATATATAATTAAAGGAAAATATAGCTTAATATACTTATAATTAATAATTATTAAATCTTTTTATAAAGATCTTAATAAAAAAAAAGCTCTTTAAGACTAATAACTAATACTATTATACAAAAGAATTATTAACTCTAAAAAATTAGATAATATATTTAATATCTTTCTATTAATCTAAAGATAAAGTAAAAGATAATTTTAAAAAGAATTTACTAAGTTTATTAAAGTTTTATAGTTAATATAAAAGTATAAAAGAAATTAACTATAGAAGAATCCTATTAAATCTAATCTTATAATTATAACTAAGAAAAAAAAAAATTAATTTTATAAGAATTTTATAGTACTAGGAAATATAAACTTTATATATTAATTTAAGTATAAAATTAAGTTTAGTAAAGTATTTATTTCTATTAAAAAGAAAGCTAATCTTAAGCTTATAATTAAATTTTAAAAAAAAAATTATTAAATTATCTAAAAAGTTATATAAAAAATTAAAAAATATAGAGGTTAAAAGTCTAATTTACTAATATATATTTAGGTTTATTTAATTTAATAAGAATATTTATAGTAGTATTTAAATCTTTAATTTATATTTTATTAATAAGATTAAAGGAAAGATAATAAATATATTATATAAAAAGTTATACCTTATAATATAAGCCTATAATAATTAAGAAAAAAAAACCATTTTTATATAATTATTAATAATTTAAAAATATAGCTAATAATTAATTTTAGTCTTAGCTTTTTCCTTTACTAAAAAAGATATTATAATATAAATATAGGATATTATATAGGGATATATATAATTAAAAATAAAGCTAAATTAAATTATTTTTGTTTATATACCTAAAAAAATTTAATATTAATATTTACCTAATATAATTATAAAAGTTATTACATTATTTTATAAGATTCTAGAAGCTAGAATATATTAATAGGCTATATATAATAAATATTCTAAAGAAAAACTTTAGATAATTACCTTAACTTTTAATTTATATTTATTAATATTATTAGAAAAAAATCTTATTTTTAGAATAATTAGAATATAGATTAATAATATAATTAGAATATTAAATAAGATATTTTTATAAAAGAAAAAAGAATTTTTTTTTAAAATATTTTTAATAATTAAATTAAAGAAAAAGCTAATAATTAATAATTTACTTATCTTTAATAGAATAATTATAATTTTAATAAAAATAAATAATATTATTATTTAATAAAAAAAATAAAATAAAAAAATAATAATTATTAATAATAAAAAGTTAAATATAATAAAATAATAATATATAAAATAAAAAGCTAAAGGTATCTATATTATATTTATTTACTAACTAAAAGTATACTTTAATTTATTAGTAATTATATAATACTAAGAGCTAAAAATAAATTATATTAAAGTATTAAATTAATAATTTTAATAATAAAAAAATAATTTTAATTAAAGATTAATATTTATTCTAATTAATTTACTAATTATAAAATTATTTATATTTATTAATAATATATTTATAAATAATATTAATTTATTTTTATAATTTAATTTATTATTATTTTTACTTATAAATAATTTAATAATAAAATCTTTATAATAAATAAAAATATAATTTATTTTAATTTAATAAAATATTAAAGAATTATTTATAATATTTTTATATTTAAAATATATAATATAATTATAAATATTAATATTATCTATATAATTATAATAACCCTTAATTAAATTATAAATTAATTAAAGCTTTTTTAAATTCTAATTATTATATATATTAATTTATATTCTTTATATAATATTCTAGTTAATTCCTAACTATAATAAACCAATCAAAGCAAAGAGTTTATATTAGCAAAGGAATATAAAGTATATAGTAATTTCTAAGCAATATTATATAAATTATAAAAAAAATATTATATCTAATAATATATTAATTAATAATTAATATAACTAAATTATATTAAAAGCTAATTAAGCTATTTCTTATAATATAACTAATCTATCTATATATTATTAAACCTATTTCCATAATTACATAATTTATATTTCAATAATTAAGTAATTATAGTAATTATCTAAGTAATCATTAGTAATTAGGGTGATTATTTAATATAGGATAGTATATATAATTGGACAATGTATAGAGGGGTGGATTTGTGCCTTATGCTGTGGGGCATGACTAAGTATTCTGCCTTTTATCACCGCTTTTAGGTGTGTATGGATTATAATACTTTATATAAGTATTTAATAAAGCTTAAAATAATAAAGAAAAAAAGACTAATAATTAATATTATAATATTATAATAATCTTATAAATAATATAAATTCTATAAAATTAAATAAATTAATAATAAAAATAATATTATTAATATATTTATAAAAATATTATTAAATTAAGTTTTTAAATAATTTATTAATAATAATAAAATAATAATTTAAATAAAAAGCTAAATTACTAAAAAATAAAAAAAATATTATATAAATTTATTTTTAAAGCCTTAAAATATTATTATAAATTAATTAAATTATATTATTTTCTTTTATTTTTTATATTATTATTTTTTATTTAAAATAAAATATTATTTTTTTTTTTTATTTAAAAAAAAAAAAATTCTAATATTAAAATTATTAAAATAATAAATTTATAATCAAAAGATTATATTTATTAGGGCCTAAGGTATTATTTAGGTGCCTAATATAAAGATAATAAAAAGTAAGATTAAGGAGATTATATAACCTCCTTATAACTCTAAAAGGGGCCCCCTTTAGCTAGCTAGGTTAAAAAAACAACGATTATAATTGCAAGAAGAAGACCCTAAGCAGCTGCTACTATTATGACCTTAATTGTGTTATATCCAAAACCCGGGATCTACCCACATACCACCTCTATAGCCTAATTCCTAGATTATCTGGTTGAGCTTGTAGCTTGTTTTTTTTTACTAGAAATAAATGTATCCGGCATAGCATAATAATCAAGAGTCGCAGTAAAGGCCCAGTCGCTTGTGGAGGAGGATGTTAGCAATGTCTCTGTAAGAATATCTGTTGATAATTCTCGGAGCTCGGCGATAGATGATGCATTTTTGGCGGCCACGTATTTAATGCCTTGGTTCAGGGCAAAGTCAAGGGTATTGTAGTTTTCTGCCAAGCTAGCGCAGAGGGGGTCGTGGGGTCCCGAACACCACTTTGAATAATAGCACCCTTGATAAGGCCTTTAGTCAACCCGCTATTGAGAATATGTTGAGTAGCTGCAGAGCCTGCTGACTGGCCCATAACGGTAATATGATCGGGGTCACCACCAAATGCTTCGATGTTGGCATAGACCCATTTGACAGCTTCAAATTGATCTAGCATACCCCAATTGCCAGAGCTGTTGGTACCTTTTTCAGCTAGAAGCTCTTCTGAAAGCTCAGGGTGAGCAAGCCAGCCGAAAGACCCGGTACGGTAGTTGTAATTGACAAATACAACACCTTTATCGGCCATACCCCCACCATCGAAGAAGGCAGCGGTTGAGAATGCAGGATAAGACCAGATAACAACCGGCAGCTTGGCATCGGTAGAGTTGGCAGCGCTCCAGATATTGAGATTCAAGCAGTCTTCATCTATTGTCATACCATACGACTCCTGGGTTGACGATGGGCATATATTGCCATAGGATGCTGCGTCGAGTGTACCGTTCCATGGCGACACAGGCTGAGGTGGTTTCCAACGGTTCTTGCCGCCTGTTGTGGCAGCAAACGGGATTCCTTTCGAAACTGTGACATCTTTCCAGTTTGAAAGGTTTCCGGTGGGCTCACTAGTGAAGGCCGGGTAGCCTTGGATAGATCCGTAGCGGGTGTCGATGACTTGATCAAAGAGAGCTCCAGATGCGGACTGGGCAAACAATGCCCAAAGAAGGGGATTCATAGCTTTGTATATCATTTCAACTTTGAAAACTCAATTATTGAGTGGTTGTGGTAGGAATTTTGGGATGAAAAAGATTGCCAGGTATTCATGAGGGCAAACTTTTATATGTATCCTTCAGTGGATACAGCGAATACGCTGGTGGATTGATGACGACGACGCAGAAAGTATTTTCCAGATAGGCAAATGACCCATGTCACCTAGAAATTAAAGGAGCATAGTTTTCTGCAGTAAAATTGTCATCAAGTCCTTGTCTAAACACCGTCCAACTTTACAGGCAGGAACGCGGTCGCACAACGAAGGGTTGCAAAGTTATGATGAAGTGGGCTGGTCAGGTGGGAACCTAGTGAGCGATGATTGGCCACTCCGTTTGGGCCCTGTCTAGTGTCGGCGATTTCATTGAACACAACCCTCCCTTAGTGGCTAGTCTTTGGACATTGTGGCAGGGGACCCTAGCAAGTCCATTTGGGTTCAAGTGCGGAAATGTCGGTTTAACACGCCTAGGAGCCGCTTAGCATCCAGATTTATCGTGACTCCAGCTATAGTCACGTGGGATATCACATGCTCCGCCTTGCAAGGAACAATAAATAGTAATATCTCCGGGACGGCCTTTCCGAAATCTCTGGCCCACTTTCCTCGGATCAGACCTCAGGGAAAAAACACACTTGACCAAGCATCATCGCCTTGCACAGCCACTTTCGTAAACCTGTTCAATTTCTTAGCCTTCCTACACACTTCAAGTAATAGCCTTGATTATTGAACTACCTTCAGAATGACAAAGGTCAAGAAAGGCGAGCGAAAGCGAGCCTGGGCTCCCAAAGTGCTGTCGGGATGCTTCACGTGCAAGTCTGGAACAACAGTCATCTATGGACATTGAATTTCACGCCGCTAACAAATGACACACAGGAGTATGTCACCTTCCTTCATGCTGGCAGCTACCAACCTGATACTTTCAGAGCGACATCTAAAATGCGATGAGGCCATACCAGCGTGCACAAACTGTGAGAGATCATGTCCATATTAATGATTCAACAGCTAACATCACATGAGGCGTCCAAAGCGGAATGAAATGTGATAGGTATGTGAGACAGAAGAAAGCCAGTGCCCCAGATACATTTTCAGTTTCACGGAATCCGACAGTATGGTTGATAAACTCGAAAACCGACACTGATCTTCAAGCTTACGAACGCTTTTTCACACGGGCAATACCCATGCTCTCCGATGGATTCGGTTGCCCCTTTTGGGATGAAATTGTTCCTCAGATTGCTCTAACAAACCCTGGTGTCTGCGATGGGGTCACCTCTTTCGGCTACTTGCTGGATACCTCGGGTTTCAAAAACCCCCCTACCTCTTCTTCAGTAACTCCCATAAAACCAAGTCTTTCGGCCATAAGGTACTATGGACGGGCACTGCAACAACTTTCTGGTCAATTAAAAGATGGCAGACAAGCAGATGCGGTGACCCTCACATCATGCATCATCTTCAGTTGCATCGAAGTATGTTATCCCCAGCTTTTATCTTTGTTCGCCTTCCCAAGGCCTCCTCTTTTTATCTTCAAACAAGTATGCGAGGTTAGATGAATTAAATGTTTGTTATCCATAGCTGTTATGTGGCAATGCACGACCTGCGATACATCTCATGGAGATGGCTTTAAGAATGTTCGCATCTATGAAGGATAGCAACAGCATGCCTCGTGGCGTTGCATCATCTTTCTCTCCAGTGTTCATTCGATTAGACTCGATATTGACAGAGGCAAGTCTGCGCATGCACATCTCCTCTGCTACATTCTAACAGGTTGCACACAGCTTGTGAAGATTTCGAAGCCGCACATTGTTACTCGGACAATTATCAACCCCACTATTGCCATTACTATCCCCTTTTCAAGTTTTCGCGAAGCTTCGCAACAACTGGATGCACTGATAAACGCATGCATGCATACGTCTCAAATTCAAGGAGATTGGCGTCGAACGTACCGTCCGCTCTATCAGACATGGCTCGAAGCCTTTAACGCCATCTCAAATAATACTCGAGATGCTCCAATCCCAACAAGAAATCCTCGCAACTTCTTGATGCTCGAAATACGTAGGCTAGACCTCTACCTAACCCTCTTTGGTCCATCAGAAGACGACCCGCAAACAAAGTGGGATCAGCACATGGCAACGTTCGAAACCATGATTTCTACCATCTCGCAAATCCTGTTAGACGGATCTACACCTCGATTGCAATTATTCTCCCTAAATCCTATTATTTTGCCCTCCTTGAGTAAACTAGGGCAACGATGTCGAGACCCCCAGCTGAGGCGGACTGTTATCCAGTTACTGCAGCGCACCCCCCGAATGGAAGGTCCGTTTATAGGAACGCTTTTGGCGAAAGTATTGGAGACGGTGGTATCTATTGAAGAATATGGATTGGGTGAAGTTATTAGCTGCCATGAAATTCCCGAGGGCTGCCGAATTTCGAATTTGAGCGGTGATTTTGGAGATAACAAAGCGGTACGATTGTCATACACTCGGGGATTAGGCCCCAGGTCTCAACCGAGGTCTGTATCCTATATATATATCTAGGTAGCTGTGGTAACTGTGGTAGCCAGAAGCCAGAGTATCAAAGAACGTCCACAGGCTATTGTTCATTTTACGGCTCCTTAGTCTTGAAAGTAGGCAAGGTTATACCTTGGCCCTCAGCGTTGTCTGAAATCAATACCAATTGTTCCAGCTTAATGTCACAGTAACGAGTACATGAGAGGTGGAGTGACAATCCGCTAAAATTCTTAGTGCAATGTTGGCCTGTGTCCCGTTTAACATGTGAATATTACAATGAGTATTTCAGTATCTGCAGCTTTCGCGATTGTGTTGCCTCTTGTGGCTGAGCCTACCTGTCCATCCTGTAAAAGAAATCCCCCGAAATGAGATGATGATAGAATACACCCAAAGAAATTTATCAGACATTCTGGCCTTGTTATAATTAGAGCTCCAAAATGAAGGGCGTGAGACATCGGACAGAAATACGGATACATCATCACAGGTATTTTTGCCAGCCCTATGCTATGTCGCAACATCAGTTGCGGGGTGAGCTAACCCCAATTTCTTAGAATGCGGCTCCAAATCAAACCATGTCGTGTCAGACGGCGAGGATGCTACATTCATTTGCCACCGACATTGCGTCATGCTCGAAACTGATCGGCACTAGCATGTGGTTACATTGGCGGCAGTCATCAAAATAAGCGGAATAATTTTGCAAACAAGGCTCTCCAAGATGCACTTGAAGAGGACCAAACTCGGCGTCGAGACGAAAATGTTCTTACCGAGCACTGTTTGTAGCTCCAATTGAAAATTAACTCGATACTGCCCCCAATTTGGATGTGTTGGCCACACTTCGTACGGGGCTGACTTTGGGATATCCGGTTCATTAACAGCACCCATGTGTTCGGAGCTTTTGAACTTTTTGGTACATAGTTTGCTGATGTCCATGGTGATGTGGCTGGTTTGGCTTGTTTGTTTAACTGAAGCTACGGCCATCCTCTCATACCTTCTTCTAAGAAGATAGCTGTCTAGTGTCGTCGGAATTGAATTATTTTGATCTTGGCAAGTGTGGTTCGCAATTAAATATACAATAAGAGTATCAAGCAGCCACAAAACGATTTCACACAGTGTCGCGGTAACGGGTAGTTAACCTTTCTGTGTCTGCATTAGTACGGTCCTCATTCATTCAACCAAGGTACAATGCCGAGGTTAGAGTCAGGGTACAAGCTAACATTTGCGACAACAGTTCGTAATAACTGCGAAACAAATATGCTTGCTCTTCAACAAGTGCTTATCCAGCATCAACGCCACATTTATAAATATAGACAGCCGATCACCGGTAAATAACTCATGTATCCAAAGTGAATATGCCAAGGCCGAATCTCATGCCTAGTAACACGCTGGCAGAGACAATAAAAGAGGGGATATTAAGCATCAGACTTATTATAGTTTGCCTCGGGTAAAAAATAAATCATCAATGTGCTCTAGAAGCTCCTTCGATCCTTGTACTAATTGGACCCATACGTTCATACGTGGCGCAGTGGAGTGGATTCCTGCTGTTAACCGAAAGGCTCGGCAGATTAGCGCGAGCGTGACGGCTGAAGTGAGCCTGCTTCTCACACGCAACTCCGTCCACTAGTTTTTGTCGTTCCAGAAATAGGCTGGCGGACATCTTCATGACCACATGAGTCCAGGTGGTCAGCCGTGTCACGGACACTGGATTGTGCATTGATCGACGGCGACGCGTCAATTGAAGAGCAGAAAAGCTGCCGCTTCGAGAGCACAGTGATCTCACCGACCGGAACAGCTGGGGTGGATTAATTTGGGGGCCAGCGATCGGGCTCCAGTCTGCTGGCTCTTACTCGGGCCACGCCACAATGGGTGAGATTGCTATACCTGACTACCTCAACACGTGCCCGCAAAGCCAAAATTATAAGCTTGATTTCTGATGACCTCAGCATCGAGATTTGCAGCTGCCTGCCAAAACGCTACCTTTTGATTGATTACCGTCCAGTATTTCCCTATTCAATCGAGAAAAAAAGGCTGGCGGGTGCACCACACCTTAGCGCGTGCCATGACCATGTGAGCCGGAAAAGAACGCTCACAAGGCCACAGCAAGATCAGCCCGATGCTATTCTAAAAGAAGACGGCAAAAAGATCTCTTGGCATTGTATGCGCTGGCACTCATCAGCCACACTTTGGGGTGCATTAGGCTGGGCAGAGAACCCTGTGGTTGGGTAAAAGCAGAGCATGGATTGCTATTTTGTTCTGTGCATAACAACGAAACATGCAGCCACAAGACATAGATAGCTCGCCCACGGTGTAAACGGCACCTTTTCCTTTCGAATTTGACCAGGAAACCCTGAGCAGGGCTACCGCAAGAGAACTAGCGGTGGCTGCAAGACTTCAGCCTCAGCCTTAAGAGTGTGCAAATGGGGTGTGTGTCAGCACTAGTCATTCGGTCGCTGAGGTTTTATTTTTAGCCGCCACTCAATGCAGCAGCCAACCAGCCTTACCCGACAAGCTACACAAGCCACGCTTGGCGGGATTCGATTGACGGCTTACGCTCCCTTGTGAATTCCGTTGCGGGGCGCGGGACCCAGCCTGTTCGAGCTTGTCAGTATGCGGGTGCTTGCCATAGCATCGCCATCGCATCCGAGGAGGTAGACGACGTCTGAGCCGTGATGAAAAAAAGTACATAAAGAGCAGGTCATATTCTCTTCTCATGGATTTAGTCATCAGCTTCAGAAATCAATTCAGTCATCAAGCAAACAAACAATAATCGCCACCAATAAAAGCCCTAGACTTCGCACCTTACAGATTAATATCTCTTCTCTTTTTCTCTCCAAATCACCGACAGCTTTCCATCTAGAATTCCCAAGATGCGCTCCTTTGCTCTCTTCACTGCCCTCATTGCTGGAACCGCACTTGCGGCTCCTCAGGCTCTAAAGGCATCCGCCGTGTCCCGCAGAGGCTACGGTCACAGCGGCAACAGCACCGACGCGACTCTGCCGCCGGTCGTGCCCATCAACACTCGATCGGGTGATGCAGAGCTCATTGCCAAGCTCCTCGCCGTCCCTACCCAGGTTGAGCGTGTCAGATTGCTGGACCAGCCCGGCGACTACATCTTCGACTTCAACGATGATGGCGCCCCGGCAGCTTCCGAGGCAAGAGGACTCGGAGGCGTCTCGGTTTCCGCCCACTCAAGGACCATGCCCGCTTTGATCGGCAACGGCGCCGCCATGACGCTCGGCTTCCTGGGGCCCTGCGGCATGAACACGGCCCATGTTCACAACCGGGCCACCGAGCTCAACGTTGTTGTCAAGGGCCGCCTCGTCACCAACTTTGTGCTCGAGAACGGCGCTCGTCCCATTGAGAACACCCTCTCCCTCTACCAGATGGCAGTCTTCCCCATGGGCGCCATCCACCAAGAGTTCAATCCCGACTGTGACGACACCGTCTTCGTGGCCGGGTTCAACGACGCCGACCCCGGTGTTTCCCAGATTGCCCAGAACTTCTTTAGCCTCCGCCAGGACGTCGTCCAGGCTACTCTCGGTGGCATCCAGACCCTCAACGGCCAGGACATTGAGAGCTTCCGACAAATGATTCCCGCCAACATCGCTCTTGGCATCGATGCTTGCCTTAACAAGTGCGGCCTCAAGAGGAATGCCAAGCGATCTCTCGAGGAGCTTATGGGATAAGCGTCTATTCCTGTTTCATTTCCTTGTTTTAATTGATTTCATTTACTTGTCCAAGACACAATGGATTTAGATTGCATAGCGTAGCAGTAGATAGTAACATTCGGTATTTTGGGTATTTAGTAGTTGGCATTGGAATTGATTGGGAGACTGCATTTTTATAATCATGCAAAAGAATTCAGCATACTGTTCTCTGGGTTAATATCATATCCGAATTTATAATGAACCCTTGCATTTTTGAAGCTCCTCTCTGTATTCAGATCGAATTGTTGAGTGCCTGTGCGAGACAAATAGTTCAACATGCTCAATTGCGAAACAGCCATCCTACAGGGTATCTACACGTGACTCTACCCCACCATATTCTTTGACGCGATCGCATTGACGGCCAAACCCATATCCTAGGAACATGGCCATGTCGGATCGTTCTATTCATGAATCACTAGCTAAAATTGCATGCCAATCGAGACCTGATATTAGTGAGTACAACCACCTGTTGCTCCTATCACCCCGATGATCTTTGTCCACTCGGAACGAAAGTCCTTTATCTAGGCATCTCCTGAAGAACCTCGTCCTACTCTTCTAGGAAAGCCACACAAGAACCTCTTGAGCACCCATCAATCATGTCCCGGAAATACTTCCTACAAAGTCTTCAATATCATTTAAGAGACGATCCGCATAGGTAAGGACGAGGACTATAAAGTACGGGTTAGCCATATTCTGCTAGGTGTTAAGCCTATTCAACTGACCGTGTCCTCCTCCATCATATATGTTCAGCTTGGCTCTGGGAACCGACTGCTGAACGAGTTTGGAACTCACTTCAGCGGGGACTCCATCGTCATCACCACCGTGAATAAGAAGAAAAGGTTTACAGAAAGTTTGACCAAGCCTCTTGATCTCATCGGATAGGTCCTCGTGTGTGTATATTTGGAGGCATCGTTCAACCGCAATCGGATCGGCCTCGAAGAAGATCTTTTCGAAAAAGGCAACCTACCTCTCGGAGAATGAGCCGGATTTTACAACTCCAAAAGGCCCATTGAAGCCGTTAGCGATGAAGTTGGGTCTGTCCCGTCTTATAGCCACAAGAGTTGCGTCCCATGCGCTCCGTGGTAAAGCGTTCGGATTCTGCGGCGAGGCTGTAGGATATGGGAGGCATGTGCTTATCTAAACCATACCCTAACATCCTGTTAAGCAGCTGGCTTTATTTGACTTCTCTGCCACGTACTTACCTGACAGTTTTCTTCTATATACTGGCTATTGAGATACGCCAAAAGCGCTTCCCCCGTGCTCATGCTGGTGGCAACAAAGATGAAGGTTCCCGGTTGGGTATTTTCCAACAGACCAGATAAATCTTGCCCAAGCTCTTTATACCCAATAGTGGCCTTGGATAGAAGTCCAGTTCAGTCACTCTTGCCAAAGCCCCGCTTGTCAGGGGCGATGACACGGTATCCGTGAGTCTCGCAAAGTGGCAGCAGGATCGGGTCATACATGCGGGATGAGAGAGGCCATTGATGCAGAAGAACTATAGTCAGACTTCTCGTTGCCTGAGGCGGTTCTGTCGTAAGCGGAGAGGGTCCGCCTCCTGGCTCGTAGTAGCGATAAAACAAATCCGCGCCATCAACCGAGCTCGAGTACCGAGGCATATTGGCTACGTACGATTCAAGTAAAAATTAATAAGGGGCAAGGAATAAATTTAGAATACGTCGAACTGTTAGAAATGGTAATATTATTATTAGCAACCTTGAGGTCCAAGATGGCCCAAGTCAACACAATAAGCTTTACACAGTAAGGTCAAACAGCTAGGCAATAATACCCTATTGCCTCTTAAACTCCAGGTATTTCCAATAGCCTCACACAACGCAGCGGAGATAACCCTCTAGAAAAAACCTTGAATATGACCACCAATATAAAATGCCTGCCTTTCTTGCCAAGACCAGCCTAGCCTCTTTCCTTCACTGTGACCCTCGAACAAGTTGCCAGAACCAATTGCCAGTCAACAAAGCAGCCCGCCGATCAATTACTGTCACATCCCTGCAACAGCAACTCGATCGACCTTTGATTAACCACCTTGTTCAACGATCCCTGTCTCAGCCTCATACCCGCAACGCACACACTCCACACACACCTACCACCAACAACCACAACAAAATGGCTACTTCCAGCACCATCCAGTTCAGGCGTGTGACCCTGCAGGATCCTAACAGCGCTGTGGCCACAAGCTATATAACTAGGTTTGAACGAGCTGGCTACCCTATTCAATCCACAGTGCAGCTCTATCCCTTTATGCAAAGGGAATTAGGTCACTTGCCCTTGCACACAATACCAGGTTCCCGTAACCTCCAGGATAAAGATCTTGTGGTCTTAGCAATCCTTGGATGTAGGTCCCTCATACAGGTTAGGCATATGCTTAATCTGCCGGGAGGTTTGGTTAGGTTTATTAGGGTAGAGCGAAGAGCTCTGAGGGTGCTGCAGGCTAGGCTCCGCGCCGGCCAGCAGCTAACACAACAACAAGCGGCCTTCTTGCAACAGATGAAGGCCACAGATGCGCACACCAATGCGACGCTTTGGGTGCATCAGCTGCTCGCAATGATGCGAGATATCCTCGCCAATCCCTAGTGGCAACACAGGGCTCGCCTTCGCCTGCTCTGTTAGCACACGGGAATACTTTGACGGAACTAACATACCCACATTGTCAAGCGGCAGGAGGAGGTGACGTGGGGAAGGAGGGGGCTGTTTTGGTTTGGTTTGGTTCGGTCCGGCATTTTTCGGTTTAGATTGGCGTTAGGTTTCCCCCAGAAAAGTCAATATATACCACTGGTTTTTTTTTTTTACATCACACATTTGCATCACACAGTAGAAATGGTAATATATATATATATATATATACATGTCCGTCCGGAAGTACCTCGATCTATAACCCATTAAAGCTTGTGCTATATTAGAAGCTAGAGTTTCAAAATACTAATGGCTACTCGGAGTAATTTGTTTAATTATTTAATCACTCCGTACCGGGCAGTCCAAAGTTGTGGGGTGCCGAGGTTCATGCCACTTCGAAGATCCACTTTTCTCTTTTTGTTGGCGCCCTAACCACGCGCTTCTACATCAACTGAACGCGTGGGCAGCCGAGCCTGCCGTGGTCAGCAGCGCAGAGAGCCTGTACATTTGGATCAAACGAATCAAGTCAAAGAATTGGCCATACGTGGCCGCCGTCACCACCAAGGCTTAGGAGAATCGAGCAGAAGCCCAATGGGGTCATGTTCCCCAGAGCGGCTCGCTGGAATGGTGGTTCTTGTCTTCGTCCACTGTCTTGTTCTGTGGCGGCAGGGAACCGAACTGCAAGTCCACGAGTGAGCAATATACACTGCATGGGTACCCTATGTAGCAATACTTTGGTCGCATATTCGCTTTGGTCTGATTCAAGGTATTCTACTCCCTTCACAATGCCCCCCCTGACTGGTGCCCCAGATGAGCCCAATCAAAAGAACAACCAGCCAAGCCAAACCTATCAAAAGGACCTTTCCCGAATACTCATGCAGTGCACATCCCTAACCCCTGCGGCTTGTAGCACTGATGGGCAATGTCGGCCAAATCTGAGCCGGAGGGCTTTCTACTCCCCTGTGTCGCCACACTCTCCTGCTGCTCCTCCCTAGTGGTGCCCGTTCCATGTTGCATGTCTGCCCATGACGCACGCATGACATGATGGACTTGGTATGCGGCAAGTTGCCCATTGGCCGCAGCCAAACGCATCAATGCACATTTCCAGGCGAACACGACAGTGACACAGGACGCCATCTTTTTCTATACCGATAGTTCGAATAGGTTGGTAGGCAGCTTCAGCCGAGTTGCCAAATGCCCATCCACTAGGCCAAAGAAAGAGGGGCAAATACAGAATTCTAGCGGCATATTTCGTTCGTGTGGCGGTCAATATTTGCTGCCCGCCGTGTTACCGTGACAATTATGCCGATAAGAAGTATTAGGAAATGCATGATGGGTCGGCGCCTCAATTTTCCGTGGTCCTCTAGATGTGCCAATAATACAGCTGATGGTTGAGCCATAGCATCAATAGCATGAAATCCCCAGCCACCCACTACCAGCTCTGGTGGATAGAAGCAGCTGAACCTCTTTGGAGCCAGTGACTTCCACAGCGCCGACCCGCTGTAGCGTCGACGAGCATTAGTTTTGTAGCTGTATCCCCTCGAGTTCCGAGTTGTGCTTTTTTTCAACCTGAAGCCACAGGACAGATGGGAGAACGTTTGGACTCTCGCTTGCGGCCGAACTGCTGGCTTGTGATGAAGGTATCCTGCACGGGGTCAGTTATTTGGCCGACAATGTGGCTGAACACGACTGAAGACCCACAGACAGGTCCGGACTTAACGAGATGGATCGACATTTGTGCAACCGCACATTATGCAGCCATTGCGGTGGGTTCGGAAATGCACGGCAGTCAAGCCGCAGCGGAAGCCTGCTTCGATTACTAGGTAGCACAAGGAACATTTTAGCTATTAGCCATTCTCGGGCAGCGAGGCACAAGCATTCCGCCGAACTGAGACAAGCAACAAGATACTGTGAGACAGTCCAAGACACGGGATGGTCTTCGAAGCAGGGTTCGGGAGCTGAGGCCGGAGCGGAACGAATGGTGAGATGGCATCAAGCCACAGATGGACAATAAATGTGTGTCGAGGAGCAGCAAAAGATCTCGGTCTGCGTCTTTTCCATCTGTCGACATATGTAAATTGGCCTGATATCGTTTGAACGGCCATTCTCTCAAACTACCAGCAGTGCACAGTACCTCTCAGCTAGCCATTTCACCACACCTTGTCCATTTCTTTCAATATCTCCATCTTACCATCGTTTTAAACAATGAACGACACTCCTCTTAGCCCTACCATCCAGCGCGTGCCCGCGTCAGCAGGCAGCGCCGCCATCCTCAACGCACTTGAGCAAGATGGCGTTGTCATCATCAAGGGCATCTTCACGTCCGAGCAAGTCCGAAGCATCAACGAAGAGGTCCAGCCCACCATGGACAAGCTTCAAGTCGGCTCCAACGTGCCGGACGACGAGATCAAGGACTTCCACGGGTTCAACACCAAGCGAGGCACGGGCCTCGTCCAGATGAGCAAGACGTTCCGCGAGCACTTCCTGGACAACGACCTGGTCCACCAGCTCTGCGACAAGGTCTTCGTCGAGGACTCTGGCACGTACTGGCTCAACACGGCGCAGGTCATCGACATTGGCCCCGGCAGCAAGGCCCAGGTGCTGCACCGCGACCAATGGCAGTTCCCCGTCTTCACGCACTGCGGGCCCGACGGGCCCGAGGCCACCATCAACTTCATCCTGGCGCTGACTCCCTTCACCGAGGACAACGGGGCCACCCGCGTCATCCCGGGCAGCCACAAGTGGGCCGACTTTAGCAACAACGGAACGTCGGACCAGACGCTCCCGGCCGAGATGGACCCCGGCGATGCGTGCCTCATCAGCGGCAAAGTTGTCCACAGCGGAGGCGCCAACAAGACGCCCGACTTTTGGCGCCGGGGTATCGCCACCGCCTTCCAGGTCTCGTACCTCACCCCCGAAGAAGCCTATCCCTTCCTCATCCCCAAAGACCTCGTGCACAGCATGAGCGAGCGGGCCCAGGCCATGATTGGCTACCGCAGCCAGTTTCCCAAGAAAAGCCCCGGGGTGTGGAAGTGCAACTACGGCGATGGAGGTGACATTCTGCACGCCTTTGTTCAGTAGCTGGACGCTCGTGGTGGATCGGATTGTTGACTAGACAAAGCCGGCACAAGTCCGACCCTATTTGCACCTCCTCCGCCTTAGGGTGAGCTCCCCAACACACTGTCTGGCTACTCGAAAGAGACGGTTTCGTTTTTGTTTTTGCTGTTTAGCCGTGGTAGCTTGGCTTTATTTGGTCCTGCTCATAACATGATTGTCATGTCCCATCATAAATAAAAGCTATTCAGTGCAGACCCCCGAAGGCTCAATGTGACATGTCCTGAAATCCTGCTGTTAGTCGCGACCCCCACCGATGCTGTGGGCAGAAGATGAGTCGTTCTGCTTGCCGCCGATGGAGAGTTTCCGAGCATAACTGGCAGGTTGGTTTTAAATTAGATGGATCAGCGGGACCATTTCTCTTACGCCTCCTCTTAGAAAGTCTCCGTAGGTCCGTGTGCGTGTCTACAGGCCGATTTCCTGACTCCTGCGTTCATGAAGCCATCGGTGAGCAGGTATAGGCACAACCATCCGGTCTAGCCATTTCTCCTTTGGATTGCGAGCTGGCATATGACGATTTGGATAACCTTTCTTGTCGTCTTGCGCTCAGACTTGCTAACCATGGGGTTGGACCAGATTCCATTGTTCCCTTTTGTTTTCAAAAGTCCATGTGGACAGTGGTGACCATGCTTGGTGTGCTCAAGGCTGGCGGCGCCATTGTTCTCCTCGATGCATCACTGGCTGAGAATGGGCTTCTCTCAATTACTCAGCAGTGCAATGCAACTACTGCAAGGGCTTCATAAGTCAACCAGGAGCTGTGTGTCCGTTTAGTTGAGACGGTTGTCACAGTTGGCCCCGGAGGCGAACAAGTTGACCCCGTGCTGAACAATACTCACCAATGTAGATATGTTTTACTTCAGGTAGTACAGTAATGCCAAAGGGTGTCATCATGAGTCACTGAAGCTTTCGTACGGCATCCAAAAGTCAATTGGGGATACTCAGTTTGAATTCTCAGTCCAGAGCCTTTGACTAGTCATGCATGAAGATGGCAAGACTCAAAGCAATTCACTTTTATCAACTTAAGATATATCGAACGACATTCACCTCGTGCGTATAGAACCCAAAGTACGCGTAGCATTGAAGCAACGGCTCCCTAGCCATGATTGCAACTGTTTGCCTTGCGGTAGGTGAAATATCACCACCAGAGTCGGGTAAAACCGACCGCAAACGCCTTGGCCAGATTTTATCGACTCTACCCTTGCAGCAAATAGCAAGATTGAACACAGCAGGCACGGGTGCAAATGCCAAGCCACGGACGGAAGCAGAGGTGCGCCTACGTGATTTATGGGCAGAGGCCGTCAATATCAAAGCTAGCGACATTGGTATCCACGATAGCTTTGTCCAGCTCGGCGGAGACTCCCTTGCAGCGCTGAAGCTTGTCAGGATAGCTAAAATGGTAGGGTTCAAGCTGTCAGTAGCTGACGTTCTGCTACAGCCATCCTGTCTATGCAAGCACTTGTTGAAGATGAGACTCCAATTAAAGAGCCGGAAGATATTGAATCATTTTCTCTTCTGGACCCTCAGAGCTCAATTTCACAGAATTATGCGCTGATCTTGCAGCGCCGTGCGGTATCCCACCAGGATCAAGGGACTTTCTGCCAGTTATAATCGCCTTGAGCATGCATAGGTCATAACAGATGGTAAAAACTCTGCATGTCTATACACATGTGCAAAAAGGAACGTCGTCTGCGTTGACGAAGCCAGGGTGATCGGAATGCTGTGAGCATCGGTTTATTTCCATTTCAAAAGATGATGCAAGCGTGCCACCACCGCCTCTGTACCAAGGCCTCCCCTTCTATCGTTGCTCTTGTCTCCTTCTTCGCTGCTTTTCTCTATTCCTGCTGCTTTGTAATTTTTTTTCAATGCCAAGAGGTTCAAGGCGTGTTTAGTGGATTTGATTTACAAATAATCCGGGGTCTTGTCCTATCGCAGATGCGAGATGCCACCACCGCTGGAACCTTTGCTATTCAGCTCGGTAGGATCCGACGATCCTAGCGGCCGCTGGTGCATTAGTCGTGTTTGTAATCAGCCGCGTGGGCCTCGGCTGATCGTGCCCTCTTCCCATTCGACAGCCCGGGGTCGCTTTGGCGGCGCGGTCCGTCCGTTGCAGTGGACGGGCCAAATTTATTGCAGGGGGGCATAAGAAGCTTTATGTATGTTGCTCTGTAATACCAGGCTAAAATCTATCCGGGAGTAGTCAGCTCTGACTTTGCGTCGGCTATGAGCAAAGAAGTGCAAGCGACAAGATCCTACCAATAATCTAAACAGGTTCAGATCTACCCGAAAGAAGGTGTCTCACATGTTCGGTCGACCAAGGCGAACATTAATTGGTCTGTTCAATTTTTGCGACCCGTTATGCAGATGCTAAACTGGCCTGGACTTGTCGAAACCCCGTTGTTTGTACGACCACATTGGAGCCACGCCACCCTACAACCAAGAACAGGAAGGAGCAAATGCAGCTCAAGTGATGAAAGCCACCGTGGATCGGGAAAGGTATTAATTGTGATCGGCAATTTAGTAATGCTGACTCCGAATGGATAAGCTGGTCTAATGTTGCTCTCATCATGCCCAGCAAAGACGTCTCGACCACGGCAGTCAAACGGATCCGCTGAGATGAAAAGATAAAAGGGAGTAGAGTTTCTAGATTTCATTTCACTTTTCTCAAAGCAAGCATCGCAAACCAAATACAAGGTACTTCAATCGAGCCTCTCCATGCTCAACGTTATGCTCACTCACCATCAGGCGATTGGCACTATCAAACCTCTGGATAAATCGGACACCTTTAAGCTATTATCGTAAGTCGATCCATGACAAACCTCTTTACTCTTGATCCATCTGACAATCAGCAGACAATGCATTTTTCTACCATGATTACTATCCCGGCTCTGCTTATTGCGCAAGCATCCGCTATCAATGTCGACTTCACGGCTTGGCACACTGGTTTTCCGTGCCAGGGCAGAGAAAGTATCAGCGGACGTACTGGCCTTGGCAGCTGCCTTACCCTTACCAATGATGCATCGACGGCCTATGACTCCTTCAAGACGGGCGCCTTGTCTGGTGGTGGTTTTATCCCGGACCCGACAAAGATTTACTTTTATGAAAAGGCAGACTGCAAAGGAAAGCTGCGAGACCGCAACCCGCGGTACTATGATGCTGCAACTCAATGCATTGGTGTTCAGTTCCGCAGCTTTGAGATTATTTAAGCATAGGTGCTGGATAATGAGGGAAGAATCACCAGAGTATAGATGTTGGACGAAGAGAGATGCATCACTCGCAATGCGCATATTATCTGCATTTTCCCAATCTAACTACATCTCAATGACCGCCGCTTCCTAAGAATCACTTGTTGTTCCTCAACGCCTGTGAAACCTTCCTTTACAGATCACAGTTCAATCATGCCGGCTGGTTGCTGTATCTTATTGATGGATAGCTAGTCGTAAAAGAGTCAGTGGTAACAAACATTCTTACCAGCAGCGAGATTCTGACACAAGAAGATGCGACTAGATGAAGTGCAGCCCTTCATTCTTAGCTGGTTCAATTTCTCACTCACTTAAATAAATCTTTACACACATTCAAAGCGAGAGTTCTTTCAGTTTCGGTTCCAACTCATGTTCCAAAACGTCAGTAGATAGAAATCTATCACAGATCCCATGCATATAAATAGATTTGTCAGAGACAAAATACGGCCCACGAAATGTGCTCTGTGATTCACCGTGATGTTCTCTTACATTTAACTTGGTTTAATATAAACCTTACATGTATTTATCACTTATTCTTGCACGAAATGGGCATCGACATCGGTATCATCTTGGGAGGGGGCGGCTGCAGCAGAGTCCTCACGCCAACTGAGACTACTATGAACCGCAACCACCAAAAGGAATCATTAAAATTGATTAATATATAGCGCCGCTCCATATTCGCGTGTTGGATCCACTTCTCAAGCTGAGGTACGATCATATCGCGCAGAAAACCTTGAGATCAGCCCTGAATTATTTAGGGCATAGTCGATTCGCCACTATATTACATGAAGGTCCTCTATCTTGTCTCCAACCATATTCACAAGCACAAATACCCTGTCGATGTAAAAGCTTTTACTATTCCTTTGAGAGAAATTCTTATCCTATGCGATCAACATTTGAGGCTTCTCCATGAAAGGAATCCGGAAAATATCACGAATCAAATGCTGGCCAGTACTAACTTTAAGATAAATCACATGGTAAAGGGCCTCATTCCGCAAACTCTGAGGGGGCCGCCCCAAGGTCAGCAAACCAGCCCTCCCCCGTCATTGGCCCAGATTTGCACATTCAACGAGTAAGAATATGTGGTAACGTGCCATTGGATCACCTTATGCACCGGTTGAAATAAGGCAACCGAGCTTATGCAGTAAGAAATATTCTCGAAATTTTCAAGCATGAATGCTGGCCCACTGTACATACGTATAAACCCCCCAGTACAGCCCGTTCTAGCAATATCTACACACACCCTTAGTGCTCCAGTCCCACCTCTTTTCAGTCTCTTCTCTCAGCCATCGAATACTTCATTCATATTGAGCTACCATGCCTGTCGATTGGTCCCGCTTTAAAAATGATATTGAAGACCTCTATTTCAGGGACAACAAAACAGTGAAAGAAACAGTTCAGGTCCTGAATCGCAAATACAATTGCGATATTACGTAAGTAATGAGAGTGTATTTAAAGCTACCATCAGCTCAAACATAAGTGCAGAGGACACGGCAATTCTAGTTGAAGTTCAATGGTTTGAAAAATATCAAAGCCGAGGAATGGAAAGCAATAAGTACCGAATTGAATAATCGCCGAGCTCAAGGGAAGACATGGAATGTCTACCTAAACAACCGACTACAAGATCGCTCCCGTGTCGAAAAAGAAATCCAACGTTATTGTAACGCGGATATAAATAATCCCCATGGCCAAAGGAGTACATGATGATTTCCGATCATATCCAACTACAAGCTAATTACATCACAGTTATTGGAATTGAAACCATCAATCAACATCGAGTCGAGATTCGAACTCCAGCCACCAATGGACTAGCTGCAGACGTTGATCTTATTCCTGTATCCCCGCGTGCCACACCATAAAATATTGATGGCCAGATTATCAATACGCAAGCAACCATTGATCCAAGTGTCTTGGTCGAACGTCCTCGACAGACACCCACGAATCACAGAATTCCTAGCACCTATATTGATTCGGAAATGCATGGGATTCAACAAGCCTTCAATCCATTTGCGTTTGATGATTCTTCAAACTCAATGGAGATGGATCCTAATTACTATTCAGAGTTAGAACCCTCCTCACGGGGTCAGAATACTCAAGAATCTATACCAGTTTTCAATGACAGTATATGGCAACAGTTTCAGGTAGATTTAAGACCGGGGCCCTATACATTGTTCTGGGATTTGATAGGTAAACCAAGTATGAAGAGCTTTTGGTTCACTGCGTGCTAAATATTATATAGAAATTCCATCCATCCCGAGCAGCATTATTTCACCCAGACATAGCCTTGATGAAATCCCGATTGGGGATGAGGGAGGCCTTATATCACATTTGGCCAGCACCACATTCAACTGCGATGGCCTAGAATCCTTTCTCTATGTGATTGAAGACATCGACCTTGAGGACATTTACGACCATTGTATCGAGCTCCCTCTTGATCAATCAAGGCCGGAGCTGCTTCAGCGTGCTTTCTCTGTTATGGCCTATCTATCGTCAAATAATCTCATAAAAAGCGGACAACTTAGCTATTTCATGGGTTGGGCAATCATAAACAATCACATTCGCAGCCTTTCAGAATTCCTACTGGTCAAAGCACCCAACATGCAAAGTTTCATCCGAAGCATTCTCTTCGCTCTGTGTCCCCCAGGAAAGCCAACCATATGCGGAATAAGACGAGAGAAATCACCGGAGAAAGCAATAGAGGATTTCATTCATACCCAGGCTTCTGAACTTTTCAATCTAGTCCATTCTGTTGACCATAGGCCTTTGACAGGCAGTGTAGCTACCTCGCTTCTGTGCAAGGCTGCAGGCTCGGATAATGTGGCAGCGGCAGAGGTATTGATCAAATTTGGAGGAAACGTTGATGGAGACTCAGAGAATTTTCCATTACTCGCCGCAGTTACTAAGGGTACAATTGACATGCTTGAATACCTCATCAAGGCTGGGGCAGACGTAAATAAACAAATTGCAACAAATCACGACATGGAAACTGTTCTATCGGCTGCATTAAGTCGAAATCACCTAGGTATTTTGAATTTGTTATTGAAGGAAGGCGCAAAAGTGAAGGTCGATATGGAAGTCTACGAAAACGGGCGTTTCTACAAAATCCTTACATATGCCGAAAGGACTTCACCCAAGATGTATAGCTTGCTCAAGCAGCATCTAGAGCAAGACGAAATCTCTAACGCGTGGCTACTATTTGAGGAGGCTCAAAAGGGAAACCGGGCACTTTGCCGTTTTCTAGTTGAGAAAGACATCTTCAAGATGAAATGCTCCTGGAGAGGGGGCTCTTTTACGCAGTCAACTGGGCAAACTTGGAAGCAGTCGGGACTCTCCTTAGCAGGGGAGTAGACGCCAATGGAGAGAAATTCTGCCATCAACTCGCCAATATTGATGGCAATCGCCAATGCGACCAATCCGGCCGCCGACCCCTTCAGGCAGCATTGAAAATTCCCGCTCGATTAAATCGGAGCGGTTTACAATCTTCCATTGTTTATCTCTTAGTCAAATCCGGGACTCGATTGCAGGATTTATCACGAAATCTACCGGAAAGTATTGACACGGAAACACTGATGGCTATGGTCCATGCCGGCCACGATTTGTCTGAAATTGGTGTTTTGATATTAGAAAGAGTCATACAAAACCATCACAACAATATCTACAAATGCAGCGTATTTCTTGATGCGGGATACCCAATAAACTGCTACGGAAATGGTGGCAAAAGCGCGCTTCAAAACGCTGCACGAGGAGGTCGCGTCGCTTTAGTGGAGTATCTCATGGACCGAGGAGCTCAGGTCAACCTCCCTGCATATGAAAACCAGGGCCGTACGCCGCTCCGGGCGGCTGCCGAATATGGTAACCTTGACGTGATAAACTGCATCCTGGAAGCGGGTGCTAACGTGTGGGCACCTCCCGCGAAAGAAGGCGGGATCACAGTGTTAGAGGCTGCAGCTACGGGGTACCGGGCCGTGAACAGGTATATGTCTGATGATCTTGCCGAAGAAACTAAGGGAAAATGGGAGGCATTATTCAAAAATCTTCTTGGTCTTGGGGCGCCCGTGAAGCGCAATTCGAGTAGTAACAGTCTCATTCACAGACTCATCCAGTCGGCGCCAGACACTAACATCTTGTGCTTTATGCTGCGTGCTGGGGCTGGAAATGGAGACTGTTGGGAAGAAAACTTCGGACCACCACCAGACCACCTGGGTTATTATTCCCGAGGGAAGCAATTCCACTTTCCAAGGACAGCCTTGCAATTAGCTGCAGAGCTACGGAACAACAAGGCAATCGAGCTCTTGATCGACCACGGGGCAAACGTCAATGCACCCCCTGCAGAAAACAGAGAGGGCTTTACAGCTCTTCAATCAGCAGCAATAACAACTAATGTTTCTTTGTTCAATTACCAGGTGAATCCGATAGGGGTTTCGGCCTTGATCCAGCAATTCCAAACTGTTCAGCTTCTTATCAACGCTGGTGCAGATATAAATGCTCCACCTGCAGACATTAATGGACGAACCGCACTTCAGGCTGCTTGTTCATCCAAGCCAACCAACCACAAAGTCGTGCATCTCCTTTTAGAAAATGGTGCGCACGTCAACGCACCACCCGCGAAAGACGGTGGCATCACGGCTCTCCAAGGCGCTGTAATTAACGGTGATTTGGGAATCGTAAGAACTTTAATCGAGCACGTGGAAGCAGCTGACATCAGCGCACCACCAGCCCAAAAGAATGGCATTACTGCCGTCGAAGCTGCAGCGAAACATGGCAGACTAGATATCTTAAAGTTGCTCCTAAATGAGGGCGCGCGCCCAGATGCCACGGGATTTTCAAAAGCCATCCGATATGCTGAAGAGAAAGAGAATTGGGAAATCGTGGACTTGCTCAAGGAACACAGGGTAGTTGCCGGTCTAGAGCTGGCGCAGGGCATCTAAGGCCCTGATCTTTTCGTCGAGTAGGACTAATCTTGAGTACAAAGTGAGGACGAAAAAAATATCGAGTGGTTAGATTTATTTTACTCATAAGATATAAACTTAGGACTTTATACCTTACGGGGTTTCTTTGGCTGCTTTTTGCTAATTGGTTCAATCTTTATTTTTTGCGTGCAACCTTCAACGAAAAATCGACGCGCAGGATAATCTGGTCAGTTACATCAAAATACAGGAAGCCCATTCGGGCTTACTGTAGGGTCCATCAGATTAGTCCTACTCGACGAAAAGATCAGGACCTAAGTCAGCGTTATAATAATCAGATGTGAGGAGCCGGGGTAGATGGATTTAACTGCTGCTAAATCCGTCAACTAGCCCTAATGCTACTCTGTGCTATCCATTGTGAGTCACTTGGCCGTTGATGGTAAATTAGGACTGGAAGAGTCAAGGCAGAAACAATTTGAACCAGGGTGCTGACGCATGCGCACTCGTCAGGTCCAGCGCAAACGACAGAAGCGACGGCTGTGACGGCATCGTCTCCACAAAATAGCAATAGCCTCATTCGTCGACTGCCACCCTCCAAAAGACGCGGATTATGACTCACCAGAGCGCCTATTGGCCCGCGGCCATGTTCCTGGGTTCGGCCATTCCCCATTTCGTGCGCTTTTCGATCAGACCAATCCAAGACCTGGTCCTTGAAGCGCAAAACACACAGAAATGCTTCAGCCTGTAGCGACAGAATAAAGACAAGCTCTAGTCATGCATAACGTGTGCGCTTACATGTAGGCCATTTCGTATGTGACTGACGTCAAGGCTGACTCGAACGGTTTGGCACGTTGCTGCCTGGTATCTTTGGCAACTCGTGAGGCTGTGAATCACATCAACAAAATTGTGCAAGTAGAATGTAATATAACATGGTTGGTTCCTGATTGTTTCGGCCTTTGTGCCTGATCACGATAACCAATAACCAACACACAAAACAACCACCATGCCAAAAACCGCCGTAGTGTCGAGTGCCTCCTTAGGCATTCAACTCGACCAGAGCCAAAGCCAATATGCCCCTGGCGAAACAGTCGCCGGGTACGTCTTCCGCAGGCAACCCATCTTGAGCTCGGGAGCTACTCTCATCGTCTCGTTACATGGGAGGACAAAGACAAAAATTGTTGTTCCTGAGGGGAACAACGGCAGCAGCTCGTACCGCGCCCGCTACAACCTGCTCGACGAGGCCAGAAACAGTCAAAAGATCTTTGAGGGCCCGATTCATATTCCTGCGGGAGGAGACGAGCAGTCATGGCCATTTATCATCACTATACCTACTCACGTCGACAATCTATCCCTGGGCGCATCAGTAGAGGATGGCAATGCGAGCTACTTGTCCATGGACCCAGCATATGTGGCAACACATGAACTGCCCTCATCATTTGCCCTGGGAGAATCCAGCGCTCGTACAAGTATGGAAGCTTTTGTCGAGTACTACGTCCAGGCCGAGTTGTTCGCAACTGTCCAAGACTCGGTCGAAACAAAAACAGCCTCGACGCCCCTCACAATACGGCACCTAAGCCAAGACCCACCCATTGCAGACTTCCAGCTCCGCAAAGACAAGGACAGCCAAAGCATCTCTGCATACCGCCTGACGCCAGGGATGGAGCACATGCAATTGTCGCTTTCTCAAAAGACGCGGCAGCTTTTCAATTCCGCAAAGGTGCCGACTCTCGGGTTCAACGTCCACATCAAGTCCCCAACAGTGATTCAACTTGACAACCCCAACTACATCCCTTTCATGCTTGGCGCAGCACCAGAGTGGAGCAAAACCACAAAGGCGATTCGCGGGATCCAACCAAAGGCCAAGATCAAGTCTCTTTCGTTCAAAATCGTAGCCAAGACGGGAGTAAGATGTCCAGGACTCTATTACGTGTGCAACGACAGCGTTGAAGAAAAGGTCGATCTGGACATGGCAGCTGCCATATCTGGATACGAGATATCGATTCCCATCACAGATGATGCGCCGGCTGTGGATATTGGGAAGCTGGTCAATTTGAGAATTGGCTCGCGCGGCCGAATAGGCTCAAAGCATGCCAAGGGAAGAATCACGCCCGACTTTGACACGTACAATATTCAGCACACCCATCGCCTCAAGTGGAGGATTGTAGTCGAGATTGCGGGGGAGGAGTCTGAGATCAGCTCGTCCCACCTTGTGACTATTTTAAGGCCGAGCGATGAATCAAATGGCGCAATGATGTCACACGTGGACATGTCGCTTGGGGCATCGACTTTACAGCCCTGGATCAAGCCCCCGGACGAGGAAGTAGAGCCTCCAAGTTTTGAGCAGGCTCAGTACCGGCTTTAAAGGAGGAGACGAGACTGACAAAAAAAAACACTGGCGTAAAAAGTTTCTTTGGTGGTACTGGATTCAGATTGCAAGATGCAAGGTCTCAAAACTGAAAGACCAACTTCAATTGCTATGAAATAATTTTAATACATATTTTTACCAAAAATTTCAACCTACTTGACAGAATTTTTTGTGTTTTGTAAAGTATTATGCCAAAACTACACGAGCGGAGCGGGCTTGCGGACTTCCCAAGCTTGGCAAAGTGGAACCGGAGTCCGCGGGGCAAGACGCCGCAACAACAACAACCGCCGACTGCCCGCTTTGATGGTTATTGAACAAAGTCGGCTTCAAATTTGGCCGGTCGGCGGGCTTTGAGTTCCTCCGCATTATGAGTAGTCTATCATCACCAAGGAGATGAAGGAATACAAAAGGCAGTGAATTGAAGCTCCCATTGCATACCAATGCACTTCACCATTACAAACAACCTCTCATTGGTTTATTTCGCTTATTCCCAGACTTCAGACAAGAACCCCAGTTAAACACAATGTCTCTTCGAATCACCGTCGTACCTGCGTCAACTCAAGCTGGCGAAGCCACAATTCGCTCCCTGCTAGCAGAGGGCTCAAACCACATCGTGCAAGGCATCTACCGGGATGTCTCCAAAACTCCAGCCGACTTCTTGGGGAATTCCAACTTCACAGCGTCAACTGGCGACGTCTCAACAGGCGCTGGCTTGGACTTCACTGCCTCTGATGCCGTTCTCTATGTCCCTCCTCCACCCAAGTCTGGATCCCGGCTGGATGAATATGCCACAGAGACCGCAACCCATGTCAAAAATGCACTCACTAAAGCTTCTGTAACAAGGCTGCTTCTTTTTTCTTCCATGGGTTCGCAGTTTGACCGCGAGATTGTGCGTTCCATTTCCAGCTCATTGCATGCAACTTCCACCTAATACTCTTTGCTAGGGCATCCTCAGACTCAATCACTTATCCGACAAGATTCTCGAAAACGCTGCTCCCGAGGTGGTCATTGTGAAGCCAGGATACTTCCAGGAAAACTGGGCACATGTCTTTGAGTCCATCAAAGAGGATCCTCCCGTCATCTATTCTACCATCACTCCCAACCACCACAAAATCCCCATGGTAAATACACTTCCCTTTGGATCTAGTTCTTAGGTCTAGTATTGAGTCATCAATATTGACTCTTCGTGATAGGTTAGCGTTCAAGACGTGGGCTCCGTCTGCGCTCAGAAACTTGTGCAAGTCGGAAAGCACCTCACAACCAGTCCATACTTCTTTGATCTTTTCGGACCCCGCAACTACAGCGCCGAAGATGTCAAAGCAGCCGTTGAGCAAGTAACTAGCAAAAAGGTCGAGATTGTACCAATTCTAAAGGACCAGCTCGCCGCCTTTTACACTCAGTCGGTCCCCGAAGATCAGGTAGCAGGGATAGTCGAAATGACCACGGCCGCTTTGCCTGATGGGATCATGGCAGGTGACTTTGTCGGTAACGAAGATACTGTACGGGGCACGGAGGAGTTGGTCTCCACCCTACGCCGGATTTATCAAGGCTGACTGACATCTCAACTCATGCCTTGCACGCGTCGGGACCACCGCACAACATTTTCGAAATGCTTGTATCAAAAAACGTTAGCCATGTACACATAGCCCATACGAGATTACGTAGATTGCCCGCAATAAATTTTTTGGCACACACTGTTGCGACCGGGGTCGTAAGCGAGGCGGTGAAGGCAGCCGTTTTCAAAGTCACAGACGCAAAGAGCATGGCTGAGAAGTAAACCATGAATACGTGACTGAGAAAGCATCACCATCATCAACTAGAAATAAATGACATGCATCAGAGACTGTGGTTTTATTACGGAAGATTATGACTTCTGGGTTGCTGATAGTAACTGGCATCCAAAAGCCAGCATCCAGCATCCAGCAGTCTGCGAGAGCAAGTTTCCGCGTCATAGGCTAAACTAAATCTCCGAAGCTTGTCCGATACGCCAAGAAATAGGGGTCTACCCACGTGGCCAGAAACAATTTGTGGGTCAATGTGGAGGAGCTTTGGGCAAACGGGCTTGCGCTGTAGGGTATGTTATATATTGCAACAACTGTTGATTCTAGAATATGAAATGAGTCAAGTATGCTAATCGGCAGTGAATCAAATCATAATTTTTCAATTGTATTTCGTGTCTTTCACGGTTATTGGTTGCAGCGTAACCCAGACTTGGCCAACCTGACTGCAGCCTTGCGACAGTACGATGGCCACTAAAGGAAGGGATCAGCTGAGAAGCATTTGGCTCGAAGCATCGCTTTCTAGAACAATTCATTATTCATTCTAGCCTAGCATCCCAAAACTAGCAAGCCGTTATGAAAAATGGAGCTGTCAAGTTAGGAGCCGTCGAAGCAGCCAAGAAGCGACTGGTACCATGTCAGTTCCTAACTCTAGCAATGATCGGCATGGCAGACGGCAGCGAGGGCTTCAATTTGGCTGGGGAAAAAATGTCAAACGAGACTTTGGTACAGTGCAAAGTGGCAAAAGCAAAGAATTAATGCGAGTCAGCTCGCAGAGACAAGGTGCAAGCGAAATGGCAACGACGAAATTTAACCTTGACGCCGCAAAAACGCAATCACGTGACGAGAAAGGAGTATCTCGCGCCATTTTGCCTTTTGAGCACCCCGCTCACTTGCGCAACCCATATTTTTGTCTTTGTCCGACTTCTCGTATCTCACAGCCCCAAAATACCGACCAAGATGGTTTGCCAAGCCCCAAGTCCCTGCAGCTTGGCGGGCTGCTGATGGCTAATGATGCGCTGCGCAGGCTGATCAAATGAGCGACAGGCGCTTTGCCGAGTTCAAGGAGGCCTTTTCCGTTTTTGTTAGTGCCCGACCAACCGCGCGGCTGCTGCTGTGCCCCTGCTGACATGAGACGACGCTCTAGGACAAGGACGGCGATGGTACGTCCTCAGGCTACCCTTCGGGTTTGCTAAGCGGCATCGTTGAGCGCGGTTACTGATGTTGGTTAGGCGAAATCACTGCCAAGGAGATTGGCGATGTCATGCGCTCGCTCGGACAGGACCCCACAGATGCTGAGCTCCAGGACATGCTTGATGAGATTGACCTGGACAAGAGCGGAACAATCAGCTTTGACGGTATGTGGAGAAGTTGCCATTGTATCAAATCGAGAAGCCAACTAACCATGACAGAATTCTTGACCATCATGATGCTCAAGACTGAGGAGACCGACATCCACCAGGAGCTTCGCCAGGCATTCAAGGTATGACAGTTGAAAAGATGTCGAATTCGCTTTTGCTGACCACCTGATGTAGGTCTTTGACCAAGATGACTCTGGAAGCATTTCCAAGGATGAGCTTCGCAATGTCCTCGCCTCCCTGGGCGAGGAGCTCACAGCTGAGGATATCAACGACATCATCGATGAAGCCGACAAGGATGGCGATGGAGTGATAGACTGTAAGCGCTTGTGCTCCCCGCATGTTCGGAAACAACTAACAAGCTGCTAGTCAACGAGTTCGTTGAGCTTATGACTGCCAAATAAAGACATTGGCGTCGAGAAAATGGGAGGATTCGGAGTTGTCATTGGGGTCATCAACAAACAACAGGCGATATTTGTACCAAGATGCTAGATTTACATCGCCGGAGCATGCAGCGTGAGCTGCTGGTTGGCACTGATTCTGCAGACCTGATCCAAGTTAAACTTGTCAGGCGAATACGATGGTTGAAATGAATACAAAAAAAAGGGCACGGAGCCAAAGATCCCAATTCAGAATTGTCCATTCATGTGAAGATCAACGAACCATATGAGCAAGATATTCAGCGCACAGATCGCCCAATTGTACAACGGATATAAATTATGAACATTATGCTTGACATGCCGCCCAAATTTTGGCATAACCAAGCCATGTCTGCACAAGCACAGCACGCACCGTGGCCTCTATCAGCAGCGAAATCTCATAATGTCTTGGATGGAGGAGACCTGTAATTGGCCATTTGGTGTGTTGAGAGTGGGGTTGGACCAAGGCTACGAGTTGGTGGGCCAATGAATCCGATCGGTTGAGGATGCTCATGGGTCGCGCGACGCGCACTAAGTCAGCGCGTTAAGTGCCCATGACAAAAGGCACAACGCGACTCGGAAGTCGGTCAAAGGATGGATGAAAAAGTGTACATTGTGGGCTAAAGACACCCCAAAGCGGTGAATTAATTGTAAACAGGTCAATCAAGACCAAAAGAACGGTGGGCTAACTTGAAGTACCGCTCTACGCCACGTGCAGCTGTGGATCCTAACAGTCCACTCTGCCACGAATCTGCCATTGCTGTATCACAACTCCGCCATGTGACGCTTCTAGAGCGGTACAGTGGAAGTTTGGGGGATAGCTCGGATTTTTGTTGTTTATTTCATTATGTACATCCGCGAGTTGTTGCTTAAGTAAATCCTAGGGTGGCTGTAGGCTTTTACATACAGACTCCAGCCTACAAGATACAAAGTACCTCCAAAGAATGCACAACATCATCGAATTGATAAGCCTATGTTGTTGATGATGATCAATCGATAGTTTTAATTCACTCATTATGATTTTTGACCTTGCCTTTTGCTACTTGTTCAGGTGTTCCTGAAAATGACACTGCAGCCTTCTCTGTAGGGTAGCTGTTATGATCCACCGGCCTGCGCCTCTCCGCGTGTTGTCATAAAAAGCGAGAGGTCATGACATCATAGGGCAACCCCATTTAATCATGACGATACGAAAAATCATTTGTCGTACACAATGCCTCTCACAAAGAGCAGTGTGTGGCTAGTCCGGCTGGAACACATTTCTCACTGAGCCAGGGCCCAGACTTATGCCGATAAGGACTAACCATGTTTCATCTCAGATCGTGGCGGCGACGTCTGTGCCATCTTGATCAGCTTCCTCGACAATCATGACTGACTCAAGAAGCCATTCTATCCAAGCTAGGCATGAGTTATCCGACTGTCTCGGGGATTTGTTTGGCATTTAGATTAAATTGCACTAACGGACACAAGCGTTCGGGTGATGGCTCTCCATTCACGTCAAAACACAGCCCCAGGCTGTGTGCTCTTAGTGGTTCCGCGTGGGTGAAACGTTTCACTTTGGGTAGGGTTCGAAACGTGTGGTCCGTTATGCCACTCAAATAAGGTTTGCGGTTTTAGACCGGGTTAATGAACGTTATCCTCCGAGAGAAAACAGGTTAATTAGTGGTAAATGCGGCTCCCACCTTGGGCGTGTATCATGCACTCCACCAAGACTGCAGCAGGGTCTTCGGCTCACAGCTGACGCTATGTGTTTGTGGTGTCGGAGCTCGGGATCCGATTCACTGTCCCTGTGGCTGACATGTCTTCGGTGCTAATATGGGCTCGTTGCAATTTGATTTCCGCCCCATCCTCTGCGGTAACACGAGCCAGCTGAACAGTTCTGACTTCATTTTGATGGTCATGCGATAGTGCATCGTCCTGTTTCAACACAGTAGTCTTGTTTCAGGGACTTTCAGTTGCTTCAATCAGACCAAATGAGTGAAGTCATACTGTCAAAGCACCACGGGTCTGGTAGTCACCCGAGGGAGATGGCATGACATGGAAAGAAAAGCACAGTCAACTGGAGGTTCAAACAAGTATAAAGACAGGAGCTCACCCGTCCTTTTCGATTCATCATCAGCAAGCAACACATTCACTCGCAACACAATCACCCACAACACTATATTTCAATCAACACATTTACACACCAACACTTTACAACTTTCACCACTCAAACCTTCAAAATGGTCCGCATCGCCGCCGTTGTTGCCACCTTCCTCACCATCTTCGCCACGGCTGACGCCTGTGCCGGTTGGTACCAGTGCAAGTACGCCAGCGGAGCCCACTGCTGTGTGAGTAGATTGAAGACATCCCATCCCCAAACCAGTACATTGCTAACTTGAACAGGTGGTTGACAATGCACTCGGGCCTGGAGCCTGCCCTAGCCGCTGCGACGGTGGCACTGCTTGGCCCCCTCAGTGCGTCAGCCGAACCACTGGCAACTCGCGCACTGAGTACGTTATAATCTTGCCACAACTTCAATAATGAGCCCTTGAACTAACGAGTACACCACAGATGCGGAAAGTAATAACTTGGTCTTTGCTGTGGACGTCTGAGATGCGAGCTGCTGCGAAGGGCTGGGGTTGCTGCATAGCTTGCTAGGTGGCAAGAGTCTGACCAGCGAAGGCGATCTCGGACACATGATGCAACCAATTGGAATGTCGAGATGGAGTATTGATTAGTATTTGCCGAGCAAGGGGAAGGTTTTACCCGGGGCACTCAAAGCATTATTGATGTTGTACCAACGGTTCCTCACCCCGCCGGGATATTATGATTTCTAAATTAAGATAAAGCCAGACTAAATACAAAAATGTTCTTAGAAAGTTTTTCTGCATCATAATGATTTGTGGTCTCTTGCACTTAACTGCAACAGTATTTCCGATTTGGATCCCCGATGGGAAAAGAAGTGTGGATAATGACTAGCAGAATATTTGAATAGCGGCGCAGATGTCAAATCTTTTAAGTAAAGAGTGGTTACTGGAGATAACAAGATATTTGGACAGTCAAAGCTATCTACACGACCAATGCTCATCGCTTCAGCGAGTGTTTGAAGCGTCCACAAATTCATGGGGCTGATGTCAAGTATATCTCCACATGCTGCATGCCAGGGCTGTGGATAGGGGGTTTGCGGTTTTGCCTAGGCATTTTTTGATAAGAAAAAGTCAAAGTTGCTGGATACTCCATCAAAGTACCAAGAAAATTTATTCGTTCGGGAAAGCTATGCCTTCATGATTGATTCCTCCGAGTGGCGGAGCTCGAACTTAAAGATAGGGCGCGGAGTATCCCAAAACGAACAGGTCGGTGGTTGGAACGGCCGAACTTGAACGCGAAGCGCGCGCAAGACCTGTTGGGCTGGGCCCGGAATTCTCCCAAAGACCGACCCGCGGATACGTCCGTGCCCTCTTGGCAGCAAAAATGGCGGTGATAGCATGGAACAGGGTAAAGGGAATGAGTATCAACCAATTGTCGACGATTGGACCCTGAAGTTTGTTTAGGCTCGGTTTATTCGTATTTACTGGCTGTTATTTCCTTCGGTGATTTCTTTTGATCACTTATCAATCTGAAAATCATTGCATTGAACTTCCGCTGACTCATCGGTGTGTGCATCGCGAAGGGAATAGGTTCGGTGGAGTGTAGCGGCAACGCTGATCCGGACAAATCCATTTACATACTGCCTAGTGTTTTCTGAATGCCGGAGACTAGGGGATCGACAAAGAGCCCTGGTTTGCGAAATTTCTTTTGATAAGTAGTCCTGTACGCAGGGTTCGTCTTTTTAGCGGAGGAACTGCTTCTAGAACCCCGCTACGGGAGAGTGCTGGGCTTGGCACCGATAGCTCCATGTGTTGAGATCACGGACGTTCCTGCCTTTTCTTTTTAGAGAGTAATGGCGAATTTATAGGCTTGTCGGTCTCAATGCCAAATCCCTGATTTTCAAGGTGAACGAAAGAAAGTGGATGACCTGGTCTCATTTTCCATCCTCGTCTAGCCCCCACTTGCAGTATTTCAGAAATTTAATATGATACGAAGCATTTCTGAATTCATCATGTTGCTGGCTAATAGGTGGGTCGTCCCATCTCCACAGCTGGTCGCGATTCATGCGGCCATAATCACCAGGCCCCGTGCGATGCTAATCAAGCAAGAGAGTTGAGGCACTTTCCGGTTATTATCTGCACCAATCGGCAATTTGAATTGTCCGCTAGAAGCGCGAAGAGTATCGTGAAAGGAATAGCAATGGTTATATAGAGATGGTGAAGGTTGGTAAAGTTGTCACCATCTATACAAGTAGAGACAAAGACTTTCTTGGCACATCACCATCACAACCATCAAAACTTGATCCTCATATATTAATAGGAAAGATTTACCAACATGGAGCGAGCCCCAGACTTAGACCTCTCGGTGTTGGTGGTTGGAGCGGGAATTGCTGGTCTCGGTTTTGCCATCGAGGCGCACCGCCAGGGCCACAAGGTTGAGATGTTGGAGAAGAGGCTCCAACCCGGAGACTACGGTTAGTACATTAAAGTCTCGCTACGATAACATATTGATAAATATTGTGATGAAATAGGCGAAATATTCTTTATTCAATCTCCGGCCTTGCACACCCCCTCAAGATGGCCTGGCTTCATGGAGCGATTGAACAAGGTGGCCATCACGGCCGAGTTTCAGTTTTTCAAATACGATGGCAAGAAGCTGTTTGGGACCCAGCTCGGATCTCAGGACGTTCCCACGGTGTCTGTGAGCCGGAGAGAATTTTACGAACTGCTCCTCAACTACGCAATCGAACAAGGAATCCCCATCAAGACGGGCAAGACGGTAGAGAGCTTTTTCGAGAACGAGAACGAAGGTGGCGTAGTTCTCGCAGACGGAGAGAAAATCACCGCGGATATTGTCGTCGCAGCCGACGGCGTGGGATCCAAGTCTTGGGGGCTGATTCGCGGCACCCAGGAGAAGCCCATTAGCTCTGGGTTTGCCCTCTACAGGACCAGCTATCCTTCCGAGGTTGCCCTCCAGAGCCCTGCCATTGCCGAGTTCTTTGGAGACAAGCGGGAATGGACGTCGCTCCACATTGGTCCCGGAGCGCACTTTTTTATCGGCCTGTCGCCCACCGAGTTCAGCTGGGGCCTCACGCACAGAGACGACGGGTCCGCCATTGAGGACTGGAACCGAGTTGTGGATTCCAACGGCGCGCTTCAGTTTGTCGAGGGATGGGACCCCATAGTGCACGAAGTGATCAAGTCTACGCCCAAGAGCGAAGCTACCGACTGGAAGCTGCGCTTCCGCGACCCGCATCCCAAGTGGGTGTCGGACCTGGGCCGCGTCGTTCAGTGCGGCGATTCGGCACACTCGTTTCTGCCATCTTCTGGGTTCGGAGCCACCATGGCCCTTGAAGACTCCTTTTCGCTGGCAGCGTGTCTGACCAAGGCCGGGAAGCAATCCGCTGCGGTGGCTACAAAGGTGCACAACCATCTTCGGTAAGTAAAACGTGTTTGAACAACAAGTAAAGCTCATGGCTGACAAAACACGCTTCAGATTTGAAAGAGCAGCCTGCGCCCAGAAGATCGGGTTCAAGTCGCGCGAGGCATTTCACCACACGGACTGGGATGAGGCGGCCAAGGACCCGCGCAGCATTGCCAAGTTTACGGGCTCGTGGTTGCTGCACCATGACCCTGAGACCTATGCGTATGAAAATTATGAGGCGTGCGCTGATCACCTTCTCCACTGGAAGCCGTTTCAAAACACAAACACAGTCCCGAACTATCCGTTTAAACTCTGGACGGTTAAGGAACTGTTGGATAAATCCGACAGAGGTGAGTCGCTGGAAGATGCCGAGGGTGATTGGTATGCACAGGAGACGACTTAAGAAGGCTGGTGTTTTGTTAAGATTAGATGCTGCTGCTCGCTATCAGCAACGATATAGAATCATCACTTTATAGACTGTCACAATAGAGAGCATGAATTAAAAATTGATTTTGCAATGCATTTTATTATGACGTAGTCTTATTCAGATCGGGAACTTGGCGGGTTGGGTTCTAGATGTCCATCTGGATTGATGGGATCTGATAAGATTGTGATGGAGACATTTTGCTGTTCGGCAAAATGTTGCCGTGGGTTGCGACCAGAAGGGTAATCATGCGGTATTCCCGGCGCTACTCGAGGATCTTTTGTTCATGCATGCTTGTGATAAGATTGAAAGATTCACCGAGTTCATTTTTCCATCAATAAATTACCCCGCACTTGGCTGCGACAAACACTCGGCTGTCAAGAGGCATTGCTCCCATCATATTGTTGCGCAGCTATGAGCAACCCCATCGAGGCCTTGCCAAGGCCTATCTCCCACGAAAGCATCCAAGCTCTTCTTAGTAGCAAGGGACTTCCAAAGGCTAAAGAGATTGTCTCTCCAGCAGTCACAGCAGAGTACCACGGCATCTACTTCATCACGCTACCAGCTTGTGAGGAAACCCATGGCTACTCGCAACTTGTTCTTCGCGTTTCGGGCCGTCATTTGCCCTCCATCAAAACCAGAAATGAGGTCGCCGTAATGTCCTGGGTTGCCAAGAACACCACGATCCCCATCCCAGATGTGATTGCCTACCACGACTCCGGAGACAATCCAATCGCGCACGAGTACACGCTACTTTCAAAGTGCCTGGGAGTCACGCTGAGCGACATTTACTCTTCCATGGATGATGAGCACATGATGGAGATTATCGATCAGATCATCGACATACTTGTGCAACTGCACGCCCACCCATGGGAGGGCATCGGTGGGTTGGATCTAAATGATGATGGAGAGGCGGTTCTTGCTCGAATTGTGCACGAGAATTTCTGGCAGACAATCGACATTGATCGCTACTGGACTTCGGATGAAACGGTGGAGAGCCTCAACATTGGAGGCCCCTACAAGACATACATTGATTACATCTCAGCCCAGATCAGACAGTACATTCGCCTTATCAAGAAACACAGCAAGCTGGAATTCATGGTGGAAACGATTCCCCGTCTCGAGGCTTTCCTCGCCGCTTTGCCTGAGCATGCGGATGAACTCAACAAGGTTGCCTTTCGCCTCGCGCACCAGGACATACACCTGGCAAACCTCATGTTTGACGAGTCATCTCGCAAAATCACGGGCGTCCTCGACTGGGAATTTTCGGGCGTTGTGCCGTTTCCCCGCTGGAATCCTAGGCGAGCGTTTCTCTGGAACGGACGGTACGATGACGCCAACGTGGGCGAGAAGAAGAGGTTGATGGACTTGTTCACTCAGCGGTGCAAGGAGCGGAATATTTCGCTGCTGGATGATGCTGAGTATGCGTCGCCGCTGCAGGAGAGCATGCAAGATGTGGCGGATTATTTGCGCGCCATTGTGGAGGTTTCTCCCAGAGGGCAGCGGCAGAACCTGGTGCAGAGTTGGAAGGATAAAGCTCTGGAAGGCTTGGAAGAATTTGATGTCTAGTATAGCTGGTATAGCTAGTCTAGGTGGGATCAAGTGCATCGGGGCTGGTGTTTAGCAAGGCTAAGACAATACATGCAATCTTCTGTGTTGAGCCATTGTTGGATTTCCGCCTTGTTGATGGTCTCTCCTTGACGCATGTTGCAAGCCTAGTATACCAACCGTTTTTGCCGTCCCGGGACTCTTACGAGCTTGGTCTCGGGCCGGTCAGGGCAGGAGCTGTTTCCGGCGCCAGTCGTCGGAGAATAAGCCCAGATGTGAATTCCCTTGATCGATGGCAGTGCTCACCTGTGACCACTCAAAATTGGGCTAGGCCCTGGACCAACGTACCACAAGCACTAAACACGCGGGGGAAAAAGCAAAGGGGGAAAGCGATTGGTTGGATCTGCGTTTAGGACATTCTTTTATTTTGATGCTTGAAATTGTGGATTTCAGCCACCACTCAAAGGCGTAGGGGGAAGGGCTAAGCTTAGCCAAACGTGACTGAAAATAACGCTGCCAAGACCGACTATTGGCATTAACTCATGCCACACAAGCTACTGAAAAGGGGTTGCACATCAGAGTGGCAAAATAATAGCAAGCTAGTCACGCTAGTGTGCTTTCCGTCTCAAAAAACCGCCTGAGCCATGCCATAATTCAGCCCTATGTGGCGTCTGGATGCCATTGAGCAGCTGGCGGGTGCTTTAGCTGAATGAGATCAGGCTGGGCTAGATTCTCAGCCATCTAGCCATGGCTCGGCTGGTGAGGTGCCCGAGCGAATGGCGAATGGATGAAATGAGCGAAAAGCAAAGTGATGAGTTGATTTAAATGAAATCGGTCCCTTTAGACGGGCCAACTGCTACCAAGCCATTGCGCGACATCATCCAACAGCGACAGCGACAGCGACAGCGACAGCGACATGAAGAAATACTCCCGATACCTTGTTGACGGCACTGTTGCGGTTGTCTGCGTCGGGCTGGAGACTCCCCATCTCTATGAGCTCTACGAAAAGAAGCAGACCAAGAGGAGGACCGCCAAGGACGCAGCCGAGCAGCAGCAGCTCGCCAGCCAGGATGGCGTCAACCAGGCCCAGCTGCAGCTGCAGCAGCAATTTCAGGCTCAACAGCAGGGCGCGGCATACCCGACACAGCAATACCAGCAGCACCCACAGAGTCAATTGCACCAACCATCGCCAAATATACCCCCGCAAGCACATGGAGATTCGTCCCAGCAGACCCAGAGCCAGCAATTGTATCAATCAACACCGGGATACCCAACGCCGCCCGTAACTCAAGGGACGCCATCTGCGAGTTCAACTCAGGCCTCGTATTTCCCTCCGCCCCCGAGCACTCAAACGTCCAACGCGCAGTCATGGTTTGCACCTCCGCCTGAACATCATGCAGCACATGCGCTGCCAAGTCCCCTTTCGTCTCCTCCGTTGCCAACCGACGCGGTGCAACAGCAGCAATACACCCAAACGCACTACCCGGTCGCTGGGCCTTCGGGCTTTTCGGGCCAGCAGGACGCTGCAGTGGCACCGCCAATTCCTGTCTATTCGCGGCCCCCGCTCGCTGAAGCAAACAGCGTCGCTCCTGTCGGCGTAGTTGGTGCAACGCCTTTGCCTGCTCAACCACAGGGTCTGCCGTATTTCCCTCCACCCCCATTGGCGGCACCAGCGGCTTCAGCAGCTGCGGTGCTACCACAACAGTCATCCAATGCGACATTGAATCTAGGGATTGCGCCCACCTATGCAGTCCCCCCAGCTGCAAGTTCCATTTCACCAGCGCTAACTCAGCAGCCCTACTTTCCACCACCTCCATCAGTAGGCTCAACTGCTTCAGCATGTTTGGTGCCAACAGCACAAACAGCGAACGAGACGCCAACTATAGGCTTTCCACCCAACCCTGCAGTTCCCACGACTACAAGTTCTGTGTCGCCAGTGCCAACTCAGCAGCCTTACTTCCCCCCACCGCCATCCTTTTGCCCACAATTGGCTTCTGGACAAAGTCAGTCTGCTCCAGTAGAGGGTTCTGAGATTACACATGTTCAATCTCATGTGTCACCGACTCCTAGTAGCCACATGCCATCCCACTGTTTTGGGCTTAATGAGGTTCCACTGCACAATTCACTCGGAGGTTTAACAAACTCGATGAGTAACCTCAGCGTGGAGCCTCTCAACCAGGGTCCACAGCAAACAGCCGGGTTTACTCGACACGAGCCTCCGCGGGAAGCACCTTCAATTAGAGCATCTGGGCCGCCAAATGATATTATCTCGGAGTGTCCTGACGAGCGGGTGGTGGAGTACTCACTTCCATGGCGTCGGTTGCCAGACATGCCCGACGCTTTGATCTGCACTCGCTGTTTCGCCGACCACATAGCAAACACAGCGCTCGCAAACCAGTTCGAACTGATCCAACAGTCACAAGGCTCCAAGTCCCGCTGCTCCTTCTGGCTCCCGCGAGTCAAGGATCATCTTTGGCCGGAGGCTGTACGCACCAACGACTTGACTGCCTTGAGGTCTCACTTGGCCAAAAGACAGCAGATCATGGCCTGCAGTGGTCCTGTCTCAACCACTGGTGTTGCGTGGTACTGCTTGGCCCAGCGCGGCATTATGGACAACTTTCTTGCTTGCGAGGCGTGCTACGAGGACCGCATCGCTGGCACGTCCTTTGAGTCCCAGTTTTCCATCTTCACGCAGCTCAAGGAGACTGATCAGCCGACCTGTGACGTCCACGTGGGTTACATCTCATCTGCTCTGGCAAACAAGGCAAAGCAAAACGACTGGCACGGCTTTGTGGCCGCTGCGTCTCACCGACTGCGGCTGCCACCATGCGGAAACACAGCTCAGTCGGGTGCCGTCAAGTGGTACACGACGCGGCAGAGGCTCAAAAAGGCCCGTATATGTGAACCATGCTACTTGGATCGGTTCGCACTGAAACAGTTTGAGCACGAGTTCGAGCCATGTGCAACGTCGTCGTCTGGCCTTGGAGGCCTTTTGAAGGAGCTTGTCCAGACCACAACGTGCTGCATGTCCATAACCTCGCTGATGGTGGCCAACGAGGCGGCCCTTTATCAGCGCAACTTTGGCGTATTCTGGGCTGCCGCTGAGGTGGCCACCCGAGTGCCCGCTTGTACCTCCAGCGGAATTGTCGGGGGAAACTGGTGGACCCTGGTTGGGGGTTGTGACGGGCTCAGCATCTGCGAGGGATGCTACGCAGGGATTTTGAAGCCGATGAATGTAGCCCAATACTTTGCACTGTGTCGACAAAGCTCCGATACACCCACCCTGTGCAACTTCCACATGGCAAGCCCACAGTACATGGTATTGTTGAATAGCTTTGCAGAGACCCTGGACAAGGGTGTTATGACTTACTTCGAAGAATGCGCCAGGAAATGGGTCGGCGTAACCCCGTGTCCCAGGAATGATCCCCGTTCCAACGCTTATTGGTGGGGTTATGGCGACGTCCTGGCCTGCGGCCACTGCTACCTCACCTTCGTGGCTGAAACGCGTCTCGGACCCTACGTGCCTATGAAGAAGCAATTTGCGGACAGCATGCAGCTGTGCCAGATGTGGTCCCCTAAGATGCGTCAGTTCTGGCTTAACACCTGCGCGGCGGGACCCCCCGGAAGCCCGGAGTCGGAAGCCATGGTGGCCAACTTCAAGGGCTTTGGTGCTCAGCGGCTCCAGATATATCAAAAGACGCTGGTGCAGATTCCCGTGTTGCGGGTGATGATGCAGGAGAAGAGGAGGAACGCGCTCCAAACGGGCATCAACGGCACCACCCTCTCCGGTGCAGGTAGCTTCGCCATGGCGGCAGGTGTGACGGATGGATACAGCTACGGCAATAGCTCCATTGGCTGGCATGGAAACAAGTATGGTGCCATGGGAGCGCAGTTGCAGCACAACTCTCAGGCAGCGTTGCTGGCAAGCTCAACCGAGGCAGGGCAGATAGCACAACTCCAGGCCATGTGGGATCAGGTGGAATGATGACTGCAGAAATAAGAGGAGTATCGACAAATTGCTTTTGTGGACAGAACATGCCCTTGCCTGGTGAAACATCTTTGTGTTGTAGCCGTGGCAATGTAGGCGAAACAAATTTAATGGCTTCTTTGGGCCACCTGAGGACTAACTGGAAATCGAAGACACTTTAAAAGAAAAGTTAAACTATTGGTATGATGAAGCAAATGATGCCGGTGTTTGGTAATATTAGATACTGAGATGAATTTGTAAAGCTCTTATTCTCACAGGAACAGTTTAACATGGTTGCCCGTGGAACAAATAGACTTTTTAATCCCTTGTTACGATTTCCCTCGCAACACAAACTATAAACAGGAATATGAGACGTATAGGTATAGGATTACTGGGGAGAATAGATAGAAAGGCTTATACGTTTACAAATCATAAATTAACTCAAATATCCTCCATACAAGTTAAATTGAAGAGAATAGCTGAAAAGAATAATTTAGGATGGATAATATATTGAATCTTCTCAACATGTGTCAAAATATCTTGCAGCCAACTTGCTTTGTTGTTTTGCATTTTGAATCTCTCAGGTCAAGCAATTATTTGAATGAACCCTATAAGATCATTTATGAGATTATAACCATCTCATCAAACCGACTCTACACAATATGTGAATGAGGCCTCCGTGTCTGGCCCACCAAGGTTCTGTACATTCATGTATTTCAAAGATATAACTTTCTTTTAAAACATTCTTTATCGCGCAAGAGAGTCGACTATATCTGTTTGAAGATACTGTGCAAAGCCTATCGCATTGGCTTGAGGCATGATTTGGATCCTGGACCTCAAGGTTACTAATTTTGATACCTATTATAGACTGCCTACACTTGCAAATTGATGCAATTGAACCTTCACCTTATATATCTCAAAGAATCATAGTCCCATTTCAATTACTCAAAAAGTTCAATGCCACATACATACCCATGCTTGATGGGCCCTTTGGCTCCTATTACCATGGGGAAAAAAATATTGTGAGTACTTTAATGACTTATTTATTTATTTTTAATATCTAAAGAATGCTCACATTGGACTCTTGGTGAATTATAAGTCAGATCATCGAATTCAGAAAGAAATGAATACGTCCCGGACTTACGTGGAGATTTGGGTGTGTGTGTATTGGTGAAACCGGAATGCAAGATTGAGAGCCACCGGCGTTCTTGGACTGGCTTGATTGGACTGGCTTGATTATGATGTCTGCATTATTTAATTCGCTTATGTATGGAATGATGTCGGTCACACAGATTGACCCTAAAACTGCCAATTTCCAGAACCCCTCCAAAAACAAAATCTCTTCAAAATTCTTACGCAGAATCCCGGACACATTTTTTTTTTTTTACAGACCAATCTACGAACCAATATTACCATTTCGGAGTGTGTCCATGGACAGGATACAGCAGCCAGGTATTTTTCATAAACCGCTGAATGGCGCGGCTCGAGAGCCATCTACAATTGATTTTACGAGAATCGCTAACCAACGGCAGAGTCGATCGCAGGAAAAGAGCCCAAAGAACCCCGCCGTAGCCGCCGCTGCCGCCGTTGAACGCTACCCGGACGCTATCCAGCATTCATACGCAACTCTGCCGATATTCGCGATAGCCTGGACGTTCAATTGGCTGGATAGGCACTTCCACGCCAATCTAGCGTAGCTCCTCAGCGGGGATCGATCGGTTGGGCGGCGGGCGGGGCTCGGTGAATCCAGGTCCAATTCTGCAGAACCTGCCTGGACATGGACAACGTCTTTATGCCCGAAGTCAATGGCATTCGCGCTGTCGAGAGGCATCTTTTCCACTTCCGCGACCTGGGATGCGGGGGAAGCTTTGTTGGGGGCGCCAGCGTCGTACCACGCAGCGGGGCCGCTCAAGGCTCTCGCCGCTTGCGACGCTCTTGAAGAGCCGACCCAGCGAGCGCCGAAAAAGCACAAAGTGGTCACACGGTGGACCTGCTGCTTTTGCTCGCACGGAGGCATGTCCGTCAACATGTCGCTGTGCGAGGCCTGCGGCATCCCTCGCTGCGCCTACTGCACCGTCGAGCGTGTGCGTGCCAGGTCCATGCCAGAGGACAGACATGTTGACTGAAGAGCCGCTCGGCGAGTGAGCACGCTACCGCCGACGACACCGAGACCCTGCCTATTGAGAAACCAACATAAAACCCTCCATCTGTGTTTGGATCGCACGCCATCCGGTATCGGGCGTCAGCATCGTTCGAATCGGGGACTACGTGGATACTTGTCGATACGAGCGACGGAGCGAGCAGACTGGGTCACCTAGTGATTGCAGGGTGAGATTGCGCATGTGAGGAAAAAGAGGAGGAGAAAATATAATGATTTTGCAACGCCTGCTGGTGGATTGTAATATTCGATAGATCGGCTTTGTTGATGCTGTTTGGTATCATAGGTGTCGGATGGTAGTTATTTGCTCCTTCATCACAACTGATAGTTTGGCAATTCAAGATGATTCTGAAACTCACATTTCTTTTTCTCTGCTCATTTCCATTTTCATCGCCCAGTTCGCCAGAAACGGACTGGGCGCGGGGCATTGATCACAAGTATTTATATGCGACATGTTGGAGCTCGGCGCTAGAGGAAAAAGGAAAAAATAAATACAGGGCTAGCCAGGTGTGAATGTTCCAGGGAATGCTGTTCGATTAGGTCGCTCGCATAATCAGACGAGATGCGATGCAAGGGAAGTGTCGGTGAGGGGCTAGAACTGACGATAGAAGGCGCAGGGTGTGTCTGAGCACGAATGGTACTGGCCCCGGGGAAGAAAAAGGCGGAGACATGGACATTAAGGAGGTGGGTGCAAAGTGTTGTGCTGTACACTTGGAGGCTGTGTTTTGCTTTGGGAGACTGCATCTGATGACGGCGTGCGTTCCGCAGTCTGCGAATCACGCGGCCAGCTAAGGACATGTCAGACTGGTCTTTTGGCCCCAATCCCACCCCGATGATTCCATCCTAACCTTGCATGATGTTGAGAAGCCCGATTACGTCGGACTTTTCATTCATCCGGCCTAATCACCCAGAATGATCATCTAGCTCACACACAAAATAACTGCACTTTTCTATCACTGGATCACATCAATTGCCCATCCGACTTCCGCCGATTTGCCCATCTCACACCCAAACATTTTTGAGGCCTTTTTATTTTGTTTGCCTTGGCTTCGCCCAGTTGCCTTGCCACATGGCCATGTCTCTTTTGACGAATATAGTATCGTGTGTTGCCTCGTAGCATCAGCTGGACTCTCGAGCTCTCACTGGCAACTATTTCGGCCCAACGCCTGCCTCCCATAGAATAGAACTCGCCAGATAGATCCAGTAGCTTTGGGCATCCATAATTGACTGCATTGCCCCGCCCCCTCGCCATGTAACCATTGTCGAGACGAGGCGGGTCTTATACCGTTGCGGGTGACGCACGGGGTTCGTTCGCCTTGTCTGAAGCGCTTCAGTTGATTCGAGAGCGTCACCTTTAGTTGAACAAACGAGATCCTGTGATGTTACAAATGCATACAGGACAGCAAATGGCGGGGGTGCGCCGTGCACCTAGTGAATGCTTGAGCCTATGATAGCTGTCCCCACGCACCCTTCAGAGTGCTTTCTTATAACAGAATTGTATCGATAGAAGGCCTCAAAAACACTGAATGCAACATCAAAAATGCATTTCAACCAATGTCGGGCTAAAATGTCGTATATATTCCTGGTAGTCCCTTTCAACCATGGAGCCACCATCATACACTTCATCCTTGTATACAAGTCATATTTTCAAGCCCCCACCGCATCTTTCAACCTCAGATTCCCTAACCAAGCCTTTTTGAGACGCAGTAGACGTGAAGGTGTCAGCCCCCCGTGATTATGGATCACTATGGGGCCCACATCACTGCTGAGTTTCAAGGGGGGCCGGTTTGACTGGGATGCACATAATTTGAACGATACCTCGGTCGAAGATTCGATTAATATCCCGGTAGTGGAAGCCGTTGGGGAGAATTTGGACGGTGACCTCTGGGACTTTTTCCTCAAGATACCGGAAGGATCTCCTCGACTCCAACACCTAGCTGACGATATTTCGACCCTTTGCGATATGGAGACGCTGCAACATCTCAAAAACGGTGACATCTACCCATGCCAGGAAGCAGTTGCGTGGCTTGACAATCGACCCCAATCAGAAACGGTGGATGCAAAGTTGTACTGGCATACGTCTCGCTCTCTGTACAAGGCATTGATGAAAAAGGTCTGACATACAGGGTTCCTCAGCGAGTCTATCCATGCTAATGTGCAATTAGCGCCTAACTAGGGAAGGTGGAAGCGGGATTAACCCATCCAATTCTAGCCGAAGGCTCCTGTAAGAGCAACCGCATTTTTGCGAGACATTTCTAACAAAATTGTTAGCTACCTCCCCAATCCAAATGCACTGAGCCTAGCTCCACTCATTTTAACTGCGCCGGAGCCGCAAGCGCCCGTGTTGAGCGAGTTCCTGCGCAAATACATTAACTCGAAGTCTTCAATGAAGGCATCATTTCCTGTACGTGATTGAAGGTTTTAAGGTTGTCGCAAGTTTCTCACTGAATGAATAGACCCCAACCACATTTGCCATTGAGTTTCATTTGCCCTACGTGATGTGGAAGTCATCAAAGGAACTAAAGCGTGACGAAAGGTCTGGGCCAGGCGGACGCCCCCTGCGACAGTCCTGGTCTCTCAAGTACCTATCCAATATGGATGGGTCTTCCCACAAAAATGAAGCTTTGGACTGTTTGTATGAGTGTCAATGGTCTTTCGTCGCCACGGGGTTTAGCAAGAATGTATCAACTATATATGCACTCACGGATACATTCATGTATGATGAACACGACGTTCTCGACAAGACCAGCATATCTTACTATCAAAGAATTCTGCGGAATGAAGAGGGTCAAGAAGATGATGAACTGGTTCTGGATCCTATTCGCGGGTCCCAATTGGTTGATGTCGAGGATGCGAGAGAATACTCTTTGCAAACCATGAAAACCCGAGTAAGCGACGTTTTGGAACACTGGGACTATGCTATAATGATGCTCGAGAGGAAAATCAACAGCTATGTAAGAGTTTTGCTCATTTCTTCCTCTACTGCTTGGCTAGTAAGCTCATTATACGTCGATCTGTCGAGCGCAAGGGATGAGTTACGCCTTGAGCCCTATCATGGAATAACAGACAATTGCTCGTTGCAGACGCTAATTTCGCTGATAGATCAACCATGAGGATGCACCTTGGGTGCAAGGTCCCGTCTCCTCTTCGTTGGGGGCTGCCGATGTCCACTCCAAGGCTATTCAAAGGTCGAGAGACTGGACGACTGGGGTCGGTCAAATACTCACAGATTTCATTGATAAAATAGACAAGTCCATTACAGCTTGGGAAATGTTCAAATCTCAAAGCATTGACCGCTTGTACACTCGTGATGAAATCAAGGCCGGGTTTGGCAATGCAAGCTGGCTCGTCGAATCAATCGGCGATAGATTCCTAGAGCTCCGGCAGCTGCAGGCCAGCCTAAGAAGCTCAAAGTCGAAGAACGAAGACTTTATGAAAAAGGTATTCGGTTCCTTTCACCCGAGGCTTATTTATATCTGGTATTTGAGGTCTGATTGAACGACTCCAAGGAGGCTAATACCGTTCTACCAGCTGGAATTGCACATCCACGTGGAAAACAACAACTCAATTTTTATTCAAAAGATCAACGTTAATCTAGTGCGTACATGGCATAGTAGTGCGTTGGAATCAGACAGTTGACCAATCTTTCGCTTTTTCAGATTCAATTCCTCTCCCCTCCAGCGTTAGCAGCAAGTCTAATGCAGTCGGAAGTCTTACCCTGGCAGTCTGGTATTCTTCCATGGCTGATCATGACAGCCGTGATATGGGTTTTGATCATCGCCATTCAGCCTCTGAGGACTCTTTACTATCGCCACCGTGTAAATGGCCGGTTTATTCAGTCTTGGCAAGCCAAGTATCATCGTTTAACATCAAAAACACCAACACTTCCTTTGCGCAATGAGGCATCCGTTTTCCACGAACTGAATTCCGAGCTAGGAGACATACAATTGCCCTCACCTGTATTCATCTCTAGCAATAAAATCCACTCGGACGGCATACCACTGGCAGAAATCGGCTCAGAAGCCCTCCATCCAGGGCTCAGGGTTGGCCACCTGCAGACGCCTGGGCTGAGCAACAGCTCGGTGGAGAGGCCACGCGACACGCTAAGAAGCGGCAATACATCTTTGCCAGATACTGGTTCAATTCTCAGTGAGAGTCAATCTACACAGCCATAATGCAACATCGAAAGTCGAATCCGCTCTAGCCATCTAGCTATCTAAGGTGATCTCTAGCGACTAGCATCTTGTGTAGAATTTAGAGCTTAGAGGAGGTTTTTACTTCGATCGGTAAAGATTTGATCTGTAAATTTATTTTGGGTTGTAAAAGTGGCGTTTAGATACCATGTATTCATACAGTAGCACGTGGCGTTGTTGGATTGGGATGCCATGGTAAAGTAAATAATACAATAAAGCTACACGTTTAACATGAACTAGTAAAAAGGTCCATCATGTTTTATATGCAATTGTGCGTCATTTCTCTATCCGCCCAACTCTTTTCTAGACTTTCCTTCCGCACTATGCTTAATAGACTCGGATAGAAGGACGCTAGGGCGAACCTAATGAGGACACTTGAGCCGTTCACAATACCCTAGAACTACATAAAGTCCATACTCAGCCAGCGAGGGAAAGATTCTGCGATCTTGTTTGATTGCATGCCTTTATCTTCAACTTCAACCTAGCCGAACACAACTGTACGACGCGCGTCAATGGCGACGTCAAACTTCTTCAAGACTTTCATAGAGTTCAGAAGGGGTTTCCGTGAAAAACTCCGGGTCTTCATCGTTCTGTATTGAAAATCAGGTAGTTGACTTGGTTTACGAAGATGCACGTTTATGAGTCGTCGGCATCGCGATCAGCAGTTGTGACAGTCGCCTTTTGACGCTACCCAAGCCTCTTCGCGCTATGAGATGTCACAATGACAGCTGGCGTTGGAAGCGAAATTGTAAAAAAGACCACCGCTTTTCCCCCCGTCTGCCTTGTGAGTAGGCCCTTGCTTTGATCCGATGGATCGGCTCAGCTAGTGCCTCATTTGGGATGGTATATTGGGGCTGTCATCTTATCGATACCAGCCGTGCCGGACATCTACGGCTACATGGGAGACGACTGTTGATCTGGATGATTTTGGTCAAGATTCGAGACAGCCCGAGGCTATTGGGTTAAGCGGAAGAGTGAGCGGTGAACGGCCAGGCGACATAAATAGAGCAGCCTCTTCCTCCATCCACATCAGAAACCCCTCTCTCAACCAAAGCAGTGTCAGGTCCGCCTTTTAAGCACAGGCTTCCTCTTCGTTAACCTGGTTGATATTGTGCGCCGAATTTCAAATAACGACAACTTTTCAGTCAAACCAAGCATCAAAATGAAGTCTATCCTTCTCGCCCTTGTCGGCTTTGCCATTGTTGCGATCGCCCAGGAGGAGAGCATTCCCGGCCTCCCTAATTGTGGTGTATGTTGATTTCGAATTATCCTTTGATTACTTCTCTTTACCCACCCTCTAACACTCTAATTAGAGCACCTGCATCGATAGTCTTCTGGGCAAGGACGCTAGTCCGTCACTGGGGTGTCCCGCAGGCAATGATCAGTTGCAATGCCTTTGTAAAAGAGCGGATGTCGGCCCAAGCCTTGAACAGTGTGCCCATTCCGTCTGTGACGCTACAGAGGCTCGTAAAGTCTTGCAATACGCCAAAGGCGTCTGCAATGGTGAGATTTGAGATTCCCAATTACTGTGCGCCACCGCCGTCAGCTAACCTGTATCCTAGAAGCTGGTGTTAACATGGGCAACTAAGAAGGTGACTTGAACAACATTAAAATCAATTTCTCAGACTTTTAGTCCACCAAAAAGGAAGATGGCTTTGGTCGTATTGGTTTCCGTACTATGTGGCCCAAACTGTGGGATTGCAATAAGAGCAACGGGCCTTGATTCAAGAGTTCGTTAGAAACGCACGCGGAGGCTAATATGAAACATTGATGTTCGCTTGTATGGGAGGTTTTGAATAGAAGGCTCAATCAAGCATCTCATCAGATGTCTATTCAGGTGCTCCGCCACTCTATAATCTATTCTACCGTTCTCATCTGAATCATACTTTTGGTAATTTTGATATTTTCGTTTTCAATATTAATCTCCCAGCTATGATAGAGAGTTATGAGATTAAACTCGGTTGATCATCGACGAGTGCTTTTGTCGAGGTATTCATGGTCAGCCTCTTGTGAGAGGCTTTTATGGAACGTTAGACCAACTGATCGAAGTAGGAGTAAGCCAAGAAAATTAGTCATGAAAATGACACGATATAACGGCCATATTGAAAGAAAATAAATATACACCGCTTGTCTGTTCTCCAGTCTCTTCCGAATTAAGAATGTACACCATTTTGGTCAAACCCACCAGAATGCACGCCCGTGCATTCATCAAAACGAATATTCTCTACATTTTCAACTTAGCCTTATGTAATATTGAAAGTGAAAGCATGTATCTCTCCAATCTCTGATGTCCAAGCCTCGAGCGTTGCAATGGTCGGAGGGCTTTGGCTTAGGCAACCGTTGCATGCACGATGAAAGGGTTGCTCTACATCCAATACGGGTATATTACGAAGGGTCGAATCAGATTCTGATTCGCCTTTGAGGCCAATAGGCCAGTGTTACTGGTACAGCCATGGTTGACAAGTCACATTTGACTAGACAGATGTTTTCCCCTTGCACTGACAGAATGCAATGTGACTACCGTAGGTCAATACATCGTTCAGATAACAGCAAGGGTTTAGTACTGAAAATTAAGCCCTAATTTATTCTAACCTTTATCGCGAAACTCTCGTGGTTTGCGTTGGTACCCGACAATGGCGCTGGCGCAGTAAACGGCCGAGTTTGACCAACGCGTCAAATGTAAAACGAGCCTTCCAGAAATGAGGCCTCCGGGTTCAAAAAACTGGATTCGAGATCGCGCACTCGAACTTACATATCGTGCATTTTTCTCTGGCGCGAGGATCATGAGCACGGCCATGAAAACCCGTGCAGATCCTGAAGGACAGTGGTGAGTGCCGCACTAACCGATGGCGGCCTTGGCTCGTGTTCCAGTGAGGTGGAATTCGGCTGGTGAAGCGCGAGATTCCAAATCAATCGCCTCAACGACAGCTAGCAAAACGCGCCCGGTCTGTTATGCGATGTGAGAAGTTTGGCCAGATTTCAAAAGGCTCTTTTTGTGACACGTAAAGGTGGCTGTGCTCGTCTCAAATGACGGGAGCCAAGGAATTAGGAGGCGTGTTCATGATGCAGTGGGTCCCCTGGTGGATCTCTGCAGCGCGAGGCTTTGGTGAGAGGATCAATGTCCAAGAGCCGCCAAGACGCTGCCAAGCGCCAGACCGTCTCGATTTTACGTCATTTGATGGATGCTAGATTTCGCATTTATTGACTAGGTTCGAATCCACCCCGAACTCTGTAATTTCTCACGATTCACTCATTTTTCGCAAATCGAGGGGCACGCTGTGTTCCCGACGCGCAACCATGGCCTTCATCTGTCCGTTCAACATGGACTCTCCAAGTCAGATGTGGCGGGATCTCACGGGCAAGGAGGCAGAAAAAAATCCAGTCAAGGAATTTTACAACCAGCTTTTTAGAGCAGATATCGCAAGATGGGTTTTCGCGTGCGCTGTCATCGGGCTTGCGGCAGGTATCCTCTCTGAACATCCAGGACCAAAAATGCTGGTAGCATCAATATACAACCTGGCGGTGGTAAGCATCAGATTCCCTCTCAATTCAGCCAAATACTCATAGAAAAGGGGTCTTTGCACTTCTTCTTCCTAAAAGTACCAGTCAGCCCGCAAGGTCCGCTCAACCCGACCCCACCGAAATGGTATATGGCCTTCCTGGCCATCTCAATAGCCATGTGGATATGCGGATTCATCTTGATGTTTGTCATCCGCGTGTCCGCCGATCCCGAAGAGGTCTATCGTCTCAGCAAGCGCAGCGTGCGGGATGGGTTTAGCAATGCCGACACGGGGCCGTTGGGGCGACTGGAAAGCATGACGATTGCATGCGGCTGCTGCGGCATCGCTGCAACGTAAGTTTCTCTGCTATAAACAAATGCACGTCTAACTTTTATAGAATATGTTCTTTTTATCAGTGTTATGCGGTTCATCAGATCATCACTACGCGGTTTACGAAGAGCCAGATGCGAGACGGGTATCACAAGGAGGGCAGGGCCAAATCCTCAAATCGGGAAAACAGCTTTCCCACAGCATAAAACCGAATGCGAAAACATTAGAAATCATGAATTTAGCGGAATTTTTTTTTATCACCAATGCAGCACTCACCTTTCTCCCAAGTTCAGAACCAGCCTCTTGGACACTCTTGCCAAGGTAGAGACCGTAATCGTTCATCTGGTAATTTCTAGCCAGAAGTCCATTTGAGCTTTTTTCAATCAAGCGATTACCCAGTAGTGTATATTGTTTTTTTTCTAATTAAACCTACATTTGAAAGAAAAAAGAAAAAGAAATAAAAAAGAGAGAGATATCCGGCCTATTCAGTCTGCGCATTTGGGGGCTATCCGAATCACTGGGACCAGCGAAGTGTGACTCGAACATGCATATGCAAGAACGACCTCTACTTGAATCAAATGTCTCAATCACCCTATATATTCAGGCGCATCAGAAAAAGGACAAAAAGAAACATCTGCTTCAACAAACCCCATCATCGCCCCGTGGAAATAATCCGGGAACGTTTCTGCACTCTCCCATGCTCTCTCCAAAACATGCGACGCTAGCTCAGGGTGTCAGCATTCTTGTCTTGATTCGCTAAGTTTTCAGTAGATAAACCTTCATCTAACACGTAATTCTAGATGGCTTCCCTAATAACAAGGCATGATTCGCGCATTCCAGTGCGGTGCACCCACATGGATCGAGATGGTAAACCCTATGCTGTGTCACCACGCGGGGGATGCGCCTCCAATGGACCCCTGCACGTTGAATTTTTAACACCGACATCAAAAATGCTATGCACTCATAAAAAAGTAAAGGCCACAAAGGCCAAAAAATGAGGGAGAGCGAGTTTGTCGCTCCTGTGAATCGAACACAGGTTTTCTCGGGATGCTCATTTGACCACAACGAAATGTCCTAACCACTAGACGAGAGCGACTTGATGCCGCTGTTGTGCGATGGGAGCTCGCCCCGCTTGTTTCGGCCGGGCGCTTTGATCGCCTTTATTGGCATCACAGAAATCATGACAGGACTCGATTCAATAAAATCGCCAAATTCCAGGCTTATGACCTAGGGATTCTAAATACAGGATATTCCTCGCCCGTGGTCACTGGAATAATGTTGAAAGTGACAAAGCTGTCAATGTTCTCGGGCTCCAGCGCAATGAAAGCCAGCGCGGCATTCTTCTGCCTCGTCGTCACGTAGAAGCTTCCTACTGGGAGGTTAACATGACGGTCGTAGGGTTCTGTTGTAACGGTATTGAGGAAGTGGCCTTCGTATAGGTCGGTATCGACCGAGGCAGAGGTTACCGTAAGAGCCTCGACGGTACCGTTGAACGCATAGTCGAGCTTCTTCACTTCGAGACCCAGGATCTCGAGCCTCTCGGCAATGTCCGACCACGTCCGTGGAATAATGTAGGCTTCAGGCCTGGCGCGCGTCAGGTTGGCGACAGAGGGGGTCGTGCTGAAGAATTCAATGGGCGCCTGCACCACGCTACCGTTGTTCATGTCAATCATGGTAAAAGTCCTATTCTCCTTGACAAAGTAGTCCGTCACCACAATGTCGTCGTCGCTGCTGATGAATTCCTCACGCGCATCCTCCACCGCGTTCAGGATGTCCTCGAAGCCATCGCGTGCCGTTTCTAAAACTGCTTCAATCTTGAGCAAGGCCGTCGCGACGCGGCGCTGGAAATGTTGGTCTGCAAGGCGGATGCCGCGCATTTCACAAAGGAAGGAAATGGTCTGCATCAGGCCCATGGCATTGCGACCGGTTCGAGCTTCAGTGACGGCTTCCTCAAAGACGATTGGAGATCCCTTCGTCTTGTTTGAAGACCCCGTTACGTAGGGCTCCCAGCGAAGCCCATGAGCTTCCAGACGTTTACCCATAGCGGGGATGAACACGTCAAGTACCTGCTCCCGGATTTTGGGATGGATGTTTGGGTTGATCCCCCCGGAAATCAATGAGTCGGCACCATGCTGGTAGCCGCCACCGTAGATGGTAGAGGCTGTGAATTCATCTACATAGGGTCAGTGAGCGTCCATAAGTTATGGATGTGGAGGCTAACGCATGTCAATTGAAATGTGCGGATTCCAATCACTAACCACTCGCTTGATTGATCTGGTTTGCTCTCGCATGAGCTTAATATGGTCACGGTTGGGGTCCAGATTGCAGGCGAGTTGGCGCTGGAAATAAGACACTCCATCGACGTTGTAGCGCGGTAGAATCTTGATATCCATCTTCTCAAGGACGGACTCGGCCCAAGCCTGGTCGGCATCCATCTTGCCCAAGAAGGCCAGAATAGACTGGTCAGCTGCAGGCTCATTGCCATGAATGGCTCCCTGCAGGTAAACTCGGAGCTTCCTGGTGTTGTGAGAGTCCGGTAAGGACAAGAAGACGTAAGGAATTGCACGGCCCTCTTCAGACAAGAAGTCTGCCGATTGGTAGGACATCCAATCATTGCGGCGAGCGAGGGACCGAATGAAGTAGTCTGATTCAGTCAGTCATGCTAGGCTCCAATAGCTTTCAGACGGTTCTTACCAAGCTCTATATCATCCGTCGGCCCATCCGTTCCATTCGCGAACGCCGAAGGAACCGTCTCGGGGTCGAGGAAAGCAGGCGATAAAAGCGTCACGTTAACATCAGGGAAGTTCTTGGCGACAATGTCGCTATCCTTCTCAACCGGAAGTGAGTTTTCGCCGTACTGGAGTTCTCTTTGGATGCCACCAGACTGTGCATTGGCTACTGATGCCAATGCCAGAGCAGCAGCCTCGCAATACAGTAGTCCTCTCATCTTTCAAGATTCAGGATCGTGGTGAATTGAGGAGGAATCCAAAGCCGACATGACCTCGGGGGGTAGTGAGCGAACATAAGTACTCATATCTGCAACCCTGCCCATGCAACCGATCAAGCTCATCAGTTAAGGTTATCTTGCGCGCGGGGTAAATGCGATTGTTGAGTGATGAGCGCAGTTTAATTAGGCCCACCATGGCAGGATGAGGTGCACCTCGGGGAAGAGCGGGAACCGTCCAACATGACTTCGGGTTGCTCAGAGGGGCTGCGAAGGATACAATTCCTGGTTAATGCTATGCTTGGCAATGCCGAGTCATGGAGCCATCGGGTGTAGCGGGTGTTAACAGCCCTGGCCCTGCATCTCCTGCTTGGGTGACATGGCAGCGCTAGGCGTGGTTCCAGTTTTCTTCCAGCTCCTGTTCGTGAGAGGCCGTTGATGTTCGGTCCCAGAATCGGCGGTGACCTCATGGCAGAGAAACGTGCGGAGAATTAAGCTCTTTGACCTGCCTCTTTGGGTAATTAATATCGGTATTTGCTCCGGATATGCTTATCAGTGACCCCCGTCAAGTCGAAGCGCATCTGATGATTCAACTGCCAAGACTTGTCCCACTTTTTGATATTGAAACGGTTGCGTTTTGGAGAGGCGCAACTAGCCGCAACGGGATTCGTATCCGCCGCCTATCAACAATCATGGCCGAATCGGTCCCAAGATGTCACCAATGAAGAGCCGAGGAAATAGAAACTGAAGCATTGCTAAGGTTCAAAGTGATTCATTTCCTCACTCGGCGTTGATAACCTTCGCCGAACCACGCGGGTTCCATGTAGCCTTTATAGGGCCTAATATTTGGCTACATGCAACTGCCTTCTTTCAAATAGCAAAGGAATGCTAAATCATGTTGTTGCAACCCTTTTACCGACCATGTGCGAAAAAGAGGATATAAATTGCCAAGAAAATCATGACCAATATAAACAACTGGGTGCAAACATTCAACTCTCCCCAAGATTGATCATGCTCTTCATGGCCATGGTGATGATGGCGGTCGTTAAAAGTGTGATATTCCTGGCTCAAAGTTGGATCAGGATAATAGGTCATATGGTTGTGATGGTCGACGTGGTGTTGATTGATGTGGTGATGATCGGTGTGGTGATTGTCGACATGATGATCGACATGGTGATCGACGTGGTGCTCATGATGATGCTCATCGTGATGGCTGCCTGTGTCGTGGTGCCCATTACTATGGTGTCCGCCGTGATGATGATAGCCGTTCATTGTGGGTATCTGTGATAGTAGGGAATAGCAAAAGTAGGAGTACAGGAGCTATCTTCTATTGGAAGAAATGACGCCTTGCTTTGGCTGACAACACGCAGCCCCTCCAAGTGGTGATGAATGGAATGAACTTGGAGGGGCACATGTGTTTTGAGTTGGAAATTCGTATACTGATGACTCAGCACAACGCCACTTGATTAACCAGCCTTGTTATTTGCTGGGGTTTGGAATGCTCGGTTCCATTCACAAAACACTAAAAGAGCCCATTTTCTATTGTTACCATGTCATTGGCTTATTACAAATAAAACCCTCATTAGATTTAGATTCGACTCTGTGGTTTTAGATCCACAAAGAATCGACCAGGAGAATATCCTGTGCAGGATTCGCTTGTTTATCTATTTATCCAAAGTATTCAATTCAGAAATGAATCACATTGCCATCTTTTATATATATATTAGTGAACGTTCATGCATGTTTCTGAGTAGCAAATGTAAAAAGCGAATATTATACATTAGAAATCCCACCTAGTTAGATTGAATCTTGGGGTGGCACGCGTCTACTAGTTGACGATTGGATACGCTTCAAACCTTGAACCATCTAAGGAAATGGCTTCTGTATAACAAAAGACCGGTTCGCGTTGCAATCGTGCGCCACAGTAGTAGGCAGGTGGGTATTCACGAATCAATCAGCATTGATAACGGCTGGATCTTGTTGATGACGTACCTACTCATGGCGACAAAATTCAAAGTTAATCGACAGCGTTTCTAACTACTGACGGGTAGTGAGATACCGTGACTCGGATGCGAAATTAGTGGCTGAATTAGTACATTGTCTTCCAATCATTGGGTTGAGCTAAATGCGCACAATACCAAGCACGCGCGTTCACGGAAATAATACAAGCGGAGAAAGCAAGCGGATCAGATCAATCCGGCTAAGGAAGCGACGGACTCAAAAAAAGAAACAAAACTTCCAAGGGACTTGCTTAGGTGAGTGGGTCTTGCCAGCGACCCCTGATTTGTGCCATGGTCGATTGAGGAATGGGATAGCTCGCGACCCCATCGTCAATAAACTATTGATGACTAGGCCCTTTTCCGGTCGCACTATTTGCAAATAGCATCCTGGATTAGCGGGTCCTTTTGGGAAGGCGCACATTCAGCCGACATGTATCATTTTGCTGTCAATCATTTAAAAATCCATGGTCTGCGCCCGATGCCAATGCCCCAAACATCTTTACATTCATTTTGGAACGACGTTTCGTTCAGCCGCTCGTTCGACATGCGCTCGTTTATGACTTTGGCGGCATGGGCCGTTTTGAAAAGTGCCAACATCGCCGTTGCATCTCCCTGTCATCTTACCTCCAGTACATCTATCACTTCAACCATCTCTACCTTGGTCTCGTCAAGCTCCTCCTCTGCGCTCGTGTCCTCCGAACCAATCCTGTCTGAAACAACTTTGTCCAGACCGATATCCTCCACGTCATTGTCCTCTGAAACGACAACATCCGATTTGGTACCTTCTGAGACGTTCTCTTCGGAAACCACTACGTCTGAACTTGTGCCCTCCGAAGCTCCGTCTTCCACAATTATTATCTCTACAACCGAACTCTCGACAGCTGTCCCATCGTCGACCAGTGCCGCAGCTGCCATTGTGACCAACGTTGTCACAAACGGTCACTTTGCCAACAGTGGCACGAGCATCCTCGGCTTTTCTGTGAATAGATTCAGCATGGACACCCAGGATGGGTACCAGGGTGACGGAAGCACAGATACGAATTGCGTGACGTCATCATGGACCGGTCTTAATACTGCAATAATCATGAGCATCTCACAGGATCTGACCGGTTTGGAGACCGACACAAGCTATACTTTCCAGTTCACCATGGCGGTCGTAACAGGTGGTTACTGCTCGGTCCAAGGAACCCTTGGCTCCAATTACTTCTTCGATCAACTCGTCACCACTAGTGAGGTACTTTCATGGAAAACCTATACGGGGCAAGCTACGGCGAGCTCTGATTCTCAAACTATGAAGTTATCCATAATCTGTACCAGCACCTCCTACAACCTGTACCTCGACTCCATTTTCGTATCCAATAAGATCACGCCAGCGAACATTGGCGACGCCACACTGGACTGGGGTAATCAAGCTAGCTGAGGTCTGGCTTCAGGACTGGCATAAAAGAATATGTATTACATTCTGCTGAACATGTATTCTAAATACTTACTGCACCTCCGCATGTTGCCGTTCAAACTGAGTCCTTGTAAGGACATTAAGGCCAAAGGTTCGACATGCAACTACTTCCTCTCGTCAAGCCGATCGGTCTTGGCAAGGAAACTGGTAGCCTTTGTCCATGTCCAAGGGATTCTTAGCTTTCTTGATTATTTCACACATATCAATCTCAATCCAATCGACCATATTAAAAAATGTTGCCATTCTTTCTAATCTTGCATCTATGAGTAATCCAAAAAATTATTCTGTCATGAGGGCCCTATTTCTCAAAGACCATAGTATTTGTCAGACGACCAATGCCAGTGATTTCAACCGAAACAACATCCCCATCCTTCAGCTGGTACTGGGGGCTCGAGAAGTATCCTATACCTGGAGGCGAACCTGTCAAAATGACTGAGCCCGCCGGTAATGTGGTGCCTGGAATGACTGATTAGACTCGATTCATAGATTTTTTAACTTGCATTAAAATTATTCAAACAATATGTCACTAACCTTGCGAAAGGAAGCTTATCAGCTCTGCGGGGCTGTGAATCAGGTCGCAAGGGTTGTCTTGAAATACTTTGCCGTTCACCTTGGTGACGATTTTGTTGTCCAACAAATTGCCAAACGATTGCGCACTTGCCAGCACTGGACCCAAGGGAGCAAAGTTGTCAAGCGCTTTGCATCGAGTAAACTGATGCCCTCCGCGCTTGGGATCTTGCAGCCCACGGGCGGTGAGGTCATTACCAACCGTGTAACCCAAGATATACTCGGGGGCATCCTCTACACTGACATTGAGTGCATCCTTTGCTGTAACAAAGACAAGCTCGCCCTGTTTAAGTTAGTTTATATAGTTCCCTGGAGCCAAACATCTTAGATCAAAAAGAAAAATAGACATCGTTGCGCTTACCTCAAAGTCAGGGTAGTATTGTTGTGCGATTTTGGGGATGGGGATAGGCCCAGGCCCAGCAAGAGCTCGCGAGTGCTTGTACCACATGACCGGGTCAAGAGGTACGGTCAACTAGGACAGTTTTAGTTTCCAGTCATTTAGAGTAATGTGAGACAGGAACTCACATTTGCTTCTTCAGCATGTGCGCGGTAGTTGAGGCCGATACAAATGATGTCACCAGAGAATGGGACGGGTGGGAGAATCTAGTCAATAGTTAGTATTTCAATCCCAACAGGATAAGGAGGAAATGACAAATATTTTTCGTAGTAAAATAATAAACTTGCCTTCTTCACAGTGACGGTGGATGCTTGGCGGTTCTCAAGGAGGTCAGGGAACGAGGCGAATCCGTTGACGGACAAGCCGACCAGTTGTGTCTCCTCTGGAACCGACTCAAGCGGAGCGAAGAATTTCTGACCGTTGTCAGACTCAAAGTGGACTAGGTAGTTCCAAGAAGACATTATTGCAAGGCGAATGAAGTGCTTTTGCTAGGTAATCGAGTTATCGGTAGCGATTGAATGAACCCAAAGGCATCTCTCTCTGGATGCTTAATATACAGAGAGCCTCATCTCCGCCACAACGACTTGATTGGGTGTGTGCGCAGGTCCCTGTGCCTCTCAATCCCGCGGAGCCACCCCTGTCACAAGTGGATCCGAGCCGGAGCAACCTTCGGAGGAACTAGAGGAGGATCCTCCGAAGCGCGCGGCAGAATCCATCTTGCAGCTTCGGCGTGAATACTGTCCCAGCAATGGTCTAATAGCTTTCCATGGCATGCTGGAGACTTGAATCGCAAAGGGGGTCATCCAGCGTCAAAATAGTGGCGAATATTCGTAGTTATGACGGGGCATGTCTAGGGTAGCTGTGGTATCCTACCACCAATCTTCACAAATTGAGAATTTAAGAGTCATAAAAAAATTGATTCGGTTCAGGCTGTTGGATATAAGATGAGTAAATGATTCTATAAAGATGCTGTAGTCTGGTGGTTACGTTTGTTCTGTAAAATTGACATGGACCGCGATTGAAAAGCTGGGCCTTAATTTATCAATGTGAATTCTGACTAAAAGAAGCGAGAGTATCTGGGGAAGATAACATGAGACGCTTATCAAATAGAACATTGGGTGAGATAAATTGCGAAACCACGTACAATCTAGCCTTAGAATTCTAGTAGTTACGATTTATAGGTAAAAGAAAACAGAGGTGTACTCATGGTCCACTATCTTGATGACAACTTCCTGACACAGTCCACGGACAAATCCTCAACCAGATGCAGGGAGCGTGCCATCTGCCATCATCTCGTTGGTCATCTCAGGACCCCAAACCGATAGTGGGCCCGCCTGGCTTCTCTTGGTCGGGACGTGCGCATTCACAAGGTCTCCATCAGCGTAATGCTCGATGGTGAACCCAGTGGGGTCCCGCCAGTAGTCAAAGATTTGCGACCCGAGGATGTGTCTCCCAACCCCCCAGACGCTCTTGTATCGTCTCCCAGCCAGGTAGTAATGGCCGATGAGCTGGGTGTCAAAGTCCTCCACTTCGTACGAGGTGTGGTGCATGCGGTCGTGCTCGCCTGGCGGGGCCCTGAACAAGAAGAGCGAGTGGTGGTCCGAGTAGCGCTCGCCGAGATCGAGATGGAGAAAAGCGCCAGTGTCTACGTCTTCATCCGCGCCCTCGTACAGAACGTCGGAGGGAACAAAGTTGAAGTTCCCAGTGTACCATCGAATCTCCTCGTCCCACGCCGAGACAATGAAGCCGTAGTGGCCTACTTTGTGAACCAAGGCCGGGCCCAGATGAAAGCGTTGAAACTTTCCTGCAAGGTTTTTAGTTAGGTTAGTGACTACTGCATATCCGGGGAACTTGCCGAATCTCTGCTTGTCTATGCTGCTGTTCATTGGCCCCTTGCTCTCAACCTGTGCAGAGGGGATGGAGCCGCTCAACTGCCGGTCTTGGATCCCGTACACAATGTGCATGGGGAACCCCGCGGGGGATTTGAGCGTAACCTTTTGGCCACCGCCCGGAAGATCGGACAGATCGGAGACCCTGGCACCCTCCATGGCAGCAGCCTTGTCAAAGTCTGCCTGGGTCTGGGCGAGCCAGGCGCCGCCTCCGAACAAGGGCTTGCCGGTCGTGGACTGGCGGGCGACGTAGCAATACTGGTCTTTGCCATAGCCGCGATAGAAAATGGCGTCTTTGTCATCGGTATCGACCTGGACTAGACCAAAGTCAAGTGCAAACCGTTGGAACTTTTCAAGGTCCGGGTGCTCAAAGTAAACGTGAGAGAGGCGCTCCAATTGGATTTTGGAGGCATCGTTGTGGATCTCTGGGAGTCGAGTTGGGGCCAGCATGTTTAGTGAAGATTAGTTTGTAAAAGAGTTGGGTGTTTCGAGTGTGCTACAGACAATGATACGAGGTGTTCGCATCTGATGAATTTCGGATCCAATTATCTGATTTTATTGTCAATTTTACGTGGTGTGCATGTTGAATTTCTGTGAGATGTTCGGTGGCGTATGACCTTGGAGGAGAGATTTGGTTCCTCCGATTGATTACGCCGGTGGAGTGCCGGCCCCCTCCAGAGCTCGGAATATCCGGTCGCCAATGGGCCCGGCACTTCAAGTTTCCCTCCATACGTTGATCCACGTGTTGACAAATGAACCACAGACCGCGAGCAATTAATAATCCGGAGAAATATAGATTGTCCATCAGGGAGGATCATGAAAAATAAATACATGTTGGTGGCGAAAGATAAGCCAATGTGCTTTTGTTTTACGCAATTTGACCTTGAAACATTTTACCAACATTTTCCATCATGGACCAACTTTACGAATACATTGTCTGGTCATGGGCAGTTGTGGCTCTGCTGGGAACGATTAGGCTCTTTTACATTGCTTTTCGGCCTGGCCTTCGAGATCTGCCTGGGCCATGGCTCGCCAAATTTTCGCCGTTCTGGCGTGTGAAATTTGTATGGAGTGGATTGGCCCATGAGAAATATCGGGAGCTTCACAAGAAACACGGCACCATTGTGAGGACGGCTCCGAATGTTGTGAACATCTCAGATCCAGCCGCTGTACCTATCATTTATGGCATCAACAGCAAATTCGTCAAGGTATGCAGTTCCACATTACTTACCAGCCAGGTTGTTAATCGCGCGGGTTTGATCAGTCTTCCTTTTATCACACCATGGACGCCATCTACGAGAGGGCAGCTATGCCAAGCATGTTCACAACCGTCTCGTCAGATGAACACAAGGCACTGAAGCGGCCTGTAGCTCAGAAGTTTAGCATGACATCGATACGAACCCTCGAGTATCTTGTGGATCCGTGCAGCGAGATGTTCATGGAAGCCATCAAGAAAAGGCAAGGACAAGTTATGGATCTTGGTGTCTGGGTCCAGTGGTATGCATTTGATGTTGTCGGGGCCATCACATTTTCTAGAACATTCGGGTTCATGGAGCAAGCAGTAGATGTTGAGGGAGTTATCGAAGGCATCGAAGTGGCTCTGCGATATGCCGGCGTGGTGGGACAGGTGCCGTGGCTTCATCCATTCCTGTTAGGGAACAGATTTGTGCGAGATATGGTGACGAAGCTGGGAAGAAATAATGCTATGGACACTGTCAACAAGGTTATTCGCCCGCCGCCCTTCCAATTCCCATTTTTCGAACTGTACTGATGACGAGCAAAGATGGTGTTGGAAGCGATAGAGCATTACGATTCGAACAAGGTCGATGTTGAGAGAGCCGATTTCCTGGCATACCTCCGACAGCAGTCGAAATCAACCGGCGAGATAATGGCACGAAAGGAGTTGATGAACCATTTGACGAATAACCTGTGGGTGATAGAAAGACTTATGATGGGCGGCCAATTGCTAACAAAGCATCTGCAGGCTTGCGGGCAGTGATACAACAGCAATTTCTCTACGAGCTGTCTTTTACTACGTAATCAGAGACAAGCGCATCTATGAAAAACTCCAAAAAGAGATTGACGAATTTGATGCCGCAGGAAAGCTGTCACCAATCATCAGCTATGGTGAGAGCCTGCAGCTGGAATACCTGTAACGTTCCCCCCCACCGTGAAGCAGATGAGGGCATCAGCCACTGACATCACCAATCTCACCGAGCAGCCAACTGTGCATGAAGGAGGCTATGCGAATGCATCCTGGTGTATCATATCCCCTCGAAAGAGTTGTACCGAGCCAAGGTGCGAATGTATGCGGGAGGCTTCTGCCCGCTGGCACTATCGTGGGCGTGAACCCGGCCGTGATGCATCGCAACCGCGAGGTATTCGGCGACGATGCGGATGAGTTTAGGCCCGAGCGCTGGCTTGGAGATTTGGAAAGGATCAAGCTGATGGATCGCCAGCTTCTCACGGTAAGCAAGGATCATCGTTGTCTCAGAATGCATTGACGCTAATGGTTGACTTGGCGGTAGTTTGGAGGTGGCGCGAGAAGCTGCATTGGCAAAAACATCTCCATCATGGAGATGGGCAAGGTCGTGCCACAGATCCTTCGGCAGTTTGATGTCGAGTGGGCATCGGACAAGGCGGAGTGGGACATCAAGACGTGGTGGTTCGCCAAGCAATCGGGGCTTCTTGTCAGATTTAAAGAGCGAGTTAAAGAGAGCAGCCGCGCGTGACGGCGATAGTTGTGTTACCTAGGAATAAGACATTATGCTCCACATGCTTGGCTTCATTGGGATGGATCTGTAGGATCTGCGGCCGCGCGGGGTGGGGGGCAGTTTCGCCCCATGGACGGACTCCGTCGGGATAACTTTGCAGACCGAGGAAGTTTTTTGTACGTGTCGATGAATGCTGTCCAACACGGCAGTTCTCGTTCATTGACAAAGAGATTCTTGTAAATACGGCCACATTCATTGGGAGCCTGGATTGTGCACCTGTTACCCCAGCTCGACTTGCGGATAGATATTCGGTAGTTGTCCAGATGTGGGAGGGGCGCGAGGAACATGGGAAGCCCGCCCTAAGCCCCTATCGAGCTAGGACCATCTCAACCCCGCAATTTCGGTGGATCGCTCCGCGGAGGGACCGGATGGAAATGTCGTATTACTTGTCCTGTTTTTCTATCCGAGTATTTTCTCCAAATTCTGCCAAACTCTCCCTCTGTATTGATTCACACGCCAGCGGAAACCATGCAGTCTTTTAGCCTCGAATCGAACTTACCCAGCTCGGGGACGCGCAGCCAACAGCCCAAAGATGACAGAAATCGCCTAAAGCTGCGTGTGTGCGACAACTGCAGAATGTATGTGTCCCTCTTGGCTCACGCATCGGGCGAATGAGGACCGTTGTAATAACCGTGACCATGACAGAAAAAAGATAAAATGTAGGCAAATGAATCGAGAGTGACATTGGATCGGCGACTGACTCTGCCATCATAGGTGATATGGGAGCGCCGACATGTTCGGCTTGTTGCGTACGAGGTGCCGTGTGCACATACAGCAAACATAGAAGAAAGCCAGGTATGGGTCATCTTTCCTCGCTAGCTTGGCTAGCCTGGGCTAACGAATCTCCTAAAATTTAGGGCCCCCAAAACGACGTGCCGCTTATGTTGCATCCCTCGCTAATTCCAGCTCAACCTCATACCCCTTGCCTGACGTTCATGGCGCCTCACCTCTCAGCTACACAAATCCCCATTCCTTGGCTGCAGATTTTCAAACCGCTTCCTCCATACCCATGGCCATTTCTGACTTGAGTTCGGATGTAGAAGACTTTCTGTAAGTCAACAACCTCGACTAACTTCCCGTTCATCGACTTATGTGTGCAGGGTGGAGCTATATATGCACCATGTGCAGCCCGTATATCCTCTATTACACTCCAACTCTCCAGAAAGCAAATATGGGACTTCTAAAATGTCACCTCGGTTGAAAATGGCAATATGCTCCGTCGCATCACTGTTCGCCTCTTCCACTTCCTCCAACCTATCACCGGACTATTTCGCCAAACGTGCTGAACAACATGGCCAAGGGAATGAGTTGACCATGGACGAAATCAAGGCTTCAATATTACTTTGTCTACATAATATATCGTCTTATGTCAGCTGGGGTGCTGTGGCCGAGATCGCGCGAATTACCCGTATGGCAGACCTCTATCGCCGGCTGTATGCGAGTAAACACAAACGCATCGGCAATAGTGATAGATCACCGGCGAATCAAACATCAGAATGCGAGGCGGAGGAATGGCGCTCTGTGTGGTGGTGCATCTATGGACTCGACACCCGATTCAGTGCTATAGCGTGAGTCGAACCTGAGCCCGAGCTGTTGATGCAATCTAACCATTATTTAGGGTCGTGTCTCATTCAATAGCTGGTCACGTACAAGGAGAGATGACGCTGCCTGTGAGATCCATATCCGAATTAACGAATCACCCCCACCAGGAAGGGCAATGCGACCATAGCACCGACTCCCAACTCACAATATCGCCAAAATTTAAGCTTTGGGAGACGATGGAATTGGTATACTCAAGGTCTCCATGTCGTGCTCGAAGTCTCTACATTGGCACCTGTACATTTATGAGATCCATCACCGAACTAAGAGCTACAGCCAACCAAAGCCACGAGCCGTCCTGGCAAGCACGCTTCCGAGAGCTTGAGAGCGACTGTGCTGCAGCCATGATGTTCTTGCCCAGCTGGGTCTTCAATCCGGCCCGAAACACAGCCATGCAAGAACCAGAAGTTGAGCATCGCGAACGGCTAGAAACATTGATGGTTTGGCAATGGTGAGTCGTTTTTGGAATTATCCCCCCAGCCTGTGATGCACACCCGGTCACTGACCTTTCGACTGTAGTGCTTGCGTGCTGCTGGCGATGTTGGCAGCTCGATTAGACAGTGATAGCTCTGATGGGCCAGAGTCCGCTTTCCAAGAGAAATGGCAACAGGTCATCTCTAGGGCGAACGAATTGCTCCGTGTAGTGCAAAATCGAAAGCCAGATTCTTTCCACGCCATTGACCCTTTAAGCGCCTACATAACTTTTATCGTTGGTGTCATTTTCACTTTGGACCAGAGCCTAAAGCCAAAGCCAGCCGAGGCAAATCCGCGCCCCTCCACCCACATCGATCTGCTCTTCTTGTATTTGTGTCAAATAGGGCGCTATTGGCCAATGGCGAATCGCCTCGCAGGTGCGTCCACAGGAAACGTTCCCCCACACACACAAGGTGTGCGAAAGGCTAACATACTGCAGAGGGGCTGAGGGGGCTATGGGATAATAAAGTTCCGTGTCACTCGCACAAATATGCATTTGAGTTTCTGTTTGATATGCTCCTGGAAGGGAACATGCTTCACGTATTGATGAGCGGAAGCACCGCGTTCGTGCCGTTGGAACCGGAGACGATTGAACAAGAGGGTATTGCGCCATTGGCTGAAATAGCACAACCTAAGAACCAAGATGTAGAAGAATTAGATGAAAACGCGGCTCTTGATTCATGGGACTGTGCGGACTTTGTTTCCGATCAAATTGATCTTGCATTGGATTGGGACGCAGTCTTTGCAGGGTCTGATGGCATGTTAATGAATATGTAATCTTTTACGAAGAAAAAAAGAAAAGGGCTTTTTTGAATAGATATCATTCATGATTACCACTGGGTATTAATTTGCAAAGCATAGATCGTCTAATTAGAGTACAAAAAGAATATTAATGTCCGGCCTTTAGATCCTGGTGACAACCTCCCACGCCTGTCTGAGCTGACCTTCGAGCTGCGCCAGGTTGCGGGCCTGAGAATAGATGATGAAATCTGAGCGCATCAATACATACTTTGCCCCGCGGTCGAGCCTTTTCCGCATCGCGCCGGGGTCATACCGCTTCATCGGTGCGCTACCGGCAGCATTCAAATCTCCCGTCGTTGCAGGCACCAGCAGCGACAGCTCAAACGCTGTTTGCGAATGCGACACAGGAGCGGCGCTCCCTGCGTTGGCACCCCCCGGACTCAAAATCTGCCTCGCGAGAAAGCGAGCGGGTAGGTCCAGGCTGACGAGAGCCCTGCGGATGTTGAACAGCTCTTCCTCCGACGGCGAGTTCAGCAGCATCAGAGTCAAGGCCGCTCCCGACTTCCAAATGAGCCTATCTGAAAGGCCAAAAGTTCTGTCGGCATTCTTGGTGTGAATCTGCGCGCTCTTCGCTCCGCCCTTTTCCGTAAAATAGCCCCCCGCGACTCCGAGATAGCCAGCAGTATCAGCAAACTGCTTTAGGTGAAATAAATCTCGAAAGTATGGCATCATGTTCAATACACTGCCAAAACACCACACGGCGAACGGAAGCAAGGTCGACTTGGTCTGGATCAACGATCCGTTGTCAGCAGTCAGCTTCGTTGATTCGTCGACACCTCGGCGACGTTCACGGCTCCACGCATCCAGCAAGGCAGCGCTGTTATATGTGCCCTGCCTTGGAGACGGAGAGTCGCAAAGTAGAGCGAGGCGCCAAGATAAACCCAAGGCGTCTCTGAGACCGTTTGCGATGCCCTGGGCGCCAAATGGAGGGAAAACGTGTGCAGCGTCGCCAATCACCACGACACGCCCATCATACCATCGATTGACCACCTTTTGGGCAAAACTACGAAATTAGTATTGCTTATATTCGGTCTGGAGTAAAAAGGCTTACTGTGCTGGCCCACATCTCACCACCTCAACGCAGTCCCATGGGAATTGAACCGGCGCTTGTGGTTGCTTGCCTTGGCGACTATAACAGGTCAGCAATCAGCTCAAGCTATGCCACTATCACGTTGATGACAAACCGCAGTTTATATGGCGGAATGGTCAAATGAGGTTCCAGTTGCTCCCTCAAAAGCTCATCCGCACCGTCAGATAGTTCAAAGTTGGGAGGCAGCTCGCACTCAAATCTAGCAGTATTTAGCATGCTGTCTAACTGCTGACAGGCTATCCGGGGCTCATTACCTCCAATATTTATCATTAACAGAACCGAAACGCCCTGTAGCAACTGGCATTGTCGGATGAGTGCAGAAGCTAGTGATGATTCTGTTAGCAACGGGCATCAAATCGGCTTCACCGACAACGGGAGAAGGGCGGTTGCAGCTTTACGTACTGGAAGCCTCTGGGCCAGAACAAGTCCCACAGCTCTTCTGGTTTATACCCTAGCTCCCAGAGTGGAAACTTGGGATGTGACACGGGCGTGGGCATGGAAACCCGCACGTTGGCGACAAGCCATGTTGCTTCATATTTGTACCTAAAGTGTGGAACTTGAGGTTAGTATATCTCCGTGCATTCAATCCAAAATATTAGCCGAGTGGTTGAACTTACAATCCAGTCTCTTGTACAATTCCCCTTCCTTCAAGGTAGTGCTTCCGCACAAATCCACGTTTGCCATCTGCGCCAACAAGGTATTTTCCTTGGACCACGCGTTCTTCGTCCATGCCTTTCGTTTTATATACCGCCTCGGCATGGTCCGCGTTCTGTCGAATTTCGATGACTTCGCTGTCTAGGCTCAACGTGATATAGTCCGACGACTCTGCCCTGTCACGAAGGATCCTTTCTGAAATACGCAGTCAAGTTAGTCAACAAGGTCAATCCGGCTGGTGGTATGAAATGGGTTTGACAAACCGAGACCTGGTTGAAGAATACCAAGTGTGCCGGGTACTGCTTGTTCTGACCAATCGGACGTATGATCAATGGTGAGGAATGGCTTGGTATGGAAAGTACCATTGTGAAAACTAATCGCGCTCAAGGCTGCGTTGAAAATTTAGTCGAGGTTCGATGCTGGGCGTTGATGGTTCAAGGGAATGTGGTGCACGTACTATGGCTGATTTCATTCATTTCATCCTCAGATATTCCCAGAAGAGATACGATCCTAGCTGCATCGCCGGCGAGGGCGACGGCTCGTGGATCCTGGCAAATATCATGCTGCTTTTCCAGAACGACAGACTGTTAAGATATTAGCTTTTCGGCCTATTCTTTCACTGATTTGTAAAAATATGTCAGATCATTAGACAATGTACCTTGACTTGGAAGTTGCTTAATGCCACAGCGAGAGCAAGGCCTGCAGGACCAGCGCCAACAATGACAACATCTGTGTCTTGCATTTCAAATAGAGTTTGAAAAGGAATCGAGGATTAAAGCCGAGGCGAATTGTGGTTAATTGCGGTATTAGTTTGGTGCTTGTCTTTGTCACTTGAATTGTCTTGTTCAGGTAAGCAAACTCCGCATTCGCCTCGGTTCTTTAAAACAAGAACATCCATACTGCGCAAGTCGGGATCATCCCTGCAAAGTTGGTGTGCTAGAACTGGTTCCTCCGAGCGTGCGAGCCGCATTGACGGAGTTCGGGAGAATGTGGGGCCCCGGAGGGACCAGGTTGGATTGCTCCGGGCCTTATTTAATTCCTCCGCAAGGCGACACCGAGCTGGATTCTCCGTAACTCATCATGCAGAAGCTAAATCGTTGCAATTTGGCCGGTAAAAATACAAAACTAAACATGATTTAAGTTAGTCGTCTGAATCAATTGCTCTTCCATCGGCGCATTACGTCAAAGTTCAATAACTAATGCATGCCCGTGAACCACCACATATTTAGGGGATCTTGGCTGCACTTGGGCTTCTGTTACGATTGTCTGATGCAATAAATATTCTCTATTTCTAGAAAATTATCGGTCTCGAAGATCAAAATATCTTTATATCAATCATGGCACCCCTATGGTCCCATCCCAGCCCGCATCTGACGCGTCTCGATGCTTTCAGGCGACACATCAACAGCTTGTACAACGTCGCCTTGAAGGATTATTTTGAGCTCCACAAATGGTCAGTCGACAACATGGAACTCTTCTATACCGAGTTGTGGGACTTTGCCGGCCTGGTTACATCAAAACACCCTTCTAGTGTCGCCGACTCACTCACCAAGATGTGGCCACGACCACGCTGGTTTCCCGGGGCCAAACTGAACTTTACAGAAAATATTCTCGCCACGGGCCTCGCTGCACACCCGGATGCCGTTGCCGTCTCGGCGTGCCGTGAGGCTGGGACAGAATGGAGACACTTGACTTGGGTTCAACTTCGAGACGAAGTGGCGAAGTATGCAAGTGCATTGATAAATGCCAACGTGGGGAAAGGCGACCGCGTCGCAGGTGAGTAAATGTGCAAGTCACTATGGGATTTCTGTTAATCATTAAAATTTCTCCCAGTTATTGCAACAAACTCTCTCGAAGCCTTACTCATTGCGCTAGCTGCCGGGGCTGTTGGTGCCATCTTTTCTTCATCCTCGCCAGATTTGGGACCCAAGGGGATTGTCGACAGATTCTCTCAGATAAATCCCAAAATTTTGTTTGTCGAGCCGCAGGTGTTGTATGGGGGCAAGAGACGAAGCTTCAAGGACAGACAGGCATTGGCTGTGGCTGGACTGAAAGCCAAATGCAGCGAGCTAAAGACAGTTGTTGCCATTAATGATCCGAGTTGGATACATGCTGAAATGTAAGTGAGCCCATGATAGACAGACACAGCTGCAATCATCGCTAATCCTTGAGAAATAGAACCCCACTCGATAAATTCCTGGATGTTCCAGTCAAGCCTCTTAATTTTGTTCAGGTTCCATTTGACCACCCGACATATATCCTCTACACGTGAGCTTTGCATCAAGCCCCTCCCCCCTGGCATGTTTTTCTAATAATGGCGACTCCCAGATCCGGTACCACCGGCACACCAAAATGCAAGCCAAAATTAAATCCCATTGCTTTGCCAATATTTGTCTACAAAATCTAAATGGAAGCTAATTTGTTATATGCAGGTATTTGCCATGCAGGAGGTGCCGCCCTCCTCAAACACAAACTTGACATGGGATTGTGTATGGACATGGGCATAGACTCCACATACTACCAGTACACAACGGTAGACTTCCATCTTCTCACGGAATGTACATGATTCTTATGCTGACATTGATTGGAAAGATTGGCTGGATGATGTGGAATATGCTCATCGGTGCCCTCAGTCTCGGGTCCAGAATAGTACTCTACGACGGGAATCCTCTCCATCCATCTCCATCATCTCAATTAGAACTTTTAGAACGCCAGCGGTACGTAGGACATCTTAGCGCCCCATCGCCTTAGTCTCGTCCTTGTCCTTCGCGACCCGCTGACCCTCTCTCCAGTGTTACCCATTGGGGCACGGGCCCAAAGTTCATGGCCACACTGATGCGTGACCCCCAAAGCCGCGACATTGCGCGTCGTTTAGAGAGTTTGCAAACAGTTCTGAGCGCGGGCGCAGCTCTCAGCGCTGAGCTGGCTTCGTGGTTCTACAGTGACAATTTCCCCAAGCACATTGGCCTCCACAACGGGTCTGGGGGAACAGATCTACTCGGCGGCAGTACGTTGATTGCAAATTTCAATGCGTCGGGCAGTTATTATTGGGTTATGAGCTAACACTTGGACTAGTCGTGGGGGCAAACAACCTGGCTCCAATTTATGGAAACGAGCTAGCTACCCCGGTTCTCGGGATGAAGGTGGAGGTGTGGGACTCGGATGGCAAGAATGTGGAGGACTCCAACGAAAGAGGAGAACTCGTCGTTACAAAACCCTTTGTGAGCATGCCTGTGCGATTCTGGGGCAATTCAGGAGAGCAAAGGTATCATGATTCGTATTTTTCACTGTTTCCTGGGGTGTGGGCCCATGGGGACTTCATCTCGAAAAACCCCGAAACCAAGGGATATCTCGTTCACGGTCGAAGTGACGGCGTCCTGAACCCTGGAGGTAAGGATAGCGCATTATCTTTAGGTGGAATGCAAAGGCTGACTAGAGACCAATTGACAGGAATTCGTTTTGGAACGGCGGAGCTATATGATGCGATAAGCCAAGTATCCGAGATTGAAGACTCGATTGCCGTAGGTAAACGCATCAAGCGCCACGGCAGCAAAAGCGACAAGGATGAAGACGAAGTTTTGCTTTTTGTCAAATTGAGAGGGGCCGTTATTCTGGATGGCGTGCTGCGATCCAAAATCGCAAGCGAGATCAAGAAGGCGCTCAGCCCGAGGCACGTGCCCGCAGGGATATTCCAAGTCAAAGATATCCCATACACTTTGAATGGCAAAAAGGTGGAGAAGGCTGTCAAGAGCGTTGTTGAGGGCGAGGAAGTCAAAATGAAGGACTCCATCGCCAATCCCGAATGCCTCAGGGAGTTCATCCCATTCGGCAAACCCGACAAGGCTCGTCTGTAGTGTCAATGCTACAATGATAGGTACACACCAGCTGGATCCCGCGCTTGCATGGCAAATAGCTACTATCAGCAAGTGCTCGTGTGCGATAAGCATGTAGCAATGTGTCATTCGCAGCTAGCTGCCTTCAAAGGTCCAGTTCTTCGACCAATGGCCGGATGGCAATATATGCTGGGCAACGCTACAATGCAACAGAGGGTGGTATCGAGCTATTAAAATAATTTAAACTTTGTTTGAACGTCTTTATTTATTTAGTTAGTTCGTTCTTTCATGCACATTAAACTATATAGACTATCTACTTAGTCGGATTTATCCTTTAATAATCTGTTAACCTTCAGATACCAACGTCTTCGTTCGTTGATGATCCAAATCATCCATTCCCAAACCCGATATAACCAGCACATTACTATTCCCTCTCTAAGCCTCGCATTTTGCGTCTCGAGGGAAGCAATGCGCTCATCGAGAACGGCGTTTAGCGCCCGCTGAAACTCCAGTTCTCTTTCGTACTGCCGTGATACTACGGCCTTCTCCTGTGGCTCTGATAAAGATTCGGCCACGCGTTCCTTTGGTAAAGGTTTCTCAATATATTGGCCCGGGGTGTATTCCTCCTCCTCCTCCTTCTCCCCTTGCTCTGGTAACTTGTTCTCCTCCTCTTCCTCTGATGAGTCGTCCTCCTCTTCTTGCTCTGATAAATAGTCTTCCCTGAGTTGTTCTGTTACGAACTCCACCACCTGCTGCTTCAGCGAGGCCACCTCGTCGTTGTTGTCGTCGTCGTCGTCCGATGAGAGCTCCTGTTCCAGTTGTTCTGAAAGGAATTCCATCACGTGTTGCTTCACTGAGCGCTCGTCGTCGCCATCTTCTGAGGATAGTTCGTCGCCCAGCTCTTCCGATAAGCACCCCATGTTTTGTTGCCTTGGTAGGAAGTCGTCGCGGCCGTGTTCGGATAAGGATTCGTCGTCGAATTGTGCCAATAAAGAGTCCTCCCCAAGATCATCTGATAGAAATTCGACCACGTGCTGCCCTGGTAAAAAGTATTCGTCGTGAAGTGGCGGTAAAAGTTGTTCGTCGTGAGGCGGCGGTAGGGATTCCTGGTCGAGCTGCTCTGATACGGAGCCCGCGTCGGATGGTCCAGCCAAGGATTCCTCTTCGGACTGCTCCAGCAGGGTTTCCTCCTCCGACATATCTGGGCAGTATTCCTCCACAAAGTAGCCGGGTCCGAGCGTGGGCGGTTTTAAGTTAATAATATCTAGGGTCAACGAGACCCAGTTCTGTTGCGAACTCTTAATCCTGGTTCGCATGGCCTCGTTCTCTCTCTCCGCTTCTTCTCTGTCCTCCTCGCAATATCTCATTTCCAGCTTCAGCTCCTCCAGGTTCGCCATTAACGTAGCTTGCGACTTTTCAAGCGCTTTGATGGTGGCGCGAAACGACGCATTTTCTGCCCTCATCGCGGCCTTTTCGGCGTCGTCGGCTTCTGCCTTCCTCTTCAAGTCCTCCACCTGCGCCAGCAGCGAGTACACATCTCGGGCTGCTTTCCTCTCGGTCTCCTCGAGGCCGGTCTCCAAGATGCGCTGTATCTCCCAGCCTATCGGCTGTTGGCTGTTCCAGTACGCGTACTCATACTGAAGCCCAGCAGCCTTCTCAAACTTCCAGTCGACGAGGCTGTGATTGGTTTGCTGCCAGTAGAACTGTTTTAAATGACTAGTCCCTATGTTAGCAACGCGACATGCTCCCACAGGAGGTTCAGATGCCGTGGTGTCATGTCGAAGCACACTCTATCGGCTGGGCCTACTTACCTTGGCTTGTGGTGGGAACCCTTACGCGGGTGGGCTGTCTCCTTGTAGGACCGGGGCCATACTGCCGTATCTTCTAGACTCATTTTGGTATGTCCAAATCGAAGCGCCAGGTACAATTTTGCAATAATAACCGAATTTCCAAGTCAAAAATGGCGACCGTGGTTGGTTATGGTTTAAGATGTTCGAGGGAAATGCACGCCGAGGGGCGGGAACCCTTGGGACACGCGCAACGGACGGATGCGTGCTAGCCTGCTGCATCCTAAATGTATTAGCCGGACCAGCTAATTGGCACTAATGTGGCTACGCGCCGCGATATTGGACAGTTCGAAGCCATCGACACGGCGGGGTGGGGAAGAGCGGTGAAGACCTAGTTCGCGCTAAACGATGCGGGATATACGTGGCACCCGGTCGTTGCGCGACAAATCACCCGCGAGTACATGCCCACACGGCGAATCCACCCATGCGCACCAGGTCACTTGAGCTCTCAACACATCGTCGTACCACCAACAAAACCGCTGGCTATGCAGCTGATGCTTTAGGGGGGAGGCTGGTAAGAATCGAGGGGTGTGCAAGATGCTGCAGTGTCTGTTTCTGCCAGCAGGTTCACTTTTGAGGCCCTGGATGCGTTCCGAGGCCCGTAATCGCCAGCAAATTCCCGCAGTCATGTTTCACAATGACTGAAGATCGTAGCGGAATGACGTTGATCATTTCCACTTTTCAGCCGAGTTGCGGTTTCCCCTCGTGAACCGCGTCCGGGTTCCCTTGCAAGGTTCACCTTAGCGAAACCTACCACCGAACAGGGGACTGACTTGCCTACTTCAACTAAAGCCGTCTATATCTTAGATATACTACTCCGTTTCCCTCTCCATTTGAATCTTAAATCTGCGGTGAATTTAATCGTCAACCATTCTGCTAAGCGGTGTACGTGTTGAGATGCAGGGTGAAGTGGCGAAAGCGTGGCAGTGGCAAACAACGAAAAAAGGGGTAAAGGAAATACGGAAAAAAACACAGCAAAAATTTCAAAGAAAAAGGGCGACATGAGATTCTATAGTTAAAACAATAGACTCTGAATAGTTGGCTGATACACTCGATTTCCCCTTTTCTTCAGTGATCTTGGATGGTGGATCATGATCGTCGTATAGGGTAGCTACAGGAGGCTGTTATCCTATCCGTCAAGGAGGTAAATCAGAAGGCAAAATGGCTGATCTACTGCAGTTGGTTGAAGAATTAGAGGCTGAGGCTTCATCAAAACTAAGTTCATGGCAAATATTCCATGTGTAGGTATTTGATGTGGCCAAATATCTGGGCGCATTCGTGGCCAGTTGTTATTCCAGGTTCTCAGCAACCCCAATTCAACGCACCACCCAGAGAAGCAAAAAGTGTTAGGCCACAACAACTAGGTTAATTTTTCTCTTCACGCTCTCTAGCTGGCTCTAGTATTCCATTAGTATTAATACAGCTCTTACTTCGTAAATGTGGCATTTGAAACGAATGAGCTATGGGCCCTGGAGAAGCACACCCCAAGACTTCTAAATGCCAACTTTGAGACCAATAGTAGAGAGTCCTCTAACAATACATCAATCAGCAGTAAAATCTATAGTCATGTCTCCGATGTTTTATCTCGTTTACAATGACTGGAATGTGGCACTGACCCCCCTGACACGGAAGAAGGAAAATGGGACCCACCGTCAATCGGTGCTATTGCAGCCGACGACTTGCGAGACAGGGGCAAGATCTACAAACGGATCAAAATAATGTTCCACTTCGACAGCCTGGCCCAAAGAGGTAGATGCCCTTCGAAAGTGATATCCCCTGACACAATGACGACATCATGTGACCTCCACGTCATAATGACTAACATTGGGATTCTTTGAATAGTTGTGATTTGTTTGTGACATGACTGCCTAACAGAGATGAGATGAAATGCTAGGTTGACTGTGATATATAGAAACTTACCCACCCGACCCGCTAGAAGGATATGCAAAAGCTGCTGCGAGCACCATGCAAGGCCATGACACTGATTAAACCTAGGTCATGTGAACCTCGAATGCAATACCTGGGCATATCGCAAATATGGCTATGCTACCTGTATGGCGAGGCAATGAGTGGTGTTCATAACGTAATTTTGGGATTGGGCATTTACTTTGTTCCCTCTTACGCTGGGCAAGTTCCGGCGATGACACTAACCTCAACAATATCTTCGTCCTATATAGACACAACCGACTACGAGGACAGAAACGCTCGTGTTAATGAAGCCTGAAGACATAAAAAGACGTAGACTGCACTTTGGGTGGGTTAGTGATGGAGTCTGTGTGCAAAGAAGTCAGTGCCATGGAGACTCTTGTGCCGATGGCTCTTTATTCGTGTGCGGAGCTTGCGTGGGATCTCTCGTCTGCTGAGGAGACATCTGCGAATGCTTTCTACTTGTGGATGCATAAATAAGATGCAGATATATACCGGTGGAGCGTGGGTTGTGAATACATCTGTGGCTAGCAATTTTTCGCCAACAAAAGCAATTTATTTATTACACATAACTTTGAAGGTATTTGAATCATCGCCTAACACTGAATTCAATTGTGCTTTTGATTCGAGACAAGAATCACACTGAAAGAATTTGAAGCCTCTTTCCGAGCTCTGCTTAAAACGCCCTCATTTCTTTTCCCAAAACCATTCACGCACGTCTTGAGGCAGTGGAAACTTTCTCTGCGTGGCAGCGAATACCTGCAATACTGGAGACACAGGACCAGGCGTCTTCTGACAAACTGCCACGCATGCCTTGTCGTTTGAGTTTCTGACAATGTCTCGCAGCTGCGACAGGAGCGTTGCCACGGCCCGCAAGGGTGTTTGGTTTCGATCTGCACTCTCCCAGCGCCGAAGATCCTCTTCAATGTTGCTGACCTCTATCTTGTTAAAAACACCGTCTGTGTGGACACCTTGGATCAGATGTTGGGTTCGACCAAACCAGAGCTGCGGAAGTATTAGCCCGAGCCGCCTCCGTGTCGCCATTGACTTGATCTCGGCTGCAGCGGTCTGCGAGATGCCGGAACCGCGAGAGATGACGCGGATTTTCTGAGCTTTAGGACCCGTGGGCGGCTGCTGTATTTGCAATGCCGAAAGCGCCTCAGCAAGACCTGTGTCGTCCTGAGCTTGGTTGGCCGAATTGTTTTGTTCAGACTCTGCAGTGGCAGAATCTTGGTAGGATGCATCCACTTCGAACCGTACGGCGCATTTGAGCCCACCAAAGTCATATTCGAGGACGCGGTGGTGGCCAGAAATGTCGAGCATGCCGGGCGCCGGTTCGGTGATGGCTGCTTCAAAGTGGTGGCCCCATCCAACGCCCCTTGTTCCTCCAATCAGCCTCCGCACACTCTCTTCGCACCGTTCTATAATCAGTGTATTTGAAACCACAAACATATTGATCCGGAAGGCTTCCTTGCAGCTTCCATGGGCGAAGTCTAGAAGCTTCCGCATCGTGTTGCGGTTGAGAAGAACATCAACCTGGTCAAATTTGTAGCTGGGGTTCATGACCTGCGCGGCGCGAAATACGACCTCGAATGGGTATTCGGGCAGTCGGAACCCATTTTGGTCAACAAACTGCCAACCAGCATCTGCAGAGACGCGAAGAGGGACTTCGCGAGCAACGTATTTTGGGGGTGCACCTGTAGTGGTTAGGTTTTAGAAGAAGCACGCTGACAAGATGAAGGAATACCTGGGGCGTAGATGGTTGGGTGTATGTCTTTGACCCAGTTGTAGCTGCACACGAGATGGTATCCGCAGCTACTCGTGACGGGTATCGCCGAGGGGGTGAGTTGCGAGCTTTGGATGCTGGCCAGCATCTGCCCTGTGCCCTTTAACAACCAGCCAGTCTTTTTCTTGGGACGAGGGCGTGGTTTCTTCTTCTTTTCATCATGCTTAGCTTCTTTCGTGGTACGCGCCGATGAGTACCCACATTTGCGGCATTCCCCTCGCCGGCTTGGCTTGGGCCCAAAGGCTTGCTTGGTTGCATATTGCCATCCATATCGTTTGACACTACTACACCCGAGAAACGATGGCATTACGTTTGCCTGAGAGCTTTTTGCTAAGAAAGAAAGCGATATAAAGTTTCGTCTACGATTTCGCCAAGTTTCACGTGAGATTAGCGAGATGAGGGGTTTGGGGGGGGGGGGGGGGCATAATGTCGTGTCTTGATTGGCTATTGTTGACTCCTCAGCCATGGTAGGCCTCCCCCTCCACGAGACAACACATTCAAGATAGGACCAATGTTAGTGATGCCGTGTTTCCCGGCTGCTTACTAGCTTACCAGTAGAGGGAGATTGTGGTTAATTTATTTAATACACAACGGGTAATGTCGGGGACAGTGATTTGCAGTGGGACGGTATCGGCCTCTATCTGATGGACGCATGACCGTCTTCTTTCAGGGCAAGCACTCGGAAACGTTTAATGCATGATTCGGCCACATATAATTGCATCTTGAGCCTGAAGATCATCACGACTCATACTTGTCGTGTTTGATCCAAATGAAATATAAAGTGAACATTTGTGTCACGAAAACTCGGTGGCATCAAGGCAACCCACCATCGGGTTAGAAGGACTCCTGGCGTGCGCCGTCTCAGTGCCGTTCTGTTTGTGGCGCCAGATCTTGATGTTAACCTGCAGCCCCTCCAGGGAGTCAAAGTTGTTCGGCCTCTCTCGGAAGAAGTCATGTCCGGCAAACACAATGTTGGATGGTTCAAGGAGGTCATGGGTAAGAAGTGGAGACGTTGTGAGGGCAATGAGGAGTTGGATGAGGCAGAAGATACGGCGACGCAGGACAGTGACATTGACAAGCTGATTTGAGCCTGATAATATCGTGCGAGCCTTTTTGAGCACTGCATCCTGTCGAAGTTGCGCCTGTGGCTTTAGTTGTATATGGGTCTTAACTGTACTCTGGATAGGTACTGTTGTTGTATCTGGAATAGACAGGCTACATCTGTACTCGCCTGTATCGCTTCACTAGTACTGACCGGTGGCGCCATTTGAGGAATGGCGACGGCCACTCCATGCATTGGCATCATTTGTGGCTATTTGGAGGCCTACCCACTTGTTTCTCGGGACTTGAATATGCTGCCATTCGTGTGACAAAGTATGGTCCACAACTCAAAATAAAGACCTAAGGTGCTTTGTCACGGTATTGCCTTTGTCAGAGTGTAGGAGACTACCGAGTTGGTGGGGGTGTGACAGATCATCATTCTGTTTTTTTTTTTTGGCAAGGTAATCAGAGGGATGTATCGCGGCCCGGGTGACTTGACCTCGGGAATAAACAGAGCCATCACTTAGTTCCCGGGCCAGGAATAGAAATTAATAGACCTGTTACATCACAGTCTACTAAGACACGGCACAAAATGGATTCTGTGTCACCTAAGACAACACAAAGGGCCTTACTTGGTTCGGCTCGGGTCACTCAATTACATGTGATGTGACTTGTGCAACCAAATGTGAAGAAATGGTATAGACGCTTGGATCAAGGGCTAGTAATAGAAATTAAAAGAGCTATCATTTACTGTGACCTAATGACATCAGGCACAGTGCAGGATCGAGTGTCATCACAAACATTGCGAAGATCCTAGTTAGTTCGGTCCGACTGATGTGATAAATAGTGTTTCAGACTGTGCTATAAGATATTCTCGCGAAAATTTGAGCTACAAAAGATTTCGTCCCCGGAGGACTATAAACGCCTTTTCTTGCTTATCCACCAACTCGCTTTTCTCAACCACCCCTTCAATTTCGTTACAATCTATACCAACCGATCAGCATGAAGATTGCGACTGCTATTGCCACCATCGCTAGCCTTTGTGGCTTGGCTTTGTCCGCACCTGACTCTGGCGATGCGCCGCAAAAGCTCGACCAGCAAGGACAAGTCACGGGCCACACCCACGTTACTAGAACTGTTTGCCTTCCTGGCAGTATCTGGAACGGGGCCCGTCAGAGATGTGTGCTGACCAGCAAGCCGGAGGAGCGCAATGCCCCTGCAGATGTGGAGCCGAATCGCGAATACAAAAGATATCCCATCAACGTCCCTCGCCGTTCTTGCCCTGACGGCCAGGACCGTGACCGTCGCGGCAGATGTCGAAAGAAGCACAACGGGCGTGATGTTTCTGCAAATGCAGATGAGAAGCGCGAGGATAAAAGAAGCTTCCTTGAAAACCTCAAAACCCCTTGCGACATGGGTCAAGTCCGAGACAATACCGGAAAGTGTCAAAACATACTGAACCTACGTGATATCTCTGCACATGCAGATGAGAAGCGCGAGGATAAAGCAGGCTTCTTTGGCGGCATTCAGCTTTTGTGCTCCATGGGTCAAGTCCGTGACCGCACCGGCAAGTGTCAAAACATTATCTAACGGGCGTGATGTCCCTGCAGATGCGGGCGAGAAGCGCGAAGACAAAAGATACGTGGTCTGACTACCTCCATATTGTCCCGAGGGTACTGTCCAGATGAACGACTTTGAGGGATGCAAAACGGTCTTCGATTAATTGGTCTGAGCTTGGAGGCTAGGGGTGGCCCTTTGGAATATCCACGTGTGGATTCAGATTAAACGCCCGATCATGAAAAGGTGGATGACGGTTATGCTCGCGTGATCAGCCATGAGCAATCAATCCATTTCACCTTGTTATTGAGCCACAGGTAGCACCTTTAAATTCAACATTTATCCTAATTTGCCTTGAAAATCTTCAGATCACCCTCAACACTGGTCCCTGGAGCTCTTTCCAGCTCTATTTGTGTATGACTAGATCGTAAATTTCTCTATTCATTTCGCAAGGGAACAAGAGGAATGTATCACGGGCAGCTTCAAAACATTGTGGCATATATCACTTTCACATGGTGGATGCTGTGGGAGCAATTGCGGTGCTTGATGGCGCTTTGAATCACCCCTTTTGGCGTTGATAGATGGATGTCGCAAATGTTTAGGTTCCAGGACTCGTGTCTGTACTTGTCCCTTTCACTGATTAACCTGGCAGGAGGAGGAATGGGGTACCCCAAATCACGGTGGTCGCTTGCTGCCAGCGCCTTGACTTTTGCAATGGTGGATTTCTGGAGACCAACTGGTGATAATATTGCCCATGCCGCGGGGTTGTCATCATCCTTTCGCACCTCACCTCTTTTGGCGACGCGATCTAATTTGCTAGAAGTTCTTTGTGTTGCAGGGGTATTTGATTCCGTCCGAACTTGCAAGGTGCTATCTCGGGGGAGATAACCAAGCGTGATTTGGGTTGGGCTGACGGGTTAGTGGGTCATTTGTTCGTACAGGGGGTCGAGCAACAATTGGTGAACGTGCAGCAAACCCATTCGGACCTCCCACACTTGACTTGCAGGTTGACTGCGCGGATGTGTTTAGTCGAGTCATCCCGTCTATCCATAGCCCCAACCTCTGGTTATTGGTACCCAACAATCCGTTTTGACGAATCATGTGTACAATGATAAGAATTTCGCGTGTTGATGTGTAGCGCTTCGACTCGGGCGTTGGTGAGTTTTGTATCATCCTTGATATTTTGGCTCGTTGTGCTACTCAAGGTTCAGCCAACAGCATCTTGGGGGCATGACGAGGGAGGGACTCTATCTTACGCCGTCTCAAGATTCAAGCCAATGTTCAACGCCACTTTGTATGCTACCAGGATTTAGCACATCTTCATTTCGTCTTGGGGGAATAGAAAGCATTTGGCTTTGGTCAATGCATTCTCGCGCCGATATTTCTGGAAACATTCTTCAACCTGTGGACGGCAGCGCCGCACCCGGCCAATAACCTTGAACTTGTTAAGCTTGAAAATATGAGTTCAGGAGCCTTCAGAGGAACACTTATGATGGGTACCATTTTGCTATTCTTTGGGGGTGAATAGCAAGGCCGGGCACCCAAGACCGCAGGCCATGGTCATGGAACCCATGACGAGGCAAAAGTTCAATTCAGTGGCACCTTTATGATAAGAAAGGCGATACAATTAGTCGCGTCTTTCATGAATCTAGCGATAAATGAACACAGGACCATTGCCAGTCATCTCAGCCAGTCAGTTCTTAGCTTGGCTTGATGTTCATGCATTTAGTTCAAGACTCCATGAGAATTAGTACAAAGTTCATCTCAAAATCTGCTTCAATTCTATTAATGCTGTAGTCCGTGCTTTGTAATCCTTCTCCATTCACTACATTACTACAACCGTTGTGGCCCCGAAAAATTGCTTCACGATTTCCTGCTTCATTGGCTTCAAAGAGACAGTGCACGGTACGTCTTCCCCATCGTTCATGACCCTGATAAGTTGGGGGTGCATATACTCTGGGAATGTCTTTGGGAGATCCCTCTTGATGCGATCTAGGTTGATTTCCTCGGGCGCAGTGCCTTTGCTAGGTCGTATGAGAGCACCGCAAGACTGTCCTGCATCATTGCTGGGGACGGCAACGACATGAGCCTCTGAGATGTATGGGAGGTCTGCCAATGCCTCTTCCACTTCTATAGTGGAGATGCGATGGCCGCGAAATTGAATGACTGGACGATTTGTTAGGATACCTGCTCTGAGGGCACTGGGGTATAGAAATGAGGCTTACAATCATCATTCACTCGCCCGTCACAAATATACTCGCCATCCACAACGTGCGCAAGATCTCCAGTCTTGACATAGCCTTCAGCATCGAAGGCATTTCTTGTGGCATCCTCATTACCGAGGTAACTATAGACAACCAATGTTAGAGCTCAGATGTCTTGAGAATAGCCACGGAAGACCGTGCGACCTACTGTGTGAATACCATGGGATGTTTGACTAAAATCTCGCCATGATCTCCCTCTGACAACTTAATCTTCACTCCAGGCCACGGTACACCAATCGAGTGCTATTTTCAGATGTCATTAGTTTTTACAACAGTCTTTCAGGGTCTGATTTGCTTACTTTAATTTTCTTTGGTCTCTGAGCATCAGTCTTGAGTGCAACAAGCCCAGTCTCGGTGGACCCATAGAGAATCTCAAAAGAGGTCCCACTGAGGCTTGTCCAAAATTCCTCCAATTGCGGAGAGAGAATTGTGCCACTGCTTGACATTTTTCGAACATTCTTGATACCGTTTACATACTTCTGTAGTTCTTCTTCCGGAAGGTTGGCGAGCTCGTTCGTGTAGACGCTTCTGAGCTGGTGGAGCAGTCTAGGGTTGAACCCCATGTGCGTGATTCTCTTGTCCTTGAGAAGCTCCCATATGGCCCTTGCATTGTCGGCATCCTTCATCGCATAGATTTCAATGCCGCTGAAGAGCGGCGCCAGAAGACTGGCTGCTCCACCTATCCAATACGGCGGTCGGTGGCTGATGCTTGCGCTGTCCGGCTCGAGCCTGCTCGGAATACTCATCCAACAGTTGGGGAGCACCACGCCTTTGGGAGTGCCTGTGGTGCCTGAAGTAAAGACAACCAGCCCAGGACTAAGCGGATGAGCTTGAAGGGAGTAATCGATGTCAACCTTTTGAGTGGAAAGTGGCGGCGCGCCACTGGAGATGCGAAGGACGGGAATGTCTCCACCATCATTATAGACCTTTTGAGCAATCTCGTTGCTTTTTTCCATGTGAGATTTGCCAGAGAGGATGCACACAGAGTGGGCATGCGAAAGAAACTCGGTTGCCTCGTCAATGGGGGTACCGGGAGCTGTTTAGTTCTGAATTAGCTGCTGGGACTTACCGAGGTGTGAGCCTTGACCCACCAAATGGCATGCAAGCACCACCGATTGCTCGGATGGCAGAGAAAGAGACGAGAAATTCATAGGCACTACTGGTTACAACCCCAATGTACAGACTGGCTTCATCCAGCAAGCCCTGCGTGTTAAACGACGCTGGAGGCAGAGATGCGACAAGGATATCTCGTGTTTTGGCAATATCCGCCAGCAGTTCTGTGTAGGTTTTCTCGAATCCATTTTCGTCGTGGATGATGCATTTGTCTGTTGATTTGGCGGCAGCGAGGATCTTGACCAGCATGTGGTCGTTTGGGAACTTGACTTGCGAACTCGACGCCATGACTGGTGTGTTTTAACAGGAGCGCAGAGATTGGATGGTTTGGTTTGTAATGGTGACGGTAATGATGACTTCAACGCTCAACCCCTCACCACGCGCTGTCTCGGAAGAACATAGGGGCGGGCTGACAGATGACAAATCTGGCACATGTCAATACGAGTGGTCCAATCAGCCTTAGGCTTGGGTGGCGCCTTTGAGCAGGTCGCTTGCGGATGCTATTGGTCATGGTTTTACGAGGAAGAAATAGTCTACTACCAACTGGCGGTAGTGGAAGCTTGTATGGCGATGCTTTCTTTGGGAGCTAAGCAATGTTTTGGTTGGTTCTGAAAACGAAAATATTCCGATCGCCGCTATTATTCTTTTATCGGCTCATCCTTTCCTGTTTTGTGCTGATATCGTACAAGCTAAAATCGTCCCCTGTATTATTATGCAGATAAGTTCGACAAGATCGTTGATATTGTGATCATGATTATTAAGCAGGGATGTAAGTATACTTTATAATTTGCATTATTTGGATGGATATCCTCTCTTATGGAGTTGTGCAGATGTGTATATTTGTTGCATAATTGTGGACACACTGAATAAGTTTCGGTGATAACCCAAACAAGACAGTTCGTTTAGTGTTGTAGATCAGACAAAGTGTTGTAGATCAAACAACGTTTCGTGTACGACATGACACGTCGAATGAACCACCATCAAATCATGGTGTTTCTTGTGATAGTGTGCGAATAATGCATGCCCATTGCAAACAACATCTTCCGATGATATGACATCCTTAGCCTAGATTGCTCAAAGCAAAATTTCCACCCCACTTGCGATAATGCGTGTTGTAGCATCTTTCATATGATAAAAGTAGGTACATCACAAAAAGGGCAAGGTAGCGTTGTCAATTACAGTAAACACCAAGGAACCCCAAATGGGCTCTTTAGTTCTGATCAATATATCATTTAGTCCGTCTAAAACGCAAGTGACGGTCATGCTGTAGAATGTAAGCGAAGGCAAGTCAACCCTGTAGTATTCTTGCCTTCCTAGAAAGACCCATAAATAGACATCTAATATATATGTACATCTAGGTCCAAAATACGTCTCCTAGCGTAACGGATAACGGAGGGACGCAAATATTAACATTAAAGAATTACCAATTACAAAACATAAAATAATGGGTTTTGAACAAGTTATACGCAGCGATAAGCAGAAGTGGCAGAGGGTCATACCATGTGAGCCCGCCACCAGGCAGTAACCTCCAAGTCACCAGACCAATCATGGAACCGGTGACGGACAAGGTCCAAATCCAGCAGAAGACGCGCATTTGGAGGTACTTGTTGGACTTGTGCGCTTTGGCATCGCCAGACACAGCCCATGGCGCCTCGATGCTGAAGATGCGGTCCTTGATGGCCGTCAGGTAGGCGTATGACTGTATCGTCATAACATGCTGCACGTTGTAGTTGTAGGAACTTCTAGCCCAAAGCGGAAGCACAATCAAACTGTAAATGAAAGACGGCACTGCAAAGGCAAGATTCCAGACTTTGACCCATTGTGGTCGGAGGGCTAGAAGGAGGATTCCGGGAATCGGGCCGATGAAGATGTTCAGAGACAACGATAGGTAGAAAAGAAAGCCTGCGAGACACGGGCTGTTAGTGGGCTATTCCGTAGTCTCAGCTCAGAAAGCTTACCTGTAAAGTAGCAGATTTTCTGCATGACGGTCAACTTGGATCGCCAGAAATGAGGGTTGCTCAACAGGGAGGTGCTGCCTCCGGCCCATCTCATCTGCTGCGAGAAGAAGGCTCTCGGGCTGTTTGGACAGATGCCAGTGGCCAAGCACAGCGGGACAAATTTCACCTTCCAGCCGCGATCAATGGCGCCAAAACTATAATGTCCCGTCAGCATTGCAATTTTTCAAAGCGAAGGCGGAATATCTTACCCCGTGTGAACATCCTCAGAGTGCTCGACATTTGCCGTGCCTCCCACCTCGGCGAGAGCGGCCCGGCGATAAACAGCATTGCTGCCCACGCAGATGGCCCCGCCCCATCTGTCGCGGTTGACCTGGATGACGCGGTAAAACATCTCTTGCGTGGCACCCGCCCCCTGCTCGACCCACGTCTGGTCGGGAGTGGAGCGGAACCACTGCGGAGACTGCACAATGGCCACCTTCTCATCAGCGAGGTGATAGAGAATGAGCTCCTTGAGGAAGTCGGGGCGGGGGCAGAAGTCGGCGTCAAAAATGACAAAGAACTCGCTGTCGGATCGAGAAAAGTTCCACCTGAGATTCCCTGCCTTGCGCATGTGCGGCCTGTCATCGCGCACGCGGTATATGAACCCGTATCTTTCGGCCAGCTCGCGAACAGAGTCGAGCGAGCCGTCATCCATGACGTAGACCTTGAGCTTGGATGCAGGCCATTCCAGCTTGGAAATGTGCTTGTAGGTGTTTTCCAGAATCTCAAGCGGCTCAAAGCAGCACGGCAGGTAAATGTCAATGGTGGGAGCGGTTTCCTCTGTGATTGGATGAGCTGCCGCCAGAGACAAGTGCCCCTTGTAGTCAAAGTCCTTGCCAAGCATTCCCACTCCGTACGACATGAAGAGGTAGATGCAAATGATGGCGGCAAAGAGGCCATACCAGTAGAAGTGCGGAGCAGTAATTGTGAAAAGCCACATACCAGCCCCGAGGGCCAAGGATGAGATGACGCCGAACGTAAAGAACGGGATGCGACCCATGTGAACGTACGAGACCTTTTCCTCGTCATCGGGGCAAATGGGCAAAACGAGTGGTGGCTCTTCAATGGGACTGTATATACTGCAGAAGTGGTTGTGGAGACGCCGTAGGAATCCTGGCTTGGTCTCGGTGTGAATCTCTGTCACCACTTCTGCCTTTTCGTTGATGACCACCTCCCGTGGTCCAGCTTCAAGATCGACCGATGACTATCATCCATCCATCATTAGTCATTTGATGCAACCAAAGGGGAAGTTTGATGAAGGATAATCTCGACTTACAATATTATCATGCTGTGCTGGTCCCTTTTCTGCGATTTCAGGTGGAGTTTGTGGAGGGTTGTCGCGATGAACTCCCACTCGGATAACTTGATCGGTATCGTTCGACTGTCTGGATGTCTGAAATCCCACGCGGTGACGTTAGCAACGGGAAACACCTTACTCCACAACCCATCTTACCTCAAAGGACCGAGAGCGCGTCGAGCTTAGATTCTCGCCGTATTCGGTCCCAAATGGATTGCCAGATATGGATGAATGCCTGGAGCTGTGGCTCGGAGCGGAGCCAGCCGCTCCATCACTTTCTGTTGATACTGAAAGCGTCATGTTTGACAGGCGGAGGAAACTGGATGAGGTGAAAAGAGTGATGGGCCCAGGCAAGAACAGCCGGGTATCCCTCAGGTTAAATCAGGATCTCGGTGGGAGGAAACGAACAAGAGTGCCCCATGCATCCCATCTGTCACCACATCTAGCTAGTCGAAGCCCTCTTATTTAGGGCAGCAGGGGTGATCGCCATCTGGTATATCCTTCCGACCATGTGAGACCAATCGCGAGAATAACAATGACATTCTCGTTAGATAAGGTGTGACGCAGAACATGAGACCCCCGTACGAAAGCTTACGCAGCTATATCACATATCAGACAGCGAAATATGTAAATTTAGCCTTTCCCGATGCGCGGAAAACATGATATTTTGTTGCCGACCGCACATGGTCCAAAATACCCACGCGTATCTCGGCCCATGCCTTCCAACGACCTTTTTACCTAGGACTTTCCCTTGGCTTGAACTGCGTGTTCAACAACTGCCGACAAGGTCCCACATACAACATCCGACGTGGTCCTTGCCCCCCGGAATTGGGGGCGCAAGGGGCGAGGTCTCGGAACCGCCAGGGCTGAGCACGGCAAATTTAACTGGGGTCATCGGGCCCGCGTCCCTGGTCTCCCTGCGTCGCTTGCCAATTAGTGTGAGACGCGGCAGAGCGCAAGGTGCGCTGGCGTGGGTGGGTGATCTGACCCGAATGGCTCTCCTGCATAAGGCGCACAATCGTATGGAGCCCGGAGATCTAGACAGAGCCTTCGCACTGGCCCAGATGATCACCGTCAAGCCACACACAACCCCGAAGCAGCCCAACTTACAGAGGACCTGGCGCGTTGTTTAAGCGGTCCGTACAGCATCTAAGCCCAATTAGGGAAGCGCTAAAATGCCCCTGAACCCCGTTGAGAGTGCAGTAAAGTCTGGGAAAAGTAGCCCACGAAAGCCCATTGACCCTTCTATCATATATTGGAACAAGTATGGGGATAATCCTGAGCCTACCGCTAACCTCCCAAAATAGTTCCTTATATTTTATAAATATGTGTTAATTAACTTAGCCTGATCAGTTCAAACAAGCTATAGTTAGCTTCTACAAGCTCCAATAGCCTTCAATAGCCTATATGGGCTCTGTGTACTGCAGTTGTTTTTAGGACACCCAAGTAAGCTTCTTTATTGAGTTTTAGAGGACTTCAGGGGGCTTCTTTTAATGGGCTAGGGTAGTGCATTAGAGGCTGTTGCTAGCGTTTGTCACCGGGCTTTAGCGCTTGTCTAATTAGGCCTGGGCGCGCTCAGCTTTAAAAAGAAATCGTACGGTCCCTTTAAGCTAGGCTAGGCTCTGCACAAGCCCTTCGATGGCTTTCCGTCGCCCGCGGCAGCGACTTTGCCACTGTCTCGGGTCGGTATAACCGACGGGCTGCTGATATGGACATTTGCGTCCTGCTTTGCATTATTTTATGCATATCCATTTGTGTCTTGCACTTTTGCGCCATTGCCGCGTCCCGCGTTCCATACGCGTTTTGTTTTGGTCTGAAGCCCATGGGGGGCCGCCATTTCCTTGTGGTCCAGAGGGCCAAAATTCATTAAATAGATAAGTAAGAGGTTCATGAGAAAAACTTGCAAATTATCAATAAGACTATCATGAGGGTCTATAAGAGGAGGCCCAAAACATACCTTTACAGTAGAGCCCCTCTTCCTCCAGTTCAATCGACCCCTATCATCATCCCTTCATGTCATGCACATCAGTCAGCGATCAAGGGCGATGCACGGAACACGATGCGATTGGTTCATTTTACTGATTAGTCGAAAAAAGTGTGCTAGACAATGCCGTCAAAAGTTGCACACGCGTGGTAATTTCTCGTCCCAGATAGAGCATCACAAGGTGCAATCGCATATCGGGGGGAGAGCGTCAAAATGAGGTCATGTCCTTCATCGAGAACTGGAAAACATGTCGTATGACGGAATATTTAACACAGAGTTGGGTTTCGTCTTGCGGAGGGAAGCTTCAGACTGAGGTTGTGAGACAATGCACAAGAATGGACCTCTTGAGAGACGGAAAATCGAGCATGTGATAAATCCACACAACCAGACCATTTTACAAGTGAGAATTATTGTCCATTCATTGTCATGGGCCATGGCTCTATACTTTCATTTTACGCTAGCTCAGACTGATTTTGTCCCAATACAACAGTGTTATCGATCGTGTGATCATCCGGGACGTTACCAGAGCTGTAGGGTAGATCAATATTTGACAACGGGACAACCGAATGCATTATATAGGAATATCAATTGATGGGATATATTTTTTCATAGATAATTCATTCTTGATCGCCGTACAATGGTATCGTCCTCGGTGAAAAACTTGCATGGGCTCAGGATTGATCTAGATAATGGATTCTTGACTTAACACGTAGCATGTCCGTCGCACATATTTTGTCCGCCTGCATGCTACCGAACAATCCGCTACAGTCATCCTGCATGGAAAATGAGCAGTGATACGAGTTTTGGCTCTCTGTGCACTGATTTAGGCATAGCGCGCAGCCTCGTTTCTTTTGTGGCTGGGGAGAGACACCGCAGCCTCAAAGATGATCATCCGCCCCGCACAATCCACGATCAGCTGCAATCTCCACCATTCACCCAATTGATGCCATCGACCTGTCGAAACATCTATCGCGCTTCAATCCATGATAGATCGCCGAGAAGGCCAGTTTAGCGCGCTGTCAGACCCGCAAGATGGCGGACAATGCCCTCGGAGACCTTCCCGAGCTCGTACGAGACTCCCGGTTACCAGCAATCTTCCAATCCGACGACCGATACCACTACACGCTTGATGGGGAAGGTCGTGATGCGCACCAAGAAGCTGCGGATTGTTAAAATCCACAGCCTGAAGCGATGCGAAGGATTGACATTTGATAGTTCGGGCTGCTGCAAAAAGGGTGACAGAGTTGATCGAAGAGCGTAACAGAGCGGCTATAAACCCCGAGCCGATTTCACTTTTAATTGAGAATTGACCTAGCAGCACAAGACATGAGACACAATAGGGAATGTTCCGGCATTTTATTTTTTCTCTTTCGTACAACTGTAGCGCAAACATTATTTTTTAAAAAGGGATGTATGAACTGGATGATGAGGTCACTTTTCCCCCTTAATTTGCACGGCGGGATGGGGATCACAAACTTGAGGCGAGGATCCTTTACCACAGCTTCATTACTAAATATTATAATATGATGATAGGTACTGATCTAAGAAACCAAAAAAACAAAAACAAAAAAAAACATGGTTGCTATGGATTATGTACAGAATGTTGACAAACTACTTCCACACATATTGTTTCTAAATTCCATGCATGTGCACGACCGATGGGCAATCCTTCCTTAGCTCGCGTCCTGTTTTCTCTTTACAATATACCCTTCATCCCCTCCGTCACCAAAGTCTGGTCCATCTGGAGTGGCTAATAAGATAGAAACTGCATCATGAACTGTGTGGGGACGCGCGTTAGTGGAGGTGACCTCCTTTGGACAGTGACTGTGTTTGGGAGAAGGGAGGAATGTTGGTGAAGTAGTATTCGTCAGGCTGAACAGTGTGAGAGCTGATGATGGTCATACCTTCCCTCCAGACCTTGGTAGTGGTGACATCCAGAGGCCGTAGGCTTTCGCCTTGGCCAGTGGGGTACTTGTTCCACTCAATTCCCCATTCAATTGTGATATCTTGAGCGTTGGCAGAGAAGAGCTTAACGAACTCCTCGTTGAAGCTTATATCAATTGAGGATTTGACGTCTTTCTCCTTCGGAGGCACCTCGGCAGTAGCGTATGTGCCAAATGGGCCCTCGATGGTCTCGTGGAAGGGTCTTAGCACGTCGCTGAAGTTTAAGCTGTTACGGACCGGGCTGGCAGGGAGAACCTTCAAATCGGGGCTGGCGAATGGAATGTATTCAATGCTAACAGTCTTGAGGCCATCAGAGGTTTCCATAAACACATTCTTGTTATCAAAATGGGGCATCGGGAGGCTGATATTCAACTTGTACTCGGCCGTGTAAGGTAACGACGCCCACGTGCCTTTAGGAGGAATGCCGATATTGGCGGCCTGCAGAGAAAACTTCAAGGCGCCATACCACGTGAGCTGGCGAAACCGAGGGGGGCCAACGAAGCCTTTCTTGCCCTGGGCTTCCAGCTCGAGGCAGCCACTGAGCATATGATAACGGGCGACAAGCTTGATGGCTGAGACGAGGACAAAGGCAGGCATTGTGAGAGGATGGCGAAATAGTTGATCTTGAGTATATTTGAACTGAAAGTTGATGCATGAGTTGAGAGACAGGTTGATGAAGTAAGACAAGTGAAGGGGGTAGTCATAATTTATTTGCTACCTGCACGAGCAATAAACATTACGAGGAGGGTCGTAGATTTTAGAAGCCTCATGCAGCCATTTGACGCGTCTCTCGCTCGAACGGACATCTGGAATCGCATTGTCTAATCTTGGCATATTCCGAACACACTTAGAAGAAACGAGACTATGCTGCTCCCATTGTCCAGGTAGCCACAAAAGGATTTCGTACAGTGCCAAGCCCAAGACGATTGTTTTCCTGTGCCTGCGCAAGCCACTTGCACTGGATGGCGGTGTTGACTATTGACGCTGTCTCAGGTGCATTTATGCGGCAAATGTGATGAGGCGCAAGCAGCACGACTATTTCAGACATCCATGTGCCTAGGACTGAATCATGGTTGGCAGCTGGACAGGTTCATGATGATAACAGCTCCACATGCCGGCGGCGCTATGGGACGCTATCCGCAGCCGACTCAGGCAGCCACAATTGCCTTTGTCGCTGAGTGGATGCGGTTTGGCGTTCATGCAAAGCACTCATACTCGCCATATCTAGTGTATGTTGCAGACACGACGTTGTCTCAATTCTGCTGTTTAGTCAACATCCACGTTGATGGCAGCCATAAACAACAATGACGTAGATGGGCTGGTAAGAGCGACGAACCATTCAACACCCCTCCCATTTATGTGAATCATGCCGGTACGTAGTAATAGGAAGTTCAAGTATGTTCCATCTCAAGACCAAAATTTTGACAAGCTCTTTAATCACGATCCAAGTATGGGAGATCAGTATTGCCCCCATTGTGGGGGGAATTGCTCCACTCGCAAGTGTTGTGATACGGGTGATGAGGCTGCTTCAGCCAGCCACACACGAGCCTGTGGGGGATTGGTAAGCATGTCTCACTGCCTGCCTGTCCTCAAGAGTCGGGCAGTTTATTCCTCCATAGTGATCGCTTTTGCGAAATTTTGAGAGCTTCATGTAAAATTAGACTAGCATCATTTGAACTTCAACATGGATCAAGTCGTCATTTCATCGAGAGACGATGACCATAGGGCAAGGTTTTGGCCGATCTTGTTCAGCCCAAAAGATGTATGACGAAATCAAATGCCTTTGCGATGATAATCTCTCATTTTGGTGGGAATTGATTTAAAGCTATATCCGTGAGTTTACTAGCGCTCGTGGATTCGATGCTCTTTACTTCTTATTGGAGCGATCTTGACAATTTGGCTCACTGAGGTAGAAACTGACTCGTGCGAGATGAATATCAAATATCTCCACTGAACTTAATTAATATTTGTATAATAAGATCAAAGAAAGTCACAAGCATTGGTCATGCTTTTCATTCCTACTACACCAAAAAAATTATTTCCGCCTAAATCAGTCGCACGACTCACCTATTTCACAATGCATGTGCTCTTCATACTTGAGGCCCTCTTTGCTGCTTGGGCTATTGCTCGGCCACAGGAGGCCGGTCTTCCATGCTGCTGCTGCGATGGTGTGATGAACAAGTTCGTCTGCAGCTATTATGTACCGAGAGCGAAATGTTTCTGCCCCCAGGTGGTCTGTCCTCCCGAAGCGCCCACCATTTATCACGGCCATCCAGAACCGTTACAGCCAACCGAAGCGGCTATTCCATAACTCCATCCTCAGCTAAGAAAGGTGAGTAGAGTTTCAACGGGGTGAATACTATAGGCTCTCGCTATTAGTAGCTGCGTCTGGAGTTTCATGCGATCCTATATAGATATTGAAGAGAGTTTACTTCAACGAATTGTACTGATGTGCTAACTGCGATTCTGAAGGCAGGTCTGGAATCCTATACTCACTGGAGAAGTGATGTGGTTTATTTGCTGAATTTCCTACTTACCTAATTCAAATATCCTGTTTTTCAAGCTGTATTTCGTTCAATATATCAATGCCTAGGTGAAGCTCTACCCAAGTAGAGTCTGGGATCTTGCAAATTCGTCAAAATTAGGAAAGTGCAGTGTGCGATACCGTTGATCCGAGTTTTTTTCTCGATCTACAGTACGATATTGAGAATGCTGTCACAGCTTAGAGGACCCTTCAGTGCATTGGAGCTCTTTATTGAAGAGAAGCTCTATATAGGTCTCTTATACCTACTGTTCCTGCTAGCTTGTTGGAGATGGCTGATGCAGGCCGCCGCCGGCGTCGGGGTCATAAGGTTCGATCGTCATGATGATCCTCACCTAGCAAGGATCTTCAATTGGCCGGGCCCGGCGGGACCCATAGTCAACAGATTGATAACCTAGCATTTTGTGCTGTTGAGTTTGGTGTTTTGGGGCCGGTTGCGGTCCTGCTCATCTGGCTGTTACGTCACTTGTGATGTCTGCTAGGCCGGTCATTGGGCAGGCGCCACGAAGGTCGGAAGAGGCAGTCACAAAGACCCTGCCGTTGCCTTAGGTCTTGTGATTTGACGAGGCCGGTGCCGGCTGGGTCTGCAAGATGATTGTGGCCGTAGTCGGTGTTGGGGTCACATTGAAGTTGACGATATTTGTATGCTAAATCGGGCTCGGGCCCAATTGACCTGTCACACTCTCTGATAGTCACAACTGCCTGGCTTGAACACAACAACAGTCTCGGCAGTAGAGGAAATCTAAGGCCTGCCGGCGGCGGCGGCGCCTCGAAGACCTCATCCTGCCCCAGGGCAACAGCTACCCACAACAGATGCCCGGCACGGCCGGCATCACAATTACGGCATCAATAAGATCAACTGTGTCGCCGTCGGCCCCCCCAAAAACCATAGAAATCAGGGCAGGTTATGATGTGTTCAACCGGGCCGCGACGGGGCCGTCAGGGGCGGGCCCATTTTACATCAGCTGACTGTGGGCTCAGCCGACGGTGATGATGAACACTGCCGCGCGGCAGCTAGCAACATCAGCTATAAGAGACCTAGATAGACCTTCCTTTGAATAAACAAGATCTTCTTCATGCACTTGGATTCATAGCTTGTGATATGACCTTATTCTTTGACGACTGTTGTGTTCAAGCTAGGCAGCTGTGACTATCAGGTAGTGTGACAAATGCATTTTCACGGTGGTGGCAGCCGGCTCGGGCCAGGGCCGTGACGGCTAGATAGTCTAACCAGGGTCTTATCCTCATTTTGTATGGTGTTTGGAGGTCGATTGCGGTCGGCATCATCTAGCCGTCGATTATAAAAACGGACACAGCTGCTGGAGTCATCAGAGCTCTGTAGTCAAGGTAGGCGCGGCGCGGCGCGGCCTCCCGAGGCTACTGGTCAGATAGGCTGTTGAGCACTGCTGTGTGTGACATCAAAAAAAAGATCTTTTATAGCTACGGTTCCCGCTAGCCGTTTGAGGCTGTTGCTGAAGGTCGCCAGCGGTGCCGGAGTCACAAGGTCCACTGTAATGACGATCGCCACTTGGCACCGATCCTCACTTGCCCGGCCTCTTCGGACCTTGTGGTCAACAGATTGATGAGCTAGGCAGCTTTGACTATGTGAGGATGTGACAAGCTACAGCGATCACAGGTGCATCGAACTTCTTGAATCGCGACAAATCTCTCTATGGCTCTTATAGCTGCCGTTATAGACTGGCAATTTAGGCCAGCACCGTATCTAAAGTTTGAGAGTATGCGGGGCTAAGCTGCTTGAGGCACCTAGCCTTCACAGTCAAGGCTCCGACCACCTAAAGAGGCTACGGCTGCAAGACTAAGCGAGGCTAAGCGACTGAGACGAGTGACTGTGGCAGGTTATTTAACTCCCAGACCCCTCCACAAAAATGGTGTGTTGATTGTGACTTGAAATGCCCCGCCAACGTAACAGCGGATCATCGATTTTAACTGCAGCAAAACCTCTTCCATTGCAACCAAATCACTTTGCGACCCGATGATGGAAACTCTCCGGGGAAATGAGCAAACACTTCCATGCCCGTCCTGGGTGTGGTCTAATACTTCAAACGTTCAGTGCGCATTCTCCCTTTCATACGCTGGCTAGCTTGCTCTCTTGCTGACTTTGTCAGTGTCGCCAAGGACCGCTGTTGGTTTGAGGACTATGTCCCTTTCGACTCCTTTGTTGTAGATTGGTGTGGCAATAGATCCGAGGTCCTCGGCATCGGGTCAGTCCGGCTCCCAACCAAAACTTCACCAAGTCGAACAGGGCCACGAGCGCATAGTAATCTCTCTCTGGAGAACGTCTTGCACATTCCCACAAGCACATGCAACATTATTGGATCGGATACCTCGGAAGAATATCGCATCACCCCCCTGCCGGATCTGCGCAAGCCCGGGTATATATCCACAGGCCCAGGCAACCGGAAGGTAGCCTGTTTCAAGCCTCGCTCAGATACCGTTCGTTTTCACGAAGTGCGGCTCAGTGGGCCTCCAATTGGACCCAGGGTTGGTTCATCGCCCTTTATATCAGACGGTAAGTATTTGATCAATGCGCAGTGGCCAGACGAAGAAAGAGAGCGATATGCCGCACTGATGTTGGCCTGGAATCTCCAACTACTTGAACAAAGATGGGGGTTGATAGTTTCAAGGTGGCAGCTTCATGAAGCTGATGGAGCGGGGAATCCACCTCTTACATCTTCCGAAAGGGAATGGGTCAAAAACAAGTACGGAAATGAATTCAAGTTTCTTCAATCTCAGGGACTGAACATTTATAAGAATGAGGATCGCGAAGAGGGTCGATTGATATTGAGGACCTTCATGTCTAGTGACGACGATCTCGTCGAAAGCTGAGAGTACAAAGCCTGATGACAGGTCATGATGGTTCAGTACCAAATGGATGGTATATTTGCATTTTACTTCGTGGTTGGCTATCTTGAAGTATTAGGGTAATGGAAATTCTCGTTTATAGAGCGCCGCCATCTCTTCTAATTCAATACTCTCACGATTATTGAGACCATCGCTGCTGCATTCTCATCAAATTACATACAATCTTTATTCAACAACCAAACCCCACCAGTTGTCGAACTCGCTCTCAACCGGACAACTTCCAACGGCCCAACACAGACTTGAATCATTCAGTGCAAAGCCGACTCCCGCCGCCACAACCTTGATCCTGATTCGTGATATAAACTCTCACTCCGACAACTACAAACATTGCGACCGCGCCTAAGCCACTACCCAAACTAAAGGAATCTGGAAAAGCAATGTGATCACCCCGAAGGCGAGCTGATTTGACTAACCGTTCTGCCCGTTGTGACCGCCTTGGGCGTGCATTGTCATAACACGGCCAGTACAAAAGTTGTGTTTCTGTAAGCCTTATCCAAGAGTGTTGCCATACACCTGGAAATTAGTAATCTTCAAAAGCCCCTTGACTGACACAATTGGTAGAAATATAGTAAAGAAATGTTATGGTAGTCAAACCTTTGTGGATTTTGACCATTGTCAAAGTGATACTGCATCATCTGGGTGAAAGGCTGCTTCTCGGGAAGTCGGCGGCGAAAGCATCAGCACCTAGCCTTATAACCGCCCGACAAACATCACCTGGAAATCAGGCTATTTTGCTCCACCAATGTGTACAGCAAAGGCTTATGCTAATGCACTTCGTCGACTGCTGCCTGCGACTTACTGTCTTGATTGGTAGTGATGGTGTTACTAGGCCTCTCTTGGCCCCACATAGTTAGCGTGAGACCTGTCTTACGAACAACAAGCTGATTCTCCGCCATTTCATCTCTCATCTCACCATCTGGAATCCATCAAACAGCAATGGCTTCGGATAATGCCAAGAGCACGCCGTCAATCACTGACCTCATCTCCTCGTACGCTATTCTCCCAACCCTTGCATCTTGGATCTCAGCCATTGATCTCTATCACCTCGCCTTGACCGATCGCACCCATCACGCTCACATTCTTGCCTCGAAAAACATTTTCAACACGCTCTGTCGCCAGAGTCTCTGTGATGGCCGCGGCCTGATAGAGCGTAAAAAGTTCCGAGACATCGATCCAGATAGGCATTACGTGTGGGGCTCCGGAAGGAAAATCCACCAGGATGAAGAGATAGAGGTCCGACTTTTCAACGTCAAGTGCGACGAGGCCGGCGCCCTGCCGTGCGTTCGTTGCGGCATCAATGTCTGCGAGGAGTGCCGTTCCTGTCCCCGAGTCCCTCCAATGACCGCATATCCTGTCCGCCGCCCGCATCTCAACTCGCCCTGGCAGCTTACGCGCATCATGGTGCGATGCCCGGAATGCGACGCAGTGGAAGAGGAGGGCTTGAAGGGAAAATTCCTCAATCCTTTATGCGACTGTGATGTCTTTACAAGATGGATCTGTGGCCGCTGTGAGAGATATGAATGTGAACTGGATTATAAATACAGGGCCAAATGCAGCAAGGGGTATTGGTCGTCAGAAGATAATGAGATGGGGACAAAGATCATGGCTGACCACCAGGCAGAACGATTGGTATGTCCAGAATTCTTGTTACGTGAATCCCGAATGCATGCTGACTTGGAACCCAAGTTCTGGTGCCCTTGTGGCAAGCCAGTTCCTCAGAATACTCGTGTGAGATGCATTCATTGCAATAGAAGGCACCTGGACGAAACGGAGTGGCACAAAGAATGGGAAGAGGTAGGGTCGAAAATGCCATTGTTCGACAATGTAAGTCTAGCTAAATTCAAACTATTGAACGTCCGTTTAACCAATAGTAACCAAATTTGCAGGACCCTTATTATCCTAAATGGGTGGACGACTCTGAAGGAAATTACCCGTATCCACCATACCCAGAGCTAGAGTACGACAGGATCTTGCGAGGGGAACGGACAAGGTGAAAGGCCAACGATTGTCTGACCGCGATCTTGTTCTTGTTGCATCTCCAGAGTAACCCATACAATTCTAACATGGCCCTGTAATCCAACCCAGATGACTTCAATTATAGTTAGCATCAAGTATCAAATTAAAATGCTGGGATTTCCAGATTCCATCTTTACCTAGTGTCAAGCCATCAAACACAGCCAGTGCCACTGCAGAGCCATTCGTCTCCAACCTTTTTGCATATGCAAGTTCTCTCCTGGAGTTCTCCCCTCTCCAGCATGTTGGTTTCGGGAACGAGCGCAGGTGCCGCAGCAGCGAGGGTGGCAAAGACGCCAAGGAAGAGCGAGGAAAATTTCATTGTTAGAAAGCGTTTGAATAAAAAAAGAGAGCTTGATGTGTTGCCGCAGTCTCAGATTGCGACGACGATGAGACTTCTTATATCCATCAGCACGATGACTATCTGGTTGCATATCTATTCCATTGCCGACGGCCCGAACAAAAGAACCTTTAAAGTAACCAATATGCTTCTTGCCTAAAGTCGGGTGTCGGTCGCATGCGAGGAACTTTTGTTCATGTGGCGGGAAAACCCCATGTATATGTACCTTTTGAGCCTCAGACTAAACCATATCACGCAGGTGGTGAGATGTCAGGACTGAACCATACGCGATGCAGTGTAGTGATCCCGATGAGTAAATCGCCGTGTCTGGGGCTGCAAAAAGGCATTCCATTTTCGGTTCGACTTTTTTTCTTCCTTTGAGCTTTTATCTTGTCAGATGAATCATTCGATTCCATGCTGTGCAAGAAATGGCTTCCCCTTTGGGATAGTAAGCACATCGCTGGCTCCACCATGTCTTGTAAAACCCTTGATGAGATTGTCGGGTTTGTCAAGGTTTGCAATACACCGTTTAAAAATTATTATAATGAGTTTCCATGGAAAGTTGAAACGAATGTGAATCGGAGACAATGGGAACTAGACAGCGTATATATTTTTCTCTCGCTTTTGGTCCTTTAACTAATTTTCACCTACCCCTAAGCTGTCTCTTGAACTCGTGTGCTTGCGTTGAGTATGATAAGGAATTCCTGTATCTCGCTTTGATTGACTGAAATAATATCAAAGTGATGACCCCTCTGGACACTTAACCTAAAATAGTGATATTCCAGTCTAGGAAATGGAGATGGATACACGGACGTAATGTACATAGGGTCAAGGTGGCCATGCCATTTCCATAGGTGGCTGAAAGGATTAATTGCAGCGAGGCAAATGTCAGGATGGGAATCAAATTATCTGTCATTATTATGTCTTTGTGCTTAACTAGTCCGGTATTTCTTGTCGCATGAATGAACATCCAGTTTACCTGGCAATGTATCCGCCATCGACCTGGAGGAATCCTCCAGTCATCCAGCTAGCGGCGTCACTGGCAGCGACCAGGACGGCCTTGGCCACATCCTCGGGCGTTCCCAAGTTGGGCCACGGGTGAGCAGCGTGCAGCCTCTCATTGGACGGCTGGTTGTCCAAAAAGGGCCTCACCATGGCCGTGGTAAGGAAGCCGGGGCAGACGGCGTTGACGTGAATCTTGTCCTGCGCATAATCGACAGCGACCTGGCGGGTGAGCTGCATCACGCTGCCCTTGCTGGAGCAGTATGAGGCTAGTGCGTTATTTGTCAGCTTCATCATTTTATAGCTCTTGGGGTAATAATTGGACTTACGCAGTGTGGGGAAGCCGATCTGTCCGGCAATAGAGCTCACGTTGACGATCCAGCCCCGCTCTCCAGACTCCCGCGGCTCTTGCTTCATCATCTGGATGACGGCGTACTTCATGCCCAAAAAGGTGCCTCGGGCATTGATGGCCTTTGGTTCTGGTATCAGTTTACAGCTCGATTGTAGAAGGCTGCGGGCGCACGTACCATGGTCTTATCAAATCTCTCGACGGTTTCATCGGCAATCTTGGCGGGGCCCAGAACGACGCCGGCATTGTTGACCATGCTGGGAGAATAGTCAGCCAAATGAGCTGTGAATGCCAGTGTCGCAAATTTACATGTCTAGGCGACCAAACTCGCTCACGGTGGCTTCGATCAGAGCCTTGATGTCTTCCTCAGAGCTCACATCGGCTTTTTGAAACACGGCCTTGCCGCCTCGCTCTGCGATAACCTCGTGGGTTGGTGTGGTGTTGTCCTCGTAACCGCCGGCCTTGACATCAGGTGTCAAGTCGCTGCAAACGACGTGGGCGCCCTCAGAGGCAAGCATGAGAGCAATAGCACGGCCATTTCCAGAGGAAGAACCGGTGACAATGGCCACGCGGCCAGTAATGCTAAGATTTGTTAGTGCGTCATCAAAAGAGCTGCGAGCTCGAGTACCTACCTCAGAATACCGGACATTTCAAATAGGCAGATAGGACAAAAAAGAATATGGAGAGTGGTAAATATTATTCTTGAGGATAAAAGGCAAGAGAGGAAGAAAATGTAACATAGGTTGATACGGCTCCTAAATGTTGAAAGGAGGCCCGGGATTATATACTACCACCCGCCTAACTGCTACAGGATGGGATCGCCACGCTGTGGGTGTCGATAATCACACCGAGCGGGCTCTGCTGGTCTGTTCAGTGGGTGATGGGCCGGCCTAGGCTAATTTGCATGCCTTGAACTATTGGCAGCCCCTGCATAGCGAGGCCGCTAGCGCTGGACGCTCCATCGTCCCCGCTGGAATTGCGCCGTAACGAATTCCTCGATGAAACGCTATTAGCAGAAGCATGGGTATATTTGCATGCTAATCGCCGCTGATCTGCAACTCTGCAACCTTGGCTTCATCTCAGTTAGAGTGAAATTCCACCGCGTACGACGTCGTGTTTTCTTCACATGCCCTCATCGCCGCGGCCCGACGCATGCGTCCAACGACCCGCAGCAGCAGCGACCCAGGTCCAGCTGTCAGTGGAGCCTCAACAGCGGGTGGGGATTATTGGTTTTCTAGCCCTTTGTAAATATGGACACGGCGTGTCACCAACGGGAGAAGAAAAGAAAAAACGAGATCTCGCTTACAATTGGCGGTAAGCTCCCATTGGGGGCTGAAACAGGACACTGAGTTGGAGCTAATGCAAATATTTGCCATTATTCGTGAACACGCAAGCTGCTCTGGGCCTCAGAGGCGCCCCAAAGGTCAGCTGAAGTCCCAGCGCCCTTGTCCGTATTGTGGATTTATTGTCTCCGACAAAGCGGTCCAGCAGCTAAATTTGCCGAATGCAACCCTTCTTGGGGCAGCGCGTTATCCAACCAGGTGACGCCAGGCCTATGATTATGGTTGTCGCGATGGGGTTTTTGGATAGATGTAGCCGAGATATAGAAGAATAGGCTTTATTTAGACGCAAAGTGAGGACCGGTTGTGTGATTTATCACAGTCATATGCGCGCCACCCTGTTTTACCGCGCTCTGTGGGGATCAGCCGTTTGGCTAATTAATTCCAGGATGGCCTCTTGGGTAACCATCTCAAACCTTATCGTTGGGTCTGGCCAAATCGGATCGCCCGGACACTGAGGCCCTGCATACTCTGTATTTTTACAGCTAAGCTCTTTTACGTATGTGCTCACTGCTAGGGACTTTCGAACAATGTGATCTTTCAGGCGTGCGAGGGGCGCTTGCAAAAATATCCCTGTTTGGATATTCAATTAGAACTAATTAGCCTTTAATAAATTTGCCTTCTGATTTCAGAGCTAAGAGTCCTCTATAGCAGCACCATATCACTAAGCTGGGAATAGCTTTGGCTCAAGTGTCATGGATGGAAAGACCAAGCTCAAAAAATGGTTATGTGTTGGTGCATGTGGCTATCGACAAGTACCCATATTCGTAGTTGCTTGTGCCTAAAACCAAAATGTAGATAAAACTAAATAAGAATGCCTTGCAGCCAATAATTTGCAAATTGTGGAGTGGGGATTGTTGGTAGTTGACCCCGAGCCGAAGGCTGCGGCACTCGCACCAACAAACAAACATGCTGCTAAGCTCCCGTTGAATTGGCGTTGGTGCGGCTCGGATATTTTCACATGCGGCTGCAATGAAATGAAACATGACTTAGCCAGTCATTTATTGAGTCCTTCATCACAATGCTCACAGCGCAGAGCCAGACACCTTTAGCAACCTCGAGCCACCGTAATCCGTCCATCCGGGGTAAACAATCAAGTAGGCAGTTGAATCTTCTCGGAGCATCTTTATCAATCAAAATCAAGGTAGGAGGGCTATTTGCATGCATAAATGGCTACGCAATATTTAACATGGTCTGTAACGGTGTCTAGAAGGTATAAATGTGATCATTTTGTCCATAAACAAGTGCCAAGCTGAATCGTGCATCTTAGACGATCTCGATACATGCTGCCACAGAATCATTGCCGCAATCGTAAAGTAGCTAATGTGATATATCGAACATTTGTCATACATACTGCGCCCTCCAATCGCTCCCTCAATTGTTATCGCACGGGGAAGAATGTTGGGGCTAACGATGCGGGAGGCCTACTATGCGGGAGGCCGACCAGCTCGCAGCCTCAGCAGCTCAGTGGCACAGATGTTCCTTCTGTGACCAGTTATGACGCCATCTGACTCATTCTGAAGTGTATCGATGATTTTGATTTGTCGCGGAATCTTTGTCCTTCGCTTGATACGTCCTTGCGATGGCTAAGCTCCAGGAGGCCCCAAAACGGCCCAACTGCATAAGCTTCACAGGGCCAACAACTAGGCAGGCAATTTTTGACATATGAATGTAGTGCGAAAAGTGTAAAAAGTAAAACATCGTGCTTTAGGAAGCAAGGTCGCGCTTATTTAATCCGGGCAAGCTCCCAAATTCCTTTCATCCTCTCTCCACCTTTCTATGCAAGCTTGTCGAGACAATGGCTCAAGCTGGAGACATCGCGGCAACACCTGAAAATGAGAGATTTGAATATCTCTTCCATCATCTATTTTTGCCCCCGAAGCTCCCATGCTGGAGCGATGACTCCGTTGAGAATGACAATTACCTTCTTGAATTTCTTTTCAATTCGCTGGAAGGTTTTCTTTCCGAAACCACCATGCTTGACTGGACCGACAGCAGCGCAATCGTGAATTGTATGCACATGATTGAAGAAATGGCCAAGTCAAGAGACGACCGCGGACAGCTTCATGAATCCGGAGTTTGGGATGCGTTGTGGCAGGTTTCATCTAATGGTGTGTAGAAGCCTAAAATAACCCTACTCGAAGCGCGTGCTGATAATAACGTGCACATGCATAGGCGGCTTCGTCGCATTTCACATTGCTGCGCAAAATGCCGGACTTCTTGTTCGCAAGATGGGCGACTCGGTTTGCTTTGAAACGTTTGAATTATCTCCACTGAACAATGCGGTAATGAACACAAAAGGCCGTCTCGTCCGAGACTTTCCAGCAAATTCCGTTGAAATCCCACTAGATTCCTTCACAGACTATTCTTTTCTCGTCGTCACAGCCAAGGCTCTGGTTAAAATGAGTATTCAACCAGTGCCAGAGACGAAGGAAAAGTCGACCAAGGCAGGGCACCAGCACAGTGAAGACAGAGATACGACGAGCCCGAAGATTGTCACTGAGCTTTTAGTGAACATTCTTCGAGGCATTGGAACGCCGACCAACACCGAATGTATTCGCAAAAATACCCGTGACGAAGGCCTATGTAGTGGCGGCCAACTACCCTGGAGAAGGTCTCCTCTTTGGCTTCTTCTTCGGGTTTCGTTACAGCTTACACTATCTCCTCCCGGGGGTGCTTCGGGGAATCTATACAAGAATTTTATGGCATTCTTAATGGCGCGGGCACTCGAGTATGGCAATGAACAGGGAGCTTCCAGTGAAACTCTACATGTCATGATGGCAAAGGTCTCGCAGAGGTTCCGCAAGCTCCAGGTCCCGTGTGAAGGATCCTGGGTGCAAACGGTGGGGAAGATCATTTCGCGGACTTCGAAAATTCTTGCCCAGAGATGGAAGCAGATTCAAAAAGATTCTGAAAAGTCGCTGGATTTGAAAGCACTGTCAGATCTTGACATGAAACAGAGTATTTCGTTTTCTCTTCCAGAGATGGACACTTTCATAGCATCTATCTCTTTGCGCGTCCATGGGAGTGGGAAGTCAACCTTTAGTCCAACTCCACATGTGTGGTTACATGGACCTGATAGGCTTCCCGAGATTGGAAATTCCAATGATCAAGAATTCCTACCATTTCGCCTTGCCATGTTTGAGTCCTGGGTCGCAAGGCATCTGGACAAGTGGCTCGAGAAGCATATCCGACAAGAGTCCTCATGCAATAAATTAAGCCACATGCTTCAGAAATATCACCCAAAGGCCAGTTCTTGGTACGCCAGCTATCCTGAAGGTGCATCGAGAATGCTCCTCACCATTGGAGAGATTTGGGTCGCAATCGACAAGGTGGCCATTACAGCCATTCCAATGTTGAAAGAGTACGATCCGAAGATACCTACCCAAGTATGGCAAGCACTTCTATTTAGTTCGTATGAGGACATGGAGAGACTCAATCGACTCGAAGCCTATCTCATGAGACGACGCGATGATGCCCTGGCCAGGAGTTTGCCATCAGTCTTCGATTCCTTTGGCGCAAGACAATCATTGCAGGTCCGGTACTTTGACCAATCCGTTTTACAACAGAAATTGAAAGAGAGAATTGAACACGATGCCAATGTTAAAAGACAAGAAAAGATCAAGGAGTTTCGCCGGCTCAAGGACGAATACGATGACTTAATTCGACAGCACGAAGCCAGCACATGTGACTTCGTGTATCGGAGTGAACAAGGTGTCAGGACTCATTCTCTGGCGTGCAAACGATGCTCTATCGAACGGAAAGCAAAGCAGCTGAAGATTTCGATCCATGAGTGGCCCTTACCGAGTGCCTTACTTGAGGCTCAAACTGCCGTTTTCGAGCTGGCTGTTCCAGCAGCCTTCGCTGAGTGGCGGGATGCAGCTATATACTTCGCCAATAATGTTCTCGAATGGCAACATGCGTCTGCTGATTTACAATCATACCATCCAATACGAGAATATGGGGGACTTTCCAGATACAATGAAGCTGGGGTCTACCGCATTCATTTGGCATCGGAAAAGAAACCCCATGTTATGACCTTTTGCAAGGGGCTGTTCATTTCTGATAGCTCTGAGAGTGATGTTTGTCTTCAGAATGGTCTTCGGTATCAATATTATGATGGTGCTAGGCATTCATTTCTTTCGCCCCTCCGTTCGTCTCTTCATGTTTCGACTCTTTGCACTTTTAAACTTCCTAAGCACGCGAAGGCCTTGTTGCCTTTCCTTCGGCACAGCTGGGAGGATCCAAATGGCGAGACACCAAACATGGTGATAGCTAGTCAGTCATCCTGCCCCGAATTCATGTCTACTGGAGAGTTCAAGGCCTTGAGTGTTCTGCCTTATGGGTACCGCATTGGATGGTTGAACATACTTATTCAGCTCGCGATGCCTACAATTGATTTCAACAAACCTGAGACGGCCATATTTTTACTTCAGATGATCCTGCAGGCTGGGCCCAATGCTGATCAAACCATCGGGCGATGTGCACATACGCAGCCGTCGAATCCATCATTTGCTCGTCAGATTTTGAAGACTCTCAATGATGGCGTTTTGCGAGTCAAGGAAAATTGGGAATCCCATACAAGTCTTTGTTCCTTCATATTCTTGTCTGCTCGCCTAACATCCTTGGTGTCACGAGATCTTCGTGGACAATTCCTAGATATTCTCCAGCAATGTCGTGAAATCTCCCACGGGTGGCTATTGAATTTGATCGAGAAGTCGCAAGTGACGACGGATGAGGCTCAGCGGAAAGAGTTCCGTGAGACTGCTCTTGCCATTGCCTTGATTTCCGCCGACACATTCAATGTGGAGTCTAAACTATTGAGCAAGATCTTGGCAGACTCTTACCAGGCTTCTATTCTGGTTGAAGCTAACATCGTCATCTACAACATTTCGTCACTGAGAAACACAGGAAATGACCCATGGAAACATATTTTATTTGACAGGTGGCGGCATACAATGCACAGGGCGCGTAGCATCCTCGCTTTGGCAGTAACAAGATCGAATAATGTTTGTCTCAGTCTTGCCATAAAGAGGCGCTGGCCGAACTTTGAGCAAACTAGTGACTGGAAAATCAGCGAACCAACCTGCGACTGGCTTGAAACCACTTCAGGGAAACTTGGAGTCCACCTGAATATTCTTACTGGAATCCTCCTAGTAGATGGTCTCCCACTGTCTCGCCTACCTCGGGATCACGAACAGCACTCCGATTATGAAAAGCTCTTTGGATCCCTGGTCTTGGAGGTGATGCCAAGCTCATTACCAGGTATGAGATTCAGCACTTGCAAGAGCTTCCAGGGCTATTCCGTAAACTTCGGAATGCAGAAATCTGTCCACGATCCAGCGTGTACGGATCTTCTGGTTCATTTAACCGGAAATGGCCATGATATAGATCTTATCCCAGCTATAACCTTCAAGGGCCTGTTGCCACATGCCTTTGTAAAAGATTATACGCACTGGTATGATGATGAAACTGCAACTATTGAATTACGACCACTTGCGAATCTATGGAGCTCGAGCTCAGACAACTGGCGTCTTAGTAGACATGGCCAGGGCTGGAAACTAGGTCGAAATGAGGAGACATATCTCCTAGCTCCTGCGGGTCAATTTACTGAGCGCATCGCGGGTATCTTTTCTCCACTTGAAGAATCTTTGAGTCTCCACATGCTCTACATGGTGCAAAGTGACTCTCTCGAGGTTCAGATTCCTCGATTACACCTCGAGTTCTTCTTAAATTCTCATGAATCAGCCCTAAGGTCCAAGCAGTATCGGGAGATGCAGGTTGATGTAAATCAATCAATTGGGACCCTGGTTGGTCTCTTTAGCAAACTGGTGCTCCGAAGTCCGCATGATGAGAAAATCAGAAAGGTGATCATCCCGCAGGGACAGGTTCTACTGGAACGAAATACGGGGAAATCTCTTGACCACCATGTTAAAGTATCGGTAGCCTACGAGTCTGCTCATCGGGTGCAGGCCTATCGGATTGACACTCTGGTTGGGCGGATAGTTGAAAATGATAAAGTTGAGAACAAACTGTATTTGGCTTACCTACATGCTCTCACATCCTTTTGTCTCCCGGACCCCTTGGTTAAGCGGACTGGAACCGAACAGGCCCTTAGCATTCTACAATCTGCGTCTATTCGAGCACCTTGCAACTTTACCGAAGCTGCCTACAATACTTTGCATTGGATAGCTCGAATCAGTCCATCCAGGTCCATTTATCGTTCTCGCTTGCAAGTAATGCAGACTGTGGGATGGTCATGCAATCTGAGCTATTTATGCCAAGATGACCGGTTCTACAAAATCACACAAACTATCCTTGAACAGTCTAGCAAAATTGAGTTCCTCTCCTCCAAAAGTGGTGTTTCTATTGCCTACCCAGACCACACAGAGATGCATCTGGTTCAAAGGTCCATTCTGCGAACATCTAGCCATCATGTCTCCGGCTTTGGAGCTGAGGATTTCACGCAAAACTACGATAGGAAATACATTTCGAGAGACTCAGGACAGACGGATGAAGGCAAGCGAGTTTATGAAATTTCAAACCGAATAAACATCAATGCCACCGCCTTGTTTGAGCCGGTTTCTTCTGATCTCGCAATTTCAGTCTACAATATGCTGAAGAGCAAACCGATTTCCTTGTATACAGATACAATGGAAATGGAAGAAATGTACTATGACGCGAGATGGCTTCAGAGACCTGAAGACCTTCTGTCCTCTTGCTGGTGCCAGGTACATCGAGAATTTCAATCTAATCCAAACTGGCTGAGCAAATATGCGTTGATATTTTGGATATCTACGATGTCATATTCGACTGAGTACAACCTCCAGATTATCCAGGCACTGTTGATGATTGCCTTTTCTCCGTCTATCTCCACTGTATCGATGCCGGAAGAAGGATCTTATACTCTTGCCAATGGTTATGAGGTAATAAGACATAGTCTCCGGGACTTTGCAGTCAAGGCAATGCGACCAATTGAGGGTAGCCCCGAATCTAGGTTAGGCTTCCTAGCCAACGAGACGCTCGATGATCTTCGCTCTAGACGAAAGTACTATTTTGATTTACACAAATCACAAGCCGCTGATTCTTTCGTGGAAGCATTAGTAAATCAGTGGGAATGCAAGACCCCTGATAGGCCTCGAGCAAACTCTATTGAGGCTTATATCGATATGCAGACGGCAATGGATCAAGTATATCCAATGTGGACATCATGGCGGCAGAATTTGCGATTTTATGAATACCTTCAGACGTTTGCCTCTAATCTTAGGCAGCTTCCAGTCCAAGAATTGGTTTTGCGGCCTTTCTCTTCAAAACAGTCGGTCAGGGCAGGAGACTCTGCTCCGGGATTCCTGTCTATCGACGATCTGTTTTCTTGCACTCCACCGGCTATATTTCCCGCTGTCGTGCATAAGCCGAACAAACTGATCAAAAAGACTTCAAGTTATGGTATCAAGAGCAAAGCGTTGACAGGCGTTATCAATTCTCTTGATTCAAAAGCCAAGTTACATTATGAGCACCAATATTTTAATGGACTTCGAGCTAGTGCCACGAGTCTACAAAGCCGTTCGTATAATGAACTGACCAGGGGACGAGCTGCACAATACGGCAGAATATTCCAACAGTATTTGTGCGAATGTGAAGAACGCGTGGCATCAATTTATAGTTCTATTTCACAAGCGCTTCAGGAAATAGATAAAGACACCAACAGCCACGCGCTTGATTTGAAGGGATTGGGGACTATCATTTTAGAAGCAGGGTTTCTACCCCGAGTTTCACCCTACCTTCTGCTCCAGCAACTTAGGAGCTCACGATGGAACAAGCTCTCTAGTCCTTGGAGGAAGGCCATCTTGGAATACGGCCTCGCTATCACAGACGTTCAGCAGGCCAAGCGATTGGTCCGGCTCCAAAATGACCCAATTGATTTGCTTCGCGAACTGGAGAATATGGGGCGCAAGGACTGGTGCCCTGAACAGCATCCAGAATGGCTGCTGTTGGAATGCGAAAGTGAAATAAGGATACGGACTGTGCAGGATCAAATTGCTCAGGAAATGATCAACCCGCGGAAGGATGAGAACTCGGTAATGCAACTCAATATGGGAGAGGGAAAATCATCAGTAATTGTTCCGATTGTTGCCATAGCTCTTGGTGATGGCTCCAAACTCGTCCGGGTTGTCGTCGCTAAGCCGCAGGCAAAGCAGATGTACCAGGTCCTGGTTTCCAAGATCGCCGGACTAGTTGATCGTCCAATTTATCGAATGCCTTTCTCGAGAGATGTCCACATGGATACGCAAAAAGCAGACATCATTCACAGACTCGTGGTCAAGTGTATGGAAGAGGGAGGCGTCCTGATGGTTCAACCGGAACACGTCTTATCATTCCAATTGATGGAAATAGAATCCCAACTGAATGGCCAAAGCGCTCTGGCGGAGAAGATTATGGACACTCGACTGCTCTTCGACAAGTTTTCAAGGGACGTGGTTGATGAGAGTGATGAGAATTTCAGTGTCAAATTCGAGTTAATGTATACTTTTGGACAACAACAACCGATTGAGCATAGCCCCGACCGTTGGACCATTATTCAAGAAGTTCTTGGCTTGGTTCGAAACTACTGTTCAAAAACAAAACTTGACTTTACAAATTCCATGGAATTTGACGATGGAGATTCCTCGAAATTTCCAAAGATTCGAATCTTCCGTCCTGATGCTGAGCAAGCAGTTTTGGTCGGTGTTGCCAATCAGATTTGCGAGAGGGGTATTGCCGGGTTTCCCGTCTCCCACCAGCCCCCGCGAGTACGAAACGCGCTCTTCCGATATATCACTCAGTGGAAGCTGTCGCCTAAAGAAAAGCAAGACGTTGAAAACGGTCCTTTCTGGGTTGAGGCAACAAAGAACCACATTTTGCTTCTTCGGGGTCTTTTTTCGGGTGGCGTACTTGCATTTGCACTTGGCCAAAAACGATGGAGAGTCAACTACGGCCTTGATCGGCATAGGGACAAGCAAACCAAGCTCGCTGTACCATTCAGGGCCAAAGACAGCCCAACGCCTCGGTCCGAATTCAGTCATCCAGATGTTGTGATTACGCTCACTTGCCTCAGCTACTACTATGGGGGGCTTGACGACGAGAGCCTATTTTCTGCGTTCTCTCTTCTTGTCAGGTCTGATAGTGCCGCCCAAGAGTACCAAACTTGGGTAGATACAGCTCCAACCTTGCCCATTGTCTTTAAGGATCTCCAAGGCATCAACCTCCGGGATCGTGTTCAGTGTATCACGGATATCTTCCCACATCTTCGGTACTCCAAAGCCGCTATTGACTACTATCTAAGTCGCATGGTTTTCGCAAAGGAGTCCAAAGAATTCCCTTTCAAGTTATCAGCGTCAGGTTGGGACTTGGGGAAAAGAAAGGTCAACCCTACCACGGGTTTTAGCGGCACCAATGACTCTCGATATGTGCTGCCTCTGGAGATGAAGCAGCGGGATAAAGACGAACACAAGCATACTAATGCTCTCGTTCTAGAGTACTTGCTACGACCAGAAAACGGAATCGCTCTGATGTCGAAGGGTATGTATGGCGCGAGCTTTGACAGCAAATCACTACTTCAAATAGTGTCAACACTCAGCCCAAAGACTCGGGTTATCATAGATGCTGGTGCCCAAGTAATAGACTTGGATAATCTGGAGTTTGCGAGGGAGTGGTTGAGCCGCCACAATGCAGATGAAAATACTCAGGCCGCGATTTTCTTCAACAATGTGGATGAGATTATGGTCCTTCACAGATCTGGAAAAGTGGAAGAGCTGCAGACTTCACCATTTGTTGACCAATTAGATCAATGCCTTGTTTTCCTTGACGAGGCTCACACCAGAGGTACAGATTTGAAGCTCCCGGCTGACTATCAAGCTGCTGTGACACTGGGTGCAAATTTGACAAAGGATAGACTGGTGCAAGGTATATTGTCCCAAGTTCTCACGCTTCCTTGGTCCTCACTGACAATATTTGCAGCTTGTATGCGGATGCGCAAACTTGGAAAGGGACAGAGGGTAGTATTCTGCATTCCTCGTGAGATTGAACAGAAGATCCTTCAACTCCGGGACAGTGAAGACTCCACAATGAGGATCATCACTGTATCAGATGTTCTCTGTTGGGCCATAACTGAGACGTGCCTGGACCTGAGGAAAGCAATACCATTATGGTTGAATCAAGGCATCCGTTTCTACAAGCAAAAGGCCTCCTGGCAAGGTTTGACACCCGTCGAGACTAGTGAAACAAGACTAGAATGCGCGCAAAAGTTCAAGGAAGAGGAAGCACAGGGCCTTAGCATACGATACAGTCCAAAAGGTGACATTTCCGACCTCTCTTCACTACTTAAACAAGTCCAACTTCCTATTGCGGCCAGGTTTGAGCGTCGTTGCAAGGCATTTGGACTGACAGCAATGCGGGAATCTTCACTGCAGGAAGAGCAGGAGCGAGAATTGTCTCCTGAAGCAGAACAAGAACGAGAGATCGAGAGACCACCTCCCGCAAAGCCAGCACGTCACGATCTGCATCAAGATATTATCAAGTTCGTATCACTAGGACTGTTCCCTGAGAACAAAGCGGTACTCAGACCAGCTTTTGAGGCTCTTAGTATGACCTCGGCAGCGGAGCACTTCGATGTGAACGAGTTTCCGCACAATATTTTTGTGACCCACGATTTTGAAGTCACGGTCCAAGGGCTGGCTGCCCCAGGAAATCATTTGGACTCCTTTCAACGCCCTGTGCAGTGGATTTTAATACCCAAGGGCAAAGCACAGTCCCGACGTCTTGTCCTCATTAGCCCCTATGAAGCGCAACGGCTGTTGCCATTGATTGAGGAATCAACATATGTTACTCTTCATATCTACTCTCCCCGAGTTAACCTTGGATTCCAATCCCTGGATCGCCTGAACCTATATTCGATCCCGAACAGCGAAAACCAAGTCGAGCTGCCCAGGGATCTCATCATGCACCTCAATCTCTTTGCTGGGCAACTTTACCTATCCTCGTTTGATGACTACACCCGGTTTTGTGATACACTGGGCCTGGCTTGGATGACGGCTGACGAATCCGTCTCTCTTGGGCCTGATGGGTTCATTCCCCCAGGAACGACGGGTACGTTTGTCAATACATCAGGGCTGTCAGCAAGTCCTGTGCAATTTTGCAAAGTTCTCATGGCAAAGATACGTCAAGAATGTCAGCTTATTGACAAAACGCATGTCGGAAAGATTTTAGAGGGTGAGCGGCTTCAGGATAGCGACTTCGTGAACGGAGACGGAAGTGCCAGTCAAGATTGATAGAAAAGCATTCTGGTAAATTAATTACAGCTTTCCGGTTGGAAGTCATCTGCTTTCACTAATATATTGATTTTTATGGTCATGAGTACAAACCTTGGTTCAGAAGTAATCTTGAAAGTTTGTGTGAAAAGTAACAGTGTTGCATCACTAGCGTGTCTGCCTAGAATTTGTATGATAGGCACTGAGCGACTTTTACAATCTTCATCCAGAATGCTCTAAAATTTGACAAGAAAAAAATCATCCAGCCACTAGCTCTATTTCCAAATTTTACCAATGTCATGAAAAGCCAAGGAATCGGTTACTATGAACGCAAGCTGCAGAAGTTAGCCGGCGGAAGTGCTTACCTAAGCCAACAATGCTAGCGAAAAAAACCAGTTGCGTGCTTTCCGCATCCCATACCAAACTTACCCTACACAACCAGTAACCGCCGCGATCAGTCGATATCCCACGTTTTGTCACAGCTGCGAAGTCAAATTGAGGGAACTGACATCGCATAAAACGCTATGGGATCGAGCACCGTACTCAACCTCTACCACTCCCTGGCTCTCGAAGCAGAGACGTCAGAAATTCGCCTCTTGGAATTGTTGCCTGGTTGTCGGGATGATCCCATCAAATGTGATCTTCGGGTCGTATTATTAGATACAGAGCCCCAATATGAGGCACTATCTTATGTCTGGGGTAACTCACATGATACTCAACCAATTGGGCTCAACAGCTGCCATACACAAATTTCTAGGAACCTTGAGGCGGCCCTGCGTGAGTTGAGAGACTCTTCGGATATCTGCACGCTTTGGGTCGACGCTTTATGCATCAACCAAGCCGACCCAGCAGAGAGAGGACAGCAAGTGGAAAGAATGCATTCTATCTATTCTCAGGCTTCTCATGTTATTTCATGGCTTGGGGAGGCCAGCGACGATAGCGACGAGGCTCTGCAAATAATATCAGACCTAGGAAGCTTTTTTCGCGATACTGACGTCGATTTTGAAGGCCTCAGCAATGGCCACAAGTCTATGTCATCACAGCTCACCAATCTCGGGTTTCCGATTGACGCCAAAAATTGGAATTCTGTATGGAATCTTTTCGAGCGGGCATACTGGTCTCGGGTGTGGATTATCCAAGAGTTGGTTAGCCGAGGTTCAAAGGAGCCTTTGAAACCATCCACCATCTACTGCGGGAACAAAAAGATCGACAAATTCGATTACAATTCTGCCTGCCACTGTCTGATGTTGATGCAGCAGGTCGGATCTTCCATTGACCAGGGCACCGGCGAATACGACGGACCAATTGCGGCGCTCCTGCAAAAAGGTCGAAGCACCAGTCCAGCATTGGTAATGTGGCAGACACTTGTCTACTGCGACGGGACGTGGGATTTGGGCCCGTGGCAACAAGACCTGCCGCGGCTGCTCGATTTTACCAGGCAATTTCAAGCAACGGATGAACTGGACAAGATATATGCATTGCTGGGAATGGTTTCCGAATCTCAGCGCCTCATCCGCCCAGACTACACACTTTCAACGAGAGACTTGCTCATGAACTATGTCAAGGCTTTCGTTGATGCCGAAGGAAAGCTGAATGCTATGTTGTCATCAAGGTCCGAAATCTGCGCGGCAGGCCCAAGCTGGACTCCCGAAATCCACGGCAATCATCACGCTGGCGATACTTGGCGTTTTCCAACCCTACAGGAAGACTTTCAGGCATCAGGTGATACGAAGGCGGATGTTGAATTTGACCAATCAAAGGGCCTCATGCGTGCAAAAGGGGTGGTGATGGGCGAAATCACTCGCGTCATTGGACCCCAGCAGGGTGGTGAAACGATTTCCAGTGGTTATGATAACATTGAACAGCTGCTCGTCGAAACGGGCCATGTAGATGTTTATCGGGAGCTGGCAGAGTATGCCAAAAGTCTTGACAACGATGCGTACGATACCTTCTGGCGGACTCTAATACTCGATCAACATGACTTGAAATCGTTGGAAATGCAATCTCGCGTCTACTTTGATCTGAAGACGATGCCCCCAGACTTCCAACCTGAGCTAGACGAATTGGCTAGGAAAATCAGCTATATCCTTCCATTCAGTAAAGGCCTCATCGCGCTCATGAATCGCACATTTATCGAAACAGCAGGGGGAAATATGGGATTAGGTCCCTATTGCGCCAAGGTTGGAGATATCGTCACAGTACTATACGGTTGCGATCGGTGCGTTGTTTTGAGGCCCATTGCAAATGGATATCAAGTAGTGGGCGATGCGTATGTTTATGGAGCAATGGAGGGGGAATTTGTGAAACGTAGGAACCTGGACGTAAAGGTTTTTGACCTCTACTGACGGCGCGCATCATGATTCGATGAGCAGAGCAGCTTCAATATGCCATGATATTGCCGACTAGCGATGCGATTGATTTTCATTTAAAATAGTAATCAATATCTCCTGCCTGTTACATAGTGCTCTTCTCAGTGCCCACCACCATATCTATTGTGCCCGCATTCACCAGCCCACCTGAAGCACGAACAAAATGCCCAAAATGTGTGGGCCACTGACGATCCAGACCATCCCCAAGCATTGCACTCGGGATACTGACACTTACTCTAATGTGGGCGGGCACCTTGGCAAAACAGGCACAAAGCCTCGGATTGGCGAGCATCTGGCGCGGTTTGCTGTTCTGCCACGGTTGACAGAATTTGTCCATGTAAATGTAAAGCGATCTGAGATTGGGGAGCTTGCTGAGATGCTCCAGCAGCTGCCGCCAATACTTGTCCTCCCAACACCCCAGCCGAAAGCAATCTGTAAGCAAAACGTCCCGCAAGAGGTAGATTATGGGCGGTCGATGACTTCCTAGGAATGTCGAAGAGCCTCGCGCTGATCGGAAACAGAAGCGAACATTGTCAGCAATGGAAGGCAAGGCCTCAAGGTGGCTGTGAAGTGTGAGTTATGGGACCAATCGAGGCTTAAAATTTGGTTTGTGATACCCACATTAATTTGCAAGACAGCAACACGGGCAGAAAAGGTGATTTCGGCGCACCCGGCTGATTTGAAGCGCGCTCCATTCTGACTTTGTAATCGAATATCTCAGCACAGTTCCAACATTGACGCTTCCATCTTGTACCCGATCAGTCAGTTTTTTCGTCTATCTAGCCACTGATCTCCATGTTCTTTCTTACAAGGCAGGGTTACTTTCAGACTCTGAATCAGTATCGTTCTGTATGCCATACTCGTTCGTGCATCTTGCGTGGCGAAAAGTGGTGACTTCTCCAACGTGTGAAAGTATGATGTGCTGCGAGATGCCGGCCAGACGCCAAAGCTCAATGTAGATTTGGATGCGGATCTCGACGGGCAGCTTTGAGAAGAGTGGAGACTCTGCTTGTGTGTTGATAGACTCAAAATCGACAACGCCAGAGCCAGTAGATTTTCCAAAGATTATGTTGCGATCTATTGGAATCGTTTCGTTTTGCCGCTGTTGCTTACGCCGCCGCTGGCTTCTTGACAGGCTTTTGCTGGGCATGGCTGCTGCTGACGCTGGAGGCAATTGATTATACGATAAGAGGTCGTTATGGAACAATTTTCAGTGGCAATATATGAGGGTGCGAATGCCATTAAAAGCTGAATTCCTACTCAACACAGTCCCAAGCTGAATGACTCCAATAACTAAGTTCACGATTGAGCCTGTTGTTTGGCTCATGCCAAGACTGCCTTGTCGGAGATTGTGATTGGTTTGATGGGAATGATGGTGGGTCGTGGCGCCAGCTAGCTGTTACTGCGCCTGACCACGTTGACTCACGCAGGAATCAAGCGCTAAATGAATGAACCACAGTGACTCACGGAATAAACCGACGACGATGGAACGATACTTGGAGATGAATCGATTTTAGGAAGGATAGTCGAAACTCGCCTCTATATATGTCTCTGGGCGATGTGTGGTGGGTCTGTGACCTCACCGTGGCTGGTGATGGAAATTTAACCCTCCAACACTCGAAGGTGCAGAACAGAGAAGGTACATTTGGTGATAAAACTTCTGCTTTGTTAGTTCATCAACTTAATTTAAATTAATTTCAGGCACTGTCAGATGGGATAGGCCATCATTACACTAGGCACTAGCGGGGTGTCACTTCACTTTTGCCGTAGCTGTCAATGTGATAGCAACAAACGCGGGGTATACTCTATCCAATAGCGCACTGCTGTTACTGACCTGCCCTCGCACAGCCCCATTTCTAACGAGGCCTGATAAGGCCGTGGGAGCGCATCATTTCGATATCCCGCATTGGTCTAGGAATTTAGAACCCTTCTCCTCGCACGACCCACCTTGAGCCACCTTTGGCTTGTAAACAAAGTCGACTTCTTTTCCGCCCTTCCACTAATGGGCTGAATGGATCACGGCGCAACCCCAAGGCCGTTGCGCCACTCACAGCTAAAAATTGCGCCATGTGCATCGGTCTTCGAGGAATCCTTGACAAACATGACTTCACTCCCAACCTCGGCTTTGATGTCCAAGTGTTCCGTGATGAATACGGCTTCGTTGTGAACATGGGTCCCATTGATGAGATGATCGCAAAGCCATGTCGAGGACATGACCGGTTGCTACAAAACGTGTACGATGGTTTTAAAAAGTGCCACCAGGGGGCGCCAGAAGAATTCTATTTGGCACTGAAATCTACCCTCCTCACACACGACAAAACCGCGGCATAGGCAAGATCATCTAATACGCCATCGCCCTAGCGAGGCGTGCGGTCAAATTATGATAGCAAACAAAACAGACACATCATAAGTTTGGACAATGGTATTGACAAGAGAAAGAAATGAGCAAAAAAGAGAAAGTAGAGTACGACACAATGGGTATTTGGGCCATAAAACCACTTTTTTCTTAATCTGATCGCTGTACAGGTTGGAGCTAGATGCATATAGAGAAAGTAGAAAAACATGTCCGATAATAAGGGTTTGCCAACAGTACTGTTTTGCGCCATTAACTTTTGGTCTCTATGAGAGGTACTAGCAGCTGTTGGAGTTGTGGTGATTTTGGGCACTTCGTATTCCTATCTTATCGTTCATTATCTGAACAGACTGTGTCTTTTGACTATTAAAACCACAGTCGTTGTCCATCTCTGGTTGGGCGGGACAGGGTTGATCACCCACGAGTGCGCCTGGTTTGACCTAGTAGATATTTGTCAGTCATTAAATGGCCATGCGGGTTTAAATACCACGAGTGAGGTCGAAGGGCTGCAGGGGGCGTGACGCTGCCAAGTGCATCATTCAACATTCGGACGATGACGGGGAGTAGGTAGGCTCAAGGATTCATGGTGATGGTAGCTGGACTCACGCTTAGACTTTCGCTTTTTCTTCCTTTTGGGTGGGATATTACAGACCCAAAGGGCCAAGATGTCTAAAAAGCTCAGGGGCTCTTTGTGCGACTTTTTGTGTTTGTGCCGGGACATTTTTGCTGCGTTAGTGTGATCCCGAGAGCACCAGACGCCGAAGGATGGGGAGAACAAAACACTAGGCTCAGGGCACGAACTTTTTATATTTATTAGGTAGGTTGATACAATAACTACATCAATGACGTGTCTGGCTGTGCTGTGATGGACGGTGCTCATGTTCGCGATTGACAGTTGGCCGTCCGGTCTTGATCTGTGGACCCACACCAACAACGTCGTCCTACTGTGGCTCTGCGCTGTCTGCGATTCTGTGCAACAGGTGGCTGTGGCTTGCCCTCATTGCGGGCCCCATTGTTTGCGTATTTCGCAACTTGCATCGTAGGATCAGAGGAGGAACAAGCCCAGGCTAGCGGAAAGCCAAGTTTTGCCCCCGTTCGCATTCTTAATTCTCAGAATTGCATATAAGACGTTTTTGTTTGGCCAACTCTCTGTGGTCGCTAATCACATAGTTTTGTGTGATAAGTCACTCTTTCTTGCTGTTGTCTGCTCGAACGAGATAACATTTTCCCGCTCGTATGCCTTGTTTTCCTTGCCTGAAAGGGGCAGTTTATTTGCCCACAATCTCTTCTGTGTGGCTGTTTCTAAGCAAGTCATCCATTACATGAGAAAAGTCTGCTCCTCGCGGGCGCTTTATAAGCTCCGTCCGGAAACATGGGAAACGCATGGTGTGCTTTGCATCAGCAACAGAACAAATTACTTGCGATGTTTGATGTAGGGTACGCTTAGGTGAAGGTGGGGCAAACAAGGTTTCCGTGGTTAGTCAATCCTCATGATTGTGAGAAGATATAATATTTTAGATTTAGCTATGGATCATCATCTTCCAGCATTCTAAAGACTTGATGGTTTTGATCGAACCAATTTCCTAGTTCAATGCCTTGGCCGGTATAATTCCCGTCAACTTCAGCACCGCCTTCGCCAAAAGGCATACCAAAACTTTGATTCGGCATGCCGTAAAGATTGTGGGTCCCCGAGTGCCCCGGTTTGCCTAGCAGGGATACCCCGGCCTCGAGAAAGAAGTCTTCAAAGGCAGCGTCGCTAATGCCTCTTGGCGATTGCATGGGTATGTCCGTCGGCAATGAATTCACATATTTGTATGCGACTTCGTACATGGGCTTGAAGAGGCGGAGCTGCTTGCCATATATATTCATGACGTCGGGGCCTAACTGCTGCAGGGCATCAATAACGGATGCGAGTTTGTCCAGGTGAACTGGGTTTCGGGTTTCGACGGTGTGGCAGAATAGAACAATGAAGGGTGCAAAAGGCGTGGCGAGGAGAGCCCTGCATCTGGGTCAGTAAAGTCAAGCCAACTCGGTGCAAGCAGTCTCACCATTGTATGTAGAAATGGAGGATGTCTGTATCCATTCCTCGCAAAATCTCAAGACAAATCCTGTGTTCCTCTAGACTTTGGTTTGTGGCGTCAAGGCACTCGTCACAAAATGCAGAGCCCGCATCGGAGCTTGGTCGAATAGTGCGATATATCAAGGTCAGTAGCGCCAGATAAGATACTCTGTCGGCTCGGACGAAGATGGTGTGGAAGTCCTCGGGGAGATATCGATGAGAGTGTTCGAAGAATTGATCCTATTTTGGAATTAGCCGTCACGGCTATTGTTTAAACGATTTTGGAGAATTTCTCGCCTCAACTGGATCTTTGCTTTCAAACAAATTTCGCATTTCAGTAGCCAATTGTCTGGCTTTCTCCTCTCTCACTGGCTGTGAGTTGAGCAAAGCTTTGGGGCAATATAGGTCGTCCCACATCTTTCCTTGCAGCATGGATACCTTGATCCATTTCGGACTAATGAGTGTCAAGCAGTCTCCTGTTGACGGTTCAGCATGATCCACATTCAAAGTTATGTTGTCGTCTCTAAACAAGGATGCTCGATTGAGCCGCAGGGAAAGGATTTTGTCCGCCATGTGAATAATCCAAAACAGCCTTATCCTGCGCTGTCTGCCTTCTATTCCTTCAGGGATGAGGGCCACCTGGCGATCAAAGCCTAGAGTTAGGCACTTCTGGGCGGCGACGGATAGGAAGTTCCACGAGAGTGAGATTTGGCATTTTTCAAGGTAATAGGCAGACTGGGATTTGGTTAGCCAGTAACAACATGCGCTTTCCTGCCACTTACGGCTAACTGAAGAGCGAGGACGTAATCAAATGTGGACGGGAGGTTGAGCGGGACATTGGGCAGGATTGATTCCAAGTTTTGTCGACAAAGCGTTGCCTGCGTCGTAAAATCACCTTTGGTTGCTTCGTCCAACTCCTCCGACGCGCACTGGGGAAAGAGAGCATAAAGACCACAGTTGACAATGATCAGCTCGGCCAGTGATGGCTTGCCAGAGTAGACCGTCATGAAATACTCGACAAATTGATTGATGCTGTGCAACTCCATGCACCAGAAAAATCTAATTTGCGGTGATTCTAGTCCAAATGTGTGAGCTACAAGTGCGCGAGTTGAGGAAACGCCTTACCCCTGAGTCGTTGTATAGCCGCCATGGCTATCTCCATCGGTGGAAGCTTGAAGCCAGCGCTTTTGGGCCAAGATGCTGTGGGCTCAGCACCAGAGTGTTCTTTGTGGTATTTCTCGCCATTGCGATCGGACAGAACGCGTCGTAGAGCATCAAGACTGGACTTTACCTCGGGCAACACATGCAATGCCTGGTGATTGCCGACGGCTTGCTCTGCAAACTCGGTGGCGAAAGTTGCTTCCTCGTTCAAGGTGACATCACCTTCTAGGCTGGATTCCGTTGTCTCATCTCCATGTCCAGTTGCCGCAAACGGAGAAGAGACACGCGATGTTGTTTGGAGACTCGCATGGACGATAGGTGAGCATCCTTGTGAAGGTGGGGCCGGGGAGCTGATATTGCCAACAGCTAGGCAGATCTGATCCAGTTTACTTGAAATATCGTCGAGTTTGCTACCGCTGCAGCCTATTAGATGATGACTCTGATGGTGACGAAGATAAGGCTTGCTGACTAGTCATCGGCTACGATTGCATGCTGTCGCTTGGCCCTTTGCTTGAAGCCAGAAGGAAACGAACATTGTATTTGTCTGTTGGAGCAAGGGCCACATGGTGCCACACGATCACACCTGACCTAAAAATAAAAGAAAAACATTAAGATGATAGGAATTAGAGGGCATAATGATGGTGGTGAAGCCTTACCTTGCGTTGGCGGCACTGATCACACTGCTCGGGTTAGCGCAGAGGGACGAGAGGGGATGGAGAGCTAACAGAGAGCCTGTGCAGAGGCACACTGGACGCGGCGGAGCCCCTGGCGCCTTCCATGTTGCTGTTTGTAATTTCCATGGTGACAAACAGATTACGGTAAGTCGGTGTCCTCGACTGTCCGTGGCCTGGCCATGGAAGTGTAGATTGCGTGGATCACCAAATGCACGTGACCGAGTTACGAGGGCGTCTTGGCACCCCGCCACGCTCGTTTTCGGTGCGTCGGGCCTCCGAGATGCCGTCGCTAGAGCGCGCCCCACTCAGTCTTGGCTGGTGCTCAACACCACCAATTCGTACTTTCGGCATCTGACACTTTCCGGCGTGAATTGAAATAAAAGATGGGAGCGCGCAGATATCAAGTTTGTCATCATGCCCTCCAAGTTGCGGCTTCGACCTTGCTGGACTCGTCTCCTTTTCTGCATCGCTCCTTTTCGCCAGGGGCTTCTTGATTTTGCCCCCCCCTCGAAACTGACACCATGTCGTCTTCCGACAACGAGAAGAATGGCCTGGTCCCGAGCAAATTGGAAGGTGTACCACAAAATGGCTCTGAAAAAGAAACACCCGCTTCCGCCAAGAAAAAATCTAATGCCAGACATTACATGGTGCGTTTTTTGTTCAGCTTGCGGCGCGCGCTGGCTAGCAACCAATCTAATTTAACATGTCCAGCGAATCTTTACGTATGCGAGCAACATTGATTACCTTATTGGTGGCGTGGGAATTCTTGCGGCCGTTGGGTCCGGAGTAGCCCTCGTCATGGTGAACCTGGTCCTAGGAGACTTCATCAACATCATGACCGACTTCACCAAAACCGGGTCTGCACCGGCTGGTTTCATGTCAGCAGTCTCAAAGTATTCGTATGTTTGCAAAAGACATTTCCCAATCCCTTGTAAACACACATTTAACAAGTATTCAAAGCCTCTACTATGTCTACATCGGCATCGCGCGATTCGGCTGCACCTACATCTATTCCACCCTCCTCACATACACCGCCCTGCGAATTACACGCAACATTCGATGTCAATACTTCAAGTCAGCACTGGCCCAAGAGGTCAGCTTCTTCGATCAAGGAACATCGGGGTCCATCTCTATGCAGGCTACCAGCAACGGGAAGCTGATCCAGTCTGGAATATCCGAGAAGCTTGGCCAGGTTTTCCAAGCCCTAGCAACCTTCGTGGCCGCCTTCATCATAGCATTCATCAGCCAGTGGAAACTTACTCTCATTTTGATGTCCATGGTTCCAGCCCTTCTTCTTGTTGTCAGCGCAATCGCTCCGTTCGACGCAAGCATCGAGGTAAAGATGCTCAAAATCTATGGTCAGGCAGGCTCCTTTGCTGAGGCTGTGCTGGGCAACATTCGCACGACCAAGGCCTTTAGTCTGGCTCCCAAGATGGCGACCAAATATTCCAAGTTCATGAACGATGCCTGGGTACTCGGCATAAAGAAAAATCTATTGTACGCCTTGATGTTCTCCGGGGAGTACTTTATTGTGTTTGCGGGAATGGGTTTGGCCTTTTGGCAAGGCATCAGTATGCTCGCTCGTCGCGAGGTCGACGGTGTCGGTACAATTTTCACGTATGCTGCCATTATTCCCGTCCAAGAAATCATTCAAATACTCACGAGTCATCTTGAACAGGGTCCTTTTTTCCGTCATTATCGCTGCGGCTACTCTTAATTCTATTGCTCCGCATTTCGTCGTCTTCAGCCGCGCAGCTACTGCTGCCGGAGAACTTTTCGAACTCATTGACCGAGAGTCGAGCATTGATGCATTTGACAGATCCGGAAAGATTCCCTTGACTACCGAAGGGCACATTGAATTGCAAAACGTCAGCTTCAGCTATCCTAGCCGCCCTGGCGTCCTTGTTCTGGATGACTTTTCCCTCTCTATTCCTGCAGGAAAAGTGACGGCCCTAGTAGTAAGTGACTGAATGAAATTCACGATTTCGCTTGTCTTCTAACTTCACGTCTAGGGCGCGAGTGGTTCTGGAAAAAGCACAATTATCGGGCTTCTTGAGCGATGGTATAATCCCAACTCGGGCACAATAAAGCTGGGCGGAGAAAAAATTGAGGACCTGAACCTCCGGTGGCTGCGAACAAATATGCGACTTGTCCAACAGGAGCCCGTCCTATTCAACGGCACAGTATTTGAGAATATCTGCAACGGTCTGGTCGGGACTGCTTGGGAGGATGAATCGAGAGAGGCAAAGCTTGAAAGGGTTCAGGCGGCAGCCAAGATTGCATTTGCTCATGACTTCGTCCAGGATCTCCCACAGGGCTACGACACCCGCATTGGCGAAAGAGGCGGTCTTTTGTCGGGAGGCCAGAAGCAGAGGATCGCCATCGCCCGCAGTGTCGTCTCGGAACCCAAGGTCCTGCTCCTCGATGAAGCAACCAGCGCTCTGGATCCCCACGCAGAGGGCATCGTCCAAAGAGCTCTGGACGAGGTTTCCAAGGGTAGAACAACCATCGTCATCGCACACAAGCTCAAGATCATCCAGACTGCAGACAACATTGTTGTCATGAAACGCGGCGAAATCATCGAACAAGGCCGACACGATGATCTTGTAGCTCGTGGCGGAGCATACGCCGCCCTGGTGAAAGCACAAGATCTGTCTCCCGGGAAGCTCAAAGCATCCGGAGCTGAAGACTCGGAAGATGAGAGCGAAGACGCAGTACTCAATCAAACCCAATCGCTAGCAAGGCGGCAGACTGAAATGGACAGACTTCTCGCATTGCAGGGCCGCGAGGACTACAGCCAACATAAACCTTCCGGTGTCTTTAAAACCATTCTGAAATTGGTTGCACTGACCCCAGAGATCAAGATGTGGTACGCTCTTGCGGTGCTAGCGTGTGTGGTTGGAGGTAAGTTTGCACTCTCCATCGTCCTCGGCGCCTGCGCTAACTCTGACAGCCGGCATCTACCCTGGCCAGACCCTTTTGCTGGGCCGCGTCATGGGAATGATCAACGGGCCTGATATGCAGAAGAAGGGAAATTTCATTTCATTAATGTTCTTCGTCATGGCCATTGGAATTGCCATTGTGTACGGGATCCTTGGATGGTCTACCAACGTCATCGGTCAAGTAATTCCCCCTACCACCTCCGCTAAGCTGCGCGGACATGCTGACATCTGCATAGACCTTCAGTCGGAGGATCCGCCAGGAATTCTTCGCAGCGTACTTGCGGCAGGATCTGAGGTTCTTTGATCGACCAGAAAACGCCATTGGCTCCTTGACCAGCAAGATCGACTCGTGTGCCCAGTCGATTTTCGAGCTCATGAGCTTCAACATTGCCATTATCCTCATGTCCATGGTTTCGGTCATCGCGTGTGGTATTCTGTCCATCTCATTCTCGTGGAAACTTGGTCTAGTCGGTGTCTTTGCGGGGATGCCGCCGATGCTGCTGGCGGGCTACACCAGAATCCGAGTCGAGACGAAGATGGATTCCGACATCGACAAGAGGTTTTCGAATAGTGCTTCAATTGCGTCGGAAGCAGTCACTGCGATTAGAACCGTGTCATCCCTTGCCATTGAGGATGATGTGCTCCGCCGGTACACGGCGGAACTTGACACGGCTATTCATGAGTCTACGACTCCTCTGTTCTTTATGATGATTTGGTTCTCATTCACTCAAGCGATTGAGTACTTTATCCTGGGCCTAGGATTCTGGTAAGCCGTCCATTCTACCTCTTCTGATATTGGCTAATGAATATCTTGCTTGGTAGGTGGGGCTCAAAGCTGTTGGCCGAAGGCCAAATTACATTCTACAAATTCTTCATCTCCTTCATGTCAGTTTATTTCAGCGGCCAAGGTGCTGGCCAGATGTTCAGCTTCGCAAGCAGTGAGTTACACCCCCCTAGAGCCGACAGAGAACGTACATCTAACATAGGTTGATAGGCATAACCAAGGCTAATTCTGCCGCCAACTACTTCTTCTGGGTTTGCAGCCTCGAGCCAACGGTAAAGGAGACAAAAGAGAACAAGGACAAGGGTCCTTCAAATGGCTGCAATTCCTATGACCTCCAGAAACTGGAATTCTCTTACCCATTGGCACCTCAGACACGTGTTCTGAAGGGCGTTTCACTCAAGGTCGGTTTGCCCAGCTACAAACTGTCGTCAAAATGCTAACACAATGCAGATCCAACCCGGTCAATTTGTTGCTTTTGTTGGAGCCTCTGGTGAGCATGGACGCCTTCTAAATTTACACAAGACACCTTTCTAACATTTTCCAATAGGCTGTGGCAAGAGTACCATGATATCGCTGCTCGAGCGTTTCTATGACCCCACCAATGGCACAATCACAATCGACAACACTGGCACACTTCCAACACTCAATCCACGCCTGTACCGCGGCTGTGTGTCCCTGGTTCAGCAAGAGCCCAGCCTCTTCCCTGGAAGCGTTCGCGAGAACATTGCCATGGGCATTGACCAGGGCGCCACCACGGACAGCGAGATGGAGGAGAGGATCACAGAGGCATGCCGCGCTGCCAACGCCTGGGAATTCATTTCCTCGCTGCCGGAAGGCCTCGGCACGCCGTGCGGAACCAGCGGGAACCAGCTATCCGGCGGCCAGAAGCAGCGCATTGCCATCGCGCGAGCGCTCGTCCGCAACCCGCGCGTTATCCTGCTCGATGAGGCCACGAGCGCCTTGGACACGCAGTCGGAAAAGGTGGTCCAGGCTGCCCTCAGCGAGGCTGCCGCGTCCGGGGACAAAATCATGATTGCAGTCGCGCACCGCCTTTCTACGGTCCGCGATGCGGATTGCATCTTTGTGTTTTCCGGAGGCCGGGTTGCTGAGGCGGGAACGCACAGCGAGCTCATTGCGCAGGGCGGCTTGTACCAGAAGCTGTGCGAGGCCCAGAGTCTGGACAACGAGGCTTAATAATATAGGAATACTATTTAGATACCAGGGAACGAGTCATACACATAGATTGGAAAGGTTCATAGATTTTAGTTAATGGTTCATTTGTAATAATTCAGGGTCAGTCTGCTACCCGGTGGGCGTCAAAACCACCGTGGTGACCAGCCGCCATTTCTACTCTACATGCATAGGCCAAATCCGTTCTTAAATATATCCATCTAACGCTTGGTGTATTTTTCGCACACACTTAACTCGCTGGCCTTGCTGGCATCTTTGGGAATCACCCCAGCAGCAACCGCCGACTTGTAGCACCACCTCCACTCATCAATGTCGTTGATCCAGTTGCACTTCCATGTCCAGAAAACCCATCCAGCTGATTTCTCAAAAGACTGAGCCTGAGCTGCCCAGTACTTGCTGTACCAGTCGATTTGGTCGGGGCGGTTATGGATCTGAAACTCGTCGTTGCTTCTGATACTGCTGTTGACTGACAGGGACCATTCGCCGACCAACAGGTTCTCTTTTCCCAGGTTATCATTGCAGGCCGCAGTCATGTATCCCCATTTGTGGTTGGTAACTGTCTTGTCGAAACTGAGGTATCTGTGGGCATCGAAAAAGGTGTAGTTCGTGCTAGTCAGGTTGGTCCTTGGGTCGCCAGAGCCCCAAGACTTGCCCTGCAAATCCTTGGTGTCAGAATCAAATTGACAAACAATCTTGTTTAGGCAGGAACCTACCATGTATTGAATGTGAAGGAGGTCAGAGTCCGCAATTCCAAGCTTCGATTCGGCTTTGCGGATACGATTATACGCCTCAGGATAGAACGTTTCGATCATGTCGGCGGCTTCAGCTTTCCATGTGCCAGTGTGGACGGGTTCGTTGAGAACCTGGAGCATGCCCACAGTGGTGTAGTTTCCATTTGTATGGATCCTGTTCGCCATCCATTCCAGGAACTTGTACGCTCGCTCGTAATTTTCCAATGTGTAAAATCCAGGGGTACTGACACCCTGCATCTCGGTTAGCTTCCACTGAAGATTCCAGGACAGTCTCATACATGGCCTGTAAACTGCTCATTTGTCGTCTGTGCTCCAGGAGCACCATGTAAATCAATAATGGCGTAAATGCTGCTGTCCTTACACCATCCGACCAACCGGTCAAGGTACTTTAGGCCACCCCGAGGGAAATACTCGTCATCCTCGACCAGGTCTTCGCGGATCCAGTATCCCACTGGAATTCGCACCGTATTGAGACCGAGGGATGCAATCTCTTCAATATCTTCTTTTGTGATCCAAGATGCCCAGTGCTTCTTGAAGGCTGCGTCTGCTTTGTCCTGTCCGATGCCCTTGACGCATGACCACTCGTCCTGGTAATCACCACATCCCATGCTTTTCCATTCATCCTCGGCTAGCCAGCGCTCAACAATAAACTGGGACCCGAGGTTGACGCCTCGGAATTTGGAAGAATCGGGGAGCCATCGCGCGGCTAGCTTACTATTTCCTGTCGTTGCTGCGGTTGTTAGTAAACATTGGCGATTTTTCAAAGCAAGACTCACGTCGTGACTGGGGTATCCAGGCGGCAGTCAGAGCCACAAATATGGAAAGAGATGTAACCAAAAGCATTGTTAACTGAAAATATGATGTCGCTTGGTCCGCATAGAAGCAACATTTGTCTTCATTCCGGGCGAAATAAGTATTAAATAGAGACGAGATGGATGTTTCAACCATCAGATGACAGGAGCGTCTTAGAAAGTGAATCCTACCAACATTCCGCTATTATCAGGTCATTTTAGCTGGTCCTGGGGCATTTGGCCAAAATGCGGGAGTGTTCCGCCCTAAAGTGCCTTGATCATCCTTGGCAGCTGAGGAGTTGAAACATGCTGGGGCGGGAAATACTGGGGCTGAAGGATCCGCATCCAGGTTGTGACGCAAACGCGCATACAAAATCTCGAAAGCCCTGACGTTGCTCTTTAAAATTATCAAGTGCACATTACAGGCATCGGGAATTGTATTGAATGCATACGCGATACATCATCCATTTCATTTTCAGGACCTTGCTTACGCACTGTGAATCATGAAACAGACTTGCCGCACATTCCACAGCCAGTTCACAGCTTTGCAACACGCGCCGATCGGCAGACGTCGATCAAACTTTCGAGGACATCTTGGGTTTTTAGGTGAGCATCGAGTTATTCAATCAGGCGAGCTTTCGGCGATTCTACTGCTACCTTGCAGGCTTGGGTGACATTGCAGCCATGCTCCAGACACTTTGAACGTCTGTATTCTGCCTGCTCAATAATGCGTGATTTTCATGACATTCAAATTCAGCTTCCTCCAGCGCATCATATCATGACTCTAGCAGTTGTCAAATTCTACAGGGATAGGTCAGGATGAGAAGGCCCATGGAGCTATTGGTCTCCAACCACCCCACATGGCGGTAAAAGCCGCCGGTCCGTCGGTGTATCTGAAGAACCGATTCAACTAGCGCGTCCCGTGAGTAAGTGAATGTCTTTCTTGTCAGCCTAGATCAACATCCATCTTAAGCGATGAAGCCAAACAGCTCGCTCCATGCATCACGAAAACGAGCCCACAAATTTTGAATCAATTTCAGTTCAACAGCTAGAAATGCAGCAAAATCACACTAGCCGCCATGAATGTTCCCTGATTCGTGGTCTAGCCTTGTGTGCCCAGCGTTTCAACCTGTCAACGCATCCACTTACTTTTCCGCGCGTCCCAGTCGCCTCGGCTGGATTTCGCGCCGGGACTGACAAACTGCTGCATGCTTTAGGCGCTCAGTGTCATTCATAATGAATTAGTTCGCTGGATGAATGCGAGTTAGCATGTGAATGCATGGGGCCGTCATGAATTCGGGTTGATCAGTTTGATAGAGCCACAAGCTGTAGCCCATCTTGAATCCCGGAAGTCTAGCCGTAGGGTAATAGTATATAATAATAAAGGATATTGGAATGGACTGCAAAAATATGAGTATTACAATCAGCACAACTATTGCACTGGCATTGGCTCATGCTGGCTAGAAAGCTACGCCTATCCCCAATCTCAGCGTTGCAGGAGCAGAACAATCTGTAACATAAGATAGACTAATCAAGTTGTGCGAATCATCCCACTGACGTAAGGTGGGCAGCAATGGAAGGGACATGACCACAGCCCAATGAATAGAGCTCAACGAATACGCTCAAACGGAGTACAAGGTAGGACAACATCAGCGGGCCTTAAATCTCAGGTATCACCAGTGTATTGTACCATCTTGTTCACATGCCGGTTACCAATATGTTAGAGGTGCACTATTTCGTGCTAGTCTACCTGATGCTACCCATATAGTACTCTAGCTAGTGCTCGAAACTCTAGTTCCTCTTTACCCTTCGTTCAATGATCTGCCGTGTACTGTATTGCTTTTTTTAAGGTTTGCAATTGAATGTCTTCAGCCGCTTACATGATTGTCCGCAAGGTAGTGCACTCCATCACACCCTTCCCCGTCAATGGTGACATCAAAGCCCTTGGTATTGTCCGCAGCTGGGCTGCGCTCCATCACATTCATTGTGGCATTTTCAAAGCTTACAGTGCTTATTAACCATCGCTTCTCGCATGGAAAATATGAAAGAATACGCCAGTACATACAAGGAAGTCCACAAATCTCAGTCTTACCAAATCTGGAGTTCTCTGTGCAGGGGTGACAGAGGGATATTTTCGTACCCCATAATCCCTGACTGATCGGCTAGGTGGCAGCTTCACAAATTATTCTTAATCCCTTGCCCCTCTTCGAAACTCTAGTCATAGAAAGTGATTCCCCATTCAAATAAAATGACGTCAAATCATCCGTGAATTCGATTCTCACGGATGTACCGGAATCAATTGAAGCATGAAAAGTCGGATATATTTTACGTCACTCATATGACCTCTATTAATGCCAAGCCCAAATGTGTTTTGAATGCGGGGGACGCTGTACATGGTCCCCGGCAAGTTGCCGAGAAGATTTAGGCCGTTGCATTTATAAATGGACAGAGCTCTGTCATCCATGACGGCCTGCATCGTCAATTCAATTATTTCTGAGATCCACGAACTGATTATACCAATATGTCCCAGTACAAAACTCATCTGAGCGTTCTACAAGACGCTGCTGCAGCCCACGCATCGAATCCAGTCTTCAAGGTCCCCTACTGGTCTACATCTGATCAGACATTCCAAGGCTGGACAGATATCACCTTTTCTCATTTTCTGAGGGATGTAGAGCAATCTGCGAGGTATTGGTCTCGGGAGCTCGGGAAACGCGACCTGGGGGAACGATCAGTTGTCGGATTGTGGTACGCAAGCAAACTCAATTGCAGGCCTAAAACCTGTGGTGTGGTGCCACTAATGTTGTTTTAGGCTAAAGGGCATGTCCTATTTGGATGCTGTGCACATTTGGGGTGTCTCAAGAGCGGGGTTCGTTCCCCAGCTCGTTTCGCTTCGCATGACAAGCCCAACTGTGGTGCGGGAACTCCTCGCTCAGGGCAAAGCAAAAGCGCTCATCTTTGACCCAGGTTTTGAACCAAAGTTGGAAGATGAATTGCCCACTTTTCCTGCCATTGACTCTCGGGCGTTGGACTTGGGCCAGCTTCCGTTGCCGGAATCATGGATTCCCTCAACCGGTGACGAAATCATGATCATCTTTCATTCATCTGGCTCAACCTCGGGGAAACCGAAATTAGTTCCTCTGTCTGCTCGGTGGCTAGACTGCAACATCCATAAAGGCAGGCACTTTACCGATCTCACTTCATCCTTAAGCGGCCAAGCGATTACAACATCTGGGTAGGTAACAGTGATACTCTAGCGAATCCATCTAATTCTTTTGTGAAGGGGAAGCTTTTGTCATATTGCAGCAACATTATCGCTTCTCAGCTTTATCGATCGCGGTGGTTGCATGGTATTGCCCACGGAGGTACCTTACTCGCAACAGGAGCTTCGGATGATGGTTGAGCAATGCGGAATCAACGTGCTCGGCATGTTTTCTTCGTTCCTCGGCGCTTTCATCCGGGAATCCCGCAAGGACCCAAAATTGCTTGCCACCCTTCGATCTTTCTCGAGCTGCTTCCATGGTGGACTTCCCCTAGAAGCCGACGATGAAGTCTGGGCACTACAGCAAGGCATCAGACTGAATAATATGTTTGCAAGCACCGAAGTTGGTTGCATGATGATATCCAAGGGAGATCAGGGCCCTGAGTCGCGATACTTGCGCCCATTTCCTGGAACTCTGTACAAATTCGTACCCGTTCCAACTTCACCGGGCGCAGGTGGTCAGATTGTGGAGCTTGTTGTAACCAAAGAATCAGCCGATTGCCCGCATCCGTCACTTCGAGATGATCCGGATGGTGATTTTGCAACCGGCGACCTGTTTGCGGAAGTTGCCCCAGGCCAGTATGTATCAAGAGGGCGCAATGACGATTGGATTAAAATGGAGATATCGCTCCGCTGCGACACACGATCGATTGAGGATAATGCGATGGAAGTTTGCGCGAAGGACCTCATCAGCGCTGCCGTCGTCGCGGGCAGTGGACGGCCATCGCCGGCCCTTTTTGTCGAGCCCCACCAAGACCTCAAACAAGAATTGCTACAAGATGCCTCTGCGCTCAAGGAAGAAATTCTTAGGCGGATCACTCCATTTCACGAGAGGAGATATACGCATGAGCGGATTGAGGATGCACGGCTGATCGTTCTAGTGCCAAGGTTGAGCTTGCCAAGGACTGGAAAGGGAGCCATTCAAAGGAAAATGGTTGAAAACGAGTTTCAAAAAGAACTGGATCAAATTTACTCAGCAGTATCCGACAGGAAATCCTAATTGAAATCCCCATGGCACCATTAGTTGTTGAATATTTCGCTATCTGGTAATGCGTATGTTAGTCGCCGGTTGGACACGGGGACTATCGCAAACTAGGCCTAACAAAGCAAGAGGAGACGTATCAAAGTTCAAGGGAATCACTATGGCTGATTCCTTGATGAATATCTGATGACTCCAGTTCCGACTCTTTTTCGAGTCTTCCAATCATTTCCACATGGTGTTGGCTTCGAGGTGTAACCTTGACACGAAAGTGGGTTGGATAGCTTAAGACTCCAGGTTTCGCCTTTATATCAATCTCTTCTGGCTTTCCATCCGCACCGACCGCTTTTGTAATGTTGAAAGCAGCCAGTGATCGCGCAATATTGATATAAAGACTGTCATAAGTGAAATACTTTCCACCGCAAACTCTCCGACCGTAACCAAATGCCTCCACTGGTTCAGGCTCGCCGCGCGGAGGTAAGAATCGCTCAGGATCAAAGACGTCGGGGTTAGCGTAGACTTCTGGGTCATGGAGGAACCACCAGATTGCTAGAAGCAGAAAGGCACCTTTCGGTATATAGAAATCATTATACTCAAACGCCTCGTCCACTGCGTGAGGAAATCCCATTGGGGCGATGGGCCACCACCGGAGAGCTTCTTGGACTAGGGCATTAATATAGGGCAGCTTCTCCCTGTCCTCAAAACCAGGCAAGCGCTCAGTCCCAACAACAGAGTCAATCTCTTCCTGCGCCTTGCGCTGTACCTCTGGAAACATTAACATGGCCAAGGTAAAGCTGGTGAGAGTTATAATTGTGGTGTCTGCACCAGCCCCGTAGAGGCTTGCTGCTGTCCATATGGTGTCGTTCTCAAGCTCGCGGTCAAGGCCTTTACCATTCGAATCCTTCTTTTGCAATGTAATAAGCCCCGACACGTATGACTGCGAAAACGACCCAGTAGCCATTTGCTTCTGAACAAAGCGATATGGGGCATGTGCCAGTGTCTGAATAGTGCTTCTCCATTCTCGAGCCGTCTTCTTGAATCCTCCACCGGGGAAACTTTCCGGGATAAATCGCAGAGCAGGAATCACGTCAACCATCCAAGCCATTGGAGCAGCAGCAAGCGAAAACTCGGTCATCATTTGCTGAATCAGATCAATCAATTTGTCAGGCTTGCTTGGGTCGACAATGTAGCCGTAAGTCATCTTTAACATAATGGAGCTGGTGGTACTGTTGTAGCAATGCAGACACGTTAGACATTGCATTCTCGCGAATAGAATTGAACAAACTCAAACTTGCGTTTTGAAGTGTTTCAACCAGTTATCTGGGTCCTTGAGTGCACGCGCAAGTTGGCGGTCAACTTCGGCTTCTTGCATCTGGCGGAAATTTGCTGCTGATGATTTTGTGCCAAGCTCTTGGTGCACCAATTTACGATAGCGGCGAAAAGTGCTATCATATGGCTGGCAGAGCAGAATAGATTCATAACCACACAGCTTGTTGGCAAACGTCATGCAAGGCCGCCCCGAAGTTTTGCTTGAAAGCCGCTCCAGCATGTCGTGCGCCGCTGCCTTGTCGTGGATAAAGATCAATGTCATGCCTAAAACGGTCACGGAGCTTATTGGTCCGTATTCATCCTTGTGCTTGAGCCAGTGTTGGAACTCGGGTACGCCCTCCGGTGGGAAGTCGCGAAAATTGCCGAGCAGGAAATATGGCTTTGGGCCCGGAGGTAGTTTGCGGTCAGGTTTTCGTTGGAAGGTCCATCGGTACACCAGGTAAGCAACTAACCCGAGAACAATGAAGCTCCGGGTTGAAATGAATGGAGTGTTCATGTTACCCGTGGCGTACCCGACTCAACAGACCACCTAGAGATTGCTGCAGCTCAAGATCAGTACTTGGGCAAAATCAAAAGAGAGATCGAAAGGGGAGAAATCATGTTGTGACACGTCGTGTTTTAAATACCGTCATAAATCAACGCCATGCTCTGCCGTGTATGCGGCTGACCAACAAGACAAGTTGGACTCGTCGGGTTTGCCCCACTTTGATGCGGTTTGTTTTAGGTGCGCAACATTTAACCTATCTAGGCAGGAGGAAGTGGATAGCGTCGTGTTGATCACTTCCCAGGTGATAGTTACGTCATGAAACATTCCGCCAATCACCGCTATTTTCTTTTCCTTAATACAGGCAGGCTATGGTACAATTCCAACATCTTGTAAAGTGCGTGTGTATGACCTTGATCTATGCATTAAACAAATATCGTAAACTGCAGAGCGATGTCGATACAATACGGAATAGCTGTTCCGCCGCTCTCCAACCGGAGCCAAATGGAGGCTCAGGGCGTAACACATCAGGACAGGGAGCACCATCGTAAGGATACAATAAAACAAGTCACATTTCAAGCGAAACAGAAAAAGAGAAGAGGAAAGAGAAAGAAGTCCACGTGATCGGGTACCAAGTGGGAAGATTAGCGCATTTCGTTACTAATGCTTATTTTCAGCTGAAGGCAAGTAATGGGGCGTCATGTTAATTATGGACTCAATGACGTATCTGTCACAAATAGCACAACCTAGTACCAGGTTATTTTAAGCTTAAAACTTTCCGGTCATCTTTTGCGACGTCAATTTATGGTCTAGTCAGTATAAGGCCCTTACTAGCCGTTGAAATATTTGAGTCTTTGTAGAACAGATACATCTGCAAGACATAGACGACCGGCACTCCGCTACCAATTTCAGCCGCTTTCATGTAGGAACATCTGCAGCACCTAATCATATTTAATAAGAACGATTCAAAGTTTAATGACGATAGAGTAAAGTGAAAGCGTGCCAAGAATGCTTCTTGTGACTCGCATATGAGAATAAAGTTCCAAAACATTCCAACCTGTTTCAATAGACCCGACACATTCCAATGCCTAATTACAGACCCTACCAAAATCAATGGCAATATAAACTGGCTCATGGCCGGGAAAATATCCATCCATCCATCCATCCATTGATTTCATCTCCTCTCATTGAAAGTAAATACAAACATCATGTCCTTTTTTCTTAGTCTTATTCTAGCTACAGGCACAATTACCAACGCCAGGTCCTGCCATACCACTCTCTCGACATCCACTACTACATCTACCACATCCACCACATTTGCAACATCAACGTCAGGTTCAGTGCCTACAAACGTCTGCGCCAGCTACCACAGTCTCTACTGCGACACCATCAATGTATGCAACGAACCGATGGAGTGTGTTCAGTCCATCTGTCGACGCCCAACATGTTCTGTCGATGAGACGTGTCCCATGGGCTACTCTTGCATAAACGGTCGATGCTTCAAAACATGCTCTGACCCAAATGCCTGTGTATCAGGACAGCTTTGTGAACTCTCGTGTGTGACAGCTGCAGACTGTCCGAGTAACTACATTTGCCAAGACGGAGGCTGCTATTTGAGCGGGTAGGCGGTATTTGTGGAGGACCCCGAGCCGTCGCATGCGTTATTCTTGACGAAAAATCAGAGTTTTTCCACCTTCGCTAGCCTCATGTACAAGGTTACTATTATTGATTTGGATTATCTTATTCAATACGGGCGATTCATCGGAAATTCTTGTTTTCTTACCAGCCACTTCAGTCTTTACCGAAGGCAGGTTTTTATGAAAAGCTGAGACGGGTCTTGTTATATCGTACAAATTCAAATACAGTATTCAATGCGTTTCGTAATGGCCATAGCCTCCTATCCGTCGCATGTTCAAACCTTGATGCATTCGATAACGGCTATCCCAGATCCGTTAGAACGGTGGGCCTCAACAATCTTCAATCCAGCCGCCGCCGTAATAGATTCAAAATTTTGCAGCGTGCGCTCCTTGCCGCCCAAGGTCGCCATGAATATATCTGTGGCGCACGCCATCGGAGATGGTGGGTTGTTGAGAACCTCTTCCACGATGAGAAGCTTGCTGTCATCTGACATGGCAGCCTGAACCTGCTGCAGTATTTTGACTGAATCTTCATCGCCATAATCATGCAAACAGCGTCGAATATAATACACTAATGCGCCTAGAAGGAAGATATCATGTTAACAAATGTACTTTATTCCATCCACTTTTGGGATACAAAGCGGTCAGAGGAAGATTAAACTTGCCTTTCACGGCCTGTTCAGAGTGAAAATCCATCACAACGAACTGGGCTTCAGCCAGCGCTCCCTTGGCTGTCGACTTTGCTTCCTCGATAACCTCAGGAAGATCTTCAACGACGCAACGGCTTGCAGGGATCCCAGGTGTGGCGTTCAGAATGGTTTCGAGGGCGTGGCCGTGTCCACCTCCGACGTCAACGATGAGCGTCCTATCCGATTCGCTTGCCTTGGATAGAAGCCAAGAGAAGTCGTACGAGCCAACTACCGGGAGGTTCTTTGCCATCGCAACCATGCTAGTCATGAAGCTAGCCATCCTCGGCTGGTCTCGATGCATGTGCTCCCATACGGTAAGCTCGGGGTTACCGGCAGCGAATGCATGAATCGTGTGGTATCTGCCAGCAGGCTCTTTGAGGGAATACTTGTCGAAGTAATCAGGCATGAATACCAGGGACCGCAAATGGTTGTCAAATCTATCATGGTTGAGAAAGTCAGTAGTTGCGCGTCTTAGTTTCAGTGTCCCTGGATACAGTGGCACTCACCCATTTTCCACCAAAGAGTTCATTGGGCTAGATGATGCAAAGATTTTGGAAGAATTATTGAGAGCGACCTGATCTGAGCCAATCTGCTTGAGGAGACCAGTAGCCACGAGGACCCAAGACAGACGAGCTTGACATTTAATGTTAGCGACCAGCTTCGACTGCACAAGTCAAGGGACTTACTAATAAGAGGTGTTTCGGCACCAAGCTTGGCTGCCAACTTCTCGTAGGAGATACCATCTGCTGGGATCATGTCGAAAACCTTCCACTTGATGAACAGTCGCAGCGCCGCAAGCTCGGCCATCGTAATCATGGACTCGATCAATCGCTCCTGGGGCAGCTTGAATTTCCCGAGCATCTCATTTGCAGTTCCAATGAGCTTTGCACGTTGCTCGTTGGAAACATGCGCCGACTCAGAATTGTTGCGGACATCTGCGGCCATGGCTGCAAGTTGCTGGGACCACGACTCGATCGTGTCAGCCATCTGGGCGTTGGAAGAGAAGGTGTTGCCCGACTTGTTGGAGAGAGTTTGAGCGTATTGTAGATGGATGGAGTAGTTGGATGAAATCTTTGTATTGTCGATTCATTTTGGTGCCTTGCTGACGCTGACTTATAAGCATCACAGCCTTGCTTCCAAGGCCGAACTTTAGACCCGAATCTCGGCAGAAGCAAAGGCCGGGTTTAGGACGGCCATAGCTATTTGCTGGTCGCTGCCCACAAGCTCGGTGATAATAATGTGGGTCCTACAATTCCCGAAGTTCGGCATATTCCTTCCACGATCCTTCGGGCAATCCATCGCGATAGTTACCCAGCCGGACTAGCAACATATGAAGGAAGTTCCAAGAAGATCCTAAGGCTTCAAAATGAAAGCTCGGCGTCGGGGCCGGCTTTTCGAAGTATTGAGCTAGTGAGAGCAGTCAATGAATCCTCCAAACGCCACTCCCTATCATTCAATGGGCGCAATTGCGCAACCCTTCTTTGGAGAAAATAAAGCGCTTTTAGTACGTGTTTTCGATAGATCTATGTGACTATAGCACTCTTCGCGCCAAGATAAAAGTTGGCGGAATCTAATTTTACATGTTGAGGATCGTTGTAAACGGTCTCGCAACAATGTCGCAGCGTTCAGGTTCGCGTCGGTTTGTTCTGATAAATCTTCGTCCTTAAAATGACAAAGATTGAAATATAAACAATAACCATGACGATCTATCACCCATCAATCCGTCGAGTATAAATAAAATGATGCCTTTTGCTGAAATTTGATGGATAATGATGTTTACGCTGTCCTACCCTAGACCCCCACACATTATTATTTGGCGGTCGGTTTCGCAGCGGCTCAATACACCACGTGCCCAGCCTTTGGTGTTACAAGTATATGTGATTCGGTAAAAAGCAAAGCGAAATGATGGAGCCTACGAAATACTATCATTTATCCCTTCCTCGAAGTGTGGTGCATCTACCAAATAGGTGGTGGTGGCTGCGGCTACATCTTGCTCTGTTCCCGCGACTCTATCCCACCGGGAGAATTTGGTTTCGCGGAAAAGGGGATGTCATTGTAATGTTAAATTTGAGCTTATATTTTGAGGGATGTCTTGGGCCAGTGGAGGATAACCGATTGGCTTTCGGGTCTCGTGTTCCGGCGTACTGGCCCACTTTCGGCGGAAGCCTGGTTAACCATGAAATAGACTGGTTTCAGTTCGCCGAAGCAGGCAATTTCCGAGCATCCTAGCAACTGGTTATTTTGGCATCTGTGAGAAGATGCACTGCAAAAGGCTGTCCTTGGATACTGAGCAAGACTATTTCCTGATCATATGGTACCTAAAATTTGGCGTGGTTTTTTTTTGTTGAGAATTAGAGGTTGGAGTTCTAGGTGCTGAGCTGCTGCGTGCGGACATTGGTATGGGGGTTATCAGCGTGCAACAATGACTATAAAACAAGGATGCATGATTCTTAATTTGCTACGGATTTATGGGCGCATCTTGTCTGGATATTTCGTCATAAGGGCCACCCAGTTGAGTTGGTTAGTTTGACATGACGCTTGAGATAGGGACCTTTGCTGTAAACCCTGGTTTATGTTCCCTGGCGTGGATCTTTCATCGGGGTACTTCATTTCACCGCTCAATACCAAGGTTCATCCGTATCTGGCGGTTGTTTGAGGTCTTGGTCAATGATGTGCGCAGCACGTAGGCAACTCTACCAAACGGGAAGTTGGTGCATGGCTTTGTCCTCTTGGCGATATGCTTGAAACAACATGATTCAGAAAGCTGTTTGGAGAGAAAGGCTTATAGAATCATGTGACAGCTGTCGATCAAGCCCAGCCTGGTGGCTTCCGATTTCAACATGATCTCTCCCAGGTTTTAAGTGGGTAGTCTCGGCGTTTGGCTATTAGCAAGGACCGTGCGATCACGTCTCGCTTAGTTGGAAACAGCCACAATACGAGCTAATCCTGACTACTGGCGTCTAGCGTACTAATGACCCCTGCTTCGCCCCCCACCGGCGCTTCGGGACAGACCGAATCTTTCAAACGGCACCAGAGCACGGATTTCCGCTCAAATGTTTCCACCAAGCAAAAACCCAACTCCATCTCCACATCAAAATATCCATGTCGGGACCCTCACATAGGGATTTACATGAAACCACACTCCAGTGCTAGTTCCCAGGAGCTGGAATCCCCTGACACGACGTTTCACGCATTCCATTTTCTGGAAGGCGGACTTGTATCTGAAATGTCCACAATAGGATATTGCTGTGGCGCCGTTCTCCAGACAGTGAGAGGCTGTCGTTGGTGGAAGAAAATTGATGGGTAAGGGGACCGGTAGATAATACGGAAAAGGCGAAGATGGTTCAAGTGATAAATAGACTCGAATGCCGCGAGAGAAGACGCATTCTTCATTCCTTACACCGCATCAGTCTTCTTTTCATTCATTCATTCATTCTCTCATTGTACTCCTAGAGGCTGGGTCTCTGGTGACTTCTCTCATTTTTAACTTGAACTATTATTTTCCACACCAACACATCTGTATCAAGCTTTAAACATGCGTGTTCTCAACGCCCTCTTCGCCATCGCGGCGCTCCTACCCGGCTCCCTCGCCGCTCTCCCCACCAAGGCCGAGGGCTTTGCTGCCAGCACCACCGGTGGCAAAGGCGGCCAGGCCGTCTACCCCAAGACCAACGCCGAACTCGTCAGCTACCTCGGAGACAGCACCACTCGCATCATCTACCTCGACCACACCTTCGACTTCAAGGGCTCTGAGGGCTCTGCCAGCGAGACCGGCTGCGCTCCTTGGGGTACTGGCTCTCAGTGCCAGCTTGCCATCAACAAGAACAACTGGTGCACCAACTACCAGCCCAACGCCCCCAAGGTCAACGTCAAGTACGACAAGGCTGGTTTGAACCCCATCAAGGTCGGATCCAACAAGAGCATCATCGGTGTTGGTTCCAAGGGTGTCATCAAGGGCAAGGGTATCCGTCTCGCCAATGGCGTCAAGAATGTTATTATCCAGAACATTCACATTACCGACCTCAACCCCCACGTCGTCTGGGGTGGCGACGCTATTACTCTCGATGGCACTGACAACATCTGGATCGACCACTGCACCACTTCTCTGATCGGTCGCCAGCACATTGTTCTTGGCAACGGCGCTAGTGGCAAGGTTTCCATCACCAACAACAGAATCGACGGTACCAGCAGCTGGTCGGCTAGCTGCAACTCCTACCACTACTGGGGTGTCTACTTTGCCGGATCCAACGATGTAAGTCATGAATATCTCTGCATACATACTGATTAAAATACTAACCTTCAACAGATGGTCACTTTCAAGGGCAACTACCTTTACCACATCTCTGGCCGTGCCCCCAAGATTCTCGGCAACACTCTTCTCCACGCCGTTGACAACTACTTCCACGATGTTCCCGACCACGCTTTTGAGATTGACGAGGGTGCTATGGTCCTTGCTGAGGGTAACGTCTTCCAGAACGTCAAGAACCCCGTCAAGGCTGGCTACACCGGTCGCCTCTACAGCGTTCCCACCACTGCTGCCGCCAACGTTTGCTCTGCTTCTCTTGGCCGAGCCTGCCAGCTCAACGCTTTCGGTAGCTCCGGCACCCTGTCTGGCACTGACTCTGGCTTCCTGAGCAACTTCAAGGGCAGGACCATTGCTGCTTCTGCTGGATCCAACAGCGCCAAGAGCGCTCAGACCAAGGCTGGTTTTGGCCTGGCTTAGAGGAAGGGAAGAAGGGGTAGGAGGATGAACACCAGATGGGTGGACTTTAATATTCGACATTTTTCATTTTAGACTTTAATATTCTACTTGTATCGCCATAGATATCTAGAATTCACATTACATCACTTGTACAATTTTGCGCTTTTGACTTCACTGATGGCTCCGCTTTGACCCTTTCTCACGCTACCCCTTTTGTGTTAGCGGCAAAAATGATCGCCACAGAAAACAGATCAATTTGCATGGTTCGGAAGATAAACTATGCTCTTATTTGATCAACAGCTAGCGACAGAATGCCGGCTACCGTGGCAAGAATTGATATCCTCAGTGTTTGGAGAGGACCTTGGTCATTGATGCGTCGGCCAAGCGCCAAGCCAACCGATTGGGTCGATAAATGTGAGAAATTTCCGATAACTGTTGGTCCTCGTGCACTAGCTCGAATCGGGAAAGACGTTGTCGGAGATTCCCCAATGTGGACCGTGAAGAAACAGGCAGACTGCTCTTGTTGGTCGCATGGCGTGACTTTAATTTCCCAGAGCAGCTAACAACTCAGGACCATGCATTGGTGCCTGCGATTCTGCTTGGGTTGTCCCAATTTGAACACGACCCATTCTCGTCCATTTGACTTTGGCTTCGCTATTTATTCACGACTTTTTGCCCGTGATAAAAAAAAATCAAGACTGCTCTAGAACAATTCAGTAACCACAGACGCCGTCACCTCACACCAAAATGACAGACAGAAATCGGGCGGAGCAGATGCTGCGATTTGACATGGCTCTGACAGAAAATGGGACACCATGGTCAGCATCGTTTCGCAGGGCCGCCGAGAATCGCGGTAATACCGCGGTTGGAATCGAGAATCAAATTCGCTACCCAGGCCACCCAGAGACAGACACTCGGCTGTGGACTGTAGATCGCATTCTAGAGCCTCAGACGATCCCACATTTTTTTGAATTCTTATGCCACGGGCGCCTGCCGAATGGAAAGGAATCGTTACTTCCGCGGCCGACCTTTGAAGAGGCCCTGAATATGACAAAGCCATTTTCCGCGTGGGCTCCTGCCCCGTTCAACAGTGGCCATCGTTCCACAATGCAATGGATGATGATTCGAATTGGCTCCCATGAAGATGGCAAGCGGCTTCAACTTATCGCAAAAGAACTCCATGCGATGAAGTCCAGGGTCTGGGAAGGCATCATGCCTTTGTCAGAAAGACGATGGAAGGATCTGAAACTCGACGATCCAGAAAACTTCTCAGCAGCCTGCAAGTACATTGTGGCTGTTATCGACGTGTTTAGCTACCTCAACGATGACTACGTCAGAAACGCACTGCGAGAAACTTTCAATCTCATATCGGGACATCTCAAAGTCTACGAAAATGCCATCCACCTGGTCCGACAGCAGTCAGCAACGGAAAACACCTCCGAGAGACCTCCTATAACGTTGTTGTGGCACGAGTTTATGAAAGCAAAGTACGAATACATTACTGCCAAAGCGCATCACTGGGTGACGGAACACATTGAACGTTTGAGACGACCAGTCTTGGACGGACTCGCCACGTATGAACCAGCAAATCCATCAAGCATGGTATACGACGAGACGCAATGGAAATTGACCGATAGGCTGCATGATCTAGGCCTAAACACATCTATGGCAGATACGATCATGTTTCTGCCTACTGACGGATATCGCGGGGATCCACTTCCCGTCCAGCATGATCCAATCCCAAGCAGACCTAGAAGGGGATTTCGCGAAACACCCATCACTTGGTCTCACTCTCCTTACAATCGACACCAAGATTACATCACACGAGTTAGATTTCTTTCACGACAAGAACAGTATTATGACTCGGATCCACGATACCAAACTAGTGCCGAGAGTCTTTATGTCACAGCCCGAGCCCAGGTTGTTGCAGAGTCCACGGCTCGCCGAGAGCTGCGCGGTGAGCCAAAACCGCTCGGGCAGGACTGTTGGGTTCATGAGACACTTCGGTCTGCTGAAAGTAGAGTAGTTGATTGGAGTTACATTGGATATCGTTTGAGCCATCAGCCTGGGAATGACGACCAGTGGGGCAACTTTGTAAATGCCTTTGACAAGGACACATCCAACTGGGGCCTTGAATATTCCAATATTGATAAGATCCGCGACCTTTGCAAGGTTCATTGGTTGGATGGGAAAGATCTCGGCATCGAGGATGGGGACATTGATGCAGCGAAGAAGTGAGTCCTCCCATTACGGAGAGAAGCGCATGAAAATCGCTAACACTTGATTTTAGGCATTTCAAGCATTACATAAAATCCAAAGGAGCTGATGAGAGTTTCCGTACCGACCTATTTCTAGTCGCCAACTCTGACGTCACCAATTCATATCTTGAGCCAAATGCCGATGGTGGATTTGTCATCGCAGTGGATGTCGACCATGACCCCGAGAATTGTCGTGCCGATGAATCCCCCGGGTATCCTGGACATTTGAGAATTCTCGGGAGTCTCTTGTGGGATGATTTAGGCCCAATGTTGAAGATGCAAACCCAACACCTTTTCGATCTTTGGCCATTGGCCATGGGCGATAAAGCCTCTGTTTATCGAGGCCCCGTTACTCAAAGTATCTACAAAAAGTCTATTCGCACAGGTGAATTCCCAAAAGAGGTCATTGCAATTTTTGCCATTCAGGCGGCACTGAAACAGCTGGATCTAGACGCAGAATAGAGGTGTGCATTGTGTGACCAGGGTACGAAGATACTTTTACTGGGTTCCATATTCTTGTTTTCGCAGTTACTCGACTTTGAAAAGTCCTGCAGAAATTTACGGAGAGTGTTATTTCGTGATGATGCCAACGTATTCAAATATCAAGTTACTAAAAGTCCATCTCCACGTTATTGGAACCCAATTTCTCTCCCTTGTAATACGCAGTGAACTCGTAAGAAGCTCCAGACGGTATCATCTCGAGGTCGAAATCCAGTTTTTTCAGAGTTTTTCCGCATTTGGCACGATAGCTTTCCAACGAATTAAACGATAGGTGATCTAAACGCAACGTGATGGAGCAAAACTTGGTAACGTCCTTTGTATACCTTGTTGGGGGGTTACTGAGGTCGCACTGCAGGATTTCTCTCTCTTTGCAGTCTTCGAAGTCCTGCTTGGTTTCAAAGCGTATGTAGAAACCTTTCCTGACAGGTTTGCCCTTTAGGACATTCTGGCCCTATTGTTCCAAATTAGCGAAGGTGGACGAACGGAAAACGTGCCGCGATTAGATTTCCCACGAACCTGTTTCAGGTACCAGTTCATCTGCCTGTCGGCTTTGAAACAACAATCGATGGCATCCCAAAATTCATCCGACTCAAGGTGAATTCCTTCTTCAAAAGGAGCGGTGACTTCTATACCAAGACTTTGTCTGGCAATGGTCGAGGCAACTTTGAGCGGCAGACTTCCTTTGGTGAGCTTCTCTGGCATGCTCAAAAATCCTTTGTAGATGGCACCGCGACAGATAGCCGTGCGCCTTCGACGAGAAACACACATTAGACAACTCAAGATTATAAAAGAATACATATCCACATGTCCTTTTTTTGGGTTACTTACGGCTTCACGCCACTGGCTTGTAGCACATCAAATGGTTTGGACTTGTATCGTTCGTTCAGATACCCATATAGATATGGACTTGAACCAAGGCCACCGACAAGTATAATTCCCTATCGTATTGTCAGACTCACACTCATAGCCAACACTAGAGCGTCTATTTGACTGACCTTGACTTTCAGTTTCTTCTTTTGAGTCTGAGCTATTTGCCCATCCACAAGACTTCCGATTTCTGCAAACACTTGAGCAAACACCTTTTGGATATCAGAGCTATACAAAATTATAGTTAGGGCTTGGCAGGACTAGTTATGAAAGGCATGTATCAAAAGTCTCACCTCTGAAAGTGGATGCGCCCATTTTTGATAATGGGCTTTTCTGAGTCATCATTTAGGCTAGAGTCTTTGAAGGCCTCTGCGGGAATGGAAACAATGTACTCTGCTTTTCCTGGGTCATTGTTGAATTCTGGCTTGATGCCATATTCCCACTCATCTCTCATGATTTCCTTGATTCCAATTTGAGTGAGCTTATTCCACCGTCGGCCCAGCCTACTTCTGCACATTGTCTCAAAGGCTTCGTCAATGAATATTCCGCCACATAACTTACCTAGCTATTGTTAATATATCGGCCCACACTCTCATACTTATGCCAAATAGATCATAAATAATGATGGTTTGCTGGTAGACTTACCTGTGCCTACAACAGCTTCATGTAATTCGATTGGAAGCGGTGCCCCGACTCTGTAGCTAATCAGATCCTATTTCTATTAGTTACCCAGCATCTTAGTCACCATAGGAATCCTATAGGACTTGGAAGTGCCATTTAAACTTACTACTGTTCCACCGCCAGCATCGTATACGTCATCAGTCTTGATATCCTGTGATTTTTCCCAGAGCGTGGCGATGGCGGCAGCCTCGGGCTCAGGTGCGAATCCCAAAGTTGTCTGCCCCGGCAGGCGATCTGTAATAATTCCAGCCTGCTGAGCAGCTTGCTCCATGGCACTACGAGCATAGGATTTCCAGATTGCGGGTATGGTGATGACCACATGGAATTTCAGGGCATCAACAACAGTTTTGCTGCGAGCCTTTTGGATCGTGTCCAGGATGTGGTTCCAGAGGGCTCTAAGATAGTCGGCAATGACATCCACCGCAGTCTTGTTGAGCTGCTTCAGCTTCTGTCGAGCTCTTAATAGAAACTCTGACTGTCTCATCTCCTCACTCAAGTCTTCATCTCGGAGAAGCAGCAGTTTAAACCACCTGATGGGGTCTGCACCGGAGGCAATTTCGAATCCCCAAGCTGTTCCATTTTCATAGTCAATCTCTGTGGGGGCTTTTCCTCTTTCGCCGCCGATACCGGGCCAAGTCTGGATAAGATTTATTTGGTCATTTTCGAAGTCTGCGATTGTTGCCCATGCCGCACCAGAATAGCTGGTTCGAGGTCAGATGTGTGTTACTTTCCACCAAAAAAAAAAAAAAAAAAAAGGATTCGTCGTTCAATTAAACATCTTCTTCGGGTAAGCTCACGTTGTCCCAAAGTCAATCCCAATTACTAAGGTGCCTTCGAGGTCTATAGCTCTTTTCTCCTTCACTCGACCCACCAGTGACTTCAATGTCCAGCCTTTTTCAGCTTCAGTGGATCTGCTTGGAGAGGAAGTAGACTTCCTTAGGAACCGCATCTTGTAAAATTCATTAACGGTTTTCCGTAACAATGAAGTAAATTGCTAAAAGGGTTGTTTTATCAAGACAGAGTACAAATATGGTTAGAGAAATAAACAAATTGAGTTCAAAAAGGCAATGAGTGAAGAGTCATGAGCACTGTGAGGGGCGGAGGATTGCTCATGTTCAATTTGAAATTGGTGCAAATGTGCAAGACATTGCGTGACATTCATCATGCCTCTTTGCCCCTCTTGAAAGGCTCATTCGCGCACCATTGAAGCCACGGTGAACGGTTGGGCAATAAAAAGTCGAGCAGTCTGGGCGAATTTGATAATTCGTTGCATTTCGCCTTGCTGCCTAGTACTTAGCCGCTGCCAGAGTGCCATTGACCCCGCAAGATAGCTTCAGATTGGACGCCTTTTTCTTCTTGAGCCAAAAGCCGAAGCCACGTATATTTTGCATTTGTTAGTCGGCATCTCTCACGTAAGATTCTTGATGTGCACCTTGCGATGCTCCCCGATTGGGTGCAAATTACACATTTACCAACTCGCTATGCTGATTTGGGATGAGGCGCCTGCATGTTACAGCCTGGTTTTGCCTTGCGCTGCTTACATGTGGTTTGCATTCGGCCCACACCTCAGATTCAACGCTAGCGATTTCTGCCGCCTGCAATCGAATACGGCAAGACGATTCTCGGCATAATTAGTCACTTCTGACAGAATAGAGATCGCCGCCAGTTTGGCTGTTCCTCCAAGGCCTCCGTGTTTTCTGATGCGAAAATGCAGAGCTAGCCCGAGACTGTTAGGCGATGTGGCGCATCTGTTCCCAAGGTCCAAAGGTGTGCATCCCACCCAATTCCATCCCTCTTCTGCTCGCATGTTCTTCCTCTGCAGAACCGTTGTCTGCTAAAGGCTTGATTTGAGAAACAACGCCGTTTTGCGTTCATCAAACAGGCTGCTTTTTCGTCACTGTATTCTACTAAGAAGCCGCCGTCTTTTGACCGGACATTTGCAACGCTCAATGGGCACCTTGTCCCTGTCATAGCAATGGATCAAACTTCATTTTATTCAAGAACTAGGGCATCGCCAAAGAACACGGCATACGACGGATCATATGTCGTGATTCCCTACGAGAATGGACAAACAACAAATGGAAATCCAAAGAAATTAGACAAGGCGATTTTGAGCCGTCCTCTGCCCCCGCTTCCTGTGGCACCTACCCGCAGCGGTTCGATGCCATCAAATGTTGCACGGCCCAATATTGATCCACCATCTATAGATGAGCTTCGAAAGTGGGGGAAGGAAACGGAGGACGAGTTAGATGAGGAAATAAGGCTACATGAGGAGACGAAACTAAAACTTGAAAAAACGACGCAGGTTGTAAACGACCTTCGTCAACGGTGGACAGACACTGCGAATGAGCTCGACAGGTTCATACGTCAGAGTCAGGGTTTCGATCAATTGACAGAGGAGCAGATTAAGCAAAAGGATCGACAACTTCGAAGGAGCATCCGCGATATTGTCGCAAATCACTTTGAATATAAACTGACTGTTCAAAAAATGCCTCCAGAATTGGTAAAATTCTTGAGCGAATACCTGCGACTTTCTGAAGCCACCATACATATTTACTTGAAGTCTAAATTTCTGCGGCGCGATGTGGTTTCGGCATTTCTGTGGGCTTTTCTCCAGGAGGAGATTTTCAACCATCGGTACCGGTGGGCGCCACACGATGCACACAAAGCCATGCTGGGATTGACCCATTACTTCGGTAGGTGCCGCCACAAAAGATTTCCGGGGACACAAAAGGGAACTAACACGATTCATGTGGGGCTTTAGAACCGTTGCGCGATGATTCGTTAGAGGACGCCGAGGCAAAACGCAGGTTCCATCTGTGGCGAGCCAAGACAAACAGCTTAATTGTTGAGGTAATGAGACTAAGCCGCGAAGGAACGGATCGGGATTACAAAGACGAAGCCACAGTGGCTGCAGAAAGGCTTTCAAGACATCTGAGGCATATCTCCTCATCGAAATCCCAAAAGCTTGACGAGGATTTTTACAACCTCTACGTTTTTAGTCTGCAGCTAGACCAGGAGTTGAAACAGCAGGTTTCCAGCATATCCTGGGATTTCGGGCCGACTTGTCCCGCCCGCTTCGATCCCGAGGTCATGGTTCTCGGAAGCGGCCAGAAGCCCACGGAGAACGCAAAGGTCATTTTGGTAGTTGCCCCGTGCTTGACCAAAAGCGGGAAATCGTCCGGGGATGGGTTTGAGAGCACAGACATCCTAGCCAAGATGGAAGTGGTTTGCGTGCCCCGGAATTCCGAAGGCGAACGGAAGCCCACAAGCAAAACGGGTTTCTGGACTGTTTTAGGTGCGTCAAAATGGCCGTTGGCCCTCAGACCTGCTTTCATTCGATCCGCCCTTTTTCGTTGCGCATGATCTTTACCCGCAAAGAAACAAAGCGCACAGCATGGAATTGAGTTGAACAGAATTTCATTGTGCGTTTTTAGGCTTATTCATTCCCTTTGATAGTATCCAAGATTTTCGGCTGAAGGCCTTGTTCCAACCTACCATCCGATAGGAGGGAAAAGGATATCATTATTGGTTTCCTGGGAATAATAGTAAGTCAAATAAAGCTACTGTCATCTTTAAATGGGCTGTCGGCTAACGCATTACTGCAGTGGGATTCCGGATGTCACATTGACGGCTACGGCAAAAGTGAAGTGACACTCCGCTCATGCGCAGTGTAACGATGGCCTATATCCCGTTCCCGTTCCCGTTCCCGTTCCCGTTTGAAATTGGGACATGGGCCACGTTGCTACGACTTCCACGAGCAAATAAAGGTGGAATCATTTTGGAACCAAGTGCATATCTCAAGAGGAGAAAGAATCGTATACGTTTTAGAAAATTTACCAGAATAAGTTTACTTGTATTAGGGTGGCTGTGTAGCCTGTAGTAATTAATTTAGTTGCAATGCCGAATCTCACGCCCTCGCTTCCTCCGTTGTCTGAAACACAGACTTTTTGACCGTGATACCCCACCCTTGGCGGCTTTGTGGCGGTTTCTGTTCTGCAAGGTTCGACTGGCTGTTGTTCCAGTCATCTGCCCCTGGGACAGAATCCGAAAGTTCCGAGCCATTATCGCCAGTCTTGTATTTCTGGCTCTCAAGCTCAATCTTGGACGGGTTGTTGTCGTAATTGACAACAGTAGTAACGCCAATGCGCTTCGCGGCGGCGCTGTCCTCAAGTTCGAAATTGTCAACATTGTTCGTGCCCGTGCTGCGGATATAGCCCCGCGATGGATGGTTGCTCCCCGACTTGCCCCATTGCCGAGCGGATGAGCCGTATCCTTCGGCAGATGAGCCGCCGCCAAGGAAGGTCCGAAGAAGTGGTCGAAGGGTTGCCAAGGCTGAGGTGGTGATGCCAATGCCCATTTCAACAGTCGACCAGATAGCAACGTCGGCGGTAGCGTAGAGGAAATCGTCGAATTCGGTCATGGTGTGGAGATAGGGAAAACGAACGATGGTCGCACTGGAGGCTCTGTTTGGATGATGATTAGCTCTGTACCCGAAACACAGATCAAGCGCGCGTCTTACATGACACCAGCCGCCAAGATACAAATGACGGAAACCTTGACCCTCGTGCTCATTTGCAAATTCCAAACAAGGAAGATGGGAAGGATACTGTAGGTCCAATCGGTCCAGCAGCTAATTGCAGAGTATCCAATGAAGGACTTGGGCACAATAGCTGAATTGATGCAGTGCCCTTCTGGGGGGTCCGCGCCGTACCGAGTCCAGAAGTATGATGTAGGTCGACATTGCATTATGAAAAGGACGAAAAAGAATGCGCTGTAAATTTCCGTCACTCCTGTGACAACATAGATGACAATCTTGTGGATTCTTTGAACGCAAATGCGCAACAAGAAGATGGCAATGCTGCCCTTGATGAGCATGCCAGTCAATACATAGGTGGGCTCACAAGTCCACCACATCTGCAAAAAATGGTCAGATCAACGAACCTCGCTGGGAGTTTGACGACCAGCCCATGTGACTCACCTGCATCGCCTTGGGGATATTTTCCGCAGAGATGTTGGACATGTGCTCCCCATTGCCGTAGTGGACGCCGTTGATCACGTAGGAACAATAGACGAGAAACATGACCTGGAATGGAATTCAGCAAACGTGCCCAAGTGAGCAAGCGCGGGTGAAGAAACTTACCTGAGCAGCAGAGGCAAGCCAATCGTCGGCCGCAAATGACTTGATGATCCAGGCACGGCAGTAGATGCGCAGCAGAGTGGCAATCGTTGACACGACGGCCAACGTCCACGCAATGGCGGCAATCTGGGGCCCGCGGCTCTCGAGAGCCATGTTGGAAGGATTGAGCGGGTTGTGCGCGAGGGAGAGAGAGGAAAGGTGAGTGAGCTGTCAAGCTGCGGGTGGGTGGCGCGAGCTGGTTGGCCTCTTTGCCAAGGAAAGGCCGCTCTCGAGAAGATATATATCCAGCGAGAAGATATATCCAGCACTACAAAAAAGAAAATTGACGATGCCAGCAAGCGGTTTGACTCGTGCAACTTTGTATCGATTAGGTTCACATGGGAGGTCACTCGATCGGAGCCGATTTGTCTGTCTCAAGCAGGCCCGCGTGGGAAGTGACGGTATTTGCCCGCGACGCTAAGGGCCCCCCCCTCTCTCCCATCCACAACACGTCGTCAGCCACCAGATCTGACCATTCGGATGGCTTGCTCGGAAATATTCTAGTCGGGGTCTGTCGGAGTGCTGTCTCCGTTATGCAGGTGTTAACCGAGAGGACAATCTGGGGGTGATCACCGTGCCTCAAGTGAGGGTGGGGGAGTGCTAGCAAGGGTCGGAGTGGATCGGCAGCTAGCCACCGGAGGGTTGCCAAATGGCTATGACTTGGGAGGTTTCCCTGGCTCGGTGTCAGTTGAAACCATGACGGTAGCAATAATGTTTCTTCAATGGGTTTTAACGGAAATAGCCGTGGTAGGGTAGCGAAGTCCATGCTGTGCATCAAAGGAGCTAGATGCACCCGTTGTTGCTGCAGAAAACACCTTCTTTTTTGATCAGTTGCCTTTATTGGTGGCATATGTACGACGAGACTATGAATATGTGTGGTTGCATCAAATTCCAGAAAAGAATACTCCTGCGTATGATGTCCGAACAAAATGTGTTTTCTTTCTCTCTCCTTTTTTTTATTAAAGAAAAAAACCACTTTAAAAAAGTCAATGCCTGTCTCAGCCGCATGGATCAGAGCGGCCAAGCATCGGGGAGAACTACCCTGTACGCGATAACTGGCTTCCCCTTGTTTTATCCTTGCCGGGGTAGGATCGGTCATGGCCTTGTATGGAAACCTCAGATACTAAAACGGGAGTGATCCGCGCACCCTGGAAAGAAATGATGGGTGGCACGGAAAACGTCGCTCGATTGGGTTTAGGCCGGTTTCGCCGAGTAATGTGTGGACGCGCGAGCGCAAGAATTCTGACAAGACCTGATGCCATATCGGATCATATCGCAAAAAAAATTTTAAGTGGCTGTCAGGTGCGGGATAGTGCATCTTAGTCGAACTACTCGTGTCAAGCTTAAGATCCGGGGATGATGGTCGGCAGTGTGCGGTGGCTTGAGCGGCTGTCGAGGATGGTGTCAATTGAGTCGTCCCATTCGGACCGTCTCATGTGGATCAACAACTGCCATGCTCATGGCAAGGTCAGACAAAAGTGCGCGTCCAACAGATTCAGGCTAGCCAACGCCTCTGTTACATAACGCTTTCCACCTCGGCGCCATTGGGCCCTGTCGTAGTCGACTTGATGCCGATCACCTTGCTCCACAGCCACAGCCGATGCTGCGTGCCGAGGTCAAGGACTGCAAGCCACACCCGGAGACTCCAACCGGCACCGCGCCACCCAGCATGTGCTCTGGCCGCTAGTCTCCAGATTCATCACGGCAGTGTCGAGTTGCACGCCGGTTGTGCCTGACTATTGGTCTGACAGCTTGGCTTGGCCAAGTCGAAGGTTTGACGGGGAAGCGTGACGAGAATCCGTAGTGCTGCCACAGTGCTGTCAGACCCGCTCTCCTGTGGATTAAAACATATCCAGAACCGGCCTCTCGGTTCCCATCTGATCTGTGTTACCCCTGAGTCAATCCAAAATCCTACAACCCCACACCTTCGAGGCTAGAAAAAGGGGAGACGACGTTTTTTTTTCTTTTTCTCGAGTCAAGCATATGCTATGCCCATGGCAAACCCGGATTCCCGTCATTTATGAGATGATTGTGATGTTCTGAACCGTGGAGTATCCCCGGTCCCCCGAATGTGTCACTTTAGTCTCCCGCATGTGGTCCGCTTAGTTCCGCTTAGTGGCAATTCGACGACGCAGCGCCACCCAATGCCCTTCCACACCTTCCACAACATGTCAGAGTGTTCTAGGTCATGCATCGAAGCAGCATCACGTGGGCCACTAATTAGATGAGCTACATTGTCTTGGCAAATGGGTAGATAACCCAAGCTGAATCAGGTTTGGTCATGGTGATAAGAATACGTCATTTGTCTCGAATGCAACGGCAAGGTCCGGGCTCGCGGCTCCAAACACCCAAGTGTGTGAGGCCGTCTCCGCGGTCGCAAAAAATGAGACTAGCGTCCGAAGACTCGATGGAACGCTAGAATGGTTGACCTAACGCTGGTGTATCGGAAGCGACATGAGACAAGCCTGAGTTGGGGGCGATCGACGACGACAGTGGACAAGCGGGAGAATGAGGAGGCTTTTACAATTGCCGTTGTCAGGAACCGCCGGCCGACTTTGTGGGAACTCTCGCTATTTCCCTGTTATTTTCGTTAGCGTTCAATTCATATGAATTCCCTAGATCAGAAGGCGAATTCATGGGAATACCTACCACTGACTCAGTGCATGCAGTACGGACATATGGACTTGTGGAGAAAGGACATGGAACATATCCCCCAAGACTCACGATAGGGTCAACACAGCTCATTATCGTTATTAAAATGGTCGCCTATCATTTAGAGACAACTTTTCATCAAGCGTCTCAGAATCACGATCCAAAAAATTTCATGCTTCTATTGGTCTCTTTCTAGATGAGCTAGATTTCGTGAAATTTGGGGAGATCTTCACATTCATTTCCTTTGAGCCACCTGAGATAAGACCCAATCGATAGCAATGCGTTTTGACGCGGGGGTTGCAAACCAAAAAAGCTCACCCCAAACCATAAAATCGTGCGCCTCCCCTTTCATCGGGCTGTATACCGGGTCAACTCCTCCAGCCTGTAAGTTCATTTAAATCAGTGGCATTCTCCGAAAAGAGTAGCATTGAACTCGCCTTTAAATTTTCAACAAACTGTTGCACGTCATCAAAGAATATCTCATCCTCGCCTGCGATGACGCACAGTTCAGTATGGCTCAGGCCTTCCCACCAGGAACTCGGAGCTGATAGTGGCTGGGTGTAGTTGTCTTGAGGCAAGGTTCCGGAGTAGGCGGAACCCCATGTTTTCAATGCTTTCTGATCCAGAACATCCTTTTGCTTGTTTATTAACATGGAATTCGATGTCAAGTCAAAGGTGACCCAGGGCGAAATTAATAGCGCTGCCGGAATTTCTTCAGTTGGCGCAAGAGGAGGCAAGTCATCTCGAGGATGCGTAAGACAAGATAGCAACCCCAGTGCGAGATTTGCCCCTGCAGAGTCGCCCCCAAGGATTATCTAAAAAAAAAACATACGTGCATAAGACACTGCCTCACATTTCCAGAAGTTCATGGGACTCACTTTACTTGAAGAATAGCCGAGTTCCTGGACACAGTAGTTGTATGCCCTGATAGCCTGACGCAACTGAGACGGATAGACAGCATTAGGTGCAAGCTCTGTATGTCCATGTATTATTCAGTCAGATCTCCAGCTCGTCATAGGCAAGTATTTGAGTTCTTTTGTAGACTAACCGTACTGTAAAATCATGACCCCAATAGGGGTTTCGCCAGGCTCGGACCTGGAAACAATCTCTTCCAATAGATCGAAGTGGCCTTTGTTGAATGGGGTTGCATACCCACCACCTACGTGATGAATGTACTGGATCAGTATGAATATTGTGGATAAGAATTGAGTTTCGGCTCACCGTGAAAAAATAAAAAGACCACTGGGGCATCCCGAGGTCCAATCCAATATCCCTCAGCGCCATCCTCCAGAGGTATTGTCACGACAGGCCTGCCTTTTGCCTTGATCGATGACTTGTAGATGTCACCTGTTCCTGGCATCATCAACCTGGCTTGTTGGTGCATGACCATGAATAGGGGAGTGGTATATGACATACTGCATTTGTTCTGCGGTAAAGGATTGTGGGTATGCCTTCATTATGGCTGAAACAAGCCGTTGCTTGTAAGTAAGGGCTTTTGAGGGGCCTCCCGGGATGCTTGTCACCAGGCTGACAGCCATTTTAGTCACTGTTACGTCTGAGGATCAGATCATTGGTCAAAATTTCCAGATCGAACGCTCACTCACACATCAAGACGCCCGCTGCACTTATGCCGATCCACTGGGAAATGGAAGACGATCGCTGCGTCATGATTGAAGACTAATACTTGTTGTTATGGTGTATACTGTTCTGATGCGCACACAGCCTGCTGCCTAAGGTTTGACAAGTTTCTGTTGAGAAAAATATTGACCCAGAGAGCGAGTCGTCCAAATCTGCACACAGCCCAATGTAGATGCCCAGCTATGGTGAATACTTAATAGGTGAAGGAGAGCCGAGATTTTCTGGTGCCGCCGATCTTGAAAGAAAGCGTCGTACTCGATTGCTTACGCTGCAGTCGTAGCTCGGCAATGGGTTGGCAGTGAATCAACGGTGGGTTTCCCCGCATTCGATCAATGAATAAGCGGCCTTCACGAAGCCGTGTGTGGCTTAGCTTGAGTCCGCCCCACTCTGGCTGGCATGCAGCAAAACGCCGGGACTGGCGACATTGCAACTGCTTCACTATCACAGAGACAGACAAAAAGGCGAGTTGGAGTACGTACTCGTTGTGATATTTGTTTGCCTAAATGGATTAGGAAATACATTGGTTGGTCTCTTTGGGTAATCGTCAAGATTACATCACGTGACTGGGTTACGTCATGTGTTATCGATAAGAACAGAATTCGAATTTTTGCCAAAGGTTCGCGATAAGCAAAAGTAACGTCTAAACCATCTTTGCCGTCGTTGATTTGGGATGAACCCATTACAAATTTATCTTAGTCCTATCCCTTGAAATGATAATTCCAACTCAAATAAATTATGAGACTACATCTCTCTATGCGGCCTTGCATCATGCAGGTACACTCATCTATTTATCCCCTCTACCCTAGAGCATTTAATGTCATCTGTGGACTTCACATGAGCTAGATGATTTCGCCTCTGGATGCCAAGAAGCAGCGTGCAACTATGAAAGCTTCCCAAGAAAAGTTTTAAGCATAAGCATCGACTCCACCTTCGGTCCTTGCATGTCTCGAGCGCAATCACAACAGTCTCCTGGCAGCGTAACTCCGAGTCGGTGCATTGATTCCTGATGATCCTACAATCCCGTTTAAAAAATAAGGTGGTAAAATATACTTCACTCTATTTCTACAAAAATGAGACTAGCCGCGCGTATCCGGAACCAAATTGCTCCCTGTCGCCGCAAGAGTTGCCTCACCGTTTGGGCTGCAGTCGGAGTATTTCCGCGGGGTAGAGGCTGCGGATCGGGGATTCTGGTCACAAAGATGCATTGGAAATGATGGAGTTACGACTTAATTCCGATGATAATCGTTGCTTGTCTTCAGCTTTTCATGTCGCAAGGAGGCACACCCTGTTCTAGGTACTTCATGTAGGCCAGAGTAAAGTTTGCCAAGTGTGCGCTAGACCCGCATGAAACATTAACTGGAAGGAAGAATGATGTCGTACCTAAGAGCGGTTCAAATATCTAAGGTGGGATGCAGATGACAGACTTGTTTGGTCCTTTGTCACTTTATGATTGTGGTGGATAGGATGCTGTATAATCTTCAACAGGCGACTAGTAGGCTTCGCCTCATCCACATCACATCTGCATTAGTCGTCCCTGGCTTGAAATCGAATTGCATGCTTGTATTTCTGGAAAACACTCTTTCCCCTCTGTTTAGGAATGTGGTGTTGCAAAAACTGTCCTTGGTACTCAGGTGGGGTCATCTTAACCCCTTCGTCGAATTAACGCCGAGCGTCTGTGAGCGATTGATCCCTGTCATGGAGACAGCCACAAAAGTGTAGCCTTATAATTGGCTGTCTTGCACAATAAAGTGGAGAAAGACGGCTACATTGGAGGAACTGGCCCATTCGTACACTTGGCCCATTGCCCATACGCGGCGTTAACTGACGATCAGCATACATCAGTGGATCTGGGAAATAAGCTTAAAACTATCAATACAGGAACATCTGGACTTAATTGAAAGCCGAAACCCGAAAAATGATTACCAAGATCGGAGGTTGGAGCTTCTTTGAGGCCGACAAGAGGTATAAGACGGCTTGATTAGCTTCTAGAACCAAACAAAACAATCCTACCCTATCTTGTTCTTTAATTCAGAGTAAACGTCAAGTTGGGTTGTTTCCTACCACTAATCGAATTCTCTTGAACTTCACGGCCAGCCAAAATGCCAACTACATTTGCGTTTTTGGCCCTGGCAGCCTTCGCCAGTGCGCATACTCATAAAAACAATGATACATACGAGTACATTGTAGTTGGATCTGGGCCAGGCGGTGGACCGCTTGCTGCCAACCTGGCACGTGCTGGCCATTCTGTTCTTCTGGTGGACGCTGGCAATGATCAGATTGACAACATCAACTCGTACATGGTCTACAACAATACACCAGCGATTAACGACCCGTTGACCCGATGGGATTTTTTCGTGTCTCGAGACACGCCTGAAATTGATCAACAATACGAATTCACAACATGGAGACAGTCCGACGGCGAGTTCTACGTCGGGTTAGACCCTCCTGAAGGAGCAGAACGACTGGGAATTTATTATCCTCGGGCGGGAACTATTGGAGGCTGCGCAATGCACAATGCTGCGACCATCTCCTTGCCACCAACTGTTGATTGGGAAGATATCGCTCAAATCACCGGTGATGATACCTGGCTGCCCGATGAGATGCGCCAGTATTTTGTCAAGCTCGAAAGATGCAACTACCTCGCAAATGGCAGCGATCCTAGTCACGGATTTAACGGATATCTGGATACATCCAGAGGCGACTTCTCTTGGGCGTCGAATGAGAGTTATGTCACAAGCCTGACTGAGCTACTCACAGAAGCCTCCAATACCAATCTTTCACTGATCCAATCGCTTGAAAGAGATGTCAATTCGAATGATGCGAACAGGGATCAGGAAGTCGGCGTTTTCAGTCAATTTACCCACTCAAGAAACGGTGTGCGCTCCAGCCCCCTTAACCACATCCGCGACACCCTGGCAGATGCTCGCAACTTTCCTCTTACGGTCCAACCTGATACGCTGGCGACCAAAATTCTGTTCTCAAAGCCATCGTCCAAGAAAAGAAAGCCTTCCGCAATTGGAATCGAGTATCTCGTCGGCCAGAGTCTCTACTCTGCAGACCCCAGGTATAACTCAAGTTTCCAAGGTGAACCAGGCCGAGCTTATGCAACCAAGGAAGTCATCGTGGCAGGTGGTGTTTTTAATTCGCCCCAGCTCCTCAAGTTGAGCGGCATCGGACCCGCCGACGAGCTCAAAAGTTTCAATATTCCCGTCATCAAAGATCTACCTGGTGTCGGTGTGAATCTCAAGGATAACTATGAAGCAACCCTTTATGGAACTTATGCCGAGCCCGTTACCGGATTCTTTGACCTCTGGCTCAAGACTGCGGTTGCTCTGCGCACACGCGACATCCATTTCTACTGTGGCAGCATGAACTTTATCGGATTTTTCCCTGGCATGCCAGGCTGGAATGAAAACGAGTTTGAGTGTGGCTTCATGCAGCTTCACCCACGGAACATCAATGGCAGCGTCACGCTCCGCTCTACCGACCCGAGAGACATGCCCAACATCCACCTTGGCTTCTTCGGTCAGGGTAATGATGAAGATCTCGAATCCATGGTCGAAGCAATCAACTTTGTGCGACCCGTCTTCAACAACCTCACCGGAAATCCCTTCACAGAGCATCGGCCTTGCGCCGCAGGGGTTGAGTGCACAGATGATTGGCAAAGGCAGTATCTGCGTGCGCAAACTTACTCCCATCACGTTTCTGGTACTTGCGCAATCGGAGCAGACGATGATCCTCTGGCGGTCTTGGACTCCAAGTTCCGTGTTAGAGGAGTTGGCAATCTCCGTGTTGTCGATGGGTCTTCTTGGCCTGTGCAGCCTGGAGAGCTGCCAACTCTGGGAACGTTTGTGCTGAGCGAGAAGGCTGCTGCCGATATTCTCAGTGGTAGATAGATTATTTAGGTCACTAGAAACCTTACGCATCGCAGGAGCGGCATGAATCTCCTCGGCCTGAGAGACGGCGATACAAACACCTAGATTAGCCCATGATCAATAGATGCGAGTAGTTAGATTTTCACCATTATCTAGCCCTCTTGTAGAAGGAGCGTTGCTATTCTGAGTGACCGAATGATGTCTATGCTAGTCTAGATTCCATTTTTGACAGGAATATCGTAAGACATTGGCTTCGCCTTTTGTCTCTAGTCAATTATCGCTCACAGCATCTATAATAGCGAACCTCACTAATATCACCTCACTCTAGTAGAGCACTAGCAATGCATCTCAATTCTCGGGACTGTTGGGCATTATAGCAATACTCATCCAACAAAAAATGAAGTTAGTAGACATCAAGTTCAGTAGGAAGATCACTTGCATCAAACCCTAATTACGTAATGTGCAGTTGGCAAACTCTATCTACTCGGAGCTCGGCACTTGTGGCGGTTGCAATTTAATGCCGTACTGAACAGACCTCGCCCAACCGGAGTTAAGAATCATGAAAACAGCGATAAACCGCGAGCCGCAAGCCGCGAGTGAATTCGGGCTTAACAAGCCCCCGTCCATAGCCACAGCTGGAGAAATGGTTGCTGATTCTTACAGTGCAAGGAAATGTGCAATCAATAAGCCGCCTACAACCTAATTGTCGTCCGTTTTAATAACCCGTCAATTAGATTTGAAAGTTCAATTATACCGCAGTTTGGGAATAGCTCTTGACTATGTCACAGCATGCATCAAACAGCACCATGTACATGATCCCATGTAGCCTTATGTTGTCCTGACCAAATATGCGCGATCCTGATGCTTTTGTGGGATGCTGGTCAGAAATGGACCATGGACCATGATGGCAAGCGCAATAATAAAACTTCCTAATGCGTAGACAGGGGATTTATCAGAATTTGCCAGCAGAAGTCCTTGGAAAGTTTTCCCAAAATCAATCGATGCATGCATTGCCCTGAAATTCGTTGTCAAGATTGATAGAAATCATTAACTCAGCATCAGAGTTCATAATCAACCTTGAAATGAGAGGATTGCCTAGGTCGTAATAGCTGAGTCTCTGCCAGGTCTGTTGATCTGGGATGCACGATGCTGTGCCACGATCTACAACCCTAATGAGTTCTTCTCAGTAACCTATTCAAGCAAAATTGTTAGCCATCGGACTATCGCATTTAAAGGCTCTGTGTAGTAGCACAGCATATTACCTCGCTTAAATTCTGCATGATTCCAAGCCTAGACACCCTTCGACATCTGTTCATGACAAGGATCGAGAGACTAGGAGCCCCTCAAATCGCCCATTGAATTAAACAGAGTTTGACGCAAGGCAGGGTTGAATACACGCTCCCCACCAATGGCCCATAAAACAACAACAATAACGACACGGATTTAAGCTAATTCCGTTGGCGATTCTATCTGAGAAAGATGTCGCTCTTCTTGATCTTGAGTCCCATATAAGAATGATACGGTGCCACGAGATTGCCTGCAACATCTCGCATTCTATTAGCAAACAGAGGCCGCCTTTTTTAGCATTCTCCTAAAAGATACAATCATGCCTACAGTTGTTGGAAGAGAAATCGGTCGAGTCGGGTATGGCCTTATGGGCCTGACTTGGCGGTCCAAGCCATGTTCCCAACAGCAGGCTTTTGAAGCCATGCACCGAGCCGTCCAGGCAGGAATGACGTTTTGGAACGGAGGTGACTTTTATGGCACTCCAGAGTACAACAGCCCCGTCCTCCTACAACGCTATTTTGCCCAATACCCCGAAGATGCAGACAAAGTTACGCTAAGCATCAAAGGTGGCTTCAACATCGCCACTACAAGAGCCGACTGTTCACCCGAGGAGATAAGGCGGTGTCTCGATACCATCCTGGCTCAGCTTGATGGGCGCAAGAAATTGGATGTATTTGAGTGCGCTCGACGCGATCCTAACGTCCCGCTCGAGGTGACATTTGGGGTGCTCGAGAAGGAGTACATCCAGACGGGGAAGCTCGGCGGCATCTCTCTCTCGGAAGTATCCGCAGCAACCATACACGAAGCCGCGAAGATCACCAAGATTGTAGGCGTCGAAGTAGAGCTCAGCCTGTTCTCTACCGACCCCCTTCACAACGGGATCGCTGAGGCGTGTGCGCAACACGACATCCCTCTGGTTGCCTACTCGCCAATTGGGAAGGGCATGTTGACAGGAGAGATCAAAACATTGGACGACATCCCCGAGGACGACCCCAGGCGTCATTTCCCCCGCTTTCAACCCGACACGTTTGCGATAAACATAAAGCTTGCGGAGCAAGTGCAGCAGCTGGCTTCGGAGAAGGGCTGTACCCCGGCACAGCTAGCGCTTAGTTGGTTGACGGCTATTTCTCGTAGGCCTGGAATGCCAACCATCATCCCCATCCCGGGTGCCACCACGGCAGAAAGAGTGGCCGAAAACAGCGTTCAGGTTGAACTGAGCGATGAGGAATTGGATGCGATTGATGAGACTCTGGCGAAATTTGAGGTGGTTGGTGGCCGTTATCCTACACACGTACCAATCGACACTTAGTGGGCAATCACCACAAAATAGCGAGTGTTATTATACAACATCGTAAAGCAGAATACAAATAGGGAGATCAAAATAAAACCATCAGATGTTTCAACTAACCCGAGAACGAGATGGATACGACCTGTGAACTCGGATTGACCATGACGCAGACGCCCAATTTACACCAATCAATTCTCATTCAAAGCTGACCTCCATAGAAACGATCAATATCACCTCTGCGCCTACTCTCAATCATCCATCACTTCATTTGCAGTCATATGTTCGTCCAGACGACTCTCGTTGGCTTGCTTCAACTTTTCCTGGACAAGGTCATCAATGCCATCTCTCTCCTCCTGAGTAAGAAGTGAGAGACGGTCTTCAACAGCACTTAACTGGCCAAAATATCTTTTATCCAAGAATTCCCAGTAGATATCGTCAAACATGAAACTTTTCTTTGCGGCAAGACAGAGCCAAAATATTCCATTGTCCATGGATTGGGACATTCGCGTTGACAGCCTCTCTGATTCCTTCATGCCTCCGTCCTTTATTCTCTTATCCTCAGACTCCTTCATAACACGAAGGAAAATTTGAAGATAGGGTTTATACCGGTCCAAGAATTTGTTGAGATCCGACTCCCAAGCTTCTGGGCTCTCAAAAAGTAGCCACCACGGGGCAGCATGAGAAAACTCCACCGGTGCAGCATATGTGAACTCCCAATCAATCACAGCCTTGATTGTAAAGTCTGACTGGGAGGTGACAATGACATTGGAAGGACGGAAATCATCACAGTATAAACGATAAGGTCCATTCTCAGGGCGAAGCTTTTCTGCAATCTTTCGGAAGAGACAACGAGCAATATACTTTTTGCGACAATCAGCTTCATCTGTGACAGCATTATTGCGCTGGTACTTTAGATGAAGGAATTGCTGTTTCGCAAGCTCTTGAAAGTATTCCCACGAGTTTCCAAAGCTGCCTACTGCAAATTCTTTGGGTGGATAATTGCCGACACGAACAAGTTCGTTCATGTTCAGAGTGAGAGGTCGCTTACTCAGTTTCCATTTATTGTCAACCCAATCGATGTTGCCAATACGTGGAAATGACATTTGGTAGAGATCAAGTAAGACATCTGCCATGCCTCGATATGCATTCGCAAAATCCGAGTCAGAGAGATCAGATCGCAGAACCGGGCCTTCGGAAGTTGAATCTCGAAGACATGCTGACAAAAGAGGCCCCTCCACAAAGGTTGTAACGCTGTAGGGACCAAGACCCCATTTCCCCAAGCCAAGTACCCTTGGCATGGGAATTTTCCCATGGGGAGCGAGGTACTGCATGAGGAACATCTCATTGTCCGTCTTTTCGACGCGAAATCTGCTGCGGCCCATAATAGGGAATCGAACAACTGCCTTGAAGCCATCATCAAATGTGACAATGATGCAGATGTTGTATGAGCCGGTCAATGGGTCGGAAGCTTCAATGGCCTGTTTATCAGGGACATGTCTCGCTGCCAGTTTGAGGGCCAAGGCTGGCATGTCCCGCATAAGCATATGCAGCCAGCCAGCAAAATAGCGCTGAGATTGTTCATCTGCGAGGTCATCCCAGTCCATTTTAGACGGACTCTGAGAAAGTTCAGCGCAAGAAAACAGATGTTGAAAAGAAATAAAATCTTTAGTGACCGGTGACAATACGTTGATGTGCTGGAGTTGATCACAAACGAAAGCTGCGGTGGAGAGATCTGCTCAAGGGGCTAAGTCGGGGTGACTTCGGATGATGGGACCAACAACATTGCTGTCTAATGCAAGGCCTCCTCAGCCTTGCACCCAACGTGCTCCACAATGTTCAGCTAGCTGTATCATGAACCGCTGGCTTGTGAGCATCAAGCCCAAGGACAACAAGAGCAAGAAGTGATTAGGCCCACATAGATCCAATTATGCTTACAACTGTAATAATACCTGCAAAAGTCTTTGATAACATAATGATTCGCAATAGTCTATGGTGATACAATCCATCTTGAGCGTTCACAACCTTCCGGCTTTTACTCGATTTGATAACCCCGAGGCATGCTTCAACGATCACGATAGAAGTTTTGTTATACTCATTCAAATCACCGTGTATCCTCCAACCATTTTTTATAGACAGCACCCGCATGTGAAAGAGATCAAAATAACTGAAGCGTTTATTTCCTTTCTATCTTACAGTGAACCTGAGGGATCCAAGGGCAAGTGAGTGCAGCTGTGAATGGCAGCTACCAAACGTAATATCCCGGTGCTTGATTAAGCGAGTCGCAAGAGACGAATCATGAAATAACGCTCTGAGTGTCTAAATTATTCACCTACTCTGGCTACTATACCAGTAAACTTATCCCCCAGGCATTTTCCCGCACTTCTCATTGCATCCTGATACCCCTGGGACCCCACCGGCCACGTTTTTCGCACGGCAGCATGTTGCAGGACCAGCGACGGGATGAGGAACGCGGCCCCAGCCAGCTCGTGCGTCCGAAGCGCTTTTTCAGCGAACCCCACGCCTTCCTTCAGCATCTCTTGGATCACAGCCCTGTCTCGGTCGGAAGAACCAGAAATCCCCGGCATGTACATGTTGTAGTCGTCGCTTCGATACAGTTCAAAGGACAGCCACAGCGCCGATTGGATGGCTTCGATGCGAAAAATGGTGCCGTTTCCTGCGACCAAGGCCTGGAACGTGTCGCAGTTCACGCCGTCGCGAAAGGCTGCGCATACGTCGCGGTAGTGGCGCTGCGCGCGGGACCTGCAAATGTCCCTTGAGAGGTAGAAGGCCGGGTCGTTGAGTGTTGTAAAAGGTCGGTGTAGAGCCACAAGAAATTTGTGATATATGAAGGACACGTACTTGAAGGCAAAGCTCTGCTGGTGTTGCGGGACGTCTGCGGCCTCAGAAACAGGGCTCATTTCTCGGGCTAGGTCGCGACTCAAGTGCATTACATCTTCAAATCGCAGGTGCTCTTCGGTGTTAACGAGGGCAGCTATCTTGATCCTGGTAGGTAGCGAGCGGCTGAGGATTCCGAGGAGGACCTCTGTCGAAAGACCATCCTCACCGACCGTTTGTGGCGTCTCCGTGGGGCACGGCTGGTGCGGAATCCCCAAGTCCAGTTTAGTTCCTGGCGGTACAGTTGGACCAGCACCACAGGCAAGACATGCGTGCAAGTCCAGCTCGCGCACCGTTTCCCAAATGCGCCGCTTTTGCGGTTCAAGCAGAGTGCCGCGGTTGAGGCCCAGCATCATGGCAAACCGGACCCCCGCGCCCGAGTAGATGTAATCAGCCGTCTCGCTAAATTTAAGCGCCTGTTTGCCCGTGTTTAAAAGAGCAATGACGCGTAGAGTGTCAATGTTGCACTCTCCCAGCTCTAAGGCTGTTGTTGGGACAGTCGAGGCCAGATCAAGCCAGACGATCGTTTTGGATTGAGGGATCGGGGCCTGGCTCCGTGGGTAGGTTCCGCTCGCAAGCGCGATAACGAGCATGACCTGCACCAGCAAGTGCATAGGCGAATTGGCCGGGTTCTCGAGAAGTGAATCCAGGTCATTTGTAAATGAGGCCTCATCTAAAACGGGCAATATGGTATGGAAAGTCTCAAAGTACCGCTTGACGAGAGATTGAACGACGTCAGCCGGGGGTAACTCGTCGAAGAGCGTAGCCGAGACCATAGTATCTCTTCCCTGGAGTTTTTTCCGCCTCCATTGTTCATGTGTCATCTTGAGCAGTGGAATCTCATCCTTGCGCTGTGTTGGAGATTTGCCATCCCCCAGGTAGGCAACAAGCGGTTCAAACTAGAATGGGTTTCATGAGCGCTGGTTTGTCACCGATAGCAAGACCAATGCTTACCAATTGCAAGGCCCAGGAGGAATGACTGCGACCTAGTGTAGGACTATTACTGGTCCAATCATGCGTCGGAAGCCTGGACTCGGATCGTTGGGTTCCGGCTGATGTGCTAGCGCTGTCTCTCGGAAGGACTGGAGCATCTTCGGGGGCTGGTGACGGCGATTGAGGCTGGTAGGACGGAGACGCGGATAGCACCTCGCTGGACTGTACCATGTCCGCATCTGGCTCGGCCCATTGTGGCTCAGCATCCCACCCCTGGTGGCCTGTGCCGGGATCGCTTCCCACCGCTTCGGCACCCTCTTCGGACTCGTCTTTGTACCTGCATTCAGCCGCTTGACCGCGTCGCCTGCAACGGTCGCAGGGCTTTCTCATGTCACACCTCACCTTTCGCCGATGGCAGATGACGCATGATGTCTGCGGGCGCGGATTCTTGTGCCGCCGGCGCGACCCTTGCATGATTTCCAGCGCACTAAATTTAGCCTGCGGGCACTGTCGATCTGAAGCAAGGTGAGGGCGGGCGCAGGAGCTCGGAGAAAAAACATCAAAGGGTGGGAGGATGGGGAGGCAGATCATCGCCGAGCGAGTCTGGGGACAGACGCTTACATAACTGCCTTTAGCCTCTCGGCCCAGATCGTTTTCGCCGAGTGGGACGAGTAGCTGGGTTCGGCGAAGAAGCTCGGCGTGTTGATGGGTCAAGCATCTAGACCGCATTAGTCAGGCACTTGGACGGACCGCTGGCCCTACGCTTAATTTTCGAGCCCAAAGTTCCAAGTTTAGCTCGCCCTTTGCTATCGTGACCGCCCAATCCCCGTGAAAGCAAGCAGGGAGTGGAGTGTTCCTAAAGAGACTTATCACATTTGTAAGTGGGTGCACAGACAAGTATGGCACATGACCTCTGCGGTTGAAGAAATTGATGGATTACAAAAATAATACTAGAGGCTCTTGCCCGTACTTTTCCTTTCCGACGCTACAAAACTGCTGTAGCAGGCTTTCATCCGGCCTCCAAGCCCCCACTTGAAAGAGAAACCGTGCTCGTTCCGGTTCTGGCCCAGTGTCTACCTTTTGGTCCCTTTCATCCTCAGAGTCATACTCAGAGTCAGAATCCGAGTCAGAATCTGGCGCCGTTTGCCCGACTTTGTATGTGATGAGCCACATTCCTCCCCTATACAAGGGTCTGATAGCTAGACGTGCTGTCCTCAGTGATGGCATATGCGCCAGGCACCGGGCGTAAGCCCGCAGCATGGGGACCATGAGATGATCGTTTGGCATCCCGCGGGGGCTTTCCCTGGCGTCTTCTTCGCTGTCAGGATTATAAAGGTCATCGTCGTGGCGATTATATCTCTGTTGCATGGAAAGGTAGAAGGCCACTGCGGCCTTGTCGTCGTCTTCACTTCCGTAGCCTGGTGGCATAAAGCCCGGTGTACCTGGCAACGGCAGACTTTGAAGGTTGGTAGAAGGTGCTCCGAAATACCATTGGTTAAATGGGTTTGCGGTTTGAAGTTCAATATTCACGGTTTCCAGAGTTGTCCATGTCAAAGCGCTGCCCCATCTTTCTGACCAGAACAGCGACTGGTCGACCGGGGCCTCGAGGCGGAGTTGCTTCAGGTTACTCTGGCTAATAAGCTTGTGTAGATTCGTGCATAGCGGGTCCTCTTCAACACCCGACTCTGTCAACGCCGGAAAACATCGGTAAAGTTCCCTGTCAGCCGACTGTATAAAGACGCAAAGTCTGTCTGTGCCTGGAGAAAGCTGTATGTCTCGAAGGGACTCCGCAAACTCAGCACGGATTTGCTGTCTGAGTGTCAGGAAAACCACCGGTTCGTAATACAACCAGCATGCATCTGCAACCCGAGGGAACGCATTACTAAGCTTTACGATGCTACTCGGGTGCAAGGTGCGCCCGTCTTCCGGCGTCGATAAGTCACGAACGCAAGGAACACGGATGCTGTCAAACCCTGATAGAGTTATGTAAGAGAATTGGTGCCGCTCATAAAACGGCCTAGGATATCTTAACTTGCGCCCACTCGGACGCTCCTTGTCCGTTGGTGAATAAAACAGGAAGTAAAGGCTGAAACCGGGGTTTTCATGCCACTGCGATAGCTCATGGAGTAGACTTGTGACCGCGAGGCTTGCCGCTTGGTCATTCGCAGCCCTGTCCTCCTTTGTCTCCAGTTTGGCAAATGCATCGTGGCTGTATTCAGGCAATATCACATCGAAATCGAGTCTCCGGAGGAGTCTGCGACGGTTCGTGCCGTGCTCCCCCGAGAAAGCCGCCTTAAATGCACTCAGCTCCGTGCTTTTGATGACGATATCTCTGAATGTGTAGGGCTCAATGGCAGCCTTCCAACCTCGTGACACGCTGGCGATATCAGGTTGGACTCGCACTCTTTCGCCATAATTGAAACGACTTTGCGTAGAATATTCGACGTCGACCAAATCATTGGCAATATTGTGGAGAATCTCCACGGGAAGCTTGTCCATGTCGCTGGTGGTGGTGCTTTAATAGCGTTTCAATTGTTTGGCGGTGAGCTGAGTCGCCGCATGCTAGAGAAAAGGGGAACGGCTCAGAGAAGACACGAGCGCCTGTTTTATTTATGACCAACAACCAAATCAATAGCCCCACAAAATTTAGTCGAATGGCGTAGTGATTTATGGTTGTTGGATAAAAAAGAAATCCGGGGAAGTATAAATAATGTGTGCCAAGAGCAGATGGGAATGAGTTTGTGCTGTTTTTGCTTCTTTCTCCGTGTTGATCCTGGATCATTTGGGGTGGCTGCCTGGATCGCCATGGCGGATAGCGGTCAGTTCATTTCGGTTAGCGTGCTGCGTTTCAGCCACCAGCAGAAATATGCGTGGCTGGATCAGATGCCGGCTTTCTTCATTAATATTATTTCGATTCAATGCAGATTATACAGAATGCACCTAGTCTGAGTGGCCAAGTTTGCCTAGAGCATGCCAGGATCTATCGTCAAAGTCGGCAGTATGCACGATGGTAAAGACTAATCGCTTTGATCGGTGGCCATACATGGTGCTGAAAGCCTAGTGGCATCAGAATTCGAAAGAAATCTATTTGCGAGCATATGATCGTATTGAAGCAGCTTCTTTGGTGCAATCACGTGGGTTCGCTTTCGGGCGCAAATTTATGAATGTGAGAACATTATGAATCGATGATCAGCTGAGGTTGAATTCGTTAGGTGACCTAGGCACTTCCTGTGGATATGATTGAGGGATTCCCACTATTCATTTTACAACCATTCGGAAACTTCTAAGCTTGAGGCGGCTTCGCTCAAGCAGTGTGGGATAATTGAATGGACAGAGCCAGGGGTTCCTAGTTGCATATTGAACCCTCCAATGGCAAAAGTCTGATCCATTGTCTATCAAACTATGATGTATTAGACAGCATACATAAGGAAATGGAAATTGCAACAAATTCGCCTGAACGAAACTTCTAGGGTCACGAATATTAATTGAAGGCGAAGAAGGTAAAGGCAGCCTCATCGCCTTCTTCTACATTGCTGTATTTTTCATGATTTATTCTGGTTGCAGTGAAGGTCGCTCAGCACCTTTAATAAATGCTATTTTGTATCTGGTGGTTCGCCAACCCTAGACCCCCTTGCCAGGGTATCAAACGGAATTTGTCAAGGCCTTGGGCAACTTGCCCTGACCGCCACAATCTCCTACACATTGGATTGTACGAGTTAGAAGAGATTGCGGTTTTGACAAACTTGAGAATAAATAAAAAGAATCTAGAAGCCACGCGAAATTACAAATGAGACCCCATCTCTCTTCTTTGAGCCGAGCCCGCATTAATGCCACATGGAAAATTCGAAGAGAGCCAGGGTTCAGAACACTGTTGTCTAAAGTTCATCCGATACCTTAGTGAATGTCGTCCTTCTCCGTTTGTACTACTTTGGTGTGACCCAATTTCTCATATTTAGACGCAAAAGCTGCCATTATGTCTGCTTCGTGAATTTCCCAAAATGAAAGAAGAGATTCAGAGGCCTCTAGAGGTTCCGAATACCACGCTCCGTAATCACTCAGATCGATAGAAAAAGATCAATTGCCTTATAAATGGCATTCAAATGATCTTTCTGAAGATTGTAGATGTTTTTTTATCTGAATGATACCATTGAACTAGTCCGAGAAGCTATTCGACGTGCGCTGCAGAACTACGAAAGCTAGCCACCTACTGAGATATTTCTGAAGCCTCAAGGTATGCCGTATTGGCCACGGTGAATTAAGGCATGGGTCCACTGGCTGCACTTGAGTTGCTTATTCTAGGTCCCGGAATTATAGCTGCTTCCAACAGGGGAACCACGAACGAGCATTATAGAAATGCGACAAAACATTCCGAGTTAGTACGTGGACTCACCTACCTGAGAGCAAAGCTCGATCTACTACGTAAAACCGGCAACCTCCACTCGGCTTTTTCACCCCTATAGCAGATTCAACCCCAGAGGTGATATTTTCAGGAAAGTGGTTTAGGAAGCTGCTAGTGGAAATCTGTAAAAAGGGTGAATTTGGAAATCTTTTGCTTCCTCTAGGCACTCATGAAATGCACAATGCTACCAAGCACGGCCCGATTATTGCCATCAATGTGAGCTGGTATCTTGATGATGCTATTCTCATTGAGTAACACCAGATAGGATGAATCCCGCTACCTCAGCTTACAGATGACATAATATCAAGAGCCAACCGTGGTCAGCCCTGCAGTCACTTTGTCGCCATGTGGCTGGCTCCCAACAACCAATAGAGAACTCCTGTCCCCTTTGTTTCACTGAAAAATATTTCATTTGCTGCCCATGGAAACAGACTCGGCTGATCCATAAAAAGGCTACCTTCGCCTTGAGCAAAGGAATCAGCCCCTCATAGTTGCTAATCCTCTAGAGACAAACCCGCAAAAGCACGCTCCATCTATCCTTACTTGTCAGCCTGTGGAGCTAGCCAAGTCAAGGATGAGCTGTTGGCAGAGGAAGGCATTGACTTAATTAGCAGCTTCCTGGTTCAAGAGAATTGGATTTAAACGAGGAGATGATTCGCGGGACTTGAATTTATTGGATGACAAAGAGCACCCATTGTCTCAGGTTCCGTATGTTCATCATGGTGTTTACTGCATGAAGCTAGTAGACGACAAGGCTTTTTTCTTTCTTTTCAGGTCTCGTGCCAGCATCCACAGACTCAACGAGTAGCTGCCGGCAAATGCATCTATTATTGTGCTCCACCCCCGGGACTCCCATGTTCCGTTCCTGCTTCACACAGGGTGCGCCCGCCATGACGCAGTTTCATGGCCTGTGACTGCGCGCTAATCCATCTCTCCAACCGACTTAGGTGCAGCCACGCCCCGGCACCAGTTATCGCCGAGAGGCCTCTGGCCAATGCCCTGGCGCCAAGCACCGCACCCACCTCACCCACATCGCCGAGGCCTTCGCCCCCACGCTAGCGCGGCTAGAAGGCGACCCACCAACGCCACCTCAGTCCGTTTCCGTCAGCAGCAGAATTACAGTGTAAGCAATGGCGCCGGAAGTTCGGCAGTCTCGTGCATCTCGCGGCGGCGGTTAGTTGCTCATTAAGCTGCCCGCCCTGCCCAAAGAAGAGAGGACCGACAGCTCGCGGCTCGCTTACTTTTTCTCTTCGTCGCAGTACAATTCCTCCTGTTCCCGCGCACATCTGCCAGCTCATCGTACGCAAATAACTTGCTTTACTCATTGTTTACGCGTTCTGCCCACCTTGCAACCATGAAGGGTCACGATCAAGTGGGCCTTGAGCCGATGCGGGATCTGAGAGTCGGCCCCGATGAGATGGTGCCTCAACCTTACTCTTCGTCTTCACATCCAGGGCCGGCACCCTTCGGCTCGGCCCAGCGAGGCTTCAAGCCAGCGGCAGGAAAGCCATCCAACGGTGTCATTTGGTTCCACCTTGTTTGTCGTATTCTCTCAATACTAATCTCGCTGGCTACCGTTGCTCTCCTCGCACGCATTGTTGTTTTGTTCAACGCAACAAGGCATCACAAAATCATTGCCAGCCATGGCATCGTGATGAATGCTTGGCCCAAGAACCAGAACGGCGCGTTGAAGCCCATATGTCTGCTACTGATCGCCGCGGCTGTTGCTGCCCTCTTTGGGCTATTCGCCTGTGTGTGGTGGTGTCGAGTCAAGGTCAGTCAACGTCAAGCCGAGCCTTTGAAAAATGAATATCATACTGACCCAGCACTATAGTCGAGGGGCCAGAAGTCTACAACTGGTAGCACTATCATTACAGCTGTATCTCTGATACTTCTTGGGCTTTATCTGATGGCTTTGATCATCTTCAAGTCATCAGACGGCGACAACGCCATTTATACTTGGAGCTGCAGCCACAAGCACAACGAGCTGGACTTTGAACATAACGAAATAGGCCTGGGACAGGTTTGCACTGCCATGGTAAGTTTCCACGTCCTAACGATGAATCTGGAAACGGGGCTAATCAATATGTGATAGAACGCTGCTTGGTATATGGCCATTGTGGCCACAGCGCTGGAATTGGCCATCTTCCTGGTCATTGGAGCTGGCTGCCTTCGATCAGAGGGCCGGGGAAAGAAGGGTACATTCATGGCTGGACGAAGAGGGTATCGCGAATTGGGACCAAAGACAGAGGGAGCCTATGAGCATGCTTGATAAACCGTAGTGGGGGAGATGAAGTTCAACTGCTAGCTCACTGGGCCATCGATTCATGCCTAATGAAGATTGATGTGGGAGATAATGACAGACAGATGATAAAATAAACCTTCTCGTAACCAGTATGGATAATAATGTGATGTTATCTGACCATTGTCTGGCATTCTGCGTCATCACCATAGGGCTGTGGGCTTACTCTGCCAAGCCACTAAAATAGTGGAATCCGCACCTAATATGGACACCTCTAGATCTACCACAAAGACCCTTTCTGTATAGGATGGAGAATTATACTCTTAGAACTATACCCTTAGATAAGATGAAAAATGAGACAAAGCTGAAAATATTGGGTGGTGATTTTCTTATTCACTTCAGATTTATGTCACAGGTGGATGACCCAAACGCTGTAAAATGAAGTCTCTATAAAGCTATGTGCAAATATTCTATCAACTCACATCTATCGAGTATATCGAGCATCAAGTATATACTAAGAAGATTACATAGCCCTCATGCACGCCTTGTCTAGCTCAGACACCTTTGCCTTCTGAACTGGCTTACCGTCCGAGCCCAAGACGAGCAGATCGCCGGTGCCAAATTCAGCCCAGCCAGCTGACTCAGCCGCGTGCGGATGCTTGGCAAACCCCACCCACAGATCTTGCATGGCATTGCTTGTCTCGACTTCAAAGGCAGACGCCGGCGCGTGATACTGGCCGCGGGTGCCGAAGATTTGCGGCAGCTCGCTCATGTGGTAGGCGCCCTCCCAGAAGAGCGGGCTGAGGTCGGTGAAGTTGCCGGCGTAGTAGTAGAGGTACGTTTTGCGTTTCGTTTCAGATCGCCCGGCGGCCGAGGCATACGCGGGACATTGAAACAATCCTAGCGTCGCCATGTCGGCCATCGTTTGGTTGGGGCCCATGGTGGTGGGGTGCGGCGGCAGCGGGACTTGGGCAACACCCTCGTTGGCGTTGCTGCCGAAGACGGCGGGCTTGTTGGATAAAAGTCCCTTGGTATAGCGCTCAGTGTAGTTGGCAAAGGCAACAATGTTGTCCGGGGTGGCGATGAAGTTGAGAGGCTGCTTCGTTCGGTCCGCGGCGTACTTGGTCAGGTAGCTGATGATGTCCTCGGCAGGCTTCTCGCGCATGCAAGAAGCCTCGCCCTGGGGGTCTGATGGGCAGCCCAGGCCTTTGGCAACGGTGGAAAAGTTGGAGTGGGTGGGATCAAAGGTGGTCAGCCCGGTGCCTGGAGGAAACAAGGCACTGCCGGAGTTGGAGATGAAACCCTGCACGATGGGATCGTCGGGAAAAGCAAAGTTCTGCGCGTCAACAGCACCGGCACCCGATGACTGGCCCCAGAGAACCATCTTGTCGGCATCTCCTCCAAATGCTTCGATATTGTCACGGACCCATTCCATACCCATGCGCTGATCCAGAAGTCCCAAATTGGTTCTATTCAGACCTACACCATTGGGGAAGCCAAAGATGTTGAGGCGGTATTGCAATGCGACTACAATATGTTCCTTGCTCCGTTGGATCCACGCGGGAGGCTGCTGGTACGGCACGCTGGAGGAGCCCTGCTGCAGACCCTGCCCGTGGATCCAGATAATGACGGGCAGCTTTTTGCCGCTCGTGGGCGCCCAGACGGAGAGCGCAAGGCAGTCCTCATTCCAGGGCTGCTCGTTGAAGAACTCTGGCGAACTCTGGCTAAAGATGCTGCCATTGCTGGTCGGGATCTGGGGGCAAGCCGGCGGCGGCGCAATAGCTTGAACCTTGGTGCCGGATGACGCACGAAGGGCCTCGGGAGGTTGGAACCGAAGAGCCCCGGTGGGAGGCTTCGCAAACGGGATGCCCAGGAACTGCCGCACGTCTGGGTACGACGAGTTGACGAAACCCGTCACCAATCCAGACGCGGTTTCAACACAGAGCCCGTCGTCGCTGTGGCTCTCGGAGGAAGCGACACTGTGTGCGGCCGCCTCGGGGTGCTGCCATCGAGCATGCTGCCAGGGGGGCAGGGAAGAAGGCACGGCGGCTGAGAAGCTTGTGCATAGCAGCAAGTTAAAAAGCACCGACTTGGTGCTCACGGATGATTTCATAGTGAGTCAATGACGTGAAAGAAAAATCTTGAAAGGTGCGATGATGAGATGTTTCAGTCACTTGGAGGACCAGATCCCCAACTTATATCCCATTGATTCATTCATACTCCATAAATTTCACCATCATTTTCCTTTGGCCGTGACGTCCGCGAGGACCGCACTCAAACAGCGAAGTTGAATAGACCAGTGCACTAGGAAGCATCAAGGGCGCTTTAGCCACACAATCTCGGTGATCTTCACCAGCCCCACGCCGAGCTCCATCTCGGCGATCTTGTCAGCCCTACTGGCCCCCTCCCTCCCCTCCAAATTCCCAAAGCTCAGGGCCGCCCTCATAGCCCCGCTGGGTCCTTTATTTTAGGTGCATGCTCGAGGCCATGCCCATGTGCTGCGGCGTCGGGACCTGGTGTTTCCGGTTCATCAAGGGCTGGGGCGCGGGCTGTGGCGCTAACGCCCGAGCGTGCGCCTATGCAACGGTGCTGTCAGCTTGGGGATGCCGGATTGCCGAGAGGATGGCGCCTAAAAAGGAATGAAACGCAAACAAGCTCTGCCCGTGAAATCGAATGGCTGCGTTAGACTGCAAGCCGGTCAGCACAGTGCCGGCTTCCCGTTGACCAAGCAGCCCGCTTATTGGGGGCTGACGCCAAAAAAAGAGGTGCGGGTAGCGTTGCATGAGGTGTGCGTACCAAGCGTGTGCGCCCTGGTCATAAAGACGAGTCTTATTTATTCTGCTTCGCTGCTGCTTGCTGGGAAGAAAAGAAGACTGCCCAGACATTCCCGATTAGGCTTGTTTCTTCTTCAAGGTTAATTTTATCCTAAAAACCTCTATCCTGAACCCCCATCTCGAAACCGGCAATTCATCATGCGTCCCACACTCCTGGCTGCTGGCCTCTTTGCCTCGACAGTTGCAAGTGCACCCAGTGTGCAGCACCAAAATCAGCAAAGATCGTACTCATCGGGCGGTCAAAAGCCTTTCTCGTTCCCCCTCGACAATGGCTTCCCCAACATCTCCCCGGGCTCGGATGCCCTTCACCAAATCCAAAAGGAGGCCCACGGCACGCTGCCCAACGGCCAGCTCCCTTCCAAGATTGCGGACACTTCTGCAGCCGTCTGGTCGGTCATTGCCTTCAACGAGCTGTTCGAGGTGGCCTACTTTAGCAGCATGATGAACAACATCACCAACAACGTCCCCGGATACGAGATTGGCACCCCCGCCGCCCGCAACATCGTCCTCAATGCCTTGACTGCCGTCCGGGCCCAAGAGGAGCTTCACGCACTGGGCGCCAATGGCATTCTCCAGACGGCGGGCCGCAAGCCGATCCAGCCCTGCAAGTACGTCTTCCCTGTGGAAGACTTCGACAGCGCCATCATCTTCGCGGCCACTTTCACGGACCTTGTGCTCGGAACTCTCCAGGAGGCACTGAAGAACTTTGACCTGGACGGCGATGGCCCTGACTTTATTGGTCTTGTCGGCTCCGTCATCGGCCAGGAGGGCGAGCAAAACGGCTTCTACCGCACCATTGGCCAGCCCACCCGGATTCCTTCCTCCCAGCCGTTCCTGACTGCCTCATCGGGACCCTTTGCCTTGTCTGCGCTGCACCAGATGGTGGTTGTCCCGGGATCTTGCCCCCAGGACCTGCCGATCCCCGTTTTTGATGCCCTCAACATCGAAACCGCCGATATCAGCACCAAGACAACAGAGTTGAAATTCAGCATTCAGAACAACGGTACCAATGCCAAGGCGGATAGCTGGAGTCTTGTGTACATTAACGGACAGAACCAGCCCGTCGTGGAGAAGCTCGGTGATATTCGGTAAGTGTCGTGACTGTCTCTGGTTGAAAGATGCAATCGCTAATGAATTCTTTTCTAGAACAACTGGTGACATGATCGAGTTCAGCGCACCGTTTCCCTATGAGGAGTTCCAGATGGACGGGCTCACCATTGCGGCTGTGACCAAGAACGCCGGTCCGTTTGCCAACGCCAGCGAAGTGGCTGCGGCTGCCCTGTACGGTCCTGGACTTATCGAGGTCAACTGAGTAATAGTTAATGGGGGTGGAACGGTTGCTTGATTGATATAATACCTAATAAATGAGATGGCATACGTTTTTGCTTTTTGATTCAACTTTTTTTGCTGGCTGCTGAATTTGAATTCCAACCTGATGGAACTTGCTTGTGTTTGTGTGAGTGAATGTGTGCGCTTGTACTTAGACAAGTACAATCTTTTGACGGGGAATTGGCTCTAGAATCTGAAAATGTCTTGAAGACCTGTTCGGAGCGGAGAGGGAGAAGTAGCCGATGCGCTCAAACTCATTGTCGACAATGGACGTGCATTTGACAACCAGCCCATGAATCCGGTACTCTGTGCTCTCCCATGCTGCAAACCCACCGTGCAGCTCGAGCGTCGGCAAGTACATCTCGGCGCTGAAGAATTTGGGCTTGGCAACCGGTCGATCCAGGATGACGTGCGGATGCAGCTCGGAAAAGTCGCACACGCGGCCCCGCATCTCGAGTTTGGCGTTGGACACCCACTTGTCCTGCTTGGCGGTGGCGTGTATTTTCGTCTCGTCTATGAGCGGGCGCACCAGGAGCTTGCCGGGGTCCATGTACTCGTTGTAGTCGAGCTGCAGCGCCGTCTCGACGGCCCCGGACACGGACATCCACGACCACGTGGGCGCGGGGAAGGGCACCCTCGCCGTGTTGGCCGCCTTGACGTTCCAGAGCAGGTTGATGGCGAGGCAGTCGACCCACAGGCCGGCGATGAACTGCCGCTGGCAGCTCCTGTTGATGAAGTCGGCCACGCCCACCAAGGCGAACAGCTTGTCGCTCACCCGCGTCAGGGTGCGCCCCGCGTACTGCTCGACAATCTTGAACCAGCTCTGGTGGAACCCAACGAGCTTGTTCATGTCCTTGCCCTCCAGCGTGAGCAGGAGCTGGAACTCGCCCCGCGTGCCCGCCAGAGCGGCGGACCGGAAGTAATTTTCCCACAGTGATTGGCGGCTTCTGTATCTCGGGTTTGGCACTCTTTTCTGGCCGGCCGGGGACTGGAACGGAACGATCGCGAGGCCCCCCCCGGCTACGGGCTGGACAACCGAAACCACCGGCGCATCATTGATGATGAGATACTCGGGCTCCAGCGATGCCGAATAAAGGTTCTCCTCCTCGTCTGGTTCTCGCAGCGAGCCGTCGGTGCGGAGGTTTGTCTTGATGATGTGGTCGATGCCGCCCGGGTGCAGCTCCGAGGCGCGGAGCGTGTTGCACTCAAAGAGGACGAGCCCGTCGCAAAAGTGCAGGATGCGCTGGGCGAGAACCCGCTCCTGAAACGTCCAGCCCCGCTTGGTCAGCGGTGCCTGCTCGACGAAGCGGCCAAAGAGGTCGTCCATGGTCTTGTTCTGCACCGCCTCGGCTGGTCTGGCCACCAGAGCGCGATCCCCCTTGACCCCCAGGACGCACTCTGTCACCTTTTCCGGCCTCTTCCTTGGGAAGAAGCAACCCCCTTCCCAGTCTGCAGAGGCGGTTGCAGAGATCATGCAAACGGCGCTTGCGTACACCAAGCCCATCAATGCCGATTCCTGCCGCCAATCCAGGTCCGAGTCCTGGATAATGCAGAGAGCATCAATCCAGAGATACGGGATGCCAATGCCGCGGGCAATATCGATTGCGTCCTGGAAGTTTTTCGGCAGCTTATCAACCGCGATGGATCTCTTCATCGAATCCAGCGATGCCAACCGTAGGAGTTCATGGGGAGCTTTGTCGCCCCAGCGGTGGCTCAGGGCTGTATACTTCATGCGGCCCTGGGGGTGTGCAGCTGTTTCAACCAGGCGTACGGTAGGGCTGTCGGCTTTACCCACCTCCAGCAGCCGGGTCGGTCTGAATCCTGCTTTCTGTCTTGGCGAGTAGTTTTGCTTGCAAATGGGGTGATCTTCGCAACTCGCTATCCATTGTCGTGCGATTCTCATGGTCTGTGACGAGTTGGGTCTATCGGAGGAGTCGCACTCGTGTGCGAAGTCATCTATGTAAACTAAACTCAGTAAATGTCGTTTTCAAGCCATTTCTCATTCTTATCCGGCTCGATACCTTTTGTTACTTCCAAACTCCTTGGCCAAGCCGTCTTTCCATCCAGGATGCGTAGTTGCAAAGAGGAGAGAGATTCTTGCTTCTTGACCTCAACCTTTAGGCACGGTCCCTCCCCGGAAGAAGATGGAGGATTTTGTGAAGACTCGCCCTGTTCAACCGGCGTCTCATCACCTCGTAGACCGGAAAGGAGATTGCAAAGTGGGCACTCTCGAGCAGAGATCTGGAGGTCGCGTTTGGAATAATGGGCATGTGACTCTTTGCTTCTAGTGACCAAATGGTGAGATCCTGTGATTAGCGCAGATCTTTGCACCATTCCTTGGCATTTTTCACACAGCAAACCCGTTCCAGTTTTACAGCCTCGGATACATGCTCTCTCGCGGTACCTTGGCGATGGACCCACCAGAACCATGGCGAGGAGTGGAGGCAGACTTGCAGACTTCTGGCCTGCCGAGTTTCAAATCAATGATAAGGAGCTGAGATGACCGCAACGATCGCAGGGGTCCGTACAGATTCTTTTTTTTTCCCTTAGGTGTTGCCTTTCTCTTCTGCCTCGGATGAAAGTAGTGTCGAGTTCCGAGGTTGAACGCTTTGATGAGTTGCTTGGTATTGGCGTGTGATGATCAATTATACTGTCTTGCGGTAAATACTACCGACAAACCAACTCCGGACCATAGGTGAGAATTTCTTGTGCTTTTAAAATTCGCGACGTCCAGGCACCTAATCTATTGCGGGTCGTGTGCCAGGCATTTTGCGGATGACAAGTGGGCTGATGCCGACCCGTCAGCCCAATTCAGAAAATTACTAAAAAGGGGCCAGGCATTATTCCAATGACTGCTGCCATTGAGGGTCAGTGTCCTGCCAATGCCCCACAACGATCCTACCGGGAGTCAACTGTACTCTGGACAGTGAGAGGAACTCGCAGAGCTTGCCAAAAATGGATGCCCAATGGTTGCTTAGGTGAAACTGCGTTCAATTGAGCGGTGGTGATGGTCCCTGTGTTTACATTGTCTGCCTATGAGCATCCCAGTCAATTGTCTCAAGGGACAGTGTAGTTAGTTTCTTCAAACTAGCACAACACCGACAACACAGAAATGTCACACACAATGCAAAAAAAGGAGAACAAAAAATGCGAAAAGAATCGGTAGGCGATGTGAACATCAAGATGCTCCCAGCAGGGCTTGAACCTGCGACCTTCGCATCACCAACATTTGCCGGAGCAATTATTAGTACGAAGCTCTAACCAACTGAGCTATGGAAGCCGACCGATGATTGGATGCCTGGCGACTCCGCCATTTGCGTTTATTCCCGTGAGACGAGATCCATTCGAAGTGGGTACAGCACAAGGGTCCAAGTGTAAAAATAAAAAACATGGCATTGATCTAAGCCTCATCTCATCCCGTCATACCAGAGGCCCAATAAGAGCGCCCGATTTCCTTGATATAAACTACTGATCCCAGCCCGCCTTGACAGCATTGTAGTAGCTCTCGACGTTCCACGACCTCTTGATCAGCCACTGCTCGATGCTCTTGTCCTCGGGCAGCGTGCTAATCTCAAACTCCCACATGCCTCTCTCCACCACCTTGTGGCCGTCCTGGTCGAGCACCGGCTTGCCCTTGGCGTCCTTCTGGTACTTGATCCACTTCCAGCCCTTGCGCAGCACGCCGCCTTTGCCCTTGCCGTGATCGTCGTAGATGCGCTCCCAGCCCTCCATGGCCATCGGGTGGTACACCTTGAACTTCTTGCTGCTCTTGGCCGTAAGGCCGGCGTGGTACTCCTTGCGGAAGTGCACCGCGGGGTGCACGCGCTCCACGGTGAAGCCGACCTCCTTGGGATGGTACTCGCTAGGCGTGCGGATCTTGGCCGAGCCCATGGTTTTGTACTTGTTGGTGTAGCTGTCCTCGATCTCGCCCCACGTCCAGTCGTCTCGGCCCTCGGTCCCGTCCTCCTTGGTCGTCTTGGGTTTGAGAGTGGCTTCGATCTCGGCCAGCTGCGCCGCTAGAGCCGTCTCGTCGAGTGCCAGGTGGGGTCGGATGCGGTCGAGCATCCATGCGTAGGCAACGCTCGCCAGCTGTTCGCGGTCGCCGTACGTCTTGCTCTCACCGGTCTTCTCATCTTTGTTTTCCGAGTTGCCGCCACCAACGTTGATGTGCGCGCCAGGAAACCAGCACTGCACGAGCTTGGTAACCTCGTTACCCTCCCCGACACACCACAGGCACGGAGAGAAGGGCTCGCGGCGCTCATCCAAAGCCAGTGCGTGATATGCGTGTCGAACAGCTAGTTATTTGCCATCAGTAACTAAAGGACTCTGCTAGGATCTAGAAAAAGGACTCACCAGGGCTCAGGTTGGTGTTGTGAAACTGATAGGCCTTGCGATATTTGGAATTGTCAATCTTAATGAGGTGGCCCATATCCGGGATCCCAAGAGCGCCGACAGTGTCCCAAACACCAATAACTTGGATGACCACATTCTCGGCCGTGCTGACGAAGGGATTGGTGCTCTTGCTGGTGAACTTTGTCCAATGTTCCGTCCCCACAAAAGGCTTGGAAAAGTCCTTGCCTCGGATAAAGTTGCCATAGTGCTGCAGAAAGTCGGGCATCAGGTGAGGCTGGATGATGCCGACGTCTTGGACAAGGCCGGCGACGGAGCGCACAGTGTAGGCTCCTCGCGAGAATCCAAAAAAGTACAGCTCGTCTCCAGCGCTGTAGTTTCCAACGATGAAGTTGTATGCCTCGAGAACATTCTCCAACAGGCCTAAACCTTTGGAACCTGAATTGCACGTGTCAGTATGACTGAAAAATGGTATCTAATACAATCATTCTGTACCTTGTCTCGTGGCCTCAACATCAGTAATATCACCCGTGCCAACACCAGCGTCATAGTAGACCACCTGCTGCCACTCATTCTTGCTGCGATCCAATCCGGCCTTGGCCAGGACACGGCTGATGCGGGCAACATTGGAAGGGCATCCCTTCTTCGGGTCAACTGTGGTGGCAGACTGCCAAGTGCCGTCACAGCAGATGACAATGCGCTTGGGCTTGGCAGCCGGGGCGGCGCTGGAGAAGAAGTCTTTGTCGTAAGTGGCAGGCATTTTGATGTTGTAATGAGAAACATGAAGATGGAAGGTCGATCTCTTCGGAGGAAGCCCAGTCTATATATACATGGCGACTTACTCAGTCGTATTCTATCAGTATACCTTTATCAGCCCCAAAGTTCACCGCTCCGGTGTATCCGTTCCGGCAAGCGGTAAAGCGGCACTTCTCTTTTCGAATAGAAAATACGAACATGGTCGCCATTAGACCTAAACAAGACCTAGAGCTACCCGGACGGGATGAAGACTGGGGCAAGTGAGACCAAACTATCGATTCCAGCAGCATGCTATGCTCCAGATCGAACCAATTCGTACCTAAGCGAGCCCCACTGCCATGTAGACCGCGCGGCGTGTATGAGGTGAAAGTACGAGGCGGGTGAGACAAAAAGCTCTACTTATGAGCTGGCCAAACTAGTGTATCAGGGATCTCGGATGCATGCCCTTGGCCAAATGAGCTCTCACAAAAGCCGTCCAGTCTCGATCCAGCTCAGGCGTGGAAAAATCAAAACTGCGGCTCTAGCTTACAGCGGCCGCCGGAGCGGCAATTAGCGTGGACGGCCACGGCATCACCTCACGTGAGCTAGCAGGGGCTACGAGCACCAGCCACATGAACCCCCTGCAATGGAAGAAGCAAATGCCCCCTATTCACGCGACACTTGGAAAATGCTGGCTGGTAGTGTCGCTTTAGACAGTTGGTACATAATGATCCTGTGATTCTATTTACTTTAGGTTCTGACTTCTCTTCTTTCGTTGCGATTTCTGTTAGCGATTCAACCTTTCGAACTGTGGGTTCGGTATTGTGCTGTAGCCACCGAGGTTGCAACGCATCTGCATTGCGTCCTGGATTCTGCTCCCAATCGCACCGTTGCGTATCTATTCATAGTTTTCCTACTATTGTTCAGTTTTGAACTCTTCTCCCACCTTGCCGGCCTATAGAGAACTCGTGAAGATTTGTTGAGGTCTGTAGGGTAAAAAGCCGCCGAGATTGAGACCGGCTTCTGTCACATGAATCTTCACCGCTGTAAGAATCGAAGCTTGTACTTTGTGTTCAGCAGCTTCTCTCAGTAGGCAATCGTTAGCTATTGCTGTGTGTGTCTTTTGATAAAAGGCTCGCGCTGCCTTTTAAGGGTGCCACTACCTTAAGCACCCACCCCCAAGACTTTGCACATTTGCCTCTTTCCACCAGGCTCTCTCTTGGACCGCTCCTATTCCACCTTCCATATTTAATACCGACAGAATGATTCTTAGCAATATCCTCGTTTCAGTCTTCGCAGTTGGTGCTATAGCTAGACTTTGTCGTCTGAGTAATGTATGAACGAGTGTTTGGACATGAGAGTTATCAACCGCAACAGAGACAAGCTAGGCGTCCCATACCGAGACTCTGTCTTTAGATATTACTTCCACTGCGCCTGTGCCGACTGAAGCCACTGTGACTAAGCTTACAACTAATATGAAGATCTTGACTCAGGTTACATCTACCGAGAGCGCATTTGAACCCATCACTGACACAACCGGGATAGCGACCGATATGACATCGGCCTAGGTTATACCCAACCAGAATGTACCCGAGAGTGTATCAGAACCAATCACTAGCAAAACTAAGGCAGGAAGTGATGTACCTTTAACTCAGATTACATGAATAGAAAGCACATCCCAACTAATATATGTTTAGTACAGATATATCTTCTTTAAGTGCTATAATTATAGACACTTCTTCCACCCCCCTACTACCACATCAGCTTTAGAGATTAATATAACAACCTCTATCATACTAGCCCTCGATTATCAAACAGCCAGGAGAATGATCCACGTTGGTTAACTTATTATATCGTGCACAATGGCCAGCTTCGTAGCCCTTCCATTCAATAGAGGACCCATAGAATACGTAACCTAGGTACTGGAAATGCTAGATACCTTAAGAAGCAAGGGAATATTGTTTGTTGATAGTAGCCTTGGCAAAGGTGCCTCCATCCCTCTCTAGACAGGAACTATTTGGCACATATACTACATTCTTGTAATTCTACTTCTGAAAATACGCCATGTGTGCAGACTATTTGTTAGAAGAGAGAAGTACAAATGCGTGAATGATAATACAAAACTCTCAAGTGAAGTAGTGATATAATATCACCAAGTTATAGACAGCAATCTTATACCTGCTTAAACTCCACCATTTCAATCCAACAATACCCTGTATTTTCATCATTATTATAATAGATATTTACAGCAATCGATCCCTCATCGATTTGTGCTTGCGTAAATCTACAAACAGTAGAATAAGATTGCCAACTATTGGCAACAACCCCTCCTGAGCACCGAGGAGAAACTGCTCAGCCCCCCCCCCCCCCTTCCCCCAAGGCAGGTTTAAATGCCCTTTGTCTCCTCCTTCAACATGCCCTTGGCCACCTTGGTCATTTTGGGGTTGACCTTGCCCTTGGACCTCTGCAGGCAATCAATCTCTACAAAGATCTTATTACGCCTCTTCTCATCATCTATGCAATCTCGAAGATAGCATAGGCAGTTAGTACTGCTATTGATGCTCTGCCCTTTCATCTATATTTGCAATTAGTCGCTAATTATTAATGGTTTTTGAGAATAATACTTATTATTAGAGGTAGTAGATTAGTTAGATCTTAGGTGTATTGCTTATGCGAAGATCTTTTTTGACAAAATGTTGATTTAATGTTGATTTAAGGTAGGAGCTTGCAGTAAGAGGTAGTCTAATTCTAAAAGATTAGCTATTGGATCTTTACTATAAAGCCTTATAAGTTATACTTATTATTTATATTAGATACAAAAGGCTTAATTGTGCTTGATTGGTTGTTTGTGGCTATCTGGAAAGGATATTAAATTCTTCTATCTCTACATAGATCTTTCCACCTTTTTATCCCTGTGTTTGTATTTAGTAAGGTATAAAGTCATATATATCTCCGCTGGTTGAAGCTTTTACGAGCTTTGGTTCTGACCTTAAAGGGTGTAGAGTTATATATATCTCTATTAGTTAAAGCTCTTATAAGCTTTGGTTTTATATTATAATAGTTAATATAGACTTATATATATCTCCGTTGGTTAAAGCTTTTATAAGCCTTGGTTTTATACCTTAAAAGTTATTTGCTGTAGATCCTTATAGTTATTTATAATATATTATAAAAAGCTTGCTTGATCGTTGACTTAGGCTAACATTAAGGTTCAAGAATGCTTTAAGTTATATTATTTTGGTTATTATTGAAAGACTAGGTAGGAGTCTTATTGTATATACTATTATTATTTTTGGCCTTGTATCAACTATTAATTGTATCCTTCTCGAGAGAGAAGCTACCCTTCTTAGAAGAGGCAATATTAAATAAAATCGATTGGCAACAACACGGGTTATCTCCGTTGATTTAGATCCAATATATGTTGCCTCATTGTACAAACAGGACAGTGAGATAGCTGTACATATAGGGTCAATATTAGTAACCGCTTTTGGAACAAAAGATTGTAGTCCGAAGTAGTAATCAGTGTTAGGCTTCATAGAAGTCTTATCTAGAACTTGACGTAATAAATGTGCTTGACCTTCTGTATCCATGTTGAACTGAAGAGAACCTTTGCCATCGTGGTAAAAAGATTGATCAATTTTGCTATTGCCTACAAATAGCCAAGGGCTGGTTGTTGGTGGCGTCATATCAAATCCACCATTGGAAAGGAATGTTGGGGCTGCCATAGATGTGACTGTGGTTGTTGCTATTGTGGTCGTAGCGGTTTCGGTTGAGGGTTCGCTTGATATGACAGGGATGGTTGTCGATGTGAAACCCGATTCTTCAGCAGAGGTGGTGGATGGGGGAGTCGGAATTGTCGACGAGCTATCAGTTGTTTCCATGCTGGGAGCTAATGTTTCTGTGGAGGCAGATGATAGAATTGAAGCCATTGATGTGCTTTCAGTAGTCAATGTAGAGCTAGCTGCGTCGGTAGAGGCGGGCGATGGCGTCAAGAGTATGGAGGAGCTATCAATTGTTTCCGTCGTCGAGATGGAAGTTGTGCTATCGACTGCGATGGTAGATATTGTAGATGCAATAGAAGGAGTAAAAGTAGTTTCCTTGCTTAATGCGGTATGAGTGTCAAAATTGACAGAGCCTAATGATGTCAAGGATGACAAAGCATGTAGTCTGCACAAAGTAGCAGCGGAGCTACCTGCTAGAAGCCCGAGGGTGGCCAGACTTGTGCTGACGATCCGAATAGCCATGACAACCAAAGGCAGGTCACTTGGAACCCAAATTGAAGATGAAAGAGGGCCTAAATGAAAGAATGGAAATTAGCCAAGTTGCCGATTTTAAACTTGTGACCGGCCATCTCATGAGCATGACGGTGGAAATGAGATTGGGGATCTGGCCCCTCTTTTTTGCTTAGCATCCCTTTGAATGTGCAAGAGGAGGTCTGATGTACCTGTCTCCACGTCGTTGACGAGTACAAATTTTATCACCCAAAATGCAAGAAAATCGATGTACCTAGGAACATCGTTCGCCACCGAGCATCAAAATTACTACTAAAAGCAGTAAAAAATCTCCCAACGATTGGAGAGACATCTGTTGCCACCAAAACTTAATGGGCAAGGAAGTACTCCTCCTTTATTGGACCAGATCCCGGTGTGGTACATCAGACCTCCTCTTGCACATTCAAAGGGATAGGGTATTGTGGACATTTGGACATAAGCTTGACGCGATTGGAGTGAAGAAAACCAGTAGTGAGTACTGGTGTGGCGTCTAGTGGTCGCAGCCGAACGCCTCTTGGATGATGGCCAATCACCTTTGTCCCGACGAAAGATTAGTCCGGTCTAGCCTTATCGATCGTCTTGTCGACTACCCCTGACTAAAGGCTTCTGCCACGGGCTAGACCCAGGTAACTCGGCGCTAACATCCATGATAAAAATGAAAGCATGTAAGAGTAAGTACGATCGCCTTTGTGTAATGGTCCATTGATTCTCCTGAAAGGACATCCAAAAGCTTTGGATTCGATTTGTCCCATTGCTACAGTCGATATGATTCGCAGGACTCTCGTTCTTGCTGTGTTAGCGGCTAATGCCGCTGCTACACCATGCAGACCTGGCGGTCTTTCATCCAATATTTTATCGACTACGATCCAATCAAGTGAGACGTATCAATATGAGACACAGTCGCAAGCAGGCCCCACTGGTAGCCCGTCGTCTATCGCCAAATCTGCGTCTGTATCCTCCTCCGCCACAACGACCGCCACCACTTCCACAAGCACGGCTGAACCCGCCGGCGAAGCGATCATCTTCCAGATTAACCCCGCTATTCGTCGTCTGTCAAAAAGGGACACCCACTTCGTGGGTAGCAACAACCCCTCCGAATGTACCTTTGCTTCAGTCTTCCACCTTGTCTCTGGTCAGCTTTTGGAGAACGGAGTACCTATTTACTATACTGGCGAGGCATATCAGGAGCTTGTCGCTCAGGGAGAGCCGCCAACTGACGCTATTACAGCTACATTCTCTATTGCTGGGGGCAATCTTCAGTGGACAAATAGCCAATTCAACGAGGCGGGATTCTGTCAAGATGAGACCAATGGAAAGGTCTACATCACCTTCACGTCAGCACCTTCTAATTGTGAGCCGGTTTCTCTCATAGCATACACGGGTAACATTCAACATAGTCCTTGATTTCAGTTCTTGGCTAACCTTGTTGTGTAGTGGAAGAATGCCAAGATGGACAAATAATCGGCCCTGAGACATCTATCGCTGTCTCATCTGAACCGACCGAGTCATCCACGCAGGCTGGAAGTTTGACTACAACTGCTGAGATTACGGATAATGCGGACACTTCCATTTCATCCACTATTTCAACCTCTGTAGAAGTTGAGAGTTCGACCGCAGCTGCTTCCACTACGGATTCTGGAGAAGATTTTACTTCAACACGCTCTACCGAGGCTGAAAGCGCGACTACAACCTCATCCGCTACTGACACTGCCGAAACGTCCACTTCAGATGTCTCAACCCCCATAGACGCTTCCGTCACTAGCTCGGACACGATCATGTCAACTACAACAACTTCAGTAGATGCCTGCGTGCAGGGCATTGGCGGGGCGAATGGCCAGCCGCCACTAGAAAGCCGCTTGTCTGACTGCTCATCCTTATATACAGTTACAGTCAGCCCGTACACCTCGTACGTCCCATCCGCATTCATTGGTAAACGGTGATGCTGACAATCCTATAGAACCAGCACTCTCCTCAAACGAGAGTATGTCATGGTTATTCCTACAGCCTTGTACTACGCCGAAGCCCCCGCGCTTCGCTCGCTTGCCGCTCGTGCCGAAGGCGACCCCACGGCAACGACGATCCAGCCGACGGCGACTCCCGCGTATGCCACGTACTGCGACACTCCGGAATCGTATTATGAGGCATGCTCTGACGCTGGCGTCACTGGCTTCACGACTACGCTTCCAACGCCAACGACCACGCAAGAAACTGTTGTTCCCGCCTGCCCCGCCCGACGAATGGTGAAGAGGGGTGGTGAAGCTTTGGGTTTCGAGTTTGATGAGAATTGGGACGTTTACACTATGCCAGGATACAGGTTGATTTAAAAAGGCTTTGACGGAATTAAAAGACAAGTGGTTGAATATTTCTATTCGCATCATGTCAAAAGCTTGGCGCTGTCAAGCATTCAGTGTAGTTGATCCCTCAGAAAGGGGCTTGGTTTGGTTCTCTTGGACGAGACTGAATCCTCAACAAGGTTCAAAATACCCCTGACCTCAAGTGAGAAAACGGAAAAGATCATAATTCCAATTGCTTCAAGAATAATATAACCTAATTTCAATTTTAGTTTTTTTATGATTTATTTTCTTGGTTATTTATTTGTGATTTTCAGTGGTTGAGCTGAGGTGCAGGGTAGCCAGGCGGCACGTGAGTTGTCATTTTCACCAAGTCAATGTATACTAGAGCAAAAGGGAACAATGAATTCTTATTTCTTACTGATGTATTATTATTTGATGTAGGTAAGGCGCAGCTCTATTTCTTCCTCATAAGCTCGAGCAAGCGGTGAAACGACAGCCCCCAAACCTGCGCCGAATCCTGTTCATCCAAAAAGCAAATGCCCCGGTCGCTCGTGTCCTTGTGTGCATCATGAGGATCCTGCTTTCCGACGCAAAACTTGGTGCAAAGCTCCTGTTGAAGCTGCGAGATTTCGCCTGCTCCAGACCTGCTTGGTGGGAGCTGAAACATGATCCCTAGTATTTGGTCCCGAGCACTCACCATGTTGGCGACCACGATGTGAATGACTGGGCCCTTGTTCCATGTGATGCGGTTTCCAAAATCAGAGCCCCATGGTCGCGACAACCTTTCGACGGTTTCAAGCATCCGTACGGGCTGACTCTCAGTAATACCCGTTTTGTACTAGATGAAAATACATTAGTTTTCGCTCATTGAAAAAAATGCTTTGAAAATCGTTTCTTGCTTACCTGCATCATGCACAGGATCTTGTCCGGAGTATCCTTGTGCTTGAGACAGAACAACAGATCTGGCCCCTCTTCTCCTCTCGGAAATAGAAACGTCGGTCGCTGTTCTCCTCGTTCTTCCAGCGCCAGCCAATCCACGATCAGCATCTGTCCGCCAAACGGATCAGCCTTGACATTAGTGTGATCCAAGAAATAGTCGTCGAATTGAACGGAATCAATCCTTTTCCACTCGGACATTGCGCCGTCGTAGGTTTTGGCCTTGGCGAGCACCTTGTTGAATTCCTTGCGTCGATGCTTGGCCACATCGTCGTTCTGTTCATCATTTTGTGATGGAAGCCGCAGGAAGTGATCCAGTTTCTATTTGACATGTCAGCCCCCACGTCGCCATTGAATAGCCGCAGAAAGAGCACTGGGTGTTTTACTTACAGAAGTGAAGATGGATTCTGCATATTTTCCAATGCCACCTTGGTCTGCATCGTCAAGTTGCAGACTAGCGAAGAAGCGGTTCATAAGCCTCTCGTAGAGGTTGTCTTCCGAGTCACGGATATATTCCATGACAGCCTCCACAGCAAGAGGTTCTCGGAGATGACCGACAACAGCCGGGTCGTTGGTTGTGCCCGAAACGTTGCGTAGAACCTCGCGCACCAGTGCGAATCCTTCTGAAATGAGCTGAACAGAGTCTTTGGAGTCGAATAGTCGGGCCTTGCTGAATACATCCACATTGATTGCCGTCCAAAAAAGGTCATCCATCCAGCTGTTCTGCTTGACGCGATCAATCTGCCGCTTCAGAGAGTCCTTGATCCTTCGCTTTGCTCTCTCGCTGGCTTTGCTGACATCTTCAGAGGTTAGGAGCCAGCCTTTCTCACTCGCAGAGCGCAGTAGCTCCTCGGCAAAGACGGTTGTCCAGCGAACCCGACCCAGGAAATTCGTATGCTCGGCTGAAATAGCTGCATTTCGAGATTTTTGAAGCAGCGCACAGTTCTTTACAGCTGGTTCGATATTCTGCCAGCCTCCCTGGGGGAGATTGATGGGGAAATCCAAGGGTTTGCCTCCGCGCGCAAGAAGCGGGAAATGGTTGGGCGCGGTTGCGTACTGCGAATACTTGATCTTTTGCAGCTTGTACACTTCTATAATCACATCCCACGCGTAGCGGTGCAGGGCCTGATAGAAGCTGTTCTCGTCTTGAACGTACTTGTGATGAAGCGAGACTCGCAGCGCGCTGCGTTCGTCGTGACCGGGGAAGCGGATTTGAAGAAAGTTGTTGATCTGTTCCAGCTTCAGAGATGTCCCAGAGATCAAGCGCGAACCTTTTGCCTGGGAAAGAATGGCAAAGAGGATGTCCTCTGCTAGCGGGTCCCCCAAGGCGCGCTGAGCTTCATCGACAAAGTAGAGATGAAACGACTCGTCGGTTGAAATCTCCCAGTGTGACGGATCCTGGAGCCGGAAGAAACGATGTGCAATGTCGAAAAGATCGTTGTGCAGGGTGCAAGTGCTCTGAATCCGGGTCCACTTTGTTTGGGCATCCAGCAACCTTCCGCCTTCGGGTCGCCTCGGCAGGAATCTGTTGAGCAGACTGAGACGTGCTGCGATGAGTGGCTTTGCAATGCTTTCCTGGCTTATGAGCAAGGATTTCTGCGACAACACCTTGTCCTCTTTTTTGTCGCAAGCCAATGGGAAAACACGAACTCGCAGCCCAGACTCGCCAAGCTTGGACAAGTCGGTGTAGATCGAGTACGTATCCTGAGATGCCCCAGCTCTATCTGGCGTGAGCAACGAGGTTGTGTTTTCGGAATTCGATGGCGGCAAGTTGGGCGCAATAAAATAGAACCCTTCATGTTGTCGCAAGGTGTCTTGGATGAGGCGAGACTTTCCTGTACCCGCAGTATCAAAAAGAATTCCCGGGAGTGCTCCCTGCGATGCTGAGCGGGGCTGTGATAGGAGCCTGACATCTGCGCTGGGAGGGGGCGGAGGCAGATTTGGAGTTTTTGACATGGCATCCTCCAAGATGACTCCCAAAAGACGGTCCTTTCCCTCTGCCAGGTACTGTTGCAGCCCATTATACAAGGGGAAGTGCGAATTTCCAAGGGCCCTGTCACCCCATGTGTCGCGACTTTTGCCTGTCTGGGGCGCTTCCCAAGGCCATTTCCACGTGCTGTCTGCGGGAGACGTTAGCGCTCTAGATGGGCAAGAGAAAGGAGATTTCACTTACCAAGCTCATATTTACGATGCTCTTCTTTGAGCTCCGACAACCGAGACTTCATATAGCTCAACTCCATAAAGAATGGGGCCGAGACCGCCTTTGTGGTTCTCAATGCGTCAGAGATATCGGCATAGAGCGAGTCGAAGCTGTGATTGCGCTTGGAATTCTTGCTTCCATTGATGGCAAAGCTGAGGTAAGCTTCAAGAAGCACCAAAGGGTCGCTGTCTGGTTTCCACGTCGGTGGCCGGTTGGCGGATAGCAGAGCTATGCAGATGCGAATCAAGCACCCAGGGTTGGTGCCAAACATTTCCCAGAGAAAACAGGAATATTGCCTTCCGCAGCTTTGCACAAGAAGAATGGCGAGGTAAAACAGACGATCGTTGAGCAGGTTGGGCATCATTTCAATGTCTTCTTCTACCGCTTTAATCGGGAGCTGATAGCGAGCTTCTTTTGGAGTCGCAGGGACATCGAAAAGCTCTCTCAAGGGTTCTTTGGTACGATGGGTTAGCTGGTGCTGAGTATATCTTTAGTGGAATTCCTACCATTTTGCCAGCGCTCTACGTTCAAACGTTCTAGATACTTGGCCTTGAAGTATCTCAGACACCTCTGATCCCATTCAGCACGTTCTATCGGAGCGCCGTTTGGCAAAGGAGGCACAACAGAACTTTGAAGTTCGTGTGCTGCAACCTCTGGGATCTGCGGCTTAGGTGCTCGCACAGCTGTATTCGAGTGCTGGAATTCAGTTGGAATCGAATTTTCAGGGGAAAACTTTCGCTCATGCAGTGCATTTGCCGCCCACTGCATTTCTTCACCGGTCATACATGTTAGTGTACCAATTCATGGCAGAAACAAGAATTGGGGTATGAACCTGTCTGCCTAAGCTGGGCACTCTCGGCGTTGAATGGCTGGGATTCGGCCACAAAGGGAGTTGGGCCTGATCTGGATGATCTTCTCTGCGCTGGAGGAGCAATCATGGAAGCTGGACGAACTGATAAAGGTTTGCTTGGCTTTGGTTGTTCTAGAGCTGTCGGTAGCTCAACTGCAGCCGTGTAGGTGGGGATATCTGGCTGGGTTGGTTTTGCAGGGACCGGCTTCCTGTGTATCTTGGAGGACTCGGATCTTCCCAGCTCGGGGGGTGGCATTGAGCGGTGACGAGCCTTTATCTCTGGCTCGTTTCTTGTGATGGAATTGGTGTTGGCATCATAGAGAGCTGGCTGCAGAGGAGGAGGGGTGGGCATAAGAGTTGGATCTGGAGTCCAAACCTGTGGTGGGGGGTTTTCGGGGGCCTCTGGTCTAAACATGACCGTGTTTTGAGCGTCACCAACATTGTTCTGTCGGTATTGAGCTGTCACAGCTGGTGCCACAGGTGGTGCTGGAATCGGGTTTGGGGGCACACCCGCCAGATTGGGATCATTGGCAGCCATACGCTGCCGCTCAATAGTTCGTGAGAGAAAGGATGGCTTGCCACTTGAAAGAGGCTGGTATTGCTGCATAGCATTACCCGGGTGGTAAGATTGGGGTCTCCTCCGGCCCTGCATATGCTGCGGCGTGACAGGAAAGCTAGCTGCTGCATGCATCAAGGGCTGGGGTGACGTGAATTGGGGCGGCAAGTCGATGCCAGGAGCCGGCAGAGGCTGTGAAGGGGCCCCGGGGCCTGGATGCGGCGGATTTGGTGCTCCATTGTCGATCGGCCCTACTGGGGCGCCGGCCTTTGATGCCGTCGGGTTTTTTGTGAGCTTACGGCCTTTGGTCGAAAAGACGCCCATGATGGCCTGCGGGCGGGTGAGGGATGGTGGGGAAGTGATGGAGCATTAGATGGACGACGGGAATAAAAGCAGCAGACGACACGACACGACACACCACACAGAGGCGTTGCAGCGAAACAATAGTTTGGCCGGTTGCTAGGCCAGACCAACGCACGCGTAAGAGCGAAGGCGGGGGATGAAAGGAGGCCAAAGCGGGGAGGCCCAGATGCCCAATAGCGAATCACCAGCAGCACTCGCTGGTATGATGAGCACTATCTTTGAAACGCCAGAGTGGCGCTGGCGGCCAATAAAATCACGACAGCGAGCCACTGACGCAGCCTCTCGTGCGAGAAGACGCGGGACGATCCAAATTGCTTGTGTCGGATGTTATGATTTAATTCGGGAAGCATCCTGGTGTAGACGAACAATTAGAGTTTTGTGCTTGATTTTCTTAAGGCTCTCGCGGCATGACAAAGAATAGCCCCAGCGGCATCTTGGCACTAAACACCTGCGAGGGTGGCACAACCCTTCGCATAGAATTTGATTGTTAGCTGCTCGCTACACACGCACGCGGTTGGGCGTGCACGGTATCGGCTTGCTTGCGATTGGACCCAGGCTCAGCGCAATGGTCAAAAGCCACATCGTATTCTTCATATTGGCCTTCTAAATGTTCCCAGATATAGTGTCCCGCGGTCGCGTGAAATGCGCTATGATTATGCATGTCCTCTAAATTAGCCCTCCTAGGTTGGACGGACAGAAAGCCCGTTATTATGAGGAGAGAGACAGCCATGATTGCATTGGCTGCTACGTATTTCCATAGCTCAATGGGCTGCCATTCTTGGAGGCCCTCAGAGCCCCCCCTCGTCTCCCATCTTCTCTTCCTTAGCCGGCTTTTCGGCACGGCGTGCCTTCTTGGCATTCCGGGCATCATTAATGGTCCGTGTAATGCCTGGTTAACCGCGATTTGGAGCCCCTCTACAACGTTCAGCTAGGAAGGGAATCGGCATAATTTGAAGGATGAATTGTGGCAATAGCGAAAAATGTGCGATTTGCGGTTATACGTCTCTTTTTTGGATTATGGTAATAGGAAGTAATTAAACCTGAAATATAACTATAATTGTCTAAATCCTCCTATACTAGGGAAATGGTTGTCCACTTTGCCTCTGTCAAACATGACAATGAAGAACACGGAACGTCCTTCCCATCAATGCGGAAAGGGATAGACACTTCCGCGGTGGCGTATTTTCCAAGATTAGACTCAAAGGCCTTTTCTTCTTCAGTAATAGTTTGGTTGTTCTTTGGCACAGAACCCGTTCCTAGGCCCAGCTTCACAATGGTATTGCTGATCATAATGTTGAAGCTAAACCCAAAAAAAGGTTGCTGTCGAAAAGTGCCTACTCTTGTGAACTCGCCAGGAGAAGTCTCCTGCACCACAAGCCCGTCGACGTATGCTGCAGCATGGAACCCACGTTTGTCTCTCCCCGATAGGATAAATGGGATAAAGAAGCAATCGAAGTTAAAGTCAAGCGGGTTGCTCAATCTCAACTCCAATCGTGGCCCCACTAAACCAGGCGAGTGGTCTTCCAGTCGCAAGCGATCTATATCTGTCGAGGCGTGTGGGCCACCATAGATATGGAAGAGGCTGACCAGGAAGTTCGATGTTGGTAATTCCTGTAAGACTGAAGTGTTTTTGACAAGGCTAAAATCCACTGGTATAAGAAGGCATTTAATCTTCAAAACAACTCGCTGGCAGGGGTCAAAGCTGTCAACACCTGACGAGATCGTACCAGTTAACATGGCTAAAGGTCGTATCATATCCAAGCTGAATGTTTCGAGGGCCTTTGAAGAAAGCTGGAATCGACTGTACAGGCCGTATATGCCATCGTAGGCGCAGACTGGCTTTTGGAGCCCTGATCGTGGAAATCCTGCCCAAGACCACGAGGGCGCTCTCGAGCGATCGTTTCCTCCATTAATGACGTTGCAACCTATCGTATCTGTGCCATAGGAACGAGTTGTTTCTCTTGCTGGCATCCAGAGAAGATCAAACATCCAATACTCGGTCCAAATGCCGGCAACATATGTATCGCCCGTTTTCTTCGCCAACATTTGGACAAGACCACTGATAGCAACAAGCCTATCCTTCTCATACGTGAGTTTGGAAGCCGTATACCTAGCAATCACATTTTGCCATACTGCGCCCTTCAGGGCTTCCTCGGTAGTGGATATTGACGTTGGGCGAACCAATTCAATGTGCTCGGGGGCAGCTTCGCTTGCGACGCGCTTCACGCACTCCCAGTAAAGCTGATCGTTCCCCAAGTATACAATCCGTCTGGAAAGGCATCTTTCTTGCAGAACCCATGCACGGCGGTTGATGAGAGAATTTGATACATCATCCTCAAACCCTTGTTCATAACCAACGAATGCAAGGTTCTCAGAAGGTGATGTTGGTTCAAAGGTCCTTCTTCCCAATGTAGTTGATTTCGCTTCGCTGATTGAGTTGTAACTAGTAAGCGCTCGCGGTATACTTCTCGGTCTAATGTTGCGAAATATTGTAGCATCTGAGTAGTCCCAACATAGGCTCAATGTAAGGAAGGCACCATGATAGATATCCATCATTTTCACAGCTTCCTGGCGAAAATCATCAACTACATCTTGCAAAATGCAAAGGGAGTCGATCCAAATGTACTGGATAAAGAGTGCGCGGCAAATAGAGATGACATCTTGATAGTACTGTGGTAGGACATCATCATTATAATCTCGATTACCCTGCACTTGCATAGTCTTCTTTTTATCGCCATCGTTGTGGCAATCATCAGGGGCTTTGCGGCTCAGTTTTGGTGTATTGTCAGACCATCGATGGGACAGCGTGATATAGCCATATTTATTGCCGCAGGTTTCGAATACGCGCCACTGCTTTGAATTGGGAGTGCCAAGGTCTATGAGCCTTGTAGGCATTTCCGAGGCGCTGGATACTGAACATGGCTCCTTGCATGCGCAATTCTCTGAATCACAAGCTTTGATTTGAGATTGGCAGAAATCAGCTATAGAAGCAGCATTTCGCACATCGCTAATGGGTGCTTGCTTTTCAGCTTCTAAACAAATCTTCATCAGCATCACATGTAGGAGAGTTGAGCACCAGCACCCTCATAGTGCGTATACTCACCCAGAAATCGCTCATTCTTAGTTCTCCACACATAAAGGGAGAAAGCAACCTCTTGTAATTGCTCGCAATTCAACCTGATATAGAGCGTATGTCTAAGCTCTTGTGGTTCATACCAGGTTAACGCCGCCCGGGTGTGGAAACCATCGAGTTTCTTATCATGTGGGTTTTCCAGTGGTGAACATCGAATTTTCCTCCAAAGCGTCCAACATACGGGGCAGTTTTCGTCAAGTGAGGAAATAAAAGACTCCCAAGACAGGTGCATACCCATACTTCTTCCACGGCACCGATCGTCTCTCACTGATCCGCTCGGTCTTATGAAGAGGGAACTAGGATCTCCGTCCTCATCCTTCGTTGAGGAAAGGGGACAAACCTGCTCACATATTTTGCAGAGGCTCATTGCGAAGAGTACCTTGGCTTTATATGTTGGAGTTTCGATTGGGTTGAGGAGGGATATTTGAGGAGAATGGGTGAGATGGCCAGTCTCACAACTCGGACTTAAGGGATACCTGCGTGGATGGGGTGAGGGAATTGTGTTTATCCCTTTAGCTGTGGTAAGCCTGCACTTGGGTCATGAGCCCCACCTGGCTTGAGTTACAAACCCGTACTCATAACCCGCAAGGGTTCTCCAATAAACATAAGTTCAGCAGTGGTATTTTTGACGTACTAGGTCATTATCAAGATTATCGTAGTATTGCCCCCAGTACCAAGGTGATTTTTATTTCTGTTGAAAGTTAGGTGAGCGATGATGTAGCTTCAATTATGGGGTTATTGATTGGGTAGGATCCCTGTAAGTGACCCAAGTGTAGGCTTAACACAGTCAAACGGATAAGCAGGTTGTCAAACCGATGGCCAGGGAATATTCACTAACCAAAAAGGGCTAAGCGTAATGGGTTGCGATTTTGTATTCGCCAGCTGATGTGGCCCTCAAGCATAAACAGGCCAGTAAAATCGAACCACGACCATGGCCACACTTGAGAAGTGTGTCTGACCGCATATAATTGCAGCTTGGCACCTTGGGCAACCTGTTGGAGACATCCGAGCAAGGTTCCGCCATGCATACGAGCAAATCGCCCAGACTGTATGTTATCAAAGATGAGACCACAATAAGCGCCATCAATCATTGTTCTGAATCACGTGTATGATATTAGTATGTCACTCGGAGTCAATCATGAATGTGCTGGTACACGTGTATAGAAACAATTGTTTTCCCACATCAATATCCCGCCATGCAGCGTGGTGACCTTGCATACAAAAAAGAATCAAGATTTGACTGGATTGGATGGTTTGCGCATCCTGCCACGTCAGCAAAGCAAACTATATTTCCAATCAATGTTCAAAGATGCGACTCAAACTCATTGGCTAGTTAACAAGGTCACAGTAATATGGACAATCTGGGTATCACATGACCGAGGCGACAATCAATCGAGAGATGAGACTTTTCCCGCCCTCTAATGGGCTCGCCGTGAGCTGGAAATTCATGCAGTATGTGATACCCAAATGCGAGGATTGCTGCAGAGACCGGGAATGGGTCTAAGAGCTCCTAACATCTTGTCGAAGACACTCAATTTGTATGTAGGTTCGTAATTATGTGTTGATCTTAAGACGTGATTCAAGAAGCAAGGGCGGATTTGTAAATTAGCCGACCACATTGATGGCTATGGCAAAAGAGTAGTGACACTCCGCAGTAGCGGAGTGTAATGACGGCCTGTCTACCGGTTAAGACAGCTGATGAAATAATGCATGACCAATTGGTATGTTATTTTCTCACATTTATTTTCGCGTCGAAAAGGAAAGTCCAGGCTTGCGGGTCAATGAACCGTAGACTGTTTGGCCTAGCTGCCACTCATCGACATTGTATACAAGAAAGTGAATAAAAAGGGGCGCTGTTGACCATCCCGCGCGTGTCTTTAAATTTCATCCTGTTTTGGCGAATAAGAGTTCATGCAGGGGCGCAGCTGCCTCAGCACTGACGCTCTGTCTTTTTTTGTGCTTACTATGGCCGCTGTGACACTAGTATTGTATGCTCCATGATAAAATATAGATGTCGCGCCCCAAACCCTTGGAGAAGGCATTAATCAAAGGAATGATCTGATGGCCAACGATATCCACGTCTAGGCACTAACGGACGCGCACCAGTAGGTGCAATAAGAAGCTTTGCTGGAAACATGTCATCGGCTGGAAGAGGTCGATAATGCGCGGCTGTTCTAGGGTTGCACGCTCAACAAACCCGTTGGTTCTAGGCAAGTTGATTAAGAATAATCAGCGCCAGGGCTTCCACGTGTGGTCCCCCTTAGGGCGCCCGAGGCATCAAGGGTCATTGATTTGAATGGCGCGTGCCAGGGTTTAACAGTGAGAAGGAGGGGGAGCCCCTTGCATGTGACTCGAGATGCTCCCACTCCAACACCCAACGATGACGCATTGGGGGCATCTCGCCACTGAGAATGGCCGAATGTGAACTTGGACCCCATACGAGTGGAGTCAGCAGGGCGGGATTGGGTGGCGGCACCGCAGCCGGCGAGGTTGAATCTTCCGCTGGCGGCGGGAGGGCTTGAGCAAAGACACCCTTCACGGGAAGCGCGGATGCGCTTTTTGGTCAGCCTGATTATTCCAATTGTCTGTGGGGGCGGTGGCTGGCGTGGCCCCGTCTACTGCTGTGTCCTTCAGGGCTGTTGGGGTCTGGCTGTTGTGCATCGCGGCCAGCCAGTTCAGCTCAGCCGAGTTCTGGTGGCGGCGTTGCCTGGTCCCGATTCAGCCAAGAGGGCCGGTGGCTTGACACTTTGAAGCACAGTACGTCCATGCTTGATGTTATTCGCCAATATTCCTGCCTCTTCTTAGGCTTGTTGGGGGCCGGCTGTCGTGCAGAGCAGCCAGCCTGTTCAACCAAGTTCTGGTGGCGGCGGCGCTGCCTGGTCCCAATCCAGCCCGGAAGCTCGGTGGTGTAAAATTTGCAAGCTCAGCAGGTCTCTTTTGCTTGATGGGCTGTGCCAGTCGTTGAGAGCCGTTGCCTCGTCTGGTGTGCTGCCTCTGCCTCCGCTTCCCCCATTTGTGGTGAGGGGCTTTGCATCGAGAGTCTCCAGGCCGCCCCCCACACCTTGCGCAGTAGTATAAATTTGCTGGTTTTTTCTTTTTCCAGTTGGTCGCTCTCAGATCCTGCAGCCTCGAGGAGTTCTTGTCGACGTGTGCCGTTCGCATTAGCTTCTTGATCCCGATTCACCCGTAGAGGTGTAGGCGACGCTTTCTTGGATGTCCACCGAACCTTTCGTGCAGCAGACTTTCACATGACCATGACTTCTCGTCCCCTTCCTCAAAATCCTGCCGCCAATGGATCTGCTCAACGACAAAGTAGATTGCACTTTGCTTCATTCAATGGTAGGCCAAAGCCCTCTGGATTTGTCTCATCTCAATGTTCCTCGCTCCCCCCCTCGGTGTATTTCGCTCATCTATTCCATAGGTACATGGGCTGGAGGCGTGTTGAACTTCCGCAATACCGTGGTTTCTGTTTTACCACAGCTCGTTTCGGATGATGAAAATGTGGTGGAAACGATTGTGAATGGAGTTGGAACAGACATCACTCTGTTCGACCGAGTGGCTGGAGGTAAGCTCGTTGCAACTACGATTGAATTCTGGCTAACCTGAGCTAGGGATAAGCGGCTGGGGAACTCTGCGCAACGTCATCACAGCCTACAGTACACAGTCCCTCCCCGTTTGTTCACGCAGCACAGCGCTAACGTCAACTAGGAAATCTGTCTAGCCACTACCGAGCAAATGATAGAATTATCATCTGTGGATACTCTCGTGGTAAGTTTTGCGGACTCGTTTGAATGCCGGATGAATGGCATTTTCTACCAAAGGCGCTTGGGCTGCACGCTACTTGGCATTGCTGATTGCCGTTGCCGGCCTGCCTAAAGCCGGCGATACACGACTGTTCCATGACCTGTACAAAGCATGCGATAAGAATTCAGTCCCTGGCAATGATGTTATCGCTCAACTATTCGACAAGTGCGAACGTTCGTATCAGGTCCTTTTATTCCCATCTTGGAGGTGCTTGCATTCTGACGGCCCACAGGTTGGAACGACGTCCAGATCGAGGCCTTGTGCTGCTTTGATACCGTCGGCTCTTTAGGGCTGCCGCTGTTTGGAATCGCGAGGCCTCTTTCTATTTTTCGCCGAGAGAAACACAGATCGGATACCGATGTTGCACCAAGTAAGCTTGCTTTCCCCTATCCTGCCATTTCATCTTATTAGTCCTTATTTTAATCTGTTCCCTTAGATGTGCAGTATTCCTTTCATTGTCTCGCCCTCAACGAAACCCGAAGCCCCTTCAGCCCGACGCTCATGTACGGCGACAATGTCCACCAGGTCTTTTTCCCTGGCGACCACGGCCATTTGGGCTGGGTTGAAGAAGCCGAGGGCTTCGTGCAGGCCCCGCTAGCGTGGATGATTCAACAGCTGAACTCCCACCTCGGCATCGAGTTCGACCAAGACAAGCTCGGGGTGTATTTCCCAAGCTACTCAGCAGCGCCTCGGGCTCATCCAGCTCCTAACCCGCCCGCCACCTCGTCGGGCGAGAGCTCAACGGGCATTGCGGCAGTATCCGGCGGAAGTGGGCTCGCATGGTACGGAGGGCCCATATCTCGGCCGAGCAGAAGCCTCTTGGCCATCATCGGGCGCAAGGGTCGCGAGCCGGGACGGCCCATCCGCCGCACGGATGCAAACGGGGAACGAGCCAGTCACCTCGAGGTCGCCCACGACGCGAGCATTGATCAACGCACCAACACCACCGTGCAGCTACACATTGGTGCACGGCTGCGCCTCAAGCATGCCAACAAGCCAGTGCCGGGTTATAGGCTAGTGCATCCTGCTGTAGGGTCGCATTATTGGATGAGGAGCGAACCGAGATCGGGCGGATCGGGAGCCAGCCACGCGAGCAGGATCGAAGAGGCGGCCGTCGGTCCTCTAGAAGCCTCACTCTTGGGCTTGCCGACTGAAGTTGTTGCCGACGCATTCCTCTGTCAAGATTGTTACCGCAGGCCCGTTACTCCCCAGCTTCAAAATGGGCAATCTAATGATAGCGATCCTCAGGTTAACAATCTCCCGCGCACGAAAAAGACGCCGTGGCTTTTGAGGAAGATTTCTTCTCTTTCCTCGAATAGTCGCAGGCTCAATGAAAAACGTTCGAGAATGAACCTCCCTCGATTTGAATCCGCGGAGGGCTTAAGTGGCGCCGCCCAGTTGGAATAGCATTGAATATTAGAGTTCATCATTATGGGTTGGCCAATTAGCCTGAATGGGCGAATCTTCAAGAATGCGGGCTGCAGCAAGTTGAAGGGTTAGAATTGGGCACGGGCATGTTAAGGGATACAAGAGAAAATAGGGCTGCGGTCTGCGCTTTGATGCTCTGGGCAGGAAACGAGAGCTATGTCGGGGTTAGTTATGGAGTTGAGGTCTGTGCCGCCTGGTGAAGCCAGAATCCTGCTCACTTGGGTAGGGTAAAAGCAGTATGTCGGCCACCCGTATCATAGTGGCTAGCGATTATTAGGAACTCCGCATGATAAGGTAACCGAAGCCTTCCCGCGCGTCTCTTTAATTTTCATCCTGTTTCGGCGAACAGGGGTTGATGCAGGGGTGCGGCTGGCTCAGTCCAGCGGCCGGATTTCCTGGCCTCAATCCAGCCACCAGCGCCTATTCACTGGCGGGGTGAGACGCGACGTGCAACAGGCTGCGAGGAGGTGATGCATCCCGCGCGGCAAAAACAGCCGATGTTTCTTTGATTGGCTGTGGCACTCGGTGAGGTGCCTTGAACTGGCCATGATGGCTGCTCGGCCTTGATGAACTGCCCCAACCGAGGGGAGATAAAACGGCAGCCGCCCCACATGATGCGTGAGGTTGAAAAGAGAGCAACCAACATGCATATGAATCAAACCTGTTGGGTGACCCCAGTCCGCTGCGCATTCATTTAATTCGCGCTCTTCTCTCCATCTAAGCTGCCTCTTGTGTTGAGACATGATTTACCCCGCCTCGCTTTGCAACTTGATTTTCTCATGATACTCTAGCGACCGACACGACCGTATTTATTCCATCGCGAGTTGCCAAGTATTATACAGTATCTTTCAATTTCAACAACATGTCACCCAAGCCAGATCCTCCATTGTTTCAGTTTCAGAATCTGTCGCTCGGCAGCCCGCAAACACGCTCTGAGTTAACTCCGCGAACTCGTCAGCAGACTCCTGATGCCAACGCATCGGACACCTCGGCCCAGCGAAGGAGCAGTCCCGGAGGGCCCTCCCAAGCGGAAACAGATAATGATCAAACCAAATTACCTGCACCTACTGCGCCCCTAGGACGGAACCTCTTCTTCCCTTCTCTCCACGACGGGACTTCGTCGACTGCGGGCTCGTCCCCACAAACACCACCCTCGCAGTCGGCTGGCCAAAACCTCTTTGCATTTGGTCCTAGTCCCCCTGAATTCACTGTTCCTGCACCGGGTTTATTCTCCACTGGAACCCAAACATCGTCCCAGCCACCTAATCCACAGCCTTTATTCTCGCCCAGCACATCCACTGGAACCGAGAGCCCTCTGCCCATTGCTCGAGTTGCTCCTTCAGTGCCATTATTTCCTCTAAGCTCTTCTGCGACAACCCCATCAGCAACAAAAGCCAAATCGCCTGATCCGAAGCCCGTATTCTCGTTTGGCACACCAGCCGGAGCCAAAAGCCCTTTGCCTACTACTCAGTCGACTCCTCCAGCACCACTATTTTCTCTCGGTTCTGCTTTGACACCTCCATCAACATCAAAAACCCAACCATCCAGTCCACAGCCTTTGTTCTCATTTAGCACACCTACCAAAACAAAGAATACTCCCCCCACTGCCCCAGTCACTCCCCAACAGCCACTGTTTTCCTTGCAATCCCCTTCAACATCCGTGTTGACAACAGAAGCCAAGCCGGTTATTTTTGCACAATCGCCCTTCAGCCCAGAACAGGTGCAAAACAATGCGACAAGTCCGCCTACCACTCAAGTGACAGAGGCAGCAGCTCAATCTCCCGCAGAGGTAACTCCATACAATGCTGCCGACGAACCCGCGCCCGCACACACTTTTTTCACGCCTGTCTTCCAGACGGCTATGCAAAATGGCCTCAAAGTTGCCAGCGAGACCGTCACTGCCATTCAGCATTTGACTTCTACTGGATTATTTCCATCTGATAATGATCTGACGAAATTTTCAGAGGACGCAAAGCTGTTGAAAAACTTTCAAACTTCTGATACCCGCACGATTGCCGTTTTGGGTGACTCTGGAGAGGGTAATTACAATTTCCGATAGTATTTAGGTTGGCTTCATCTGACATTGTGTTGCAGGAAAGAGCAGCCTGATCAATTCTCTTCTCCATTTCCCCGACGTTGCTCAGACGGTATGCCATCTAAATAATGCCTTGAGAGTTTGTGCTAATACGGAATGAACATGGTAGGGCGATATTGGTTCCGCATGTACATCAGTGGTCACTGAATACCGACAAAAGAAGGCAGAGCATGTGGCTCCCATCATGATAGAAGTTGAATACCTATCGGAGTCTGGCATTAAAGAAATTGTCCGCGAACTCTTATGGAGCTATCGACGACTCTATTTGCCAGGCGTGGAGTCAAACGAGACTTCTGAACAAGACTACGCCAAGTACACGCGGGAGTCAGAGCACGCCTGGTCTGCTCTAAAGGCAGCATTTAGCCACAAAAGGCAATTTACTCCGCAGTTTGCCCAGGATATGTCTGAAGGTGCTTCGGACAGGATCTATAATCAGCTCGTCCAGTGGGCCAGGGAAATTGACTGGCCAACCGGGGGAACAGACGGATTCTGGGCAACCACCGCGCAAACGGCAGAGGAATGCGTTGAACACGCAAAGGTCTTCATGCAAGATAAATATTGGCCATTTACCAAGATGATCAGGCTAGTATACCTATTCTGCTCAGGGATACAAAATACTAACGACACTGGTGTATAGAGTATACCTTGATTCACCGGTTTTGAAGAATGGGGTGGTCCTTGCAGACTTGCCAGGTGAGAGACTATCAACGGCAAAGACAATATTTAACTAACGAAATAAATGTGAAAAGGGTTGCAAGATACAAATTTAGCTCGCGTTCGTGCGACGCAAGATTATCTGATCAAGTGCGACAACATTTTCATTGTCGCCAAAATCTCACGAGCAATCACCGATCAGTCACTCAAATCTTCACTGTTCTATGTTCTATCGCGTCATGTTCCAATGGAGTGGGAAAATTCCGGTGCCCAGAATTTTAAAATTGCAGTCGTCTGCACAAAGTCAGAGGTATGGCGCACACTCACTCGGCATGTTTCCCACACCACCTAACCTCGCCCTTAGGAGCTCAATCTGAAAACGGCCAGAACGGAGTTTTGTGGTCCCTCAAAACGCATCAAGTCTGAGACTATGGCAAATCTTGATAGGGAGATAGAGCAAGCAAAGTCTGCGGGAGATAGAGACAGAAAGAAGAGCGCGAAAAAGAAGTATGTCATCATTCACTCAGTCCGCAATTGAGACGACAAGCTAACTTGACCGTAGGCAGGAGCTTCTCCTCATTGAAGCGAGAAACAACCACGTCAAGGAAAACCTCAAGCGTGTTTACTCGTCGGAAATGGAAGGCAAGTCGCTTGAAGTTTTTTGTGTGTCTAATAAATGGTATGAAAAGTACTGCCCCAAAGGGAAAACCCAATTTGTCCAAGCAAGCGGTGTTCCGGAGCTTCGTCGGTTCTGTCACACCATTACTGCCGATGCTCAATTGAGAGAAGCCAAGCACTTATTAAATTCCAAGCTGTCGATGCTTCTCAACTCCCTTGACATATGGGCAAGCAGTGCCCAGAATGCATCTACTGCACAAGTTGTCAAATTCGATGACTCCATCTATGAGGATTTTAAGGAGGCCAAAAATGAGGTAAGTGCGGTGCCCTTGAACGAAATTTGCACTCCAGTCTAACAGTTTCATAAGATGGGGCCACTGGTGACAGAGTTTCGAAAGGGATTCAGTGATTGCTTCCAGGAGCAAATCATCAAACTTTTTGGTATAGCCTGACATGTAGCTCTCTGTTACGTAATCAGTGTTCTAACTTGGGCTTCTAACCAGCGGGGAGAGAAAAACATTGGGAACGGGCTGCCGCACACGAGGGTAGGCAATGGCACTCGGTGAGTTTTTAAAGCATGTGAGCTGCAAACAAGAGTCTAATTCTAACATGGCTAAATAGTGGCACTGGAGTAATACCCCTATTACAAAAGGCATTCTCATGAACACTGTGACTGACCAAGATGCCATAGCTCAGTACAATGCGTGGTGCCTCAACAATGGCAACCACTCGACCGGTAGACGGGGACACGAAGACTGGAATGCAAAAATCATATGGAAGATGCGAATGGAACTTGAATATCAATGGGATTTGGTGGAAGAAGAGATCCCCGAAGCTTTTGAAGCCGTGCTTGAAGGAGTAAAAAGCGTTTTGGATGACTTCAGAACCAGAGTCCAAGGTATGTTTGCATCAGGCAAGACCAAAAGGATTCTTACTTACATGTGCACAATCAGTCGTTGCGGCATCTGAATATGTTTCTCGGCTGGTAAGCGGAATCAACTCTCAGATGGAAAGCCTCGAATACAAGATCCAAAGGGAACAAGCTCGATTCATGGCCGAAGTAAAGTAAGTTTCTCAAAGCCTTTTGTGCCCTTTATTTTGGTGTTGTTTGCCTCTCTTTGGTAAGGTATTTGCTGACACATGCATAGATCCATCCGCAGATATGCTTCGGACTCTAATTACACATCCTACATACTCAAGGATATGCTGCCGTCTTATCGCTCTGCGGCCGATCAGAAGGGTAAGTTGCAATTATTTTGCGTTCGGGGGTGAGCCATAATCTCTGTTTTTGCTATGGCGACTCCAACTATGCGGCTCCGAATTCTCTGTACCTTGCCTTTGTACCAGGACCAACCTGACATTTTCGATAGGAACGGGTAAAGCCGCACGACAGAGAAGCATTGTGCAAGGGCACATCGAAGGTGAAACGATTTTCCCGCAACTAGCAATAGCCATATCGACTAGTATGAATGATCTTCTAGCTGTCAGTGAGAGGACGTTGGGTGACATAGTTGCCACCGCTTTGGCTAGCATCAAGAGAGATCTGGACATGGTCTTCAGGTCTCAGGTTGGACTCGGCACACGATCAGGAGTCGACGAGAAGAAGAAGGAAGCTCAACTGAAGCAATTTGCGAACGCGGTGAGCGGGTTGAAGACGAGGCACAGTCAGCTTCTAGAAAGCATCGAATGAATTTCTGATGATAGGCTTGATCATAAATATTGAGGAATACTTCTTGAAAATTCGTCATGATTCATTTTAGAGGTTTCATTTACGGTGGAGAATGGCCTTCATGGTACCTAGTCTCGGCTGTTGGGTAACTTGAAGTGAAGGACTTTGGTCAATCCTGGTGAAAGGTCGTAAACGATCGGTCTGGCCCACGCTCTGTCTGTTGGTTGTGCATTCCGAAATTGCATGCAGGTCCATTCATCTACCTTTCTTTAGTGACATTTTCCTAACTGGGGCTTGACGCGCAGTTATAGTGCTCACGAGTCTCTGATTGCGTAAAAAGGGCGATCTACAACTAGTCACGACATCGTAGGTGCTGATATGTGCGCTTTCACACTTGCTAAAAAGACGTTTTCAAGAGTAAAAGTGTGTTATTAGAATGCTATCTTATTGGTTCAGTTCGCCGATCTTGATTATAGCCCAACAATGAAGTTCAAAGTCTTTCCGGCCCTAGAAGTCCCCAGCAAGTATTCACTCGCCCAATTTACTTGATCCAGATGCCGACAGGGGTGGACTGGGTGCAGACATAGTCGGTGGGGCCGTTTCCACCAGCGCGGCAAGTGGTGGGAACAGCGCCGGAACCAGTAATCTTGCCACTACAGTAAACTATCAGTAAAAGTGCTTCAGGCATGCAGGGAACGAAATGTGACTTACCCGTCCTTGAAGTGGCGGCTGAACTTGAGAGAGAACTCGGAGCCCTCCTCGGTGCTGGGGAGCAGCTGGAAGAAGTAGGTGCTGCCGCCCTTGCACTGGATGGGCTGGGAGGGGAAGTTGGGGGTGGTGGCTTCGCAGTGGTAGTCTTGGATGTCGAAGGAGACGCTCTGGATGGCGGTGCCTCCGATTCCAGACCACTTGCGGACAACAAAGTTGCTCACCCAGACATCCTCCTTGGGGTGGGTGGTGGCAGCAGGGGCAGCGGCGGCGCTGGCGGCGAAGAGAGCAGTGATGGCAGTGAAGGCACGCATCTTGAAGTTTTTTGGTTGTGGTGTTTGGGTTGTTGTGAGAAGAGTTGAGAAGTTGTTGTTGAGTGTGGTGAGTGTTGATGAGGCTGGTGAGAATGAGAGAGATTTCTGATGAGCGAGAGAATCGTTGATGCTTTATACTCCAAGGATCGGGGCGATGACTCCTACATTTCGTATTCCCAGCTGCGCTATGATTCCAGCGATGCTCCTTAGACACCGAGCGTCACGATCTACACGAGCCGAGCATCTGGCTCAAAGCAGGAAGTCGCTGATCGGGCCCAGGAACGAGGTGCCTGATGAGCGGCCGACCAGTCAAGAGGCGAGGAGCTAGGCCCAATTCCCCAATGGGGCAACTAGACGAGGCTCAATACGAGGGGAATAAAGCCGCGAAACGGGGCAGGCGGCGGAGGATCGACGCCGCCGGCTATAATTAGAGTGCGCCACCGGCACTTTGTTTTACGGTTTTCGCATACACGAAGTATTCGTGACGGATCTAGGCCGGAGCTAGGTCTTTGGCTCGTTCCTTCTTGCCACTCCTTTCCCTAAACCACATGGTCGATCATTTGTAGAAATGAACTTTTGGATTTAGTAAAGATCAGTCATCGTCATGCGTTGGCAGAAGAGGCCCTCCGTGGAAGTGACAGGGGTTCTTTGTGAAGCGTTTAGTCAGTGGCGTGTCATCCACAAATCGGGTCATTTTCTAGAAATTTCAGCTTTTATGCATGCTGTTCAAGGTTACGTTACACTGGAGATTCGCGAAATTTCCCTAGTTTCAGATGCTGCCGAAGGAACGAGCCACTTCTCCCTCTCATTCATCTTAGTCTTTCCTTGGTCAGTTGGTGTTGGGGCTGATTCAGCGTGAGTAATCCGGATTAAGGTTGTTCCATTCTCGGAATCCGAGTGTGACCAATGATGTCATCAGGCTATGACCCACATTTACAGAGCACTAACCAGAAAGGGACGAAGCTTGGAAACAGAACCAATTGTCGCCAGCCATTTTCCGATCGCTGGCACTGTGATGATTTGCTACAGCTACAGGGTAGTTCAACAGCCATCAGCCTCCAACTCGACGGAAATTCAGCGAACGGTCTTTGGCTAACAGGAGGGGTATACATTATATTCACAGTGAGATTTTGCGTTTTCTATTTCTAAAGTAAATAGAATATAAAGTAGAAGAAAGGATAATATGCTCGGTGTAATGTGATGCGTAGCGCACGTCCACAAGGTCACATATAAGAAAGGTGTAGTAGAGGACGCAACACAGTGGATAACACCAAGAGGTACGCATGCAGTGACACAGAGGATGGAATGCCCCAAACAACATCGTATTCGAATGCAAACTAACTATTCTAGTGGGCCTGTCCGCGAAAAACTACTTTCCCCCCAACCTCTGAAAGCCCGCACCATTCCCTCTTCCATTCCCTCCCGCGACTTCGCTAATCGAACAGTTGGTTGATCTCCTCCGTAGTCATGTTGTCAAAGCGGCGTTGGACGCCTCCCAAAACAATCTTGAGGATTCCTCCCGCGCTCAACGGCATGCCCTTGGTCGTGTCTACTATGTCACGCACCCCTTCCTGTTCCAAGTCGTCGTCAAGTTCCTGAAGCGCAGCGCTGGCCCCCGCATCGTTTCCGACTTGGAAGAACTGAATGCCGACTTGATGTCGCGGCGCCTTAAGCCGGTCGAGAGTGGCAGCGGTCTTTTTGATGACCTTCCTGGGGGAGTCGGTAGCGGCGCCGTCGGTGAAGACGATGATGTTGATGGGTCTGACCTTCTTTGAGCCTCTGCTTGTCAGCTCACGAATGTACGGCATGAGGATGCTGTTCAAGCACGATCCGGTCGGTGTCATGCCCCAGGGTGTAACGGCTGAAAAGAGGTGATGGACCTGCTCGGCATTCTGGATGTTCGTGTATCCAGTGCCCTTGGTTTGGAAGCCTGAGACGAGCCCTGCCTCGTGGTTCAAAAAGTAGACATCAATGCCGTCTGGGTCACGGGAGACGCAAATGGGAGTGATTGTGGCAAGGATGTCTTTAACCTCGTCCCACCGGCTTCCCACCATCGATCCAGAGTCATCGATGACAAAGATTGTGTCGAACAGCGCTAGGTGGGCGTATGGGTCCTCGGCCGAGGAAGCCTCTCCGGCATGTTGGGCAGACAGCGGGCCGTTGGCTTGGGATCGGTCGCTCGAAACCGTCGAGTACGCGGGAGGAGGGCCGCTGGAAGTTCCTGATTTGAAGTGTCAGTGCATTTCTCGATTTGGAACATACAAGGGGGAAACACGTACCTTTTTCAGATCCGCTCGCAAATCTGACCATCCTGGCCCTTCTGCCTACTGGCCGCTTGATGGATGACGTGGGGTTCGAAGGTGTTGACAGCGGGTTAGGCGTGGCATTTGAGACGTGGGAACGTCTGCTCGAGAACTTCTGGCCCATCCTAGGCGAGTGCCGTTTGAGAGAAGACAGGTGTTGTGGCTGATGTGCTGAGTGATGTTGGTGGAGCGACAAATGTGCCGTGCGAGATGGAGTCTGCAGAGGTGTAGGTATGAATTCTCGTTTCTGCACGAACAGGTGTTGTTTTTATCCATGTTTGCGTCATGTGTGCCGTGCAGCCATCTCCGAAGAGAAGGTTTTGCTGACGTTGGTCCTTCCTCGTTTAGCTTTGCTGCGACCTCAACATTTGACCCTTGGGGCCAGCTTCTATGCAACCCCAGAAGCATAATGGCTTTGAAACAGAGGAACAGGCTCGGCGAAAGAAGATTCGACTTGATAATTTGCGACGCTTGCATGGAATAAAGAGCCTGCCTAAACCTAAGTTTCTGCAGGTCATGAGTACATGTGACCGAGTTGCATCATCCCTAGAGGGCTAGCCGGATACCATATACGAAAGAAATGCACTGTATGTGAATAATATCACGAGAGCCGATAGAAAAGTTGCCAGCTCACCTTCGCAATGAGGTGATTAGTTGCACACATATTGAAAAGCGGTCACACGGACGAGGCTATGCATTCGAAATTTCACGACCAAGATCCAGAAAAGGCGTGGTGGACCGCGAGTCTTTTCATGTCAGTATCTGAACTACTACTAAGACACATTATTGAATCCACTACTAGCTGCCTTAGATTGCTTCCTGGCTAAAATTGGGATCCAGTAATGGCGGCCGTTGCGCATCGCATCAAGTTCGGCCGGTAGTGGTGCTAGCCAACTTGTACACCAGAATGACCACCAATAGTCAACTCCCCCTGCCGCAAAGACACAGGGCGCTTAGACTTTGGTTCGGCTATTTTCATTGATTCCATTTATATTTATTATTCAATAGCCAGATTAAGGCATACTCGTAGTTTCACCTCATATCCACACCTTGCCGATACCAATGCGGTGTTGTTACGCCTGGTTTTTTTCCCGAATCACAACCATTTCCACCTTTGCTATTAATGTGGCCGCGATAATATTAGAGGGACGGCCAAGTAATCTGCTGCTTTCTGGACTGGGGATGGCATTGTCCTGCAGCGAAAATGACACCTGGTTCTGAGGTGAATTACTCGAAATAGTTCCAATTATCTAACCCATACTTATTGACAAGCGCAACATCAAAATAATTGATGGGGGAAAAATCGCATCATGATCAACCAAAGCGATGTCATTGAGATGTGGTCCAACCCCAGTCTCTGGCCTTTTGCAGCGTTTGACTATTCTGGTTAGAGCGCGGTGCATGCCTCTTTTTCTTTCACTGCATCGTTATCGTGACCTCGCCCCTGTTCTAGTGGCTTACCTGGGGCTGTCCGCAATAAAATGACTAGCTCAAGCCGCAATGCTGACTGAAGCAGAACCGAGCGGGGATCTTTTGGTCATCATTCCACTGGCATGAACCAATACTTAGGTCTTTTTATCTCACCCTTTTCACTATCCTGTATCTGTATACAAATGACCTGACCTTTTACTCGACGCAGTCACGACTTGTAGATTTGGAAGAGAATAGAGATCAATTGTTTCCGCTCGCATCGCATCACTACTTCGGGTGCTTCGCTACTGAATCCCCAAACGACGGAAAGAAGTTACCCCATCTAATAGCTAATTTCTTGACTTTGAAATATATCTTGGGATCACTGGAAAGTGCCGCCCAGATTTCTCGAACTCGACAACATCCATCCAGTGCTATGGCGTCCTCCCGTCCAAACCTATCACTGGAACACGTTGAACTTTACGACGACTCCAGAAACAGCACTTTGGGATCCTCCATTCCAATTATGTCTATACCAAGGCACGAGGGATATCAATACTCTATTGAAGTCCATTGTCAAGATTGATAGATCTCCAACGTAGTTGATAGTTTGGTGCAAGGGCAATCGTCTACGGCTAACCATGCTGAGCTGTTTCTATAAGAATATGGACTCGAAAAATTCATCTTCTAAAACTTGGCATTCTAAGTGTCCAGGGCAGGCGGGAGCACCCGGGAGAAAATGACAGAGGGTTTCCGCTCCCGTAGCGCATTAGGCCAAATAGTTTATGATTACTATAGAGTTGTGATTTTTGTGGTTGTCGTGATTGTTCTTGTCGCACTGTCGTTGCCGACTGCATTTTGTAGCTGGCTATCCTATTCGCGAACCATATTCGATTAGAACGGGTTATTTACCGCCAAGTAGGAATAGCATCGGGATTCAAGAACGTGTTCTGAGCGTTGATGACGGCGGGATTGCATCGCAGCCCATTGTACCTGTTAGTGCCTAAAACGTTTGTGCGCAGTTGAGCAGCACCCACGCCGCCAAGGAGTATCAAGCCAGGGCACGAGAAGTCCACCATCAATGTGTGAACCTTTGTATGGAACCGACGAGTCTATCATAAGAATAGAAACATTGCAAAATAAAATCAAGATCTATTAAATAGCTGGGTTTACGAAACTATGTGAACACCACACAAGTGTCTGTCTATTGTAGATGTTGCAAAGGGGGAGACAAATAAAATGATTGTGAAACTTTGAATTATGACTGTAATCTATCCGAGAGACCGAGACCTAAGTATGTTTAAAAACAAAAAGAAAAGTAATAATGACCAAATACAAACAAAAGCAAAACGGTGGAAAGCAGAACAAGAAAGGAAAAGAAAATGAAAGAAAGCAATCTGGATCAAAACAAATCGGGTCAGGGCGGGGGGATCCAATCTTGCCCTTGAGCACTCATAACTTTACTACCAACGGGAAGAGGTGTATCAGCGGCGACGGCAAGCGCCCTCGGGTACCGTCACGTCGTACTTTCGAGGCTTGTAGGCCGGGAAGGTCTTCTTGGACGCATATTGGAATTTCATTCCACCAGAGTCTGCGTGCAACCCCACGTGCCTCTTGGCAAATGCCATCCAAATGAGACAGTGGTTCTCGCCATTGGTAAGGATGGTGTCGGCATCGAGGAGAGCGTTTCTGGCACCAATGATGTTGGGATTGCACGGCTGTCTGTGAGGGCAAACATGTTAGCACCCGAAGGATTTGCGGTTGTAGGTGGAAAGTAGAAGAAGGGGGGGGGGGGGGGAGCTTACAGTGCCATAGCATCCATGACCAGCCTCATCGCCATGTCCTTGCCATTGCTAGGAACAGATGTGCCCGGAAGGAATTGCGGGCCAGCATCATCGCCAAAGCCATACTTATCAATTAGCTTCCACATCAAGTCAAAGAGGATATTTCCAAAGAAATTCCCCATATCGTAGATATTTGGGGTATTAAGTTCCATGTCGTCAAGATCCCCATATACAACCGGGTTTTGGAAGCAGACAGTACTATAAGGGTAGTTTCGCGACCCGTTGACATTATCGTGGAACCAGCTTGCAAAGGGCCTGGAGTATCTTTCGCCCGACATGGTCGAGTTCAGACCCATAGCAATTGCCATAAAGTCGCTCCAGCCTTCTCCCAGGCCCTGGGCCTCCCACGATATAAGGCAGTGTGGGGTAGCGGGACCCCCAGTAAGGCGGCGGGATACTGTGTTTATAGTTAGTCGACTGGTGGATTAAAAAGACTAAAAGGGGACATGTTAGTTGTACTTACAGCCGTGGATGTATTCATGGAGAAGCATGTCTGCATCAAAGGCCGCATCCCTGTTGGGTTTGGTATCAGGATTAATCCCAAGACGAATCACGAACGGTCCGCCATCGGCACCGACATAGGATTCTGCATTATGCTTATTGGTAGCATCTTGGGTGAACAAGACAGCACGGTCACCGCCTTTCCCGAGAGAGCCAGAGTTGGTCTCCTGAAAATTGCCGGCTGCTTCCGTAAACCCTAGCTCATACAAAACATCGTGGGCCCTGTTTGCGGTGAAGTAGGCCTGGGTGAGCGCGGCACCACGATTCGTTTTCAGGCTACCGTCAGCGTCGTATTTGAACTTGAATCCAGACCTCCCTTGCTCTGGGCTCCATCCATCCTCCGTCGTCATTACGATAGCATTATTACCTTTGGTAGTACGCTCCTCGGACTTGTTGCCGGATAGCCAACCCAATGGTGAGATCTTCCTAACCCAGGGATCCTCGATAACTGTACGCGGGCCTTTGTCTGGGTTGGTCATTGATATAGGACTGCGGTTAACCATGAGTCAGCTTAGGTTCTCTTTCAATCACTGAAAGTGCTGTGGCAAACTTGGGGAGGGGGACTTACCGGACCTCGAATCCCATCGCGTGGGTGTTCTGGTGAATAATGCTAACAACTTCATTTGTGCTGATGTCGATGTAGGCAATGTACGATTTTGCCTCAGTATAAACTACAACCTCCCAGGTACCTACAACCTGGCCATCATTCTTTCCCCAGTACGCAAGCTTGATTGTTGGGTCAGTAGCCACTCCACTAGCTCCGGTGACCTTGTAGGCGTGGGGAATGGTCCGTTTCCTGGTTCGGATACGCATGGCCTTCTGGTCAGCCTTGATTTTGGCGCCCTTGAGATCAACTGGAAGGGCCAAGGCTTCCACCGTCTTCTTTAGAGCATCCATGGGGTCCGAAAAGTCTCGAGTCGCGAGGTTTGGAACCTGTAGCATTCCGCCTTGCCGAAAGTGATGCCCATACGAAAAGACGTTTCCCAAGGGATCGATCTATAGAGTGGGTTAGAGAGATTAATCTTAGGGTTTGAGTTGAAAGTGAGCTTACGTTGACATTCAAATAGTAATTAATAATTTCCATTGGCGTTTTTCCCGGAGTCAACTGGATAAAGTAGACATGGGTCACGCCGTTTGTGCCAACATAGCTTCCCTCCTTGGCTCGGAAATTGAGCTTGGGAAACGTTTCTTTCACAAAGTCCGCGGCGACTTTTCTAGGGTCAGCATCCTTGTTGTTGGGCCCTGGCGGTGACTCTCGAATCCTGTGATATGGGATGTACTGTGAATCAAGAGAAAAGGCACCCTTTTCGAAATAGGAGTTGGAACCTCCAGGCTTAACATCGGCATTGGAGGCAACAGGTCTGTGATTGTGAGGGCACCAGCTGGTAGACCCGATCTGCCCGAGTGCGAGGCCAATGAGGCCCAAAGAAAGTATCAAGACTTTCATTGTAGAGTTAGAAAGGAAAGCTAACAAGAAGAAGAAGAAAGGATTGGGCTGGGTGTTGGAGTCGGTGGTGGGGGATGATACGGAATGGGTTGGACATGGGAATGTGGTCTTTATATAGCTGGTTTCAATCTATATCGGAGATATCTATAATGGAGATGTTTTAACGGAGATATCTGTAACGGAGATACAATGATCCATAGAAAAGATTTAACGGGACTGTCTGGGAAGGGGGCTGTGAATACTCAGAGACATGCGTGACAAGCGTCGATATGGCAGCACAGGGGCCATGTTTTGTTACGAGAACCCATTTGGTTCATCAACCGCGAAAACGAAAAGTGAGCAATTATTGTACTAATTGATCGCTGTTAACAAAAATCGACGGCTCTCCTCATCGCGAGCCTGTGAGTAGCAAAGTGGCAATTGACGCAGATGGAGCATTCTCCGTTGTGTCGTGAACCCACCCACAACGGCCCTGTTGGGCAGAATGTTAACCCGAGTGTAGTCAAGCAACTCTCTGTGAAATGCTGCGGCGAGTAGACAGATAGAATATTTGTTCCATGTAGTGATGGCTGCTACCTGGTGATGTTGGGCAGCCGAGCTGGGCAGTAGCAACCATCACAAGAAAAATAAGACCAAAGTGCTAAATAAATGAATAAACGAATATATAAAGAATTCATTCCATTTTATGTTCAATTTTTCTATGATTACTAAGCGCAAAGTATAAGAGGATTAAGTTACTTGTTCTTTTGGTTACGGCAAAATGATTTTTACGACCAAACCTATTGTTAAACCCTATTTGTATGCCACCTCCGTGGCCTGGTTCCTAGATCATCTGGTTGAGCCTATAGCGTTTTTCCTTTTACTAGAAATAAATAAATCAACTTAGTACCCGTTCACATTTGTGTCGATAAAATAACCGCAGATACAACAGCGATGAGTGTCGGAGGAGTGGACAATCAGGTTTGACGGAAGAACAGCAAAGGAGTTTCGGTTTGGGAACGTCATTCGTATTTTTTAGATCAAATTATCTGTCAGACATGTCGTTATCGTTCTCAAATCATTTTACGAGTGGGTATTCAATACTTGCTCTCCGTGCATCGTCGCATGGGAACGCCTGATCAGGGCTGAAGAAACATAAATACTCCCGAGTTCTCAAGCTTCTTCCCGCAACCTAAAGAATCCTTCGCTAGACTATTTTTTTGAAATTGTGCAAATTTCCACTGGGGACCTCAATCATATCCGATGTGAAGTTTCGTGATTTTGGCAATGTGTATTAGCTGACCACGACCTGCTGCTTTACATGAACGACGCCAAGCCCAGTCAAGTTTTTGAAAAAGAAAAGAAAATGAAACTCTAAAATGGTTCAGAGTGTCTTGTCTTTCGATATTCTTTGCCAGTTTTCAGTTCGTGGCTTACGCTCGTATCCATTGCCGACGAGGCCATCTCAATCGCCACGGACGATGTGTGGCAATACGGCGCCAGTGGCGGTATCATTAGACTCATTATTTTAATCTTAGACGTTATTGAAATTGCTGAGGTTCTCAAACCTAACCTCCCGTCCGCTTCCAAACTGATCTGGATCCTCGTCGGCGTGCTCATTGTTACCCTTCTTCAAGGTCCACAACAAAGTTTGACAATACTACACAACTTTCTCCTGGGGATAACAAATGCCTCATTGAATGGTCACGGTGAAAAGGTTTCCGCGCTATTGCCGAACACTATTTGCCACCGTTGTGGCCGGTTCCTGGACCACCCGGTCGAGTCGGCCTGTTCATGCCTAGAGGGAGCCCAGTCGCAGGCGCTTTGAGATTCGCACCGTTAGATGAACTTACCTTGCTGTCACACGAGAGAATACAGTTTTTCGCGGCGGTAGCGCCAGCTTCGCCCAAATTTCAATCATGAGGCGAAGAGAAAAAAAGTCAATCTCTCCGCATCGATCCACCTTGAGAGGCCTACAATCCAAGGACATGATACTCTTTCCAACCAAATCCCTCCTTCAAATGCAATATTATTTTCATCTTGATTCTTCTTTCGTTACCCTCTATTCTCGACAATGCGATTCCTGGTCTCGCTCGTCTTCCTCACGCTTCCCTGCTTGGGTTCGAAATTGGGATGGGCGTACACAGCCGTCTCACGGAGGGTTAAAGTTGCAGAAGATCCGACTAGCCACATACCAGTCACAAAGCTCTTGCTTTGGGACGACTTTCGTCAGGATGAGCGTGTGGGTATTATTGCCCCCTACGTGCGAGAATGGCATACGTGGGTGCAAGGCCCCAACTACGTCTTCAACAAGACATTCGACCCACCTCACCTGGTCAATGGCACTCAGCATCTCTCAATCATCAAGGGTGCCGAGGCCTTTGCCCGCCTATACGGGCCCGAAGCCTTTCGCTTTGTCAAGAAGCGCTCCTCCATTCAAAAGAACGGCACCTCCTACCTACACTTCGTGACCAGAGTTATCGATCGCGACGTTCCTGAACGGTGGTTTATTGTCCAAGTAAGTCTGGGTTAAGTGTACCCGAAGCAGTGCTAATAGAACATGCACAGATGGCCTCGAATAGATCTGTCATCTCGTACGAGAAGAGAATGGACCTGCAGCCTCACATGCAACGCCTTCCGCCAGGCGAGATTATAAGCCCGGATGATGCTCTGAGGATTGCTGTGGACACGCTGTATCTTGATAGGCCAATTGGGAGACACGAAAAAGCTTACCCTAGCGAAGCTATGCCCATCTACAAATCTGTTCACGGTCACTTCGTCGCCACCACATACAAAATTCCCTATACCGATTATTTTGACTCAACTGTTGAGCTCAAGTCAATGATTGACCAGACCGGCCAAAGAAAATGGGTCTGGAAAGTCTGGTCGGGCGCCCTGTCAATTCCAGTAGGGGTTTGGGTTGATGTTACCACGGGTGAAATTGTAAATGTAACCATTGATCTTTATTAGCAACCTTGAGGATGCGCAGGGAGGGGGCTATTGACATTGGGAAAGGTTAGAGAGTTTGGTTTGGTTTGCTCTGGTATTTTTTGGTTTAGATTATTGCCATTAGGTTTCCCCAGAAAAGTCAATATATACTGCTGGCTTTTTTTTACATCACATATTTGCATCACACAGTAGTAACCATTGATTAGCCCACTAATGAGGCCCCACCAGGTTGAGATCTTTGGCCTGGACCAAACCGGAACCGTTCTCTTGATCATATTCTAGATAAGACATCGTCTTATAGCTGAGGCATCGCAGAGTCGTAGTGTTGTTTGTTAGAAATAGGAGATGATTTGGAACTGCCTTCATTTTGGCTAACTTTCCAAGCCATGCATGGCCTTTTCCTTTTTTTGGGCCCAGGGGACTTTCAACCCAAGGCCCAGCCGAGCTTGGCTGTTTATGCGCAGTGGATGTTGTTTCCATGGAGTTTGGACATGGCTTGTTGCTGTCCCATTTTGCACACAAATGTAGGTTGGATGGCATGTGGCGTAGGCAACGATAACGTCGGAAAGGCAAACGGGCAGCGGATCGGGTCAGGTTAGTTCAGTGGGATATCATCAAGCGCAGGGATCAAGAGACCAGCGTGCGATGGACAAAGAAAGTCAAGGGAGGGACAAAGAAGGATACAGGAGCATTATGTGCAGAGAAACTCGCTCTACTTGCTTCACTCGGACTAACCTGGCTATCACGTATAGGTAACCGAGTCATCAAAGATGCAGTCTTTCGCGACAAGTTGGCACAGAAAGATCCCGTTTTGTGCTTTGAGATGGAAGCCGCAGTTGTGATGAATGAGCTGGACTGTCTCGTATTCCACGGTATTTGCGACTATTGTACAAAAACAAGAATGGCGACTGGCAGGAATATGCGGCTGCGGCCGCGGCATCGTATGCAAAGGTGTATCTAAATAAGATATATTCACACAACTGAAGGAAAGTCCGAGGAGATAAATAATTAATGAAAGGTCTGATTAGCTTTATAATAATACAATTGGCCATTATGTTCATGTTCAAATTCTACTTTGCGTAGTTTGAACCACGGACTTCTTGACGGTGATATTCCATCCTTCTCTGCTTTCGGGATCTTGGTTTCTATTAGCCAGATTCTCCTGGCTACCGCTCCATTCATCGGCCGCTCCGAAAGAGTCCGAAACCTCGGATCTGCTATCGATTCCATACTTGTTGTTCTCGAGATCACGTCCGCTATTGTTAGTTCCACGCTTGATAACGGTGGTAATTCCGAGGTTTCCCTCATCATCGTCATGCAGTTCAAAGTTGTCGGTCCCGCCGCGGCTATGGTTTTCTCTCGGCCGACTCTGGGCTGTATTTTGCCGTGTTCCGCCCGAGGTGCCGTACGTTTGTTGTGCGGTGCCACCAAAGAAGCTGCGAAATAGCGGTCTCAGGGTCGCAAAACCCGATGCGGTGATACCCAAGCCGGTCTCGACTGTCGACCAGATGGCGACGTCCGTGGTGGCGTAAAGAAAGTCGTTAAATTCGGTCAACGTATGTAGATAGGGCAGTCGGACAATCGTGGCAGTCGAAGCGCTTCGTTTGTTAGCTCTTGTTATTTGGGAGGAATCAAGGTGGGGGTTGAATACAAGGTGCCTGCAGCTAGCACAAACATGACTGATATTTTCATCCTTCGGTTCATCTGCAGCTTCGATACGAGAAACATGGGGAGGATGCTGTAAGTCCAGTCGCTCCAGCAGCTGATAGCTGAATACGCAATAAAGCATTTGGAAATTATTGTTGGATCCCAGCAACTTCCAGGTGGAGGATTCGCGGTGTATTGAAGCCAAAATAAAGACGTCGGTTGGCATTGCAAGATAAAGAGTATAAAAAAGGTGAAGCTGTACACTTCAGTAATCGCAGTCACAACCAAGATGATAATCTTGTGGTATTTATGAGTGCAAAGGCGTAATAAAAAGATGGCGATGCTCGCTTTAAGAGCCATGTTGCTTAATAAGTAGGTAATTTCGCACGTCCACCATGGCTGTTACATCAGCTTAGACATGATACAAGAATGAAAGAAGCCGGAAGTTTCATTGGCTTACCTTCATCGCCTTGGGAATATTCCCAGGATGGATATTTTTGAGGTGCTGGCCAGAGCCATAATGGGCGCCCACGAGTGCATTGGAGAGATACACCGTAAAAAAGCACTTTAACGTGTTAACAACTTTGAAAGGGTCATGGACTGCTGGGACATACTTGGGCAATAACGGCTAGCCAGTCATCTGCCGCAAACGCCTTGATCACCCAGCCGCGGCAGTAGACTCGAAGGAGAGTTGAAATCCATGACAGAACCACAAATACCAAATTGACGGCAGTGATCTGTGATGCGCGACTTTGCGCTGCCATGGGGCAATAGGGTCACCCTGAGGATGAATGGACAAGGAACAATGCGACCGCCGTCCCATGATATGTGGCGCGTTAAAAACAGGTGAATACGTAACTGGGGTTTTTAGGCCAACTTATTGCTTCAAATTCTTGTGGATCTTGATGAATAAGCGAGAGCGGCAACAATGACATTTGCAAGCTATCCTTGATCAACGGCTGTTTTTGGTGGTCCAAGTCGGATCATCTCTTCCGGCGTTGAGAACTAAAGTCATGTTCTTTGCTCCGATTGGGTTATCTTGGAACAAAGACGAAAAAAATTTGATCGCAAGGAATTTAGAATTCCGCCATGACATGCTGGGCGTTCAAAGGTGGCGGAGAACATTGCTTTCAGCCCCTCCGCTCCAGACTTCGAGCCCACCCAGTGGGGATGGCCCGATCTCAATCGTCTTACCGCTGAGGAAACGCCCCCGACCAAGATGGCTAGTACAAACAGGCGCAACGCAAGGGACTTTGCATTGAGGACCTAACACGTCAAGGCAAACAAGACTGCCATAATATGACGGGGTTCTGGAAATAATGGCATTAAACTACGCTGTCGAGTAAATGCAAGCTGGGATCTCAAACTACTTCGGGGAGGCGGAGAAGCAGCTATCTTTCTACGGCCATTTCACTAGCACAAGGTTTGAATAAAAGTGCTTGTGGCAAAGAATGTTGTGTTCTGTGGCGTCATTCCTCAGCCTTAGTTCTATCCGCATTCCAGCAGAGCTATCTAGCTTCAACGTAAACTAGATCATCAAAGTTCTTGCGAAAATTCCTACAGTACAAAAAGCTTACGTGCGGTAATATATTCAGCACCATTGAACCCCAAACATCACGATGCGGCCGTTTCAACGTCACCGGAAAGCCAGGCGGAAATTTGGTCACACAAATACATCAATATTTCCTTCGCTTTGCATGCCTTGCTGATTCATCTGAATGGCCACTTTTTTGTCGCTTAATTTAGCAACCGATACATCCGACAACAATTTTCGAACCGCCACAACAGATAGGACAGCTGAGGAGAAATAACGCAGCCTGGTATTTTCGGATTCTGCTCCGATTCCCCGGACTATAGTATCGCTTGTCCCACCATGGACCAGGTGGTGAGTGTAGAGTTGGACAGACAAGCTAGTTGGAAGTTGCCCCATCTGGGAGCCGGGAGCCCCAGCATCGTCGGAGAAACGAACTAAACGGACCTATTTCGTTCAGCCCTGTGGGTCGGGCCCACGATCCACACAAGCTCGATCAATTTGGGGCGTCGCAATACCCATACCGCCAAAGGTCAACCTCGTGATATATTGGCAAAATTCCGTGGCTACAGAACCGGATGACACGCATCTTGCATTATTAGACTATATTCCCGATTAGCACAAGGCATCTTCGAGGAACATCTTTTAGCTTTGCTCATCTCTCAGTTGACGACATTTCTGCTATGCTGTCCTTCCAAGAAATTTTCAATAATAGCAGCCTATTCAGCATTTGACAAACTGCTTTAATGGGCTTTATATTTTCGAATAGGCATCGATGCCAAGAAGAAATTCGGACTGCATTAGTAACTGAAATGTCATAGACGAAAGTTTCCATCATCAACGTGTTGCTCCTTGACCCACACGTACTGCCAAAGAAAAAGAGAAGGGAGAACAGAAGAAATAGAACCAAATTGTCTGCTCTGAAATAATCGGGAAGTCTCCATGCACCTTCAAATATTCAACTTCCGAAGTACGTGTTCTGTTGCCCAAAGGATTTGGATCAACTGAGGACCGTGATTACTTAGCCGGGAACAGGGAATGCCACCCTCACGTTGCTGCATCTGGCTAGCCTGCAACCCAGGCTTGGTCCGTGGCTTAGGATTGGCTGTATTTTCTGGGCTGGGTCGCGTAACAATTGGTTGATGCTGCCCAGCCAATCAGCTACCCAACAGCAGTCGCGTAGCACTTCTCCGCCGTTGCGCATTCCTGGAAATAGTAGTCCGAAAAGGGGCTAGCGCCATCCCTGTCGTATCATTCTCTCAAATACGCACCTCCCGAGCCTGCTTTTCTTGTAATAGGCCTTCCCCCAACTCATCATCGGCATCAATTCATGAACAATGTCTCGCCAAATATCCAGGCCTTTGCAAGCCAACACTCGGTCCTCTCAGGGCACCGTCGTGGCCCTTCAGCGTTGGGTAGACGAACATCCATACGATGGAGGATCAATCTGGGCGTCCATTCTCTACGGGAAGTCTTGGCCCCATGAGGCAACACAGAATGTCACCGCCGCGCAATTGGAGGCAGACGTGGACCGCCACCTGCAATTGGGAGACAAAATTTCCACAGACCAGTCATCTTCACGACCATTCCACTGCGTCTTCCATTTTGCTGGGTGCGGCCGGAGTTTCACAGATGAAGATGCCTGGAGGAATCACATTACCTCTGAGCACCTTCGTCAAGCGGTCTGGGAGTGCCAAGAAGGAAGATGCGCAACCGGGCACCTTCACCAAAGCAAGGATGCCTACCCACGTTTAATCGTCCCCCGTATCCAAACGCATTGCGCAGTCGGCAGCAATCAACCTACATTCTCCAATATCTTTTCAACCGCCGAGGAATTCAGATCGCACTTGTTCGATGAACACTTGTCTCACGACCGTCAAATGACAAATCAGAACATCAGTTCCCGACAATACCTGGGTTTACGCACAGGTTATGGGCTTCCAGATTTCTTGCGATGCCCTGTATCTGGCTGCAATAACACTTTTGAAGGTGCAACAGCCTGGCACCAACGGCTGGATCATGCCGTGAATCATTTCTTGGCTGATGATGACCCACGGTCTGTATTTGGTGGACTTGGCGGTGCCGAGTTGATTCAATGGGCGTCGAAACGAACCGTTGGGATCATCGAAAGACAACAAGAGGATGACGCCTGGGTCCTCAAACTACCAGTCAAAGATAATGAGTCGATGGTGGACAGCGGTTACGGAGGATCCGAGCCACCACTGCGTCACGAGCAATGTGATCGCAGCGAGTCCGATTCCGTCACAGGACTTTGGACAAATCCAGAAATCAGCAGTCCGCCGCCTGCATTGGAGTCTGAGAACACACCAACATCAGTATTTCCTTTTCTAAATAGGATTAAGACACCGCGAGTCGAGATCAAAAGTCGCACAATGCCAATTCCGTCTCTCAGGATGAGTGATGGTATAGTATTGGAACCAGTAGGGAAGCAGTCAAAGGCATCAACGAAAGTCTCGAACTCGGAACCTGGCGGCAAAACTCCTAGAGCATCGGCACCTAAATACTCTTATAAAGCAGATTTGGAGCAAATGGGTAATCAATTTCGAAATTGGCTCGAGAAATGGCTTCTACGGGCCGCGCGACAAAAGGCATCTTACGACTCTACTGGGGGCGGCGATACAGCACAACTGCAGGCCAGTGAGTCAGACCAATCCGGGTCTCGAAAAAGACGCCGGAACGATGGTAGCAGCGAACCCAACGATGGTAATGCCTCCCAACAGAATAAACGGGGCAACGACGACGAAGGCGACAGCAATGATGCAGACAATGCAGGTTTGAGTGGGTCTTCAGATACCCAAAATTTTGCTTGCCCCTTCTTCAAAATGTATCCCAAAAGATATGAAAATAAAATATGTGCGAATTCGGGCTGGCCTATTGTGGGCCGAGTCAAGTAAGTTGGTTCTTGGTCTGGTGCCGATGTCACAATCACTAATATTGTGCAGGGAACATTTGAGCCGATGCCATGTGCTCCCAGAGTTCCAATGTCTCCGCTGCAGCGAGGATTTGAGGAATGAGAGGGCTCTGGAAGTGCATTCATTGCAAGCCATCGCTTGTGAGCCACGACCTGGCGTGATACAGGATGGAATCAGCTTCAAGAAATGGTGTGAGATTAGATCCAAAAGAGGGCTCGCGAAGATTTCAGAAGCAGAGAGATGGCAGCGTATTTATAAAATTATTTTCGCTGAAGCTTCATCTATTCCCGAGCCATGTGAGCCGCCTCCAGCTCCCCCTCCAAGATTTCACTACTGACTAAACTGACTTCAGACCATCATTCCTTTTCCCAAGCGATTGATAAGTTTTGCGACGATATGAAGCCCCAGCTTGCCGGTTTTATTTGGAATATGGTGCAGACCGAAATCATATTTCAAAGCAGATCTCAGGTTGAGGCCATGGTTTCTGAAGGCATAAATCGGTTCCGCGATTCCTTTCTGAGTGGTGATCTCCATGGCCCAGATCAAACAGCTCCTAACGTTACTTCTGATCACTATGCAGAAGCAGAAACTCTTGAGGGACCTTCGACGACAAATATTGCCCCATCATGCCATGCCGCTGTGTGGTCTAATTCAGACACCCTTTCCAGACGCCAAAACACCAGCCGATTTCAGTTTACATGGGCTAATTCCACCACGGTTGGAGATTCAGATATGCACAACGCCATCGAACTTGACGATCTCTTTCCTTACCAAACTGGAGGCACGTTTTCAGAAGCGGGCGGGAAGAGTGCCACGGGTGGAAAACAGGCTTCAGTCTCAAATCAGAATAATTATTCCGATATCTGGTCGGCATGCATTGACTTTAGTTAGGTATCAGGATGAATAAAAATCCCAAGTGTCAAACGGGATATGGACCAACGTTGCGCTACACCCTAGCGGAATGTCACTTCACTTTTGCCGCAGCCGGCGATGTGACACCAAGAATTTCAAAATGAAATAATTTATTCCGATTGCTATTATTTGAGTAGTTGGTTCATTTTGGTCATATCGATACGATGAAAGGAAGCAAAGGGTTTCTAGACAGAGGAAATATAAGTCAATGGATAGACACAGTGCAATTCAGAGCCAAACTGAGGCCTCCAGCCAATAAACGGCGATCTTCTGTGGAGAGTGGGGCACTCACACTCACGCATTTGTGGGCCTCGCCTAGCTTACACACGAAGCCAAAAGCTGCCACTTTTGCCCAGAGTGCAGGGGTCGACAGTTGCCAAGGGCCCTTGGGCGAACGAGACTACATGTGAACTGACCATAGCCCCCCCTGTTCAGCCGACCATTGTACTAACAGTTAACCTGAACAGACCATTGCTACAAAGTCGGATTAATATCGGGCCGGGGCACATCACCTAGCTTAAAAAAGCCTACTAAAGACCACCGACAGAGTGAGGAACCGGAGAGGGGGAGACGAATTTCGCCTTGTCTGCTGACCAGTTCCACAACCGCTTGCCCTAAAGAGGCAATTCTCCTGTCCGTGTGCCCGTTTTGGCGGAGAGAAATAGTGCCCTATCTGGCTTAGATGCACCGGTCGACGCTAGTCCGCAACAGGGTGTATCTCAACAACCCAGTTCTCCAGTCTAGAAGAAGCTCACTGGAAGGAGCCCACTAAAGACTACTAGAAGAAGCCTACTAAAAACCACCAAAGACCACTAAAAGACCTCTATTATAGCCTACTATAAAAGTATATATTTAATAACCCTAACCCTTACCTTTATAATTTTTTTCTTTCTATATGCATCCAGCTCCAGCCTATACGGCGAGCAGATAAAAAAAAAAAAAAAAAAAAGTGATTTTATAGCCTAAATACCTATTATGCCATATATATAAGGTTTATTAAAATCTTAGTTTAATAGAAATTTTAAGGTAAAAACTTTAGTGCCTAAAAAAATATCTCTAAAACCTTATTAAGACCTAATAAAAAAGCCCTTCCCCTGCCAACTTAGCCTAATTCAATCTACTATAAAAAAATAATTATACAAAAAAATAGTACTTATATACCATGGCCTTCTAAACCATTCATTATGTATTACCTAGTAGAAATATTATAGATCCCTTCTTTATTTAATAGTATATATATAGGCTTCTATATGCCCCTGAGGATATTAGTCCTGAGCTGTACGTTAAGGGGTTAAAGACAATAGGCTTACTTAGGTAGGCAGGGGAAAATAAACTACCGGGGTTCTCGTCCAAAAATACCCCTCTCTCTCTCACAGTTCGCCTCCAGCTAATAATATTTGGCTGCAAATTAATTTTGGATATATATCTAATTCAAGCTGTTGGTGACTTCGTACGAAACCAACAGAAGCAGGTCAATGACCTGCTCCGCGATTATTTAAAGGGGGTATCCTTAGATAATAACAAAATCCGATTCTTGGATGACATAGAATCAAACTAATATAAGCCTTAGTTCCTAGAGCTGTTCCGCTGCTTGGAGATTATTAAGATATATGCCTAAGGGCTTTTGGCATAGAGGTCAGGGTGTGTTGGGTTGGGTCAGGTTGGGTCAGGTTGGGTTGGGCTAGGTCATTAGGCGTTATTAGGCATAGAAAAGATCAACTGGGCAATTTATAATATTCAACTCATCCCTCAATGTGAAGTCACTGAAAGACGAGCGTGTCCCCCACCCATGGGGGTTACCTTTATAATAAGACTTAAAAGAATTTAGTGGGCTTCTTCCAGTGGTCGGTTGAACAGGGAGGGGCTATGGTCGGTCCACTTGCAACCTGTGGGCGAACCAATTTCAAGAATTTTAAATCAGCCATAGCAAGGCAACCAATCGGGGGACGAAATCCCCCTTTGAAAATAGCATTATGCGTGCGAACCACTACTACAAGGCAACATTTTTCGAGTTGCCTTGCGCGGTCTTGCTCAATTAAATAATCGAGGTAATCCCACCCCCAAAATCCAATTATCTGCAGCACCACCGTAGGTTCTAAGGCGACAGCCCTTAGCCCAGCCAGTGCACACACTACCCTCACAGCAACCACCCTCGTCGCAATCCCCATCGCGATCACCCCCACGTCACTTGTTATCCTCCCACCATATCATTCAATCTTGAACTTCACCAAGAACCAGTTGCAAACCAGCAGTCTGGAATGCTTAGCATGGTGGAGGACCCAATGAATGACTCGAGTTTCCCCCACGGGAATTTACAGTGTGCAGACCATGTACACACCGTAGCCCAAGCCAGTTTACCAGCCAGGGCAAAGAAGTGGCGGCGAAACTCGGGCCGCAGCGATCAGCGTTGGGCTTGTCCACTCTACAAGCACGATCCTTTGACGCACTACCACTGCGTGCAGAAGTACAACCTGAAACGTTGGACAGATGTCAAGCAGCACATTTTTCGGTGCCACATGGTTGAGCTGAACGAGCAGGAGAAGGCCCTGCGCAGCATGCCTCGCAGCCGTACAAATGATGAGCGACAGAAATGGTTCGCTCTTTGGGACATCTTGTTCCCGGGGCTCCAGCAACCTACATCGCCGTATGTTGAACAGGGCATTGGCGAGCCCGTGGCCCTCTTGCGTAGCCGCGCCAGGTCTTCGCTCTCGACAGGTCTTCCGGTGTTGCTTCGATTGTTTCACGTCCCCGTGCACGCCTCCGTCATTCCTTTTCTGCAAAATGGACTTGAACATCTTGTTTTTGACGATGCCTTAACAGAACAGTGCGAGGACGTATGCCCCACTCAGAGTGTGGGTGGCGCAGCAGGGATTGCGGGTCCTACCCTTGACCATGCGCTGGAAAGCATCAGTCTTAGTGCTGCCAACCCTCCTACGCAGCGCTCCAGCACCCAAATTCCTGTCGAGACAGTGCGAGATACCAGTATCACCGTCTCAAGCGCAGCGTACGCCACATGTCATCTCGCTTCACAGCCACAGATCAGCGCAGAGAACTTGCCCAACCTGATTTCAGCACAGTTGCCTTTCAACGAATCAGTCATGTGCAACCAATCTTCAACTTTGGACTTTTCCGACACCATGGGTCTCACGTCCGGGCCGTCCCGTGAAATGGATGATCAATAACCTGCAATTAGTGGGAACAAGACCATGCGGAGCCCGCTACATCTAGGCGCATGGAGGGTTCCGTCAATCGCTTCCTGTAGGCGCAAAAGGATAAAAATCACAAAAGAGTTGTGGATATTTGGTTTTTTAGGGAATTGGATTGCATGGGCTTCTCATATTTTTTTTTTTTTTTGCTCAATAAAATTCTTCCTAAAAGCTTGACTGTATTCGATGTGATAACAATTTGCAAAAATAAGAGGAATGACCCTATCTGTCATTCGCAAGCTCTAGTCCCAGAACGTCCATAATTCCTCCTGCTCCAAATCTCTCAAATACAGGCTGCAGTTCCTTTATATTCTTCAAAAATTCCGCTTGTTTCTGGCGAGGAAAGGATGCAACGGCATCGGTGATGCTCTTGACTGTGATTTCCGGATAATTCAGATGCACGAGGTAACCGTTGGCGTGATAGCTCCGCAGACCTTCCCGGAGATGCACTCCGTACACGTGGCTGCATTCGACCGTTTCCATGCATAGTCTCCTGATCGTGACTTGGCTGTATCGTATCCCGTCGTCTGTATGAAGAAACACGTGGCCAACTTTGAGCTTCCCGACGGTTAGCCACGAGTTTTCTTTGAGTGCCGCCTGTGGATCAACCGCGCGAAGGCCCGTCGTGGTGTGGAATACATGGCCGGCCGTAAAGAACGGCTCATCGTCATTGATACCATACAGCTGAGCGAGTCCGCCCTTGGTCGGAGTTTTGACGGCTTCGCTTGATCGCACCCCGTATTGCATGGGCTCGGCGCGCGTGAGCACGTGGTCATTTTCTTCTAGGCTTTCAATTGGCTTCTGTCCATCATTTGTCCAGACGAGTGTTCCAGGCTTGAAACAAGACATCTCGGTGGGCTCATCACCCGACATGCTGGCCATTTTCTTCGATGAATGTGTAATACTGAAGGTGTTTGTTTGTGGGGAGGTGCTGCGATGTTGGCTGCCAGAGATTTTGCTATTCCAACAAAGTGGAGGGTGGGCTTTAAAGTATCCCGGGCTGAGAAGAAGCCACCACTTCCTTCCTGCTTGAGCTGAACGGCTCTAGCCGTCTGTCGGAAGAGACGGCATTTTAGTGGTAAAGTCTATCATCTGTCTTGGGCGAGACTTCGTTGAGTGCTTGACTACTAGCCCTGCTGTGTCAATCTTAGCTCCCCTTTTAGCCGTTTTCCTAACTTGAGTTTGTTTAGAGACCACGAAGCGAATAATTGCATTTGAGACATATGGTCTTCATCATACCGTTTGAGGTATCGAGAAATGGTCAATTGCCCCAAGGTAAAAGTGTAAATCGAAACTAGTGCTTCTCGTTTTCAGCTTGCATCACTACATCGGCCATTCTTCGAATTGTCTGGCTACTCTAGGGTAATGCAACACCGCCCCACTCCGAAGTCCGTGTTTTAGCGCGGGGCTTCATAAAGCATACATTGTTATGCAAACACACTACTATGCACATTATTTATTTATTCACATTGATGAATTGTGCAAATATGGTGACGCGCAAATTTGTGCTCCTGAGGGTTTTATTATGAATATGCACAGATTTGATGCTCCCAAGTCCGAGACTGAGGAAAACAAGAAAAAATCTTGCAGCTTGAGCAAGATAAATGTTTGATTAAGCATGTTTGATGAAGCATGGAGAGGGTAGACCCATGTTCTCGTAGCTGTTCCTCTCAAGCGTTCAAGTGGACATATCTCTGTCCCACAATCTTTCACCTGCGAACCGTTCATCACTTACTCCATGACGCTGCAAGTATCTGTCAAGTGATTTTTGCAATAGACCCTGCGCACTTGCTATCCAACCACAGTCTTCTCGATGAATGTGGTGTTGGATATGTTTTAGTGCGGCACGTACTATGTATGGGTATGTCGGTGGCATCGCGTCAATCATACCCCTTGTCGTGCTTGGAGCAGAAGAAGCCATGAGTGTCCCAGCAATATCGACAACCATTTTCGTAACTGTGTCAAGCGCCTTGCGTGACCTGTCGTGCCAATCCTCAAGGGTCCTGAATTTAGCGCTCACGGGTTGCGGCTCCTGGGCGACTATGTGACAATGCAGTACAAATAATGCCCTGTTTGAGAGGGTTAGAATGCTTCTGAGCGGTTTTCGAATCCATGAAGCAGGTGAATTCATGCACTGACCTGATGGCGATGTTTACCGCCGCGCAAAAGTCGCCCGATTGGTCTAGGCACTGAGGCATAACTAAGGAGAGAAAGCTCTGGATGCTAGTATCCAGCCCCTCCAATTGGAGGAGTCGGGAATCAATGTCTGCGGTATGAAAAGCTTTGAAGACTTGATCCAGAAGATAGGTGGTCTGGGCCGTTCGACCAAATCCGCCCACCATAAGTGACGTAAGACAGGACACGGGGATAGTGGGTAGGGATTCTACGTCCGACACGTCTAAATGGTCAAGAACTTGGGGTTCTATGGGCAATGGAGAATGTGTATCGGGAAAAGTGGTAACAAGTGGTTGGTCGAGGACAGCCACCTCACTGAAAAAGGTTCTGTAATCGTCAAGTCATTACTATCATTATTTAATGGTGTCCAGGGAAACGTACCGCTCACAGATGGTGATACCCCACCACGTGTTTGCTGCCTCTTCCGCCCGTAGCAGGAGCTCAATATTTGCACCATGTCCGGCTGTTTGTGCTAATTGTGTCTGGTATTGCTCGCGTGAGTGGATGCGAGCGGCATAGGCAATGCGGGTAATTCCCGCAATAGTGGCAAACGCGTCATCCGGCCGGCCATGTGTATACTCACACATGGCGAGCAACAGCCCGGCTTGGATCAAATGGATGGATGGTTGGGAGGATACCTGAATCTGGGAAAATAGCGACTTTGCAGTGAGATACACATCGTGGTGGTGATAGGACGAAATTGCATTATTAGATTGATGTAGTAGCGTTGGGACGTGTGTGATAAGACACATGACCAGGAGCAATACGGAGACGTCGGCCGTTGGGGTGGTGCCTGATGCGATGAGACTGTTGGAAAAACGTGTCCGTGAGATGATGGGCAAGTATCGGTGGAATCCTTGGAAATAGCGGGTGCTGATGTCGTCGATAAATTGTCCCGTTGCACGAATGATGCCGTGGACCTCGAGATAGACTTTTCGCCTAGTGTTCTGGAGGTCAGTAAATTGATCAGTTGATTCGTCATAAAGGAACAACACGGCCAATCGCCTTAAAATAAGACGAGAAAAAGCGGGCGAGAAAAAAAGAAAGGGGTTGACTAAACTCGAGAATCTCGACGCTTGTTTCGTTGCACCGCGAGGGTGCGGACAGGATGATGCGAGATGAGACAAGGTCCACAGGTGGCCGTCCTTCCCAAGCCGGTTCAGGGGAGCGGTGATCGAAATTGGCAGCTGTGTCCTTCAGTTGGCGTGGAAGCAAAGCATAATTGCAAATGAGCTGTTTCCTATTGTGCCATTGAGCATTACAAATCGACGTGGGCGGCGGGCGACGGGCTAACCGTTTGCAGTATCCACAGGTTGGCAACGATCTGGTGCACCTCTTCTTTCGATTCTTGCATATGAGACAGGCCTGGGGCGCTTGAGGAGCACTCACTCGGCGGGCATCGGCCGCCATTTTGTCGGGGGCTGCTACGCTATCGTTGAGGTTTTGTGAGGGATGGATGGGCGTTGATGGGCATTGATGAAGCGTCGTGAATTCCTGGGAGTCTACAGCGGGGCCTGTCAGCAAGTCGAGTGCACGTCAGCAACGACACCATTCATTGGTTAGAGACATGCGATCCGTCGGACGCAACCGTCGGACACCATCGGATCTAGCCCGACATTGGCGGGTCAGAGCGTCGGACTTTGCTGTCGGACCTGTCGGGCTGCTAAATTCAAGCGCTAAAAAGGTGGGATTGCTACTGCAACATGCAGGATAGCTCATTCAGGGCGACCAGGCATATTGAATGCACTGGGACATGTTGAGCACATTTCTATAAAGGGTTAAGAATGGCATGTTGATAAATTTCTATGATGACTCTAGCAGAAGCTCAGAAAACACAGAATTGTCCAATCTCTTACTCATTGTCTTTCTCTCAAAGTACTGACCTGGTCTTCTATTGATATTTTCGACAACAACTCCCACAATGGCACCAACCAGCTTCACTCTTTCCGACGTGCGCATCTTTACGGGGACTGAAACCATTGACTCCGGCTCTGTCGTTGTCAAAGATGGTATCATCTCGTCCGTGTCTTCCGGCCCGCCACCGGCCGACGCCAGTTTCCCCGTCATCCCCAAACCCGGTCACACGGTTGTTCCAGGATTCATCGACGCCCACATACACGCCGACAAGGGCCAAGAGCTGGCGCTCTACCAGTCTCTGAAGTTCGGCATCACCACCGTTATGGACATGCACAACGAGACGGCCAATGTGCACAAGCTCAAGAAACTAGCGGCTACCCGCAAGAATGAAGCTGCCGATTTCAAGGCTGCTGGTCCGGCGGCAACCATCGATGGCGGTTGGCCGATGCCCGTTGTGATGGCGCACGACAAGAGCCCAGAGGTGAGTTGCGTAATTGAACTTAGGTAAGAAAACTAATGATTTTCCTTTTAGACAGCCGCTGAAGTGGCAACTTGGCCCAAACTTACATCCGCTGCCGACGCTGAAGCCTACGTCGCCCATAACCTGTCGCCCGCTGGCGGCGCAGACTACACCAAGCTGATGCACGAGTCGGGCGCAGCAATGGGAAAGACTTTGCCCAAGCCGTCGCTCGAAATCCAAAGGGCCGTCATCGCCGCAACGCACGCAGCAGGGCGCGTTGCTGTGGCTCACTGCCTCGGACGCGCCGACACGCTCGAGGTGCTACGACTGGGCATTGACGGGATGGCGCACACTTTTGTAGACGAGCTCGTAAACGAGGAGATTATCGCCGCCTACAAGAAGGCTGGTGCGTGGTGCAACCCGACGTTGGCCGTGATTGGGAGCTTTACAAAGGAGGGTGCTGCTGTGGCGGAGCGGTTTGCGAATGACGAGCGCGTCAGGAGCAAGCTGACGGAAAAGGGACATGCAAACCTATGCCGGTGCATGGGGTTTGCAAAGGAGGGATCAACGGTAGAAAATGCGTACGCGACAGTGCGAAGGCTCAAGGCGGAGGGAGTGCCCATCATTGTGTATGTTGTGACCCTTGAAGATTTTGGAGTGCGAGATATGACGCTGATACTGCTTAGGGGCTCTGATTCAGCCGGGCCGGGGCTAGGAACAGCATGGGGCGCATCTTTCCATCAGGAAATGTACCTGCTGGTCAAAGAGTGTGGTTTCTCGCCTGAGGAGGCTATGCACGCAGGAACAGCACTGACAGCCAGGCTGTTTGGCTGGAACGACCGGGGACGGATTGCCCAGGGTCTGAAAGCTGATCTGGTTCTGGTTGAAGGAAATCCACTCGACGATATTGATGCGACCCTTAACATTAGAAGTGTGTGGCGTGATGGGGTCTTGGCCAGAGATATTTAGAAATAAGAGACGGACGATGATCTTGTGCTAGTTTATTGAGGTTCTTGCTGGGGCTATCTTGTTTCTTGTGCTGCAACATAAGTTCATTATCCTGAAACGGGATGGACTTGAGAAGGCCGTTGGAACGCTCCTGGCGACATATTTGGATACTTCCCCTATGTATCGGGGACTAAGAGGTTAAACCATGCGCCGGGAGGCATATTAAGACGGCTGACGCGATGGTGTCGTTGCCATGTTCACTTGCCTCATTTTACTGAACATATATTGCTTGGAGTGCGCGATAATTATAATCACAAATACATGTGCAACAACGTTATTTATTACTATTTTACTGGTTGAGTAACGGTATTCTTTTCCGTAACCTCCTGATGAAATGGCCAACTGAACCAGTTACATTGTTTCGTAATGGCCGAACTTGTCCTTCTGTTTGTCTCCTTCGAGTACTGGGGACCTGCAAATTTCATCTTCCATTTCTCCAGTTGTTTCGGACGTCATTCTTGCTGGCAACGAATACGACGAGACCCTGTGTGGCGCGTGTCGATCCATGAGATGTTTGTAGTCCGAGCTCCCATAAGAGCGCTTCAGGTAACTTTCAAAATCCTTTCCCCAAATTATCTTTCGGCTGAGTGTCTGCGCCCGCATCCCTCAACAGTGGCACGATATAGGGTACCTCCCGCTTGCTGAGATGAGCGCACGCAGTGATGAGTGGAGTCTGTCCCATGCTGCATAGGCTATTGACATCGGCACCATTCTCAAGGAGGATCTCGACGAGATCTCGCTGTCCTTTTAGGCACGCCAAATGCAGAGCCGTTCTGCCGAATGCGCCTTGTGTATCTATCTCCACGTAGTTCAAACTTGAGCCCGTGGCTATACTGGTGCGCTTCTGAACCTCGTCGATGACTAATTGCAGCGTAGTTGCGTTTTGGCACCTATGTAATGGGGTGTTTTGATCATTGTCACGGAAATGGACCAAAGTTTAAATCCACAGTAGTTCTTTCAAAACCGCGTCGTTGGACTCTGTTGCTGCTACCAAAAGCGGCGTGTCCCCCTCGGCGTTCTTCTGTTCGCAGAAGTCGAGCTGTTTAATGTGAGAGAGAATCTCGAAATTCATTTTCACATCAAGACAAGCCTCGTGGAGTGGGTTATTACCCTTGTTGTTGGTCGACTTGGTGAACTTGAGTGTCTGATTCTCTTCTCTTACCTCGAATCCCTTTTGGCAGCACCACCCAATGGTGCCGGTAAAGTCCACGAGGCCCGAGGTTGGATCCGTTCCAAACCTGTCGCGAACAGCACTTTTAAAAGCCTCAAGGGGACAGAGCTGTGCTATCCGCTCGTACTGCTTATAAAGCAGAGTTGAGACTGAGCATATCTGGTCACGATGCTCGGCCAAGTTTGCAGCGTATCAGCTTAACCAAATGCTGCCTTACTACATAGGACGATACTTGTTGGGAAAGGACATGAAAACGCCCCGGGATTTTGAAGAAATGATCATGGAGAGTGGCGGTAGGGTTAACATCAGCGAGAGCGATGGGAGGTGATGTAAAGTATGTCTGGGTTAAGACATCACTTACGGCTTATCGTTTTGGGCGGATTTTGTGGCAACTTATCTGTATTGCTCCGCCGCCATCACTCTCCAATTACAACACAATACTGTGTATATAAACGTGCGTATGGATTTATTCATATGGAAAAGTTTATATCTTAACTGCAAAACCTAAGATAGAACGGCTAAATCATGCAAAGCCTCAGGTTTGCACAAGACTCATATTCATCTCATGAACGGGACTATCTCTCCTTGGCCTGCCTCACGATCTCCTTCATGAACTCGGCAATGATGGAGTTGGCCTTGGCGTCTCCAGGAGGAGTCAACTGGCTGGCTAATAGACCTGCGACGCCCAGATCCCGATTGACAAACCACGCCAAGTGTGGCATACCGCCCCATGTAAGAGTGTTGACTGGTAGGTTGTTTGTGTCTCTCAGTGTGACAATGCCACCCAAGCCAAAGTCCAAGTTCATGTTCCCGTCTTGATCCAAAGGTCCGGTTCCAATCAGGTTCACGTACATAAACTGGGAGAATTCAAATTAGTCACAGGTTTTCTTTTTTTGGTAGAATGAAAAGAGATTTTGACGCACCTGCATGTTTTGGAGTCCCTTTGCCACACCCTCGTCAGACTTGAACTGCGGTGTAAACATTGCGTCTACAGTATCCAATTTGAGCAAGACAGGGCTTGGGCTGGCCAAGTCGCCAAAGACTTTGATCAAATCGGGGACGGTGGAGAACAAGCCCAGGCCACCGCAGTCCTCCTCGGCGTCCTCTGGGTAGAGCCACTGGTCAACGGCCGGCACAAAGCCGCCATCCGGGTTTCGCATGACCATCTGAAGTCGCCTATTCTCAAGTGAGGGCTTGCTGAGAGGGTGGAAGGTAGAGTCCTTGATTCCTAGAGGCCGGAAGATGTTCTCCTCCATATACTCTCCCAAGCCCCTCCAGCCGGTCAATCTCGCGATGAGCAGACCCGTCCACTCAAGACCGCTGCCATACTGCCAGCTTGTGCCTGATTCAAACAGTCGGGGAGTAGCATAAGCCTTGAGAATATTTCCGCATTTCCATTGCGGAGGAAGACCGTCCTTCTCTTTTCGCCATTGAATCAATAAAGGATTTTGGCCATCATAGGCAAGACCGCTGGTATGTGTTAGGAGATGTCGCAGCGTAATAGCATTTTTGGCTGGTGTATATTTCAACGAGCCATCACTGCCAGCCGAGATGATAGGCTGTTCAGCCAGCTCAGGCAAATGCTTAGAAACGTCATCATCGAGAGCAATAAGGCCTCGTTCAACGCACTGCAATGCGCAGATGGTGGTCAGAGGCTTTGTGACCGAATAACATGAGAAAAAGGCATCGTATGGTACGGGCTCATCAGATGACAAAGTTCTGCGGCCTGCGTTGTTCTGGTAGGTAATTTTGCCTGTACCGTGTTAGTTCCACATTTCCTTTTTGCCGATGACATGGGAATCCCGGGCCAACCTGAGCTGTCAACGGCTGCAATAACAACACCAAAGAGATCGTCTGCCTGCTTGGCCGTTCGCTTGGCTAGTAACTCGTTAAACTGGGAGGTTGATGAAGACATGATGCGCTTTCCATTCGTTGCTAAATGTTGATTGGTGAGTTGATGATGCAAATGGTTCCATGCCGGGTTTCTGAGAGACTCTTAAAAACCAGGAATCAGAAACATTATGTAATCAGGGCCCAAGCAAGGGATGATTATTGATACCGGCCTTGAAATCCGAAGTATCCACACACTTGTCATCATGGCATATAGCCTTACTTCGGCCCGTCGGTATGGTATCCTCGTATGGAATTCATCCTGCGCAAACTGCGGTTCGCTAGACCCACCCAAGACATGTAGTCGACCTTTCATTGGTCTGTTGTTGATGCACATCCTCGATCCGGAGCCCGAAAATCCGGCGCTAAGAATGATCCACACAATACCGAACTCTCCGCTCTCATACCATGGAATGAAATCAATAGAGATTTCGGTCAATCAGTGCCTGTGACATCGGACACCGAATCTGTCCATCAAAATAGCCTTACTGATTAGCTTCGGTGTTGGATTCATGGCATTGACGAGCTGCAATTGAAGCCCGCATAAATAATTGTAGCTACATGAACTTCGCTGTTGTTGTGCAATCATAATAGGTATAAAATCCATGCTTGTTGTCCATTTTGGAGATCAGGTTCATAGCTCTACTTACCAATACAACCATCACATTATTACTAAAATTAAAGATGACGTCAACTCCTATTCGACATGCCACGAGCACCACCCAGCCTCGGACCCTCCTAGACAAGGTGGCTATCATCACTGGCTCATCGGCCGGGATTGGAGCTCAAATTGCCGTTGAATTAGCAAATCGAGGCGTCAAGGTTGTCCTCAATTATCCCTTCGAATCTTGGAAGGAAGAAGCTGAAAACGTAGGCGCAAAACTCACGTCTGAATGGATAGCCGTTGAGGCCGACCTCTCTACGGTGGAAGGCCCCAAAGCGCTCATCGCCGCAGCCGTGGAAAAGTTTGGCACCATTGATATCTTGGTCAACAATGCTTCGCGGGTCCTCATGGCACCGCTAGCCCAGGCAACCCTTGAGCAGTGGGAAACATCGGTGGACACCAACGCCCGGGGCATGTTCCTCGCCACCCAGGCTGTGCTCCCTCACCTCACGCCTCGAGAAGTCGGAGGCGGCGCGCGCATCATCAACATGATTTCAGCAGCCGCATTTCAGCCTGGACCCCATCAGACCATCTACGGGGCCACAAAGGCCGCAATCAACGCCATGACCAAATGCTGGGCCGCTGAGTTGCCCCCTGAGTATGGCTGCTCTGTGAATGCTGTCGCACCCGGGCCGATCTTGACCGAGGGGCTGAAGGTGAACATGAAGGGCATGGAAGAAGCTATGGAATCGATGTTTGAGTCCAAGACCCCCATGCCCGGGTCCTGGGGGTATCCAGAGGATGTCGCATGGGCGGTGGCTTTCCTTGCTGAAGACCGATCCGGCTGGATTAATGGGGCAACCATTAACGTCTCAGGAGGCATGGTTATTACCTAGATCTTTTAATGCACCGGATAATGTATCAATTTTGATAACATAGACGAGAATTAGAATTGAATTTTATTGCTGCCACATACTTGGTCTTGATCGACAGTATTTTGTTTAAAGCATTGCCTGGTTATTCAGATTGCCGCCAGGAAAGAGTCTGAAATTCGATGGCCACCATTTTGTCCAAGCGCGACCGAGCCAATTTGAAGAGAGAATCATAACATAGCTTAAAGAGGAGCGAGCTTCCTAATTTCTTGATTTATAAAGTCGCTTCTCTCTAACAAAAGACCTTATGAAACGATTCCACTAGTTGAAATACAACTATCTAATTTTTGCTAAATCGATTACTTTTTTGGGGGCCAGGAGATTAGTGCAGATCTTCGCACGGCAGGTGAAGTTCGATAAATAGGCTGTGAGCGGTGTCCTGTTTTGTGGGTCCGTACTCCGAAACTCCGTGAAGCCTTTCTCGGCCATCGACTCCGGTCGAGGTACATGACTGTCCGCGCTGTCGTAGAATCCTCGGCATCACGGGGACGGACCCGGACACGTAATATCAATCGGACTAGCAGGTCATCACGGGTAGAACCGTCCGGCGTTTGCATCTGCACGCTCCGCCTGTCCCGTTTGTACAAAAGCCTTCCTTACTCTTGCTACAGATCCCCGACACTAGACAACAGCAATTCAACTTGATCCAGGATTACAAGTCACAAAATATCAAACCATCAATCATGACATTCGACAGACTTGTGCGGTTCGTTGATGAGGAGGGGAGAACTGCATTTGGCAATTTGGACAAGCCTCTCGCAGCCAAGGACATAATCGGAACCGAAGTCCAGGTCTTGGCTGGTACATTTGTCTATGGCTTCACTAAGACTAACGAGAAGCGTAAGGTGAAGAAGGTACGATGATTCTATTCTCGAGCTCAGAAGACACGATACTAATCTCTCAATCCAGCTTCTGAACCCGCTGCCGGATGCGCCCTCAGTTCTGTGCGTTGGCCTGAATTACAAGTTGCATTCCAATGAAACAAATGTAAGTTATACCCTCGCTCTATCTTCAGGTTCTTTGAAAAACATTGCTGAGATGAATCAAGTTTGTTATTCCTGTCAAGCCAGTCATTTTCATGACTCCAGCTGAGCGTCTCACCGGGCCGCTTGACGATGTCATCGTCCACGAAGATGCTCAGCCATTGCTCGACTATGAGGGAGAGCTTACCTTCGTCCTGTCCAAGGACGCAAAAGATGTCAAAGAGGAGGATGCTCTCGACTACGTTCTGGGATACACCGTTGGCAATGACGTGTCGGCACGAAGCCTTATCCCCGTGGAGATTTCCGGTAACCAAATGGGCCACTCCAAGTCTTTTGATACATTCGGACCCATCGGACCGTTCATCACATCTGCCAAGCTGATCCCTGACCCACAGACACTCCACTTAGTCACCAAGGTCAATGGTCAAGTCCGACAGGATGTCAACACTTCAGAAATGCTCTTCTCTGTTAAGCAATTGATCGCTTATGCTTCAAAGAACCGCACTCTGAAGAAGGGCACCGTTGTCATGACTGGAACCCCCAACGGAGTCGGGTGGTTCTCGGGAGGTTGTCTCGGCCACGGGGATGTTGTTGATATTGAGATTAGCGAGCTTGGATCCATCTCAAACAAGATGGTATTCAAAGAAACTGCTTTAAGCAGCATTTAGAACATTTCATTTTCTCTATAATAGAATTTACTTGCAAATCTGTGTCCACCATGACCTCAATGTACTAATTTCTCTGAGGCGGAGAGGTTAGTGTGGATCCACCAGCTGTTCGGATGTCCGCTCGGATGTCCGTTCAGATCGCACTGATTCTCAAGATACACGCTCATTTGCAGGTCAATAAAAACATCACATCTCCCACGTTTGGACTCATCTATATAAAATTTGAATTCCAGCAGACGTACTAAATAATCCAACACTCACATAGAATTCAAGACCATCATGGCCATCGCTCTAAGTCAAGAAATCCAGAACGTCGCGGTCGCTGGGGTAAGTTTACCGCCTATAGAAGATGCACAACAAACCACAACTAATAAAAATACAGGGCACTGGTATACTTGGGTCTATGATTATTGATTGCCTGACTCGCTCTCGTCGGTTCAATATCACCATTCTGAGCCGCACGGAACCAAACACCAAATACCCAGGTGCAAGATTGGCCCTTGTCGACTACAAGAACAAAGAAACGCTCATAAATGCCTTGCAAGGCCAATATGCGGTTGTATGTGCGCTTTCGCGAGATGCAACTCTCCTTCAGCCTGCGCTTATCGATGCTGCTGTTGTCGCTGGCGTCAAGAGATTCATACCCTCAGAGTTCGGCGGGAACCTCCAAGATGTCAATTTCCGCCAGCTTCCCAACTACAAAAACAAGGTCTGGGTGGAGGAGTATCTAGAGATCAATTGCAAGTCTCATGATCTGACATATACATACATCTACAACAACATTTTTCTAGATTGGGCGCTCGAATCAGGAATTGTGCTCGACTTCAAGGCCAACAAAGTCCACCTTTACGACGGGGGGGAAAGATCAGTGTCTATGACGAGCATGCCTACCGCCGCACAGGCAGTTGTTGGTGTTTTGCTAAATCCCGAAGAAACAAAGAACCGAGCTGTGTGTATTCATGAGGCTCTTCTGTCGCAAAAACAACTCTTGGCTCTTGCGAAAGAGGCCACTCCAGATTTGGAGTGGAAGGAGGAGTACGTTGATCTAGAAGAGCTTGAAAAGAAAACTAAAGAGAATCAAACACCGGGTGTGCGCAACATTAGTCTTTTCCACACATTCGCTTTGAAGGGGGGCTTGGGGAAGAACTATTCCAACCAGTACGGGGAGGCGGATAATGAACTGTTAGGAATTAAACGGCTGTCGGATGAGGACATCAAGGATTTGCTTGCAGACTTTGCGAAGAAGTAGGTATAATCCCGGCCACAGAGTGGGCTTGGAGTTGGGACATATTCTTTCTTGTACATCGCGAATTCACACCTTGATTGTTGGAGACTTTTTGCAACTCTGATCAACATTGACGTCTATACTCGATGGGATGTTATTCAAGACTTTATTTCACAGCAGTCAAACATGAACTCTTCAAACTTCAAACTTCAAGTGATTTAACCCGACAAACATCCAACACTTCAACAGAAATGCCAACCTTTCTAGGTTCCATTATTTGCATAATACCGCCTATAATAGCATACATCCGAAATAATTGTACTTGCCCTGTCGCAAGGCAACACATGCCAGCTTTGCCTTTTGAGGAGAGGTGTATTGCTAACCGGATTTATTGGTCCGAGCCGGCGCGAACGCTAGCAAGGATATGGCTGACGCACGATCAATTTGGCGCGTCCCTTCAGGAGAGATGAATGTCAAGATTAGAGAAATATCCTACGGTCAGGGCTTCCTTCCTATGGCACGAGTCCGGTAATGAGGATGTCCTTGCCAGCACCAGACGCTCGAATGCAAGTATTTCCAAAGAGAACTCCACGCGGGGAATCTGCACCGTGAGCACCCACATCCTACACGGACTCTGGCTCCGTCCGCTCCGTGGTCCGTTGAATTCCTTAGACCAAGCAAGGGCTACCAGAATGCGGAGCAAAGATCCGCTTCAACATTTTGTTCCTCTCGCAGCATGTCGGACCAAGCACACCGAATTAAAGGTCATAAGCTTCAATTATTAAATATTTCATCTTTACCATAGCCTAATCCTCATTACTCCCAAACATCAACTCCGACCCAAACGCAGTCCCCACCGATTACTACTCAATTTCATTTTCTAATTGGCAAAATGGTCAGAGTCCACGGCACCGGTTCCAAGGCTGTCAACAGCCCCGAGGATCCCTTCATCCTCACGCGCCAGCAACTTTGGCAGGCGCTGGAGCGAAAGGCTCGCCACCCAAGCGAGTTTGTCCCAATTCTCAGCCAATGCAAGGTCCTCGGCGACAAGGATGGTGTTGTGGAGCGCTCTTGCATCGTCGATCTTGGGAAATGGGGCAAGAGACCCATGCACGAAAAGATTACTACCCATGGAGATCTTTGGGTAGGTGGTAGTGTGCATTTTTGCTGCGCTGTACTCACAGTCTACAGATTCGATTTGCGCAGTCGGAGGGATCCGTGAGCAACAACATTGTCTCATTTCTCCCAGACATTAGCGACACCAACTTAATGCTTACCTACACTTTTGAGTGGGAGTTCCCCACCGTCGAGGCTGGTTCGCCCGATCACAAGGAGTTGCTTGCATTTATGAGCCAGGTAAGAGCTATCTTTCAAACCATACACTTTGAGTCAGCTAACACTCGTTCAGATGGCTATTCAGGCGGTGGTTGGATCCATCACTAGGGCTAGGGAGATGGTTACGGAAGGGCTCATTGACTAGACACGGGCTTAGTCAGGATACAGTGTACAATTATATAGTATCAGATAGATTGTATCAAGAGCATTGAATATCATCTGATCAATTCTTTAATCATAGCCATGTGTGAACATAATATGAGGAAATCATGTCAAGTCTGGTTGTCAAGTTAAAAAAAGAAAGTGCAACTACCTAGCGTACAAGACAGTGAAAATCTACATTGTTTCAACCATAACCACATTTTTTCAAACAGAAAAATATGTTATAAACTTGGTTCTCCAAGAAATCATGCCAATCGCATTCTACTCATCACACTGAAATGTTTTAATCACCAACCTTTAACCACCAGAGCCTTCGCAATTACCCTATATCCCATAATTTAGCTACTCACTTCAGTGTGAGCAATTATCTCTACCTTCTCTACGCCCATTCTAATCTGAAATCAATTTATAAAATCGAATTTTCATGTTTTTAATACATAATGCTCTTTTTCAGCCGTAAGCCATCGGATAGGAATACCAAGAAAATTGTTAAGATGTGACGAATTCGTTATTTTGCTACCAGCCTTAAGGCAAATTCTACTGAAGCTGCCAGAAGCTCCACCAAAGTAATCTCAATGTAAAGCTCAGTCAACATCGATCATATCCTCCGCAATCCAAATCTCTCAAGAGTGGTCTTTTGTTCACTTTTCAAGTGCATCAGCATTTATTGCAGGTAATATTTGTATAATAATAAATGAATTCAATATTCACATTCTAACTAGACTGACTGCTCCAAAGGCACTCTAATGGTGCTGACAAATGGAATAATCATCAAGGTATCAGGATCCCAAACCCCCTCCACATAAAACGCGTCCTTCTTAATCCGAGCTTCAATAATATCCCTAGTAGGTGCCCGACCGATAAGAGCACTACCAGTCAATTTGGGGTCGGCTTTTCCATGTTCAGCGACACAATATCCTATATTGGCATCAATATCCGATATCCTGGGATTATAGCATACGAAGTGATGATATAATGACTTTGGAGGCATATATTTAAGCAAAGTGGCACATACCTCCAAGTGTCCAGAAGTCTTTGGGGTCATGCTTCATTCCCTCAAGATGACCACTACATTCAAAAGAAATACAGTTAGCCTTGAAAATCTTTAAACTCGGCTTCATGCGTTAGGTGCATACATTAAAGCAGTCGCACGCTTAGGTCCAGCATCCTTACGGTCCTGGATGAGTACTAGCCACTCAGGGTCCATGATGTTGATATTGAGTTGGATTTTGTCAAAAAGAAACAAAGCGATGTTGCTGCAAGAAATTTACAGTTCCATTATTGCTCAAAATTCTTAGCTTAAATGTGCTAGCTCATGCGGCTTGGATCTCGCACATGTACTCCGCCGCCGCATTGACCGGCTGAGTGCGGACTTGAACTCCGCTCGGTCCGCCGAGGTCCAGGGTACACTTGTTGCTTCACTAGTGCAAAAGGACTTGATCTTAGCGTTTTTGAACGGTGATTCAAGTCATGTTGATCGGAGTGGGAGTTTGGCTTCATGCTGTTCGGAGTCAAGGGACCGTAGAGTCAAGTTCAGGCGACCACGAGAGGAGCTGAGCTAGGCAATAGCCTAGTTTGTAAAGTATTACTGCTTGGAGTCTATATATTGGCAAGAGACTCCTCTCTTCAAATAATCCAGAATAAACAGAACAGGATCAACCAATTCAGTCATCAGCCACTAAAATGGAAGTCGATCTTGCTATCATTGGGGCCGGTGAGTAAAGAGGCCACTGTAATGGACCCATCCAGCTCACTAAAGATACAGGAATCTTTGGGCTGGCCACCGCCAGGACCTACACCCAAGCGCACCCAGACGACAATGTCGTCATCCTGGAGTCTGCTGAGTCCTTGGGTGGAACCTGGGCCAAGCACCGCCTCTACCCCGGACTCAAAACGAACAATATTCTCGGGACATATGAATTTCCCGATTTCCCAATGGACACGCACAAGTTTGACGTTCAACCATGGACCCATATTCCTGGGGCGAGCCTTCATGGATATCTTGCCAAATTCGCCGAGCACCACGATCTTACCCGCAGGTTGAGGTTCAGCACCAAGGTCGAGGTGGTTGAGCAGGGAGACAGTGACGATTGGATCCTCACGGTCAAAAAGAATGGCGAAGGGAGCTCATCTAAATTAAGGGCCAGGAAACTGGTCATAGCCACGGGTATGACTGGTAATCCCAACATGCCCAATATCCCTGGTGCTGCCGAGTTCGACAAGCCTCTTTTTCACGCAAAGGATTTCCTCTCGCATAAGGACCTTCTCCAGACCGCCAAGCGAGTAGTTGTCTACGGCGGTGCCAAATCTGCATGGGATGCCGTCTACGCATACGCTTCTAGCGGGGTCTCAGTTGACTGGGTCATGCGAGAGTCCGGACGAGGCCCGTGCTGGATGATTTCTCCATTCATCACGCCTCTCCGGATTTGGGTCGAGAAACTCGTCTTTATGCGTCTGCTCACTTGGCTATCGCCTTGCATTTGGGGAGCGAATGATGGCTTTGATTTTATCAAGAGTCTGCTCCACACTACCATCATCGGCCAATGGATCGTCTCTCTGTTCTTCGGGTTCCTCGGAAAGGATACCATCAATGCCCACAAATACGATGCTCATCCAGAAACCGCCAAGCTGAAGCCATGGTCGGACGCTATTTGGAGCGGTACGAGTCTCAGTATCTTCAACTATCCCACCGATTTCTTGGAATATGTGCGCAACGGTCAAATCAAGGTGTATCACGCTGATGTCACAAACCTCACTCCCCACACCGTTCACCTGTCCACAGGCCAAAGTATCACAACTGACGCCCTGCACTGCTCAACTGGCTGGAAGCATGAGCCCCCGATCAACCTGTCACCCGCATCTCTCGTTTCCGATCTCGGTCTTCCCCACGTAGCCAGCACAAGTCCCTCAGAACTCGCGCTCAAGGCGGACGAAGAAGTCCTCGACCGCTTCCCTCTCCTCAAAGGCCAGCCCGATGTCACTCCGAAGAAGAGGGTGCAGCGTGAGCAGGCAGACGAAGCTCCAACCGCGTTTCGACTCTTCCGCTTCATGGTCCCGCCCAAGTACATCCATAAGCGAAACTTTGCCGTGGCCGGTGCCATGCTCTCTCTGGGTCAGCCTGTATCGGCTCAAATGCAGGGATTATGGATCACTTCGTACCTTGACGGCACCCTCAACGTCCCTCAGTCCGTAGAGGAGGCCGAGTACAGCACGGAGCTATTTGTGCGATACAGCAAGTTCCGCACACCAGCTGGCTGCGGTGACAAGCACGGTGATATGATCTTCGAGACGCTGCCGTACTGGGACCAACTGCTGCAGGATCTTGGGCTTCCCTACAAGCGCAAGTCCAGCTGGATCCAGGAAATCCTCGAGCCGTACAGTGCGGCAGACTATTCTGGAATTGTGGACCAGTGGATTAAACTGAAGAAAGCTGGCAAGTTGGTAGGAAACGGAGCTCCGCAGTCCAACGTCACTTTCCAGAAGAAACTTCTCTAAATATCGCTCCTGGTGCAAGTTTCTGTTGCGAAAAACGAATGCATTCTCAGTTCCAATTTCATTGGGGGAAGATTGACTGGGATTCTTGCATCTTCTCACTACTTGGACTGAAGACCTTAGTTAGGGAGATGGGGTAGAACGGAAACGCCAACGCAACCGTACCGCGGCTTCAATTGCAAAATCAGTATTAGAAAAATTCCGAAACTCAATAAATTCCAATTATTACCATCTTGGGTCATTGTGGAGTTTGAATGAACTATTTTGGAACATGAAAACGAACCATGTAAATGGCGATCCCGTAAAGTTGTGGTTGGCCTTAGCCCATGAGCGCGTTAATCAGGGAGCCTGAGGCAGTGCGAGACACATATGTGCCAGCAAGCCGGGCGACCTTCCATCGCACAACAGCGACCAATAGAGTCGCTCTCGTCTAGTGGTTAGGACATTTCGTTGTGGTCGTTTGAGCATCCCGAGAAAACCTGTGTTCGATTCACAGGAGCGACAAACTCGCTCTCCCTTCTTTTTTTTGTTGCTGCCAGCTTTTTTTGTTACGTAAAAATTGCTACGTTGGCTTAGGCCACAATTCGAATACAGCCGTGATGCGAAAAACAAAAACCTCAATCCTAGTACATGTGCAACATTGGTTGAGTTTATCGTAAATTTTCCAACCCTCATTAACCACCCATTCGTGAGATCCGTGTAGTCATTCTTCTCGAGCTACTGTCAAGAAGTCTCCATCTGGAAGCCTTCTTGGGATTGAAAGATGGCTTGGAAAAGAGCATTATTAGACACATCCATATCAACCACTTCACCATCGAATTCGAATTCACCAATGTCATCCAAGCTGATTGGTTCATCAGATGGATTGTCCAGAGATAGATCGACCGAAAAGGGAGCAGTGCTTTCCGTGCCGTCCCTGAAGAAGTTGCAGTTGAATGGTTCTGCTTGACCCAAGACTGTGCTCGGCGTTTTTCGTGGAGTCGAGAGGCCGACTTCCTCAAACACACTCATGTCCAAATTACTCAGAGGTGGTTCATTCTGCAGCATAACCTGAATAGTATCCGACGTTTCTCTAAAAGATTCTCGCCGGTTGCGCAATTCTTTTGACCTTGCCTCTCGTGCCAAAGACAAAAGGTTCAGCATTGATCGCCACTGGGGGCCTTGCCTGTTGTGAGAGCTGTTCCAACGTGTCACCATGGAATGCTCCACAGCTGACCAGGCCCTCTCGTGATCCTTTCTGAGCGGCCTTGATGCCAGCTCAATCAAGATGTACGCGATCGTGCGCCATGAGATGAAGGTTTTCATCAACCAAGACCACCTTAGCCCGCGTCGGTCCTTTGAGATTTTGCTTGACAGCTCCATAGCTTCCACGGCATCCGCAAAAACCTCATCACACTCCGTTTGGTTGGGCGTTGAGTGATGCTCGTGGGGCTTGAGTATGGCTAGCTTAAACTCGAGAAGCAGCAGGCGGGCAAGGGTGGACGTTAGCCATTGAACAGGAACCAATGGCGAGCAGGGTTTTATATATTGCTCATCCCACCTCTGCATGACTCTGTCAGTGAATTCTCTCTTCTCCTTCATCGTCATATCATCTAAGGGCTTGCAGCTGCCCTCAGGATAACGCCGAGAATCGTATATTAATCTCCACAAGTTGCAATTATCCGCCCAAAGAACCAGCAAGGTCGACTGTGTCCACTCCTTACGACTCTCGGGTTTTGTGACGGTTTTTTCGCTCAAGTCGTCATCATTGAGATTAAGTGGAAACGGGGTATTAAACCTGCTAGCTTCAAACCTATGAGACCAGTTAGCACGCATGCCTAGGTGTGCACATCCTAGCCTGACAGACTTACATCGTAGGATCACAGCCAAAATCCTCAGCAGCTCCCGTTTCAAGGGTAAATAGATACCAGGATAGCCGTTTACGCATTTCTGATTCAAGAACTGGAATGCTGAGAGAAACACCATCGCAATAGGCACCTAACGATTGCAGTATCCGAAACGCAAGAGAGCTTAAGGTCCAAGACAGGCGTGGGGCAGAGTGCCGGAGGGTCGTGATGTAAATAACCAATGATTGCAAGACAAGCATGTCGTCCGTGTTTAGAAACCCCGCAGCAGTCAGGGCCTGCTCCTCTGCATGCTTGTACTTTGCGACCAAAATATGACGCCTTTCGCCCAGAATCTCTAGGCATTCATCATCCTCAATGCTAGAAACAGAGGCGAAGTAGATGGCAAACAAGAGTGCATTCAAATTTCGCGGTACATCCCCCGTGTCCCTCTTGGATATCCACTCAAGGACCTTGGGCTCAATTGAAGGCAAATGCAGAATTTTAACGATTGGGTCGATGTTCTCTTTGTAAATTTCCCAAAGCTTCTGTCGATGGTCGGGGCTAGGGTGCGTATCGTTGGTGGTCCCGAATTTGGACGCTATCAAAGGAAAGTCGTGGAGAGGATCCCCCGCGTAGGATGGCTGGGATGCAATGTCGTCATCCTCCGAGTTATCTAGATCTGATAGTCCCATCTCATCGACCTAGAATATTGTAAGCAAGCGATGGGGAACTGGCTGCTTGTTTGTGGCAAACCTTTGTGATGAGGGTGGTCCAGAAGCTGTCACTGATATACACACTTCTTCCCTCCTCTTTGAGCAATTTTCCAGACTGCAAACTCATACTGCCTCTTTCCGATGAAGATTCAAAATTGATTGCCAAGTCTGGAGGCGGTGTGATGGCCGCAGGCGAGCCAAGTTGGACAATTGGACTCGCGCCAGGTTCATTGGATTGTTGTGAATTCACATTGTTCTGGCATTGGAGCTGTTTTCGATACTCCTCAATCTGGCGGTCCTTTTGGGACAAGGCGGCTCGGAGGGAATCGATGACGGTCTCAAGGCGGTAGATCTTGGTAATGAGTTCTTGCGAATCTCCTCGTGCCAAGCGGCGTGAAGGCGGAAAAACACATCTGAGCTGTGATTTCTCGCAGTTTGTGCAAGGGTATATTTTATTGCACTTGATCTTCCGGCGACGGCAGTCGACGCACGAAATTGGATTGACCTTTGGACTAGGATTAGAAGGGGGGCTTTGGCTGCTTTCTTCTCGCGGGGTGGAGTTGCTTTCGGACATGGCCACAATTGAGGAGACGTAACAGAATGAGATTATGGATTGCGGAGGAAACAGAACATCAGAGAAAGCAGGACAAATCGCCTGATGTTGTGTGATCAAGACTCCACCAAGTGAAAGATGCGTAAGGATCCATGCTGTCCCCTGGCCCTGATCAATCAGTCGGATAGATCGGCTTCGCTTGATATTCTGCCCTCTCCGTTGTCAACCTTGTGCATTGTGACCTCGGCGTCTACATGTCGGACCGAAGCGTGTAGATGCGGCATCCCTGCCAACCCTCCTCTCAAACCCAGCTAATGACGTCTTGTGTGCCATGGGAGATCGCCCTCCATAATCCCCCCGCATTTTTATCCGCCTTAGCTTCGGCTTTCACTTTCCGTGAGAATCCGGCCCAATGGCGTGCCTGGCATTGTGACAAGGCTGTTCCCAATCAGGTTTGGCGTAGCCTCGACGCGATCTTAAGACGCGTCAGGCTCCCTCTAGCCTCTCACCCTGTGTAAAGCTTTCGGCGTTGCATTTTTTTTGTTGATCCGGTACTGTAACCGGGCCTCTCATAGCCAATCCCTTCCTAATTTTAAGATATTAGTCAGCAAGGCTCTATGCTAACGCGTGAGCAGGTAGATACCCAACATAACCGAAGCAAAAAGTTAGCCTGCAAAGTGGATCCAGCTTCATTTGCCGACCCCAAGATCTCGAGGCTCAACTACCGCCTCCGCATCGCCCACTTCGTAAACTAATTTATAGATTCTACGTCATAAGGTAGGTCTGATGCCGAGTTTACCCCAGGTTTTGTCCTTTTGGTTTTATTTAGTCGATGTGTGACATGAACTGGGCGCGCTAACAACGTCCATAACGTAAGCGGGGCGTTAACATGAAAATGTTTAACGCAGAATCAAAAGAATTGACTTGTTCACTATTGAGTTGCACATTTACTCCAAAAACCAATGTGTTGAATTTTAAAACGGGATTTGGAGAGAAATTTCAACAGAGGAAAATTATTGGGACTAGAGGACCAAGCTTCAGATGAATTCTAGGGGTTGGCATTGTGCTTTGACGACATGACTACCCTGAAGGTGCTTTATTTCGCAGCTACGCATGATTGTTTTCTCGTCATAAAAATAGCAAGCATTTATTATAATCATCGAGTAAATATGATTTTTCATTCCCAACTATCGCCAAGGGGTGGTGAAACTTTACGACATGTCATGGTATCTCGTGCGGGATGAATAGCAAATAAGTAGACGTTGAGTACGCGGAATGTTTTGTAATTTTAGACATTTGATTTGATGTAAATCGCCGGACTATGACTTGAATATGCCGAAGCCAATGGGATTGTGCGTTGCGGAGTGGACTCCGAGCCCCTGCTCCGTCACATGTGAGCCGCAGCCACGGAGTTGAAGGCCGCCAGGGAATGTGTCCGAAGTCCGCGAGTCTGTCTTAAAAGGTGTCGGCGTATCACTGGACTTGGTCAAGTTGCATTAAAGCCTCAGCACATCCAATAGTTCATTTAAATCAATTGTTGATATTGGAAAGTTGCCGTATCAGCACGCCGATCAACATCCACAATTGCAAAATACCACCACCATGGCGTCTGCAGACCACCGCATTAGCTTAAAGAGCCTGATGTACGTGGGGTACACTCACCCAGACATCGACATTGCCAACCAGTTTTTGACCGACTTTGGTCTGATCCCCGTCAAGACGACCTCGGACAAGATCTGCTACCGCGGCTTCGGAGAGAGCCCCGTGTGCTACATTTCCAAGAAGGCCGCAGAGAACAGCAAGCCCGAGTTCCTCGGAGGAGGATGGGCTGTCGATAACTACGAGGACCTTGAAGCTGCTGCCAAGCTGCCGGGCGCTTCGCCCATTGGGAATGCCGATGAAGTTATTGGAGGCAAAACAGTGACGCTCAAAGACCCCGCCGGTGGTGCCATCCGACTCCACTGGGGTTACACAGAGCGCAAGATTGACCGAGCCGAGGAGCCCAAGAAGCTCGTCTTTAACACATGGGACTCCAAGCAGCGCAAGGGAGAATTCCAGCGCTTCCAAGATGGCCCAAGCTACGTCTACAAGCTGGGGCACTACGGCTACGAAATCCACCACTCTGTCTACGAGGAGACGCGACAGTGGTACTATGATACCTTTACTCTGACTGCTACGGACTCCATTTTCCACCCCGGAACGGGCAAGGATATCATGACATTTATCCACCTGGACAAGGGAAAGGAATACGTCGATCATCATGTGAGTTCTCCGATTGCAATCGTATGTTCTTGGGACTAATGTTGGACAGAATTTCTTCCTTGCTTCTGGAGACAATACAGAACCCGAGGTGCACCATGCTAGCTTCGAAGTTGACGACGTTGACAGTGAACTGAAGGGCCACAACTACCTCAAGAAGAATGGCTGGGATCTTGTGCTGGGCGTGGGAAGGCATTTGCTGGGTAGCCAGCTCTTTGACTACTGGTTCGACCCGGATTCTTTCGTTGTAGAGCACTATGCAGATGGAGACATGGTCAACTGCGACAACCCCCCACAGCGGGTGCCAGCTGGTCCCGAGGCCATTGCCATTTGGGCACCAAAGGTGCCGCTTGGTTTCATGACTCGACGAAAGGAACATATGCAAATTCCTGCTTTTGCGGGTGGCCCTCCAGGAGGCCCAGGAGGTCCCCCAGGAGGCCCCCCTGGCCCCGAGATTGCGTCTCAGTAGGATACGATTCGCACTGGGTAATCGGCCCCATCACATGTCATTATTCGTACAGTACTTAGATTGTTGTAAACTATACTCACTCTTCTATAACATGTTTTAGATGTCTCCTGTGATGAGTAGCATGATTAAAATATCTTTAGCACTGTACTGTAGCTTTGTATTTGCTCAGCCGACGTCATGAATGACGCAGGCAAGATGAGATTAGCTTGGACCCCACAAACCATGTTAACGTGTCAATGAGAAATTCTGCATCCAGTTGAAATCGAATTATCGCTACGAATTCTATTTGATTTAAGCTCACCATAGTTCATCCTAAGATCTTGGCTTCATTTATTTTGGTCTTCACTCCTGCTGTATTTCAGGCTACATTCGGTTGTGGCGGACTCGGACCCCGTCACCCATCACAACCGTTACGGAGTCGGTGGCCGACGAGCGACCAACCGTCCCCTAGAGTTGGCTTTAAAAGGCGTGACTAACGGAAGTCGCTTCTCAATAAAAAAAAAGATCCTATACACTTATAGCCTCAGATATCTCCGCATTATACACAATCCATCAATTACACTCATCAAAATGCGTCTACCTTGCATCACCCTTGAAGAGCACATCTTCACCCCATACATGTGGGAGAACCTTGACCAGAGGATGAAAGTGGGCATCACGGCCAGGGACCCCACTGTTCACAAACGGCTTCTGGAAGTTCAAGACGGTCGCATCTCCAACATGGATGCAAACTCAATTCAGACGCAGGTGCTGTCCCACATACCACGTCATGCAGACCCAGAGGACGTCAAGAGGGTCAACGATGAGATGCATCAGATCAAGCAAAGCCGCCCGGGAAGGTATCAATGCTTTACATTTTTATCCATCAACGACCCAATCAGTGCAGCGGCCGAGCTGGAGCGCTCCGTTAAAGAGTTTGGCTTCGTTGGAGCTCTCTTCCCCAACGTGCTGGACGACGGCACTTTTTACGATACGCCGCGGTTCTATCCGCTCTTTGAAAAGGCGCAAGAGCTCGATGTGCCGCTGTACTTTCATCCCATCTTCCCCCCACCAGATCAAGTCAAGAGCCTGTACGAGGGCCCGTACTGCAGGGACATTGCGATTGAGATTGGCTCGTGGTGCTACGGCTGGCACGCCGCGGTTGGCATCCACGTCCTGCGGCTCTTTGCCGCCGGCATCTTTGACAAGTTTCCCAAGCTCAAAATCATCATCGGCCACATGGGCGAGACGCTGCCGTTCATGCTGGACCGCATCCTTGTTCGCACACAGCAGTGGCCAGAGGCCGAGAAGCGCCAGCGCGGGCTGCGCCAGGTGTGGGATGAAAACATCTGGATCACCACGAGCGGCATGTTTACTCTCGGGCCCATGTCGTGCCTGCTCAAGACGACTAAGATTGACCATATTCTCTACAGCGTCGACTATCCGCTGGAGACGAATGAGGAGGGTGTCAAATTCATGGAGGAGCTTGCCCGCAGTGGGCTGGTTACCGAGGAAGAACTTCACAAGATTGCCTACGGAAATGCAAAGGCTCTATTGCGTATTTATTCCTAACAAGTTGTTGACAATTAGGCCCTAGATATTCCGTAGCGGATGGATCATCCGATAAATTGCCATGCACTCACTTGAAGCCCTGCACATAAATGTGATCACTTTATGCATGATTTGTTCTACTGGCAAAATATTATCCCTCTTCATGCTTTTGAAATTACGTCTTCCTCATTGGATTTCGCTTGCGCAGTGGGGACAGAAATGCCCAGCATTTAACCCTTTGTTGGTGCGTATTCTCCCGACGATCTGCATTCTTCGATGGCTATTTATACTGACCATGAAACACCTTGACAACTTTATTAATGGTAAAGGCGTTGGGCTCTGGTGCATCCAGAGGGATAGGTATCATGCATGGTCTCCAGGGTGGCGTGCCTAAAAAAGGCCTCGGACTTAAAGTCCGTGGGGAACTGTGCATCCACCGGACAAGGGACGGAGGCTCCGACCCATGCTGACAGGGACCGGGGTATTATCAGCAACATAGGGCAGCCGTCCTTACAGCCTGCCAACATGAACCAAAATGAATGGGTATCATGGTGGATGTTAGGAAAATGGGTCGGCTGCAGCCGGATGGATATCTCAGCCCAGGCCTCAGCCTCAACCAGGGTGGAGATAATGACGATGACAGCCACCAGCCACGCTGCATTGGGCCCTCTCTTCCCCATGCTCGGTTGGCGATAAGCTAGCCCTTGCACAGGCCTTTCGGGGTTCGCCAGGCCCGACTTAACTTATCTGGCAATTAGTGTACCCCGCAGACGCCTCAGCCGCGTTCGACTACTTGTTCAGTCCCACGACCCCCGCAATTTCCTCTGACAACTATCAAGAAACTGCACGTTGGAGAGAGTAGAAGAATCCCTCTTGCCAAGCCCACAATGCCTCCCCAAGTCCTGCGCGCGGTTTGTAATCATTGACGCATAGCAAATATTGAATGATGCTGACTTGAGAACCAGTGTGATTGGTGTCACTCCAAAAAGGTACTGCAAGCCTCGTCGCTTCTCTCACATGTCTGCCAACTAACACCCTCAAGATCAAGTGTGATCGCAAAGACCCATGCGGTCCATGTCGCGACAATTCCGTCACATGCACGCGGAACAGACCGAGATATCCACGGCAATCAGCCGCTTCCTTGTCCAAGTACGTCGCCGGCAGCATTTACGTCTCGGTAGAAGGCCTGTTGACAGTTGAATGAGCAGTGATGACCGCTTCGATGTTTTGGTCCAAAGGCTGGCCTTTTTAGAGGACGCGATCCGAGCCAAGGCTCCTTCAAACAAGGCTCCTGCACCGGGATCGAGCAAAGATGCTTCTCCCAACCATCTGCCTAGCGTGCAAGGGAGTGGTCAAGGCAGAGAAGCAGACTGCGCATCTCTCACCTCAGGTCGCATCGAATCCAGGAGCCCTGCCTATCAAAAAACGCCTCCGAATCCTCCTTCTCACAGATCCATGATGCGGGACTCTCCCGCAAGCGAATCCTGTCAATCTTCGCATAACCCCGTGTTGAGGCAGGCGGAACAATACTTCAAAGCTGAGCTCGGGACACCAGAATTGAATATCAACCAGGAGCAGCAGCATCTGTTTCACTCCGGGCTGGCGTTGGCGCAACAAGCCGACATGTACGAAGAGACGGTTGACATGTACGGAATGGACTCCATCGACCCTGCGAACTTTTATTCCGATTCCATGTACCCCTCACTCGAGTTTCTCTACGTGACACTAAACGGTAAACCACACATCCGCTTTATTGTTGACATGTCGTCTAACTCGATTCCAGGTCTTGGGTCAGATAGCTGCATCACGCAGTATTACCTGCAAATCGGTTCCTACCTATCACGGTCCACCCTTGAACATATGGGCGTCGCCCTTGCTGAGAATACGGTTCATGGCCAACGCAGGCTGGAGTACATCGTGTGTGTGAACTTTTGGGTTCACCTCGTTCTCACATCACTCGAGTCTGGACACCCGACAACTGTCATGGCGCAGCATATGGGGGGCACTAGAGACAGATATGCTGAGAATGCCAAATGTGCACTGAAGAGGATGAGCATCATGACACAGCCGACAGCCAGCACACTTCAGGCGCTGCTCGCAGGGGTAAGCAGACGATTCTCTTGTAAAAGCGATGCACCTTACTGACATGGATTCTTCCCACAACAGGTCATGCTATTTCTCCACATTGGCGATTTTGGGAATTGTTGGGTCTTGAATGCGGCAGCTTGCAGAGCCGGCGCAGCGCTGTCAGACGTGATTGACGCAGAGGGAAACACGTCGTCGGCACACAGAGAAGAAATTCGCAACGGCATGTTTCACTGCTACTTTTTCGACAGGACCTTCTCGGCAAACATGAACCGACCCTGCAGTCTCCCAGAAATGGGCCTCGCCGAGTTCGTGCCAGCCAGCGACGCCCAATCGGGCTTCGGCATACTCGGGATACTGGCCGATATTGGGAAAGGGCTGGATGTTCTCTTAAAGGAACGAAAACAGCAAGGCGAAGGTGTAGACGTGGCAGAAAAGCTGAGGCGCCTCCATGCTACTCTCGAGGAATTAAAATCCATCGAGGCGAGGCTTGAAATGGTACGTGAACCGAACCAAAACTTTGCTATTATTGTACTGACTCTTCTCCAAGGTGTCCTTATCTCCACCTCACCAATACGACACCTTTCTGAGAGGAGACTGGATGTCGATGGAATTTACTTATTTTTCCATACGCGCCGCGCTACTTGGTCTCGCTCTCTCCACCAGTTTTGACAACGAGACATACCACGCTCGACTCGAGTGTGCTCGTCGGGCACTCAAAGCCCTCAAGTCGATGCAGGATAATGCCTGGGCACACTGCACGCGATCCATGGCTTTTGCAGGGTCATTGACATGGTACGCCACATCGCATCTTGGCCGCAAAATATCTCGCTAACCAGGGCTCCACTAGGACAATCCTAATTTTCCCGTTCTTGGCATTCTTTGTTGTCTTCACCAATGTCGTCATCACCGCTGACCTCACGGATCTGCGCCTCCTTAAAGAGGTAGCGGATGGATTCACCGTCATCTCTGCCGATTCGCCTACCATTTCCCGCATCGAAGATTTCTGCAAGAAGCTGGTCAAGCTGTGCTTCGACACCATCACCAAGTCCAAGCAACCCCCCGCAAGCGGAACGACGCCTCCGGTCCTCATGCCACAAGCCGGAGTATTGAGTGCGCACGGTCAGGGCATGGATAACAACAACACACTGCCTGGCGCGGTGGAGGTGCAAGGATCATCGCTGATCATGGACCAACCTGCGACAGTGTCGCCAGCCATTATGACAACACCGCCAACAGCCATGAGACTACAGCCGGAGAACGACAAGGTCATGGTTGATATCGAAAACATGTTTGCTGAAGAGGCCGAGTGGTTCAGATTAGATGGATACGAGCAACAGGTGTGGCAATTCCTTGAGTCCAAGATTGATGGGTTTGGCGGTGTAATATGAGACGGACAGGGGCATGTTGGCTATGGGATATGGGTTATCAGAGTATCATGACGTAATGCCTAGGGTTCTGGAACATAGAGGAGTAATCATCATTTTTGACAAGGCGAGTTTATGCAGAACAGTCATTTTCTAGTGCCGGGCTGAATCGCTTGAACAATCTCACTTTGGCAAGTACGAGACTGTGATTGGTATGTCAGTGATGGAAATAGCATACTTTATTGTGGCGTCGACGCGTAATCAAAGTCAAGCGGCCCGTCCGCTGATCAACCAGCCAACCAGTCGGACCTCTCGTGTCGTATACCAGCAAAGGCAAAAAGGGCGTTGATGCCTGCAATTACTCCAAGGAAGAAGGAAAAAGAAAAATGCGGGGAAGAAATTTAACACTGGTCTGTGCGTCTTTGATGTGGTTTTGTTGAACCTCCGAAAGTCCGGATCCTACGTCTCCGGGGCACGGCGTAGTGATCGGCGACTCACTTTACACCGCCGGGTTGAATCATGCTACCGTGATTGGATATCCGGAACGGAGCCTTCCGATTCCCGCTAAAACGGGAAGTGGAGATCTAGATTTGCCAAGAGAATTAATTCTACGATCGGTGGGTTGGTGATTGTATGTTACCTTGGCTCTGTCGGTGTTAGTTGCGGCCGTCACTCTTGGTGTTCTTGGCTGTTGAGTTCAGTTTCATGTAAGAGTAGTTTTGTTCTCCAGGGTAACGCACTTGCGCAAATTACTGCTTCGGAAATTTCGGATCCATTGCTGTTTATTGCCAGCTTCTAGATGAGGGCTTGCTCTGATGCTCTACAATATCTGGGGGAGTACAGGGTGATCAATGAAATATTGATCGGACTGGACGAAACAAATACCGTGATCCACGCTGTAACCCGCGCAGGATCGGCAAAATCTATTTGAGGTTATTTATTGTCACATTCTTTACATTCAATCTTTACAAAACCCTAAGCCTATCTAATCCCTCCATAGATTATACCCTCGTTATGTAATCATGACAGATCCATTGAGCCCTGAGATGTGTTAGCTTGTAACGTAGGTTGCGTCTATATCACTTACATATTTGGGGCGAGTAGCCATGGCCTCGGCGTAGTATTGGTCCACCTGCTTTAGCCGCTTCTCGTTACGAGGCACCACGTTAATGGGCATTTCAACTCCTGCGATTCCGGGAATGTAGTGAGGAAAGTCTTCCGAGTTGATGGGAAGCTTGGCTCGCTTGGCGGGCTTGATATCAAATGACCAGACAATGCGCATGATGGCAATGGCAAATGATCGTTCTGCGACGTGCATACCGGGGCCTATTTGCAAGTAAGCTATTTAGTCCTTTATGGTGAAGGGAGCAACCATACACGTTCTGCGACCGATTCCAAAAGCAAAGTGATCTCGTTGATTGACATCGGACATGTTGGCACTCTCTTGAGGCTAAAATAATGGTCAGCTAATAGTATACACTCAAACTGAGATGCCCATACGTTGGTACTATCGCCTTGAAAACGTGATGGCTTGAAGACTCGGGCGTCCTCGTGGAAGGTGGGGTCGTGTCCAATGGCCCTGGTGATGTGAGTTAGCAACGTGCTGAAGAAGCATTGTGGATCACATACCATGCGTTCAGCTTCAAGATGGAGCCCTTGGGAATAACGTAGTCCTCAAATTGCAAATCCTTGGTGGTCGAGTGCGCAAGCATACCGAGCGAAATCGGAGGTCTCATTCGCCATACTTCCTTCATCACACATCGAATGTAGGGAATGTCCTTGAAATCCGACCACATGGGAATGCGATCTCCGCAATGATCGTCTAAAAGTTTGACGATTTATCAGTAAACATACCCTCACTATTTTCGTACGAATACATACCAATAATCTTTTGGAGCTTCTTGAATTCCGCTTCATTTGCCAGCATCAATTCCATAAATGCCCAAGCTGCCATACGACTCTAAAATCGGAATCAGTAAGACGGTAATAAGAAACAAACAAGTAGACTAATTACCGTATCCGAAGCTCCTAGGACAAGTTGCAATGCCAAGTATGCAGCCGCCTCTTCGCTGTCTGCGCCGCCAAGGTTCTTGTCTTGGAGAATACAAGATAGGAAGCAATCTGGTGCACGACCTTGGGCAATGAGAGTTTTCAGGTACTTTGATACATGGTTAACATGGAGCCAACAAGACGAGAAAAATAACCTACCTTTACTCTTTCCATTGCTCACTTGACATCTCGATTGAATCTGACATCGCCCTCTAGCTGGGATGTGCGGAACCAATTGGGAAGTTTGTCGAGGATGGGAAAGCTGTGCACAATCTCGGCTCCGGGATTGATTGCTGCGCAAATTAGAGATGACCATGAGGTTAGAACAAAATTAAGTTACTCACATTCGATCTGAGCTGCGCCGGTTTCTGCGGGCATATGGGTTAGCTTGGCTAATTTACCTCAAGAGTGGGGGCACAATACCGAACAAGTAGTCAATGACAGGGCTGGTGGATTCTTTGATCTGTCGAGATACTTAGCGTCATGGTCTTTCGGCATCGGACAAGCAACTAACCTCGAGTCCGAATAGCTGGGTCGTAAAAGTACTATAAATGTACCGTCCCATCTTGTTCCAGAGATCCTGCTTGTCAGTGCCACCAAGAGGGTCATGGCCGACTTCATACAGAAATTTGAGGGCCTCAAACTCAAGAAACCTACAAAAAAACAAGTCATCAGCATTTGCGCACTAGAATATCCGAAATTTAGCGTACGGGACTCCCTCTTCGGCCCTGCCTACGCTGGTCAGGTTCAAGTTGGTCAGACGTCTTTGGTCCTTGATTCAATGTTAGCCCGTCATCTGGTAAGAATCAACATATCAGAAAGTACCTTCCATAGCCGCTGAGTAGAGTCGAGGAACAACATGTTCCAATTTCCGCAAATGTGCTGGGTCGGAACAATCCACGCTGGCGGGCGGTCCGATGATACGATTGAGTTTGTGTCCATGAAGGCCTTGGCGGCGCGGCGGCTGTTGACGTAATACTCGTCCTCAATGCCCGACCGGACCAGCATAACATCGCCATACTCCCTAGCCCACCCCTCAAACAAGATGTGGAGACGTTTTGTCTTGGCTGCCTTGATGATATCCACAATGCTGCCAATGAATGGTAGCCCTTTGGGTCCCGGCGGTCGATTTCCTGCTGAACGACCAAGTCCGAATGTCCGGAGAAAGAAATACGCCGCAGCTAATAATAATATCGCCTTGACCGGGGAGATGCTCTCCCGCAAGATTCGTAGAGGGGGCAAACCCGTCGAAGCTGACTTCACATCCATGGTGAGTGAGCTTGGGTTGGGACGAGCAAGTTGATTGCCAATGATGATTCAAGCAAAGTAAGAATGATGATAAGAAATTTAAGTCGCCAAGTCATAGATGTTGAATTCGACATTTGCTGGTTGGATGAGAAACATTACTGGTTTTATGATTGGCCCTCCTCCTACACATGGCTGTGTGGAGTGGCGGACTAGAGACCTGTCGGACCGGACTTCGCGAATCTCAACGGCAATTGACCCCGTTGTCTATTTCCCCATGTTTGACCTGTTCTCTATTCGGTTTCCGAGGTTCCGCCAATAGAAATTGAGGGAAAAGTGTTAGGGCGGATTTTCGGGATCCGTGACGTGTTAGACTTCGCCCCTTTGCCGATCCTCGTTCTAAGCTGTTTTCGGCTGAGACTACATCGTGTGTAGCTTGGCAAGCCACGACTTACATGGCATTATTCTGAATGACCTATATAAAGATCCCATTTGAGACATCATGTAGTCGATTCTTTTTTTCAGTAGAGCCAACCTCGAAAGCTATCTTCTCATTTTTTCCAACTTCCTTTTTCTTACATCAAAAAATCTCGATTTTCCATTCTGCTTCAAATTTGCCCGCGAAGCAACAACACCGACATCATGAGTGTTCAGTCAAAGTCAGAATTCGACATCGCCCTTCAGAATATGGACTTGTCCAAAGCTCTTCGTGCATTGCAGATGCCCGATGATGCACAGTCCTATTCAATGGCAGTCGTGGTTCTTGCCGTGATCGTCTTGACACCGGTTTTGTTCAAATGGCTGTCAGGTCCCAGCGATATCAAGGTACCCATTCCATTTGCATCGGAGGAATCAAGCAAGGCAAAGAGAAAAGAACAGTATCTTCACAACTCAAGGGCGGTCCTTGCCCAAGGCTATGCCAAGGTGGGTTACGGAGGTTTAAATTTGCACAGGAGGCTGGCATACTGACATTACCCAGTTCAAGGACAAGCCTTTTGGTGTTAATACCATGGATGGTGAGTAGAGATTGAAGTAACTCAAGTCCAAGATGCTAACATTTACTTCGTGAAGGCGTCAAGTTAATTCTGCCAACAAGCTATCTTGACAAGCTCAAGAGCCACCCATCACTGAGTTTTGAGCACTCCATTTCACAAGTAAGTCTTGAAAGCAGCCTACGGAAAGTCGATAAGACCGACTCTAACCTCATCTAGGATCTTCAAAAACCCTACACTGGAATGGGTGGAGTCAATCCCACTGGAGTGAGCATCATCACATCCAAGTTTAACCCAACTCTTGGTACGGTTACCTAGCCTTGAGTCGCTGAGCGGAATTACTAACATTTACGCAGCCGCATTTACGCCGCGCTTACACGAAATCATCCGCGAGTACCTGGGCAAAGCAATTGGACAACACAAAAGTATGTTAGCTAACGGCGTTGTAAGAATTGAGAATTAACCGATGATGTCTTTTTAGATTGGAAATCCATCAAGGTTCATGACCCCATCTTGGGAACAGTCACGAGAGCATCTGCATACGTTATGCATAGCGAAGAAGCCAGCAACAACCAAAGATGGCTAGACATCACGTCAGACTATGTCTTGGAAGTTTCATCATACGCTGCAGCTCTCAAGGAGTGGCATCCTTTGCTACGACCCTTCGTATCACTGGCGTTGCCTCAAAGGTCAAAGACTTCTCAACAGTGGAAAGAGGCCAGGGAGATTATCAAGAAGACACTGAGGGAGAGAACAGAACCTTCCAACCCGCCAACCATCTTGGACCACTTAATAACCGGAAAGAATGAAGCACTTCGAGACAACGTGGAGTACCAGGTTGAGCAACAGCTGCTCTTGGCGATTGCCAGTGTCCACACCACCGCTTCATCCACGATCCACTGTCTCTATGACCTTGCTGCTCGACCTGAGTACATTCAAGAACTCCGAGAGGAGACCGTGGAGGTCCTAAAAGAGTGCGGTGGCACATTTACAAAGGAGGGTATCAGCAAACTCCAGAAGCTAGACAGCTTCATGAGAGAGAGCCAGAGACTCAACTCCCCCGATCTTAGTGAGTTTCTTCATTACCGCTGATACCGAACTACGTTTGCATGATTCTAACACTGTGCAGCAACCTTCCAGCGCATCGCAACCGCACCACTGACGCTCCCTGACGGCACCTATGTTCCTGCCGGTACCAAGATGGAGCTCCCCACCAGCGCCGTGAATGAAGACGAATCCATCTTTGCCAACAGCAAAGAGTTTGATGGCCTCCGCTTCTACAAACAGCGCCAGGCCGGTGGAACAGGTGCCCTGTACACGAGCGTTGGTCGAACTAGTCTCGGCTTCGGCGTGGGACGACATGCTTGCCCTGGCCGATTCTTGGCGGAAATCGAGGTCAAGTTGTTCCTTGCTGAGCTTTTGCTGAACTACGACTTCAAGAACCCCGATGGTGTCCCCCGCTACAAGAACGTAGAGCTTGAGATTATTGTTTTCGCTGATCCCAACGGAGAAGTCATGTTCAATTCGAGGAAGCCGGAGATCTAGAGGCATACAGTGGTATTTGGTTCATTTTACTAGCATCTTTTATCATCACTTACGTTTGACATATGCACCTTCTTTTCATTTGTTTACTACATAGACAGGGTTTTTGGGATCATTACTGGATTGAATTACACGCCTCGCTACTCTAGACTGTGTTATTTGTATTTTATAGACCACTCAGCGATGGTCAGATGCTTCGCAACGGAACGGGTACTCAAAATGCCATTTGATTCTGCACCGTACCCTTACATTTCGAGCCTAAGTCATTTTGGCCAGACACAAGTTCACCAAATTAATTCGAATGATGTCACATAGGTGGAGAAATTATTTAAGTTTCCAAATCCGCTTTGCTCCCATGTTATCTTTGTCGATCATGCGCGCCCAAACCCCATGTCCGGAAAACGCCGGAATGCCAAGCCCGGCTTGCATAGCCTCCTCAAGCCTGTCCTTCCGAGCTAACCCCAACAGCCCGGGACCACAGAGCGGTAGGGATTTATGTGGCACAACATCAAAAGCCTGTGCCTTAGGGAATGAAGAAATGGATATTACGAGTAAGATATGTGTATGGCTATGCCTAAGATGGCATGGACTTGTAGGATATAGCTGCAATGGAAAGAATATGAGATTTATCGCCAGATGCTGTGCATCTCACCAGAATCGTTCTGTGAAATTTACTCCAATGATTCTATCAATTTTTCAAGGTATTCTCTCAGTCATCCTGAGGGTATTTCACATCACCCTGCCTTCTCACTTCATCCATAACCCTTGTCACTCGCATTGTCTGTGACCATGGCATCATGCTGGACTGCAGCCTTCCTGCCGCAATATCCAATGCAGCTTGGTCCGCCTCCCAGTAGAATCCCATGCCTCCTGGAGACTCAGTAGTGTAGTTTGTCCCCGTATCTTCTCCCTTGTTGTGGTTAATCTCACCGCCCTTTACCTCATTACGGTACACAGTGAAGCCCGTTGGCATGGGTGGTGCCGGGCCTTCAATGTCAATATGCCCGTCTGTGCCATCGACTCTGCAGAACGCCCCCTTTTCTCGGGTAGTGAGCGTCGTGGATGAGAGCACCGCATGTGGGCCGGCGTGGCCAAACTGCATAAGCATGCCAGTGTGCACCTCGATGCGTTCACCATTCTCCATGTCCTCTTTCCCCTGCAAAGCTACAATCCTAGGCAGATTGCCCCCTTCACCTTGATCCTCCTCTTCGCTCATATCCATAGTCGATGGATCAACTAAAAGCAGTGTCCAGTTGACTTGGTAAATGCCAAGATCCAGCAGCGATCCTGCACCCAGCTCAGTGACGCGGTATCTGTTGTCTGTCGGCAGGTCCTTCAAGTTGACCCGAAACCCGCAGTCCGAAACAACCCTCTGGATCTTACCAATTGCCTTTTCTTCATGGATGACCTTTAAAAGCTTCTTTGTGATTGGCAATGCTCGAGTCCACAGCCCCTCACCGACCCAGACTTTGGCCTTTTTTGCCGCTTCAAAGATAATGCGAGCTTCTTTTGCATTCATAGCAAAGGGCTTCTCGCAGAGAATATGCTTTCCGGCCTTGATAGCATCGAGGCATTCCTCGAGGTGCAGTCCATGAGGGACCGCAATGTGCACAATGTCCACATCTGGGTCGGCGTACACTTCAGTGTGTGAGTTGTAAAGCTTTGCTGTAGATGGTACCCCCAACTTCTCAGCAAATTCCGCTCCTGCTTTGCTTTTCGACCCAATCGCTTGGATAATATGGTGTGCTTGGGCAGAAGGTCGCGGGAGAAGCAGGTCTCTTACAAGCCAGGTTGCAATGGTTCCGGTGCCGATGATGCCCCATCGAAGGGTTGGGAGAGTGGATGTGGTGGTTGACATTTTGAGTTGTATTCTTGCAGCTATCAAAGTTCTGCTATTGACCAAGATCAACAAGGCAGCCAATTGGCTGGGGTTTTTATCGTATCGTCACGCTTGTCGGACCCTCCGGATTCTCTCGCTCCGGTTCGGCTCCACACCAACCGTGAAAATAAATGGGGCCACGGAGGCAAGGCCGAGTGAGGCCGTGCATCATCAACGGGGCGGATTGTTGGAACGGACAGAGGTCCGTACTTCGCAGTACACTGTCAGGCAAAGATGATTTGTTGTTGTGGATCTAGCGGCTATTATGGCCGAGTAACCAAATCGGCTCTGGAACAGGTTTTTGATCACAGCTTGGTGAATGATACTTACCCTAGACCTCCATGACACAATAACAGTTCTCGATGAGCCCAAGATGCTGCCTAGTGACACGAATGCTAAATTTTTAGTACTCTTCTATAAGATGAAACTAAATTATTTATTGGGAGAGCATTATGGGTAATTGACACGAGATCAAAACGATAGAGAGTAAGCGTAACGTACTTCCTTTCCGACCCGGAACAACTGAATAAGGTGACTACAATAAAAGTAATGAGACAGGTATTTTGGGAATGTAGTTTGGTCACTACTATACGAGAGAACTGGTTCGAATCAAACGCAATCTTTTCAGATATTTGCGATGATAATGAAAATTCCATCAAACTTGGATAATTGGAACGACACATATAGAATGCCTCTCATATGTCAAGTCAAGTTGGGGTGTAACGACAAAATTCTATTGCAGTAACCGAGAACTATCTAGATTGGGGCCATAATGAAAGTAAATGACTATACAAAATCGTGCCTCTCGCCAGAGGGCAAGGACAATTCCTCCAAAGTGCCCTGCCGACCATCTCTAATATCTTGCGCAATGTGATCAAAGTGCTCCTCTGCATTTGCTTGAGCATCAAAGTCCAGGACCCAGGGATAGCGGCGATTGGCAAGGACCTTTGGGTCCAGCTCGAGGGCATCCCAATCAATGTCGTGCCACTCATCTCTGTTCGTCGCGCCGGACTTGTGAATCACGTTGGCACGGTTATATCGGATGCGCTCTGTGGCCTTGAGAGCCAATGGAACGTCGCCATTTGCCTTTTCTAGGCAGACAGCGAGCGTTACAGCGTCCTCGAGAGCCTGGGCACCGCCTTGGGCAGAGCTGGGCAAGTGGCAGTGGCATGCGTCGCCAATAAGAATGGTTCGGGCACCCTTGCTGATCCATGTCTCGACAGGATCACGGAAGACGAGCTTGTAATCAATTAGTTTATCTGCGGGCGCAGCGTCCAGCAAAGCTTTGCAGGTAGCTTCATGGCGCTCCATGAAGGGAATGATGTCCTCCTTCTTTGCTGGTAGAGACCAAGACTCGGAAATGTCTGCTTTGTCCTGATAAAAGATTAGAACGTGTAAAAAAGAGAAGTCCATCAGAGTCTTACCCTGTGCATGAAAACCCAAGCGATATTCTTGCCAGCATTCCAAGCATAACCAAGCATGGTTGTGTTTTCAGAGATCCAAATGCGGATTGTTTCCTTCTCAGGGTCGGTAAAGTCCTTCAGAAGGGGATTCGCACGCATCTCATCAGTGACCTGGAAATAGGTACGGAAGATAGCCCAACCGCTGCTTCTCTTTGCGTCCTTGACACCAAGCACCTGCTCACGAGCAAGAGATCGGCCGCCATCAGCAGCAACAACGACATCACCCCAGATTTCTTCTCCATCAGATAAGACAACTCCAGCTTGCTTGGAAGTCTCCTTGTACTCCACCACACCCTTGCCAAAGCGCATTTTAACTCCGCTCTTCTCGGCAAATTGGCTCACAATGGTGTGCAGGCCGCCACGGTGGCCGGCGAATTGCAGGCCAACATCCTGCGGACGATGATACCAAGGATCATTGAACAGGGATTTGCCGTCGTATTTGCACAGCTCCATCCCGGTGACCTTGGTAATGCCGATTTCATTCATGCGCTCGGCGACCTCACCGTTGCCCCACCTGCTGATTACACGGCCACCGTTTGCGAAAAAATCGATGATATCTGTCCAACATCGTGAGACAAGATTTTAAAGAATAACGTGGAAAGGAATTGTAGTTACCTCCGTAAGAGTTTGAGTCGGGATAGCGCTCCACGAGCGTGACGTCCATGCCGCGCTGAACACATTCGATCGCGGCACCCAGTCCACCAAATCCAGCACCAACGACAACAACCTTGAGTGGCGCCATGACTGTAATTGGAAGGAAAGAATGTCTCAAGGTTGGAATGAATAATGGAATATTGTTTTCGAACTTCGTGCTTGAGATGCGCTTGTAACTGGATATGGTCTTGGCTAGATTTCCTCAGGGCCGTCAGATATAAGCTGCAATCAGGTAACTGTCCAACTGAAGCACCGGGAATTTTTTTCCGACTCGATAATCCACTCGACCCCGTTCCAATCATCCCATGAGTCGTTAGTGAGGCCCAAACAGGGTATTACGATCGCGAATCAGACGATGACCGGAATCCCAGAGTCCGGATAATGCCGCCACCAGCCATTGGCCGTTTCGGACTTGAACACCGTCCAAGTGGGATTCCGTCAACAGACTCATGATACACGAAACCGAGACAATGCCGAATCTTGAACGGATGACCATGTCCGATTACCATGCCATGTCCGAACGGTCCAATTAATTTTCGGGGTTTGGATTCAGTAGAGGTGTCCTTTTATTGAATCAACCGTCCCTTGCATTGGAGTGCTAGGATAGGACCACTTTTACATCACGGACTCCACTGCGATGTCAACGATTCTGACAGTTGACCTCTACACCCACTGTACTTATTTTTGTATCTACAGTCCAGTATCCTCATTGTATCTTTGAATCTTTCCCATTAGGCTGCCCCATCTGTCGAATCGTATTAATGCTACTATTGCTCTTTAATGTGTTGCTGAGTCAGAATATGTATTGATGGACCTCATATTTGGCTATTCCAAATTGATTTCATGACTCCTGCCCTCTCTTGCACCATTGATCGACGATGTTGAAACCAAAATCTCTCAACCTGAGCTGGTGACTAGGCATGCATCTATGTTTACTTATTTAAATTCTGGGCACTGGAAATTTCACGAGACCACTCTCCAGTGTTGCTGTTTTTCATTTTCGGAATATTCCTTTTATCAGGCAGTCTTGGGAGAGGAAATGCTTCAAATCTCAAAGGTTTTGTGTCAATCTTCCATTTTACCTCCTTCTCCCACCTCCTCAAACCATGCCTTTAGCTTTGTGACGACGGCCCCATTGACTAGCTTAAAGAGCCAACCCCGGCATTCCAAGATCGTCCGCATTTTCTGTGATCATCTTACTGGCCTTCTCCCTAACCAAGAGGACAACTTGCAAATGGCACATCTTGAGTGGAGACTTCTCCCTGGCCGCCAAAATGCAGGCTGTTTTGACTGCGCTCTTGATTTGCCGTCCATTGAGTGCAGACTCGGACAAGGCATGGATTTCCGCGTCGTCAATCTCAACGCTGTGAGGGCCAAGGCTGCCCAAAAATCCTCGCCACACCTGCGCACGACTGGCTTGATCCAGGTCAGAATAGGCAAGGTTGATATCAATTCTGGACTCAAAGGCCGGGTCGATGACCGAGATGCGGTTCGTGGTCAGGATCATGATCCCTTCGTAGTATTCGAGCAGACGAAGGAAAGCTAGCTGGTTAGTGACGGGTATTCTGCTAGACGAGGAAGAGTATGTACATACTAGAGACTAACTCATTTCGAGCAAGATCATGCTTGGATCGAGTCTCGAGGAATACTTCGGCTTCATCGATTAGAAGGACTGCCTTCCAATGAGCACATCGCTCTAGCGCCTCTTGGAGAGACCGTTCGACACTTGAAACATGCGTTCCAATGTCTACAGCGTCCAATCGATATAGTGGACGCTCGAGCTTCTCGGCAACTGTTCGCGTAGACATTAGCACCGTGTAGTACGCTTCGAGGCTTTTTGTCTTGGCTCCTTACCAGCTTCTGCTGTAAGCGTCTTTCCAACACCGGGTGGGCCGGATAAGAGGACGACTATTCCCTTGCCTGCCAGAGTGTTAGTAAAAGTGTCCAAAAGTCGCATCGGAAACTACCAAAATACCTTTATTCGGAATGAAATCATCAAAGGCAATGCCATCTTCTTCTCGAGACGAGATGAGCCCCAACAACAAGCTCTTCTCCTCAGAGTCCAGGACGAGCTTGTCAAGCGCATCAGGAACCCAATCAACATGATGGATGTCAGCGACATTAAACCGGCCTACCCCATCATTTTAGCTCGAACATTTCCGTTGTGAATCATTGCACTTACACCAAACCTTGCTCTTCAGAGCAAAGCCCTTAACATAAGGGGGCGCAAAAATGCACTCGCGGTCAGTCAGCGGTGGGGTCCCCATGCTGTGGTCAACAAAGCAATAATCCTTTTCAGACTCTTCTTTTTCTTGGTCAAAGGTATTCTCTTTGCCGAGTGTATTGCGGGGCCGCAACTGCGGGGCACAGTCTCCCTTGAGGATACTCCAGGACTCTGTATCAACGATGATGCGCTCATTCAACTAAAACTCGTCAGTGCCTTGTCATTTGATTTGCAGATTCTGTGTGTGCTTACCGGGCGGACCTTTTCGCTCTCCTCTTGCATGTGGAATGGGTCTTTTCCCTCTTCAATAGCGCAGCGTGCCTGGCCGCTGTAGAACCTGAGATATTGTCCCTGCAGCTTCTCAAAGGCTTTGCCTCTCTCGAGAAGGGCTTGTTCAATCTCATGTTGATTTGGATGGAACCTAAGCGGAAAGACGGCAAGAGATGAAATATGGCGACGACCTTTGTACTTGAGCTGCTTCCAGGTTTCAATGGCAACGCCCATTCTTTTGCCATCCGAGTCGATGATGTCGGCTCTGAACTGGAAGAAATGAGGACACATGGGGATTTCCATGAGATCGACTTCTCGCAAGACACCCGCGCTAAGCACTCCGTCCTCGGAAAACAGAATAGTCTCCCCGGGAACAAAGGCCAGCTCAAGGGAATCGAACCCAATGTAGCCCGATTTCTCCAGCCGCTCCAAGATGTTGAAAGAGGCAGAAATCTCCGGCTCGAGAACATCGATGAGAAGCTGAAGATGCTTCTTAGTTTCTTCATCGGATTCTTCTTCTTCGAGCTTCCGGAGTGCATCCCATTGATGAACAAAAGGCACAAACGGAACCTTGAAGGACAAGTAGGGCTCGGAAACATCGACGCTCATGTAGGTTGAAAACAGAGTGTCAAGTTTTGCCTTGATCAGGCGGCTGTTGATGTCAATGGAGTGCGTCTCCCAGGCCATTCGAGGCCCGTGTCGCACCTGTCTGCGGACAACAGCATAGCCATCCCGCTCTTGTCGCGCCTTGACTCCATCGCCAGCGTCGTCCGGGTTGGGCAGCTCATTCTCCCAGACTGTGCAGCATTCGCAAACGGGATTGGGGGTGCCGTATACTTGCTTGATCTCACATTTGGCCCCAACTTTGATTCCCTCGAGCGTTTCGTCGTTGGGGGCCCCGGGAACCGGAGGATTGGGCCCCGGCGGATGGCCCATGAGTGGGCTATGCATGGGCATGGGTACGGGAACAGGCATCAAGTGTGGATGGCCGGGGCGAGGGCCGGGTACTCTCCGCCACTGCGGGCGGCCCCGATATCCAAAGCTGCGAGGATCCATCGGTGCTGAAGGTTGGGCTGGATAGGAAGCAGGTAAAGAATGAACAGGTTTATTTGGGAGGAATTAATAGGAATAAATATGTTTTGGAAACGGTCTGGAGGCCCATCTTCGCACTGGCTTGTGAATGTGCTCGCGCACCTCAACATACCTTTAGTACATACATGTACGTCAAAACACCACCCAATCATCGACTGATGGTGAAGGCGACGACAAGGCATCCGTCAGCCGATTTATCGGCGACTTTAGCGTCCACCAGGCAGAAGTGCACGTCTTCCGCCAATAGCCGTGGTTCTTAAAGCCTGGCTGTCATCTTGGTGTCATTTTCCTGCTCAGTACTACCTATGTAACCTTGGTTACGACCATTGGCTAGGCAGGCATGCAGGCTTTGCGGCAATTATCGGCATGTAAAAGCTTGATGCCACAATCTGTACATTAAACTAGTTTCCTCTTGTGATTTCAACTTACCTCTTGCCATTGCACCTGGGTCCAGGATCAGCAGAGTTTGGTAATTGGGCCATCCACCCTCAGAGAGTAAAGTACGCTCAGTTGACGACAAGTCGTGAAAGGCACACATGAAACTCAACAGATGGCGACATGGGCATGTTTACCTAATCTCTAGCTGTATTTTATTTCCTCTACTATTTACCAGTTACCCCAATTATATATGGTTAATCGAATTGGACCTCGGTGAGGACTGCCACGTACTTGTCGAAACGCCACCTGCAGTCCCTGTAAATCGGCTTCTTCACACAATTCCCCATCTTCACTTAGTCCGTCATCTTCACCCCATTCCCCATCCACGCATGTGACATAGACTTTCACATGCTCCAAATTTGGGAATCCACCCGCGTATGCTTGAATTGCCAGATCCTTTACATCATAAAGAGCATGGCAAGTCGATGCACATCTAATCTCCAGACATTTGACAGACCATGGTAGGATATTTGTGATGCATGTGGGTGACAGTGGCGAATTACTGGCACGCTGTCGGCAAAATGAGTCGTCGCCAATTATCAACGTCTGCAGACTAGTAAACTGTTGCAGAATGCCCCCATCGATGAATACATTTCTTTCAAACCAGCTCGGAAGGTCCTCAGGGTCCCTTAAATCCATATCAAGTGTTCTGAGCGTCTTACAGTGCGGCATTAAGAGATCGAGGAGACGAGGAGCCGGGAGAGGCCGCATGATGTACTCAATGGAGTCCATCATCCAGGTATCGAGTCGAAAGCTGTGTAGTTCGTGACAGCCCTGTATAATCTGGCGAAGCAGAGCTGTGGAATTCGCGTCATCTTCAAGTGCAGTTTTTGCAAACCACAAAGACTGAAGATGCGGGAGTTGGCGAAACATGGCGGTAAGAACATCCTCCCCAGGAGGACTTTTCAGCCCTTTGGTCTCGGAAAATACTAATTCTTCTAGATTGGGCGATGCCTCAAGTAAAACGCTAACTGCCGGCGTTGGTAGAGAAAAGTAATTGTGGTTTCGCGACTCGAACGTGATACGGCGAAGGTGCGGAAGGCCTGGCTCTCCCAACATGGCAAATCGTCTCGACAAGTAACTACTACAGCTGGTAGACTTGGGGTGACCCTCATCTTCGACCAGAAAGTTTAGCAAGACAAGATGCGGAAGCAGTCCTATAAGAATTTCGGTGCAGAATCTTTCTCGCGGCACATCTCCTTCATTTACAGAGTCAAAGTTGGGATCCTGAGGATCGTCCATGTGAAGATGGCGAGCCACCCGAACAAGAAACTCGAACTCGTCGGTGGTCCAAGCCAAGTCGGGCCTGTAGTCCATCTCAAAATGTCGCACGGAGCGTGCAAGATCAGGGCGACGGTAGAGCGTGCGGATGAGGGGCAAGCACTTCGAGTTTTGGACGTGGTGGTAGAGGAATGGCTGCGCTGCTGCACACATGACCTTGGATGTCAGGCATAAGGCTTGAAGCGAAAATATGCCATCGCCACGCATTTGGTAATCGCGATGGGGACAAAGCGCATTGCAAACCAAATTCAGGATCTCTGCAGGGAGCTTTTCGAGAGTGGTGGGCTCTTTGATGCCGGTGACGGCCATTTTGAAATGAGCAACAAGCGCCAGTTGCAGAATGCGCATCAAGTTGGCGCCAGACAGAGCATGTTAGTTCAAGATGGTGGCGAAATCACGTGATTGGCCGCTAACCACGGCTGAACAGCTGCCTAATCCTCAGGAATTGCATTATTTGCTTTATTTTATGCACTCTGCAGAGGTGTTCGTGAACCCCGTTGAGATATCAAAGGTATTTCGAACGAATATCATTCAATTTGTCTTAACCCTATTACCTTAGCCATGGCTATCGAGCTAACCGGAAAAATGCGAACTATGTACCTCCTGCTCTGCCCCCAAAGTAGCGTTGGTGGATGACATCTTGCCGCTAAAGTGAGATGCGTGCACGTCCTGTTCGGCCCCGGATGCATTGGGCAGCTTATCCATGATTTCCTTAGCGGAAGGAATCATGTTCGAAAAGTGAGATGCGTAAATGTCTTGCTCTGCCCCCGAGGCTCGGCGCAGCCGGCTCCAAATGTTCTCGGCCGGGGGTGCTTTCTCGCCGAAGTGGGACTGGTGAATGTCCTGTTCGGCTCCGGACTTTTGAGGCAATCGGCTAGTATTCTCGCTAGCGGGGGTCGCACGTGAGGACTGGCCTTCGATTGAAGGTGCACCGAGCTCTTGTTCCGCCATGATGTAACTTGGATGATTGAAGATGCAAATGTACCAATGCAGGGATAACGTGAAGTGGAAATTTATCTGCAGCTACTATGGCATCTTATATACACGCTTTGTCAATCAGCGCCGTTGATGTCAACATGATATCATCAAGTGTGGTGGTGGCTGGTTTAGAGTTACAGATGACGATTAGACTTGACCACCAATGAGAGAGATTGTCACGAAACCCAAAATAAAACCTTCCTCATGAGTTTCACAGTATATAAAAACACTTAAATCATTGGCATCTTGCCCGATGTGCTAAATTGAGAATCAGGATAGTGGCTCTGACTAATAAACGGATATTTGGCTCTAAATGAAAACCCAGCTACATTGCGCGGGGATGAACGGAACATGCATCTCTAACACCCTTGACTGTTCTGGTGGTGCTGTGTTTTATAAATTATACTCCATAATATTTCAAACTTACTCAAATTAGATTTCCATATAAATATTTATGTATTTTGACTCGCCTCCCCTGATTGCTCTCGGTCGCTTCACGTTCCTGGGTAGCTGGCTACTCAGCCAGGCCACGCCCTCAAGATTGGGAGTCTCCTTCTCTAATTTACAAACGCCCAAAAAACAGGGGTTCTAATAAGGCCTTTGGATGATGTGGTATATCTATCAGTCTCGCAAAATCCGCGAATATTTCCATCATGGCTTAGAGGGTTGCGCCAGCCAAAAGGCGAAGCGGACGCTGATTTCATCGCACCCGTTGACTTGCACCCTTTCCTCGATCGAAAAGACCCCAAATACTTGACGCCACCGGGATCTGCATGTGTGTACAGGCCTGTGTCTGCAGTGCAGTCAATTCTTGCCTCGGAGGCTTTTGCCCCCATCCGTCTTCACGATGGCCTTGCTCTGGCGATTAACGCGGGAAATATTGACATCGCCAGCCTTCTTCTTGCCCACGGCGCCCCTATCTCTCGCTTTACAGCATACGATATCCTGGATGCACCTGCCCACAACCAGACTCCCCTGTTTGGGCTTCTTATGGCCCACACAAACTGGACTACGAACTCGCGAAACATCCGGGGCGAGCGAGGTCCTGCTCCCGAGCATTGTCTGCAACATACCATTGCTGCGCTGGTTCCTTGATCATGGCGCTGATCCTAAATTTGGCATAATAAGACAGGAGCCAGGCCGCATTGGGGGGTCATCCACCTACTCAGGTCAGGCGCTTGAGTCTCCGGCTTGCCGCGCACCAGTCGATGTCGTCCAGATGCTGTTGGACGCGGGCGCGCAGGTTAGCAACGGAACACCGCTACATTGGGCAGCACAGGAGCGTCCGGAAGAAACGCATGGGGAAGGTTCCGTCAGCAAAGACATTGATGAGCATAGAATTCCAATCATGGACCTATTGGTCTCTCACGGGGCTAACGTTAATAAAAAGCATATTACGGCACACTTGGTCCCGAATTTTGCTCTGCCATACGCAGTTCAGATTGGGGCTACAGAACGGACTAGGTGGCTATTAGATCATGGTGCAAATCCAAATGTGCAAGACTATCCTATGTCTCTCGCCAAGTTAGCAAATGATAGAATCAGTGAAGAGATACAAAAAGTCATGGAAGAAGCGATCTCGGCCGAGAAGTGGTTGGATGCACCGACAAACTTGGTATGCTGGAACGGCATTGTTGAAGTTCAGTTAGACTAGCGCTCTGATATCAGCAGTTGCCTAACATATAGCTTTGATGCAACTATTAGGAGGTCGGCTGAAACCTGAAGAATTAAAACTTTGTTCCTAACATCGTGGTTCAGTCTTTGGTACATTTTATCATGTTGCTGACGATATCTTGGAGGAGTTGACCGATCGAAGTTGCATTGATCAGACCAGTTACAGAAAAAAGAAAAGTCAACCAGTACACAATCTTCGAAGAATTTAGAGACTACTGTCAATAATTAATTGCTCCTTGACCTTGAGATTGTGTCAAGCGCCGAGCTGCCTGCACAGTGAAGAATCACAACCCAAGGAGACTACATCCTGCGCTACATGATCTATCAACTGTGGGAAGCTCCGCAACTGTCGCCATCAATAAGCACGCTCTGCAACAGCAAGTTCAAGGATGGAAGAGCCATAAAAGGCCACTTGAGCAACAACCGGACCGATTAGAATTAGAATAACCATTTCAGCCGCCCCGGTCCAGGTTTTATAAGATAGATTAAGGGATGGTAGCAACGTGGAAAAGCTACTACGGAGCAGGGATTAGAATATGATTGATTTCGGATAAAACTCGCCGACATGATCCACTCCAACCTTGAGATAACTCGTATTTTAGGTTTCTTGGCCTTCTTGACCCAATCATACAGGAATTCGGTGCTTACATCACGTGGAAATTCGCATCCGATCGCTGAGTGGAGGGATGCGTTGCACTGCCTCACGTGTTGCGTCATCACGTTTTGCGACCGCGCGTCAGCTGAAACCCGAAACCATATTCGTCGGATCAAAGACTCAGCTTAAATCTTTGTTCCGACACGACAAATACCCACAACTTTATCTCGACCTCCTCATCGCCATACCTCAGCAGACATGCCTTACCTCCGTTCCGCTGCTGCGCTGGCCTCCGGCGGGAATGCCGCCTTGGGCAATCTCGCGCGCACCGTCAACGAACTTGAAGCTAGACACCGACATCATGGGCAGCATCATGGACACTGGAGAGGCCACCGCAGCGGAGGCGCCGCGGTTGCCATCGTCGGCATCATTTTCGGCTCCGGCGTCATCATCTTCGCGCTAGCTTGCATCGTCTACCTCGTCAAACTCCGCATCGATCGCAAAACCGCCAACATTCCTTGCAACGGAAACTGTCGATGCAAGGGAGACGCCCAGCCTCGCGCTCTCGAGACCCCTCCTCCCTATGCCAATGAGGACGCAGCCGAGGAGGAGCAGCGCGGTCTCCTGGATACATCGAACGAGGACCTTGAAGATCAGAAGGAATAAGACAAGAAGGTGTGACATGTTTTGGTGGGTCGGGGGACTGCGCCGATTGGGTTGAATTAGAGTCTTCAATTTTCAACAATGAACAGTTCATCTGGTCCTTGATTTAGCTTTCTTCTTTGTCGACGAGCTCTCACGCGCTGTTACATTCCTTCTTTGCTTGCGAATTATGTAGATCCTGCGATGATTTCTTTCTTGCCTCTGTTCTTCGCCGAGCTCTTCAGATATTCTTGTATATTTTCGTCTCAAAACTATGAATGAGCAACCGCCAATTGCCAACACCCCTCTTCTCGGTTCCAAATCTTGCATAGAGATAGACAAGACCATTCCCGCGCGTTCTGTGCCGATTCACACCTGAAATGATTTTCCCCAGTGTCATTCAGCTTATTCTTAGCAGCAAAGCTCAAGGATGTTGGGAGTTGGCTTCACGATCGCATGCCTATCAAAGCTACTGCTAATGTAATCAAAAAGGCCACGGCTAGCGTAATTAATAGCATCCGCGACTTTTTCAATGAAGAAAAACCACCTGCTCGAGAAAGATTCTCTTCTCGTGGGGATTTTTTTACAAGTAAACCAAAACGAAAGCGCCATTTGCATGAATAAAATGATCAAAAATAGCGTTAGGCGAACATCAACCATCTTTATAGACATTGCCTCAGCGGACAACGGGCGCGCACGCAATCCCGGCCGACACCGCGTCACCAACAAATAAGGATACCGTGCGTACTTGGTGAGGAAAAGAGGTCATAATCCCAGGCGACCCATATAGGTCATTGGATTTTCATCCATTAGAGACTCCCAACTAATCGTAACAAACATCACCTATATGGCCCGGATCAGACTGCCGTTCACACGGGGCTTACACATAAACCGCCCATGAACCTAGCCTGGAAGCACATTTCCCACTTCAGCTGCCATTGATTTGAACACGATAACACAAGCAGTCAGTGAATTAGCTGAAATTTATGAAGGGCGCACATATCATGAGTGCATACGAGTACAAGCGTGTGCAACCATTATGAAATTCAATCCCAACAAACACCCAGCGCACAATTCACACCATGTGACGGGTTGGCACCATGCAACCTAATCCCTCTACAATTCGAATCATCATAAAATGAATCCTAAATAAAATGATCATAACAAGGCACCTCATTAGGTAACCTATTTTTGTTTAGGTCTCATCCTATGTCTCAACATAAACACTAAGAATTATGCTCTGCTTCTCACGGCGGTCCCTCCCAACAAAGTGCCGGCCGAAGTATAGATCGAAGATGTGATTAACATTCTCTGCCAGTGTTATTTCATAATGTTCGTGCACGGAGGGATGCATTGTTTGTTGATGTTGACTCCCGTGACCCTTACCTGTACGCAATTCTTGACAGTGATTCACAGCTGCAAATACGATTGCCGCGTCTATATAGCCGGGCCACCCGCCCTCAATTGCTGTCGTCTGCCATCAATTTCGCCAAGTCACGTGGAGTGCACCTTCAAATTGTCCACCGCATTGCTGTTGTTTGCCCACGATGGCATCATCATCATCTTTCACCATGGTTGCAACTTCATCCCACTACCTGACTCGAGACGAGTACGTCGACGAGCGAAACAAACAAGATGTCCTCATTGCCAAGAAGATGGGCCTGATTCATGAGGCAATCGAGAAGTCGGACCGGACGATGACGCAGCATTTGCAGCATGTGGACGACCAGCTCGAGGTCGTGAACGCGAAGGTTGACCACCTCAGCTTGAGAATTGACCATGTCGAGTCGCGATTGGATCGTGTCGAAACCAGGCTCGACCATGTCGAGGTCAGACTAGACCGCCTGGAGACGAAAGTTGATGGTCTGGATACACAGGTTCAGACCATGTCAATCGAGATGCAGCGCATGAATGCCGGCAACCGCAACTCAGCGCTTCGCAACCCAGGTTTCCGAATCGCCGTGGTCCCTGGCCCACGCCTCGTCAATGGCAGCATCCATCCCCAACCTGGACTCTTTCCTTGAAACGCCAATGCCTTTTACGACCTGAGGGACCAGTCCAAGACGCTCAACCGCAACATGCTGAAGTACCTTGTTGACTACTACGACATTGAGACCGAGGCCAGCTTCCATTCATACGAGGGGGACGGCCAACAACAAACCGTCCTTGACGATGCTCACATGGCTGTCGAGCTGCTCCAGGTCGCTCTAGGCCTGCACGAAGACAACTTCATTCAGTTCCGTGAAAAGGCCAAGGAGTTCGACAACAGAGCCCAGCTCGCCGCGTTCAAACGGCTGTACGACATGGGCGTGGACTTCACCAAAGTCGACGCTGACCGCCTCATCGACGGGCCCCGCAAGGCACGAAAGTCTGATGACCTCAGCGACCCGGACGACACTGTCATGTGGAAGCCTTATGGGCCGGGAAGCTTCGCAAGAGAAATGGCGGCTGTTCTCAACCACAATCCCTCTCCTACTTCCACACAGCTCGAGAATGTGGGAGGCAGTGGAGAGGCCTAGGATGCCAACTCTCCCGCGACCTCTTCCGTCGGGGACCAAGTCGACGGAAATGCATCCAACCCCACCGAGTCAACGAGGATGTTTTCATGCACGCCCGAGCTGCCTGAAATGAAAGAATTATGTGTGCTTGGATGAGAAGTCTCCAAAATGACATGGTTGCCGGGTTTGGATTGCGGGTTTCTCGTACACAAGTTAGCTACTTTGTGTATTAGAATAGAAAATAACAAGGTTCTACACACCGCAATTGACCAATGTGACTATGAACCCTGAATTTACAATGAATCCTCGGAGCAATATGATCTTCCAGTGCACGTCCCAGTGTGTAAATCTACGTGAGCAGGATTGAGCTCAGGCCTTAATATTTTCTTATCTTTATTTGCATCCTTATCTCTCAGTAAATCTAACCTTAGTTTATTTATTCCTCATTGAATTCTTATTTTACTCTTATTCTCACGCACTTTCGTTAGGAATTTTAGTTTCAGTATCAGTATTTCGTGTAAAACCATTACAATTCTCCGTAATTCCAACTATTCTAATTCGCGTTCTTGTTCCTCCGGATATCGAGGACATTCCCACATTCCACCAGCAGCACCAAACTGCACATCACCTGACTCATTTCAAAATCGCCCTATCAGTCAGTCCCAAAACATACTAGAGACGAATTCCATCTTCAAGCCGAACCACTTTTTCACAACCTTGCAATGACACGTGGGGGCCAGCGGCTATGTGTTGATTACGTAAAACAGATTTCGAGTCCAGGCAGAATCTCAACTCCGCTCGGCTGACGCGCCGCCATTTTATCGCGACATTTTACGAAAAATAGCGCAGCCATGGCAAACGCCATTCGGGTGCTATCCCTCGATGGGGATGGGCTGAGTTCCCAATCTCAGTTGCTGGTTCTCAAGACTCTTATGGAGACTGTTGACCCCGCTTCACCACCCAAACCATGCGATTATTTCAACATGATTGTCGGCGCCCACGCTGGCGGTATAATTGCTGTCATGTTGGGGCGCTTGAAGATGTCAGTTGATGATTGCATTTCTGCATATAAATCATTTGAAAATATGACATTGGTATCCAAGCCATCATCGGGGTTTCTCACACCGTCACAGAGAGAGGTCAACAGTTCCACTCTTCAGAAAGCCATCAAAAAGATGCTGGAAGCGAATGGCTCTAGTGCAGACGCTGCATTCATGAGCCCATCGGAAAAGGATTGCAAAACGTGAGTTCCTTTCTTTCTAGCTTCGTTTTCCTCGCCAATATGACACTAATGGAGAAGTGTCGTGACGGCGTCCATCTTGAACGCAGCAAATGATCACGAGCCGGAAATCATTAGTTTCACAAGCTACGCCCACAAGAATGTAGAGACCTCACCTGTATTTGAATGTGTCAAGATATGGGAAGCCTGCTTTGCTACCCTCTTCCAAACCAGTGTTTTCAAAAGAATCGAAGTTGGACTCTTTGAAAACATCGACCTCTGCACTAATCATCAATCGAATCCCACCCTGAAAGCCTGGGAACAGGCTAATAATGTCTTGGGTGATGAGTTGCTGAATAATCTTGGGTTTGTTGTTTCTCTCGGAATGGGGGATCGAGATAGAAATAGCGGGAAAGAACACTTACCAGAGTTTACCTCGGGACTTAATAATGCCGAAGTAGAGTCAGATATCTTGGTTTCCAACAATCCACAATTTGAGGATGAAACCAAAAATATCTATTTTCGGTTCAACACGCTTCATATCGATGTCTGGGACCTGAAAGACCAGACAGTAGAAGAACGCGTTATGGCGGCAACGGTTAAATATCTCGAGTCTCACGAGTTGATTAGACGGATGGGAACATGTGTGAGGGGTGTTCAACTTCCACCCCTTTGGAAAAGCGACAACGAGCCACCGCAAGGCACAGTCGAGTTTCTCAACGAGTTACATTGTAAAACATGCCCCAGTCTATGCCACTCAGTTGTCACTAACTATCCTAGACAAATCTGAAAATAACATTCCAATCTTTATGAGTAGCTCGTGGCTCGATTTCCCAAACCCAGAGTCACATATATCATTCGGGGGTGACGGAGTCACGGCCACTGTGAACTCCCACGGACACTTGGTACAATTCACCACCTACTTAGGCGCCGGAACTTCAGGTCTATTTTGCGCTGATCATACTTACGTTTCTGAGCCTTACTGTGTTCAGGATCGAATGGTCGATTTGATGGGCTCAAATGGTAAAAACAAAGGGCTCGAGTCGACCTACGGCCTCAGAGTTCATGGTTTCATCAACAGCCCTTGCTCGAATACCAGCTATGTCCATGACAGATGGCCACGATTCGACTTTACGAGTGAAACTATAGATATGGCCATGCAATGGATTGTGAATGATGGAACAGTCGTTCAATCATGCTTGTTGACAAACAAGACCGACCACACCCAAACTCAATTATTGCATTTGGCAAATGGAATTCACATTCGAGACCTGGAGTTTGTGGACAGCAATAACAGCTTCAATGACCTTTGGTTGGGTCACGGCCACTTGAAAGGGCCCAGCGATTATGGGTGGATATTAGTCAACCCTCTGGGGCCTAGAATGGAAAAGCCAAAGCAACAGGATCATAGCACGTATGACACAGACGATACTGGCTCGAGCAGCCACTCAACACTTTCAACCACAAGCAACAAAAGTGCTAATGACGCCGCCGATACAACGGATACCAATACCAACGATAGAAATATAAAAAAGGAGAACACTCCTAATATAGCACAAAGTGATCATATCTCGGAAGATACCAAAGATGAGCCATGGGCTGTCGCTGTGTTGGTCTCAATTTTCATCAATGGGCAACAACAGAGATGGGGGGACACCCCTCACCCTCTTAGCAAGGATGCCGTTGAGTTCAAGGTTACATTGGAGGGCCATTCCAGTGCTGAAGTTACTGTCGCATACAAAACTATACTTCTTGCTAAAGATTTGATCCATGGGTCTAAAGGAAGCTGGCGCGACTTCTTAATCCCACCATTGGCGGCAAATGTAACAAAGTTTCTGTCAGAAGAAGCACCACAGTTTGAGCCATTTTATGCGTCCGAGATGTTGGGGCAGATCAAAAATCCTTCCTCACAATTTTCCATCTCAGGCTTGCCCACAACAGCCGCGACTTCATCGAGTCATATCGACTTCATTATCAGGCGAAACCTTGAGTACATCCTTTCCGTTTGCTCCATTCCCCTAAAGGGTTCGAATTCGGAAGAAGACGGCATCTTGCCTGTAGCTTTGACGTGTGGTGATATTTCAGGGCATCGCGTTTACACGCCAGCAAGTTTGTAAGTTGGGGAAATTGTCACACTCCGGAATGTGGCCGGTTTCTAATTGAGCATAGTTTTGCATTCAGCTTTCTGCTCGACATTTCGGCGCTGATTGCAAAGACTGGAGCAGGTAGATTTAAATCACTCCAAAACAGAATTAAGCAAGCTTGTATGGGTCATGTCCATTGGCTTTCCCAACTGGAAACGCTAAGCTCTCGAAAGCTCTCAGCCAACTATTGGCCAACAGGAAAGGTTATTATATTGCCTCCTGGCAGCAAGTCCTTTATGCCGTCTCATTCATGGACGGACGCTGCCTTTCAGCTACTCAAATTAACAAAGTTTGCGGAAATTTATCCATCTCAAGAACATCAAAAACTCGTGAAAGAAGTCATATTGAACATCGCTAAGCATTGGACGGAAGCATTGTCAAGGACGGATTTCCGGAGGTCATTTACATGGCCACATTCGACAGCAGAAGGATATAAAAAATACCGACTGAGCGACCAAATTTGGATATGGAAAGCAACAAAAGAAATACAGCCTTATCTTCCAGATGATGATTCTCTAGACGAACCGAACGAACGATTCTATCCCTACATCCCAGAGGAGCTTCAAAGGGTAATCCATGGACGATTTATTACCGAAGACAGGATCTCTAACAAAGTTATGCTGGCTACAACTCGGTCTCTTCGCGAAACACGATTCCTTTTTCACGCAAGCGACACCGTATTGTTGTACGCTCTGGAATGGGATTTCTTTCTCAAACAGTCCTCGGTTCGGGAAGCCTGGGAGAACACCTTGGCGGGCCAACTTCGTTATAGGGAGAACTCCGAAGCCACGTGGGACAAGCTAACTCGTTATAGCTTGGCCACTATGCTTGGAGCTAGAAATTTGACTCTCAACAAACGGTCTCCTATATGTTTGCTGGATTCATCTCTCGACGTATTGATGCGTGCAAACAATCCAAGTGGACTATTTTATCGTGATTTGGATATTATTACAAAAGAACGGCAGATATTCATGGGAGAATCTGAACGCGATCTCTACTTCCATGCCACCTTTGAGATCCCTTATATTCTTCTGAAAGACCTAGGGAAAATATGCTCTACATCTGCAGCAGCCTCTGAGAGAGCACCAGAGCCAGATTTGCAACCGGGCGTTTCTCATGATGATATAGTTACCAGTTTGCCAAAGCGACAGAACCTTTCCCTGGAATCTGACAATATTGGGACTGACGTGGCGCAGACAAAGTCAGAACACGATGGGGGCCTCAATTCCGTCCTGGAGGAAGCTGTTGCTGCGAATAAACAACCCGATACATTAATGGCCAAAAAGCGAACATCCCACAACGTTCTAGTTGGTCAAAACAATATCGTGGAATTAGAAGATGAATGGCTCTATAACTTCCCATCGTTCTTTGCACACTTTCGTCCTCATTATTACAGAGACAAGGTATTTAAAATAGACGCCAAGAAACTGCTGGAGCAGGCCGAAGGCGACACGGTTGGATCCGAAATCATAGAAGCAGCTCGCGAAATTCTAGCTGGCGAAGAGAATGTCCGAAGACTGCCTCGTAAATTCTACGTCGAAAGTATCATCGTGTGGGTTGTAGACATCCCAAAGCAGAACACGAGCAAGAAGCATTGGCATCTGCGATTGAGACAAAACTACAATATCCTTGCTCAGAGCGTTCCAAGCAATAGTGTTCTTCGATACCCATTGGGCGGCGGGCGATCAATCTACTCTGCCAAAAAGCGATTTGTTTGGCTGGCCGAGGCAACAAGGTCAACGGCTCTCGTTTTGGTCACGTCAAGCCCCGACGACGAGAAACAGCCGATGATGCAGTTTTTCGATCGACACTCTCGGTACCACGATGCGTTGCTTGACCGTGTCAGCATGGCTCTCAACGTATGGGAGACTGAGCTCCATATAAGCTTTTATCGCCTGGTGAGCCAGGATTACAAGCCCGGATCGGATACGTGCATACCCACGCCCAACGCGTCAGTGTTGCCACGGGGTGCCAAGTTGAGGCTCGCGCAGGCTTCGATGGGTTTCCGATTCGTTGGAGATGTCTTTGACCGATATTGGACCTGCCACTTCATTGAATATATCCCAGACTCGACCAAACACTTAGAAGTTCATCCTTGGGATCAGGGCAATGATGTTGTTCAGCAGCAAGGTTGCTGGAGACAGAGAAAGGTTCTGGAGCTCCATCTCTTCGATCGCATCCTAAAAGAGCTGGTCAGCAACAGCAATCACATTTTCAAGGAGATCCAGATGGAGCTTGGCATCAAGCATGGCGCCTTTGCCTTTTCGATTACGAACAGCGACGTCTACTTCTCCTCCAGCACGCGATGGCAGGAGTTTCAGCAGATCCTGCAGGTCGTTGAGGAAGAGCTTTCGGGAGTGCTTGCCATCATCGCCAAATGGGAGACACGGGAGAGAGACCGGGGAGTTCAGCAGCCTCGCTGGACGCGCAATGATGAGCGTAAATATCGCAATTCAATCAACAAGCTCGAGCGCATGAACCGCGGCCGGATTGGAGAGCTCCAGAAATGCCATGGAAGCATTCGCTCACTCAGGGAGACATTGGTGCGAAGGCAGGAACAAATCAGAGATGACCTGGGATTGCGCGGCGCAGAAAACATCCGCTTCTTCACGTATGTGACTGTTGTGTTTTTGCCGCTTGGCTTTGCCGCCAGCATTTTCAGCATGAACGGAACACCTCCTGTCAATCTCATCAGAGACATGGCCATCTTTGCGGTCATCGCCCTCCTAATCACAACCCTCGCACTAATCAATGCAAAAAGGGTAAATGCCGTCATTGCGTGGCTCAAGGGGCTTCTTGAGGCTCAGTCGATCCAAAAAATTAACGAAAGCCCACTGTTTGATTCCTACGAAACTCGAAAGTCAAAGAGAGAGGACCGGGCTCGCCGGGCCACATCAACTGAACTTTCTTACAGGTGGGAGAGAGAAGTTGAATTGAACGGCCCAAGAAACAAGAGGGGTAACCTTGGTGATCCAAACTCTGAGGCGGTGGAAGATACGCCGCTGTTCAAATATCGACATGCCAAAGTTCCTTTCCACCTCGACTTTTGGTTGGGCTATATGTTCCTCGAGTTCCCGGCCCGGAGAGTGCTGATGGGGTTTGACGCACTTACAAGACCGAATTTCACTGAGTGGAAGACTTATGGGTCTGTGATCCTCGGCATATTGCTACTCCCTGTCTTTGCTATATCGTACTTGTTTCAAACAATATTTTATAACTCGATTGACCTGTTGCGATTAAGTTTGAGTAAGTATCACTCCATTGTTTTTTATCCGACCCTTAACTGACAAATGAAGAACATATGAAACAACAAAAGAAAAGGCCAGACGCTACTCCCCTTGATGAAGCATTATTCAAGGATCGATTAAATTGGCTAATGTTCCCTCATCGTCCCTTACTACGGCCAGGGAATCAGGAATCGGAAACAACAATCGAGAAAGGGAAAGGCTGAGGGAGGTGGACAAGGGTAGACAGATCATTTGATTTAATGATGTACATTTGAATAGATGCCATGTGTAGTATTGTTGTTTGCACATCCGTCTCAGAGACGCCAAATTCAACTATGCCACGATAATGAGGCCAAATCCTCTCTAAATCGTCCCCCCCAGCGCAAGCTCAGTACACACAGACTCTTGTTGTTGATGATGCTGCGTCAGACCACAACATCTCCTGGAACCATCTTTTGGCGCAGCTATGCCTTTTCGTGTCATGGGTTAAGGTGGGTCACATCCTGACGAGTAAGATGATGAGACACAAAAGTGTTGGATCCCGACTACCAGGCCCCAATACCCTTTAAAACGCGAAGTATTCAAATTCTTAAATGGCGGAGGCATGGCCTAGAAACAGACCAAATGAGAGTCAATAGGCAAATCGATTTCAGACGATTCCAGTTGCAAGAATGATGGTGCTTTTATTCCCACCATACAAGATAGATGCCGGATCGAGGATGGCCTTGAACCAATGAGATCGAGTTCGGTTACTGCAACACGTGATTTTAGGCACCCATGCCAGAGTAGCACAGCCTACATCACTGACTCATTTCTGGAAAGGATGAGTATGTATCTCCCTGTTAAGTATATAAACAAGGTAGCCTTGGTTAAGGTATATTCTTCCAGGGGACAGCCATTCTAACGTCCACATTTGTCCAAACCAAAGTCAGGTTCGAGCGCTCCGGCAATACGGACATCATGGAAGCTGTCGACCTAGTCACTGGCATCACCGGCCTCATCGGTGTTTTCAAGGATGCCATTGACTTATTTGCGCTTTTTACTACTGCCAAAGAGTTCGATCGAGATTTCGCCATTTTGTTGACGAAGCTTGATATCGAGAAGTTTATTTTGCTTCAGTGGGCAGAGCAAGTAAAGCTACTGAACAAGAAGCACGATGTACGCCTCGACAATCCGGAAATACAAGCTTCGGTCACTCAAATACTCGTTTGTATTCACCGTCTATTGAGCGATGCCACCCAGCTTGAGTGCCGTTATGGGGTAGCTCGTACTTCCGCACCAGGCACACTTATAGATAACCAAGATCATGTACCAACAATCAGTACGCCTTGCATGAGCAGATTCTTGGAACAGTTTCAATCCGTCAAGCACAATATTAAAAAGTCTCGTGAGACGGCATCAGTTTACTCTCAAGCATGCTGGACAATACGAGATAAAGAGAAGTTTGAGGGTCTAATTACAGAATTGGCCCACTTTGTTTCGAAGCTCAAAGAGATTGTTCCTCCACTGCAAACAACATTGTCGACTCTTCAATTTTCCCAGGATCTCTTCAGTATTACAAACCTTGCGCAGATTAAAATGGTGGCCGAGGCGTCGACTGAACATCATAAGACTATTTCCACACAGACACAGTTGGAAATAGAAAGCCGTTGCGAGAAACGTATAATGGATACGCTCTGGTTTCGGAAGATTGAAGATCGAAGAGAGAGCATTGCTACCCCTCATATGAAAACCTTTGACTTGGCTCTGAAGTCAACCGGCTCATGGAAGGACCTTACGGAATGGTTTCTATCTGGATCTGGTATCTATTGGGTATCAGGCAAAGCTGGAAGTGGCAAATCCATGCTTATGAAGCACCTCTACTCCTCTCCTATACTCAAATCTCTGCTTGATACCTGGGCTGTAGAAAAGATATGTACCATTGCCAATTTCTTTTTTTGGTACCTTGGATCACCAGAGCAGTATACGCAGGGCGGGCTTTCCAGGGCGCTTCTGTACCAAATTTTCGAGAAGCATCCGGCCCTCATCCCGAAGGCCCTTCCTGCCATGTGGAAGGAAGCATATAATGATGAAGATCACTTGACATTGCCATCGGCTTCAGAAACGAGCTATGCGTTTGAGATGATTTCGAGTTCATCTGCGTTGGGAAGCTTTTGTCTCTTTATTGATGGTCTTGACGAGTTTGTTGGTGATCATAACAATGGCATTTCCTTCATTAACAAGCTTTGCAAGAATCCTCACATCAAGATTATTGTGTCTAGCAGACCCATTCCGGATTGCATGGCTGCTTTCAAGAACCGGCCGACGCTGCAACTTGAAGATTTGACACTAGATGACATCTCAATTTATGTAAGTGATGTCATTGGGAGCAATGCATACATGCAGAAGCTTATGCGGAAAGACCCTACTGGTTCTGAAGAGATCATGAAGGACATCATTGGCAAATCCGCCGGTGTTTTCCTCTGGGTTGTTTTAGTATCTGAATCTTTGCTCTCTGGTTTCACCGAATACGATGGCCTTTCCGAGCTACGTCGTCGAGTGGATGAATTACCACTAGAACTAGAGGATATGTTCAAGCGTATGTTAGGAATAGTTGGAACACAACACAGAGAACAGACTGCTCGTCTTTTGCGCCTATGTTATATGCACAGAGAAGCACAACAATGGGCTCAGGTTCCAGTAATGAGTGCCCTTAGCCTTGCATTAACATGGGATTACCATCTCGAACCAACCGAAGTGGGACCTTTGTCTGAAGACATTAAAAGCGAGCTCTGTGAGGAACTTGATGGTCGGTTGAGAAGTCAATGTGGCGGGCTTTTGGAGTTTGTCAAATGGTCGCCTGGACAGACAAAAGATTGTTTCTGCAATGGGGCAAAGACTCTGCACCACAACGAATGGATTGATGCAGAGCTACAGTTCATGCATCGCACCGTTTTTGAATTTCTGAGCGACGAAAGCGTATGGGAACTCAATTGTTTAAAGCTGACTGATAGCAACTGGGATGCCAACACGGCCATGTCCCTCGGGTGTTTGCATATGGCCATGCAGAGCCTATGCCGTACATCTCCACGGAACCAACAGGCCCTTAAATTTCTTCATGATGGGTTAAGGTGGGGAGCTAGGGCCGACAAGAAAGTTCCAGAACACAAAGAGAATATTTTCTGGAAACTGATGCCCTTGCTAGACAGGCTTCTTGGTCAGTCTCATTCAAGCTCTTCTCCAATGGGAACGGCAAAAGCAGCACATGAGCATGGCCGAATTGGCTCGTTTTCTCATGCATCCGTTGCCCTTGCTGTTGAGGCTGGGGCAGTCAACTATGTCAAGGAATATCCAGACGTGAGTAAAGTCGCAAGTCAGTCATTTCCTACTTGTGGCTGTGCTCCACTATTCCCTCTCGCCATGCATCTCGGATCGTCGTTGATCCAAGAAACGTCATATGGCCGTGACAATCAACAAGACATTCAGGAAGAACGTGTCTCAAATGAGATGATCCAGCTCCTCTTATCAGTAGGCGGTGAGCCAAACCAACATGTGCCACAGCATGATGGCACCATTTGGAGCATGTGGATCCAAAGTCAATGTCCGAAATTTGGCAAGCCCACTTATTCCTATGAAGAAAAGGTTTTTGTGCTTAGAACTATACATTCTTTCCTCAGCTCCGGGGCCAGTCTGCATTCACTCAGGGTAAATTTAGCAGCTCTGATTGAAGCAGACTTTGCAGGAATGGCCGGAAGCGCGCAAACGCTAGCACTACTCAAGAATCGCCAAGAGCTAGAAGAAGCAGAAACAGCTGAATTCTTCCTGTGTTATTCCGATGATGAAGATCAATTTGATGAAAATCAATTTAGCGATGATGCGATGAAAAATGAAGAGTTGGACAGTTAAAAGGGAATGTGCATTATGGGATTGCCATCCTGGGCCTCACCATTAAACTAGATAAAACTTCATGGTACTGTACCTCTTTGTTTCGGCGTTTCTTCGCAATTTTGCGACTCGCCTACATTTATTGCCTTCACATCAAGCGCTAGAACGTGATCGGTAAGGGATCCCAGGAAAAGATATCCCAAAAGCAAAGAACATTATCAACTTCAAGATGCAGAATATCAAAACTTTCAGAATCGCTCATATAAATAGAAATATTTCTTGATAAAAGTAGTCTTTAGTGCGATTACGGTGCTAGAATTGGTATGAATTCGAGAGCCAACGCGTTTTCAGGAGCAGTACAGGGTAGGCGTGATAAGACTAGACTAGTCTTATCGGCAAGCACGTGACAAAGCTAAGCGCCTAAATGCTGCGACAACAAGGGGTAATCGATGCTAGCGTCTCGCAGTGGCCCCCCTGAATCGTGGGCTGAGAAAGGATTTGAGGCTAGTGGCTTGGCGTGCTGACGCGGAAATGAAACGGGAGTCAACTGGGCTGTTCACGACGCGACGGAGTCGCTTTGCCTTCGCTTCTCATCGCATTTCTAACAATCGCATGCCGCCTGACTGAGCTATCGACAGTTGAATCGAGCCCAACGTTGCCACTCCAGCGCCACCATGGCGGGCCTCATCACCTTCATCGCCTGGGTCGTCTTCAACGTCGGCATCGTCATTCCCTCAGCCGTCCTTGTGAGTTTGGATATCGCGCAATGGCACTGCAGCTGCTAACCACCCCTCTCGTAAAGCTCTTCTACACCTTAAACTCCGTCTTTCCTCTCCTAGCTGCCGTTGAGGACCAAGATGCACTCATCTACGAGCGTCTTGATCTGGACCAGATCATGGACGAGGAAACTGGCGAGTCTTCGGTGCCACGCAACAAGGTTGATGTCGAGTCCCGTCCGGTCAGCTCCTCCATCAGATCCATGACGCGTTTGCTCTACTCGAGCAGGAAGTGCTTCTCCCTTTGCCGGGGCTTTGGTTGGCTCTTGCTCTGGAATATGGCAAAGGGTTTGGTCCTCATCCTTGCTTTCAAACTTCCTTCGACTCTGGGCTTCTTGGCCCAGGTCGTCTTGCCGCTGCCCCTTGTGCAGCTCCATACTCTATGGGTGCATAAAGTCATTGCTTCGCGAAACCCCAAGCCTTTCCGCCAGCGTCTTCTCCCCGCCAGGCAGGCGTTCAAAGCAGTCGCACTCCCCATGTTCATGCTTTTGGCCGCCGAGGCCACAACGCAGCGTGTGCTTTTGTATGCATACAGCAGCATGGAGATGAAGTGGGAATACTTCTTCCCCATCATGCTCAAGATGGACAAGGCCTTCCAATTCTGGCTCCTTGTGGCTGTCCTCAACTTCTTCCTCATCGTCCCTGCACATCTGTTGTTGGTACGCGTTGAGGCTTCGCTTCTCCCGCTGAATGAGCGGACCGTCGTCCCGATGGATCCAGCCCTTTCCAGCGACCGATACGAGCGTGGGTATATGAGCGTAATTGAGGCCTGGAGGTCTTTGACACGGGCTTCGCTGGCCAATCTCGGTTTCCTCTACCTCAGGATATTTTTTGTCACAGCTGCAGTTGTGGGCTTCCTTGGAGCTGTTGATTTTATGTGGTATATTATCATAGCTCTTGACAGCTGGAGGTTTTGACCAATACTCAGCACATAGCCAGCCCAATTAAAACTGAAATTTGAACCTAAAACCTGTTGTTTGCAGTAATGGCCATGCATGGATAAATAGAAGCCGAAAGAGGAATATTTTCTCGTCGTTATGGCCAACCTATACTTGTCTTGTGAGGCTTTCACACCTAGCCATTGGGGGCGGTTTACAAAATATCCTCAATGTGCTAATGATCCAATTTGGACTGCTCAATCTGTTGAGATATTGACCTTCAAATTGGCGACGGCATCCGCCGCCTCCACCCACCGGCCCATGTCCATGCTGTAGATCCACCAACCTTTTAAGGGCCTCTGGTCAGCAATGGCGTGAAGCTTAGCACGGATCGCCCCACTCTTGCTGGTGGGATGCGCCAAATAGGAGGCGTCTCGATTCCCGATGTGGGCTGGGATAGTGGGGTCGTACCGAAAGCTTTGGCCACCAATGTGCTGTTTTGTAGGCTGCGCTCGAATCCCTTGCCCGCGACTGAGATCATAAACAACGCCCCTCAACCTACGCCCTCATCTTTGCTATTGCCAACAATTTCAAAGAAGAAGACGGAAAGTTCATCAACCTGAGTGATCAAGGACGTGTTCACCGCCAGTGGGCAGAGCGTGACATCGACCCTATCTGACTTAACGGCGCTCCTCATGATATTCTGGAGGTTGGAACGCAATTGCACAAATGCCTACCAGATACGTGATGCCTGACTGGGGAATGCTTACTCTCTAGACTGATCTGTACACGGAATCCGTCCCTGTCATCCTTCACAGTAATGGCGAGAAGAAATCGATGAAGATGCGCTAAATTACGTAGTGGAGTGGCATGTGGTATTTTTCTCATATCCGCCGTTTCGTCAACATGTGCGGTACCTGGGGCGACCTGCGGAATTGCCGCTGCTAGCTGAGTACGCTTTCAGAATGAGAGAGGTGTCATATGGAGCTCTTCCATCAGAGCTCATAAAAAGCAAGCCGTGTAGATTTACAGGTCTTAGGGATTTCAAATGTTGGCGCGGGAACGGTATTTCGCGGGTCTTGGCCGTGAAAGATGAGAGCCTTTTGCATCCCCCAGAAATACCCTCACTCGCTGATGCTGGTAGATCAATACTTCATATTTTTCCACTCAAAAAGGTACCTATACTTGAGATTTCCCTTGAAAAACCGTGGGCAGACTTGTAGGAATACCGCATGCATGGAATTTGGTGCACGTTCCGAACTAACATTTGAAACCCCTGAGACCTGTACGCCTGAGATGGCAGCTGCAGGATTGCCAGTGATGGACCTTGCGCATATTTGCTAGGACAAACCTGGTCAAGAAGCACGGGATGATGAGGTTTTCAGGGATAAACTAAGGCCTGCGTAAATGATTGAGCTCTAGACTTGTGCTCATAATTTCCCTCATTGCACACTATCACGGCACCGGATGCATCTTAGTGAGTTAGCTTTTCAAACACTTGACCCAAGTCAGATCGCGAAAAAATGAAGCCTGTAGTACCTATGAAGCTATGTCCCTGACTCGATCCACTATTAAGGGCCTCCTTGCGATTTGCTTCGCCACTCCCGTCCACAGAATCGGAATCGCGGCGCCGACGCTAAGTTAGCACAGGAACTCTATTATGATATTGGGTTAGTGCTAGATTGCTCCTAACTTGGAGGGCTCTCATGACCATCAATAAATGCGCAAAGCACAGATGGCCTATTCTAAATGATAGAGCCCTGTGGTTCTGAAATCCAGGCTGTTTGCGCCGTGAAATGTGATGGTGGTAGTGGAATGAGCCACTTTCGTCATCACGGAACGTCTCCGCTAATCCGGAACTTTCAACTCCCAAACCGATAGCCGGCGAATTTGCTCCGGTGAATGACCTGGGGTAAGCTAGCTTTGGATGCTAATATGAGCTACCCCAAGATTAGCGCAAAGGCGTCTAACGCTGTCGGACACCATCACCTCTTGAATGAGGTAGCCCTACGGCGCCATTTTGCCTGAGAAGTTGATAGTGCCGCACTTCCTAAAAGGCTACCGTACGGACGGTGTAGAATACCAGGCTAGATTGAGTCGGAGGCTTGGAGAGGAAACAGCTGGTTCAATTTATGGACATTTTCCAGGGGTAAGAACCGAACGAACAAAGGGCGCCAAAGGGTTAAAAAGGGTCTGAGGTCTGAGGTCTGATGTCTTCCTGGTCGTTGTACACGTCGCTCTTTTTCCATCACCCATAGGCATACTTTTGCCGTCCAGTCATTACCAGACGTTCCCTCTCGCCAGAGTACTGACACTGAATTCAAAATGCACTTCCGTGCTATTTTCCCTGCCCTGGCCGCGGTGCACGCTGTGGTTGCCTCCCCCTGCAATTACAATCAATGTGCCAAGAATGCTTGCCTTAATGGTAGATCTATTCCAACTCTTCCTCTTAGAAACAAAGTACTGATGTGAATAGGCCTCTTGGCTGATCGACTTGTCGCAAAGGCCGACTGCCAAGCGCATCTGATCAACACGGCATCTGCCTCGGTCTCGTAAGCAACCATGAAGCATTCCATTGACAGCAGCTAACTGGACCGCGTTTCAGAATCGTTTATCAAACGACCACCATCGGCGTGGTGCCGACCGAAATATCATCCGCCACGGCCAGAGTCACGATTCCGGTTGAAGTAACCAACATCTTCAGTGTCGTCAAGACCGACGTGGTCGACTATACTGCTACTGTGGTTGAAAGCGATGTTGCCACCGCCACTCAGGAGGCTTTCGTGACAATCACATCTGCAGTCATCAGCCCGGACAGGCGAGATGTCAGCGTTGGGCTCCCGCAATACGCATCCGCCTGCTCCAATGACGCTCAATACATCTCTGCCTGCTCTTGCATCGGCGTTTTGCCCGTCACCACGACAGCCACCGCCGCTGTGTCGACCAGCTACGTCACATCGGTCGTTACCGAATCTGCCAGTGTCATTGTCACCACTGTCGAGACCGACTACATCACAATTACCACTTCTACGGTGGAAATAACCGAAACCTTCTCAACAGAAATTGTCTCGCAACCCATTGAAACCGTCTTCAACACTGTTACATATTCGACCGAGACCGTTACGCAGACAAGCACCGCCGTAGTTGCACCTCCAGCTCCCACCGTGCAGTTCCAACTCATGGCCACCGGTAGCTCGGATCCAAGAATAGGAGGCGGAAATGGGTTTGCTGGTCTCGAGTCGTTCCGCGGCAGCACCGAAGTATTTTACGTAAACATGTACCACGACATCTCCTCTGCCACTGTGTTTGGCCTTCCGGGAACCGGGGCCGACTATGCCAATTTGATGTCCATCACTGGACCTGGAACTGCCGCAGGTGAAGGCGGGTACTATTCCACTTTTTCAGGACTCGTATCTGCAAGCTATATCAATATCTCCCCCAAGGATTTTGCCTTAGGCCAAGGCGGACAGGAGTTGCTCTGCAAGCTTGACGCATCTGATAACGTGACCTGTAAGTGGGGAGACCAGGTGGCGGAGATCTGGACTTGTGCGGGCCGAATCAACATGGTTGCGCCGGGTTTCGATTTCACCCACCAGTGCCGAGACGCAACTACTACGTATAAGATTTCTCTCAAGGCGATTAATGTTGAACAAGATTAAACTGCTCCATGCATCGTTATTTCATAGTTCGTATATTCTTCAGCTTTCTGCTTTCTTAGGAAAAATGAAATATAATATTTATTTTTGTAATAAAATGATGCTAGTCTTCCCAAGGCCTTGGTTTATCCCTTCCCGTATCTCAAATTAGCTTCACTCGCAAGCATTCAAAATGCGGCTACTCACCTGGCCAGACCAAGTGCTCATCTTGATACCGGATTTCAAGGGTGACACTGTTCCACACTTAGCTAAGATTCTTTAATTCAGTGCTTGCACAAGTTATATCTAGAGAGCTAATGAGCTCTACATATAGATGGAGCGTCACCCTTTTTATTTGTTGTTTGGATTTGGCAAAGCAAATCTATACCAAAGCATCTGCATTGCATGGTTTGACATCCGGTCCATTACGGCCACCCGATGAGTCCCAGAGTAAACTTGTTCGTCTTTTCAATCTGCTTTTCCATTGCTTTCAGTTCATCTACATCCCAATTGGCCCAGACAAGCTTTCCATTCAGAAATCTTGCTTCTGCGCCCACAGCCCACTAAATAAGAAGAATTAGTCAGTCTCTGGGGAAAAGATCGTGGGACGGTGAGGGTGACAGCTTTGTTTCGGCGCTGCTTACCACGGCAAAATTTGCTGGGAGTTTCACTGGGATGGATGTGTCAGCCTCGAAATTGAAAGATGAGGAGATGGCCTACCAGAATCATAGGCTAGTGCATTTGGATTCCCTGATATTCCGGTTTTGATCAAGCCGGGATGAAAATTGAACACAAACATGTCGGGATGCTCATGGTGCAAGTAATCAAAAACTCTAGCAGCAGCTAGTTTCGAGGCTTGGTAGCCAGAAAAGCCTGGAAGGTAAGGTACGTGTGCGGCTCCGGCTGTCACATTCAAAACCGACGCTGTTTTGGAGGCGATCGGAAGAAAAGCCTTGATGAGATGCAAGTTTCCCTTAACATTGACCTCAAAAGCATTATACCAATCGTCGCAATCTGAGTCCTCGAGCGATAAAAGCTTTGGTGCATATCCAGCGTTCGCTATGAGGATGTTAACAGTTCCAATGGTTGACGCGATTGTGTCAAAGGTCCTGCACATGTTGTTCCGATCAACGAGATCAGCTTCATAGCAAAACACCTTTGTATCCGGATAGGCGGCTTCAATTTTCGACTTGGTCTGCAGTAATGTCTCCATCTTGCGTCCAATTATCGAAATGCTTGCAGCGCCAGAAGTTGCGAAAGCACACGCAATCTCGGCTCCAATGCCCGAACCTCCACCAGTGATGACGACATTCTTGCCCCTGGTTGAAAGATGAGGCAGCGTTGGAGAAATTGCAGGATAGGTGTCGGTGCGGTAAGTTTTGACTGGGCAAGGATATGATGACATCTTGGCAGCAAGCGATTGATCAACCGATTACTTCCGAGATGATCTTATGGAGGAATCTTGGCGAGAGGCGGTTTGTGCATGGAAGGCCACCTTAATCTTTTATACGACCTTGGCCACTCATTGAACAGCACCACCTCCCGGATTTCACGGTCAGCAGGTCCGATACCGGTGCGTTTCGTTTGTCGTCAGAAATTAATGCCCCAGCGTAAATCGGCGGGATTCCATGTATCTTCTCCATTATTGACTCAAGCACGCTCAGAGCACAGCTTAGTGCTGATATTTTGTGGCTGGGTACCATATCAAGACTTGCTATTTTCGGTTAAGCACCATCAACATTCACCGCTTAGTTCCCACTTCAATAACAAATCTAGGATCAAGATTGGACGAGGTGGGGAGTATTGGAAACGCGTAGTCGCTAATAAGCCGGGTCTAAATCCTCATCGGACAATCGTCATTGATCAAATCATCTTAGCCTCAATGTGCCGCATCTACCCGTCGTTTAAGCCGACATCAGTTTGTAATCATGGTACCATCTACGAAAATCTCCATTATTCCGCTTAGAAGAACAGTAGTTTTATTCACTCGGTATATAAATCTTCCGAAATTTAGCTAGCTTTATCAAGAGTCTTTGACTGTCTAAGGGTAGGCGCTGGGAACTCCGAAAGCGTGGTGCTATTCTCTGAGTGCTCCGTCAGGGCCCATAGGTCTTGACAGACGGCGCAAACAATTGGCTTCAGTTCAACAAGTCTATGCTTCTTATCGTGACCAATCTTTTGAGTGGGCAGTTGATACAACTGGAGCAAAGGTTAGCTTGGTTGGGGAGGCAATCAATGCAGTGGTATTAATTGTCGCTTCCATTACCTATTGGCACTCTACAGATGGCAACGCGGTGTGGATTTAAATCATCCGAAATGTGCGCCTTTAAAAGTCCTTGCGATTTACTTCCAACCCAGTGACACACCTGAATGGCGACTCGGATCTTAGCTGATTAATTGCCGTAGAGGTCTTGACTAAGTGACTTTCTGCCTCGTGTGCTATCCCAAAGTGCCTCGAAGTTCGAAATAGTTATTCCACTCTGGGTCCGCCATCAAGTCACCAACAATCTCCTTCTCACAGGAAATGAAGAGCTCATTTCCCTCATCATCTCCAGCAGGCGGTCTATTCGATCGGGCTGGATATACCAAGGTCAGGCAAGATTGAACAGTGTCGAAGGGCATGCGCAAGACATCTGGTTTTCCAAAGCCAAAATCAGCTTCGCACGGTCGAGTGCTCCGCCAGTCTGATGTAATATTGCCCATCGGTGGGAAATAGTCCGGAAGGACAGAGAGAGCTGCCTTGTCACGAATTGGGGCGACATTGGACAGTGCAAGATCCAGAGCCTCTTGGGTGGCACTGTTGGTGAGTTGGCGAATGTACCTAGTCAGGGCTTAGTACGTAGTCATCCATGAAAAAGCAGAGAGGGAGGTTATGCGCTAAACTGAATTGGAAATGATGACAAATCTCTCTCAGTGGAACTCGGAAGACAAACCAAGCTATTTTGGATAAAGGCGCCTTCGATATCACTTCATCCACTGTGAGTTGCGGCACGGAACTTTGTCCGCTCATTGGCAGATATATAACATTGCCCTGCGTGCGCTGCGGAACTTTGGGGCTATGAAGGCGACTCCTCATATTTACAACTTCTGCCCAGGATATATGTTGGTCAGGATGTGGGTTGAAAAGCTTTGCTCTGTGTTTTGTCAGTTGCCGCCATATGTATGCCACGAAAGCATCATAGCTCGAAATCCAGTAACTGTCATCTGGAGGAGCTGCCAGCTTTTTCAATTCCGCAATTTTACTTTTCGGAAGATGCACAAGCAACGATTGGGAACCTCTATGATCAGGATGCGGGATTCCTAGTGCGGGCCCATCGATTCGTTGTTCCTCGGGGAGCTCTGGTTTTGTTATCATGGAAAGGTCTAGACACGCCGAGTCCCACGGAGGAAGCACTGGGCTGCTCTCTGATTTCCAAAAGGCAGCGCAGTTCTCGGCCAGCTGGTGTAGTTCACCTGCCCATCCCATGACATCATTTGCATAGTGATGGTGATGCATTACGAAGACCATCCCGCCTCTTATGAGGTTCGCTTTAAAGGCAGCTCCTTTCGGCTTGTTCCCAGCTAGAGCTTCGGGCTTCTCACCAAATGTCATGGGAGGTACACACCACGCCTCGATATCCCCCAGGGCCTCGAAAATAAAATGCCGCTTCTCAAGTTCATCAAAGGAAAGATGATCGCTTTCGTGCTCAGGCCCATCAAGCCACTGAACATGGAATTGAACGGTGCTGTCTTTCTTTTTGTGGAAGCAATATCCGCCTTCTGGGTGCTCTTCGATGATACCACACAGCTGCCGACATTGGCTGAGAGTGACTTCGAGCCCTTTTTTGAGTACACGAATGGCCCTGGCTTTGATGGCATCTGGGATTCTGAAAAAGAGGGCATAGTTGGTATACGTTTGGCTGGCGCAATAATCGGCCGTTGACAGCCTGAAGAACTCGTCTGCAGGATCAGACTCCCAACCTGTAGGATGCAGCTCAAAGACTTCGTGTTGGGGCATTGTGGGCTTTGGATACAATGGAATGAGCCGAAAATAATTTCTTGAACATAAGCTCAGTGTTGCATAATTCTGCAGAATTCAAGAACTTGCTGGCCCATTCTGCGACCGAGAGAAACACCACACTCTTGACACGATTGCATCTTTAAAGTAATACGTCTTTTTTTTTTAAAGCAAAAGAAATTCTGTGGGAGGTCGTGCAGTAGTATGATCTTAGCGTCTCCAGCTGCAGATAATAAGCAGCAGTTATCAATGTTACGGCGTCATATACTGCATTAACAGCTATGCATTGTGGAGCATTCCACTTTTGCGAGAGTTTGTGACAGTCAATCAATCTGCTTAACGGACTAGCCCTAATGCAACTGCAAGTTGACTTCAATGAGTATTATTCGTCAACGCAAAGAAAAAAGGCGGTTCCCCTTCCCTATTCGCTCTACGGCCTCAGGTTATCGCGCTTAGCTAGGTAAGACTTGCACCTTTCTTAGTGTATTTCTATAGGGTCGGATTATAGGCTGGGAATCTTACGGCTTAAGATGCAACATTTTCTTCCAAGTGTCTTCTTTTCTCTTAACATCGTTGCAAGGGTGCTCTTGGTCGTACAGTTAAAGAGCGTGGCTTTACTCTTGCCAGATATCCTGTAGAGAGGCCGCCAGCAGAAGCCGCAAAAGCTGGAGCAGACGGGGCATCCAGGTTACCAGGCGAGTAAAGCAAGCCGATTGACAACTTTGGGCTCCTTTTTAGGAAACTGACGGTTTCACCACCCAAGCAAAGAGAATCTTCAAGGTTCGTTCGCCAGGGGGGAACGGAGGGACTCTATAGGCATAAATTATTATTAAGAGGGGAACAATCGTCTATGTAGAGAGTTGTGCAGGTGAAGTATAAATATTGGAATACTGAAAGTGTGACTAAATCGCTGGTTGGTAGAATAAAACCCTGATCTACCCTCCCCCACTATCCAGATACCGATTTCTCGAACTGCACCGTATCAACCCAGCAGTTTTCTGGGGCGCTAGATGCTACATAGTAACCAATGCCAATGCTAACACTCCCAGTATCAATCTGAGCCTGTGTAAATGTGCATGAAGTCGACGACAGGTACCATCGACTCTGGAGGCTGGTCAAGTCATTCGACTTGCTACCGATGCTGACCTGACTCCCAACCTGTCCAACGATGCAAGCCATGTTTATTTGTGTACATGAAAGTCCACCGAATGACCCTAAAGATTTGGAATAGAATCTAAATGAGTAAAGGTAGTCAACACCGGGTTCCAGGAGAGCGGTATTCATATTTTGGGTGAGAAGATGCCATTGCCCCCTATCTTCAGGCCGTACAGTGATCTTCAGAGACGCTACACCAGCATGGTAAAAGGTCTGGTCGGCACCAATGATGCCCATATCCACACTCCAGGGCTGAATCCCCAATTCAAGGTCGTCAAATCCAAGATTCCTAAGAAGCGTTGGAGCTGCTGCGGGCGAAGTGGTTGTAGAGGCGAGCTCGGATGTAACGACGCCAGTTGTAAAGTCGGTGGTTGAGGTTGTGGGCTCGATTGTCGGGGATGCTATATCTGAGGTGGATGCAGAGGCGGGGTCAGATGTAACAGGGTCGCTTATCAAATTGGTAGTTGAGGTTGTGAGGTCAGTAGTCGGCAATGCTATGTTTGAATTGGCATCGCTTGTCATGGTAGGTGTGGGGGCCGTGGTTGTGGTGTCAACCGGCTCGCCAGAAACACTCGTGGTACTACTGGATGTCGCTTCCAAAGTGCTGGATTCGGACAGCACACCAGATGTCTCTGGCTCCAACAATGTACTGCTCGGGGGTGATGACGTAGAAACAGAAGCGACGGAATAGGAGGTTGTTCCAGAGTCGCTAGCGCTCAGTGAGGTTGTAGAGAGTCTACACAAGCCGGCTTCGGAGCCCACAGCCAGATAGCCGAGAGCAACAAGGCTCGTACCAAGCCCGCGGAAAATCATAATGAGAGATGATGGGCGAATTTTTCGGTGCCTGTCTAGATAGAGGAGCTGGGTGAAGTGCGTTTTGAGGCACTTATGTAGTAATCTAGCCGTACCCTGTGATCTAGAGGAGACGGTGAGGCTGATCGGCTAGTCGTGGAACTCTTGATCTGTGATTTGTCGGTCCTGAGATTTTAGCTTAATTTTATTGTTAAGAAAAAACAATTTGGTGGAGAATTGAATGTGGCTGGCTACGATTGGTGACCATTGCCGCCACCCCCTAACTAAATGAATTTGTTGGTTGGCTGGGCTGTTCGTTGAGGATGCGAATGTAAAAAAGGTGTTATCAATCAGCAACTTAATTCGCCTAATTGGCTTATTATATACAGCGGATGGATTAGTCAATATGGGTGATAATAAGGTATTGCTCAACATGTTCGCGATAGAACATTAGCAGTCGCACAGGCTGTCTATCAATGAACCAGGAACATGGGTCTTGGCGTTGTCTAAGTCACTTAAAATGGCCCGCAAGCAACGACCGGTCTGGACGGTCTAGGGTCCGCTTTTATCACATGATTCGCGTGACTAGTCAGGTTGAGCTGAACACTGAGATTATTGCTTGGCAGGGATCATGACATTGCTAACAGCGTAGCTTCAGCCAATTGAGAAGTAAACACCAAGTCTGGAGACCTATTCCAAGATGGCTTGCATCACAGACCCAGTCAGTCGATATCCACGCCATGCGAAACCAGGAACTCGACAGTCTTGATGAATTCCCAGAGTATCGTATCTACTTCGAGCCGGTATCTACCCATTCGGTGATTAACCCTTTGCTAGACCGTGTGTCTCATCACTCGCCAGAGTCCGCGACAATAAGTGAAGAAAGCCTCGTGGAATATGTTTCTACCTAGAGCGCCGCGAATATTTATAATAGCCCCATGTTCCAAGCGCAAGAAAACTGAATCGTGGTCCTTTAGAAAGAGTTTTCCGGGGGAGGGGTGTGTTCCGCTAAAGCGAGCTCGCCCTCGGCCACTGTTTCTACCATGCACCCACCACTCGGCATCAAGTAGGCAATTTCCTTTGGCAGAAGCGATGCGTTCGGGTACAGGCCATCGTTAAGGGCTTTTTGTAACATAACTACCTCGCTCTTTTCATATTTGCTGTCCCAGTAATGCGTGGGATAGAGCCGATGAGGATACTTGTTCCTCTCAAATTTGCGCGTGGGCCGCCGGCTTTGGGGTTGAGGGAGCTCGTGGCGCATCTCATCCTGTCAGGATGATTAGTACTCCACACGCAAAATTATGCGCCTTGCGAGATTCTACAGGGGATATTTCTCCACTCTGAGTGGCATTATGAACTGTAGCTGAGAGTTTGATCCGCGATTAGGAGTGGGCTAGTCAAGCAAGGGTACAAGTAAGACCTTTTTTACACACGAAATGAGGGTATTTTCTTCTTTTTTAGAGTGAATGGTATCTCAGTCTTTTGTTTTCCCCCAATGACAAGCCGTATGCAATGTTGCTGTGGAAGATAGCCGCTACGGTCCACTAGAATTCGGTTGCAAGTGAACCCGCAACAGCACACCCTGTTGTCTTCAAGTGTCCCTATTTCAAACTTTGCCCGCTTGTCTGACAATTCCTTGTATGCCAAGTTAAATTCACTCAACAGGGGAAGATTCTTGACGAGAAGGCCGCAGCGCCGTATAACAGAATTTTGAAGCAAAAGCCTCGCAGTGGAATGAATCTTCGTATGGATCTTCCCCAGGGCCAGGCCCAAGGCAATGTGGCCAGCATCCCAACCACCATGTGTGACGACCTCGAATTCCCTCAGGCCAGTTTTGCCATCCCGTGGGTCCAGGCGCGGATGATCAACGGCGCGCTCAGAACCGTTGATGTGCGCTACTCCAACGGCATGGTCACGGCCCAAGGCAACTTCAGAGAAAGTCACCTTAGTCGACGAACTCCACGTCGACATTAATGGCGATCAGAAGATTGTGTCGTGCTCCATTGGAAGTTGGTCGCAAGGTGCCCAAGCCTTTGTCCGAAAAGATGAATAAATGCTGAAGGAGAATCCAAGGAGTTGCAGGGGTCCGAGGAACCCCTGTAGATGACGGCCCTGATGCTGTGCACGAACCGAGGCGATACGGTCCGCGCGGGCGGGCCCGAGGATATGGGGGTCACAGCAGTTGGCAAGGACACGCGAAGCGGTGTCCATTTCCAGGATATTAAGCTTGTTGATATTGATCCAGAAATGGAGGATGGGCAGCTCAAGGGCTTTTGGGGCTATTCCATTACTGGCACAGGAGGCGGTGAGCATGATGAGTTATATGCACGTGGACTGATCTAGGGGAATCGAGCTTGCTCGTTATCAAGCATTCAATGCAAAGAAAAGTCATTCGGATAATTTAATTAAAATTTTATAGTTCTTTTTAGATGTTTCATGTCATCTCTGCCTCTGCTTTGAAGATTGAACAAGCCTGAATGATTTCGCCACAGCGTTTTGGTGTTTATTGTTGACAGTCCAATGAACACAAGTACGACACACGACGTGAACCATCCTTTCGGAGAACACAACAAAAATTTTGAGCGCTTTCAAGTGCAATCCAAAAACCCATAGTATATAAAGTGCTCACTTAATTGTTCTGAGCCCAAATATATCTTCCACAAGTCTAGAATGAGACCATACCTTAGCGAGCCTATAGGGTAAGGATAAAACTGGGAGGTTGGAGATTCCCCCCACCAACCAACACGAGATATAACAGGGTTGCTATAAAAGTATTCCTATCTCATGATGATACGTTTAATACCAGTAGATAATTAATTGGCCTCCTCCACTGGAGGCGAGTTTTTGCATTGTTCAATCATGGCAATGTGGCACACAAAACAGCGGGAAAATCTTCTCTTAATTGCCCATAGACGCTGAGATATATCAGTCATGGCCTTGACTAGCTCACAAACTCCTCATCCAACTATTGATCATGTCTAATTCCTTCACTGGGCGGTCACGGGCCAACTCATGACCACTAGCCGCCGTGATGGCTCAGTTATTCTATCAAACGTTACATTCGATCCACTTTCCCAATCTAGTAATGATTCTCGACTGCAGACCCTCAGCATGCAAGCCACATGCTCTTTACGAGATGCACTCTTAGATCAGGTGTCTCATTGTGCCCCATGTTGGGAGTGAATTCTAAATCAAGAATAGAAACACGATTATACTCTTTTTTCTCTCACTTTTTGACCTTGCTGCTGGGACCCGCCACGCGACCATGACGCCACATCGTCGCTCGGACAATGGAGCATGGACACTAGCGAGGCCCGAGTTCCCTCGGAACATCGGGAGATTGTCCCAGCGATGTCTTTGCTTGGAAGTGTCACTTACAACGACACAAATAAAAAATAATTCTGAGCCGAAATCAGAAAAAAAAGACTTTAGGCAAATGCAATCTACCGATGAAGCCTGCTTAGCGTTTTCCTCACCGGCAATTGCCAGAGGCCGGGCCTACCGGAATGTGAGATTCACGGACCGCTCGCAGGAGAAACACGAGAAATACTCCACAGCCCGCTGAATACGGGGTGGGTGGACTGTAGGTGGACTGATCGGGCGGGACCAGTTAAAGCCGGCCAATCGGGCAGCTCGCGCTAGGCCTGTCCTTCTCGGCGAGACGGTACGCCGGCAGATCTGAGTCTTGGGGGGTGCTCGCCAAATTCAATTCCCGGCAAGGTCCCGAATCGATGACCATCGGGAACGTCGGCGTTACATCGTGTTCTCGGCCCAGCTGCCTAGGTGGAGAGTGATCAGCATCGTAGGTGGAGGAGATGCTGGCCTCGAAAGAGGGCATGCTTGCATTATACGAGAACTCGTGAGTCGTTGACATAGCCAGGCCCTTAGAATGTTGTTAGGATGTTGTGTATAAAAGGACGACAGAGTGTCTCTCCAATTTCTCTCATCATCCTCACATTCAACACACTCAACAACCACTCTACAAACATCAATTACATTCGCTTTCTCTTAGCCACCAAGGTTTAATTCACAAACACCGCAAACATGCAGCTGTCCAACATCCTCTCCATCTTCACCCTCGCCACCGCCGCCTCGGCCATCTCTGGTAAGGAGCACCCCTATGAACTTGTTCAACATGCATGGGTTTTCTAACATAGAATACAGTCTCTTACGACACTGGCTACGATGACGCTAGCCGCTCGCTCACCGTTGTCTCCTGCTCCGATGGTGCCAACGGTCTGATGACCAAGTACCCCAACTGGAAGAAGCAGGGCGACATCCCCCGATTCCCCTACATCGGTGGTGCCCAGTCCATTGCTGGCTGGAACTCCCCCAACTGTGGTCTTTGCTACAAGGCCACCTATGGCAGCAACACCATCTACGTCCTTGCCATTGACCACGCTGCCAATGGTCTCAACGTTGGCAAGACTGCCATGGATGCTCTCACCAACAACCAGGCTACTCAGCTTGGCCGCATTGACACCAGCGTTGTCCGTGTTGACAAGTCCTTCTGTGGCCTGTAAATGAGTTATGACTATAATTGATGATGGGAATGAGGGATATTGATGACTACTTTGGTTCTTTTGTATATATAGACCACATAGAGGCTTTCAACAATGATATTGATCTACACGAAACTGAACGAGACACGTGAGCTGACAATCCAACTGGTTTATGGGATCCCTTGAAGTGTATAGACATCAATTTATGTGATTATCAAGACCAAATGTGTGGGCTACCAGTTCTCAAAATAAAAACAGGAACAAGAAACTCTATGTTAAGCCAAATACAATCCGTTGACTGGGTCAAACTGGGGGCGACCCTACAACATGGCCTTGGGGAAGTTTCGCATGGCTTGTCTTACGCCAAGATCTCCCAGCACCTCCTCCGCGCCACCGAGGATTGCATCAAACTTGTACGTTCGATGGAACATCTCGATAAACTTGCCCATCCCGGTCTTGGTTAGTCCACGACCTCCCCAAATTTGGACAGACTCATCGGCGATCTCGTGCGCAGCGCGGGTTACGCTCATCTTGAGTAAGCCAATAGGGCCCGCTAGGTGTTGTGCCTGCTGCTTGTAGGGCATGTGACACATCTGGTAAGTGATTGTTTCAAGCCATGATTGGTTTGCTTCCACCAGTGCAATCATCTTTGCAAGCCTATCAAGGTGTTAGACATGGGATTAGTCGCTTCAGTTTTGGAATGTGGGGCCTACTTTTGACGGATGACGGGCTGGTCAATGAGCTGCTTGCCAAAGACGTGGCGCTGGTTGGCCCACTTGAGACTCTCCTCCACAACAGACCTCGACATGCGAATACTGCCGCCTATTGATGAATGGTTAGCTTGGACTTGAACATGTGGAGCAATGGGGAAAACGTACAAACCATGGCCCAGCGCTCGTGGTTGAAGTTGCTGAGAATGACATGAATTCCCTTGTTTTCCTCGCCCAATAGGTTCTCAACCGGGACCTTGACGTTGTCAAACGTCACATAGGCAGTGCCCGCAGTGGTGGAGTATGACGTCTTCATCTGCTTGGTTTCCACGCCCTCGCCCCGCTCAATGACGATGACACTCAGGCCCTTGCCTGTCCGTACGCCGGTCACAAAGTAGTCTGACCAAGCGCCGTTGGTGATCCACTTCTTGGTTCCATTCACAATCTATCGCGCGCGCTTGTGTTAGAGTGCTCCTTCTTCTTACTCAGAGACGCTGGGAGCAACTCACATAATGCTTTCCATCTGGAGTCTTCTCGGCTGTTGTGCGCAGACCGGCAACATCTGAGCCAGCAAAAGCCTCGGTGATGGCAAGGCAAATCTTCTTGTCTCCGCTAAAGACCGAGTTGGAAATCTTCTTCTTCCACTCCTCGTTGTTGGCGAACTGCAGCACAGCTGTCAAGCCAATCATCATACCGCCCATGTTTCCGTCGGCAAAACCTCGAGCCATGGCTCGGGCTAGTTCTTGTCCTACGATCAGATCGTGGAAGTAGTCGAACTCCTCTCCCTTGACTACACCACCCATGAGCTCGACGCCGTGCAGGTGCTTTCCTGGTCCAAGGCGCATGTGCAAAATGCCCAGTTCACTCATGCGGTGAATCATCTTTTGGCTGATATACTCTCCTGTTTCCTCGTACTTTTGCGCCTCGGGGTACAGCTCCTTGTCGACCCACTCCCTGAGCTTGCGGCGCAACGTCCTGTGGCTTTCCTTGTAGTATGGCGAACGGAACGCCGGCATCAGCCACAACGGCTCAGCGTAGGGCACGGGGCTGAGGTCTCCGGGCTGTGGGGTGATGACTTGCGAGCTCTCGCCGTCAATTGTGCCAATGACGAGGCTCTGGTTTCTTGTGAGGACCTCATGGCGATGTAGGTTGTAGAAAGCGGAAGTGCAGTCTTGGCCGGCGACTTGGCGAAGGACAGTCTCGCCACCTGGGTGCGCGTCGACAAAGTCGGTGAGGTCGTAGACCTTGCCATCGATGATGCACCAGAGGGAGTCGTCTGTGGTGTGCGAGCGGACCTCCTCGCGGGAGAAGGTCTGGGTGCTGGAGGTCATGGCTGTGAATTGAGTCCAAGTCTTGGTAGAAAATTGTACAAAAAGATGACAGATGTCTAAAATATTACAGACAGAGAAGAAAAATGTTTTAGAATCTGATTCAGCAATGGAATACCCAACTCGTAGCTCAGGCTAAATAAACTAAACAGCTTATCGCCAACCGAACTTCTGAGCAACGAGCCTCGGCTCCATTGGTGTGGGTCATGATGGCCCCGTTTGAAATAGAAATACGATGGCGCCGATTGGTTCGAGTAAATTTCCTCTCATTTGCGGGGGCGGGGTTGACAAGGATCTGGCTCTTCCCCGTCGCGGCCCCCTCCGTCTTGGATGGATCCTAGGAGGCCAGGTGGGCTGAGGTGAGATTGAGCGTGAGCAAAAAAGGGTGCCAAAGCCAATTGGCCTGAATGCAGGACATCACCAATGCTAGAAGTCGTTAGAGGTCATAATTCTCATCGGTTCGCACACAAAAACAGCTGCTGGATTCCGAGGAGCTTATTCCACATGGCGTTTGGTATATCAGCGTGTTCATCCTCATACACTACTATCCCGACCGGCGATGCTGAAACAGGCTACCGAATTCTGTCACATCTATCATGGAATCTGGAATCCGACTTTCGCGCGTTTTCCAAGTCAACGAACCATCCTTCAAAAACAGCATCTGTGTGTGACGCCGTTGGATTGTGATGGTGCACTTTATTTGGACCTAAGAGCCAAATGTACTAGATCACATTAACGATGTCGCTCCGCACTCGACAAGATATATACTTACACTGATTTCCTAACCGCGACAGTGGATCAATTCCCGATCCATCCTTTGTCACACTGATGCCATCAGGCCTGACCTCGACGAACCAGGCAGGGCAGTTGGGTCGCGTGGCCACTGTCCCTCCGCCCAGTTCTTCCAGAAAATGGGTCGGCACTAAGTAGGTCAGCCTCAACAGCTATGCACCATGTCTGCCAAGTACCTACGCTCAAAAGTCACCGATGCTGAGTGATCGCCACGCAGCACAATCATTCTTGATTTTCCGGAATTTGGATCCATAACAACCTTGAGCTGAGCATCGCGCAAGAAGACATTCCGGATCATAACGTCCCCGACATGTCTGGGAATGTCAGTGTTATTTGGGAAAGGTGCGGTCGGGAGCTTACTGCTGGTACACGGTCTGTTCTCCCCATCGGGCGTGTTGGAGATATTGTACAAATAGCTTCTGTTTCACGTCTTTCAAGTTGCCAAGGAATTCTTCCGCGGCTGCAAAGGTTAGAATATGTATGGCATGGAATCCAGAGAAAGTTCATGTCTCACCTGCAGGGTCAGAAAACTCAAATTCTACCTCCTGGCATTTAATAGAGTTTGATTGTTGATGCTCTTCCCCTCCTTCCATTACACAGAGTGGATTCTGTATGCCTACGTATCGAATGCGTTGGGCACTAGAAAATGTGGTTTCATGTGTCACTGGCCTTGTTAGTTATACAATGTAGATAGAATTCGTGACGCGAGGGTGTGCATACGTTGAATGAAGTAGCGCTCTCCGCCTTCTATGTCCGCGTAAGGGTCTGTGACAATTGTCCTCCGAGTCACGATAATATTGGCTTGTTGGGCGTAAGAAAAAAGGCCTGGCTCAGTCTCGTATGTGATATTGGGATCCAAGGAATCTCTGGACATGGTAGCATAGTGCAGGAGTTGGATCGATTCTATCGTATTCACAGAAAACTGAGACCCGTTGGCGCTAAATCGAATGCTGAGAAGTCTCGGCCCGATGGGAGTTATGCTCCTATTATGCCGTTAGTCAGACCGAAAACAACAATTACGCGACACACTCACCCTTTGGTGCTTAAGATAGATATATCGTCTTTGTTGTGTAGCACGAAGGCATTGTAAATATTATTGGCCATATGTCTGGCGGCCTGGACCATGGCAAGTCGATTTGCCCAGCTTTCAAGACTGGCTTGGTCTGCATTTGAGGTCAACTGAGCTGTCAAGCCCGTCATGCGACATTTCTTTCACTTACAAATTGGCGACGATTCAGTGAGGAGAAGGGAAACAGGGGAGCTTGTGCGGAGCGACGCAACGTATATTTGCCAGTTGCCGCGTTTTGAGGAGCCCGTGAGCCTCACGAGCATACTGATGGGAAGAACTACGGTTTTTAGCGAGATTTGCGAGCTATCGGTGGGGGGGGGGGGGGGGGGGGGGGGGGGGGGGGGGGGGTTCCATACGTGTAAATTCTAGCCTGCTTGAATCGTGTTTGGTGGCAGCAACGCTTCTCGACTCTTCGGGCTCGCGGCAACAGCACCGGAAGATGCTTGGGCCATTGGGGCCAAGTGACTGAGGCGACAAGGCATTGTCATCAAACTTGGCTAGAGGACATTGGATGACCTTTTCCATCTCAGTCCCAAGCACAGTCTCTTCATATAGCGAGAATGTCGTCTCTTGGCTGTCTAGGGCCGCATGTGAAAGCCCCTTGGAGCTTTCTGCATGAGTGGAAGCTCCTTTATGCTTTAGGTTTATGGCAAACCATTTATGAATATCGTCCAATTGTTCCTTGGCTTCTTCTAGTGTCCCTTGCATCTGAGTTTGTTGACTCCTGTTTTGGTAAGTCTTGGCTGCATAATGGATGTTTGGTTTGGGATTGAAACACACCTATTGAGAATACCGATAGCTAGATTTAAAGTGTTTGTGTGAGCTGTCAGCGTCTGTTTTAGTTTGGCAATATCCCCTTCTTGTTTGGTCCATGTTGTCTTTTTCCAGTTTTTCTTGATTTGATCTCTCCACTTGTGCGCTCCGTTCTTCCCTGGATCTGTCTTTAAGATCGAATACTTGCTGATAAGGTCCTGCGAATCATTGAGAACGCCCCGGCAATTCGCAATTATACCAGTTACAAGACGGAATGCCTCATCCTGTGCTGTATATACCGGCTGGACATCGGACAATTTATCATCTCCCGCGTCGGATTGACCTGCAAGAATTCGTGCCAGGAGTTTTAGAGACTCGCTTGCGGAGTGGAGGAGGCTCCGGATTTCAGCGAATTCAGATGGGGCTGACTTAGCCGCAGAGAATGATTTAGCAATTGTGCTGGCCGTCTTGGCAAGCAAGAAAACATCATTAATCGAGAAATTAGGTGACATCGACATCCTGTATAGTGCATGGACATCCTCTTTCGAGAGAATGTTGCGCAGTAAATGTGATGGAGGGAGGAATCCCTCACTAAGTGGGGTTCTCATTGGCGGGCGGGACAATCGTCCACTACAGTTACATCAAGGCACGCGGCCCAATGAGCAAGATGAGGCAACTAGGCTGCCTCGCTGCGCCTCGGTGATATCACGGGCTTAGAATTTATGTGCGGACTCAAACCGCTTGTCTCGTTCCACTCTGGCGCTTGGCAGCAATTACTAGCGATTCAGAATGTCGTCTTATCTAGAGTTCGAGCGCATCCCCTCTGGCGTCTTTTTCGCTGCACAGGCTCACTTGGAACAGCCCGACAATGAAGAAGCCCACCACGCCATTATGAAGAGCTTTCCCAAATTTGCGCACGCGCACAACGTTGGTTCCGCTGACAAGAAATCTGCTCTCTGCCTACCCCTTCTTGACGTCACGGCTGAGGTCCGCGTTGATTGTACCATTGCCGAGACGAGACTAGTCCAAAGATTTACAAATATTTCTGATTCCGCCATTCCAGAGGCCCATTACACATTCCCTCTGTACGATGGCTCAGCCGTCACATCTTTCCGCTTCCACATCGGGGATTTAAAAGTTCTTGAGGGCCAAGTGAAACCCAAGGAGGAGGCAAAGCGGGAGTACAAGCGAGCCATCGAGAAGATGGAAGCGGCTGCACTTCTGCAGGAACATACGCCTGAGGTTTTTGAAACCATGATTGGAAACATTCCACCTCGAACAACGGTCAAGGCTGAAATTACATATGTCAATGAGCTTAAAGCCGACTTGAGTGGCAAGGGAGTCCTCGTAACCATTCCAACCTCAATCGCTCCTCGCTATGGTCAAAGTCCAGAAGACTACTTAGCCGATTCCAATGTCACCGAGGCTGGACTAAATATCTCAATCGCCGTTAACGCTCCGGATCCTATTCAGATGGTGGATTGTCGCACGCACCCAATCTCCCTCGAAATGGGCAAGTTCGGGCTGCCCACTGAGGCACAGAGCTGGGACGCGCTGGTCAACCCTCCGGGGGTGGATAACAACTTCAACCAAAGACAAGCCACAGCTCACCTCTCGGATCGCAGCGCCAGGATGGATAGAGACTTTGTGCTTCTCGTTCTCACATCCGGTCATTCTCTTCTCCGCTCCCGTGCTCTTCTCTCGCCGACAAACTCTCTTGGCCACGCAGCCCTCATGGTCTCGATCAGACCAAGCGACTTGTTCCCCAATGCTACCCAATGGGATACTTTCACAGGAGAGATTGTATTTCTCGCTGACCGCTCTGGGTCGATGCGTGGTGCCAAGATAAATGCCCTACGCGAAGCGCTTCACGTGTTTCTGAAAAGCCTGCCACAGACGTGTCGCTTCAACCTCTTCAGCTTTGGGTCGTCATTTTCGTCACTTTGGGAACAGTCCAAGATTTATGATCAAAATAATCTCGACGCGGCAGTCTCTCACGTGTCGCAGTTCGACGCTGATATGGGAGGGACTGATCTTCTTCCCGCGCTCAATCAGCTTGTTGACCGCCGACTGCCCAACGGTGATTCAACTCAAGTCATTCTGCTCACAGACGGGGAGGTTTGGAAAACGAATGAAACCATCGACTTCGTCCGCAAGAAGGGGTCTGAGCTAGGAGATGAGATTCGATTCTTCGCCCTTGGCATTGGCAACAAGGTATCCCACCGCTTGATTGAAGGAATCGGCAGCTGCGGCGGCGGATACGGCGAAGTGACTAGTGCAGACATGCAGGGCAAGTGGCAGGAGAGAGTCATTGCTATGCTAAAAGGGGCTCTCAAGCCGCAGACGTGGAATTGTGAGACAAATCTAGGCAACGGGTTGGTTTCCAAAAACTTATCCCTTGACGACTTTACAAAAACAGCAGCCACAAACAATTCCAGCTCAAAAGTCGGCTACATACAGGCACCGCATTCGATTCCACCTATCCATCACTATGCTCGCAAATCAATTTACTTCCTCCTAGAGCTGGGGAATATGCCTGCTCCAAAGACCATCACAATAAATACTCAGTCAAAAAAAGGCGGAACAGCACCGGTCACTCTTCAAGTCATTCAGACAGCTTTGCATGGCATTGCAATCCAGCACCTAACGGCCAAAGCAGCTTTACTGGACCTCGAGAACCAGGCTATACCTCGATTGACCAAGTCCGATGCCATTGCTCGTCAGAACGCAACCTTTCTTGGCGAGAAGTATGCTGTCGTGAGCAAGTGGACAAGCTTTGTAGCTGTTGATCGAATCACGAAGACTACTCATGAAATTAGTTCGTACCGCGCGCCGTTCAATGAGCTTGCCATGTTGACGAGCTTTGTACCTGCTGATCGAAAGAGAAGTCGTCCTAGTGCGCTCAATTTGGCCAGTTTGAATTCAAAGAGTTCCCCAGTCAATATAGCATATCTAGGCCCAGCCCGGTACGAAAGTCGGACGCAGACGCTTGGCACAGATGACAATATCCTTTTGATAGAAGAGAGGCGCCAACATGAGCCCCGCAGAAGGTTCACCTTTTTGCCGTCAATTTTTAGATTTAGCACGAAGATTGAAGAAGAGTCGTGGGGTTCATCGGGTGGAGAAATGGAAGACATGGATATTGATTGGTCTTGTATTGTTGCATCTCAGGCTGCAACTGGTGCGTTCCAGCTTGACGAGGATTTTCACGCCAAAATGTCCACGCACTTTTGCCGAAACACCCAAGAAGAGGTCATCAAAGCTGGTAAGGCTATTCCCGGTGCCCTCCCTCGAGCAGTCGAAGAACAGATCGTCCTTTTTAACACTCTGATGGTCATTCAATACGTGCGGACCCATCTCCATGAAAAGAAGGCTCTGTGGGATTTTATGATTCGCAAAGCAGAAGAGTTCATCCATAAAGCCATTCCAAACCAGGAAAGCACTGCAACGCTCGCAGATATGCTCAAGTCATCCCTACGCCATGAGCACTTCTCAAAGATCTTTCCCTCGTATAACTCCAAGAGTTTAGTGTCCTGTCAGGTCTGCGGAGCGATAGCAGAGAGAGATGGGGCAGCGGAACGGGTCGGACTTGCCCGCGTTTACGGACGAACGAGTATGTGGAATCGGATGACTCGCAATGCTCAAACGTTCATCGGCAAGGCTCTACGAATCCGTCGAAGCACTGCACAGTCTGTAAATACATCGAGGAAGGGGCCAGCCAGAGACGGCTTGGATGAGACGGAGGGGTTCGTCTGTAGGTTTGCAGGGTGTCTAGGGGAGTTCGCCTCTTGGGACGAGTTGTGGACTCATCAAGTAGATAACAGCCATGTCGTCTGCACATAGTCTAGGAGCGGCTACCACTCCAGGCGATTCTTCGACTGATTGTAGGAGGATGACAGATGCAGAAATTGGAGAGAAGCACAATCGCTCAACATTAGAGAACATTGTTACAGACAAGCGTAGACATGAAGGGACAAAGAGTAGGCCAAATCGACAAAGTACTTTTAAGACGTTAAAATGACAAAAGTAAACTACATCTATTACTTTAAACAAGTGTTAGCCGGAAGCAAGACAATGGCAAAATACCTTCATTGGATCTTTCGATAAGCAGCTCTGAGAAATATGCCCGAGGCGGCTGTCGCGGCCTATCTTGTATATGAAAAATAACCACAGCAAGCACGTATGTAAAATGAAACCTGTTGCGGTATTTAGCGGTAGCCCTTGAGAAGGTTTATAGAGCTTAGCAATAATCGTACTTCTAACCAAGCTACGGTAGACCTTTTTCTTCTTCTTTTTTTTTTGGCGCAGTTAGCGGAGTAAACTAGCTCTGTTCTTTTGCCTGTGACAAATCTTGACGCAAATCTCCCTTACTCGTTTAGCATCCATCGCTGCAGGGCACAAGATTAAAACAATGGGCCAAGCACCAAGATATAAAAGGCCCTGATGTGAATATCCAGCACTGTCGATGCACCGGCTTTATTACTTAGTCCTAAGCACCCTGTTCCTATTGGGCCTCCCGCGAGGATCAAACGCCATACTGGTAATTTGGTAAATCAGTGTCTTTATATATCCACATTATCTCGCGCTCGGCTGCGGAACTGGCTATAATGGCAGGTCCTAACAGTCCTAACACCGAGCAAACGAATTTATGTTGGTCAACAAGGGAGTCGACTAGGTAATAAAAATTCCACACGGGAAGGGTAGTCGTATTAAGTTGTAGATGGTTTTGCATAAGACTCATTTCGACTCAGAAATGATTTTACGTGCTGTCTTAAGGAAATATTTGGTGTATTAAGACATTTGCTTCGACATAGACAAGAGCTCAGCCAACCCATCGGATAGCCCCGCCGTTCTCATCACCGTTTATCTCAAATATAGTTGAGACAGTCATCTCACCTCGTGCAAACATGGCCCAGATATCCTTTAATTCCTCTCCTAGGCGAACCAGACCATGATTAGAGTCCGTGCCCCATAGCATTGGCGCATCCTTCCAAGCTGACCATGTACCTAAAAGAAAAGGGAGGTCAATGCAGTGAGAGGATCCCAATGGGCTTCGGGAAGGACTCCAGTTGAAGCGAAACAAGTGGGAAGTTCCCCCAGCGACAATATAATCAGTATTCAAACGGTCTGTTGGCCATTTAAAAGCGGTCCCTGATAGAAGCCAAGTTGCCGCCCAATACAAGAAGTTTCCAATCAGGGGGATATTAAGATAAGGTCTTAAAATGACGTTCATTCTAATAAATGGCGCGCCTTCATGCTTGGTGTAGCCAGTTAGTAGCATGATTCTTTGAGCCGCCATCCTGATTCTTTCAGGAACTTCCGAAAGGCTTGGGAGGGGCTCATGGCCAAGAGACGGACCAAAAGCCATCAACCGCGAAGGGTACACAGCGGCAGCCTTCATCAAGTCTATTTGTAGAGATAGTACCTCATCTATAGACAGAGAACTGCTGTTCGAAGCTAGCCGCTCGCTAGCAACTTGGCCAAGAGCTTGGACCATAGGCTCGCGGTCGCTCAGCCGTATTCCGAGTGGTGTGCTTTGAAGGATGGCCTTTTGAAACAGACCTTCAGCTCCATTTGCGATCATCAGGCAGAAGATTGCATCTGCTCCCGCAGATTCGCCAAAAAGCGTTACATTTTCTGGATCACCACCGAATGTCGCGATATTTGCTTTTACCCATTTGAGAGCCGCTATCTGATCAAATAAACCCAAGTTTGCGGGGGCTACTCCGGGGATGAACTGGTACCCAAGGACGCCTAGCCGATGTGTGACGTTGACGGCGACAACATCTCTGTTGACAAGACCAGATGGTTCGTAACAATCTAGGTCTCCGCCGCCAGACACATACGCGCCCCCATGGAAAAAGATCATGACGGGCCGCTTTGACCCATCTCTTAGCGCCTTTGATAGTGTCGTGACGGTGAGGGAGAGGCAGTCTTCTTTCTGAGGGCGACCTGCCGTGATTGGACCCGTAACATCATCAAGACGCGAGGGTATTACCTGTGGAGGAATTGGCGCTGGACTTGTGCAATCCATGATTCCATCCCATCGCTCAAGAGGGACTGGAATTTGAAATCGGCCGGCCGAGGCGTATCGCAATCCACGGGCTCGGATGACAGATCCATCCGTTGCGGCAGATATCAGGCCGCCCTGCAGCTCTATGATGGTGGACTTTACAGCAGACATGTTGATTTTCGACGACTTCCTTTAGAAACGTGTTGTGGGTAAACAAAGCAGAAAGCAACTAGAAATGTGTCACCTGTAGCAGAAAACAGTGAAATCGAAGACGACCGGCCTCGGGGGGGACACCTCGGAAGGTTTAACAGGTGATCCAGCAGTATTGGTCAGCGCTTTCAATGCAATCAGTCAGGTAAGAGGGTGGGTTGTTCCCGACTAGTGAATTAGGTTTATTGAACACACGTCGGTCTGGGGACCTGGATCTAGCGCACCCCGCTGTTCCGGCCGTTCACAGAGCGGAGATCGGCAATCCCCCTGGAAGTCGAACTAACTCCCAATTGGGCTTAGTCGGAACAAACCCACACAATATTGGACCAATGAGAATAGTGGTGAAAGCTACCCCAGAACCATGGTTGCTGAGACAAGCATCGTTTTCCGATGGATTCTATGTACTTGGCAAGCCTACATCTTCTGGATGGCCAATTATATAACCTGCGCGGACTCTCTCTTTTCCTGCTGAAACAAGCATCATAGTGCTAACTGAAGCGATCAAATCACCCAATTGCACATCATCCTTTGTATTTCTCTCATAATCCCGTTCTGTGATTTCTTTGAGATTGCCCACCATCAAATCAATAACATGCTTTACACTCGCACTATCAACGGCACGCAGATCTCGTTTGATGATCGAGGCCTCCCCTCAGATGAGCCCGCAATTGTTTGTCTCCCTGGTCTCGGCCAAGATCACCGTGGCTTCCAATATATTCTCCCTTTCCTGGTCCGTCGCTACCGGGTAATCAGTGTGCTGTGGAGAGGCCATGGACAAAATCGCGACCCAGTCGACAAATGGACCGTGGAAAACATGGCGGCCGACACAATTGCGCTGCTGGACTCGCTCGAGGTTGACCGATTCATTCCACTGTCCCACTCTCATGGAGGCTGGTGTGCCATGGAAATGGCGGCACGCCTTGGGAAAGGGAGGATCCCAGCTGTGCTGCTGACAGATCTCATCTTGACTCAAGCTCCCGCCGACTTTGTCGCAGGGTTGCAGGCCACTCAGCAAAAGGATATTTGGCTGAAAGCTCGAGGAGGACTCATCAAGGGGTGGCTGGACGGGACAAAGAGCAAGAATGTCTTGGACCATTTCCACAACGACGTGGGGGCTCATGGATTTGAAAGCTGGTCGCACTTCTGCTGGCTTGTGGAGAAAAGCTACGAGAAATGGGGTTCTCCAATGCAGCGCCTGGAAGAAATTTCTGATCCTCCTTTGATCCGACACATTTTTAGCCACCCTAGAGATGCGGCTTACCTGGCTGCTCATGAGACATTCAAAGACAAGCACCCGGATTGGTTCAGCTTCACTCGGCTTCATGGCGAATCTCACTTCCCCATTGTCGAACTTTCGGAAGAGGTTTCTCAGCAGCTGATAGAATTGTGCGAGGCTGCGACTTAACGTCCATTTGGACCGTCTAGATGCCGGGATTGATATCTATGTAGAAAGTAACCCGAATTTACCGACCCCAAACTATGTACCAAATATGTGATTGCCCAGGTATGAATATCGAATACTATCAACCCCCCCCCCCCCCTAGGAGAATTTCCCTTTGGATCAGACGACAACAGCTGAACGTAAAGACGAATAATGGAAAGAAAACTATTTTTCATTCTTGACAGTGATAAAGACAATTGATGAACGGATTTGACAAGTGTGGAGACTCCACTGTAATCGCCTGTGCCTTATTTATATGAATAAATTCATTCAGTCAAATTTCAAATCTTGATATTTCTGAATCAGGTGATGAAGTGGCCTCAGGGAACCCGACCCTGCATTTTGCAGAGGTATGTCGGTATTCACCTGCAAGAATAACCGCGCAAGCCAATGCAAACTTGTTCCTGTATGACTGATGGTAGCCTCTGTTGCATTCTGCGGCTCTGATTGACAGTGTTTCTCGTCCCAAACTTGCTTCCACGCCTTTAGTGACTTTGATAAAGAATTCTCTTGTGGTGAGTAAGATGGCCTAGGTTGATGTAAGAAGATTAAGTGGTGTAATGCTAGTGATTAGTCAGTTAAAGCTTTATTCTTTTGAAACCCAATATGAAAGAAAATGCCTCGAGAAAAAAAGTAAATATCATACCACAAAGTGCCAGAAACATTCCCGTTATTGTGAAGGACCGGACTTCGTCCCCGATAACCGGATCTATACTATTTTCAGCCGTCGGTGACATACTATCCTCCATGTTTATAACTTGGCCCATTGCGACCAAATGCTGGATCGCTACCGAAAATGTGGTTGGCGGTGGGTTAATGATGGCCGAATCCAATTGTAGCCAATCCTCCCAGGTGTTAGCCCTGAAGGCTGCTTCGCTGGATGGAAAATTGAGTGTCATCTCTTCAAGGAGGATTCTTGGTCTTGTTCGAAAGAAGATGGCAAGTTCACTATCTAGTTGAAAGATGGCAAAGGCTGTTCTGTATCTCTGAATTAGCCTCGGGCCATCGCAGCAGCAACTCGTCGAACGATTAGTACCTTATTATAGACTCGGATTTTACCCACGAGCTCCAATATGTCAGAGAGGAAAAAGGAATGTTTCTAATGACCGGTTTGCGGGTGGAGAAGATCGACGTAGATCGTGCCGCAGCAACAAGCATAGGGAACCGAATATGAAGCATGCGCCAACGCTTTTGCCCATTGCTCATGCCAAGTTGCAGATAGATTATTATGACAGCCGCGTTAAGAAGGTCCAGGTACTTTGGTTCTAGTTCAAAGTACTGATGCCGATTATCCTTCATCTTGTCGAACTCCTCACTCTCGAATACTAGATGCTCCATGGCATCAAAGGCAACTAGTGAGATGTTTTGAATATTCCCGGCTTCAGTGTATATTGAGCCTGCCAAAATCATTATTAGTAACAGCTGAGGCGACGCCTTCTAAATCCTGAAGGATGGCCGATGTATAGGAGCATGATATGGGTACATTCGACGGAAGAATGTGTGTAGGGCCCCTTGCATCTTTTCCGGGACGAGAAGCTTTGAGAAAAGTTCGTGGCCTTCCAAGTGTAATCTGTAGCATCCCCCCAGGCGCTTGCAACACTTGGTCGACTTGATCATATGCAGAAGTTCTGGTATTCGGTGTTCTAGAGCCACCCTCTCTGCCGCATCTGACTTTGACATGTCCGGTATTTGGTTTTCAGAATTTAGAATCTGACCTGAATTTATGGGATGGTTGACTTGAAACCATGGGTCTGCATCAATACAGAGACATTCAAAGTCAAGAGAGTTATCCGTGTAGTATGAATGCGTGCTTTCAGCTCTAGAAGTGTCAAGGTCCTCCGGAAAGAACAAGTTTGACTCTAGAGCATTGCGAAAACCAACAATATCCATTGTTTCAGGTGAAGTATAGTTCAGTAAAAATTGGATACTTGGCGGAGGAGCCTCTGGTTGTGATGTGTTTTCTCTGCTTCGTTGGCATGGTGTATTGGCAGCCATTCTTGTTTGAGAAGAATTCGAGACCAAGGAATAGGACAGAATCTGCAGAGCTCCGGTTCGTTTATAAGAGCATGTTTTGTTATGAATCAAGCAGGTTTCACAAGGCTCTTCATTGTCACATGCCAGCTTTGACTTCGCGCAATGATCACACGCCTTCCGATCCCTCCCGGGTTTGATTCTTGGCGGCAAAGGTCGAGCACCTCGCTTTTGGCAGGTTTTCGTGTGCCGGTGGGCAGAGTCACTTGCGTTTTTGGTGTTAGAAAGCCATGACAATGTCTTGAATCTGCAGCTGCCACATACGTTCTGTAAAAGTTGCGACCACAGAAAGGACAGCCAACTTGCTGCTCGGGCCAATCTGAGATAACAGCCAGTCAGCGGTCCGATCGGATTAGAGGGCTTGCACGTAGCCACCCAACGCAAGCCTTACGTGATTTCGCGTGTCGATTGAGGCGACTGGAAGAAGAAAAACGTCTTTGGCAGACTGTACAATTAAAATTCTGATTCATTATACACACTGGGGGTAAGAAGAAAAGGATAGAAGGGTGACAATCGGGGCAGAGTCTACAATTAAGCAAAAGAGTTTCAAGGAGAAAATGTCAACACGAGGGCCAAAGCGGGAAGAAGTAACTCTGGGGCAATCTAAAGCTAATCCCAACAGGGACTTAGCTGATGTCGCTCATTGCTGTTTGTGGACTAAAATGCGGGGCCCCAGAAGCCGGCGTGGAGGCAAAGTGAAAGTAGTCACGTTACCGGACCCAACGGGCGTGGCAGTTAATTGAATAAGGACTGTTGTTATTAGAGAACTTCAATCGATAGCAGCGAAAAAATATCCATCTCATATTGGGTTTTCAAATTTTCTATAGAAGAGATATCCCACCAGAATAAAGGCTTTGGTTTGCCTTTTTCAATCCAATCGAACATTCCCTTTCGGCGCGTGCGGGTAGGAGAACAAAGCACTGCCCACCGTGATTTTTCCCAAGTCGTGTACCTCGAACCCAGCCTGCCGGCTAAGTGTGACCGCTTCACGTCCCCGGACAACCAGCTCTGATTCGTAGTCGGAGATTGCCTGCGCTATCGTCTTTCGATTTGCTTGTACTTGGCGGAGTTGTTCCCTCAATTTGAATACATCAAACAGGCCATGATTTGCAGCCTCGCCACGGTCTATCTTTGGTTAGGATACGGTTTCTCGGGGGGGCTTTTTTTCGGGAGTCTTACACATTGTCATGGGGTGTACGGCGTCTCCTAGCAGAGTGACGACAGGTGACCTAGGCCAGGCCTCTGTCATCCAGTCCTGCAATTTGAGATCCAGAACCTCGCTATCATCAGGAATGTTGCCAAATGCCTCTCGAAGCTCCTTGAAGAATCCGGTGCCCTCTGATGCAGCATTTCTGATCAAATCAAGCTTTTCTTCCTTGCTGAGGGATGGGGGCTCGTCTTCGTTGTTGCCAAGGAGCCAGCTCAAGTTCAGTTGGGCCTCAAAGTGCTCGCCTACCGTACCTTTGCTCCCATTAACTTCTGCTGTAGAAACGGTTGAGAAGAAGACGAATTTCCCATTTGGATGAGAACCATGAAAGAAAATTGGGCTCAAGCTCCGAAAAGGAGCAATTTTCTCCGGGCTCAGTTTCATCTTGAGGCCAACAAAGCCCATCGGAAATGTATACAGCTGTGATTTCTCGTCACCCAGCAGCTTTCGCTTGATTCGGCTGTTTTTCCCTTCGGCACCCGCAAGAAAGCTTCCGAGAACCTTTTCTCCATTGGAGAGTGAAACAAGGACCCCGTTCTCGGTGTGCTCCCATCCGGTAACCGAGACGCCCCAGTTGATCCTGATCCCCCGAGTCAAGACCTCGCGCAACTTCAACCTCGACACTCGAAGGTGAGGTGCGCCCGGTTCATTAGTCACCGGGACTCCTGTCTCCAGGTTGAAGAAACGGTATGGAATCTTTTCTAAATCTACCATTAGCTATGCACAGCTCAGCTTATTCCTTTTGAAATAGCGTACCCTTGCCAAAAGTATCTGGATCATTATGGAGCGCTCGAATCGCAGCAAAGGTGTCTGCATCAACGCATGTTTTCAAAAATGGAACACTCCAGTGCAGAGTGATACCCCATCCGCCATAACGAGAGTGAAGGCCCTCATCACGCTCATAGAGTTTGTATGGGATGCCGTCTCTCTCCAACGCTTGCGCGAGGGTTAGTCCCACAAGCCCGCCTCCGGCAATAATAACTGGGTGCTCAATTCGGCTTGACATATCGTACTAGCTTGACAGAAGGGTTCGGGAAAGATATGTAAACTTGAAAAATACCAGAAAATGGGCTGGATGAGGAAATAATAGGCGTGGAGAGGTACCAAATCGAAGAGGAAATTGAGGCGGATTTCTAAATGATATGAAAAGGTTCACGACAGAGTAAATACAACTAGCGATGGATGACCTACATTAACATTGAAAGGCTGAGCTGTGTGAGATGCTGCAGTTATATGAACTCCTCTGCTCATACTTGACTCAATCGAGGTGGATAATTTAACATCGGCTAGACTGACCTCTGTCATCCAGGCTATGCCATGCCCACTAATTGCAGAATCTCCACACAGATCACGCCCCTGTCGACACAATTGCCGCCTTGTACTGTAAAAAAGGTAGATACCCGACCCCATACAGTTCAGAAACAGATATGTTTGTGTAACTGGTCACGACTGGCAAATTTGCCGCTAATCGCAGCTTACCCATCTCTCGGAATTACTCCCGGACGTTGCAGGAGTGTGGGCATTCCCCGACTAGGATCGTTAAAATGTGGTTAAACTCCGATATTGTGGGGGTGAATCACTAACGTCTCCACATGATCAAGATTTCGCAATTTAATTGGAACGCTGCCCCATCCCATTACGTCTGTGGGTTATTGCCGACTAACCTAATGAGGAGTTGTTTTCCACCAGCCATGTCCTGGGATTTTGTCATTCTCCTTGCCAGCCGCCCCCGGCATTTCTGCAATGCATATCCCAAGCCTACGTTGTTCGTAACCGTTGTGTAACTTGCTTTATCTGCTAGTAACATGCGGTTTCCCAAAGGCCGGCGAGTCAAACCTTCCCCGCATCTCGCTGTCAGCTTGGAATAGAGTTGTCGGGTATCACACGCAGCTGATGCGATCTTAATTCCCCGTATCCGACTCGGGTTAGTGAGGAAGGCACACCTTAAAAGAATGGCTGGCCACGACTCATCGAGCAGTTTTGGATTCAGATATTCAGCGACAAGAATTTTGAGATTTACTTCGTGACGCGCCCAATCGTCCAAGAAAGCCTATTGCTATGACAGCGTCTTATTTTCTCTCGCCGGCAGTCCTTGCTGTGGCTGTTGTCCTTTTAAGTCTGTTATGGAAGCTTGCTCAGATTGGTAGCAGAGACCCGAGCTACCCTCCTGGGCCACCCACAATACCACTGCTGGGAAATGCTCACCTGATTTCCAAATCGGACTTCTCAGATATGTACATGTCCCAGGCAGCGTTAGCTACAAATTGAACTCATACCGCCTCTAATTTTCCCGATTGGATTCGAAAATATGGCAAGATCTTTAGTCTAAAAATCGGATCCTCAACACTCATTGTGCTCGCCGACCGAAAGGCAGTCCACCAGCTACTTGTGGAAAAGGGAAGTTTGACCTCAAATCGGCCACCTAACTACGTCAGCAACTTCATCACGAGAGGTCATCACTTGATTCTAGAAGATTTAGATAACATCGGGCGACTGAAGAGGAAAATCATCACCCAGAATTTCTCACAGCGCGAGATAGATGCGAAACACACAAAGACTCAGGCCGCAGAGTACGATATCGGATTCCCCTTACATCTGGAATTGGACTTTGGCTGACCTAAATTGCCAGAGCAGCAGTTTTGATGATGAACTATCTCAACAACCCAAACGACTTCCAAACTGAACTTCGCCGATACGCCACATCCGTAATTACGTCCATTACTTGGGGCTATCGTGCAAAGGACAAAGATTCATTCTCGTATTCGGTCAGTGAGGGCTACATGCATCGCAAATTACATGAAACTAAGAATGCTTATAGATCACTTCCGATCTGCTTGACAAAGTAAGAAATGCTTCAATGCCTGATGTCCTGATGCTTACTCGATATCATGCAGTGGTTTGCTGCGACCGAGTTTGGCGCCAATCCACCCATCGACATATTTCCTTTTGTCGCCTGGGTCCCTGCCAGCATGGCTTTCTGGAAGAGGAGAGCAATAAAACTCAGGGCACAGATGGATGAGACATGGGGCTCTTTTCGTAGCCGCGTGGATGATCGTCGTGCTCGTGGACAGCGTCGCAATTCCATTGTCGACGATCTGCTCGACGAGTATGAGACAAAAGGATGGCCAGAAGGCTTCTCTGACCATGCTTTCAATAACTTGCTCGGCGAGATTGTCGAAGGTGGATCCGACACGACGGCTTCGTTGTTGATGACCATTGTCCAATTGCTTGCCGTGCATCCAGAGGTTCAGCGTAAAGCCCAATTAGAGGTCGATCGTGTTTGCGGGACTGAAAGGTCGCCTGATTGGAAAGACTTTTCCGAGATTCCGTACATCAATTGCATTGTCAAGGAGGCGGCGCGGTGGCGACCAGGGCAAGTTCAAAAGCTGTGAGATTAGTATTATTAACTGACAAACAATTAGCGGAGTGTCTCTTCCACACGTAGCTCGCGAAGGTTTGTCACTGAAAGTCTCTTCACTGTATCCGCAATGGGAGCTAAAGTCACTCTAGATATGATGTATGATGGAATGCGCATCCCCAAAGGTGCTTCCTTGTTACTTGTCATGGGCCCCATGCACCATGATGCCGACATATATCCCAACGCAGACGATTTCGATCCGAGTCGATATATAAATTCGCCAGCCTTGGCCAATGAATACGCAGCTTCCTCAAATTACAATGATAGAGATCACTATATCTACGGTGCGGGCCGTCGAATTTGTCCCGGGATACACCTTGCTGAGAGAAGCCTCTGGAGAATTACGGCCAAATTAGTCTGGGGTTTTCAGTTCTCAAAGGTCATTGATGAAAAAACGGGGAGCGTTCACGACATTGACCTTTTTGCCTATACCTCTGGCGCCGCCACATCTCCGAAGCCATTCAAAGTTGACATCAAAGTCAGGAGCAAGCATCATAAGACTGTGATTGAAAAGGAATACAAAGATGCCCAGGAGTACATGCAGGATTTTGAAGATTAGGCAGAGCACTCATTGGGAGCCTTAGATTTATTAAGGAGAACCAGCGTTTCATGACAAAATTGAAACAATGCCCCAGGTATTAAAATATAAAAAGCCCTGATGTGAAGATCCAGCACTGTCAATGCACCCGCTTGATTACTTAGTCCTCAGCAGCTTTTCCCTGGCCATTGGGCCTCCTGTGAGGATCAAACGCCATATTGGTTAGTTCAAAAGTTGCATTCAACCCATACTCTGCCAACTCCAAATTTCGCAACTCTCCGACTTGTTTGAAGCCATATCTTTCGTATATCGGCCTTCCCGCTGCCCCTGCCTCGAGATAAGCGGGCACATTCTCTTCAACGGCTCGCGCGAGGCCCCATCGGATCAACATGGCAGCTGCCCCACGCTTCCGGTGACTGGGGCGCGTGGTAAGGTGCATCAGAATCCAGCACGGCTTCCCCTGCGGGATCCAACGGGGCCGGAAGGAGTCGCGGTCGGAGAGGATGTAGTTGTGCAGGGCGAGGTTGAAGTTGGGTGGGGGATAGGATGGTAAGGATGCGTCGTGGCCCTCATTGTTCATGTAAGCCAGCAGAGGTTTGACGGTATCCGGAGCCATCTCCCAGTGAGCTTCGCGATCGTAGTCGTAGCCTTCGGGATAGTAGTGCCAACGGGCCAGGGCGACGATTTCATCCTTGTTGCTGTCCTTCCCTGGAACATCTCCCGTGTCGACAACTTTGAGGAAGCGCACGGTTGGATCGCCGAGAAACCGACGCTTCTGAAGGGCGAATGCGCAGCGAGTGCGAGTCTGTGCCTCTTCACGAGTGGCCACGGGCCATGCGACGGGGTTTGGAGGCGCTACGCAGTCATCTCCAGGCGAGCCTGTGTCGGCATGCTGAGTGATGTGGTCAAAATCTGAAATATCTAGGGGAAGGACTTGGAGATTCATGTTATTTCCAAGTATCACAAGGCCTGAACGATTGCCTGACGATGGTGCGCAGTGACGGTTCTTGAGGAGTCATTAAATAGCGTGGGTCCGTTATCGCTCGGCTTGACAGTGACTCCACCCGAAGGGCGCCGTCAGAATCCTTCGATGCCGCTACCTCCGTATCTGTTTAGCCTAGGATCCAACTCTCCATACAACTCATGATTCGGGTAATCTCCCTGCTTACATTGTTACAAATCAATGCGGCAATTTATTTGTTGTAATTGATGACAATCCTTTTATTGAACCTACCGGTCAATCTATTGCCTCTTCTTTTATCGAAAAAGGTGCTCAGACAACTTCATCCGCGTTGATGCAACGGCTAGTTGCTTTATGAATCTAAGTGTTATCAATGTTGTATTTCTTTTCCTTTTTTGTTCTTATTAACATAGCATAGTATTTATTAGCGATGCAGATATTTTTATATTCATTTTAGTGTTGCATACAATAGAGAAGAAGAACATGACAAGCTGAATAACTAACGTTATGAGGTCCCGGATTTGAACAATTATGAGCACGCGTTCTTGCGGATGCAATCGTGATATGTGTTGGTTTTGAGGATGATGTAGCAAGAGGCGGGTGGAGAACGCCGAATCCGCCCTTTTCATCACATACACTGTTTGGATACATCAAGTTGGCTGACTCAAGGGAGTTTAACTGCTGGTGAAGAAGAACAAGAGATAGGCTCAATCGAGGGATCTAGGAACCAGCCCACAGAGATGGCATACAAATAGGGTTCAAGAATAGGTTTGGTCTTGTAAATGAAGGGAATTAGTAAAAAGGCTTCTAATTTCCTTGCTTTAATGTCATAAACAGGGCTGATAATGACTATGATACCTTCCTATGCCTATGCAGACTTGAGTAAATCCTCTTTTCGAATGTCCCTCTGTTTCATTGAATTCACACAACCGAGGGAGACAAAGTTACAACACTCGCGATACTCCTCATTTTCTTCTTCGCTCCATTTCTCCGTTTGCCAAGAAAATGGGATGAGGAGAGTCGCGAGGTCATATTCCATGTGAATGGGAGCCCAGTCATGGCTATAATACAAATCTCCAGCCTGAAGCTCCTCCTTGGTCGTGTTCCTCCAAGCGTCTTGGTTGACAGGATGCCAGCCCATGGGCGCGGGTGGGTTTTCGTCCAAATAAACTCCATTGTACTTTCTTTGCTTTTTAATAGCGTTCAAGAGTTTGTCGGCCATTTCGGATGCCTCGTCGCTTAGTTCAAGTTTCCAGTTGCTGTGTTTGTCGTTGGCAACACTGGTCAGCAGCGGAGGCACAGGCTCATCTCCTTTCTCTTTGTTCAGGTCGTTGCCCCAGTGCTTCAATAGCGCATCGGCACGAGCCGAGAGGGCGACCAATTCGCGCCTCTCGTGGGTTTTCCAAGATCTCGTCAACCCACTCAGCGCTTGCGACGCCCCGGCCATCAGCAGTACGTGCTTGGTGATGTCGGTGCGGGTTTCAAGAGACAGCATCAGATCTGAGATGCATTCGATGTCGTCATTGGGTCGCAGCTCGGTATGGGCTTTCATCAGGTTGGAAATGAAGGCCACTTTACATTATAGCCAGGTCAGTGTTCTCCATTTGCGAGAGCGATTGATTGGAGAGTAGCTACCTTCTTTGACGGCGTGTTCCTGGTCGGCCGATGGAGGTCCAAAGCTCACCGGGACCTTGGGCCACACTCTCGCCTTAACTTCTCTGTCGTTGCCCTTGCTTGTAGACGGACCCAGATTGCTTTGGATGGCATCCAGGTCATAAGAGCCACCAAAGGGTGTGGTAATAACATAGCCCGAGGGAGGTTCGCTCATTTTGTAATGGGAGTGCAATACAGCGCGAAAAATAAATTGATAAATTGATACAACGAAACCAGAGCGTGAAATCGAATCTCTTTATATTTGTCTGTTGTGGGGTCAAATCAACTGTTAGCCTGCATTGTTGCCTGCATTCGGGCCCACCAACAACCAACAAGCGCATCGTGGTCATCCGACGAAGCCCTGTCTTCATCTAAAGGTAATGGTGAAATGCACTTGGTGTGGTCTTCTTTTAAGAGTCTGTGGTGACATCTTCAATGTTGATTTATAATTTCCAATTTGCAATCTGTATCTTTGAGATACACGTTTGTTCTTGGTATGATTTTACTGCAGTTGAGAAGCGTCCGCCAAGCCAAGAGTATGAACAGGACATGCCCTGACAGGGTAGGCTTGGGGCTCACCTTCCGCAATTAAGAAATAGCCGAAATGACTTGCTGCAATGCACGAGCCTATTTTCCCATGGCCAACTGCCCTTTCCCCCCCAAACTTCGCGCGCCGACGCCCAGATGTGGCAGTTGGACAATCCCAGCGGGATCGCGCCACAGTGGGGAAAGCGCAAAGACTCTATCGAAATGGAGCACTGTAGTGCAGTGTCATGGCATGGAAGGAGCTTCAAAGCTTGCATCGATTATTCTATGAAGATGGCGAAATTGTTTTATTAGATTCAAGAGTCTAGTGCTTATTTACAACTTTTGCGCATTTCTCCGCGCCATCTCAATTAGGTTGATATACCTGGTCGGTCGTCGAGGATGGTGCGAAATACCTAAGGACTTACTGTGTGATGCAAATGTGTGACGTAAAAAAAAAAGCAACTGGTATATATTGACTTTTCTGGGAGAAACCTAACGCCAATCTAAACCAAAAATGCCGGACCGAACCAAACCAACCAACTCTCCAACCTTGCCCGATGTCGGTATGCCAGCTTGGATAAGGCATTCTTACTGCTCATAGTTCTGGCAGCTTGTTCGAGGGTCACAGTGAGTGAAAGAGGCTAGGCTGGTCTTGGCAAGAAAGGCAGGCATTTTATATTGGTGGTCACATTCAAGATTCTTTCTAGAGGGTTATCTCCGCTGCGTTGTGTGAAGCTATTGGAGATGCCTGGAGTTTAAAAGGCAATAGGCTATTGTTGCCTAGCTGTTTGACCTTACTGTGTAAAGCTTATTGTGTTGACCATCTTGGACCTCAAGGTTGCTAATAATAATCATAATAATAATAATATGGTATGCATTGGCTTGATTGTCATTCCACGTTGCATCTAATGGTACAGAGGAGGATCTGGTAAGTTACCTGGGTTTGCTTTGCTACCCTGATCAAAACACGAAGTCTGTTCTTTTGCATAGATGATTGCATATTATTGGAAGCATGGTCGCTTCGAATCTGCATACTAATTTCTGCCTTATCCTAGACCTTATCCTAGAGCCGTAAGATTTCCAGAATAAAGCCTATCTTAGTCAACTGTGCACTCCAGAGTAACCTAATATGTTGAAGATAATCATTTACGCCTCTTTAATTCCATATTCGTCAAAACAAGGTCGGCACAGTGTGACCTGTTTGCCAGCTTCACAATGGCTCCATCAGCTCTATCGCCTTGGTCAACGCTTCTTTTCAAATAAGTCCGAGAATCTTCATGAAGCCCGTACAACAGCAAGTGGACCAAGTTAGATTTCTGAACAGCCAACTTCAATCTCCCTGAATCAACAGCTACTCCCATGAAGAACACGAAAGCCGACATAGTAATGGCTGCAGGTGCGATGATTAAAGGCCAGCGGATACGGATATGAATAGCCCATTGCTTTGCTGTGCCAGATAATCTATCGCCGTCCAACTCGCGCATCTGATAGGACATGAACTGCGCCACCCTTTCAAAACTTTCAGTAATATTGGTGGAACCCGCCAGGGCGCTGTTGATGGATCTAATCGCACTAGAGTCTAGCGCTGCCATCATGCTTACTATAGACTTCTGCGAAATGTTAAAGATACGCTGGTCTTCCACCGGAGGGTGGGCATCGTCACTTGATAGCTGCAGTTGTAGATCATATCTCCCTAACACTCTTGGTCTGGTCAAGCTGTCCCCAGTCGTAGAAACCAACGATCTTCCGAAATAATCATCAACATATTGTAGAACCTCGTCAAGCTCATTATCGTCTCCGAAGTTCAAATCTTGTCTCAACGGCTGCCAGGATTCCGCTAGACGATTATATGCCGTCCAGTATGTAATCTCCTTTGGGCTATTATTTTCAATTTCTAGCCTGTACGTCTGGACGCAGTAGCGAAGTGCGCATTCGGTTGCCGTCATGCCTCCGTCCTCCCACTTTGATGCATTGGCAAGGTAGGAAGCTGCGTCAGCTGGTGCCGTAATCATAGCAAACGAGGCCAGTAGTGTGTCCCAGTCTTGGAAGGCATGTGTGTCATTCGGCCAAAACGTCCTCGCAGTTACTTGCTTCGGGTAATCACATTCTGCAAGTTCGTACCCTCTTGGCATACTTTGTACGTTGTTGCTCCCCATGAGTGACAGCACACCTCCCTTTGGTCCATATGGAATTCGGTATATCGTCATGTCTTTTGGGCCCTGAGTTTCCCTGATGCAATTGGGATTATTAGGAAAGCCTGCATCATCTCCCGTCGTGTTGGTAATTTTACTAGAAATGTCGACGCAGGAGCTGCAAATGGCAAGACTTGAGAAAACTTCCCAGGTGCAGTTGCCCGTTGGACATGCAAGAGCCGGTGACTGGATCGCTCTCGAATAGGAAGAATTCAGGAATCCCATCTGCATCGCAGTTGACATACCAACGTCTGGTGCTACAGTATAGAGTTTGGGGGTCCAGATCGTTTTGTTGTTGATTCGAACAGACCCGGGTGTTATGTCGGCTTGCCAGTCGCCCGCAATGTCTAATTTTGAAGCCCGAAAAGTATAAGCTACCTCAGTATTAACGTTTACATCTTTTCCTTCGTGCACAATTAAGCCTTGTAAAAAAGGGTCAATTGAGAGAAGAATAATCATGGTCGCAGCCCCAAACGAAACCCAATGCCTAAAGCACATTAGAAACTGCCCTCAAGAAAAGAGGCTAAATAAAAGGCCCTGAAGAGAACACGCACCGAAACTTTAGTTGCCAGAGAAGTGTCAAACACCCCAAAGGACCGCGACTAGCATCTTCTATGGCCGAAAAGGTGTTCAAGGGGCCTTGCCGCTTCGTGAAAAAGGACCACTTGCCTTGCGATAAACAACTACCAACTATAAAGGCAAGTGGCGCTTTAATTAGAAGCCCAAGGATTGAGACAACGGTGTTGAGGGAAAATGGCAAGCGCCAGGTCGAAAGTGGCTTATCCTCGTGCAGAGACAAAATAACAGCAATGCAGCTCAGCGCAATGACGCTTGAAATCATAGCGATGGCTTCCAGAACCCAATAGCGGATATTTCCTGGTCGCTTCGGGGAAACATTTTGATCACCCCGTAGAGGTGTATGGCACTCGGAAGAGTCGCCTCTGGCTTCGGCAACGGTGAGCGGCTCGCTGTCCTCGTCATGATGGAGCGCGGTCGCATCGGTCGCTGCCACGTTATATTCTGCCTGATCATGGTGATTTTGAGTCTCTCGTGCTTTTGCCATCTTGGCCACGATTTGATCAAGTGCGTTGTCGAGTGATGATTCCTTGCTAGGGCTTGCAAGCCTGGAGCCCGTGGTGTGCTTGAATGAGTAGGTCAGCAACACGACGGCCCCGAAGAGAAAAAGAAAGGTCGGGGGCTTTCTGGCTACCTGAGCTGAGCCGCTCTGCATTAGTCATGAATATTGTCTTGGCAGGCAGACTGAGGCAGCTAGGAGCCAGTGGTTTGTAGAACCACAGCCTTGTGAGGCACTCAGCAATTTATTTAGACCCACTCTCTCTTTGGGTGCCGTAAGACTGCATCCAGATACCACCCAGGTTGCAGGGCTAGCCACAAAGCTCCAAACCGAAGATGAATTTTTTCTAAGTTAAAATTATATAATTTACAGGTATTAAGAATCATGAAATTAATTTTGAGCTAGACAATAATTCGGCGATATCTTTTTTTGTTGATGTGGTTGAGAGAGGTACCTAAGTACAGTCTTACGGCACTCAAAGGAATATCGGACTTGGAAGCATGTTGTGCTCCCCCATTTGCACAATTAGAAAAGCGCCAGGACAAGGATCACGAAACCGAACAATAAATCTTTTTCAAGTCGCAGCAATGCACGTCGCTGCTCGCCCATGGACACCAAAGCGATGCTTGCGGTTGGCCATGGTAGATGGCGGAATATGAGAGCTGACATTCTCATGCTCCAGCAAAAGTCTGATGTCGGAAATTATCGAAATGGCTCGGCTCAAAAAATGAGTTGATGGGTGTGGATACTATTTTTATTTTCGTTTTGAGCCCCAGGTGGCAAGTCTTCTTTAAATCCTGTTTAGTATTCGACCTGCATCGTCGTCAATCAACTCTGGGTCTAGGTAGGGATTCGTGGTGGCGGTAGCTGATATAAGTCGCTCGTTCTGCGGGAGGAGGGAACCGGATTTTGCGACTTGAAAAGTGGCATGGTACTACTGTTGTAATGTGCCTCAGTACTTATCACGTACAGATTTCGCCCTCTATCCAAGTTTCAGGTAGTTAATCAGTCGCTACATACCATAAGATGATGCATCATAATAAAAGGGCCTTCTTCTTCTACCGTAAGAAACCCCTCTGTCATGGAGTTTGGCGCGAAATGCCTAAGGACTCAGAAGCCCTTCATTCTGGATCATGGAAATGTGGCCCAAAGAGCCGTAACGCTTGGGATTTGGTGTAGGAGGACTGGCCCCATCACTAAAATTCATATTTTGAAGTTGGTTCCCTCTAATGCCACATCTGGACTATCACAGATGGGCACTACCCTACATTGAGGGTGCAGAATTTATATTGTTGCGCTAGTTCGTCAATCAGGCTTCCTATTGCTTGTAATTATTGGCATGAAACGTGTACAGTAACAGAATTAACCACCAATTCATGACAAAATATGCATTGCATTTGCTTTGCTGTCAGTCGTTTGATGCTGTTCATTGACGCACAAAGCCACGCTACATGCGTCATCCGGGGACGAGCGAAAGCGCCTCATGTGAGGCTTGGCATAGTAGAGTCTGATCCCTCTCCATTTAGATGGCAGTGTACACGTTTATGGTATGAACGTAGCTTTGATTGATTGCTCACTTTCACGAAAATAGATGAAATGCGAGATGAAAAGCGCGGGTGCCATGTGTCGATCGCTTTTAGTGGGGGATTTGGGCTGAGAACAGCCGCCAGCTAACATCGTCTTGTAAGCACTAGCCGTATACGGTTAGAAATGCGAGGTCTCGCTCCTGCACCAGCTGGAACTGCTCATCAGACTGATCGGACTACTAACCGTCTTGGGCTAGACCTCTCGCATTCCACAGCACCGCCAGGTTATCAAGAATCAAGATGAGAAATGGGCGAGTATAAAGAATCGGGAGTATTGCATGGAAAATTGGATTTTAGAAAATCATACTCAGCAATCTACTGCATCTCAATCTTGGTTTTTTTTTCGCTCAATTTACCCTTTTTCTTGATTCTTACTGCTTCTTCCACGCCGACAATGTCGTTCAAGAACTGCACCGAAGTGTCGGCGGCCTGTCCCGTCGAGGCGACAACATACGGCTACTATCCATCGCTACCAGCCAACGCGATCCTCCTCACAGTGTTCATTCTAGTCATGTGTTTTCAAGTCATCTTTGCCTTTACGACCAGGATATACTCCTACTCGCTTGTCATCGCTGCTGGGTCTGCTATGGAGATGATTGGGTACATCGGACGGCTCATGATGAACAACAACCCCTGGAACAAGATGGGCTTTCGGATACAGGTGATTTGCCTCATTATCGCACCCGCGTTTACAGCAGCCGGCATCTATCTCACCCTAAAGCATTCTATCAAGTACTACGGGTCCAGATACTCGCTGCTCAGGCCCTCGCTGTACACCTGGATTTTCGTCGGATGCGACGTCATCTCTATTGTTCTTCAGGCTGCCGGAGGTGGCTCTGCTTCTGGGTCTCAGGATCCGGACAAGGTTGAGTTGGGAAATAATATCATCATCACTGGAATCGCGTTCCAGGTTGCTACTATGGCTGTTTGTGGTGTCCTGGCCGTGGACTTTGCTTGGAGGCGATACAGACACCGCCAGTCCATGAGCCAGGAGAAGCGATCGCAGACTTCTGCCTCGCCTGGAGCCAAGAAGTTTCTCGCCGCCGTTTGCTTCGCCTACGTTGCTGTCCTGATTCGATCCATCTACCGGTATGTTCTTCGCATTCGCTCATACTTCACAGCTAACGTGGCATAGTATCCCTGAAATGGTTGGCGGCTGGGGAAACCCTAGAATGAGAATCGAGAAGGAGTTTCTTGTTCTTGATGGAATGTGAGTATATCGTAATTTACACGAAAGGATCTGCACTGACAAACAAACAGGATGATTGCTCTGGCCTCTATCGCACTCACCGTGTTCCACCCTGCCTTTTTCTTCCCCATGATGAGAACTGGCGAGGACATGTCGAATGATGAGCAGTCTGAGAGAGAGCTTGCGGATGGACCGGCCTACTCGTCCCTGCAACATGAATCCACTTGATCTAGAGGAGAGATTTCGCACACAGGGTCAATCAAGTTCGAGGACTTCTCATTGCGTCTAGCCTAATGGGTTAGGTGGTCGCTATGGTAGATAAGGAGGATCAAGAGGAGTAAGAGGAGGAACGGAGGGAGCATAGGTGGTGGGATTATAGAATAGCACTTTAGAATTTTCTTTCGTATACAGCATGTTTACTACAATTGCATCAATACATTTTTTTTCTCGCCATAGAACCATCATATACGTAGCCGAGCTCGTGGCCAAGCCATCAACTCCAACCAGTGTCCTTGAACAGTCTGAGAAACCTCGAGGATAATGGCCTCTGACCATCCTGTCGCCCACCATCTCTCATTCAATGCGTGAAATGCCACAGCCCAGTAGCCTAGAATGGTCAAGGCGGAGTGATCGCGAGACTTCAAGTCCTCAATGTACTCCTGCGGAAGCTGAGCAGGCCACCCGACAAGCAGCTCCGCTGTTTCCGGGCTTTGGCAAACCCGAAACATGTACCTGATGGAAAAGGTGCGACCCTCTCCCTTCATGCGCGGGAATGTTTTGGAGTTTTGGTGTAGCCCGCTTTCCAGCTCACGCAGAGCACGCGCAGTGTCTTCAGACAGTTCAGGTAGCTCGTCTTCATCGGGCACGCAAAATAGGACAGACAGATCTCCCTGGTGAAGCCAAGGTTGCGACCGGTGTGTCACTGAGCGCAGCGGCTGAACCTGCCGAAGCAGCTGGAGAAACTGGTCGATGACCGACGGGTGCGATCCGGGCTCGGCAGGCAAGAGGCTGATGCTCTCCGGCACGTTCCTCGACGCGAATGCCCAGAACACCGTGAGAGTGGCCAGGGCAAAAACGGGACACGCGCTTTCGGAGGTTATATCTTGTACGCCGAGTCGCAGTCCTTCTAGGGCCTCGGCTTGCTTCTGCAGCACCACAGTCTCAAGCTCTGGCAATGGTCCGGACGAAGCTATCCTGTGGAGAGCGGCGGTGGCAAGTACGCCGCACAGGAGCGTCGGGTTGGACAGCGCTATGCGAAAGACGGTGTCTTGCCATACTGCTTTGCCTTCGGCGCTCCCCCACAGGGTTGAGTAAGTGCGGGTAAGATAGTGATGTGTGAGATCTAAGTCAACGATATAGGAAGAAGGGTCTGGTTGACGCGCTTCTGGCGCTGGTGTGCTACTATTTTGAGATGGGGAGGGTTGGGCCGGAGCCGCATTGTCGAATCCATACTCTGTCACGTAGGAGCATTGCTCCTTTCGCACCGTGCATCGATGGCAGCTGGGCAACGTCTCGTCGCACTGGGCCCGTTTTGGTTAGTCAAGGTTGATTTTTGGAGACGTCCCGTCTCGTCCAGTATTTTGCGCCTCCGTGATTACCTTGACTTTTCTTTTCTTGCAGCGCAAACAGCCGCGACGAGATTTCGTGTGTTCCCTCATTGGCAGCTGGTGCGAGTGGGAACCTCCATGGAAGGGTCAAGAGTGGGTGGCCTTTGCGGCATTTGGGTTGGACTGGCTGCGCCGTGCGAACCAATTGCATTGTGGCTGGCTCTTCTCCACAGATCACCAAACTAATCGGCCTAACTAATTTCACCTTCAATATGACGTCACTGGCAAAGGGACGCTGAGTTTAGAGCGCGCTGCTCATTTCACCTCCGTCCGCCCTGGTTCGAGATGCACTCAGCAATGGCTTGCTATAATTTGAATGAAATTAGCTACATTGAATGGATCATTTGAGCATTGAAGAACTGGACCTTGGAAGCTTGAATGGGAACAAAATTGAATAGACTCAATTGATCGTACCGCAAATCGCAGCTTGCAGATCAATCTGGAGCCCATCCTGTGGATGATATAAGACAATAATATTCAAATAATTTCGCCATGATCATGGAAGGCGGAAGGTTTTTAGGATAGACTAGCTATTCGAAACATCACTCATATGTTAGCTTAAAGACTGAATCCGGGGTTAGGGTTAGGGTTATGTGACATATTGGTGCCGGCGGGGATGAAGATCAAATGGTGAAGAGTGGAGGGGACAGTAATATTTCATTCGTTAGCAAACAAGCTTGACGCAAACCGATTTGCGAGATTGAGTCTGGTGCCGATTTTCGTTTTAGGCATTTAGGACTGCTCAGGTGCCGCTCAGCCACCAGTCAGAGCAAGGTAGCATCAACTCCAACATCTGCACCTGTGCTTTCATTCTTGGGAATGAGGAATGGCAGACCACTGAGCGTGCGGCTGATAAAATATATGCAGCCCAATGAAACCCATGCCGGCAGCCAGATTGATCACAGCCGGCTCATCCCATCCCGGAGCATTAGAGAGTAGCCAATGCCGTGTCTGAAACCAGAGGCTGTGACCACGAGGCTGATGACCACGGGTTACATCGGGCGATTCCCAATGGAGGGACGCGCATGGGGTTTGCGCGTCCGGAACAGGACTAGGCCAGCCTCCCCACAAGAAGCCGTTAGCCGCTGAGCCCGCTCGCACACCATCAGCACCATCAGCTCACGCTGAGGCCATTCATTGGCTCATCACCGAAGCGCGTGCCGGCTTCTCCACCAGGCCTCATCCGTCATGCTGCACGCGGGGGCTTGACCGGGCAGTGCAGCACGTTCTGCCTGCGACGCCAGTTAAGCTCGACACCAGTACAAATGAGGCCATAGTGTGGCTTTTCCCAAAACCATCCGTGACCATCTTTTGTGCCGCCAGTGCACCAACCACCAACCACCTCTTCCCTCTCTTCCCTTCTCCTCAACCCCAAGACAACGACGAAGAGTGCAGTGCAGTGCAGTCAAAACAATCTTTGAAATGGCTTCGCGAGACGTCGAGGCCCACACCGGCGATGAGTCGGCGCCCCTGCTCGGCGGTACGACAGCCGGGCACAATCATTCCTCAGAGGACAGCGAGGTGGTGAAGCCGGTCCCCGTTCACCATGTTGTCTTCTACGTCGGATTCGTCACCGCCCTCGTCCTGTCCGTCGGCGTCCTGGGCCTCAATATCACGCAGGCCCTGTTCGAAAGCTACGGGCGCTCCAAGTTCGAGTTCCACGACTGGACCATGGAGGGATTTCGCGAGGCCATGTTCTGGGGAGTCAGTCGTGCCCTTGTTTTTCCTTCTTTGGCGTCGCCAATGTTAACCCCGCTTGTCTAGGCCTCCGTTGGCTTCGTCGCCCACATTGCCAACATTATCCGCCTCTCACGTTCTCGCCAGCCGTTGCCCGGCCTCATCAATTTCTTCATCACGCTCATTTTGGGGCTCGTGTTCCTCGTCGCCGTGGGCCAAGTGGTCAGGGACCGCAGCTATTCGTCGCCTGACTACTGCGAGCCGCGACTTCGCTACCCGGGCTACCCCGAGGAGCCTTACCCTGACCCCAAGAGCCCTCTGATGAACCCCGACACGATGCAGGAGTGTCTCAAGTGGGCTGCCAAGACGGAGATGATTACCCAGGTTCTGATTCTCTTTGCGGGCGTTCACGGGTGAGTTCTTTTTTCTTTGCTCTGCATCTCAACCCATGGTGTCAAAAACCATGCCTCTGATACGTCCAAATGATTAACGCGATATTTTCATAGAATTATTGTGGCTGGCCTGTTTCTGGCTGTTCTCATCAACGCCTACCGTTTTAGGTCAGACATTGCCGCCTTTTTCGGCTGGCCCAACAAGCTTGGCTCCAGCCTTGGCCCCGGCCACCTCACCTTTGAGGTCAGCATTCGCTGGGGTCGGCCTCCGAAGCCGGTCCAGGAACAGCCGCAGTCGGAGCACACTCTCATCAACGATGCGTAAGAAATCGTGTTTCCAAACTGACTTGCCACCGCTCTGTTGAAATAGCATAGTGATTCAAGTCCTTGGAGGACAATGAATCCGATACCCGGTGTTCGGAATCTGATTTAAATTGGGTCTTGCTCGAGGCGATTTCGACGGGTTTGGCCCGGGACGCGCGAGAAGATTCGCACATTTAGAATCGCATTACATAGACTGCTGCATCATTCTAACTACAGACATACAAATGATCAAGCACATATACCATCTCAATTGCACGTTTTCCGGTGGTCGTGATGTTTGAGTGCCATGAGAACAACTTGACTGTGTCTTTTACAAAACATGAAAGAAGTTGCAGATTTTCAGATAAGATAAGATAGTGCAACCAACCAACTCAATTGATCCTGTCCGGAGAGCATAGTACCTTTGAAAATGGCTAAAGTTCAATTGACCACAGTGATTGGTCAAGCGAGCCCTTGCCTGCCCGATAGACGAATGCCACGTCCACACCACGTAACCCGAAGGATTTTGCACTACTCTACTAGTCCTCATGGAGAGGAATACGGGTAAATTAAGTTTAGGTCTTAGATGATGTTCGAGGTAAGCCAATCCGACCAGAGTGAGATCATGTGAGGATGCGTGTGGCATTTGTCGCTGAGATGAGATTTGGCTGACTTGACACGCCATTATAGCCAATACTCCCATATTAACCATGCTTCCATCCCCAATGAAAACATACCGTGAGATTTCATGGGCAATTTGTCGCAACCGAGTGAAGGTAGTCGATTGAAATAATAGGCACCACCAGCCGAGCTCCTTCAGCCTTCGAATCCCGCTAGCATACACGCAGTCACACGAATCTTCATGTCTTCATTCAAAGTCACTTCTTCTTTGCTTCATCTCCCCAATGAGATTATCCACCACATATGCACTGCATTGTGCCCACATTGTTCTCCCGATGTCGACACCAACACAAGCACTCTAACGCATTCGTCGACCCCATTCTTCACACGCAACCAAGATCAGCGCACGAGGGCTCTAGCGCTGTTATGCAGGGCATCATGGCGGCTTCATGTTATTGGCACACCTGTTCTGTACCACTTGGTATTGGAGACGAGCTTCTTGCGATCATGCACTCCGCTGTTCCTCCGCACCGCTTGTCAGCGCCCTGATCTTGCCGCCCACGTCAAGCATGTGGCCGTGGGCACGTGGGTCGGGCTAAATCTTAGCCACGGTCAAACTGTAAGAAATGCTGTTGAAGCTCTTGGTGTCACCCTTCCCAACAACTGGGCGCAATACCCGATATCATACGACGAGGACGAAGAGGCTGACAACATCCGGAACCGACACGCCTTCATGATCGACTTGATTTTGGGCTTTGCCACACACGTGGAGAGCCTGAGTTTGCGCGTGTCAGCCGGACTCTGCGTTGGAAAGAACTTGCCCCCGACGATTACTTTAAGCGCCTTGAAAAGTTTACATCTTGCGAACTCCCACAGTTCGTATAGCTTTGCGCCGCAGGAGCTTGAGCCCCTACTCGCGAGAGCTCCCAACTTGGAGCATTTGGGGCTAGAAATGTGCATTTCGGCCCCGCGGGGAGAATCGCTGGCAAATTTGAGAAGCCTCAAATTCTTCACGTCGGCTCTGGGTCGAGGGGAGCTGAGGAGGATTGCTTCTTGCTGTAAGAAGCTGGAGGTGTTTGTGTTTCACTATTTGCAAACTGGGAGGCCTGAACATTCGACGCCTGGTGAGCTGGCTACGCCCAGAGATATCATTGAAGAACTGGAGCCGTGCAGGGATACACTAAAGTATGTGCAAGTGGAAGTTGGGAAGTGGGGAGCCAGCTTGGCAATTAGTCGAGAAGATGTGATGGCGGCGTTCTCCCAGTTTCCTGTTTTACCAAGAGTCTGCTTGGATACTGGCCATGTTGAGAAGGATTAACTTGAGTTTGCTGTATCGCAAATGCTATGGATATTTTTGAGAGAGAATGGCCATACGGGGAAAATATTACGGAGGAGGATTGCTCGAGAACGTCTGATTACATGAGTTGAATGAGAATGAAAGCAGTTAGGAAACAAGCGCATCCTTTGGTGCCTCATGCCGCTCTTTCAGGCCATGCTAGGTTCAAGTTCAGCGTGCGCAGTTGATTCATGGCCCCTACATTGGTAGTACGCTGTAATTCTACAAGCTGGCCCTCAGTTCATATGTAGGGAGCGAGTACAGCCATAAGAATTGTATTGTGGGAACTGCGAGAAGAAACGACCTTGTCGAGTGGCCCTAATCAAGAGAAACCTATGAATTCCTACAGCTACATTAGGTCACATAGATTTTAGCGGGAGACATTCAAGACAGAGCCTGTCATTTCTAAATAAGTTTGCTGCGTTTTGTCGTTGGCATACTGCACACCCAATGATGTCAAACCTTGAATTATGTACGCCCACACCCAAGAAAGAAGACGGTCATTGCAGCCGTCTCAAGATATTTCAAGTATTCAAAGAAAAGGCTGGCCTTGCTATTATTATATCTGAGGCGCACAAAGCCTCAAGATTGCTGTGTTTTTGTTTTTGTTTTCACAAACCTAGCTGGTAGTCTACCACATGCCGTGAAACAATAAGCATTGCAAGTCTATAATATTCATAATCTTAGGGTTGTTATGGAATATATACTTACCACTCTCTGGCCCTGTTCAATCCACCGTCTTATACTTGATACTAGTTTTATTTCTGTAGAATTCATTGGCCGCTTCTTCTTGATGTAGCTCGTTGCAATTATTATTATGATGTCCTTCAACCTCTAGCCCTTGATGATGTTAGATTTACAAAGGCTTTCTAATTAATAGTCAACTCAGAATGTCCGCCAAAGCTCATTTCTTACTTCAAGTCACCACATCTTTCGAGTAATTTCACAATACTTTCGTAAGCCTCCACCCGAAATGTGCCCAAACTGAATTCCAAACTCCTGCCAGAACATGCCAGAGCTTCCCTAACCTTTGATTTCAATATGCTCTTTGCTATTTGAAGCGGTGTTCGACCCTTATTGTCTGTTGTGTCGGGATTAGCACCCCGGTTTAACAGTAGCGCTACAACACGGTAGCCCCCCATCTCAGTTGCAATCCACAACGGCGTCTGCCCTAAGTCATTACGTGACTCGATATCAACGCCCTTCTCAAGCAACAATTCAACAGTCTCGACTTGGCCTCGTTCAGATGCATACCATAATGGGGTCTGGCCAAGCTGATCTTTCAACTCTGGGTCTACCTGACCATCCTTAAGCAAAAGCTTTGGCATAGCACCACTGGAGTCGTTGACGCTAGAAGAGAGTAATATTCGACCGGTAGCAACTTTTCGACCAGAATCAACGCGACCATGCCCGAGAAATAGATTAACTGCTCCTGTATTCCCATTTGCTGCCGCATATGATAGAGCTGTCCGACCCTTTTGATCAACATGATCTGGTTCTATCCGACCATCTGCGAGGAGTAACTCTATTGTTGCCACATTTCCATGCTCGGCGGCGTATGATAGAGGGTTTCGACCATTTTTGTCCGCTTTATTTGGTTGAATCTGAGGATTCGCAAGAAGGAGCCTTGCTATTTCCATTTTGCTACCGGACGCGGCTATGTGCAATGGTGAGCCAAATTCGTCTGTAATTAAATTCGGATTGATCCCAGGTTTTGCGAGAAGAAGCTTGACGATATGAAGGTGTCCTTCAACCACGGCATAGTGTAATGGGCTGGCATCAAACTGATTGGTGATATTGAGATCAACACCATCTACCGCTAGCAAGAGCTCTACAATCGCCTCGTTGCCCTGACGTGCAGCACATGAGAGCGCAGTCTCACCAGATGCAGCCTTGCGGTTGGGTTCAATTTGAGGGTGTTTAAGAAGTAGCCCCACGATACCCACTTCTTCCTTCTCCGTCGCATAGTGTAATGGATTCCCGCCAAGCCTGTCTTGGCAATTTGGATCAATGGTGGGCATCGCAAGAAGGAGGCCCACCATAGACTCGCGGCCATTTTGAACGGCTTCCAACAGTGGCGTGACTTTCGATCTGTCCTCAGAATTTGGATTGACACCGCTCTCCTTCAATAACAAATCGAATACTACTTCGCAACCACTGTATCTTGCCGCATATGATAGTGGCGTCTTCCCGTATGCATCTGTGGGGTCCACTGCATGTCCACCTTTGATCAAGGCTTCGACTGCTCCCGGAAGCCCGAAGTATGCCGCCAAATGCAACCCTGTGACGTGTTGACCTCCGAGCATGTGCCAGCGAGGACCCATGGAACGACAAAGCATCACTTCACCTGAGGATTCGACCTTTGCTTTGCTCCAGAGAAACTTCAGAGTTAATGGGGTCACCTCTGATGAGGCCGCTCGGCTGTGGTGACCCCAATTCTGGGCGGCGTACCTGTACAATGACACGTTGCCCTGGCTTATTTCGTTATAGAAGTTGATGGGAAGGCCAGTTTCGAACATTTTATAAGACAAATATGCAACACATGTATCTGAAATATATGCCTCTGCACGAGGAAACCACTTTCCTCGTGTTCGCTCGAAAAACTCTTGCGTTGTATGGTGGACTAACCGGATAATGGCGCTGTCTTCATCCACTGTGACGAGCCCTGCACATGGTGAAACAATATCTTCGACTTGAATAATATTATCTTCGTGGAACTTAGGTTCGTCTCTTTCCACGGCAAGAGCGACCTGGAGTTCCAATGCGGTGAATGGCCTCTTTGCGAAAGTAATCCACGACAAGACCTGAAAAGCAAGCTCTCTTTGATATTTAAGCTGTCTTTCGATACGTTGCATCGCCTCATTGTACGCGGAATCATATGCGTTAGATCCAGACGGAAGAATCTTGAGAGCAGCCCGAAGGGCCCTGGGAGACTTTTTCCCCATGAGGGAATCAAGATGAAGCTTCCCAAGCAGAAACCTAGCGACGTTAGTATGTTGGATATAGACATATGTTAATGAAGTGACGCATACATTCCATCGATTGACTTATTAATCTCAGTCTTGATATCCTCTTGTAGCCCAGGATCGTTTCTGACAAAACGAGGCAGTTGATCCATACAGCTTTCTAAATACTTCCGAACGTCTTCACTTCTCGCCCGAATTTCAAATTGCAGTGTGTTTTTGAATATTTCCTCAACATCTGGAATAAATCTAGAAGTTGCAAATAGATTAACTCCATATTCAAAATTGAGTTTAAATAGCTCTGACACAAACTTCACTCGGCATCCATCAGCTGTTTGACACTCATCAAGTGCATCTGCAAGAATGAAAGCTCGAGAGTACCGCGAGGCCACCAAACGGAGAGCAGTTGCAAGCTCATTCATAGATGGCCTTGTGTTCCCCCTTTGATGTTGACCATGCATTGATCGAACTTCGTCCGGCAGAGTTGGCAGACTTCGAGATATTTGTTTCAATAGAGTTGCTAAGAGATTTTCAATCCTTTGCTCGATCTGATGCTTAAAGTCGCAGTATACGTATGCAATAGCCACACTTGTATTGTTGCTAAACCTTTTATGCAAATCATCGACAATAATCGACGTCATCATTGTCTTTCCCGCGCCTGGGATCCCGGGACAAAACATGGTTTGGCTTTTGGACTCTAACCAGGTCCGGTATTTTGGGGAGTCCAGCATCCATTGCCCCGTTCCGGGTTCGCATCTTCTAAGGTGGTCGCTCTGCTGGAGACTAGAATCAACTGGTGTTAGCCAATCGAGAATATCTTGGTGCTCATGTTTGAATTGTTGATTGCGGACTTCGTTGAGGGTATCGTTCATTCCTTTCAGTTTGCTATCGATTTCTAAAAGAAAGTGAGACTCATTAGTAAATGAAAAACATCGAACTTGATTCACACTGCTGAAGATATATCATTTGTACCCAAGACCTTGTAGGTTTCTCCAAGAAAGTTTAGATAGTTTGCTTATCAATAATGAGTGGGGGGATGCTAGGGAAATTTGCTTCTTACTTTGAATAGTAGGCATCTCCGCCACATCTTGAGCTGGTACTATGGAGAGAAGTTCTTTGGTAAAGGCAGAAGCCACAGCCGCCGCATACTCCTGCCAATCCTTGTTCTTCTGGGCATCTGCATAATCACAGATTCCACGGATAACTACGCACGGGAAGTTATTCATCAGCCCTGCAGCCTCCATCTCAACGCACAAGACATTGTTGCCAAATCGTTGATTAAGCTCATCTCTTGCTTTCTCATCTTTTATCACTTGATTACCAGAGGCGATTAGACCGTAATGGATCTGCATATGTCTCGGCTTTTGCTGCCTCTTACCAATCGCGATGGTAGTTGCGCTTGCATTTGCGGAGGAGGTTTCTTGTTCTGGAACAGCCAAATGATCCTCGGTCGAAGGTGGGCCGGCGTATTGAGCTTCTAGCCTAGGGAACTTTGCTTTCATCTCATCCAAATACTCGGGCACCTTGGAACCGTACAGTGCTTGTCGACTCTCTAGCTTGGACAATGCAGTGAGCAGTAGGCTTGGCGGATTATTCAATGCGCCTGTCCTTTTGAGTTTGCCCCCTTCTTCAGCTTTGCCCATATCCCACTGCACAACCCCAGGATACTCATCGTCTGGTGTGCTTACAACAACATCTCCAAGCTGGACCTTAGACGGGATTCCGCCACCAATGCCGACCATGAGGCCAAACTTGATGGATGGAAAGCTATCGATCATGTGATTGGCCACAGCAGCTGCGGAGTTGGTACCGTACTGGCCCTTCGGAAGGCATGCAATCACAATGTTGTGCTTGCCGACAGATCCTAGGGTGTAGGTATTGTGATCGTGGAGTAGTGTTCTGGGAAGATCGGGGTGAATTTTGTCCAGCATGGCAATTGCTGCTGTCTGTTCCTTTGGCAGAGCGCAGATCCACCCGACTGTGTAGTCGTGACGGGTTTTCTGTTCGGCATCTACTTCTTCATTCATCGCGCAGAAATAGAGCTGCGAGATAACAAGGCAGAGGTAGTTGGAAGAGATGGATGACCAGCCGTGATTTTGTATGGCATGAATGATGGCCCCAGGGCTAACAAGGCTTATTACTTGCCCTCCAGCGCGTTTTAGGCGGAATCAAAGTATATATTCCATCGAAAGATGAAGCATGCGGGAATTTTCAAGTCGATGTTCAGAAATGTTGTGGCTGAACTCTACTTTGGCAAGTTGGTCAGCAATGGTACAGGTTGCAGGGGTTGGAAAAGTGCAATGCATGAGTACCTCCGGTCTAGATACCTCGGCCTCCGCTCACTATTGGTTTGATTTGAAGTATTTTACCCCCGACGGAATGCACTTTCTTTTTCTTTCTTTTTTTTCTGAACATATGACCCAAGTAAGCCCAATCAAAGAAGTGCGCCTATGGTATAGCCTATCAGGAGGCCTTTCCCTGAGACTTGCAGATGTCTAGCACGCTACTGACGAGTTAGCAACGGTGCACTATAGCGCGATGGCTGAGGGCGGGCACATGTTTCTCAGGAGGTCGTAGTATCGGTAGGGATTCGATGTTATCCGTACACACAGGGCGCCACTGACGTGGAGGTCAGCATCACCACACGTTTAATGGAAGGCATTGCGGTGTCATATTAAGGACTCCGTGCATTGGAGCCGACTAGGAAATTCAGCTAATATTCGCCTTGTTCTATTACCCCCATTCCAAAAGCCATTAAAACGCCGAACCTCGTTCGTCGCGCTCATCAACATCCCGCAATCTCAGCCCGTGTCACTCTCGAAATTATCCAGCGTCTCTATCAACTCCTTGTTCCACTGTCTATATTTTTCCTTCAAACTCCTTGCCGTTTCCCCCTTTCCATTCGGCACATCAATCTGGGCCCCAGCCGCACGCAGCAGCCGAATGATGGCCGAATCATCCTCTGTTCTAATCGCCGCGTGCAGCGCCGTCTCTCCCTTTTCGTCTTGCAGATTTGCATCTGCCTTGCCGTCTAGTAGCAGTTTAACAATCGGCTCATGATTGATCATGGCCGCTTCGATAAGAGGTGTTCGCCCGTGATTGTCCTTTATGTTTGGATTTGCGCCGCATTCAAGCAGCGCCTTGACTTCCGTGTCCTTTTTCAGCCGCACCGCGCGAAACAGAGGCGTTGCTCCCGTCTTGCTCTGCACGTTTGGGTCAGCGCCGCGGTCGAGGAGGAGCTTAATAATCTCCGGCCAGCCAAACTCGACCGCGTCGAACAGGGGCGTGCGTCCGTTTTTGTCCTTGGTGTTTGGATCCGCGCCGCTGTCCATTAGGGCTTTGACTTCGTGGTAGTTGCCGTATTGCACTCCAACAAGCAACGGGGTTGCGCCTGAGTTGTCGTGCACGTTTGGGCTTGCTTTTCCTTTCAGCAGAAGCTGTAAAATCCGCAAGTTGCGGCATTTGACCGCTTGAAAGATTGGTGTTTGACCGCTGTCGTCTTCGATGTTCGGATCAGCCTTGCCGTTAATGAGAAGCTGCGCAACGTGCAAGTTGTTGACCCGCACAGCCTCCAGGAGAGGGGTCACACCGCTGCTATTCTTAATATCGGGATCAGCACCACTCTCAAGCAATGCCTTGATTCCTCGACAGCAGGTATATTTGGCGGCTAAGAAAAGTGGTGTTTCCCCAGAAGCATTTTGCATATTCATGTTGGCACCCATCTTGAAGAAATGCCTTGCGAGTTCCGGAACATAATGTAATAAAGTGTTGCCATTTTCATCTCCAATGCTGGGATCTGCGCCAGCCTTGCTCAATGCTGCCACACAATGCGCAACGCGTTGGATGCTTTGGTCCGGTATCTTGACTGCGGGGTACAGATAGAGCAGTGCAGTTTGGTTGTTTTCTGCTCGTATGTTGGCATCCACCTTGTTCTTTAGGAGAAGGCGGATAATCTCGTCATAGCCGCGGGACGCTGCGAGGTGAATCGGGGCACGACCCTCTGCATCTCTTTGCGTCCCCGCCACTTTTGGTAGTAGAAACTCAATCATTTCAAGTTGTGGCCGACAATCACCAGCAAAAACTTTTTCGTATTGTCGGATTGCAGCGTGCAATGGATAATCTCCGTACTGGTCGGCAAGATCAATGTCCACTTCGTGGTCGATAAAAATGCGAAGCGCGTAGAAGAAGCCTTTCACAATTGCGTAATGCACGGATTCATTCCAGTCCCATCCGAAAAATCGGACGAGCGTCACCAAGCATTCTAGTTTTCTTTTTTGCATGGCATGCTTTATGGCGTCCCGCAATACTTCTTCCTGGCAAGCTCCGGCAACATCCGCATTGAAGCAGAAGGAAGACAGAAGAATCTCCAATGCACCCAGCTGGTTGCCATTAATTGCTACCTCAATTGCTGTCAGGCCTGATCCTTTACCACTCTTCGCCTTCGCGCGGAGTGATACATCCGCGCCAGCGTGGAGAAGTTCCCGGAGAATCTCAACATCTCCAGCAAAGGCGGCATTATGCAGCGCTGTCCGACCAGCCACAGAACAAGAATCTACGTCTGCATAGGAGCTTCTGAGGATTTGTCGGACAACATTGATATCCCCTTTGCTTGCAGCAGCTCGCAAGTTTTTCCCCAGTGTGTCCTGGTCACATGACACAAAATATTGCTGTGTAAAGAAATTTGGCATGTCGAAATCCCTTTCCTCCGTTGCCTGTGCAGCATCGTCTTGGCTTCCCAAATCAGAGTCGGAATCTGTGCCTTGAATTTCTGCTACCTGGCCAGCATGCATCGATATGGGAATCTGGGACATGATGGGGTCCAGCAATCTGGGACCAGAATCGCTAATCAGGTTTTGCAGCGGTTCGAGCCCATAAAGCTGACTCGCTTCATTGGAAGAGATAATGAAATGATTGAAGCTTGCCATGTCAATATTGGCTGCTTGGATAGCTGAAGCATCTCCAGACAGCCCATGTGCCAATGGTTTATCGGCAAGGTCTGGTGGGTCTGGTGGCTTATGGGACATGGCTATGGGGGTTTGTGATGACGGAATCATAAATCCTGATGGAGGCGGCATAATACTCTTGTCTGGTAAAGTCGGGTGTTGTGAGCCGTGTTCCGTAATCCAATGCGGCATGTCGAAAGTAACATCCAAACCACTACCAAGGCCTCCATTTGATCGCATTCTCTGGTCTGCGACGGTGCTTGATACTGGAGTAGACACTGTACTGATACCAACGGCATCTATTGGCACCAAAGAAGCGTTTGTTCCTTTCGTGGGTCGGGGTGGTCTTGCCGTATCGGCGATGCTGCTGTGCTCCGAGGGTGTCTTGTAGTCAATATTCGGCGGAGTCGCGCTCATCAAGTTGTTCCTCGATGTTGTGGCACGATGCTCAAACCCTGTCCTTTGGATCCACCGATCAATCTTCTCGTCGGGAACTCTGCGCTTATTGATGGAGAAATTTGTAGCTTTTTCGTCGTCGTCAAACCTCCTCTTGCGGATGCGCACGATATGTCTCATGTCCTTGGCTGAGACATGTTTCTGCAGGCCCCAGCGCTTGAATGCCGTCTTGTATTGTCTATTTCTGTGGTCTTATGAGCACCCGTACCGAGGCCGACAAGCAATCAGCCCTTACGTAGCTTTAAACTGGTGCTGGGTTTCCATGATGCCCATGACGTCGGTTAGCTCCCGCCCTTGATCCCAGTACAGCTTGGTGATAAGGTCGCGGCGGCTGTCGAGGTCCCCAGGGCGAGCAGTTTTGACGGGCACTTGGCCCGCCGGTTGGCTCTGGTTGGTGTCCATATCGAGGATTGGACGTTGAGGTGGTAGGAGCGGGGATGCAGATGGAAGAGCATGATGGGAGAAGCAAGTTCAGCCTGACGATGTCTTCGATTCAGCTCAGCTGAAGAGGATGAGAGGGAGCCAATGAGACACAAGTACTCTGCATGAGATGCAAGGCAGTGTCCGAGGCGTGACATGGGATTGGCGGGACTTTTGTCTCCAGCCAATCATTGTTGGCCTTTTGCCGCCTTGTCGCCTACAGCAAGGCTGACACGTCCTTTTGCTGGTGCGCGGCAAGCCTGTATCTGAACAAGTCTTGGTCAATAGACGCTAACCCACACAGATAAAATAATGCAAAACACTACTGTGCATAACCTGGATAACTCCGGGTGCACAAGGTTTGGTTTCTGATGCCATCTAAAGCGGTAGTGAGTGGGGCTTCCAAATATGGCCACCGTCACCTTTTTGGCTGTCTGGAAGCACCATGGCCCTTACCCGATGCGGCATTCCGCGAATCGTTGTGTGGATCTCGTCTGAAACGGTAACCCCGTCGCTCCGTTTTCCTACGACATGGGCTTACCCTAAAGCAAGCCCACTTGTTACATTGCTATTAGCCCATCCACGAGTGGTACCGTGATTACATAAAATCAATGGTTGCATGTGCGCAGGCGATTAATTTTGATGTAACATAGACTTTAGGAAACTTTTCTTCCTGTTCTCTAGCTTCCCTGAAACTATTTGTGAAAAGATGTTGATTAGTTCTCTGCTTGTTGGTTTTGTTTCTGTTATGACTTGTCTTTTACTAGTCTCTCTTTCGGCTGCCCCGTCTTACTCAGCACTTTGCTTTTTCTGAAAAAAAAAAAACATTTTCTCAATCTATTCCAGATAGTATTTCATGATCCAATCTCCAATCTTGCGCGGCGAACTCTCTAGGATGTAGATAACCAAAATGGAAGTAATTTAAGGCCATGCTCTTTCTGCATCATATTCTATTGAATCGATGGACTTTCAATATCAGGTAAGCATAGAGTATGTCTTGCTATCTTTGTCGACCCCCCTGTATGAAGTGTGGTGGAAGATGAAACATGTGAGAGGCAGAAGCAAGACATCGCTCACCGCTACAAAAATTAAGGCTCCATAGTTTTCCGCGCGAGTACCGGACACAAAGTTGGACCTGGGATACTTTCGTTCGGTCCAGACTTTTGATTTGTTACCATATGTCAATGAATCTGACATCTGGAAGCGTCATCATCATACCACTATTATCTCTTTATTTTGAGGATGACAGTCCGGTACGACTGGGCTGTGCGTTGCGTTAGACATTGGATCATTCTCACTACAATACAATGGTTAAGCTATTGAATTGTCGCAGTTAAATGATGACAGAACGAGACAATAAGAGCAAATCCTGGCTAATATGGTATCATATTTGCCACCGAGAGATCTATATAACTACTATCTTACTCCAACTATTTCCTGGCTGGTTCATTTAGCCTTTCCCTGCCAGGGCCACACATCTTGTCTTGAGAGTTCAGCCATCCAAGTCTGGACTTCTAAAGATGTCGGGTATTGAAATAATTGGAGTTTTGGCTAGTTCTATAGCTGTGACACAAGCCGTAAAGGGGATTATTGAAGCGGTCAACATATTACGAAGCATACCACACGTTCAGATGGAATGTGATGATCTTCATGACGAAGTTGGTCTAAATCATGCCTTGATTACTTTTGTGGCCGGAATTTTGAGTTTATCACGCTAACATGCGATTAGCTAATAGTCATTCAAAGCTTGCTAAAACAAGCCAAAAAGCTTAATGAACTATCTCGCCCGGTGTCTGTCGCCCTAAGCACATCGGAAGAGCAATCTCTGGTTGCTATAACAACGAATCGTCTGCAAACAATTTTGGATAAGCTCAATGATGCCATGAGACATTCTGCAAACTCTAAATCTAGCAGCAAACACAAGACGAAAAGGTGGAATTGGATACTGGAAAGAAAAGACATTAAGAAGCTCCAACGGGAGGTACGAAGCGCAAAACATGACCTTCAAATGGCAATGAACTTTCTTGTTGTATCAAATTTGATAAAAACGGGGATAAGCTATAAAGTGTGCAATTCGGGACAATTGAACATGTGTAGAAGGTACCGTCTTGGAGTTGTGTCGGAAGAAGATGAAAGAAAAGCAGCAATATTAACCTATTTCTAGGGCAACCCAACCACATGAAGTTGAGTCATCAAGCTCCTGCCAGCCAGATGTAAAGATGGCAGACAAGTCACAAAGAGTATCTAATCTAGCGGCTTTACAGCAACAAGGAAACATTGGAAAGGAAATTTTGAGAAGCAAGCGGATCAAAATGACAATATATCCCTTTCTGTTTCTCTCCAACATCCACTTGGGAAGTACACAGAAGAAGCTTCAACCACACAAAGGTCTGCAGCCGACATGCAGCCATTCTCGGTGGCAAAAAGGAAGAATAGGCCGATTGATCATCCGGATCAAGCCCCAATGGCAGAAAAAGACCATCACCTGCGCCTAGATTACCAGTGTCAATGCTACTACAGTTATGGTCAATCTGAAAGCAGCAACAGGATGGAGCCTCTATTAGGCCGCATCTTTGTTTATTTTCGAACCTTGAACGGGTTTGGAAGTCAGAGCTGTGACAGAAAGACCTGCAGATGCACTACGGACATGGAGCTACAAATCGAGTATCGACTTCCCAGGTGGCTTTGAGCAGGAATCCTGTCATTTAGCGCGTCGTATTATGGAAAACTGGAGGCCAGCTTTTTCCTTCGCCCTTCCAAAATCATATCGTGCTCTGACGAAATCTGGAGAATTGTCGAAACGCCCCACTTGTTGGCAATGGAGATCCAGCAAGGATTTATTTGGTTTCCAGATGACTGCAACGAATACGACATTGGCTTTTTGGAGGCAAGTGTTGTGAATATGTACTCATTGAAAATGGCTAAACCTTTTTTTTTAGTATGCCATTTATTCAGGAGCCTTTGAAAGTGCTCACATGCTGTTGTCGATTTGGGAAAATGTTTTATTTGGGCAAGGACTGGCAAAGTCAGTGATATCCACATGCTGAAATGCGCTTTCTTTTGTCCTTGTCTTTTACTTTATTTTGTTTTCTGTCCTGGCGATTCAAATTACTAAGAGAAAATAGACAGGTTGGATATCTAGGAATGTCAATAACTAAAACTCCTAGCTACAGCAAGAACGAAGCAGAGATTTTTCGGCGTTTTGTCTCACTTACAGATAGTTCCGAACCTGAACATTCGAACCTCCACGAGGCAGTGATGCAAGATGACAAAGCAAAGGTAACGGAAATATTGACACGGGAGCCACAGGCGCTCGACGAACTCGATGACTTGGGTCACGCGCCAATCCATCTTGCTGTGCAATTAAACCGAGCGGATATGCTCCGTCAATTGGTAGCAGCTGGCGATCATGCCAACCATCCAGCCGTTCACGGTTTTAACTCAATGATGATTGCCGCCTGGAACGGTTCTGCAGATTGTATGAGGGTGTTGCTTGAGTTTAAGGAATGCCGGGATGCCATAAATCAGCAAACCGCTATTGGTTGCTGTGCTATGATCTGCGCGATATATAAATGCCATCCAGAAATAGTCTACATGTTGTTGGCGAACGGGGCATCAATCCGATGTCGAGGCTTTCAGGGCACAACGGTGTTCCACTGTATGGCGACTGGTAGAACAGACCAACGAACCGCCAGTGAGGTTCTGCGTCTGATCCTGATCCAGGGTTCGGAACTCAGCATTGACACAGGAGATGACAAAGGAATCACGCCTATACTGCGGGCCATGATATTCGATAACGTTCCAGTATTTCGTGCATTTGTAGGCGCTGGTGCATCTCTGAGCTCCATAACGCGTGATTCACGCAACACCCTCCACTACGCGGCTCAGTGTTGCGGGGTTGACATGTTGGAAGTTCTTCTTCAAGAGACTACTAGACGTTGACCACGGGCTTCGAGACAGAGATGGAAACACACCTTGGGACATTTTCATGCAGAGCGTAAAGCCACATGAAGAGAATACAGCAGGGCCCTGGGCTAACAAAAGAGAGCGGAGCCCCAGCGAGCAAAAAGCATTCATCCGGCTCTATCGCGACATCCAATGTCGCAATGTTGAACACGACATCAAAGTACTCAAGGATATTGTACTGGCAATTGAATCAAGGAATAAGACGGAGACATTCACCGCTCTTGATGCGTTGATCGAATATAAACGTTCAGGCGGTCGGAAAGATCTTGTTGATTGGTATCACGGGGTCCAAGGCCGCATTCGAGGAGGTGACTGGAAGAGGGCGATCAAGGAGATTGAAGATTGTATTGACGAAATTTGCGATGAGTTGAGGAGCATGGAAAGTGATTGAAGTGCTTTGCTTGATGCTATTTCTGGAGTGCAAGTTGAACACTCCATCGACTGTCATGAGCCATGAATCATTTTGATAGTGAGAGCGAGGATCTCTCGGCGCAATAGAATGAGCAACCGAAACATCAACTATCAGATAATTTGCAAGAGAGAAAGAACCGCCTAGCTTCTGTTCTAGAGCGAATAGGGACTTGCAGATAGAGCCATGGCTAACTCGGCAAAACCGCATACGTCAACATTTTGTTCCTTCGGCATTCTTGCGCGCGATCGGCATCTTTTAATATTGAATCTCTGCCGGTACTGCCCAAGGTAAGTGTTGAAATGGGATGATTCATTTTACTAGTGGAAGCGACCTGTCTAGACTTGATGATCAAACCGCTGGACGTCGACAAGGCAGCTAGTGCGAGTCAGCGAACCACTGCGCTGGAACAGGGGGGCTTTGCGCTAGCCAACGGGCGTACCTCTCCTTCCAGGTCCAACGGAGACCGGCAATTCTAGAGCCCGCTAAGTGATCGACTAGGAGGCGGATGAGCGTCAGCCGCTGGGAACTCTAAATACGCGAGGGGGGAATTTATACCGAGGGGGAAAAAGCACTTGACGTCCTCCATACCCACTCTTAAAACCTCGGACCGCCAACTCTTTATTCGGCAATTGGTTTGTTCTGAAGAGCTACGGTGGAGCCTCTCGTGCATAATGACTATCGATCCAAGTGTGACCAAAGTGAACCCTACCGGCCTTGCGCTGGTCCTGCTGGTGGTGACGCTGTTCTTTGTGCTTCCGTGCGCAACCATTGTCACCCTGCGAACATGGATCAGGCTGAAGAATCGGGTGTTTGGCATTGATGATGGCCTCATGCTCATGGGCTGGACCTTGTTTATGTGTGTTGTTGGCATTGTTTCGCGAGGAACGTACGCTGGCATCGGAATGGAGGACTACAAGCTAAACGATCATCTGCAGCGAACCGGGCACATGGTAAGTGGAGTTTGCATTTTTCTTTTTGAGTTGACGCGCATGGCTTACGATGGTGTGTATAGTACATGTGGCTGTTTCAGTTTTTCTACTGTTGCTCGCTGCTGTTTATCAAGGGATCCATTTGCGTGACCCTTCTTCGAATCGCCGTGGAAAGGGAGCACCGAATCATTGTATGGGCGACTCTTGCCACCTCGTGCATTTCCACCATGATCGTCATCATAGCCCTCTTGACCATGTGCCGCCCCATCTCTGCGGGGTGGAATCCGGGCACGGGAACGTGCTCGCCGGCCATCGTCATCACCAGTCTTAGTTATCTCGTCTCGGCAGCTACCGTCATCACGGACTGGATCTGCGCCATCTTGCCGGGATTCATGCTGTACAAGGCCCAGATGAAGGTGGCAACCAAAGTATCTATTACCATCATTCTAGGTCTTGGTGTATTGTAAGAAGGTCTTTATGCACTATTAGATTCTGTCGCTAACCATCGGACAGGGCATCTATTTCTACTATTGTCAGGCTTCCGTACATTTCCTATTATGGAAAGCCAGAAAACTATCTCTGTGAGCTCGAGCGCCCATGACGTCTTGTATGGCCCCTTGACTAACCATTCGCTGTCAGATCATGTTGCGAACATCGGCCTGTGGTCCGTATTCGAGTCAGGGACGGGAATCATTGCTGGGTCCCTTCCTTGCTTGAGGCAGCTGCTCAAAAACTGGGTCAACTTTGACTCGTCGGTCGGCCACTCGCCGGCCAACATTACGCCATTCACGGGAACGAACAAACCAACAGTTACTAGCAAGGTCGGCACCGTATCCCATGCTGCACGCTCGCGCCTCGGCGGCAATGGAGACTGGGAGGAACTTGATGACGCATCGTCCAGTCGCAAAATCTACGTCAAGGTCGACGTGGAGATGCAGTCACTGGAGCGGCCGGTAACTTCTGCGGGATCTAATGGGTCTATGGATGATATTGGACTGCCAACACACGGGGCCGAGTGTACCCGGGCGTGAGAAGGGTGTGCGTACACGAGGGAGGTTGCGCGGGTGTGGAGTGGGCAACATACACGATACTCATGTGCTACTTGACCATTCACATTACTGAGATTGCACTTTGTACTTTTTGATATGATAAATTTAATATAATGGTCAACTCAAACCTCGTTTCACTATTAAAATAAAGAACCGAAAAAAGAAAATCGTGACACTATCTACGTCCCCTGGCATCGACTATCAAGTTTACCTATTTGAAGCCTAGAAGAGATAAACATCGCGACACCGATGGAAATGATTGACATGGTGGAGATCCTCAGAACCTTCTCCATCGACCAAGGATCGAATTTCTCAGGGATACTGGACACTATAGAAGCCCAAGCGCTGGCCTAAAAGAAATTGAAACTCGCTGATCGCCTTTCCGGTAGGCAATCCAAGGGCACATGGCATTCTGACAGAGACAGCCAGACTCAGTGTCAAAACGCCGACGCCACCGATCCGACACTTGCGTCAATCGGGTAAAGAGGCCGCTTCGCATCATCCGGGGCCGTTGATCTGTAGCGGGCCTAGCAGGGCTTCCGGGTACTAGTGCCGGCGCTAATCACACGCCACACCTATTCGTGTCAGAACGTTCTGACACGACACGATACCATCACATGAAAACATCCCTTTCCTTTCCATTCATTCATGCATTTAAGCTTTGTTAGTGGAAAAAAGGGTCATAGCACATTGAGCCGTGATTTATGGCCACGTCGCCACCGTATTTCAAGAGGTTCGTGAATACACCGCCTCAGCCCCCCAGGTGTTGATGGGAACGCGAATCAAGATGGCAAATTGCGAAGCTAACAGCCACTTTGCTGATTGGATGAGAGTAGTCAGAGTCCTCAATGGTCTTCCACTATGGCTTTCCTGTAAGCCCTAGTAGCGTTGAATCATTCGATGGTACTACCGTTGACGCCGTCTCTCCTTGTGTTTGTTGGTTATAATCATTGTGATGAGCATGTGAACGTAAGGAGATTATTTGGGTAGACGTTTTTCAGCCGAAAAATTAACCGAGCCCTGGCTAAAATGGACATGTTAAATAAATACACGAATGGACTTTTTCTTTGGTCGCATTGTCGCCCGCACGAATTGAGCAGCCATAAAATCTGCGACCTTGCAAAACAAGTAATGAAATTCGCCAAGGGGGAAGGTTGAGTGTATAAAAGGCCCAGGACTTTGATGTTGACTATGAAGTCTCAATGTGGTGCATTTGTTGAAAGAGGTATTCTAGGGGACCAAGTTGAACTTTTAAAATTATTAGTTTTGAGGTTAATACCTGAATTGCCCTGAGCTATCTTGATCCAATCTGAGCAATGGCTGCTTTTACTGATAGCAAAGTAGGGTAAGTAATCTTCAGCCACATTATTGATGACTAAGTAATGTTTATCCTCGTAGCTTTGCGTATCCACATGCGTCAGCACCCGTGATCTTTTGAGCGGGGCTTGTAGACCATGTGACAAAGATGCGCTTTGGTTTGACGCATTCTGTATCTGGATAGTGTCACGAACATGTGCACTGAAGCGCCCTAGGCCCGGCTTCGAGAAACAAACTCTATTCTTTCTAAGGCTCTATCAGATTTCGATGATGCTATGTCCTAGACGCAATCAGTGCCTGGCTAGAAAGCCACTAGTGGTAGAAAATCGATGTACTCATGAGGATTGCCATGATAGGACGAAAAGCTATTCTGAGTGGGCGATAGACTTGAAATGATCTTGTCGCACCACTTAATTCCTTCGTCCCGACGCCAGATTGTCCTTTGTGATTTTCTGCTCTTTATGCAATTAGAAGAACCTTTCCGATGAAGCAGACTCTTGGTTTAAACAGAATGATATCGACCTTGAATTGAGCAGAGAGTTTCAACCTCTAGCCAAGGAGATATCTTGGGAGAAGGCATCTGCAATAAGCCCGGCACTTGTTAGAGAATTCGATGGAGATGATCGCTAGTGATCTAGAGAGTAGAGGATTGAGCCATGATATTTGTCCATCCAACATCTAATGAGCTAAGGGGCGGTTGAAATTCTTTTGCTTTGCGATGTGGAAATTGACGGGGCTGTGTTGCCGATGCACTGTCGTCATCGGAGCGGCCGTCATCCGCCGGGACGGCGTCCCGCAGTTCCTACCGTTGCTTCTTGTATTTCAACCACACCTTCCCCAGGCCGCTGGCAGTTGTTTTTACCCGAAGATGATGCCACTCTCCATCTGATTTGAGTATCATTCAGGCCGTCCGATAATTCTGGTCGTCGCGGTTCTACAGCTGGACTTTTCAGCTAGGTTCGGGTTGGCTAATACCGACCAAGCTGATGACAGTCGCGGGTCACAGATGAATATCGCAGGTAGCCGTCCTCAATTTAAACTTTGTCCTTTCTGAATGTCACTATGTAGTTCGGATGCGGTTATAGGTGTTAAATGGCTGACTGCAGCGCTATCGTTAGATGTTACACCGACGGTTACCAAATAGTAGTTCAGGCCACAAGCGATTAGCTACTACAATGAAAATTTTATGCATGTATACACTGTTTCAAAATACATTTGAGCAATTGTATAATTGGCCAAATTTCAATTACTACCCTCTAAAACTTCAATAAATATTGGAAGAACGAAAATCTGCCGATGGCCGGCTGAGTTATAGGTCCAATGGAGTGTGCTGTGTCTAACGATCAAGAGCCTAATCGAACACAGCCCTAAGAATGATTACTAAGAAATGTTGAGCCTGTATCACAATACAAATATCATACCGGAATATACACACCCCAAATATAGGACTCGTTTAACCGCCGTGTTGATTAACACTTAGCGGTACCAAAGGGGGGCTAGTAACCTAGTCAGCATGGCGATTTGGAAGACGGAAATGCACCCTTTTATCAAATAAAGCACGTACGCAAGGATTGAGAATACCAGGAGGAATTCCAAATAGGCGTTCTTCCAACTTGGTGTCAGAGTTGTCCGCAACAGGCGCGGCCAGGGCCGTTCCGAGGACGGTGGAGAGAATGGTGAGGGTAAATGCAAACTTCATTTTGAAGATAGTTGTAGGAAAAGTTGGTTTGGATGCTTAGAAGAATGGTAATGGTTGTATAATGTGATAGCATTTAATAGAATCAATATCGAGTGCGATTCTAGGTCCTTTTATGATGCTCCTGGGTACTCTGAAATATAGAATAGCATATTTGGTGATATTATTGAAATTGTAACCTGAATAGCTATGTGGAGTATTGCATGAGGCACGGGGAGGCTTAGCATTAGGTTGGCCTAGACTTGCCATAAGCCAAATACAATCCGACTGACTAATTTCTGCAAGTATTCACGAACTCAATATTGTCACTTGTCTGATTCATTTGGCGGGTGAGGCTGAGCGAACATGAGTTTAGTTTGCACCACGCCGCACGAATGCGGTATTCTATCACAATGATGAAACGACGATCATTATCCGCATAACTGCCCCAAGCCTACGCTTTGGTCACTTGCAGGGATTCTATCCAACCAAGGAGTCCTAAGTTAAAGCTAGATTGTTCGGCATATATTTTCACTGATAGAAAAAAGCATCCCCAGTGCCAGTACCTCTAAGGGACCGTGCCTCATATTATGTCTCTTAGCCCAGCAGACCAAATAACCAGTAGATAATCAAAATTCTCGGCATCACACGCACAGTCACGCACGGTCAACAGCTATTATCAATGCCTCTATCGGGGGCCTGTTCGCCCTACTGTGCGCATTATAACAATACCAACATCCGCCGATCTATATGATTACTTGCTTTAAAATACCACTCCTATGCTCATATTCATTAGATAATCACAGTAAGTTATATGTAGCTGTTTTATCCCTAGCTCAGTAGACTTCGTAGCCCAAGTGCAGATATACGGCCGTCAAAGGAATAGATCTACTCTACCATTGTTCACCATTATCTGACGTCGGACCTAGCATTGCACCTGGGGAGTAAAAAGCTTGTCCTATTAGTGCCGACGATCAACTAAACCTCAGCGCCCTTTACTAGCCTCTCCTGGCCCCTATTGCGGCTAAATAATTTGCCGAACCGCAATTATTACGTGGTCTTCATGATGTAGATCGAACGTGGAAGCCACGCGACCGTCGCATGAGGTAATAACGGTGGTCATAGATTCAATAGTGCTAGTTTAGCCTGGACTTCTCGCCCCAGAAACTAGGAACATGCATCGATCACTTAAAAGGGCTAGATTCAAAATGGAATCCAGTACGAATTTCCAAGTAAGCTTTCGGTAGAGTTGCCGGACCCGTATTTCCCACCCACTTCAAATATCCGCCTTACCTCCGCTTGTCAGAGCGGCGAACAGCATCATACAACTCGAGCTACTCATAGGCCCAATTGACTAACCTATGAACAGCGGAGCAGCCTCTGTATGTCGAAGATAGAGACGATAGGAGGGAGTGGATTCGATTTTTAATGCGCGCATCATGACCTGACTGATCCCGTTGAGTGTATTATGCATGAGTCTCGAGAGCATGTCATCCTCTTAAACTTTTCAATTCATAATCATTGGTGCAACGGTTTAACCGTGCATTAGACGAGTGCGGAGATACCATGAGACCTACGCTCCGGGAATCCGCGGTCGGCTGTGTCCGTGCTTTGAAGCACGACAGGGTAACTCCGGAAGGCTAACCGATCTGAGGAAGTTAACTGTCGAGTCAAAATTGGTATTCTTGCCCTTAGCCTCATATGGATTTATTTGGTCTGTCTACTCAAAGTTTACAAGGTATCGGTGGCGTCAAACGATGATCACACAAGGAATGTTCCTTGGTCTTACCACTTTAGTATGGATGGCTGGTACATAGATGATCGCTCCACTCAAATAAGCGTAGGTCAATCTGATATGAAGTCAGTTCATTCAGAAAGAACCGGCTTGGTTTCCATGGCATAGAAATGTGCCCCACGACCAATACCTTTGCGTGTCGGTAGTTGACCTTGGTATGAGTAGCCATGAGGCCATGTGCCAGGCCAGGGCACATGGGATATTACGTGACAATTACGGCACCGCCTCTATGTGTAGTGAAATGAGGATGTGAAACACAGGAAACCCCACACACCAAGCCAGCACGAGCAACAGTGAACTTCAGGGTAGGTTGGCCTTTCCGGTCAAAGGCATTAAATTCGTAAATAACAAAACAACGACTGCAATGGCTGCAGTCATGAAAATAAATGGATAGTCATAAAATGATTGATTGGATGATACCTCAAAAAGGATGCTTTAAAAAGGGGCCAAAAATTGCGTATGGAGACGAAGCTACTATCTAAATCTTGGTGTTGAGACCACCGGGCTCTTGTCAACCCCGATGTTGTGACCGGCTGACTAGCGCTCGGGTCGGTTCCACTAACTCCGACATCCCGTTTTAATCGTCCATCCAATTATCCCCAACCCAGTAGGCAATGTGAGTGCCCTCGTGAATGAGCTAATAACATTATTGGTGCGAACCAAGATGGAGCTAATTATTTGGATCGCAAAGGGCCAAGATACTCTATGGTAGGAAAATACCTCTGGATACGAAAAAATGATAGAGTTGACACATTTAAGTTGACGAAGAATCCGAATTAACTTTCGGAACTGGTTGCCGTGCCCACTTTGAGTTGAGTTGCATCTGTGCCCACACACTGTAGTGACCTGTGATTGATTGATTCTCAAGGGGCCCCATATCAAATTGATAAAAAGTGGGCGAATGAAGACGAAGCTAACAAGGGTCTCGCCTGAAGCCCATCATTCTCGTGCACGACTGAAAGGAGAGCGATCAGCGCGGCCTTTGTTGTCATGAACTGAGGAGGGAAAGGTGATGCCAAGTAGAAAGTGGCAGACGTCAAGTTTTAAACAAACAACATCAAAACTAGTTGTACAAAAGTTTACTTGTGCGTGTGGCTGGTTGTGGATGATGCACAGGTTAGTGAAGAAAGGCGCCCGACCATGAGAAGATGTAGGGTTCATTAATATTGGATTCTAGCTAGTATAATTTCCGGGCCATGACCGCTGGTCATTTTAAAAAGTCTGTGCAATCCTAAGCAACGGACCCGGAACCGCCAACTGTGTCGGGAAGATAGGGCCCAAGAGCTTTGCCAGCAGAGTCAGATTCCATGGAATCAGAGTCTTTGGTATGAAGCCGTTTTCTCGAGCATGAATCATGGCCTCGAGGATGTCCGCCGCCTCTTGGCTATCCCAAATCCCTTCCCTCCGCCTGAAAGAACGTAGCAGTGCAACACACTTGTTTTGAATGCCGACATCCGAGCAATAGCTGGCAACCAGAATGAGAGGCGGGATAACGGATCCGTCAAAAGCAAATGTAGCCTCCGGGTCTGAAAAGTGGGAGTGGACGATGGCCTCGGCGCTCTGTAGTATCTGGATACACACTTGTACCGGGAAAAATTCTTGAAGCGATTTTACCTGCAGGTAGCTGGATAGCACGAATTGCTGCAGTGACACGGTCAGGAGCTGATAGCGTTCTTTGCGCGAGAGCGATTTCCCGTTCATTTTGCGCTTGAAGCTGTCAAATGCGCCACTCCATTTGGCATACGCCAACACCAGATCCGGAAATCTCTCCGTAAAATAGGTAGCTGGAGCCCAAGGGCCCCCTTCGGGTCGAGGCCGGTGAGGCGCGAGGGCTTGTTGGAATTGTTGCCGGGCGTGGTATGCGCAAAACCTTAAGCCAAGCTGTAGCTGCAAGTTTCGGGGAGATTTGGCAGCGGCGCTGACCGTCTCGACGGAGTTTGATGGACCCTCGAGATGCGGAATGGTGATTGTGCTGGAATCCTCACCTAGAACCCTGTTGTATCCTACAAAAACGCCAATGTCCTGCCCGAGACTTGACAGCACGGAAACAAGATCTTGGTAAAATTGCTCATGCGCACGCCCTTGTAGTCCAGGTCCCCCATCACTCTCTCGATCGAGTTGTCGCAATGCGTTGAGGAGGGCATAAGCTGCTCTTAAATGTTGCAGTGCTTCCGCGTATCGGCCGAAAATATGTTCGATGCATACGAAAATCGTACAACACGTAAGGATGATCGTTGGGTTTGATGCTGCGTCGTTCATGGTAACCGATTTGATGTTGTTTATGGCCTCATTGTACTGTTGAATTGAAAATTCGCCCAAGGCCGACGCGTACGCTTGGCTTGTCTCACCCTTCACTCCCGAATTCCTCATCTTGAATTCCTTGTGCGCACTCCCGAGGGCACAGAGAGCCACCCTGATGGGTTTAACGGTGTGGCCCAGAGGTATAGCATGGATGTACCAGAAATCGTTAGATATGAACGCTGTGGTGAAGTCATAGGCAAGACAGGTTCGGACATGGTAGAGCAGGTCCATTTCCGACGGCGAGTGGTTGGCATTGAAGGTCACGGCCCTGTATTGTATGATGGATTCCTCCGTGGCTATCCTTTTGGACCTGCGCTGTCGCTTGTCGACAGCTTCGTAGCCATCGCATCCGTAGCCGTCTCTCTTGCATCGTTCGCAAAAAGGTTTTCGCTCATCGCATTTTAGGTGGCGGTTTCTAACTTTCGGTAAGCAACGATGCGATATCCAACGATGCTAAATAAACGAACTTGCTGAAGGTGATAGTTAGCAAGCTTCATTGAGCGCAGGATCAAGTTATTTACAAACCAAGTCATACATCCCGTCCTAACTTTTAGCCCCCGCGCGCGGATCCGTTTCTTTGCCTTCCCAATATCGGCTCCGTTGGTTGTCACCATATTTCGGCAATAATTCTCGTGTGTTGGTTTGGGAGGAATTTCCGGTTGAGCCGCTGAGCCGGAACGTCCCATACTTATTATAGTTTCGCCATGTGAAGAAGGTTGGTTCTAATTTCTTGGCACTCAGTGAGAAGCGTGGGCATTGAGTGCATGGGCTCAACGTAGCTAATTTGAGGTTGAGAAGTCTAATTTCGCAGGATAGCCATGCCCGAAGCTTGATGCTTGCCTGATCTCGACAGAGGCTCCGTACCCATGCTTTGAAGTAATCTAAAACTACCATTCGCAAATCCTTCTAAGTTTTCTAGGCTTTGAAGGTTACTTCACCACGAAACTGTGGCCACCATATTCTTTGAAACCCATTTGTGCGGTTAATCTGCTCAGTTCGGATTTCTCGATTTGTTATTGCTATTGTGAGGATAATGATTTCCAATTTTTCCTTAGAACTGAGATAGTTAATCGGGCAATATTTTGAATCAATTGGTATTGCTGTAATTGCGCGCTCTTTATTCATTCAAATGCTGCACAATCAGGAAAATCGACAGGCTGAGCAGTCAGCATGAAGTAATCCAGCTCCTCCTTAGCAATATGAGATTTCATCACTCTCGTAACTTTGCTGACAGATTATCAATTATCCAATCTGCAAACACAGAATCAGTCCATGCGGCAAGCTCATTCAATGCTGCCACGAGGCTGTGCAATCCAAAAATGCCTTTGGTATCACCTATGCAAATATCCCCCATGACTCGGATCTCATCACCATCGTCGCATGCGAATAAAAGTTTCCATTCATGCTCCACAACATGTATCAATGGAAGCGTGATCATCGCAGGCTTTGGTTTCCTCGAGCCCAACAGGACTCTCATTCGGCGGTACCATGCAGCGGCCCATATCCCAAGGCGCGCCCTGCCTTGGTCAGGTGCTTCCAAGAATGTAGCTGCAATGTGAACAGCAATAGGCTCCGTGTCCAACTTCTCTGTCGCATTTATGTGCATTTGACCTGGCGGTTCGTTCCTAAGACAGTCATCGATAATATCCCCGGCTGCACTTGCCTTGGGAAAAGCAGCCAAATCCCAAGCTGCGTAAACCAAAGCGCAGTCCATTACCGTGTCATTGGGCAGCGTCCCTCCGTCACACAAGCGTGGATAAAATGCGGGGGAAATTCTGGCAGCCGGCATGCGCACGGCGGCGACAGCAGTTTGATGATAGAAAAAGTTCCCCTCGGCGAGTGGCTGGTATACCGTTTGATACCATCGCTCTCGGGGGTTTTCATGCGACATGGCCAGGTGGGCTGCACAGGAAATCTTGTCCAGACGGTCCAGCCTGCTCTTGCCTGCTCTACGAGCCATTCTCCACGCCAGCTCAGGCATTATAAGAGGGGAGAGGAGGGATTTGAATCGGTCGGTGAACCATTCGTCCTTTTGTTCTGGGCCAATCTTTGCTGATATCTCTTGACGAATCGTGCAGTCAAAAATTCCTTTGTGTTTAATGGCAATCTCATATACACGGCAGTATAAAGAGCGAACATCTTCAGGCATTTGTGTAACAGCGTAATCGCACAGAGGTTCAAAGTTCACAGGCTTCTTCAATTGCAACAGATCTTTGGACCATCGAATTGGGGGAGTATCATCGTTTGGTGGGGGTTGAGGAACCATTGGCGCTGAGCGAAGAGGTGGTGAGCAGTCATAATTATGGGCCAGTGTGGGCGAGATGACATCGTCGTCGGGTGCCCTTTTTCTTTTTTTCGATCTAGAGGATATTGAAATCAGCTGGCAAGCCGGAAGGGCTCCCCATGGCTCTCGGTCATCGTCGAACCCCTCTGGCACAAGAGTGGCTACCCACTTCTGGATTCGCTCTTGCTGACCATAGGTGTTCATATTGGTAGTATCTAATCCTGGTGTTGGATGGAAATTCGACGTGACCAGAAACCAGGGGTTAAGGCGACAGGGTTGCTATGTTACTATGGGTAACGGCGGCCACCACCCATGCGACTAACTTAGTTCGGGTAGATAAGAATCGATATGACGTCGCCGCAAACACCTCGCTCTTGAGCTGTCCAGCTATCAATAATTACCAAATTATTCGGTCATCGTGTAAAAACGTGTACTCAAGGGATGGGGGAAATTAAATCTCTGTCATGATATAGCAAAGTCGGCAGAGGTTCGGTTGAACCGGAAGCCGGATCTTAGTGGGGCCGGCCCGGGGAGTATATAGTCAAGCCGACCTACCCCCCCTGACCTCACCTGACCTATCGCCCCACTCTTATTCTCACCTAATCTATGACCTATAGATTAGCTAACCTACATTCAAATTTTAGCTATTTATATATAATCTCTATTTATTTAAAAATCAAAAAAACTTAATTATATAAAAGTTTTTCTTAAATAAAACTAATTATAAATTAATTTACTATTAATCTAATATAAATAATTTTTAATTAATTATTATATTTTTTATATTAGTTTTTATTATATTATAAAAATCTATAATTATTTAAAATTTTATTAAATTAATTAAAAAAATATTATATTTTAATATTTTCTTTATAATTTAAAAAAATAATATTAATTTTAAAATTAAATAAAATTAAAAATTTAAATAATTTAATAAAGTTTTATTAATAAATATAAATTATAAATTATAAATTAATTATAAATTAATTATTAATTATTTAAGCTTTAATTATAAATCTTAAAAATTAGCCTATTATTTTAATATTAATTTTAATAAATTTAAGTATATATATAATTAATAATAAAATTAATAATTTTTTATTATTAATAAAAAAAATAATTTATATATTTAATATTCTTAAATATTTAATAAGCTTTAAAAAAAGAATTATATATATTATTCCTATTAAAAATATAAAGCCTAATAATTTTAAAAGGCTATAGATTATAATATATAAATAATTAATAATAAAGTAATTATAAAATAATTTTTAATAATTTTTTTAAATATAATATAATTTAATATAAAAATATCCTAAAAAAATAATATTTTTAGTCTTATTAAATAATATATTTTATATTAAATATATATTTAAATATACTAATAAAATAGCTTATAAATTACTTTATAATTAATAATATTATTATTTAATATTATAAGTAATATTTAATAAAATAGTATAATATTATAAGGAATTATTATAACCAAATAATCATAAAAATATACTTAAATATAGAATAATTCTAAATTAATTTATATTAAGTTTTATAAGCTTATCCTATAATAATCTTATCTTAGCTACTTATAAATTAATATAGTAATTAGGGAGTTATAATTTAAAATTACTTAGTTATTTATTATAATTAATATAAAATAATATTAAAATAAATAATTTTAAAATAATTATATATTAATTATTAATTAATTAATAAATAAGAATTTTTAAATATATAATAATTTAATATTATATATTATAATATTTTAAATTATAAAGAATATTATTTTTAAATTATTATTTTAGTAATATATACTCTCTTTTAATATAAGATCTAAGCTATTATTAATAAAAATTATATTTTACTATAAGAAAAATGCTTTCTAATTAATAGTAATCTTAAAAAAAGAAGAAAATATAATATATAAAGTAATCTTAAACTAATTTAAAAATAATTACTAAATACTTTTTAAATATTAATTATTTTAGCTATTAAGTATAAATAATTAAAGTTTTATACCTTATATTTTAAAATATATATATTCCTTTAGAAAAACTATTTAATTACTTTATTATTACTTTCTATAGAAAATATATATACCTTCTAATTCCTCTTAAAAAAATACTAATAATAATTAAAAATAAGCTAATTTAATTTATTAATTAAATACAATAAAGCTTAAAAATATTAAATAAATAATCTTTAATTACTTTTATATTATTTATTAATTAATTTAATATTATTTTTAATCTTCCTAAAGTTATAAGTATTTTATAAAATATATAATAAATACTTAATTAATAAAATTTATATAAGTCTAAATAATATAAATTAAATATAAGCTATATTAGTAAAGTAAAATATTATTTTTTATTTTTATAGCTCTTTAAGATTAATTATATACTTAATCTTTTAATAAGAAAAACTATTTAATTCTTAAGTAAGTATTTTATAATTACTTATAAATTAATATTAATTATATAATATATTTAATTTATTAATAATAATAATAATAATTTTATTATTATTTATTTCTATTAAAAATAAATTAAATTATTTAAATTATCTAAATTATTTTTATTTTAAGTTAATACTAATTATAAATACTTAGCTAAATTAAAAGAAATTAAGATTATTTAGGATTAGTTTAGTCTTATTATAAAAAAAAAAAAATATATATAAAGTAATTCTAAAGTAATTCCTAATTAATTACTAATTATTCTTTTAGTTTAAGTTTATTTAAATAAAAAATCCCCTAAAATATATATATTTATATATAAAAAGATATTCTAATTAATAGAAAAATAATATTAAATTAAAATATCTTAGAAATATTTAAAGGGCTATAGTTTACTTAGTATTACTATTAATTAAAATTAAAAAAATTTAATTAGTAAATATTATTATATTATTAAAAAATTATTTTTTAATTAATTTTCTAGGATTTAATAATTATTTTATTAATTTTATTAATTTAAAAAATTAATCTTAGTAATAGTAAATTATTTATTATATTAGATTTTATTATATTTATTTTTAATATAAAATTAAATTATTATATAATAAAAATTATAATAATAATTTTTATTTTAATTTTATATATTCTTTATTAAATATATTTTTCTTAGAAAAATATTTATAAATTATTAATTAAATCTAAGATAAGTAATTCTAAAGTACTTATAAACTAATTCCTAATTAATCCCTCTATATCTGTAACGATTTGCACTTCGTATTACGTCTATTAGCCCGTTAGGCCAAAAGATAAGTCAATAATCGCATTGGTTGCAATTACAGGTGCAAATAACAGCTACTATAGGGGTTCTGTTATGCCCTATTGCACGGGTCATAACACGATGTCTCCCCTCCAATGGGCTTGCCCTCAAGCCCTCATTGGCCGGTTGTGCCGATCGGGCCGATCACTCAGGCCAATCACGATCGTCTGCACACATCAGCTGCCCTACCCCGACTAGCCAATAGGACCTAGTCTGAGCCACTGAACCACTGTTCCAAAAGCTGTGTTGGACCCGGGGTTCGAACCTGTGACCCACATCATGCGATTATCTGTAACGATTTGCACTTCGTATTACGTCTATTAGCCCGTTAGGCCAAAAGATAAGTCAATAATCGCATTGGTTGCAATTACAGGTGCAAATAACAGCTACTATAGGGGTTCTGTTATGCCCTATTGCACGGGTCATAACACGATGTCTCCCCTCCAATGGGCTTGCCCTCAAGCCCTCATTGGCCGGTTGTGCCGATCGGGCCGATCACTCAGGCCAATCACGATCGTCTGCACACATCAGCTGCCCTACCCCGACTAGCCAATAGGACCTAGTCTGAGCCACTGAACCACTGTTCCAAAAGCTGTGTTGGACCCGGGGTTCGAACCTGTGACCCACATCATGCGATTATCGTGTAACGATTTGCACTTCGTATTACGTCTATTAGCCCGTCAGGCCAAAAGATAAGTCAATAATCGCATTGGTTGCAATTACAGGTGCAAATAACAGCTACTATAGGGGTTCTGTTATGCCCTATTGCACGGGTCATAACAATATCTAAAAAAAAAACAATTATTTTATTAAGTATAATATAAAAAGAATATAATTATTTAATTAAGACTTAATTTAATATATAATAAGATTAATATTAATAATTAATATAATATAAGTATATATATAAATATAATTAAAATATTATATAAAATATCTTATTACTAGAGTAGGAAATATATCTTATTAAAAAATTATATTAATTTATAAATAATTTACAATTAATTCTAAAATTACCCTATATTAATTTTATTTTTAATTTTACTAATTATAATTATACTATAATATTAATAAATAATACCTTTAAAAAGCTAAATATTTAAATTAGATATTATAATAGGTCTATTATAATTTGATTTTAATAATATATTAAGTAAAATAGTATATAAATAATTTTAAAATAATTTAAAATTATTAATATTAATTTCTTTAGCAAAAAAACATAAGATTTAGCTTTAAAAATAAGCTAAGTATAATAAGGCTTTAATAAAAGAAATTATTATAATAATATTATAATAAAATTTAAAAGAAAATATTATTATAAGTAATATTAAAATAATTTTAATATTATTAAAAGTATTATTATTTAATTTATTAAGATTAAAAAGTCTAAATATAGGCCTAAAAAGTTAATTTAAAAAGCAAAAATAAATAATTATTAATTAATTATAAATTACTTTAGAAATATATTAATAATTTCCTAAATTATAATTAATATTACTATAGTAAATAATATTAATAAATAATATTTAGTAAAGCTAAGAAAAAAAGCTAGAAAATCAAGCTATAAATAAGGAAAACTTTATTATAAAAAATAAAAAATAAAAAATAATTATAAAAAAAATTAAATTTACTTTTAAAAAAAAAAATTTACTTTTAAGTAAAAAAAAATTATTCTTAAGTAAGAAAAATTATTAATATTAAAAAAATAAATTTAATTAAAGGAAAAATAATAATTATTAAAAAAATAATTTATAATTAATCTTAAATTAATTTATTATAATTTATACTTTATATATTAAAATAATCTAATAATAATAATAAAAAATATTAATTTAATTAATTTAATATATATAAATATAATATTAAAATATTTTATTTAAATTAATTTAAAAATAATTTAATATAAAAATAAGAAATTAAATTATAATTTAAATTAATTATAAAATAATTTAATATTATATTATAAAAAAACTAAATTAATTTAAATTTATAATATTTAATTTTAAAAATTATTATAATTAATTAATATAAACTAATTAATATTAATATAAAAAATATATTATTTTTATTTATATTAAAAAATATTTTATAAAATAAATTAATTTTAAATAACTTTAAAAAAACTTTATATTATATTATTTTAAACTATATTTCTAACTTTATTAATTAATCTTAATTAACTTAAATTAATTTTAAATTACTTAATAATATTTTCCTAAATATTAATAATATCCTTTATAATTCCCTTTAGTTCTAAATTATCTTATATATTATATATATATATAACTAAAATACTATCCTAAATCTTATTAATATTAAAATTCTTATAAACTATTTTAATTTAATTAAAAAGCTTTATTTTCTTAAACTTCTTTAAAATATATTAAAATATAATTATAAATTCTTCTTTACTAAAAAAAATAATTATTCTAAATTACTTTATAATCTATTTATAAATCTTTTAAAAATCTTCTTTATTAATTATAATTATATTTTACTTATTAAATAACTACTTACTTTTAATATTACTTATAATAATCTTAATAAACTTTTTCTTATTAAATATAAATAAAATTATTTTTTTAAAAATTAAATTAATTTTATATTATTTTTAAATATTATAATTAATTTATATTTTAAAAAAATAATTATTTATAAAAATTAATATAAAATTAATTTAAAAATAAAAAAAAAATATTTATAAGAATTATTTTTATATAAATTATAAATCCTTTTTATATTAACCTTAAGCTTAAATTAATAATAAAAAATCTAATATTATTAAAACTAAATTAATTTAATATTAATTTAAAAAAATTTATAAATTTAATATTTTTATAAATATAAAAAAATAAATTAAATAAAATAAATATTTTATAGATTTTATATATTTTATATTAAAAAATATTTTTAAAAAAAATAAAAATAAAATTAAGTAAAATAAAAATAGCCTAAATTACTTTTTTATTATTTATTTTATTTCTATAAATTATTATTATAAAATAAATATAAAATTCTACCTAAATTAATTTAATATATATTTAAAAATAATATATACTAAAAACTTATTATATATAATATAATTATTATTAATATTATTAATCTTTTAATTATAAGTTTTAATTATAATATTTTTATAATACTTAATATAAAAATAAAAATTAAATTTAATAAAAAGTTTTTTAATTTAATAAATAAAAATTAATTTAAAATTAATTTAAAAAAATTTATATTATTATAAAATTTATTATTTTTATAAATAAAATAATAATAAATTTTATTAATAATAATTTTTAATTAATTTTTTTATATATAAATTAAATTAATTTATAAATACTTTTTAAATATTTATTTTATTTTTTTTATATAATAAAATATTTATAAAATATTTATTATTTTTATTATTAATAAAATAAATAATATATATTTTTAATTTTTTATATAAAATTATAATAAATTAATTTAAAAATAATTATATATTAATTTAATTAAATAATAAATATAAATATAATAAAAATTAATTTAATAATATTTTAATAAAATATAAATTAATTTATAATTATTTTAATAAAAATATAAAAAAAATTAATTTTAAATTACTTTAATAAAAAGTAAAAAAAAAATTAAAAAAAAAAAAAAAAATTAAAAAATAATTCAAGGAATTATATTTAGTAGAGCAAGACACTAGGTCAGCTAACCTATGGGGCATTAGTTAGGTTATCTCTAGTTAAAGTAGGGCATTAGTTGGATTAGATTAGGGGGGGTAGGTTGGCTCAACATCTCACTCCGGCCCGGGTGGGTCAATTGGCCGTAAATCGTTACGGCCGCCGTTTTGTTTCTTACCAATTTTACCAATTCGATGTCTCTGATTTGCAGAGGTCCTAGATATTTTCGATCTTGATGCTCTTTTAAGCTGATCTCTATGTGGCAATGTCTCTTTTTCCACATCTCGATTTCATCATTCTGATCGCCGGGGCGATCCGGGTGGTCTACCGGTACTTTGAAGATGGGAATCTTTGTACCGCAAGCAATCCAACTTGATAGGCAAAATTAATTGCACAATCTTCTTCTAGGATACTACGAATAGTTCTAAGCATTATCATTTTCACTTGTTTTATTTTCTAGGCGCCAGCTTAACTGTGTAATGTCTTGGGCGATCTGGATTGGGATCACCATCACCCTGCCCTGATATGGGACATTGGTTTCAGGCACAAAAAGGGGGTGAAGTCTATTGTTACCACAAACAATGACCAAAAATAGCAAAAACATACAACAGCTGGGATTCGCTGGTCGTCACCGACCCAACTACTAATCGGCCCCTTACCAGCTTGTCTATGGGAGAGCGGACGGGATCCCGAATTCTCTGGTAGGTATGGTCGTATGTATTGGTGAGGCGATGCTAATCGCCCTAAGGCTCCAGCCAGATTCTAGGAGTCAGGTACTCGTATATTGATATGTCCTTTGTATCTAAGCTCAACTCAACCCATTGATGATCTGGCCGCTCGCTCAGGGTATTGAAACGTCCATAGCCTGTGACCCGTGGTTGACCAACCCTCATGTTCCATTATCTTAGCATCCGGGACCAGACACGGCCACGCCTCTTCCTCCGCATCGCCGTGGCAATTGGTTGGACGGTACGTCGCGTCTTGTCGTAGCCGCCAAAATACTGACTCATGCAAAACTGCCTTCCAGGGGATATCGCGAGTGCGGTACCAGTGGGGACACCATCGGTGAAACTGCCACTTATTGTCGTTCAGCTCCCACCTGGGAATGAATGGCAGGTTTTCTGGGCCAATTAGCAAATAACTGCAAGGAAACCTCTGAAAGACTAACCGAGAAGCTTCCATAAAAGGACCTGTAGAACCCCTGTGCCGCGATTGAATTGGAGCGGGCGATGAATAAATCCAAGATCTTCTCCGTCCTCATCGTAGGATGGTGTTTGAATGGTATTCTTCCACTCGTTGAGATCCGTTGTGAACTTTTTGACGCGAACCTTTTGCCAACTTAGTCCCGGAGCCTTCCCCTGCTCCTTCTTGTCAATCTCCATGACCTCGTCCATCATCCACGAGAGTGCAATGTCGCTGGGTTGGATGCGGTCGCTCAGTTCAGTGAACCTACTACCTAACAAGAAGTAGTTGAGGCTTCGCTTCAACGTTTGCCACAGCGTAGCCTTCTCGCATTTCCCGACGGGAAGCTCATTGGGATCCGCGGCAGGGTACCCGCCACCAACATCGGAATGCGAACCAGGAAACCAAACCTCTTTGATGTCCTGGTAATCGATGGCTCGGTCTTTGCTGTTCGGGTTCCTTTGTTGGTCACCACACCCCGTTTCCATCTGGCGCAATCTTTCCGCTTCACGTTTCCTTTCCATGTCGCGAATGTTCTGAGCCAGAAGCCAAGGCCTGAACTTGACGCGCTGCTCATCAATGGCGACGGCGTGTCGGACGTATTGAGCAGTTCCAAAGACGGACAAGGGCGCTTCCACCTCTGCCTCTATGAGGGCAATGGACGAGACGCATTCCCATAGACCGAGGAAATGAACCCGGATGTTGTTGTTTTTGAAGCCTAACCTTTTTGCGTCTGCGTCCTTGCGGCAGAATGTTTTGCGAAAGGCCTTGACCTCCTCTTCTGTGGTAAATTTCTTTTTGTTCTTGGGACTTCTTGCATTCCTTGCTCCGTTGGAATTCTGACGGCTATTGCTAGCCAAGAGTGGTGCGTGTTCGTCATCATCAAACTCCTTGCCGCTGTCATTTGCTTCATCGTCATCAGCTCTGCCGTAGTCGCGAGTGTGAATGTCGTCATCTTCCGGTCGCTCCACCTTTGTAATCTTCTCCCTATCAATCACTCCCTGAGTCGCCTCTAGATTCGCCTTGCTCATCTTGGCTGCGCCGTCGAAATAGCTCTGGAAAAGACGGAAAGCAAATGGAACCATTTCCTCGTTGCCCTTGCACAGCAAGCCTACTTTGTTGATCATTTGCGAAAGGAATTTGGCTGTGTAAGCACCGCGGCTGAATCCGAACATGTAAATCTTGGCGCCCTATCCATTTCTTTCGTCAGTGACAGCTTTACCGCGACGTCCAATCGAGGGATCCTGACATCTTCATAGTGTTGCATTAGAAATTTGTAACCGCCAACTACGTGATCATAAAAGGTCGTAGCAAATCCTTGATCTAGCGCTTTTGAAACAGAGCTCCGGACCTTCTTCCAGGTTGACTGATTCGCAATGGACTCATTGACTTGGTACGTTCCAATGCCGGCTGATGTAAAAGATCAGTACGAGACTTTCACCCTTGGGCATGGCATACTTGCGTTGGTAATAGTGGTACTGGTTAGGAGCACCCCGGTTCAGATGGCGCAGCAGCTTCACAACATTGGTATCAGCATCAGATCCGCTGAAACTATTCCCGGTCCCATCGAAACAGAGGACAAGGTTAATGGTGGGTTTGCTGCTGGGCGGGTCCACGGTAACGTCTGGCCCAGGCATGTCTATGGCTGAATGAAATATTTCACGTCTTTGGGTTCAAAGCACACCTGCTTGAGGTTTTTTGATTCAAAATATCACTGAAAAGCATGCGTTCGCTTGTGCTTGCTTTTTATAAAAGTAACTGTTCAGGTACGAAAATTGAGCAACCTGCTGGCTCATTCCATTGCTCGTGGGGCACTCTGAGCCATGAAACTCTACTTGGATCAGTTGCGCATGGGACTTGCATGTGCAAGCACAAGCTAAGCTCTCAGTGTAGCCGCTAGTCATGAAGGACAATAAGAAATTTATGTGCTCCAAGGGCCATGCGCCTTTAATCACATGTTTCAATCTAGCAGAGTCTAACTCAGCTAGCCACGTAGCGGAGGACGTTCCAATCAGGGGGATGAACATGGACTTGGCGCAGACTATTATGGTTAGAAAGAGCCAGGTCATGATTCAATTCGTGAGGACCCATTCAACTCAGGGGAGCTCAAGAAAAACGCACTAAACGCATTCCATTGTCGAGAGCAGCCCCACACCCGTCAAAGCTAGCTTCAATCTAGCCGTTGTTATCAAACCCACCGTCTCCATTGAGTTTGGCGGGATTATGGACATTCGTAACAAACACGTATATCTCGTTCACGTTTCGTTAAATATTTATGCTGCCGGATATATCAATCTTCTCCTCTTGGATAATGGTCGCCCTTCCTGGAACTAATTACTTTCCAGGATTTGCCAACGCGTAGCAAGGCTTACGATGGAATGCGATTGGATTGTTCGTGCGATTGGTGTGGCTAAAGCCTAAGTGAGGGGCCAATTATGAACAGATTCCGCCAAACTTTGGGCCATTCGACGTAAGCACCCCATTTTGACAAGAGCATAAATTCCCAGTGTACTGCCATACCAGTAACAGGGCAACCATGATTCGTGTCAGAGTTGGAGGGTTAGAAAATCAACCAATCAAGCCAACGCCACTGAGCAGAAGGCTAAAGTCTCGTGTCGGGCACTAGGGATTCGCCCCGACCCTTACGATGACCCATCCCTTGAACAATTCCAGGTACTGAAACCAAAGAACGGATGAGTAAAATTCAAGTAGGGTTTTCTTTCGAGGTAAATCCCATCCTAGGCATCTCAGACAAATGGGTGGATCAGCCTAAGGCCCAGCGGAGAACGAGATGCGACTGCGAGGGCAGCCAATATGAAGTCATCGATTTACTTGACCGATTCGTCGAGCTTGAAGAACTATCTCCCCCAGCTTCCGCAGATATCACGTGCAAGAGCAATTTTACCGAGATAGCAAATATCTTGCAATGAAAAGTGATATCGTCCATGGCCTAAACACTTATGTATTACTTAGTCTGATAGTGAGCGATGAGGGTACGTATGGAGCATGCTGAGGTAGGTTTAAGAGAAATATTATATCATTTATCCAGTTCAATAATACCACAGGTCTCTAGAGAGTCTCAACAAGATGAATCGAACCCAAGATGCTACATAAATAGACGAGACATGGTCCCAATCCGGTCCCGCCTTACTCAGGCACACATTCCAAAAGGCGAGCCTTGTCCATCTGCATAGACTCTTCAAAAGAAGTGAACGGGATCCCAAACTTTGCCTGTATTTTCTCCGCCTCACCCTCGTAAGGTGTCCAGTCCATCACATTGGCCCACAGGTGGAATCGCACCCCAAAGACCGAGATCATGGCCTCGTCCACCTCGGCAGGTGTTCGCTGCCTGGCAGTAACCTTCCTGCCGCTGACCTTGGCGAGAATATCACGGACCTCTTCAGCAGTGAGGAGCTGGTTGGCCATGTTGATTTCCTGACCGCCGAACCTGGCGGGATCCTCAAAGGCCGCTGCTGCATACTTTCCAATGTCACGCGCGTCCGTGTACGGCATCCTCACGCCGTCGTTGCAGCCGTGGTCTATCTCGCCGCGCGCGGGGAGCCCAGGGAAGTTGAACTGCACACCTGGCAACAGATAATCGGAATTCAGGACGGCCGTTCGAAGGATGGTGTAGGCGTTGGGGCCAAAGCCAGCGCGGACGGCCTCTTCCACCTCGAACTTGGACAAAAAGTACTCGCGTAGTCCGCTAACCTCCTGGATCGCAGGAACATCCCAGGTGTGCCTGTCGCCGACGGTAAAAGTAGTCGCGGCAACGATTCTCTCCACGCCTGCCTTTTTGCAGACCTCGACAACTGTCTTGGCTTGCTGGGCTTCAAGGCCAGGGATCGGGAAGGTGTTCAGGAAGGCTCCCTTGCAGCCCTGTGCCGCCTGGAAGATTTCGTCAAAATTGGTGCTTTCGCCCTTGAAGAGAGTGATGCCTTCTTTTCTCAAGGATGGAGGTGCCATCTGAAGGTCGCGCACCACTGCGTGGACTTTAGCTCCGGCGGCGAGGAGATGGTGGATGACCCATTGGCTTTGCTGGCCGGTGGCTTGAGTGACGAGGTAGGCAGACATTTTTTAATGTGAATTATTGGTGGGATAGTTTCTGGGAAGAAATTGTTTTGTGCAAGTTGCTTGTGAGGAAGGATGAGAATGATGATGTTGAGATGGAAACTCGATTGAGGTTGGATGCTTCTCAGGCTTATATACACGCAATCACCACGAACATCCAGGCAAAATTTTAATTCTCTCAAATTCCAATGCATTACAAATTCATCATCCCGCGCTGCCGACCAGGAGCCTGCTGTCCCAACTCTTGCATCATCTAGTGTCTGACACGACCTTTAGTCTCGATGATACTTGCTATCGGTGGGTCCAAAGCTGGTGAGGCACGACGCCTTTCCTATTACGGCTTGGTCAATTACTCCCGACTAGCGAATGAGAACTTCCACAGCCACACCAGCCACACCTTGCCGCACATCCGGGATGACTTGGTGTCCGTGCCTGGCCATGCCGCCGATTTGATTACGGAGACCAACTTCGGCATCACTTTAGGCCAACCCAAGAGTCCGGCCTCTGTTCTTTCATCCTGGCTCTCTAAGCTCTAAGTTCTTTGGCTAGAAATCACTGTCTTGTTTCCAAGTGTGAGACAACACTCGCAGTCAATGGCATCGCATTTCTGTCTACGCTTCAACAGGTCCTCTCATCATTCAGAAAACGTCGTCAATTTCTCCTGTCGCTCTACTAAATACTGAGCCATAACAGAACGGTAAGCATGGCCACGGAAAGGACCCCCGTGGGTACACCATTAGCCATGGCGGCATCATCCTTGTCCTCGCTGGAAGTGCCATTGCTATCTTGGCTATCCGAGTCTGAATCCGAGTCCGACTCTGACAGCTTTGTGCACACAAATGCCAGTGTGGCATCATCGGCTGTCGTGTTCCGGACCTTCTTGTTCGTCCAGCTGCCGTGCGGGGGGTATCGCAGCAGCATGGCAACAGCTGCCTTGCGCTCCTGGAACTCGATCGGTCTCTGCGTGTATAGAGTCCGCGAGTATGTAAACGAGTTGTTGCCCGGCGGCATAACATCGTCTTCTCCGTGTCCCTCGTCAATTGTGACGTTGATTGGAGCTTCCGCGGCGAGAACTAATTTCCACCTCCGTCAGAACCTGGCTGCGTTGAAAATTCCAAAAGGGTAAAAGGACAGAAAAGAAAAGTGTTCAACGTACGGAATTCTACAAACTCTCCTACTCTGTTGATAGTGCCGATGCGCTTCTGGAAAGTCTGGAAGCTAAGAAACAAGTCGGACGGGCACGATGTGTCCGATGAGGACTCGGTAATGTTTTGCAAGAGGTATTGCAACGGTATGGTTTTGTCGGCCCACATGGCACGAACCGTGGCGTTGATGCTGTCAATACACTCCTTGCCTAGGAGACCCTCGCACCCATTGTGATTGCCCTCAATCTTGTTAGTCGTGTTGGTGAAGGCGACAATCATGTCGGTGACCATGTACAGGTCCGTGTTGTTGAGCGAAACCTCGTCGTATTCGAGCCACCACCCAGTCATGGTGGACTTGAAGTCTTTGACCTTGTCTTCGTCAAGAAGCGGCTGCATGGCTGCCAAGTCCTCGCCGGTGATGTCATCCGCGGCGTAGACGAACTTGGCGCCTTTGGGGAACAGCGGAGGGAAGTCGAACTCTGCCGAGGCCGTCTGCTTGGGCGCGATGCAGTAAGTCTCGCCATTGTAGGAGTTAGTTTTGCTGTAGTCGCAGGTTCCCGTCTGGAGGGCGGCTATGGCGCCCAGGGGAAAGGCCAAGAGTATGTGCCACATTGCTGTATAGTACGGGAGCTCTGTATGTCGTTGGAGAAATTCAGCTGTGGCAGCTGGTGGCTGGCCCTTCGACTCCATATATTATAAGGTGGCTGCGGCCGTTGAAACCAGGCACAAAAGCCTAAAATTAACCATATGCAAGGCTCATGCAGGGGATTTTTGCAGAGGATGCCAGCCTCCAGTTGGGTAATAAGACCTCAAACGTCAGACGGACGTTTGTTTGCCCGGTCCATTTATCCATGGTAAAATCGGTGATGCACAGCTTACTCCCAATCCTTCAACTCATTTCATCACTTCTTTCTACTGGCATACGGCAAAACATGTGCCATAAAAAAGCATGTCACCGGAGGTTCTTCATGATAGTCATCACGCACAAGTAGATGCAGAAAATGATGCAAATTTCGTCGGTTTGAGCCACTGAAAGTCTGAGGGTATCCACAACGGCGCGTTTGACCTTTGATGCGAAGAACCGGGCACGGTACCCGATATGATCTACATTTCAGCTGTGGCCGAATTAAGACTAGGGGTGTACAAAAAGCAAGCTTACCGGCCGAACCCCAGCGACATCGTGACCAGATTCATGGACCGGGGTTGTTGGGTTGTATCATCCCCCTGTGTTAGGGCTGAGAAGCAGTTAAACACCCATCAGCTCGGACGAACATTAATGCCGCAGGCTGCTGATCAAAGTAAAGGGTTGGGATTAGAGCTGTGTGCTACAATCCCTCTTCAGCTTGGGCTACTCGTGCACAGACGCGGTGGCCTCAATCTGGCCTACCCTGTAACGTCACATCCACAGCTTCTGAACTCATCATCTTGATCAGAACAATCCCAAGAGTGATTAAAAAAGAAGCCGGTAAATTTTTATATGAAAATGTATTTTGTACATCGCGCATTAGTTTGTGGCCCTACCGCATAGTCTACATAGTTTTCTTTCCATATGTGGACCCTTTCACACGATCGGGAGGGCACGTTTTTCTTACCGATGTTACATCGTAAACCCACGCAAAGACAAGCTATCACGCATTCGAGGCTAAATAATAGATAAGACAAGTAACTTCATACAATATGTTCTATTTTTAACTCTTGCACGCATATCTACAAACCAAGCCGCTGTTGCTGCTCTTCATCCGGCTGCAGTACGATGATCGGAGGTGACGAACTGTCGGCAGACGCAGCAGTATCCAAAGCTGACGGCATATTGGTGCTTGTCGGGATGATTGCGCGTGAGGGGAAAGGCGTGGGGAGTAGTTTGTTCGAACATGTTTTTCGATTTTCTGGACATTGGAAAACCTCATCGGTCCAAGCCATGGCGACCTCTGCGGCAACCAGCTCGGAAATGCGAACGCCGGGATGGAAGATGTTGTACCACAGCTACGGGATGTTAGATGCATTGTGGCAAGCCTGGGGCAAGTTTTACTCACGCAAGAGACTCCATCGCCGCTGCAGCATGTTGGGTTTGGCGCACCAAACTCGGTGGGGTTCTGATATGCCTTGGCAAAAGGAACCCAGGTATCAACGACTTTGTAGTTGATGCCCGGCATTTTGGCAGCGTATATGGGGATTTGCTTTTGGAGAATTTCGTTATATAGATCTGCGGCCCAAACGAGGCGGTTGTATCTTGATGGGCTCAATCTCTGCTGCTCGGGGGTCAAGTAGATTGCTGAAGAGAATTAGCAAAAGCAACAAAACAAGTGCACGCGTACTTACGAGCTACGGTGAGGAAGATGAAATTCCTAATGCCATAGGAGTGCAAGACCTGGACCTGAGTCATGTAGTCTTTGATGATTTTCGAGTACAGCGCGGGGACGTTCGGAGCAGACCACGTCTGTCTGATGTCGTTGAAGCCCATCCAAATGGACGCCACAGAGTTATCCGCGGTCCACGGAATCCAGGCCGGGCGGTGGCGGATCTTGGCGTCAAACAGCGCGACTTGCTCAATCAGATCCAGGGTTTCCGGGATGGACTGGAAGTGGTTGATCAAGCGGCGGTTGACGACGGCCCCGCCCCGCGCCAAGTTGTACAGCCAGACGGACGAGGCGTTGAAGTGGGTGACCATGAAGCCGGGCCAGCTCATCCCACCCGTCGATGTGCGGCCGGGAAGGGCAGGGTTCCCGATTGGGTTGTCATCGCGGGGATGGGCACCGTCTGGGTTCCACAGAGTCTTGGAGTACGAATCGCCGCTGTTCCGGGTTAGCACGCGGCTGTGGGTGCGGTCGCAGTGAGTTGCCTACAAGGAAAAGAAATATGTCCGGTCCGCCACTGACGAGGCGACAGCGGAAAAGCCAGCCAGCGCCGCGGTGACGGCTTGGATCTTCATGGTGCCTTGGTTGTCTTGCGTGATTGAGAGCTTACCAGTCGGCTGGACATGGGCTTCCAGTTCAGGGGCGCCAGTGTACTTCACGTGTATCAGGTTTATTGTGGGGCTTCAACGGCATTGGTGAGCCAGGGTCCGGAGGTCTCTGTATTGGGAGACTATTTATTAGTTGACTTGTTTGTCTGGGCGGGAACAGGGCGGTCCCGAACTCGAGGCATCGGCTCTGGAAGCCACCAGCTGAGGAAATGGCGCAAATGGCTGGTCACGAGTGTGAGATGGACCCGGAATCACCGTTGGTGGCTGGCCTGATCGCTGTCGACTGGGCTAGATTGTAGTATGACCCCGCAAATTGGTCGCTAATAACGGAACTAGGGTGGACGCGACAACTGCCATGCCCAGCTGCATTCCTCGGTCCTTTTGAGGATTTCCGTGCATGTTATCAATGTCCAAATCTGCATTTTTACCACCATTGACGTAAATAATCTGTCGTTCCTGTCACGCTGCAGGCGGATACACATTCAATTGTTTCGTAGCACATGCAGCGCACGATCGGCTTTACCGAAACAGGAAAAGCGCCGATGAGTTCCCGGACCCGACGGCATAGCGCCCAATCTGTTCCAGACCCGTGATTTCACAATCTAGAGGGGAGGATTCAAGGGGAGGATCTTGATTTAGCACTTGTACGCTGTATTGGCGATTCACAGGTATAAAAGATGTCCAAACCTGGGGTTTTACGATTCAAAAAAAACAAAAAAAAAGCTTATGATTAACATTAGTCGACCCTCATCAATGAAACCAGTCTTCGCCAACTGCTATCCCGTTGAGTGCCGTCAGCCTGCAATTGTGTCGCACGGGGGGCTTCTGTCCAATCAAAGAGCCTCAACTTGAAGGTACATCAGTAGCTGATTTGCTTTTATGAAAATAAAAGTCACTTTAATACTGGTGGTGATATTTTCCACGGCTCTTTTGCGGACCTGATGGGCTACAACATAGAGAGAGTGAGGACGATGCTAAAGTCTAAACATTTGATGAGCCGGTAGGGGAGATGCTGGTCTATCGTGTGTTTATAGCCTCGTTAGCGCGGCAATTCAATGGAGTTGTCGTTTTGGCCAAAATTTCTTTCCGGATGGCGATGAAATAACTTTTTGGAAGAGGTGTTTCCTGGGGACAAGCTGTTTTGGAATATGTCGAACGCACAGATGTTGTACGCGAAAGAATTGGGACGTATCATACGATAGGGCAAGAGTTTGGACCCCCCGGTCTTCGGAAAATTGTCTGCTTTCATGGTAACTCCGGGCATTGTTGGTCGACACGCCCTTGTCGACACCCCTGCACGCAGGAGGGTGTCGTTGCCGTCGCATCATTTCCCCTCACGATACAGATTCCTACCTTTCTTTAACTTTTGGCAACGATCGCCACTCACCACGAGCTCAGATTCTTTTGGTGCAGAAATATTTATACCTTTAAATTGCCCTCCAACGGGCGAGATGCTTACTCCCAAGTCCAACGGGTCTTCTCCCAAAAGCCTGTCCAGCCCGCGGGCTGGAGATCACGAAGCAGAGAACGCGTCACCGCCAGCGAACCAGCAGACAGGGACCATTGAAGTGGTAAGATTTATATTGCAATTCACTCCTTGATGAAAACTTGGCCATGTTTATGCTCACGGCGCTTTCTAGGACACGGACGATGCGGACTCTTCGTACCCTGAATCGTAAGTTGGCAACCGCCTTTCAGAATGTTCAACACTGATAGAAGCTTGGTACAGAACGAGAGTGAGCGATACTAGCTCCCTCAAATCGTCCATTCTCAACTACAAGTGGGAAAATGGCCGTCGCTATCACGCCTACCAAGATGGCTCCTACTGGTGTGTTTTGCGAGATGTCAGCGGCTAAAATGTGCTGACTTATCTGACTCGTAACAGGGGCCCGAATGATGAAGTGCAACAAGATGCTGAAGATATGATGTGCGTGGCTTGTACCCCTAGCTGCCCATCAAACATATCACCATAGCAAAATATCTAACGCGTCAGCAGGCACGAGGTCCATAGAATTATCCTTGATGGTAAGCTTTGCGACGTTCCGCTCAAGGAAGACATTCAGGTAAGAAAACCGAGGCCCGTTAGCCCAATAGAATTACTCACCTGCAACATAGAACGTGCTGGATGTTGGTTGTGGCACTGGCGCCTGGGCGATGTGAGTATTCTCCATTTCGTATGCACAACGTCGATACCCGGACCGCGGCTTACATCGCCACCCATTTCTCCTGCCGAAAACTAATTGGAACTTTTATTACAGCGACTTTGCAGACCAAAATCCATCCGCCAGCGTCATTGGAGTCGATCTATCGCCCATTCAGCCTGCTTTCGTGCCACCAAACTGCCGATTCGAGGTAGATGATGTCAATGTGGACTGGACTTGGCCAGAGAACCATTTCGACTTCATTCACGTCCGAGCCATGACCGGCTCCATCCCTAACTGGGTTGAATTCCACCAAAAAGCACTAAGGTAATTTTCAGACTCGTTTTATGCCCCAATCAATGGCTGAAGCTGACGCTTTCCAGACACCTCAAACCGGGAGGCTGGGTCGAGCACGTCGAGCTGTCATGCTTTGGTAAAGCAGACGATGACTCGATCAAAGCCGACTCTCCCATCCACACTTGGGAAGACATTTTCAAAAAGCTGGGCAGTGCATCAGGCAAGACCTTTTACGCCTGCGAGCAGGCACACGATGCGATCAAAGATGCGGGCTTCGCCAATGTGCATCAGAGACTCGTCAAGGTGCCTTGCGGAACGTGGCCAAAGGATAAAGAACTGAAACAGTGGGGTGCGTGGAATCGACATTTCTGCATCCAGGGCCTCGAAGGATTTTCCATTCGCGGCCTGACTGACCTCTTGGGGGTGTGTTGATGCTCTGTCCTAGTCTCACGCCAATGCGCTTGGTATGCTAACAGGTGAAAATAGTGGTCATATGAGGAGGCTCAAGTATACTTGGCCAGGATGCGCAAGGAGCTGACAGATCCCAACGTCCACTCCTATCTCGATTTGTAAGCATTCCTTTTCTCGCGTGACTATGCTTGCTTATGCTGTGTCAGGTGTGCTGTTCGTGGTCAAAAGCCGGAAGATGAGAATTCTTCTCCAGACTCATTAGACCAGTAATAGGATCTGGGGAAAAGGAAAGTAGTTTTATAGCACAATGGGTGTTTGAGCCGTAGAACTACTATTTTCTTTTCCATATGCTCGCTGTACAGGTTGGAGCTGGATGTATATAGAAATAGAGAAGGTTTTTGAGTTGGGGCTCGCGATAATTGGGATACTCTTTTGCACCTGAGAAAACACCACGGTTTCTCTCCCTCTAATGTAACATTCTAGAGACCTTTGAGATAAAAACTATCATGTGACTGGATAAATCTCAATAAGGATCCGTACAAATGACGCTCTTCATCCTAGAACAATACAAGATTACTTATTCTGGGGCTTCTTTGCCGTGACAACAATCATGGGCCAGTAGGCATGTACACTCTTATCGCGCATATCCTTTTTCGCCTGCTCGGCCAGAAGATTGACCTCTTCCGCTTTCCAATGCAGAGCTCTTGTCAATGCTGCCATGAGAAAACCTTGAAGGCCGTTGATGATGTTCTGGTGATTCCAAAGACCCAGTTCCTTGTGCTTGGCATCGCGAGGCCACGTGTTGGAGGGCCACTTGTATCGATATTCTTTTACGTCCTCAAAACCAGCCTCCTCCAGCATTGGTTTGATGGTGTCCAGATTGATAAAAGCGTGGTCAAACTTGGCCGCCGCTTCACCGAGATGGTGCATCGCTTGGTGAAGGGCGTGGTCCTTTGTGAGTGTTCCATCATCAGACAGGGGAAGGGTAAATTCTTGGAATTCAACGTAACCGCCAGGAGCTAGGTGCCTGTGGTGAAGGTGAGAAAACTGTCTCCTTTAGATAAAAGTGGTCAGACATACTGGAATGACTGTCGAATGTATTTCTTCCAATCGGATATACTCGAATTATTCATCCTACTATGGATATAGTCGAACTGCTGCGAAAAGGTCCATGTGTCTTCGAAATCATCAATCTCGAACGTGACATTCGGGGGAACACTGCAACAAGAGTGAGCCGTGTAATCTAGCACGTCGCAGATGAGAAGGTACATACAATTCAGGCTGGCTAGGAGACAAATCAACGCCAATAACCTAAAGAGATCACATGTCAGGTTATCGCATTAAGACAGGGGAAATCTGTTTACCTCAGCTCCTGGGTGTTCCTCTCCGAAGTCCATCGCCCAGATACCGGTGCCAGTGCCAAGATCGAGAACACGGCTCACTTTGGAGCCGGACTCATTTGGCGGAGCGAAGCCTAGTTTTCCATCAAGCGTGAGGTAGAATATGTGATGTTGTAGGTCTGGTGGCACATCTTAGTCGTAATCTCGCCATTAAATGACCGCTCATAATTTACCCAATCGTTCATTCTCGGCGTCGTCATTGGGAAAGTGATATTCTAAATGTCTATACTTAGCTCACCATCCGTCGATTGTCTAGGCGTGGGCTGTGTGGGGAAGCGACTAACTTCCATCGCGAAATTTGTGATAGGTCCTCCCATTTTCTCTCCGATAGTCGAGGATGGAGCTATTCAAGCTTTCCGTCGACGAACCCGTGTCCTAGTGCGGGGTCAGACAGCCAGATCCACAGCGAGAGTGTACGGTAGTGATTCATACACTAATATCAGCGATAGCGGAGTCGACATCGTTGTGGTCGTCCGGCTCTATAATCATGTTGCGCTGGTCTTCGGCCATCTTGCTCTAGCTCTGCTGCGATCAGCGCAATCGTCGTCGCAAATCTGGCTGGTGGTTAGCTCGGCGGAATGGGAACGAGGGGTTTCCCAACCGGTGGCGTTATTGAAAATGAGGTTCGCTTAAGTCTACCCCACCTCGTGACATTTAGGCCCAACAGACACGCGTCGGCGAAACAAGGGAACTTCTGGAGCAAGCGAATTGCCCAGACATTGTAGACAAATTAGCTGGCGCGACATCATGGGATGGTGTGCATAGCGGTCCGCGCTTGATACATGAGATGAAAGGTTAGAAGAATTCATCAGCCAACCGCTCTTCCACCATTTTGGCATAAAGAAGCATTCGAGTGAGAAGTCTGCGGGACAATTTCGTATCAGAAGATCACTTTTCTGGTCCGCGGTCTCTGTTTTTCTGATAAAAGTGGTCATGGTCTACAAACGATGCCACCATCGCAGTTTATTGTTGCCGACCCACCCTGAAGGCAAGATTAAGTTTTGCTTTGAGCCTACCTTTATCGCGTCATCCTTTCGAGTGTAGTCTGAAGATAACGATGTTTTATCTATATCATCACATAATTCATTATTCGAGAACTAAAAATCTCGATTGGGTATACATATTGAGTGATATAATGACTGCTGACTAATGGTTTCACGACCTCTTGCACCAATAAAACAGACCCACGTTCAGACGAAAAGTGAGTCCATAATTTCATCACTGCAGCCTAATGAGTTAACCCAAAGCATTTCTCATCAAGCTTAGTATTTATTCGCAGCCTATATTTTCTCACCACCCCTTGCTAGTGGTTCGTTAGCTCCTATCACAGTCAGAACGACTGAATCCGATTTCGGAGCACCGAATATCAGTTTAGCCCGGTCGTACAGGTGACATCATGACATCAGAGGCTGAATCTAGACCTCTGTGTTCCGCCTGCCAGGCCATCATATCCTGGACTAGGAGCACTGAAAGAGAGGAACAAGACGAGATAACTTTCCCATTCCAACCCAGTTTTGAAGCCTTAAAGAGATCGGCACTATCCTGCAGGCTGTGCGAATATGTTCTCAGTAATGTCTTGAGCGGAAAGCCACTCCATGGTGGACACGCGGGGTTCGAGGAACAAGAGCCAGTCCTATACAAAGCACATGTCACCGCTGAGCGGGACCTGCGGAGAGGCGTTTTCAGCATTCGATGGCGAGAGGAGCCTCTATATCCCAGTCCTCACCTTGGAAACACCGATTGTTACTACATTTCCTATCCTGAGGGTTAGTTGAAACAATTTACTAGCCATTTCCTATGCGCATAAGGCATGATAGGCACGCCGAAACTGACATGGACTTTTTAGATACTTCAAAGAAAGTTGCGTGGCAGCAAAGCAACTTGAGCATCGATTCACGTCTACAAACGGTTTCGGAATGGATATCGGACTGTGTTCAACACCATACAAGGTGCATTAGCACAGTATCAACGTTGCCAAGGCGCCTTTTGGATTTAAGGACTGCGGAGAGTTTGCACGAGGTGAAGCTTATTGAATCTGAGACGCTTCACGGACAGTCGCTTCGGTATGCCACGCTCAGCCATTGCTGGGGCCCGCCGACATCAGGACCTCCCCTCAAAACCACCTCATCCAACCTATACAGTCACTTCGAAGGGATCCCATTGAACAACCTGACGCTCAACTTCCGCGATGCTGTGTCAATTTGCTGCAAACTTGGACTCGATTATATTTGGATAGACTCACTTTGCATCATCCAGGATGACAAGGCCGACTGGGAGGTTGAGGCTTCCAAGATGGCTGATATCTACCGTGGAGGCTATTTGAACATTGCTGCAGCGGCGGCACATGATGCTCACGGTGGTATCATTGGAAAATCCTCTCTCCGTGACCCTGAAGATCGATTCAAGCGCATCGAGTATCTGGAAAGCACTGCGGGGTCAGATTCGAATAACTCCCCAGCCCACTTTTTGATTCAAAAGGGTTTTGGCTTGGAGGATTATTTAGAGCTAAAAACCACCTTGTACCCGTATTTTGGCAGAGGCTGGGTTCTTCAGGAACAGGTTCTGCCCCCACGGACTGTTATCTTCCCAAAGGGCCAAATGTTTTGGCAGTGCTTTGAGCGTTTCGGGTCGGAAGATGATACAATCTGGCGAGAGGAGTTTCGCTCCGTCGCTAATGCCCGAGTCGATCAATATGCCTTCGACCTTGGTTCGCCTCTGGCTGCCTTCAAAACCTGGAAAATGTGGGTTGAATCATATGCAACACGGAATTTCACATACATATCCGATGTTGCTCCTGCTATTTACGGCCCTATCCGTTTCTTTAGCGAAAAGATGGGCTATACACCGATGCTTGGACTGTGGAAAGAAAACCTAGGTCCTGACTTGGCCTGGTCCATCTCTCATCGCCAAGACAACAAACCACCACCGCAATCATTTCAAGAGGGGAACTTTCCTTCATGGTCCTGGCTCTCAGTGCTTGAACGAGGCGACGGAGCAGCTAGTCTGGACATTTCGGGGCCATTTAAAGTCACCATCTCCTCCATTCGCATTGAACACTGGGTGGAAGAATGGGCAAGCCTCGCTTACACCTCAAAGTTGACAAAGTCCAAGCTGGTCATTTCTACATTCACGCAGGAAGCCACTATAACGATGGATTCCGATGGAGGATGGAAGAGCAGAGCATACAGGCTGGAAACCTCGGGAACACCGAGTTGGACTACCCATTGCAAAATCAACTATCTGTATCCTGCAGGTTCGAAAATCAACGTCAAGTTGGTTCACGTGTTCCAAACTCCAACAGCCTACTCAGCGAATGACACGACGATCCATGATCACTTTCTCATCGTAAAAAGCAAAGATGCCGATGCTGGTCCCTATTACCGCATTGGGGATGGGGCCATATGGACTACCTGGAAACAAGAATTTATCCCAGGCAAACACTATCCTGTCAAGTTTGACGAGAATCAAAGGGAAACTATTGAGTTAATATGATGCGTGGGTCGTGTACCTCGATTTCATTCTTCAATGCGGAACCGGTGCCAGGATGAGTATTGCCTGCCGCAGCTTGGGCAGTAGTAGTACCCCCCTTCAACTTGACCGGGGAACTGGTGGCTGCAAGACGGACATTCATAGCGCTGCACACCTCCCGGCAGTACGCCCTCGGGTGGTTTCGTACAAAGAACCGGAATTAAATCCGCAGAGAAGTCTGGTGTGTTCCTCAGAAGTTCGCAGAACCCACTCAACTGAAGTAGTTCATCGATGTTTTTGCGGGAAACCTCGAGAGCCACACCGCGGAGTCCCCTATCTTGCAGAGGAGTAGACTCATAGACAATGGTGATGGCAAGTGGGAAATCATCCGTGTTCCAGCCAGTGGTGATGGCTGCATTGAACCTATCCTTTGCGTGTTCTTTGAGCCCAGGAATGTCATACTTGTCCGCAATTTGGTACACTTGAGCATCAAAAATCATGGATGGGGGAGTGCAGGCGTCATTATAGTTGAAACGATACATGTAGCGTAGCATAGCATCCACAAGACTCGGCTCGAAATCTTTGATCTCGATCCTTTTTTCAATGCTCTCCTATGGCAATGTGAGCGCTAGTCACAGATAAAGAACCAACAAGGGATTTTTGATACCTTCCAATTCCCATTCAGTAGTGTCGCGAAGTACTTGGAGTGGAGCGACAAGATGATGCTGTGGGTCTTGAACTCTTGATCCTCGCAAGCGATGACGAGGTCGGAAAAGGTGTCGGTATTATAGTAACTACCAGGTTAGTGAGGAAAGAAAAGAATTTGGATGCACAAAAGAAATGGAGAATACATACTCCTTCAATGACGCAATGAATTTGCTGAGCCCTTTGAGCACCACCTTTTGGGGCGTTTGATTGTTGGATGATGGTGGCGAGGTCCCGCTCGCTCCGTTGGTCAGCTTCTTCTTTTCCATGATTGGCAAGGGGGAGGCGAAAGTGGACATGGTCATTTAGGCGTGAAGAGTACAGTGAATCCTAGCGAATTTAAAGTTGGTTTAGTTTGCAAAAGGTGGACTAAAATTCATCGGCAGACGACCAGAGAGATAAGCCGTGGTGCAATTCCTAGGTTGCAGCGAAAATGAGGGGTTGGGGGGCCTCCCGCATAACGCTGCGAGAATGGTGTGCACGAGATCAGGTTGGGGATCATGGTTGCAATCGGAGACGGCGAAACTATCGGATCACCGTCCAAAGCTGACGTAATGCGAAAAAGGGCAGCAATTTTAAGACGAAATTGAGTAGGTTCGATTGATCTATCAGCACAGGCATTTGGACGAGGCAGATGCACGCTATCCACCAAACGATGTGCGAGAAACGACTGATATCAAAAGGGGCTCCGAGACCCAATTGGCCTAATGCGTTGTTCATCATTATAAGTGATCAGCCCACCATGTCAATTCCCGTGCTCCTTTGAAGCTTTGAAAAAATAACTTTCGAGTCCAAGACTTCGATTTCGTCGCGAGGAGGATTGAGTTTGATGCGTTTTTTGAGGAGAAAAAAACACAAGAAGACGGCGAGCAGCTACCTAATCACAAATTTGGCAACCCCAACCATCATCCAATGAAAGCATCGGTTCTGTGGTCTAGTTGGTTATGGCATCTCGTTAACACCGAGAAGGTCCCCGGTTCAATCCCGGGCGGAATCACTTTTTTGCCTTTGTTGCATAATTCTTTTGGTGAAATTTCCCATTCAGGTCCAGATCCAAGCTTAATTTTCCACAATCCAATCTAGAAATTTTGCTTAAAAAAGTGATGCCAATGCAACGAATAGCTCGCAGATTATTCCCAATTTCTAGGATTTAGATAGAAAACGTGAACCTTTTATCTTCACCCGAAGCGCCAGACGCGGTTACCCTATAGCATACAGCCATTGCATGGGTTTCGGTGTAGACCTCCCAGCTATAAAACAGAAGAAAGAAAAAGGGGGGTTGGGGGGTTCTTCAATTGAACAGAATACAGAGAAGTAGCCAAAACATTTCTTCATGGAGAAATCATGTTCGTAGATATATGTGGTTTTATGGTTGTTTATTCTAAATATTGGTGTCCTGTAGACTTGACTTGAGGATTGTCATCAACTCTCATCGCTACTTTCTTCCAGACTCTGCAACTTGACCAACTCAGCATAGCTCCCGCCCTTAGCAATAAGCTCTACATGTGTCCCCTGCTCAACTATCCGACCTTGATCAAACACAAATATTTTATCCGCCTTTTGGATTGTGCTCAGCCTATGAGCTACAGCAATAGTTGTCCGACCTTTTGCTGCTTTATCCAGCGCGGCTTGCACGACATGTTCCGACTCGGAGTCAAGAGCAGACGTGGCCTCGTCTAAGAGAAGAACCTTTGGGTTTCGGATAAGAGCTCGAGCAATTGCGATGCGCTGCTTTTGCCCACCCGACAGGAGCATTCCTCTATTTCCCACAACCGTATCGAAACCATCCGTGAGCGAAATTATAAACTCATAGATATTGGCATCACGGCATGCAGTTTCGATATCCTGTTCAGAAATACCCTCATCTGATGCCCCAAGGAGAATGTTCTCCTTAATCGACCCTTGATAGAGCGTAGGCTCCTGACTGACGAGCGAGATCATGGTACGATAGGTATTGACGTTGTAATCTTTTATGTTGGTGCCATCAATAAACACGCCACCTTTGGTCGGGTCATAAAATCTCTCAAGAAGCGAGATGCTGGTGCTTTTCCCACATCCAGATGAACCAACAAAGGCCACAAATTGACCTGGTTGGATGTCAATTTCAATGCCAGAGAGCACGGGCTGATTTGGCCGTGTTGGGTAGTTGAAATGCACACCACGAAATTCAACGTGGCCATTTGCACCATCGGCTATCCTCTCTGCCTCTTGGGCGTGAGTCTCGATCTCAGGCTTTCTATCAAGCAGCGACTTTATTTCTTTGGCTGCCAAGTATGCTTTGCTCATGCTAGCAGCGTCAGAAAAGATGGCACCGGTGGCTTGAGCACTGAAAATGACCGAGGCAAAACAAACAAAAAACTGGAACATGGTATATTCTCCCTTCACAATCAAAGTGCCTCCATACCAGAAGCAAAGTGCCAAAATGAGGAGAATAAAGGATTCCGAAAATGCAAAGAGGATACTCGATTTGAGAATCGAGTGCAAGCCCGACTTTTGTTGGTTGGATAATGATTTGCGGTAATGCTGCAGTATTTCCTTCTCACGAGTGAGAGACGCCACCGTATGGATATTTGAGACTGCCTCAGATGCAAAGCTCGCCGAGCTGGCATAGGCCTCCTTGGAGTAGGATTGGAAGTAGGCAAGTATCCAAACACGAAGGTATCCGGAAATGATTAATATCGGAACAGCCGAGGTGGACACAAGACCTAATTTCCACCCAATGGTGATGCCAACGACCAAGCCAGCGATCAGCGTTGTTGAACTAGTCAGGATATTTCCCAAGGTGGATCCACTCAATCCAACTAGATCTGTCGTTTTTGTGGAAAGAAAGGATGTCAGCGCACCAGGTGTATTTCTATTCTCATCGAAAAAGGAAACATCCTGTTTGAGAATGGTTTCAAAGACGCGGGATCGCGCGTGGTGGAGTAGGCGCTCAGAGGACTTGGCAAAAGCAACGCCCTGGACGCTGTACGAAACGGCCAGCACGCCCCCCAGCATCACGTACATTGCAGCCCAGAAATCAGATTCCTTCTTCACATGGTGAAGATTGGAAGGCTGAAGCGGAGTTGAGAGGTTGCTGATCGCCTTGGCGAGCAAGACGGCTTGCACAGGCGTGCAGCTTCCACTGATGATGGCGAAAACCAAGCCAATGATCAAGATAGCCTTTTCGCCACGGTTTAAGGATGCAACGAGTTTAGCCAAGTCCCAGAATGAGTACCTCTTGTCTTTGTTGCTCCCGAGAGTCAAGTTAGCGCTTGTCTCGGGGTCGGCCGTTGTGGCGTGTGGTAGTCCACTAGCGCGAGAATCACCGCCTTGCGCTAAAGAGTCCTCTTCGGATGCCACATCGGTGGACTTGTCTTCTTTTGTTGTGTTCCAATTCTTTTCGTTATGGGCTTGGTCATTATTTTGTTGCGCAAGATTTTGAGTTGCGACGAGATCATGGTATGGACCTTGGTTTTGCACGAGTTCGTCGTGGGTGCCCTGCTCAACAATCTTGCCTGCCGACATGACGACAATACTGTCATAGTTTCTTATTGTAGAAAGTCGATGCGCAACTGTAATTGTCGTGCGACCTTTGGAGGCCGCATCCAATGCGGTCTGAACAACCCCTTCTGATTTCGTATCAAGCGCTGATGTTGCTTCATCTAGTAAGAGAACTGTTGATTTTATTAGAATGCCTGCTTTCTTTTACCAATACATGAAGGAAAACGTACTTTTAGGGTTGGAAATAATGGCTCGAGCGATGGCTATACGCTGCTTTTGTCCTCCAGACAGTAAAAAGCCTCGTGTACCAACATTGGTTTCGTAGCCGTCTGGAAGGCTGCTGATAAAGTCATGTGCATTTGCCTTTTTGGCAGCTTCGATAACATATTCTCTTTGCGTCGCCTCATCTTCATTCTCAAACTTTGTACCAATGATTCCGTACTTGATATTGTCATGAATCGTAGTGCCAAACAAAACAGGCTCTTGGCTAACCAGGGCAATCTGTTGGCGTAACCAACGAAGGTTGAGAGTGCTAATGTCATGGCCATCAATGGAGATTTTGCCACCAACAGGCTCGTAAAATCTCTCAATGAGACCGATGATTGTGCTTTTTCCAGATCCAGATGCACCCACCAAGGCTGTTTTCTTTCCCGCGGGAATTTCCAAGCTGACACCGTCCATCACGACGGTCCCGGGGCGAGAAGGGTAGATGTGTTTAATGTTCTCGATCTTTATAGACCCTTCAATCTCTTCCGGCGTCTCTCCGGCTTCACTGCAAGGATCTAGTGGCGATTGGCGATCAATGGTGCGGTATATTTTGTTTACAGCTGCCACGCCCGTGAAAATGGCAGAGGCATGGGATCCTACATTTCCTAAGCTGAAGGCCCCCATGAGCACAGCCATGACGGTCACAAGGACCTTTTGGAAAGCCAGGCCTTCATACACCACATACTGGCCTCCAACCCAAAACGCGAGAGCATAGCCCAAGTTTGAGAGGGATATCATGCTTGCTATTAACATGGCAGTCGCTATTTTGGATCGGAATCCATATTTTTCTGCATTGCTCAAATGCACATCGTACTTGTTCTTGAGTTGATATTGCGCCCCAAAGGCAATGGTGTTTCGAATGGAACTGATGACTTCCTCGGCGAGGCTTCCCCCAGGAGAGTACGCGTTAATAGTCAACTTGCTATATTTCACAATGTATTTGGATCCAAGTCCCATTGACATTAATATGGCAAACAAGGTTGAGGAGAGGATCAATGTAAGCTTCCAGTATTCGACAAAGCCAATAATAAAGGCGGCAAAAAAGGTGGTGATTCCAGCCACGGTAAGTCCGACCTTTTGCGAGATTGCCTCTTGGACCAGATTGGTGTCGGCAGTAATCCTTGTAGTAATCTCACCAGAGCCTACTTGGTCAAAATATGCAATATTTTGGCGCAGACTGTGCTCCAGATACTTCTCCCTGATTTTGGCCGCGATGTGCTCACCAGTATCTGGTCACTCAATTAGCTATGTAACAAGAAACAAATGCGATGTACTCACAAATAAATCCTACTGTATAAATATACGTAGCCACAAAATTACCGACGGCGAGGTATACAAAGTACAGCACCACCTTATTAAGCTCATGTTGGAAGCCACCGGTTGAGCTTCCTTGGAAGTATCCCTGGAGCGTACCCTGTAGGTTTCCAAAAAGCACCGTCATAAGAGGCATCGTCGCGCCACTGCCGATAGCCATGATGCAGGACACAAAAATTATCATTAGATCACTTTTTGAAGCGTATCGATAAAGCGAGGGAAGGCCAGTCTTGACCTCAGGGACTAGGACCTGGCGCCTAATGATTGCAGCTTCCTCTGGGGGTAGGCCATCGTACGAATGTTCCTGCGAAGTCTCAGGCGCAGCAGCTGGCTGGCTTGCCATTTTGTCATCCTGATTGGGTGGGTTGTCTCCATCCGGTGCGTTATGGATACCGCGTGAAGAATTACCTGTCACATCGCCTGCTGTTTCTGGGCCTTCTTTTGCTCTAAATGTCATGGTAGAATTCGCTGTGCGTGCTATGACTTGGATAGAACGCAGATGGGCAGTGTGCGTGCAGAGCAACAGGCGCAAGGATCCACGCTCTCTCAGTAGCAGGTAATAAGATTAACATGGGAAAGCAGCAAAGGGAAGGGCTGACATGGCTTGCATTCCCAGGGGCCAAAATATGCACCCGGCTACCTAGCCAGTGAGAATAATGAGCCACTGCAAATGTCTGAGACCTACTGTGTTGTTGAGTCAAAATGCGGGTGCACGCGACTTTGACTTTCGTGCCAGCCGAGGGCTGAGACGGGCGTTGACCTAAACGTGTCTTGAATATCACGTAAGGATAAACAAATTATTGACTAATGGCAAAAGAAAAAGAATTGAAGAGATGTGGTATGCTTGGCTTGTTTTACATACACACCAACAAGACAGAAGTAGCGCATAACCTTTCAGGAATAGAAGCCAGCCTAAAATAATTATTATAGCTTGACGCCTTTTAATCGGATCAATTTGCCATTTAAGCGATGCGCTCTATGTCTTCCTCACGGTTACGATTCGCTAGTAGAGCAAAAGATGGTGATGAGAGCGCGTCATCGGGGAATAGGTCCGACTCTCTAGGGTAATCACGGAGAAGTGATGAGCAACGCTCATTCCCTTTCGGAGAGTAAATTCGGAAAATTCAAGCGAAGAGTGGAGAAGACTTTTCTTTTTCCGCTCACCGTTCCTTGTGCATCCTGCACCTTTAATTGGGTGGATCAATCAAAGCCTCGCACGATATTATGGGGACTTTATACCATCTCCACATCTTAGTACAATTTCGTGAGCTCACTGACGAAACGTGAGCAAATAGACAATAGGCTATCCTATAATTCGACGTTGCGCAAGACCTGGTGAAACAAAAGGTCCATCCTATTGCGTTCTTTTCTATCCGCGTGCTATAGGCCGGGCGGGATTAGGGCTGTTTGTTCCGTTTCTTACTGGTAAGCTTACAGCTCCCTTTGTTCCCTTGCATAATCTCGACTATGCATTTTACCTTATTGAGTTATACACCCCACAATAATGTAGATCATAGCATTCCCGAAAGGGCGGCCGCCTATTCTCGACCACGCGCTAGCGAGCAAATCCGGCTATGCGAGGCGGGGTAGCGGTCGGGGCGCCGCTGACAGGAATGCACGAGCTGACCTAAATAAGACATGAAAAAAGTCCCGTGCTCTATTAGTCCCACGCAGAGGGCCATATAGGGATGGCAGCGTGGAATATAGATCACGTAATATGCGCGCTCCTGTGGTGTAAGCTGGCAGGCAAATTGAGACATGCGCTCCATCAAAAAAAGTGGAAGAATAGACCCAACAATCAAACTTGGCGGTGGATATAGAATTTGAAAGGCCCTGAAGCCATTCCTCAAGCAAACGTCGTATGATTAGGGGTTGCCGCGAAGGCTGCAAATGGCATACCTAGGCGAACTCTAGGCCCTGGTGGCCGCTACTTTGTTCACGGCGGTGACATGTTCGACTTGGATGTCAAGCTGTCATTGAGAATGCGAGAAGAGAAATCTTGCTAGTTGTCTATGACGTGCCAGTGGCTGTTGCGTCTAAAAGCGTATTTTGATGCATTATGCCAAGGCCTTGCGTGTGTGGATTTATGCAGTCAGCATGTCTCATAGAGTCCATCCTATCATTCACGAACGTTTGCGAAGCTTTCGTCCTGGAATGTTGCGGATCAGCAAGAGGAGGCAACAATGGTGCGGAAGTGTATTGAAAACAAAGTGTCGCGATGGTCTAGAACCATGGCGAAGTATTCCTGAAGGGTGAGAGGCGTGTAGATCATTCTTCAAATGCAGTACACATTCTAGTCGTCTCGCAGGATTTGCGTTATAGCCGCAGGGGCAGGCAATTAAGAAATGCCTCACCTTGAGTTTAATAGTGTGGTGGTGGTTGGCGAAAGGATATGGAACCAGCATCCAAGGCTGTGAGTCTATAGCAATTCCGCAACGTGTCTCGAAATTATAGCTGCAGCGAACTCGAGCAAGGGTCTTATGTTCCGGCCCCAGGATCGAGTCTCTGAGAGCGGGAAGGCTTGAAGCGCTGGATCGGGCGCCGCCAGCCGTGACTGTCATTCCTGCTTGGCACGGAACGGCTCGAGTTAGAAAAGGTAGGGAGGATGAGACATGACATGGGTCGCTCAGGCAACTTTTTGCAACCAACACGTAACCGCGGAACGCCCCGGTCCAGTTGGTTAGTATCGGGCCGTGATTTCTAATGTAGGCTGGGTTGGATTGGTGGCCATTGGCGACTGGCGCAAAGGTATTCACAGCAGCATAAATAACGTTTGTAAGGATTTGTACCCTTGTTCGATATTACATCGAGGTTTGACCGAAGCTGGGGTATTCCTTCCGTCGTGAAAATGTAGGTCTGAGCCAAAGCGCTGCTGTTGATCAAGACATCCTTCCTGTCACTACTGCATGCGCTATACAGACGCTGCAGAGTTTAGTAGCCTGGCTGAGGCCACATTAAAACATCTTCACAAGCTGTTGATCGTCTCTACGCCGAGTGGAGACACGAACATGATCGGTTTCTGGTGGCGGGCTCGGCTGCCAGTGTCGTCTTCGCATACCTCGTGGATGGCCCGCTGTCCCCATTTTCAGCTGAGTGGCTTTCGTTAATGTAGTCTTGGCTACAGAGTCAAGCATCACGGGACAGGAGCTAGCCAGTGATGTTCTACAGCGGACCAAGTGGGTGTCGACACAGCTTTGCCGGGACTGTCGAATCCGGCCTTGAGCCAGGCCATTGTAGTATGGGAAAATGCCAGGAACCGGTAGGATAACCGGGCCGACTTTATTCGGTTACTTTCCATTCCTAACAACCATTTTATATATATATGATTTGCACCTCACTTCCATTTCGTACTACAGTGTGTCACGTTACTTCAACAGTGCGGATTAATATCAAAACATTAGCAGGTATCTATAGTCCCTTCGGCGTATTCCAAGTAGCTGCCAAGAAAGCAAGTCTAATTACTGTACTGGCAGAACTATCACGCTTCAGCAACCCTTGGCCAAGCTATTGGCATTCCTTGTAAAAGGCTTCATCATGACCATCCACGGAAACGACAAGGAGGACTGGGGCTTACTGTCCCGACTTGCCAAGCGGTTGCAGCCCGGTGGCTCGTCACCCACTCATCGATCCGAAACGAACATCCAAAAGACCACCAATATTCGTCACGACGCTGGTGACCACGAATGGGCATCCTTCCCGGCCCCTCGATCGACCGGAGAACAACAACTGGCTACCCACACGGTGGTTGAGCACAGCTTCCAACCAATTCAGGGGCCAGATCAAAACTTGGCAATCAAGGAAACATGTCTTGTGTCTGGTGCATGGGCTTTGATATCCGGCCAGATGACCCACGCTGACCATGTCGTGTTCGATGTGGCTGGTGTTGTTAAGGGACCATCCGTTGGCATCGGTGGCAACCTGCAAGGACCCGCACCTGCGATCAAACGAATGAAAATTACGCTGGCCAAAGATCAGAAGATTACAAATTATCTTACAATGGCTTTTTCTAACGATATTGCATCAGATGGGCTTGGCGAGGAAGGAATGCTACCCACTTCCCATGCAGCCTCCAAGGCTCAGCCAGGTGCTGTGGCCCAAACGCTCCTTGCATTCCACTCCCCAAAAAACGATAAGCCCAACAAGGACGTTCAGACAAAAGGACCTTCGGAATACTCCTTGGTTCTTGACACTGAATTTGATGCTGGCCTGACCAAGATCAAGGCCAGCTTCCACCCCGGCGTCCTTGATGCAGGGTTGATGACTAGGTTGCTGCATAGGCTTGAAGTCCTGGTGGCTCAGCTTGCAGCTGCCGGTCCTGAAATGAAGATTTCAGATATACAGATGTTCACTAGCACTGAGCTGCGGGAGATGTGGACCAATAAGGATATTGTCCCAGTAGCCGTGGACTATTGTGTCCACGACATTATCGAAAAACGGGTCCAATCGAACCCGGATGCTCCCGCCCTGCATGCCTGGGATGGCAAGCTGACCTATGGCGAGCTTAGCCGATTGGCCACTATGCTGGCTGGCCGGCTTACCGGACTGGGCCTTGTACCAAATATGACTGTCCCGTTATGCTTTGAAAAGTCAATGTGGACTACTGTCGCTGTACTTGGAGTGCTCAAGGCTGGTGGAGCTTTTGTGCTTCTTGATCCTGCTCTGCCGACGCAGCGTCTTCAGAGCATCTCTGCCCAACTGGACTCGAAGTTCATCCTGTCTTCTGCATACAATGTTCCATTGAGCTCGCAGCTCGCAGAACAAGTCATCGCCATCGATGAAAAGTTCTTTGCCGGCTTGAATGATACTCCGATCAAGCATGTGGCTTCTATTAGCCCCACTTCTCGGATGTATGTTGTCTTCACATCGGGCAGCACTGGAACACCAAAGGGAGCAACCATCAGCCACCAGAACCTTGCTTCATCCCTTCACTACCAGACGAAAGCACTGGGACTTGGACCAGAGTCTAGAGTATTTGATTTTGTTTCGTATAGCTTTGATATGTCCATCTACAATATCTTTGCGACTCTGACATCGGGCGGTTGCTTATGTATCCCCGATGAGAAGGCGCGTCGGGACAAGTTAGCAGAAAGCATCACGTCTTTCCAATCAAATTTTGTCATTTTTACACCGTCCATAGCTCGGTCCCTTTGTCCCGAGGATTTCCCCACACTCAAGTCAATCCTCTTCATCGGTGAAGCGTTAGGTATTGACGACTTCAGTGCTTGGTGGGGCAAGACAAGGATCATCAATACATATGGGCCTGCCGAGTGCACCCCTATTAGTACAATTAATGCCACCGCTTCAAGCTGCCAAGAGGCCACCCTAATAGGGCAAGGCGCTGGCGCTATGACCTGGATTGCCGATCCGGTGGATCATAATCGCTTAGTCCCTCCTGGAGTTGTGGGTGAACTTCTGCTGGAGGGACCCGGTGTTGGCTCTGGGTACTTAAACGACCCGGGGAAAACAATGGATGCCTTCGTAAATGATCCCATATGGCTGCTTCGCGGTGCTCCAGGCAGCCAGGGGCGGCAAGGAAGAGTGTATAAGACGGGCGATCTTGTGCGCCAAAACGAGGATGGAAGCTTATCCTTTATCGGACGCAAAGATGCTCAGGTCAAGATCCGCGGGCAGCGTGTGGAACTGGAAGAGGTGGAGAGCCACATCCGAAGGTGCATGCCAGATGCGACACAAGTTGTGGCTGAGGTTATTCACATGCAAGGACCAAAGGATACTGCAGCCTTGGCAGTATTTATCCAGAATGATGCCCAAGTGGCGCAAAAAGACGCCCTTGTTCTGGATGGAGCTCGTGTTCAGTCGTTCCCCGCCAACGTGGCTGATAGGCTTGCCAAGCTTTTGCCAAGCTACATGATTCCCACCATTATGTTTTGCATGAAAGATCTACCAATGACAAACACGGGCAAAATGAACCGAAAACGACTGCGCGAGATTGGTGCTTTCGTGCCACACCAGGCGTGGGCCACTATAAATGGTGCCGAAGCGGGTCCCCGGCGCCAGCCCACCTCAGATCTCGAGCGCCAAATGCAGGACATATGGGCATACTTGCTTCAAATAGACCCAGCCAACATTGGCCTGGATGATAGCTTCGTTCGGCTTGGCGGCGATTCTATCGCGGCAATGAGGCTCGTGCGAGAGGCGCGCAAGAGAGGCATTGAACTGGCTGTGGCAGATATTTTGAGGCAGCCAAAGCTCGTCGATGTAGCTAAACAAGGAATTTACTTGGACAGCAACCGGCTAAGCAAGATTGAACCATTTTCTCTTTTGGGAAGCGCGTTCAGCATCAGACAGCTGGACCAATACAATAGCCTGGATGCTGCTACCATCGAAGATGCATATCCTTGCACGCCACTCCAGGAAGGGCTCTTGTCGCTTACCTCGAAGAGACCCGGTGATTATGTGATGCAGAGAGTCCTGAAACTGTCGACTGAAGTTTCTGTTGAGAGATTCTGCGATGCTTGGGACAAGGTTGTCCAGCATAGCCCCATTTTGAGGACGAGAATTTTGCAACATCAAGATCTTGGTCTCTTGCAAGTTGTGCTCAAGGAAAAGATCAGCTGGAATCATGCTGATAACTTGACAAACTACTTGAAAGAAGATCATGACCAGATGATGGGCATCGGTACTCCCCTTACACGCTATGCTCTTATCACCGACAACGACGGGTGCAAGTGGTTTGTCTGGACTGTGCATCACGCGCTGAGAGACGGTTGGTCAATGAATCTCACACTGGAGACACTTTATCAAGCATACAAGGGAGAGAAAATAAATGCCGGACCAAGTTTCAAACACTTTGTCAAGTACATCACAGAGCAAGATGAAGCCAGGACAGAAAGCTACTGGCGTGACTCACTGCTGGCCTTCGATGGCGCTCCTTTCCCGCCTCCTCGCCCGGGTGTAAAACAGCCTGAGCCCGACCAGCTGATAAAACATCAAATGTCGTTACCCACCCAGAGGTCTCTTGACGTGACGACGTCGACCATCATTCGTGCTGCATGGGCTCTCGTCGCGGGCCGCATGACGAATACAGACGACGTCACATTTGGTGTCACGGTATCTGGAAGGTCGGCGCCCGTTGCAGGCATCGACGAGCTTTCAGCGCCAACCATCGCGACCGTTCCGGTTCGTGCGAGGATCTCTGGCCAAATCACGGCATGGGAGTATCTAGAGACGTTGCAATCGCAATCGACGCAAATGATCCCCTTTGAGCAGGCGGGCCTGCATCGAATTGCCAAAATATCTGCAGATTGCCGCCAGGCCTGCGACTTCCAAACCCTGCTTGTTGTGCAACCCCAGGAGAATATACAGACAGGAAGCATACTGGGTAATTGGCAAGATCAGGAACGAGAGGGTGTCAAGACTTATCCACTCGTACTCGAGGTGCAGCTCAGCCACAGTGGCGTGCAAGCGACCGCCAGCTTTGATTCTCGGACAATCGAACCGTGGATCATGAAGAAGCTACTGGAAAGGTTTGACTGGGTGGCCAATCAGCTGGCTCTCGCACGCCCTGATCAAAAGCTCGCTGATATTACGGCCGCAACGTCACAAGATTTGGATCAAATCTGGAAGTGGAACAAGTCTCTCCCGACGCCAGCGGATCAGTACTTCCATGAAGTGGTCCAGGAAAAAGCGCAGAAGCAGCCAAAGGAGCTAGCAGTGTGTGCTTGGGACGGCGAGCTCACATACGGCGAACTGGACAGGCTCGCCACTATACTAGCCCAACGAATTGCCGGGCTCAATCTCAAGGAGGATTCAATAATCCCGCTTTGTTTTGAGAAGTCCAAGTGGACAACCGTTGCCATTTTTGGTGTTTTGAAAGCGAGCAGCGCCTTTGTTCTTCTTGATCCTTCCCTTCCGCAGAAGCGATTGCAATCCATTGCCAGCCAGGTCAAAGCGGACCTACTGCTCTGTGCGCCTTCAACTCAGCCATTGGGCTCACAACTGTGTTCGCAGATTCTAACAATCAATTCAACTTTTTTTGAAGAGCCCACTGAGCCGTCCACAAGCGCACTCCCCACACCCCGGATGGACTCGCTTGCATACGTGGCGTTTACTTCCGGAAGCACTGGTGTACCGAAGGGTGCAATGGTCACTCAGAGAAATGTGGCGTCTGCTGTCCGTCACCAGGGAGAAGGGTTCGGCTTGTCATCTAAATCCAGGGTTTTTGACTTTTCCTCATACAGTTTCGATGCATCAATCCTCAACGCTTTAATATGCTTCGCGGCGGGAGGATGTCTTTGCGTCCCAAGCGATGAGGATAGAAAGAGCAACATCGTGCAAAGCATACGGTCGCTGAGAGCGAATACTGTTTTATTCACCCCATCTGTGGCTCAGTTAGTATCTCCAAGCGATGTGCCGGGGATTGAGCGCATCATCCTTGGTGGTGAGGGTTTACAGGTCAAAGATGTCCAGCCTTGGTGGGGAACAGCAAAGTTGATCCACGCATATGGACCAAGCGAGTGTACCCCAGTCAGCGCAATGAACACGGCTGCAGCCACTCCCGAAGATCTTATTAAAATCGGAAGAGCAGCTGGAACCGTGACATGGGTTGTAGATCCAGAGAATCACGACATCCTGCTTCCTCCGGGATGCATTGGTGAGCTGCTGGTTGAGGGTCCCCTTGTCGGAAGAGGCTACCTCAATGAACCAGAAAAAACAGCAGCGGCTTTTGTTGAAGCTCCAAAGTGGTTGCGTGAAAGAAGGCAAAGAACTACTCATGGCAAGCTATACAAGACCGGTGACTTGGTTCAATACGATGAAAGTGGACGTTTGATGTTCATGGGCCGCAAGGATGCCCAGGTCAAGATCCACGGACAGCGGGTAGAGCTTGCAGAGGTCGAATATCAGGTTCAGGCGCACATGCATGAAGCTTCCCAGGCTGTTGTCGAAGTTATTACGCCGCGGGGAGATGATTCACGGCCATTGCTAGCAGCATTCGTGTCCATCAAAAGCGATGTCCCTCAAACCAACGGAGCACTGTCTGGCACACCCAGTGTTTGCCCAATCTCCCCAGAGGTTGAAGACAAGCTGGCTCAGCACCTACCGGCCTACATGATTCCTAGGATGGTGTTTATTGTGGATGAGATTCCACTTACACCAACAGGAAAGCTGAACCGCAAGTACCTTCGGGAGATGGGTGCGTCATTCTCGACCCAGCAGCTGGCTGAGATCCAGACACCCAGCGTGAAGCGACCTTCAACAACGGGTGTGGAGGTACAAATGCAACAGATCTGGGCGAGAGTACTGAATATCGATCCATCAAAAATTGGATTGGATGACAGTTTCTTCCAATTGGGAGGTGATTCGATTGCCGCCATGAGGGTCGTTGGCGAAGCTCGAAATATCGGCCTCGGCCTCTCTGTTGCTGACATATTCCGTCATCCAAGGCTGTACTTCGTGGCTGCAAGCACCGTTCACCTCACGGATCAGGCTTTGGAACCAGTTGCCCCGTATAGCTTGTTGGAGGACAAAGCCGACTCACAATCGGTAAAACAGGATATTTCTAGACTTTACCACTTGAATATTTCTGCCATCCAGGACGCATATCCCTGTACACCTCTCCAAGAAGGGCTTGTATCCTTGTCACTAAAGAGGCCTGGAGACTACGTCATGCAAGCCATTGTGGACCTGTCACCTGGTGTTGATGTTGGTCGACTTCGCAAAGCGTGGGAAGCTGCAGTAAACTCACTGCCTATTCTGCGAACGAGATTTGTCCAAGTGCCCAAGGTCGGGCTACTGCAAATCACAATGGAAGAGGAAATTGAGTGGAACGAGTCAACTGGCCTAGAAAGCTATCTGCAAGCGGATAGATCGAATTGCATGAAGCTCGGCACGCCGCTCACCCGATTCGCGGTTATTAGAGATGAAAGAACAGACAGTAGCACCCACCTTGTCTGGACAATTCACCATGCCCTCTATGACGGCTTGTCACTCCCTCTCATGATTGATGCTGCGAATCGGGCATATCGAGGTGAAAAGCTGGACTCCGCACCTCAATTCCAACGCTTTATCAAGCACACTGCAAACCAAGACCATGAGACACTGTCAAATTTCTGGCGAGCGCAACTCAAGGACTGTGAAGCCGTGCCGTTTCCATCCCTACCGCCTGCAATTGAGCAGCCAGTCGCAGACACTGTGATTGAAAAGCAACTCTCCGGCATCAAAACACATTCCGCAGATGTCACTAGATCAACAATAGTTCGAGGTGCCTGGGCAATGATTGCGAGCCAGATGACCAATTCACAAGATGTAGTTTTTGGAGTCACGTTATCGGGAAGAAATGCCCCGGTCGCGGGCATTGATCAGATCGCGGCACCAACCATTGCAACGGTACCACTACGCGTGAATGTCTCAAAAGATCAAACCATTTCTACCTATCTCAGGTCAATTCAATCCCAGGCCACGGAAATGATTCCATTCGAACAGACTGGCTTGCATCGCATTTCGGCAGCGTCCTCAGAGAGTCAACAAGCGTGTCAGTTCCAGACGCTGCTCGTTATCCAGCCCGAGAAGCGCATAGAGCTGGAACCTGACATTGGCAAGTGGAGGGATGACGATAAGCTCGAATGGTTCAACACATACGGCCTTATGCTGGAGGTGCAGCTTGCGTCCAAAGGCATCATCGCCAAAGCGAGTTTTGACTCTAGAGTTATTCAATCGTGGTTAGTCGAAACGCTGCTCGAGAGACTAGAGAGTGTCATACAGCAACTTGCATCTGCTGGGTTCAACGAAAAGATGACAGATGTGAGCATGGCTACGCCTCAGGACCTCGACACCATTTGGAAATGGAATAGCATGGCTCCTCAGACAATTGATAAATGCGTTCATCAGATGGTGCAAGAAAAGGCGCTATCCCAGCCGAATGCCCCTGCTGTGTGCAGTTGGGATGGGGACCTGTCATACAGCGAGCTCGACAGCTTAGCTACGCGCCTAGCTAGTAAGCTTGTTGACTGGGGTATTACTACAGACACGGTAGTCCCAATGTGTTTCGAAAAGTCCAAGTGGACTCCCGTTTCTATGCTTGCTGTTCTAAAGGCCGGGGCCGCCTTCGTCCTTTTCGACTGCTCCATGCCCGAGAAACGCTTAGAGACAATGGTTGAACAGGCTGGCGCTAGCATAGTCCTGTCGTCCACTGCCAACTTGGCTTTGGCCTTGCGGTTATCAGATATCGTAATTGAAGTCTGCGCAGACTCCATCCCCGCGGAGCTCAAGCCCGGTTACAAGAGCCCAGAAGTGCGGCCCTCCGATCGCATGTTTGCCGTCTTCACGTCGGGAAGCACTGGCACGCCCAAGGGCATCCTCATGTCGCATGCAAATTTTGCCTCTAGTCTCACGTACCAGAGTAAGCTTCTCGGATTTTCGAGAACCTCTCGGGTGTTCGATTTTGCATCCTATGCTTTTGACATTGCGGTCCACAATGTCTTTGCTGCCTTTGTCAATGGAGGCTGTTTATGCATTCCTGCTGATAAGGACAGAAAAGACAAGATTGGAAAGTCCATGGCGGATATGCAGGTGACAATTGCGACACTGACACCAACTGTTGCGCGGCTGTTGAATCCAGATACCCTTCCTGACCTGCAGACGATGATCTTGGCTGGTGAAGCAGTTTCTGTCAACGACGCTTCGCGATGGTGGGGCAAAACACATGTCATTAATGCATACGGCCCTGCAGAATGCAACGTCAGCACCATCAATCATGATGCAACTAGCCCTGAGCAAGTCACCAGTATTGGAAAAGGAGCCGGACTCATCACCTGGGTCGTTGATGCCGATGATCATGAGCACCTGCTCCCACCTGGGTGTGTTGGAGAGCTACTTCTGGAGGGCCCTCTTGTGGGCCTCGGCTACATGAACGAGCCCAAAAAGACGGCCGCGTCATTCATCAAGGCACCCTCGTGGTTATTGGATGGCACTCCAAGCTACCATGGGAGAGAGGGCAAATTATACAAGACTGGTGATCTTGTTCAGTACAATGAGGACGGAGGTCTGACTTTCCTTGGTCGAAAAGATATCCAGGTCAAGATCAGAGGACAGCGAATCGAGCTAGGTGAGATTGAGCACAGGGTTCAAAGTTCTCTGTCAGAACCATCCCTAGTTGTGGTCGAGGTTGTCCTCCCGCAAGGAGAAAATGCAAGCCCGATTCTAGCAGCCTTCCTCCAGATCCATGACTCGGAGTCAAATGTTAACCAGGAATGTGACGCCAAGATACACAAGATTGACCTCGAAATCCAAAGCGAATTAGCCAACTATTTACCAAATCACATGATCCCTACTGTTTACTTCAGTATGCATAGCTTGCCATTGACGAGTACTGGAAAGGCCAATAGGAAGAGACTGCGCGAGATTGGAAGCTCGTTCTCGGTCCAACAGCTAGCCGAATTAAAGACTGAGTCGCAAGGACCGAAAAGGCAGCCCGCAACAGAATCCGAGAGACTGGTCCAAAGGATTTGGGCCGATGTGCTTAATATCCAGCTATCAACAATTGGGCTGGATGACAGCTTCTTCCACCTAGGAGGTGACTCTATTGCAGCAATGAAAGTCGTTGGCGAAGCTCGCAACCTCGGTTTTGACATCTCTGTGGTTGACATTTTCCAACGTCCGAAGCTATTCGACATCAGCGAGAAGGTTTCAGAGCTGACACACACTGCGGACAACATTCCGCGACTGGAACGTTATGGTCCAGTTAGACAATCATTTGCCCAAGAACGTCTTTGGTTCTTTGACCAGCTTCACCCTGGCTTGGACTGGTATCTTATGCCTTACGCCATTGAACTGAGGGGGCCACTGAATATCAACGCCCTTGAAATTGCAGTATTGGCGTTGGAGAGTCGACATGATACTCTCCGAACAACATTCACTTCTGAGGATGGAGTCAATACACAGACCGTTCACGACTTTGTGCCGCGAGATCTGAAAGTAGTGGATATTCCTGGAGGCAGCAGAGACGAATTATTCGAATATCTATCCAATGATCAGGCAACTTCAATCAACTTGCAGAAGGATCCAGGCTGGAGAGTGACTCTTTTCCGAACAGGTCAATTGGAACATATTTTATCTATTGTTATCCATCATATTATCAGCGATGGCTGGTCTATGGATGTTCTGTGCAGGGAAATGGCGATCTTTTACTCCGCTGCCATGAAGGGCCAAGACCCTCTGTCATGCGTAGCGCCGCTACCTATACAGTACACGGATTATGCCGCCTGGCAACGTGAACCAAAACGAGAGAGCGAGTACCAGCGGCAACTAGATTACTGGGTAGCACAATTAGAACCAAGTCGACCAGCAGAATTACCCTGCAGTAAACCTCGACCGGACATTCTATCTGGCCAAGCGGATTTGAAGAAATTTAAGATCGAAGGTCCTGTCTACACAAAACTGCTGAAGCTATGCAAAGACCTTGGAGCAACCCCATTCGTTGTGCTGCTGGCAGCTTTTAGGGCAACCCACTATCGTATGACGGGTTCAACTGACGCCACCATTGGAACTGTAAATGCCAATCGTGATCGATCGGAGCTCAAGGATCTAATTGGATTCTTTGTTAATATGCAGTGCATCCGATCTACGGTTGAAGAGGAGTCTTTCAAGGATCTCGTTGAGCAAATTCACAAGACTACACTTGACTCTTTTGCCAATCAGGATGTGCCCTTTGAGCGACTGGTCTCGAAGCTGCAGAAGGACAGGGACATCTCTCGACATCCCTTAGTTCAGATCATCTTTTCTCTTAATTCCCAACAGGATTTAGGGAGATTCCGCTTCGAGTGTCTAGAGGCTGAGCAGTTGACAACGTCGGAGACATCCCGATTTGATATGGAGTTTCATCTTTTCCAACAAGATCAATGCTTCCAGGGGATCATATGTTTCTCTACAGATCTCTACGATACCAGCACTATCAACCACATGGTTTCAACTTTTAACACGGTGTTGGAACGAGCTCTTGAGAGCCCGGAGGTGCCCATTTCCTCATTACAGATCCTGACACTGGAAGGCTTATCCGCGCTCCGGAGTTTGGGACTGGTTGAGATGGAGGCCACAAACTATGCCAAAGAGATGGGTGTGGCGCATCTATTCCGTCAGCAAGTGGCAATCACTCCAAATCAGGTGGCTTGCAAAGATTCTACTACAGAGATGACATATGCCCAACTTGATGAGCATTCTGATAGGCTGGCTCGTTGGCTATCGGCAAAAGCACTTCCAGCCGAAACTTTGGTTGGAGTCTATGCGGCTCGATCTTGCGAATGCATTGTGGCGTTTATGGGTATTCTGAAAGCCAATCTAGCATATCTCCCTTTCGATGTCAAAATGCCACCTGCACGGATTGATGCTATTCTGTCTGCTGTTGATGGTCAACCTCTTATTTTGCTCGGTTCTAGCGTCCAGCAACCCAATATCAGCCAGGGTGGTGTTGACTTTATCAAAATTGCAGAGATACTGAGCTGCAATACTAATCTTGAGGATTGCAAAATAGACTCCCCTTCATTCTCAAGCCTTGCTTATGTCATGTTCACCTCTGGCTCTACGGGCAAACCCAAAGGTGTCATGATTGAACATCGCGGCATAGTTCGTTTGGTCAAGGAGAGCAACATTATCCGCCAGGTGCCGGATTCTCCAATCATGGCGCACATCTCTAACACGGCGTTTGACGCGGCAACGTGGGAAATCTATGCCCCATTGCTGAATGGAGGAACTGTCGTTTGTATCGACGCAATGACAGTGCTAGATCACAATGCCCTTGCCGAAACGTTCAGGAATGAAAAGGTCAACACCGCCTTCATCACAACTGCTCTGTTTAAGCAGTACATCCATGAATGTCCAGATGTAATTGCTGGGCTTCATTCACTTTGTGCGGGAGGAGAACGACTTGACCCACAAGAACTGTTTGCAGCACGCAAGATTATGTCAGGCCAATTCATCCACGTTTACGGCCCAACTGAAAACACCACCTTTAGCACATTGTACTGCCTACCAGAAGGGGATGAATGTGTGAATGGGGTCCCAATTGGTCGGTCCTTGAGCAACTCTGGTGCCTATGTCATGGACCTGAAACAGAACCTTGTTCCACTAGGCGTGGTTGGTGAGCTCGTGGTGACTGGCGATGGCCTAGCAAGAGGATACACCGATATTGCACAGAATGCTAATCGATTCGTGAACGTTTCCATCGCTGGAGAGACTCTCAAGGCATACCGTACAGGTGACTACGTCCGCTATCGCCTTGATGGTCAATTGGAGTTTTTGGGTCGAATCGACGGGCAAATCAAAATTCGAGGAAACCGCGTTGAGTTGGAAGAGATTGAGCACATCCTCGCCGCCCACCCTTCAGTCAATGACGCGGTTGCTGTAATCTATAAAGAGGACGGCCAAGATGCTCGACTTGCCGGCTTCGTTACAATTCACGAGACTGAGCTTCAACACCCTGACGCGTCTGAAGATGTGGCAGAGGATGACGAAACCAAGCGTGAAGGAGTCTCGGACGACTTCCCCAATGACCATGGGACTCGGCCACGACATTCGCTCAGCAGTCAACCTCTGCGACAACAGATGGAGCTGAAAGTCCAAAAGCAGCTACTAGAGGCTCTTAGTACTCAGTTACCTTTGTACATGGTCCCTCAAATCGTTACTGTATTGAAGGATATCCCCATAAATGACAACGGCAAAGTGAATCGGCGTGCTCTAGAAGGCATGCTCAAAACCAAGACATCGCAGAAAAGAGACCGATCTGTGGCAGTTCAGCAACCATCTTCCGAATTGGAAGAGAACATACAGGCCATTTGGGGTCATGTACTCAACATCGACCCAAAAACCATTGACCTGGATGATAACTTTTTCCGACTTGGTGGCCACTCAATCACTGCAATGAAAATTGTCAGCGAGGCCCGTAAAGCTGGCATACACCTATCGGTCGCAGATATCTTCCGCAGCCCTTCTCTCAAGGGCACAGCTTCACAAGCGAGGCTATCTATTGACGACGGAGCTAAGATTATTGCACCATTTTCGCTTCTTGGTTCCGGAGTTGATGTCGCCACTGTTCTCAAAGACATTTCGACTCATCATCAAGTCGAGCTTGACAGCATCGAAGACGTCTACCCATGCAGTTCACTACAAGAAGGCTTGCTGTCCTTGACATCGAAAGGCTCAGGAGACTACATGATGCAAGGTATAATGGAACTTTCACCCAATGTGTCAACCAGCGCATTCTGTAAGGCTTGGGAGGATTTAGCTCAAGCCTTGCCAATCCTGAGAACTAGAATTGTACAGCACGATGATTTCGGCCTTTTACAGGTCGTCTTGAAGGAGAGAATCAAATGGCACCAGGCGACTGATCTCCACGAATACACCAAGGCTGATCGAGAACAGCATACGGAACTGGGAGACAACCTCACAAGATATGCCCTAATTCAGGATCGCAATGGCGGCGATAGATGGTTTGTCTGGACCATTCATCACGCTCTCTACGACGGTTGGTCTTTAGGGCGAATCATGGATGCAGTGACAGGGCTTTACCAAGGTAACCCAGTCGAGTTGCCACCTCAATATCAATCATTCATCAAATACGTCAAGGACAACAGTGGCGAAAAGGCAACCAAGTATTGGCAAGACCAATTCTTTAATTGCGAATACGTGCCATTCCCTGCCGTTAAGCCAGTCAGTGTGCAACCTTCCTCACACCAATCCACCACCCATCAGTTTTCGCTACCCTCGCAACAGGCTCAAGGAGTCACAACTCCAATGCTCATACGAGCAGCGTGGGCCATGATCGCGAGTGCCATGACGAATTCTGAAGACGTGGTTTTCGGTGCAACATTGACAGGAAGAAATGCCTCTATTACCGGTATTGAAAAGATCATCGGGCCGACAATTGCAACGGTACCCGTGCGCGTCAATGTTTCCGGTGAGCAAACGGTATCCGATTTTGCAAAGACAGTGCAACACCAGGCAACCGAAATGATACCGTTCGAACAAACAGGCTTGCATTACATTGCTAAAATCTCTGACGAATGCCAGCGAGCATGTGATTTCCAGACGCTGATTGCTATACAGCCAGAAGAAATCTTGTCAAGCAATGAGACCCTTGGGAAATGGCAGGATGACAATCAACATGACGGGTTCAACACCTATTCCTTGAACATGATTGCTGAAATTGGTGTCGGGAAAGTAACTGCCAGCGCAAACTTTGACCATGGAGCAATTGAACCATGGGTAGTAGAGGGGTTGCTTAAGCGACTTGAGCATGTTCTGTTGCAACTTCACTCTGCAAGCCCCGAGACAACCCTTGCTCAGATCTCAATGATTACACCTCAGGACTTGAACCAACTGTGGAAGTGGAATCATACTGTACCACCGCCAGCTACACAATGCATCCATGAGATGATTGAGGTGCAGGCTCAGAATACACCTGATGCCCTGGCCATTTGTGCCTGGGACGGGGACTTTACCTATGCTGAGCTCGATGGTTTGTCCACAGAACTAGCAAAGCACCTTGTCAGTCTTGGGGTTAGGCAAGGGATGACGGTATTCTTGATGTTCGAGAAGTCGCGATGGGCAATGGTTGCCGTACTGGGTGTCATCAAGTCCGGAGGGGCCTTTGTACTACTTGATCCCTCGCTCCCTCAACAACGGCTTCAGGACGTTGTCACACAAGTTCAAAGCACACTGTTATTATCTTCACCGAGCAATGCCTCTCAAGCCTCTCAGTTTTGCGACGAAGTTATCATCATCGATTCCGACTTTTTCGCCAATCTTTCCAGCAGTCAAGCAAGCATGGTCCTTCCGAGGCTAAGCCTCGACTCACCCATCTATACCATCTTCACCTCTGGGACCACTGGAAAACCCAAGGGTGCAATGATAAGCCACCGAAACTCAGCCTCAGCTGTGCTCCATCAGGTTAGAAGCCTCGGCTTCACACCAGAGTCCAGAGTCTATGACTTCTCCACCTACAGCTTTGACGGGTGCATTTTCAATGCTTTCAACGCATTTGCTTCTGGAGGTTGCTTATGCGTTCCAAGCGATGCTGCCAGAAAGAATGACCTGGAAGAAAGTCTCAACGCTCTCAAGGCTACATATGTATTCCTTACTCCATCTGTGGCACAGCTCCTATCTCCAAAGAACTTGCCTCACCTCAAGACTATTGCTATCGGTGGAGAGTTGATCCGTACTAAGGACATTGAAGCTTGGTGGGACCGCCGTGTATTCACAATGTATGGTCCAAGCGAGTGTACTCCAGTCAGCATTCTCAACGTTGATTCCACCACCCCGGAAGATGTTGTACGACTGGGCAAGGGATACGGCATCTCCACGTGGGTTGTTGATCCTGAAAACCACGAAATTCTACTGCCTCCCGGTTGTGTTGGTGAGCTAGTTCTGGAAGGCCCACTTGTCGGTCAGGGCTACTTGGCTCAACCAGAGAAGACAGCATCCGTCTTCATTGAGAACCCTATTTGGTTAGCGCAAGGTACACCTAGCCAATCCGGACGCCACGGGCGACTTTACAAAACGGGAGATTTAGTACGCCAGGATGAACACGGGATACTATCCTTCTTTGGACGAAAGGATTCGCAAGTCAAGATCCGCGGACAGCGCGTCGAGCTTACCGAGGTCGAGCATTGGGTCAAAGAATTCATGACCCAGGCTAAAGAAGTTGTGGCTGAAGTCATTACACCAAAGGGGGAGGATTCCCATCCTACACTCGTAGCCTTCTTGCATATAATCAGCGATGATGCCGAAGACAATTCTCCAGCGACCGCCGAACAACGTGCAAATGCCAAAATTACTCCAATCCCCTCGGATATTGAAGCGAAGCTTGCTGAGCGGCTGCCAGGCTACATGGTGCCGGCTGCTTTCTTCACAATGAAACAATTGCCATTTGGTACAACGGGAAAAATGGACAGGAAGAAATTACGAGAAATTGGTTCCATGTTTTCTGTTCAGCAGCTAGCTGAGATTCGCACTGCCACAAAAGGCCCCAAGCGAAAGCCGCGATCAGAGATTGAACTGCAAATGCATAGCATTTGGTCTCAAGTGCTCAAACTAGACCCATCCACTATTGGGTTAGACGACAATTTCTTCCAGCTGGGAGGTGATTCCATTGCTGCGATGCGGGTGGTTACGCTCTCGCGTAAAATGGGGATCGACACCAGCGTGGCTGAAGTCTTCCGTTGTCCTACACTGTATCAGACTGCTAGTCATGCACTTAAGAGAGGAAACGCAAATTCCGAGACCATCCTTCCGTTTTCGTTTTTAGACAAGGATACCGACATTACCGCGCTTGTCAAAGACATTTCAGCCCAGTATCAATTGAGCTCTACTATCCAAGACGCATACCCATGCACGCCACTCCAGGAAGGTCTAATCTCACTCACGTCAAGACGTACAGGAGACTACACGATCCAAAAGGTCTTGAAACTATCCCCTACGGTGTCGATTGAGAAATTTCGCGATGCCTGGGAGACTATTGTTCGCGAAATGCCGATCCTGCGAACCAATATTCTTTTCCATAACACTCTTGGGCTGCTTCAGGTGGTATTGGATGAGGGCATCACATGGAATGAAGCCCATGATCTCGATGACTATCTCCAAGCAGACAGAGCCAAACCAATGACGATTGGCCAATCACTAACACGCTATGCCCTCGTCGAGGATGCTTCGGGGAAGCCTACTTCATTTGTCTTAACTATCCATCACGCTTTGTACGATGGCTGGTCCCTGCCGTTGGTATTCGAAGCTGTTAATCAGGCGTACCAAGGCAATATTATAACGCCAGGCCCCCAATACCAACAATTCATCAAATACATTACGACTCAAGATGACGATAAGTTGGCTGAATATTGGACCCAAACACTTGATAGCTGCGAGTCAACCCCATTTCCAGCAATCCCTCCAGCTATCAAACAGCCAGTTGCAGACACGTACATAGAGCACGAATTTGCGCAGCCACCAAACCGTTCTTCTCATATCACAATTTCGGCCATGGTCAGAGCCGCGTGGGCCCTGGTTTCTGGTCAAATGACAAATTCCCACGATATCGTCTTTGGCGTGACGATATCAGGACGAAATGCCCCAGTTGCTGGTATTGAGGAGATGTCGGCCCCTACAATTGCCACGGTACCAGTCCGCATCAAGCTGCCCAAGGGCCAAACTGTAGCTGAGTACCTCCAAACGGTGCAGCGGCAAGCAGTCGAGATGATTCCCTTTGAGCAAACGGGTTTGCACCGAATCCAAAAGCTGTCCGACAGCGCCAGCCACGCCTGTGGATTCCAGACTCTGCTGCTTGTTCAGCCACAGGCAACGGCCGAATCGGAATATGAAGGTCAAGATGTAATCGGACAGTGGGATTACGGTGACCAACAGCGTTGGGTGAGCTCTTACGCTCTCAACCTGGAAGTGGTTATGGGTCTGGAAAAGCTTACAATCAGGTCTACTTCTGACTCGAGAGCTGTTCCAGAGCAGACAGTCCAGGGTTTGCTCAAGCGATTTGAGTACGTCTTCCAACAGCTCCATTCAGCATCGCCTGGACAACTTTTGGAAGACATCAATATGGTCACGCCCAGTGACCTGGATCAAATCTGGCAATGCAACTCTACAGTTCCAGAGCGGGTCGATGACTTTGTACACAATTTGATAGCACAGCGAGCCCGGGAGCAACCAGGCAGAGCAGCAGTGCATGCCTGGGATGGTGACCTCACCTATGGTGAGCTGGATCATCTTTCAAATCAACTGGCCCATTACCTCAAGGACGTGGGGGTTGGGCCAGAGGTATTCGTCCCCTTGCACTTTGAAAAGTCCATGTGGACTCCAGTTGCAATAGTCGCCGTGCTAAAGGCGGGCGGAGCCTTTGTACTGTTTGACCCATCCCTTCCGGAACGAAGATTGAAAGCGATGATCGAACAAGTCAAGGCAACCGTGGTTCTATCTTCTGTCTTGAACTTGGAAGTCAGTTTGCGACTCGCAAAGACAGTCATTGAAGTGAGCAAGAATTCACTTGACAGACCTGGTACTGTTTTGAAGCCTCCACAGTCGCGGGTAGCCCCGTCAAACGCAACGCACGCCGTCTTTACATCGGGAAGCACGGGTGTACCAAAGGGAGCAGTCATGACCCACGCCAATTTCTGTTCGGCAATCAAGAACCAGCCTCAAGTATACGGCTTGTACAAGGAATCCAGGGTCTTTGACTTCGTATCCTATGCATTTGATGTTGCCGTTCACAATGCCGTGGCTACCCTTACGACCGGAGGATGCTTGTGCATTCCATCCGAAGCAGAGCGCAAGGATGATCTTTCCAGCACCATGAATCGTATGCAAGTGAGCCTCGCTCACATCACTCCCACGGTTGGGCGTCTCATAGATCCAACCATGGTTCCCGATCTCAAGGTTTTGATCTTAACCGGAGAGGCAGTGACAGTCGAGGATGCCACCAGGTGGTGGGGCAAGGTTCACCTACTCAATAACTACGGTCCAGCCGAATGCACAGTGGAAACGGTAATCAAACATGATGCACAGAGCCCCGAAGAAGCCACTAGCATTGGAAGTGCCGCAGGAGTTGTCACTTGGGTTGTTGATCCAGATGATCACAACAAGCTAGTGCCGCCAGGTTGCATTGGCGAGCTTTTGATGGAAGGTCCGCTTGTTGGCCGTGGCTACATCAATGACCCAGAAAAGACGGCTGCTGCATTTATCGACGCTCCTCGGTGGCTGTTGGATGGCACATCCACTGTCTCAGGACGTCAAGGTCGTTTATACAAGACAGGCGATCTTGTCTACTACCATCATGATTGGAGTCTCGCATACATGGGCAGAAAGGACACTCAAATCAAGATTCACGGACAGCGAGTTGAATCAGGAGAAGTTGAGCGCTGGGTCTCGGAGTATCTGCCAGAGGCAACGCACGTCGTTGCTGAGCTCATCAGACCGCAGGGAGAGAACGCAAGCTCGGTTCTGGCAGCATTCGTCCAACTTGGAGATGACAATTCGGTTATGGACCCACCAAAGCCCGCCACAGCAAAAGTCCTTCCTATTACCACCGAGTTTGAAGATTCACTCGCCCAGCATCTTCCCAGTTACATGGTGCCAACAGTCATTTTCGTGATACAGAAAATGCCAATCACGGTTAACGGGAAAATGGATAGGAAAGAGCTCCGCAATATTGGTGCCTCGTTTTCTCTCCAGGATATTGCGGAAATGCAAGCTTCCGGACAGGGTTCAAATCGACAGCCGACGACAGAGCTTGGGCAACGAGTCCAGAGAATGTGGTCCAATGTGCTCAATATATCGCCTTCCATGATTGGACTGGACGACAACTTCTTCCGTCTTGGTGGCGATTCGGTCGCTGCCATGAAGCTAGTCGTTGAAGCGCGCACAGCTGGCCTGGAACTATCAGTCGCCACCATTTTCCGCCATCCAAGACTGGAAAATCTCGTCGACAAGACCCTCGTGACTTTTGACAGTGATCTGCAAAATATTCAGCCTTTCGGTCTTTTAGATGCAGGAATCGAGATCGCGTCGATCCGCCAGAATGCGTCATCACAATGCAACGTGCGGATTGATGCAGTTCAGGACGCATATCCCTGTACCCCCCTGCAAGAAGGTCTGATTTCTCTCTCATCCAAACAATCGGGAGAGTACATCTTGCAATCAGTCTTGACGCTTTCTGAGAACTTTTGCCTTGCGTCGTTCCAGCAGGCGTGGGAGCAAGTCGTTAGCAAACTATCCATCCTTCGCACCCGAATTATCCAAGATGAGAACCTCGGGCTCTTGCAAGTGGTTTTGGATGAGAAAATAGAATGGAAAGAGGCCATTGGGTTGAATGAGTACCTTGAGATCGACAGGTATTCTCCAATGGGTCTCGGTACCCCTCTTGCGCGATACGCCCTCATCAAGGACCACTCAGATACCTACAGGACCTTTGTATGGACAGTCCATCACACACTTTATGATGCGTGGTCCACTCCGCTAGTTATGGATGCCGTCAATCAAGCATATCAGGGCCTAGCAATTGACGCCGGTCCACAGTTCCAATCATTCATCAAGTATCTGAACCAAGGGGACGATGAGCAGGTTGCAAGCTACTGGCGCGATTACATGGCAGGTTGCGAATGTGTACCATTCCCATCTCCATCTCCTGCAGTCAAGCAACCAAATATGAACGCAACCGTTGAGCATCAGCTTCAATTCCCAAGCAAGCGCTCGCAGGATACCACAATTTCAACCATGGTTCAAGCCGCGTGGGCCCTTGTTTCTGGACGCATGACGAATTCCAAGGACACTGTTTTTGGCATCAATCTGTCTGGACGAAATGCATCCATCACTGATATTGATAAATTGGTGGGTCCGACAATTGCTACGGTCCCAGTCCGTATCCAGCTAGACGGCAGCCGTACCATTTCAGAATATCTCAAAGATGTCCAAAGTCAAGCTGCTGAAATGATACCGTTTGAGCAAACCGGACTACAACGAATCTCCAAGCTCTCAACAGACTGCGAACGGGCATGCGGCTTCAATACCCTCTTGGCTATTTATCCACGAGCAAACAGGAACACTGAGAGCGCCATCGGAACATGGCGAGATGATGATCAAAGTCTGCAATTCAACACGTACCCTCTAGTGGTCAATGCGGTTCTTGGTCAAGACACAATCGAAGTAACAGCCGGATTTGATTCAAGAATTATCGAAACTTGGGTTGTTAGCGGGCTCTTGAAGCGATTCGACTGGGTAATGCAACAGCTGAACAATTCGGATCCCAACACAACAGTGGACAGCATCAATGTGATGACACCTGAAGATTTGCAGCAAGTCTGGAGCTGGAACAAGGTCCTCCCGGATGCACATGAGCGCCGTGTTCATGACATGATTAAGGAATGCACTGAAGCTCAACCTGACAGCCCAGCCGTATGTGCCTGGGATGGAAACTTGACATACAGGGAGCTTGACCACCTAGCTACTCAGGTAGCCCACCGAGTCCTTGATCGTGGCGTTGTACGAAACATGATTATTCCGCTATGCTTTGAGAAGTCCGTGTGGACAATAGTAGCTATGGTCGGAGTTCTCAAATCAGGTGCTGCCTTTGTTTTCCTCGACCCAGGCCTACCTGAGCAACGACTTCGATCCATTGTACAACAAGTTGATGCTACACTCGTTCTATCATCTTCGCCAAGCATGAGCTTGAGCTCCAAGTTGTGTCCGAATGTCATGGAAGTCGGTCCTCAAAATTTTTCCAACTCATCAACGGAGCAGCTGGAGCACATTCCGCTTCCTGTCCACGATTCAGGCTCAACTGCCTGCGTTGTATTTACATCAGGCAGTACCGGTAAGCCCAAGGGAATCACCATAACTCACACGAGTGCAGCTTCGGCTCTCTACCACCAAGCCAAGTACCTCAATTACACGTCCGGGGCGAGAGTGTTTGATTTCTCGGCGCAAAGCTTCGACGCCCCAATCTTCGCTGCATTTTCAACACTGGCTGCGGGTGGCTGTCTGTGTATCCCAAGTGATGAGGATCGAAAGAACAACTTGGCGAGAAGCTTAACCCAGCTCGGGGCCAATGCTGCAGTTTTCACGCCTTCTGTGGCCAGAACCATTTCCCCCGAAGAAGTTCCCGGCCTCAAGGCTATCCTTTATGGTGGCGAAGGACTCCGCGCTCAAGATGTCTTGCCTTGGTGGGACAATGGAGTGAAGGTTATCAATGCCTATGGACCCAGCGAGTGCACGGCTGCTAGTACTATCAATGAAGCTCCAGCAAGTCCAGTCGAAGCCTCTAGGATGGGAAAAGGTGCAGGCGTACTTACTTGGGTTGTTGATGCGGACAACCACGACTGTCTGCTGCCCCCCGGTTGTATCGGCGAGCTACTTCTTGAGGGCCCGCTTGTTAGCCGCGGTTACATCGGCGAGCCTGAGAAGACAGCAGCCGCATTCATCGAAAACCCAGCTTGGATGCTGCAGGGTCCCCTCGGAGGAGATGGACGGCAGGGTAGGCTCTACAAGACTGGTGACCTGGTTTGCTACAACGAAGATGGCAGCCTGTCCTATGTAGCACGAAAAGACGCGCAGGTCAAGCTTCGCGGCCAGCGTGTTGAGCTCGGAGAAGTTGAACACTGCATTCAAGAGAATATGCCACAAGCGACTCAGCTTGCCGTCGAGGTAATCATCCCCCAGGGCAGTGAGGCCAGTCCGGCACTTGCGGCATTCGTTCAAGTTGATGCAGACGCGGCCGCGCCCGACGGGTCAAACAGCGCCAAGATCCTCCCTATATCAACAGAGCTCGAAGACAAGTTGACAGAGCGCTTGCCACACTACATGGTCCCAACAGTATTTTTCGCCATGCACAAACTGCCATTGGGCAACACGGGGAAAACCGACCGCAAGCGGCTGCGGGAGATTGGAGCTTCTTTTACAATGCAACAGCTCGCGGAAGCACGTACCTCTGGACAAGGATCCAAGAGGCAGCCAACAACGGAGGTTGAACATCAAATGCGGAATATATGGTCACAGGTTCTCGGAATTGATTCACACCATATCGGACTTGATGATGGCTTCTTTCAACTTGGTGGTGACTCAATTGCTGCTATGAAGGTTGTCGGCGAAGCACGCAAACTCGGTGTTATTTTGGAAGTTGCAGATATCTTCCGCAACCCCAGACTTTGGCACGTCGCCAACCGAGATCAGCTTAATGGGGTCAAAATGTCTCAGTCCATTCAGCCAAGTGAATACCAAGGCCCTGTTGAGCAATCGTTTGCTCAGGCCCGTCTGTGGTTCCTAGACCAGCTGTACCCGGGCTTGACCTGGTATCATGCTCGAGGCATACTGCATCTTCGAGGCCCCCTTCAGATTGATGCGTTCCACTCTGCGCTTTGTGCGCTAGAAAATCGCCATGAAGTACTGCGAACAACATATGCCACAACTGATGGCGCCAATTTGCAAATAGTCAAACCCTTCCAACCCAAGGAAATCAAGGTCATTGACGTACCGAGCGACGACAAGGAGGCACTCGCGCTGCACCTGGACAGGGACGGCACAACGCCGTTCGATCTTCAAGTTGAACCAGGCTGGAGACCCACCATTTATAGACTCAACGAACATCACCACGTCCTGTCCCTTGTTCTGCACCACATCATCTATGATGGTTGGTCTTTTGACATTCTTCGCCGCGAGCTGATTTCGTTCTACTCTGCAGCTCTCCGGGGCCAGGAACCACTATCACAAATCGAGCCTCTACCAATCCAATATCGAGATTACGCAGTGTGGCAGAAGCAACAGGACCAGGCAGGCGAAATTCAAAAGCAGCTCGACTATTGGGTCAATGAGCTCGAGGACAGCCAACCTGCTGAGCTTTTTGCTGACAAGCCCCGTCCCCAAACTCTTTCGGGCAAAGCCGGTGTTGAGCTGATTACGATATCTGGCCCTCTGCTCAGCAAACTTCAGAAGTTCTGCCAAGAGCACGAAACAACCCAGTTCATCACTCTTCTGGCGGCTTTCAGAGCGGCTCATTACCGCCTGACAGGAGTGAGCGACGCAACTATCGGTACTGCAAACGCCAATCGCGACAAGTGGGAATTGAAGAGTCTGGTTGGATTCTTTGTCAACATGCAATGCCTCCGCATGAAAGTCGACGACGATTGCTCGTTTGAGGACCTGGTTAGCCAGGCTAAACAAACCGTAACGGCCTCATTCGCAAACCAGGATGTTCCGTTTGATCAAATCGTGTCGAAATTGCAAAGAGACAGAGATCTTTCGCGACACCCCTTGGTCCAAATCGTCTTTGCACTGCATTCCCAGAAAGACTTGGACAAATTCGAACTTGAGGGTTTGGACGTGGAACAAGAAGCCTCTGATCCTAATTCTAGATTTGACCTAGAGTTTCATCTCTACCACGATGATGACGCTCTGCAGGGTCAGGTTATCTTTTCCGCCGATTTGTTTGAATCCGAGACGATCAGAAACATGCTGTCTGTCTTCCACACAGTGCTTGATCGAGCTCTTGAAGATCCAAAGCATCCTCTCGGAAACTTGCCTTTATTGACGGACGATGCCTATGCCCTGCTAGAGAAGGAGAGCTTGATCCACATCGATCAGACAGATTACCCTCGGGACTCTAGCATTGTTGATGTCTTCCGAACCCAGGCAGCTACATATCCTGACAAGATTGCCATCAAGGATTCTTGCAGCGAACTGACTTACGCCGAGCTAGACCAAAAGTCGGACAGGATTGCTTCTTGGTTGGCGACTCAGTCTCTTGCTCCAGAGTCACTAGTCGGTGTCTTTGCAACTCGATCATGCCTGACGGTGGTTGCTTTCCTTGGTATCCTCAAGGCAAATTTGGCGTACTTGCCATTCGATGTCAAGGTGCCTGTTGGACGCATGCAGGATATTCTGTCATCAATCTCTGGTCACAAGATGATACTCGTAGCACCTGGGGCTGAGCCTCCTGCTTTGCACACGGAGGATGTTGAGTTTGTTCACATTGAAGACGCGATGGAGCAGCAAGCTGAGGATGAAGAACTTGACTTTATTCCCTCAATGAATGAGTCACCATCAGCTACCAGCCTCGCATATGTCATGTTTACTTCGGGTTCAACAGGCAAACCGAAGGGGGTCATGATCGAACACCGCGGCGTGGTACGATTGGCGGTCCAAAATAACATGGTGAGCCATTTATGCGCCGGTGGTGCCATGGCTCATATGGCAACCATTGCTTTCGATGCTTCCACTTGGGAGATCTACACCTGTCTCTTGAACGGGGGTACTCTCGTTTGCATCGATCCAATGACGGTACTGGACTACCAAGCCCTTGCGGACTCCTTCGGTCGGAACAGCATCAAAAACGCCATGTTCACACCAGCTTTGCTGAAGCAATGTCTTTCCGAGTCGCCTTCCACCATCAGCACGCTCCAGGCACTGTACCTAGGAGGCGACAAGGCCGATCCACAGGACCTCTTTGCAGCGCGCAAGCTTATGGGCGGCGGTAGCATTGCTAATGCCTACGGACCAACTGAAAACTCGTGTGTCAGCACAGTCTACACCCTCACTGAGGAGGAAAAATGTCCAAATGGGGCTCCCATTGGTCAAGCTCTCAGCAACTCGGGCGCCTATGTTATGGATTCGCAACAAAAGCTTGTCCCGATTGGAGTGGTGGGAGAATTGGTTGTTACTGGAGATGGTTTGGCAAGGGGATACACGGATGAAAAGAGAAACATCGACCGGTTTGTTTCGGTGATGATTGGAGGAGCCAAGGTCAATGCCTATCGCACAGGAGACTTTGTTCGATACCGCCCTGCAAACCGGCAATTGGACTTCATGGGGCGAATAGACGGACAGGTCAAGATTCGCGGTCACCGCATCGAGATTGGAGAGATTGAGCACGTCCTCCGCAGCCACGACGCGGTAACCGATGCGGTAACTGTTTTGCAGCAGCGAGATGATGACGACGCGCGCCTTAGCGCCTTTGTCACGCTTCAGGAGATTCAAGGCGAAGTCGAGGCCAAAAACAAGCCGCTGGAAAGTGGAGCTCACGAGTCAGACCACGTCCAAGCATGGGAGAACATGTTTGAGGCAGATACCTACACTACCATTCACAATGTGAACCTTGAGACACTTGGGAGAGACTTTATAGGTTGGACTTCGATGTATGATGGAAGCAACATTGACAAGGGAGAGATGAATGAGTGGTTGGACGACACGATCGCGACGATACGGAATGGTGGTAAGCCTGGAAATGTGTTGGAAATCGGAACGGGCTCAGGCATGATTCTTTTCAATTTGACCGATGGGCTTGAAAGCTACGTCGGATTGGAACCATCCGAACAGGCCGTCAACTTTGTTACAAAAACGGCCAACAGCATCCCGGCGCTTTTGAACAAGATCAAAATGTACAAGGCAACGGCACTAGACCTCGGACGGCTCACGGGCACAATATCACCCGAACTGGTCGTTGTCAACTCGGTTGCTCAATATTTCCCTAGCCAGGAATATCTCTTCAAAGCCGTGGAAGGTGTCTTGAGGCTGGGTGGCGTCAAGACAATCTTCTTTGGAGACATGAGATCCTATGCCCTGTACAAGCAGTTCTTGGTCACAAGAGCTCTGCACGCGGTCGGAAAGAGGCCCAGCAAGGAAGACCTCCGACAAAAGATAGCTGAGATGGAGCAAGCTGAACAGGAGCTGGCCGTTGATCCTGCCTTTTTCACCAATCTACCGAGTCAGCTGCCCGACCTCGTGGAGCACGTCGAAATCCTGCCCAAGAAGATGAGGGCAACCAATGAGCTGAGCTGCTATCGATATGCAGCTGTTGTTCACGTTCGAGATCAAACACGGCCGCGAAACATTGGCAAGATCTCCAACGAAGAGTGGGTCGACTTTTCGAAGCGCGGCCTAGATCGAGAGTCTCTGCAACGCATGTTGGAATCGTCCTCGGGTTCAACTGTTGCCATCAGCAATATTTCTCACGAAAAGACAACCTTTGAGAGATTCGTATTAAGTTCGCTTGACGACACAGTGGACGAGGGCCGTGCCGGCGATGATGAATGGCTGGCGAATACACGCCAGAAAGCCGCAAGCTGCCCATCTCTCTCTACGATCGAGCTGCACGAGCTGGCACAGCAAACAGGATACCGGGTGGAAATTGGCTGGGGTCGACAATACACTCAGCGCGGTGGCCTGGATGCCGTGTTCCACCACATCCAACCCAGTAACCCGGGGAGCAGAGTGCTCTTCCAGTTTCCCACCGATCACGAAGGAAGACAATCACACATACTCAGCACACGGCCAGTGTGGCAGAGCCTGAAGCGGAGGGTGCAAGACGAGCTCCACGATGTGCTCAAGGCCCAGCTGCCTTCGTACATGATTCCCAAGACCATCACGATTCTAGACAAGATGCCGGTCAATGACAACGGCAAGGTTGATCGCCGCGCGCTCGAAAAGAGGCTCGCAGTGCGCTCTACACCCAAGGGACCCGTGCGCCAGCCCACAACAGTGGCCGAAACGCAAATGCAGAACATCTGGAGCCACGTGCTCAACATGAAGCCGGCTTCCATTGGCCTGGACGACAACTTTTTCCAGCTTGGCGGCAACTCCATTTCCGCCATGAAGGTGGTGGGCGAAGCGCGCAAGCTCGGCAGCAACTTGGCCGTCGCCGATGTTTTCCGCTGCGACACCCTTGTCGAGCTGGCTAAAATCCACTCGGCTTCGTCCTCGTCCACCACCAGCAGCGAGCCATTCGAGGAAACGGAGCTCATCGACAGCGCCACCAAGGCTGCTTTGACCGAAGAGGCCGTGGCAGCCAACGCCGGTCTTCGTCCAGCAGATATTGAAGATGTTTTCCCCGTCACGAGCTTCCAGGAAAAGTGCGTGCTTGACGGCATTGCCTATGGGCAGCTTTGCAATTACGCCTACGTCGACCTGGGCATGAATGTGGACATCACACGCCTGGTGAAGAACTTTTCAGCAACACTGAGGCACTACCCCATTCTCCGCGCATGCTTCTTGCAGCTCCAGGGAGCGCTCTGGCAGGTCATCCTCAAGGCAACAGACCTCGCGCTCCGCGTGCAAGAAGTATCCTCGAGCCTCGATGAGGCCTTTGACAAGTTTTGCCGAAAGGATATCAAGGATTTCTTGCCCAATCAACCACCAGTCGATTTCCTTTTGTTGCTGCACAGGGATCAAGGTGCCCGGCTGGTGCTGCGAATCTCGCACGCGCAGTACGACGGCATCTCCATGCCCACCATTATGCGATCGTTACTCAGCGACAGCGACAAGACTCCCGTGCACCAAGCGCCGAATTTCTCAGCATTCCAATCATACGCAGCTCAGAGAAGGGAAAAGTCGGTTCCGTTCTGGAGAGAACTGTTGCAAGGCTCATCCATGACATCGATTCAGCCAATCCTCGCTGCCCGATGTGACGTGGACAACTCTCCTCTCGAAGCCGTCAAAGTGGAAGCAAAGGTTGCCATGCCTGCTCTCCCAGACAAAATCACATCGGCAACACTGGCCAGCGCTGCATGGGCCGTTCTCCTCTCGCTCATCGCCGGCACAGACGACGTCGTGTACGGCCACCTCGTCACCGGGCGCAACTCCGCCATCAAGGGCATCGAGGAGACAGTGGGGCCGTGCCTCAACATCATCCCTGTCCGTGTCAAGATTTCCCCCGCCAAAGCCCCAGCTGACCTGCTGCGCCAAATCCAAGAGCAGTTCTTCTCAATCGAAGAGGCTGACTCGCTCGGCTTCAAGGATATCATCCGGGACTGCACCGACTGGCCAGCTGGGACCGCCGAGTTCGACTCGACGATCCAGCACCAAAACATTGACGACGCGCCCGATGTGGGGGCTCAATCTCGTCTGCAGGGATTCTTGGGCACGGACGCCGTGCCAAAGACGATCAATATGCTGTCTTCTCCGCGGGGTGACCAGCTCGAGGTGAAGCTGGTAGCAAATTCTCACATCATGACACAAGAGACGGCAAACAAGTTGGTTGAGACCCTGGTGGCAATCATGGAAAGATTTTCCAATCAAAAGGATTCGTCTATAGCGTTGTTGATGGAGGGTGTTAAGCTAGACTAAGGAGTTTGATGAGAGCGCATTGCGACCTTTGATAGGGAAATGTACATAGGATAGGATAGTAAGGTGGTTAGGAATCAAATTTTGTTCAACCACAAACACTGACCAACGTTAAAAATCATGATTAAAATTGTTGTTTTAATACAATTTTTTTTTAATTCAGGCAATTCATCTCGAATTTGTTCACGTATGATTGTTGTCCGGTGCTATTGTGGGCTTTAGGGTAGGTGAGCATCAAGTCGCGTCTTGCGCTAGTAGCCGCTAGCGCGTCACAGAGTGCATGGGATGGGGCCAACTCAATCTGTGGGCAAAACTGGAAATAACAGAAACGAAAATTGGAGCCTGACGCGCCTCAATGCGCATGGTATTAACCTCAAGCCCCAAATGAGCTCTCAATGTGTGGTAGATATTCTAGAAATGTTGGGTATACAAGTAATCGCGTCCATGTTAGTAGCCATCAAATGCCAAGTAAACCTCCTCCTCCACCTGCTCACCTCCCAATCTCCGAAATGCTTCCAGACCATCTTCACTCGTGGGAGGTGAAGGATGGTTTTCAACTGCATCATAAAACTCCTCGCCTTCATTGAAGTCATAAAACCCCTCACCTTCATCGTCACCATAGAACTCCTCAGCTAAATTGACGCCATCGAACTCCGCTTCTTCGGGGACATCGTCATACATGGCTTGCTCATCTTGGTATTCATCTCCAAGTGCCTCTTGGTAGGTAACCTCTGGGTGATTGAGTGAAGGGATCCAGGCGTGTCTATCTTGAGCGTACACGGGCAGATCATCTTCATTGAAATCTTGATCCGGGTTGAGGATTACTTGGGAAGTTTGCTCGCAATCCGGAAACTGAACAAGGTTGCAACGTGGCGGAGCATGTTTCCAGTAATCTTCGGCACCGCCAGTCTCTAGATATCGTTTGTCATCCCAATACGGACAACTGGATTCGTTTCCTGCCCACAGTCTTTCAAAATCTTCCCTGCAATAACTCTTGTTGTACCTTGGTACTCTTGGGTACGACGCTCGAAACTCTGCCAGGTCGTATCCACTTTTCACGAGGGCGGCATCCCATAGATCACCGCGATAGGAACCTTTTGACGAATATGCATTATCAGTTGCGCTCGGTAGATAGGCTCGCATCGAGACTGTGTTGGAATGGTGATCTAGGGCAGAGATGCTTGCGCCATGCTGAATTAAGAAGACCAGTGTTTCAAGATCGTCTCGGTCTTTTGTTCGGTGCGCTGTATAAACAAGGCTGTGTAAACATGAGAAACCCAGTGTCTGGTGATCCTCTGGGGACCACGAGCGAGTTATACGAGCGGCGACATTCGCTCCAGCGGCTATTAGCATGGCAACTGCCTCTCGTTTACTCGTGGATTTAGACTCGGCCATGCAGATCTGATGGAGTCTGGTTCTCCCACTCATATCCGAGCTTTCGAGATCATGCATGGCAAAATGGCGTCCATATTTCAGGAACAGCTCCACAGATGGCTAATTGACGTTATTAGAAGCGTTGAATGACTCGTGGAATGGTTGCCGTCTTACTATGTCTGTACTGCAGGCAGTGGATAAAGGGTTATCCCATCCCGGATAGGATAAAGTTGGATCAGCCATACTTTCTAGCAATAACTGCGTTGTATCGTGGCGACTTAGCCCTGCTATACGGGATAGGGCGGTCCCACTGTGCTCTCCCATTTCATCCACGTCTGCGCCAGAGTCAATGAGAAATTTACAAATCTCCACACTCCCTGTAACAGCATACTTTCTTCAAGTTAGCATTAAAAAGTAACCAAGAGTTTTTTTTTAGGCGTGATGGACCTCACATGTAAAAGGGACATTCCTTGTTCGTCGTGATCTCTGATACTGGCGTTCCCTTGATCCAGCAGGATTCTGAATGCATCTAGCTGGCCTTCTCGGACCAAGCGGAACACGGGAGATTCATTTGAGATAATAGGACAGACTGATATGCGCGGGATGCTCTGGATGCTGCGATCGAATAGCTGCCCTTGAGAGACGGAGACGCTAAACAGCCATGGAGAATCCGATGGGCGGAACATGATGTTGGCAACAACATCTCGGGCTGTTTTAATGTTTCCTGACGAGTCGAGAACTGATGCTTGACATATCCTTCTTCGTTTATTGATTGAAACTGTCAGGCGTCCATGTTCGACCTCGATTTCCTCTCTTACCCTCTTCTGTTTAATGATGGCGCCTTTCGGAAGATTGGATAAGAGTTGATTGGAGTTGGGAACTGGGTTGTTAGCTTTGACTAGTTCGAAGACAGTGGATGAAATTTGACTACGAAGATTGCGAAGAGAAATTGTCATTCTTACCTGATTTGTTTATCGCAACGATTGGTGCGGAGAGAATCAATCCCTCAATGAGTTTTAAGCCTCTGTGTACAAGCGCACTATCCTCATCGACGATGCCAGCGTACGCAGGAATTTTGCTATCGCGGGCGCGTTTGGAGGATGCCTTTTCCTTGGCAACCAAGATGAATCTTTGCAAGTCATCAATAATTTGCTCTGCATCCTCCGCATCCAGGGTGAGTCCGTCATGATGGACAAGGCCCGAAAGACGCGAGATGCTCTCCTCAAGCTCGGAACACAGACTCATCGCCTCGAGGTCTTCTGCAACTGCACTGGTTGCATCAATGCTAGCCTCGGTCACTGAGGTATGATCATCCAGGCGAGTATGTAACTTTGCAACCTCGGTAAGGATCTTCTCCAAAATACCAGTCGTCGCCGATGCCTGTGTATCAATTTTGGAAGATGTATCCGAAATGGCCTGTGCTTGGATTAAGCCGAGGTATAAGTTGGCCTGTGTTGTCTTGTCGCGGATCCTATTCCGGGCATCCTCAAGATGTTCCTTCTTTACCACAGCAAGAATGCCCTTGTACACGCGATGTGATCGGCTACTGTTGGACTGGGTTGAGAATTGGGCAAGTCGAGATTCAATGCTGGAGAGCTCCGTCTTGCAAGCTAGGAGCATCTCCTGCAAGGAAATAATGGTGCTGCCCGGAGCATTGTCGAGCGAGCACTGGGTCAGTCGTTGTAGCACTGTCTGGAGAAGGTGAACATCTTGAGCCAACTCGCTCACCACTCTCGGAGCATCCTTGATGGTTGTGAGCGACGCATGGATGGCCCTGGCTGACTTGACAGTCAGCAGTAAAAACGCAAGAGTGCTGGAGCCCGCATCGATGGTATTCATGATGAGCCCATAGGAGTGTGTTTTGACGATTCAACTCGATGCTGCATGATGAAGAAAGAGCAACAAGTTGTCTTTCGCTTCGTCTGAGCAGCTGAGATAGTGGAATCATGGCATCGTATTTCCTGGCGCGTTGCCTGGAAATTCAGCCTCACCGTGGCTGTGCAAGCATTAACAAAACCCCTCAGCAGCTTGGCAGCTTCACCACCAATGAGCATCCGTCATTTGTTGATTGCCACAGGAACTGGCCCAATTGGTCCGTGCACATTCGCTGTGCCAGGGTTGCTGAAGCCGAAATTACCAGTTCACACGGCACAGTAACCCCATACTACAAGGCAAACTAGTGTAGCAACACAATTTAAAAGCTAGATTAGAGGCTATATCAAGTTCTAATTTTCCTTTGAATTCACTATCGCCGGGTATGATCTGGCTAGCCACAGACGCATGGCGTGGTGACCTGATTTTGGTTTTGTTAGAAGAAGAATTGGCATGATAGAGAACTAGCTCCTAGATAACCGTCAACGCCAAAAATAATACCAACTGTGATATAGGCTATTGTTGATCTGGTTTCATAGCAATTGCGACTGAAAGTTCCAATAAAACTTTCATTTCCTTTTTTCTACATCAAAGGCCTGGATTAAGCTCTGTGAATCTTAGACCTTGTGCTGCATATTTGACTCTTTTCTTCAAATCACACTCTTGAAGAAAATGACAGGGCAACTAGTATCCGAACTCCACACAAGCTATCCTGATGTTCTTATCAAATTGGACCAATGACGCCATCCATCCCCACTCATAGCTCATATCAAAGTCATCCCACATTATCTTCCGGCTGAATCTTCAAAAACCGCCTAATCCCGATATTTCCGCAATGGAGATTTTGCATTTTGACACGATACGATCTTGATCTATAAAGGACTCATCTAAGTGTTCAATTGATTTATCCAGCTCAACACACCACCTAAGAGCATAGGGGAGTTATTATTTTATTTCCATCATGCCTCTCAAGGAGAGCGAAGTTGCGGGTCACAACAATGCGACCTCTTGTTGGGTTATTATTCACGTGGGGAATCCAAGCCGACTGGAGGAAATGTTATGTTGACTCAAGTGAATAGGGCAAGGCATACGACATGACAGAGTTTCTTCCAGGTACGTAGCCAAATAGGGTGCAAATGCGTCTGGCAGACGGCATGTATGTAATGCGTCGCGAGACTACTGATTGACACGTTTACGGGATACAACAGAACATCCTGGTGGGCAAGCAATTATTCTCAAATATGCGGTGTGTAAATGCTGAAGATCACTCTTGTCGATATTTTGCTAATCATTGGTCTTAGGGTGCAGATGCTACCACCGTGTTTGACTCGGTTCATTCTGTCGATCTCTTGGATAGACATTTGGATCAGTCAAAACATTTAGGGCTTGTCGATGTGAAGAACCCACCGCAAGCGGACCCAGAAGATGCGGAAGAGGTAGATCGCAAGAGAGCAATTTCACAGAGGCCTTTGCTCTCACAATGCCTTAACCTGTATGATTTCGAGGCTGTGGCAAGCCGAGTGATGAAGAAAGACGCCTGGGCGTACTACTCCAGTGGCGCAGATGATGAGATTGTGGGCACCTATTTTCCAGGTCGCCGATGAGAGAAATGGCTAACATACGGGCAGACTGTGCAAGAGAACCACAAAGTCTATCATCGCATTTGGCTCCGCCCTCGGATCCTAGTCAATGTGCAAGACGTGGACATCTCAACCACGTTCCTTGGCACAAAAACATCTATCCCCATCTACGTTACCGCCACAGCGCATGCAAAGCTCGGTCACCCGGAAGGCGAAGTGGTTCTTACGCGCGCTTCCCATAAGCACAATATCATCCAAATGATTCCCACTCTTTCCTCTTGTTCTTTAGATGAAATCGTGGATGCCAAGGCCGACGACCAGATCCAGTGGTTTCAGCTCTACGTCAACAAGGACCGGAAAATCACCAAGGACCTCGTCCAACACGCCGAGAGACGAGGCTGCAAGGCGCTCTTCATCACAGTGGACAACCCCCAAGTTGGTCGTCGGGAGAGGGATTTGCGCGCCAAACAAGCTAAATTAGCCCATGCCGATGTCCCCGCAGGCGCTCAAGCTATCCCTGTCGGCACCTCCAATTTGCTAGACTCGGCCCTCAGCTGGGAGGACATACCGTGGTTTCAAAGCATAACCAAAATGCCTATTATTCTCAAGGGCGTCCAGCGGGTGGAAGATGTTCTCAAAGCCATCGAGTACGGCTGCCAGGGCGTCGTTCTTTCCAATCACGGCGGTCGCCAATTGGAGTTTGCCCGATCGCCTGTCGAAGTTCTTGCCGAAACCATGCCCGTTCTGCGAGAGAGAGGACTGCAGGATAAGATTGAGGTCTACGTAGACGGCGGCGTGCGTCGCGCTACTGACATTCTCAAGGCTCTTTGCCTGGGCGCGCGCGGAGTCGGCATTGGTCGACCATTCCTCTATGCAATGAGTTCGTACGGACAGGAGGGTGTGGAGCACGCGATCCAGATTCTCAAAAATGATTTGGAGATGAATATGCGACTTCTGGGCTGCAACAACATTGGCGAATTGAATCCCGGATTTCTCTCGCTTCGCGGAGTTGCGGACCACGCTGCATATCATGTGGACGGCTTATCCACAGCCATCTACGAGCCGCTAACTCCAGTGCCGCAAAGAGAAAAGCCCAAGCTATGATCGGGTTATAAATCGGTTAATGCTTGCCGTTTTTCTTTCATACAAACTCTTTTTTTCCTTGCCATATCCATATATTTTCTTCAAAGCCAGATTTTCTGGCGATGCTGTTTCGCAGTGTGTCGTGTCACCGTCATTTCTGAAGATTGACCCTGGCTTTGGTCATGGCGTCTGAGCCAGCGTAGGTGGCGACTTGGGGGATTTCCTCGTCCAATCAAAGCTTATTTCTTGAGCCTTACTGCGTCTCGTCTCTTTCAAAGCAGTAGTCAACCGACTAGGTCTATGTGCAGGCGGGCCATAGTTCGCCCTACTAATGCGGTGACTCGGTACTGGTCATGGATAACAAGATCTAGTCACTTGGGTTAGGCGCGAGCTAGAGGTTCCGGTACCGTGCGGGTGCGGGTGCGAGGGGCTTGGGTTGGTCATTTTTCTCTTTGCGTTACGAGAAATAATTGTTTTTTGGGCTGAGGACGAAGATGTGGCGTGCGGCATTGGCCTTTTAACGGCATGATCCGTGAGGCGCTTTGCGTGATACATATTTCGAGGCGCTGGCAACAACGGAATGCATCTTGTCACAAGATCTAGACTGGTGCTACGTGTCATAGCATCCGTGCGCTAAGTAACTAGGCTGCTGAACCGATCGCAGGCTGATCTAATACATCATACAGTTCACGGCCTGTGGTCCAGATTTTGCCGCATCTGCATAGTGGCTTTAATGGTGCATTTCAAAAGAGGGATTTTCTCTAGATCTATTCCTGATTGAGATCCCGTGCGATGCATGTCTAGTTCAAAAGGAGCCGTAAGCATATTTAATTGGACTGGCCTGAGCCGCCGCCAAGGTGACCCAGATGTGGCGTTGCATCCCGTCTCGGCAAACATCAACCTAGCTGATTTCCCTAAACTAACCTTGTCCCGCATGTTCATAGCGAGCTTTTTGTTCTTGTCTACAAACTGTCCCTGTCTTTCAATGAGTAGCCTGACTCGCTGCAAAGCACAATGGAGGTTGTTCTGCAAGGATGGCTGATTTCATGGTCTCATTGGGAACTAGCCGGTGCTGATCGGAATTTTTCTGCTTTTAAAATGGCACAAATAAATTGTTTTGTCGCAAATGACACGCTAGGCTGGGGGTTTCGGTTCAGCTCCGGCGGCAACAAACGCGGATGATCTAATTAGTCTCGCAAGTCCGAGTTTGTGAGACACCACCAGTCATATTTTGGCAATGACCCTCGAGCGAGACATATTTGTCCCCATGCAGCGAGCTTGGAGCTGAGCTTCCACAACATGAGAAATGGTTTACACGTGCATTAATGTTTGTCCAGCAACAACGCCGTGGAGGCTTTCCTTTGCCCACCTCGTGAGACATTCAAGGCCTGGAGGCGGTGGGTTTCCTGCCGTTGATGCTTCATGGTTGGTTCGAAATTGAGCAATCCTCAGCCCCGGCACAGAGATAAAAGGCTAAGGTAGGTGTGATTGATTGAATATTGAGACATAAATGTGATTGCATCCGAATATGGATTCGCTAGTTCTTTTCTAGACTGGCCTTCATGTAGATCTCCAATTTTTTCCTTTTTTGGCGTTTGAGCACGATGAAGCGCAATATTTAGGGCCATATAGATTCGGAAAGGTGCGCTAGGTTACCCCAGAACATGTATAAGTACCCCCGTGAATCTCTCAAGATCGTCAGTTTCTTCGCCCACCTCACCCACCTCGACCTTCAAACCTCATATCCGCCCTTGGCCTCTATCAAACGCAGCTAAACGAACTTTACTCTGTCAATTTTCCTCCCTCATCATGAAGGCCTCCCTTCTGTCTCTCTGCGCTGTGGCTTTGTCGGCCTTTGCGGCTCCTCTTGACGTGAGTGGTGCTGTAAACGGAGCCGTTGGAGGTGCCTCGGGCGCCGCCAAAGGTGTTCTAAACGGGGATGGTGCTTCCGGCGCTGCGAACGGTGCCGCTGGTGCTGCCTCTGGTGCTGCCAAGGGCGCTATTAACGGGGACGGTGCCTCTGGCGCAGCCAACGGTGCCCTCGGCGGTCTCTCAGGATTTGTCAATGGTCAAACTTCTGGGTCTGGAGCTGGAGGTGGAGTAGGTGGTGCTGCCGGGGGTGCTTCTGGTGCTGCAAATGGTGGGATTGATGGCAATGGAGCCAGCGGTTCGGCAAGTGGCTCATTGGGCCCCGCATCTGGTTCTATTCAAGGCAGCATCGATGGAAGTGGTCTCACTGGCTCTGGAAAGATTTCCTTGGGTCCCGTATCTGGTTCCGGCTCGATTAAAATTTAAGGCGGCATGGGAGTCGACGAGGGCATTCATTAGAGTGGTGGCTTTGAGACTGATGGTGACCTTGACCAGGTGTGTCGGGTCACTGCAACCCATGATGAGATGATGAACGACGCGTCGTGCGGGATTGGATATGTGGGAAACCTTTTACTTCTCCCCAGAGGATACGAGATAATTACGCAATGGTTTGCTTCCACGCTACACTAACTTGCAACAACGTTCAAAGCAGTTGGGTAGTTTAATAACAACTAGCCACAAAATCTAGATGTCTTCAACGAAACAATATAAGAAGAAAGTTCATAAAAGCTGCCATAGTACTGCGTTAATAGTCGAGTCATGGGCCTTGGACGCCTTATCATGCAACGTCGCATTAGTTTAGTGACCACTCTATGCATTCTGATCTTCAACCAACGGATATTGGCCCCTGCTATTTTCTCTGAGGCAATCCTATGCAATCTATTTCTCGTGTGTGCAGCAGTTTCTGGATCCAGATCTTGCGCATAACATCACGTGCATGGACCCACAACCGGGTTGTCAAATGAGTTCGAGGGTCGCGTTCAATTATTTGGTGTATCGTTTGGTCGTTAGTCATACCCTACAGTCAACATATTAGTCTCCGTTTCAGCTATTTTCTTGCACGGTGTGTTCAGCAACAAGTTTATGCTACCATATGCTACTGGATAGTTTCAAAGATTGAGAACAGTCCCCCGAAATAATGATCAAACGAACATGTCTAGTCATTTCATTACATAATTTTCTCCATCACTATTGCTCCTAAGTGTACTAGGTTATCATTTTCCGTTGCCTCTGTCATGTGATAGCAAAGCATGTCGAGACCTTGTCCTAAGTAAGATTGATAGGTTTGACTTTGGATAAAATCTCTAGAATCTGGCAGGGTAAACGCTGCGATAAAATATTTTAGAATCTTCTGAAGCTGTCAAATCGCCGTTGGTCGTGAGAGTATTTCCATCTTTGGCAAGGCCAATAAACTAGACTTGCAGAGTGGGTAGCCATCTGGTGCCAGCCCTATGATACCCGGTGTCTCCGATACGAAACCTTGACAACAGTGAGAGTGCTGACCCACAGGTCGACCCATTTTGTTTTAGAAGCGCGAGAATCTTCCCATATTCGGCAAGGCTCACATCTTATGCGGGGTGCTGCTGGCCTCCGCGGACCCAAGCAAATGTCTGCGGGTAGCGACATGGCGACCAACGCCGATAACAAAGTCCGACGGGAATTAAGAGTAGATCCAAAATGCAAATCGTATATCGGACCTCTGCGGGCTAGATCAAAGGCTGCTGGCTAACGTCGGGCGCTGGACCAGTCAGTGCATGTCACCCCGAAAACGCCAATTTCGTATGGCGCAGAAAAGAAGACGATGCAAACTGAGTCGAACCTAATTCAGGCATTTCCCTCTCATTGCCACGCAATCGGGCTTTTGAGGGCAAGAATGGTTGACGTGTGGCGGTTATTTTTGGGAATCCCTGCCCACTTGGATGCGGCCCAAAGAGGCATCGCCCAGTTTTGGTCGGGTTTACGCGTTTTCGAGACGACTCGGATTCTCGGGAATCGCGCATCTGTGAGGCAACGGCCATCCGGTCCCCGCGGACCTCTGCAAGATACGACAGCGCATGCTGTCCCTACTCTCCGTTATAAAGACGAGTTTTAAACGCCTGTTTGGCTTGAATTCATTTTTCTATTGTCCTATTAATAATTGTGCTATTGTCCTCTTCCATCCTCCAATCATCCTTCCTTTATTCTTTCCTGGTGCCGATTCAACAAGCTTAATACAAGTTCCTGAGCTGTGTCCTCTCCGAATTCGTAATCGAAATGTCTTCGGGTCTTCCCAACGGCCTCGTGGCTTTCGGCCCTGACGCTAATTGTACCCTCGAAATTTGCCCTCTCGAATGGAGCATCTTGCAATATCGACCGTCTCAGCCTGCCAGTGGCACTTGCATCGGCATCTTTGCCTTGAGTATGATGGTGCACGCATATCAGGGCGCTAGAACCCGTACCTGGGGGTTCATGGTGAGCATGTTATGCGGGTGCTGCCTTGAGATTGCCGGCTATGTGGGAAGATTGCTCATTTACGACAATCCCTTTGACTTTCCTGGATTCATTACTCAGATTGGTTCGTCCTCTACACTCACAAAACTTGGGCGCAGTACTATTATATGGTTTGCTGACATTCTTCTAATGTAGTCACAATTACTGTCGCGCCGGTATTCTTCTGTTCTGCCATTTACGTCCTCCTATCACAAGTGTACGAGTTGGCCTCAAAAACCCGCTGATGACTTTGACTAACACCTTCTCCGCCAGGATCAACAATGTCGATCGATCGATATCGCGCTTCAACCCGCAACTTTACTACTGGATCTTTATACCCTGCGATATTGTATCCCTGATTCTGCAAGCGGTGGGCGGTGCCTATTCGTGTGTCAGTTCCAACAAAGACGATGTCCAAGTTGGCGTGGATATATCGCTGGCCGGCCTTATCTTCCAGGTCATCACTTTAACAGTTTTCGTTGCACTCTTTGCCGACTATTTGATTATTTGCAAGAAGTCGCCCTCGTGGGAGAATCTTGACAAGGGCATGAAGAGGTTCTTGGCGATTCTCTTCGTGTCAATTTTACTAATCTTTACGCGGTGCGTATATCGCATCGTTGAGCTTCATGACGGCTACTTCAGTGAGATGTTTCGGGAAGAGCCGCCATTCATTGCGCTCGAATCTGCGTAAGTAGAAGCTCCAAAACGCGACGGACTCCACCTTGACAAAACTGACCAATTCTATCTAGTATTATGTGTGTTGCTGTCATCTGCCTCAATCTTGGCCACCCGGGATCCGTCCTAGGCCGTCGCCCTACCAAGGAAAGCGGCTACGAAATGGAAGATTCCAGCGCCATTTCGATGCGACAGGAGTAGACATGGGCGTTTGAGCCAAATTATGATTATTTAGTAAGTATATAGATCATTCCCTTGCGTTTATTCTCCCCACTTGCTCAGCTCATTGGTAAATGACTTCGCCCCCGCGAAGTTTAAGCAATTTGGGCTGGCGCATCCAATAAAACCACGTGCTAATCTTTGAATTTGTTCATAGGAAGCTAAAACACGGATATAAGATCGAGAGCAACACGGCGTCACACAATAACCGAAAAAACACTAAGATGTCGGGAGGGATCTAAGCGCTTGATTTAATTATATTGTTCTGGGAGAAGGTGTGTTCAACAGGAATAGAAATAGAATAAGAAGGGAAACCTCGGATTTGGGTTCCTTATAGCTGTGCTTTGTATATAGTGCTCTATGAGCCTCCACTGAAACGAAAAGAGTCGTTAATTTTGAAGCTTTGCCCTGCAAGATCCGATCCTCTCGCAAAAGCGACCCACAGCTTTTGCACCTCGGGCCCGACGCGCTCTATAACTTCTTTTGCGCCAGGTCCGTGGACCATAGGTGCTGCCTCCCAAGCTGACCAGCTTCCCAGGAGATAAGGGAGTTCAATACAGTGGGAAGCGCCTAACTCGTGCTGAAACCTGTGCGAAAAGCGGACCAGAGTGGCCTGGCCGCCCGAGCTATTCACCTTGCTGAACAGCTTCTGGCTGCCCCAGCCAAAGATCTGTCTGCTATAATACCACTGCTTCAAGGGCAAAAAAACGGACTTGATTACTGGAACACGCGAAAGTGGGCGCATCCAATTGTCGATGGAGGCGAAAATGGACCCGTCGTCCCTGGTGTACGAGATGAGAATGGGCTTGCGACAGCGGCTGATGTCATCCAGCTTCAGCTCAGCCTCTGTAGTTCCATGTAACGGAGGGAAAGAGAACGACGGTCCGTAGGCCACGAGGCCTGCAGGACATTTTGACGCTGCTAAAAGGGCCTTGTTGCTCACTATATTGGTCATTTCTTCGGTACTGATGCTAGCAACATCTCGGGCTCCGACGCATTCGCGGATGGCTTCATCCATGAGTTTCTCCGTCTTCTCGCGTCTGTCAAAGGGCATCGCTCTAGACCCAAATGGTGCGCTCTGCAATATAGCCCCGTGAAAGAGATTCTGTGCTCCGTCGATGAGAAGCATGGCAACAGCGGAATCTGCCCCGGCAGAGTGACCAAAGATTGTCACGTTGTTGGCATCCCCGCCCAGATACGCGATGTTGTTCTGGACCCATTTAAGGGCGGTTATTTGATCCAGAAGCCCAAGGTTTGGGTTTCCGAGTATGTCGCTTTTGGGGTAGCCAAAGATGCCCAGTCTGTAGGTTACATTGACAACGACCGCCCCGTGGCCTGCTAGCGCTGTCGGATCGTAGCAATCTAGATCACCGCCGCCCGTGACGTATGCACCGCCATGGTAGAAGACCATGACAGGGAGGAGGGATTCTTGGTCGCCCTGACCTGCGTTGACAGCTTTGAAAGGAGCGGCAACGGAAACATGCAGACAATCTTCAGATTGAGGCCATCCATCCCCTATCGGTCCCGTTACCATGGCGAGCGCGGACGGCATCTGAGGGCTCATGGGCGCCGGTTCTGTGCAATCCAAGGTGTCCACCCAAGTCTCTAGAAGCTCGGGATTTCCAAAACGGGCGGCTGTCGCGTACTTGACACCCCGCGCCCGAAACATGCGGCCATCTTGGGTGAGGAAACCTCGAATGCGGCCACCCGAGAGTTTGATGACAACTGCCTCCTTGTTCTCCATTTTGATGCGACGATCGACCTGTACGATGAAAGTTTAAATATGAACTTTGTGTCTTTTCAGTCCAAATCCCAGTTCGGGCTTGGGATGCCACCTCCTGCATGCTGACGTATGTGAGTGTTGGTTGGCTTTATCAGATATGGATAATGAAATCCGCGGGGTGTTCCGACCCAACACTGCCAAGACGAGCCTTGCAGAATCACATGCTCCCAACACAAATGCCATCGCATCTTATCGGTCATTCCCTTTGTGGTCCATTTTGCATTCATGCCAACAAGTGTCCGATTGCGGCAGGGTTTGCCAAGTACCGATAAACCTGCGCCAACCCAATCAAGTCAGCGACGACTACTTATACATTTCAACTGCATCCTAGCAAACGGTTGGTGTGGTTTTTGGAGGGGAAAATAAGGAACTCGGAAGGCTTATCTTGAATGCTGCTTGGTAGTAGGTAGACCTTTGTCATCGTGATAAACATCAACACCATTATCAAGATAACAAGGGCAAATATGGTCTTGGAAGTGCGATAAAAACCTCTAAAGTCTTGAATTATACAAGATACTACTGATTAATGGCTATAATTCTTGTGCTTCTGTTTTTACTTTTTGTTGATCATATCACGGGTCCGGCGCGGACTACCACCCAAGTCGATTTTAGACGGAATCCGGTCAACAAGGCCACCCCGCACTGTCATGGCTTTTTATCAAGTATGTATATCGCCCCTCCTCTGACATCTTTATCGTGAAGTAAATGATCTCTTTAGTTGCGCTGTGGGTATTCGACGCGAAGACCTCATGTTGGAATTTCTAAAGAGCATGAGGCCTTTTCAAGTATCATATGTAAAAGTCTAGATACAAACAACCGAGGGACCAAATATCATATCTCTGAGAAATCGGACTGTAGGTGCCGATGTCTGGTGGACCATAGGCTCGAGTATATCCCTAGAGGCGGTGATATGGTAGAAGATACGATAGTATTGCTCCGGCCGGTATCGGATGCTCCAACTGGTTGCTTTTAAAAGTCATTCTCATTTGCGACTCGCGTTTCACCATAAGTATTTGAAACGACGATAACTGGAACCCCACAGAATCGATCTCTCCATGAAAGAATGTTTGGGTGTGTCGGTCGTAAGATAGTAGCGTTTTAAAAGTTTCAATAGAAATTAACTTAGTAGGGTTGCTAAGTCTATATAATAACTAAAGAAATCATTTTAAAACGGTTTCTTAACAGCATAGTCCTCCGTCAATAACAATAGATGTGCCTGAAATATATTTAGACTCGTCGCCAAGAAGAAAGCCGACTAAAGCGGCCACTTCCTCAGGCTGACCCATACGTTGAATGGGTGGGTGGATGCCGTCCATAGGGTTATCCGCACCCTCAGCCGGCTGCATCATTGGAGTATCGATCGCACCTCTATGATGATTGTTAGTAAAATCTAGAATAAGACGAAATGGTTTAGAATATACACACGGATTGATGCAGTTAACACGGATATTTCTATGTCCGTACTCTCTCGCAACGTTTCTGGTCAATCCCAACACACCATGCTTGCTGACACCATATGGCGAACCCCCCGACCAAAGGGAACTCCGCAAGCCGAGGACACTCGAGGTATTGACGATTGAACCCCCGTCAGCGAGGTATTTGAGCTCTTCTCTCATACAGTACATGGTGCCATTCAGGTTAATGCCAAGCACCAGGTTCCAATCGGCATCGGACTGTGCGTCGAGTCGGTCTGTGGACCCACTGCCGCCGGTGCCAGCGATGTTGGCAGCGCCATCGAGGCGCCCGAATGTTTCGTATGTCTTCTTCATCCAGTCACGTACTTGATCTCCGTCGCTGACGTCGACACGTGTGGCCACCACCTTGATGTCAGGGTTGCGGGAAGACAGTTCGTCGGCGACTTTCTTGACAGCATCATGCTGAACATCAGATATTGCCAGCGACGCACCTCTGTCGCCAAGATAATTGGCAACGGCTTTACCGATACCACTCGCTGCGCCGGTGACGGCAAATACTTTGGTGGAAAAGGGCTTGGGGGATGTAAGAGCCATGTTGAGATCAAATTGATAGTATGTTGCTGGTTTGAAGGTTTGGAATGCGGTGCTACTCCTAATATTCGTTGGGGTGCCGGGACATTTAAATATTTTCAGCTTCAAGTCATAAGCGCTCTATCTCACGAAGACATGACATCACGTATTATCTGCTACTCAGAAGGTTTTCGGCTCAAAACAATACGACTCGGTTTACAAAGATCCAAATCATCCAAGCCCACCACGGAGTCCGTTGGCAATTAGCTGACCCCGCAGTTTTCCGAAGGAGGCGAGTAACCCGAAAATTGCTTGTGCCCCGTGCACCAATGAAGAATGCGAAAATCCCGAAAACCCATTATGCTCCGTGCAATAATACAGAAGCACGACTATGGGAACCGATTGACAACAAATATATGGCAAAACCGTCGAAAAAGAAAAAGACTTCCCGCTTGATGATGAAAATATTATGCTAATTCGCATCTCGTCATAATAACATAGCAGTCCCCAAAGGTTCGCGTCTCATGATACTATTTTCGGGGTGCATGGAGAGGACCATGCTCACTGCAAAATCGTTTCGGTCGGATATATTAGCTGAGAAATTCACGGAGTCCGTTGCTTACCCCTGGCCCCAGTCTTCATAGGCAAGGCAGGATGGCCCGGAGTCCGTGTTGCGATCTGCAGGTCATAATTACATAACAGCTGGACTTCAATGGGTAGATCGAGGAAGCTGCGGGGAAACGGTCCGTCCGTTCCTCCCGTCGATGCGACTATCCACCTTTGGCTTGTCTTGACATACAAATACCAAGAGCCCGTTGGCAGCAAATTGGTCAACCCTAATCAAGTCCCTTTACCTCCAACTTGGTTTGACATACTTCCATGTTCCTGCCTAGTAAAAACCTGCAACATTTCATCCTTGATCTTTTTGTTTCATTATTCCTCAAAAATGGCGACACCAGCGGCATTGTATGCGGTTACGTCTGAGCCTTCTGTTTATCAAGCTATTATCTTTATAGCAACTACGCTCACGGTCGCGGCTTATGTCCTCTACCAATATCTTCTTCCCAAGCCAATCCCCGGAATTCCTTACAACGAGGAGGCAGCAAAATCTCTGTATGGAGACATAGCGGCAATGCAGAAAGAGTCACCCGACAGCCCATTTGAGTGGATGATTAAGAAAGCGCGTCGCCATGGCACCCCAGTATACCAGTTCTTCATCACACCTCTTGGCAAACCATCTGTTCTTGTTGCAGATTTTCGTGAAGGTCAGGATATACTGATGCGCCGGAAGGAGTTTGAGCGTTCCGACTTCTCCATCGCTGTCTTGGGCGGCGAGGCACCGCTGTTCCATATCAATCTCAAGACTGGACCAGAGTGGAAGGCGCACCGACGGCTACTGCAAGACTTGATGACGGCAAAGTTTCTTCACACGGTCGCGGCTCCAAACATTTACAAGAGTGTAATGCGTCTACTTGATTTGTGGAAAATGAAGTCAACCTTCTCCAAGGGTCGAGCATACTCTGCAGAACAGGACATCTTCTATGCTGCTTTGGACGCCGTTTATGATTTCGGCTTTGGGGATAACGCCGCCGATAGAGCTTTGATTCCGCAGATTGAGAGGCTTCAAAAAATGAGCGACGAGGAAGCGCAGCAAATCCAAACCACTGGAAAGGAGCAGGAACCGCTCGATTTCCCTGTAGAGAAAATCCACCCAGCAATCCATGCGATGTTGGAATCTGCAGAAAACGTGGCCAGAGTTATCGCGAGCGGATTTCCTACGCTGGCTTGGTGGCTGAAGGCATGGAGACCAGAGGTGAAAATGATGAGGGCAGTTCGGGACAAGTTTTTGAAGGACCAGGTTATGAGGGCTGCAGAGCGGCTTCATCGCGAAAGCGATACGGAAAGCGAGGCTCATTTTCAGTCCGCCGTTGATCTAATGATGCAGCGAGAACGGCTATTTGCCAGTAAAGAAGGTCGGGAACCTGTATATTGGTCCGATGCTATGAGAGATGAGGTAAGAATGAAGAATATTTACTTTGTCTGTGGAGCCTAATGCTAACCATCTAGATTTTGGGGTTTGTTGTTGCAGGACATGACACCACGAGCACAACACTCTGTTGGGGAGTCAAATTCATAACCGACAATCCATCTGTCCAGACTCGACTTAGAAAGACTTTACATTCGGCTTATGCGGGTGCATTCGCCCAAGGCCGCCTTCCAACGCATGAAGAAATCACCAAATCAAGCGTCCCATATTTGGATGCTGTTGTAGAGGAGATGTTACGACTTGCGCACACAGCCATCGCACAAGACAGAGAATGCACAGAAGACACTACGATCCTTGGCCATCACATTCCAAAGGGCACGTTGGTGATTGTACCAAACAAAGGACCGAGTTTCACAGAGCCAGGGTATGAGATTGGCGAACAGCTGCGAAGCAAGTCATGCCAAACCGCAGCTCAAGAACGCGGCTTGCGTGCTTGGTCTGAATTAGGCATGTCCGAGTTCAGGCCTGAACGATGGCTTGTGGAAGAGGAAAAGACGGGAAAGGAGGTTTTCGACGCTACATCTGGCCCTACCATTCCATTTGGACTTGGACTTCGGGGATGCTTCGGTCGCAGGTTAGCGTACATGGAGTTGAAAATGTTGACAGCGTTGCTAGTCTGGACCTTTGAGTTTCTACCTTGCCCAGAGAAGCTTTCCAGCTATGGGGAGGTTGAAACGCTCACTCGCAAGCCTATCCACTGCTTTGTTAACTTGGATATTATCAAGGCTTAGAATAGGTCAGCAGTAATGGCAAGATATTGGAGGGAGGCCTTGATTCGCTTGTGCGTTTGGAATGCAATTTGTTTTTAAGAGCCCTTCAAAGTCAATCTCCCATTACATAAATAACTTGCTATTTTCTATTACAATCTTACTTTCTCAGAAAAAGAAAACATTTCTATTTATATATCCCTTAATCTCAAAGTTAAATGTTGAAGGTGTTTTTGAGTTTGATGCGATTAAGTAAGGGATTAACTTTGAATTCCTTCATCCAACGCGATAAAATAGCCTTTGTATAGTCTCACAGCACAAGGCTGTTCGAGACCCTGTGCCGGTATTGAGAGCAACGAGCACATTATAAATATACCGCAGGTCAATTTAATTAGCTCCCAGCTCTTTAGCCCTCGCGGATCAAATATTGGGCTTGCCCTGGCGTTGCTCACTCGTTCAGTATAGGGCGATTCCCGACCATCTGATTCCACATACGACCATACCTACCAGAGAATTCGGGATCCCGTCCGCTCTCCCATAGACAAGCTGGTAAGGGGCCGATTAGTAGTTGGGTCGGTGACGACCAGCGAATCCCGGCTGTTGTATGTTTTTTTGGCACTCATGGCAAGTTCTATGTTTTTTTTTGGTCATGTCGTGAGCTATACCCGCCAGGGACAACGCGAGTTCTTGGTAAGCCTTCTCTCTTATTACTCCACAAATAAGACAGTCAAATTTCACATGTGGGTCTTCGGGCCCAGAGAAAAACTAAAAAAAAAAAGATTGGCTCAAAATCGGCCAAAAAATAAACGTCACGACCACGCCAGGAGTCGAACCTGGAATCTTCAGAGAATCGAAACAGACCGAAATCTGACGCCTTAGCCATTAGGCCACGCGGCCGATGAAAGCCGAGACTCTAATTCTCATCAGGAAGCTTTCGCGCACAGGTTCACTGCAAAGATCAAGCTGAGTGCACGTACGAATCTCAAACCAGCCGTATGCATCTTGACGGCATTCCTGAAGGGCAGCCTCCAATTCGTCAACTCATCTTCAGGGGTGAAACCGATGACGAGTTTTCTTTTTTATTTGCGGTCACCATTATTAAAAACATTTTGCAAGGTCAAGGAGATTCATGTTCTTTGCTTGGAGGGACTTCTCCAGTGCTGGCACGCACACAAGAATGTTGGTCATCCGTTGGAGAGAATATCACATTCATTGACAAGAAGTCGGAGTAGTAGCAGATTGTTGAGAGCTGAACGAGTTGCTAATGTTATCAATCTGGTAAGACACTTCAGAAATAAAATTTGTTGAAGGGGATGAGAATGCGGACGATTCTATGTACGTGGCACCGAATTGGGCGACTATAGGGTATGCAGAACAGACACGAAAACATCAACCCTAACGGCAGAGTGCCTGAGTGGTTAAAGGGATGCACTCGAATGTCGAGGTATGCATTGGCTTCGGCCGCGCAAGTTCGAATCTTGTCTCTGTCGCGGTTTCTATCTTTTTGAAGGCAATAGGGTATTGTTGCCTGGCTGTCAGACCTTACTGTGCGAAGCTTATTGTGTTGACTTGGACGCCAAGGTTGTTCATGAGAATAGGATATCCAGGGCCATAATTGAGCGTTGATTTTTTTTCCGGAGTTTCACATCTTCTTCTTTGTCCAAAAACTTTTATGATACTTCAATTAGTAAATACACAACCTGAATTTGCTCGCCGGTCTTTTCTAGAATTCTTTTGTCCGGCGTTAGGCCCCTTTTGTTCCGATGGGCAGTGCCTGCTCAGGGCGTTGCTGTGACAATACAAGCCCGTTGCTTAGCACGTTTATGTGCCCGCCATGCGGTCCATTTGCTGGATTACTAGCTTTTCTTTTCTTGCGATGCGAAATACCCAATGCACGCCATTGTTCGAATTGATCACCAGCTATTTACGCGCTATATCTTTTCATACTAAGTACATGTAAAATTTGATTGAATTATACTCGTTTTGTATAAGAACAATCTGGCTAGAAAAAGAGTGGATAGGGGTTCAAAGACGCTTGAAAATACAACATCGCTCGGCATTTGTATGGTTGGATCGACAAGAGATTTGCACCTCAGCCAGTCGATACGGCCATTTCAAGGCAATCCTTGGTATGCCAGGGACAACATCTAGTAGACAGGCATCTTAAAGGCAGGAAAGGTGTATGCCCAGCTGTCAATAGATTCCTGGTCGTAAACACAAGAGAAAGAGTCGTCACTGGTCCAGTACGGGCGGTTGGGCCACTCGCACAGCATCTGGGTCTCGCCCGCGTAATCGCCAGAGCTGACGGAGCTGTTGAGACGGCTCGGCACGTCATCATTCTCAACCCAATCAATCATTGTCTGGACGAGATCGACGGGGTAAGGACCGGGCTGGAGCTCGTTGGACCCGCAGTGAGCGGCCCCGGGGATCATGAAAAACTTGTACCAGTCGCTCATGGCTTCGACGCTTGCATTATAGGCCATGTCAGGGTACATGATTTTGCGAACTGAATCGTAGTAGTGTACGCTGGATGCGGCAGGGATACTGGGGTCGGATTCGCCGTGATAGTGGAGGAGCTTGCCTGTAAACTTGTGTTAGTCGTACTTGGTCGGCACATGGGAGACCCGAGGAGAAAAGACGAAGAAGAAGCGGATTCTTACCACCACTGGACTTGAAGTTGGTAATATCAGGAATGTTAGTCTCCAAAGTGCTGATAAATTTGACAATAGCCTCATCCATCCAGCCAACTAGGTCATCATAGGTGACATTGGCTAGAGTGGAGAGGTTGTCAGTATCAAGCTCTTGAAGAAACTTGGTAACAAAGACACCGCCGGTAGATTCAATGCTGTAAGTCCACTGGTGCATCAAGCAGTTAGAATCGTAGGTCTGATAATGGAATGTTCATGATTATCATTGCTTACTGAGCTGGAATCTGAATCGTATGTGGTAGAGGCATCGCTCAAGGAAGAACCAATCTGCCAGGACAAGTAGGCCCGTTGACCTGCAGAGTTGAAAAGACCATCGTAAATGGTCTGGGCTACTTGGACATCCTTGGCGCTAACGGTGCCGTTCTGGGCGGGAGTAGTGCTTGTGGTTGATCCCGAAGTCTGCACCCTTTTGCTGAACCCGAAACCAAGCGAGGTTGCAGTCTCTTCTGCGCAGTAATAAGACTCTCCGACAATAGAAGAAAGGTTGAAGTTAAGCATGCAAAGGTCCGTGCGGGAGATGACGCCATCCTTTCTTCCATCAAGCGAATCGCAGGCGTCAATGGTGGCATTTACAATCTTCTCCAATGCGCATGGGGGTGGAAAGTAATCCTGGACAACCTCAACGACCGCGGAGTAGAGATGGTTCTGATAAGACCAACTGATTAGCTTGACAATTGACATGTCTTGGACGAGTGGCGACTTACAACTTGCTGGTGAGACTGGCGGAAAGCCGGAGCACCGGCGACAATACCATCGTACACATCGCCCCATCGTTGAACTTGGCTCATAGCCTGACGACCACCATCAGAGCATCCAGCAAAGTACGTGTAGATCTTGTCCGAGGAGTAAAGGTTCTTGGTGATTTCCTTGCCGATCATTGTCATCTCGCCCAAAGCCTTGTGGGAAAACTGGCACAAAGCATTAGATATGTAGGCCATTAAAGGGAAACAATACTCAAGACCTACCATGGCAATATTATCCCAGTTAAGACTACCGTTGGCATGAAGAACAACTTGATCCAAGCTGTCAGAAAAGGCGTCATAGCCAGCATCGGTGCAGCCAGTCACAGCTCCATACGCCAGGCCAGATGTTACTCCGCTCGGCAGACTGTAGCCTCCTCCACCAATGACATAGAACCGGTTTTCAAAAACGGAGGGATCGGGGAACCCGTACCAAACCAGGACGGAGTCCGATGTCCCAGCGTGAGAGTACGTGGCAGTGACGTTGCAGTAGCTGTAAGTAGCCGAGGCGGAGGATGAGGTTGCACGTTTTAGATGATTGTTGCTGCTGCTCGTGCTGTTTTGGACGACCGTTGCCACTACTGACGAAGGATCGAGTTGAATACCTGCAATGGTGCCATTGGCTGGTAGGGCGGCTTTAACGTTGGCGACGGTGCACATCTCAGAGAGAGATGCCGCTCTTGCTTTGATTGCAAGAGCGGCCACAGCCAAGATTGACAACTGATGCATTCTTTCGAAGGCAAACTGGGGACTGGAATGGATAAATGAGTGAATGAGTAGTGATTGTGTTGGGTGGTTACTATGCTAGTGCTTTTATGGGATACTCTACTCCTGCTTATATACATTTGTGTTTAATTGCCAGACACGCGTATTTGTGTTCAAGGACCGCATCTTACGTATATCGTTCGCGAGAATGGGAATGCGATGAAACTTGTTTCGTCAACGTGAACTAGAGCATCACAATGATCTAGCTTGTTCTGGTTACTGATAAGAGGAGGCCTTTGATTGCGTAAGCTTTGACCAGAGGCTGGCATCTGAATGAGTCTTGACATGACCAAATTGAATGCGATTTACGAGCGGAGTTTGCTTAATCTCCAAGATTGGAGGCTTTGAGGCCGCGACGGCCATAGTTTCCTCAGAGCTGTGTCATACCGCTTTCGAGAGAATTTAGCTACAGTCTATTATGCAATAACTGCCATTTTTCATCGTCCATTGCCACTCTAAGAGTTCATTAACATATGAAGTTGCATCTTGTTTAATTGCCGACGGCGAGTTTCAAAGGTAATGCAATCTTGTACCCTAGTACTGAGATAGTAGCAAGCAATAGTGCTAAGAGATAGAGTAAAATATTTGTCTTGCCTTTATTTTATTTAATTGCCGACGGCGAGTTTTAAAGGTGATATAACTTTGTACCCTAGTACTGAGATACTAGCAAGCCATAGTGCTAAGAGATAGAGTGGGACATTCGTCTTGCCTTTATTTTGTTTAATCGCCGACGGCGAGTCTTAAAGGCAATGCAACCTTGTACCCTGGTACTGAGATGGTAGCGAGCTATAGTGCTAAGAGATAGAGTGGGACATTCGTTTTGTCTTCATTTTTCAAAAATATCAGAAGCCCTCCCGATATTTTGCACGTGTAGTATTCACACAATGGCCATAGCAAAGTATAACTAATCAACCACCCGCTCCTGAGGCCTCGTAGAGCGAATTGGTCCGGGTGGGTGACACAGTCGTCTGTCAGTAGCTTTACTTTGATGGATGAATTAAATATAAAAAAGCCTTTTTTCCAAGATTTTAACAAACCTTACATGTACGGCACAATGGGTATTTGGGCCATAAAATCACTTTTTTTTTTATCTGCTCGCCGTACAGGCTGGAGCTGGATGTATATAGAAAAAAGCCTTTTTTTATTAATTATTATTCAAGTGTTAAATTCTTGATTCCGATTCCTTGATTAACATTTTCGATGTCATAAAAAAACCACTTGGCCTAAAATTTCTCTTATCTTCAATTTATTTGCTGGAGACTGAAGCTAGATGTGACTTAGAATGAGCCAGTTAGAGCAAATTCTGGTCATCGAGGACCGCTTTTGGCAATTGCCATTCTTGGCGATAGCGCTTTTGGCAATACCACTTTGGCTAGACTCAGCACAGGTCCCGAGCCCAAGCGCAAGAATAACATTCAGGGATCAATTGCTTACGCTATCAAACTAGCCCCAACCTCTTGGCGCAGGTCATAGCGCTCGTAAAGTGGGAATTTCTCGTAAACGAGCTCGTCTCTCGCCAACTGGCAGCAAACAGGGAAGAGTGAAAGAAGAAAAAAGCACGACGAGCTGGAGAGAAGAGCCCGGTGGCAGGGGCGCCAATCAACTCTAAGTAGCCAGTTGGCTCGGTCCGCCAAATACCGACCGAGGCTGACGCAGCCAGTAGCCTGGTGCGCCATCCTCGCTCAGACTAACCACGTATACTAATTGTGACGCTGAAACTGGGGCATGCATCTTGATTAGACTAGAGTCTAGAGGTAATCTGAGGGTGAAAAGGGCGGTTCCTCAAGCAGCCTTGATTCATGAACAATATTCAACACGCTCTTACCAAAAAATAACCGTCAATCCCAATCACCCCAATACACCGCCAACAAATCCGAGGAATTATTCAAGGTTCATTTTGATTCGTTTCTAGGATTCACAGACATCAGCATTTGCAGGGATCCCATTCATAAGGTCAGACACCCAGAATAACTGAAACAATGTGCCGCTCATGGCATTGCTGGCTGGGGGATACGTAATCAGATACAGCTCGGATGCATTTGGCCTCAATGGTACGCGTATGCATCATTCAATGATACCCCCACCGGATGCCAGTATAATCATGGCTGCAAGACCACGTAAATTCTAGTGAAAAAAAGGACAAGGTCTTAATTTGATGGCCTTGATAAGCCCTGTTTCAACGTTGCTGCCTCTATCAAGATCTGGACTGGGAATTGTAGAGCGGTTCATATCTTCGATCGACATTCCTGCAGCACCGGACCACTCGAGTGGAATCCCTGTCTCCACGCTTTGGCCAATTATCCCTTTGACCGCGTTGGAGCTGCACTTAGGTTACTTGCAAGGAGCCTTTCTAATCAAAGAGCGTTAAATTAAAGCTACATTATTACTTACCCAGATTTTATGGAAGCAAAGATCTCTTTGGGTCTGGTGGCAAAGTCATGTGGATCTTTCCGATTACCTTGTTTATTAAAATACCATTACTATACCTAGATTTATTGAATAATGCTTCCGAGTTATAAGTACCAGTTTGTACCTCAAGCTAGGTGGGGCTCGTCAGAATGTTTCTCGCCCGTTTTACCTCTCAGATGGAGTTATCGGATTATGTCTGCAGCTATTAATTATATTTGTGTTTCTGTTCACATTAGAGATGAATCAAGTCGCCCCTTGGAAAAGAAATATTCCCAAAGATAATAGATATGCGGGAAAACAGACCCCAAAATATATTTACGCTTTTACCGCGAGCGTGCCAGACATCGACAGCCCAAATACACACACCCCAGAACTGACAATCCAGCCATACTAATCCCAATATAAATGTTGGCTCCAGGGATGCCAATCATATTTGACATGATGAAGAGAATACCAATCATAAAGACGACAGCTAGACCCACAGTTGACCTGACTGTTGCCGCGAGCAAGCCGGTTCTATGCTCCCAGTCGTCATAGTTTGTGCGGTTATCCTCGTCAATGAGAGTGGGGTCTGTGACATTACCCGGTACCGATTTTAATTCTGGAGAGAACCCAAGACACTTTTGAGGCCTAGAAAGTTGGACGATCATAACGCGGCCATCTATGGAACCGATGGCGATTGTAGACCCCATTATGGCTGAACGCCATGGCCGGTACTGCGGGGGCAGCCAAAGAAAGTCGTCGCCATTTTTAGTAATCCAAGTTCTGTTGTCATTCAATGCGTAACCTTGAAAATTTGGCCGATTTGAAGAGTTGACGACTGATGACAGAGCTTCATCCCAGGGAATGGACCCAATTTCAGTTTGAAGAGAGGAACCTGCATCGTCAAATGAGATGCAATATAGGTTGGCATTGATGTGTACTTCGTTCTTAATATCACCAGTGAGAATATCCCACGTGCTTAATGTGCCGTCGTTGGATGATGAAACTAATGTCATGTTGTCGGTTGCGAACGCCACCGAATTAACCGGGCAGCGACTCTGAAGTACCTGGACGCATGCTGTAGACTTGGTATCCCATATCTTTATCGTATGATCACTCAATGCGGCGGCAATCGCAGTGCCATCCCGAGACAATGCCAGCGATTGGACACCTTTGCCACTAGCTATTTCCGCCCTAGACCTCCAAGATTGGCAATCCCAGAGGAATATGACATCGTCTTCTGATGCCGATGCAAGCACCTCGTTGTTATGGGAAAACGATACAAAGCTCACAGCATCTCGGTGACCCTTGAGAACCTTGAACCAGCTGGGTGTTCCGGTTGCGTGCCATATTACGACCGTTTCATCCTCCGATGCAGAGGCGAAATACCGCCCATTGGGCGAAAATGCAAGCGATGTCACGGGTTTCTTATGTTTATTAAACGACTTGAGACATTTTCCAGTCAAGGTACTCCAAACCTTGACAGTACAGTCGTCAGAGGCCGAGACAAGAAAAGTACCACTGGGTGAAAAGGCCAGGGAATTGACATAATCATCGTGGTTGTCAGAGTTCTTCTGAGATATGCCGTCGGTGAACTGCCATATCTTGATCGTGTGGTCCACAGAGCACGAGGCCAGCCATGTGTCACCATTCGAGAATGCGACGGAATTTATTTCTGCATTATGACCCTTGAGTGTTCGAAGGCATTTTCCCGTGGCTGTACACCAGACCTTGATGGTCTGATCCTGGGATGCCGAGGCGATGAGCTTTCCGTCGGACGAGAAAGAAACAGAGTTGACCCAGTTATCGTGGCCTTCAATTGTCCGGAGGCAAGCGCCTTATGCAATGTCCCAAAGCTTGATCGACTTGTCGCTAGACGCCGAAGCCATGCGCCGTCCGTCTCCAGATACGATCGCGCAGGTTACATCGGAGCCATGGCCGTTGTAGGTCCGCAAGCACGCGCCGGTGCTGGCATCCCAAGCATCAATTTTGCCGCTGGAGCCTGCGGAAATGACAAAACTGTCGTCTGGAGCCCAGGCTACCGAGTGAACGGGGCCGCCTCCGGTATCAATGGTCGCGAGACACACTTCTGTGTTGACCTCCCAGATTTTGACACACCAATCTCCCGACCCTGATACAATGAATCTGTCGCTATGCGAGAATGCTGCCGAGCTGGTGCGGTTTTCATGGCCCCGAAGGACCCGGGAGCGTTCAGCTGTGCCAACGTCCCAAACCACAACGGTTTTGTCGCTTGATGTAGACACAACCCACGCATCTTTGGTTGAAAACGCGACGGAACTGACAAAGCTTGCGTGACCCTCGAGCGTCTGCCTGTGGACCCCACTGATAGAACTCCAAAGCATGATGGTATTATCGAATGATGCCGACGCAATAAGGGCATTGTCGTGTGACACTGCCACGCAATTCACCAGGTTCCTATGATCTTCGAGTGTCTTCAGACATGGCCCCCACTTAGAGTCGCCACGCGCCAGGCTTATTCCCCGAGGAATGTGTGCCTCAAAGGTCTTTCTTATGATGCTGCTTTTCGGAGCAAACAGGATCGCAGACATGTAAATCTGCGTTGGCGAGGTTTTGATTCCGGGGAGGTTGCTAAGGACAAATCGCTTTGCATCATAAAGAAAGTCACCCACGGCAGAACTATTTGGCAGCTAGTGGGTTGTTAGCGCATCATCATGAATTGTATGAAAACCTGCACCACCTACGGGAGAGAGTTCCTGCAACTGGTGAATCAGGTCGATGGATTCCGACACCCGCCCGATGCAGCTAAGCACCTCGAGCCAGTATAGAAAGTCTCGCTGTAGAAACTTGTGGGTCATATCCCCATCTTTTATGGTACCTTCACCTTCCTTCAAGTGGAAGACCCAATAGAGGCATGCATATTCAACTTCAGAGAGTATCGGCGTATCAGCGCATTGCTTCTTAATTATCTCGTGCGGAGCACTGGCTAGCCTTTGAGCGTCAACAGAACCTCTTGAGTGTTCAGACAAGACGCGAAGACATTGCTTCGCAAGGTTCATATGCGTTTCAGTCCTGTTTACGCAGAATTGGCGCCTTGCGAGGCTTTCGGTCGCCTTGGGGCACATGAGAAACTCTCGGAACGAGTCATGAAGAACCTGGACAACAGCCTCTCTGCCTGGACGAATAAGAAGCACTGATAGAAGATTATCCACCTGGGAGTCTATCTCGTTCTTGGGGATATTGAGAAGGCGAGAGAGAGAACGAGTGGACAGGGGGTTGGCTAGACTAACAATCGATCCAACAATGGTTCTGAATTTACTGGCTGCGAGCTTCTTCACCTCTGGGGACGGGCCATTGAGCAATCGGGTTAGTATTGGCAGGTATGCTGCCTCTAGTGCGTTTTGGCTTCTCGTTTGGTATTTGAGGACCATGGATAGCAGTGCCGTCGGGTCGCCAAGGCTGCGGTTGGCGAGGAACCGGCAAACTGTGGCGGCGAAGAGGAATAGAGGAGCGCTCATGGCGACGACATGTTGAATATCTTCATCTCGGGGCCAGACGCTTGGAAGGTGCTTATCGGGAGTTACGGAGGCATTATATTCCTTACGCACATCATCCAGCTTCTGTCTTATGAATATCGAGATGTCGTTTTCGATGAGCTGTCTCGGTCTCTCGTGAAGAAGAAGTACATCAATGTGATTGACAATGTCAGAGAAGGCACGGCGTGTTTCCTGTTCTGGTCTGCTGCTCAAAAAGAACTTGAGACAGGGGGCTTTCAAGCGATTGACCCTTGGGAGAAGGTTGATGATGTTTCTGATATCCATGTCATCATCGCACTCGTCCAAGCCATCCACGACGATGACTATGCTTCTGGGGGTGTGATCGTCGCTTAGCATCTTTTCGACGGGCTGCAGGATAAGCTTCTCGAATTGTTGGCTTAGGGTCTTTTCGGCGATGGATCGGTCATGCTCGACGGCGTTCCGGACGTGCGGGGCTAGGGAGGGAACCCTATCTATCAGCTGGGCGGCAATCGTGGTAAATAAATAGGCTGCCCTACTTCGATCCCCGCCGCCCCTTTGGAAGAAGAAGCTGGCACCCAGGGCCGACTCGGCATGCAGGTGTTTAGCCAGGGACAGCGACACCGTGGACTTGCCTGTGCCAGCCATGCCGTTGAGCCAAAGTATAGGCTTGCCGCACAAGTCCTGGGCCCATTTGTAGACGTCTGACAGAAGTTCCAGCTGAGTGTTTGCGTAGCACCCGGTATTGTATTCGTTGGCATGCGAGTCGAAGGAGGCGCCCTCGGCGACCGGTAGCCTGCTCGCAAGAAGAATCTCAAGACTTTTGACAGCTGCTTGACTATACAAAGACACACGGTCTTAGTCAGCCGCACGGTTACAGACATGCCAGTACCTACACCTGAATGGTCTGGAGGGCGATATAGATTCTGTTCCTGCAGTCTGAAAGGCTGTTGGCAGCAAATTCCATGTTGCGGTCCTTGGTGGACCGTGCCAATACTCGAACGGCGGCGTGTCGCCTAGGCAGCTTGAGGTTTTCATCCAGCGTCTCTAGATGAGACTTGCACTGGTCGACGGCATCGTGGAGCCTGGCGAGGGGCTCGGGAAGCTTGTGTTGAAGGGTTTCGACTGTTTCCAACGCATGGTTGAGCGATTTCATCAACTGGGTGGCTTCGCCATTGAGCCGCCGAATGCAGTCCCTCTCTCGCTTAAAGTTGCTCGTCTGACAAATTTGGCGTACATTGGCACACAAGTTGAGGACCAAGACAAGGTTCTTGACGACAACAATCGCCTCGGCCATGCTGGCAGACGAACATTCGAGAGTTGTTCTTGTTTGCAGTGTCACAATTCTCTTGCTTGGGCTGAGCGGGGTTACTCAGGTGTCAGTCGACGCGACATTGGTGATGTGCCGGATCAACGTACAGATACATGCATCCGAACGTGCATGTGTGGTGCCGAGACAGTGCAGCCGATGCTGCATATGTTGCTGTACTTGCCAAGTCAGCAGCATCAGGCAGCCTCGATTTCCTTCTTGGGTCAGCATCATCACAAAAAAAAAATGGTAAAGAGGAAAAATCAGGCTGCGGCGGACGATGCATCTTATTCCTTTATCATCTCTACACCAAGAATCAACTGTATCATGGACAGCTCCAGCTTCCGAAACATGGCAGTGGGTCATGGAGAATCAGCAGATTGCAAAAAATGCCAGACAGAAAGCGGATCCCTATGGACAAGGCAGACTCGCATCAGTCGCCTCTTGCCCGCGACCCTCCAACTCATAGGCGGCAGACCCTCACTGAGTGAGGCCCCAATACTGCTGTCCAACTCGCCACCTTTTCAGATGAGGTTGGACAAAGAAAATCGAAAATTCCATGCGGCGCTACAAAGTCCTTTCGGATGAATAGTTTTTCTCTTCCTCAAGCATGGAGATGGAAAGTCTTCGGTGAGTTGGGCGCAAATTCACGGCATGCCATGGCCCCGCCCCACTTCGTCCCTCACCGTCGTGAGCTAGCATCAAATAACTATTCCTACGAAACGTACACCCCCGAGTAAATCACCGCTCCGCCCCCTTCACCACTCTCAACAGCTACTCGGCCAGCGCCCCCGCAGATTCGTTCATCATCAAATCCTCAACCAGGCCATCTACTCAGCAAACGGCCGCTTCTACAGAGGCGCCTTTGGACTGGCCACAGAACGATCCGATTTGGGTCCGTCCCTCTGCGTTGTGTGAGCTCACGGACGGTGGCGACTAGCGGTTCTTCTCAACCACGCACAGCCGGCCGCCCATACACAAAATCTTGAGCACCTCGAGTCATTCTGGTGACATCTTCCTTGACGTCACTCGGCCAGGCCCCGTGCTCTGGTTATTTTGCAACCGTCAGTATGGTAGGTGCTTCCTTCGTAATTCGACTGGTCGTGTGGCTCATTATCTCCTCTATCCAGCCAGTCATCACCTTTTGGAGATGTGTAAGTCTCCTCTGGATTGACAACCCGACCAGGATATCTAATTTTTAGCAGTGTATTTGTGGTATCCGCAACTCTGGCACGGATTTCTGTGGCCAAACAGACGGAACTAACGGGTGTGGCCACGGGAAGTGTCCAGGGTGCAAGGAGGGCAATGTTCGCAGGCGCAAGGACCACGCACCAGTCGTCCAGGGTTCTCAGGCGACATCAACCAACGCAAACTAACACGCCGACACCGAAACACGCACTCTGTCCGTTTCGCCTCCATCGGCCGATAATGGGAGCAAATCAGTTCGCATCTCCGGCAAATAATCCCCTCACCTTGTTTGTAATATTGGGGTTTTTGACGGCTAACCTCTAAGCAGGCATCTCGTTTACCCCCTCTCTCGAACCTGCCGCCGAAGTTTGTCGATGCGAACTTCGAACGACGCCCACAACAGCCAAGCCGTCGGGGCCAAACAAGCAAAGAAATGGAAAATGAGGAGGGAAAAAAAGCATGAGGAGACAAAATATTGGATGGAGGTTTAATACGTTTGCGCAGAAAAAGGAAAGAAACCTGAGCGGGAATGAGTGTGAGGTTGTTGGGCAATTTAAATAAAAGGACCCACGACAGTGTGCCGCCAATGTTTCACCGCCTGGGGCTGCTAGCTATCCATATATGTACGCTACCAGCAGTGCGACAGTACGGAAGCTTGTGCGCTCACTGTTTGGTCAGGTGTTTGTGGCTTTGATTGGATTGGATTGAAGTGGGCTGGGTTGGCATTCTGGGAATTTTGAGCGCCTTTGATACCCGTTGTTGTATAATTGTGTCTCTAGAGACACATGGAAAATATATTATTTACCGTCGAGTTCCACTGATTCTTCACCATCGTTTTTATGAACCATCGTGAGCGATATTGTTCTGCAATGGGGTGGACATGACCAACACATGTATCCGAAATTCCTCTGGCCTTCATGCAGAGGCACCAGCAATTAACCTGCCTCCACCACTTGATTACTGGTTTATCCACCACTCGCCATCCCCATCAAGATCTCTTAATTGGCCACATCCCACAGCCTTACATGGCGTACAGAGATTTCGGAGCCCGCCAATCGTCCCCGTCCTTGTCACCGCCTTTTCCAGGGCGAGTCTCCTTCATTGTCTCGCAGTACTCCTCCCACCACTCCTCAAACGCCTGGCGATTGTACAAATGTCTAGGGGCGCCATTGCCTTCGCCAAATTCGTCCAGTATGAGGTCGCAGTACATCCACACGCCCTCGAGGTGGATGGGCAGCAGCGGCTTCTTGTCCTTGCGGGCGACAATGACGGTGCCGACGTGCGACTGCCACTGCGGCGGCGCGAAGCCAGACTCGGCATCGATGTTGAGGTAGGTGGCGATCTGGTTGTCAAGGTGGGCCCGGTCGGCCGATTCCGTCCCCACACGGTGCACCACCAGCGGGATCCCGATGAGTTCAGGGACAGGAGCGGACTCCCGCATGAAGATGGAGTGGTCGGGAGGGATCGTGACCGATGACCAAGGCAGGTGCTTGATTCTCTCCACGTCGCACCGCACGATGACAGCTTGAATGTCACCCGGAGCTGGTTCAGATGCCGTCGACCAGTCAGGAGCAGATGTTGAGGTTGCTTTAGGAGCAGATGTTGGGGTTGCTTTGGGCGCAGAGGACTGCCCAGCCGACGCCTCTGGCTCGGAATCGGTGTCTATATTGTCCCATTTTGAGTAGTCGATGGGCGCCATCTTGAATTGCTTTTCGTCGTGCTGGAGCTGAGTCGCACCTTGTGTTGAGACATGAGGGCCAGGAAATGGATGGATTCGTCACGTGTAAAAGTGTTTGCTGCGTGTGATTACTAACGCCATTCACTGCGACAGCCCCCTCCTCACCCTCCGTCTATCCTTTGGAGTGTTGTTATCCTCCACTTCCATACGTTCAAAGATAGTGACCAATCGTAGAGCGGCATTTTGTGAGTGGTACATGCAATTCCACCAAATCTATGTGGTGATCAAAGTCACCATAATATTTATGTGGGTCTCGTACGGAAGTGGAGGCTAACAGTACGCAAAGGGATGATTCAATGTATTGCCCGTAAAAGATGTTGACTGGCTAAAAAGAAAACCCAGGTACCTACATGTTTGCCCAGTCAAACTCGATCGCGCAGAAATCTTTGCCCAGCTGGTGCACAATCTTCTCATCGGCGTCATCATCGTGCTAATCAAATTTCCAGCGTCCATTCACTTGGATTCGCTGCCACCGAGAGTACCATGCATTGTTTTGGGCCCAATTTGCATTGCATATGTTGGCTGGAAGCTAGAGACGTGCAACTGACAGTCAACTCTGGTTGTTGGTTTGCATTCTGCCGCAGGTCCAAGCACACATAAGAGACGTGGACGTGGATCTCAAATGACTCCATCAGGAATTCCCGTCGAATGCTATTCACCACGTCGGGCAGTACAAGTGTGGTACTGGCTTGCGATGGAAACCATAAGATGAAGGTGGCAGAGCAAAGCGTTCGTAGCTAGGCACAAGGCAATCATGATTGAGATACAAAATCGGGTTATTTTCTAGCCGTATCAAGCAGATTCGCTGCGCTACTACTTCTCGACAATATCTCCATTCGACCTGGGCATGGTTCGTTGTCGGCACAACCAGAGCCTAAATCCCATGAAAGATTCACCGAAAAATGCATCACAAACTCAGAATGCGTCCCAGCTAGAGATATAGCGCTTTATCATAGTTGTTGGTTAGCTGTTGCTGAACCCTTGAGCGCGTGCCCACTTTATTTCCTTTTCTTTTGCTATTGACACTGCCAAATCCGTACAGGTTAGCCTTCAGTGGCACTCCATTTAGCAAACCACAAACCCTGCTGTGGATCTGACCCGATCGACTATCGGCGTTTGAGTGAGCCACATTCTTGTTAGTGTGCGGTAGCAAGCCAATAGCCGCCGCCACGATAATTCCAGATGCAGCAAACATTAACATTCCCCTGTCTTCGTGAAGCGTGTCTCCTGAAAAAAAATCATCCACCCAGAATCGTCGATCAAACAGATCATTTTTATTTGAAACATGGAATTGAGCTGGCTTGTCGTGGCTCTGGCCTGCGCAGCCGGTCCCGTTGCCGAGGCTTTGCGCCCAATGTCACCTCCCATGAGCATGGGTAGCATATCCACCGGTACAATGTTGCGCACAAGCGTAGAGACCGCACCCACAAACCCGGCAACCCCTGAATTGACCTTGGACCGATCAGCCAGAAGCTACAACAAGAAGCTTGAGCGCAGAAGAACACTCAACAAGCTCCTGAAGAAGAAGGAGGATCAGGTAGTCACTGCGGGGGACGGCAAGGCTTTTTCGCCTCAGTACTACCGTCGCCGATGCCTAAAAGGGGTTGAATGCGCAGAAAATAGTCCCGAGACTAGCGACTCGACCACTGCCACTGATTCTATGGGATTCATTACAACTTTGGAGCAGAAGATCAAACCTACAATAATCAGTAAATTCGAGACCACATCTTCGACCAAATCCTTGCCGGGCCTGATACCGCCATCGCAAAATGCGCAAAAATACCCGTCATTTCTACATGAATTATAGCGTCGGCAACAACGCCCACCCCGGAAACATTATTAATACCTTGTTAACATCGACACAAGCTATCCGCGTCTTTGCGGGAACTACATTGGATCCGAGGCTTTTCCCTCCATAATTACCCAGCTTCGGCGAGCCCATTAGCCCTGTTTAGCTGAACAGGTGACTATTGCGCATATCACTACTAATTATGGAGCTATACTGAGAGCCTTTTACACAATGAAGCGGCCTTGACTGAGGTTGAAGAGCTTGGATAACTTTTTGGGGGGGAAGGTTCTCTGTCTGGTTGGATAAAAGTACATTATTTCCCAGAGATGTTTTCTAAACATTCCTACATACTAATTGGTAATTATGATGTTCATATTACTTTCTATGCTCATTCCCGGTTCAATAAAACTACCCCTTCTTATCTGTTTAACGTCTATTACAAAGGAACACAAGCTTGGTTACTTGCGCAACTACACAAATCTTATGCGTTAGAAAAAAATACATTGATTAATTCCTTCAATGATTAATATAATAATTATAACTAAATAACGCCAACAGGTTCCCAATTTCCTTAATCAGCCGCATCACCTTGAAAAGGCTGTTTAGTCAGCGAAGGTCTGAAGCTACCCTGGAACAACGAGACGAATCAATTGACCCTAACTCCGTGGCACTACGATAAAAAAGTAAGGGCCATCATGTCATTGAGCGCTGAGTCAATCAGAATGTCAGATATGGGGCTCATTGCTTTAATTGTTGAAAAGAAAATTTTCTGCTCCTTGCCAATTTCATATATAGGAGAGGTGTGGGACCTGACAAACTGATCTTATCAATATAATTCCGCCAATCTGGTTCCGTAGCTTGACATGCACTTAGTTACCCAATCAATCAATTCAAAGTGCGGTAGAATGCACTGATGAATAACTGAAAAGGTCAGATGGTTCTACTTGCCGTGCGGTTGCGGATTCTATTGGAGGACGATGACATGAAATGAACGGTCTAGCCAACCTAGCCTGTTTCGCTAGTGTACAATTCACCGCAGACAACAAAACTGGAGCGCTGGGTGCTATAGTCTGCGTCGCCCTACACTGGGCGCACTCATTGACCCTGCATTGACCCTTGTCTGCCACGGGCGAAGCAGACGCCATAGATGGATGGGCATTCGATTCATGCAACGCACTGTCCTTCTTCAGGTCATGCTAATCATGACAGACGTCTGAGCCCCGCCTGCACAGTCGATTCGAAAGATTCTTGATACCAAACCTTCGTTTATGCACTCATTAGCAGGTCAATTGTAGAATAAGAACTTACCAGTATATATATCCGCTGCCTTTTCCTTCAACAAAATATCATCCAACAGATCATTCCAACACACATCGCATCAAGGAAATACCCCCAACCAACCAAAACTCATTCAATGAGCTTTTCTCTTAAAAACACAAGGTTGGACACTTCAACATTGATTCTCTTTCCTTCGTTTACTAACTGCAACAGACCACCAATCACCTGAAGTTCTTCGGCGTCTCCGTTGCTATTGCTTTGGCTATGGCTTTCGCCAGTGTGCAGGGCGCTGGAATCAGCTACTGTGTCATGTGTGCCGACTCGATGAACAAGGCTTCTTGTTTCCAATGTGTGTCAGCGTACAACTGCGGCAACAACGGAATCTATGACAGGGTCCCCAACTAAGATCATATTGCGGTTGGATAGAGGTATGAAGGAGGGTTTGCGTATGTCTGCTAAACTCTGCATACATATTCAACGAATCCAACAGACAGAGCTCCTCTTGGCTTTTAATGACAGGAAGCTTGCATAAAACCTTGTCCTCTCTTCGTCCAATATCCCATGTTGCACCCAGCTGACCGCATGATACTCGCCTCTATTGAATTCCGGCTTGGTGCCCAGTCTGCTAATCCGATGTGATATCCCTGCTTCGTTGCACAGATGTTCAATCTCACCTTTCGAATCCCTGTCACTGTCACCGTCAATAAAAACCACTGCTGACTTACCAAAGGTCTCTGGCTTTTCTGCGGAAGCTAGGACTATCACAAAAGTTCCATATGTAGCAATTGTTTGGGTGTGATGAGCCTCTACTCGCTCCAGTCAGTGACTTGGAATGACACGGCTTGGTGGGGCAGCACACTAACCTCCCATAGGCAGGACAACTCGGATTTTGACGCGTTTTCTTCTTCTTCTTATTTTCCCCATCATACTAAAGCATGATGCCTCTTGTGTAAAGTTACAGGTTACAAAGTCCCTGTCTAATTCCTAGCCTTCAAGATAGGTCGATAGTTTGACGTCAATGACATGCCATTGCCATCGCTTTTAAGACTGAGTACCTGTCATATCTTAGATTGGCAACGGTGATTAGACCGCGCCTGTCGCAGCTATCGTATTGTGGAAACATGCTGGTCCTTGCTGATTCTTCGCCACCACAATGGTGCCACGAGAGGCTAGCTTGTGAAAAGAGCATCTCACTAAGATAGTGGCGAGGCGATCACAGTCATCCTACTGTTGTTCTCAGCCGCACCGGTGTCGGCTTTCACATCGGAATCTCGGCACTGAGGGCCCCCTTGCACCTTCGATGATAGGTCGGCTATCGTATTGGCGATTACCTGGCTCAACTACTCTGAATAATTTCCGCAAAAGAGAGTACTTCCTCTCTTTTGGCATTCTAGATAATTGGGTTGTAGAACCTCATCACGTTATGTGGATCCCACTTTGCCTTTAGACCTCTGAGCTTTTCCAACCTCCAGTCCTCCCAACCGTAGACAGCTCCCAAGGCCTCATCTCCATGAGCATAGTTGACATATGCGCGCAAGCGCTGTGGATCACCACTGGCTTCGAGCAAATGATTTCGCAAAGACTGCCCAAAGTCCCTGGCAATGGGGTCAATTGTTGCATTCGGAAGATACATGACATACGATGTCACCAGGATCTTGTCGCTGCGGTGTGGAAACGCGGTGCTGTCCTCGGGGATGGCTTGTACACCTTGTGTTGAATAGCCCTCGAGCATGAAAAAAGACCCTGCAATCTCTGGAACCTTGCGCATGGTCTCGTCAATTTCGTCAAAGACCTTACGAACGGCGTGTATATCGTATGTGTCGAGCCCGATGGGGAACCGCAGGCCTGTCAGGCCTTTGGAGCAGCCTGGACTGTCCACAGCTGTTAGAGTCTTGGTAGCGATACCGGGCAACGGCACTTCGCCTTCGTCAACGACCAGAGGCCCAATAGCGCGGATTGGCTTTGAATATTCTTGAGCTTTGGCATGAGGCGTGTCAGAAACCAGGATGTACCAGATGACCGGCTGTGTTTTGTCAGTAAGCAATAATCAACGGCGGGTGTATACGCACATGGTCGAGGTCTATCTCGGGAATCTTCACGAGATACATCCAATGCGACACTTCAGGTGGCTGTGTCTCCATCATCTTGTTGGTCAACTCGAGAATCTCCTCAAGCTTGTCCCCCGAGAAGATGAAGATTTGATACGACCAGTTCGGGTTTTTGACGTCGTAAATTCGGTATTTCCATTCTGTCACGATACCAAAATTGTGACCAGCGCCTTTAAGTGCCCAAAAGAGATCAGGGTTGTCGCTATCCGAGACTGTGACGACTTCGCCATCTGGAAGGACGAGCCGGGCAGAGATGACTTGATCTGCGGCGAGGCCATGCTGACCCTGCAGCCAACCGTGTCCACCGCCCAAAATTGGTGCAGAAAACCCCACACATTCGCACATGCCGGTTACTGGAGCTTGTTAGCATGTCAGGATGCCATCGGAATGATTTAGCTTGCCTGTTTGCTTATTTATCGCCCACAACTCATCAGTAACCTTCTTACTGTTTGCACCTCCACCGATGGTTGCACTCGTGCCACTTTCATCGATCTGCACCGCATTAATGTGACGAATATCGATCATGATTGCGTTTTTCGCCTCAGCCAATGCTTCAGTGGCGCCATGACCGCCGGATCTAGCGACGAAAGGTCGACCCAACGCGTTTGCGTACCGAACCTATGGCTGACTGTTAACTCCTTGCTCAAATGACTTTTTTAGTTGTTCATACCGTTTCCTGCACATCTTGTTCGGTGAACACGTTGACAATGACGCTCGCGTCTGGTGCATGCCACTCTCTCCAGCGACTGGCCAAGCTGGAAAATTCGGCGTGGTCTGGAAGCACAACGGAAGCCTCGGGAGAAAGCCGAGCGGAGAATTCCGACCAATGAGTCGTCGTGTTTGCAATGAGAGAAACGAGGCCTAATTTGGCCAGGATTTGCTGGGGCGAGACCCGTTGCAGCGCCCAAGCTGCACCCGCCGCAAGAACTTCCATCTCATGGATCTAGCTTCAATATTTTGATCTCGTTTTGCAGGAAAGAAAGAATGAAAGTGCAGACATTCAATTAAATACATCCGTTCGGCGGCTAATATCAGCCCGTAAGCGGGATTCCCGTGATCGTCAGCGCCGGCTTACCTATGACGTAGCCACTTGGGGACGGCTCTATCTCCTACTAGTCGTGGCACTAATAAAATGCCACGCTATTTGCACGAGTTTTGGAGAAGGGATTTTGCTGTCAATTATGGGCATGTGAATGAAGATTGAACTGGACTGCCAATTAGGCCTACTGGATTGTATTTCTTCCCTTCTAAACGTGTTGAAGAAATTTTGTTTTCGGCTTGCAACAAGATCGATCCATGCTTCGCCATTAGATCGCAACCCACTCTGCATCTTCGTCAAGCTTCCAGTACCCTGCTCTCTTTTCCATCAAGATCTCCTCAATCCAGTCTTCTATCGCATCCCATCTCATTTCATGATCCCACCAGTAAGTGGGCCCCAAAGCCCGAGAGTTCTGGTTGGCTTCCGGCTCCCTAGAACATTTCACCCTGTGAGTTGACTGACTTCGGGCACTATGGAGCCAGAATGCTTGCCCTGGGGGTCCAAGCTTCCGTCGATAGACGGTCCACAAATCGTGAAACAGTTCAATGCGCCTCATTGTGTCCCAGGGAACATGCCCAAGAGAGTTGAACAGGTGCATGTTAGTTGTTTCCTTTGGTTGCAGCCAGCGCTGCTTGTTGGCGTTGGACGGCGCAATATCCTGGTCTACACACTTTGAAAACCCGGCAAGGTACTTTTTGGACTCCTGATGGTCCCTGCTTGCCAACTCCATTAGCTGAAGGTCGTACACGCCGTTAAGCGAAATCTTGAATTGATGGAACAAGACTCTGGAGAGATCGCGTAGGTCGAAGCCAACTTTCCAAATCGTGCTAGATTGTAGAACCTGGTAAAGAGATGGATGACCGTCGTCTGTTGCCGGTGTATGCTCCAAGGCGTGAAACATATGCTTCTTAATGACGTAAACTGTGTTGCTTGGCTTGAGTAACAATTGCAGGGTGGTGAGTTCTCCATTTCCCATGCCAGTGCCATCTATATAGATGGACGGAGGTTTGGTTGGAAGGCCATCAAGCTCTTTGAGAAGGGCCTCAAGGGATTGCAGCGAGTCAACAGTGACAGTCGACGATCCGTCATTTTCGTCAAATGTGTCACCCGCTGGATGAGAATTGTCTTCGGTCGTCATGTCGTGCGGCTGGTTTCTACTGAGTCGTTGCGCCATTGCCGCACGAATCTATTCCAAGATGAAGGGACAAGTCTCTCGTAGTCCTGCACACTGTCTCCCGCTGTATTTTATACTGCGGGGGCGGTCTAACTAGACGTGGTTGTGACAACATCGGGAATCTGGCTGCATCGACCCAACCATAAGCCAGCACCATTACCAGGCTGGCATTGCGTGTGTCACTTGACCCCTCACGCAGTTGGGAATGACTAAATAATTTGGCGAGGTACCAATGAGCAGTAGAATACCCAGGCCATCTCAATGCGGGAGGCCTACCATTGCAGATATTGAAATATGATTCGAGGCTTGCACAGGTGCCCACCTGCAGGAGGCCCGCCACATCGGAAAAAGCTTGCCGAGGAAGCCATTTTGATGGAACAGCTGAATGATTGACCCTAAAATTACCAGGATCTACTTGCAATTGCCCAAATGATTTATATTGGATTGCATCCATACGCCTTGTTTTTCTTTTTTTTTGGATAAAATTGTTCGTGTAACAACCGCAAATGATCGACAAGGTACAGTGGGGGCGGCGCAAAAATTCCGCTCAGTCCATGATTTTCTACTGTAATGATATTGAGAAATCTTTATATAAAATCCAAAGATAATTAATATAGTACATAAGTCTAGTCATTTTACTTTATTGTTATTATTTTTGGTTATTTATTTTATCTTAATTCACGTATGTTGAGTTTTGGTACCAGACAGAATAGAAAGCTGACCACAGATATCAGCATTACACATAGGGAATTTTCTTTGAACTCGAACAATTATATAATGATTGAAGATGATTTGATCTATATGGATTTGCATTATGCAAGTATGGGCTTTTTATGTTCGAGGGGTTGGGGCGGGGTACCTGGGTGGAGGGCCATCGCACTCAAAGGGATCGGTTCGCTTTGCATCAACCAACAACGAAGGGGCTGGAACACAAACACGTTTGCAATGTATCGCTAATTTAAATCAACTGTGGTAACGCAATTCGGCGGCCGGCTACCATTCCAATTAGCCAAACCTGACTGACCAATGACGCGCTGGCTTACGGGGCGAGCGCTATAGAGAGCGTTCTGGTTGACTGGAGGTTGGTGAATGGGCTCCGGCGAGTCGGTGCTGGTTGAAGTCATCCAATTGCTTGATGGCAGAAAGCCCAAGTGACACGTGTGTTGCTTTCTTGCACTCCCGAATGAGTTCAAATTGGTCCTCGCACCTGACTTAGGGTGGAGACATGCTCTGTAAGACCGTCGAAGCGATCAGTAACCGTACTCCAATTTCTCTCAATGCCCTAGGTGAGAGACGAGCAGGCTACTGTTTGTGTGACTGTGGGGCGCAAATGGTAACTTTTCGTCGCCACTGCGACCAGCTGCTTATCAGTGGCTCGCCAGTTGCATGGCGCATTGTGTTTTGTTACGCCTCTTCACCGCGAGATTCGCGTCCATTTTCTCTCTCTCATCATCTTGCCTTGAGCTGCGCACCTGTTGTTTTTCATCTTCACTAGCATCGCAACAGAGACGACGGCAGCCCAACTCGACACACGATGGCGCAAAACAAACCTAAGCTCAACATAGACTTCGGTCTGAAGACTCTCCGGGCATGTCAGGCTGCGTTGGCAGGAGTCAAATCCAGTCTTGCCTTGGCCAAGCTCAACGCAAAGGTGCAGTATTTCGAACCTTCGTTTCGTTTCAAGATGAAGGAACCTAATCTTTGCCTACTTAGGGAATCAAACACGCGAAGCCACCCACCATCGAGTACATGGTACGAGCAGCACTAGTGATGGAATTATCGGCGGTTTCCAGAAAGCTCGGGATCATCCAAACGATGCGAGGCAAGGGCATGGTTTTGGTCGATTTTGACGGCGCAAGAGCTGCCAAGAAGCAAGGGAATAAGTTGGCAGAATGCTACCACCTTTCCCCGGAGTCTATCGACTGGGCGCAAGTCATGGAAGCTGTTGGCCAAGAGTACGCAAAGCTGGAACCTGCCATCAAGAAAGCGATTCTTGAGCTCAGACTGAAGAAGAAAATCTCGCCTTGAAGCAATGCTGGTGGATACTGGGGAGTTCAAGGTGGCTTCGGAGCACAGGCTCCAATCGGAACGGAGGCATCAACTGGGATGATTATTAATGACACTCTGATAGTTGCTACACGTTCCAAGGCTTCCTTTGGGGTCAACGGAATCACCTATTGGTTCTTTTGACCCTCATCGTCAGAATAGACTCAAACTCTGTTGCCTACATGCCTGTGCCATAAGGTGTCCCGTCAAGCCTCCGCAAAATGCAATCAGAACTTAGGTCCAAAATCACGGGATATCCGTCCTTCCGTAATCAACCCCGAACCGGCTATTGTGACTTCTCAATGATGGATTATCAACGCTTGGTGTCTGATCCTCGGGATCCGTGTATGTTTATTAATTTCTTCTGCTACTACAGGCTGGCCTTTGTCCACATTCTACCGTCTTGAACTAAATACTCATCCGTTGAAGGCTTGCTTGAGCTTACTTGCTTGAGCTGACTTGCTTGAGCTGATGCTCACCCTTGAGCTCGCCGCCTTCAGTAATGATGCATGCATTCTGTTCGGACAATTGTGATCCAGCAATGAAAGCCGTGATGTTAGCGATGCTGGCGGGGTTCCGTAGGTCCCGCGTGATGGCTGGCTTCACAACTACCTGGATGGTGGTGCTTGTGTGTTTGAATGCTTCCTCAAAAGTGAAAAATCCTAAGCAAGTACCGTGGTGATTAGCGTATTCGGATGTTACGGTTGTTTGGCAAGATGGCATGGCATGGGCATGCTGTCATATCGTGCCAGCGATATGGTGGCAGTGGCATGATGAATGGCGCTGGTTATCCCGACGTTGCAGCGAAGCCTCTGGAATAAACGAGCTGATTTGCCTAAATCAGATTTTGAGGTGCCTAGCCCACCTGCGTCAGCTTTCTAAAACGGTTCACACTCCCGGTTGGGAACCCGATCGGGAGCGAAATCTAGCAAGCAAGCTTTTGAAAGTCTCACCTCATACGCCCCCACCGCTAGCGCCCATCAGGAACAGCGAGGTCAGACGGCTCTGGCTTTAACCGCGGCTTCATGTCAATGCTCATGTTTTTTTATTCGTCGTCTTTGTTGGGATCGTGATGATACTACCAGCAGCGGTGCATTTCTTATCTACGCTTATCCATTCGTTCATGGGTTGCCACTGTATGCATGCCGACATCATCGCTTATGCGAATTTGGTTCAACGTGGCGCATCAAACCATGGATGGATGCGCAATCACTACAAAATGGGTTGAGCAATGCCCGGGACCCATCACGCAATGCCTATGAATTTCGAATTAGCCTTTAAATTTCGGCATCTCAAGCCAGGTTCACGCCATGTGGACTCGGTTGGTGCCGTGCATGCTGACAAATGGCGCCAACTCCTTCAATCCTTTCAGTTTTCGGACACCGACTGCGAAATATTCGGGCACCGAGTATAGTGGGCTACCAGAAACGAAGCGATATATAATGGCCCTTTCGTTTAGCCTTTTAGTGAAGGATACATACATTGTAACAGAGCTCAAGATCAATCCTCAATTGTTTCATCATGGTGACAACTCAGAAAGCCCTTCTTATTACCGAGATCGGTAAACCTCTCGAGCCCACCACGAGCTACCCGATCCCTCAGCCTGGTGATAACCAAGTTCAACTCAAGGTCTCCGTTGCTGGAATCAACCCGCACGATCAAAAGGCACGAGGATTTGGCCTGTTTGTAAAGGACCACCTCCCCGCACTCATCACCAACGACGTCGTTGGCGTCGTCACCAAACTCGGGAATGGCGTAACTGAATACGCTGTTGGTGACCGTGTTGTGTCGCACGCCGCCTTTAGTAGCCAGTATCTCGAGAACGGCCTTCAGGAGTACGCCGTCGCCGACGTCGCGGCTTCAGCTAAGATCCCTGACTCTGTGTCTGATGACGAGGCTGCCACCCTCCCCACCAACACAATTGCACCGCTAGTGGCTATATTTGATGCCCTCAAAATTCCCGCACCGTGGGCACCAGAGGCCAAGGATTTCGACTACGCAAACACGACTTTGCTGATTATGGGTGGTGGATCCAGCACCGGCAAATTTGGCGTACAATTAGCCAAGTTAGCAGGCATTGGCAAGATTGTTGTTGTTGGCGGACCGGTGGAAGAGCTCAGTTCGTACGGCGCAACCCATATCTTGGACCGTTTTGGTGGCGACGAAGCCGTGCTTGAGCGAATCCGCACCGTCGTTGGAGACGACTTGATCTACGCTTTCGACCCCATCAATCCCCCTCCTGGACAGGTTTTGACACTGAACGCGTTGTCCAGCCACAAGCGTGGTGCTATGGCAAGACTGCTGCCTCTAGGACCAGTAGATACATCAAAGGTGGTAGGAAAGGCAGCGGGATTCGACGTCCTTGATATCTTTGGATCTTCCCAGATGAAGCCACAGCTGACAGACCCTTACTGGAAGAACATTCCGACCTATCTTCTTGAGGGCAAAATCAAGCCCCTAGAGTTTGTCACTAAGAATGGCTTTACTGCTGAGAATGTTAATGCAGTATTGGATGACTACCGCGATGGTAAGAAGGTTGTCAAGACACACATCCATTTTTGAGAGCTAGTCGTGAGCTTATTTATTTTTCACTATAAGAGCTTTTTTCAGTGCAATTCTTAGGAAAGAGATTGTCATCAAGGAGGCGACGTCTTGAATGAATGCAAATAAAATAAATATTTAATTATCGGGCAATTTCCAACTCTTCGCACTGTAGCCAAAAGAATGAACCTCCCCGTCAGCCCATAACCAGTGGCTAAAAAGTAGGATGCTGCGTTGAACAGTTTCCCAAAATCGTTGTCCAATCTTGAAATTGGGTTTTCTGAGATTCTATTCAAGCTATTTCACCGTACGAAATGAAATTGAAGTTAATAAAGTGATACTCTACATTGGAATTTATTTGATTCATCCTACCCTATCCTAGAACCGAATGGTATGCTCAGGTGAGCCGGTCACAATGGCTAATTATTTTCAACCTTGCATGAGTCCTTGCTCATTTAGGTTTGTTAAGAAAGGCTGTTTAGTTAGGAAGACTAATGATTACATAAAGCCTTACAAAGTTAATGCTATTGTCGCACTTTTTACGTTAAACCGTAAGGCAAAGCGCCGCTATGCTTCGGGGCGGGCCACTGATGTTACCTCGGCCGTTGAACCAAACTAGTAAAGAGCAACCATACATGAAAAGCTTCATGGCTTATCTGATGCACCCTGATTATGACATGTCACTATTTCGTTGTTGTCTGGAAGAATGGGGGAGGGGCGGGATTGCTTGGCAGCCACTGTTGGCAAGAGTTTGTCCACGATACGCGGGTAGCCTTACTCAATAGCTCCTATCCACGTCTATAAATAGCCCCTGTTGCAGGTATTGGCCAATTTTGAGTTTCTCCCTGGCGTATTCGAAACGCGGACCCCCCTACAACTGGTGGTTTTGTCGAACTTTTGATAGAATGCTCCATGCGATACCGGAGAGCCCAACTGATAGAGTTCCACGAACTTTGACGCACAGCCCTAATTACGGATTCTGACATTTTTGGAATCTCCAAAGAGGTGTGCTTGTTCTGTAGATCGATTTTGCACGCCGGCCCCACGTGGGGGCCATAAACCACGTGGGGGCCATAAACCACGTTTAGCCAACGTCCCGTGGGCCCCAGGCCAGGACCCAGACTTTTGCGGCGTACGAAACAAAAACGGCCCAGCCATTTTGGAAGTGATGCGCAGGAGTTGTGTCCATTGCGGCACACTTATTAGCACGCGAGTCAGCACCCTGAGCCCCCCTGACGGCCGTTCTGGGACTCTTGCGCGGGTTGGAGAGCAAAAGCTTAATGAAGCTACACAACCAAGCAAAAAATGGAAAAAAGTAAATTATTCCAATCACCTGACAGTGGAAAGAAAAAAGGCGTATGAAATGAACTAGTAGCGTAAATCATATTTGATGCACTAGTCATTGATTCAAGTGTACGATGTAATCCCCCGCCACCAGGAAGGTTTTCCATGAGGATCGACATCGACGATTCACCTTGACGGCGAATTTGCAAGTGGGACTCGGCAATATGGCGACATCGGCCATTCGGTCGACTGTCGCCGTTTGACACCTGTGGGCCAAGGCGATACCACGGCCCTAACCACAAAACAGGAGTGGATTTGCATGCGGTGCAAGGATATGCCAGGGACTAAGAGGGGCACGTAAAGCTGCCCCTGCATACACTGGACCACAGAAAATCTCTTTGGGTGCGCGGAAGCAGCAGTGATGTATCTACTCCACAAAAGCCCATATCTCGAGTAGCGATTTGCAAAGAGTGTGATATCTCATTGAATAAATGTTAGCGTGGTACCTTACTACTGCTCCCACACATTGAAAGAGATGATTGCATGCTGTGTCCCGAGGGAAAGGAAAAAAAAGCAATCAATTGACCCAGTGCCGAGGGCACTATGCCAAATCTGCACGTGCTCACTGAAAGCATGATTGAATTGATATGTGATTAAGTTTGCCAAGGAAATAGGTATCTAAACAGTCTACAGAATGGTACATGAACGCGCCGCCTTGTGGGTGGGATAGTCCGTGTATCCGATGGTAGGGTCATCGAAAGGTCCGTAAAAGCGAGAGCGATCATAGTTAGCAAGCGGAGCACCAGTCCGCAGCCTCTCAACCAAATCCGGGTTGCTAGTGAAGTACCTTCCGTAGAGCAACGCATCGTATTTTCCAGACTCCAGCACGCCCCAAGAGTTCTTGTCATCGAAGCCACCCGCAGAGAAGAAGGGCGTGTCGCCAAAGATAGACCGGAACAGGGACAAGTCCACATTGTGCAGGTTCCACGAGGAAAGGAACTCGTTCTTCTCGTCCTCGGAGAAGATCTGCTCGAATCGAGGCTCGACAAAGCTGACGTAGGAGAGGTTCGGGTGCTGCTTCTTCAGCTCTCGGCACAGGTGGCCCCAAGTCTCCACCCGCTGCTCGCCGCGGGCCTGGTTGAAGAGCCCAAAGGGGGACAGTCGGATAGCCAAGTTCTCGTCCCCGACGGCACGGGCCAGCTCGTCCATGAGCTCGAGCACGAATTTGCAGCGCTTCTCGGGCGATCCACCGTAGTCGTCGGTGCGGCGGTTGGCATTGGAGCTGAGGAACTGCTCTGGCAGGTAGCCGTTGCCGCCGTGGACTTCGACGCCGTCAAACCCCACTTCCATTGCAGCCTTGGCGGCGCTGCAGTAATCCTGGATGGTCTTTTGGATGTGATCGACTGTTAGTTCAATTGGGGGGTGATCGGCAATCTTGACAGGCTCCGTCGTGTGCGGCGCGGGGTACGAAAAAGACTCCTCGGGGCTGTCCCACGGAACCGCAGACGGGGCCACGATGGGGGTGCCCGTCAGCTGGGGAATGTTGGCGCGCCCCGAGTGCCAGAGCTGAGCGTAAATGAAACCGCCCTTAGCGTGTACGGCGTCGACAACCTTCTTCCACCCCTCCGCTTGTTCCTTGAGGAAAATGCCGGGGACACCAGGCATGCCGTTTCCCTAGAGTCAAGTTAGCTTCAGTTGTGGTGGTGCTTTGGACCAACGGGAACTTGCCTCTAGAGATGGCGGGAGGCCTTCCGAAATAATCAGTCCACCATCGGTGGCGCGCTGAGTATAGTACTTGACAATTAAGTCATTGGGAACCCAAATGCGGTTGGGATCATCGGCAGTGGACGTTTTCTTGAGAGGTGTTCCACGGTTCCTTGTCAACGGAGCGTGAATGACTCGGTGCTTCAACGTAATTTTACCATTGGCAATTTTCAAAGGCTCAAAGAGCTTCGAGTCAGGCCCAGTCTGAATTGCGTCGCCCATTGTGGCAGGTTTGATGCCAATTTTCTATGTAGTCTCTGAACCGTATGCTGCATTGCATGTGAGACCAAATTCTGCAACTCGGCTGCGACGTATTTGATTGGCAGGGGATCAGAGAACTCACCAGAAGGGGTAGGTCAGGCTGCAAATGCAAATGTTTCGTCCCACTGGCTGGAGTATGCGCCAAGAACGTTTCGAGAACTGCAGTCTGTAAAGTGACGACGGGATGAACTCGCAGGTGAAAAGAGGAGAAGGGATAGGCTTTAATGTCCGTCAGAGATTACAAATCTGGAAATTCCCTCTCTGTTTTCTGATCTCTCCAGTGAATTTGGCGGGGTTTCCAAAGGGTCCCCCCTGAGAAGGTGGACAGGGATCCAAGTGCCATGACTACGCAGAAGCCGGACCAACACCCAAGTTGCAGCCCTTGACGTAATCGACCTTTTCGGAGCGCCTCGCTGTGATTGACAGTCGCACTGCCGTACACAGTTACCATGGCCACTGTTGTCGTATGACGCCAGCCAGGGGGGAGTTCTCCACAGGAATGTAACGGCTGTGGATACCAGCTCCCCGGTTTTTGGTAGCAACCAACAACCTGATGGAGGCGTTGTATTGGGCTTTCCCTGTTACGTATAGCTGCCGATCATGCATTTCATGAAAGAAAAACCCCCACGACGAGAGAGAGTCCTCTTTCCTGCCGCTTGGTCCCTCCTCAAAGTCCCATATAGCTCTTATACTTGGCATTGCCGTCGCGCGATTCGATGTGACCCATTTTCTTTGCTTTTTTTGAGGTATCCGGGAGTTTTTTCATGTGGCCATGAGTTACCCCGGTGCTAGTGCGCCGCCTTCCGGTGTCGTTGCAGACCTCGATAACCCTACCGACGTCTTGAACACTTGTCTTTGCGTGACGCAAGGCTTGACGGTTGCTTTTGTGACAATTTTTATTTTTCTGCGTGTATATGCCAAGTTGAGGATTTTTGATGGAGCCTTCTCGTGGGATGATTGTGAGTTGATCAGAAGAATGCCATTTCGCAAACTAACATGATACAAGGCACGACTTATGGCGCATATGTACTTGACCCCGTACCGAACGATAAATATTCGATGGCTGACAGCCGTAGGTTTTAATGATCGGATATTGTGTAGCTGTCTTCTTTGGTATGTTTTGCAGGAGATCCTTTGAGCTGTAAGCTGATTGCAGTGATATAGCGGCGCGTTATGGAGGTGGTCTGAATCAGTGGGAAGTTCCGAAGACTCAAATCGAGCAATTCCTCCAGGTATCTTGCCACGGACAAAGATATGTACCACTGATACTGATAACCTGCGAAATAGTCCGGATATGCGGCAACTTTATTCTACGCCCCAATGGCGCTGCTGGTCAAGCTTTCTCTCGTACTTATCATTGTGAGGGTGTTTGGGTCGGTGCACAAAAAGACCATCATCGGAGTCTACATTTTTGTCACCATAATCTGCCTGTACTACATCTCGGGGTTCTTCATCAAGATGCTCATATGCAGGCCAATTTCCGCATACTGGAGAGGAGAATCAGAAAAGTGCCTGGACCAAAGAGCCATAATCACCGCCGATGCCATCATTAGCGTAATCAGCGATTTGGTCATCCTGCTTCTGCCAGCGCCCTTGACGTGGTCGCTCCAACTGCCTTTGAGGAAGAGGTTGCGCGTGACTGGTATTCTCTGCGCAGGAGGGATCGCGACAGGATTCAGCATATACCGACTCGCCCTCATTCTCAGCGACGGAAAATCGACAAACCAAACCATCGTCTTCACCAAGGTGATTTTATCAGGGTAAGTGCCGTCTCTCTCCTACTATTGCGAGTCCATGATGCTGACTCGAGACATCTTCTTTTTAAAGCAATGCCGAAGCAGGAATCGGTCTCATTTGCGCTTGTCTTCCGTCCGTCAATGCTCTCGTGGTTCGGTGCCGAAAAGGAACTGCATACTACGCAAACAGCCACTCCTCAAACGGCCCCTTCAGCCATACCCGTAGCCAAGGCGGAGGGATTATGCTGACACGTACCTACGTTGTTGATTCGACTCGAAACACCAAGGACGTGAGCGATCAGGATTTTGAATTAGGCAACGATCAAGCAAAATTAGTCATAGGTGCTCAGGACAACCCCACTTTTTATACTGAGAGTCGGGGATCCGCCTCAACGCAGTAATTTAGATGTCTGAAGAAAGGAAATGAATAATTTACCTGAGATGGAGTATCAGAGAAAAGACAATGCAAGGAACACGGCAGCGTCATGAATTTCCAAGGGGTAGTTGCAGCAATAATAATCACGGGCTTCACGAATTTATGGATAACTTTATTCAATACAATTTCTAGTCATATTTGTCAACTCTGGTCTTCTTAAATATAATCACTACTGTCGCAGATCGTTTAATAACCCTTCAGAATGCTCCTACGTAGGGCGGGAGTCATCCTGAGGTATGAGTATGTGACAAAAAGTTGCAGGAGAGGCCAAGTTTCTCTACCCATGCAAGGCCTTCCATTGGTGGCTTGGTGGACCAGTGGGGATCATAAAATCACTTGCTCTTTATTATTCGAGAAAATCAATCTCAGAAGCAAGCGCTAGAATTAACTAACCAGGTACATGAAAGATTGAGCATGCTAGTGACTGTAACTGATTCTACCCACCACGATTAGGTTGGTAGCTACCCTAGACCATCAATCATCCTAAGGCTCTAAAACCAAACATTAGCTATGTGTAGGCGGTATGGATAGCGGCGGCTTTGGATATTATACAATTAGCTTTATTGATAAACATTTTTCGACATCCCAACACCTCTATATGCATGTTTACTGCCTTAGCAGATGGATCGTGAAAATATGCACCAGCTGTTTATTCAGAATTTGCAGCAGCTTAGATTAGAGAATGTATGCTGACATGATTTCGGGTTATTTGGTAAAATATAATTAATTGAATACAAACCACTTTCTCCAGACCCAATACCAAAGCATTATACTGTTGCATGCGCAATAAGAGCAATGGAAGGAGCGGAACTGTCTGGAGGACTGCCTTTCTTACCCAAAAACAATTGATTGTTCAAGTCAGGGTATACATAGAACTGTACGATTGACGTATCAGAGACCGGGTGACACAACAAAGCCTGGTCCTGATGGGGGGGTTGACAAGAGATCTTTATAAGCACAGGTAAATTGCCAGAAGGATCGGTAGGATTGTATGCTGCCACACTTCCTGATTGTGTATTATACACAACAGAATAATCGCCAAGCCTTAGTAACCCAGTGGATTCCTCGAGGTTAAAATTACCCAACTCGTATGCATCGTAAAACAACAAGGTACTACCACTTGTTTGTGAACCTTTGAGTGCATTTCCATTGATTGATGCGGATCCGGAAGCAGTGAGAGCGAATGTGGATAGGGTTGGGCCAGTATCTAATGTCGTGGTTGATGGAGGTGCCAAGGTAGCGTCTGTAGTCAATACGATTGCGGTGCCGGTGGTTTCGGTGCCCGCTGTTGTGGTCGTCTCGGCATTGGTTGGTATCGTGGTTGCTGTGCCAGTAATTGGTTCCGCTGTCGACGTCTCGCTGCCACTGGTCGAAATAGCCGATGGCTGCATAGTGTAGTCTGTGGTTGAGCCAGTGCTAGTTTCGATGGCAGACTCTGCATTGGTTTCAGTCGCAGATGATGTCGCACTCTGTGTGGCGTCCATAGTTGAACTGGCACCAAAGGTATCCTCGGCAGTCGTACTGGAAGGCGACGCGATAGTCTTGGTGCTCTCCTCAATTTGTCGGCTCGTGCTTGCTGCACTCTCAGAGCCACTCGCGGGGACATGAGAGGTGGGAATCTCGGTACCGAATGTGCTATAGTTGCGTAGTCTACAGAGACGTGTTGACGCGACCGAACCCGTAGCCAAAAGGCTAAGGTAGACGAAACGAACATGCATGGTAATGCGATCTTCCAAAACTGTGGGTATGAATGAAAACGGAATGCCCGTGGTATCGAAGAGAAAATTTCCGTGTGAGAAAAGGAGAGTGACGAATTAAGGGTATTTAATCCCCCAAACATTAAACTGCAGCATCTTGGTGACCTGCGTGGCGTCAAGGAGTGCAGCCAAAGAAAAAGAACTAACAGGACGCCACAAGCACGGGCCGCAGGGTTTAGAAAATTGCACCATTACCACGTCCTTGAATGCATCACGCCGGCTCGCTCTTTGAAGATGTTTCTAGCAAACCTTTTATAAGAGGTCCCGTTGAGAAAACAAGCTTTGAGAGGACTTGTGCGAATTCTTGTATGACTATTCGCATGTGAGTAAAAATTTGGTGTTGGCCAACTCCAAGCCAGGACCCACATCAAGGCTGAAAGTCACTAGCCTGAGCCAAACCAATAGTTTATGTTAGCAGCCGAGGTCTAGACTGCTCTTTTCAGGGGATGAATTTAACCTCGGCTCACTATTGGTATTGGGTGTCAGTGACATTCATAGATCGCCCAAACCATCCCGACAGTGCTCGCGATGCTCGGGACGGTCCGTATCAGTGCACTCTTTTGAGCTGACGAAATGACATGAGGCTGTTCATCACGATCTAGACACAGATTTGTGAAAGTCTATGCTTGACGTAACGTCTACAACACCTCCTTTCAACGCGTAATTTGATTTATTCTAAAACTCTCGCCATAATAGTCTAACTACCATCATACCCACAGCTTAAGTTTGAATGGCGAAGAAAAACGTCATGAAACGATACCTAGAAATCACGACTTGGCTACTTACTAGTAGCCCTGTCTACTGCTTCGGCTTTTTGCCAAAGCTGAAGTCGTTGGCCAAACTTTTGAAACCATCAACAGTTTTTCGCATGGCTGCAAAGGCAGGGTTTTCCCCAAAGGCCTTTTTGAAGTGGGGTGCGATGCATTCCTCGATGTATTTTTCAGAGACGTCGAGGGCTACGGCGTCTATGAGGGCCTTGTCCATCTGCAAAGTGTATTCTCTTACTGGTTTTTTGTCAACGCCGTGTCCATCACAGAAGTACACCAACGCCTTGATCATCTTCGGATAGCTTGGTGGTCACCACTGATTGAGTGGGTTTGTCGCGTTGCTGGTCGCGTCACCTAGGTCCGGAAGGAGGGCACATTTCACGCCATTATAGAGGCTGTGCTCCTCGAACTCAACTTCGAGTAGGTGTTTATGGCAGCAGCCCTTCGATAAATCTGCAAAATAATCCAATGCCTTCTCATCCTCCGGGTTGATGCTGTAGACCAGGCCCTCAACGGACGAGCCCTTTGCTTGGACGATATTAGCTGCCCCATGCTGACCGATCTGCCATCTGTAATCCCATAGAGTCGCTTTCCCTTGAAATGTGCTTTCGGGGCATCTGTTAGCCATTTGCATCACTTGGAGGTTAGCGCCGTAGGCGAAGTAGAGCTTTCCCTCGCTCACAGGACATGATTGGACACCCTCCATATTTCTAATGTCGATCTTGATGTCGGAGAATTTTGTTGATGCTGTGGAAATCGGAAATGTTGAAGTATTGCAACATAAGACTTGACTCGATTTTGCCACGGTGGTTCGTAGAATAAATTTAGGCAAGGTGCGGAGTACATTCTGCAATAAATAGACGCACCGTTGGTTGCAGAATCACGGCAGTTTTAGGATTGACCATTTTGTTCCAATGATTGAGATATCTATTATGAATAGAACCTGGGCATAATCTCTTCTCATACGTTCAACTCACTGATGTGTCGGGACACTTTCATCGTTCTTGTACACTCAGGTTACACAAGGAGACAGTCGAATGAACCCAGTGGGACAAAGGCCTTAGTACAGTTGAACACAATTCGATAAACTCTCATGCCCTGCGCAATATTTTACTGAAAGTCAAGGTCGTCTATTGAGGCCAAAAGTTTGAGAAATAATTCAGGTGACTCCATAAACCAATGTTCCAATCCTACTGCTGATACACAATCGCGCCAACAAGCTATTCAACTAGACCAAATTGGGAGCTATACAACATCCAGAACCAATAATTGTCTGCGTGGCAGGAAGTTTATGATCTGCGACTTCAAAACCAAACTGCCTTGCAAGAAAATTCCTATTTCAATAGATCTTTTTCTTCTTCTAGAACCTTGCGATCTCACTCGAGAACTCTTATGCAGTTAAATTTCGAGGTGGCCAGTACTCAGCGTGAACCCATCCCAGGTCAACGGAACAAAACAGAACAAAAAGAAAGACAGCAAAAATGCGGGGGTGGGTGCGGCCAACCCGAATTGACTTGGCGAAATGGGAATGAATCTATTCATTAGTAATTTCACATCATCCTGCCTTTCCTATTTGGCTTTTTGTCAAACCCTACAACGTCTCTGTAACACATCCTACCCTGCAGGAATCTCACATTTCTTAATTGCGCCCAACATGCACACTACCAATTTAGCCCGCGCTAACATCAGCCAACAGCAAATCCGGATCCTGTCTTGGAAAGTGATTGGTTTACACGAGTTGCAAAGTCATGTGATCTCAGGAGAAGCGGTGACCACGAATATGGACGCGCCAAATGGTAGAATGGAATTAATCATATTTTCTGTCGCCTTCTGGTAGTTTTTTGCGCCATGGATCCCTACCACAATGTGGCATTGATGATGGCAGATCTGTCACATGGCCAGAGAAACGATTTTCGCAGTGAACAGAGCAACTGCCGTCCAGTTCATCTTGATGCAGTCGTGAACGGTCGACCACGGGCTTCTAAAAGTCGACTGCTTCAGTTGCCCGCCGAGATCCTTGACTTTGTGGTTGACTTGCTCGTCCATGATAAGCTGGCTCTCGCCTCGCTCGCACTGGTCAACAGTGATTGTCGCCAGCTCGCTCGCTGCCGTCAATTCGCCGAGATTGATTTCGACTACAGCATCTCGGCCCACCAACTCTTGCGCCACATTGGCGAGGAGGCTACGGATGGTATCAGCCAATCTAGACTTGGCGCTTGTGTTCGCAGAATCACCTTTGAATCTCGCCCCAAACACCTCAGAATAGTGCACAATGAGCTGGCCCAATTCAAGTGGGGACAACGTGAAGACCTAGAGGAGGTAGCCAGGGAACGCTATCAAGAACTAAGGGATATTGCGGTACATGCGATTTCTTCGGGAATGCCTAATGCTGAGGTTCTTGTCTGGAAAGATCGCTTCTCACTCGATCGAAACTTCTTCAGCCTGGTCTCTCGTTCTCCAATCAAGGACCTCTGCCTGCAAAGGGTACTCATTGACGAACCATGGAAAATGGAACCACCTCTTACTCCCCAGTTTTGGCCACTTCGTTCCCTCTGTCTCGACGTTTCAGCGGGATTCGACAGATATTCACTGTCTGTGGGAAAAGATAAGATCAGTCCCCTGTCGACTTTCATTGAAACCATCTTACGGACTTGTGCTCCTACGCTTGAATCACTTGAATTGCAAGAGATGCGTTATTTCCTAGACCAAACCGTCTCCCTTAGCAGCAATCCAGTATCCTTACCCCATCTACAATTCTTGCGTTTTGGCAAGGTGCATCTTGGTGCTCCTTGGCTGTTGTCACTGGTCTCCGGGCCGCTTCGGCATCTTCGATTGAACGAACTACTCGCGACCAAGCATGCGAACCTTCTGGCCACCCACGAACCTTTGCGAGACCTCGAAAGCTTTGCAACGAAATTGCCTAACGAGAGGGAGCCATGCGACGACATTGCTCGGTTCATTACCAAACACCACCACTACATCAAGAAGCTTGCTATCCACGCATGTAAATATGGGGCGGGCGAAAAGAGGCACCTTGATCGCTGCATAATCCCTGCGTTGGCCGACGGCAGATTCCGCAACCTCCGCTCCCTATCTTTGGCGTGGAGTGGCGGCGAGTATGATGATGCACCGTACGAGACCCCCATCCCAGCAACGTCGCTCGCCATTATTGGGACCATTTCATCACTTGAGCAGCTTCGTCTGCGCTACAATGAGATGCTTGGGCGGCGGAAGAAATGGGTCGTCGACCACACAGAGTTACTAGCTAGCTTGCGTGATTTATCGAATCTCAAGACGCTGGCGCTTGTCCGGGACACCTATGCAGTGCCCCATCCATATTCTCATCAGGACTACTACTCTCAGAGAATTGTGACAGACGCGGAGGAAAAAGAGGCCGAGGCCAGGACGGATCTTCCGATGGATGAGGTTGATCCAAAAGAGAAAGGCGCACTTGAGAGTACTGTCGACATTCCTGTTGATCAGGGTGGTCATCCTCCCCTTAATCAAAGTGTCAACCCTCAACTTCATCAGATCAGCAAATGGGAAAGGGCGCACCGAAACCGCATGCTGAAAGTCTCTGAGGAGTATGCAGCAGTGCTTCCAAAGTTGGAATTCATGTTTTGCGGGCAACGGCCAATAGGATTTGAGCGGCATACCGGCGACCTTGGCATACCCTTAAAGGCGGTGCCACTGACTCGATGCAGGGATCAGTGTTATACCTTCTTGGAGAGAACCTTTGGGCTTTCCATTAGCCAGTTTCATTAACCAAGAGACTCTTCCGAGCCCAAGGAAACAAAGAACAAAGAGAAATACACAAAGCACCGGCTTGAACAGAGCGCCGCCATTTTAATTTAGATGTTCTTCAAGTCTTCAGCTTTTTTTCAGCCTGTGTCGGGTTTTAACGTATGTAGTCGCACTCTGCATGGTCTTTGTTGAACACATCCGTAGCACAGTGGAATGCTGCTGAGCCATCCTGATCCAGCTGGGTCTTTGGCACGCGTCATCCAGTGAATAAAGGTGCAACACTTCATCATGAAACATATTTTTCGTGCCATCTTTCTTTTTACTATTTTTTCTGCAGCAAGACATCGTGTTTAGCCTTCAGAATTGTGTGTGTAATAGTGTCTATTGAGACTCTCATCAAGTACAGTGCATCCTCAATGCTTAATCGTAAACAGCATCCCATTGACGAGCAAATTTATCCAAGTAAAGTTGTAGTTGGGTCTCCCCGTTTCCTGGCCAAGGAGCATTCCCATCATAAAGCCGATTCTTTATATGCTTGATCGCGGCACGTGCTACATGTATAGTGTTGGGAGGTGTGGTTTCTATCGCAAATGGCTGTGAGCTATTGTGATAACACTCGGCAATGTCGATCATTATTTTTGTTGCGGTATCGAGCGCCACCATTGAAATCTTTTGCCACTCTTCAAGAGGTCGAAGGGTTGTGAGTGCGACATGCTGTGGATAATCCAATATGTGCGAGTGTAGCATGAATAAACACCTGTCGGAAGTCAGGACGTTACGTTCGCGGAAAAAAAGTCACACCAAAATAAGGGGCTCACCTAAGGGCCATCGCAATGGATGTGCAGTAGTCACCTGCCTTTCCTCCGCAATACGGTAAGACCAAGGCGAGTAACGCCTGAATAGAATTATCCAGACCCTGCAGAAGAAGCAATCTGCTATCAAGGTCTGATATGCTCAAGGCCTTCATGACCTGGTCCACCAGACGAGTTGCTTGAGCAGCACGGGCAAAACCGCTCAGCTGCATGGATGCAGGACAGGAGACGAGAACATTTGGCCGGCAATCTGGACTAGGAAGATGTCCTCGGTCGAGTATTTCGCATTCTACCGGTAACCGAGCATCTCCCGGGGGTGAAATCGAACCCAGTGGTTGCCCAACATCCAACTCAGAGACAAAGGCTCTAGAACGCGGCTCTTCATTAGCTGGCCAGGGACCCAGAACAGCATGGATAAGACTCACCTTTCATAAACGACAATGCCCCACCAGGTATTTCCAGCTTCTTCCCTGTCCGCCAAGACGTCTAGATTGATGTTGCAACTCGTGCTCTCGTGGATACGAGTTGCATACGCCATCCGAACGCACGTCGCGATGCTTACAAATGCGGCCTCAGCCCTCCCATTTGCATACTCGTAAATTGCGACCAGCAGACTGGCTTGCGTCAAATGGACGGATGGCAACAGGGATGCTTGTACTTGCGCGAGAAGTGCCTTTGTCGCGAGGTACAGAGACCGCCGACTGATGAAAGAGGTTGTCTCGGCGTCAGGAGTTGGATCCGGGTCGGGCAGATTGGTAATCAAGCAAATAGCCAGCAGCAAGATTGAGCAGTCAGCGCTGGGACCCACGCCCGATGCGATGAGGCTGTTCTGAAAGCGCGTGCGAGAGATGATTGGAAGGTGGCGGTGAAAAGTTTGGAAATAGCGTGCAGTAATGTCGTCGACAAATTGGCCAGTGGAGCGTATGATGTTTTGGACCTCGACGTGGATTCCATCCCTGCTCGGACAGTTAGAGATGAGAGGGTCAGCGGCAAAGAATTGTAGCGAGGCACCCACAATGACTCAAAAAGCGGGCGGTACAGGCTGTTACTTTGCCTCACGGACACAGACACGGTTGTGTCAGAAGGCGTCAGACCAAAGGTTGTTTCCGACGTGACGGCTTCGTGGCGTGCTAGTGAGTACGGTGAACCCTTGGTGTTGGGCAGGACATGATGGCGCCCACGAACGTAACGGCACTCGAGATCTTTCCTGGGCGCCGGATATAAGCGATATCCATTCTGCGCGACATCCAGACTTACTGTATGCAGTAGCTACATGAAGGCAAGGCCTTGTCGCACTTCTTCTTGCGGGACTTGCAGCTAAGGCAGGCTCGTCTCGCGCGTGTCCGATTGCTGTCGGCGGCCATGGCGATGTGCGCGGGTCCACAACCCGACGGCGGCTTTTGAAAAGGATTGCAAGGGATTTCTTTGATGAGGCAGAGTAGAATTCGCAGGTGGATTGATTCGCGGGGACAATTATTAATGAAAAACCCCGACAGCAGAGGCTGGTTGTCGGGAGTCTGGCGGATATTTCGTCGGGCTTTGTCGGGGATTGTGGGTCACTGGCGGGTTTTTGTCGGACAATACAAGGCTATGATTGGCCTGATCATTCGAGATCAATGTGGATCTCTCCAGATAGCGGCGACAGTGGATATCGACCCGTCCCTTAGAACCGGTTAGGACCAGCTCTTCATTAGAATGGAGTGTGTGATCTAGTATATATTCTTCAACATGGCCATATCTCAAGCATTGTCTCAATTCCACTTTCATCCAGTTCAATAACCTTTTGCTTGATAAACCAGCTATGAGTGACAAGTCAGAACTAGATACCGACACCTCTGTGCAGCTTGCACCTGTACCTGCGGAACTCCCACCAGAGGAAGGTCTCCAAGGTTGGCTATGCCTCATTGGCTCCGGACTCTGCATATTCTGCTCTCTAGGCTTTTTGAATGCGTACGAATTCCCTCACTAATTTCTCAACGAAACACCTACTCATGACAGCAGCATTGGCGTCTTTCAAACAACGTACGAGGAAACCTACCTTCAAGATTACTCAGCCTCGACCATTTCGTGGATATTCGCCGTCCAGCTATGTCTCATGTACGCGCCCGGGCCACTCTATGGGCGCATCATTGACACCTACGGCCCCGCGCCTGTGCTCTATCCCTGCAGTTTCCTTTGCGTTTTTGGTCTTTGTATGACGAGTCTGGCAACAGAGTATTACCAGATCTTTCTTGCCCAGGGACTTGCTTTTGGGATTGGCTCTGGCGGTGTCTTCACGGCGGCAAGCGTTTGCGTAGGCCAGTGGTTCGTTCGCCGCCGAGGTCTGGGCATTGGCCTTGCTTCGACAGGCAGTAGCCTGGGAGGAGTGATATTCCCATTCTTTCTGAATGAGACCGTTAAGCGTGTGGGATTTCCCGGTGCCGTACGGTACACAGCCCTTTTTGTTGGCATTCTCCTCTTTTTGTCACTATTTTTGGTACGGGCGCGTTTGCCGCGCAAGAGATGGGATTCCAATGCCAAATGGTTTGACTTTTCTTTGTTCAAACAAAAGCCCTTTGCTTATTATACGTTCGGGGCATTCTTTGTCAAGTGAGTCCCTGCTCCCTTTTTAGCGCCCCCTCTATGGGGAGTCGTCCTGGCTCTGGATGATACTAACGTCTTTTCTGCTAAAGTTGGGGAGTATTTGGACCATTCAACTTTCTGCCAAGCATGGGGCTAAATGCGGGATTCTCGTCCACTCTAGCCTTGTATCTTATTTCAATCATGAAGTTTGTTGCCACGCATACATGTTGCGGATAAGGAAGCTAATGGTACCATTTTCAGTGCAAGCTCGATCCCGGGTCGAGTTCTACTCCCCCATCTTGGCGATAGACTTGGACACTTTAATGTCATAACCGTGTCTGCTCTGCTTGTCGGGGCATCTATGCTGGCTCTCTGGCTGCCCTTCAACTATTATCCCTCGCACGCAGGCATCGTCGTTTTCGCCATAGTGTATGGCTTCGCCAGCGGGTCCTTTGTGTCATTAATGATGCCGTGCGTGTTCAAACTGGGTGACATCGCATCGCTGGGCCAGCGTTTCGGGACCTTCCAGCTCATCATGAGCATGAGGTTAGTCTTTATCCAAGGCTTCCCTTCCCTTGCTTAATCTTAAATAGTCAGTTAGATCGCTTTGCTAACATGTAACAGTTGCTTAACAGGTCTCCCAATCATGGGGGCTATCCTTAATCGCCAGAACAACACCGATTTCTCGGGTCTACAGCTATTTTCCTCCATCAGCTGTCTCGTCGGTACCGCTCTTATCCTGATATCAACCCATTTCGTACGCCAGATGCGAAAGACGCGACGAGTCTAAGATCTTCCGAAAATATGCATATTGCGGTCATATTTAAGGAGATGGCTGGCAATTCATCTTGAAATGGCAACACGATCCGATGCGAGCTGCCATTGTATAATTATGTACAAGATCGTAATGTGACAGCAAGTTTGGCTTTATTAGCATCACATAGGTTTGTATTTACCTAGCAATTAGAAAGAATAGGCTCTAGAAATAGCTATGATTCGATATTTAAAACTGTCAAGATATAATTTGACTGTGTAATCGCTTTTTCTTTTTCTATTTTTTATAATCCCATGATATACAGAGCTCATCTAGGTACAGAAAGTCGTAAAGCCTTTTAATAAATACAATACAACCCTTGGATGATTATTAGTTTAACACTTTGCAATATGAGATCCTTGCAAAAGACCACATCTCTTAGCATTTTAGCTAAAATAAATAGCTGATAATATCTAAATAAATTTATTTACGTCATAAATAATCTCTTATGTTCTTTGTTTAGGATTATTTCTTTTCAGAAGTGGTCATTTTGGCTGGGATCGATGTTATACCTTGGCCATGGAAGACAAGTAATCCACCCCAATCATTCAAGGGTTCGATTGTCCAAAATAACGTGGCAGCAAAGTGCCGAAAACGCCTCGCAATGCATGCGAGCCAGGTGACTTATTATATTCAGATGCTATTGGTTCTTCTACAGTTGGCGTTCCGTGGCTGTCAAACCATGATCCCAACTGACTTGAGACAAAAACTGCCTTTCAGTTGCACTTGTCCGCGTCAGTCTATGGAGTTCGCTTGGTGGCTACTTAAATTAGTTATCCACCTCCCCGGACATCGAAATCCGACGCTACAGTGGTTGATCACAACCACGCATCTTCCGTAGTATAGTGGTCAGTATGCAAGCTTGTCACGCTTGAGACCCGGGTTCAATTCCCGGCGGGAGAGATTCCAGCCCCAGGTGTTATACCTGGTCTTCTTTTTTTGCCCTTTATTTTTGTACTTTAGCGCTAATGTTTTGCGGGAAGTGGATATCGTCAACTCGAAATTTTTTCTTCAGCTCCACTCATTAGCGCCTCATCCACCACAGCTATCGGGTCTAGGGTAATGAGGAAAGATATAGACATCAGGTTTGAATGAGGGTGCAGTCCTCCAATTTAATTCCGAGCATCTTTAATTGTATTATTTAGTTAGTTCACTGATTATTGCCATAAATAGGGCAGTAAGCTTGGGGTCCAGCGACAAGCCAGGACAATGTTACAAGTCTCGGTTAGAATGGGCAAGCATTCTAGTTCGTAGCCGGGATAACATCAAAAACAGGAAATCAAGCTCATGCGAGCGGTCTTTTTGTCCATCATTAGTGACTCAATCAATCATAAATTAAATTCATCCCTCGCTATTTCCATCATATAAATACAATATCAATCAATTCCTCACCACGGCCCACCCTTCAACCAAATCGGCGAGCGTGTCCTCGCTGCCAACATTGCCAGGGAATACCACATACGGCACACCGCGATGGCGACTCGTTTCCTCGTCGCACCTCCAAAGAGGGACACCCGGAGCTGCCTGTCCAATAATTCTTGCGCGCCTCATTCTCAAGCCCTTTGTTGCTGTATCTGACGAGGTGATGCCGCCTTTGGCGATGACGTAACGCGGTCGGACGTGAATCTCCTCGACTAACCGCACCAACGCGTGCGCCACCTTGGATCCGATATTGAGAGAGCTAATCGCGTCGTGGCCCTTGATCAAACCTCTCGAAGTCATGACGAGCATGTCGTGGCCATCCTCCAACTCCTTGGAGGCCTTGGATGCGGCTTCCTTCACTGTCGCCTCCAGAGCCTCTGGAGAAGCGATGAGATTGGCGACATCCAACTCAATAACGTGAAGCTGATCTCCTCTTCTCTCACGCAACACCTTGAGCTGGGCAGTTGTCTTCGGAACATACGAGCCGGCAACGATCAGGCCGCCTGGCTGCTGGGTGTCGTCCTTGGAAACACCTAGATCCGCTAATCCAAGAGGAGGAATACCCTTGATTCCCAGTCGGGATGAGACAAACGCGGCTCCTGTGCGGAAGAGATATCGCCGACCTTCCTTCTCGGCGGCAAGAAGGCCGGATACGAAAACATGCATGTCTGATTCGGCGGCTGCGTTGACGATGATGACGGTATTGGACCCAGTGGGCGCCTCGAGAAGCCTCTTTGTCACACCGGCTGGTCCTCCAACCCTGATATCATCAAGTGTAACTGAAACAAAAGAGGAGCCGTCAAAGCGTGAGCCGCACTTCTCCAGGATGTACTCCCTCAGGTTAGAGTTCTTGTATCCAAAGTGAGCATCCTGTGCAAATGGAGTTTGACTCGCTGGCACCAAGATGTCTCCCTCTTTCACGTAGTGGACATCATCGATGGTGTATCGGCCACCCTGGTAGAAAAAGGGAGCCAAGACCCAAGCATCAAACTTGCCAAAGGCCTCTTCAGCAGCCTCCGGCTCTTCTGGGAGATGACCGCGCAATGTGGAGTCTCCTCGGAGGACAATTTCAACAGCCTTGCCGGCCTTTTCGGCCGCACGCTTGACGTTGGTGCAGATTTCGAGGATCAATTGCTTGGCCTCTACTGATGGCAGGGCTCGAGAGTTTGTGAGAATAAAGAATCCAGACGGGTCTAGGCTGAATTGCTTGTCAAGCGCCTCGTCATCCCAGGTCATCAGAACGTCAATGTCGTGACATGTTTGTGTTCCGGTCGGGTCGTCATCGAGGACAACCAATGTGGGAACCTCTCTGTTGCTGACTACACTTTTGACGGAACCAAGTACATCAGATCCGTATTCTGAAGGCAGAGACTCGAGGGTCTTCTGGGCAGGGAGTGGCTGAGGTTCGTTGTCCTTGGGGGTTTCGGTGGTAGCAGATGGCTGGATCTGTTTAGGCTTTCCAGCCTTTTCAGCCACAGACACGCCAGTGAGGAGCTCATATATTCTAACGACTCCAGCATCTGCTTGGCTAGTGAGACCGCGCGCAGCGCCCGATATGTAGAGAGTGTGGGCTACAGCAGACAGTGGGGCCGAGTAAAGGCATCGCTTGGCTTCATCCAAGACGATCCCCAAGTCCTTGACAAAGATGGCAAGGGCCGAGTGAGCTGTCCAATCGGCGTCGAGCATCTGAGGAACTCGGTTCTCGAACATCCAACTCCAAGCTGCGGCATCTTTGAGAATCTCAAAGAGGTTTCTGGTATCAAGACCGAGAGCAGCAGCAAAAGCCATAGCCTCGGCTGCGGCGGCGATATGAACTCCGGCAAGAAGCTGGTTGATGAGTTTAACGGACGAGGCAGCGCCGACACCGCCCTGTACGTGGCAGAGGTTGCTGGCAACACCAGTGATGGCATGGAGCGGGCTCTTCACTTTAGATATAGCGGCACTGCTTCCAGAGCAAATAACCTAAGAATCCGTTAGTAATCTGGAATGGTAACGCTGACCAGATACGAACCGTTAGCGTGCCGTTCTCGGCTCGAACGACACCTCCACTGACGGGGGCGTCGATTAGACTGATGCCCTTTTCCAAAGCAATCAATCTCTTTTCCAGGCCCATGATATATGAAGGGGGGACTGTTGAGTTCAAGATGATGGTTGCGCCGTGCGCTAAGGAGTCGGCGGCCTTTCCGCTACCGAATAAAATATCGTCGACCTGAGCCGCATTTTGGACCATTAGGATAACCAATTCAGCATCGCGGATGGCATCAGCAGGAGACTCAGCCTTTGATGTTTTACCATCTTTAGACAAGAACTTCTCAACTGCCTTTTCGGCCACGTCATAGCCTTGCACGGCGTATCCCGCACGAAGGAGGGAGGACGCAATGCCCTGGCCCATGGCTCCCAAACCAATCATTCCAATCTTGGAAATCTCGAGCGGAGTGCTTCCAGGCGTGATATCAGTGGTCGTGGCCGACTTATTAGCGCTCTCCTGAACGCCGTTGGGGTTCCCGGGCAGGAAGAGGCGGACGAGGCCAGAGTCGTCTTCCCTCCCGTAGCCCTGGGATGAGCCAGAGATGTAGAGCTGCTCAGCTGCTGAGGCCAGAGGCGCTGGGAACTGTAGAGTGCGAGCTGTGGAGACGACGATTCCCTAGGTAAATGATGTGAGCTCAAATTCAAACTTTTAGTCCAAATTGCAACCTACCATGTCCTTGACAAAAATATCGAGTGCTGAGTGAGGTGTCCAGTCGCCTGACAGCATGTGCGGCACACGATTCTCAAAGGCCCATGAATTTCCTGCGGCATTGACAATAATGTTGTAGACTTCCTGAGTATCAAGGCCGGCCTTGGTGGCAAGTCCCATGGCCTCGGCTGCCGTGGCAATGTGCGTGCCCACAAGAAGCTGGTTTACCATTTTCACTTTGCTGGCGGCGCCGAGCCCACCCGGGATAACGTACAAGCTTTGTGACATTTCATGTAGAATCTCGTCTGCCTTGGAAAGCGCTGCCTCACTGCCAGATGCAAAAATCGTGAGCTGGCCCTCGGCCGCACGCTTCGTGCCGCCTGAGACCGGACAGTCGACGACAAGCAGGTCTGATCTCTCGACAGCAGCTAGCCGGGATGGCAGAGCGTCATGAACTGTGGGGCTGACGGTTGAGCAAATCAGAATTGTGGCATTGGTTGGCAAGACTGTTTTCTGTTAGCAAACGAGGCTCGACTATGCGGCACGCGACCACGCTACCTTTGACGGCGCCCTCTTGTTCGTCGAAGAGAACATGATCCAATTGTGCTGCATTGGCCACCATGCAAACAAAAAGTTCGCTGTTTTCGGCGGCCTCTCTAATAGATTTACTTGGGATGCCTCCCTTGTCGGCAAATTTTTGGATGCTTGGCTCGTAAACATCGTAACCTTTGACGGCATAGCGAGAGCTAGCTGACAAGTGGCTGGCCATGCCAGAGCCCATGGCACCAAGGCCAATGAAGCCAACATTATTGGTGGTAGCCATGTTGGGAACGATGGCGAGAATAGTAGTATGCTCAAGCGTAACTTGATCAAATCACGATCAAGCTGGGCTCGAGGGATAATTTGAATGAAAAAAAGACGCTCATCACCCGCAACGAAGGACTTTCTGGCTTCGCTCAGACGGATCCATCCGGTGTGCGTCCCACTAATACCCACCGACGCTATCCTGGACAAGTCCGCCATCGGGGGCCAATTAGCGTCATGTGGTGGAGGCTTACGGCGGGGCTACGAGCCAAGTCGTCGAGTCGCTGTCTTCGCTCGGTCATCGTGCCGCTCTCCTCCACCATCTTCGCCCTCAGCGCGGTCTTCGCTCCGCTGCCCTTTGATACGCAACGCCCCTCCCCCAGGATCCACGCAAAAGACATGAAGCGAAGCCGATTCGATGCAGGCATAGACGCCGCCGCTCCCAGTAACTCGGGCCGGCACCAGCCCAAGATTTCCAGGAAGGTCAAGGCTTGTAAGTGGGAACTGGGCGCCGGATGGATTGACAGTGGAGTTTTTTTTTTTTTGACGGGTTTGTGTGGCTGACGCATCTTTGTTGTATACAGGCCAAGAGTGCCAGAGCCGCAAGATCAAATGCGGCATTGAGCCGGGCCAGGCTCGGTGCGCGCGATGCACTCGCCTTGGTCTGGAGTGCGTCGTCAACAAGAGCCTCCAGACGCTGCTGCAGGGTGAAAGCGAGTGGCGGGAATGGATGGAACACCATGTGCACAATCTTCAAGCGGCCGTGGCGCAGGTTCAGCAACAGCTCAACCTGCCCCCCATTGCGCCGCTGCAGTTCTCGTCAGCTCGGGGACAGCCATTTGCAGTGCAGACGAGCCCATCGGGGACATCGCCTCTGCACCCGTCTGATGTCACGGCCATGACGAGAGAGAACTCGCCTGAGCCGGAGGAGACGCACGAGTCGCCTGAGCAGGCGCTCGTCAACGCGCCCATGGCGAGCCTCTTTGAGGTGACCAAGCTGCGCAACATTCGGAGCGACCCGGGTGCCACAACGCAGAGGCCCGCCCAGAACCGAGAACCCGACTTCATCTCTCAGGGCAAGATTAGCTTGCGCGAGGCCGAAGATCTCTTCTCCACATTTTGCGGAACCCTCAACGCATATCTCTGGGGCGGGATTGCGCTGGTTCACAAGACGCTGGCCACAACGCGAACCTCGTCTGCGTTGTTGACGGCTGCCATATTGGCCGTAACGGCTTTGCATGCGCAGGACGAAGGAAAGTCCTTTGACAAATGCTATCCTATCTTTTTAGATCTCGCCAGTCAATCGGTATTCAAGCGATACTACAACCTAGATGATGTGCGCGGCCTATGTATTGGCGCCTTTTGGCTGTCTGATGTGAGTTGGAAACTCTCCGGCCTGGCAGTGCGCATCGCCACGGAGCTAAAGTTGCACCAATCGTGCTACAAGGCCCTGCAGGCTGGGGGAGGGTCGACCGAGGACGTGGAAAAGGCGAGGGTGTGGTACTTTCTCTATGTGTGCGATCACCACTTTAGCATTGCCTACGGAAGACCGCCTGTCATGCACGAGGATGCCACCATCACGAATCACGAGAGCTTGTTGAGGCTACCTGGCATCACGCAGGCTGATCAACGACTGCACAGCCAAGTCGGCGTCTTCATCATTCTGAGTCGCGTCTATCACACATTTGGTCCTGATCGGTCGAGGTTGGTGGCAAATGACGAGTTTGAAGCGCTTCGGCGGTACGACATTGACTTGGCTCGTTGGAGAGAACATTGGGAGAGCCGTCTACGTAAGCAGCATTTGTGATCCACGGCAACTTGATCTTGCAACTGACCGACTCCATTACAGAACCCGACCATCACATATCCAATTACCCGTCTAAAGGCGTCACGCTTCATTACTACTTTGCCCGCCTGCAGCTATTCTCCGTCTGCCTTCGCGGCATGAACCCGTCGTCCAAGTATCTCATCTCGTCAGAGCGACGGGACTTTATCAACCTCGCCATTGAAAGCGCGTCGTCGGCCCTGCGGCTCATTCTGGACGATGCGGAGCTGCGAAAAGCGGTGCTTGGCGTGCCACTGTACCTGCTAACCACAATCGCCTACGCATCCATGTTCCTCGTCAAGGTGCAGCTGCACTGGAAACAAGCCGGCTTTGCGCTGCGGGGCGAGGATGTAGTGAGCCTCATGGAAAAGACGGTCGGGCTACTGGACGAGACGCGGCAGTGCGTCCGCCACCTGGCGCACTACATTGGGCGCGGGCTCAACAGCATGCTGCAGAAGCTCAAGGAGCGAGAGACCGAGACGCGGCAGGTAGCCCCGGCAGATGGCCAGGCGGCGACGACGACAAATGAGGTCCCCTGGACGGAGGAAGAGAACCAAGGCAACGCATGGCAGAGCACAGACTGGACGGCGTGGGCTTGCGGTGCTGACATGTATGGATACGGTCACGTCGAGGCGAGTGTGGACCAGGATCCACTATACATGCTTGATATTCTCCAAGCACAATTGCCAGAGTAGAATGCCACTGCCACCCATGAAATAAGTTAAGTGGTCATGAGACTCTCTGAATGCGCACCGCTGCACGACTCGCGAAAACTACCACCGGATGCCACCTCTAGGCCCACAAACTGGGCGACATTGTCGTGTCATGACCCTCTTCTCCGCGCTAAACCCCCCTGGCGCGCACCCGGCTCAGTGGCAACACACCAATCGGCGCGATGGCCGCTATGGAGCGCCAGCCTCCTTTCTCCAACTATCTCCACATGCTCCCCCAACGGCTCCTGTTCCCCCGCAAACCCCGTGGGGAATGCGAGGTTGCTCAATGCCGCAATGGAATTTTTTTCTTCTTCTTCGTGGCCAATGGGTCTGATCCTTTGTTTCGGGAAGTGTCCGCGTAGTCAATCTTCCTTAAAAGCTCTGGCCCTGTCCTCAATCTTGGAGCCTGTGTCAATCCCTTCCATCTCCATCTTGATTTGAGAAGAACGTCCTTTGTTGGCGACTGACGCAATCATCATGGATCACGGAAAGAAGGACGACGTGGAGCTCAAGGAGCACTGCAACCAAGATGGTGGCTTGGATCCGGAGACGCTGCAGGCTCTTCGAGAGTACGTCCCGAATTCGGACGAGGAGAAGAAGCTGGTGAGAAAGATTGACTTCTTTCTCATGCCGATCCTCTGGATCATGTACATTTTGAACTATGTTGATCGAACCAACATTGTGAGTATTGGTGTATCCATGGGAATTTTCTGAGAAGCTAATCGTTGGATACAGGGAAATGCCAAGATCGCTGGCATGCAAACCGAGCTTCACCTGACCGACGACGACTATGCCTGGGTCCTCTCCATCTTCTTTTTCGGATACCTCATCTGCGAGGTCCCTTCCAACATGATCCTCTCCCGCAGCCGACCTTCCATCTTCCTTCCTACGATCATGCTTGTTTGGGGAGCCCTGAGCGCTTTGATGTCCATTTCCAAGACCTACGGCGCACTTCTGGGTTTCCGCTTCATTCTCGGATGTATCGAAGCTGGATTCTTCCCTGGAGTGTTGTATCTTCTTAGCTGTTGGTACACAAAGGCTGAGTTGGGTAAGCACTACACAATCTTTCCCAGTATGGCAGCGAATATCTTTTCTAACATGCCATTTCTTAGGCAAGCGCTTTGCCATTTTCTACACCGCAGCCGTTCTTTCGGGTGCTTTTGGCGGCATCCTCGCCGGCGCCATCACCTCGAACCTCCATAATGCCCACGGCATTGCTGGTTGGAAATGGCTGTTTATTGTCGAGGGAGTCGCGACTGTTGGCGTTGCCCTTTGCGCCTACTTCATCCTCTTGGATTACCCAGCGACTTCAAGTCGCCTAAGCGATGCGGAGCGACGCCTAGCCCATATTCGCATCATCCGCGACGGAATCGCCACGAACGGCAATGCTCAGCAACTTGGCCACTGGGATGCTTTTGTGGCTGCTGTTTCCGACCCGCGCACGTACTTGTTCATCGTCCTGTTCATGCTCGATATCGGCGCCGGAACCATCTCCTACTTCATCCCGACCATCACCATCTCCTTGGGCTACGATACCACCACGGCGCAGTACATGACTGTGCCCATTTATGCCGTGGCTGCGGTGTGCCTCAACATTGTGGCGTGGTCTTCCGACCGCCTCGGGGAGCGTCGATGGCACATCACAGGAGCTCTGGCTCTAGGATTCACCGCCAGCGTGGTGTGCGCGGCGGTGCAGACGCCCGTTGTCCGCTACGTCATGATTTGCTTTGTCGCCGCCGGCATCTGGACCGCGTGCCCGCTCATTCTCTCCTGGACCAGCGGCGTCATCAGCCTTCCCCCGGAGAAGCGAGCTATCGTTCTTGCGCTGGTGAATGCCTTTGGCAACTTTTCGAGCGTGTACGGCAGTCGAATCTGGAAGAGCAACGATGCTCCCGGGTACCCCATTGGCTTTGGAGTAACGGCTGGGTTCTTGGGCGCCGGCATGATTTTGGCGGCTATCATTCCGGTCATCATCAACATGGTGAATTGGAAGGGGACCAAGGCCGAGAGGCAGCTTGCGCAGCAGGAGGAAGAGGAGTAAATGTAGCATGATGAACTTGTTAGCCCATGACGAATATTAAACATTTAATCTATTTGGAGTGCTCAATGTTTGTATCACCTCCAAAATGCTACACCTAACAAATATCGGCCAATACAAGCCACAACTCGACAGTAAGACCAATACAAATCGCTATCAGTTGTGTGAGAAATGTCAAAATCACGTCATTTTTATTTTGACACAGAATCATGACAATAAATCAACGTTAAACTTTTTATTTCATGGCTAAGAGACTATCCAGCCCAGTTCTAAACGAACTCGCACGGCCCTCTCATTCCATAACTATTCGCCTTCTCATTTAAGTGTGAATCATGGAACAGTCGGATGTAGAGCACCCGTGCAGAGCAACGCATGAGTAGCACTGGTTCTTGTCCTGCATGTTTGCGCATGCCATGCACTGGGCGCTGATTCCAGCCACTTCGGCCGTGGCAAAGGCCGTCTGTGAATTCCGTGCACAGATCCACATTGCGACTCATGCGATCGGGTTTGATCAAATCCAACCAAGTCGGTTCCGTTTCACATCCTATTCGCCGCTTATGTCATCGGATTCGGGCTCCAAGTATATCAAACATTCTCCGCTTGATTCAGCTACAATCAGGCTAGAATCCAGAACAGAATCCGTGCGTTTCCCAGGTTGACGATGCGCTGCTGTGTGCGGCCCAGGCTTTGGGATCCTCGATTGGTTCCTAGCCGCGAACGGGAAGCGAAACACCGACATGTCGGAGGTCGGGAACCAGGCAACCGACTAATAGTGCCACCTCAAAATGCTTCCTGAAGCATATTCAACCTTTAAAGGGAGCCAAGAGGCTTCGAAGCTGCATGGAACCAGAGTGGAGCGTGCACTATGCTGCTTCAACGCGAGGCCGAATGTGCAACTGCGGTTTCCATGATGCTGAATAGACCGAACCCCATTCATTGATTCTCGAAACACTTATGAGCTCATTTACACTCTAGAAATCGTTATTGGTAGCCTCTTGTGTTCATTTTACTCTTTTAAGGGAAATCGTTGCAAGCCAGGGCACCTGCACCGACTTGGGCACAGGTGGCACTGGATGTGCCACAACCTCTAGCTCGACCTTCTTTTTCTTATCTTTCACCCTTATTCTTTGCACAGCCGGCAAAGGCATCGAGGAACAATACTCAAACACTGTCCTCTGTGCAGTCAACAAGTCCATGGCCTGGACCGCCTTGACACGATTTGCAAAGCCAATAGCTCGCTTCCCCTCGAGCAAATGTACTGCAATATCATTGGCACCAATTGATATCCATATGGCAGTGAATTCTCTAATATCCCTCTGTGATCTAGAACTTGGGGAGCTCCAATTGGCGATGGTAATCTTGAGCGAAAAAAATAGCCAGCCCAGCTCTTGCGCCAAAATTCTCATGCTCATCCCATCGAAGCCACGCATTGGCCAAGCTCCCACGCAGTTTAGTACGTACGGTTCATCATCAACCAGGTTTATTTTCAGTCCGCCACGGAGAACAGCAGAATAGACATGATTCGCATGCTTGTCGAAATCTCGAGCTAGATAAATGGTACGTTTCTCGCTGCTCCTCATTAACTTTGGTAGATATAGTCTCCATGGCAAAATCCGAACATATACATCGTTAATACTTTGTATAATAATGCAGTACCTTTCCCCTTCTGAAGTACATCCAAGTGCTATGGCGTATATTCCAACGAAACTGCCTAGTCTGTTCTCCTCGTCAGGATGGAATGGTTCAGCTTCAATTCGGAGACCCTTGTTCGTCATTGAAAATTCACTAGGTGAAAATAATGGCGACCTGGTAATTGAAAAATTTCCGAGACCTGAGAACTCTCTTGGGTGAGCAGACATGATGCCACGTTTCGCGCGATATCCAGGATCCTTGCGATCGCACGACCAAGCAAATATTGACATGTCTGTAGAGAACTTGATTATCTCTTCTTGTAAGCGGAAGAATGCTCTGTCTCCTTCCCCATAGATCAGTGGCATATTGACTTGAAAGATTCCCAGCAGACAGTAGGCAATATCCTCTGTCCGTGTTGTTTTTCGTCGAGAGGCCCACGACATTCGCTGGCCAAGGGCGATGCTCCGAAGGCTACCCTCGCTACCATCTTCAAGCACAGAAGAAGCAACCCCTGTAATGCGTGAAAGCTGTTCAATAATGTGCTTTTCTGACTTTGAGCCCCTCAAATTCCAAGTTTGATCGTAAAATTCCATCTTGGTTGGGGCGATGAGCTCCTGCAGTGTCCAGCCCCGGGTGAACCACTTGAGGGGCTTTGTTCGGCGCACATTTGCGAGAGACACGATTCCGAGTCGATCTCGCATTGTGATTGATGAATCTGACGTTTCAAAGGAAAGAGGCTCCAATTCAACCCAATCAGACTCGGGTAGCCAATCGTCGATGTATGCGTAACAAACGTGGGACTGGCGGTACCAATTATACATGGAATTGATAGACTCGGACAATTCGGCGCTTGACGACTTGTCTATACAGCACGTGTCCACCCAGCAATAATTTATCCCTTGAACCCGTGCCAGCTGACAGACGAGATTGATTTTGGCGAAGCCAAGTTTGTTTTTTATCTCTGGGGAGTGATTGAATTCCTGAAAAGTAACCTCACCCTTGCCCCATGTGTGCGACAGGATTGCGTACGGCGGGACCTCGGGCGGGGTAAACAGCTCCAGTACGAGCGAAGTGGTGTTGATGAGCCACATGTCTGAAGTTTCTGGGCTTGTTTCTTCAATAAAAAAAGCTACAGGGCAGCCATAGCGCCATGAATTTGGACGATACTTAAGGTGACAAATCCACCAAGACAGATTGTGAAGATCCAGCTCACAATCTTGACAGCGTGCTGCGGCAGAGTGGGACTGAGATTTCGGTCCTTTAAATTTCCGACACACTGGGAACCAATAATCTCACAAATCCCTGCAGGGAATCTTCGAGCGGTAACTCAGGCTGGGAGCCCGTTCCATAAAACCCGTTGCGTTCCTGTTGACATCAGTGATTTCGGCACATTTCATTTGTAGCCACAGGAATAATCTTCTTAGTCTCCCTAGCTGACCCACTACTTATCCTTTGGATCCAGGCACATCTACTGGGGTGGCAACCCTGGTAAGACACTTCCGGGCTTCACGTAGACACTTGATAGGCTCGTCATGGGTGTTGAACGGGAGAAATCGAACTAGGCTCATGCACAGGCACCGAATATGAATCACGCAACACAGAGCAGTCGGTTGGTGGCGAGGTAGATACCAACGCTCTCAACACGTCAGCATAAGCAGCAACGGGAAACACATGTTAGCTATTCTCGCACGCAACAAAACAAAACATCAAAGCAAAAACATCCACTAGCGCCGACGAGCCTTGCGCGCCCTTTCAATTGCAGCCGCCGAGAAACCCTCCCACTTATCCTGCATAGCTTCGTGCGGGATCGGCGTCACATTAGCTGGGGAATCTCGCCGTTTTGCAGCAAAGTTGACCACGGTATCTTGGTCGTACAGCTGGCCTACCACGTCGCCAAACTGGCGAAACTTGATCCATCCCGTGCTGTCTTCGCCGGATACGTTGCGGCCGTCGACTCCCCTGCCACGCCACACGCAGGGCACAGGTGGATCAGACACGCTCGTTGGCTTGTTGGGGAAGTACATGATGCCGTCCACCTGGCCAAAGTTGAAGGTTGCCCACACGCTACGGCCTTCGACGGCAAAGACCAGGTAGAGGTGCGAGCGGTACTCAGGCCAGTGCTCGGTTACGTAAGGGCACTCGACTTGGTAGCGGCCGTTGAGACCGATGGACGGATGCGCGTCATAATCGGGCGTTGTTAATCTTCTAACGTCGTCGGCCAAGGGTTGGTCATCGTTTTCGAGGTCACTTTCGGCTTCAGCATCGCTATCGGCATCGGAAGCTGACTCAGATTCCAGGGCAGATTCAGAGTCAGCCGCTCCTTCGGCCAGGGTTGCACCGTGCTCGGAGCCGAAGCCGGAGCCGGAGGCAATGGCGGGTTGTTCGGGTTCGGGTATTGCGCTTCTCATCTGAGTCGGGCCAATGTACGGGAAGGTCAGGACGCATTCGTCTGCCTTTCTCTTTATGCCAGCAAGGCAGGGGACCTTGACCTTGAAGGCAGCGGAGATGGGACGAGCTTTTGGCCTGGCCGCCGACTCTCGCATCCTGCGCTCCAGGTTCCGGAGCTCGACGGGGACTCTCAGGAGGCCGAGATTGAGGTTGTCTTGGAGGTCCATGCGTGTCTTGGGCTTCCACACGGCGTGCGAGAGGCCATAGTGGATGAGCTGTGCCTCGTACCAGTCGGCGTTGCGCTCAAAGCTGGAGCCATGGGCAAAGTGCTGCCTCAGCTCGTCGATTGTGGCGCGAGGCTGGCGGCTGTGGCCCGACGTGATGGCTAGGAATTGGCCATCTACGAAATCGAAGCCAAAGTTCCGGTATCCCTTGGGGGGTCTGGCTATCGCCACGGCGGGCCGGTCTGGAGCCATCGGGGAGTAACAGCGGGCGGCGCGTGGGGACGTGACTCTCGGAAGAGGGGAAGCTTTTGTGGGCTGGAGCGGAAATCGTGGCCCCCACCCATGTCTGACCCACAAGCTAATCTGGGATTGGTTTGTAGTTGTTGAACTACCCTGGAGTGCTTGATGAATGGAGGATATTGTCTTCATTCCCCAAGAGCCTTGTCTTGCTGCTTAACATAACAAAATTTATTAGAAGTAAAATGCTGATATGTTGTCTAAATGATGATTAAGAAATAAGAACCGGCAAAAGACGAAAAACGGGGGTGACGGATGCTGTCAGTCGGTCAGTCATCAAGGCATACGATGAGAGCTTCTCAGCATCATGTGACCTCTCCAGACCCAACTTTCAACTCCTAGAATAGCATGACACAACAGCGCAAAAACGAAAAGGTACAGCCGCAAAAGTTACCGCTGACCCCTAATGTCATCAAGTAACCCATCACGAGACTAGTATCGTGTCGATTTTAGTTGTTGCTCAATACCCTTGTCGCGTCATTCCGCTAGCCCTCCAGTTGCTCCGCAGTTCACTAATTTTAGAGGACACGCAAGGGTTCTCTCCGTCTTGACAACTTACCTTAACCTATTCTTAAGCAGATCGAGTCAACTGACAAGGTCAGGCAAGACGTGTATATTGCAAAATGTAAAGCACTCATCCGTTCCGGAATCCTTTGTTATCACAGTAAATATAGCCGATGAAAGTGCGCTAGTTTGGCCTGACTTTCCAGCTTTGGGCGATGAAGCTGTCGACTTTCTCTTTGCTAAAATCATTAGAAGCCCAGCGGCCGAAACAGAAAATATGGAAGACATTAATCCAGAACTTTTATCATGTATTGCTAGCCCGGAAACCTCATCCTACCCCGACATGGGCTGGACCAGTGTGGATTGGGCATGACGAATAAAAACTGTCTAATATCGTGGCATCATAAATAATAGTTGAGATCTATGAAGATGCCGACAGAAGAAAAACTTGAGATTAGAGTTCGAAGAGCATTTCTTGGTGTAAAGACAAAGGCAGCTTTGTTACCGCCGGCCCGATTCTATACATGTGTGAGACAGTCGGAGGGTGACTCCCCGGGCCGTGTGGGCATCGGCAATGGGGACTGTAACTATGGTGGCATAGATAGACTCGCTAGTAGTCGTAGTGATGTTCTTGATGCTTCCGGTGACAATAATGGACTTGATGTTGACGTTGGGGTTGTGCCAGTAGACAACCGTGTATTCTGAACCGATAATCTTGGAGGTGTCTGTGAAGCCGTTGTGAGGCGACTTGAGGGTGATGATGCGATCGTATTGAATGTGATCTTCGACTTGGTGAATCGTAGAGACCTGGGAGGTGTCAGCATAGAGCAGGACGAGTAGATCAGCTAGACCTTACCTGAGAGATGGACACCTGCGTGTATTTGTCAGCAGCCATCGGGTCACTCTGGCCTTCGATGTTACTAGACGGGGCACTCTCTCGTGAAATGCCATCATCGATGTACATCTCGTAGGTCTGCGATGGCTTGGTCAGCGCTCTGGGATATCTGCAACTTGTTGCATGGCTTACATTGTCCCTACCAGGGTAGACGTGGAGAGTGATAGGGTTGGCTGGCTGCAGAGAAAGAGATGGATCTGGGACAAAGTCCCGGACCTCGATTTTGGGTATAATAGCACCTGCTAAATCTTAGAAAAGGTCATACGGGGGTCATGTTGCCGTTGTGTCTTACCCTCACGAATGAACATGGGAGTAATGTAAGGAAGCTGCTCCTCCTCATCGGTGATTTGGCAGTTATACTGGATTCGGCTACCACCATCTGTCGGAGGCTGTAGGGCCTTGCCAAGTTTCCAATCGGGGAGCAGGTTCATCGTATACCAACTATTGGGATACGGGAGATAGACCAGGCGGGTATGGCGCTCTGCTTCTGAGCGCAGGGCGGGAGCGACGAGAAGGTCGTTTCGGACCATGTACTGGCTTGAAGTAAAGCTTTTGTTCTGGATACGCGTCAGTAGTGGCTTAAAGAGAGCTGGGGTCATGGACTTGCGTCTCTTGAGAAGAGTGTCCGGTCGACGTCATCGGTGATTACCTGGAGCCCACGTCAGCTACACGTCTGCAACCACGAAAAATACCGACCCACCATGGCTCTGGCAATGGGTAGACCAGTGACCATATTCTCAAACATGGCATCATATAGGAGCTGCATTAAGCTGTATCGAAGTCGGATGTAGTACCTGCAAATGGGCTCGACGGCGCGGTAGAGCATCCCTTCTCTGCCGTGAAGTCGTCCAGCATTTTCCTCATAGTATTTCTTGTAGGCGTACGGTTCCTGGAAGAGCTTTCCGTCTTTGCGCATCTTACCCTTGCGAGGGCCGTCATTCCACATACGTCTGCGGGTATAGTGATTGCTATTCATTGTGAGTGTCTGCTTTACTTTCAACAGAACATCAGTTAATCAGACTCACCGAAACCACGGAAGCATCGAGTACGCGCAGTACCAGCGGATCAAGAGCTCGGGATTAGCAAAGGACTTTTCATCCTCTTTAAACTCGAAGCCGCCCACGTCTTGCCCCGAGATGGTAATACCGGACATCCCGAGAGCCAAGACCTGGGCAATTGAGATGCTCAGGAATTCCCACGTCGAGGCGTTGTCACCCGTCCAGAGGCCAGCATAACGGTGACTACCTACAAAGCTGCCACGACCGATGATGAAGTTGCGGCGACTCTCGCGCCACTTGAGCTTGTCGCTCAGTTCGTGGAGGTGGTTGAGGCCATGGTACGTTGCCTTGTGGAGGTTGTAGCTGTACAGCGCCCAGATTTCAATCGCCTTTCTCTGAGGCTGATTAAGCTCGCCGGAATAGCCGTCAGAGTCGAGCAACAAGCGGAAAGGAAGGCTGAGGCTGTTAGTACAATTGCTTTTTGGGAACTGAGTTCATGAACCTACGACTTCATGTCTCCGTATTGCTCGGCAATGCAAGGCGTGGTCATGTCTTGCCAGACAAAGTCCAAGCCACACTCAAACAGATATTTGTACTGCCTTCCCCACCACTCACGCACTCTCTTGATATTCAGATTAGGGTAGTGCCCAGGATGGCCATTGCCCCAGCCATAGTAGACACCACCGTGAAAGGGCTTGCCGCTGTCATAAACCTCCGCAAAGTCATAGGTATCTTCCTCAAAATATGGGGGTTTCTCGTGGATAGGAGCCTTGAAGATTTGTTTGCCGACCTCCCATCCCTGGTAGCGGACCTGCGAGGCTGCGGGAGCTGCAGGGTCTTTGTCTCGCTTGTCAAGGATAAAGTAGTTATTCTCAAGCCCTTCGTTGAGAGTGGCGTAGTCGCTTTTCGCAATTGAGTTGATGTAAGGGGTAATATTGGTAGAACACTTGACGCCTTGGTTACGGAGGGTGTCAAACATGCCAGAGGGGTCGGGAAAGTGGCCCTCTCGGGTGTCAATTGTGAAGGTGCGATAATCATCCTGCATGTCAACGTCGATGTGCATGCAGTCCAGAGGGATGCCCGCTTTGCGGTATTCATCGACTGCCTCGAGAACCATGTCTTTAGTATCATAACCGTAACAACCCTGGTGGTGCCCAAGAACGTATCGGGGTTTAAGACGTGGCTTGCCCACAATGGATGTGTATTGGCAGACAAGGTCCGACATATTATCAGCTGCAACAACCATGCAATTGAAGCTGTTAAATCGGGTAGCGACTCGGATAGCGTTTTGGTCCTTCATCCCGACATCAACACAGATGTGAGAGTAGTTATCGATAAAAGTAGCGACTTGCGAGCTATAACCGGGGTGGGAATCAACTTCAATCCAGAAGGGCTCTGAATGATAAAGAGGTTCCCGATTATCCTTGGGGCCATGGCCATAAACGTTCTGGTACCTCATATTATCAAAGTCTAGGGCAATTAGTGCATCTCTACTGGTCGCTCAAGGGCATTGTAACGTACTGAAATAATTCATGTACGTGTGATTCTTGAACAACTCCTTGCCACCCTGCTCGCCGAATCCCATGTAATCAGCTGTGACTGACTTCTCGACAGCGAGGACGGTAGCATTTCCCTGGTACATCAGGCCTCTGGGTCTAGTCTTCCAAATGATGGCAGCCTGAGAGCCAGCCTGGGTGTAGAGCTTGACGTTGTCGGCAGAAGTGGCATCCGGGTTCTGCATCTGGGGAATTTCCTCAGCAGGGGGCGAGGTTTGGATGACCCTCACGGCCTTGATTCTATTACGTATTAAAATTTCTATAGGTGAATGTAGGGAGAACCATTCTTACTGGAAAGGATCGCGCTTGATCCATAACTGGACCTCAACGCGCCGAGCCGCACTATCCGGGTCGACTACTGTCTGGAGGATGATGTGCTGAGGGTCTTTGATGACCTGGAGAACATATTAGCACCTTACTTAGGTAACATGCCTTGGGAGCAACTGACCTCGATTTTCCATTTGATACCCTCCGATTTATCCAGGGTCTCAATAAGTTGGTCGGTAGTGTTGCAGATGATAGCACGACTGGCAAGTGTCAGATGTGGGGTCAACACAGAGGTATGGAACGGTATTTAGTTCCGTTGGTAGGGTGGTTTGGGAGACGTCACCGCAACCATGATCAAAACGCAGTCGCAGTAGGTGATGACTTACGTATTGTACTTTGTGAAATCGCTACCATGTTTATTTGCAGGGTCGAAGCGTAGCCGCCAGACCGTAGGGCGAAGAAATTGGATTAAAAGAAGCGAGTCATCGTTGAAGCGAAAGATGCGACCATGACTGCAAGCTTCATTCGGTGTGCCATCGTCAAGGAATTGATCCTCCTTTAGATACTTGATGGAACATGGCTGCTTCACGTCACTGGTGTGTGCATCGATACCTTGGAAGAATTCTTCAGCTCTGACGAAGATGTAAGGGTCTTGGGCCTTGGCAGCCTCCGATTCATCCATGATATCCGGTTCACGAGCTAGGTGAGTGATGCGCGTGAGACTAACAGAGGACGATTGATGGCAAGGTAAACCGGGAATTGGGCGGATCTCGGGTCGTGCGGCAATTTCCACTCCTTACTTACCGCCTACATCCGTCTCCAAGTCAACACGGCATTCCAGAATCTAGGGGTTGTGGCTAGTGGAGCTAGTGCGGATACATCTCTAGTTCATTCCAGGGTTAGGTTTGAGCATAGGTGTCCGCTACAAACGTCCACCGCTTTTGTGGCAAACGTAATTTCTCGCCTAACGACGGCTATGAATCGCGCAGATACCAAAGATGTTTGGCACGTTTTTATATCTGGCCACCATGAATCCATGATGGGTTCAGCTATTGTGGAGTCGCCGGCAGATGTGTGCGGCAACGATCTGCAGCGGCGAGCCAGATTCAACGGTAGCGGGCCGCAAATGCCGGACGAACCGCGACCACCCAAAAATGAGGCTCAAGACTAGGCCAAATCTGAAAAAAAAAAAAAAAAAAAAAAGCAGGGCTGCTACCGTACTATTCTTGAATTTGATGGTCTCACACAAATGGCGGTACTGACTCGTCACGTCCTAGCAGCCCCAACGTCGCATCCACAGAACATGTGATGAATCAATCTAAAAGGCCACACATGGCCAGCACTGCTAGATTGGAAGGTTGCTCTCCATTTACATCGCCAATGTAACCAAGCCTACCGCGGCCAACTTTCACAAATGCCACCGCGGCCTCGTTGGATGTTTCGCTCTCGGTGTACCAAGCCTCTGATGCTTCAATGGTTTGCACCAAAACCGCCTTTAGGCTGCATTCGGAGGGAAGGCGGCTGGCCAGGTGGGCGCCGACCGCACTGTGGCGCAGACTGAGGTCTGCCGCTTGATAAGATCCTCTCTTCCAGGGAAGACCGAGCTTGGCAAAGATGCGATTGAACTCGCCCTTCTTGACCATAAGCGAGAAAGCACCAGCCAAGACGACTGTGGCTCCCTGGCGAAGGCGGTCTATGACGCACTCCCACAACTTCTTATTATGTCCGATGGCTGCATCGCAGATGAGGATCACAGAAGGGGGCAAATGTTGCGTGAGCATGGCGATAGCAGCGTCTTGTGTGGTGGCCCGCGTCATTTTGGTTTTGGAGGTGATTTGCGAGATGAGGCTTCTGAAGCAGTCGTTAAAAACCGACTCGTACTCGAGGCACAGCGCAAGAATATGATTTCGTGGTTGAGTTCCGGATGCTGCAGCAGGTTGCGGTGACGCAATCGAGATGTCTCTGAACGTAGCCTCGATCTCTCCGCTGCGAGCCGCATTTTTTGCCGCTGCATCTGCTGCAGTATTTAGCTCTCTGGGGATTTTCCAAAGCTCAACACGTAGACCTCTTTCTTCCCATCTTTCCACCTCGCCAAGCAACAGTTGCCATAAATCTTTATTCTTGACGTTGTCGCCGATGCGTGTCTTCCACCCGTTTCTCACCCAACCTTTTACCCAGCCGGTGGCACCATCGACAACGTACGCTGCATCGGTCGCAATGACAAGGCTTCTATAGCCCTTGACCTTCCAATCACATAGACGCAGCGCGGCAATGACGGCCCGCAATTCAGCTCGGTTGCTGGTGGCCACGCTATGATCCCCAAATGGGCCCTCGTTCTCAAGCCGCCCGGATACGACGAAGCTCTCTTTCCCTTGGCGATTGTGAGACGTCGCAAACACGACTGCCCAACCGGCACGGGGATCTGATTGACCATTGTTGGCGCAAGCACCATCGACGTATACAAGTACCCTTTCTTTGTCATTGCGGCTAACAAACCGGACGGTCTGGTTGTGGTCCGTAATGGTCGGCGGGAAGAGTTCGTTTGGCAATGCTTTCGCGTTAAACTTTGATGGAAACGCGGCTCCAGTGCCCCGGCCTTTCTCCCACATCTCCGCCTTCGCTTTGGGCCCTTCGAATGATAGATGAGTGACACAAGCGGCAGAGGAATTGCCTTCATATACGGTTGCGAATTCCCCCGTGTCCGCATCAGCCATCAGGATGGCATCCTTTGATTCTTGCCAGGCGCGCTGGCAATGAAGAAGAACAAGATCCGCCTCCCCTTTGGAACTGCGAGTAACACAGAGTGGCGGGAAATCAGCTTCTTCTGTGATTAAAGCCTCCCAGAAGTAGGGGTTTGCCTCATGTACCTCCCTACAGAGCCTCTGATATTGGCCCAAAATAGTGTTGACCATTTTCGAATAGCCGCGCTGGCTCATTTTATGTATCTTTCCTCGAACAAGCTCTCCAATGGGCCGATCGATGTCTCCGTCAGGATTGCAGCATGGGATTCCCAAGCCATCCTCATCCTCGTATGCAGCGAGGTCAAGATACATGCGCAATTTGAGAAGAGTGAGAGCTACTAGGTGGCTGAGGTTTGGAAATTCTGAGTAAAATATGTCGATGGGCTCGAAGGCATCAGCTCCGTGAATGTTTAGATGTGGTATTGCGAGATTGCTAAAGCCAGAACGATTTTTCTTTTGGACAATCGCCCACCACTTGAGAAAGTCGTAGCACTCTTGCTCTCGGCCGAGTCGTATTAGGAGATGGGGGATAATGTTTCGCACACCCATGTGGTCACCTCGAGAGAGTCGGAGCATGTCGCTGAAGTGCTCGAGAGCATTCTCTATAGTACTCTTCGTGTTGACTTTGAGGAGCGCGTTAGCAGCGGCGAACCGCGCCCTCATGTAGTCCCGTGTTTCCGGCAAGGCCCAGAAGTACCCCTGGCCAGTGAAGAAGATGTCTTCTTGACCAAGTTGAGATATAAGCTTGAATTCAGCACGCTGAAGAGCTTCTTGACTTTGCCTGATGGAGTCGCGGATTACCTGGCAGCTATTGCACCCCCGACCCCCCTGATAGGCTCGCATGCAAGCAGCGCATTCTCGCGGAGAAAGCAGCGTCATGCCATTTTCCCATTCATAATCAGAGTAATCGACGTCCATGGCAGCTAAGCTGAAGCTGAGGTTGAGCGGATTGGCATTTGATTCGCTGCATTCGCCGTATTTGGAGAGGGGTAACTGTAGTCACACGAATCACGTGAACGCATTGATGGACAGGCACGTACGTTGACTGGCCCTTTTCGCCTCTTCACCGCTTTACGTCCTAAAGCTCTGTGGCTGTGGCTATAGTGTCAGAATAACAGCAAACTATATTCAAGGTAATGTTTTGAAATTGAGGGCCTTCCCGGTCTGTTATCAATGCAATTCTTATTAGCTGTTGAAAGCTGCCTCCGGTGTCGGAGTAGGCTTCGATGTGCTTGGCGGACCCACCCCAACATGAAGCTTCGATTGCTCTTGGCCGACAGTCAGAATATTTATAGCCTGAGTTCGCCTGCTATGAAATATCATGTTTTGGGGTTCATTTGGCTGTTGCCCCGATCGCTGCTAACCTAACTATTGAAAAGTCTTGAGAAATAATAATCCTTCTACAAATTTAATCATTTGTGTATCATTGACTTGTCTTTAGTTGAATCAAAAGTCCTTGGACAATAATCTAAGGATTGCGTCGTCATGATTGGCCACTTGTTTTGGACTGGGGTGCTGATGGCTAATCTGCGTTACCATGAGAAAAAAACACCAACAGCAAGCCATTCGGCATGGTTGACTAGGTGGCGAGAATGACCATTAGCGCCAGAATGTGCTATTAACTATTACGAATCATGTTGAGGCAATATTTATGCCGCTCGCCTCAATATATAAATTCTAGGAGATATCTTTGTATGTAAGGCGGTCGTATTTCTCGTCTCCGTAATTTCTGCGTCAGCAGCTTTCGTCTATCTGGTCTTGTGTTCTGCGCTTGGCCCATCCGTGGTGGGTGCAACCCGTGTATCTGATGTAGCCGTTGTTCAAGGGCTTTGTTCATCGTCGAACCAATGTTTCCTGTCATTGTTCGTTGGGGGTGCTGGGTCCTTTGTTCTCACAACGCACCGCCTGGGCGGAAACTTTTCTTCAGCAATTTGAAGATTCTATCTTGGTCATCGGGGAAGTCAATCCAAGGCTCAAGCTATTTTGGTCCAGATACTTCCCTTTGTGGACGCGACAACCTTCCCCGGTGTCGAGTTTGGAGTAGACCTTTCAAACCAGACACAGGCCACAAAGTTTATATCCCTTGAAGTCGTTGGATTCAGGGTCTGTGCATGTTCCTAAGTAGTCATTAATACAGCCAATTAGTCCGATGAGCCCAAGCAGCGTTTTGCGCAAGCAGTCCAGCTCCCTGTCGGCATATCAGCTCAGCAACTATCAATCAACTCTGCCTTTTCGACTAGTATACATGATGCCAGAGACACCTGCATCTCTAGGTGACGCAATCAAAAGCGATGCGGAGATTTAGGCTTCCGTCTAAGTCAGGTAAGAGGCTAGGCCTAATTCACTAGCGATAGCCCTGTTTGCCGAGCTTTTCTCACATCGACGTCTGACGTCGGACGAGCGTGTTCGGGGATATTGTGGAGAAAGCCGCTTAACCCGGCACTGATCAACGAAAATGCAACAATCCTGGGGATTTTCATTCACCCCACGACTTTGATACGATGACCGTTAATTGGCCCGGCCGACCGTGGTCCGACGCTAGCACCTCACGTGAAGAGAGGTTGCATATCGCAGCGTCGCTTTGCGGTGGGTTCAGAGGTTGCATCCCCATTTCCAACAGCCCATCTCGGCTCCTTTGATGCAACTCGAATGCCTCCACTCTCCCCACAGTTTTGCCAACAACCCCATGGGCGCGAGTTTTCGCTCATGTTTTCGTGCGGGGGTATAAGTATGGCCGTGCTGGCTCAAGGCGCCAAGCCATGCCGAGCGCTTTTCCCTCTCGCAGCTTGTTGCGTGATACACCATGGCTTCTGAAGCTGCAGTTTCGGGCGGCAACGCCAACAAAGGCGTAATGGGCCTTTTGCGAGAAAACCCATACCTCTTGGGCCTGTCAATGGTACGTCCTGCCATAGAAGATTGGGCCGCTGTGCTATTACTGATGAAAATTCCAACAAATAGTTTGCTAGTCTGGGTGGCTTTCTATTTGGGTACGACCAAGGAGTTGTGTCTGGGGTGCTCACGATGGAGTCATTTGGCGCTCAATTTCCCCGTATCTACCTTGATACCAACTTCAAGGGATGGTTCGTCTCGACGCTCTTGCTACTCGCATGGCTCGGTTCTTTGATCAACGGCCCGATAGCCGATTCCATCGGAAGGAAAGGCTCCATGTTGGTAGCCGTCGTCATCTTTGTGCTTGGTGCAGCTTTGCAGACTGCGGCCAACTCGATCGCTGTGATCTTTGCCGGTGAGATCTTGTCTGCATCAACTTTTCGTATCCTCTTTGCTAATTAAGATTCGAAATAGGCCGCGCTGTTGCTGGACTAGCCGTAGGAATGCTCACGATGATCGTTCCCATGTACATGTCTGAGGTATCCACAGCGGGCATCCGCGGTACCCTTGTGGTTTTGCAGCAGCTCAGCATCACGCTGGGCATCTTGGTCAGCTACTGGCTCGAGTACGGAACTCAATACATTGGCGGCCACCGCTGCGCACCAGACATTCCGTACACCGGAGGCACCGAGGCCGACCCAACATTTGATCCCCGCAACGATGTCGGACCAAATGGCTGTACAGGGCAATCAAACGTATCTTGGAGGCTGCCAATGGCCTTTCAAATTATTCCAGCTCTCATTCTCGGCATCGGCATGTTCTTCTTCCCCGAATCGCCTCGCTACTTTCTCATGGTGGGCAAAGAGAACGAAGCACTGGCTGCGTTGGCCAAAATTCGCCGGGTCCACCCAGACACTGACTCCTTGCGCGGAGAATATCTCGCAATCAAGGCGGAAGTTCTCTTTGACCAATCAGTCACACAGGAAACTTTCCCTGAAAAGAAGGGCGTTTCTCTCTTCTTTGCCCAATACTGGGCTCTCCTCTCTCGGTGGTCATCGTTTAAACGAGTGGCTATTGGATGCTCAATCATGTTCTTCCAACAGTTCATGGGCTGCAACGCCATAATTTACTACGCACCTACCATGTTCAAGCAATTGGGGTTGTCGGGCAATGCCTCCGGTCTGCTAGCTACGGGCGTCTATGGCATCGTCAACACGCTGTCAACCTTGCCGGCACTTTTCCTCATTGACAGAATCGGCAGGCGTCCCCTTCTCATGGCTGGAGCTATTGGAACATGCATCTCTCTCACCATTGTTGGTGGCATTATTGGCGGTTTTGGTTCGTCTTTGGTGTCCAACAAATCGGCTGGGTGGGCCGGCATCGCCTTTGTCTACATCTATGACATCAACTTTTCCTACTCGTTTGCGCCGATCGGCTGGGTGCTGCCATCGGAAATCTTCAACCTCAACAACCGATCCAAGGCCATGGCGCTCACAACAAGTGCTACGTGGATGTGCAACTTTATTATCGGCTTGGTGACGCCAGACATGCTGACCAAGTTGACTTGGGGTACCTACATCTTCTTTGCTGTATTCTGCTTTCTGGCATTCTTCTTTACTTATTTCTTTGTTCCCGAGACCCGAGGCAAGAGTTTGGAGGATATGGATGACGTGTTTGGTGACACGGCTGCGCATGAGGACAAGGCTCGACTTGCTGAGATTGCGTCGTCCATGGGCCTGACGACTGCTCTCCCCGTTGAAAAGATTGGTGTGATGAGAGAGCATAAAGAACAAGCTGAGGAGGTGTGATGGATGAAGAAGACATAGATTACTAAGATAACACTCTAAATATGGTTGGTCAACACGGTGCTCATCATTCGGTTTGAGTGATGAGATGTGTTCGTCCATTGACTGCCCTCAAATTGAACACCATTCGCAAACTTCTGGTTCAACATAATGTTTGCTTCATGAATGCTTTCTAGCGGTACTAGCAGCTGGCGGTACGAGGAGTCAGATTTGCTGTCGAGTTGAACAGTCTCACCATGAGGCGAACTTTTCAGTCAAAATACAGGGATGCTCTGGTGACTTTAGAAAGACTTTCTGTTCAATGTTTTGCTTTGAGTCACCACATGTTGCTATGTGAACGTTTCCTTCGTTGATAAATTATTACCTAATTCTAATAGCTGTTCTGCGCCACTATTTATAAGTGCAACAAAGGAATTTATCAGTGCTGTATCACAGTCGAGGTAACTCACTTCACTCTGGGACTGCTGCAAGGGTAGTCAATTGGACAAAGAACAGCAGCACAATTCTATACTTCCCGAAAGAACAACTGCCCGCGATTAATTGTCCTCTGCGATCATTGAATCAGATCAAGTGAAATCCAAAGGTTGTTTGAGGAGGCGTTGACCTTCGTGCTGGTTTAAATATGCTTGTGCCCTGTTGCCTTGAGCTACTGAGATGCCAGTTGAATTCTCACCACACATTCTGGTTTCGATCAGCTTTCTTGAATCCGATCTCTACTCAACGGAAATGTCTTTCACTCAAACAGCCGCTTCCTTTGAGAACAACATCGCTCGCGGGGCCAGACCGCCGCGGTGTTTCTTTGAAGATCGAAGGGGTAACACAAAGGATGGCACAGACTTACACATTGCAATTCTGCACCCAGAGCGCGGGAACTACTGGCAATGGGCCCTTGTCGCACACCATCGGCGCGAGGATCGCTGGCAATCTTTCCATGTCGTGCAAGACCCAGAAAACGCCGGGAGAGCGACCCGAGTATCCAATACAGGCCTTGCACAACCGCGTTGCCGAAAGTCGTACTGCTTTGCGCATGTTGACAAGCCTCAATGGGACGAACTCCTCATAAGTATCGATAATCTTGTTGAGGGGTCTACACCCTGGCCTGAAGAGGTCCAAAGTTGGAGTGTGCTGAACTCTTCCAAGTGTAAAAGCGTCGGATTTTTGAAAGCCGTGGCAACGGTGTGGGCCGGAGTTAATTCCTTCCCGACTGAAATTGATGGGATCATCAACTGGCTGGAGGAGTTCCAAGAGAAAAAGATATGCGATATCAGTATCCAAGCATAGGAATGTAACAATTGTAGATCTCTAGAGTAGATTTCATTGACAAAACAATCTCAATTACCGCAGTTTTGATGCTGTGCTGACTCCAAAAGCAATATTTTTTTTCTTGTGCGGGGAACCGGTCGAGTAGCAAGTCGTGTTGTGGTTGTGTCAACCTGCAGCTCGCATCTTTATCCGACAGCGCCAATAATAGTTATGGAGCGAATTTAACCAAATTAAGCTTAAACGAGGTCGATCGAAAGCTTAGCCGATCGAACCATGTGTCACGCTCATCTATTTCGAAAAGGAAACATCCGCTTCCGATGGTGTGATGGCTGCTTACGGTGCGCACTTGTCCTGCAGTATGTGATATTGGGCCACGCCAAGCACGCACGGGGCCAGGGGGACGAGCCAATTGCCGCTGCGGCGGCCCGATTATCCTCTTGGGTGCGCATCGGCCGAATGCGCCACCATGTCACCGCTCGGCCGCATCCTGGATGCTTACGCCAAGACCTCGGACCTTGCATTCTCATATGTGGTGCATTTACGACACGTTGTGCCTGACCTGGCCGATATTGGGCCTATTGACCCGTCTCGTTGCAGGTGCCCAGCCAGCTCTGCATTTCAGCTGACTGGTCCGGAGTAAGCCAAGGGACTTGGCCTTTCAATGCCAAGAGGCTTGCGCAGAGCTATACGAAATGTCTCTCGTGCTCTCAGTCACATATAGGATGGATGTGTTCCGCTTGTCGCCCACTTTGCATCATCCATTGCCCCATCTGGTGGGAAACCGTTACAAAGGACTCTCGTTGCTCTAAATCACACTCGTTAGATCGAACAACAAGAGCAGAGCTTTGCAAAAATGGTGCACTTCAAGGTGCAGTGCCTGTTGGCGATGGCCTACAGCGCGGTAGCCGCCGCTGCTGTGTGCACTTCCGACCTCCTGGTGGATGACCTGTCCAACTCGTTGTCAACCAACGAAAACAACCTTGGTTCTTGGACGTCAGGTAAGAGTCTAATATTTCAAGATGTTCTCTGAGCTCCTCAATTGACCAACTCAATAGATGACGGCAGCATGGCTAGCATCTCTGCGTCCAACGGCATTCTCAGCTTCACACCCAAGAGCGGGGCTTACTTCTATGAGACGTTCCCCTGCCAGGCGCTGCAGACTGACTCGTACACGCACATGCAGCTTGACATCAAGGCACCTGCCTCTGGCGCGGCCTTCACAGTACAACTGAATACCGCCTCGAGCTGTTCAGTGACCACTAGTACAAAAACTTCTTTCCGCGTCACCAGTCTTACTGGCCAGTGGCAAACACTCCGCATCCCACTGAGTAGCTTTTCCGGAGCAAACCTCAACTCGGCTCTCTCCATTGTCCTCGAGTCCTTTTCGTCAACCTCGCAATGGCAATTGGACAAGGTTTCGTTTGTCTGTTCCAAAGGGTCAACACCCACCAGTAAGTATCACTTCACCCTCGCTTGACTGGCACTGACCATGACCCACAGACACTCTGACTAGCACAGCTACGTCTAAGCCAACCACCACGAGCCGACCCGACAATCCGTCGTGCTCGCCGCTCTTGGTGGATGACTGGGCGTCGCAATCGCGTCTTAACTTCCTGCAATATAACTCACTCCTGCTGCCTACTGGTGATGACGGGACGATGCAGTCCATGGTCGTGAATGATAACCACATCACATTCACGCCAAAATCTACTTCATCGTACTTCTTCTCGCAGGTCGGATGTGTAGATGCCACAAAGTACGGCGGCATATCTGTCCGTGTCAAGGCTGCAGCCGGCACGACGTTTAGGATTCAGCTGTCCTCCAAGACGACTTGTGATGGCGAGGTGACGGCAACGTCAACCCAAACTACGGCCCAATTGGGTTGGACGTTTGACGGAACTGAGAAGCTGTACAGCTTCCCATGGTCAAAGTTCAGTGGACTTGATCTGACCAAGCTGAGATCAATTGTCATCTCTGCGCCCACCAATCAAATTACTTTTGGTCCATTGGCCCTCTACTGCGGGAGCACCCCGAGTGGCTGGGAACTACCCACAACCAGCAACCCAGGAGCACCAACCGGAACTGTCGTGGCCCCATCCGCCACCGTCTCGGGTTTTGTCATCGACACCTTCAGTAACGCAAACACGAACTCGCTTGGGCTCTGGCATGGTGGCGATGAGTTGAGCCTGAGCTGGGGCTCCGGTGTCAACATCGTTGCTTCGGGTCCCGACTACGCCTTCACCACGCTGATTAGCAATGGTTGCCGAGACCTACGCGGCTACAGCGGGGCGTACTTGCACATTGCCTACTCGGGTCACACTAAGTTCTCCATCTCGTTGCAGCAGCACAATTCGCAGTGCGACGACAGTGTGTCACCGTATCCCGAGACAAGGGACAGCCTCGAGGCCGCCCGGTACGCAAAGGGCAACGATATCTACATACCCATTTCGCACTTCAACATCAACCTTCAGCGTGTTACTAGTGTCGCTATTAGGGGCATATACACCTCCCAGGCCCTAGTCCTGACCAAGGTTGAGATTGTCCCCTCCATCCCCTCGGGTGTGACCATCCCCCAAAAGCTGCCCTCGGGTACCCTTGTCTTTGCCTGCACCCGCCCCAACTCGTTTGCATTCGGCATTGACGACGGCAATCCGCAGTACGCAGCCAGGCTAGCGGAGATTATCCGCGAGGCCGACATCAAGGTCACCTTTTTCGCTGTCGGTGCCGTGCTCGAAAACAACTCGACGGGCATGGCCGACCTCTACCAGGAGCTGAAGAGCGAGGGTCACCAGATTGCTCTGCACTCTTACACACACCCAAGGATGGAAGGGCTCCAAACCACTGATGAGATTGACTGGGAGTACAACGAGGATTACAGGGTAATGAACAATATCTTTGGCGAGAAATCAGAGTATTTCCGTCCGCCTTATGGTGTTGAAGGCGCGCGTATGCGTCAGCGCTGGGCAGTTGCCTCGGGGTCGGAGAAGGCTTACATCATCAACTGGAGCGTTGATGTTCAAGACTGGCTGTGGGCTGAGACGAGCACACCGGAGAAGCAAGTTGAAGCCTTCCAGTCCGATGTGGCAAAGGGAGGCAACCTGGTCGTGATGCACTTTTCGTACAACTCGACCGTCAACTACCTCCCTGAGTTTATCAAACAGGCCAAGGCTACTGGTAAGCAGATTATGCGAATTGACCAGTGCATGGAAGATCCGAACGCACCCCCGCTGTGATTGCGGAACGGGTGTTGAGGTTTGGAGAGAGAATTAGAAACAGCCACGAGCCATCTTCCTTTTGTGGGTGGATATCTGGCGGTGGTAGATGGGTTAACTACATATGGATAGACCAGTAGTTTCATTTCTCTCTTTTGGTGTAAACTACAATTAGAAATTACATCAAAATTTGAAACCTAAAGGATACAATGCACTACACCTATGACTGAGGGGCCCACAAGCCATTTCGGTATCACAGGAGATTAAAGATGATTAAATCGTGATTTTTATTTACTGTGACAGAAATGATAGAATCTAACTTGAGTTACTGTTGTCAGCGCAAGAAAAGGCAGAGCTAATCTCTCCACTTGCATACGCGTCGATGACGTTTTGAATCACGCCATATGTGCCGCCAATCATCAAAAATGCTGAAAGGGCAATTAGAAGCCAATGCGACCAATACATCAACATGTTCAAAGGCGAGCCTTTGCGGTAGTGCTGGTGGTCGTAAATCCACAGGTAACCTGGTAAAGCCAGGGCGAGCGGGGAGAAGGTCAAGCTACCAGCCAGCGCAAGTAGATAGTTGAAGATGGGGATGCCAGAGGCAAGCAAAAAGGAAACAATGCTCAGAGAAGCAGTGCAACCTAGCCAGACGCCCCAATGAACGAAAGAGTTCTTTTGCAGGTGATCGGAGTTTCGCAGCAATCGCACAAACAAGTACTTGGCGGCAACATGGACGTACAAGCAGGCGCTGACGAGAAGTCCAATCAAGCCCACACCATATGCAACCTTCTTGATCGTGCCACCGGCGCTGCCCAGCGATGGCGAAGCCACCCACATTCCGCACCAGCGATAAACGACCAAGCTAAAGGTGAGGTAGCTGACACCTACAAATCCCATGCAGAGGTAGACGGCCTTCTTGTAGTCCTTGGGCTTGCGCATCTCGGAAATCACGGGGAGAAAGGCAGATGTTCCGGCGCTGGAGCAGAAGATGGAAGCCACTGAGGTAATACCCGTGACAAAGCTCGGGTGGCCAATGACGTGGTATCCCAGGTCGAAATCTCCCGTTTGCGGTGCGGCGGCCGGGCGGTCCAATGTTGTGACTCCAACGCTATTTTAAGGATCAATCGGTTAGCCAACTCGTTCTTCCTTTGGGTTTCCGAGAACGCGTCGAGTGACGCAACTTACACAACGATAAACACAGCGACGAAGACGGAAATGAAGCCGGCCCATGTCAACCATGCAATCTTTTCAAACTTGCGCACACTGGCGAGAATGAACACGGCAATGGTGCAAACCAACGAAAAGTAATTGGTGCAAATTGCGTGATCCGAAAGGGCGTTGAGGGCTGTTGATGAGCCCGAGATGCCTGAAGCGCCGACAATGGCAAAGGTCACCAGAAAGACGATTCCGACGATCTCGCGCAGCCACTTTCCACCAACAACCTCTGCCATGTCAGCGATGGAGTGGCATCCCTCGTGGGAGTTGCGAAAGTTGCCTTGCACGATCGCACCATAGGTATTGAGAAGCTGCCACCCAATGACGTTGATGGCACCGGGCAGCGCACCCAGGACGTACATGGACGAGGGAATTGTAAGAACACCGGTTGCGAAAATTACTATCAAATGTATGAGTTAGTCTTGTCGTCATAATGAGTCTAATAGTCATGCGGATCAAGGAGTGTACACACGTTTGAGGAAGATGACCGCTGTGTGAATCCAACCAACGGTTCGGAAATCTACATTTCCTTCGCCTCTCTTGAAGATCTCGAATCGTTCCTCGTTATTTTCAATCTTTCCTGCATCAATGCTGCTGCTCGTGCTGTTACGCCCTTGCGCAGGCGTAATAGCATCCGCGCCCTTCTCTGAGCCGGTGGTGGCCATGGTGGAAACTGGGGCTTCGTTTTCGCCTTTTGTGGGCAGGCCAATGAAAGGAAATAGGCTCTGTTAGACCTCAAATTGATTGGAAAAAGTAAGCATGCGCAATTGGATTTCACGGAAACCTCAGGCGCATATAAATGAGCAGAGTCGGGCAAAAACAGTGATTGTCAATGATAAAGAGAGGTGCACCACAGCACGTTGGCACTCCACCGTTTCGCTACCCCAGGCCTAACGAACAGGGGCTAAGATAAGCTATCTGGGGTTCTGGAACGCTATGAACTGACTCTTTAGCGTATCATGGCGGTTCTGCCAGGCTGGTCTGGGAGCGGGGTAAGGATGGAGCATAGCTGGGGAACGGATTTGGGGTAAGATAAGGCAAACGCCTCCAACTGAGTGGGTCGTTGGAGCGTTACGGGTGAACGGAAATCCTGCAAGCGCATCCAGCAATGTGGCCAAGTCTAGTGGTGTGATTTTTGAACCCGTTAGGCCAATGGCAGTAGAAGCCGATTTATCTCTATACAAGATAATCAATGGACTATAATGCGACTGTGATAGGGACATCCTGTTGCTACCCTTCTGGGAAATGCGATTACGACGTTGACAATTGCCAAGGAGTAGCTCATGGACCCAGCATGCAAGTTCAATTAGGGCAATCTTTCGGGCTCTGCCTATCAATATTTATTTCTCTGCTCAGAGTCTTCAATTGAATGGCACACGGTCATTAAACGCCGAAATCATCATGTACAGCGCACTACGTTATTGACTGACATGTATATTTCGCTGGCTTTTGTCTGACAGACGGATTCTCATTATTTAACTGGAGAAGAAATTTTCAAAATAATTGTATATTTGTTTACTTTTTAAGCATGACACCCGCCGGAGCCGGCATTAATGCTCCTTCAGCGGGCTTATTCCTACTCTTGAAATCATCCGCGACCTCCGCCATTGTGACAAACTCGACTCCTTCGTGCTTCTTAAAATGCTCAATTAATCTGTTCAGAGTACATCAGTCAGCAGTAAGCTCACGTCATATGCGGTTGTGGAGGGTGGCATGGCTAAGACGTACCTTTCATGCATCAAGAGTGCATGCGGTCGCCCAGACACATCAGGGTGGATCGTCATGGGGAAAATAAATTCGTCGTACTCGCGGTAGAAGTAGTCAAAGTGGTCGCGCCAGATGTCTTCCACATCGCGAGCGTTGACAAACCCATGGCTGTTCGGTGCCTCCTTGATGAACATCATGGGCGGGAGATCGTCAAGGTACCAGTTGGTTGGAATCTCCACCAGCCCAGTGTCAGCACCCTTCACCAGCGGCTTCATCCACTCTTCGGCTTTCTTCTTGTAGTCAATCTTGGTCCATGACTCCCCAGTGTTCAAATAGTACGCTTGGCAGTCATGGTGAGCCATGCTGTGGTCGTACTCGATGCCATAGTCCAAAAGGAGCTGAGCCCCTTCGGCACTTGTCTCCCACCTATCAGCATCGCATGCCAATTAGCTTCAATTCCGTAGGCAGGGTCAATGACGTTTGGGGGTACCAACCAGGGAGCGACGCTTCCTCGCGGCGGCTTGCCTCCGCAAAAGTCTGTAAGCATGCGATATGTCTTGTCCAGGACATGACGCTGCTGCTCAACACTCATGTCGGTAGGGTTCTCGTGCGAGTATCCATGCAGTCCAATCTCGTGGCCGGCATCTCTAACGGCTGCCATGTCCTCGGGGAACGTCTCCAAACTGTGACCCGGAATAAACCATGTTGTTTTGATGTCATACTTGGCAAACAACTTTAGCAAGCGCTGTGTACCAATTGTGCCCGCAAAAATTCCTAATCGAGCATTTGCGATCAGTTCATGTGTTCCAAAAATGCTCACACTTCTTTCAGTGGGCTTACCTCTGCTAATGTCATTTGGTGAATCTTCACCACCGTATGAGCCGAGCCAGCCAGCTACAGCATCAACGTCGACGCCGTAGGTAATGAGAACGCGCTTCTTGACCATTTTGGATAATTTTATGAATGATTTCGTGCTGATTGAGCCAGTACTCGGGGTCAATTAAATCGCGGGGCAAAGAAGTTTAATGTAGGAGCGCTGGCGCGTCAGAGCAACAAATGGTAGTCCGTTATTATGGTTTACCATCATTATGGTTTGTAAAGTGACGTGATAAGTTATCTAGTGGTGGCACAAAACATGGTCATGGCCCCCAGGGGGCGGGGCGCAAAGTTGGGGCTTATCATGGGGCCAAACTATCATTTGGGGTCAAATTGAACACGGATCCGCACTTCATTGGAGTCATTCAAAGGACGCTGGGCCTACCGAGTTTGGTATCTTGATCAGTCGCCGCTATTCTCCACTCCGAAAAGTCCAATTAGTTACATTTAATGGTAGAATACCCTACACCATGATAGCCGTCTGGCTCGAGGTATTTGGAGGTCGAGGTCGAGTTTTACTTGGCCGAGCCCCACCATGACGACCATCACCATCCCGCAGCACATGAAAGCTGCCAAAATCTACGAGGCGAGCACTTCCATTCTGGAACAATTCATACTGTGGGCAAATGAATACTAACATTTTGATAGTTCAACAAAATATACGAGTTAGTAAGGACTGCGGTGCCCAAAATCAGACCTCATGAACTCCTCGTCAAAATCCATGCCGCAGGTTTCTGCCATTCGGATTTGCAGGTTCTCAATGGAGAGTTCAATTGCAAACTGCCTTTGATCCCAGGACACGAGCCTGCTGGAGTAATCGTGCAGGTAGGCCCTGAGGTGATAGGTTCTTGGAAGATCGGGGATCGGGTGGGTGCGTTGAACTTCAAAAATTCGTGCTCTGAATGCACTGGATGTCAGTTGGCCGCGCGCCGTTTCGGTGAGCTGGATCCAAGAATCTGCGAAAACCGTGAAATGGCCGGATTCAAAGACGATGGCTGCTTTGCCGAGTACATGGCTGTGGATCCTTCCACCACGGTTCTGTTACCAGACTCTCTGTCTTTTGACCAAGCCGCACCCCTCATGTGCGCTGGCGTAAGTGCACATAAAAGCCACAGTTCAGAAAGAGCCTTGGAAGAAGATACTAATGCTCACCAGGCAACTGTGTGGGGGGCTTTGGAAAAGGCAACGGAAAAGCTGGAGCCTAATGCGACCGTTGCAATCGTAGGAATTGGAGGCCTTGGGCATCTGGGTATACAGTTTGCCAAAGCTATCGGGTTTCGGGTCATTGCCATCGACAGTCGCGAAGCAGCCAGAACACTAGCAAATGAAGTCCCTACAGGCCTGGAACCAGATTTGGTTCTCGACTCCACACTAGGGGAAGATGCCACCAAGAAGATCATGAGGTTTACCAATGGGGAAGGGGTCGCCGGTGCTGTAGTGTGCACAGACTCGCTCGACGTAAATTCGTGGACGTTGGAGATTCTACGTTTTGGAGCTACCATGGTAGCACTTGGTCTGCCCCCAGAAAAGTGGAGGTTCGACTCCAAGTTGATGGTATTTCGGGAATTGACAATAGCTGGAAGTTATGTCGCCAATGCAAAGTCCACTAAGAAGATGATGCAGGTGGTGGAAAAAAGCGGCATCAGGTCGCACATCACAACTTTGAAGTTGGAAGATGTTCCAAGAATACTTGAGGCATACAAAGATGGGAAATTCAAGGGGCGGTTGGTTGTTGAAGTAGCTGAATAAAACATAACTATGAACAGGTACCGCGAATCTCATCTGCCACAACAACCGTGTCATGCATGATATCTTACCGTAGTTGGCGACTAATTTCGTTTTTTTTTATCACCTTCTCCTTGCATACAAGTCCACAATGTTTTACACGTATGAAGTTCTAGACGCATATGATGTTACCGCTCCCGTCCCTAGGCCGTTCTTTGGCGAACCGACGAAGATATGGTTCGAATGATGACCAAGCATTTATCACAGCAGTGACAATACCAGAAAATATAAAATACTCAACAAAGGCTACATATCGAGTTTGTCACTTTCCCCGCATGCTGCTGCCCTCTATCATCAACGCTGGATCAGTTACATAATTTTGATGAAAGGGTGACCTGAATGTGGAATTAGGAGTATTTACCCTAAACCTCACTTGGCCTGGCTTATCTTATCGTGTGGGGATACAGCACGATTTTTAGCCTCCAACGCCAAAGCCTCCAACTCTCCACAATTAATGGCGCGTTGCTTTGGTGCAACAGTGGACCCACGCTCATGGAGTTGGAGGGTTTGAGTTGGAGAACCGATTTGTCACAAATTCAATTTGACAACAGTATCCACCTTGTTGAACAGTAGCACGTTGAATAAATGGAATGCCCAAATATTAGAACTCTTGGAAGGGTGAATTTGGGCACTATGAATGTTTGATAGCCTGTAACCTGAGCTTCCGTGTACGAAAGTCGCTACGTCATCATGTCTGTATTTTTCAAGGACCCCTTACCGTGAGCGTACTCCCCAATCCTTCCATAGCTAGCTCGCTGACACCTAATTTAGTGGCAACCCGGTGAAGAGCGGCGAGGCCACCAAGGTATTGGCACAGATTGGTGTCGGCATTGATAGCCGGGATTCTGGCGAATTTGACCAGCTCTTGGCGGCTGTGCACGACTGCGCGGAACAAATCTCCAAGCTGCCTGACTACCAACCTGTTCCTGACCTTGAGAAATACCCGCGTGAAAATATTCGCAGACCAACAGCCGATGAGCAAAGATTTGGCAACGCTTGGGCACACAAGTTCCTCATTCGAGGCAGCTCAAATGGAAAGCTTTTAAAAGACAAATCAATTTGCCTGAAGGATTGCATCGCCGTGGCTGGTGTGCCTCAATTTTATGGCAGCGACGCGTTTCCGGCTTGGACCCCAAGCACAGATGCTACCATCGTGACTCGACTACTTGACGCTGGTGCTGATATCGTGGGAACGGCAACATGTGAAAACTTTTGCAACTCGACTTCCTCGTTTACCAGCGCGCAGGGCATAGTTGACAACCCATACCAACAGGGCTACTCTGCTGGAGGAAGCACTTCGGGTGGGGCGGCTTTGGTTGGATCCGGTCTCGTAGATTACGCGATTGGAGGAGACCAAGGAGGAAGTATTCGGGTTCCTGCTTCTCTTTGTGGATGTAAGACACCATTTCCGCGACAAGACTTGTGTGGTTACTAACGGCTGCTAATATAGGTGTTGGTCTGAAACCAACTCATGGGTTGGTTCCTTGGACTGGGATTACTAGCGGAGATGCCATTGATGACCATGCTGGCCCTCTGACGCGATCAGTTCGCGATGCCGCCCTGTGCCTTGATGCCATTGCCGGATATGATGGCATCGATGACCGATCCCTCGCAGCGGGAAGCCCTGGATCTCATGGTTATGCTGATTCATTAAAAACTTCTGACTCTCCAAGCTTGGTTGGAGTCAAGGTTGGAATCCTCATGGAAGGATTCAATCAAGAGGTTGTGCGACCTGAGGTCAGAGAGACAGTGCTGGCTGCCGCGAAGCAGCTTACCCAGCTGGGAGCGATTGTCGAAGAAGTGTCTGTGCCCTCACACTTGGAAGGCCCTGGGATCTGGACAATCCAGCAGCGAATTTCTGGAACTCTGACCATTCTTGGGAAATCTCATGGAAGAAGAGGACTCCATCTCACCGAGTTCGAGCACGCCAGGCTTCCTTGGACTACGGAAAACTTCAAGAAGCTTTTCCCATCTACCCAGAATACCGTCATAAACGGCCTCTATCTGATGGAAAAGTTCCCCGGTCTCTACGGCAAGACCGTGAACCTCGGACGCAAGATTAGCGACGACTATGAGGCTGTGTTTAGACAATTCGACGTTCTCGTGATGCCGACAACGCCATATGTCGCACCCAAACATGGGAAACGCGGGACGCCAAAAGATTGCTTCGAGCCTAGCATAGGGCTGACCTCCAACACCGCCGTTTTCAACGTGACTGGTCATCCAGCAATGTCGCTGCCGGTTGGGTTCGTTCCTGCCAAGGAAGACGCCGAAGTCATGCTGCCAGTTGGGATGCAGATTGTGGGTGGTCTTTGGCAGGAAAAGAAGGTTTTGAATGTGGGCCATGCTTGGGAGACAGCATTTGACTGGAAGTCCAATGGATGCATCAAGAAGACAGAAACGGAACTTGGAAACATTTCATTGAAGCTGTAGAAAGATAGATTAACTAAAAAATTATAGATTTTTCCCTCTTCGCATTTAATTAATAGTGTAGCCTCCATCTACGACTAATGCGTGTCCTTGGATAAAGGATGCCTGACTTGAGCACAAGAATAGTACAGCATCAGCAACTTCATCTGGAGTGCCCATCCTTTGCATGGGGGCGATGTCAACTGCAGGTTTAAGGCGTTCAATTACGTCGGGTGACCCTGTTGTCAGAGGCGTCTCGATGACACCCGGACAGACGCAGTTGACACGAATTCCGTCACTTGAATAATCAATTGCATCGGATCGAGTCATGTTGATAATCGCAGCTTTTGAAGCGCAATAAGGTGCTTTATGATGCTAATATTAGTACATTTTGAAGAATCTGTATCTGTAACTGGAGGCTTACCTGCACCTGGTCGTGCAACAATCCCAAGCTGACTGGCAATGTTCACAACGGCCCCCCTTTGCTTTGGATGGGCCTCGAGAGGCTCTTGCTTCAGCATTTGAGTTAAGGCGGCCCTTGAGATGAGCCATGTCCCGCGATAGTTTACTCGAGTAATGAGATCAAATGCCGACGTGGAAGTTTCGGTTGAGCGTAAATCCTGTCCGAGAATTCCAGCGCAGTTGACAGCATAGTCGATCCGCGAGAACTTGTTGGCGACTTTGTCCGCGAAAGACGACACAAACTTTTCATCAGAGACGTCTCCTTGTAGTGTGAAGACCTGCGCATTTGGGTTGATTTCCAGCAATGACCTTTTCGTTTTTGTCAGGGTTGTCTCGTTTATGTCGGTAATGGCGAGCTTAGGGCATCCAGACCGAGCAAACGCTCTGGCGACTGCTGCACCAATTCCTGTAATCACACACTATGTCAGTAACCGTGTTCACATTTATGTCGTGTTTTTTTTCCATACCAGTTCCTCCAGCACCAGTGATGACGGCAACACCTGGGAATTTGGCGAATATCGACGTCATCGTGAAACGAGTGCTACTCTAGCTTGTCCACTGTGATGAATCGTACTAATCAGACTATATGACCACGAGCACTTATGATTTCGATGTTTGACTCAAGATAAATCAATCACCATATGATGGACAGAGCAAAGGGTCCCATGACAAAATGATAAGTCCGCTGCCTATCAAATGCCGCCATTGATGGCATTGCTCGGGTGGTATGTTATGTGGAGATCTCCAAGAGGCTAAGGAGCTAGTGTGGTGCTAGGCGCGAACTTTACCCACCTCCACGACAGATAAGATAGCCCGAGTCATTTAGATACCCCGAGAGCCAGAGCGACTCCAATTTTTGGAGTCTTTTTACTCCGGTGACCCAGTTGCTCCAACGTCAACGCCCCAACTTTCATCGCAGCCTCCAAGATGCTGCAAGCCGAAACGGACGACACACAGCCCGAACCGTCCCCCGTCCGCAGGCGCCGACGACGTCATGGAGGACCACATGTCTGTGAACATTGTGGACGAACATTCAAACGCTCCGAGCACTTGGAGCGACACGTGCGCACGCGTAAGATGACCCAGCCCCGGTGTAATTCAGCCAGCCGTGACGGCTTGCACATATCTCTTTGCCAATTGTGGGCGCTGAAATTTTGTAGACACCAAGGAAAAACCTTTTTTGTGTAATTGCGGGGCAGCATTTACAAGGCGTGATTTACTCACTCGGCATCAACGCATCACTCTGCATGGTGGCGAAACGGTGCGAGATGTAGTTGCCCAGTGTCCAAGGGGAATTGAGCCGGGATTGGAATCCACCGATTCGACAGAGTCGCTTTCCGTCTCCGAATTGAATGCTGCTTGGACACGCCAATCAGCCCCTGCAATTGGAGACGGAAGTCTTGACAGCCATCCGATGTTGCCTCGGGCAATAGCTGCCGAGCGATATGTGCAGTCCTTGATACCTCCTCCGCAAATTCTTGACCAAGGTCTGGCCCATCCACCCTGTTCAAATACCACCAGCACCAGATCAATACTGACAGGCCCGTAAAGAAAACGATCCCAATGGACTCGATCAATTTCGAGAATTTGCCGACTTCCTTGATGGAGTAGGTCTCACAGCAGAGTGGAGCCCGTATTTTCAAGATGTGGAACGATACCTTGACCCTCCAGCCGAAGATGCTGAATCATCCACGGTTCATGTATCATCACAACCTCTGACGAGACCCGGCACACCCTTCAGCTCATGGCTCCCCACTGCACCCGATCGTGATAAAGTTATCGGGGCGCGATTAGTGGAAGGTGAGTTTCAAATCGGTTGTATTCCGTTTGATATTGACCCGTCTCACTCTTATTAGATCCCCGAGTTCACGGACTGTCTCCTTCTCTATTCAAAATTACCGATGAGCAGCGAGCACATCTCGAACATTTACTAGAGCCATTTCGCAGTGTGCTTAGCCCAGACTTTCGCTTGCCGTCTCGGCACGCCCTCACGAGATACATCACATCGTATTTCGAGGGGTTTCATACGCACATGGTCTTCATGCACGTTCCCACATGGAGATTTGACTATTGCTCTCTAGAACTCATTCTTTCCATTGCCTGCTTGGGTGCACAGTACTGTTTCGAGCACCGAAACTCAGAGCGTCTATTCCGAGCTGGGAAAACTGTTCTGTTAGAAAAGCTACTCCAGGATCCCAACGGATTCGGCCCAAGAACAGCCAACGTCCTAAACTTGCAAAAGATTTCATCGCCAACTCTAGGCCGCTCCAACCACCTCACACCCAGTAGGGAATCTGCAATTTTGGAGCCGATTGACACGGTCCGCGCCCTCATAAATCTTATGGGATTTGCAACATGGGAACCCAAAGACTCACTTTTACAAGAAGCATTCGTGCTTCAAAGTCTGCTTGTCCAAGTTCTCAGAGATCTGGGATTGGACGAAGAGGAAGAGGAGGAGTTTGAGGAAACAGCTGACCCGGCCTCACTGCAAACCGCTTGGCTGGCCTGGGCTCACCAAGAATCCACCAGGCGCGCCAAATTAATTGCGTTTTCATTTATTCACATCCACAGTGTGGCATATGATGTCTATCCAGCACTGCGAAGCAATGAGATACACCTGAGATTGCCCTGCTCCACAAAAGAGTGGAATGCCCCAACTGCGATGCATTGGAAGGCAGCAAGTTCAGAAGTCCGCAAGCAACAGCTTCATTTTCAAGATGCGTTAGCAGTATTACTGCGCAATACGAATTGCACGGTTGCCCTTGAACCCGTTCCTTCACCGATCGGCAATTATGTCTTGTTGCATGGACTGCTGCAACGCATCTACATCGTTCGAGATTTATCCTTGCCCATTATGGACAATTCATCATCTCTCCCACCAGAGGAGGTTGAGAAGTTAGAGTAAGTCAAAAGTGTCGGGGTTTTTCTACTTTGCTGAACACGACTCGGGAGGAGATGATGACTCTTTTTCTCAACTAACTTTGCACAACAGGCGAGGTCTTCGATCGTGGACAACAAACTGGCAGCAAGCGCCCGAATCCAGTTTGGATCCAAACAATGAAAACGGACCTGTTCCTTTCACATCCAGCTCTTTACTTGGACTTGCATACGTTCGCATTTATCTGAACCTTGGACCATATCGGCAACTTGATACACGAGACTCAGCCCGTATAGCAAAGGCCTTGGCTAAATGCCCCGAGGTGAAACGAAGCGATGGTGTAATATCAGCCCTATTATATGCTACCCATGCATTGAGTATTCCAGTGAGGCTGGGCGTAGACCGCGTGGCCAAGAGCCAGGCCTTTTTCTGGAGTGTTCGCCATTCTCTATCGGCACTAGAATGCGCTGTTCTTCTTAGCAAGTGGCTAGGGTCTCTTCAATCAACACTAACCACGGTCCCATTAAGCGGTATGTGCTCCTGTTTCCTATGTTCCAGAAGTGTCACTGACATTTAATTAATTAGCAAGCGAAGATCGAATTGTGCATTGGGTTCGATGCATTGTAGAAGAGGCCTATGCTGTTGTTGACTTTGACGAGGATGATGATGTGGCTGGGTATAGGACAGACCCTGAAGGCCTCAGCTTCGCTATTTTAAAGATATGGGTCCGCTTTTTCAAGAGCAACACGCAATGGCCATTTATCAACATGATTGGCGCTGCCCTAGAGGGGTATCGCACAACTTTAGTAAACAATAGCCGCTCGAGGCTGCAGAATTCATGAGATCTTCTCGGGAAGAAAGCAAATTTAATGATGTATGAGAAATCTGAATGCAATAGTCAAAATGTACAGTATATTCACGTTCTATACTTCAAATATCCGCAGTGCCAATATTCCTAAGCCGCATTAAAACACGCCGTTGGTATTCTTGTGCTCCGACTTGGGAGCAATGGGAGCTTGAATATCCCAGTGCTCCACGAACAATCCATTTTGGTATCGGAAAATATCGAGAAATTGGGTTCCCTCGGTGCCATCGTGGCGATCGACATGGTGATGAATGATGACGAAGTCTCCATCGACAAAAATTCGCTTAAATGTCATAACGGGAACCCCATTGGGGCCCGTGCATTCGTTCTTGGCGAAGTTCATTAAGGCATCGGGGCCGGTAGGAAGATAGGTGTTGTGCTGAATGTAGCCCGGAGATACAATCTGGCGCGTGCGAGCAAAGTCGTTGTACTTGAATGTGACAAGAAAGAACTCGATCGAGGCCTTGGCGACCTGAATCTGTTTGGGGGGTCTGAGGGGGCTGGTCGGTTAGCGACTCCCAGATCTGTTCGACCTCTGCGAGGATCTCGGGCTTGGCCATGTTTGTAGAATGAGGCTGGTGGTGGGATTGAGACTTGAGGGTTTGAAGTGTGAGGAACGATAGTGATGGACAATATTCAAAATCTATGGCATTAAGGAGACATCTATTTATTAACAATCCAATATAATGTAAATCCACATGATTATTTGCCGAGGCGTCACCTGCTGATGGTTATGTGGATCAAGATGGCTTTGCAACATGTTCACACTGACAAATGACTCTCAACATCCCGACGCGGGAGGTTATGTTATCCCACTCGACTGAGGAAACAAAGCATTACTATGAAACGTGATCACACTGGTTTAATTGAGGCCAAAAGCACAGAGCCTCAATTTGTCATCGTTTACGGAGAGCAGTGCGGTGTTGATGTCTCGCCATACCATAACCTAGCGTCATGCCCATTTCCCGTTGGTGTAAATTGGGGACCAAACAGCTCGCAAATAACCTTACTCGTAATTTTCGATAGCCTTATTCGTCATAGCGTATTAGAACACTGGACATGAATGATAGTCCCAGACGCTCGCCAGCGGTATCCGATCTTCTACTCCGGCAAGAGAACATGATAATGAGGTTGTATACAACCAACCAGATGCTCTCGTGCCAGTCCAAGGAAAAACAATCACAAGAGATTTACATGGCACATCGATGGCTAATTCAGGGAAACTTGTCCCCAAAAACACTATGGCGGCGGGTTTCCTGCTTTCCCGCACAGATCAAGTTTGAAACTGAACCAGATGAGTCAGCGGAGCTTCGGGCATCATTGCACCGAAAAACTGTCCGTCACATCTCAAGGATCCGCGTAATCAAACATGAAGAATCAAGATCCGAAGACGATTGCCGTTTACTCAAGCCACAAACCGTGCCATGTTCCTAATTCATCCAATCCATTGACCCAATTGATGCAATGTACCCCGCAATATATTTCTCCGCGTCCAAGCGATCGTCCCTCGGCTTTCAGTAGCACCCCATTCACTCGTCTCCTCTCCGTTTCCGAAATATCCCCGTTCTAACCGCTGGATAAAATTGTATATAAAACAATACTTACACTTCTCTTTTTACACAACGCTTCATGCCATCCAAAGGCTGTGTTTGAAAGCCTGTCCGGCGTCCCTAGGGGGCAACACCAAGAAATGAGGGAGTGGCTTGTGGGAGCAGCGGCGCCTCCTTGACAAGATAAACGCTTCTTACAGCCCCATGCGATTTAGACATTTCGATGCAGAATCCATTCTATGCAAGACCTGTTGTTCTTTCGCTCCCCTATGTTTGCTAGACGAGATATACCGTATAGCCTTCAATGCTAACAAATGAAACATTCGACATGTGGTATACGAACAGTCAATCGAGCGGCTTGCACATGGCTGTTCTCCAAAACCAAAACTAATCACTCATTTTGCCAAAAAGTCCGCATTTAGCTTCGCAACTTGTATATTTTCTACTCAATCTCAACCTGAAACTGATTATTTTTTAAAACTTGGGCCAAATGATGTTATTTATGTACAAAAGAAAGATGCAAAACAACAAAAAAAAATGAAGTCTCATTGCGTGATCTGGGAATCGAACCCAGGGCTCCCCGACGTTGCTCGGATGGCAACGGAGAATTTTACCACTAAACCAATCACGCTTCGATATCGACATGGCTCCATGTACAGCCTGAAGAAGCCTCTGGAATTGGTTGCTCACAAACACGGCCTGCTGATGAAAGTTCTGTGGGGATGCGCATGCAGTAGTAGACATTAAATGGGGTGGGAATTCTCAGAGAGTTCAGGATCCGATCAAGGAAAGGACCGATTCCAGAAAGTGAGGGGTACGCAAACATCAGTAAACGGGCCAATGTAATTCAAGTGGTAAGAAAAGCATCGTCTTGTTATCTAAGTAGCACGAGTTTAAACAAATTCCTATATATCAAGTATTACAACGAAATGGCCCATTCTTTTTTTTTCACCTATCCCCTGAGCCTTTTTAGTGAAAACCATAATCTGCTGCCCCCAAACTGTTGAGCCAGGCTTCCATGTCCTTGGCGATTTGGGTTGCAATACGACCGCCGTTGATGGAATCCTGCCAGCAAATATGAATCGATAGGTTACCTCCCTTCACAGACACTGCGCTTATCTGCAGAAACGGCCCAGCAACGTCCGCGCTGAGCGTGAACTTGGCGTCATCAATAGACCAGCCCTCGCCGCTTGCAGGCGACGAACCAGCTTGCTGCTTTGGCTGGCCATCAATCACTCCAATATTGGTAACGATCCACGAGAGGGCGCGCGGCTTCTTCTCGTTTTCTCGATGGTATTCCTGCCAGTCTCGAACCAGCTTCATCATGCCGATGATGCTGTTCGTTGTACCAAGCTCCAGCCTCTGCTCAATCTCATCTCGCGTCATTGTTGCTGCCGTCCAGATGAACTTCTCCAGCTCGTGGATTGGCTGCGGCTTCCAGTTGTTGACGCGCGCTTGGGCTCGAATTTCCTCCACAAGCCCGTGTCCAAATGTGTGGTAAATGGACGACACGCAATTCTGTATGCTTTCGTGCGGCTTGTACCAGTCATATTTGGGATCCCTGCCCTTTCCGACCATGAACCTCCGTTGATCCATTGCTGTTGCACTACTAAAGGCAGGCGCCTGCTCCTTTGGGAGGTAGGTGGCGAGAGACACAAGCGCAATGCCGTGCAATAATCCTGTCAAAGTTGTTTCATGCTTACGGCAAATGGCGAGGATCCTCTTGAGGGGGTCATTGGCGATAATAACCGGGCGTGTTTTTGTTGCGAAGGGGTCCAAGTGAACGGGCGCCCAGCTCGCTTTAGCATCTCCCTTGGATGATAGCAGCGAGGGGCCAAAAGCGTGCCAGGTTTCAGAAAGGGCAAAGCCCATCGTGATTGGGTGTTTGGCGACTTTCTCTTGGGGTGGAGGAAGCCTCTCTTTTGTCACAGCTGTGGAGAATGTTGTCGAGTTGGGTTGGAACGAGACAGTCTCGTCGGGGCAGTTGAGGCATTGCAGCATGTTCTGGTGGAATATTTTCCCACTCATGCCATCGCAGTTGGCGTGATTCCAAACAAACATGAGTTCAACAAAGTCGCTCGTCTTGCTCCTCATCATGAGTAATCGCCAACCGGGCCGAGTTTCCAAATTGTCGAATTTCGTATCAAGCTCGTACTGCAACCAAGCCGAGAACTTTGCGTCGTAATCATCGTTGTCATCGAGGACTTTCCAAACCATATGGTGGGCCAAATTGACAGTAGGCAAAGACACCCAGCTGGGCTTTCGGGAACTCTCGCCAACAAGTCCGACTTGTAACATCGGGAATCGAATAACGGTTTGCGCGACCGCACGTTCAAATGTCCGCACAACCTCCTCGTGCATCTCGAATCCTCGCAGTGAGGTTGGAAGGACATAGCGACAAGTAACTATTGTACCACAGTAGTGTCGAAGATTGTGCAAACCAGACTGGTACATTTCACTACATGCTGTTAGGATAAAGTGACGGGCAAGTGATAACGATCTGCTTACATGCTACCGAGTTGGCGGAGACGGTTGCTTGACTTTGTCGAGGTGCGTGTTTTTGTTTCGGTGCGAGACATTGTTGTGAAAATGAGATAGAGTTATGGGAATGGGTATAAGGATGGGCCGATTGGGTATATTGAGAAAACGAATGAGGCTGGAAAATGACTGTTGGGCTCTCTGCATGATCCCATTGTGGTTTTATATCTCTCTTCATCCCTTTGTTCCGAATTTGACGTAAGATTCCGATCGGTTCGTGACATTCTGACAGCATGCAGCGATACGCAACCTTCGGGTTGAAGCCCCTACACGAACTGCGTTTAGACATCGATGGGCTCGATCTCTTCGCATACTCGGGATTTTTGGAAAAGTACCCTGTCCCGCTAAAAGAAGAGTCCCACCATCCTGGATCCTGGGGTGCCGAACATCCGCTTATTTGACAGTGGGTCCCGTCTAACCATCTGGAACCTGCAGCAATTGGCCAACGCTCGTGGACAATGCGTAAACCTTCAACAGCGACCACATCTGAATCTCAATTTAGAACAAACTGATACGCGCTTTTTCAGTGTCTTCGGGGGCTGAACCCTGCCGCATAGCCCGGGCGGGCCATGCAGGTGTTCCCGTCTTGGCTTTGGGTCATATATTTTGCCTTTCGGGTTGTTCCAGGCTGTGAAATGCAAATGCGAGCCTCCCCCCCATTTGTGAACGCGACATTCCCGGATTTTGCGAGCCTACCCGAGTCGGCATGTCGCTAAATACAAGTAGTCCAACACAGGGTGCCAAGTCCGGGGCCCAACAGCCCATTTTTGCCATTGTCTAGCCGGCCTGCGCGAGATAACCGACCAGCCGACCGAACGCCCCAGATGACTCAATGGATACGCGCGATTGGACAAACCTGGCTGCTCGCGCCATGAGCGATGACCAGACCGTCGCTTACATCACGAGATTTTTCGAGCACAACATACACCACTTGGAGTCAACAGACATTTGCTGGAGCAAGAGCGGCGTCAAAGGTCTCATTGCGTCGCTGTATGCAAATGCTTCTGAATCGGCCATCAACATCAACATCTCACAACAAGCCTTTAATGTCTCCAGTGCCGGAAACACGTACCTAATTGACCTTGCCGCACGCAACTTCCAGGTCAATGGCTTGGATGAGTTGACATACAGGGTGCTATCATGCGTTCACAGTTCGTCTACAGCCGATCGCTAAACTCCACGAGCCATGATGGACGCTTACCTGATCGACAGTATTTACCATGGCGTTTGCATTCTTTTTAGTATATCCTATTATTTTGATCCTGGAACCTGTTACCGTTCTGTGCGACCTGATTGGTTGTCCGGTTAAGAAACACGAGTTCAAAAAATGGGAGCTGCTGCTGGAAACCTTTTGCTTCGTGCCACTCATCATAGCCGGCATGGTGACCGGTATCCTGGCCATGGGATCATCTGACCATTTTAGAACAGAGCATGGAGTAAGCACTGTGGGACCATCATCGATCGCCAACCAACGTCTAATTTTTGCCTCGCAGATTATTGGCCTCGTCACGGTCGCCTTGGCCGTCATCGCTATCGCAATCTACTACCTTCAGCCGTACTTCAAGATTCGCCTCAGAAATAGTCTGCGCGGTTTGCAGTGGCTTCAAATCATCGGGTACATCGACACTGTCACCTGCCAACTGCTTCTGCTCGCGTCGAGCTTTGTCGCAGCCGACGGATTTGATGACCTGGTCGTGATGGGCCTCTGCTCCATCAATTTCTCCATGTCATTGACCTTTTCTTTTGGCACGACATTGGTTTTTATTTGGAATAGCGCCATGGTGGCAATGACAATGGAGTGGTTGCTTTCTCGTCGTGCGAATCCAGGTGTAGGATGGTTGACGCGAATGTGGAGAATTTTCAGTTCCTGGCGCCGACCACCCCCTCCGCCCATGGTAGAGCTGAGATCAGTTGGTTTTTTCCCTTCGAACTCTTCCCGGGTAGATTTTCCACGCGGCGATTAGCCTGGTGATACATCAATTATGAAATGTGCTAGTTCGATGTAATCAGATGAGATGACCTGGAAACACTCTTTTAGAATCCTCGGCAATGTTTCTTTCAGTAGCCAGCGTTGATACATTTACCAAGATTTAATTCACTTCATGTCCGCCTGTTCCGTTATCTGGCGTTAGATTTTAATTAACCATGTAATCTGGAGCATGTGTCAAGTTGTGGACAAGAATATGACCTCGCCACCCTACACCTCGTCGCTTTACGCATAAAGGCAACTCATTTTTAACGCGTCTATTGGAATGGGATTTCATCTATATCTTTAAAACTTTAAGATTTTCAACATAAATGACAAGCAATGGAGGGAGGATCACATGTTCAGCTTTTTGTTGCATGCTTGATTCCTGTCCGCAGATCACTGGCTAGGTTTGACCAGCCAGGGCATGTCCCTATCACTATAATCCACCTCCCTTTCATCAAGACGAAGTATGAGATCCTCCTCCTTGGCGCCTTCAAAGGGCACCTCCAACCTAGTCCAAGTGGCATCGGGCGTTGAATCGTGCCTCCTCTCTGCCCAGCTCTGACGGATGAGGCATGGACCCCTTAATGCCTGCGAAGCAAATTTTCGGATAGCCAGCTCGTTAATCGAGCATCCATCCAGCAGAATCTCGCGTACATTGGACCGCGGAAGGTAAGCAGGCCAATCAAATCCCTCCTCTTGATTTCGAGGTGTGTCAAGCCAGCGGACGGTAGGTAAGGCAATGAAATCCTGTATACTTTCAAAGTCAAGCCCATAGTTGCCATTGAAGATGTCACCTCTGACGTGTTCCAGTTTGGCGAATGGCTGTCCGCCAAGAAGCGGGCCTGCGGGCCGGCGATGGACGCGCTCGGCCAAGCGTGGAAGCCACGGGGCGTCTTCGAGCCCGCCCCAACAATGAGACGTAAAGGTGAGCACCCGAAGATTAGGGAGGAAGCAAAACAATATGGAAAGCAGGGCTGATTGTTCGAGCTTGTCGACGTCGTCAAGGAACATGGTCTTGTAGTTTGGATTCTCTGGAGTGTCAAACCAGTCAGCGGCACATACAAGGCCCGCCTCTTTGACAAGACTGATGTCGGCATCTGTGATTTTGACTTTGCGATTCTCTTCCTTGCAAACCCTTTGGTAAGATTCGAGAAGGGGGGAACCTTGTGCAAGATCCGTGTCCAGTTCTCGAACGTAGAACGCCAAAGCAGGATTGCGGAGGATCTTGACAAGGGGGTTAAACCAATGAATGACTAGGCCATCTGCGTACTGATCGTCGGCCTGGAGTACCTTGAATTCTTGGCTAAGCTTTCGGTGCTCCTTTAGGCGCGTCTGAACCACGTGGTTAAGGTATTTGGATGCAAGGTTGGTTGCCTCTAGGTCAGGCAACATAAGGTGGGCAAAGATAGCGTCCCATAGTTCTGTAGGAAGTTCGATCAACCGGGCTGCCATTTTCGATAATATTGCTGCAGTTTGTATTCTTCAATCTTTTGATCAGAGCGGCATTCACGTTGGATGCTGACGCTTCATCACAAAGTAGCTGCCTACTCGAGGCCTTGAGGCAGATGGGGAATTTGTGGGGTGGTTGATTACGTAACAAATCCTGGTCGTCAGTTCAATGGTCTGAGCAGCCTGTCTTTTGAGCCATGCCATACGAACCGGTTTCAACAAAGACCTGATAAAAATAAGCCCTGAATTAATCGCATGATTTTAATCGCGTATATTTATTTGAGCAGCTAAAAGACCATGTCGCACTTAATCAAGGTCGTGTTTTAGGTCTAACATTATGGTAACGTGGATTCTGTGATTCAACCGCTTGACTAATGAGAGCATGCTGTCTGGGTTTTCACCCGTTGGGTTTAATATTAAACATAAAAGATCTCTTTTACACAAAACTACCATCTGAATTATGGTTGCCGTTAGCTTCTTGAGACCATTGAGGTTCATGGTTGGCCTCCACGTTCCCGCCAATCGCATCACCCTGGCCAGCTGAAGAAGTATTGCAAGAAACGAGGATTGAACTTCACTAGCTCCTGATATGACTTACTAGTTCTTGTTTGTATCATTTGAATCATTATTTTAGTATTGTACATGCTGTACTTATCTTATGTATATTGTTATCTGCAATGAGATCCGGTGCATGTACCACACCAAGGCGTCCAACACTTTCCGAAAAACAGCATGAGGCGATTTTGACTTGGGGATTCATGATTGCCACCTGATATATATATCATGATGGAGCTAGATTTCGCTCAGGCCCAAATAGCTGGTAGGTGAGGTGTGGCTTGCCACGTACGAATACGTGGCACAGTAGCGAGAATGTGATAATGACCCCAGTTCGGCACCAGCTTAGAGCACGCTTGGGTTTGAGTATTGGTTGCGACGTGGCTGAACGCCTCCTTGTATGCGTGCTCAATGTTTAGCCAATCCAGCATTCTCACGCATGCGGTCGCTTCATTTCGCCCCGCTTTGAGGATTCAGCTGCCACTAGTTTGGCGCAAGGGCACCATGGTCTAGACCCTGAGGATCCGAGCAATACACTGCTTAAAGATATTTAAATCTCGTCCGGAAGCACACTCTCCTGACCGACAATATCCAGTATTCTCTAATTTTAATTCTCTCCTAAAGAAAAATGAAGGTCCTCACCTGGTTGTTGACGGCGACAGCCGCTAGCCTGGCTGCCCCAGGAGTTCTCGCAACGCCCGCTAAGCCGCCCTGTAGCTCCTCGACTGCTGTCGCTGTCAAGGCCACCAAAACCACCAAGCCCCCCACAACTCAGCCAACAAAGGCCGCGAGCCCCAATCTTCTGGTAAACGGCGGCTTTGAGCAGTCGACATCGTCCTTCGCTCCCTGGAATGTCGATGGCCCCTGGCCGCTCAACGTTGCGACACTTAATCCCCACGGAGGAAAAAACTTGGTCGTTGTCACGGCCCCGACATTTGCCACGGAGCACGCGCCATTCACCATCACCCAGAAACTCGATGGCAAGAAACTTGTCGCTGGAGCAGAATATGTGCTGACCGGCTGGGCGATCCAAGACGTCGCACACGACGCTACGCACGGATGCGTCGACATCTACCTCGGCTGCAATGGCTCCGGCAAGAAGGTCACCGATCTTCCAGGCACAGGCGCCGTGGGCACCTGGAAGCCGCTCAAGACGACTTGCAGCTGGACTGCAGCCCAGATTGCCAAGGGCGCGACCTTCTATATTCGTGGAAAGGACTGCACCCAAGGCCACTATGTGTTTGATGATATGTCTCTCGTGCGCGCATAGACCGCATAATGCGATGCGCACGTGCAGTGTTTTTTTTACGGTTAGCGAGCATGCTTAAAATTTGTTGGGAATGATGGAAATTGATTCACATGATCTTCGAGTCAGGATGCCGGAACCTTGCTAGATATGCATACCAGGACATCAAAGCGTTGGCGGGAAATCAATGGTTAGTGCATAGTTGGATCAATGAAATGAATCGATTTGGCTCTGCGCTGAACCTTTTTTGATGTTGTCAACTGAAACCAGAGCTTGAAATTGGATGAAATTAGGCTTAATTCCTTAATCAAGAGGGAAAATAAGGCATAGACGGCAAATCGCTGCATCGTTTGCCGGGTTAACCGAAAGACTCAAGCTAGTCCGGGCTAGCGAGTTGGGTTGAAACCCACAATGTCTACGCCTGGATGCATGAGGTCTAGCCGCAATCCCCGAACACTGTTGCACCTCAGCCCTACCTGACTATTGTGATTAGTTCTAGCACTACCAGCAAGCTTAACCTAGTTATGGAAAGTGCTGCTCCCAGCTGAAGCCTGCAGCATGCAAAGGAATCCACTTTGAGTAAAGTATCTTGAAACATCTTTGTAAATACTCAGTGGGATGAGGATTGGTATTTTGCTGTTTGGCAAGAGAGTGGGTCAAAATGGTGGAATTGGTTCTGATCTAGGGAGAATCATCGGAGGGCGCTATGTGCGGTGTTTATATGCTAGCGCTTTGGGTTCGGCTCGGCTGGCTTGTGTTGCCTTTTGATTACACCTAGAACAGCGTAAAAATAACAGCAGATTGGGCAGATTGGGTATATCGCTCAACGGCGTGAGCAACTAGTCTGGTGGATTGATTTCGGCAGATGTGAAGAACGTGGAACAATTCCAGACATTATTTGCGTCGTAGCTGGCCAATGGTTTCACCTCGCCGAATAGACAATATGAGAAACATTTTCCCTGGTCAAGGCCAGTCCGAATGCCACCAACACGTCTGTCATAGTTTTGTCGATTATGTCTTCAATTTGCTCCTTGGATGTTACACCAACATCACCCAGCGTGCCTGGCAGACCCAAGAACCTTACCAGCCGTGCTACACAATCTGCAGCCTCGGTTTCTTGCCACCCCAAACTCTCATTGAATGCCTTGACAACTCGGGACTGCAACTCCAAAGTCTTGGGCTTGGTGAAGCGTAGTACTGCAGGCAACATGATGCAGCTGGTGATGCCGTGCATGACGCCTGCGACACTTCCGAGTTGATGCCCGATGGCATGGCTGGCACCCATTGGGATCCGGTAGACAAGGAAGCCCATGAATGCCATGCGGCTGCCAGCTTGGCATTTACTGACCCCGTCAAGCAGCTCGTCTTGATCCCCTTGGAGGCCTTCCTTGTACTCCATCAAGCCTTTGGGCAGACCCCGCAGGGCCTCTTCACACCACTGCTGCGCGTCCGGATGCTCCGCTGACTTGGGGTTGCAGAGCGTCTCAATTGCATGGTCCACTGCACGCATGCCGGAGCTCAGCCAGAGATGCTCTGGAGACATCCGGGCCAGCCAGGGATCCATCAAGACCAGGTCAGCTGCGCCCCCATCGCGAAGCGCAAAGTGCTGCTTTTTCCCGGCGCTGTTTGTGCAACTGGCCGCCGAGTTCCATTCTCCGGCAGACAGGCTCGTGGGTACGAGGATTAGCTTCACGCTGGGCTTCTTCATGGCGCTTTCGGGTGCGATTCCGACTCTTTGATCAATCAGTCGCTCCATTTCCTTCTCGCCGAACCCGGGCGGCAGAGTGGCTGACAGCAGCCGTGCTGATTTGCATGCGTCAGAGTACGAGCCGCTGCCAACGCAGACGAGACAGTCGACGTCATTCGAGGTAATCAAGTGCGCAATGTCGATGACGTCGCGGTAGGGCGAGTGGGAACCCACACCTGCCTTTGAAGCAACCAAGCGGGAGCCCAGCGACGCTTTGAAGTCGTCGACATATCGAGCTACCGCTGCGAGGCCGCGGCTGTGGACGAGCAGTATGCGTTGCGATCCCCATGCCTCCACCGCCGTGAGAATATCTGTCTGGCTATCCGAGTTGAAAATTCCCTCGGACCCAGGCGGCTGGCTAGTCTCGAGTCGTGGAGCCCGGTAGCGTTTGAGAGCGGCAGAGGCGAAGGCAGTCATTGCTTTTGTTTGAGGGCCGGAAGGTGACGATGTTAATGAGAATAATTAAAATCAATTGATCGTCCGCGAGGGAATGTTATATTCATCTGTATGCGCGAAATGAAGAGATGGGGAGACTCAACTATTTGTGAGAATTCAGTTCCCCAAGATAAATGACTCCTGAGAGATCATACAACAATTCTTGTCTGTATCCCTTGTTTACGGATGTTTCGGAGTGCAAGCTGACATTTTACAAGCATTGGGATTATCTACATTGATTGACAAGATGTACATTTCTGGTGGTACCTACAGTATGGTACTCACCCGCGGCCAAGAGAACGCCATTGGACGGACAACGCGTCATCCAATCAGCACTACTGCACTCCCGGCCGACATAACCGGCTTCGGTCCTTCCTTACTTGGAAATCGCCTTAATTATCAGGCTCTACTAGTGACAGGGCGTGTGTTCCAGATCCGGAACATCGTGGTGTGGGTTACAAGTAAAAAGCGACGAGACGAGCACATTTGCTAGACCCAGTTTCTAGTAAGCCTATCCTCTTACTCACCGCATGTCTCCTGTTCTCCTAGGCCCCTCTACGGCTATGTTTGCAACGGTAATAAGAAGCAAACATGCCTGTACAGAATAGGTTTCCTTTGTTTTTGGAGATCATATGTGCACGGGGGTACGAGGAGACAATATTCGCGTAGCCGTCGTGACCCAGACCTTGAAGTTCATTGGGAAGGTTACAAATCGGGGCTTCAGATAATTCAAGAGCTATCTAAAAAGAAGTCGGCTTTCTTCAATTATGCACTGTGTAATTATGTTGCTGAGTTCCCCTGTTCTCAACTGGCTTTGTAAAGTTGATGGCATCAGTCAATGAAGAAGTAATAAATAAACGATTATGCATCTAGGAGTCCCAAAGTCACATATACCATCTGGCAGTCATGTCGATGCCAAGGATTCGACACCACATACATCATGTCGACTCAAGACAGAGGTTGTTGGAATCATCAAAATTCACTTGGACACACTGAACACATATAATGGAAATATTATCGAGAGCCATACTTACAAATGCCTATAACCCTCCCGAAAGACCTTTCCATAGCCCTCGGCGAATCAGTCGACCTAAACAAGGCCGGGGCTTAGGTTACAGGTAGTTTACACAAACTGCTTGATAAAGCTGATTTTGTAGCTACTAAGGGACCCCCCGTCCCACATTTGATGGATATATCTACAGGCAAGCGCGTGTATCTATTTAGTATTTAATGACGCTAAAACTGTTGAATAATGGGCCGTGAAAGAAAAAAAAATGCAATCATCTCCATTAAAGTACAAGCATTATTCAATTTCATTTCATAGTTTTCTCGACTTGTCCCTAGACTGCAGTTAGACTGGAACACTGAAAAAGGCAAGGTCACTTCCCCTATTGCGACGAGTTTCCCTTTTAGCTTCCTTCCCGGTCTTGATGTTCTAGTCAAAGAATATGGCGACGCCTACGTCCCCGGAGAGGAAATGACCCAGTTCATCTTCATTCCTGGCACGCGCACCAAACTGGCATGCCAGCCTGAAGTCAGGAACGGCTGAGACTACTACCGCGAATCCAGGTTAGTCAATTTCCATGAACATGAAGCCTCGCTTGTGACTATATTGGCGAGCGCCCTGTCCTGGAGTCAAACTAAAGAGTCCTATTTCCGGAGACCACGTCCGGCATGAATAGGCCTTGGACCATCTGTGTGCCCATAACATTGCCATTCGTAGAGGAGTGGACGCAATGATAGCCAGGTACTGGGAGAGCCCAGCGAGTCAGGGTATTCTTAGAGAAGTGGCAGCCCTCTGTAAAGCTGCCAAATACTCCCGACCGCGGGTGGGGCATTCTCAGAGGTGGATTTATCCTCGGTTGACCATGTACCTTGAAAGATGAAAATAATGAGGCTGGTCAGAAGTATGGCGTCATTGGGTGATGCAACGGGTCGCAGAGAAGGATTGATTAGGCGCGCAAAAGAATCTAGTGAATGATTTCCATCCGCCCCTATAACGGGATAGTCCTTAGTCTAGTACTCAGCCACTACATTGAAAACTACGAGCGAATCAGAAGTAATTGAGCCAGTGTGCACTGAGACACAGCGACATGATTGACTCTCTTTCTGGGAATGGCATTGCACGGGTGTCCATGGGCAAATCTACCAAAGCGACTCTCAAAGAAGCATGACTGACATCCTATCCGTGCGTTTGTAAACAGTGGACATTCCAAAGGTGAAAGTACAATTCTCATTTGACTAAACTAACTATTGCTTAAATCCCTTCATATTATCATATCCCCGTCATATGACAAGGTCAGAGGGTTAAAGCAATTCTGAACATTTTCAAGCAGATCAACTATGTCCCAATGTCGGTTCTTGGTGGCGAAGCCAATGGCCCTATTGAATCCATGCGGACGAGGGAAATCGGCCTCGCTTAGCAACAGTCGCAGTATTTCCATGTGACCATGCTCTGCGGCCCCTTCTATAGCCGTGCGGCCTTCTTCTGGAGCTGCCTCTGCGTTAACATAGGCCTGGTGCTTCAACAGCAAGAGTACCACCTGCATGTGTCCCGCAATTGCAGCGGCTTGAAGAGCAGTGACCCCCCCTTTTTTGGCTGGCTTGGCGTTGATTTCTGCTTTATGACCGATGAGAAGTTGTACCAGAGAAAGGTCAGCAGGTTTGAGGGACGCAGCCGCTTGAAGAGCTGTTCGCCCAAAATCAGGGCTCGGGGGTGCGTTGACGTTGGCATGTGCATCGAGAATAAAAGTGACAAGATCACGCCGGTTCTGAGCTTGCTTGGCGTCGCCACTGTAGTCACCATAGCCAGGGTAGCCAGAGTAGTGAGAGTGATCAGGGCGGAAGAGTATTGCGGCTTGAAGAGTAGTGACACCTTGGTAGCCAGAAGCAGATGCATTCACATCGGCTCCATGTTGAATGAGTATTTGAATTGCATTTTTTCTGTGAAGATATGCGGCAAGCTGCAGTGGTGTGAGCTGAGCTCTACGCGGTACAGTCCTTATGCAGAATTCCGGGTGGTGGGTGGGCAATTCTGCGGGACAGAGGCGGTCTTCGATCCTGGAACCTGCCCGCAATGCAATTGCAATCCACTTCTCCTTTCTGCCAGTGCACACAAGAATGTGCAAAATCTTGCCGTTGGGCCGGTTTACTGTTGCTCCCTTTCTCAGCAACTTCTCAAACAACTCTCTGGAGCTGCTACGATCTGATGCGAGGGCCTCCAGCACGGTCAGACCATGTTCTTTTGCAGGTGGTGCCATGATGTCTGCACCCGCGTCTAGCAGCAGGTCGATTATGAATTCATTAGACCTCTCAGCTGCTGCCTGAAGCGCTGTCCGACCATCATTCTCAGCCGCCGGTTGGTTGACCTTTGCGCCTAGATCTAGCAGCACCTGCACCCCACAAGGGCTACCCTCTCTTGCCATTAGCTGCAAAATGCTCCACCCATCGCTTGTGCATAGATCAGGAGACATTCCCACGCCTAGAAAAAAGTCAAGCTCAAGTAAGCTCCTTTCAAGATTTTGTATCAAATATGGGGCAAATGCGGCCACATTGTACCCTGCGCGGTGTAGAATGGTGCATGTGTCCAAGGCAATTCCGCTATCCTCGACCTCTTGCTGCAATTCTGCTGCATCTAAAACTGCTCCAGACTTGAGGAGAAGATAGATGGATGTCGCCGTCCCCTTTTGTATAGCGCGCATCAGGGGACATTTTCTGTCGCCTTTATCACGGGAGCAATCTTCAACCTCAGCTTGTGGGCATTTCGCTTTATCCAGCAAGCCATCGCCTCGGTTTAGATACTTGTTCGCATTCGCATCAATTCCACGCCGTAGTAGGATTCTTGTTGCCGTGTTATTCTCTTGGTCGATAGAAACACACAGCGCCTCCTCTAGCACCTCGTCTTTTCGCAACTCATCATCAGTCAGTAGCAGTTCCGAGAGTGTTCCCAGCCCTTCCTCTGCTGCCTCAATAATATCGCATATGGCCCTGGCCTTTGCACTGGAATTTTCTCGCATCAGTTGGTATAGCTCTGAGGAACGGTTCCGTGCCATCTCTAAGGGAACTGAATGAATGGTCAGGAACTGGCATCCCTACTTCCAAAAGACTCTTGAATGCGCCGACGTTCCCATATTGAACTACTAAGTCAAGAGATGATTTGTTCCCCGATTTCCACACTGTTGACTCTGTGATATTTCTGTCGCATTGTATGATGATTTTAATCATTTCTTCCGATCCACACGCTATGGCATATCCTAAGGGGGTCAAATCCGCCCCTTGGACGCCCAGGTTGTGATACTCATCAAATCCGTTTATTTTGACTCCTTGATCCAGTAGAAATTTGACAGCCTCCAAGTGATTTGCTTCAATTGCTTTGCAAAATATGTTGCGACCCAGACCACCAGACAACGTCCTTTTATCTGCTACCGAGAGAAGTTTGAAATGCTCTCTGGGGTAGGTTCGAAGAAGCAGTGATGCCAGCCTTGCGTGACCTCCCCCAGAATACCGGCAATATGATTCAAGAATGTTGCAAATCAAGCTCTGTGGATGGATTATCGCCGAGGTTGTGGTCCAAAATATAGACAAATCAAATTGATTGATACCAGAAAGTAAGTTCTCGATGAACCCACACACTTGCTCATCACTCACAAGTCGGTTGACAATAAGATATGACATAAGAAAGATGACTTGGTTCACATGGTTTTGGCCTGGAGCCCCCTGTAAAGACAAGCCAGGTCGATCGAGCTGCTGAGAGGTTTCGAAGGACATCAGTCGATCCAGTGTTTCTGCAGTATCCTTTAACATACTGAGTGCTGGGTTAATAGATAATAAGATAGAGAGTACGCTCTTTTTAAATTGTTCTTGGGCTTCTAAAGGCGCAATATAGCTCATAGAAACGGCCTCAATAGTGCTGAGTTGTGGGAAAACCTGAGACGCAGCTATTGCCTGTTGTTAGCACACCAATCGCCTTTAACGGTTCTCATAGTAAATACCTTTTGATTCCCAGAAGGGGGTGAATTTCAGGCCTTGAGAACTCGTAATCGGAGGCCTTGGCGATGGCCGGAGAGGGGGGGATTTTGTGGATGGGAAGTTCTCAAACATGGTCGTGCAATTGAACATCCAGTCCATCTGCGTAGTACTGAGTCCAGGACTCTGGGACAGAGCTCTAGATGGACTGAAACTTGCATCACCTCCACATTGATAGCTGTTTTGCAACATATAGCCTGGCCATTCAAACAGTCCTCCATCCAAAGGATATGGGGAAGTATTTGCATATGGATCAGGACACGCGTCATCAATCGTGAACGTCCCATTTCCAAAGATTCTTGACGGGGATAACCCCCGGTCTTGGATAATCGGGACATTGTCGACCGTTTCAATTCCCTCCGATTCAATAACGGGTGGATTTGAGACGGGAATATGACCGGTAGGCTGCGTCTCAGATACATCTCCGTTTTGCAAGATGGAAACAGCCATCTCAGAAGCCGTCAAATTGCTTTCGCTAGGCCCTTGAGCCCTTTCGTATGATCGAACCTCAATGCAGCTATTTGGACTAAGATCATGTGCTAATTGGCTTAGTTAGCAACGTCGAAAGTGAAAGTTGAATCAAGGCAACGCACTTCTTGCACCAGCAGCACTAGGCCCACCAGTGGACGCGTATCGTTTCATGGCTCTTCTGACACGGGATTCTAGGACTTGCCGGCCATGCAAAAACACTTTCCACCTTTTACCCTCTGCTTCGACGGCAGCGACCCTTTGAGCAATGGCCTGCCACTCAGCCTTTTGAATCTTCTTCATCCCTCCAAATTTGAATTTGAACTGCCGAAGGCTTCCCAGGCATGAGACGTGAAAGAATTAGACCATTGACTAAACTTACGTGATATTGGTATCGGGCTTGGCATTGAGAAACTGCACGGTTTCTTCAGCTGTTTTGTCACCCTGTATGTACAGCCTGTGGACATTGTCCATATGGCTGTCCCAATTGAGAGCCATGACGAAATGTAGTTGGAATCTGCAAATATGCCTTGTGCGCAAGGGAAAGGGACAAGTAGAACAAAATCACGAATGAATCCAAGATTGGAGAATAAAAGATGTTAACGATGATTTTTGACGGAAAGGCTGGGGCTGTTTATAGTCGACATGCGACGGCCTGGGGATGGGTGGGCCTGAGTGTCTTTTGGCACCGACCAATGGAGAGGCGGGCCTTTTGCACACAGACGCTGAAGGGTGTGTCCTTTTGGTCAAAGTCATGACCGCTCGCCATTGGATAAATGTTCTGCTGACGGAGGCTGGCATTATGCAAAGGGCTCTTGGCCAATGGTGTCAACAAGCGGAATGCACATTTGACCAGTGGCCAGCCAGTAGCCTGAAACATGCAGACGCCCGACTGATGTGCTATTGGAGCACTTTTCGTTCTCTTGCATTGGGCAGCAAGGCAAACGATTGCCTCACTCATCTTTGCATCACGAGTGACGCAGCTCGCCGAGGCGTAGAATAAGCCACACCCTTCTCTCAAAATCTCAGTAGAAGCTGTGCACGCTTGGCTCCTCAGTCATAATTAAGGAATACAAGCCCTGAGAGGATGACAGACCGAACTTGGCCGACCGATGTACAGGCGTATGCAGGGAGAGAAAACCAGTTAGGTACCAAGAAGTTGAGTATATGAGTTTTATCTGTTCATACTATCCCTTTTTTTTTTTAGGAAGGTCTATCATATCCACAGGTCCAGCATCCATCGCCCTTGACGATGGTGTTTCGCACACAAACATCCTGTAGGTTCCTTGGTTGCTGACTCCGCCCAGCAAGCTAGCCGGTGGGTCTGGTTAAAATGGCTGGCGCTCCAATGATCGGGGTCTCTATACCACGCTAACGTGAGATCGTACAATCGTACACAGACGAGTATGATTGGATCATGTGTTTCCAATTTGTGGGCCTTTTTAGAGAGTCATGTCTAAATCACCACCGCAGCAGCCCTACCTGGATCAAGCAGATGAGCTCTGTCATGGTGAACTCAAGTATTTAACAATGGCGCCCCTCGACTTGATTTCCAAAACATCATTCCAAAAATCAAATAGAAATTCCATCCTTCTATCGTTGCAAACATGTCAGTTCTCGCTCAGACAATCCACAACACGACCAAGGGGTTCCTGCAGAGCTACGTCGACGCCTGCCAGGCCAAAAACCTCAAACTCTTATCCACCCACGTCGCCGACAACTGCGTGCGCTACATCGGTCCGTCCTCCTACCTCCGGCAGATGGGCATACCGGCCGACTTTTCCATGTCCAATGCCGAGTACGAGGCCGAGTTCGGCACCATGGAGTTTTACACCTTTGAGCGCCACGAGGTGTTCGACTTGGCCATCGACGCGCCGAATCTCAAGGCGGCCGCCAGGTCTGAGATTACCGGCACTTTTGTCGATGGCAAAAGCCTCTCCCGAACATTCGTCTGGTTCCTGGACTTTAACGAGGACGGGACCAAGATTGTCAAGGTCTACCAGCACAATGACACGGAGGAGGGGAAGAACTTTCGCCTCACCATCAAGGCATACCGCGAAGCAAAGAATCAGTCTGGAAGTTAGATTTGGTGGTATGAAAGCGGCTAGAGGATGCGGAGTGAGCTGATCGCGATGGGATAGAGAGTAGGGGAGCAGTTGGTCTAGAATGTGTCACGGCAGTCATCGGCAGAGAATACTGCTTGAAAATATGCTAGAGTTCTAGATACCTGATCCAGGCGCTATGCCGTTATTCCTTCTACCATTATATCAGAAAATCCAGTGCAGTTTTGGGTGTGACCCATTCTCGTACGGTTCGGCCATTCCAACCACTCTTCCCAGCTCGGCCCCAAGTGATTGCTTACAAGGCAGATAAGACGTATACCAAGGTCACCGACAAACCAGTGCTCAGCGACATGATGCAGCAGGACTCCAAAGTGTGCTAGAACGATGAGCGCCAGCGGATGCCTCTGATTGAGCAGCTCAATGTATTCCCCTGGAATGGCAGCCAGCCAGTCTTGAACCGCAGCCCACATGGCGTGCGAGTTGTCCGTGTGGATGTTGTCAAAGCGGTCCTGCAGAATCTCCACTGTGAGGCACAGCGTTTCGATCGTCGAGTGGTCGATGGCAGCCGTGCGGAGCCTGCCCAAAAGCGCATCCAATTCTCCCTGAGAATCGGGAGCGCTCGGGATGGGCGTGCAATCGCGCTTGCAGCTGCGAATCAATCGCTGCTGGGTCTGCTCCGAAAACATGGGCCACGATGCTTTGGCAATCGCAATGAGCCCGCGATGTATAACGACGGAACGAATCAGATAGTCGACGAGGTCGTCGAGGCCATTTCTGGCGCTGGAGCCCATGCAGAAAATGATGTGATGGCTCAGCAGCGAGGAGAAGATGAACATAGGCAAGCAGGTAGACTCGGAAATCTCCTTATTTGCGACGTTGTAGCAGGCAAGAGCGCGAGTCTGCAGTTTGGTAGCTTCCAGAGAGTAGGCTTGGCTGTTCCGTTGGTTAAGCGTGCTCTTGTGCGCCGCCGAGTAGGCCAGTAGCTCATCCATGAGATACGGCGCGGCAAATCCCGCTTGGATGAACAGGCCCTGCACCTCTCTCAGTCCCGGATGCAGGGATTTTGTATCGTGGTACATGTCATTCTGGAAGTGGTAAAGCAGACGGAGATGAACTGAGCCGTAGCTCTCGTCGAGCGGTAGGTCCGGTGGAGCTAGAGCTTGGGACGGCAGCTTCGGTGCCTCGGTGAGAAAGGAGCATTTGTGGTTTGCCTGCGAGCATCTGCCGCAAGATGGTCGCGCCTCGTCGCATTTGCTGCGGCGCAACTTGCATTGCTTGCAGCCCAATCTTGACTTTTTATGGAACCGGCGCATAGTCGCAACGTCAAATTTGTGTAAAAGGACATGCCGCCATAGATGATGTTCTGGCTCAAACGCCATCAAGGCCGGCTTCTTAGTCCCGTCAGGTCTGACTCAGCTGACTAAGACCTAAATTAGTTTGTCTCTTGATCATCGAGCGATCGATCTTGGCAGTCTATATGACCAAAAGAAAAACACTCCAGAAACTGGGGAAATATTTGATTAAATTTTAATTGGATTCTATCAGAGAATGCTATATTGCGTGTTCGCGGGGTGTACACTTCCCTTTTGCTGTGGGCTGCAATACGACACCAGTGCCAGAGAGTCCCCACTCTTTATTTCCAGTCACCCAACTCCTTGCTGCAACCATGGCCTTTCTACCGCCACAAATTCCCTCTACTAAATGCATGCTCAATGGACTCAATAATCATTTAGAAGTTAACTCTGGGGCTTAGAGTTGATAGATGAACAAAACATGTCCTCGAAACATTATCAGACGCGTGCCAGTACCGTATTCCATTTAAACTCGGCCTCTTCCTCGTCCTCGTTCGGATCGTAATACCACCGGGCCCAATACGTTACACCCGGATCTTTGTCAAAGAAGCACCAGGTTCCAAACCTGGCTTCGCACTTAATGTCGCGATCTTTTAGTAATAGCATGAAACGGCCGCCCGGGGCATTCAATGAAGGCTCGCCCGTGCCCGTGTGGCCTACAGCCATACCATACAAATAGACGCGGCTCAGGACCGGGAACCCGTCCTCCTTGACTATTGGGCTGATGCAGCCAAAGAGATGCTCGCTCGCGTTGGCGTACACGTTTTCAGCTATGAACTCTTCTTCCGACAACCCGTCGTTCTCCAGGTAGTCGGCAGCCACCCTCTGCTCCAGGACGAGCGTTTCAAGAGTCTTTCCCGAAGCTGCAAGTATCTTGCCCCAGTCCTCCATGGTCTCCTCTGCTGCGCGGGACGACCAGTTGTACTCTTGCACGCTGTCAGTGTACTCTCCATCGCAAGGCTGGCACAAGTACAGGTGTCGCAGTCGGGGCAGCGAAATTTCGGTGTGGCTGTGTCCGCTGAGGAATCGGCCCAGAGGTCTGGGGATTACAATCTCGCCGTCCAGGCTGCCATAGTCTGACTCTTCGTCCCCAGAATCATCGCTGATTTTGTCGCTGGGCAGGGGCGCGAATTGCGGATCGTTTTCAAGAGTGGACGAGATTGGGCGATCCAGCATGCCAAGCTCTAGGCGTTCCAGCTTGGAGCCAGATAGGATGGCCCAGGACGCCACGGTGCGGGGGATGTACGCAAATAGCTTGACAAAGCGTAGGTTGCCAACGGGATCAAGCGTGTATGGCTCCTCCTCCTCAAACTGTGAGGAATACACAGAGTCCCCGTGGAGCTCCAGCACCTCGAGGTTCACAAAGTACGGCAGCAAAGTCCAGACCTGTGGACATTGGTCCGCCTGTGCCTTTTCAAAGTACCTGTGCGGTCTCCATCTGGGCTTTACGACGGTGCAAAGGCTTCGCACTCGAGAGGCGAGCTGTCTCAAGCGGCCTTGATCCTTGGCTTGGTAATATTGCAACAGGTTGAGAAAGTGCTCTGCCTTCTCCTTACGAGCCCTTCCCTTATCTGTACGTCTGCTTGATTCAGGGTAGCGCCGCTGAGAAGGCGAAACAAAGGGTGGAGGGTCTTTTAGCTCAGCCTTTGAGTCGTGGTAGCCGGCCTCGTGAAACTCAATGTCGGTCCAGAGCAGAGGCTCGACGACGTCGCGAAAGCGTTTGCACGTCCCGGTCAATTGCACCAGGTCGCTTGTAGTAATCAGGCTGATCACGCCGGCTAGCAGCTCATTGGGCAAAGAGTGCAGCGACATTGTGATGAAAAGATGGGCTGAGGCGTTGCCACGATGCAAGTGTTGTTGGTTTAAATAGACGCTTGACCATTTTGGGGGCGGGGCAAAAGGCCCCCGATTCCGGTAACGACCGAAAACCAACGGCCCATTGACCCGCTGCTGCCTGCTGTGGGTTTGGCGGAGCGTCCACAAGCAGGCTTCATCAACTTACCCGGTTCAAAACTTTACTTGTGAAGATGATGGCTATTTTTAGCCGGAGATTCACTTCGGTAATTGTTCCTCAGGGCATTCCGAAGCAAAATGTTCAATGGAAACGTTACACTGGCCAGTGCGAAAACTCGACGAGTACCCAAAAGACCATAGTTCTTTTAGATTTAGGACAAAACCTGATGTTCAAATCTATCTTACAACCCTTACGCTTGTTTTAGATCTAAACTTTGTACCATTGACTCCAGTTCCAGCACTACATTCTCGTATACAGCTTTCTGCAGCCTCGGCTTCTCCAAGTCCTTTCCGAAGCCAAACTTGCAATCAAGAACCCTTTGCGTGAGTTCCTGATATCTGGGTCCTAAATGGCACGGCTCGTTGGCGAGACGGCGCACTTCTTCAACGTCGTCTGGACTCACGCGTGTCCATTTTCCGATAGCCAGGAGGACGACACCGAGACTGTAGAGCGTGATATTTTGGATATCGTGGTTCCTCATGGCCTCATCAATAAGTGTTGAAATTGAGTCAGTTGGCATGCCCACGTCGAATTTTGCAGCGGAGTTGACGTGGAGATCCCCCCGGTCCTTGCTCCCTACAACATCCGCCCTGAAATGCAGTGTTTGGAGAGATGCGGATAGGCTATGATGTTCATTTTCATGAAATAAATACAGGTCTTTGGAACTCCAGTAACTGTTAAGCCATGGAGTGGAGTTGAACTTTAATACGGCCGTTGTTATTTGTAAGGCCAGGCGGAGTTGATGGACAACTGTTAGCTTGTTGTAAATTGGCTGATCGAGAATGCCGTCCATCTGCAGCACATCGTCAGGTCTAATATCTGTTTGACGTATGTCGGTATTGAAACCATTTTCAGATAAAGAATGCCTCAAGTCTTCCTCCAAGCAGCAGTTGTTATGACCGAGACGAGGCGAATCGGGTGACACACCTCTCTGGGGTTGCGGCGACGAGATGCTGAGTGTCTGGCATCTGAGTTCCACACGGCGACCATCTTTAGACTTGTGGAGATAATCCTTCGTTGATACGATTTGCTTTCTTGAGGATGGTAAAAGACATAGAGAGCTTCCCGACCCCCTTTCCTCGATGTCGTCTTGCGAGTCAGGCGGTGGGGAGGCAAATCGGACCTTCCGGCGCTTTCGAGGATGGCAATCCTCGGAAGGCCCCGACTCACTCCTTATTGAAGAAGGCGTTGGAGTTTGTAATCCGGTAGATGGCGGCGGAGATGGAGATTCAAAGCTATGCGACCGCACCTCAAGATGGACCAGGTTTACCTGCGTAATTTTGCCACTACGAATCCAAGTTAGCTACCCCTTTATAGTGGCATTCATGTCCGTGACGGTCTTACTCGTGCATCATATGATTTCCATAGCACACAATGGCCAAATTCATGCGTACATCACCAATGCTTTCAGCATCAAGGAACAATCGAAGGGAATGCCGGAGCTGTCTTGTCGTGGTGTTCGACCATGTCCCTGACAAAGCCTCATGGAGAGCGCGAGAAGCTCTTTTTATTGTGTCAAAAGACGAAAGCCGATAGGGCGATGTGTTTTGATGACTGCAGCATCTCCAAGTAGCCTCTATTGAGTCGGCACTGAGTTCATGGGACTGCTTACTGAGCCGCCCAAAATCCTGGTTTAATCGGCGCAGCCGGTGCATCAAATCATCGAATTTGTCTTTACTGAAGGGGATTTTAATTTTTTGCCGCAGCCTTCTGATAGCACCAATGAGACCCTCATCCTATAAAAGCTTCTGTTAGAGAATCAAATCATCCGTGCAAGGTAGGGGCTGTATGCGACAGATGATGAAGAATCGATGAAAACTTCATACCTCTTGCTTCTCGACTTCGAGATCCCTGAAGCAATCCAAGCCTTCCCGGAGTTCTTCCATAACCATTTCAATTTCTTCCATAATATTACGGAATGACTCCGCACTTCTGCCCACATATTTTTGAATGTTCACTTCAAGGTTGGCATCGTTCCACCGAGACTGGTCCTCGGCGTCCATCATACCTTTCGCGAGCATTTCGTCTTTGAGAACATGACCAATAAAAATCTGAGTCTCGTTTAGAAAAATGACTCTCTGAATTTCGAAGTGACTTCTCAATCGACGGATGTCTCGGGAGTAGTGACAGAAAATTTCCAATTTCGATCGCACCGTTTTATAAGCGCCAATCGAGCCACCAATCAACGGCAGAATGGCCAATGTCAATGAAACCGGGTCCATGTCATCGATTCGCAGCACTTGGCTCAAAGTATTCTATTAGTTCATGGTTGTATTTAAAATGGCTAGGAGCGGATTATTGATGTGCTGGGTATAAAATCTCAATGAAATGTTTGAGGAAAAGACCTTCCACCTTTTGTGCGTATTGTTCCTCCACAGCCTTACCCCGCATCACAGTATCTATGGTGGCGCAGCTCGGAGGCAAGGCACTCTAAATGGCAGAGTAGTGCATATTGCTGCATCATAATGGCTATGCAAGTGGCGCAGTTGACCGTCTTACAATTGCCTTAGCCACTAACCTCCTATTACCATTATTGGAAATTTTCAGTCTCTGATTTCTTTGAGTGTTTGGGCATTTTGTATGCGAGCCCTTGGTGATATATAAGTACCAAAAATAGAAATATTGCAATAGCTCTCTAATGACTTCAATATTCGGAAGACAACGGGGAAAGGAGACGTATCCCTTCCTGCAAGAATCACCCCAAGCTTCTCCCTTAATCGTGGCTTTGGTGGTGGCATTGCTAGAAGATAAGGCTCCCTAAATGGTACACTATTGTCCAGTTAGGGCTATGCAGGTGGCGCAGCTTACCGCTGTACAACGGTATTGGTCATTAAATTGCTCATCAATTTACCGCCTTGTGATTCCTCAATGCCGTCATTAGCGACTTTTCAGTCTCTGACTTCCTCAATCGCTTCAATAGTCCGTATTCTACACTTCAATGACATAAAGCCCGATCAACCCATTATTAATGCTCCCCTGCAGCCTTAAGACATGCAAGATACATCTGATCTAAAGGCAGCCATTTGCGCGTGGCAGTTCCAACAGAGAGAGTACCATCCTGATATACTAGCACAACAGTCCAATGGTAAGAGCGCCATCGCGCGGCTCACCGGAGTGCTGATGAGCCTCTTCGGTGAGATTCTAGTTCGCATCGCAGATGGGGATAAGCAGGATAATGAAATCTGCACCAGCCTTGACCGAAGTCGCAGCTGTTTAGTTCTATGGTCGCATAGACATGGGATTGCCAAAGGCGATCTTGATGACAAGTTCAAATGGTCACGACATCTAAGACGAGTCACGACAAAGATCCTATTGCACATTTCGTGCACTCTGATAGACCGTCAGTAGCTCTTGTTAATGGCATTTTCAAATATGGCTAACTCGGAATTTTCAGGGCTGATCCCTCAGATGTCCATCCCTGGTCATCGCACCAAGGAGCTGTGTGCGCGAGCCACAGACATCTTAGAGGAGAATGACTTCTTTACTGAGGACGGGGACGACTCCTCCAGCGATGCATCATCCGGGTTTGGGACTGAGGATGTCCACGAAATCGCAGAAGACTTGAGAACAGATGTCGAATGTCTCATCGAGCTGGACCCTGTTCTCAAAAACCCAGTCATGGACCCAGCACCAGAGGATAAAGACCAGGTCGCGAAATCACTGTGGGTCCCCCATCAGGGCTTTGTGAACAAGATTGCACATAGGTTCCCTCGTGCCGACGCACAGCTGCTTTCGTGCCTTGGCCAGGCCAACTACAATCGCTTCCTAAGATGCCAAGCTGAGCGACATAGCCAAGAGGAGGGCGATTCAGATTGTGACGGCCATGTCCCGGAACGTGCCGAAACTACCGGTTCCAAGTTCCATGATTCTGGCGTTGGTACCTCTATTCCGACCATCTGCTCATATGCAGAGACGGCAATGAGCTATAGCAATGGCGCTCAGTCCGTTCGCATTCCTCCGCTGTCAAAAGAGGCAAAGAGGGGCGAGCTATTCGTTTGTGTTGCATGTGGGAGAAGCATGACTGTTACAAATAATTCTCAATGGAAGTGAGTATATTGAACGTAAGGCCGAGCGCCAAGCTGACGTGCATAGGCGGCATCTTTATCTTGATCTTCAGCCCTACATCTGCCTTCATACATCATGTCAGCATAGCAAATGTACATTCTCTAGTCGTATCGACTGGATATCACACTTGGCCTGTGATCACGCCATGGAGCCAGACTGGAAGCCAATACATTGTCAACTTTGCAAGGAGGAAATTGGTCCGGGTAAGATTGCAATCACGGCACATCTCGGACGACACCTGGAGGAAATATCTCTCTCAGCTCTACCCGCGGGTCCCGATTCTGAGTTAAATTCGGACGCCTCAGACTTGGAATCGGTCCGAAGTCTGAATATAAGCACACTGAATGCTAGTCAAGATTTGTCGCAGAGCGTCAACCCTGGTCGCTTAAACGAAGAAAGGGATGCCCTAGAAAGTCTGGATTGGTTGAATGACACAATTGTCACTCTACCGTCTGACGATGAAGTTTTGTATCATCCCACCAGCTTCAAACTATCCCCACAGAAAGAGGAACAGACACCACCAACTCAAGGCTCGACTTCTTGGAGAAAGGCTGAGCGCGATGACTTCGCAGGGTTGCGAAAGACCATCGAGCAATTGCCGGACACGGATAGGGCGCCACGAGACAAGCAGTTGGACTCACCCATATCCACCAATCAACAGCGTTTATTTGCCACAAGTACGGCGATTCCGCTGTCTGGACAAGACAAAGGGAGCCGTGATGTGGACAAAATTGGTAAGAACAGCGAAGAGAATGGAATTTCACCAAGCTCCATCCAGTACATTACGGAGCAGTACAACGTGCGCCCTATCCCGGCCGAGAGAATGGCACTGACAAGTAAAACATGTTCTGGAGGTGACATGAGCCCCCAAACCCCTGTGATTTCTGATAGCGCACCAACTCCGCAGCAAAATTCTTCAAATGACATACATCCTACTACCAACGATGCCAATAGCTTGAGCCCCTACAGAAACCCATCTTTCAAGCTTAGCTACCCGCGGGTCCAGAACCCAGAGCTTCCTGATGATTCTGCGACACCGACCTACAACAATGTCCACTCTCATTACCAGCGATGGCTCACCGAACTGGACCGTGAGCTCCCGCCGCCCAGGTCTCTCTTTATCGCTTCTCGCGGTGATCACTTTGACTACCAGACTACAGCATCCGGGCACTATGACTATAGTCATTGGAGTCATAAAGAGGCGGAATCTACCGAAGACCATCGCTACCCGTGGCTAGTGGAAACAGGCAGCGCAGGAGGTCCATCTGACCCTTCACCGATCCCCGACAGCATATCCACTACTGCAGATAATGGCGCAGACGACATCGGCCGCTTGATAAAGGGCGAGATAAGTGAAGATTTGACATGCGGTTGCGGAAAAGCCTTCCGTAGGCCCTGTGACCTAGCGTAAGACCCAGCAGATACTCACCTGTCGTACATGAAATCGCTAAATAGCGTCGTTTTATAGGAAGCACCAAAAGTGTCATACTAAACCCTTTTCATGTCCCGGTTGTGCGAGGGCATTTGCAACATCCAGAGACCTATTGCGTCATACTAGCACTGCCCACGGAGGAGCAAATGTGCGTGAAAGGCACCTATGCAACGGTTGTGGGAAAATGTTCACCCGGTTGGACAATTTACGTCGTCACATGCGAACAGCACACGGGGAATGATAAATCTCCAGTTTGATAAAAGAAGCGTTATTAGTGTATTAGCTATGCTAGATCATCATATCATGGAGTGAAAGATGAATGGATGATCACTGCATTCCCATCGTTGAGCGTGAAACGAAGACTCGCGATAGGCGACTTGGCACAGGCAGCAACAGTGAGAAAACCGGGGATATTCAGGAGCGACTAGGAAGTAAAAACAAGTGAAAATAGCAACTCTGATGAGTAATTACTTGAGTGAGAATAAAACTAGTTAGATGAACCAGCCAGTATGATCTCTCTCAACCCACTCCATTTTACTACTGAACCATGGACTATACTAGGATACCAAACCCTATTGTTTTAATGGTATTACTGCATCTTTGTGAATGGCAACTATATTGTGCTTCTGAAACGAAGCCAGAAAGAAATGAATTTCCGGAACGTCAATTAATAATAATTATTTATTCCATCCACTATACCTAGAGTCTCTTATCCCCTATACCTATTCCTACAAAAGAAATTGTCGCTTCAAGCATACGCCGGGATGTACATGAAAGTCGAGTCAAATGGAACAACTGTCTGATTGCTACACTTTCCACTCGTCTTGACTCTGTTGAACCGATCGTCGACCCACTGGAGGGAAAATGGTGCTGAGGCTGGGATGACCGCGTCATGGCTCAGGCCGGGGTAAAGCTGCAGGTGAATCTCGTCACCAGAAGCGCAGCCAGTCTTGGCCGACAGCTCAGTGATTTCAGGAAGCACCGAAACATCATCGAGACCCTGCACAACCAGGACAGGTCCCTTGCTCTTAGCACTGCCTCGAGCTGTCAGAGCATTAATGTCATCGAGCGACTTCATCAGGGTTGGATCGGCGAGATCAATCACGTCGGAAAAGGAGAGATCATCTACCAGCGCTCCCATGGATTCGTAGCATCCCTGTGCAATGGTAGCGAGCTCCAGACGCTTCTTAAAAACAGGCTTAACCCAGGTAAGCTTATCGTTGGGAAGAGTGCTTTGGAGGCCAAGTACCACCCACCCGACCTCGGAAAGGATACCGTGGGCTGAGTCAGCGCCGGTCGACGAAGACGACGCCTCGATGGCAAGCAGCGCCATGTCCTTCAGACGGGTTGCAGGCGCCTCCGCAACGGTTCCTAGATAACTTCCAAGGCACAGCGGGTTCGACTTCAACAAGTCGCTCTCGGCGAGTGCCCAAACAGCGCCACCTCCCTGAGAGTGGCCGACGCTCATCCACTCGGGAGTAAGATATTTGCCGAACAGCTTCTGGGCAGCAGCAACCGAGTAATAGAGATCATTAGCCTGAGCATCAGAGGCCATGTACTGGTGGAAAGTGTAGTTGTTTCCGAGGCCGGCGTAGTCGGTGGCGACAACAGCGTAGCCGCGGTTCACCAGGTAGGCCCAGCTACCGTACTCGTAAAGGTTGGGCATCACCGAGGGTGCACATCCCTTAAAGACGCCCGAGGTTCCGTGAGCCAGGGCGATGGTGCGAAATTTGTTGCCGTTGGTTCGGCTGGCGTAGGGGAACGCGATGAAGCCGGTAACAGGCACCTTCTTTCCGCGAATATCCTTGGAAACGTATTGGAACCTGTAAGCAGTCGTTCCCGCAGGAATGCCGCTCAGCGAAGCAGGGTTGATGGGCTTGAACTTGAGAACATCGCCAGGCTTCGAGGTGGAGAAGTTGGCAGCCGTCTTGTAAAATTCCGTGTCGTACAAGGAGCCGTAGTACGCCGCGTCAGAGGCCAAACCCGCCTGGAATGTCTTGTAGCACTTGGCGTCGCAGCTGTACTTGGCGGCGACGGTCTGGGAAACCTGCAGGTTGGCAACTTGCACAGCTTGGGTGAAGGGCGAGCAGCCCACTAAAAGAGAGACGACCCAAGCAGACCTCATGATGAAGGGTGAATGTTCCCTGGTGTCTGTGTGAGAGAAAGGATGAAAACAAGTTTGGGCAGCCGTGGCTTTTCGTCTCCTAGCTGCTTCTTATATTATGAAGAAGTCCCGTTCACAGTTCAGCTACCTTAGTGTTGAGCCGGCGCGCTCCACAACTGGCAAGTTATTGAATGTGGTGGCGGTGCAGCCAAGCCCAATGGAGTCAAGATGATGCAATAATTCACAGTTTCTATCCCAAACGGACTAGACACATGAATCTTAGCCGGATTGCCGAGTGGCGCTCAGACTTTTTCTAGCCCTTTGCCCAACCGGTTCTAGAATCGCCATGTTCCTGAGCGTAGCCTCCGAGCGTGTCTTGTTGTTGGCCAATCACAAATAAAAAGTGGAACAAGGGGCTTAACGGGCTTGAGCGAGTGTTTCTTTGTCCATGTGTTGTCTCTTGCTTTTTGGAGAACTTACCAGAGCCTAGGTTCCGTCTTTACCGAAAAATGGCGTAAATCTAGACACTATTTCACTTGACAACCTTTCGCGAGGAACGAAATCGAAGAAAATTCAGCCATGGCGCATTTTGCCGTGTATTAGGTGCCGACGTCAGTGCCGAGACCCGGTAGTCAACGGGACATGCAACTGTCGTGGCCTTGCATCATCAACCTTGACCAAACACTCATTGAGTCCTGAGCAAATTCGGATGCTGTTTCATCCATGTTTGATACAAAAAGATGCAGTCTTTTGTTTTATATGCAATATAATTGCTGGAAATTTGTCATTTTCTACCTCACTCTCTCTTGCATCTTAATCGCATGGCTCAGAATCCAACGTACCTGAAGTTCTCGCATCTCACATGGATAATTCGGTACAGCCCGACTTACCGACGCACCAAAGTGCTGTGGGCTCCAGCTGAGGGCGCGCAGCGGGGCCGGGTAAGCACTAAGGCAGGCTCTATTTGAATATGCAGAGATGAGTTGTTCCCCACGCCGCAAGTCCGATAAAATGCTAGATTGGAGCCGTGCACGAAAAAAAAACATCCTTCAAGAATTCAGCATGGTGAGTGGCAATGCATCCCCAGGATTAAGTCATTTGGTTAAGTAGGTCTTTTTTTTTTTTGGCAAGCTTCTACACCCTCAAGAAAATACCCTGGTCTTTATCATCTGCGCTCAAAACGCACGGCTCACCCAAGTCGCCTGGTAGTTGAGGCATTTCAGCCGAGGCATCAACAGCAAGCTGACAACGCAATTCGTCTAGCAGACACTACGCGGGTACAAATATATCGTATCGGTGACTAATTTCCATTTGGGTAATTTTTCTTTTGTGCTCAAGACAGAGAGAGCATTGGTCGAGGCTTCGTGTCAACCCATGCCGAGACAACTTTATAATACATAATACAAGGTAATAAAAACTGATGAGTAAAGGATGACGGGAAATCTTATACCCAAAATCAACATATGTCATTGAATTGACGGGACGTCTCCTTGGGGTTTCTTCACAAAAACTACCAGCCCCACACTTCACTGGCACCTTGGCTTTGGGATTCGCCGCCAAAAGCTTCGCAGGTTTGTTTTGAATTACTAGAGCTTCTAAATAAAGAATGCGATGTCCGCTAGGGTAGAGAGCTTCATGAGGGAAGAAGAAACAAACCAAAAGCATGCATTCCTCACAAATGCGAGCTTTCACTGCTATGTCTTTTCGTCAAAGGATATCTACAGTCAGAATACCCTTGCCCGAGCTGTTCAGAGAGCCGGTCCAAACGAGTCTATGGAAAATAATTTACCAGTGTGCAAGTTCTTAAGCGACTTTAAGGCATCGCTGCAGCCCAGTTCTTGGTGCCCTTGAACTGATTGATCCACCCCCTGTGATGGAGCTCCATTGTCGCGCATCCGCGGAAATTCGACTATGGTTTTGAGTCAATTCACACTCCATATAGCAGGATGGCATCTAGAAAGTCTCATGGGGGTGTTGTGCCTAGAGTCGTTTCCTCGAATAGCTCGCCCACCTGAACATCCCAGGAGCCGTAAACGTGGCCAGATATAGTTGAAGATTGCAAGTGACTAGCCGCGAACATAGGCTCAGGCGCCTTGTAGAATTGGCCAAGAGGCACACTACATTGCCCTTTTCAGAACAACAGGCCTTGGCCGTATCCGAGAAGTGCGGGTTACTCTCAGTCGACCCTTGCCAGTCACATCAGCAGACCAAGAAACAACGTTTTCACGTCTCAAGGACAGTGAGACCTTTCACTTCGCCGAAAATCTATTCACATATGCCAACGACTAGTAGAGAAATTGCCTACGCCTGAAGCAAGCACTGAGTTAGTCAACCAACCACGGTCACCAATGTGGTTTCAATAAACATTTACAGGCGGTTACTCTTCATCGTCAGCTTGCGGGACCGAGCAGATCAACAGGGCCGATCTTTACTTTCAAAATTTCCATCCAATTATCATCAAGTGTCTAGGTTCCAACATGTGATTGGTACGCTCTCTTTGATGAATGATGACATCTGTGTAAATATCGCGAGAATCGCTCGTGAAAGCCTTCGGAAGGATAACATGGCGGACGAATTGATATGTAGAGAGGTTCACAATTCTGTCAAGGGGCAAGATGGAAGCTCAATAGTTTGTGGTCGGCCATTAACTGAGTAAATAACGAGAGGGCGAGCAACAAAGAGCACAGAGATGGTGGGAATATCAAAGGTCTAATTCTCTGAAAAGCAAATCGCCAAAAAGTACTACGGTATTCCGGCAAGCACCTCTTATTCATTATAACCGCTAGAATCACACACAACAATCTTCAACTGGCAAACAAAAACAGATCCGCAATTATGCGTGATAGTTCCAGGGATGCAAAGTCTCATTTGGTGCTAGAATGTGCATATGCGAACCAGGACCTTGTAAGCTACCCTACAGTCTACGTGCAAAGGTCATGAGATCCACATGATGCCAAAACAAAGTGGCCAAAGTCAACTACCTGAACAACAAGCGATCTCATAATTGAGAGTCATGGTTTGGTATTGTCGACAAGTTCAGTTTTATTGGTATCACTCAATATTGCACAAATTTGCACTCTTTGATAGTTGATTCAGAGTGTTCTTACCTAGTTTAACTATTGTTTATCCTTTTTCAGGTTATTACAATAATTCATAGCAACATTTTTGAGACGTGAGGTTGGCGCAAGTATTTTGCCGTCATAGTGTAGGGTAGCTGTTGGACGATGGCGCTCAAGCGGCGTCTGACCTTGGGCCATTTTGATAGTTCCTGCCTCTATGAGAACTAGAGTCGGTCGAAGGATGTTCCAGAAATTGTAACAGAGTTTGGAAATGGTGTGTTACGGCATTAGTTGACCAGAAAACCCAATAATCCAAGGCTAACGCAACGGGCCACGCGAGCTGAGGTGCTGAGCCACAGCCAAAAGACCGCCCAGTTGAGGGCTGTTTGTCAATGATGGGCAGTGCTGATACAGGGTTATTGAGATTGATTGGAATAGACCTTATACTATTTGTTTTGAATGATACGTACTCCCCGGAAATACTTGAAAAAATAATTACAATGTTGATCTGCATGCGAAGATTGATGACTTGCAGCAATGTCATCGCTCAATCTCGGTCGTATGATGTCAAGGCGCATCATTCGTATCAAATCCAATGATGTTGTGCGCTGGAGAGACATGTCTTGCTTGCCACGGGGTGATGAATATTTCCATCGGCGATTGGCCAATCGTTATTAGTCAGTGACGGGGATGAGAACCCGGAATATCGGCACGGACGATTGAGGCGAGATGACCAAGCCGAACGCGGAATGGCTTGGTTGTCCGCTTTGCCGATTTTGGCATTCCAGTGACATTTCGCCCAGACTCAACCCGTGTTGGTCTCGAGCCCGCCAGGCCCACCCTTTAGATTGAGCTTCGCGCCATCGCTGCGCAAGGTTACGGGCTTTGCCTGTTGCATCGAGCCCTGGCGTGATCCTCGCAACACGCGCGATTATGGCAAAGACAACCAACGACATGTCTCAATTGATCCTGCAACGCGCTTCTCCGTGCCGTTTATGATCAGTTACGTCGCGGGGGGAATCAAGTGCGACGTCAGCTGATCCCCTGCCGTGTGGCTGACACAGCTGGCTAGCGAAATGGTTTCGAATAAAAGGGGCTGGCCCGGCCGCCCGCGCGCTGGAATTGACAGGATACTTACGGAGTATGCATCTGGCTGAATCGGGCTTCTTTTTACTAAGATTAAGTTGGGCTAGATTTCCAACCACTCAGCCCGGCCTCCAGGGCTCGCCCATCCCCGTGCCTTTCATGAGTTCTCACAGAACTCACCCTTCAAGGCGGCCGTTGCCGCATCTTTTCCAGCCGTTATAGGGCGTCAAACAGAACCTCTCTCCAATCGAGCGATTGGGATAGATCATGACTTCAGCCGAGTCGCTGCCCGACTCTTCCCCGTCGCGAGCGCCAGTCGTGATTGGGGTTGTCGTCATGCTGCTATTGATCTCCACATTTATGGTGGGCCTGCGCCTTACGAGCCGAATGCTCTTGAGGCAGTTTACGCTTGACGATGTTTTCGCAATCATCTCATGGGTATGTAAAAGCACTTTTTTATTTTTATTTTTTGAATGAAAATGAGTTGCCCTGGAACATGTGCTAACATTCACGCCAAGGCATCCATTATAGCCTGTGGGGTTACAATAATTTCAAGTGTGTTCCCATGTCACCATATTCCATCACCACCACTGGTTGCTAATGCTTGGAAGTGACTCGATATGGTCTTGGAAAACACGAAACCGCCGTATCACTTGAAGATTTCGTTCTCTATCTGAGGGCAAGCCAACCCCCCCTTTATTCGTTGGGACCAAGCGTCTGACCTTGCATGCAGGCTTTTTGGATATCAATCTTGGCGTACAGCATGGCCCTGACTTTTATAAAGCTGACATTTCTGCTGCACTACTATCGGCTGCTGTGTGTTTCTGGAATGAGAAACGCTTGCATCGGAGCCATTGTCATCGTCGTCCTTTGGGGTATTTCGCAAATGGTTGGCATTTTCGCGGAATGCATTCCTCTCGAAGCCGCCTGGGACGTGAGAGTCAAGGGCAAGTGCACTCCAAACATCTTGGGCTGGTGGTACTTTAATGGCATTTTCAACCTGGTCAGCGACGTGGTGGTGATCATACTTCCACTGCCAGATTTATGGCGCCTTAAGCTACCGCGTAGCCAGAAAATCTATCTCATGGGTGTCTTCGGGCTGGGTTTCTTGTGAGTTAATATGGGGTAATTTTGCACTGAAGAGATTTGCTAACTCAATAATCTAATAGCACGGTTGTCATATCCATTGTTAGATTGCAGTGGATAAAACTGCACGAGGACTTGACATGGCGGAACGTACCTCCGGCCCTCTGGTCTGTCGCCGAAATCACATCAGCCCTCTCATGCGCCTGCCTTCCATTTGTTAAGCCTCTAGTAGTGCGGCTCAAGGCACTTTTTATTCATCATTCCGCGTGCGACAGCAATGTTCACTTGGAGGGAGAGTCCAGTGGGCTAGATGTCGAGTCCGATCCAGCCATGAGTGGGGTTGAACAGCACGTGGTCCGAGAAAAAGTGTCGGGCAGGTTGGATAGCGGGCATGCGACATAGCGACGGACATTTGACTGATTGGTATATAAACTAATACTTTTAATACATATTCCTTTTTCGTTCTAAATTTCACTTGGAGCGATCCAATTATATCTTGATGATGCACGCCTGGGTTCGGAGATGTTCGGGTTATTGACTGGGCTAGGGAGTTGTCAGTCGTATTTTCTTTGTTATTGACTGTATTCTTGCCTCGGCAAATGAAAGACACCCAGTGAATAAAAATGAGGGGCATATTTGTTTGTAATTGCGAAACAATACACACGGAGCATGCGGCGCGATGGGAAGAAGAATCAACTTTGCCGTTACTGACTCTATACCATTTCACGGGGGTGCATAGGCTTATTGTGTTTGCCGTCGGGCTCATGAGCACCCCGAGTCTTCGGGTTGACACCCGAACGGGATCGATTGCCATGGTATTTGATTGGGCAATCTGCCCGTCCACGGTCCGCGCTGGCTACAAACTAAAAAAAACGATGAGCGAGCGAATCCTGATTTCGGAGCCTTGCGCGGATGCACCCGCTACTCGCTGATTGGCCGATGCATGGGCCAACATTCTAGGCATTCGTACGAAACGATTCGTACAACTCTGAGTTCCGCAGCGCATCCAACCAGCGTCATTCGATTAGGAGAAGAGTGGAAAAGCACGCCCTCTCTGATCTCCACCGCGCAAATGAATCCGAGTCCGAGAGTTATGCATCAGCTCTGCCCAATCAATGCATGCGAATGTGGTGATCCCTACAATCCGAGCCACCGTCCCTGATTTGCCAAGAGGGTTTTCGCTCCGCAGAGGACCCGCAAACGAGCCCCAGGAACAATGCGCCCTTTCATTCTACGGTCAAGGAAATGCAGTCCCTGACGTTGGGTGTTACATGATCTGCAAGTGTCTTGCGTGCCGTCAATCAACGGTCTACGGGTTCTATGGGGAGCCCGAAAGGGCGGGGAGAAGACTGCCTCGAGGCCCCGAAGACAAGATATAAATGCCCATAATGTGTTGCTCATCTGTTCTATGACCAGATCAACTTGTACTTTTATCACTGTTTCTTCGGATATTACTTCATTTCTCAACCGACAACCATGACATCTACTTTTGAGACATCGCTAGGGCCGACGTTCTTCGCCGACGGGTTGGCGAGACTGGGCCTGGATGAGCAAATGGCTTTTCGCATTCTTCTCACTTTTATACTTGGAGGAGCAGTCTGCATTCGGCTCTTCGCAGGCAGCAAGACGGCTAATTTCCCTCTCATGAACCCTGCCAAGGGCATCGAACTCATTGACAAGGCAAGAAGAAGCCATTTTGCCCTACACTCGAGGGAGCTTCTCAACAAGGGAAGGGCCCTGGGAACTGATAAGCCATTCAATCTGATGACGGATGCTGGTGAGGTGACTGTACTGCCTCCCAGCATGATCAACGACATTCGCAACGAAAAGGGCCTGAGCTTCGTGGGTGCCGTCTCTGAGGATTTCCACGCGCACATTCCCGGCTTTGAAGCCTTCGCTGCCGGCACTCGCTCCGATAACCTGACCTTGGCAGTCGTCCGAAAATATCTTACTAAATATCTGAGTGCGTTGGCCAGTTTTCGCATGAGAGTATTTCACTGACAGTTGGGGATTTGTAGACAAGGTCACCAAGCCGTTGTCGGAGGAGGCAGACTTTGCGATCAAGGTTGCTTTTGGAACAGAAAAAGGTACTCGATTATTTTTAGCTCAATATTCAGCCCGCTGACCAGTCAGAATGGAAGGAAATCAGCCCTTACACCCCAGTCCTGGACGTGGTGGCTCGGCTATCGTCGCGAGTCTTCCTCGGGGCAGAGCTTTGCCGGGACGAGGAGTGGCTCACAATCACCAAGTCATACACCAACACTGCCTTTGTCGCCGCCGACCAACTGCGCCTGTATCCCAACTGGCTGCGAAACATTGCCCACTGGTTCCTTCCCACGTGCAAGCAGACCCGAGCCCAAGTGGCCCGCGCTCGCGAGATCATCCAGCCCGTCATTGACAAGAGGAGGGCAATTTACCAAAAAGCCAGCGACAATGGCCAGCCTATCCCCGTGTTCGACGATGCAATTGAGTGGCATGAGAAGGAGGCTCAGGGCCGGCCTTACGACGCCGCCACTACCCAGCTCAACTTGTCCATGGCCGCCATCCACACCACTGCCGATCTCACCACCGAGACGGTACTGAGACTAGCGCAGGACCCTGAGATGGTGGCGGAACTGAGGAAGGAAATCATCACCGTTCTTCGCGCCGATGGCTGGAAGAAGACATCACTGTACAACATGAAGCTGCTCGACAGCTTTGTCAAGGAGACGCAGAGGCTGAAGCCCATTACATCGAGCAAGTTCCCTTTCCAGCTCCCGTCTTACACCCCATAAGCTAACACGTGCTCAACAGTCTCCATGCAAAGGAAAGCCGTATCTGACGTGAAGCTCGCCACCGGCCAAATCATCCCGAAGGGCGCGCGGACGGTGTGCTCCATGGATCTCATGTCTAGCGCTGAGGAATACCCCAACCCGCTCCAGTTTGACGCCTATCGCTTCGCCGACTGGCGCGGCACCGACAAGGAAACAGGTGCGCACCTTGTTTCCACCGGGCCCGCCCACCTCGGCTTTGGCCACGGCGAGCACGCGTGCCCCGGGCGCTTCTTTGCCGCCAACGAGATCAAGGTCCTCCTGTGCCATCTCATTATGAAGTACGACCTGAAGTCCAGCCCAGGCGCGCCAACCGCCCCGCTAGAGTACTCCTTTTTCCTAAACACAAACCCGGCCGCCAAGATTATGATGCGGATGCGTCCTGAGGTAGAGATTGATATCGACAGTATCGAGTAACGGGGTTACAGTCTCACTAGTTTGGAATGAAAATAGAAAGCTTAGCTTAAACCATGGTAAATTGCATAAAATACGTTCTATGTCGTACATGCTTGATACTGAACAACTGTGCCCTCTAGAATACTTGACTGGAAGCTAGCTTTCTCGGGGGGCTGACATTGGTCATTTATTTCTCACCACCAATAGCCATGTATTTCTCGTTCCGTATTACGTTAGCAAGTTTGCCACCATTCCATCGGGCACATGAGCAGTGGCGTGATGGTAAGAAATGAAGAAAATGTCGAGGGGCAGAAGGCGCCCTCATTACCATGGCCATGTGCTGAGGGTAGTCATTAAATAGACAGGACTTAAAGGGGGAATTGAGTTAGATTTATTTGGCCGGTATTCCAGTGCCATTCATTACATACCCTACATCTCGGCACATGACCACATTTGTACATGGGCTCGTTGCATTGCGGGCTCCTGAATCTGCCGCAGAGTAGCATTCGGAGTATATCAAAGTCAGGGTAGATGGAAAATGAAGAAACCTTAAAGGAGCGCAAAGTCAATCAGATTGTTTTGATTGGCATCGTGCATTTCAGTGTGGTCAGTGCAGAGAGTGCCTTACCGCACCCCCCACAACATCCACCCAGCGTACGACATTTATTTGACCAGAAATTAGAGTTTGAGTCATTGTTGCGGCCATGGTGTGCTTTGTATCCTCTGCGCGAAGGATTTACCTAGTTTACAGAATTTCATCATCAATGCACAGTAAAATATGCCGCATCATTTACGGGCGAGTGACTAAATATTTTCAACAGCACTAACCCTTCATAGGGTTTTCCGTGTATTCCCGTCGGTGGGGGCAACCTAAAATGGACAGAACGGGGTGATTATCCTTGTGGATACACCGGGCCCAGCCGCGTCTCCAGCCAAGACATTCGTCTATGTTCCAGCTGCGCGAATAACTTTCCGTAGTGGCCAACCAAAAAACACATATCACAAGGCCCTTACAAACGCGCTGGCTTGCGCAAGTCTTACATCAGCCGTAATGGAAGCTTCGCATGGGTGCTAAGCGCTAGCTGCCGCGTCATTTGGATCTTTTGTATACCATATTCCTTGGCGGGTTCCTCTTCTGCATAGTGGCGTTACGAACTTTGCATTCGCGAGCAAATGACGTTTTCCCAAACTGGGAAGGCTCGCCGTGGCGGCCGATCAACCGAATACAATGACTATTGCGAACCTTAGTAATTTTATAATACCTCCGACTATGGAATGTTTTGCCATCATCTGACCTCAGCCGCACTTCGTAAAGTCCGTCAGCACGTATATACATACTATTCTTGTGTCATATTTTTGCCCCTTAGCTTGCTTTATAAGCACAGTATAGTTTCTCCTACGAATTTCTTCAAAATTCGGGTGGCAACAGAACTTCTGTCTCCAGACCTGACCTTTTTTGCCTAGGTCTCCAAGAGAAACGGAGGAGAGTAATAGTCACATCCAGCAAGCTGAGCCAACTAGCCATCGAGGCCAAATCTGGAAACTTTTGGATGCGAAAGATTCATCATCCAATATGACTATCAACGATAATGGCAAATTTGACGGATTCGGAGCTAAGAAAGCAAGCTTCGAACCAAATAATCACTCACCTGCTGCGACTCCAAAGGACGGCTCCGTGGCAGCTGTAGCCGATGGAGTAATCACAACCGTCTCTGAGGGGCACAGCAACCCCAATCCTTCGGTAGCTAAGGCTTCTACAGACCTCAAACGTGACCCACAAACAGAAGAGTGGGAATGCGCTTCGTTCCCATTCTTGCCTTTGTCTGTGGAACATCCTGTGGCAGAAAGCACGCTGGAGCATGAGCTGACCACCTTCCAACCAAGGTCTTCTCAGAAGCTATCTACTCTGGTGCATGCTGCCTGGCCCTTGGTTGTGGGCCGGATGATTAATTCTGATGGTGTTGTCTTCGACGTTACTGGACTTGGCCCATCGGACACACCAGCTCCACTGCGCGTGAGATTGGTGGGCAGTCAGAAGATATGGGACTATATATCGGAAGTGCAGCACCGGGAGTCAATAGCAACCAAAAGCCAACCGCAGAACGAGACCAAGGAGTCAAAACAAGCCAACACCCTCTTGGCGATTAAATCGCCACAAGATGGAGTGGCACAAACTGGGCTCGTGCTGGAGAACAGGCTCGACCAAGGATATGCCCTGGTTATCGAGATGATTGACTCAATAGACCGGGCCAAGCTTGTAGCTAGATTCGACCCCAGAGTGATCAAAGACTGGGTGGTGGAGAAGTTGCTTCATCGCCTTGAGTTTGCTATGCAGCAAATGGATAATGCGGATGCGGAGGCGAAGGTCGCAGATATTGACATGGCCACGCATCAGGATCTAAAACAACTTTGGGAATGGAATGGTACGGTCCCTGAAAGGATTGACCGATGCATTCAAGATGTTATTGGTGATCAAGTACGGCTACGGCCTGATGCCCCTGCCATATGTGCTTGGGATGGCGATTTGACCTATGCCGAGCTGGATCAACTGACATCCCAGTTGGCTACCCACCTCGTCAGACTTGGCGTTGGCCCAGAAAAGTTCGTGGCCTTGTGTTTTGAGAAGTCAGTGTGGATGTCGGTCGCGATCCTTGGTGTCCTTAAGGCGGGTGGTGCATTTGTGCTGCTCGATGCTTCGCTCCCACAACAGCGGCTGGAGTCCATCGTTGAACAGACCAAGGCTGGCCTGATCCTGACATCGACCACTCTCCAGGACCTGAGCTCCAAACTGGTGCAAAATGTCGCCGTGATTGATCCGGATCTGTTTGCAGGTCTGGACTCAGAGGACCAAAATGCGGCCCCTCTGCCAAGGGTATCACCATCTTCTGCTGCCTACATCGTCTTCACATCAGGAAGCACGGGAGTTCCGAAAGGCGCGACTGTAACGCATTATAATATGGCATCGGCTCTCACCTGGCAAAGGCCGAGACTCGGATTTTCTGCTGTTACCCGAATGTATGACTTCATCTCATACAGCTTTAGTTTGGCGAGTCTCCAGTTCTTCTCGGCGCTGGCGGCGGGGGCCTGCTTCTGTGTCCCAAGTGACAAAGATCGCAAGAGTGATTTCGTGGGAAGCTTTGCAGCTCTGAACTCAAACACGGTCATTCTGACTCCATCGATTGCCGAGGTTCTGTCTCCGGAGAAAATGCCAGGCCTTATAAAAATTGGGTTTGGAGGAGAAAAAGTTCGAATCAAAGATATCATGCCCTGGTGGGGGAAGGTGGAAGTGTTTTCAGGGTATGGGTCTAGCGAGTGCACGACGCTTAATGTTCTCAACTCCGAAGCATCCACTCCGGAACAGGCCACACGTCTGGGAAGAGGAGTAGGACTGCGAACCTGGGTTGTGGACCCGGACAACCACAACTACCTTTTGCCACCTGGGTGCATAGGAGAGCTTATCTTGGAAGGCCCGCTTGTGAGCCGCGGCTATCTGAATAACCCAGAGAAGACCGCTGCAGTTTACATTGAAGACCCTCCATGGCTGCTGAAGGGTTCCCCAGGCCATGCAGGACGTCATGGTAGACTCTACAAGACTGGTGATTTAGTCATGCACCACGAGGATGGGACCCTGGAAATTATCGGCCGAAAAGACGTTCAAGTTAAGATTCGCGGCCAACGAGTCGAGCTTGGGGATGTTGAGCATTGGGTTCAAAAGTGCGTACCAGACATATCTCGGGTGGTGGCCGAGGTCATAGTCCCAAAGGGCACGAACGCAACCCCGGTCCTTGCATCGTTTATGTTGTTGAAAAATACAGCAGTACCCAAGAGCGATGAGGATGGAGCCAAGATCGAAATTGTTCCAGTCACAGAAGATATTAGGGACACTCTTGCTAAACGCCTACCGACTTACATGGTACCCACTGTCTTCTTTTCTGTACATGAAATACCAATGACTCCAACTGGGAAGGCAAACAGAAAACAGCTGCGCGACATCGGTGCTTCCTTTTCTATCGAGGAGCTTCTCGGCTTAGAGTCATCTGAACAGTTCAACGCTCAGCCTCAATCGGAAATCGAGCGCCAGCTACAAACCATCTGGTCTCAAATCCTTAAGCTGGACCCTGCCATGATTGGCCGGAATAGCAGCTTCCTGAGTGTCGGAGGTGACTCGATAGCCGCCATGAAGGTTGTTGGTGAAGCTCGAAAGATTGGACTCGCCTTGACGGTGTCTGACTTGTTCCGCTTCTCTGCTCTGCATTTAGTAGCCGAACGCTCACGCACCATTGGTGATATGTCTGACGAGATATTGCCTTTTTCGCTGCTAGGAAAAGACGTGGATACCACATTGGCTATCCAGCAGGTTTCAGACTTGTACCAATTACAAGCGTCTGCGATTCAAGATATTTACCCTTGCACACCGCTTCAAGAGGGTATTGTATCTCTCAGTTCAAAAAGCCCTGGAGACTACATTATGCAGGCTGTCATAGAAATTCCTGACGATGTCATTGTTGAGGAGCTCCAAGCGGCATGGGAAGATGCCTCTTCAATCATATCTACTCTTCGCACCCGAATCGTTCAGCATAATCACCTTGGCCTCCTGCAGGTAGTTTTGGACGAAGAAATCCAGTGGAATGTGGCAACCGGACTTGATGAATATGTTCAAGCAGACCGGCAGAAGCCGATGGATCTAGGCCAACCACTTGTCCGCTATGCAATCGTCAAGGATGAACAGGGCACGGCTCGGTGGTTGGTATGGACAATCAACCATGCCGTCTATGATGGCTGGGCGATGTTCCTGATTTTGCATACCGTGGATCAGTTGTATAAAGGCGAGCCAATCGAAAAGGGGCCCAACTTCAACAAATTCATCTCGTATGTGAACGGGCAGGACAAGACACGTGCAACCGACTACTGGAAACAGGCTCTCGAAGGATGTCATTGTGAGCCATTCCCTGCCCTGCCACGAGGAATTGACAAGCCTGTGGCAGATAAAGTACTGGAGCTGGCTATCCCACACCCCCGCAGAGAACACCTGAATGTCACAGAGTCTACGATCATTCGAGCAGCTTGGGCTCTAACCCAAGGGCGTATGAGCAACACAGAAGACGTTGTGTTCGGAGTCACAGTCTCTGGAAGGAATGCACCGATTCCCAACATGGATAAAATGGCGGGACCAACTATTGCAACAGTTCCATTGCGCATCAAATTGGATGGTGGGCAAAGTGTCTCTAGCTACGCAAATGCAATCCAGAGCCAGGCAGTCGAGATGATTCCGTACGAGCAAATTGGACTGCAACAAATTGCTAAACTGAGCGCCGGTGCTCAGCAAGCCACGGATTTCCAGACATTGCTGATTGTTCAGCCACTAGAGACCGGCGACGCGCCTGGAGTCGTAGGTAAGTTGCAATATGAAAACCAGGAGCAGTGGTTCAATACCTATGCCGTCATGCTTGAAGCTTGGCTGGGACCTGAGAAAATCGTCATGAGAGCCACTTTTGACTCGCGAGTGATCGATTCGTGGACGGTGCAGCAAATACTACAACGGTTCGAGTATGTGATGGAGAAGCTGGACCAGAGCAACCCCGATCAACCCTTGGCGGATATTGACGCCTTCACGCCAAAGGACTTGGATCAGATTTGGGCATGGAACAAGGATGCCCCAGTCGCTTTGGAAAAGTGCGCGCATGAACTCATCGACGAACAAGCTCAGATCCAACCGAACGCACCCGCTATATCAGCTTGGGACGGCGAAATCACGTATGACGAGTTTTCACAGCTTTCTGATAAGCTCTCAAACCATTTGATCTCCCTCGGAATTGGACCTGGAAAGTTTGTGCCACTTTGCTTTGAGAAATCAATGTGGACGCCAGTTGCTATGATCAGCGTGCTCAAAGCCGGAGCGGCCTTTGCCCTGCTTGATTCAACTCTTCCCGAGCACCGGCTGAAGACTATAACTCAAGAACTTCAGGCTGAATTCATTATTTCATCGACAGCAAACATGACCCTCAGCTCTCGGCTGTGCGAAAAGGTGGTGCAAGTCAGTGCTGATTCTATCCGTGATTTAAAACTTTCCAAAAAACAGATAAAGCGGAAGCAGTCACCCAACTCTCCGATGTTTGTCGTCTTTACTTCTGGAAGTACCGGTGTACCCAAGGGTGTCGTTCTTACGCACACGAATCTCATTACGGGACTAAAATATCAAGCGGAGCCTTTAGGGTTCAAAGCTGGCTCAAGAGTTTTCGACTTTGCTTCTTATGCATTTGATATCGCTGTTCACAACGTCTTTGCTGCGCTTACAATTGGAGGGTGCTTGTGCATCCCATCTGACCAAGATCGTCTGGGCAACATCGAACAGACCATGGCAGCCATGCGAGTCACAGTCGCCGATCTAACACCGGCTGTATCAAGATTGATAAACCCAGAAAATCTACCATCGCTTGAAACATTGATTTTGGCAGGTGAAGCTGTCTCTGTTGACGATGTACAGAGGTGGTGGGGCAAAGCGCGCGTTGTCAATGCTTATGGCCCTGCCGAGTGCAATATTAGCACCGTGAATGCGGACGCTACCAGCCCTGAAGCTTCCGTCAACATTGGAAAAGGTGCAGGATTGTCGACTTGGATTGTGGACCCGGAAAACCATAACCGCCTCCTTCTTCCCGGATCCGTCGGCGAGCTTCTTCTCGAAGGCCCGCTTGTTGGCCAAGGTTACCTAAACAATCCTGATAAAACGGCCAGCTCCTTCATTGATACCCCAGAATGGTTACAATTGGGTAGCTCCAGTCAGCCAGGGCGTCGTGGTCGAATGTACAAGACGGGCGACTTGGTCCAATACTTGAACGATGGATCATTGCGATTTCACGGGAGGAAAGATGCTCAAGTCAAAATCCGCGGCCAGCGTGTCGAACTTGGAGAGATTGAGCATTACATCCAGAAGTTTATGCCGGAGGCAACCAGGGTTGCTGCTGAAGTGATTGTTCCACACGGGGAAAGGTCAAGCCCCATGCTCGTAGCATTCCTTCAGATGGAATCCAATTTCCCCGAAGGTGACAAGCTGACCGTCTTTGCGGTTCCTTCGCAGGTTGAAGACGACTTGTCGGCCAATCTGCCCAGATACATGGTCCCGACAGTGTTTTTCGCTCTGAGGAAGTTACCCATTGGACCCACTGGAAAGATGGACCGGAAGCTTTTGCGACAAATGGGCTCCAGCTTTTCCATTCATGGGCTAAATAAGGCAGGAATCGAGGGTCAAAAAGTAAAACGGCAGCCAATATCAGATTTGCAAATGAAAATGCAGCAGATATGGGCTCGGGTACTTGACGTTGAGCCAAAGTCAATTGGCCTGGATGACAGCTTTTTGCAACTCGGTGGAAACTCTCTTGGCGCGATCAAGCTTGTTGGAGAGGCACGCGCTGCCGGACTACAGCTCGTCGTGGCTGATATCTTCAGACGCCCCAAGCTTTACCAAGTCGCTGCTAGTGCCTATCCTTTGACTGGGTCCAATTCCATGCCAATCGCACCTTTTGCGTTACTTGGCGATGGAATTGACGCGGCTACCTTGTGTCAGCAAATTTCAGCCCAGTATCAAATACCGGACTCGATTCAAGACGCTTATCCCTGCACTCCGCTCCAGGAAGGCCTCATCTCGCTATCAACAACACATCAAGGAGGCTACATGCTCCAAATCCCATTCGAGTTACCTTCTCATGCCAACATCACCAACTTTAAGAAGGCTTGGGAGAGGGTGACTCGGGAAACACCTGTTCTACGCACTAGAATCGTGCAACATGATAGCTTGGATCTGTTGCAAGTGGTGTTAGATGAGGAAATTCAGTGGACTGAGGCGACTGGTGTTGATGAATACCTGAATCACAACGCGAAACAGCCCATGGGTCTGGGTCAGGGCCTCTCTAGATACGCGCTTATCAGAGACGAAACAAGCACAGTAAAATGGTTTGTGCTCACTTTACATCATGCACTCTACGATGGCTGGGCTCTTCCTTTCATTGTAGACATGGTGGACCAAGCTTATCGGGGTAAAGCAATGAGGCCAGCTTCTCAATTTCAAGCTATGATCCAGTACATCAAGTCTCTGGATGAGAAGGAGGTGGCTGCGTACTGGCAACAGACCTTTGCTGACTACGACGATGTTCCATTTCCAGCTCTTCCGCCATCTATTGCTCAGCCTGAGGCAGACAGCTTTGTGAAGCAGAGGTTCGAATATCCACAAAACCCCATTCAGGATGTTACTACGCCTGCCTTGGTTCGAGCGGCATGGGCATTGGTTGTTGGGAAAATGACGAACTCTAGCGACATCGTATATGGAGCTACTGTGTCTGGAAGGAATGCCCCGATCGCTAAAATTGAGTCGATAATCGGGCCTGTGTTCGCAACCGTGCCCATCCGAACCAAATTTGACAATGACTACAATTTGGGAGATTATCTCAAGTCAGTTCAGCAGCAGGCTACCGAAATGATACCCTTTGAACAAATAGGGCTACAGAATATCGCCAAAATGTCCCGCAAAGCGCAAAAGGCATGTAAGATACAGACTCTTCTCATCATCCAACCCCAAGAGACTGCCGGCATGGCAAATGGAATACTTGGCAAACCCCTCATCGTCGAGAACTATCTCCAGTCCTTCAACCCATACGGCCTTATGCTCGAGATTCAACTAGGTCCAGAGTTCTTGACCGCACAAGCTAGTTTTGATTCTCGTATTATCGATCCCTCGGTTGTGGAAAGCTTGCTTCAACAGCTTGACCATGTCCTCCAGCAGTTTACCCAAACAAACTCTGCCAATAAGCTGGCTGAAATTGACATTATGACGCCACGGGATCTCGAGCAGACGTGGTCCCGGAATGCTTACAATCCTGCACCTTACGAGAGGTCAGATCTTGCGTCGAATACTTCATTCAGCGAGGATCCCATCTTGGAAACAGATCAACCAGCATATTTAATAGCTCAGAAGATACACTCGCTTCGCCCTTCTTGGAGTCTTGATGGTACAGAGGAATTCAGCAATGGCATAAATAGCATCAAGACTGGATATAGTGATCTCATGTTACAATCATGTGGTCTCGACTCAATCAACATGATGTCTCTGATGCATTTCATCTCCCAGGAATTCCAAGTCAGAGTCAGCTTACAGCTTTTGATGGATAAGACAACCACCGTTCGGAAGCTCGCGACTGTTATCTCATCGCAGCAAGCTACATCTACTGGATCTATTGAAAGCGTAGTCGCATATGGACCTACGGTGATAGATTTCAAATCCAAGATCAGTTCTTATGATTCCGAGATCCTGGCCGCGGAACAACTTGCTAAAGCGAAGCCGGAGTGGGTCCTTGACGAATCGAGTTCCCGTTCTAACAGTGGCCTTACCGTTCTGCTCACCGGTGCCAACGGTTTTATTGGGACTCAGATACTGCGCCAGTTGCTCGCGCACAACCAGATAAAGCAAGTGATTGTCATTGTGCGTGGTGAAACTGCAGGAGCAGCCAGGGCTCGCACGATAGACGCAGCAAAGAAAGCCCTCTGGTGGTCGGACTCTCACGGGGACAAGCTTCAAGTCTGGAAAGGTGATCTATCTTTGCCCCAGCTCGGTCTCGATCAGACGCACTGGACTCATCTCACAGATGAGGCCGTTTCTTTCGACGCCATCATTCACAATGGAGCAGCCGTGCATTGGGTTAAAAGCTACGATGCCTTGGAAGCTGTCAATGTCAAATCAACAATGGACCTACTACGCGTCGCGGTGACGCGCCCATCTACGAGATTCGTCTATGTTACTGGTGGTCTTCAAGGGCTCTCTGCTGAGGAACGAGAGGAAGACATTCTCCCCAAACTATCTTCGCCTGACGCACTTGGGTACAGCCAAACCAAGTTCGTTGCCGAAGCCGTGGTCAAGCGCGCATCAGATCGTCGGCTGAATGGTATGGGTGATATATCCATTGTTCGCCCTGGCCTTGTTGTTGGCACACCGACCGAAGGAGTTGCAAACGCAGACGATTACCTGTGGCGGTTGGTTGCGGCGAGCATCAGAGTGGGCTTGTTCGACACTAATTCCTCAAGCGAATGGATTAGCCTGTCGGATGTGGCCACAGTGGCTGCCACCACAGTCGACGCGGGTCTCGGCTCGCGAACAGAGTCCGGGGCAGTGCAGCAAATCGAGCATGGTTTGACGAGAGGGGAATTATGGGCAACTGTCAGAGAAATGGGATACCATTTAGATGGTACGAGCAAGGCCCAATGGCTAGCTGCCATCAACCGTGATATGGATGCGAGGAAAGAAAATCATCCTCTGTGGCCAGTCGCGCACGTCTTCCGCGGTGAGAGTGCGCATCAACCGGAGCAAGCTACTGCTAGCAAAAAGTCCAGACTCGGAGATTTCTCCCGTTTGAAGAAGGCCATCATCAAAAGTGCCCAATTCTTGATTAATGTGGGACTTCTACCCTCACCGGTTGGAGCATTGCAGGGGGAGGTTACAACAAGGAAGATGGAAGCTTTCACACGATCGGGAGTGTAAACATGTTGGAAACACCAGTCAAGATCAATTGTCGACACCTCTTGGTATGAATGAAGGTTTAGATCCACTTTACGTTTCGCATAGAATCCAATATGACATACTGAACCAATGTGTATTTAACGAATCTTTGGCACATTGACACCTGTAATAACATGAATAGCGGTATGTGGACCCAGGTCACTTTAATCTTGGGTTTAACCCTTGGGCTGTCGAAGGACTTCTAATTCTATCCATTATTGTAGGGCTTTTGTGCATTCGGCAAGTGAAATTGCTCATCTTCAAAAACCACTCTAGAATTTTCTTTACCTTCAGGGCGAGCATGTTGCGTGTAAGAAACGCCCTAAAATTGATGGAAGCCTAGACAATCGATAAAAAGTCTTATGAACCTTGGTTTTCCACAGGGCCCACTCTCTCACCCTATACATTGACATGGTCCTGATGTATTAAATTTATGCAACTTACACGCTACCATGTCAATTATACCGATGCTTCTGACATGGGACAAAGTGATGAAATTTGAGCATAAGATGAGTCGCTGCCCTCATAGCAATCGAGTAGCAGGTTGGCAAAACCCCCCTCTAAATCAGTATCGGGGTGATGCCATGCCAAGTTTGACTAGGGGGTCCCTTTCTACGTCTCGTCTCAAGCCATATCCCTTCAACATCAGCCACCTCATGACATAGGTAGCAATGGTGGAAATGGCTTACAAGAGTAAATCAAATTCACTTCTAATTTAGGCAACTACATTTAATGTATTGATCTGAGCCCCGTCCCAACTGTCGTAACCGTTTTTGTGTCTGATATACAGGTTGAACTCGACCTTTTTTTCTGAGTCGGCTTGGTTCAAAGGGCTCAGCTTAGCCCCGTTCAAGATGAAAGTGCCGTCGGCCTCGCGTTCGTTTCTTTCATTTGGCTGCATGTTCATCCGCGCCCTCATCCTGACCACCAGCATGATCTGTAGATCCGTCTGCTCGGTCCGGTGTGTGTACGACGAGATGTAGGGCTTCCCCATCCAGTCACTCCAGTTAGCCTGCATCAGGGTGCCGAGCGCGAGGCGTGTGTCGTACAGCCAGAACGAACCGCGGTTGTGGGGCTCTACGGGCGGCAAGCGCGGGTCCGTCGGGGTGCCGTCGATCGCTAGGAGAGTAGGCAGGCTCGCGTTGACGCCCTCCGGGACGTGGCCCGAGGCAAACGACACGGGGATGACGACCTCAAGCTCCCTGGAAATATAAGGAGCACCACCATGGAGAAAGTTGACGTCCTTGAGCTCCACCAGCATGTCCGTCGGGCGGCTACCGTTGATAGTCAGAGGAACCGCGTCCTTGCGGCTGCGGTTCGTCAGGTTGTAACAGTTCATGATAAAGGTCCGGTCCCATGGGCGCGCCTCGTGGAATGAAACACGTTGGAAGGTTTCCTGTGCGGCTCCGGCACTCTTTACATCCTGGCTTGCCTGTGATGTGAATGGTATTGCTTCTGGTGGCGCACGCGGACCTATCGGGAGCCGTGTTGAAGGAAGCGGTCCGTTGTCTTTGGGCTTCTCACTCGCCAGACCGCCCGGTGCATCAGCCGGGGATTTGGACTTGTCTGTGGTTGGCGTGTGAATGCTGAGCGCTCTGATGCCGGGCCTCGGGGGCTCCACGCTGCGATCGAGAGCAGGCTCTAGCGCAGGTGCCGAATCTGAAGCGGGTGTGTCGAATTCCAACTTCAACACGGCGCTGGAGAGCTGAGATGCCACTATGGACGAGGGAATACCCCGCGGATCAGTGTTAGCATCATCGCCGGGCCACTCGAAAATCCCAGGCTTGCGAAGTGCCAGCACGCATTGCCGAGAGAATTCTTGGGCGAGGAGCGTCCGTGACGGCCAGTCGTAGATGGGTGGCACAGTCTGATCTGTCCAGCTTTTGCCCACGGCCTTGTCTCCTTGTATATCGTCCAGCTTCTTGCCCGCCTGATTTGGTATGAATCGGAATTGCAGGTTGATGGTGTCCTTGGTCAGTCCATTGCCTAGCGAAAAGCCCTGTTGGTGCCCTGGCTGCGTAATGTTGATTTTGGACAAGGTCTTTTCACCTGGCGAGCGATCGAACAAGCAAATGATGGCGTCGTCGGACAACCTCTGCATGAATACAACCTCAGCCAATCCCTTTTCAAAGCCTTCTGGGATGGGCGCCTCGATTTTGAGGTCCGGAAAAGCCGTGACGGCCATGCTGCGCAAGAAGAAACCCCATTTTGGAATCTGTGGTCGACTTCCCTTGCGAGGCCCGTCCTGTATTGGTGTGGCCAGAAACTCATTAATCTTCATCTTGAGTGCTCGTCGGATCACGTCGTCGTCTTGGCTGAAATGATTGGCCAAGCTGAGCGCGCCGTCAATCACGCACTCGACCCACGTCGCATCGATGGAAAAGGTCCGGATGCTTTCGCGAGGAAGGCTTTCAGCATCCGTGATGAGATAGTGCAGAGGAACCTTGGCGAGGAAGAGCTGGTCAATGACCCATCCGCGCACCGTCATCCAGTCACTGTCCACCTCTGGGCGAGCTGATGAAGCAGAGGCGGTGCCTACCGTCCCTGCTGCCACGGGCGCCTCGGGGTTTCCAGCAAGCGTTTCCAACACATTGAATACTTGGTCTTTATAATCCTTGTCCTTGCAGTTAGACATTGCCAACAGGCGCCGAGCAGGTGTCTGAGCCTTTTCCTCGGCCGTGCGATACCACCTATTGATGGCCTTTGCCTGCTCCACCGCCGACGTGTTCTGTGCTTGCACAACTGTTTCAAGAGAACCTTTCAGGTTTTTCAAATACCCAATGACATTTAGTGGCGCGTTGACATGTTGCAACTGTGCTTTGTTTACGGCTTCCGAGTGGATCTTGCCTCGCAACCTAAGAAGGCTCGTCGAAAACACGCCATCGCCGACCGCGAGCATGCGTCCAAGGTTCCAAGCAGTGCTGTAAGATAGATTAAACAGGCCTGTAGCGGCGTCGAGCACTTGAAGATCGGTGCCGAAAAGCGACCACGGCTTGACGCCTTGGCTATCGGGTATGCCAGGGCACAGGGGTCCTCGAAACAAAGCCACTGTCTTCTCTCCCGTGGTCGTTGTATGTGGGAGTAATGTATACCCCGCCTTCAATCTGTCTACGAGCCAGTTTTTGGATGACGTCTGGTCAGGACCATCTGGCTTGTCTGGGTCATCGGGCTGGCTGAGCGCCTTGAGATGTTCGTCTGGCGTGCGCAGTGGCTGTATGTTGGAGCCCAATGCCGCCATTTGGTCGACGAAGCTGGTCTTGTCGGGCGGGGTGCATGTCCAATGCCACGCATGCAGTGAAATCAGAGTTGCCCATTTCGCGCTGCCATTCAAGTGAAGCTTGTCAAGCCCTTCAACAGATACCAGATGTGATATCATCCGTGTCTCACGCTCCACGACCGCCGATGCCGTACGAAGACTGACTACGACGGCATACTGCGGCTGGGGATTGTCCTTTGTCGTGCTCGCCATGAAGCCGCCGTGAACCTCGCGGACATGCGCCATGTAGCCGTACCGTCGCAGGTCCGGAGTTCCTGTCCAGTTCTTCTGACCGCTAGTGTAGTCGGCAAACAGCTGCTGGAACAGCTCTGGGTCCAGAGTAATGAGGTCTAGCAAGTCCGTATCCTGGTAATCATTGCCGTACGTTGGGCTATCCAGAGCCGTTGTAATTGTTCCTGCCTTGCTGGCGGCCTTGACCTTGCTCGCTGATGCTGTAAACGAACCATACTGCGACTGGTCGCCAATGTCAAGGGCTGTGATATCTTCACTGCCGCGGACCAGCTCCTCCTCGCTGAATGTGAGCACAGCAAGCCAAGGCGTTGGGTTGACAAGGCCATCACCAGCTAAGGGCTCTACCGTTCTTTCCCAAGGCAAGGCAGCATCTGTAAGCACAACGTGTGCCAGAGTGTGGTTGGGTGCCGCATGGCCGGATGCAGGATGCACGCTGAGGATGTCATTCGGATCCAGCAGCTTGAATTTGGGCCCTTGCACATTGAATCTTCTCTCGAGTTTTAGGACTCTGGTAGTATCTTCGGCATTCTGGTCGGGAAAGTCGACACGATGCTCGACTTCAACCTTGTACTTGCCTGCAGCAAGAGTTGGGCGAAGGTGAGGGAAGAGCTGTATCTCGTCTGGGTCCAGGGAAGCCGAGAGCCGGCGATCTGGCGGCTGATCTGAAAATGCCGGGTAGCGGGCGCTGGAGGAGGAGAGCATCCTGAATAGCCTCCACAAGAAGATTAGATTGCCCAAGGTGCAAGAGCTACGGCGTACATGCGATTCAATCAAAGCGCACTCCAGCAATGCATTCCCACCACGGCTTTTCTACCCACCTGGCAGTGGCATAAGGAATTGGGCCCAAGGTCCATGCGTTCTCGACCTCGGACGGGGACTGCGGATGGCTCCACTGTGACAGGCACAGTCGCATGCAGCATTAGCTCTGCATACGTGGTACGTGGGCCGTGGCCTCGGGAGACGTTGAATTCCTCGCAGTTTTGCCACTAACGTTCGTGTCCGCGCTAGTGGCAGACTATTGAATTGGCGGTGGACACACCCGCAAATACGACACGAGCACCACCCTATACTGCTCGGGTGCATTGGCTGCGATGGAGTCCCGACTTGCCTTATATCCGGATCAAGCTGGCACCGTCGACAGTCCCATGGCAATTTTCAGCTGTGGTCCGACGGTGCAGAACTCGGCGTAACAGCCAGGATGGCAAATGAATCCAGCGAGTCCGTTTTTGTGCCCATGGGCCTTCAGGCGTTTGTTGTTGGCGAAGACTTCCCCGACACCAAATACCGGGTCGCACCACTCATCCAGCCCAATTACGCCTCCCTGCGAACCGACACAGGCCTGGTGAGGCACGATTTGTTGGAGCAGTTGAATCTATCGCACATCAGGCTGCAGGCAGTGTACAACTCGCGCTTTGTGGATTTGTCCTCTGGCCAGGCGTTGGGCGAGCGAACCGGTGTCTATCTGTCGTGGTGTCTGCCCAGAGTGTATCGCGCAGGCATCACTGCGACAGAGCGTGCCCGGGATGACCATGCGGATGCTAAGGTGCGCGCTGGATATGACGGGCAAAGCTCCGTCGGTGCAGATCGTGTACAGGTCGGTGATTTTCTATTTGCGACTACGTTCTGTTTTACGTCCATCACTCACAATATTCTAGTTCCGTTCTGCTCCCGATCGCTGGCTAGTTTTTCGCCTCGTCACATCCGGAGAGGGCCAGTCAGCTACCTTTCTCGTCGAAAGTAATCGGGTGCGCAACATCAATGATGGTGATCTCAAGGACATCAGTCGACCCGACGTGGAAAACATCACGTCGGCCTTTGTGGACCCCGACATCCCACTGAGTCGTCAATCTGAGATATATCTGGGAAAGTCCGCGCCACTCTTCAACTACAACAAGGATGAATCAGCTACCTATCGGAAACCCTTTACCATTGTCGAGGCGGCTAATGAGTTCTTTGCTGATTATCAGCCTCACAACACGTCCGTCTTTTCGTTCTTCGATCGTGTCCCGAGCAATTCGTCAGTCAACATCACATACTTAGTCGTCGGCTTTCACGCAGACGTTTCGGATGACCCACTCGCAGTCTTTGACTCTGTCGATGAGGGGGAGCTTCCCACCTATGAGGCACTATTGAAAGCATGCAAAATGGACCTCAAGCCTGGCAAGGGTGGCACATTTCTCCAAGAGATTGCGAATAAGACCACTCGCACCATCTGCCACGGTGTGCTGCGCAATGTGGTGTTTGACAAGCACAAGTGCGAAGCTACTGCTCCGTCCATCACCTTGCAAGACATGTTCCTCAAGAGCCACCCCGTGGCCATTGGAACCCATGCGCTAGACGCTCTTGCATCGTATCTCCATACGGAGCAGTCACTTGATGATGACCCGCACAATCCAGCTGTGAACCAGTTGATTGGGCAATTGGTCATGTTGATTGCCCGCGATGACGATGTAGACACGCAGAGGAAGGCGGCCGCTGACATAGGGACTGGTGATTGGATTTCCAAGTTTGAAGCATCCATCTGGAAGTTGCCACACCACGAGGATGCTGCGACGCCTGCAGAAAACGAAGAAGGTACAGGCAAAATACCCCAAGACGCCCATTTGCATGATCTAGTGGATATTAACTATCATCAAACGATCATCGAAACCAGCCAACGTGAGATCCGTCACTTGAAGCACAAGCTATTTGCCTGCTGGTGGAATGCAGTTGCCATGCGGCAGCTGGCCAGGAATCTCCGCCAGCTTGACAGAAACCAGGTCAAAAATACCGCCAGGGATGCGGCAGCACGAATCAAATCATTGTCGGACTTTGTCAAGACGACCGAAAAGAATAGAGATATACTCGTTGCAGCGCTTGAGAAGAAGATTGGAAAGCTATCTCAAACTTCAACCGCGCCATACGGAGTTCATCAAGATCCGACACTTCTGATTGCCGGGATGTCGTCTGGCTGGCCTAAAGGCTTTAGTGATCCTGTGCCTGTGCGGCTGTTGCCCAAGATAGACAAGATGGAGGATTGGGGCTTGGTCAACGGGAATTTGGATCCGGCCAAGCTAGAGCAGTCGCTCAAAGACAGGTTTCCAGCTGTCAAGACGCAGGTAAACGTTCTTCTCAGGGATCTCAGCGGTGACGATGCTGTCAAGAGCGCATGGACGCCCTCTGCTTACGCTGAGGAAGAAGAAAGAAGGACACAGGGCTGGTTCCCGCTGTTTGTTGAATGGGAAGTAGAGTACTACCACGTCTCCTGGAGCTACTGGGCATTTCACGCCAACCGCATCGGCGGCTGGAAATATCGAGTCAAGAAGAAAACGACCTTGTCGACAACTGATGTCGGATCTGATCGCCGTGTCATCCACGGCCGCACGCTCATCACACCGCAGACGTCGACCACGCTGCGATCGAGGCTGAGCCAACTCTTCAATCAGACGAACGTGAATGAGCTTGAAGAGGTCTTGCCCAAGACGCTGCGCGAGGAGATTCTCCAGAAAGTGTCGCAGCTCAACTTTTTCTCGGCGCCGCTGACGGGCATCGCCGATCACCTTCTGACTATGCGCCGGGGAGCCCATCCAACTCCCAAAGCGGATGACAAGATGGCCCAAGAGCAGCTGGGGATCACGGCCGAACAGCTTGGGCTGATGGAAGAAACCACGGACCTCACCCCGTACGGCATCACCACGCCCGTCGTGCCATCCAGCACGGATCACTGTCCTTTCAAACCAGTAACCCACGGCCAAGTACGCTTCACGAAAATGGTCATTGTGGACAAGTTTGGACAGATTGTCATGGGAATCGATCCGCCGCAGCCCGATGGAACACACGGCACGGCGCTGTATCCCTGCATCTCACCAAACCTTTCCTGCCAGCGCGTCCCAGATACCTATTTCCCCAACACTGCCGTAAAGGCGGATGCAGAGCAGGGCCCATGTCAGTTCTTCCAAATCCCGCCTCGCATAAATCAAAAGGCTCGCCTCAACGCCCATTACCTCGTCCCCGACGTCAAGGGTGGGCATCGTGAAACTGGGGATTGGGACAACCCCATCTGGGGATGGCTTCTCGTCAACTACTGCGACTACTCCATCATGGTTTTCAACCCGGATGGCGCCTTTGTCTGCGAGGTGCTCGTCATCCAGGAGTCATCATCCACCGAGACCTCCCTACGGCCGGACACCGAACACACTCCGGATCCTGTCGGTCGCTTGGCTGACTTGGTCAAGTCCATGAAGTCATACAAGTTCGCCTGCGGCTTGTTCAAGATGCTCTCGGAGGCCATTGAAGGTATCGACTCAACACCCAGCGACTACGCCGATCTATCGGCTGCCGCCTTTGGCAAACCATTTTGCCTTGCAGATTTCGGCTGCTCTATCGAACTGGCCGGGCCGGCACACGAGAACCAATCCTTCCTCACAGACAAGCAAGATCCGGAGAAGAAACTGCTGGACTACGCTTTCAACGTGGCCGTCGGCAACCCGCGTGCAGCCTTCGATGGCTTGGTGGGCACCTTTTCCTCGGATGGGCCCATTGAAGAGATCTTCACGGGCTACGGCTCTGCCGATTCAGACAATGAGGACACAGCTGCATCGCCTCTAGCACAACTGACAAGGCCCATGACGCTAAATCCCTTCTTCGTCGCCGGCGACGACCCAGACCTGCGGCAGAAGCAGCGGGCCAGCATGCGCACGCTAAGCGCCATTGTGGACCCTGTCCGACCGTTACACGTCTACTCTGGTGGCGTATTCCCACTCAAAGAACTACATCTGCCGCCCTGGACGGTAAATATGGCCATGCGCAACATCCGTCCGTTCTTCAAGGCAGGTCCGTTGCTCGTGCCCAAGCTCCCCGCCGTGGACATGTACACACAGGCAAAGCTGGCCGCCACAAAGGCTGGCACATTCGCCATCAGCCCTGCTACACCAGAGAGTGCGACGGCAGGTTCCGCTCCTGCTGCTGCTGCCACAAGTGTGCCGGCGCTGTCTGTTCGAGGACCTGCTCTCCAGATGCCGCTTGCGGGCGTGGACCAGTGGGAGTGGTTGCAACCACGCCTTGATGGCGGTAGCACAACAATTGATCCCTTCGTCATTACCAAGGTGGACGAACAATTGAAGGTAGAGGATGCAGGAGACGCTGAGATAATCGAGGGCTATGCGATGATGAAGCGAAAGCTGCAGAAGTCAGCGGGTGCAGATCTCACGGCTGCGGGGGCAGCGGTGCCGGGAACCTTGGAGATGTGATTCTACGCGGAATACTGTCTTGCTAGTTATTTGAGATATCCACCTGTCCTAAATTTGTCTATCTTTGATTATATCACAGTGAAGAGTAATGGTAGACCAGCTGAATCTGGCTCATTGTTAAAACGACAGGGTATAGCTGCATAAACGTTTCTACAGCCTGATGGCATGGGGGTATTTCCTGTCTTGCTTTTTCGATACACTGATTTCTCTTGTCGATAAGATCAGTCGTTTGAAAAATAGAAACTCCATACTACACGCGATAAGAAAGCCGTTCAGCAACACCAGCTCGCGGCTCCGCCGAGCCAGCTTCATGTCGTATTGCATGCATGTTTGAGGCCCGTAAGGCCTGGCCCGGGCTTTTTGCGACTGCAGCTGCATGAGCGAGCAAGGGTTGCTGCAGAGGGCCGCACAACCCCACAATCCCCACTGAGCATGCAAACATTCGCACCCATGCAAGACACTATTGAATCGCTGATGTCCTGGTGGAGCGTGCTGCAGGCTTAGCACTGCGCTATTGAAGTCTGGACTCTGATGCTCTCCAAGGGGACATGGTTATTGGACTGACTGCTGGGCTTGCGTGCGAAACCTGACCACTGCGCGGTTTCAACGTGGCGAAATGGCCCATCTGCGAGATCCCAGTACAACCAACTATCACGCGTCCATGTGCCTGCGTGTATGCTGAAAGATGCGGTCAAAGTGTGCCTCCGTAGCGGTGGGGCTGCTGGAAGGGTGCACCGACATGGTGTCTCAGCTCAAGACGCTCCATACCTTGTCCGTTCAAAAAGACAGCACCGTTGTAGCTAAGTAGCCTGTGTGCATCGTCATCCAATCAATTGTGTGATGAACTCTGCAAGCGCCGAACTCCACAACCTCGAGTTCATACAGCAACTGGGATTGCGCTACATTAGCACACCAGCTTCTACGCGACCCATTTTGTTTCAGTCACGACAGATACCACACACTTGTTCTACACTGCATCCATCTTTTGGCGATTGAAGCATACCTTTAAAAATGTCGTCGCCTCAAGGCTACAAGGTCAACTCGTATTTCATCAATGTCGGCATAGGCGACTGCGCCATTCACCTTCTTTTGAACCCCGACAACAAAATTGAGAGGTCTGTCCTGATTGACGGTGGCCTCCATACAGCCAAAACGCACATTCAAACATCCATCAGAACCCTTGCAAATGAATTCTCTCCAGGAGCCGCAAACACGATCAAGTTCGACTCAATTGTGGTTACGCATTGGGACGATGATCACTATCTGGGCACCATGGATCTGCTTTCTTCCGATCTTGAAAGCAGACCCCAGCAGGTTGGAAGTGAAGTAAGCAGCTATATTGATCCCGATAAAACTGTCTTCTATTATCCAAAAACTGGCTCCGACAAGAAGGGGCTAAAGTACGTATTCGGAACTGACAGTCAGCTCCGAATAAAATACAAGAATGGGCACCAAACATTGCAATCAAGGCCGATGTGTTTGGCACGAGCATCTTCTGAATGTCTTGGTCGTGATTTCTTCCACGTGCTTGGCCATGACGCAGCCCAGGTCGTCGCGCCGTCGCTGGACAGTGTATGCAAGAATCCGGATTGGTTCCGCAAAGGCGACATTTCCTGCCCTATTTTCCTATGCATCGGTGCCGACAAGAAGTTTATTAGCGAAGCGCACCAGAAGATGTACCCCAAAAATGCTACCGCTGCCGACAACTTAAATCCCACTTCTATCATGGCCGTCATGATTTGGCCGGATAAGAACAAAACACGAATCTCGCTGTACACTGGCGGAGATGCTGGCGAAGCCGAAGAGTTTATGCTTCTGAAATGGGCTGGGGACAGCGCCGTCATCGATATGATCAAGGCAGGCCATCATGGCTCTCATTACTCAACGCACGAAGATCTATTCAGGCAAGGCCTTAGTTGTGTCATCATTTCGGCAGGTGAAGACCATGGACACCCAAGTAGGTTGAACCCGTTCACCATCATTTCCAATGGGCTTGTGTTTTCTGTCTACTCCACGCGGGGTATATTGATAGCGTTTTGCCACAAAAACCATTGGGTTTGTATATGCAGCTAACAGTATAGCATAGGCTTTTCGTTGACCTTTTTCATCATGACTCTTGCCGACTATCGAAAGCAAAACAACCTGTTGGTTCCCAAATTCATGGCTATGCGGCCTCCCTATTGGTTGAAGTATTTGGATTCTGGAGAAATTGCTCGAACTACCGACTTCAATATCCGCAAAGTTCTTTCTTATGCAGCAAACCCACTCCATGTTGCTCTGGAGCAAATGACGAGAGAGAACATTGTGCAAGACACCCTTCAGGAAGCGATCCCGTTCATCAGGAACTGGACAGCCAACACAATCCATACCGAGGAAGATATGAAAGCCAGGGAAGAAATCAAGAAGAAAGTTGCCAACAGAAAGTTTGTGCTCGATGATGAGGCATTTGGGCCGGTCACGATTTTTCAAACCCAAGGGCCAGGGGGGCCTAGCATTGCTGACCAGGCCCTTGTCGAGTTCTACGAAGCCGAGCAGGAAGCGCTCGGGGCGATGAAGATCATGCTGAAAGAATACTGCGACCCAAAACCCAAGGAAGCAAGCGACACACCGCAAAAAGAGACGCGATGGATCCAGGCCACCGCTACAGCTTCGGACGTCAGCCAAGAAATATCCAAATACGCTGACGATACCGTAGTTAAGGCAAAACGAACCTTTAACTATCGCAGAGCGACCGGAAAGCGCAGAGGCGGGAAGTCTAGAGGGCGCTACCTCAAGGCATATTTGGGCCTGACTAGCGATGACGATGATAAGAAGAAGAAGAAAGATAAGCAGGTTGTGAGGGAGACTAAAGACCAAAAGGTTAAAAGAAAACAGGCGGGGAAGAACCTGTTCCTCTCCATGATGGTAGCTGAAGCCAAGAATTCCATGGTTTTGGCACAGCGCCAGTCGGTTGACCCCGTGGCCAGAGAGAAGGAGCTCATCGAGATATTTACCACCACCATGGACAGCTCCACATCACCCACGGCTATTCCCTCGTTTGGCTCCAATCCCATCAACCTTGCCCAGGCGTGGTTTCACGATTGTATTGGCGCTTCTGCCATTTTGATAGACAAGGTACAGGGTACCGACAGCCAAGAGGTGGTAAGCAAGATTACCATCACGCGTGCGGAGTCAAGGCAATCAGATACCATGTCAGATTCTTTCAAGTTTTCTTTCACGACAGATAAAAAAGCCCGAGAAACCCAATTCAACATCTCCGACACAGAGGCGACGGAGCCACAGTCGCCGCTAGGATATGACCCAAGGACTGACGGGCTCGTCCTTGCGCTGGATAGCATGGAGGGCTTCTATCTTTCAGATATGGTGGCAATGGTGCAGTATTCTGCTGTTCCATGGATCAAAGAGTTGCTCGGCACTGTTCCTTTGACTGCACCGTTGCCTGCGTCCCGGTCCGGGATATGGTTCCACCCGGATGCAGATTTGTACACGGTTCTGCGCATTCAAGCCAAAGTGGGCGATCTGGGCGCCGCAGGGAAGGTTGTTGACCTGTTGCGAAAGGTGACTGATTTGGAAACTCAGCACATTGATGTTGTTGGCTTTGCCACCTTTCTGCCTGCCAATACGGGTGGCGGAAGTATGATCTTGGCCGAGTCAAAATTATCGTTCCACGTGGGAGTGGGATCAGCAAACAGCCAGGACAAATCAGGGTTTGGAAGTGGCCTCGCCATGGTGCTGACTTCAGAAGGAGTAGAATTCACTCTGCAACTCGAGAGTGCTACCAATCCCCTGGAAGAAGCCTTGAAATGGGTGAATGAGCGTCTGCAGAATCTAAATTCGGACCAACTGGCTTCATCCCCCCCGGTCCCAGAGAGTACAAGCGCGAAAGACGCCTTGTCTGACATCGCTAAACAATTCGAGAGTGCGTTGCAGACGCTAACCTCCAACTTTTTGCCTCGTCGAATAAGACTAGCTGTGGGTGCTGGTTTCAAGCTAACCCATTTTGCCATCGACATCGAGTCCCGTATGAACAAGGGTGCTCCAGAGGGAAAGCATGTGCCTATCCTCTTCAGTCTTTATTGGTCACCAGGCCTACTTGAAATTGCTGGGCAAATCTGGAACCAGCCCAAGTCAGAAATCCCATTTAGCATCAACCCATTCGAGGAGGACTTTCTGAATGTCAAATTTGACACCACCAACGCAGTCAACGGAATCTCGATACCACTGCTGATCAACGCCGCGAAACCGATAACCTTTCCCGCGCGAGTGCCCAGCATTATCAAACAAGGTTGCGTGAGACTGACCATCGCCGATGGTGCACCCACCATCATGTTAGAGGGATCGGTTGTTTGTGATATGCCAGATCTCAGCACCGATATTCCGACTATCTGGCTAGACGAGTTGTATGCTCGCGTCGAGTATAGACCTCCTAAGGATGTGTTTATCCAGTTCCGGGGAGCAGCCACTGTAAATACGGCGCCAAAAGATGACGGGGAGTACGGAAAAATCGGGATGCATGTCATGGTGGAGTATGAAAACAGCAGCGGTGAGAACCAATGGCGCATCACAGCTTCAGCAAGCGATATCCAGATGGCCGGACTATTTAGCTTCTTCCAGGAGAACGGTTCAAACTACAGCATAACGGATTTCATGTCGCAGCTTGCTGTCCCCTATGTCGAAATTGCCTACATCTACCAGTCTCATCAACCCTCGGAGCTTTCCATCAGTGGTTCAATCAAGCTTGGTCCAATCCTGCTCGGCTTGTCTTACAGCCAGAGCAAGGGACAAGAATGGTACTTCCAAGCCGATGTTATACCAGACGAGGAGCTCCAAAAAGAGGAAGTGACCATGAAGTCCCTCCTAGAGGGTCTCGTGGATGATTTGGAAAGTATTCCGGAGTTTATCACGAACCTCACAATGTCACTCGGAAGTGTCAAGGGTGGCATTAAATGCCACTCAGTCACGGAAAAGACCGCCACAGGACGTACAATCAAGTACGCCGTTTTTTCTCTTCAGCTGGAAGTGGGAGGCTTCTCGTTCACTTTTGCCCAGATCCAGCGCTACGACAACTTTGACACGGGCCAGATGAAGCCGCCAACTCGTATATTGCGCTTTGGTATATCAGGATTTCCCGAAATCCCAGACGTCCAGGTCCTGGGCACCTTTAAGGCTCCATTCGACGAGTTGGATGTGTTGTGGGTCAACGCGGATCTGACCAAGCCTGAGGTGGACATGCTCAACCAAAAGGCATTTGCAGGCCACTCGCCACTTCTGTACCAGAACAACGCCAAAGTGGGCCCAGAGGCGGCAGCAAAGTCTGCAAAACCCCCAGTTGTGCTCCAATCTGGGTGCCATTTCCAAGTACTTCTTCACGAGTCCAACACCCCCTCCCTGGTGCTAGACTATGCGTTTCGCAAGTCCAAAGCCACGCCCAAGACAACACCTAACCAGAAATCGTCCGAGGAAATCAAGCCAGTGGGAGCACCGGGGCCGCCGAGTCCCGTACAAGGAGACACTGCCCTTGCCCCGCTAACCAAGACATTTGGCCCCGTTTCTGTACGGAGTATCGGCCTCAAAGCTGCCAATGCGAACAAGATTATAATCACTATTGACGCCTCGGTTAGTTTGGGACCTGTTGGACTCGCGCTACTAGGATTTGCAGTCGGTCTCGATTTCTCCAACGTCAAGAGCCCGTCGCAGTTGATGAGCGTCAAGCCTGATTTTGACCTATCCGGAATGGCCGTGAGCTTCGATAGGCCACCAGCCAGGCTGGCTGGCATATTCTTGAAGAAAATCAAGGAAGGCACCAGTGAGACAGGCAAGGAGAAGAGCACAGAGTATCGTGGCGGCATTACGATCTCAATCGGTGCGTGGTCTGCCATGGCTGTGGGGGCATATGAAGAATTGCAAACGTACAAATCCCTGTTTGTCTTTGCAATACTTCAAGGTCCTCTCATGGAGTTTGGCTGCGCTGAAATCAACGGCGTCGCTGGTGGGTTCGGATATAACTCACATCTTACGTTGCCCGATGTCAGCCATGTCGGCGACTTTCCCCTCGTCGCAATGAACAGGGACCTGAAAGAGCCCAAGGGTGACATCATGCTTCAGCTGATGGAACTGACCTCGGGCCCTGGAATGCAATGCATCAGTCCGCAGAAGGACTCACTGTGGCTCGCTGGAGGTATGATTCTGTTGCCTTTTCCAGATATTGACCCAGCCACCAAACATCGCTTAGACACATTGCTGATTATCAATTTTAGGTATTTCCATCAAGGCCTTCCAAATGCTGGACATACTCGCCGTTATCGCGTTAGATTTGTCCTCAAACCCCAAGTTTGGTCTGATTGCCGAGGCAACTGCTGTGATTCCTAAAGGAGTCAAGCGGGAAGATGCCTTTGTAGTTCTTGAATTAGACCTTGTCGCCGAACTGGATCCAACCCATGGCATCCTCACGGTCGCCGGACAATTGACGCCCCGCTCCTACATTTTGAGCCCGTCATGCAAGGTTACTGGAGGATTCTGCGTGGCCTACTTTTTCGATGGGTCGGGCCATGAAGGCGACTGGGTCTTATCCGTAGGAGGCTATCATCCCAGCTTCCAGCCGCCGGCCCACTATCCACCCACACCTCCCAGAGTCGGCATCTCGTGGGTCTACGACAACGAGATAAGCATCACCGGCGAAGCGTACTTTGCCATTACACCCGACGCCTGTATGGGAGGTGGCCGACTCGATATTGTGTTTTGTAGCGGTCGAACCAAGGCCAACTTTAGCGCCTACGCCAACTTCCTCATGTATTTCCGTCCGTTCCATTTCCAAAGTCAAATCGGCGTCAGCGTATTTGCGTCGTCGGTGATTGGATGGGGTTTCCTCAGCAAAGATATCAGCGTCGAGATTGACGCCATTGTGGAGCTTCATGGCCCACCCATCGCTGGAGTTGCCCACTTGCACTTCTGGTTCCTCGATATATCGGTCCGCTTTGGCCCAGAAAGATCTCCCGTGGACAAGTTGACCACGACGCAGTTCATGTCCATGATAAAGCAGGCAAAGACGGATGAAGATGCAGCCAATGTTGATGACCATTTATTTTCCATTTCAAGAGGCGTAATCGCCACTGTGGGCCAGGCTCAACAGCAGCCGTCTGGTCAGTCGGGAAACGCAAGTTTGTCTGCAAAAGAGCGGCTCGAGCGGGCAGCTCTGGAGGAGCACCTCGTGCGGGCCTCACAGTTGCAGCTCAACATTCAGACAAGATTCCCCATCCTGACCGCCTTCTGCAATGACAAGCCAGGTTCGGTAGATAACAGTGACAGCATCTACATCTCTCCTATGCAGATTGCAAATCCAATCGCCATCTCCGAGTTCAAAGTGAAAATCACCGAGACCAAGAGCGGCAATCCGCTTACCTTCACACAAGTTCCACTCATCAAGAATGTACCCTCGGCCATCTGGAAGAAGTGTAGGTTTCTTCTTCACCCTACTTTCCCTACTGACCGTATTTTAGTCGATGGGGAAATCAATCCCAGTTCCCTCGGCAAGTCTCCGAGCAAAAGATATACAATGGGCATGATTCTTGAGCCCGAAAAGAATTTGACATTGGACAAGGGACTTGCTGCATACTCCGTCATCAAATTTTATTCCGAGAGCATCCTACATCCCATACCTGAGATCAACCCACCCGAGACGGCACAGATTGCCGGTTCTTCCAGCCAATCAAGTTCAAAACATGATGTACAGGAGCAGGCAGTCAAGGAAATACTGGAAAGCTCAAGTGTTGTGTCTGCACGGCAGAATGTGCTGGATCGCTGGACCAAGTTCCAAGCAAAGTATACTGGCGGCGGTCGACAATCACTCACCCAACAACCTCCCCCAATCAAGATAACGAAGCCAAAATCAGTGGATGGAATGCTCAAAGAGAGATTTAGGAACTCTATGCCATTGATTTTCAAATAAGGAGAAGCGCTTCAGAATGATAATTAACTGGTCGGTGGCAAAAATTGTCAATTCGCCTGCCTCATTGTTTCTAGAGCTATCTATCCACTTGAGAATACTATTTCTAAATAAAGACCCAATTTCTGCCTTGCCTATTTTATTCGTCACATTTTATTCCCCTTTCTTCTGCTTTGTCCGACACGACACCAACGAACCTGGGATTTCTCTGGTCCAGGTCGCGAGGTGTGTCAACCGCGTCCCGGGAGAGCATTGCCCCTCCACCCCCACAGAGGGGACCGATGCGACGTACTTTGAGTTATTTAAACGTCGATTTTCACTCAATTTGCATTGAGCGAGATGATAGATTTGCGGTGTTCAGGGTACGCCTCGTTGCCTCGGTTTGACCCGGTTGCGTCTACAAAGCAAAGGTCACAACCAGTGCAAAAGCTACCCTATAGTTCCAATAATTTAGCAAGCGTAGTCCTCCAGGGATTCAAAAGAATGGTATGGTTGTTTTTGCTTTGAAAAGTTAATTAATCCGTTTTTTCGATAGTTACTCGTATATGAGACCTCAAAACTTGACCGAATTTCTATAAACAATTGCTGGATGTTGATCACACAGCAACAATCTTGCCATCATTCACAATGATGTTATCGCGCTGAATATCGTTATGAGTGAATCTTAGATTTGAATCATTCGCATGCTTTGAGAATATCATTTCATACTCCTCATCTGTGAGGACATGATGAGCAATAGGATCAGGATCTGGGATTACGTAGGTTGCACTGCGGACCGTCTCTGGTGGCTTGATGGTGTAAAGCTTGCGCACAACATCGCGAGTTTGCTCCTTGAAGGACATCTTATCTTCTGCAGACAGGTATTGCCAGGCTACATCCAAGGTGACACCGGGTATTCTTTCTTGAACAAGGACATGTTGGCCATTGAGCTGGACTAGTCAGTACCCGCTGCGCACCAATTAAAGCTTGATGACTGTACCTTTCCAGAGAAGTAAACCAGAGGAACTTCGATGTCACCCAGAGCCTGCTCTGCCAACACCAAGGCCGCAACTTCGTTCTGGTCAACAAGGGTGTAGTCCTGCAAAGGCTCTTCCTTCAGATGGGCGGATTTGATGATGGTGCTCCCAAAGGCAAAAACATCACGGCGACCAGGCTCATTCTCATATATGCGGAACTCAGCCGTGCAGCGAGATAGCACCAATAGGCAATAATTGATCGAATCAGGAGTGGTCGAATTTATGTGTTGCGCATTGGGAACAAAGTCGGTTGGCCGTGGACAGTAGCGCCCAAAGTGTGGGATGTCGGCATATAGGTCAGACGACGGGATTTTAGCTGGGTCAGTTTCATAAGGGCTGAATGAGGAATACATGACAGAAGAGATAAAGTTTGCGGGCGTTAAACAAAAACTTTATCAAAAGGAAGGTGGTTTCGTTGGGACCATACGGTCACAATTGGGCATCATTGATGGCTCCAATGGCCTACCCCGCAGCTCTGCTCCACTATGTTGGCAACGACTACAACAACCCAACAAGCCAGAACCAGCAGGTCGTAGAAAATTTTGTGGCGCCATCTTGCGGTGGTATCTTTCAAGGTACGAAAAAAAAGTAACGGTTTAACACAGAGAGCACGACAGGCATTGTCCATGTCCCAAGATTCTCGTTTGCCCATTGGTTGTCGATACTCCTTCTCTCTCCACAGTTTTGCAGCTTCCAGGCTATCAATATTTCGATGCTACTAAACGTTATAGGCTGCATGGTTTTTATATTATTTTTCCATACGTGTTTACTGTACATAGAGCTTCTAGAGGAAACGTAAATGACAAAGCGGATCTTGGATCAAATGGGGAAGTTTTAATAGAGACGATGAATTCACTATTGAAGTTCGATTGGTGCTGGAGGGAGGGAACATAATATAAAGATGGCAAAGATTATTAGACTCCCATGTACAAATAATCACCGTTCACTCAATGCCACTAACAGTCTTCTGGCCGTAATATGCCGACCTCGACTTTTAACGGCAAGCGGCCGTTTGCCAACTCAGATATCGAGCATGAAATCGGTGTTTTGCATTGAGGATCTATATTGCAGGCCCAAACGAAAAATTCCGATACCACGCCTAGCGAGTTTCACTACATTTGCTCTCTTGTCCGAAGTTGGCCACCGTGTCAAGGCTTTCAACATTGAATGGCACCTGACTTGTGGTCAATACAAGTGCGAGTTGCTTGTAATGTACTGAAACGGTTCCCTGATAAACTGCATAGTATTGAACTACTCCTCCTTTGGGCGTTTCAAGTATGCAACCAGCTGCTCAGGGTTCGGTCCGGGCAGCACAGTCACCAGCTCCCAGCCGTCCACACCCCAAGTGTCGAGAATCTGCTTGATCGCGTGCACCAACAGAGGAACAGTAGCGTACTCCCACTTTGTCATGGTTGCGGATGTGACTTTTGAAAGTTTGTATTGATGTGGTAGGTGATGATTGATTGAGAGAAGAGTAGATGTATAAAGTCGGAGCGATGATGAGAGGTGGAATCCGTACATCTAACAGAGCGAGGAGGCTGTATTTATATTCCTCGCTGTTGCTAGATATTTGCATCATCATGACGATTGCTGAGTTGGATGTGATTTGGATATACTATGCGTCATATGTCTTGTCTATCTGCCGCCACTGCTTAGGTTTGATGCAATTTACGGATGAATGACTTCATGATGGACGAAATAAGTGGGCATTGTCTATTCTTTTCATCCAATAAGTTCTGTTGGATTAACCGACCGTATTATAGTGAAAGAAAAAAGGAACATTCGTGTACTTTAGTGACCTAGTATCTCTATCTAGTAGGTTCTATGTTGCTCGCTCTCGCATTGCTGAATGTCTGCGTGGATTGTCTAGGATGCGGCTGCGAACTAATTTGTTTATGGAATGAATGCACAGAAGAGTCCGAACACTTGATTGTCGGCACAGAATCTAAATGCGCATTTGAGCTTGCTCGTGTATTGTATCCAATCTGTATGAGGCCTTTTCCCTGAAGCATGTACGGAGTACCAATCTCGCTTCATGCCGTGTCTCACCTCCGCTTGTGCCGTGTTCCACCTTTGTGCCGTGTGTCTGCATCGAGACTCGCCACGTACATCTCCAATTCAAACCGGATAAGCGTTCTTCAGCTAGTTACTGTTTATCCGGTTGGGTGGGGTGCGTTCTCGCTGCCGGTCAAGAAAAGCGTTGTCCCCAAACTCTAGTGATTTGGTATGCAGAGCATAGTCCACAAGTATTGGTTGGCACTTTAGCTTAGGTAATGGTTTGCTTGGAAAAATGTATTTTAAACTTATTTATCTCGAAAATTACACCCCGATTTTGGTATTGACCACCTGAAAACACCCTTTGATCATTTCGAGGGTCTTCCGCCTATTCATAGCCTGTTCAAGTAGTATCGTCTCCCCATATCACTTGGGGTGCTTGCTTAATGCATCCTTGAATGTGGCACCACGCAGAAGTTCCTTGTGGATCAGAGCATCTGCTTTCGCCAAGTGAGGAACGAGGGAAACAACTTTATCCAACAAATGCAGAGGAATACGTACAATCCCTTCAGTCGGATCGCAAAACATAATGTCACCCTGTTGAGTTAGTGCAAGTCTTTTTCAAAGAATTCAAGAGACATACTGGCTCAACTCTGAGGCCGTGGGGTACAATGGGTACATTGATACCCATCACCTTTGCCTCTGCAGCATAGGACACAGGAGAGCTCCCTTGAGCCCAAACCTAGAATCTTTGTCAACGATGTTACTTTTGAGAGCTAGAGATGAATTACAGGCAATCTCAGGTGTTTCATGTCAGCTATGTCTCTGACATTTCCGGCAACAAGAACAGCCTTGGCACCTTTAAGTTTCATCCTGGTCGCCATATTCGCTCCGATAAGAGCAGTGCTCAGTCCTTCCTCCTGGTCTATCACAACAATGCTCCCAGGCTTAACCATATCAACGTACTCTCCTCCAGGAGCTGGGTCGATATGATCGGGGGGCGCAATGTCGGCAGACTTGGTGTAAGTAGGCGGTGAAGTGTCGGACGATGTGAGAGAAACATATTTGACTGTCATGGCTTGCCCCACGATCTTGCCGAAGCTATCAGAAGAACCAGCTTTCAACGCTGTTAAGAAGAATTGTTAGCTACGTTTGCGAATTATGCAACCGGTGAGGCGTTTACATAGTCCTGCAAGATGACCTCCAAACGGGGGACTTGTGTCTTTTTGTAGGCGTAAAAGCGCATCAGAGACCTATAGAGTTGTCAGTGTTTCGATTGCACTGCAATAAAAGACCATTGGACTACATCGCATGCGGAAAACTGTGATAGAATCTTTATCTTCTCGTGGATGGACATGCTGTGAATGGATAAGTTTAGGATCCTTATAGTCAGCCTAGAAGCGGGTTCCAGCACTCCGAACTAAAGTTCTAATGCGTCCTATTTCATATATCAGGACAGATGACAGTTTCGTATGCGAAGGGCAATGGGTCAAGGTATATTTTGGTCAACGCATGAAGGCTCAGAGTAGTCATTTACGCTGACCCCGCAGACCCGGTGTCTGACAGGTGATTACGTCATCAACAATCCTGAATCGAATGCATCATCATCCAATCAAGTTTTTCTTGGAGTATCCGGAAAAATACAAATCTGGACAAAATTACTTGGGGTCAGAGTTTATACATATTTTAGTGGCCATCACCAACAGCATTTCTTGTGCAAGGCCTGGGCTGAGCAGCAGTATGATTCACTCGCATCCTAACCGTTGGATCAAACCGAGTTATAAATTACGCTCATGGTTAATCATCGGTCTGATTAGTCTATTAAGTTAAATAGTATCGACCTTCGAATCCGCTTCAATTAAATCTCCTTTCTCTGATCCGCACGCGCGCCATTGGAGCCGGAAACGCAGTTGTGTCAAATTCTAACGCTAATTTTGATTCAAGGCAAATTTCTCAAGTGCGACGCTGTCTCCATTGAAGCTGTCCTGGTTTGCCGCGGATTGCCAAAAGGTATAGGTCGACCAGCCGACCGGCGGTGGGCCCGGTTGAGCGCCCCACGACTTGAGCCACATCGAGTTCTCGTGACCAAACACGGGGGTGTGGCCAGTGCATTTTGACCACCAAGGTATTGACGTGTAGATGACGGGGAAGCGCTTAGTCTTTTGGTGGTAGGCGACACTAAACTCTTTGATCCAGAGGACCATCCCTGGCTTCGACAGCCCACCGCAGCTACCGTCAAGCTTGACTGCGCCAGGCAGTGTTTTGCCATCGGCCCTCCAGCCGCCACCGTGGGAGAGGAAGAACTTGGCTTGGGCGGTGCCAGTCGATTGTCCTGGTTTTGCGTCATGGTACGCGCCGCGGATCAGGCCCACCTTTGCCGCAGCCGCATAATACGATTTGAACGATGAGTCCACGACTTTTTTCCCTTCGGTCGCTTTTATGTAAGCGAACTGGGATCCTTTGGCCTTGTAATTGTTCCAGTTGATGTTGGCTTGGTAGCGGCTCACATCCACGCCTTGGGGGCTACCACCAATGGCGGCCGCGACCGCGAGGGGGATGAAGAGTGCCACGCTTAATAGCTTCATGATGGAAAAAAGACTAGAATTGGCAAGGTAGCCTTATAAAAAGGGTCGAATTGAAGAAAGATACAAAGACATCCAGTTGATGACAGATGCCTAGTCTACCGATTTATATGGCCTTAGCCGGAATTAGGGTTAAACTCATTTCCATTGGCATTTCTTTTTGGTTGTGGGTAACTAGCCTTATGCGGACTATCCTTGATTCAAGGTTCAGCCATTATTTACTTTCAGATCCTGGAAATTTCAAGCCGCTGGCGAATTGACGGATGCAGCTTGTTGGGGAAATACAGGTCAAACCGTATGGTTCAGCTGTTGAGCACAGACAAAAAGTTGCCCTTCTAGTCAGCATCTCATCGCAGCCCTTCATGCTCCCCTAGACTCCCGAACGAATCATAATCATCTTTCAAGTCCGAGAGTGTCAAGTTTACGTGCCGTGAACTAGTATCCAGTGGAGTGGTGCGCAGCGCAAGCGAACTTCCAACAATTGAAGCCATCTGTTCGTTTTTGTTATGTATATCTGAAAGGCGATGCCGCCAACAAAAAATAGATTTAAAAGCCTAGGGATGAATGCTACGAGAGCAAATATTTGGAAGATATTTCAGGCTTGAGGTTCGAATTCTCGGCAGTTGCATTCGCAACGTAGGGAACGGGCGCGAGTCTTGATGACGGAATCGTAGCATCGTCCACTCGACCTTGTCGCAGTCTTTGCGCCAGATCTGGGCGCAATCACATAGTGCACACCCCACCGATTCCACTTCTAACTTCATTAGGTTTCTGCGCTGCCACAGCGGGGCTGGTATTGCTTAAAAGTATTTTAGACGTCGGGCTTTGTCGCGACCGTTTGTGATTTGTCTATGAATAAATGATGGAGGAGTCCTTTGAGGAGACTCTCTGTGCAGATTGGTCTACCGTCGAAAGGCTTTACAAAGTTCAACTTCACAAATGGATTTAAAGCTTCACCATGTATGATGAATATGAAAGTCAATTACACCGTATATGGCTTAGACCAGCAACCAAAACGTCTTGTCTCTAGATACCAAGCCCACCTTCTCGCCAACCGCAGTCGTATTGGGCGTTGTATGGTGCTTCGCATCGATACTTACACCACTGCAATAGTCACTTCTGAGAGCTGGGAATGAACAGCTTTCTAGTTCAACCTGAGTCCCAATATGTAGTGATATACAAAGCCCGCCGATAGTCAGCCTAACTTAAACCACCCTGAAGAATTCAGTATAACAGCCAGTAGCTACCAATGTGACAGGTATATCTGCGATAACAGAACTGATGGGTCCACTTTAATCGATGTCTGGGTGCCGTAGCCTTCGTAGTATCTGTCTGCCGAAGCACTCTATTGGACTGCACCATCGGGGATACACTGATATTCGATATTAGCATATTATCGCCAATTAAACTAAACACAACTTACAACAGAAGGACCACTAGGATTAAACACGTTAGGTTCAAGGTGTTCGCCAGGACCACACTTTATGACTGGAAGGCCTGCTCCGCTGGCGAGTCCCATACTCGCAACGACCATCGAGATAAACAAAGCGCCCTTCATTTTGGCAGAAGGTAGTTACTGAATAAATAATCTGAACTTGAGTTGATAGTGATGTCCTGGCGGTGTGTACCAGTAAACAAGTAGGGGTAGATGGTGTCCTCGTCATGTGGGCGGCGGGCAGTCTCTTATATGCTCCTTCCCGAGATGTCCCCACTTATCGTCTCCGAGAAAGCGTCATGTGTTTCTTCTCAGATTCTTGCCACACCGCTCTGTCCTCATCTGTGGTAGCTTAGTATTGCGGTAAGGCATTAATTCGCCAGTTTTATTAGACTATTATCAGACATGGTAATATTTTGATAGTCGTTGTGCTAAGGCCATTTTGGCTTTGGTTTGTCTCACTTGGTCATGTAGCCACACTTTAGCGTTGTTCTGTCTCACCGAGCCGTGTAGTTCAACCAAATCGAAGTCATCGACGGGCTAAGCGAATACTAGAAACGGGCTTTCCTCGGACCACGCACTGCAAATCATCTCTCTTAATTGCCTAGCTCCGATGGCTGGTTCAAAAAGCTCTTGCCTCCAAGAGCGCCACCAATGCCACGAAAAAGTAAACCACAGCACATAAAATGCATACATGAGTTTGCTGGGGTGTTCACTCCCACATTGTTTAAACTCCCCAAAATTGCCCAGATGAGCTTTATAATTGCGCCCCCGTGTTAGATATCAGATGAGATAATGAGGAGGAATTGTACCCAGACCTGGGGAAGCTACAGCGCCTGCAAGGGCGGCTCATAGGGACCCACCGCGGTCTATGGGGGCCGCTAGCAACAGCAGCTAGCTGTACCAATGCCAGGTACTTCCAGATGTTCGACACCGTAACCGTGACTCTGAAAAGCCGTGTTAGATATGAGAGGGATCTAGGCTTTGATGAAGGTGACCTGTTTGGCCAATATTCCTGTGCCGACTATTAATTTAGGTTTTGCTCTGACTATCGATTCAGCGATCATTCGAAAATCACCCTGTCATGAAAGCCGTCGATGCCCGCATCAGTGTATGTGGAATAACAACAGGGTGTATTAATTAATCTCGTTGATGAAGTCATCCCAAGTGAACAAAACGAGAGATGGGCGCAACCAACTCTCCATAATACAGCTAATAACTTCCATTTCAACCTTTTGCAGTGACTCGTGTTTCGATACTTGATCATCATTATTTCTGCTGATGGCATGACTCTTGGAACCAGCTTTCCCGGATAAAATATTACCCTGGCAGGGGCGAAGCAATGCTTCAATGCCACAATACTACATCAACAAGCTTCAAAAAGAATAGAGTAGATATCCGTATTATTTTTCCCTGAGGCTATAGAGTAATAGCTGCGTGTCGCAAGGGCTGCTAGAGCGAGAAAGCGTCAGTTAACACCGTAGCATCAGTAAAAGAAATGCTTGTCTATGGGGCATTTGTAGAGGTTTCAAAGGGCCTCACCATAGTCAATATCACGTGGCATCCTAAAGCGTACTTTTCTTGTTTCGCCCATCACCAGCATTGCTGAGCCATTATCCATCTATTCAGATGCAATGCAGATACCGGCTAGCCTACACAAGCACTGCTCAAATTTCTTGCGTACTGCTTAGATATTGCTTAGGTTGACCAGGTACTAGAAGTCTACTGCTTACGTTACAACGCCGTCAGCTCCTGCTCTCGCATAAGAAAGAAAATTCTCAAAGTCAACGTGCATACGGTGTTCAAGCTCTATGACACAACAATCATTTCAACCCACTGTGCCATAATACACTCGCCAAGGCGATCATGGCCTAAGCCAGCGGTCATGGTTGAATTGATCATACACTGGGTCAACTGGACACCAGTATATAATTATCTCCCTACCTAAGCAATGCGGCGACAATGATATGAACTGCCGAACTTTGTAATATCTTCCCGGAATGGTGCCGAAGAGGGCTGTGCTGCATTTCTTGGCGGGTGGTATTCAGCATCCCAAGATTCCTTGATTCAAGGGATAGATAGCCCTACGTGGTGCGGCCAAATGCCACCATTGGCGGAAATAACATGCATTGATAACAGTAAAGGAAGACATCAGCAATGCATGTGGGGCCGGAAAATAAAGTATGGAAGGTGTGGCGGGTATCGTAAGGTCCATGTGGAGACGTGTGGGAAAGCTCCACGGCCGGAGGGAAGTGTGCGGAATGAAGATATCGCCGCGGTCGGAAATACTTATATCTTGGTCAATGGTTTGTCATCTTTAACGTTTGCATGGCGACCCCGTGCCCATCACCGGCTGTGCCACACAGACCCCGAGCATGGCCAAGCTAAAAGAAATTCCCGCGACAGCTAGTATCGAAACTAGATCAAGATGCGGGAATACTGGTCGGTCTCGGGTTTAGGAAAGCGGCAGGTGATATTGCAGAGTGGCAATCTCCACTTGTCGGAGAATGAGACCCTGGGCTGTGGGGTGAAGCGCTGCTCATCTTCTCCGAATTCATCTTACCTCGGTCTTGCTTGCCTCGACATTCTCAATGCGGTGCTCGTTGGCCACACATTGTTGGCCGACGACACCAAACACCCACATGGTCCCACATGCGATAGGATTCGATCCCACATGTGTCACGCAGACCCGTTTCAGTTGAGAACCCTCGAGATGCCATGTGTGTAGAGCTTATCCCCGCATCTTGAGTGAGATTCCAACCTTTTATGTACCCCACTTCCCGAGACACTTACAAACATATGCTTATCCCGAGAACTCCAAATTCCGCTCTCGACCAACTGCAACACGCTCGGACAGCTCAATTGCGGTAAAATTAAGATTAAAAAAAATTAGAATGCAGGTAGGCAGCTCCAATTGACCCGAGAAATCATCCGAATCCAAGCCAATTGAAACTTGGACAAAATCACCACACTTGTCTCCTCCTGTTCAAATCGCTAGATAATGGACTAATTTTGTCATTTTTTCTCAGGTTCTCATTGTTGGCGCAGGCCCATGTGGCCTACTTCTCGCGCTCTTTCTTCAAAAGCAGGGCATCCAAACGCGCGTCCTCGAAGCCTCGGACAAGCTCGATGACCAACCCCGTGCCTGCCACTACGGCAGCGCTGGCAAATACGAGTTTGGGCGTGCTGGGATCCTCGAGACCATTGCAGCCCTCGGCTTCCACCCAGACTCTCATTGTTGGCGAAGGATGGATGGCTCGCTCATCGTCAAGTTCGACCACAGCATGGTGCCCGAATCGAGCGTGCACCGAATCGTGTGCCTCGAGCTGGATCGCGTCCTTCGCATCATGTATGACGAAGCGGTCGCGCATGGATGCGAGGTTCTCATGAAGCACAAGGTGACATCGAAGATTGGACAGACTGCCGACAAGGCCTGGGTCGACGTCGAGGTGCCCTCTGGTGAGATCAAGAGGTTCGAGGCCGATTACATCGTTGGCTGCGATGGAGCAAATAGTCAGATTCGAAAAGCCTTGTATGGCGATACGGAATATCCTGGTTTTACATGGGATGATCAGATCATTGCGACCAATGTAAGCAGTCGCATGCGGTCTTGAGATGAAACGACTTGCAAAATATCCGCTAACCATGTTCAGGTCTATTATCCTTTCGAAAAGTTTGGCTACGATGATGCCAACTTTATCGTGCATCCGACAGACTGGTACATGGCAGCCAAGATCTCCAATGAGGGTCTGTGGCGTGTCACATATGGAGATATACCCGGCCTTACCAAGGAGCAATATGCTGAACGCCTCCCTATGCGCTATAAACAGATACTTCCTGGACAGCCGGAGCCTGCTGACTACAAAGTTACGAACGTTGGCCCTTACCGCATGCATCAAAGGCTGGCCAAGAATCTACGGTCTGGAAGGTTCCTTCTAGCTGGTGATTCTGGGCACCTCTGCAACCCATTGTAAGCACCTGCCGGGTTTATTCACTCTCAGGATGATGTTAACGTGAAATAATTAGTGGGGGTCTCGGACTAACCGGAGGACTTGCCGACGTTGGCAGCCTTCAAGATGCTCTGGTCGGCATTCACAAGGGGCTCGCCGACGACACCATCCTGGACAAGTACGCTGAGGTTCGAGCTCAGATATGGCACGATATAATCAACGTCGTCTCAACCGAAAACTTCAAGCGCCTATGGCTGAAGGATCCCGAAACAACGATTCGTGAAGACGAATTTTTTGAAATTCTCAGAAAGGCAGCAAAGGACGAAACGCTCGCACAGGACCTCCGCGATGTATGTCATGGCCTCACCGATGAACATTTCATTTCTAACCATGTGAACAGCAAGCATTGGGTGTTCGCTACGATATGACGGTGCACTACAACAACAAGTCTAACCTCTAGATGGAAATGCTGCCATATCAAGCAGCCATTGTGATGGTTTGACGAAATCACGCGCTTTGTGATTTTAGAGACTGGGGTATAGATCGATTGCAGTTAAATAATAAACAAGAGACATAGATGAGTGCCTGCTCAAAGTAGAAATGGTTCAGCCGTAACTTTCCTGTCTGCGAAACATCAAACTGGAAGCTAATCTGTCACACTTTGTCCATGTCAAGCGTTTTTAAGGTTTATCAACTGGAAATAGCGCCGTGGAGAGATGAGTGCATCAAGGCAAAAACGGCCTGTGAATGAATTATGAGTTGCGCAGTATCAGTTTTAGGCATGTTGCAAAAATGTGAGGGAAAAGAATCAGGATAGACCCAAAAGTGCGGTAACGGTGTGGTCTATAGGGTAGCCAGCCAAGTGAAAGTTAAGTCGTAACAGCTACGCACTTTGCATTCCTCTGCGAATATAAACCCTTGGCTCTGATTGTTTTAACATAGTCAAGAATTGAACAGACTATTACACGGAAAACTAAAGGCTGAGATAATTAGATTCATTGATAGGTCCATGATGTCATCATCATCGCGGCTCAAAGTGCCAGGCAATTTACCGGTACTCCATCATACATCATAAACTGACTATTGTGCGCACCAGTGCAGGCAGAAGCGGAGTTTTTTTGCCTGTTTATTCTCCAATATTTTGGGAGCGGATAAAATTACCGTCTCGTTGGTTCTATATTTCTAGTGCTTTAAATTGGCCAGTCACTACATTCATCAGTGTGGGTGCACATGTTATCCATCGAAATCTAGTGATAGAATGCATCCGCATCGAGCATGTCTATTATTGCATGTAGGTATTTATATAATTAAATAAAACTTGATTGTGGAGCCTACTCGGATAGCGGTGACATTCAGCAAGAAAGGCATCGATTTGGAGTAGTTTCAGCCAGCACTCTCGCAGCCCCGCTTCTCTTCAGCGCTATTGGTGAGATAACAAGAGAGAGGGCGGTGACTTGGCACTGAATGACGTGGAGTTACGGGAGCTGGAATTATTGCCTACCAACGGTCCCTGAAAGGATTTTGCGGACGCCAACAACGCCACATAGCCTGGTCCTGGGATAGACGTGGTCACAAATCAATAGTCCAAGGTGGGCGCCACATTCTGGACCCTTTCCAATCTCGCTAATGGCAATATTGGACCCAGAGATCCCACCTTGGCCAACTCTAAAATCCACATCAAGCAGATGTTGATAAACTGACTTGGTTGTGTCAGTACTTGAGATTGTCAAATATCTCGCCATGGCTGTTCGGAATCTCCTGAAAAACAACAAGTCTGCCCTAATGGGTTTTAAACGCATACAGCCAGGTTTTTTGGACACCAACGACTCTTGCTCCATTCCGCGCGTCACCATCCAGACCAACCCTGCTAACCGAGTCTAGAACCTGGCTAGGGCTCCACCGTCCAGCATACTGCACGTCTCAAATAGTCCAAGTCCTATGGCTTCTGCGCCGTAATTGAGTAGCAATTAGTCACTTCTCGCGTTCATTCTTTTTTTGTCTCTTTCCATTCCGCGTTGGTTTAAAGCATTGATGTCGTCCTAAATTCCAATCAGCTTCACTTTGTTCGTGTTTTTTTTTAATCATCGAGGCCCTCTTTTGGAAATGGCAAAACACAATGGCACGGGATCCACGGCTTCCACTGACCTCGGCGACTGGTCAGTTGCGGCAGACCAGACCCTCAGCAGACCGATGAATCTGTTGGAAACCTGGTTCCGCGATGTTTTCTCGGGCCCCAAAGTTCCGAACCGCGAAGCTAAAGCAATCATGACAAGGGCGAAGCTGAAATTTCCGAGTTTCATCGCTGAGCCCACTGCATATGTTGCTCGCGCGTGGGTTGTGGCTTGGAAGCTTCATCCTAACCTGGCTGCTGAATATCCACTCGCAGGGTCGAGTCGGGTGGAGCAGGATCGCATAAAAATTACCCCCAAGAGCTCAGAAGAGTGGCTGGAAGCCTCATTTATTGTGCACCAAGGAGACACGGCCGTGTTTCGGTGCGCGGAAGATGTGGCAAAGCACTTCAGCCCCTGGAAAACTGCATTGGCTCACTGGATACCCGATACCTCGGAATTTATCCTATGCACATCTCATCTGGGTACTGATGGTACGGGAATAATGATGTTCATGCATCGATATTTGAAATGCCTCGCGTCGGCCATTCAATTGGGGCTAGAGGCTGGCATTGAATCATACCCTTCGATCCCTACCCAACCTGCTCTAAACCCTGGAATCGGCCAGGCATTGGCGTTCAACCAGGTGGATCCAGTACCTTCTCATGTGGCGAAAGCTGTTGAAAGCCTCATCGCGACATGTGAGGAGAGTGGTCCTATCCTTTCACTGCCTACGAAAAAGGGCTTGGAGCATGCCACTCCAGGCAATACGATACGGCTTGGGTTGACGATTGAGGAAACAACCTCAGAGCTGATTAGGCGGGCTTGTGTTGACAAAGGAATCAGCATTGCAGCTGCCGTACATAGCTGCCTTGTTAGCGTGATGGCTTCGCATCCACAACATCCTGAGGCAAATAATACTCTCACCGGTCTTACTGTAGACCTACGCCGCATTCTACCTTCCAGGTACCTTAAAGAAGACTGTGCTGTTGGCCTCTTTACATTTGTCATTCCGTTTTGTATCCCAGACGTGACGGGGAATAAAACGTTTGACCAACTGGCCAAGAAGTTTGGTGCCATGTACGCATCAGACCTTTTAAAATTCACCACAGATGACGATGGAAAGCCTGTTAGTATTGTGGAGATCTTGCCAGCCTACTTGAATAAGCTGCTGGAGCTTTCCCGAGAAAACCCACTCGGCCTACCGCGCCCAAGTCCAACTGTCAGCAGCATTGGGCTGATAGAAAAGTTTGTAAGGCGGGAGTACACATGTGGCCCCAGCAAGGATGACAAACTTGAAGTTGAGGATCATTGGTTCAGCTTGGATACCATAGGAACCTCAGCGGGCTTCTATGTCTGGACGTTTCGTGACAAGATCAGACTGCAGGTGTGTTTCAACGAGAGCTACTTTGACACTGATATCATGAACACCATTCTTGAAAATATAAAGGATAGTCTTATCGAGGGACTTGACATTGGGACAAGAGCCTCTAAGCTATGATAATGATGGATGTCAAGCGAAAGCCATCTGGTTTCATTTGAGGGCTCAGGTATAAAATGGTCTAAAACGTGTTGATGATATGGACCCTCATATTTATGCGCAAACAAATTATACCATGATAGGAGTTGGAAAATTGTGCCAGGAATTCTATGAAACAAAAATGTCGAGCATGAGTGAGTATTTTATGCCTTTGATTTCCGGTGAGTTTGCTAGAAAACCATTAACTGGCCAATGAATCGCACCCATACCGCGGCTAAGCGCGGCGAGTTGGTATGATCCTCATTATTCTCTTAGCGAGAGCAGATGTGGTGGAAGAAGCAAGATCAAGAACACCCGACAAAGCAACAGAATAACGCCACTTCACGTGACCAGAATCCCAATTCAGACGCCATTGCTTCTCTGTCCTGATGAGACATGTTATGCCTGTGGCTGCGCTAGCTTGAACCGCGCCCCGCTACACAGCCCCCCTCCCTAGGCATCCACCTCGAATGCCCAACATGTCTCTTTGAATCCTTTGGAAAACGTATTCAAGTCCAGCTTCACAGACGGTCAAATATAATAATGAATGTGTTTAAAGTCGATGCGATTAATGAGGTTGAACAAGTGCCTGGTCTATTCATCTCCGAGTAATGCATCGCTTACCACGTCCGCGAACGGTCGCACTAACATACGAGCAGCATAACCATACCACGCTCTCCAGACGCGCTGAGCAAGCACAGAATCACTCATGTGGTTAGTTTGACGAATCAACGGGATCGCCCCCACATCCCTGAAGGACTGGGCATACGACAGCTGCACATACAGATCGAAGACAACCCGCTCGAGGATTTGCTGATGTCACTGGACGGAATATGCGCGTGGATTGACGATTCGCTCACCTCGGGCAGGGTCCTCGTTCACTGTCTCCAAGGCGTCTCTCGGAGCGGGTCAGTCATTATTGCATACCTGATGCGCAAACGCTCCCTTGATTACGATGCCGCTTTTGAGCTCGCCAAGACATCGCGCTCCATCATTGCCCCGAATAGCGGGTTCGCGGAGCAGCTAAGACTTTGGCATCATCTTGAAAACACCATTTATGAGAAATCCAGCGAGGGTGGTGAGGAAAACGGCACCCAAAAAACGAAGGAGCTGTATGAAGAATGGAAAGCGAACAGAGGGATCCTTCTCTCAGGTGGGGAAGAAGCGAAACAACAAGTGCTGAGGAAGAACATGGCGGATATGGCAGCACTTTTTGGGAGAAGAAGGATAGAGTTGAAAGAGACGGATGAGGTGTGAAATGGATTATCCGATGCCCGAAAGCACACTATCAGTTGTCTATAGTGGTGCAATAGGGTGAGGGTTACCGTAACGTAACCCGCGATTCAATATGATCAAATAGCATACGCCAGTTCCATGCGCAAATCCTTCAGTTAGAAGTAGCCCTCTTTGCAGCTGCTTGGCCAGCCCTTCGTCCAAAAAGGGCACCAGAAGTCAACCCACTACCTCCCGGGTAGTTTTGGTAAAACAAACCACCAAGCATTTCACCACAACAATATACACCGGGAATGGGCTCTCCAGTCTTTGAGCTCAAAATTTCAGCTGTCTCAGGGTTGACCTTCAGTCCACCAAATGTAAAGGTGATGCCGCAGGTCACCTTCACCGCGAGGAAGGGTCCCTTATCAACGGGCAATGCCCAATTCGTTTTTGGCGGGTCCACCGATTCGGATGAAGATAAGGTAGAGAGGCCGTCCTTGACTGCCGGGTTCCATTTCTTGGGAGAACTAATATTCTCCTCTCGGTTAGCATAAACGGCTGCGTTATAGTCATGAATCGTTTTAATAAACTCTTCATAGCCTTTCAACCCACTCGCCATACAGTTCTTTGCCAACTCCTCAATCGTGTCTCCGACGATACGTTGCACGCGCTCTTCACGGTATTCCTCGGAACGAAGCATCGGCGATACCTCTGAGTCCCACACTTGAAATGCGACCTGCTCGGGCTGTCCGAGGATGGCGCGGCCAAACTTGGCATACGTGTAGTTGCGCAGGTCCACGCCTTCATCCACAAATCTCTTCCCGTCGACGTTGATCATCAGGCCAAGAGGATAACCCGATTTTGTGAATTCATTAGACGCAACCCGGTCGCCAGTGTCGGGATTGGCATTGGCATCCCATGCAACTGCATGGCACCCTGACCAGTCGCCGTATGGCTGCGCGTCAAGTTTTGAGATGGCCATTTCAAGACAGTCGCCAGTATTGTAAGGAGTACCGCGAACCATGGCAGCATCCCACTGAGGACCGAGAAATTGACTTCTCATTCGTTTGTTACACTCGAACCCTCCGGCGGCGAGAATGACGGCCTTTGCTCGTATAGTGGCATCAACGCCGTTCTTTTTGACAGTGGCCAGGACTTCGTCACCAATCTGCTGTGGCGGCACAACATTGACCAAAGCAGTTGACCACAAGGTATCGATGGAATTGATTCGTGCAATCTCACGGTAATCGGCAATCAAACCTTTCCCACCGTCTTGAGTCTTCAAACACAAGCCTCCCCAAAACTTAATCTTTCCGTCTACCTCGTAGGCCTGTCTGTTGAAAGACAGCTGGAAGCGAATCCCGCTCTTTGCCAGCCATTTGATGGTTTCATTTGATTCTGATACCAGAATCTTCGCTAGCTCGGGGTCTGATAATCCACCACAGACCTTTTCAAGGTCTGCATGGAAGTCGGACTCCGTATAGGCAGTTAGCTCGATCTTTTCGCTTAATTCCTTACCCACGTTATTCACAATGGGCAATAGATCCGAAAGACCCCCATGAGCAATGCGGTAAGCGCCGGCAGTGAAGTAAGTATTACCGCCAACCCAGTCTTCGGGACATTTGTCAACGATCAGGACGCGTGCTGCACCGGCCTGTCTCGCTGCTAGGGCGGCTGCAAAGCCGGCATTGCCACTCCCTACCACAAGCACGTCACAACCTTCCGGCACCGTTGTATAGGGTTCGCACTTTTCGTCCGTCATGGCTGGAAACGACTGAAGAATGGTGTAGGAGATCTATGAATCAGACAAGTTTGATCGCTGCGGTTGTGATATAACCTATCGCAAAGGTACGCACAAAGATGTATGTTCCGACAATCAACGATTTATGAACATGGGTCTTGTTCAGAGGAGACGTTATGGAACATCGCCTGCTGGAACTAGCCGTGAAATGCACTGCGTGTTTTGTTGAGTGCGGGGTATCTCGTTTCTGATTATCACGCAGGTCGACAACCAATAGAATAGGGTGAAGATCCACCATGGTGATTTACAGATTGACAGTAATTTTTTGGGATTAATATAAGATAAGACATAACCAGCGAGACCTCGTTCTCTAGAATGTAGAATATGGTGTATGAGTATGGCCTTGTGGTTGCATGGTAAGACAGGCTGATAAATCTCACGGGACGAAAAAGCGATTTACTTGACCTTCGCAGTGCACAAAGAAACAATTCGGTACCATGATACATAGTAATAAAGACACAGAAATAACAGGTATATTGAAAGATGGAATATCGTCAATTTATGGCAGGTATGGCAGCATCTGTAGGCAGTTGAAGAGTGATGTTACCAAAACTCATGGTCAAATTACTGGCAAATTCAACTGCTCTCCTATCCGCATTTGTTCTTCTGCAAAGGGAAGTTCATTTAAAGTCAATAATCCTTGTAATCTCATTTGCGACTCGCTAGTTCAGGGTCAAACTCGACCTGGTTTGGTCGTCAAGTTCGGACTTCCTGTCGAACAGTCGAGGCCATGATTTACCGCCTTCTAAAGAGCCTCTTTCTGGGTCGCACAAATAACCAGGCTCTTGGACTCGATCCACTAAGCAGATTAGGTCAAATCAGAGCCTGGCAGTGAGCGCTTCAATAATTCTCCGCGGGTGAGATTACCAAAGCAGGCTTCCCAGCCTGATTTCTTAAAAAGATTGAAATTCTCGTACGCACACATGCTCAAATTGCGAGATTTGATCATAGTTCGTGCGCGTGTGCCTTCTTTGGATATGGAGGTGACTGTCTTGGCTAGAAGTTCGTTTTCAGAGATACGACGCGACAATAACAACTTGTTTTCAGCTTGGATGATGCCTCCGATGCATTATCAAATTCCCGATTTCTGTTCCAGATCACACTTCTTTGCAGTGGGCTAGTGGTCCAGTTTTCTAAAAGCATCAGGTTCACCAGCGAATTTAACTCAACTACTGGTATTTCGTCCAAGGCTCAGAATAATGAATCCGACTGCTCACATTCAGCTTCCGATGATTCTTCCCAACCAATGAATAGAATCTGATTCACTTCCTGCCATATTACAACGCCCTAATGTGAGACATAACAAATGTCTTCCCTCATCTTACATGCATATAAATCCAGATAAAAACCCCTCATACAAACAGATTCAAATACAGATAGCACTCAAGCCTAGATCGATCTCAGCTCAAAGCTCAGTCATCATATACGTCATTATATACATTATCATCATCATGGTGGTCATTACTGATCTTCCGCCGGAGATCCTCGGTTTGATTATCGCATGTTTTCACCCGGCGGAACTTCTGCCTCTCCGCCAAATGTGCAAAAAGATCAGTGCGCTCGCATCTCCATTATGGATTCGCTTCGCCTTTGAGCACCATCGTGTCATGTTTGAGAAACGAAGCCTTGAAGTGCTGATCAGCGCTGCAGAGCACCCTGCGCTCGGCCCGGCTGTTGAATGTCTGTATTTCTGCACCACTCATCTGCTGAAATTCGATGAATTGAGGGGCGAGGGCCGGTCCTTTAGACGCCCCAAATGCTTGGTAGATCCCTGGGCAAGTGCAAGATTGGAAAACGATCCGATCCTCGCTGCGTTGTATGAAGAACGTATGGCACTTCCACGTTACCTCAATGAGGCCAAATATCGGCACTGCCTCGCCTCGCAGGAGGAGCTCATACAGACCGGATCCGGAATTGAGCTTCTAACCAGGGCCTTGAAGAAGTTCGTGAATTGCAAAGAAATCTATATTGATGATGAGGGTCAGGCTCCGGGGTTTAAGACGCTACAGCGCGAAATTGGCATTCCTCCCCAACAGTGCCTCGATGGTAAGTTACCAGGGAGCAGGGCGTTTATCCGGCACGCCATGCATGCTCTTCCAAAAGCAATTGCTGCAAGTAATGTGCAGATCAAAGTGCTCAAGGCTCCGATGGGCAGAATTGGCGGTGACGCTCTCAGTCCCCACATGCTCACAAGACCGTCACCAACGGCCCTTGATCAAGCTGCGATGCCCAGTGTGAAAACGCTGATCCTTAAGCTCGAGCCGGATTGTCCTGAACCTGAAGTCTACTCGGCAACGTGGGCGTCCGACCTCATTCAATTCATCCAACGGTTCCCGCAGCTTTCTGAATTGCGACTCGAAATGAAAAATAAGGACATCTACGATGAATCTCTAAGGCGCGTCGATAGCCCGGACTTTTCCCATCGCCCGCGGCGGAGCAGGTTCGCCGAGTTATCGTCCATCCTGCACGTTCCGACTCTGCAAGCGGTCAACCTTTGTAATTTCGAATCCACGGCCCAGGAGGTGGCATTTTTTCTCACTCGCCACAGCCAGACCCTTCGGTCAGTTGAGCTCAGAGCTGTAAACCTCGTCTCGCAGGGAAGAAGTTGGAATTGGCTCATTGAGTTGATGCGAGATAGCCTGGACCTCACCTTCTTTCATATGCGCGTGTGTATGAAAAATCGCAAACTCGTTACTCGCACAAATCCAAAATCATTATATGCTACGGATAAGCAGGGGTTTGATGCCATTGCCAATGAGCTACTTGATTGAGCGGAGGAACCATATTTTTATATGAGAAGCCTAAATTCTCTCTTTGACACTCATTTTCCACCCTGCGTATTTACACAAGATTGCAGCAGATGGTGAGAAACTCTTGCATAATTCAGATCACTTTCATTGTTATCAAAATCATAGATAGCCAAAGCGGAGCGACAATGTACTTTAATCACTTTTCACCCAGTTGTTGAATTTGGGGCATTCCCTAAATTTTATAATGAAATCATGCAAGCTTAATTGTATCTCATAATCATCTTTTGCATACTAATCAGATGTTTTGGGTTTACGGCTCGGTAAACAGCTCCTTGTTTGCCTCCACCCACTCTTGGAACCCAGTAGCTGGCCTCCCCGTGTACAATTGTACATTCTTCACACCTGTTTCATAATTTGTCTTGGGCACATCCTCTTTTGAGCTGTGAACATTGACCAGATATTCTCTCAGCGCCTTGGGCAAGCCAGCCTTAGCCAGCTTATCCAAGGATTCCTCGTCTGTCATATCCTCGGTTTCAATCTTTTTACCCAAGACCTTTCCAATCACACCAACCGCTTCTTTCTGTGTTATGACTTGGGGACCGTAGAGGTACACCTTCTGCTGGCCGTCCCTTGGTCCTTCCACCAGGATTGTGCCGCTGACCTCGCCCATGTCGATTGGCGTGATGCAATCCATCTTGAAATCACCCCCGTGCATCTTGACAGTGCCGGCAACGATTCCGGCCTTGTAGGAGCGCGGCAGGTTCATGGCAAACCCACCCGGTCGCACTGCGACGTAGTTTTCAACACCAAATACCGCGTCGAGGTTGATTTCGATCTGGGCGTGCAGGTATGGAATTACTTGGCTAGGGAGGACGTCTCGGGGATCTCCGGGGATGGTGTAGCTGCTCAGGAAAACAACAAATTTGATTCCAGCGGATTTGAGAGCCTCGATAGTCGACTTCATGTGATCGGAGGTGCCTCGGGCGATGTATATGAAGGCGCGCGTAGCACCAGACTCTTTCACGGCTGCGGCAACCGTGTCGGGCACCGTCAAATCAGCTTGGACTCTTCGATAGCCGCCCTCCTGCTCCTGCTTCGCGCTGAGTCCAGAAATAGGCTTCTGAGTGTCTCTCAGGGCCAGCCAGACCTTGGCTCCTTTCTTCTGGGCAGTCCGTGCGGCAATAGAGCCGACAGCGCCAGTTGCTCCGAATACGATAAATGAAGCCATTTTGAAGCTGAATTTTCAGTGCAAAAGAGAATTTGCGACTTAATTTGAGTTCTTGATATAGTATTCCGAAGCAGGACCTCGCCTTTTTATCATTCCGACTATGCCGGCGTTAAGTCTATCTCCGTCGCGGCATGTCCACACGCTTGCAGAAGCCACAAAGCTTCTCGACGTATGACTGACAAGGCACAAAAGTAATAGGGTAAGATCTTCTCCATATCTTCCTTCGCTAAAACTTCATCGCGAAAATCTTACGTCATCTCGTCAATACTCAAAACAACGTGTACCAAAATGTCTAGTATTTCACTGCTTTTCGCACAACATTCTACGTTTTTCTATGATGCTTTTGCGAAATAGACTGGGAGATCTTATCCAAATTTGGGGCGTTATCCCTTGAGAGCGGGAATCGGATTTATTGATCATCACTAGGACCTATCTCCGCTATGTGTGTATCATCCCTTCAAGCGCGGTAAGACTGCACTCCCGTACCCCGCCACATTCGCCCAAGTAAAAAACGGCATAAGAAAAGTGCAATGCAGCTATATAAAAGTCAAACAATCCTTAATACCAATACCATTGCTTAACTTAATTCAAAATTAAGATATTTTAAATTTTGCGCTGTGTGGTCGGCACCATACCTTGCCCGGTACCTAAATGTAGTCTTACCGCACTCGAAGGGATAGAAAGTCCGCCGACTGCACTAGTAATGCAGCGGAGTTTTATTTTAGTCAAGGACATGTATTATGGCTTATGTAGGATTGCACTAATACTCATACCCTTGCATGAAATACAAATCACCTTTGTCACCATGGAAAGATGCGACTCTGTACCCCGATTAGGTGCTGATTGAGCGTAGCCATATACTCAAGGGTCAGATAGTGGTTTTTTCCAATTCATTTCGCGTTGGAGCACCCTGACCCTCCCATTGTACGACTATTTGGCCACTGTACTGCTGTGCAAATGGCGGGACCACAGCTAATTGCTATAATATTATGCACTTGAACTCCGTTCTTCACTCATTCCCGCCTACCCTATAGTGTTAATATCAAGTCCATATAGTTGCATTTGGCTATATTTATGTCAAATTCTATTACAAAATGTCTTTTTGTAGAGGATGGAACAAATCATTGAGGAGAGTGAAGAAAGCTTAACGTAATCTAACACTGCACCAACATCTGCGGACATATTCAAATCCTGACAGTTGGTGTCTAGCCCGAATCAGACATACCGTATAACCTGACAAAATGGGACTATGGAGTGGATACAAAAGTGGCTCCACAAATGGCCTGAAAGCCAATCAAGGTTGTTATTAGAAGCTCGATCGCAGGGGAAAAAGCAAAATGGTGCTCCACTCCTTGGTCCGGTTTTGTGAGATTATACGGTATTTCTAGCGCAATGATAGCTATTGATTGGTTTCTTTACTATCTAGGATAAAGCTCTGGTTTAGTATAGTATACTTGCGATATTATGTCTGCGTTAATCTGGATGTATGATTTTTCTGGTAATAAAAGTGCCTTGGTGAATGTCATTTGCATCGACGGCTTTTTCTTGAGCTTGAGCTCGCTCCCCACTTGGCCGCCCCACAGGGCTGAACTCGTGTAGATCATGATAAGTGAGATGCCAGGTCAATGTGCGATATCCGTCTGGGCGGGAAGCGTGATTGCGCTCATTCGGGTGCTCCATATAGCCAGTATGTTTCAATTATTGATCAATTAGGCAATACTCACACCAAGTTTACGTAGTTAGCAAACTCAGATGTATTCCTTGTCTTTCCCGCCCAGTCTATTTCCGTCAGATGCGCTAAACACGGACCCCTCCTTTTCGCCGCAGCGCGCTTCCCAATGTGGTAAAGTGGGGATGAATCATATCGATTCATGATGAATTTGTCAAAGCGAGGCAGAAATTCGACACGGACAAGATGACGGTGCGTGAATCATGGCGCAAGAGCAGGTGTCCCTAGTGGTTGATAGATGAATAGAGTCATTTCATTTCGTCTAGCAAAGGGATTAGCAGAGAATTAGCCTGTGCTGCAGAGACACGTCCACACTTCCTGGTGGGGTTTGTCCATCTCGCGCTAAGATTGGCTTCGATTGAGCCGAACCCCACTCTCACCATCTCACCATCATTTAAATCAAGGCCTGTCCATTCCCAACATCACCAACAATCAAGCAAGCAAGCAAGCACTTTTCAGCTCATCATTGAGTGATACACCGTACTTCCAGATCGCGAAAGCCGTCAAAATTACGACCATAACCGCTCAACAGACTACTACCTCTACCACCACCATGGACGGCCCTCGACCCCCTCCCAAGGCTCAGGTCGAGTATGTCAGATTGGATCCCGACTTCAAGCCCCGTCCCAAGAATGGCCATCTCTCAGAGCCAATTCCAGAGTGGGTCGCACTTCGCCCAGTTATTGACAAGTCCATGGAAGCCATCTGGAGCTGCACTGATTGGAAAACCTACTTGGGTGCCCGTGGTCTTCCCGATGCTCCCCTTCCACCAGGAAGCCCCGAAAGAGGTCGTGATGTCGTTACCGAGAAGATGCAGTTCCCTGCAAGGGATGGTCACTTGGTGGAGCTGCTGGTCTACAAGTCGCCCAAGGTGCAGCCGAATGCTCCCTTGATGTACCGAATGCACGGTGGAGGTATGTGGGTAGCATCAATAAGTGAGCACGGCTGACAAGATACAACTCCTTAGGTTGGACTGTGGGAAACCACGAGACGGATGGCGCCGAGAATGTCCACGCTGCCGCTCTTCACAATGTTGTTGTCGTCAGCGTAGACTACCGCATGTCAGTTCCGCTAAGCTGAACCGGGATCAAGTAAAGTGCTGACAAAAAGGCAAGGTACCCAGAGCATAGGTTTCCTGTTCCGCTCCAGGATTGCTACGATGGATTGCTGTGGGTGAGTACTTGACAGGTACCCAGTCGATATTCACTGTATTTACGCTTGGTGTAGTGTAAGACGAACGCCCAATCCCTTGGCATCGACCCTGAGAAGGTCATTCTCGCCGGAAGCAGTGCAGGCGCCAACCTGGTACGTCAAAGTCTGGTAAATTTGAGGGAATTGATCTAATCCCCGTAACAGGCTGCCTGTCTTGGCCTCGAGGTAAGGAACAAGGGAGTGACTGGCATCATCGCCCAAGTCATACACTTCCCCATCGCCTGCCATCCGAAGCTGTTCCCGCACGACAAATACGAGCTCGCGAGCTATGTCCAAAACGATAATGCCGGCGTTCTCAGCGCTTTGCAGATGGAAGATACGTGGGACAACTATCTCCCCGAGATTACGTCCGACTACCGACATTCGCCGCTATTGGCTGAGTCCCATGCCGGTCTTCCACCGACCCGTGAGTTTTCCGCCCCTCGCTTAATTACTCATTATAGACGTAGCTAATTTGGAAAAAGTGCTTCAGTGTGGAGGTCTCGATGTCCTGCGCGACGAAGGTCTTGCCCTTGGAGAGGCGTTGGCAAATGCCGGTGTTGATCTGGACGTAGCTGTATACAAGGGTGTACCGCACTGTTTCCCGAGTATGCTTCTCGAGTCTAAAGAATGCCAGGAATTTTACAAGCGATATAATAGCTTCTTGGACAGGTTCACTGACCCTATCACCATTTCTAAATAGGCGGCAGTCTATAAAGAGTAGCTATAAATAGGCCAGGCGATTGATGTGCCTTTAGCACAGGGGTATAAAATTCCAATGTAACTGAATATTAATGGGACCTAAAATTAAACCGCGTGTCTGTAATTAAACACAATAGAATACAAATCGCATCTTGAATGAAGAAGAATACATCTCCATTGAGCTCGACTCTCGACTCCAGAGTCATGGAAAGCAACCCTGGCGCGTCCCGATAATTAGCCGGACCAAGAGAATCCAGTGCTCGGCCCACCATGCGCAAAGCATCTTCAGAACTGCTGTTGTGCAGGTACAAGCCCGGTCGACCAAACCCATGGAATCTAAACGGCCGGCCAGCCTGGAGGCCGATACAGAGCAGACAGCATCGCACGCCAAGAGAGCCCAGGTTCCCAGGGCGTGCCAGCGATGTAAATCGCTACGGCGGGGCTGCAGCGAGTTTCGGCCATGCAGACGATGCGTCGACGCTGGTCTTGGTCACCAATGCGCACCTCTCTCGTACATGGCATCGACACCTGAATATGCACCCATCTCGCCCCTCGCAGGTTCTAACCGCGGGCTTGACAATGTCCAAAGAATGGCCGAGCTGGTACCCTCTTCTGCCGTGGAGTATTGTGCGGAGCGTTTCTTCACCCAGCTTTACCCAACCATCCCGATTCTGACGCCAAGTTACATTGACCACTTGAAGGCCGCTGTCTCGTCCGAATTGGAAGGGGGAGATGAGAGCCATTGCGTCCTCGTTGCCATGTGTGCCCAGGTGCTACTGCAGGTTGAGCACGCCGAGCAGTTGTTTACTCAAGGCACCATGCCCAAGACCAACGCCATGTACGGACAAATGATTCTCGATGCTGTGCTGACGGCTCATCAGGCGATCCCGCGCAACGTCAAGCCGACGCTAGAGCAATGTCTCCTCGCTTTCTTCCTTTACGCCTGTCAAGCCGGTCTGTCTCATCACAGCCAGGCGTTTTTATTTTTGCGCGAGGCTACTACCTTATTCAGTCTGTTGATATTTGACGAGATTGAGCCTGCGTTTCAGGAGATTGCTGGTAACTTGTTTTGGGTCTTGCTCGTATCCGAGAGATCGCACGCAATTCGCTATCGCCGGCCCATCACTCTACAAGTCACTACTGAGACACCTGAGCTGCGCATAAATGACGCTTCCCTGCTTGGCTTCCAGAGTCTTGCGGCCTTGTTTGCTCCAATCGATACGTCTCTCGTTGCATTGCTGAATTATGAGATAGTAGCCACAACCCCATCCCAAGATGTGGTCGATCGCGTTGAGGCCACCATAAACACGGCCCTGAAGCCAATGCTAGAACTGCACGAGACTCAAAAGGCAAACCTGAGAATTACACAGCTATGGTTGCGAATCATCGTTTGGAAACTGCGCTTGCGCCTGGGTTACCTCGGCGAGGGGAGCCATCGACCCAGCCTTGCATACCACTACCCGCTCGACGTGGCCAAAGAAGTCACCCTGTCTACGCGGGATCTCTCCATCGACAGCATAAAGGTGCACGGCGTTGGGATAACTGAGAAGCTTTATGACATTGCTTCAGCAGTCGTCGACGTCCTCGCGCGTGTCCCGGTGTCTCCGCCAAGTCCACAAGGCCCAACCATGGGCATATCAATGCAAGATGACGTGGTATTCATGAGGCACCTCATTGGAAAATTGCCGGGTGGGACGTCTATATACGATCCTTTGTTAGAAGCTCAAATACAGCAGACACTTCCTGTTGCAGAAGCTGGACAGGGAAACGAAACCGCTTGACACAAAATGTGGGGACACCGGAGTAAACTATGTTACAATACCGCAGATTAAAGACAATATTTGACTTCAAGTCTATCCTAAAATTATACTCAGAAATTGACCCATCATTTTTCATCCATCGTTTTTTCGGTGTTCAATCCATCGAAATAAGGATCAATGTGTGTCTTGGCAAACTTTCTCGCCGAAACACGCTTCTCAAACAACATGTCCAGCTCAGCATAGGTACGACCCTTGGGCTCCGGCAGCCTGAAGAAAACCCAGATGGCGGACAAAAGACAGGTTCCAGCCCAAAAATAGGCAGTGCGGGCCCCCCAGTTCCAAGCGCTAGACGAAAGCTGATAGTTGGTCATGACGTTGACGAAGATGTTGCTGGCATTGTACGCTGCTCGGGCCATGACAATCGTTTTGGCCTTGAGTCTCGTGGAGGATAACTCTGAAATCAGCGAGTATGTGACGGGGCCGACGGTGAAGTCGTAGACAAAGGTGAAAACAATGAGCATCGCACCAATGGCCCAGAGCGATGCGTTGTTTTTGGAAAACGACAGAGATCCCACAATGACAAGCAAGATGAGCTGAGTGCAAAGACCTGCGAAATGAATCTTCCGCCGGCCGACTTTGGCCATTAGAAACCAGGACCCAAATGTTCCCACCATGCCGAGGGCGTATTGGGCCATGGAGAGCGAGAAGGAGTTGCTGGCGTCCATCCCAGCCTGTTTCATGAAATACGAAAAGTAGCCCATGAGATTCTGACCGCCGAGAGTCTGCACGAGCCAAATGCCAACGACAATTTCGGTTCGGCGGAGATCGGTGCCCTTGAAACAGTCTCTATAGGTGGTGCCGGCCTTTATCTGCTTCTCCATCTCGTTGGTGTGCTCAATCATGGCAATGGTCTCGTCAGCGTTGAAGTCGGGGGTGTTTCGAGAGGTGAGTCGCAGCAGAGACTTCTTAGCCGCTGCCTTGTCATTCTTGCGCATGTACCACCACGGAGACCTAAGATTGAAAAAATTAGCTAGTTTCCTCCTGCATCAAGAGTGAACCAATACGTACTCGGGCGCAAAGACGAGCCCCGCAAGGATGGGAACCGGCCAGACCCACTGGACACCAAACGGAATCCTGTAAGCCCATTCGTCGTTTCGACCAACGGAGCCCTTGTTGACGGCAGCTGCGAAGAACTGTCCAATCACCCAGCACATGTTAATGAAGGTTGTAAGATATGGTCGGAGGACCATGGGCGCAACCTCCGAGGCATATGCTGGTGTCACGCTCTGGAAAGCGCCCCATGGAATTCCTGTCAGAACTGGTCAGATTTTGAGGGGCTAGGATAGTGGGCAGTCAGGACTTACCGCATAGTACCTCTCCCAAGACTAGAATCTTGATATTCGGGGCAAAGAATAGAACAAAGACAAAGGCAATCATCAGAATTAACGAGCCAATTGTTGTCATCTTGTATCCATATCTGTCGGCGGTCCAACCCGCAATAATGAGCCCAATGATCTCGCCAGCTCGAGCACCGTTGGACAAGCCCGACTGCCACGCTGCTGAGATTTGGTATTCGTCATTGGCGGCATTATACTCGCCAAACTTCTTGTTGAAGACTGGCGACGCGTACAGGTTTCCCAGGAGGGCTAGATCATAGCCTTCCATGATGAGTGTGCTGGATAGGAGGACTGACCAACCAATTGCCTTGGGATATGTCTGGATAGCCTGCCAGAGGCTCATGGTGTGCTCGGCATCCGCAGCAATCTTGGCCTCTGAGGCGAGCACATCTGCATTCGCCTTCTCTGCATGATGCGTATCCACATCATCACCGTGTGGGTGAGTCTTTACGTCGGCCATGATGTTGTGCGGCGCCCGTGATTCAATGGGACCAGTGATCCTGTACAATTGAGTTGTGCTAACGAGTAGCTGGCATCCCCTTCATCGCTGACGATGGGGGAGGAGTTATTTATATTTATCCGTGGTTCCTTGGGGGCAAGTTCACGCCATGTTGAAAAACGAAAGAGAGAAAAAAGGTAGATTCCCAAAGGAAGCTAAGGCGCGGACCATCGCCTCGGCTGCGAGTAAACCCCCGTCTTGCAATGACAGTTTTCAGGCGTGACCTGGGGAAGTATGGAGACAGGGCGGGGTCTGTCTGGGGCAACGAGAATGATTTACGGGATTGGACAATTCCTTTACTGGGAGGCCACCATGAACAGGAGACTCCGCCGCTAGTCTTTTGAGTGCGGAGTCTCCGCCGTCCGTAGACCTTGTCGACCAAGGATGCGACGGTGGCCAATGGGCTGTGGTTGGTCAATGACACAAAATAAACTGGATTATTGGAAGAAAAGCGGAGTCATTTCGTGCACGTTGGAAAATCGGTGGCTTGGCGGCGGAGACTCCGCTGAAATGAAGGTAGAGCTGATCTTGAACACGCACCCATCCCAGGTTGATGTGGGAATTTTGATCCATTTCCTCGGAATTTGTGGATCTCAATATGCTGACATGGGAACTGGAGGCGATGGAAATGCGCTCCACTACTACAATTGAGGCCTGTCAAATATCAACCCGCGTGCCCAGTTGCTAACTTCTCGATTCCCAATTCATCCCCTTGGCGATTTTAATATCACTTTGTATTGGACCTTGAATTTTAGCGCGCACCATCTCACCAGTTCCCGGTCTGTATTCCTTGCCAGCAATGGGATCTCTCATTTGGGACGAGGAGAACCGATGGGTCGGCAAACAGCCTTATTGGAAAGCCGCCACCTTCTATCAAGTCTATCCAGCAAGTTTTCAGGATTCCAACGACGACGGATGGGGAGACCTTCCAGGCCTGATTTCTAGAATTGATTACCTTCATGACCTCGGAGTTGACGTGGTCTGGGTGTCGCCTATTTTTGAAAGCCCTCAAAAGGACATGGGATATGATGTCTCTGACTACCAGAAAATTTACGAGCCCTATGGTACCATTGAGGATGTTGATAAGCTTATCCTGGAATGCCACAAGAGGGGAATGAAGTTGATCCTCGACCTGGTCATCAACCACACATCAATTGAACATGAGTGGTTCAAGCGTTCAAGGTCATCAAAGGACGACCCAAAGAGAGACTGGTACATTTGGAAGCCTGCTCGCTACGATGAAAACGGCGTTCGGCATCCGCCGACGAATTGGAGAGGGTATTTTGCCGGTCCAACGTGGACGTGGGATAAGCACACACGAGAATATTATCTGCACTTGTACGCGCCAGATCAGCCTGACCTGAATTGGGACAACGAGGAGTGCCGCGAAGCCATATATGAGGATACGATGCGTTTCTGGCTCAACCGCGGTGTTGATGGCTTTCGCATCGACACCGTCAACAAATACTCGAAGCGACGCGATTTTGTGGACGCTCCCATCACAGACCCAACCTCGTCGCACCAGCCCGCTCCAGAAATGTGGTGCAACGGACCTCGAATCCACGAGTTCATTAACGAAATGTACCGGAAAGTTCTGGGCCCTTACAATGCCGTGTCAGTCGGAGAACTCTCCAATACGCCAAACCCCTCACAGGTCATCCCTTACGTCTCAGCGGCAGCCCAGGAGCTGGACATGGTGTTTGAGTTTTCCATGATTCGCCTAGGAAACGGAAACGGCTTTGGAGACAAGTACATCTACCGTCCGTTTCCCCTGTCCACGCTCAAGGCCATCACGCACAAGTGGCAAAGCTTCATCGAAGGCACAGACGCATGGGCAACCGCCTTTTGCGAAAATCACGACAACGGGCGCGCCGTGAACCGGTTCGGAGATGCCTCAACGCCCGAGTGGTGGCTCAAGTCCAGCAAGACCATTGCCATTTGGCAGGCGACGCTCACAGGGACTTTGTTCCTCTACCAGGGCCAGGAAATTGGCATGACCAATATGCCCGCGTCCTGGGGGATCGAGGAGTACAAGGACATTGAGAGCAACAACTTTTACGCCGAGGCTGTTGAATCAGGCGACGAGGAGCGCATACGGGCCACCATGTACGGCCTACAAATCATGGGTCGCGACCACGCCCGCATACCGTTCCAGTGGGACGACAGTCCCAATGCCGGCTTTACGGGTGCCGATGCGAAGCCTTGGATGCGTATGCACGACGATTACAGAGAGATCAACGTTTCCAACCAGGCCGCGGATCCCGACTCAATCCTGAGTTTCTACAAACAGGTTTTGAAGATGCGCAAGCAGTACCAGGACCTGTTTGTGTTCGGTTCCTTCAAGCTGCTCGATCCGACCAACGAATCCATATTTGCGTACATCAAGGAGAGTCCTGCTCCTATTAATGAGCAAGGCGGAATAAAGAGAAGAGCTGTTGTCGTTCTCAACATGTCGAGGGAGGAAAGACGCTGCTTGGATGTTTGCGAAGTACTAGGCTGTGAGCCCACTGAAATGCAACTGCTTTCAAGTACTGGCGAGAAAAAGAACACAAATTCCAAGGAAAGACAGCCGGTGCTGAATGGGTGGGAGAGCAGGGTCTATGTTAACTTTAGCATTATTTAGAAGCTGGCTGAACTATCACTACTAGATAGTTCGTATTTGTATCCCACCGCCATCAGAGTGCTCCGAAGATGGGACTGATCAAGCCCCTGTGGAGAAATAGTGATAAAATTTCTGTTCGACTCAAGATTTGAATTCAATAGCATGTTCTCGGCTCTAGCAAAAGTGAACTGAGCTCACTGCCAATAGATCGTGCAATGTTGGCCGATATCCCGTTTAACAAAATCATTGTATATTTCCTTAAAAAGTCATCTGTGCACTTCAATCTGTCTCTCCTTCAAATCAATGTAATGCTTCCAAAGGCCCACCCCTCAGCACGAGCCATCTTCATGGGACTGAATGTGCAACAACTGGTTTGGCTAAGCAAATATATTGATGAGTTTCGATATTTAGTGCATAAAAGCCACACAGCCCTATCTCAGAGTTATGGAGATTGCCAGGTTCTAACCCTTAACGACCTCACCCATTTGCCCTTCCATGCGACTCATTATTTCGGGCATTCAGACACGGGAATGCATTGACCTTGCTATTTCCGACCGTTACTAACTTTCTTCTGTGATTAAATGACTCTTTAATCAGAATGACTTACGTTGTTCAGGATGTAGTTTGCCTTGCATCGACAACCTTGACGGCACACCGCGATACATCCCCATGGCTTGTTCAAACTCTCACAGGTAAGTGGACAAGCTGATCCGCAGAAGGTATACTCGGCATTTTCCTGGATTGAAAGAATGATATGTTAGTTTCTAGAGTTTTTCCCATTGGGTTAGGGGGCTATCTGAGTACCCCGCAACTTTGGTCCTCCTCTTGAGGAACTGGGCTGGCAAACGATGCAGCGGCAAATAAGCAGACGATAGAAGTGAGGACCTTCATTATGAGATCTTTTGACAGTTTGATTCTAGGTAAAGATGTAATTGTACAAATGGTGATGGATGATGAGAATGAAAGGTCTGACTTGACCAGGGCCGTCCACTGTTTAAATAGACGGCGACTTCTTCTACTGACTTGATGAAGTCAAGAATATGGCTGGCGCACGAGGCATGTTCAGATCCGTCTACATTCCTTCGGTATCGTTATCTTCTCAAATGGGGAGAATGTTACTTGCAAAATCGCGAAGCTAACAAGAGACATGCGAAGGGAATACGAGGTAGAGGAATGCGGGAGTGGGACCCTTTACGAGTCAGACGCCGGTATATAGTTCTGTAATTGGTACATTGGGTGTCACATTGCCGCCAAGACTACAGCTCCATAGTTCTCTGGGACCTTTGTATCTCAGCTCGCCACACTTTACGTAAATTGAGTTAAGACAAAAAAAAAAGAATTAGGTTAAAGTCGTTTACCAGACGAAGAGCCCAAATACTGCGAAGAATAAAAACAGGGCAAACTTTAATGGGAGCTTGGCACGGCCCGATGTGGAGCTACGGCTAGAGTGAGCTTACAGCTGAACTACCAAAGGAATGTACGTTGCAGGCATGTCCTTATGGTGAGGATCAGAGGAAAGGTCTTGGCATTTTGAACTACAAGAATGAAACCCACAGTAGAGGTACTATTAATAGAATCATCGGTATCTTTGTCCCGGCCATGTTATTTCCACCTCCAAATTCAATATCTTCAGCTCTTCCATTTTGACTGTAAGCGCAGGCAAATTAGTATACATTTGGAATCGAAAGGCCACTTTTAGCGAAGGTAAATACGTAACGAACCCTTGTATTCATCGCAAATCGATATCTCTCGTCCAAATTTTGAGGATATAAAAAAGGCGCCTCGCGACATCTTTTCGGCAATTCAATTTTTTAAAGTGTTTTTTTCAAAAAAAGAAATCTTCTTCCATAGACTGGTCAGGCGAGTTTCCGTAACAATTTCTGGGAAGCTCATCACAGCCAAATTTAGCACCACCATCGACACTAGCATTTATGAGGCAGTGACTTGGAACGTGTCTCTATTTCACCTCGAGTCCCAGCTAAAAAGGAGAGCGGCAGGGTTGGGTAGCGGTGGCTTGTTGAACACCAAAATCGCCTACCCTAGAGTGGACACTCTGCGAGTACTTTAAGCAAAGACAAGCCAAATTTTCTTTCTCTGTGAGATCGAGATGTAGGGTAGGAAGCTCAAACGTGAAAATTCACACTATATTCAATACATATTACTCTATCAGAGGCTAACCTTGGGTCTTGCACAATTGTTATTATTTCAGTTGGGGTTTGCACGATGTAGGCTTATCGCAAAAGTCCAAACACGAGCATGAGACCGCTAAAAACTGAAATCTGGCATGAACATGGTCCTGGCGAGCCTATACGAAATCCTTCTATAGCGCACTGTCGTGAGAAAAAAAAAAAGAAATGCGAGATGTATAAGTCAGTGGCACAAAACTGATGTCATATTCCTAGCGGGTACGGGGTGAACAGGGGCCATTATGCATCATCTCAGTGCTTAAATTATGATTATGGAGTGAATCGTTCTGCCCCTGAAAAATCATCGTTGACATTACGGAGCTGGTGTGGATCTATACGCGCATTGGCGGTAAAGTCACTCTTTTATCGGGCATTTCCACTTTTGGTTGAGCTGGAATGATTGATGCAACATCGTCTATCCTCTCTGTATATTGGGATGGGCTAATAAGCGACAGGCTGTCATGTGCCGCACGCTCTCCAACGCGTCGCAATCATGAAGAATCACCACGCTACTTCTTTCAGTGGGACTGAAGCCGCCAAGAACTGCGCTTGCCAAGAGTCGGACAAGAAAAAAAAGCTTTCCAAAGATCTGGATCGCGTTGTTCCTTCGCAGCGGAGCAAGAGGATTTTTTTTGGGTCTGGGGTAACGCGTTATGCACAACCGACAGGCATGTGCTGTGCCGCAATGCATCCGCGTTTACCAGCATCACTTAACGTGAAGCCGCGAAGGATGCATCGCGTCTATGCCTAATCCGTGAGCTTATCGGCTAAAAGTCTTTTGTCAGGAGAAGCTTCAGCCAGTCGTGTCCGCGTTCAGCCCGCTTAGGCTCAAAATGTGCACAGCCGGTAGGATCATCTCGCCATTCATGGCCCTCAGCCTCACTCATCACATCTACATGAAACCGACCAGCCTTTCGGAGATGTTTAGACTACCATTCGATGTGGAGAATATCATCATGCATCCTTTCTGGGTCGATTTAACGATCCTCTTCAGCCCTGGGTTGATTTCTCCTTTTTCCAGGTTTCAGTGCTAAGCCGGATCAGCACTGGCTCAGCTCTTTGGCCATGTTGACCAGGGTCTGCGGGGGTTCCCAGATTGGTTCAGCCTTGTATTAGCGCGCTGCAATTTGAGATGAACTGTCCCACAAGAAATCCTTCAGGCTGGGGTAAGCCTGGTGCAGTCACTCTAATATGGTTAGAAAATCGATGCTCATGATAGAGTTGATCCTTCGTCGCTAAATCGATCACCCTGAACGCTGACAATCAATCTCGCCAAAGGTTACGTACGCAAGCTTCAATGCGATGGTCCGCGCTCTCAACGGTTGAAGACTGCGTCTAGTGTGGATTATGAGGCATTGTTGGAATATATATGAGGGCGTCTCTTTGGAGTTTCTATTCAGTTGTATCATCAGTCTTCTCAGTCACTCTTTAACTGTACCAATTAATTTTATTCAATTGTCATTCTTTTAATCTTTTAGTCACTCCTTAACTGCCAATTTCCACAATGAAGTCTACAGTCGCTCTTTTGTCATTCGCCCTCTTGGCGGATGCTCGTCCATTTTCTGACAGACGAGATGATATCTACACAGACAAGGACAAGTTCTGCAAAGGGTGGGACTTGTCTACTCCAGAGGGTGTTGATGCACTCTGGGAGGAGACATATGCAGGTGCACAGCTTGAACTTTTCATCAAGAGTCAATGGGGTACGTTTTCACTTTTTGAGTTTGCTTAGGGAGCCACATTCTATTTACTACAACGGCGGAAATGAACCAGACGAGTAAATGCTAATTTAAATGCGACAGAACACCAGAACTCTTGGCTCCTCAACATGGAGGATAACCTCATGAACGGAACTTCGGGCAAGTCTGAAGCCTCCGGCTGTGGCACCCTCAGTAGTAGCGAGTGCAACCCCATGGGTGGCATGAGTTGTGATGATCACTTTGACACCCTTGTGGGCACTCCCCTGGCCAAAGATGCGTACTGGGTTTTCCAGGCCGCCAAGGGCGCGCACAACAAGTTTCGTCAAATGAAGAGTCAGCTGGTCGATGAGACACTTATCGACGGACTCAAGATTGCGAGCATGACGACTGCATTTGGAGGCGATGAAACCGACTCTAAGAACGTCATGTCCTGGCTTTCAGCCGCCTGTTCCATGGGAGGTATCCTTGGAGGACTTGTTCCTGGAGCTGTACGTTATCGCTTGTTTAAAATGTGATCTCATCACTAACCTCGCATTATTTTACAGGGTACCGCTGTTGAGGCAGGCTTTGGATTTCTTGGTGCCATCTTTTCCGGCCTGGCAAACGTGGAAGAGGGAGACGATGGTGTTGATCAGGGAACCATCTCCAGCGCTCTTGCCGATTCCTTTTCTCAAGCCAGCGACCAGCTCGAGAACACCCTCCGCATCGCGATGGGTGGTGGCACTAGCGATGACGAATATAATTCCCTACCTGCGCCCAAGTGGGACACCTACGAAACTAAAATCGCCAAGTTCTTTAATGGTGGCTGGTTCATCATGAACGACGACGCCGCTGCCGTCACCGCCGTCATCGAGTCCATTGCCAACAATCTCCGATTGAAGGTCGCCAACAACATCATGAAGTCTGCCAACCTCTACCTTGCTGCCGACAAGAGCGACGGCGTCCGCACGCGCGAGGACTGTGGCTATGCCACTGGTCGCCAGTGGCTCGAGCTCAAGGACGGCGAGGAGTACTGCTTCTACCTCATGAAGCACTCGGACAACTGGACCGAGGACGAGTGGACCGAAGCCGGTGAGGGCATCTACAGCGCCATGGCCACGTACGGACTGGGTGATCGGGAGACCTTCTACCGCGCCATCATTGACTGCGCTCTCAACGGTGGCGACGATGCCAACATCGATACCACCAACCTAGTCTGGGGCGAGCTCCCAAGGTGCTTCTTCAACCTCCCAGCCACCTTCATTCAGATCGACACCATTTGGCCTTGTGAGACTGCCATCTGTGAGTCTGTTTCGGCCTCGGATCTTAAATAAGCGCCGTCCCGAGATTTGCCGTGTTCAAACAGCTTGATGCCATGGGATGCGACAATACCAGTAAGATATCTAGATCTAGAGCATTGAGGTCTTTTGCATTAGCACTTTTATTCCTTAACTCTCAATAATTTCTTGCAAATATCTATTTTTCGTTCAGCAAAATTCCAAGATCTCTAAAGTCTCACATGCTAGCGAAATCATGCACCCGTAACTTCGACAAGAAGGAAAAGAATGGATAAATTCAATACTATGGTCTGGCCTTCTGGGCTAAGGTCTCTGCGCCTTTAGTATTGAGGTAAACCGAGGAATGTTGTTCACAACGGATCGAACAAGAATTTTTATTTGTGCCCATGAGGCAGGCCGGAGCAAAGTAGCCCCAAAGAGACTGAGCCACAGAGTCAATGGCACAACTATGGCTTATCTTGTGTCCATTATGTCCCGCCGCCAAGAGATAGTTAACCTGCAATATGTTTAAAGTCACACCGCGACACGTTGCGATTGTGTCTCCTTAAATTGATCACTATGCGAGACAAAAATATGATAGACGGGACCGAAAACGTCACCTTCGTCATGGTCGAGATCGGGTTACGGAGGGGATGCAAAGATGGCCAATATCGTCAGATAGAGTGCCCCCACATCTACGTCAGATCTGACCACCAAGATCTGCGCGAATGCCTGGCTCAGTCTCGTCTTGGCTCACCTGACTGGCGTGATTGTGATTGACTAAATCCGTTCATTTTCATACCCCTCCTTGATTGATCTCATCGCGAGGTCACAGTCAGTCAGACTCTTATCTCAGCTTTAGCCGCAGCTTCCTCTCATTCCTCAGCTGGGTCTAAACTATGGGACCATAAGAACTAAATTTCCCCTCAGGGTCATATTTCTGCTTCAGAGACTTGAGGCGTTTCTGACGCCAGACTTCGGTACCGTACCAGCCTTCAATGCCCTCATCGCCGGAAGCGTAGTTGACGTAGGCGCGAACGTCTTTCAAGCCAGTGCCCTTGTGCATGATGCTGCGCCACTCCCTGCCCAGCTTGGCAGCCTTTTTGTCGAGCTCTGCATTAGCGCTGTATGAAATACTCATCGCGCTGAGGACGTGGGCGTCACGGAAGGGAAATGCACTGGCATCTAGCGGGAGGGCCTGTACACCCCGAGTTGAGTAGCCTTCAAATAAGCAAATAAGTCTGTCAAAGGGGGAGTCGTCGCGGTTGTTCTTAGCAAAGAGTTCAAAGCCCTCCCTGAGTGCTGTAGTGTTATAGGAATTGAGATATACAGGGAAGCGTTCGTAGCTGCGTCCGATCTTTTGACATAAAAGGGCTGTCAACCCGCCGTTGGTCCATGGTGAGAGGTCTGGATATGTTCCCACTTGGCTTTCAACAGCCAGTGGATCGAATTCGAGGAAGAAATTCATCCACTTCGCATCAACGGTCTCGACTCCCTCTTGTAAGAGATAGAGCACTATGACAGGCTAGATAGACTACAAGTAAGTATTGCGAATGAAGAAAGGCGAGCAGGTAAGAACTTGCGTTGGTGGTATCAAGCGTTGTATTTTTCATCCAGATCCACCAATTAATGATGTCTACTCTCTTATCGCTGCCGATAAAATGAGTATTTGTGGCTGTGTATAAGGCTTCGAGCTTTTCACTCTTGAAAGTGAATTTTGTTAGGGCCCAGGTGGGATACTCAATGTCATAAATCTTGGTTGTCACTGATGTCACGATGCCGAAGTTGTGGCCAGCTCCCTTGATGCCCCACCAGAGGTCGCTCGCTGAATCGATCCTGGCCAAAGTGCCATTCGCAAACACCACATTGAGAGACAGAAACTGATCTGAAATGAGTCCATGGCGACCCTGAAGCCATCCATGACCGCCTCCCAATCCAGGGCCCAGGAGACTAACGCACTCACAGGAGCCCGTGACTGTTGGTTTTATTTCTGTTAGAGCCACAACCCTTTCGGAGCTGATGGTAGAAGAGTTACCTGCTTGCTTGCCTGCCTGCCATAGCTTTTCTGTTACCTCCTTGCTCCGTACACCACCACCGAAAGTTGCTGACTTTCCGTTTTTCGAAATATCGATGCTCCTTAGCTTCTCCAGGGATATAAGGATACCAGAGTCCATCTTGCCCAAGGTAGTAATTGCCCCGTGGCGCGTATTGATGGTCAGAAAGGATATGTGTCTTTTATTTGCGAATTTGACCTAAATGTAACACAGAGTTATTAAGCTTATCCAAGCACAGCACCTATTATCCTTAAACTCGAGAGAAGGTCTTACAATTTGAGCAACATCTTCCTCCTTGCAAGGAAGTACGACGATGTTAGCGCGTGGCGCTTTGTATACAGACCACCGATTTGTTGCATTGTCAAATAGGCTCGAGCCTTGGTCATAGATTTCGGAGCATTTGGAAATTTCCAAGGTCAGTTCTTCTATAATACTGGCCTGATCACTTGAGCCTCTGATGTAAAGTTCATGACCCGTGGAGGTGTCACTGCACACGCTGGCAGTGCTTATTGTCACTGCCCAGCCGACTAGTGTCAGAATGGCTTTCAAACTTAGTCGAGACATCTTCTCGTCCGAGGTTTGAAAAGGGTTTTTTTTCTGCTCTAAGCGTGAATGAAATCCAGAGGAATACTCTTAGTGAAGTTGTAAGCAATAAATCTGCTGCAAAGCTACGGCGAGGGTGGGACGCGTGATGGAGAGAAAGCCCCAGTACTTATGCATAATAATAAGAGAATCATCTGAAACGATGTAAGCTTACAGCCTCTACCATTTGGAGATATGATTTGCAGCACTTTGACGAGAGACGCGGTATAGTCTTGGCATGCATTAGTTCGTTCGTATTGATGCACTTACGTGCCTATCTGACCACCACCATTGTATTATTGAAGCTACTAACCCCGCACTGACACACAACAAGGATAAGATATGTGTGTAGGTGCACATGTGCTTATCCTCTAGGCAAGCCCTCAACAATTTTTATACTGGGGAAACCTATCCGATTCTTCTGCTGACAGTGCAAGGGCCAAACAGATATTTCGGGACTGGACATTCAATCTATTTATAAGCGTGCAGCAGATTAAAATACCAATATGCCGTGATGTGATACGAACCAAAGAGGACTTCAATCCATAACCCAATCAATATGCGAGCTTAATCTAACACAAAATTATAATCCCGAATACGTACCTACAGAAAGCGTATTATTTTAGATCAGTGAAGATGAATACTCAAGGTATAAAGAAAGGGTTATTTGGGCTGCAACTTGAAAGCCTCATAGAAGTTCTATGTGATCAAGACTTGTCGGATGTTGATGTTCGCTAAATTGCCTTGGGATCTGAAGATGAGGAATAAGGGTCTAAATCGCTGCCGTGAGCGCTTCTACACCGTCCTTCTGAGACAATTATGATCCAGAGCCTTCTAAAGTGGTGAGGAGCAAGCGTAAGAGTTCAACATTAGCTCATCCAGCCTCGTAATTTCGGGCATTTTGCACCGCAGACTATATACCAGACCTTAACAGTTGGATTTCTACAATATGGAATTTCATTCGGAAGCATCCAGTTTCTCGCAGACTCAAGATTCCGCTTGACAGGCGCATGCTTCCCGACATGCTTTGAACTTTTCTTTTTCTTGTTATAAGAGAGTGGCTGCTTTGGTCAAGGTGTACTTGGATAAGATGTCAGACACAATTGCCACGTTAGAAGTTGATTTGGTTATCACAACAAGTACAGCATTACTACCGGCCAGCTACTCTCTTCCCATTCCAACACCCTCGTAGAAGGCTCTCAAGGCCTTCTCAGTTTCCGAGTAAGTTTGCTTTAAGTCCGGCAGAAGCTCGCGAATCTTGCTCAAGCACGTAGAGTCATCCAGATGCTTTGCCTCTTGGTCTACATCCACTCGCCCGTATTTTCGGATCTCGGCGCAAACATCTTGTATCTTCACCGCGCCAATCGTAGATGCGGATCCCTTTAAGAAGTGGCCCACCGTGCCGAGCGCGTTAAGATTCCCTGAAGCTCTTTCGGGAGGAGAAATAACGAATCAGTGAAATTCCACGGTATGAATGAATGCTCCCAGAATACCGCAGGTGGAAAAGTAATCGCCAAGGCAAGACGGGGGTGTAGTGTCAAAAGGTGCACGCATTTGATTGACTTACAGATATTCTTCCATCTCTTTAAAACTGTTGGTTACTTGCTCAAAAAAGTTGTAAACAATTCCGGCGCTGAACTCATAATCGCCAGGCTCGTCCATTTCCAGAATTTGCTGGAATGTCTCTAGGTCAATGCCACCGCCAAGTGCGCGAAGTCGGTCCAACGAGTCCTGTTGTATTCCTTGTCAGGAACATTTAGATCGCAGCGGTTGGGCTCTTCTACAAACCTCAATGCTATTCGACATGATGATTTAGCTCCGCGATTATTCGCAGTTGCGGCTTCTAAAGTCCGTGAATGAAAACAAGCCAAGCGCTGAGCGTGAACGGAATCCGAGGCAGTCGTGCAATCTTGAGAAATGGGGTTGTTATGACCCTACTTCAATGTTAGAGCTGTCCTATTCTGTGAAGGTGCTGGTGTGAGGTAAAAGAAAAGAACGGCAGAGCGGGGTAACGGACCAGGGGATCAAATTCGAGGGCCAAAAATGTAGAGGGGAGGAAAAAGATGATATTCAAGATTGAAAGATTGAGCAAAGTGTTTTTGCACGTAGAGTTGGATGGTGAGAAGGAGCATACGGTTCAATCGAAACAATGGCCGTGGGTTGGGAGGCAGGGTGCTTCCGTGAAGATAAAGAGGGGTGGTGGCGACACGTGGGTCGGGTAGCTGGCTGTGTATGAAGGGGCAACGAGCGGAAGTGTGGCTCGATAGTCCGATTAGCTTACATGAAACAAGAGCTATTGAACAGCCAAAGCAAACACTATTAAGCCACAAACAGAAACTATTGAAATCAGCCTTGGGAAGTGGACTTGGTGAGCCAATTATGTGATTCGATTTTGAGACTGCTGCATGCCTTTTCCGAATTTGGAATAGCTTAGCTGAGACTGGCCTCAGAATCGGAGGAGCCGATTGCCCCCTAATCCATAGTAGGGATGGCCCATTTTTTACTAAGACAAATGTGGCAAAAGCCCTCCGCAGATTCAGCAGGAATCCGCCATACGAGCGTCTGTATCACCACCATTCCTCCTATCGCTCAGTACTTAAGACGACAGGGCTTGGATCATATTCACCCCAAGGGACACAATAATCCGTAAAGGCCACTTGAAATAGTATCCAAGAAGGAAGGAAACGTGTCAAGCGTTACTCTTTCATTCTGATACTATCTATGTCTTTGTTCTACCTGCCATTCTTCATCGCGTTCATCCCCGTGGTTTTTGTTTTGGCCCGCACCGTCTTGAATACCATAATTAGAATATAAATTTCAACGTTCATTTAGCTTATGGTTTCTGGGAACTGCAACAGAATATTTACTCCTTGCAACATCAATGATTTAGGGTGATATATCTCAGTAATTTGAGAAATTCTTCATCACCTCATTCCCAGGCTCCTCATCATTCACTGACTCACCTTCAGAACCCAATGGGCATGAGGTTGGCTAGCGCTAGTCTTGTCAGAATCCGCACTGGAAAAGATATTAATCACAGGATGAATATTAAGATGATTATTTCCTAGTGAATCAGTGAATTTGTAGAGCTGTTGGCATAATCTGCCACTTTAGATGTCGTTTTGTCTCAGGAAACCCCCTTGGTGAGATAGAATACAATATTGATGTCTTTTATTTTTTCGTGTATGTATTTCTTGCTATGAAGTAATCTTTGTCTTAAGAAGACCAGAGGGCCACTCGTTGAAATAGATCACTACAGGATAGCTTATTCCAGCACAATTGACTTCTCAGAATCCAAAGTCATGATACAGCCTGCGTCTATATCATTTCACATACAACAATGAATTCCAGGCATCCTCGAAACTATGGATATGATAGAAAAGCACTAGATTTAATAATCATAGGTAACATTTCCTCTTGCGTTATGCTAAGGGCGTCCGGTTAAGCGAGTTCAAATCGCAAAATCTCAGAAAGAAATGGATTCCATCAAAAACCCAGCATATCCAACCATGTCCTAATTTCCATGTATTCGGTGTAGTTGGTGTAGTAAACAAAAATTTACCCTTTGGGTTGCCGGAAGAAGTCTTCGCCAATGCTCGGACCAGTCTAGGCGAGGTATGATTGTGCTGTAAAGATGCTACGAGGATCCACCTCAGTGGAGCTTATGCTCTGCAGGGTTTCTCGGCTGAGTCTCTCGAGGCGGAAAGGTTGAGAAGAGGTGGATCGAGCCTCGTGTTGGTGCAGCTGCCTAGAGATGGAACGTGGTTACTGATGCCAATATAAACGGGGTCCCGGACGGCCACGCCATCCTGTCCTGTGAACCATCCAATTTGTTTTCTTTAACAAAACCGGGGCCTAAAAAATGTCGCACCATCCCATCGTCTCGACTGCCGCGTTTGAGGCTGTCACGGGCGATCCTGTTTGGATCTACGAAGAGTCTGCTCGGCTGTCACGCTTCAGCGGGGATCCTTTGGTGCGCACTGCTTATGGCCCCGGATCCGACAACCAGTTCCATCACGCCGTTGCCCTGCTTGGTCGTTTGGCCCAGGTGCACATTGATGTCGAGGCCGGGATCATGAAACGCAAGTTGGAAAGGAGAAAGAACGAGAACCCGATCGAACTCGCCAATATCTCTACCGAGGTCGACATGAGGCCCAATGAGGAGATGCTGCATCGCTATGAGAACGATGTTGTTGAGGATACCGCTCTCGACGGTGCTTCGGTGGCTCGCGTACGCGGATATTTCAGAAAGTGGATTGCAAGCAAGGAAGGCTCGCATGTCGCTGGTGATATGCGTTTTGCGGCTTGTATCCTACTCGATGCCGAGACGCTGGCCCAACTTGCTGCGGTGCCGGATGATTTTCCCCCGCCCGGACAGAGCGGATATAGTTCACCCTACTGGGTTAAAATGGTCGAGGCGGAGTCCAGACCCCAGAACGCTTTCAGAGTACGTGTTTTTGGAGGACACGGCCTGGCTAATTACTGGTTCTGTCGAAACTACAATCGTCGCTCAGCTGATGAGATTACGTACTACCCTGACCCAGAAGATCCGAGCATTCTTTTCTATGGCACTAGACCATACCATGCTTCACAGAGTTGAGACTTGGAATCAGTAGCATTGGATTTATCCGAGGCTCCACCACCTCAAGAACTATGTCGAGGGAGTAGTACCCAGAACCTTATGTGAAGATTCTGTCATAGACAGGTAGCTATGTCGCCATGAAAAAGAGGCACTTATCTGCCGCCGAGATGATGGGGAGAGTAGATGAAAAAGGCAGAGAACAGTCGCCATGTTTGCGAATAAACAACGCGATGCGCAAGTAGTTTGGTGGCAGCTGGTGGCAGTTGTTACACAAACGAAAACAACTGGTAGCAACAGGCGACAAGAACAAACAGTGACTTATCCGCGACACAGAAACAGTGAATCACTTTCTTTTCCTAAAATAAGCTTGTATAATCAGTCCATGGAGATTGTCAAGATGCACTAGCTTTCGCGGCTCATTGGTGCGTCGCATCGGCTTGGCGCGATGGGTTTTGCGCAGAGCAATACTACAAGGTTCATCACCGATTGTCGGAACCCGGTATTTTGGAGCATTAATTCTATCTCCTAGCACACGTGCTATTATTATCGGTGATTTCCGTCATTTTGGACGTTGGCATTGATGGCATGAGAGCTTCACAGAGCAGTGCTGCCACCAAGGTGACTCAGAAGCGCGATGCAGATTCTCGCTCAGTCAACGAATAGTTCGCCACATGGATGCGAGAAAGTATGGGATTCAATTGATGGGCAATAAATTGGGAGAGAAAAATATGCCTAGTCTTCACAGTTCAAATATGAAAGTCATGATAATTTAAGTGCGTTGTGGCACACATGTCTTCTGCGACTGAGTCGAACTTACCTCATCGGTACCCATAAACGAGGTCTGCCCCTATTACACTCGTGGGCTTGATCCACTTAATCGGGTGTGACAGAGTCTGGCATCGGCGTAATTATTCAAAACACTACGCACAAAGGTTCTGATGTCTTGCTGCTAAAAATAACTCCCTTGAATCTAGACGCTGCTACTTGATTGGCTATGGCGTTTTTTGGGCGAGACTCTCCATAGCTTCCCCGCATATTCACCAGTCAAGAATGATATTATTCGCTTTTCAATTCTTACTACTAGTCTGGGTAAAATGGTTAATGAGTGTCACAAGAAAATTGCCAAATGGAATCTTAGCCGACATTGCACTACGTATTAGCGGAGGGTTACTTCATTTTTTCCCTAGCGGTCAATCTGAGAAAAGTAATGACGGTAGCATTCGCCATCCAAATACCTGCAAGGTGTCTCTGTTGGGGCCTTGTTTAAGACCACTGCCCACACTTGAGACACGGAAAGCACATAATACCGCAAATGTCTCCAACACAACATTCCAAGGGGTCACACAGGCCTAGCTTTAGTATGGGTTTATTCATGTTCTGTGGTATAAATACCCTCGAATGTGCGTTATTCTACCTGCAACACGGTCTGCCTAACCAGCAACATTTTCACAGATATTTCCAGCTCGATTTTCAAAGAAGACCTAGCCCAAGACTATCGCAGTAAGAAAGCTATTCCTTAGAAACAAAGTCACCTAAATACTATGACTAATTCATACTAGAAGATGCAGTTCTTACTTGCAATTGCCGTCTTTGCTTCTACAGTAGCGGGGGCTAACCCAAGAACGTGCATCATGGACGACTATCCGTATCCAAACGTGCGCAACCTTGAGACGATTGTAAGGTGTAAAGGCGGATTTGAAGTTGAAGAGAAATGCCGGCCCGGCTTCGTTGCTGATTGTGTTGGGGGAGTGGGAGCTTGTGTCAGGGAAGTGGTCGCGGGGAAGGAAGCTGGACAAGGCTGCCGGTTCAGCGGACAAGCTGGCAATTGGTAGGCTCGTACGGCCGATCATAGGCAATAATTTCGCACCAATGCAAGGAGTCTCAGATTTCGCAAGGCCATTCCAGTCAATTGTCTTGGCTGGCCAGTTAGGGTGACCATGTTCCTATCGCCGAGTTGATCTCTACGGTTGATCTCAATGCTCCATGGGTGCTTCTAATAAGGCTTGCACCACTCAGCAGCCACTCTTCAGAAGGATATTGGCGTCTGACACGTCTACTTACAGGAGCTTGCGGTTGTGCAAGAGGCCTTTCTCAGCCACCGTATGTCCCGGTCCTCCGCCTGAGTCGTCTCGCAGGTGGCTTATATGTTTCATAACCCCAGAACGTAGATATATAAATAAAAAAGGTTTTATTCATTTACTAATGTGTTGGTTACTCAGTTGTCCCTAAAATATACGTAACTGTCAGGTAGAAATTGGTGCAAAGTCCTTGCTCGCGCCTTTAGTACATTGGTGGACGAATAATTTATGTGTCATTTTTTCTCTGTCCCGTCGCTCCTTGTAGAGCCACTCAAACAGAAATCCACCTACTCATCCACTCTTCGTTGACCTGCTTTGCTTCATCAACCAATCCCAAATCCAACAGCATCTGCACTGTACCTCGCGCAGCACTCTCCAATGCACTAAACACCCAGGAATGTGTAAAGCTAGTGTGCTCGCCAATGTACACAGTATTGAACTCTGTATGCCAATAGGCGGGCAGGTAGAGCTGTTGCTGGGGCACAATTGGCACAGCCCAGGACCCAGCATGATGTTCGTCGTGTTCCCAGCAGTGCCTCTCCCAAATTCCAGTCCAGGCTTCCTCGGCTGCGGGACCATGGATGTCTACCATGGCCTCTTGGATGTACGCAATATGCTCCTCGTCTGACAGCGCGCACGCGACGGTTGCGTCAGCGGACGAAACATACGACGCCATAAGTACGCCGGGGCCTGTGCTGTTGATATCCCACGAGGGGTAGCAGATTTGTCCAATCAGTGGGTTATTTACGCGGCCGCAGCCTCCGATGATGGGGTGCTCGAGGTGTTCCCAGAATCTCGTCTTGTACTGGATGGCCACCTTGACAGCTCCGTCAAAAACCATGCGGTCAATGGCACGGCGCATCAGGCTCGAGTGGGGCGGGATCTTCCAAAACTTGAGCAGATTGAAGGGAACGCTGTTGAAAATGTAGTCAAACTGCTCCGTGGTCGAAGTAACGTTACGAGGGTTGCTTCCCGGCGGTCGGTGTGAGACCGTGAGCGAGCTGTTGTCGTTGTACTTGACACCGTGAACCTTGGCGCTGAACTGGATTCTGTCTTTCACGATTGGCGCAAAGGCCTCCGGCATACGACTCAAGCCACCCTCAATTGTGCGCCACTTGTTCGCCATGAAGTAGACGGTTTCGAATTCCCACATAGGCCAGACAAAATTGGTCGGCGTCACCTCGTCTGTTGTGTTGAGATCAGTCTTAACAACGTAGCGAAGGTATTCAACTTCGGAAAAGTCAAGCATGCCGTCCTCGACAGCCTGCTTGTGAGCCCGAAAGATGTCTTTCGCATATGACCTGACTCGCTCAGGGGTGAGCCCCTTGAAGTCTTCAAGGGCCTGTAGCGCCTCGGCTGCGGCGGTTTCGTTCGAGTAAACCGTCGGCTCAAAGTACTCTGGGTTTTCGGCTACCTCCGTTTTACCAGGGAATGTGCCGTCAGGACGTCGCTTGCTGGTGGTGACGGGCGTGTTGGCTGCGGATTGAATCCAGGGAATAAAGTTGACTTGGAGACTGCTATTGTTGGCGTTGATCTTGTTCAGCTTCTCTCCAAGCTGCCAAATCATGCGCTGGTCCATAATGGCGAGCGTCTCATTCGTCTCAGAATCAGTGATTTCGTAGGGAAATCGCATGGGGCCTAGTTCGTGGTATTGGCCTTCCTCCGGAGTTGTGCCATTGAGATACGTGGTCATCATACGGCCACCAAGCCTGCTTGAAGATTCAAGAATCTTCCAGTTGTGAATACCAACCGAATCCAACATCAGCTGCTTGTTGTTAGCACCCCAGCAACATGCCTGCGGAAGAGATGAATACTTACAGCCGTGGTGAGTCCAGAAATACCGGCACCGAGAATACCAAAAGACTTCTGCTTTGTCGCGGCGACAAATGTTTCATTCGGTTGCTTTTGCTTGAGATACGCGACTCCATCAAACCAAGGGCCCATTGGATCAGCCACGTCAGCGAAAGTAGCACTTCGGCGCCGAAGTTTGCGTTTTTTTGTCACTAGCTCCTGAGAACGACCCACGGGTTGACCATCCAGGAAAGCATGCAAGCACCCGCCCGTGATGTCTGATGGAGTCATCCAAACAAACTTGGTAGGACGCTGATCCTCCCAGTCCAAATGACGGGCTGCAATGGGATGTGACCCAACATGTGTGCTACCAACGACGTGATGGACATCGGCGATTATGATGTTCTCACATGAGCCATAAGCAATGGTTAACTCGCCGTTAACGTCACCGGCATATTCGACACGGATGTTGTGTATGCCGTCTTGGTCGACTTCAAATGGGCCTTGAAACAGAACCGAACTTCTGGGGATAGGCTCGCATGACCCAAATGATGCCAGCAGGATGGCAGCGCTGATAAGAAGCTGACCAGTATGAGGTGCCATTGCTGAGTGGGAGTTGAGAATCGCTGGTGCATCTGTTTGCAAACCGCGTGGTGCAGTTGGTATTTGTAGCCACTCACATTGACCCGAGATCGAGCACAAACCGATATCGGCAACCCTATTGGTTTCCAGAATACAACTTTATCCCAGATAAAAATTTTAAAAGTTCCCGATGATCAGTCTAATCAATCCGTTGAGTAGCATCGTAGTGCCCCTGCCGAGTGGAGTTCTGGGGCTGGGTGTCTTGGCAGGGCACACCCATGTTCAACAACGATAAGCTTAACGCTTGGCAGATAAAGCCGCATACGAGGCCATCAAGGTCGATGGTAAAAGATAACTTTAAATATGTGACATCAGCTATGTGTATATTGCCGCCACGGTGGCTACGAGCCTTGCTGACGTTTGTGTATAGCAATGTCTTTCGAGTCGAACACATTTTCGATCAGATAATGAATTCAGAATCCACAGTGGGCCCCAGGCCCCATGTTAACACCAGCAAAAGGTCCCTGTGAGGAAATCGACTGATATCAAGGCTGAATAACCGATGGAGTGGTTAGCTTTTGATTGTCGGCGCGGGGCGACTGAACCATGCGGGGCAATCCGAAGTTACCGACTCGACGATGGATAGCCCAGTAAAATCCCTCACCGAGTATTTGTCGATGGCGCAGATCGTATTACATAGCTTAGACCTCAATACAGGCTCCGCTGGCCTTGGCATTTGTGGATGTCAGGCCAGAGTGGGAAGGTGCCATGTTCCGGCCTATTGGATGTTGTCGGGGTAGTCACGTGGCGTTCTGCTAACCCTATTGCCGAAAAATAAAGAAATTTCTGAATGAATTAATATGCTATACTGAAATATGTGGGAAATAATGCTTGCTCTCCGTAATAATAGATGTACTATCTGTGCTGTGCTGCAAAATAAAAATGTTAAGCTGCCAGCGAGTTTCCGCCAGCCTAAACGACGCCCAACCAGAGTGCAGAAAGAAAAGAACACTTGTTCCGTAAACACAATGAAATCCGATTCTCTATCAATCAAATACGTTTCCATTGCTTAAATACAACATGATCTGCAAATTTTGCCGCACTCATATCTTACTATCGGGCGAGGTTTCGGGCGATCACCATGTCAAGTCATCCGAGTTTGAAAGGTCGGCTGGTGGGGCGCCTACACCAAAGCCCCGCGAAAATGAGGTAACCGGAGTGGATGAGCCATCTCCATGTGTATTTTGTTGGAGGCTTGCACAGAATCTCTGGCGCAGAGACCCGCCGAAGCTCGATACTTGGCCCAAACCCATGGACCCTGGTAAGAAAGACTGCCTTGGCATTCCGGTGTGTCAATGGACCTTCCGCAAGGCAGTCAAGGTCGATGAGATGGATGATTATTTTGTCCTCTACTTCACGCCAAAATTGATAGATGAAGAGAAACAAGCCAAGTACAGGAGCAGAGCGCAGCTACCCGATGCAGTTTTTTATTTGCTAAAACACGACGGTGGTTTGCAGGTTTAGCTTACAGATGCGCTGTCACTGAGTTAATTATTTCCATATTGGCGATTTCTATCAATCTTAATGGATTCTGATGCAAAGCATTAATAAGAGCAATAATGAAGGCGATTCCTCGTGCCTTGGGACATATAAATTGGATGTAATTTTAGTAGCATGAAGACCGTGTGGCGGAGCAAATGCACGATTGGCATCAAAAACATGTTTCAACTGCTCCTGAACGGGGCACAATCAAATATTTCTCATTTTGGGTGCATCACCAGCGACCATCGACACCTAGATCCGCCAAAAGACATTTATGTTTTGATATGACCTATTATGAGAGAATCTAAAGTATTATCATCAAATAAAGCGTGACCATGATGTGCGTAGCGAATAAATTGGATGAGCTTAGTCGAGTCGAGAAAGGATGAAGTATAGGTTAGCTTGGCCAGAACCCTGCACATTTCAAACATCCACACGCATGGCACAGTTTTGCAGTCGGCTTTTGTTTTTTTTGTTTTTTTTATTTTAAGTTTTAAGTTTATTTTATTTTAGAAATAGCGGCGCTGTGGGTGGTTTTACGGTTCACATCATATTTGTAGCCAAATGGAAAGAAAGCTATCGCTCAACTCTTGTGGCCGTATTCCTGCAAAATACCATCACACAGGTATTGTGTCATACGAAATGCTTTACCCATGTGCAATCCATGTATTTGCTACATAGCCATAGTATTCACTTAATCTCATATACCGTTACATTGTGGATTGGACTTTTCGTCTCATCGTAATTCGGGAATGCGCTCCCGTGTGGGAGGCCTTCCGCGCCTCATCCATCATCTCGTGCGCAATGGCGCAGTCCGGCGTTTTGGACGCGGCCGTGCACGCGGATGATGGACGGGGCGGGGAGTGATTGGCACAAAGCTGGAACCCGCGCGGGTTTTTGCTGCCCTCGGACATGGTAGTGCATTGTGTGCTATGATTACGCCGAGAACCACGTTTTTGAGAGGCGGCCAGTCACTTGGTGCTATGCTCGAAGATTCCCGGCCGTCTAAGGCTGACTTCTGGGCTGATTCAAGTTTCATCACCTGGCCTGGCAATCATTGGAAAACAGTCGAGTAATGTCGAGTAAAGACTGCGTAAGAAGTAAACCCATCAATACCCTATACATGATGAGAATCTTGTTGGTGTGCTCTGATAGCGAGCCATGTCCATCGGGGGCGAAATTGTTCATCGACGGGGTCTCGCGATGATCTTTTGAGCTCTCGACCACGCCCTAAGGAAATTAAACCCGACCATCACCGAACCCTGTTAGTTCCACGTCTCCATTAACCTCTAGCTTGGAGCAGGGCTTGTAGGAAAACCCGATATTCTATCCTTGCTGGGTCACGTCAATCGGGCATCTTGGACCCTTTTCCGCAAGCCACTTCACCCCTAGCTCGAGGCAAAATCATAGGTTAGTTCGATTATGTAAGCGGACCTTGCGTGGAGAAAAGCCAGCGGACTATGCAGGCCACCCACATACCGGTGTGTCACGATCCATTTAACCGGCGCCAGCAATAGCAAGCTCAAGAAGCTGCTCATGTGCCTCCATCACATTCATGATTCCAGGGTTTTAGCTCATTGATTACCTGTCCAACAGGGTTGGGCGTTGATCTGTGTTGTACGAGAAGGGCTTTTCATGATAGAACACGACACATGTTCAACAATACAGCTTGCCAGCTCGATAAATTGCTTGCAGATGCGTTGTTCAGCTCCATCTCGATCTGCTAATCGGAGAAAATGAGCTTTTCCAAGGTCAAATGGCATTTTCTACGACGGAAAGATTTCTAGCTTGTCGTTGGGCAAGGTGTGAGCTAGCTTAATTGGGAGTAGTCTGGAAGCACTGGCCCATGGCTCGGGCAGCTTGGACGTCACAACCGTTTTGTGAAGAGAGCTACTGTCCCTTGTAATAAGCTAATCTCTGACTGGGGAGATCCTAGCTTGTAAATCATCACTTTGACACCGGGCTGTTTTTTTTTGGCACAGCAGATTGATGAATGCCCATGAGTGATCGCCAGCTCATATTGCACACGGTTCTGGTCGTGCTTTCTTGCACAGTCAAGAACTACGTTTGCCTTGGCGATTTTCTTGTTGGCTCATGGGTGGAAACTCCGTAGAATTGAACCATCTTACAAGGAATTCGACTGTGAGATCAGCTGCATGTGTTGATGGGGGTGCAATTATACTCAACGTAATCTGTGGCGGCTGCCCAACGGCCGGCCATGGCAAAAGACGCTAGCCGCTAGCCGCCGAGCATCACCCCGATATTCTTGCCGATTCGTAGCTCCAGAAGAACTGGTGACTTCCACGCTCTAATGTCGGAAATGCCGGGGCTGCAAACCTCCCCGCTGTCATCCTTAGTTCCAATAGACGCCTGCCCTAGTCTGGAGAACTGATCCATCCGCCCGGCACCTTGGAGTGGCTTGTCTCCCTTAATTAAGGAGATCTGCGTGGTCTGTGTCTTCCGTTAAGCTCAGACCCTGCCACGCGATATATGAAGATTGACGGCCCGCCTCGACTTGGCCCTGCTACCCCACGTTCTCTTGATGGGCGCTATTGTCCATGTACACTCGTTTGGAGCATTACTCTTTCACCAAGTCCTGATCTGGTATTTCGACTCGAACCACTTTTCAACCTGCTGGAAAGGCACCAGCTCCCCTGGAGGTGAAGCAAAATTTACACGACTTACGAAATGTACCACTTTGTTGTCATTGATGGGGTTATGGCCATTGAAGGCCCCCCGGGCTACAAGGTTAACTTGGCCCACCCGACTCAACAATACGACATTACCGCATACATTATATTTGGCCTTGGTGTCCCACTTTCCACGTTTTGTTTGGCACAATACGTGTATGTCAAGTTACGAATGTTACGAAAGCTTGATGCTGAGTTGGGTATGGAGAATTCCCTGCTATTGAATCCAATGCTCATTCATGCCTAGTGCTTCTTGTTTTGGGATGGATGATTGCAATAGCCATGGCCTCTGTTCAAATCGGTGAATATAGACCCAATAATCTTCATTTGTTGCGATACTTATGCGATATAGAGAATTTTGCAACAAAAGCCATCGGAGTGCATATATGGGAGATGCCAGTCATGAGAATCGTCAAGAGTGGCAAAGTGAGTTTTGAACCGGCAAACTAGTTATTCATCCGGATATAATCTTACATGACTTGTAGATGATACTTGTTGTTACCTCTTTAAATGCGCTGACGACTGGACTCTGCAAAACGTCGCTCGGGATATTTTACTATAAACTGTCTCCACAAACTTGGTGGAGGCGAGCAAATGCCGTCTCGATATTTCTTGTGGCCGGTTACAACATTGCCGTCTTCATTGTCATTCTCGCTGGCTGTCAGCCTATAGAGAAGAATTGGAACCATGCTTTGTCGGGACACTGTGTCAATAAGGCAGCCCTCTATGTTGCAAGGGCTGCCCTGGGAGTTGCAACAGATTTGCTGCTACTTATCCTGCCCATTCCCATGATTATCAACCTCCGGATGCCCACTCGACAGAAGATTGGTCTAATTATCTTCTTTGCAATCGGTTCAGTGTAAGTAGCCTCTTTACCCAGGAGCGATTGAACCTGTGGAACTAATGTTCCATCTACCTGATAGGACGCTTGTGACTGCAATCATACGAGTTGTTTATCTCTCGCCCACGATCAATAATCGTGATGCTACCTGGGTTAGCGCAAGCTCGGGGGTGATCATGTAAGTCTTGCATAAATTTCTTGACGCGTAGAAGTCTAGCTAACTGACCACATCAGCCTTTCCGAGTCGCAACTTATGGTCGTATGCGCGGCACTTCCAACACTGAAACAATTCCTCGCCCACGTGGCTCCCGACTGGATTGGTGAGCGGCTATCGTCGGCCAAGAGTTCCCGGTCGAGCGAGGTCAAACGCGAACGCGAGCGTGATGGAATAATAGCTACACTGCGAACCATCGGGCGAACTATGAATCGAAAAAGAGTGGACGAGTTCGGCATGACTGTCAACCCGCGTGGCTCCTACATAAGCATGGAGGATATTGAATCGCAACAAGATGATGGCAGGGGTAAAAGGAGGACAGTCAGGTACGATGCGAAGTGGCTGGAAGTTATTTGCGATCAGGCATTTGGCAAAATGCAGGTCCAATTATGATGTTACGGTATGAGGCGTGATGAAATCGCCAAGGCACCCCGAGAAGGGAGCTTAGAAAATGTTTCGTCACTGTGTCCACTGCAATCTTTGTCCCCACTGGATTAACAGAGAGCTATGATTTAATGACTACAGCATACTTAAATGTTTGACGCAACACTGGTCCCAATAATCCCGCATTACGTACCCCCAGCGTCCTTGGTGACAATGTTGCCTTCGTAGAGTGATCCAATCTTCTTGCAGGATCAATTGTCTGTACGAAAACAAAGTAATAGGACGTGCCAATCGCTAGCATATTGGCTTGCGAGGTGCCACAACCAAGAACTAGAGCTGAAAGGAGATCCTGAAACATAAGCATAAATATGGGTTAGAGAGGTCTAGTGAAATTTCTTTTCTGCTATAACTTGATAACAATGGCACGGTTGAAATGAAGTTTCATGCTGCCACGTTCTGCGCCCTAGGCCGTACATTACACTCCAACTTCATTCGCCCTCATTCGTGTTTGCAGAAAATATTCTCCACCATTGAGTCCATGCTTTTTGTGACTGTTATCTCATACTTGTAGCCCGCGAGGCCCGAATTACGGCTATGCCCTAGTCAGGATATCGTGGCGATGACTGATTGTCTTGAAATCAACATCATTTCGGTGGCAGGGTATGGAATTTTGAAACACGCCATCGGGCTGTGTGATGTTTCTGTAGCAAGGGGAATGGGAGTTCAAATTGAACATGGCCATGATGTCATGAGTCTAGGCGCACAGCTGGGCTAGGGGCGGGCAGGGGTCTCAGTTTCCTTCTGCAACATACGGTCCCGATCTGGTGGTTGGTTGCCCGAGCCACACGCACCTTTGGATAAACACTGCCATCAAATTCTAAGCCTGGCTTGGTTTCGGCCTCATTCCTTGCGTTGGTTAAGAACCGGCCCGTTTTGTGTGAGATTGCCATTCGCCCTGCTGAGCTCAAGGATGGGTGGCCAAGAGGTTGGGTCGGGATTTAATGCCAGCTGGAATTGTAACAACTTATCGCCCAGTGAATTCCCGTGACTTGATGGCGCGCTCTGTATTGCCACGTCTTAAGCCCCATTACGGTGCAGCGGCTCAGTGTGGTGACACTGATTCGGGTCCTGCCAGTGGTCACAATGGACACCGAGGCGCATCCTCCTTTATGCTCACTGGCGGCCCAGCGCTGCAGTCAGATTCGGGCTGCTGCACGGGTTTTTGCGGGAGAAGGGCGTGATCCGCAGTTGGATGGTCAGCATCGGATCATGACTGGACAATAGGCTCGCCTTGGTGGGCCGCTTTATCCCGCTCTTCCATTCAGTGGTAACGCCTCTATGCCGCCATGCGCAAATGGACCGGTGTCCGTTCGATGAGGCTGAAATGGTCCATTACGGGTAGTAGCCCGAGCCCCGCCCCAGGTCGGATTTCGTGCTGCTGCTGCTTCATTCGTTCCATCCAGCGCGCACATTTAACGGCTGCAACAAGCCTGGTACCATGCCTCCAAATGCCCCCGCCCAGAAAATAGCATTGATTTGCAATACTTAAATGATGCCACGAGATTTGGGAGCGCAGCAACCCCGCACCATCCCAAACAAACTCATTGCACTGCCATCGACATGTCGAGCCCGATTCGAATTGACGACTACGGGGTGCGACAAGACGTACTGGAGGCGTGGCTATGGTACACGTTTAACAATAATACAATCCAAGTGGAGGTAAGTGGGCTACGCTCAGCCGGTTGGGACGCTCCACGCCCTTGACAGCGGCAAGGCGGCTGATCGTTGCAGTACTACCAAGGCACATACCTCGTTTATTTGCCTCCAGGCGCGACCTACACCGCGGTATAGCTCCTCCCGTCATTGATAGGCCATGAATTCAACTAAAGATCACCTATAGGATCATGCCAGACAAGTTGAAGGGTTAAAGAACAAGATGTCGTGGACGGCACCGAAAGCCTAGACCGGCCACTTGCAGCGTCGGACGATGCATCTGAGCTGGACAGGGGGCGCGGAATCGGATGCATCGATTGCAGTCGCCGCTAGTAGGAGGCAAGTGACTCTAGCTTGTCCATACGCGATGCGATGGCGCAAGGCAGCTTTAGCACAGCCCACTTGGGTGTTGTGCCCAGTTTGGACTGAGCCCACCGTGGCTTAGTATTTATTCTTTGGATAAGGCAACCGACCCTAGTGGTTCGCATCTATCGTAATGTGGCCCCAGTGGATTTTAAACCGTGAATGTTATTGCCACGGGGCTACGCAAGGCTCTCTCCAAGCCAATTTTGCAAAGTTCTACCCAGAGCCCTGGAGTCGCAGTCGACCTGAATCACACACTGCCATCTTGTCAAGCTTCATAAAGACTGAGGAAATCGACGTTGAGAATAACATTTGCTTCGACAGCTAAGTCCACTGCTACTTCATCTCTGTGTGCCATGGAAATGAACTCGCACGATAAACTGCTTGATCGGTGCAGCAGCAGCAGCTCCTATCCATCCAAATTATTACGGCCGGGGTTTCTCGAGAGTGACTTGACCCGATGCCGTGAAAACCTAGATACACGGGACGAGGCCTTATTTAACCCCTCTCAAGAAAGTTTAGACTTTTTAGAATGTCGTGATGGGGAAGATGGTAAGCACCCTAAGGCGACAGTACGGGACGCAGCTAACAGATCTTCAGAATATCGTGAAAAAAGAGTGTCCAACCACAAAGACCTAAAAGATCATGTTCTAGATAATAACAAGGACCCAAGATGTCGTCATATGTAAGCTCTGACGATAGTGTGATATTTGTAAATTGTCTAATGCTTCATTTGGTAGATTTGCTCTGACGTCCGATTCACGCGGTGCATTGAACTGCTCCAGAGAGAGCTTTTGTTTTATGTCCACATTTCATCAAGTCTCGCCACTTTTCCTAGATTATTTGCATTCATTCGGAAAGACCAGGTCACCCCTGGATTATTCAATGGCTGGGTTTCAATCGGAAGACTCACTTGGTGTGCCAGATGACCTAGCTCTGGCAATACCCAGGCTGGACCGGTCAGGACGCGAGCTGCGTGTTTCCTATCTATTGCGCTCACACGAAGGGCCCGGTTCGATTGACCAGAATAATGGAAACTCCAAAAGGTGGCCCTGGAAGGTTAGACAAATGACTGTTTATCATTCATTTGATCTGGTAACGGGTCGAGCATTTTGGATTAGCATCAAAGGAAATGACATGTTGAAAAAGGCCATCACGGAAGCCTCGAACCAGTTTCCGGATCTGCAACCCAATTCTATGGATAGCATTGCTGGTGGGTTCGCAGCTACTCTTACAACACACTTGGTCTTTCTAGGCTGGTGCGATGGGCATTGGAGAGAATCCATCAACGACACGAAAACAGAGCTTTCAGACCTGTTTGTCAAGGCGAAGACGACAAACCTTGACAGAAACATTTCTGGCATGACAACCGACCTTCTCAAAAGGGCCATAACCTTACACAACGCCCGAAGTGAGATCCCTCTAAATGGAAATGGAGGCAATATTTCGAAAAGCGGCACCTTTGTTGGAAGTGTCCGCACGCGCACTGGCGAGATATTCTCCAAGTTGCCATCTTGGTCAAGACGCAATATCAATCAGCCATCGCCCGGAGGTGCTCAAGAGAACCCTACCAAAAATCTAAAGTTTGATCATTTTGAAGAATTTACCTTTTCTCAACTGCAAACATTATATCATATTTGGGAACGACTACATGAAATGAAACTTGTTATCCAACTTGATATACAAGCTCTACAAGATATTAAAGAGTGTTATGAGAATATAATGGAGAGAGAGGAATTGCCAGTCGAGATCAAAACCGGATGCAAGAGACAAGTTGCTGAGTTTGGACGAAAAGTAGATAGAATTAGAAAAAACCTAGAGATGCGACTAACCCAACTAAACAGCATGCTTTCTTGGCTCAATGAGGGCAAGTCATTGGTAAGATTTCTTATTACACATTAGAATCATAACTATACTAACATATTATCAGTTTGATGATATTCTTCAATTCAGAAATATTCGGGCAAACCAGATCTTCGCAGAAATTGCCCACGACCAAGGGATGAAGATGGAGAAAATCGCCAACAAGACAGAAGAGGAAACAGGCTCAATGCACATCATTACATTTGTGACGTTGGCATTTCTTCCGGGCACCTTTGTTGCCGTAAGATTTGGATGGCCGTATGCGAAGCGTTGGATATCAGACCTAACGCGTGAACAGACATTTTTTCAAAGCGGGCTTGTAACACTGAATGAAAATCCCACCGGCATCAGGGACGCGTTGAAGTTCAGGATAGAGGCGTTTTTCGTCTTCTTGGCGATTTGCTTGCCGATGATGTTAGTGACGTTTCTACTCTGGTTGGCCGTGTACAAATTCAGCAAGAAGAGGAGCCAGCAGAAACGCCAGCGCACCTTGGAGCAAGGGGAGGTTTAATAATGAAAGGAAAGTGGTTTTTACTTAGAATACGGCAGTTTTTGAAATATAATATTACATGTTTAAAAGGAAAAATGAATGTGATCCCGTTCCTAAAATCCTGCATATTGCCCATGTTGCCTCACAGAGGTAATCGGATATTCAACGCTGGCAAAGCGGGGCTGACAAGTAGGCTGGTTCGCACCAAGGCGCTGCATTCCAAACGCTCACTCTCTACCCGTTTCTATGACGAGGCCTCTTCACGGATGCTGGCCATGTGGTGAAAAGCGCGCATTTTGGCGCAAGGCGCCCACGCTAAGGCTGAGCTCTAGGCAGACATTGTCGACACCTTACTCAACCCCCGGTCGCTTGTCCAAGACAGGTCTCCACAAGTGAACACTTTTGTGCATCTTGCTGCATCAATTTAGAAGAGCGGCCGGATCTGGGCCAATGAGCCTGGGCGCCAACACACCCTCGCCCTACATTTCCTCCCATGACCATCAACCCGGTTGGACAATTCAGACGCCTGTTGAATGCCTTGTTTGCCTACAAAGGGCACCGCCCTGCAGCCATTAATTGCTTCGCCTCGTCCCTTTGGCGGACAATTTGTGCAAACAATGACCCTGTTCCTGAAAATGTCCCCCGCCCTTCCAAGCTGCAGCTAGACTGACCGCTCTTGGGCTAGATAATTCATAAAGCCATCGCGTTACCCCTCTGCCGATGCGACCAAGGCTTTAATTTTATACTACCACTCGCCACAGAACCGATTCTTCCTCAGGAAACGATAATTCTATTCGCGCCAAACCAACTCCCCCCTCTAACACTCGCTCCTTCGGGGCACCTGGCTAGCTTATTGATACTTTGCCTGGCCACTAGCTGTCCTTCAAAGTCATCAAGTTCGACGCAGTTCCTTCATCGCTCGATACCATGTCGATTTAATTAGGCGCCTGACCGTCTCAAGCCACCTTTCCACGACTGTTTTCCGAACTCACTCGACCCCGAAAAGCCTTCTCATTCGTTTGCCGACACGGCCCCGAAAACCATCAATTCAATACCATATTCGCATCTTATTTGATACCAATTAATTGTGACCATGCCCAACCAGCGTGTGAAGATTTTCCTTGATTATGTTAAGGAAAAGTCCAAGATTGGCCAAAATGGGTACGACAGCCCAACCAAATATGTGCCAGGATCAAGCTTGGAGGAATTTTGGCCAACAGAAAAAGTAAAGGATGTTTTAAACGCTTTAAATATTCCTAGTGAACACCCGGAGTTGATTTCGCGTTCATTCGTTCGGATATTTTCCATCCTGGCTTACATCGGAAAGATTGAGGAGATCGAACAATTTACAAAATACCAGCTTGACGACAGACACCTGCCATTACCAGGTCAGCCTACTCAATGGCCGGATGACCCGAGGACGAAAAGCTTTTTTGACGAATTCTTTTCAAAACAGTGGATGTTTTGTCCCCTAGAGTTTCGCGACGGCTTTCCTCACAAGAGAGAACTCTCCCCCCAAGTCATTCTACCAGTTACTTTCGGCAAACGTCTAAACCAAATATCTGCAGGAAGGGATGTCTCGATCATCTCCAAGGTGCAGATTCACGATGAGTGCAATGATAAAAGAACCATCCCAACAGTGTGTTACTTGAACTGCATTGCTCAGAACTATTCTAACATTTCTTCAGGATACTGTTGTCTTCAAGGTTTACCAGACCGACACTGCAGTTGATCTGTTCACGACAGAAGTCAGTGCCTACACAACCTTTCCCACTCACACGGAATACATCACTCGCTACTATGGTTCATTTGTGCAAAATAACAAACGTACTATAATTCTCGAGCATGCCCCAGGTGGAACATTACTTGATTTCTTCCAAAACACACGTCCTCCAAACAATGACCAAGAGCTGGGCGCACTTTGGAGGGCACTATTTCAGTTACTGCAGTCATTGCATCTGGTTCATGGAATGAGGGCGCCCATCGATGCCGAGAACTGGGTATTTTCCACGTGAGTGTTACCCTATACAGCTACGTATAACATCCAAGCCGCTTACGCATACCAGTACCCACAACGATATCCAACCGGCCAACATTCTGGTGTTTCCCCAAAGCTCAGGCCAAACATATGATATAAAATTTAAGCTGGCGGATTTTGGCACATCTCACCTTAGGCAAAAGCTTGCCGGTGCTGAGCATATTCCCGCCACAACCAGCGATGCGAATCGCATGTACTGTAAGTCTTTGAGAAACAAAGTATGAAGTCAAATCTGATGATTGAAATAGTGGCTCCGGAGTCTTGCAGTCTATTTGCAGTTCATGAATACATGCGCAACAGAGTCGATCCAACAATTGATGTGTGGGCCCTCGGTGCCATCTTCAGCGAGATGCTGATCTGGACGGTCTGGGGCGAAGAAGGCCGCGAAGAATATCGAACACGACGGAAGCAAGAAACAGCGCGGGTCCCGGTTCTTCAAGGAAGTGGGTACAACAGCTGTTTCCATGACGGGATTTCGAGGCTTGATGTTGTGGAGGCGATCCACTTTGAAGCCCTTGAACACACGCGACGAAGCGACAATTCTTCTGCTTTCATCAGCGATCTAATCCTTGATCATATGCTTCAACCAAAGGACAAAGGACGCCTTGACGCAATAACTACCTTGATAAAAGCACAGGACCTGTGGCGAAAGGCAAACAGACAATCTGGTGGGTGGAAGGTGCATGTCACCAGAAGTCCATCGCGGCCTTCGGTCGTGGAGGCAAATCTGTTCGACGAGCGCCCTCTCAATACACGCATAATGCGGGCTCCATCCGATGCATCCTACTACCAAGCATCTCCGTCTCAAAGCATCAGTTCTCCAGCGCCGATTCCGGCTCCAATGGCCTCTTATGAGATGGAAGGCCAAACTCCATATTCGCACAACCTTCCAACTCCTCCATCCACATGTCAAAGCGTCCCTGGTCATTCGAATAAGGATATAATGGGATACAATACGGGCACCTGGCTGCCAACCCATACTGTACCTTCAATACCTACACCAATGTCACCCGTTGATGATCCCAGAAACTCTCCATTTGGCACGATAACTGACGGCGGTAACCAATTTATGAGACAATACGAACCACCCCCTGTAGAAGTTCCAAACCAAAACTTCGCCCGCCAGTCTACCATGATGCAAACGCAGGATAGTGGGAGGTGGTCGTTTACCGCTTCGATCAGGCAGAGACCAAACGCATCAGCCAACGATACCAATGGTGCCCCTGAAACCGCCCTATCCGCCTCTATCGGGGAAAGGCTGGAGACGACAGTCAGTTTCGAAAGAGTGTATGAGCTACTGGCCAAGAAGACCGGTGGCTTAAGCCGCCGGCTATCGATTTCGCCGAAAAAGAGCTTGTCTGACGTCATGAATTTACCTGGGATTCAACAAGCACTGTCGCAGGTCGGGGTAGTTAAGTCGCGTGATCAGGTAAGTTCAAGAAGAATTAGATCGATACCCTTCAGAATTGAGTAACCGGCTAACCTTGTAACATAGCTACTTCTCATAGATGACTTCGCATCCATGAGATCACATAAGGAGGAAGTAGCAAAAGCAGCTCGCGTCATAAGCTATTATGTAAAAGAAATCGACCCCGATGGCATGGAACTGTACTTTGCTTCGGGGGGAATGGTTCCCAAGAAGCATAGCAACAGTTCCAGTCTTGAAGGTGCAATCCGCTCTCACGACTTCGTTTCAGGCCTGTGCAATATGGAGTTAGTTCTCGGCAACATACTGGAAAAGATCAAGAATGGTATTGGTTATGCAACAAAGCCTGTTAGCATTTATGTCTTTACCGATGGAACCTGGGAGCCTGGTGTTTGTCACGTTGACAGCACCATTGCCCGCGCAGCGGAGCGCTTAATCCAGAAGAAGGCTCTCTCCCAACAAATCATGATCCAGTTTATTCGGTTTGGGCACAACGAAACCGGAATAAGGCGACTCCAGCATCTCGACGATGGCATTGTAGCCAAGTTCAAACTGGACGAGAAATTGTAAGTCGGGCTCATCTGTCGAGTCTTTAAAAGCTACAGCAAGCTAACTCTCCCCAGCGACATTGTTGACACCAAAAGCTATGAGGATCATGTTCCTGATATCCTCGTGGGAAGTATTTCTAGGTTCATTGATAAGAAGCAAGGAAGGACTTTTACAGAAGCATTCACCGCCGCCCGATGAGTCTGTCGTGACTTCATCATCCACTCGGATTGGCCAACACCAGCCCTGGCTTCGCCATGGGGCTGAACACTGGTCTACCGATGCCTTGTGGCAGCTAGCTGCTAAATAAATTCTTCTTCACCGATACCCCAAAATGGATATATCCTGTATATATAGCACATATATCCGCACTCTCATAGCTAGAAGTACTTACAAAACGGGGCGGTGACGTCATAGAGATACACTGTCACTCCAGGTAATTATTTATTGATCTTAGCCTCGATTAATTATTTATAAATCATAAATACTACTGTGGTGTGGCTGTGCGCCTGGATAGCCCTAAGCGAACCCGAGTAACCCCAGTAAAGGCGACGGAAGGTCATGTGTGTAGGCAGCGATCATAAGCGTCCAGATTGGTCGCATAGAACATGTAACGTAAAGTCCCCATTTCACCAAAATACACGACAAGGAATTGTCAAATTATCACGCGACGAATAACGAAAGCTCGATTGTACAGTACAAATCGAATAGTGGATGGAGGCACATGTGTCATCCAGTCTTGAATCGCAATGACATCTTTCATCAAACCGCCATCACCACCCCACGGAAGCTATTGCCAAAACCATTACATATTTCTCAGAAAATTTGGGACTCGTGATTTATGCAGTATCGGCAAAGGCTGTTGGTTATCCATTTTGCTGTTATCCACAGTCTACGCATACATTAATTCTGCTTGTGTGATTCTTTTGCCTCCGCGACATGACAGGGCTTGTGGGAACATGCAAACCTGCCTAATCAGTAATTAATGGAATTTGGAGCCCAACAGGGCCAGAAGTTCCATAAAGGTGTCTTGTTCCCTACTTGATGCATTAGTGCGAGATGCAATGCAAGCGGGCCGAATAAGCAGTCCGGTGGGACTTGGGGGAAAATGAGGTATCCCCTCTGGTGCTCCGGCCAATCACGCAACCTGGGTGAGCTGGGTGAGCCAGGTATTCATGCAGAAGCTGAAACCACATCTAATAATGTATACCAGATTTGTTACAACGCGCTACGCGCTGGCATGTGTCCCGTGTTGTCTTCTCGTATTGAAATTGGTAATAATTTATATCAGTTTGGTCAAATGACCAACCTATGAGCATTCCAGGTACCTATTTCTCAATCTTCTTCAAAAAGTCCTGAACAGTGCTGGTCGTGCCCTCAGTCCAGCTCAAAAAAGGGAAATGACCTGTTGGGCAGCGGTACAGCGTGAACTCTCCGGTTTTCTGACTCTGTGCAGCCACCATGCCTTCTTGATACTCTTTGAGCAGCGTAAGGTCTCTTTCCAACACCATATATGCGCAGGGCAAAGCTGAGTAGGCATTGTTGGTAAGCTTGGTCGTAAGAATCGGAGATGCTGTGAGGCCTGTAGCCCACTTCTGTGCTACGATCGGCTCGAGATCGTTGAAGAGAAACTTTTCCGGATCAACCATCGTGCCAAGTCCGGAAGCCCCGTGCTTCTGTCCCTCGTAAAAGTTTTAATCAGTGATTATGTTATGGACTTGACAACATCTCTTAACTCACATGAAACCGCATGAATGGAGGTATCACCAAGTTTCCATCCTTTGGTTGGAAGAAACTGTTGATGGATTCCCCAACAGGAATAACAAATGCGCCCACGTAAAGCATACCGATGATACCTCCGGCCAAACCTTTATCAGACCTAAACTTGACGTGCAGTTCCGGGTGGGCTGATTGGGTAGCAACCCATCCACCTGCCGAATGACCCATCAACAGAACTCTTTTTCCTTCATGGTTGATCAATTGGTCAAGCAGGCCAAGAACCACCTCACTATCCTCTTTCCCCTGCGGATATCCCCCAACTGGTGGTTCTCGGTCGAAGTCTGGGCAGCTGAGGTCGCCAACATTCAGTTTAGCCAAGTCTGCAGTGGGCAGTTGAGGGCAATATGCATCGATTCCTGTCGCCTTCAAGGCGTCTATCAAGGGCATATAGGGTGCGGGTGTGAAATAGCTCCCATGGCAGACGACCACAGCAATATTCGAAGCCTCCGCCATGCTTACTTGAACAGGATATGGACCAGTCAACAACAATAGCGTTCCCATCAAGGATTTATATGCTACCAGAATGGCTGAGAGTAAGCGAGACGCCTAGCCATCAGCTTATATACCCACTTAATAACCCCATGCGTCTGACTAAGCCCACGAGGCCTGTCATGTAACGTTTCATTTAGCCGTGTTGCTTGGATAAGGAATTGGCCGAACGGAAACCATTCAGAACATGACGAGAAGGTTTGTCCACGATCTTGATGATCAAAATCAATATAAACCGTCTTTGAACCTTTGGTTGTTACTCGTTTCTTTGGAATATTGGCTTCTGTCTCATCTGTCGTTGATTCTAATATGAGAGGTCGTTGGGAGGTGATAGATAGATGTGTAGGAGAGTTGTTCCTAGCGAACACACCGAGTACATTTAATCTTCTAGGTTGGTTGGAATCGTCGGTTTATCTTCTTATGGGTGATACTGGACAACAGATGACGGTCATAATGAACGCGGCCGCCGAGGACAGCCCGCGCAGCTCGCAACAGTCAACACTTAAAGCCTTAATTAAACAATTCTGAAAATAAAACTAGCTTCGCTCCACTATGGCTGCAAACGCTAGGCTTCTTTCACGTGGCCAAATAGATCTTGCAGCATGTGACAAGTTCTATGCATCAAAGGCTCGCGTTTTCTAGGGATAGGTTATGCGCGGCCCATCTATACTTTGATTGCTTCCAAAGCCCTTTTTGGCACTACTCGGATTCAAACCTGTCACATTGCCGGCTACAGCGAAAGCGAAGTGAACAACACTCTGCTAATGTGTAATGCACTTGTGGCCTGGATTGTATTTGAAAAAGTCCAATGGAAGGGTAAGCTAAGCTTCCACCAAATGCACGAGTACCAATTCCATGCGCGATTTTATGGTTCTGCAGTTGGTCCTCATCAAGATGAGGAGAAGCAATGAATTTAGTGCACGTAGTGGATTCAAAATTACCAAGAAATAGCATCTCCATTGCAATGCGCTTTTTGCGTCTGGGTTGCTAACTTTGATTTTCCCTGAGGGGAAACTGAAAATCCGACGAGGTTTACTCCCTAATCCGACAACTTAATGCCATCAACTATGGCAAAGTTTTGATTAACGAAAGGGAGTCGAAATAGATGGGGGTAGTCCTGGAACAGTAGGGTAATATGAAGACATCCAGATTACCACGCTGTATTTTCTCTTCCGAAAACGAGCACGCTGACGAAATCGGTATCCAATTTCCCCCGCTTGGCAACGATGCTTGGGCAGGTACCGAAACGCTTTGCCCATTAGCCCTACATTGTATGACGACGGACGAACAACCTTGTGTGTCTTGGAATGCCCATCCTGATAAGGTGTACACGCCGGGGGTCATTCTTGTCGCATCCAAGGTTTGAGACAGGGACATAAACTCTAGACCGGTAACGGAGGAGTAGTAAACTGTGGCCTTCAACGAGCGTGAACCTTTATAGAATATAGTGCTATCGAGGGCGAATGAGCCCAGTCTTGCCGTCAGAATCCATGGATCTGTGGTGGGTTGCTCGCCGTCAAAGTCACCGTTGGTGAGGATAGATGTGGCGGCAGCACTGGTCTCGGAGCTGGCTGTGGTCGAAGTGGCTGTATCGATCGAAAAGGAAGAGGTGACGGAGGATGTAATGAAGGAGTCCGTGGCTGCGGAGAGCTGAGAGGTGGTTTCTCCGTCGACGGACGAGGTAATAATGGAGCTCGCAGATTGAGAGGAAGATTGGATCGTTGTCTCCTGGAAGGTGGATGTTTCAAGGCTTGAAGTGGTTGTAGACGCATCGGCCGGAACGCTCTCAGTGGATGTAGCTTGGTCGGTTGAAGTGGCAAAATCCGCTGATTTAGTTGATTCCGAAGAGGTGGCATCATTTGTTTTTGCTTCGGTTGACGATGTAGACAATTCAAAAGAAGTGACATCCTTCGTTTTTGGTTCAATCGACGATCTTGTCAAGTCTAGGCTTAGACTGCTGGAAGTCGAGGAGCTGGGGGCGGAAGTAGACGAGGTGACGGCAGATGATGCAGACGTGCGGGATGTGCGGATGCGACATTTGCCGGCATCAACACTGGCCGTGAAGGAATTGAGAGTGACAAATGCCACCAAGAGTCCGTAAGCAATCATGTCGGGAACGGATGAGCTACATCAACTGATGTTGCATGTCACAGTTTACTCCCAAGGCACAGGTGGGACTTGTGCCAGCACACAGTGGCCTTTTAATCTAATTCAGAGGGTCGATTCCGACAAGCAATCCAAGCCACAGTGCATTTAGTCTTTCACCAGACCATCAGCTGGGTTAACTGAAATTTGCAAGGCTTGGCCAAAGCATTCATGCCGCGCGCCACTGGCACTGGCTCCCTTGAATTAGCATGGTAGCGCGCCGTATTAGTCGTAGCCAATCGCGGATAGGGTGGTGAAATGCGACACGATGTATTTTCTTTTGATCTAGCCCGTCCAAGCCTTTTTCTTTTCGGTCCCCACAAGGTCTACCTAGATGCATTTTGAAGAAAGCCATTCACAGTCGGAGCCTAGAGCGTTAGAAGGTGTTCAAGAGCACGAAACGAGGCCGTAAGGGACAACAAAGGACACGAGACATTTGGTCTCTTGGTAAATCATGTTTGCGCAGCTGGCGCCGATGGTCCGAGGGCGTCTTAAAGATAGGTTGGGTGCTGGCGATCACGGGTCGAGTGCGGCTGAAAAGCTCCTTAGTAGCAGGTTACTACACATCTCCTTATGGCTCCACAAATCAGGGGTTTGATAAGCATACATATAAGCACCTAGCCAGTTTAGTCCCTAATCTCTTTGTGGCGTTGAGAGGTAGTAAAGTTTGTCGCTGTTTATTCAATGGCGTCTCACTCCACCTGGTAACCAACACTAATGTAAAATGAGTGGCGCCAGACTACGGATAATGGTCTCAACTCAATTGATGCGTGTTAAGGCCAAGGTCCTACCAGGCCCCCTTCATATTAGTCAGTAATACTATGGTCTATAGGGTAGTTAGCCAAGTGAAGGTTGAGGTCATAACAACAGGCACTTTAGGCCATTATAATACTTTACTAGCTGCCTATCTATATCAAAACCCTGGAAAAAGATGAGAAATTCCCTACTTGTCATGAACCGAACACTGTGTATATGTAAAATGCTGGGTCTTGTTCAAAAATCAGTCCGTAATTGAGTAGCTCACTTAACACTCTAATCCGGTCAATAAGTAAAGTCCCTCTCTAATCTTTTGCTGTTTGAGTTAAGCGGATATGGCCAAAATAGGCTTTATATCCCCCCACAGTTACGACAAGGGGGTCCTTTCCAGACTGCGACCGAAATCCGCACCATTTTCGACCAGAAGCGCCACAACAGCGTCGTGACCCATCGCCGAGGCTTGCATGATTGGAGTCTCCTTCCTCTTACTGACATGATTCACATTTGCCCCATTCTGAATAAGCAATCTCACAACTGCCGTATCCCCTTTTCTAGAAGCCCAACAGAGTGCTGTTTCTCCATTGTCGTCAACCTGGTTGACACGCGCTCCCTTTTCAATGAGCATTTCGATATCTGATTCAGAACCTTCAGTTGAGGCCAACATAAGAGCAGTTCTTCCCCATTTGTTTGCATCATTCACATTTGTTCCATTCTCAATAAGAAGCCTCAAAGCCCATTGACTAGGCTTCTTAGAGACCCAGTGGATGGGCCTTTGGTCATATTGATTGAAATGGTTGGCATCTGCACCTCCGCTAATAAGAAGTCTCGAGGTAGTCTCATGCCCATTCCACAATGCGTGCGCGAGTGGTGTCTTTTTATCGGAGTCTCTGTCCATGCAGTTGACATCGGCCCCGTTTGCAATAAGCATCTCAACCACTTCCTCATGGCCATTTTCTGAGGCTCGCGAAATCGGGGTTCGGCCCCCGTTATCGGGAGTATTGATGGGGTCTCGGGTTTTGATTAGAGCTTCGCAAAATTCCCTTAGACCGTTTTAGGCGGCCCAGGAGAGAGGTGTTCTCCCTTTGTAGTACCTACCCAAGTCTTGCTTGCACCTAAAATCCGCTGTGATATCCACTCCGTTGTAAATTGTCGACGGCAAGCTCAAAAGTGCAGCAACAGTATCCTTATGGCCGTTGCCCAAGGCGGCAAAAAAGGGGTATCGATATCTTCCACTGCAGACGCGCATACATGGGTCCTTCTCAACCATCAAACGGACTAATCTTGGCAATCCACGGTCTGCAAGAATATACAGCAGGCTTGTGTCAAGTTTGTACCGACGGAGTTCAAAATTTTCAAAGTTGTTGACAATAACTATCCAATGTTTGACATCGAATTGGGACAAAAATTCATCTTGTGGTATCACACCCACAGCAGCATCGGCGTGGTGGAGAACAAACTCGCTCGCATACTTAATAAAAGGACACTTTTGCACCAAGGTCGCCGGGTTTGCCAGACTATGCTGAAGTGACAATCGCACCGATGGATGCTCCAAGTACGAGCTACAGCATCTCTTCAACATATCATGGCTTGTGAATTCCCAGTCAACCCCAAGATCAGGCCAGACTTGACGGAGTCCGTCTTCCTTGACAAGAAAATCGGTAACAGATTCATGTATGAATTGTACTGTTGATGGTTTGTAACCTATAATCTCAGCGAGGCCTTTGGTGGAGCTGATGACGTGTCTATCGATTGCGAGCTGAGCATTCGGCATTTCATCGTCGACCAAATTATCTTTGAGCCGTAGTCCAGCCCAAAGGCCATGGCATAGCTCTTCCGGTCGCAAAGGGCGTTGTGCCTTGAGTATCCAGAAGATGGAAAGAAGGAATTGATCCATATTCTCCTCATCGCGCTGTACAATGGACTTGAACAGCTCGCTTAACCCGGTTGGAATCTCTTCCAGTCGCTTTCTCATAGCCATGCCTCCACGGCTGTATTCTCGGTTGAGAATACCAACAGCCAAAATGACCCACAAGAAGATGCCTGCAGATCTTTGTACAAGATCATCGCGGAATTTCTGGATATCCGAGTCTTGAATTCGAAGGCGGCTTTCGATGTAATTATGCAAATCCGCATCATGGCCAGCCTGATCTTCTAGAACAAGCTGGATGCCATATTTTATAGCAATATAAGGATATGGCCGACTGGAAAAACAGATACGGAAATTGATTCCGTCTTCTTTGCATTGTTCTGCAACCTCTTCAAAGTACTGCACCATTTCCAGGACTTGCTGCTCATCGCACTCGTCAAGAGCATCTACGAAGCAAGTGAACGATCGATGACCAAGGGCAGAGATGGCTGCGCTGATTATTTCCTTTAGAATATTCAATGGCGGGCAGTCGTGCAGATTTTCTGGAACAAGATCGGAGTCGTCAAGGACCGACTGAAGATCAGGGTAACTTTGAAGGAGCTGCAGCAATAAGGAGCGATACATGCCTATTACTGACTTTTCCAAATATTCACCCCGATTGTGATAGAAAAAGGAGGCGGTGATATCACACCTAGACCGATCCTTTTTCTTCTTATTCGTATAGGCGAACTTCATGATCGTTGACTTTCCTGAGCCTGCTTTGCCGCTAATCCACAGAAATCCATGGTGCTGTGTTGAATTGTTTTGATCAAGCCAATTTAGGTATTCGGGATGTTTCAGGAACCATTGGCATGTTTTTTTGTGTGTAGGTAAGATAGTTGATTTCCTAAAGTCGATGCGCTCAAATTTGAGCAAGTCCAAAAGTTTCTTTCGGCGATCAAGGTCTGCCAATACCATGTCCTTGTCTATATTCTATGTATAAGTTTTTAAGAAGCGGGCCAGCGGTTTATAAATCCATATTGAAACGTACCGGAAGCTGGTTTGTGGTCCATATTTCTTTGATCTTTGGGTGCTGGTAGTATTTCCAACAATTCTCGCGTATAAGCAGCCGCGACAGCTGCGGCATATCTCTGCCACTCTTTAGATTTGTGCGAGTCAGAGTAATCGCATATGCCGCGGATCACCAGACAAGGGGAAATATTCATCAACCCAGCAGCTTCCATTTCGAAGCACATAACATTCAGGTTCTTAGCAAGTCGATCACGGATAATAGCGTTCCTTATGACTTGGTTGCCTGAGGCAATCCCACCATAGTGTGCCAGCGGATCCTCAGAGGGCCGTATGCTTCTAGTTACCAACTGCTTGGGATCGCATTTTTTACATCCGGAATCCAAAGATGGATGCTCATACTTGGCATCAAAAAGGAAATCTGGCGTTTGTGGGCGATGGTAGTCTGGGTATGTACTAAACCTTTCGCGCATGATGTTTGGGAACCTGCTAGGCTCTAGTTCGTGCTTGGCCCGTAAAGCAGACACGAGCGTGCTGAGTTGCGGCAGCGGAACTGTTGAGGGTGCTGTCGATTGAATCTGTCCCTCCTCGACCATCTTTCCCAAGTCATGTTGGACTACCCATGTTCCGACCACAATATCACCCAACCTCAGATCAGCCTTGGTGCTTGGCGCAGCACCTCCAATGCCCACCATGAAGCACATTTCAACTGATGGGAAAGTGGATTTCAGGTTTGTCAGTACGCTAGACGCATTGTTTGTTCCGTACTGATCGGCTGGCAAGCATGCAACGACAATGTTGTGGTCTTTGATCCTGCCAAGCACATAGGTATTACTATCGGTGGCGCGTCGGTGGGGGCTTTCGTGGATCTCATCCAACATGGCGCGAGCTGCCGCCATCTCGATGAAGAGGGCACAGATCCATGCGATGCTGTAGGCATGTCGCACGTTGGGGAAATGGCTTTTCTCCTCATAGGCCATGCCAGATTCCTCATCCGCACATGTTTTTTTGTCGCTTTGGGGGGCGGGGCGAGTCTATCATGATATGAGCCCCGTCAGAGGGTCGCCTTCCATCCATGATTGAATCCACGGCAGTGGGTGGAGGGTTGTATCATCAGCCCTGGGCGGTTCAAGGCACCGAGGATGACTTCAAACGCGGCTGAGCCGTCAGGCATAAACTCAGGCACACACGCATGCGGACAAGTGCAGTCCCAGCCTGCCTCTGCTTCAACTTCAGCCTCGCCTGTACCTCGCCCCGCATGGCCACAGCAAAAGCAAAGCGACAGTGCACACCCCTAAAATCGACACTGCCCAAACCATCTCACAATTTATTTATTTTATCATCATGGATTCCAATAGTCCTCTAGCCACATTTTCAATCCATACGATGACAATGCCTTCATCCTACTTGACCATATCCGCCGTAAACGGAGTATTGATTACTCATGCAACCTGAAGTTACTTGCTGCCAGAACAATGACCACTGGATTTTCCTTCTTCGCAGCATTAACAAGTCATTAGCTAACTCAGCCCTAATACGGCCTCTCGTCAGTGAAACTCCGCCATCTCTGTCGTATAGATGTTGGACAACATCAGCCTTGGCGTATAACTTGAAAACGGATAGAGTCTCGGCGTTATGTATGCCAAGTTAGTCTTTGGCGGCTTTTGCATATTGGTGGGAGAAAGAGAATGGACTAAGAAAGAGCGTTTGATGACATCGTCGACGAACCCAACATCCAAACGCTTACGTGGTTGATGCTCAAAAGTGTGCAACAAAACATGCATCAAAGTTATAAGGCCACGCTCTAGATTGATGTTGATACCTTTGCCTAGTTGTGGAAATAACCCTTTGTGTGATTGAAGCAAAGTAATAGATCGGGGCTATCTCTTCGACTGCGTTAGAGTTGCACTTGGGTCACTTTCAAGGGTCTTATCCAATCAAGAAGCCTTGAACGAAAGCTACATCATCACTCACCAAGACTTTATGGAAATAAAGGTCGCTTTAGTACTGGTGGTGATGTTGTGCTGATCTTTCCACTTACCTTGTTTGTTAAATTACCATTGCTACACCCGGATCATTGCGCGTTATGAGTACCAGTTTGTACCTCAAGCCAGGTGGGGCTCGTGACTTACTAACGCAGTCGAAGGGATCTGCATCTCAGTACCCCCGTGCATATGCTAAGGGAGCTGCCAACAAATGATTTACAAAACAGAGAACCCACGCTTCGGTCTAATGCTTGCTTAGCTGCAGTCTCCAGCGCGTGAGTTGAAAATGAGCTCCATAGCTAGCTCTCCTTCCGCAGGAGAGGAGAATACACAGCTCTAAGAGGTTGTAACAGTGAACTATAAAGTGGAGACCGAATAGTTTCAAGATAAACAGCTTGTGCAAGACAAACAGGTGTGGAGAAGAACACCAGTGTTACGAGGTTTTGGCGTGGAAAGAGGGCCGGTCAGACGGCTTTAGACCAGTAAGACTTGTGCCCGTCAATTAAAAGAGGGTACTGGTGCCAATGCAGCTTGGCGGAAACAGGGCATTTTAACCAACCATCTGAATCAAAGCGGGGGTTTTAAGACATCTTAGAGATGCAAGGCGCTTTTTATTCTTCCTTTCTTAATTTGTACAGAACATGTGAGAGATATAGGGACCCAGCTGGTCTGTCTGCCTGCCGCCAAACGTAACAAAAGATTATATCATCGTAGCCCAAAAAGAAAACATGAGATGCGTAACATGCCGCAATCATGAACTTCCAGCATCGCAATATATTTCATCTGTTCTTATGCTACCTCTGGGAGAATTCCTCGAGTAACCTCTGGGCAGCCCATTGGTCCGGTGGTTGTACGGAGCATGGCTGCGACCTGGTTAGTGGGCGAATCCTACCAAGGCCGTTGTGGGGGAACAAACTCGTTGCCGTTTTGCGTTCCATTCGCGCGTACCATGACTCCCATCTCGGGGCCGTAGTTGGGTCCATTTCTCTCTGGCTCGCCACCTCTGTTGTTGTTGCTGTCGGAACCCTCGTTGCCACGATAGCAGTTATTATTGAAGCAGTTGGAAAAGTTTGGCTCGAAAATAGGCACGAAAACGGTGCCGAGCGGTTGAAACTTGTTGCCGTTGAAGCACTCGCTAAAGTCGGGCTTGAAGCTAGGTCCAAACTTTGTTCCAGGACCGTCCTGGGGATTTGGAGTAGTGTGTTCAGCAGGGCGCTGAGAACTGTGCTGAGAAGAGTGCTGGGAGGTGTGCTGGGAGGTGCGCTGAGAAGTGCGCTGGGCGTTTTGTGTAGACGACATTTTCAACGCTGGGTATGAGGGAATGATTGATGGTGGGTGAGTGAGTGAGTGCTTGATGTTGAGGCTTGAAGACAAACTCAAGGCTGGGAGGGAGCTCCAAGATGTTAAATAGCATCCGGGAATGAGCTGCCTGCAAGTGAGACATGATACACGATTTAGCGCCAAGTAGCGCAATTGGGCGAGTCATGCGGATGGGCATTTTGCTATCGGACTTTTGCGGCTGCGGCCGGATGGTTTTGGAAATGCTGTGATGAAGCTGCATAGTCCCCGCCAGGCCAGGCTAACTGGCTAGCGGCAACGTTGTTGGGCGCTCCATGACGTGCTCCGGAGGGGCGAAACACAGCATGGCCAAAACTCTGCTGCACATGGCCTCGCGAAAGGGGCTGGGCGCTAACTCCTCACGAGGCAGACAAGCTTGCTTGCGCCTCGGGATGCAATGCAACCGGTGAGATGGGGAAGTCACGCAAACGTGCGTTTCAGAGACCAGACGTTGTTCAACACGACATCCATTTCAATGTAACCAAGTGGCCCATCAGGCACATCAAGACCGCCGCCTTCCGCCGAGGCGACGCTTGCCCCGCGCTTTGGATCGGCATGATTGGCTGCTCTGTCTGATAAGCGCGATGGCCTCGTTTACCTGTTTCGGATGCCTTGCCACGGTGTGCCAAAGCCGTCGCCCTTACCGGCAGAGCCATATGTTGCAACCCCGCAGTCGCCCTTTTCATTGAGTCCCAAAGGATGAGCCTCGTGTCGCGTAACATCAACAGCCGCCCGCCGGCGCGTGGATGTTTTGGTAGCTGCAAAAAAAAAAAAAAAACGTGTTGTCTGTTGGTGACACGCTGCTTAGCATGCAGTAGTGCGTCGCTTGAGTCTTGTCGTTGGACGATTAGCGAGAGCAGGTGGAGTTGGATCTGCGTGTTGGTTCTGAACTGGAAGTGCCGAAACAAGGGTTCCCGTCGCAATCATGGTAAATGCGACAGGCCAAAGTTGCTGCGAACCAACACCGGTACGAATCCATGCTTCTCACTGGCTTGGTCCGGCGCTTCCGCTGTTGGTGATGAGCAGTGATGTTCGTCTAAGCGCCCGCGCTTTGATTGCTTGTGTCATCTCCATGCTGTGTTTTACTGGCGTGACAACCGAAATAAATGTCCCTAATTCAAAGTAAGCGTTTAGACCAAACATGCCACGTGCGACAGCGCTTCTAAACGTTTCGATGTCGCAATCTGTTTAGCTTGGTGGTCCATGCCACCAAGCCGCTACCCTATCCCTTCGACTGGGGTAAGACTGCACCCAGGTACTACTTCAATTTAATTAACTACTACAAAAGTTCTAATTAATAAAAAAATAGTATTTTTTGGTAAGCATTTTATATTTTTCTGATAATTATTTTCGCTCAAGTGAAGGTAGGGTACGCTGGTGCAGCTGCCAGGGACCTAAAGCGATAATACCGGGATTCTTCTTATTTATGAGCCACCTAGGTGCACCCTTATCCTAGTAAACAGGATACAGAAACCTCGCTGTGATGGATCGGTGTTCTGTGATGAGAGAAACGGAGGCTTGGAAAGAATAAAAATATAAATTATGTAATTAAATGCTTAGTCAATCATCCACTGCCTCATACAGACAGTATTTTCAGACACTGCTGGAAGGTGCTGGAAACATCTGTAAATACCGTATTTTTCATCATTGCCTCTTGTCAGACTGTGCTGGGAGCCTACTGAGTTACAAACAAGTGATACAGTTCTGCGATGATAGTGCAAATAGCTCAGATTCGTCTACAATTGACGTTTGTATTATATTCAGACCAGATATGATCAGACCTATCGTGAGGTGATATGGGGAATAGTTTCGTGCCTCATCATGTCCTCAGCCCCGCATCCCTTCCAGTGATACCTTATCCTGCAGAGTAAACCGGGATCTGTTTTCCGGCCCAACCCGCTTGGAATACATAATTTCGGCGCTCTTCCCCCCATCAACCAAGAATAAACTAACAAATATTACACGTGAAGTCTCTGGGATGTCAGAACTTGTCTTGACATCTCGCAGGCCCGTCTCCTCTAATGAGACAATTTTGTACAATATTTTCGAGTATAGAGGTCCGTGGATAGGTCCCTCGGCGTGAGGGTACCTGGAAAGTAACGAGATGGCCGGTCTCCGCACCTCTGGGTGCCGGCATCTCGTCACAAGTCGAAACAAGGGGTGATACAATCCTCCACCAAGGGAAAAGGAATCTGGACCCTTGGTTTTATTCTCAATCCCAAGAGCACCAACTTCCACGGCATAGTGGAGGAGCTCCTCAAAAAGTTTCTGGTGGGCGTCCCAGCCTGTTTCTGGCTCCCCTGCTTGGGGGCCGAAAAGTGTTATCTGGGTGTCCAGCTTCCAGATGTGTAAAAGGTAGAGATTGTGCTTTTCTGACACCTGCAGTTCGCTGGAGTGAACAGCTGGTAGTCTCTGAAATGCTTTATTCCAATCTTGGAACAGGTTGCGGTACGCGGTCAAATCACCCGCGTATTTTGATGCGATACTCTCCACTCTTGGAAGACGCTGGCACATGTTGATAAGAATGCTTAAGTAGTACGATGCCTCGCTAAGATTAGTAAAATAATATGGGATAGTTAATGTTGGTTGAATTAGAGGTTCTGGATGATTGTTTGGATAGCGAAAACGTCGGAGCTGTGGCATTGTTAGACCTTCAGAAGCTGTGCATCGAAAAAAAAAGGAGGTGACTAGCCTGTACAAAAAATGCATCTAGGCGAAGAAATGTAGAGACAAAGTCGTTGAAAGGACGGATAGTCTGGAGATTCACGGAATCTGACCCGCCCTCACATAGCAGTCGCAGTCCACTTGTCAGTACTATATTGGCGCTGGGAATGTTCCCTATTAGACACTGGGGCGCACAGTTAGATATAAGAAGTATAAAATGCCTCGTGTTGCGAACCTCAATATATACAAATAAAAGGCAGCACGCCAAGCTGATAAAATTGGTCGACTCAAAGCTCTTGGAGTGGTTAAAGAGCTTGAGCGCCTTCCCGTAGTGCACCAGGGCCAGTTGGCTCTTCCTGGACTCATAGACCTTTGGAAAGGGCCCCCAGTTGCGCTTCATTGCGGGGACATCATCCAATAGCATGGCTATGGAGGTGATGGAGTGCAGGATGGCCGCATCCACGTGGGCCGTTTGCAGGACGATGCGGCCCCAGAACTCGCCCGCAAAGCCATTGGACAGCATGGGGATGCAGTACGCCATGAAATACCCAAACGACCTCGTGTCTTCCGAAGACGCCATGCGCGTTGGCCACGGATTGGGATTTGACTTGAGTTTACCCACCGCCGTCGTATGTTGCAACGCGCGGCTGCTTTGGCTCGACAGGCGCTGACATTGCAGCCCGCGACCAGCACCTATCACTGCGTGAGAAGGGCCCGATCAAATTGGGGAAACAGCGATGAGATAGCCCAAGTCATGGAATGGTCTCTTACATTTTTTACACACGGGTTTAGCCTGGTCGCATTTCACCCTTCTTGCTGGATGACGTCAGCCTCGCGCACTTTGCTCCATCGGAAGGTTTTTGGGGATTTACATCTAGATACGCGTATGTCAGCGGAAGAAAGCGCACGTCAGCCGGCATAAACGTACCTGCACGTGATACACCCGGGGCTATACTTTGGTGGCCAGGCCTTCTTACGATGGACGAGCTTGATCTCGGGCATTATTCCTGGGCTTTTCTTTGGGGGGGGACAGCAAATGATGGGTTTGTTTTTATTTGGCGTGTGGCTAGGTTAGATTAGATGACAAATTCCCACCCGACATTATTCCGATCTCGCTCCGAGGCGGGCCCGCAGGAGCCCCCCCTTGCCGTGCATTGCGCGTTCCTGGAGCCGACAAGGATGTGAAACCTTGCCGCGTCATGGCAATTCTGTGGATTGTGGAAAGACTGTGTCATTTATTGTGGCTATTCTGCGACTATACCTGAATGAGCTGCCTATTTTGGGTTCTCGGTTCTTGTACCGATCTCAGCCACATCGCACGCGTTCCACTCCTCGGCCAAGTTCAACCGAGGCTGCCTCCCTGAGTGATCGTCGCTGTCGCAGCCTTACTTATGGACCCCTCTGCTCAGAAACATTAGAAAAGAACGCTGTGAAGGAGCCTAGCATATAAAAAGAATTCCCAGGTAAAACGGTGATAACCGGACCGGCCACCACGGTTACCAGCCGAGCAGGATTGCCACGTGTTCTATTAATACATGTATGCTTAAATTTGGGGCTGGTGGGTGCTGTAATCCCCACAAAGACTGCCTTGATAGCCCTGGCTCCACCTGGTCCAACAAGCGTTTTCAGCCTCGCAGGCTATGCGAATCCTTAAAGTGATGCCTGTGTCGATTGCGTGTGTTGATCTTCATTAAACTGTTCCCAGGGGAAGAAAGCAAAATGTGGGGTATTGCTTCCCACAGAAGTCAAAAGAGAGCAGACTTCCATCTTGAACGCCGGCTGAGCAAGGGTCACGCGATGTACCGACCCGACAAGCCGCAATCCTTTTGCATAGGCTCCGCCTAGCGGAATATGAAGGTAAAATAAACCGGATTGGTAGCGCGCATACAGTATAGCATTGATTGGCACTGGTGGCTGTGATCTGATTGGTCCAACGCCGCTTCATTAATTGCCTTTCGTTGTCGGGTCTTGGAATCGGAACTCGGAGCCGGGGCTGGGAAGACTGCGCGAGAACTGATGTTGAGGGGGACACTGTGCATTAACAAAGGATATTAATACTTGAAAAGAGGGAAAGACAATGGTAAGCAGGAATAGAGATACCAACAGAAGAGTTTCAATGGATGAGCCACCACTGCATTTGACAAGAGAAAGAAGAAAAAAAAAAACCGATACATAGCGGTGAGCAAAGGACGCGATTGGCCACTTTTCTGTTGACACGGCATCGATATCCTTTTCGTGGGCGTGGCCCATCTCTTGATTTATGAGCTGCTGGAGCATCCATCCCAGAAGCCGTCGGGGCATTCCTCCTCTTCCGCATTGGCAGTGTAGTTGCTCCCAAATTGCTTCGACATAGTCTAGTATCTTTTCCCAATTTTCACTCTAAACAGATAGCGGATGAGCACATGCGAGGGATCGTACATGACGTATTCGTTAAACGCGAGACATCCGTGTGGATGATGCTGTGTGTACGGCGTACGCGTATCGGGCTATAATCCCACGCCATGTTAGCAGAACCGTTCATTCAAGGTAATCATGTGCAATAAAAGCCACGCCAATGGAGCAAAGAAAAGGGATGTGCTTCTACGGACCATTAGTAGTGTCTCGTCGCCTGCATAGGGTAGTCCTTCCATGTCCCAATCGACCTGCTTCCAGCCAGCCGGCCGGATCCGCCCCATGCCCTGAATACACCTCCTGTCTCCATCTGTCATTTCAATGAGCTCGTGTCCGTTGCTTATACTCCCCAGGCATTGCTGCCGATCTGCCCCTGTGTCGGCTTCGCAGAGGAGAATGACGGCCTCGCCACCCCACGACTCGGACTTGCAGTAGCCGGCCGACTTGCTCGACACGTCCGCGAGGTAGATGCCGTTGCCGAACATGGTTCCCGTAAAGTTGGCCCCTCGCCTGCGGATTTGCAGGCCTAGGTCTAGAATGCCCAGCAGCGAGTCGAGCGGAGTGCCGTGCCACAGCAAGAGTCTTTCCTCACCGCAGAAATCGTCGCGCTCCTCCGACTGGAGCCAATCCAGGTATGGATTCGGTAGGCCACGCTTGACAAAGACTCTGTAAATTTCCTGCAGCTCCATTTTCCGATAATGTGTTGGATGATTGGATCTCTCTAGATATTCCTTTAGTGCTCGAAATTCCGGCGTGGAGTCGTCCGTCAAGCGGCGGAAGCCATGCCGAAGAGAGCTGTATGCCTGGTACAGGGGTTGTGAGAGGTTCTTGTGGGTGCTGAGCTGGAGGGACGCCCGAGTGCTGACTTCGGCCAACATGAGACCTATTTCCCGTCGCGCATGCAGCGAGTACAGAAGCCTGAGCTCCAGAGACAAGGCATGGTAGCTTGATATCACGGGCGGACGACCGTGTCCTGCGCAAAAGGGGATGCGGCTGCGGTACCACGACGAGGCCGTAAGGATGGCTTTCCATTGAAAGGGCCGTGCGGATTCAAGGTATTTGAAGATGATTTCGAGGATTTTGAATCCCATAAATATGGACCACGCACTAAGCTGCTTGTAGGGTGTGCTGAACGGCAAGCAGCACTTGGGCTTGCGCGAGCCTTGGTTGACGTCATGCTTCCGCGCGCACCCGCCGTAAAGCATCAGCTCCATCAGATCTTTCAGCTCGTCGGTAACCCCGGAACCCATCATGCCGTAGTCTGGGATGCTGGGGCACACGAAGGTTCCGGTGTAGTCTAGCTCGGCAAAGGTGAAGTAGGTCCGGCTGGGCCTGCACGAAGACTCATATCTTCGGTGCCAGGTCAGGCCCGTGTCCTCGCGGAATCGCTTGCGAAACCTGGTCACGACAGACTTCATATTGGCCGTTTTCTCGAATCGGCTGCTTATGCCCTTCATCCCGACGCTGCCTTTGTGAGTGTACAGCGTGTAGGTGTCAGAATCGGGATGAACGACTATCTGGTGTTGAGCTTGTGTTAGCAGCTCCACACAATGCAGATGCGCGCGTGCCTTTTTTTTCTTTTCACCATACCTGGTGTCTGCGGAAACTATTTTCATTCTTGGAGATGTCGGCTTTTAGCAGGTAGATGTCGTAGATGGATGATGAGGCTTTGTCGACCAGCACCTTGGCCCCGGGAGGTGCTTCGGGGTCGACGGGAATATCCAAGTGTCTATTTGCATCGCCACCAGTTTGCCTCCGAAAATATCCCAGATGCGAAATGTGCCTTACCCTGGCGGCGTTGGAGCATTCCTTTGCGGTATGCAAGCTTTCGAACTGTTTCCGAATGACCTGGTACTGCGCGTTTCCGCGCGACACAATGTCGTGCTTGGAATCCCAGTCGGACGAGATCCGGGCCAGCGGGGGTGCGACGGGCGAATGCGGAGTCGTCGGGCTCGGCGTCGCAGGGGATGCGTAGTGATGGGCCGCGGGCTCCGGGGCGGGCAAGGCGCCCGGCGTGGACATCGGAGAGGTACCGGTACATGCGGTCAGCCTGGCAGGGTCGATGGTACCCGGCGGATCTGGTCGCCCACGACGATTCATTGCTTGGTTGTTGGTGGCAAGGGCTCGATTTGCGGCTGTGAGGCGACGGCCCTGCGCTGCAGGAGGGGTAGCACAGCAGCAGCTGACAATGCTGGCCGTTCTGGTTTTTCTGCCTTGCGCCACCAAGGCGCATGTCGCGGACCAACGAGGCTGCGCGTTTGCAGCTATCGCCATGGCCGCCCCGGGCTGCGATTGGAGAAGGGCGAATGCAGCGCCCGGACGCTAAAGGCTCTCCCGCTCACGCCATTTCACGCAGCGCTTTTGCTTTGCGGGGGTCGACATGTTCACCAGGAGCCGTGAGACATGGGCCCTTTTGCACGACAATTTGGCCGGTTTGAGGTTTAAAGGTTAGACATGCAGGTTGGTCATTTTATGCAGGTTTCGTTGGGTGATGTATCGCCCACCGAACCCTTGCTACCAGCCAATTCATCCCCAGTTTTGCGCTTTTGTGTGAATGGGCGAGTCCAAAATCTGAGAATCTCGACCATACGCAACGAAGTTTATTCAATCAACATACTAGCCACGGAGAAATTGCTCTAGTACATTGAAATAGCAATTTTCCGAATTGTCGTTTGCGTATATCGATCCCGTTGTGAAATGGACTGAGCATCTTACCAAATCATAGTTCGTCCTGGACAATGAATGACTCGGCCAAGAAGACCGAGGAACTTTAATGGAATGTTTTTGAAATAGCAATTGCTTGACATATTGAAATTATTGGGCCATAAGAAGAGCAATGTGTTTGCTCCCTCGAAGAAATGAGTTGCACGGGCGATGAGGGATAAATACTACTCGGCTTCGGTGCTATCATACAGTGTCCTACTTATATCCCAATGAATTAGATTTACGGAAAAGCATCAGGAACCGTGTTCTATTTTTGGCGCTATCGAGCTCTCTAATTGTAGCCAAACTAGCAGTGGTCACTCCATTGTTCCTAGACTTATAATTTTAGGTTCAGGTTGAGCTGGTAAAATCCAGCAATGTTGGTTGCCATTGATGAATAGACAAGAGCATCGTTTAGAAAGCTCTTGTGTACTCTATTCGCTCCCAACATGACTACTCTACGGAACGGGGGTGAGTGGGTTATGTCGTGTAATAGAATTCTCTCGGTTACGTAACATTGAATTGCGTCATGGACCTGGCACGTATTATCACGATACCACGTAGAAGTTGAAACGGATAGTAAAATAAAGTTGTGCAAATTACAACGACCCGGTTCCGGCATCTTGAATGTTGGTAATTATTGTCAGAACGTACAGGCGCACATCAATACTGTCTAGGGAACTGGATGGCAACCCTGCTAATGGAGACAGAGCTAATCAACATTATCCGCTTTCGCATTAGCGGTCCTATCGCGTCCATAAGCTAAACCAATCACGTCTCGCCGGGTGACTCATCCCCGTGCGGGCCGCGCAGATTGGAGACGGAGTGCGAACGGGCGGCGCCGATATCCGGCTAGAGAAAAAAAATTATATTGGCGGCTTTGGAAAGTTTTCTTCGTTTCTTCCTCGGGGACGGACTAAACCTTCCCCAAAACGCCACTTCAAACATGTCTGAGACCAAGACTGATTGCGATATTGAACAACGAGTCATTGAAAACCACAATGACTTTAAACAAAAGCCGGACGAAAACACCCGGCAAGCATGGCTGACCATTGTCGGGTCGTGCTTGGTCTACTTTGCATGCTTTGGCTACATGAACAGCTATGGCTTTTTTCAAGACTACTACAGCGAAAATTACCTCGTCGGCTACTCTCCATCTCTCATTGCCCTAATTGGGTCTCTTCAGCTTGGACTGATGTACATTGTCGGCCCTATAACCGGGGTGCTCTTCGATGCATACGGTCTCAGAGTAGGTCGCATATCCAAAGCCAAAATGGGAAAATGATGACAATTGCTTACGTTCTTGTGTAAAAGTGGTTGTATTTGGCGGGTGCAATTGGTGCCGTGGTTTCTTGCATCGGGCTCTCTTTCGTCCAACCCGGCCATATTTGGCAGCAATTTCTTAGTCAGGTATTATCAACCCGCCAATAGTCAAGGGCAAAATATTCATTCCAGTTCCAGGGCATACTCTTCGGGCTCACGGTAGCCTGTGGTACGCAGGTGGCTCTGTCAGTCACTGGCCAGTATTTTAAGGAGAAGCGCGCCATTGCAATGGGTATTGTTGCAGGCGGAAGCAGTGTGGGCGGGATGACCCTCCCCATCATGTTCTCTCATCTTGTCCCTAGAATCGGATTTCCTTGGACAATAAGAATCATGGCTTTGTTCTTTATCTGTTGTTATGCAATCGCGATTTGCATATCAAAGCCCAATCGCTCGCCGCAGCCCCTCAAGTCTCCTAAAGAGATTTTGGACTTTAGAGGGTTCCGGGATATCAGATACTGTGCTATGGCACTTGCACTTATCATTGGTAACCTGGGCGTATTTGTTCCATACAACTTCATAGGCAAGTTCATTGCGTTTTGTTGTAGTCTGGAGGTAACTGACCGAAAGACAGAGCCGTTTCTCAAACTGCACCACCCAGACGCCGCTGTCAGCAATTACTTGCTGTCTATGATAAATGCCTCCAGCTTTTTCGGCCGCGTAACGTACGTTTCTGAACATGTTCTCGATTTAAACTCGCGAGATGTTAACAACTGCTCATAGAGGTGGATTCATTGCCAACTGGATGGGTAGCTTAAACCTTTTATATCCCGCAACAATTATATGCGGCGTGATTTGCCTGACCATGTGGCTGCTCTCTTCCAATATTGGCGTAATTATTGCGTTTGTTTGCATCTATGGTAAGAGTTCTAAGACTCATAATCTGACACGGTCTAATTGCCATTTTAGGCTATTGCTCTGGAATTTATATCAGCGTCATCCCATCCGCGGTCGGGCGCATCTCACCCGATGAAAATATTGGCGCTAGACTGGGCGCATTCTTTAGCTTGGGTGCCATTGGAGTATTCACAGGAACACCGATTGGCGGAGCCTTCCTTCGTGACGGTACTGATGAGGAGTACCGGCACCTGATCATCTTTACAGGTGTAACAATGCTTACTTCCGGAGTTGTGCTTTTCGTCGCTAGGATTTTGTGTGATCGCAATCTTTCTAGTAAGTGGTAAAGAAAGAGTAAGATTACGGGATTGGTCTGTGTTGCTTCAATAAAAGGCGTAGATCTCCGACAGCAGCAATGAAGACAAGAGATCCACAATGATGGAGTTATCATAAAATAATTCAGTACAACATGCCTAGGGCCAATTAAAATCGATATTGCAGTATTTAAATTCTCACTCCGCAGACTACTGCAATAACATTTGCATTAACGCTTCCTTCTTGACATGTACCACTCCCACCAAACGGGAACTAGGAGTGTAACAACTGTTAGTGGAATCGCTATCCACCACATAGTCCAAAATAGAGGCGTTATCGCAATGCCCCAAGACTTGTCATTATGCACTTCGGTGAGAAAAAGCTGAGATCCAATAATGGTCGCGACTCCCGTGGTTGGTAAAAAGATCATTGTAACTCTTGCAATGCTTTTCATCGTTCTTGAATCTTGCATGATCACTGCCGAGTCCGTTTCTGTCACCAGATGAAACGATAGCCTTAGCATGTTGTCGACACGTTTTTGCAAGCTCCTCACGCGTAGCTTGGTGGAGCGGAAGAGAGACAACCGGTACTGGAGTGATTCCTTGACCTGGGTTCGACTCATATGACTTGTGGCATCCTTCATGAAGCAAGGATGCTTTCCAATGAGCCTCGAAGTCGAATTCAGAATCATGACGCAAGAGTCTAACGCCTCGGATATGTAGATGATATTTTTGGCACACGCATGAAGCATCACAAATGGTACATCGCATTTTGTGCCATCTTTTGAATCTGCGTATTGAAGTAACGACTGGACATGTTAGTCGGGAAAAGATGATCAGATGAAGATAAACATACATGCTCCATGGGACTGAAGGTGTCGGTCATTTTCCAGGCCGTGTCGTCGACCACCCTGTAGAGACCTCCCAGCACCAGATCAAACAAAAGCATAGGTTCTTTGATGATGTTATCTAAAGACTTCTCTGCAGTAAACTGCAGGATGTTTTGAGTCACCTCCAATGGCGCACCGAAACAGACCAAGGAAATGCATTTTTGAGAATCAATCTTCATAAAAAAACCAGCTCGCAACCAACCTGCATCGATTTTGGGGAGCTGGCTGACATCCTTGTCTATTTCTTCAATATCGTTGCATGCTTTTTTATCATCAGAGCTATTTCTTGCGACTTCAACGTTCTTGCACAGAAAATGGAACCAAAATAAACAGGCATCTGGCTCGCTTCGGTGACCAAAGCTGTGACTGACTGATCGGTGTCGTTCTTCTAAGAAGTCTTTGGGAATGCGATATATGTCAAACAAGACTCGATTCTTATGCCACGTATTATGATTAGGAAGGTCTAGGGGTGAAAAACTAAGAGAATTAGCTTCATTATTGCGCGTCGATTGACCTTCAGTTGGTGCGCTGCTGATCTGGATCAGATAACATACACAATTCTCAAAGACGCTTTTTCTTGAAGATGCAAACTGTTTGAACCCACGGTCCAGCGACCTTGGGGATAGTCTAGACAGGTTAATAAGAGCTCTTGGAGATGCAGTGGGCTTATTTACGGTCCGTCACTTCAAATATGTGGAGCTTCCATTCGCAGTCTCTGCTGTTAGGCAGAGGGTCTTTCACCCAATGGCCTTGACTCAAGCCATCAACAAAGGTCTCGGCCATTATTTGAAGATCAAGGGTGCGGCGACGTAAGTATAGGAAAACGACGAAAGAAAACAGAGTGCATCGGGAATTTTGCACTAAGTTTTTCAAGGCGGCATATGTCAGATTGTGGAGGGTTCGTGATTATGTTGTGGACTGTAAAACCACTGCAATTCAAGAATTTTTAATTTTTTCACGAGTCGTAACCGGTCATGCCTGGGGAATCTGAACCGGCGAGGCCGCTGCTCCTCGTCTGTGCTTGTGCTTGTGACCCGACAAACGCCACCTAGACCTGGGCGCTTAATCGCAGCGTCGCAATTGGAAAAGACCAGCCATGCCAAGGAGCTAACCATACCCCCAACTCCTGCTCGCTGCGGCAATTTGTGCCCCTGCATACGATGATGCGGCCGCACAGTGAACTCACCAATGGAATAATTGTGGACAATTCGAGGCTGAAAGCTAAGACCGGAAGCGCGCTTGGTACGGTGGGGGCGCAAAAATTCCGTTCAGTCCATGATTTTCTACCATAATAATTTGTAGAAAGTTTTATATAAAATCGAAAAGAATTACTATAATACATAAGTCTAATTTATTTTACTTTATTATTATTATTATTATTTGTTTATTTATTTTATCTTAGCTAAGTATGCTGAGTTTTAGCATAAACCCATGAACTGAGCGGAATTTTTGCGTCCCAGCTGTACCTACGCGTGGATGGCTATTTCTAGGACGTCTGCAGTGTAGCCCGGATCTTCGCTCCCGTGCACCTATCGTAACCCTGCCGCCACTTTGGCTGCATCGCGCAGACCGCTATCCCCCAACCTTCCGCCTGATAGTCTATTTTCAGTAACCCCAGCCTTCTCTATTCCTCCTCGGTAGAATTCCGCTGCGGAATTCTTGCCCTGCGGGAACTTGTAGCTCGTTAGAGCAGGGCTTGATTGGACAGTACCGCCATGAAGCACCATGGGCTGAGAACAAAAATATGCAAACCAATGCAGGTACATGGGGGTTGAGGTACAGTTCTGCAGGAAAATACGTCTGGCGCTTAAGGTTTGCACAAGCTTGAAAATAAGCCTGTTTTGGCGAGAATTAGGGGAAACATCCTTGGTTTTGTCCAGGTTGTGTTTGAGTGGTAGTTGGAAACAAGCTTGTGCCTATAAGCGCACAAATCCCCGGGCCATTTCTGGATTTTCTGGAGTAACAACTGCATCATCTTATCCCTTCGTTAGTAAATTGACCCTAGCCATTCATTTAGTGTTTTGTATGCAAAATGGTAAGTCCTAGTCCATTCACTAACTATATCTGGCTTGTCTAAAGGATGTTAGGCACACCGCCACGGAGGCTCCTTTGTCCCAAATAATTGTACTGTTGTAGGGGACCACTTTGTTTCAGTCTATGGTCATATTTTGCTAAAAGAAGGTGTGTAGGTCACTACAGTATCTTCCGGGGGTCAAGATAATCAATATCTGTCCCCCAATGTGATACGGCAGCCGGTTCCACAGCGAGAGGTCCCAGGCCGACAAAACATGCAGGACCAGGAGCATACGCATTCTGAGGCCAAGTCTCACCCGGGATACTCAATTTCAATCTTATCTTACTATGGAAATGCTGAGGAAGAACACACACCGGATACACCTCAGGTACAATCACATTCATTTCCTCTCATCCAGGTCCTAACGTTTATGATCACAGGTGGCAAATGTCCCGTCTCCATCTTTCTACGAGAGTCGACCCTCAAGCGACAATGAATCTGTTGTCAAGCCGAACCAGAAGAATCCAAATGAGAAGCCTCTTCCTGTGAACAAGGAGTTCCCAGTTAGTCTTAAAGGAGCACTCCACATATTCGATTCTCGGTCTCGATGGCGAATGGCCAAGCCGATGGTATATCAAGATGGTGCATATAAATTCGACGAATCTATCCACATGTACAGACATAGAGACCATGCCGGCAGGTCATTTTACGGCCGTCGGTCGGACCGTTATCTGCATCACTCGGATGGTTACCTTCGAAATCTATACGTGGCATGTACCGACCAAATATACGGTGCAACAGGAACTTCTACATGGAAAAGAACCTACGTACGCAGCGTCGCTCCATTAAAAGTCAGAATAGCGACATGGGTCGTCGACTTTGAGCATGACCAGGCGAGCTGGGCGGACTGGGCCATCATGGTGCTGCGTGCCATTCCTGCGACTTTCGCCATGACATTTGTTGTGAGTAAATCTGAAGCAAAATAACGAAGATAAATGCTCACAACTGTAGTTCTGGAGTGGTACTCCTAGGAGCCCGCAGCGTATGCTTAATTACGCCCCCGTGCTCTATAAGCACTATGGGACTGCAAAGGTGTGGAGAAACCTCCTCGAACACCCAAAAGAACAGCATGTCCAACCACGAGACAAAAGTACTTATAGGATACTGCGTCCAAGGTCTCTCTGCGTACTAAGAGATCCCTTCAGTGAGTACGGGGAGGGCATCGACATTCGGAACGTTGATGGCTGCCCAGAGGCCAACTTGGAGTACCTTTTTGTTGCCTACACTACAAACCACTTCTCACACTCTTCCGAAAGAGATATGATTGATCTTCATGCAATCGCCGAGGCTGCATGTCGTGCGTCGAAGCTCCCCGCTTACTGGATTGCTTGTTCCTGTATGACGGATCCTGCTGAACTAGAGGGAGACGTAAGTTCACGGTGCCTCTTATAGCGAAATGATCACTAATCATGTTACAAGGTCTATCGCATCGCAGACATTCTCAGAGGGGCCTCCAAGATGATTATCATTATTGGCAATGGCCAGTCATCGCCAACATATGCCACTACCGATCGGCTTCTACAGGAATGGGGAAGTCGAATGTGGACCTTTCCTGAAGTGCTACTGAGCCCTGGAAGCAGTATTCGAGTTTACAGACGTGAAACTCCGGGAGAATCTATCGTGATCCCCAAAAGCCAATTCGCCAGTCGTGTTTGGATGAGCGTCGACCCAAATACATCTCGACACCTCATTGACCACTACTCGGGCAGCACTAGCTTGAGCAGGCTCGAGCTTGCGACTTTGGCACTGAGGTGTCTTTATTCTCGTGCCACTACGGAATACTTTAAAGGCGACCATGCATATGCCCTAATGGGCTTGCTCAGGATGCGACCAGCCATCGATCCATCCGATACAGCCTTCCAGGCATTTTCCAGACTTTCCCTGGCAAATGATTCCGATAGGCTTCTTGAGCGATACATCTGCACACTCCCGGCCTATGAAGATCAGAAATGGCACGAGATGGAAGATGCATATTCTTCGTCCTTGTGGGACATTGTGCCATATTGCCAAGTCGCCGGCATCTCAGATAATGACACCGTGATCATCGATGGTGCTTACGGAGTTTCAATTCGCTGGAAGTCATTTTATCCAGTTTACTGGTGTACAGGGCCAGCCTTTCGACGGCGCCTCGCAGGTTTTCTCTTACGGTGGAACAGCGTGGTACTCATCGTGTCCATCGTGTTATTCATCATTGCGCCGCTCTTCTTTTTCTTCCAAATGCCAGTCCTCATAGTAGCATATGTCCTGTTAGGTGTTTTCTTCCACACCTGGATCATGATGCCAAAGTTAGTTAGGGTCATGTATGGAGGCAAGTTTGCCGAGACGCAGGCAGAGATGTTTGGATTCGAGGGCTACATGAACGCCCCGACCATTGAGCGAGCGATTTTCGGCGGCAACTTTGGTCGATTCTCGTGGACAACCAATGGAAGCCCGCTGAGTCGGTCTCGAATCAACGAGTTTGGAGAGCACGTCGGGGTTGATCCATGCAACGATCCCGAGATCGCCAAGAAGGTCGAGGCCGCGAGGTTTGCTCGACCAGGCGAAAAGCGAGTGAGTTATGGCAGACTGAACGCGCAGACTGCATATTTCTAACAGAGTCAAACCAGGTTTTCACTCTTGTCGATACCCACAACATGGAGTTGACATTGTTTGAAGCAGTCAGACCCCCAGTGACATTGATGTTCTGCGCCTCAGAAGGAGGCATGCAGCGAGCAATCGGATGCTCATACGAGTGGGAGACACAAACAATGTGCAGAGAAACTGTTTTGCGGTTACCGACTACATGCCTTGATCGTATGAGTCGAGTTTCGCGGTTCCGCATGGGTATTGATCGTCGTTTATATCCTTCCTCATCAGGAAGTAGCAATGTTTAGTCCTTTCTGTATTTTACAGAATTAATAACACCCTATAATAAGTTAAACGGGGTTGTATATTTCCTCCTATCGGTCTGTAATACACCGAGCCGGTTCCTACTCTATGACAGAGTTTATCTGCAGTATCTAGACCTTTCTGGAATTATTACCATAATGGGAGTGGGTTCTTGTGTCGTGAAGTCAATTCATGCTCAGGATAAAGAGGTGCGTGCATTCACAATTTAGCCTAGCTTTGGTGCAGCTTGCCCCTCATCGACCGGTCTGGAATTACAATTTCCCTTCAATCAATTATGCTTTGCTGCGCGTGAGTGGGTCAAAAACGACTCCGATATCATCTTGCACTGCGGGATTTCGATACGTCTGAAAAGCGTGAGTTTGGGTTCAAGCACCTTGACGGTTTACACATAAAATGTCATAGGTGCTCTTGATAAACTAGATGTGAGTTTTCCGCAGCACGAAGTTTCCATCAACATCTGACCAAATGGCTCTTAGATTCGTTGTCGCTTTAATCTGGTTCTTCATCACGACTCGTTTGTCATCCACACACGTGGAGGCTATGCCAGTCATGGAACGAAGGTGGGTAATTATGAGCACTGGTTTCTGCGTACCAGTTCCCCTATTGTGTCGGATACAGTTCTAACACGTTTCTAGTGCCAATGTCTCTAATCTTGCCTACTACCCTGCTGAAGAAGGAACTTCCCTTAGTATCGGGGTTCTTGTCATCCCTGGAGGAGGCTATCAACATGTGTCGCTCGAGAAAGAGGGGGGCAACTCGACCCTGTATCTCAACGCACGTGGCTACGATGCTTGGGTCTTGAACTATTCCACCTCGAGCACAGCACCGACGCCTCTGTATCCAGTCCCTCTGAACGAAGCGCTGGATGCAGTTCGTTATATCCGGTCCCTAAATCAAGTGACAAAACTTGGCATTTGGGGCTACTCAGCCGGAGGTCATTTGGCCGCTATCACCATAACTAACCCGAAGGCTGATCTCGATTTTGGCATTCTCGCCTATCCAGTGATAACTATGGACCCGGCCTTTACTCATCCAGGATCGCGATCCAACCTTTTGGGCGATAATCCTTCGGATGAATTGGTGGACCTGATGTCTGCGGAAAAGGCGGTTTCTGCCTCGACGCCACCCATCTTCTTATTCCACACGGCAAATGATGGCACAGTCCCTGTTAAGAATAGTCTTCTATTCATCGAATCTATGGTCGAGTATGGCAGACCATTCCAAACTCTTATTCTCCCGGACGGTCCACATGGTATAGCATTGGCCTTCAATGATCCGGTCCGTAACTGGACAGGAGAACTTGATAGATGGATGAAATATTCTATATAGGAGTTTTGCATTGCATGATCTTTGCGATGATGTAAAGAAATTGAGCATATATTACCTAGTTGTGCGAGTCTAATGGAGAGATATTGTGCTGTTAGGGCTGATTTTAACTGGTTTATTTCCATCCTTTTGCATTTTTGTCTCATCCTGTCTCAGATATTAACTAGCGAAACCAACGTCTTGTCGCCTTTCAAACAGGAGGTCAGATAAATCCGACATAGAAATAGAGATTCGCTAACCCATTGTTCCTCGATTTATTCCTTCCTTGAGTAGGGACCACCTTCAGAGATTTTCTCCAGCAGTCTGAAAGATTGTCTTGAAGTTTTCTGGAACATCATATTTGTCAAGCACTAGCTCAACAAGCCTCAAACCCTTTGCGCGGTTAAACTTCTCATCGTCAAGTAGCCGCTCTAGATCACCCCAAGTCTTGATTTGATGACGGGAGACGGGGTAATCGTCGGGTGCCCCGAAGAAGTTTGCCGCCTCAAGATACCGCCACGGTGCAAGGTCATTGTATGGCTCATCCAGGCCATGGATCAGTCGCTCGTACGCATAACCCTGGTTTTGAACAATCAATATCGTAATATCAAGTCGCTCGCGTACCATGGTGCTTATCTCCTGTACCGTCATCTGAATATTTCCGTCGCCCTCAATGAGGATTGTTCGAGGTCCTCCCTCCATCTCACTTTTTTTACGGTTTGCACATGCGATCCCCAGAGCTGCTGGGAGCATGTGTCCGATGGAGAACCACATGCCCGAGGCAACCACCCGAGAATCCTTGGGCAGTATGAAGTCGCGTCCGCCGATAATTGGCGTTGCATTTCCCAGAATGACGACGTCCTTTGGTTGTAGAAATCTGTTGAGGCGCTGATAGAGACCCGTTTGTGTGATGGGTTCTTCAAGATTTTCAATGTCGGGTACCGCCATTGGAGTCGTTACTTTTTGCCCATCCGGTCGCAGAAGAGTCTTCGGATGAAGTATAGTCACACTATTCACGTTCAGTTCGCGGACCTTTTGGAGATTCGGCATCATCTTTTCCAGCACTCTTTTGGTGTCCACGGTGACGTCGTCAACAAAATCTTTGCCCACAATCACCATGCCGCTCTGATTTGGAACGGTTTTCCATCCTACCGTCTGCGTGTCAGAGAACATAGGGCCAATGGCGATTATGAAGTCGGCAGAATGTACATAGGGATTCGTATCGATCTGTCCAACCGACCCCGAGTGAACTCCATAGTAATTTAGGTGATCATTTGAGACCATGCCGGCGCCTGAGGGCAGACATAGTGTAGGCACACCTGATTCCTGGACCAACTTTTCGATTTGAGGCTGAAGTACATCGACTCCCATGCCACGATCAATGAGCAACAAAGGCCTCTTAGCAGCCAACAAACGATTTGTCAGCATCTTGGCCTGCTCCTCGGCAACCTGGTCATTGAAAGGCTGGACTTTTTCTGCACCGATCCATCTGATCGTCTTGTCTTGACTTTTTGTTCTGTCCACCACCTCGACATTGACCATGTCGCTCGGCAACTCAACGTAAACCGGTCGACTGAGACGCAGAGCCTCCCCAATAACCCAATCTACCATCTCGGGCGCCGTCTCGGCATCCTGGAGCCTTACTTGGGCCGCTGTGACCTTGGCCGCCATCTCAGCGAACACATCGACTCTATTAGGGTCCGCCAAGCTGTGGTGCACAAACCGTGGCGGCGATGCGCTCAATAGGCGGCTCGAAGGAGTGCCCACAATGTGCACGACCGGAACATGCTCGGCGTAGCTCCCCGCGATGGCGTTCAACGCCGACAGCTCGCCAACGCCGTGTGTCGTGAGCAAGGCACCGAGGCCACGGATCCGCGCATACCCGTCGGCCGCGTACCCCGCGTTCAATTCATTGCAGTTGCCGACCCAGCGCAATCCGGAAATGGTCGGCTTAACGTAATCGAGCGCTTTGAGCGTGAAGTCGCCGGGCACGCCAAACAGGGTATCAACATTGTTCTGAGAAAGCCGTGTGAACAGGTAACGCGCGAGAGGCGTCGTTCTTCGGGCGGCTGCCATATCGCGGCGTGTCGAAATCTACGCTGGTGATAAATCCAAGGTTGCAGCCATTTTCACTCTTCCCCGCAGTAAGATGGTGGTTTCGACAACATCGGCCCCACAACTTTGACTGGATTATTTAATCTGTAAATTTCTTTGATGCGATCTTAGAAGAGAAATTGCCGAGGATGTGGGTAATTGGGCCCATCCCAGATAAAGCTTACGGCTTTGTGCCGATGACGATGTGGGCCAAGTGATGATATCAACGACACCCACAATAAAATACCAACGACAGGAAATGTTCGAATGGCTGCTCCATTGCGATCCTAAATATCCATGTATATTTCAACGTCGCATGTGCAGGGAACTTCTCTTACCCTACATAATACAATTCTTTTTGGCCCTTTCAACCCTATGATATTGATCAACCAATTTGAATTCTTACATCGGTTTAATATAAAAGATTAATACCATATATTATATGATGATCCACATTAGAATGCCATAGATCCGGTAAGCGATGTTGGGTGACTCCAGTTATCTACGTTGACCAAGTTGTTTGCGCCCCGTTCCAAGAATGGTATTTTCAAACCAATTATCCGATATTTCGAAGGCTTTAGTTCAAGGGCGACGTTGAAAAGAAACAGAAAAAAACCGAAAACGATAGAAAAATCGATATTAGTTATGGTGGTTGTGTATCAACCTGAATGCGTGCTCTTACCAGATGTGGATCCGTTCGACAAACATAATCGAAAGGGTGGAAATTCAGGCACAAAAACATCCATATATATCTAAGTTCCAATAGGAGTTGTAAAAATGCTATTCTTTTCACCAGTTATAGAAGAAATGATAATAGAATAATGACATGTCGCTTTTTTATTGAGAAGGATCGCGACTCTTAGCTTATGGATTATTAGTAACCATCGCCCAAGTCAACACATTTGGCTTATGAGTTATCCCTCATGATTAATGAAAGATTTTCAATGCTTAGGAACATAAAAATGTCTATTTCAATTCGCCTAATTCTATATCACCAGGAGGTTCTGACCTTGAACCGGACACTTCTTCGAAGCCTCGCGGTTTCCTAACTAAATTAGATGATGAATGTTGAGGCGTGGATCTGTCTTGGGACACTATTATAGAGTTTATTTTGGTTCTGACGGCACTTGGTTGTTGAGAGGCCTTTGACTCGTCCCATGGTTTTTGATACCTGGCTTGTTGGGATGAGGCTGCAGATCTCAAGCTAAAGTATGGCCTGAGAGATGGTAAAGAAGCGACTATAAGACATAAGTTGCAGTCGACAGTGTTGAAGAGCACTTCATATACGTTAGTGGCTGTAGAAATGAATATTGAAGAACACAATCAGCAGGCTTACTTAAAACGCTAAATGTAACATCTTCCCCCTCCATTGCTGATGTAACGGCGAAGTAGCGAACAACGGCGATGATGATGTTGACAAGGCCAACAAGGAATGTAGCATACAGGCCGATTCGAAGGGACATCTTCATTTGTAAATTGGTGATGATGAGCCAAGGCAAGATGAAGACTACGCAACGTCAATAAACAATTTAATATGCAGGAAGGAAATAAACTGCCACTTACTCATTACATCCGTAGCGACGTGGAAAGACCAAGTAATTTTGAAGACGGTTTTGGGCTTCGCGGGTAGACAGGATGAGGAGCGAGTCAAGTCCCTATAGGTACAATTGTCAGAATCATGGAAAGGATTTGGCTCCAACACGGGAAACATTCGCGTCCTTACCAATTCGTATCGACCGGGAGGCAGATCAACAAATGGACCAGCATACTGGTAGCATAAGCACATGCAACAAAAGCAACTATTGCCTGCAGAAGAATTCTCCTCTTCACCACGAAAACAGGGAAGACTTTTAAATAGACGGCAAGCAGCGCCGCCTTTGAGAGGTATAGGGCAGTTAAAAAGAATAGGCCCCAAACCCAAAAGATCTAGTAAATGAATTAGTTGGTTACAGGTGGTCTTTCTAGTTGAATCGTCCAACAGATGTATACCTTGGTAATCGACGTCGCGTCGTCAAAGCTGCCATCGTATCCTTGAAGGGAAAGCATTACATCGTGACCAAAAGCACCTAGGTCGGCCATGGCGATGGTGAGACTGCTGGCAATAATGGCAGACAGCAGAGACCCGCACATGAAAAAGTCGCTATTCACCAGCTTGGTCCTCTGGATCCTCACCCTGAGGTAGAGCCTGGCCGCCACGACGAGCGTGGCAATGCCAATGAGGGTCCATCCCGCCGCCTGTCAAGCGATGCCATGGTCAGTAAGGAAATGGATGTGAGAGGAATGAGGAGTCTCTGACCATGACGGCGGTAGGGCCCGGGCCGCCGAACCACGTCATTGCTGCGCGCTAGGATCCGGCATATACCATTGCTCCAAGGCCTTTTGGATATTCGATCCGAGAAGCTGCTATCGCGTCTCGAAAACGAGGTCCATCGGGTTCGAAAACCCAGACTTTTTTTCTTTTTGGGCCAGGTCTCCCCCATTTATCACTCGGGATATTCATCGCGTATGTAATTTCCGCGATGCTAGTTTAACTGGGATGTGAAACCTTGGAGACCCAAAATTTGACCCCTGTCAAACTCTACTAGCGACCTGACCGACACGGCCGAGTGAAGATTCGTCTCCACGGATAATGAATAAGCCAGGGACAGTCTTCTTCTTTCTTTCTCGAGTGGGTGTTTATTCTACTTCTCTTCGTGGAAAAATGCATGTTCTCGGTGACTGCCAGCTGGAATTGCTTTCAGCGCAAGTCAATCCAGGTTAAGCATAAGGGAATCTCCGAGATGTGAATGTACCGGGTTCGCGGTTTACAAAGGCACTAGCCGCTTGTAGCCATTCGCCGCTTATGTCATCTTTTCTTTGTCATAGCATAGCGCCAATGGCGAACCTCCAATTTGCACAACGTCAGGCGGCTGGTCCTGGTGCAACGTGGGAGCAGGTACGTAGACTATAAATGAGATTCGTGAGGCGCTCAGCACGGAAATACCCAGGTCCACTACTGAGCCTATCGTGCCGGAAATGACAGAAAGACTGGGCCTGTGCTGTGGCCGCCCTGCTCAAGTGGCATTCGGTCTTGTGGCCTTCCTGGATAGGCACAAGCCCGGATCAAGATGGAGTCTGCCGCGCGCGACGGGACAGGGATGCCGCGGCGGCAGCACCGCAGTTCCGATTGCTAGCTGAACCTTCGCCTCGGGCTTGGCTTTTTTCGCCCCTCCAAGTGAAGGATGATGGACAATGCGCACTAGCCACCCTCATGTGTTGCCAATCAAGCCCGTTCAGTCGGACTTTCCATATATTTTATTTTACCAGCCACTACTACATCGCTTAAACACGTGTGAGAGAATAGCCCGGGGCTGTGTTTGGAAGAAAGTTGCTAGAATCCAATCTGTGCCACAGAGTTTTCTAGCCCAAACTCTCCTGAGCTGTCAAGATGATCAGGTACTATTTAAACCACGCATCCCGACTTTCAAGCCTTAATTTTGACTATCTTTTTCCTAATTGTATTCCTGGATGTCGACTTATCGCAAGCTTCCATGTCTTGCGCATTTGTGGCAATACGGCCGCAGCTTCTACAGAGAACCCATAGTCGGCCGGGGAATAAATCGCCAGCGGACAGTGCCGAAATGCTGAGAAAAAAGGGAGCCGCAGAAGTACTACATTAACAGGGCGATGAATGCAGAGAAAAGGGATGGATCAGCGGTCAATATTACCATTTGGGATCACGTCATTGATCTAGCTTGGACGAAGCGAATGGCAGCATCGGGAGAAAAAGTTGGAGGATTGAGAAATCGCTGATGGGACTGCCTTAATTCGATTGATGGACTGCAATAGCTCAAACGAATGGTCCGAGTGAGTCAGCGATCAATCATCTGACTGCACACTGGATTTGTTCCTATTTCGAACCATGGTCAAAGCCCCTCGTGCTCAGATGACGCCATGTGGCGTGTGCGTCTGGGTCTTCAAATCCGGGGCTTGCAAGAAGCCGTCGAGCCGATGACCGGGATCAAGGAACGTTGCAGCCGGGTTGCCCCGTGGGAGTTGGCCCCGATAATAATAAAAAAACAGCTGCATGCCTCGCTCGCTTAGGAAAGGCGGTACCTTGGCAATGCTTGAACATGTGTCGAGCAGCAAACACTTCAATATCCATGATTTTTAAAGCTGCTGGATAGGAAGCGACGGCTTTGTTGTTCGATCCACCCAAATAGGCTGCTACATCGACATAACTCGATCTTCCCAATGCCGCAGCTACGAAAATAAGTCAAAGCTCACATAGCTGATATCCAATTGCGCATTTTACCAGACAGTTAATTCGTGCTAATATTATTGACAACACCATTGACAAAATAACCCGCAGGGTAAAATAAGTTATGAAATTAGGGAGCATCCATGCAATCCCATTTCAAACCTCAAAGCACCCGCACCTAATGCAAGCGTAGAGCCTATCCCATCAAATTCCGTCAGAAAAGGTGTCATGGGAGGCGGCCCCAGCTGAGAACAAAGCAACTGTATTTACGGTCAAGGGGAGCCGGTTTGGGTAAAATTTTCTAGCGCTACGTCTTTGTGTCTGGGCAAATTTCATTACGAGGAGTCTTGGCCGGCGTCCACTTACGGTTGAGGAGCACCTTGAGGAAAGGCATTGTGAGAAATACTCACTTGGTAGCAAAACTGCTTTTTTACTATGCCCTGTAATCTACCTTGCCTCGATACTCAAAACGGTTACCCACTCAGGCGGCGCTGCACGGTAGTCGACGATGTCAATACCAAACTCTGATTTCAATACACTTGTGAAATGATTACGAACTACCTAGCAGCTAGTTTCCAAGTCAAAAGTTCCAACTCGTGGTCTATCTATGATCTCAGGCCAGGTTTCATTGGAACCAACAGTGGGTGCAGCGAACCAATAATCCCTTGCATCTGAACAGAAGGTGGGTGAAGCGATCATATGGTCGTCTACCTTGTGCGAGAAGGCATATTTGCGTATATCCCATACTTTGCCCACTCTAAGATTCTTCATCTCTAACGTACGCTGTAGCACACAGGCGAGCATCTCTTGATACAGCGACACGATTAAAATATTCGTTGCAATCCATAATCTCTCTCTCTAAGGACTTCCTGGTGCCTTCCCAAAAGATTTATCATAACTTTCATTAAGTTACTTGTTCTTTTGGTTAGGGCAAAAAGACTTTTACAACCAAACCTATTGTTGAACCCTATTTGTATGCCACCTCTGTGGCCTGGTTCCTGGATCATCCGGTTGAGCCTGCAGCTTGTTTTTTTTACTAGAAATAAATAACTTTCATCCATCGGCTATTTACAGAGAGTGATCTTTTCCAGGGTTGTCTGTATACTCATCGCCAGTGCCTAGGTACCACGTGACTCAGCATTCACCCTCTTCCACCACCCGAAATTCGCCCATGTCTCTCAGAGGTGGATAACGTTTTCTTGTATCTGTACTAGCCCCTCCAGGTACCCGCGAGTATCGGTTGGAGTAAATAATTATTATTCTGCGGGAAAAATAAGACTCAAAGGTTTCTCACACTGGTTAATTAAGCTCAATACTATGCTTACCTACCCTAAAGCACAATGTGTGGGTGGGCATTTTCGTCGGTTGCTCACTCCGCACAAACAGCGATCAGCATTGCAAACAGACTTAGTAAAATCATGATGAACGACTATTAGGATGAAATCAATCATCAACTGGATCCATGGCCTGCTCGTGGATGTCAAGCTCAGCCCTATCTTGCCTGACAACCGAAAACTAAGCACGTAATAAAACTCCTCGCAAGAAGCATTTTTGCTCCCAATTACTTGTTGGCTAATCAAATGGAATATAATCGCCTTCGTGTTTGCTATCCCGATTGGGGGTTTGTCTCGCTAACATGAACGAAGGCCATGGTTATCTCTTTGCACGTCACCCAAATGCCCATCACATCTGATTGGAGTAAATTTGGTTAAAACTAGCTGTGCTTTGGATCTAGTTCAGTAGCTATGTTACGTAAGAATAGGGTAGGCGCGACTCGGTGCCATATTGTGAAAGTGCTTTGGGCCTAAACAGTCGGAACAGGTCCACCGAGTTCAGTAGGCAGTTTGCCTTGTGGGGCGGAAAGGGGCTGTGATGTGGCGTCTGGCTAAGTTATTAGCGTGCAAGTGCCCGCCAATCCTTCAAAGCACACAATGCGAGCTGAGTGGTGGGGAGGTAATGCGATGCATGGGCCCCGACCAACAAACATAGATAAGTCGGCCGGCTGCAGCTCAGCTCAGATTCAATTCTAATCCAATCCCTAAATCATAATCATGTCTCAAACCGTGCCTTCATTTGCTGAGGTCAAGCGGGCGAGTGGGTTTCCTCCCAGAGACACCGAGGCCACTGCCCGTTTGTTTTGGTCTCTTTCCGGTCCACTGGAAGCTGCCGTCTTCGTCCTCGATAATGCTGCAAATCCGGACGGGCACCGTGAAGCCTATTGTCATCAAACCCCGTACGGGATAAGTTATCATGCCGTCTCACAGGATCCATTGACTGATCCCCCGGTGTCGGCCATCTCCGTCTCTGTTAGAGAGCTGAAAGACTGGCCGTCATCTTGGGAGGAATATCACGAGCATGCAGACCCCGACGTCCCAAGCTGCATCTTTGAGGTGGTTCAGTCCGATGGAAGGGAAAGAGAGCAGCTGCGCGAGTGCTGTGGGGAGAGTCGACCGCCTGATGAGGTCCCCTTAACTGTCCAGGCCTCGAATAAGCCGTACATCACAGTACATGACTTTGTGACAGCCGTGCACCCCTGGCTCATGGGTCTTCGGCAGAATATACTGGCGAAGATGGGAATGTGGGATGGTCAACCGCTGCCAGAAGAGACACCATTAATGGTCGGCTGTCTCGTATTGGATAGCCTTGGCATTCGGCTAGTGGATGAATGGACCGAGTATCACAGAGAAGTGAACACGCCTCAAGGAACTGTGCCGCCAAACACTATAGTCTTTGGAATTGCACCTTTGCTTCCGCTTTCTGGGGGCCAGTGATGGAAGGGTGGGTTTGATTGAAGGAATGTGGGCGAGGTTTCAGTTTCAGGAATACACTTTTCCATAGCTGGCAATGCGACACACTGAACAACATGACAACTGGAACTGCCTTAAAGAAAAATCCACAATATGATTACGAGTTAAGTTACTTGTTCTTTTGGTTAGGGCAAAAAGACTTTTACAACCAAACCTATTGTTGAACCCTATTTGTATGCCACCTCTGTGGCCTGGTTCTTGGATCATCCGGTTGAGCCTACATCTTGTTTTTTTTTTACTGGAAATAAATGATTACGAGTGTGGCGGGTTGTGATCTGCATACGTAGCAGGGGATTCCAAATTCTGACCGAGGATACCTGCTTCCGCGGAGCCACACTTTCCAAACTTCAGTTGGCTGTAAAACTGGGTTAGCACCATATTCATTCTGAGTTTATCGAAAAATGCAAAACTCACCATCCTTCGCCACAGTCTGCAGGGAGAGAACCGCAGTACCCATTCTTATTGCTGAAATTGCCAAATGTGACATCGCAAGTGTACCCGTTGTGACCTAGTAGCCGCCAACGCACCAACGTTGAGGTAGCTATGTTTCACTACGACTCAGTCTGTTATCTTTGGCTTCACAGGAGAGTTAGACTGGATCATCATAGTCACTTTGCCGGTATTCCCGGCTTATCCTATCGTATAATGGAATAAATATGGAGAGTGAGAAGATGGAGGGTGGAAAGATGTATGCTTACGAAAGCTAGGGTGTCGTATTGGATACTTATTCTTTTGGATCTAACAAGCAGACAGTCGTATTCATTACAGAATAGTGGCCATTACAAGACAGCATATAGTGATGTAGAATTTCGATCCCAAAAAAAAAGGACAGTCAGTGGACCATAAATAGCAGTTTTACGTTCATCATATAGCCTGTGCCGTTGAACTATCATATACATGCCCTTGACGCTATCGGATTTGATCAGACTGCGCAAAGAACTCATCAGAGTATTCTCCAGTTGAATATCTCCAGTGATAATCCTCCACAATCACCTCCAGAACATCTGCTAAATGCTAATTTGTGGTAGCAAAGTTCTCCAAAACTTCCGTATAGAGTCCGACCTTGCCAGTAATACTATACAGCCAAAAGGAACTGGCCAACTCCTGAAGCCTGCCATCCTGGAGCCTTTGAGAGAGCGCATTATCGAGGCCACGTGCCGTCTCTGCCCGTCTGGCGGATTCAACATACGCCTTGCGCTCGGCCACTCGCTCACGGAAGCCGTCATCTTCGCGATGATAAACACCACTCAGAGTTGGGGGGATTTGAAAGATAGTCTCTGGAAAGACTACCATCTCCCATGGTGCAACAAAAGCATCTTCCCAGTCGATAATGGACAAGATCTCGCATTGTGAATTAACTATAATATTGCTGTGGAGAAAGTCTGCGTGGACAAGTGGAAATGGGCCTTCGCCGAACTGAAAGTGGCGTGAGAAGTCGACCAGCTTTGCGGGAAAGGACCGGATCGATCCTAAGACCTCTTTAATGACGCCTGGAGGAGTAAACCTTCGGATACTGTCCTCTTCGGTGGGGAATTTCACGTTTGCAGCCCATGCGCTGAAGAATTCGGCGGCTGAGTCAAAGGGGCCACCTATCCCTGGCAAGGGTCCTATGTCGTACGTCCCATTGGTCCCATTGGCGCTCTTGATGATGCGGCCTATCTTGGGAAATCGTATTGTTGACATTTGCACCTTTGGTTTGGTGTTGAGTCAGCCCAGGTTGATCCATATGGAGGAAAGCCGCCTCATACTCACTTGGACATCTGCAACAGCCTCGAGGAAGCCTCTCTTGAATTCCGGAGGGATCTCACCCCGATGCACATCGTAGCCACCAAATGAATCCATTACGGTATCACCTGGGATGAATTCCATGATGAAGAACGGCACGCCGACTGGGTTTTCGGATGTCGTCTCGTATGCATACACTTCAGGCACTGGGATCCCAGATCTCTCCCGGACCGCTTTCATTGTGTAAATCTCGGAAGCCATACGGCCCATTGACTCTGGAGAAGGCTTGCACAGCTGCACTCGAACCAGCCAGCAGACACCATCGCTAAAGTCAAGCCGGCGGACCAAGTTCCGGCCACCTTTGTTGTACTGAGAGGACAGTTGGCAGGTAACCTCGCTCTCAGCGCCGTCGCGCGCAAGCTTGGTTTTGATTGCGTACTGCACAAGAGCATCCCATTGAACGGCGGAGTGCACATCCTCGTGACTGATGTCTGTCGAAGCCCAATTTAGCGCCATTGTGTCTTTAAACCTTGTACTTAGCTAGTATGCCGACGTGTTGACTCTGTGAACCCCGCTCGTGTTCCGATTTTCGTTTTGCACGGACCATATCTTGCCGCGCACTCAGTTCTGGACCAGTACCTGTCTGCTTGGGACCTGTTTGCGCTGCGGCAGAGACGTCAAGCCATGAACGCCAACACGTTTAGCCACCTCAAGCGCACCTCCTTCCAGACCCTTTATATCATGTTTTGGTGGAGAGAGCATCACGGCGCTCCTCGACATGCCAAGACATCCCTCGTTGGACTTCGAGGTAAAAACCATAGCCACCTTTCCCACCCATTACACAATGTCAAAGCTTGATGATCAGGAACTGGAAAGCCTAGAAGATTATGGCGGCCTGTAAAGATGAACAGGATGAATAATTTTCCAGGGAAATGGGCGAGAAATTTGCCAAGGCATAGGTCGAGAATTACGGCAACTCGCCTGGCCAGCAATACGGCCAACAGTACGACAAGGAATTGCTCAAAGAATATTCCGAGGATGAGATTACTTTTAACCAAAATTGGCACGACTATCTGATCCACTAAACCCGTGACTACTAACGACCTCTAGCCACCACCACAAGATGTTGCCGGAGAAGATTGGGCATATGCCTAAGCTTCGCAGCGTTGAATTGAAAGAAGTGCTTTGCAGACGTGGCAGACAGGCCTGAGGATACCCACCTCAATCACCACGACATCGATGATTTTTGAGCCAAAGGCAAGGAGCGCATCCGAGAAGCCATTGATTTATTGAAACAGCAGGCAGCAAAAATATCCGAGGCATCCAAGGTAGAGGGGGTGTTAGTGAGGATAGAATAGCATTGCAGCGACCATTCTTGATGTGAAAAGCATTCGGCCTCTAGAATAAAATCAATAATGTCAATCCAAATGCTGGTATCTGGTGGAAATCGCCACTCGTGGCCAAATCGTTATCGTTGCCTCGGCTTTGTAAGCCTACCCACCGTGTATTGCTTTTTTTTCGTTGCGTTGTGCTGGCAGTGTACAGCGCGCCATCCCAACCAACCACGCGCCGACCGAAGCCAAAATTCATCCACACTCGGCGTGCTCGTCTGATGTCGTTATTTCGCATTGACGAAGGCATTAAGCGAGCTCAGCTATCGGCGCGTCCACGGTGCTCATTGCCGTGGTCTCCCGGCTTCTTCCCCAGATTTATGCGCCTCATGCTCGCGGAGAGGCTGAGATGTCGCGAATGCGAGGCCTGTGCTCCTCCGATGGCTTGCCGCTTCCCCACACACGTTACCGCGCTGCAGCTGCAGCGGCATTTTATTGACGGCCACGAAAGCAAAGCATACGTATCCGCCTGTGTGCTGTACAACGCCAGAGTCTATTTCGAGCACAGATGAGAACTCGTTTGGGTTCTATATAAACGGACGCAAGGTCGTCCGAACCAAGAAGAATCATCCAGATCATTCACGCTTCCATCACAACAACTACAACACACTCAACCTTTCCAACTCCACCAACCACCACCAAAAATGTCTTCTCCCACCCAGACCGAGCACGGACAGTTCGTTGTCCCCCTGCCTACCTCCACCGCTCTCTCCACACCCGCTGGTAAGTCACCCCCCCTGCTCTTTGCGACTTGGTGCGCAATTGCTAACAATGACCCCCAGGCCAGCTCCTCAAGGGTGCCACCGACGCCGAGGGCAACCCCAGCGCCGCTGCTCTCCTCGTTGGCATCAAGCTAGACATCGAGGCCGAGGTTCACTTGACTGCTCGAGTCAAGGGTGATCTCACGGTCGGACTTTATTAGGCGGGTGGAATTGGATTGATGACTGATGATTCATGGCGACGCGCATTCCTTGTGATGGATAACATACGGGGCTTTTAGCTCAACACAATTTTTCTTTGTCCTGAAAATGCTCATTGGAGCCACCATACAATACACTCATTTTACAATTTTCTTCTACTCAAAACAAAAATAGCTCTCTAAATTCGTGATCTACTGTTTGCCGTAGAGTTGTTCTATCTCTGGAACCAAACCCATGTTGGATGCAACTTTATCCGATTTCGCTGCCAAGTCAGAATTTCCTTTTCTTTTCAAGTCATCATTATTTTTCTCTACTTTAGGTTGTTGGTAAAAATCTTTTGTCGCGATTTGGAGCAAAATTAGTCATGAGGCTTCCAGCCAGAGATTGGAGTGCATCTAGGGTAAGCAGCTGACTCAGCCAACCACAGAGTGGTACTTTGCAGTTTGGCAGAGAATCAGGTCAAATTATTTGATCAATCAATTCATTAAAACATCAGTATAGTTTTCTCTGGAGTCAAATTTGGAGCGACCATCGTTTTCACAATAATCGGTACTCAAGTTCAAATGAGAAAAACACCACAGTATTATTTTGGTGAGATAGGAGATTGAATCATCGTTATTTTAGAGAACTGCAGAAGTGGATACGGAGCTGGTGGTCATGTCCGGGGAGCGGTTATTAATCCTTATGTGGAATGAAGGACTGTGAATGGAAAAGAGGATGGAAGATGTGAAACCGACAATTGACTTCGTTGCATCATTGCTACTACTCAAGGGTGAGCTGATGGCCTGCTGACCTAAGTAGAGTATCGTCATCGATTTGGCCGAGGCTCTTTGATGTGGGTAAATGACGATTTAATCAAACAAATAAATGAACTAGACTGCTTCAATATATTTTGATAAGCATGAAAGTGTGACTAGGGTACCGGGGAAAATCCGAACCCAAGCGTAGATCGGTTCTGGTGGAGCCGAAATGAAACAATTTCCGGCCAGTGACAGTCAAAACACTTCACAGCAGCCACATGAAAGGAGATGACTGAATCAGTTGATTTTAGAATGTCTTAGATTGAAGGTAAATGACATCAGGCAGAGCAAGACTGAGACAAGACCTGTTTCTTGGTATTATCGGCCCTACCAACTAATTGGAGCCGGAACAGGTCTGGACCCCGTAGTTTGGACTGAGAACTAAAGGTTAGTCTACCTAGTTACATTCTTAAGCAAGCCACCAGCTCAAGGCTATTATACCCAGAGCTCCATGCTGCGAGCCATCTCAACTGGATGGGTGTTCAGAGAGTGTGTGCATAGGTTTCACTTGAAAGATGATATCTTCGTCATGTGTCCGCGGTCCGATTATGGAGCGAAGTTCAGTAGTATTAAGGCACTAATTATAACTGGGTAAAGATATCTCAGATTTATCATCGTATAAGAGGCTTGTTACTGACTTTCCTTGACAGCTCCACCCCACTGCATCTTGTCAAGTCATTGCACAAACTCTTTCTGGTACCCAAGGAGCAGCAATGATTATATTTTTCAGTTTCGCATTTTTGGCGCTGCTGGGCTTGCTGCGTCATGCTTGGTGCGAGTTGCGGCGCCCAGTGCCGGAGAACCGATCACGAGATTCGAAAGATAAAAAACATTCAAACCCTCGAGACTATCTGCATGCCTTGGATGTGCAACATGATGCTAGCGTAGCATTTATGAAGGTGGTCAGTGATGACGGGGCCGGCGACTGGCCACCAAAGACTGATCATGATGAATGGCCGCTTCCCGTCCGCCCATACAAGGAGATATACGCGATAATGTCGCCGTTGCTTGCTACATCAGATCCATCTTCGGACGATGAGTCAAACAGAAAGCGTTGCATGGAATTTCGCTCGCGCATGCAGGCCCTCCTCACCGCCAAGATTGACATCAATGCGGTTGAAAGTACTCTAAGGTCTGTGGAGGGTGGGGACTGGGATTCCTTTCCGCGAGACGCTTACAACGGTTTCTACTCGTGTATTAGTTGTTTACGTCACGCATATAGGTAACGATGAGAACTTACTTCCAAAATTTACTGAGATGACATATGTTTGACCGTGACAGATGGGCCATCAACCCGGTGGTAAGGGTGGTACAGGATGAAAAGGAAATTTCCCTACCTCTCGAGTTGGACATGCCGTGGTCGTATTTCCAGCGAAGATTTGACATTACTTCTCCCAGTGGGAATATCATGTCCAAAGTGATTTACAATTTTAATAGAAACGGACAGATCGTGTATTTGGTTAACGAGGGTCTGCCTGAAACTGTGATGAAAACGGAGTTTGCATGGGGTCAATTATTTTACGACTCCGAGCTTATGGTACTTCACCCTTGACTTTGTCCAAAACAGTTGCTTACCGTGGAATGCAGGCCATTCCGGTCTATTATGCCATGATTTGGGCCATTATCAGCTTTGAACGAGGAAACAAACCATTAGCACTCGATTACATGGAGATGGTTTTGAGTCACTTGCGGAAGCTTCTGCAAAACATCTACGCCAAAGTAAACAATACATATCTGTCACATGCAGTCTGGATGCGGAATATTGCTGGCATACACGCTTGGGGTGCGACGGTCAAGTCAGATGTAGTTCCCATCGAGTACGGTGGTCTCTCTGGCAGCCAGATGCTCATTTTTCTATCGGTGGATGCCTTCTTAGGACTTGATCCCTATCATTCAGCTGATAAAATGAGGATGCATGTCTCGAGAAACATGAGAGATATGTGCGCCGCCATCAGGAAGCATTCTTTCCGAAAAGACCTATCCGACTCCTCTGAAGATGGCGTGATAGGTGAAGCTTTTGAACGAATAGTACGGCAACTTAGGGTATGAATCCAAAATTTTAAGTTGGAAGCAATGATGCTGATCTACCTATAGACTTTTCGGTGTGTCCACAAGGTAAGGGCGGCTCATTACCTACAAGTGGCCGCTCCTGAGCGTCGGCCGATGACAGCAGCTCTTTCTGTCCTCGAAGATCTCGCGGAAAATAACGGAACAGAAGGCGTGTTTAGACCTGTTCTTGATATATTAACTAAGAGATTAAATGAGACCATATAGCACTATGGTGGCCATAACATAGCGGATAAATTTGGGATACTCGACTGTAATCGAGATGCTCATTGAATAAATTCACATTCAAACACTTTATTTTAATAGATTTGGAATTGACTTCACTTTAATTCCCAACGATGCTTTGCATTGAAGTTCATTGTCAATATTCATAAAAATACCCAATCAGCTCAGCAAAAAGGGCCACACGAAGCATATTGTCTTCTTAAACGGACAGAAGATATGTAAAACTGGCTATTTTCGGCCATCAATAGATATTTTAAAGAAAAAAAACATCTTGAATCGTAAGCGTTTTGTTGCCCATAATCCTGCAAAAGATTCTTTGAGAACTTTTGCCTTTCGTAGCGCTAAGACACAAACCACGGAATGTGGCGTCTGCGATCAAGTTCGGATCAAAGGTCCCGCTAGTTTCAAATCTCGGACCCAGATTCCAAACCAGCTTTGGTGAGACAGGGCATGTGTTGACTTGTGTTACTCCGAGATGTCTCATTGCCTGCCCGATTACCAGGTAGAGCATGCTTGGGATTGATTATGAAAGCTCAGCTGTTTCGAGTACCACGACTCTATTTCTTACTTTGCACCTATTTTCCATGGCATATCTAGTTCATTCGATTTACAATTATTATCCCATTGCGATCATGATGGTTCTTTTTATCCCCCTTCTCACTCTATGTGTGCTTTCGTTCTCCATTATTACCTCGGTAGTCTCTCTACCGAGGGGCTTCATTTCCCTCGCCACATTCCAGTGGTTCCACTATGGCTGCACATGTATGATGTATAGCGCGGGGCCTCAAAGTCTGACTTCTGTGACGCAAGAGTTTGTGACCTGATTGAAAAACATGGCACTATCGCCTTGTGGCACGAAGGCCGTTAGACGATCATGGCAACCAAACCCGAATACCTGGTGAGGATCAGAAATAGCGAGCGTAAGCTGCAATAGAAGGAAGCGATAGAACGAGGGCCGTGGGCAGATTGAAGGACGCTAAAGCATACATGGAGGCATTGGAAAAATACCATATGGGCTCAGAAAATTCGTCATTGGTGTGGGGTCGTTTTGCTGCAGATACCCAAAAATCGCCAACCAGATTGAGTTCACTGTTGAAACCCCTCCTTATCTATCAGTTTTCATTTGATAACAATAGATTATTACCGCAAGGCAATGCCCCACACTAATGTGAAATTTTTCGAGTTCCTCTGGCATTTCGTGAAGATGGCGGGAAACCCGGAACGAGTTTGAGTGGTGCGCGACCGGAGGAGCAGTGCGACTTGATTTTCTAACATTTTCTAACAATATCGTAAAAGATCGTCCAGGCGCACCATTACTCGCTCTTTGGTCCGCACTGGGAGTTTTTTGGGGTGTTTTGTTGCGATAGATCATAACCCAAGGGGGGGATGATAAGAAGTAGACGTTTTAGTGAAGGCAAATATGCATAAAAGTAAACAATTCCCGAAGTGATGAGTAATTAAAATTTCTTGAAAAAGATCTTTATGCAGACAAATGGCCTATCCTTCCATGATATACTCGTTTCTTTTCATTGTAAACATCAAGGATGATGGTTCTATGTATTCCCAAACACCCTGTACCAAATTGGCAATGATTCAAGCATGTCAATACAGCGAATTCATTGCTCCTATTCACAAAAAAATAGATGCCAATGCAGAGAATTCAGCAGAAGATCAAAGAAGAATGCTTCGTATCTTGTGCTACAGTGGCTGCATTGAATTCCCAGTGATTGGCTGCTGGGGCGGGGTTGGGACGGGTGAGACATTCGTCAGCCTGAACTGCCCACGATTGAGGCCAGCAACTCTCTCGTAGTTCTTCATCATCACACCATCATGGAAAGGCAAGTCATAAACCTGGTGAGGGGACGCAACAGGACCGACAGCCGGTGCAAGTTTGACCCAGGCCATGGTCCGCACCTCCCGCTTCTCCTCGACGAGGTGCTGCAAGGCCGCCCGAGGGCCTCGCAGAGCAGCCTGATCCAACTTCCCGCCGTGATTCTGGCTGTCATTTTCGGATATCTCGCCAATGACAAGCCTACTCTGGCATCGCTGGCGCTGGTCAACAGCGACTGCCGATACATCGCCCGCTCGCACCAGTTTGCCGAGATCTACTTCGACTACAGCCCGCGTGCACAGCAGCTGATGCTCGCGCTGGTGGAGCAGGCTCAAGACCAGGCTCGGCGGCCTCCGATCGGCATCTGCGTGCGACGGATGATATTTGCATCCAGCGCCGACTGGGTCGCCCACGCTCACCAAGCCTTGTACGAAGCCACCCGAAACGAGTATGCTTTTGGATTCCCGCGAGGCGTGCCGAAAGAACAGATAGAGCGAGCTCAAGAGGACTACATCGAGGTGCGGAACACGGTGCTGTCCGCCATCACTCGTGCCATGCCCAACCTCAACCGTCTCATGTGGGCAGACACATATCCCCTGGAAGAAGACTTCTTCCACTGCATCTCTCGTACACCTGTACGCGAGCTCGAACTGAAGAAGGTCCTCATTGATCCCACCTGGCGCATTGAGCCACCTAGGATCCCCGATAGCTGGCCGCTTGTCTCGCTCAGTATTGACAATGCGCTGCACGTGGAATCTGCAGGTGCGGACATGTATGGTCGGGCCCCGGCGCAAGAACCTGTCGATTGCGACTTCTTCGACACGCTGTTCCAACGGTGCGCTCCTACTCTTGAAAGGCTGCACTGGAGACACGCAAGATACCATCCATTGAACTGGTCTCCCGCCATCAAGTTCCGCGGCAGCCCCGTCCCTTTTCCTCGTCTGCGATCCCTGCGTCTCAATTTCGATAATCCCGCGGTTCCTGCACTCTCCTCGTTTCTTGCTGCTCCGCTCCGGCACCTCGAGCTGTCTACAACCATTTGGATGCGGTTTGGCAGCAACATCAGCGCCTGTCGGTCTCTGCGGAACCTCGAGACTTTTGTCATCGACATGTTGCCCGACGATCCAAAATCTTGCGCTAGGGTTTGCAAGTTTATCTCGCGGCAAACCAAGCTGCGGAAGCTTGCGATACACGAGAACCCCAATATGCACGCCGATCTCACTCACGTCGAACACTACATTATCCCAGCGCTGGCCAGCGACGCCTTCAGCAACATCCGGTCGCTGTCTCTCGCGTGGGGTGGATACACCAGCGGCCAATCCCATCATGCCAGCACTCGCTTCATTCCCGCGAGCACGCTCCATGTGGTCGGATCGATGGAGTCGCTCGAGCAGCTGAGCTTGAGCTTGATGACGACCCAGTTTGCCCGCATGTGGCTCATCGACCACGACCAAGTGCGGGACCACATCAAAAGCCTGCACAGGCTCAAGACGTTCGCCCTCACCCGAGACACGTACCCGACCGTGTCGCAAAACTTTCGCCCTGACCACTACTACATGCTCAAGCTCCTGACGGACGAGGAGCGCGCCGAGGCGGAGTCCCGCGGCGAATTCAGCACGGGCGATGCTCCCAAGAGCCGAAGGGAAGTCGAGAGGCGCATCTGGGAGAGGCTGCACCGAGACCGCATGCTTGCGCACGCCGCGCGGTACGCAGAAGTCCTGCCGGAGCTCGAGTGGATGCTCTGCGGAGAGCGGCCCATTGGGTTTGAGCGGGATCCCGAAGCTCCCACCGTGGCACCGAAAGCGGTGCCGCTGACGACAGAAAGAGATCCATCGCGTGCCTTTTTGCAATTGACCTTTGGGCTTGGTGCCAACAACGGCCTCTGGGCAGATGTGGCGGCAAGTCTCTAAGTTGATTTGCATACGGCCTTTTTCTTTTTGGTACTTTGGAACTTTGGAATTTTGGAATAATGACGTTTTGACGAATGTGGGTGCCTATTTAGTTTCTGGCAAGGAGCAAGGAAAATAACAAATACTTGGAGTGTATATGGGTGTGTTTTGGTGTTGGGTGTGTTTGAAAACTACTTTCATTGACCTTTTTCTTTATTCTTAACACATGGCTCTACAGCTGTATCTAGGCACATACAGAGGTGCCAGCTATCTATTTTGAAGAGGACAGTGCCTCCAATACGATATCTTATCTGACAAGTGGTCCCGTGCAACTCTTATATATTAAAATTGACCTCGAGGTGATATTCCAGCAACACCTTCCAAGCTTAAGCTGAGGGGAAATATTCTTCTACTATAGATGATATGCTTCTGTTGCGTCGCAAGCCAAGAACTTGCATCGTATCTGCGGATGCATTTTCATCATTCGCCAAGTCATCAATATCACCTTTGCTTGAAATGCCAATCTCTCTCCAAAAGGTCTCACTCTCATTTCCGGGAAAGTAATCTGGGGTTCGCCAAATCTGAGGTAACAGTGCCATGACCGTTTTGCAGACGCCGAGAAACAGCACAGACGCTGCAAGTCTGTCCAGTGGGACGTAGTCTGGGTGCGAGCCTGAATACGACCTCTGTCCTTTGGACTCTTGAGATGCCGAATACGACAATGCTCGGAGGCAATTCGCTTCGGCGGCCAAAGCCTTGCATATGCCGCATTCGCAGTTGGTCCAGAAGCTTGGCATCAGCGCACCCTTGGGGCGCGACATGTTGCGAAACCGCTCCTTGAGCGTCTTGATCTGCGACTTCCACACCGCATCCGACTGCATAAACGGATGCGTATGCATGACGACCAGCACCATTTGCATCTGCCGGCTTTTGTCGCCCTCGGTTGCATTTCCGCTGCCGTCGCCGTATATCTCCTTGTGCCACGCCGGCTTGTCCATGGTGGATCCCTGGCGCGTGTTAGAGGGCCAAGCTCTGCCGAACAGTGTTCGAGGCGGGCCCCACGTGTTTACCATGTTTTTAAGTACTATCCCCTCCGTAAATTGCTGAAAGCCGCGTGAGATCAGAGAGAGCATAGTGTTGAGCATGTACAGGCGGTGGAGGACCCCGAGTCTGTTCTCAACCCAGGCCCCTGCTCCTCGCGCTACAAGGAATTCTTCATACATCTCGTGAGCTTCAGACGGGACCGTGTACATGCCTCGGTCTCGGTGGATATGCAAGGTCAAAACAGAAAGGTTATCATGTGGTCCATCCAAAATGTGGTCTGCGGGAGTGCAGGTTGCGCTGTTTATTTGGTGTCAACGGGGAGGGGGGGAACACAAGGATAGAATCTGGCTGCACTTACTCTGATGCGCAAGTGGTATAATCTCCCTTTAGTAGAATTGCGTCATGACATTTACTGTCCATGCCAATGCCAAAATATTCTGGGTCCATTTTGTAGCGAATGCTAGCCACATGGTCAATCATGTCGGCATCGTTATGACCAAATGTATCGTAGAGCTGGGTTGACGAAGCCAGCGGGTCTACAAACGGCATCTCGTCTAGTGGGTGAAGCATCCGCGAAGCAAAACTCATCATGTAACGAATGCAATAGGTGTCTTTGTTCTGTTCAAGATTTGCTGGCACAGGTGGGTAGATGCGGTTAAACATGGAATCCCATTTGTCGTTACCCAGCAGGAGCTCGTTGCAAAAGTCTTGGCAGTTATTAGAGAGCCTGTTGTACTGCAATTTCACTTCCTTTTGCAAGCGCTGTGTGAAGAATATAAGCGCCCGTTGAATCTCCTCCCCGAACGTTTCGAAAATGTATCCTGAAATCCTTTCTGCGCATTCAATCAACTCGGCGCGATATTCCTTTTGTGTCAGCGTGCGATCAGCCTTTACTCTTTGCCAGTGCGCGGCCATTGTGGTGAACATCAAAACTATGACAGCCTCCTGCGCCGCGAAGCGGTCGCAATAGTTGGTGAACAAGCCGCCTGAGACTTGCTTGCGACATGTTACAAATCTCCTCTCGCGAATAGGCAGGTGCGCTTGGTAGAGGCGTTTGTTGGACGCATAGGACAGGTATTTCTGGTGCAGAACTTCCGCCTTATCTTTATAAGGTCGGTAGGAAGATGATTCTGAGAGGAACTCGCGGAGTTTGGCTGTGGACGAAGCTGTAAAATTGACCAAGGGCCGTCGAGAAATTAATGCGCCCCCGGGATACCTAGACCTTCGGTCAGCACCGCGACAATGACAATAAGCGGGAAATAATCTATGAAAACGAGGCCTTCTTACTTGGTCATTCCATTTTCTATCATCAGTGGGCCAAACATGAGAGCGCAGTGAGCATTGCCAGCTGGAAAGACGTGGCGACTCGATGACTTTGAGAATATTTTGCTCGCGGAAGTCAGCTTGTCAAACGCATTCACTCCCAGATTTTCCCACAGCCTTCCGTCCAGATCATCCTCCCAAAGATCGAGCTTGCGAGCAAAGTCCAGAGCCACCTGATCGCCCGACTTGGTATACCCTCGCACCGCCCGCAGGTGGCTTCGGGGATGGGACGATTTCGACAGACAGGCCGGACATACCCTGTACTCCTTGGACTCAAAGGCCATACTTGCGTAGTACCAATGCAGCTGCGGGGATATATATCCGGTAGTGCCTGTTTCGCCGAGTTCCTTCGGCGGCAGTATCTTGAACATGTCAACGCGCTCGGTTCCATCTCTGCATCCCTCGCGGCATTCGTAGAAGTGGAACGTCCGGATCAGGTGTCGGCACTCTGAGCACTGCCTAGCCACCAAGCATGCGTCGTGGTTCACCACCTGAGGCTTCTGCCCCCAGGATCGAAAGACGGGACGTCGTGCCTCGCGCACGAAATCGATATCCAGCAGGCCCAAGGCTTGCAGAAGCGCCCGAGCCCTCCGCTGTTCCAGAAACATGGGATCGAAAGCCGAAGGCCACTGGTCCTCTGCCACGGCCTTGACGTAGGCCGCTTCTTCCGGGCCAAAGGGGTTCCAGAGATCAACTAGCGGTGCAATCTTCTCCGTCTTAAAGTCGCCAGGCTGTGGTGTTTCGCACTCATGCGCATTTGGATGGAGTTCGCTGAAATCCACAAACGCCTCGATGGCGGCGGCAAGCTCTTGCACGACGCCTTCGCGATAGAGCCCGAGCATCTGGCCAAATATGGCCTCGAAGCCGGCCTTCCCTCCGCCTTCTGCGGAGATTTCGCTCCAGCCGCCTTCGAAGCCGCCATCCTGGGAATTCGACCAGTCGGACCAGAGGGTATCGTCGAAGGCGCTTTGGCTCATGGTTAGCGGCTTGGCTTGGAGGGGCAGCTCTAAAAAACCGTTGAAGATTGCTTCGTTAGCAGAAAGCCACACACTATCGTCAAGGAAATAAGAGCGGCATCGCCCGAACTAGCGAGGTTTCTGCCTGTTATCGCCCGTCACACAACGATCCTCAGCTGCGGCTGAAACGAAGCCCCGCAGTTCAGCCGCAGCGCTATCTGGCACTAGATGACGCATCCGAGATTCCCGGAGTCTCCTGCATCGCCAAGAGACGTGCTCCGCAAGCCACGGCGGATTCTCAAGAATGAGCGCATCAAAGGGCAACATCTTTAAGCGCATCTTCAAGTCGAAAGCTGCTGTGCGCCACGGCGTAGGGCCATCGGCATCAACCGCAGTGGGGCTCTCCGGGGAGAGCGCAGCTGTTTCCGGAAGCGATAACTCAGCGGCGACGTCGAGAAATCTGCGAGATGCGTCTATTGAACTGGATCAGTATCTGGAGGCCATTGAAAAAGAGGGTATGATGCCTTGAAAATAAAATGCGAGACGAAATGTCGTTACCGAAACAACAAGGCCATGCCGATCGGGAAGACTAACATGAAGCAGATCTAGACGGCCGATCATTTGATGTCGTGTCCATGAGTCGCTGGATCGAAAAGCAGGAAGCTTACTCCAACGCGTCTTTCAGTGGCGTAGAATTGGAACTCGTTCATCTGTAGGTGTTCAAAAGGCACCATTTCAATTGCGCATGCCATTAACCACCACGGCCAGCTCTGCTCTAGAGTCGTATCTCGTTGATCTAGCTGCAGTATGCGCCGAGCAAGTATACGATCGGCCGAACCGCCTCATAGCACCGGCAGAAGCCTTTGAGGTTGTTGGAGAAATAACGCGGTTGGCTATTGGTCCGGCTGGAAGCTCCATCAAAGCGACGACTATTGGCGCGTATAAGCCCACAGTGGCTGCGCCGGGCATTTCCAACGTCATCGTCGTTGCCATCCGCGGGACGGTAAGCATACACGACTGGATGGTCAACCTCAATGATGGCCCCGAAGTTCCCGTTAAGGATGCTTTCATGGTACGTTTGCTGATAAAGGGTGGTTCGTTCTCGGCTACATTATTGATTGGCTAACCCGTGAGTAGGGCAAGGACGGCAACGGCAGCCCACACTGTGCTCATGCAGGCTTTCTAGCGACTGCAAAAGAGATGCTTCCTGGATTAGCAGAAGCACTTGCAAAAGTCGTGGACGACTTGTCGCAAATTGCCTCACGCACAGAGAAACCTAGTCTCGTGCTGACTGGACACTCAGCGGGCGGCGCCGTTGCGGCAGTGTTCTATGCACATCTTACCGCATCGCATGTTGATCCCGACAGCTTAATAGAACTCAAAGATAGTAAGCATGGTTTTTTCTCGTTTATCTATCGCGCTACGTGGGAACTATGTGGGGATGTTGATATTGTTGTATAGGCTTCAGTAACATTCACTGCATCACATTCGGAGCCCCTCCAATCACAACCAAACCTCTTCAACCACCAAATGACACTTCAATTCTTTTTTCGATTATCAACGAAGGCGACCCCGTACCCCGCGCCGACAAGAACTACATAACTTCGCTTCTCAAACTTTTTGTCACACCCATGCCTCGGGGCTACCCCAAATGGCCACTTTCTCCGAGTTTATTCTTTAATGCCGGCAAGGTCCTCCTTATACCCAAAGGCGGCGGGAAATATCTAGTGCCTCGGGAATTTGGAGAAGGGAGTTTAGCTAAGACGATAATGGGTAACCCAAAGGTGCATAAGATGAGGCTTTATTTGGAATATCAGCGCAGCATCGTTTAACTTGATTCGAGTACTTTGTAGAATATAGGCTCAATATAATTATATTTCTTTGCTCTGTACCTTTAGCTGATATTTGCGGCTAGTAAAACTACGTCTTACAAGGAGGGTACATGGAGTGAGAAACATGTGTCTGTATCGGGACTGTCTGAGCGATGATCAGGTAGTAGAGAGGTTTTGCCTTCCCCTTTGCGGCTGAATGCACAGAAACGTGAGGTATTTTAGGCAAATTCAGTTTGAGGAACTTGAGGCTTGATCCTGCGGCCATCCAACTCTCGGCGTAAGTTGAAATAAATACATTGATGGACAGAGTTCGGTTTCTACTTGGCAAATTTGTCTTACTTGGAAAGTCTTCCTGTATCCAATCTAGCGTCTCCTTTTTAGCTGCATAAAATAAATTGAATTTTGATAACTCCCTGTGATCTTTTCCCTGTAGCCGTGTCGGTCTGTGTAGTCAACTCCAGAACCGCGAACCAGCCAGACAACTTACGACCTCACCCCGCACAGCACGAACGCCACGTCATAACTCTTAATCGGGCAAATACGCATACCTAACGCATTAGTGAATCGATCTTCCTTACAATTTCGGATAAATGGCGCTGCATGTGAGTATCGACATCTCTGCTTCATACCTCGCCAATGACGTCGTCAGCGACATGGTCCATCCACGTGGAATAGGCTGTAAACAATTTGCCATGCATGCTGACAATGCATTGGAAGAAATACCCTATTTGATCATTGATATCCAGTTTTGCCGGAAGTTAGGCCAATCGGCATCGGTTTTCGGAATTCTCCATGAGGCTAGAGCAGATCCTGGAATGAAATCCACTTGCGTTTTGCCTAAATCCAAACTAGATGCAAGTTGAAGCTGAAAACTACGGCTTGACCAATCCAGAAGACCGAGGCTAAATCACATGGTTCTAGAATGGTTTCCCTCGTTGAAACGTCGTGTTTTGTGGGGTTCATCGGCCCATCACAGCCGCCCAAATAGCTAGCGATGGAAACAGCCCTTCAATTAAGCTCCGGAACCACTTGCACCGACTTGGTGTGCCGGCTAGGGGTTCAATGGTGGGGAAGGATCCGCCCCGCGATCCCTGCAGCATGGAACAACTGAGTCCGCGTTACAGAAAGTGTAGTGCTGCGACATCATGCCCTTGCTCTGTCATAAGTTCGTTGATTTTAAGGGGGCGGGTAATTGTACCTTTGTTCCTCGCCAATGATCATCTATAGCGAGCCAAGAGGTATAAGTATATGAAGTTGCCAAACCTCTGACTTGATTTTGTGGTTCGAGTCAACAGGATCTCAATCACTCTTTACTCCATCACTACATACTCGATAAAAAGAGCCACTATAATGAAGGTCACTAACACCGTCACCTTCCTGGTCTTGGCATCAGGCGCCATGTCGGCGTGCAGCCTCCCGTCAACCTACAGTTGGACATCGACGGGCGCCTTGGCTACACCCAAGTCCGGGTGGGTTGCTCTCAAGGACTTCACTCATGTGCCCTACAACGGTCAGCACCTAGTGTACGCATCAACCCATGACACGGGCACGAGCTATGGCTCTATGAACTTTGGCCTCTTCTCCGACTGGTCCAACATGGGCTCTGCAACGCAGAACGCCATGAGCTCCTCTGCCGTTGCACCAACCATCTTCTATTTCAGACCAAAGAACGTCTGGGTGCTCGCATACCAGTGGGGCGCCACTGCATTTGTGTACCGCACCTCGAGCGACCCAACCAATGCCAATGGCTGGGGCTCAGCGCAGCCGCTCTTCTCCGGGTCCATATCCGGCTCCAGCACGGGGCCCATCGACCAGACGCTCATCGGCGACAGCACCAACATGTATCTCTTCTTCGCCGGAGACAATGGCAAAATCTACAGGGCCAGCATGCCCATTGGGAACTTCCCCGGCAACTTTGGCGCCACGTCCGAGGTGGTGATGAGCGATACCACCAACAACCTGTTTGAGGCGGTCCAGGTCTACACCGTCGATGGGCAGAATCAGTACCTCATGATCGTGGAGGCTATTGGCGCGAATGGACGATACTTTCGCTCCTTCACGGCCAGGAGCCTGGGCGGCTCGTGGACCGCGCAAGCCGCAACCGAAAGCAAGCCCTTTGCGGGCAAAGCCAACAGCGGCGCGACCTGGACCAACGACATCAGCCATGGCGATCTCATTCGCAGCAACCCAGACCAGACGATGACTGTGGATGCGTGCAACCTCCAGTTGCTCTATCAGGGACGAGACCCCAGCGCGAGCACCAGTGACTACAACCTTTTGCCCTACCGACCGGGTGTATTGACCCTGAAATCTTAGGGTGTTGGACTCGATCTTTGTATTCTCAGATGCAATTCTTTTGTAGATATTTTTGAATCAAAATTCCTATCACTTGATACAGTGTTTCTTTCGCAGTGACCCAACAGAGCTCTCACAGATTCGGCGAGTTCGCTCCGCAGCATCTTCAATTTTTGCTTTTTCTCTCGGCTCAGGAGCCGGATCGCCGACCTGGCTAACTAGTTTGGGCTTTTTTTGGTAGCATTGGAGCGCGTGAAACGTCGCGTAGAAATTAGAGGGCATGGAGTGGGTCGTTGATGGATGTGGGCTTTGTGGAAACAAGATTTTCCGTTTATGCTGCACTTGAAACAGAATACTCCAAACATCTCATGTTGCAAATGTCCGATGATTGATCATTCGATTTTATGGATCTACTGATTCATTTTGGCGCCGCGTGGAGATGTCTGGTATGGCAGCGGGCTCAATAGTTCATTCCAATTTGATTGTCCAGTTCAAAACTAGCTAGCAGACAGAAGAGTCGAAATTCTGAACCATGTCGCCTGATTACACAATTTGAATAGCAATTTTGCCAATATGTTTCTGGCTTTCCAAATATTGGTATGCCGCCTTTGCATCCTCCAGTTGAAATACGCGCGGGTCGAGGACTGGCCGAACGTCATTTACCTCGATGGATCGATTCATCTCTTCGAACTGCACCCTCGAGCCAATAATGATACCTCGTACAGTGCATGGATGGGTCAGGTAGTCGAAAACAGGGGGCGGGTTCGATGATGCCTCGGTACCAAGGGCCCCGATAATGGAAATGATGCCATCAGCTTTCAACGCTGTGAGAGACTAGGCCCAAGTTATCAGTGTGATATGGCTTTTTTTATTCCATAATGTTGGGAAAATACCTGGCGCATCGTCGACGAACCGCCGACTTCGACAACGTGCGATACTCCCACTTGCCCCGGTGTCAAACTCTTCGCAACCTGGCCCCATTCCGCAACTTCTCTGTAATTAATTACGTGGTCTGCTCCCAGTGCTCTGAGCTTCTGTGCTTTTTCGTCGGATGAGGTTGTTGCGATCACAAGGGCTCCGGCGGCTTTGGCGAACTGGATGATCATTAGCTTGGCGAAACGTGGCTCACGGCATTGATGGTCTCGTGCTTACCTGGATAGCAAAGACGCTCACGCCCCCCGACCCCTGGGTAAGGACTACGTCTCCTGGTCTCAAAGTCTTGCCGTCTAAACCGTAAAATGTATTCCATGCTGTCAGTGCGGCGCAAGGCAGTGTGGCCGCCTCCAACATGTTCAAATTAACAGGGACTTTCACGAGGCCTTGTTCACTAAAAGCGGCGTACTGTTGCAAAACACCGTCCACCGCACCTCCCAGCCCAGTCTTCTTGATACCATCATCGACGCTGCCTATGATATGGCCTTGGTAGCATAATGTGGCAACTCGATCACCTAGCTTGAAACGTGTAACTTGTTCGCCAACGGCAACCACGATTCCTGCTCCATCTGATACAGGGACGACATTTTCCTTGAGTGGAAAAGGATATCTGGGCTGTTGATTTTTGATACAAATAAGTCTCTGGAATTCGAATAGGGCATGATTTTATGCCGTTGAGCTTGGCTATTGTAGAGGAAGTGTGCCACGCACAACCACTTACAGTTGGCACAACGAGATTTTTGAAGTTGAGGGAAGCGGCGTGGACTAGAAGATATAATTTTAGATATTTGATCCTAGACACGCTCATTCCAAACTGACTTTGTACCAATACATCACGGTCACCTATGGGCGGAATCTGTGCATCTTTCACAAGTATCAGAGAGTCGAGACCGTTTTTACCGCATATCTGCCATTGACTTTGGGTCTGGGGAATCGTCCTGGCGAAGATTTGGTATTGACGAGAACTTTGAGTGGGGTTTGAGTGGTGCGTGAAGCGCAAATGAAAGAGGAGGAAATATGATATTTTGTATATAGTCCTGTTTTGATTATGGCCGCTACTTATATATGTGACTTGCTTAAGGGTCAAAACAGCTGCAATTCCGAAATCCGCGGGGTTTGAGCTATAGAACGAGGTCTGAAACGTAGAATTCTCCACAAAAACCAATAAGGACTCCGACAGACCGCAAACATGGTTCCATGGAAGGAATAGAGTACTGTGTAGTTCGGTCGAAATCTTGGTCACAGATGTAATTCGTCCGCAGACCGGACGAATTTTAACCAATGGCTCTTGTTTCGCCCATCTCGGTCTCCGATGATGCAGTCCTTTTCTTCAAAAGGAAAGAAATAGCGGTCGCTGATTTCAAAGCAATGATTGAAATGATTTGTCCATTGATGCCTTAACTCGATTGTCGCATTAAAGAGCAAATTGAACAGAAGACTTCAATGATTGGCCATCTCACCCAACGAATGGGTCAGCATCCGTCGTCACGACTATACTCGTCATAGTTTATTCGATTTTTTCCATGCGTTATCAAAGACTATTTCGGCATCTGTAATGGTAATGTGATGGATAATATTAGATGGGCAGCACGTCCGGCTCCTTTCTAAGTGCTGTGGGCATCTTGCTAGACGGATTGGGCTGCTGTGAGGTGGCCGATTCGCTGTATGATCTGGTTTTTGCATCTAAAACGTGGCAAGCCTCTATAAAGCCGATAGAAGCTAGAAAATAGACGACTGCTATTGCGAATTCCGCGCATGTTTGACGGTATTGTCTTGATTGCCACCAGCTCACTCTTTGGTCTAGTACCATTACTTACAACTCAAATGACGGCGAGAAATTAATGTTCTTATTGTCTATTATTACCTAATTGATCGAATCATACTTGTTGACCAGATATCGAGCCTACAGCTTTCCAGAAGCTTTAACCTTTTTGACAAAAGCCTCGACATCGCTGAAAAGCGCCTGGGTCTGCTCCAGCGCAGCAAAGTGTCCACCCTGTATGATCATTAGATACATGGAACAGTTTTCTTTGAGGCAATACATACCTTGTCATGAGAGCTGAAGAAGACCAAGTTCGAGAATGCAGCCGTGACCCAAGAACGAGGCGCAAAAGCCAGTTCGTAGGCGAATTCAGAATACCCGAATGGCTTGTCGGCGGGGAAAGGAATGACGGTGGTCGAGGCACCCAAAGCAGCGCCAGTCGATCCGTAAGGCCACATGCTCCGAGGAAGCGTGTCTGTGAACCACCAAAAGGCTGCTGACTCTAGGATTGTGTCGAGACTGAGTGGGCTATTCTTGTCTGCCCATTCAATGAACTTTTCGCCAACCCTACGATGGTTAATAAACGCATTCAATGTAGTTTCGCACTGTTGTTACACATACCATCCCAAAAGTCCGACAGGATTGAGGGAAAGAAGCAAGCCGGTAGAGGCTGGGCGGGTCTCGTGCTGGATGCTGTATGCGGTGCCTGTCGCGCTGAAACTTACGACTCGCGCCAGGTGTTCCAATTCAGCAGTCGTCAAGTTAGCTGTGGGGCCCTGCTGAGTGGCATTCAGAGCCAGCATGTTGACTATGAAGGTTAGTCTCGCATTCTAGGCTGTAATTAATTTGGGGGCCACTTGCGATGGAACGCCTTGCACTCGACGTGGTCGGAACACGTCTGCTGGGCAATGAAACTGCCAACATCGCCTCCCTGTACCACGTAGGAATCGAATCCGAGGCTTGTCATGAGTCCGTTCATGACTCTGCCAGCCATTGGGAACGTGATTTGTACGTCTTTGCTTGGCTCTGACGTGAGTCCATACCCCGGGATCGATGGGACAATGATGTGGTAGGGAAGGGTTTCTGGGGTGTATTTCTCAATCGCCAAATCCATCAATGGCAAAAACTCCAAAAAGGATCCTGGCCATCCGTGCATGAAGAGGATCGGGGTAGCATCCTCATTTTGCGAAAACAAGGCAGCGAAATGGACATCGAAATATCCGCCCTCGGTGTCGGTGACGTTGGTTTTGTAGTTCGGGTAGTGGTTGATCTTTCGCTCGTTTTCGCGCCAGTCGAAGCCGTCAGCCCAGGTGTTTGTTGCGTTCACAAGCCAATCCTGCGATATGCCGTATGTCCCATCAGAGCTGTGTCGGCTGTACCACGTTGACGGTGGAATTTTAGCAACGCTGACAAGAGTCTCGAATTCGAAAAGTTGTTTGTCTGTCACACAAAAGGTGAAGTTGGACGGCGCAACAGACACGTTGGCCGGTAGACTTGCGAATGCCAGCGCCATTGCTACTAGGTGCCGAAGAATTGAAGATGTCGACGAGACTAGGCGCCAAGGCTGCGGGGATCATCAAGTACTAGTAGTGAATCCAGATTTCCCGCTCTTACGCATCGATGGGAACAGTGAGAAGCCTTGCCCAGTTCCATGGGTGGATAATAAACTTCATCCCTGCATGTTCGGGAACCCTTCCGTCGCTTGTTCGGCAAAAAGGATGGAGCACAAGACGTTGAAGAACTTCATTTTGCATGGCATTGGAGTGCATTGGCTCCACTTGCAGTCTATCGAGATCTAGCACGTTTCTTGGCTAGAGAAATTCGGTCTCGCCATCATGCTCATCATATCAGCCATGCAGCCTCTGCTCATGACATCCTGCTTGTTCAATTTGTGCCACAATACGAGCGACTCTCTGGGGATCACGATTCAAATAACGGGACGACTCCCGGCTAATTAACGCAGGGCGCGTGAGATCTTCTAGGTTTTGCACGACAGTCGGGCAATGCCACAATAGATTAAAGCTGATTCGCTGGAACCAGATTGACTTTCTGTCAATGCGACTTGCTTAACCAAGTTGAGCGAGATGGAGCTCTAGTTAAATTGGATTCCAAGGTGTAGGTCCACATTTATTATCTCAGAATCAACCTAACTGTGGGAACGAGCATCCATCCCATCTATCAATTGAGGGCGGTGCCTTTTGCTGGCCTGAGCGTCATTACTGAGATGTGCAGTAAAAGTGGGTTCTACTACGATGGCGTGGTCTCGTTATAGTCATCCTATGCGAAGCACAAACCGCGTTCTCGTGTCGTTTCAGCAGCAGATTAGCGCCCTAATATGATTCCAAACAAGGTCCGGTGATGCAGACCCAAACCTCGCTCGAATTTCAATCCGTGACCTATACAAACAGCTAATACCTCGCCGGATTGATCAACTCTAATAGCATTGGTGGCCTGCACTACCCACGTTAAATATCCACATAACGCTCTTGGTCAAGGGCGCGCTGAAAAATCCTTGACAAAAGACAAAAAAAGAAATACATATATATATCACAATGTTTGCTGAAATTAGTGGGGAGATTATATAACTCTATGCTTTGCCTTTATAGTTCAAGGTCAGGAGGAGCTTGACGGTGTAGAACCAAGGCTCGCGAGAGCTCTAACCAACCGAGATGCATATGAATCTGTACCTTGCTGGACACAAATACAGTGATGAAAAGGCCGAAGGACGTGCGCAGAGATGATAGAATATCATATCCAAATAACCACAAATAACCATGACTAGGCATAATCGAGCAAACCAACACCCAGCGCAAGTAGTACGTGCAACTTGCAATGCCTCACAGTGAATAGTCAGCAGCTGATCTTTCGGACCCAGACCTCCTCGCGCCTCGAGCCGATACTACCAGTCACACACCTCGCATTCCAAAGCGAAAAATGCAATCAACAGTAAGTATTGCTCTCAAAAGCCTACCCATCAATAACCAGCGGTTAACCGCAAACAGAGATGAAGGGACAGAGCCCCAAGGGCTTTATCAAGCGCCTGTAAGCCGCTATATCTATTGCACGACCTTGGGTAAGTAAGATACGAAAGAAAATAATGTGTTGGGGATAATTGGATGGACGATTAAAAACGGGGATGCTGGGGTTAAATGGGGCCGGTCCGAGCGTTAGTCAGCCGATCGCAACACCAAAGTTGAGGATAAAAGCCGGATGGTCTCAATGCACGATTTTGGCCCGAGTTGAGGTATCCCTTTCTAGGGATCGTTCGATTAATTTATTCTATTACCATTTTTATTTTATTTTCGTGACTGCAAGCGTTGCAGTCTTTGTTTTACCATTTCCGAATTCGATGCCTTTCGCCTAGAAAGGATGACTTACCCTGAACCTCAATCTCATGGTTGCAGGCTTGGTGTGTGGTTTTTCCTCTGTGTTTCACATCCCCATTTCGATAATAAATCCAAAAGTTAAGATTTGAATTAAAATTTTCTTTATTGAATGATTGAGAACTCCACATATTATTTTAATAAACCCTTTTGCCAGTATACTTTGCGTGTTCAACTCCTTCCCGATTCTTTCGTCCATCAATCAGTATGCACCTTTATCACTTGAAATGACCCTTTACCCACTCGTTCAGGTCTACATACCATTCATTGCACATTTTCTCTTCACCGCCCTCTAATTCCTCTTAAATCTCTTCTTACGATGCAGAAGACGGGTTTTGATTGAGGAATGACGCAGAATTGGCCAGATTGGTTCGGTTGCCCTCCTAATACCTGAATGTCATCTGGAATGCGAGCTTTCCTCTATGACGTCCGAAATTCAAAAGAATCAATCTCAGCTCAATTGGAATAAAAGAAATACCTTGTTGCACACTCGGGTGAATGCCCCTTCATGATCGGCTCATTGAGATAGTCTTAATCATTTTGGATGAATCGGACCCCGGTCAGCTATATCTCCTTATCAATATATCCTCGCGCAGAAGAAATATCTTCGCCCAGCCTTAATCTGCAGGTCCAGGGCTCTTCATATACGATGCAGCGTAGTAAAGCCATTTCAAATCATTTGCTTTGGAATTATGTGTTGAAATTGCGTATCAAGTCTTGCGTTGCGATGTGTGCGTGTGCGTTGGAACTGGCGAGTAGAAAGCCATCTCTTCCGGTGCCAAGCCCTTCCCAAATACGATCGGAATTCCCGACCCGAAAAGATCAAGTTACGGCTCCCACCTTCTAATTATGGCTCTAGAGACCAGGCAAAGATCCTTGACACTCGGATATCATTCGACATGCCTTCGGTTCGTTGCCTTAGGTCAGGCATTCGTAAAACAAGACCGGCGGCAAGTAAAAACCAGATATGGTATGGCCTTGAATTAAATGTGGGGCTGTTGAGAAGCAGTCTCGGAAAATCTACAACCCTTGACGAAATATTAGATATCTGAACTCAGCTAGGGATTTAACCGGCTTCAGTTTTCCCAGGGGGTTTCATCTTACCCACTCTTCCCTGAGCTGAATGCCCACTTCGCTTCTTGAAATGGTCTAATAACAAATGATGTGATTCAGAAGAGGCCTTGCACCACTCAGTATCGCAGTGCTGAATGACGTACCATGGCTGAAGCGTCTAAAGTAACACCGACTGAAGAGATTGTGCTCAGAATTATTTCGGTTGAGTGTTGACCCTAAGCGTGAGGTCGCTAAGTGGTACCTACTTTCTGATCGGGCTTAATCACTGGACATAAGCTTATTTATATGTTCTTGGAAATTTAAGCAGCTTGCAAACGACCGTACTGACTTTACCGAGTGGGGAAGAGTTACGGAAAAAACAAGGTACACAAGAAAGATCGGAGGCTTCAAAGTTAATGGAGTGGAGCGAAGGCCTGACTTGACGAAACGAGAACTTTTGGGATTTCGGTATCGGGACTACCACCGTATGCTTCCCATTAAGGTTATGTTAACAAGGATACTGCGTTACTCCCTTGCAATAAAACTGGAGCCTAAAAGTTTGGAATGGTTCGCAAGCTGCAGTACAATGGGGTTGAACTCTTAGTTAAACGAAAGTAGTCGAAATAGGACACTCGTGTCATGCGGCTTTTAAAAATCAATCGATTATTAAGAGAATAAAACATATTCCTAATTATCCGAGAAGAACCGTGGGGGTTTTAGGTGCAGTGTAACATCGTATAGGTTCCTCTCAATTTTACGCTACACATATGCTTGCGGACAGAGGGAGAAGAGAACAACCATTTGAAGGCACCATATGGCTCTGACACTATCCAAATCTGAGACTTTTCTAGAATTGCACTCAAACTCTTGCACTGTTTGAATTATTTAATAAATACATATCACACCCACTGCAATCAGAATAAGATTAGAGGCTCAAGTTGAGAATGGTCCAGTCATTCCAGGGGAGCAAAGTTAGACATGTGCTCCCCGAGAGAGATTCCCGAGAAAGGGCTTGTACTCCCCGAGCAAGGGTGTGATTAACCTTTAATCTACCTGGACCGGCTACCCGCTCCAATCGGCTCCGTTTTGGAATTCTATTGATCTTATCAATCTGATCAGACATCACAGCACCCCACTAAGGGTGGGATGTCAGTTGATTTAGCTAGACAATGGTATTTATACCAGTGCCGCATTTTTTTAAACGTGCATATAAGTAGCCTTGGACGCCGTTCACTGTGAGCACCTTTTCTTTAGAAACCAAAGACTCAAAGCCGGAACACTACCTCTACCACCGTCGCAATGGATGGGAAACCACTCGCTTCTATTCCAGTCCTCTGCCTCCAGCCAGGGTTGTCCCGGGAAGACCTTGATGCTCAAGGTATTGTTGTTCAATGGCTGGAAAGGCTTCAGGCCCTCCTCGATGGCCAGTCCTTCCAAAACCTTTCCAGTTTATTCCTAGATGACTGTTGGTGGAGGGACATAGTCGCGCTCTCTTGGGACTTTACCTCTAGACACGGACAGGAAAATATCGCCGAATATCTTGCGAATGCACCTAACCGCCTGTTTAATCTACAGGCTACTCTCACTGGTGCCTTGAAGCCGGCATTGCTCGAAGTGGATGACATGGTATGGGTTCAATCTGCGTTCACATTTAACAATGGCCATGGCGAGGGCCGTGGTATTGTCAAACTCGGAAACGTGGAAAAAAGTGTGTGGAAAGCTTGGATTGTTTTCACTCAGCTTGAGCGACTGGATTATCAAATTGGATTGGAGGCGGAACAGAGGCGACGAGTGCCAGCACGTGCGCCATCAGTGAACCAAATTATTGGCCCACACTCCAGCCACCGGGACATTGAAAAGCTTTCTGCGCAAGATCTTCCAGTCCTCATTGTGGGCGCAGGTATGTAACTATTCTGTACGCATTGGGCATGTCGATAACCAAAGTAAGTACAGGTCATTCTGGACTAGCTCTGGGCGCTCGGCTCAAGAGCATGGGCATCAAGAATCTCATCGTCGAGAGAGATGACCGCGTCGGCGATCTCTGGAGGACAAGATACCAATCACTGACTCTAAACTCCCCGACTTACACTGATCACTTCCCATTTATGAAGATTCCAGAAAACTGGCCGAGATGGCTCCCTGGACACAAGGTTGCTGACTTCATGGAGCACTATGCGCAAATGATGGAGCTCAGTATTTTGCTAGGAGCAAATGTGGCTGAGATTCATTTTGATGCATCGACGAAAATGTACCAGGTAGAGGTGCAGAGAGGCCAAATGACGTGGACGTTCTATCCTCGCCATGTTGTTTTAGCAACGGGCGTCTACTGCGAAGAGCCGATTGTCCCACAATTCAAGGGCCAAGAGTCCTTTGAGGGTCCGTGGTATCACTCCAGTGCTCACAGATCGGCTGGAGACATATCTCAGCTTCGCGACAAGAAGGTCGCAATTGTTGGGTCTAGTACTAGCGCGCACGACATTGCTCAGGACTTTGTTTCATTCGGAGCCAAAGAGGTATCCATGATCCAGAGATCTGCTCATTTCTCCATGTCAGCAAAATCGGCCGAGGAGATCCAATATGGCGTATGGAACATTGACGGGCTGAGTACTGAGGACGCAGATTTGGCCATTAACTCTTTCCCGCTTGCAATTATTCGTGCAATGAGCATTGGCGCAACGAGGTCGATGTCCATTCAAGACGAAGCGATGCTCGATGGTCTCGAAAAAGCAGGTATGGCTTTGAGACGAGGAGAGGATGGCTATGGGGTTGCAGATTATCAGCTCATCACGGGAGGCCACTATTATGTCGAGCAGGGGGCAAATCAAATGATCATTGATGGAAAGATCAAGGTGCATTATTGCAAGGAAGGAATTCGAGAAATCACGCCCAAGGGGCTGAGCTTGGCGGACAACACCGAAGTTGAAGCGGATGTTGTTGTACTGGCCACCGGATACCGCCCAACCACTACCAAGGTGGAGAGAATGATGGGTAAAGATGTAGCCGCCAGAGTGGACGTGAACGGCACCTTTGGAAACCTGGATCACGAACAAGAGCGAGGTGGAGTAAGTTTCAACCTTGAATCCCCAAAAGGTACATTGCTAACTCTTCTAATCAGTGGTGGCGGCCAACGGGTGTCGCGGGCCTCTGGTACATGTCAGGCAGCCGCATGTCGTCTCGCCAGTTCTCATTGCCACTCGCGTTACAAATAGCTGCCCTAGAGAAGGGTCTGAACAAGGAATACTATGAGCAACAGGACAAAGTCTAGGGTGGATATAATTGCGATGTGGCCTATGGGCTTACGGGTTTGAATAGGATCATAGGTGCCAGTTCAACACTCATGGCATTCTCTTACCATTGATGTGATTTTGAAAATTTAAAATAAATGGTTTTGTTATCCTGCTTGAAGTTGGCGCTCGTCGCTCCGACTGTTTGTATACACAATGGAACATATAAAAGTTTCTAAATATCATTATGGTAGAAAATCGTGGACTAAGTGAAACTTTGCGCCAATCCTCCCAGTGAATAAACAATGGTCTATTTAAGATAAGCATATTTATAGCATTGAACCCGTTCCAAGGCGATATATCGTCCGCAGTAACTAATCAGCGTTACCATCCAAGGCGCATAGTATGCACACCAGGTCAGCAATATTGGCAACAATGGAGATGAGACCAAAGACAGGTTACATCCGCACCATCATCGAGAAGAAATCTGAAAGCGAGTTCCACGAGTCAGCCTGGCGCAACCTGGGGGCATGGCTGCATTTTTAAGTGCCCCAGACGGTGTGGGATGATCCCCTCGGCCAAGAGAAGCGCCGAGACACCACACCGCCGCCAAACATTCGCCATCACTACGGTATAGGGTGCACAATGGCGGCAGACGAGTCTGTGCTGGATTGGCTTCTGCGACAGTCGACACCAGATGGCTGGAGGCTGTGGCGAACAAACAGTCAAAGTTGAATAACCCAGGAAACGCGAAAGACGTGCTGCAGTTGCAGAGTGAAGGGGTGGCTCTGGAACCAGTCGCGTCATCTACATCCACGCCAGCAGAGATTGCGACCATAATTTATGCGACTTTGAGATGCTATCCAAGGGCGACTACGTGCTCAAGACATTAGTTGAGTGCACAATCCCGTCGTCTCCGTCGTGGGGCCTTGGCGAAATGACAACGCCAAGTCCAAGAGGGAGGGCTACTACGCGGATCGGCTACCCAGGCGGATGGGCAATCACACATAGCCGCGAGGAGCGTACCCACACGGCAAAGGCGATTGGTAGAAGCGAGAGAATGAGGCTGCGTGGAGGAACTACAAATGCACGTCGTGCGTGCTGCGGTGCAACCGCAGCAAGGGATGCAAGATGACAGCCAAGTATTTGACACAAGACAGGATGTGGCCGAAATGAGACGAAGGCGTTGAAATTTTAGCGCCGCGGCCGCCCGAGTTTGAGCATAACCGGAAGGCACTGAGCGTTAAGGATGTCCTCTATTGGAAGTGGAAATCCATAGCCACCTTTTCAGGGGGGAAGCCGTAACCAAATTATATTATCCACCAAGTTACCCACCAACTAATCTGCCGCCAGCCTAGCTCAGGCTCGCCTAATATCCCCTTGTCCTCTCCCTCACCGCCAAGTCAGCCATTTCCACTATAAAGCCATCTCACCTCCCGGGCATTTTGGGATTTTTCTTTCTTTCTTCCTTAGCTCTCTTTGCCTTTTGGCTTAGATCAAGTGTAGTATCTGTTCTTTTCAGTTTAATCTCTGAAAGATGTCCAAGGACATCAATCGTGATTATTCCTATTTTTGGCCTTCGGGCGGCTTCCTCTGCGCTTGCGCATGACGTCGCCCACAGTGTCCGTGGTATTACACTGCCTCCATGTGACGCGAACCTCGCTGCACGAGCTCATCCTTTTCATTACTAGCTTAGGCCTGCCTGGGTAGTGAAGAAGAGTCATCACACATCCGTGGTCGATTGTATGTATCGCGTTGTCACTTTGGTCAACTTAATTGTCATCTTGTGAGCGCCACAGAGTACGGTTTAAGCATCGCTACATGCTATAAAGTAATTGTCCCCGTTTACCGTGGTCATCCCAGTAAATCTAAACCAATGATTTTTATAACGTGATTTGGAAGGAAATTGTACAAGTAATTTGGTAATTTCAGACACCTGCAATGAGGTGATGGCTTGTTTGATGTTGCGAAGGAGTGTTACCCTGTACCTCTCTCTCACGAAATGCGCATGCAGGATCAGACCGCCATGCGACCAAAATATAACGATCTAGATGTAATTCAGCAAAAGGAAATGTTCAATAAACTATAAAACCATATCCATCTTTCCTTCATTCGTCTTCTTGATCTTCAGGTTTCGCGTCGGACCTGACCTCACCGTTTTCACCTCGCGTAAAATACACCCAATGACCTTCCGTAACGGTCACAGATCCTCCCTCTTTCGCCATACCAAACCACATGACTCCTCCAGTCTCCTTTTGATATGCGCGATGACAATTGCGCCAATGAATATTTTGGCCGATGCCCTCTATGGCTCCTTCGTTTTCTTCAGTGGCGGCTGCGTTGAAAGCGACCTCGTCAAATGGCTGCACCTCCTTGTGATATTGTCAGCTGGACTGGGCTACTTTGAAAAGAGAGTTGACATATTACCATGATGATTGATATTGAGGCAGGCTAATGGGATCACAGAATATCTTGAGGTGATAGGTAAATAGTTGGAGGTAGTAAGCAGTGTCCAACATGGATTTCCCTGCGTCTTGTTGGGAGTGATGTATATTTTGTGGTCCACCTTCAGAACAACACGCGAGACCCACAAGCTGCCTGAACTACCGAAATTGCTTTTTAAACATGATCTGCCCCTTGGAAATGCACAAAGAGGGACCGAAACATGCACGAACTTAGTTACTGCACGAGAATAGCAGGTGACCCCACTGTGTTCGTAGGTGAATAAAACCGCCCTCATTATTGGACTTGGACTAATGAGGGGTGGATACACGGTAGCCGGTGAGAAAATGTGATATCCATTACACTGTCATGAGAGGGATGCGAGTCTACATTGTCCAGGCCCACCTACGTGTTTGTAATCGAGGAATATCATCATCAACAAGCCTTTTGCTCGAATCAGCGACAGAAGGTTTCTCGCAGGACATGAAAGTGGGGACCAGCAACCAAACGTTAATGAACGTTAGTGCAGTGATAGGGCAAGTCGTCACAGCACAACTATTCCTCTGCCAGCCTCCCGTTATGACCACAACTAGGTTTCCTTAATACTGTACAAATGTTACTCGTCTTGTGTAAACTTTTCACCGCCATATTACGATGATAGCTTGGGTATTTGCCATGATTTGTAGTGATGCATGTAATCTTCCTCGGTGACGCGAGCATGTATTCGCCAAAACAGGTTCTGGTGGTGGTAAATGGGATTATGAAAGAAAATCTGTTCAATTAAATCAAATTTACATTTTTTGAGACCATGGCTATTCAGAGGGTCAGATGGATCCCTCAAAGCCTCACATTGGCATGGTTAGACAGTATGCACCAGCAGACCTTGGTGGTCAACCAGCAGGATGACTAACTGCCCACAAGGGTGCCTCTGCTAGTATATAAATTGGCATTACTCAAGGAGCAAATTTTTATTGTTGCGCAACATCACTTTGAACCTTCCACTACAAACAACTGACGCCCGACTTGAATGGTTTTATTTGTCAATTCCAAAGCATCATCTCAAATTCACGATCGACTACCTGGTATATCAAAAACATCGATACGTCAAAATGAAAGGGATTTTCCTTTCGATTATTTCGGGGTAGGGAAGATATCTGAACCTAGCCGGGGAAAGCGAGCTAAGCGTGATTAGCCTGGCATGTGTCAATCTTAGCATGGCGAGTGCGTGATCCTGAAGAATGATAGAGATTCACGTGGCTAATGCAGTATGCAGTCATGGCCCGTCCTGTTGATCATAAGGCGTGCAACAAAGCAGGGGGGGTATGTGTTGGTTCCATCGATTTCTCTCCAACCTCCTGTAGAGGGGGAGAGCGTCTCGATATCGATTGTGGCGGAGGGGATTGCATGAGCGGGCCGTCAGTATGCTGCCTTTACCCATCCAATGGTGTCACAAAGGAGAAGGCGATGGAAAAGCTTGAATAGGCAAGACATTGTGAATTGGGGTCAAAAGATTGTCGTTGAGACCCAGACACAGGAGCAAGAAAAGGTCAACAGGGCTTTGCCGCGTCCAAGTTCAAGCGCTGGCATTCGCCTGCCGCAAGACCGCGGTCATGAGAGACAAATGTTCGAAATCCGGTTTTGGCTGTTGCAAAGGGGCCAGGGGCAGTCAAGGGTTGATCTTAATCATGAAGAGACCAAAGCAGGAACAGGATATTGGTCATGTAATACAGTCGCTGAAAAAGCCATCGATATCAATAAGTATGGTCTTTGATTGTGCCTGCAATATCGCCTGCGTACGAATCATTCTAAAATTTGAATCTTGGACCTGTAGTACTGTCTGGTTTGTTATGATAGGCTTAGGTGACGCTGGAATGTAATATCTTTACAATTTCGCTCTCAGCCTAACAGGAACATGGATAGAGTTTAAAATTAGCAATGAAATACTAATAGTACTTTGCTTACATCCTAATCGGCTGATTTTGAGATTCCGTTACATAATCAATTATCCATCATTCGTCGTTGCTGCTTGCTTTTCGGGCTTCGGGGTATTGTCGGGACAAGATCATGTCGGAGGCATAGATAACGTTATGGATCAACAGTGAAGTGCGTGCTTACATGCCAATCGACTGCTTTTTTTGATCGCGTCACACAATGAATTATTAATCATTACTGGGCTGCCTTTCCCGTCTGAGATTCAAATAAAATAAAAATATCGTTCTGGATTTTGAGATCTTGCTTTCTTTTTTCTTTTTCTTTTCTACGCATCATTTTCACGACATCTGTTCCCACACCTCCAGACTCTGGCTTCCTTGTGACTCCCAACAGAGAAAGTGCAAACGTCTCATTTTTTTTCTTTCTTTTTTTGAAATGGTACTATTCAAAACTATCGCAATTGTTGGAGCGACGGGCGTACAGGGTTCGTCTGTGGCAAAGACATTTTTGAGTCTCCCTGGCTGGCAGGTCCGCTGCTTGACTCGGTCACCGAACTCGAAGAGCGCAAAGGACCTAATGTTGCTCGGTGCCGAGGTGGTGCAGGCTGATGCAACAGACTCCAAATCTCTGCATCAGGCTTTCGAAGGGGCACATGCCATCTTTGTAAATCTGGATTATTGGCGCCCATTTCAAGATTATTTGGCTGCTGGAAATGATGAACCTACCAGCCATCGCCTGGCATACGATGCAGAATTGCAAAACGCCAAGAATGCTGCCATTGCAGCATCAAAGGTCCCATCTCTTGAGAGGTACATATATTCTGCCCTCGAGCCTGTGAATGCAGTCTCTAGCGGTAAATATTCTCACGCCTTCTCCTTCGAGACAAAGGCTGCCGTGGTGGACTTCATCAAATCAGACTTGGCAGATCTCTCCAAGAGGACCTCATACCTTTATATGGGTAGTTACAGTGACGGTTCTATTTTGTATCCTCAACCAAACCCACAGACTGAAAAATACACATTATTTTTCCCTGCCACGCCTGAGACGAAACTTAACCTCATTGATGCCGCAAAGTCGACCGGTGCCTATGTTTACGCTCTCATGCAAGAAGATGCTGGCACGAAACTTCTTGCATACGACAACAACATCACAATCACTGAGATTGTTGAGGCGTGGTCTAATGCTACTGGAGAAACGGCAGACTTTGTGCAAATGAATATAAAAACCATGCACGAGCGCTTCAACCTTCCATTCGAGGCTCTAGATGCTGCTGCATTCCTGGGTGAGTATGGATATGGCGCTGGGATCGAAGGGGCTATAAATCCAAATGAGCTGAAGACGAGGGTCCAGACGTCTAGTTTCCAAGAGTACCTATTGGCTCAAGAACGGACCGCATTGCTTGGAAAGCATGATACCGTAGGGTAATTTGCAGTTGAGATGTGAAGTAAAATTAAAACCCATGATAATGATGGTAGCTTTTCCCATTGAGTGATCGTGCACAGTTTTTACAAGAACTTCTAGTCATTCATTTTATTGGCCAGGTGAGGGAGGCACATCCTTGAAATTAGGCACGCTCGTTCACAGTCGAAGGGGCCTACCCACCTTTGCAAACGAATAACGACACTGTTCAAGTGTCCTTTTTCGAGTTATACTTACAATTGCTGGGGACTCCGTGCCAATTTCTCAAACGTTGAAATGACACTTGTGGACTAATGTTTATAAGTATGTTCAATTAATTATTGATCGAAAGCAATGCAAATAGTCCGATGTAAAACTGAAATAGTATCCATCATTACCATGCTAGCCCTCTCCAAGATTCGTCTAGTTCCACGCCTTCACGTTGAAAATGTTGATGATGCGACGGACAAACTGGTCAATATTCAACTCTATGAAGCTGGACGCCTTCCGTGACAGCATGGGGACGGCATCTTTCTGGACCCGTTCCGATTTCCGTTGCTTCTCCCATTGATTGATCATACAGGGGCCTATCCGTACCCCATCGGCAATATTATTTGGTGCATTGCTTGGGATCAACACGTCTCCCTGGTTATTTACTCCCAACTGCCACACATTCTCCCAGAGCTCTCCGTTTGCTCTGACGAGCTGCCGGCTTTTGGGGTCAGCATGAATACCGCCCCAGTTGTGGGCCCGCAGTAATCCCACTTCAAACATACGAGGATAAGGCTTGTGAAAGTGTCGTGGGTCACGCGTCTGACCCGTTGCCTCGATCAAATAATTTGCTTCCAGGTGGTGGACTTTGACCTTGGACGAGGGCTTTTCGTCCTTGAGCCCATGCGTCAACACTGGACGGCCATCATCTCCAGTAAGAAAAGTTAGACGATACTTTCCAGTCTCGCTGTCTGTCTCGACACTGCACAAACCGGCCTCAACCTTGAGGAGCCCATCCTCCATGGCTTTCAAGAGACGCTTGGCAGAAATTGCTGGCATCGGAGCTTGGTATGAGAGGTACAAGGTGCACAATTCGCTGAAATACCGACGCTTGTCTTCGTCAGTCAAATGTGAAAAGATGTACTGCCGGACTTCGGAAAGAGCCGAAAGCACCGACCGCCATGGTATCGACCGCCCGCAGTCTGTTTCCCTGACACTTTCGGCAAGCTGTTTCGGAATGTCTGCAGTTCGCGGGTTCCAGATGTCCTGCCAGTCTAGCAACTTTCCACCATAAGCAGCTTCCATCTCAGTGCGCACAAGAGGCAAAAGCCAATCAAGGGAGATACTTCCCGTAGCTCTAACTCGAGCCTCCAAAATATCTTGAGTCAGATATTGTAGCTGGTATTTGGCTGTTTTGACACGAGTCTTACGTAGCTGACCACGGCGACTGGCCATGATGATTCGATCAAAGCTTAGGTTGCCAAGATCCTGCTGTTCCAGTAGCCATATGACGGCATCGTTGGCGCTTAATCCAGTACCCTTGACAGCAACAACACCCAGATGTGGAATTGACGAAGGCTCCTTGTCGCCGGGATCCTTGGCTGCCAGAGCGTTGCGCTGAGCATCAACGTAGATGTTGCTCACATGAGTCAACCTGCCAGCAAATTGTGCATTTGAAAGGGAACAAGTATGACCTGAGGTCAAAACTGCTTGGTCGAAAAGATAATCATTCCCTTGTGCATCACGCAGTGCGAGCAGTTTATCAGGCTGCTCATCCATGGCCTGGACTGCGTGTGGCACAACAACTACCTCAATACCCTTTTTCTCGGCCTGATTCTTGATATCGTGGAAGCAAAAGTTCAAGAACCTGCCGAAAAGAGTTCTTGGGTAGAATGCCTTTGCATCTACGGCAAAGAGATGGTCATTGGGGTCGGTGGGCACCCATCCGCGCTCCATCGCCAGTGCGTATTCCTTTGATAGAGCTTTCCTATTTGCCGCTATCCAGGCAAGAAATCCATTCTCTCCTCCGTTGAGTGTCCCCATGTGGTCCGCTTCATGATTGAGAAGCCAGCAGTATGGTTGATCTATCCGGTAGGGCACTCCTGGTCCTACAATTCCTGAGGGTTCAAAGATGGTGATCTTGGCGCCCTTCATGCCCAGGGAAGTCAATGACTCAACGAGGCCATTAAGAGAGGCTAGGCCAGAAAGCCCTCCGCCAACAATGGCAAAACGAGGACAGATGCTATGCATGATCACAATTGATAGGACTGTGACAGTGTGATGTGGTATGCTCGACCTTGGGAAAGGCTTTGGAGCTGTGAAAGGGAGAGGGCAAGAAAGTTTAGAAAACCTGTGCAGGAAGTTATGGAGAAGTTGTTACTGTATTTATCTGAAGGAATTGGTCTGGTGTCATTGAGCTAATTTATAAATTCAGGCCACAATGCAGCACTCTTGAGACGGTCTTGATTGAATCCCTACTGCATGATGAACTGGGCCGCAAAGAATCTCCGGGGCGATGGGTGGCCTGCCGGAACACGCATCCTGTGCCGCGTCCACATTCAGATCATGGCTGGGTACGAGACATGCGAAAATAGAGGCGCCATCGTATGATGAGACTTCGTCAGACATACGTCACTTTCTTGTTTTAGGTGAGACATGGAACAAATCTTAGCACTATGGAAGCGCATCTTTCCGAAAAGAGTATGAGATATCCGCTATAAGCTGGAACAGTAAAAGCAAAGGAGTATCGCACAGGCGTATTTCGCCGAGCAAGCAATGAGACCTTGGCTTTGAGTTTGAGTGATGCAGGAGAATGATGAGAGAGAAGCAATGTTGAAGAATGCTGCGATGTGCAAATTAGACTTGGTCGGTGACAGGAAGGGGCAGTGGTGATCCAGAAGTGTACCATTGTTTTGCACTTTTTGTTGGACGGAAACGCAGCTGAGCGATCCGATCGCCAGGCTTTCATGGACGGCTCGTACCGTCAGCTTTTGGTGTGAAACATGAATATGATGGGGTATATCCGAGATGCAGGGCTGTATCAAGAAGCAAGGATGACTGAAGATATCTTTCCCCATGTGGGAAGTGTGGTTGGCCATGTAAATCATAGCAAGCGATACATATGGCGCCACTTAACAGAGTTTGAGCTGGAACGACAAAAAGAAAGAAATGCGGTGAAAGTACTCAGCCCCTTCATAAGACATACGGACCTGTCTCAATACAACCTAACCCCATTGGGCAGCCGCTCAGCCGTACTGAGACAACACGGGAGAGCCATCGGCACATTTCAAGAGGCAACTTGGCCACAAATTGTTGGCGTCATGTCCATAGTGGCATTGTCTCATTTCTCCGCTACTTCCAGGCTTTCTGTTCAACCTTGAACAAGTCCCACGCATTCTAGTGGCCCAATGGTGTGACGAGAATATCGCATAATCGTGGCTCTGTGTGTCATGTGTTTTGGAAATCGCGACATGGGGTAGCAGTGTTATAATGCAGGCGTTCCTCGAGCCCTGTGTATAAGTAGTACCAGTATCACGGACTGCTGCCTTGAGGCGCTATTGAATATGAACCATTGAGTTGCATAGCGCCATGAGACAATGTCTCACAAGAGAACTCAACACAGCAATGACCGTTACATAGGGATATCAGCCACCCAAGCTTGTAGGACTGGAGCTTGTCGCGCGAGTGTCGTTTATCGGCCGTCAAATCACCTACGCCTCCAGTTTAACATGGCGTAGATCCAGAGGATTAACACCAAACACAGGCTGTTAAGCCGGACGTGAGTCTCGGTCCAAGCCCGACTTTTGCCCACCCCACACATTGTCTGGAATGAGACAGTGGCGTACATCTCAGTTCAGTAGCGGCGAGTCAAGAGTGGCTTCGGAATAACCCAGCCCCGAGCCGCTAATGTGCGGCAGCGGCCCACGTGTGGTGTTGAACATAGGCCCGAGACCGCCGCCGAGAAGACTTTTCTTTGGGGGCCAATTTGATGCTTTTTTACTCATAAATCCAACTGGTGCTGTTCATGCTGCTTCTTTGTGGCGCAAGCGAGCAATTCAATGCAATTCTTCATTGTCGCTTAGGGTGCATCCAAGGCCTCTCGTTCACCTCAAAGGCAGCAGTGAGACCATCGTTGCTGTCATACACCAAGTAGCCACGCTGAACTAAGGAAAGATGGCACCTCAAAATCCCACAGAAGCATCGCCGCTCCTGCGGTAAGAATCTATGCACTTGAATAAATAATTGGTACTTGACTAATGCCATCTTTTAGTCGGTCCTCAGACTCGTTCAATGAAATCACAAGTTCCGCGAGCTCAGCGACGTTGCCCGCGTCCTCTCCTTCCGATGAAGAGTCGCTACTTCGTCGCAATGCATCCCCCGACGAACCCCCTACAAACCTTAGCCAAGGTGCCATCGTGCGCATCATTTGTGTTTTGATGATTGGTTGGTACCCCTGGCATCAATGCGTCCTGTACCAATCGCTACTGTCGAAGCTGACATGCAGCTGGATAGCCGTTTTTATCTTCAACGCCGACCATTCGCTAGTGTTAGCCACGCATCCAACCATCGCTTCCGACTTCAATGCCCTTGAATGGTCAAGCTGGCTGTTTACCAGCTTTGGTCTTGCTGGGGCCGCCATGCAGCCCATCTTCGGGAAGCTGAGCGACATTTACGGACGAAAGCCGATCATGTTAATATTATACGCTGGGTTTGCCATTGGCTGGTATGTCCATATGCCACAAGCATTCTCTCACTTTGAGCATTTAATTGACCTTTCTTAGCATTATTGTGTATGTTTAAAAAAGAACCAGATTTTTCAACTTGTAACGCATATTGACTTGTTTTCAGAGCTGTCGCCGGGTCCATGCTCACGGTTATTCTCGGTCGAGTTCTTTCCGGTGCTGTCGGTACAAGCATGACAGTGCTGGTGACTATTCTAATTAGTGACATTGTGCCGATTCGAGAATCGGGAACTTGGAGGTCGTATGTAAATGTCGCAGCAACCACCGGCCGAAGTCTTGGAGGGCCTCTGGGCGGATGGCTCGCCGACGCCGTTGGATGGCGCTGGTATGTGTTCCGCTCAGCGAGTGAGATTGCACTTCTAGAAAAACACAACTAACATTCAAATACAGGTCATTTGGTCTTCAAGCCCCCATGTTTGCGCTTGCAATCCTTCTCTGCTGGAAGATTCTGCCAAATGACCTATCCGGCCGAAAGCCCGAACCTTTGAGCGAACCGGCGACCGCGTCTTCAAAGCTTGCGAGAATAGACTTCCTCGGTGCTACCGCCTTAGCATTCTTCATTCTCCTCTTACTCTTGCCCTTGGAGTTGGGAGGTAACGAGGTGCCCTGGTCACACCCACTCATTCCTGCTCTACTTGTTGGTGCACTCGTTTGTTTAGCGCTCTTCGTCCAAGTGGAGAAGCGGTGGGCAAAGGAGCCCATAATGGAACTTTCCCTGTTTGTTCAGAAAGATGCTATCCTCTTGTTCCTAGTTATGGGATTGCAGGCCGCGGCCCAACTCGGAGTAAGTCCACTACTACCCCGCGTCATCAACTACATCATACATGTTGCTAATAGCCTAAATCCTAGATGATGTTCTTGGTCCCCTTGTACTTTCAGGTAACCCAAAAAGCATCAAGCTCTATTGCCGGTGCACATCTCTTCCCGTCTGTTGCAGGAAATGCCGCCGGTGGTGTGGTGGCTGGCATGCTCATTAAAAGGTATGGCGCTTCCTTTGATCGGAGCCACTATTGAATCTTACTAATTTTCATAGGACCGGAAACTACAAGTGGTTAATATATCTGGGGACACTCTGCTCGGGGCTTTGCTATGTACTTCTATTCCTAAGATGGCACGGCGATACTAATTGGCTGGAGTCTTTCTACATCCTTCCTGGGTAGGTCATAGTTCACCGCCCTTTATTCCATCTTTAACCTTTGATCTAACGCCGTGTGTAGTGGTTTTGGAATGGGGATGGCATACACCGTTCTTTTTGTTGCTACTCAAGCTACAGTCAAGCCTGAGCATATTTCGGCAGCTGTCTCGACACTATTCCTCTCCACTGCTGTGGGCACCATCCTTGGCGTAGCCGCCGTCACCGCTGTAATGAAATTCATTCTGCAAAAGTCGCTAGAAGTCAAATTACGCGTCCTCAACCTCGATAGTGCCACGCGAACTGAGGTAGGACTGACACGTTATTGCATGAAGCTTGGAAGCTAACTTTTCAGATCATTTCGAAAGCTGTTTCAAACGTCGAATATGTTCTGAAGGTTAAAGGCAAGGTTGCCGAGGCTATTGTAGAATCATATGTTGATGGACTGTTGTGGGCACATGGACTTTCTCTAGTTTTTGTGCTCTTGGGATTCTTCTTGGCACTGTTCATAAAAGAGCGTAAACTTCGTCAGTGAGAAATCTACATCGACGACAAGAGGCGTGTACAGAGAGTTTTACATAGAGTGGGCTACATAAAAGCATTAGAATGCGCGCTTTACCATTACATGGGTGTTTTGGGTTACGGCTATTAATGGAGTTCGGGTATTATCGGGTGGTCGCTTGTGCTGTCGAGAATCCGCAGAGATGCTACACAATCCTCACGACATGAATCTTCTGAGCCTACTCCTGGATTAGCATGCTGGCTTGGAGCGGGCTCTAGGAAATTGCGATGTTCGTTTGACAAAGTAGTAATGTTCAGCCACGTTGATGCTCAGGTACGGCCACGAGGATCCACGACTACGAGACTCTTTCTACAACGATGAATGGGGTTAAATCACAATTTTATATATTGACAGTAATTCTAAGCTAATAAAAACTCATGACGCAATACCATCCCTCCGTATCATTTATGGCCAATAGCCTTGGGAGCATTTTGCCAGGCAATCTTCGCACCAGTAAGAACTTCCATAATGTGTGTTTGGCTGCCAGTTTCTCTGGGGTCGTCACCGATAAAGTTCAGCGGAAACCCAATATCGAATTCCTTGATGCTTTCAATGTACTTGATCTGCTCATCTGTCAAATGGATGCTCAAAGCCTTGATGTTGTCGTGCAGGTGCTCAATCTTGCGACCGCCGATCATCGGGAACACATTCCTCGCCTTTTGGAGCACGTATGCGAGGGCAATCTGCTGGATGCTTTCGGTTCCATGCTCTGCAGCCACCTTCTCCAAGGCTGCGCTTACTTTACGAGCTTCCTCGCTCTGGGCGACGCTGCTGCGACCCCCATCGGCGGCGTTTTTGCGCGCTTCCACCTGCTTGGCGGTCTGAAGCTGGCCGCCTCCGAGAACATCCCATGGGCAAAGCGCCATGCCAAAATGGCGAGCCATGGGAATAATATCTCTTTCGAAGTCGCGCTGCATCAAATTCCAGCGCCCTTGATAAACAGAGAAAGGTGTCTTTCCGTGAGTCTTTGCATATACATTTGCAGCAGATACTACCCAGGCCGGCGTATCCGAGATACCAAGGTACAAGACCTTGCCTTGCTCAACCAGAATATGGAGCGAGTCCATGAGCTCCTCAATCGAGGTTGTCCAGTCCCACCAGTGGACGTAGAGAAGATCAATGTAGTCTGTTTGCAACTTGCGAAGAGAATCGGCAACAGATAATTTGAGTGACTTTCTATGATTGCCTCCGTAATTGACTGTCTTGCCGGTACCAAGCTCGTACGTGCGGTAAGAATTGGTAAACTTGGTAGCAATAAAGAGAAGGTCTCGGTTGCCGCGCTCAGCCACCCACTTGCCGATGTACTTCTCAGACTGTTCGTTTTGGTAGTTGTTGGCTGTATCAATGAAGTTTCCGCCAGCATTCGTGAAGGCATCCAGGAGCTTAAAAGCCTGTTCCTCATCAACGGCACCTAGCATGGAGGACCAAGCATCCCCAAGGGACATGGCACCCAGCACGAGTGGAGAAACTCGCACGCCTGCTGTGCTAGAGAGTATCCGATAACGGCCGAGTTCGGTCTCGGGCTCCTTTACTGGTGCAAAAAAGTCCATGGTTTTTGTTGTTCTTCGAAGACGAGGCTGTGTTTTTCGGTCTGGTTGCGATGGCGTTGTTGGACACGAGATGCTTGACAGGTGTTTCTCCCGCTATATATGTATTTTGTACACTACATTCATTCGCAATTATAAATTCATTTCTAACAATCTAACAAGTCCAAAAGCCCATGAAATCAATATTTCGGCGTTTACGGACTTAGCCTCTTTTCATGCACGCACTGGGGCCTTCGCGAGCTTTCTGACATGGGCCTCATGAGGCCAAATCGTGGTAGCGGATTGATCTTCACGCTTAGCAATCAGGTATAGAAGTGGAGCAGCAAATCTCAAGGTCGCCTATGGTGAAGCCTACTCCCTTTGCTATCATTAGAGATGTTCTTCACCATGATGCAAGTCAAGCCAAGCCCCACTGCATTTCTTGAAGCCTGTCTGTGTAATGGTTGAACCGGTCCGATTGTCTTTGATGTCCTGTGGCAGATCGAGTGAGCTGCGTTCTCCGGCCGCTAAAATCCGCTATCACCGCAAGCGAAGATACCAGGCCCCTCCAAGTCTCTCGCCATGGTGACCCACATAACTCAGCCCAACTCCGCAACTGAGACCCTAGTACCAACAGATTTCGGGACAAACTCCGCAAGTCAACAACTTCACTCATTGATCCAAGTTCATCGATCTATAATGAAAATATGTAGCCTTGTTTAAGGGTATGATTAAATATCCAATAGAATTTGCCACCCATTTAATGAATGAAATTGAACACTATAACTGTGCTTCTGGTGAATAAATCGACACTGCGAAATTGCAGGATAATTATATGCTAGGTCTCTATTAGGAAGAGCAAGAAATTTCGATCCATCAAGGCCCTTGACGTCACTCAATAATCATATACGCATGCAAGAGATAGGATTTGACGGCTAGCCCAACGGGTGGATAAGGAAACCCCCTTCGCGTATCACGCAAAATCTCGTAGTACGTCCTACCCTGTATCATCCATCTCCCTCTTGCATGAAGCTGCAGCCACCTTCAATTGAAAATAGCTGTTACCTGTGCTTCTGAGCGCTATTAATGTGATCATTGGCTGATCTATGGTGCTGTATAACGGCTGCACGGCCATTATTAAAAGCTCATGGAATTAAGCGGTAGCTTGAAGGGGCTTAGAGGTTGTAAGTGGGCAGCCTAACAACCACTCAAGTTGTTCCCAGTGTGGCAGGAATGAAAAGAGATAAAGAAATCAAGGATCACATGATTAATAAGAAGTGAGAAATAAACCTAAGGGTTCGAGTGTCGGGGTACTATACCGAGCTTTTCCAGTGTACGTCTAAACCAAATCCTTAAAAACGGGGCTCTTCTTGAGGTGCTCCTCCCATGTAGTTAGGTCATCTTCCAAGATTTGCTTGGTCAACTCATGATCATCTCCAATGAAATATCCATACTCTGCAATCAGCCTCATATTGTCAACCATGACCTCTCTCATCTTCCCCGGTCCCTGGATAGCAGCACCCCACTCCTCAAAGTCCAACTTTTGCCAGCTCGCATCTTTTCCAGACGCAGGGAATAGCTTCTGGAATGTTGCAATCATTTCATCTCCTGTAACATCACCTGAAGTGCCCAGCGCGTGCTTGCCAACTGCTTCTTTCCAGTGAAGAATTATGGCCTTGACAAATTTGCCAGTGTCAGCTGTATCAAATAATGCAATCGGACGATCACCTAAAAACGGCAGGGAGATTGTGTAGCCACCACCGTGAGCAGGGGATGGTCGCAAAAGGCCCCCTGTGTAATTAGTCATGAAGCTCCCTGGCAAGAAGAAGGCAGCGGGGATACCAATGCTGCGTATGTACTCCTCGATCCGTGCTTTGGTGTCAAAGTTGTAGACGTGAGTGAGCTTGCCGTTAGTAAGCTTCCCAGCATACGGAAGGGATGACCAGATATAATGAGCAACGCCAGCCTTTTTAGCTGCATCGGCAAGATTTCTGCCTTGCTGGAGTTCGAGTTGAATATCGTTCTGGTCCCAGTCATTATTGGTAGTAATAGTCATGGAGAATACGGCTGTCGCGCCCGCCATGGCTGCGACCAGGGACTCCTTGTCATTTACATCGGCCTGAAAAATTACGTATTAGCTTGGAATATTCAGTCAAAAGATCAGATTTGTCTACATGACGTTCAGATCATCAACATCATTGACATACCTTGACTACTTCAATGTCCTTAGCAGCAAGTGCATTGGCCCCATCAGAAGAGAGGTCGCGAGTGACCGCGCGAACACTCCATTCTAACTGAAGCTTTGGGTCTTCCAGGAATGTCTTCACGACGCTCCCACCTTGAGAACCAGTAGCGCCAAAAACAGTAATAATTTTTGACATGATGTCGATTGCTATGACAGCCACAATCAGCTCTACTCCAACTTGAGCGGGAAAGGAAACGCTTAGACTTGTTAAACTTACTGGAAAGTTCGGTCAAGACGAAAGGTTATGCGTAATAATAAACACTAGTGGGACGAGTGAAGGTTGATATGGTGACCTGAACATGTGCTGCATCAGTTGCGAGAACAGAGTCACATCGCCATGCGCTGGCTTCATATACTCGAATGATTGAAAGCTAATGCGTGCCCCATACCCATCTAACGGTTTCGGGATTAAGAGATGATGTGGTAGCTAAAGCAGGCGATGGTCGGACGAACCTAGGACACCATTTTTCTTCTCGTTTCGATATGAGCTGTGGAATGCAGCAAAGGGTATTTCCATCAAATGCCAAGGATTTGAGTCCCGCTACTCATGCGTTAAAATATCAACCTATGGGGCACAAAGTACCACAGAGACCACGGCTTGGCTCGTGTCATTCCCCGCAGAAGCCAACGAACCCCTGCTCCTCTTCGATTACCGCTTTCAGTGAAGCCAATTATTATGACCGAAAATCATCGGATCACGTCATTTCTAGGTGAGCGATATTTCATGCTGGCTTCCGCGATGTCTCGTCGGAGTTAATCTCATAGCCACGACACTGGCCTGTGCCCGTCTCCGCGGTCTGGCTCTACGAAAAGAAATTGCTAAATTACGGACGAATGGAGCGCGATCGATACATTGCTGCTGCAGAGAAGAAAAAATCATTATCTTCGACAGGATGCGTAATAGGGCAAACCGTTTCCTCCATCTCCACAGCACATCTTTGCGGACGGTTCATCCTACGCTCAAGCCCCATTGTCCGCATGAGCCCAAACAGAGTCCACATCAACGACCTGGCTTTCTACCACAAGTGAGCAGAAAAGAAGCATCAGGATCCTGATGTTACTCTGCGCCAATCAACATACCTCGTCCAGATATTATTCTACTGGAGCCAAGTATCTCAATGAGCCTGTCATGTTCGTGTTTGCAGGCGACCTCGATGCACTACCATACCTCACCTTCCTAGCGACTACCCGAGTCACTCTCATCGACGTTCCGTCACGTCCCCCAGAACAAGTACAAGTATTCATGCAATATTTTGTTCCAGTGTAAGGCATAAAAAAGGCGCTTGCCCTCCTGTTGAAACCTGGAGGAACGTGGTGATCTGGATTGGGTCTACTTTAAAATATATTATCATGAAGACGTCTCCGTGATCCCTGTGTGCTTTCACACCTTACTCTTCTTCATTTACATCCATCATGACGCGCCATCTGCGGTCTGCGGAGGGAGCCCTGGAGTATCGATCTAAATCTTATCCAATAAGATGTTAAAACCATTGTAAATCGCTACTTGGCATGTGTGCTTTTGTGGAGTAGATACTTCAGGGCTCCCTCCGCATATCGAAGGGGATGTCAGATGTGTTCTGTTCCCCTGCTTGGGATTCTGCTGGTCCGGTGCTGTGGGGTTGCGTGTGATGCACATTGAGGCGACGATTGCGATATGATGATACAAACATGACGAAATACGTTACATTCTAATCAAGGTCCCGTAATGCTACCGCAACCCGATTTTCAGGTCAAACGGCATCTAACGCTTATCGCTGTTGTCGACGAATCATGGCTCATCCATCCCACCCCAATCTCCTGGAATGGATGACGTCAAGCAAGCATCTTGGGCTACCATGCCCAAAACGGAGAGGGGTCACGCGACACCTCTTCACGTTATTTTCGTTGAGTAACCTGTTCTTAATTCCTTTGTCTCGCCTTAAACAGCGTCTGTTTGTCTTTTTACTCGTTGATCTGGTCTTGCGATATCGCCTGTTGTCTCAAGCCGCCATTATTTACAATGTGGTCGTACGTACAGCGACGCGAAATAGCCAAGGAGATCCAATATGGCATGCAAAGAAAAACATCCTCATCTGTCGAAACAGGATCACCGTCAGGTCAATTTGACCAAGAGGCGTCTGGATCAGATCGCCAAAATGCACAAGGGTATGGCTCAATCAACACAACGGGGAATGGCCGTGTCATCATGGTGTGCAGCTCTGGAGAAGACGATCCTCTTTGTCCACAAAATTGGCCGCTAATGGACAGGGCCAAAAATATAAGCATCCTTTGTTTTCTCATTTTTGTGCAGGGTTGGGCCGGTGCGGCCGAGTCAATGGGAAATATGGCAGCTAGCCAAGAGTTCCATGTTAGCAAAGTAGCCGAGAACTTGTCCACGGCAATGTATTTATTCGGCGTTGGGACTGGTGCACTCTTTGCAGGACCCATTTCAGAAGCAGTCGGGAGGAACCCGACATATCTGGTGGCCACCTTCTGCTATCTTTGCTTTGTTCTTGGATCGGCCCTCACTCCAACATTTGGAGGGCAGGTCATATGCCGTTACTTGGTGGGGCTGTCTTCCAGCGCAACTCTCAGCATAAACGGCGCGAGCGTGAACGACCAATTCCGCCCGGTCAAAAGAGCATTCGTGTTTCCAATTGTTGCCTGGGCAAATGTGGCAGGTAAGGTGGTACCATATTTACCTCGTTGATACGCACTAATAATGATCGTTCGCACAGCTCCCGTCATTGCACCAATCGCGAGTGGATGGCTTGTTTCACGCCCTGATCGGCTGGCGGTGGACAGATTGGATGACCCTAATAATATCTAGTGCGGCATTCATTCTGGCCCTTTTTTTCCTGCCCGAGACATATTTCCCAATTCTGTTGGAGTGGAAAGCCCAAGAACTTCGGCGAATCAGGGGCGACTCGCGTTTCACATCTGAACATGCGCAATCTGGGTCAGTCCGCGAGCGCTTGCGGCGAAACCTCTTATTACCAGCAACCTTCTTCCGAACGGAACCTGTCATAGCGGTTCTTGGACTTTATTTAGTACTCCTCTACATCCTGCTGTTCAGCTTTCTCTCAGGCTTCGATTATATTTTCAAGGAAACGTATGGTCTTAACACCGGGCTTGAAGGGTCTTGCTTCGGCTCCATAGCTCTCGGAGCAACCACATTTGCTCTCTGCACCCCGCTGTTGTTCCTGTGGGCACGTTGGCACACACAGTTCGTGCGTCATGCGTCTCTGGAGCCAGAATTTCGACTGTGGCCTGCAATCGTCATGTCTCCTTTACTTCCCATTTCCCTGTTCTGGCTTGGCTGGACCAACTACCCTGAAATCTCTATATGGAGCGGACTAGCCGCTTGCTTCGTGTTCGGCATGGTCTTGTCTGCTGTGTACGTGAGTGCCTATGAGTACATCACAGACAGCTACCAGGAGCATGCAGCTAGCGCGCTTGCCAGTATAACGATGGCACGGTACTTGATATCAGGTGGCATGGTTATGGCGGCACGCCCCATGTATGAGGGAATTGGTGTACAGTGGACGCTAACCCTCTTGGGTTGTATTGCTGTCATATTGACACCAGCTCCATTTCTATTCTGGCTTTATGGCTCAAAACTGAGGGCAAATAGTTCATACGCGATCACGTCGGTTAGTCAGCCTGTGCAGTAGAGGGATTAGGTTATTGGCTTGATATATGGAGATTTGTGCTTTGAGGACGAAGGCAGTAAAATATAGTGCGTTCTTTCTTCACTCATACTATACAATGAATAATTCTCATGTTCTCTGCACTTGGGAATGACATACTGATTGCTGTACCGGTTGAAGTTCCTTGAATTGATTTGCCGGTTCGGGCTCAATATGAGCAGATTCCTCACCACTGGAGTTCCACTCTCCAATTTATGAGGCAGAAGACTCTTTAGATCAAGTTCTTTTTCCATACTGTCTGCCACAACGTGATTGGACCAAGCCGATCACCTCACCGTTCTGTGTTGTTTGTAAGGTTTCACGGTTGAGATGAGACCGCCACGTACTCAAGGGATTGGTTAATGGTGTCTAGATAATCGCTATGTAAAGGAGTACTAATGTTCCCACCAAATAATCAACATCATAAAAGGTTCTCACCACTATGAGTCTTCCGTCGCAGCGGGTTATTAAGCGTTTGGTGTACGCGTAAATTCTTCTTACACGGGCTAACTCGGGCTGTATTGTGACCCACAGCTCTCATGTAAGCTTGGCTGTAAAATGAGGCGCTAAGCGTTGGTGGCTGCAGAATATTGGCTATGATATCTTGTTCGCCAAACCCACTTTCAAGGATTAAGACAAGGATATTTATGGGGTCCAGATAATCGTACGGAGGCATGGCACTTGATTGGAAGGGGCAAGGCGACTATCAATGAACTGGGACAAGTGCGTCGATATTTCTAAGGCTATTCAAATCGTCTCTGTCCCCACAGCTTCAAGCCGCTAGTGATTAGTAGCTCGCTAATCAATCATTGTATGACGCGTCTCATGTCGAAATAATCTTGTAAGAAAATGTGACCGCATTGTCGAGAATACAATGAGACTTCCCTTTTCGGATCAGCAACATCGCTACTCACTTGACGCATTATTTTGTAGTCCCCGATCCATCATCGCGCCGCAAATATGTTGGTTCACAACCTAATGACTATTTTAGCGAGCTTAGCCATCGCTGGTGTTGACGCGGCCGCTTGCGCACCACGCGCATTGAAAAGCAGTTCCACCATCTCAAGCCTGGCTGCCTCTGCTTTTGGCTCTTCTTCCAAGACCACGGATGCATTGGCCTATTCGACAGGTATCAACCTAGCAACCTCTGAGACCATATTTTGGAGGCATTGCTGACCACCATGTCGCAGAATCTTTGGCTATACCCGACTCACTTACCCTCCCGAGTACCTCAGAGCTCAGTATCAGCACAACCGACAAGTTCAGCACAACTACTACGACCACTGCCACCGATACCACTGATGCCACTCCTTATGTAACAGACGTCACAACTGAGACAACAACTACCAGCACGAACGATGATACTACGACCACTACCGCCGCAGGCACAAGCGCAACTGCCGATACTACCGTTGTCACTGATGCTCCCGCGACGACTGATTCCGTCAATCAGTCCGACTCGGTTACTCTATCCAATAACCCCAGTACAACCACCGCAATTGACATTCCAACCACGACCACCTCCGACGTCGTTGAAACCACATGCGCCGTGGAAGGTTCTCCTATTCTTACTTCGTCATACCTCATTGGTACCTGGAATAACCAACCCCTTGAGACCTGTTCGGCCATCTGTTTGCTTATTGCCGCATGCCAATCATTCATCCGCTCTGCTGACTACTGCTCGCTCTTTAGCGGAACTAGAGCCGACATTCAGTTTGTGCAGGAGTCCGGTACAGGCTACTTTTGGTATGACCGCTCATGCTTTAGTTAGGTTGGAAAAGGGTTATCCCTTTAGCTGCGTGGTAATTGCATTTAGGTACCAAGCAAAGTATCGCATCCACCACATAACATGAAGTTTCATATCTAGTATTTTTAAATTTAATTACGAAACGAAGCCAGCTTTAACAATTACTTGATTTATTTTGGGCTATATTCTAGCTATTGATAACTTCTTTTGCCTAAGTGAATGTGGCGAGGTACGTGGGTGCAGCTACCACACAGCTAAAGGGATTGTATCAAGGTGTTTACCGACCACATAAAATAGCTCCCAAAGATTGGAGCAGAAAATATCCTTTACGGTAGAATATAGAAACGCAATTCTCCTCTTTGTACGTGCCACCCACCGTGCTAGCTTTGGCAAGTCCTACTAATGAGCCGAGAACCCAATGTGTGAGCTACATGCTAGAGGTACTCCAGTTCATTACAATTTCCAGATTAGTTCTAGTTCCGAGTATTCCATAACCCTTCGGGCCACGAAATATTTTATCCAAGGCTTACCGCATCAATTATTTCCATTATTCCCATCAGCGAGATTTCTGTCGCATGGTTGTGTTGGTTGTTCCCGGACGCCCCTGACGTTATTAGAACCTAGATCGGAGCTATTGTTTTGGTGCACTCAATAGTTTCTTGGCAAAGTGGAGAAAGGACCTCCAATCAACCGACATGTTTGCTTGCTTTGTATGCAGGGGTCTCGAGTTTCTCAACACGTAAGAGAACCATGTGACGCTGCCATGTCAATGAATCGCAAAAGATCATGACCCCTGATGTCGAAAGAAAAGCTCCTATTTCACAAGCTGGTTGAAAAAGAAGGCACATAAACATAGGAAGGGCCGACCAATTGTAGAGGCCCTGTGGTGGAGGCGAGGGACTTGAGTGGCCTGCTGATGTGGCGGCGCGCTCGGGTTTCTAGTATGAATTTGAGTAAAATAAAAAAGGAAACCGAACCTTATGAGAGTTTCTGAAATGTATCTGCATAAGTATTGTATTGGACAGAGGTCACCTAGCGATAGGTGCTGATCAGAAAATAGTGAAAGACAATGAACGCGGAACACCAAGGGCACGCGGGTAGCGGATAGAATTAGTGTTTTAGAATAATTTTAGTCTCAGTTCTCATCTATCCAAACTAAAAGAACAGTTAAAGTTGGTAGAAGATATATGAAACATTTAAGATATTAATCTCTAGCATTGTGCTACGATGGCCCATAAAACATTCATGGTTGTCTGATGATGGCTAAGCTAGGTCCTCCGCTGTCAGTCTTGTCAATACCTCCACTCTGTTTCCCTTATCAGGGCACTCCTTTTGTAAACTTAAATGCCTAGTCTTGTAAGCTATGGCATAGAACAAGACGCGCCACGCAAAGTTTCGATCCGATTTAGATCCTTCTTTATCGGTCCCAGCTTATCAATATCACCGCTCGTCATTGATCGCCTTGAACTAGCGGCCTTCTGGAATCCACTGCGGCCAACACCCGCCCCGGCCAAGGCACTAAACACTGCCATGAAGGCGTTGTTGGGGTCCTCAACAATTCCATACACCATCAAACCCGCCTCTCCAGCAGTGCCAGCCAAGACGAGCAGCGATCGCAGCGATGCCATACCAGCGGCTGCGGCAGCCTCTCCCACCACGGGTATGAAAAATAGTATCCCAGTGACAAAGCCGACAATCATCTCCTCGCGCTCCTGCTTCTTGATCTTCTTTGCTGTTTCCACAATTTTTTCCATGGCCTCGACAGCCGCCTGCATCGTCAAGGGGGGCAGAGAACCGGCATCAAGCACGTCGGCCCACGGCATGAGTTCATCATAATCGGTATGATCTCTCATTACCTTGAGGCGGCCTAGGAGGTCATTGGACTCGTCATATGAGTCGCCAATGAGCTTCTTGGGGTTCGGCACCTCGACCTTATCCCGGACGGGGTAATTATTGTACCACCAATCGTCGACGCGGTCTCTGCATTTCAGGATATCCTCGCCAGCATACTGGCAGCCGTTGTTGGTTCTGATGTGTTTCTTTTCAAACTTGACCCACGACTTGTCGATGCCGTACTCCTTGGCAATGTCGTTCCAAAAGGCGTCGGCGTTCTCCAACGTGAATGTCGTGTTGGGGACCCGCTCACTCAACCCTATGCTGCTCTTGCCATCTTTTAGAGTTGTCGGACACGTAATATCGACTGTACCCCTGCCATTCTTGCAACCCTTGGACTTGTCACACGTCTCTAGACACTGGGCAATCTGGCAGCTGCTGCAGCAAGTGATCTTCTTCGTCTCCGTGCACTTGAAGTAATTGTCTGCCTTGCCGCTGGACATGAATGCATCAATCTGATCAGGTACCTGATCGCTTACGTAGCCTTCGTAAATTTTGAACTTTTTATCGTATCCACTGTCGATCAGACTTTTGTACTTCGTTAGGGCTGCCCCCATTATGGCGATTTCGACATCAACAATATACTTCTCCACGCAATGGGCAGGCATCGTATCCTTGCGGTCCTCGAGCTCCTGAAGCGTGGTATACTTTCCCTGGCAAACTGGGAAGAGGTCGTAGTTGATGCCAGGTTCGTAGTCGTCGGGGTAGTCTTGAGTAATTCCAGTGCCGCTAGAGGCTCCGTTAGTATGATCAACGAGTTAGCCAAGCGGCTTAACCAATTAACGTACTCCATGAACGTTTGTAAATCAACAGCCCAGTCGATACTGCCCGCAAAGTTTAAGCTTTTCCAATCATCGCGCCTCGAATCCTTGTTTTTAGAAGTCATATAGCTTATATAATCGCCTGGCATTGGAATGGTCAGTGGCAAGGTGGCGTGGAGGTGAGACTAAGATGAGCCTAGGAACACAGGGGTGACGAACCATCATAAAGCAGGATTTGCGACTGTGAATCCTCGTCATAGAAGGTCTTATAGTTGCTTTCATTTAAAAGGATCTCGCCAATCTCGGCATTAGCCAGGTAGCCTGCTGTTTTAGTGCACCTTCCCGGCTTAGCGTCTGATTGGGTTCGGGAGCCAGTGAACTCGCACAAAGGGCCGTAGCATCCATCTTTGGCCATGTGGAATGATCTTCCGTAACTCGATTCACCTACAAAGATCTTGTTGTTGGGGACGCCGGCTTTGGTGACTATCGTTAATTAGTAAAGGCAGGCGTGGTGCCACCAATGCTTCGTTATAACGTACTCATTGCGAGAGAATTCTTTGTCTCGGTTATGTTAACTGAAGGTGTGATGACCAAGTTAGAAGATTGTGCCCGTGACTACTTTTCGAGTTCTGGGGTCTCACCGTGGCTTCGGATGCATTTCCCTGATGAGCATTCGTCGAAAGCATTTGCGTTTCCATAGTCCCACTGGCCGTGAAGATCATAAGTCATATAAACAATGTAGTCAACAACTTTGGCTATTTGATCAATAGGAAATTGTTTGAGATACCAATACGAAGCTGGCGCTGCAATTGATACCGTCTTGTCGGAGGGCATCTTTTCCCTTAAGACAGTGAGAAATCTCAAGTAGTTAAGGCCATCGCTTTTCTGTCCAATTGGCTGGCCATTCACCAGGATGTCCGGAGCCTAATTGATAACTACAGTTAGAATCACTTCCAAAAATAGGCAAAATATTTGCCCAAGTTCACTGGCCCGACTAAGCAATAGGGGTTTCTCGGTTCCTCTTCCTTTTCAAAGCAAAGAAGAACAAAAAGAACCAAAAGTAAATCGAGACCCTTAGCCTGGTCGGATCTCACGAACATTTACGACACACCATACGGAAACATTCCGATAGTGTGTCATTGAGGAATGGGATAGAACTTACTCCTGGATATTCCCAATCTATGTCAATGCCATCGATATCCTCGTCTTTGACAAACTGAGCAAGGTTGCTGGCAAAGGTTGCGCGATTCTGGATAATGGCGGAGCGAATAATGTTGAACTTGTCAGGTTCCGTTGAATCAGCCCACCCGCCCAAGGATACAATGCGCTTCTCTTTGAGCTTTTTAAAGTCAGACCACTGATCCTTGCCCTTTTCTATAACCGGTTTCCAAGTTGTCGGGTCGATGGAAGCAAATGCCCAGTGGATATGCGTGTAGGAACCATCCGTGTTGGCGTCCTTGACTTCCATCTGCAGACATTCTCGCTCCATGCCGAACGCTTCGTAATATCCAATTCTGCTGAATGTACTGGGGGCGCCGGAGCTTTTCTTGATATCTAGGTTGCAGTTGGAGATGCAGGTGTTCTGGAAGCCCTTCTTCTTACTACCGGGACCGCCGTTGTCGGGCGCGTTGACTTTGCAGTGATCCGGGAACGGGCCACAGAAGCCCCAGTTGCTGCAGCAAGCCTTGAGAGGACATGGATTGAGGTCTGCCAATGAAGTAGAGTTGTCCTTGGGAGTTTGTGTGCCTGGGACAAGAGGGCCACACTCAACGCCCTGTTGTGGCGGCGGCATTGGCGGAAGGCCTGGGCCTACGCACATGTTATAACTCACGAGCATGTCCTTGCAGTCAGTCCAGGCCCAAGTTTTCTGCGCGTTCCACTTCTCAATGTCCTTGACTGTGACTGCATACTTCTTAGCGAGCGTTTCACACGAGTCTCCATTCTCAATGAGATGGGACTTGCATGTGCCGTCAGCGTTTGGCTGAGGCTTGGGGGGTGTGTATGGGTCCCCGGATGAGCAGCAGACATAATCCCCGCCCTTGAGTGAAGCGCACAAGTTGGTTTTCGTGTTGTACTTGAGGAAGTCAGCACCACGGATGCCGCACCGGATAGACAAAGTCGTGCAACTATCGCCATCCTGGACTGCAATGTATTTGCAAACGGCTCGCTTTTGGAGCATGCTGCGCTGCCAAGGTATCAGAAACCTTGATTCCAAACCTCCAGCGGATGGAGTAGGAGCCGAAGTTGGGGTTGAAATCGGAGTTGGCTGGACCTTGATGAGATCGGTGTCATTTCCAGCGAGATCGAATAATTGAATCTCCAAACGCTCTCCGGTATCTTGAATGTTCGCCTGCGTAGCGCACTCTCCTTTGCTCCAGCCCAGTGCAGCCTTCTGAACCGCTGCAAGATTGCCAGTCAAATCAATTGCAACGCCAAAGGACTGCTCTGGCTTGCGTTGGCCACCGCAAAGCTCAGCCACTGTTTGGTTTGATAGAGAGCCATTGGAGCTGATGCGTTTGCCCAGGGAATCCAGCGCCGACTTGACGGTGGGTTTTCCTAATCCCGCACCAATGTAGACACTTGCGACAGTTTGTTGATAGTATGCAAACACGAACTTCTCGTCGCAATTGTCCTTGGCACCGAAGAAATTTTTGATACCTTTCAAGAGGCTAGCAATGTTTCTTGAATCCCCTTTGGTCAGATCACCTTCACCAATGCTAAGCTTTGCCTCGGTTGGGGCGCCGCTGAAGAAACATGCGGGGGCAACCTTGAGGCTACCGCCCTGGAAAAGGGTGATGTCCTTCTTTGGGTTTTTCACGGGGATTGTGTCAACCGCCTTGGGTACGGTTGAATTAGACCCAAGGGTGCAGCTGCGGATGAGAATGGTGCAGTCATCAGAGTCTAGTGGTTGGGAAACGGAGAGCTGCAAAAGCATTGGCGCTTTGCAACGATTGAGACGCTCGACAGACAGATAGGTAATCCAACTGTGAGTGTTCGCGTAGTCCGTGCAGGGTAAGGGACAATCGTGCTGATCGGGGTGGTAGGTGTTGATATTGCCAATAGGTGACGGATCATTGAGGTCATCTTGGCTCGCAGGCTCTACAGCTTGCGAGCCATCGAGATTGATGGCCGAGTGTGCTAGCTTAGCCCCCAAAATAAGGATGACCAATATTGATCTTGAATAAGGCTTCATTGTCAAGTGGCCATACAAATAGAGTGCAAGAAAGTTGAAAGAGGGTTCGGTTAAGACAAACGAAAAGAATGGGTGAATGAATGTGCAAAAGGAAGAACGTAAAGAATGAGAAAATTGAAAGAGTTGTGCTCTAGTCAAACTTGGAACAGTAATAAACCTCACTCGTGTATATATGAAGCGTCTCTGTAGCATGAAGGAGAGAGCTAAGGCTTGTTCAGTAGGTAGCCTTAGGCTACAGCTAGTCAATACAACGTGGAATATTCAAGGGCGTCTACGGCTCGACGCGGGCGCATGGCAGGGGTCACAAATCACGCCTCTCATGCATGTCATGGGTAGCCTCTTCCAACGATCCACGTGTTGCTTCACAACTAGAATACGGCTAGATAGTGCACGGTCACCAGTCTCACTTCGACAACAGCCCGAGGTTCCGACGTGATGCACGGTTACAAACAAGGGTGAGGTCCCTTGCATGTTTAGAGCCAACAGCAACATGCAAGTTTGCGGAACGCCACCGTGGATTAGATAGGTGAGCGAAGAAGAGGAATAACCTTATTAAAATGGTCCGGTATATTGGGGCTAAGTAGGGGCTAGCCATCTATCCACTATGGTGTTTTCCCCACTCCGATTGGAGACGGATGTTGGTACTGACCACTTGGCGAAACAACTAAAAGACGTTTGCAAATTTCGTTCCAAAAGGCCATGTTGGTTCAATACCGCTGAGACCATGGCGCAGTGCCATCCAGTGTTCTCCACCAATCGTCAAACTGCACTTCGTATCTTGCAAAAAGTCTCTCATCAGGCGATTAGATTGGCAGGGCTAGTCCCGGTGATGTGACTTGAACCAATTTGTGCCTTGTGGGATTATGTAACGCTGTACAATCTAGATCAGTTGGATCTGTGGAACTTGGAGTCCATTGGTATGCCCTTTTCTGTACCATAGAAATAAAGGAGGTGCAATATCATACGATTGGAGTCCCAACCCCGTTCCTAACCTGGCGCAATTGATTTCTTCATCCCCACTTGCCTCAAAGGTTCCTCGCAGCTAAGCTATTGGGCTGCCATATGTCCAAGAGGGCACCATCTACTCCTGTCATTCCAAAGTTTCCTTTCCCACCAGTCCTACCCTCACCATCTTACATATCTCTTATTTTCATCATCAATGCAACTATGCGGACTTCAATCTTCCTAAGTTTTCTCATTTTCGTCACTCGAGCCTTGGCTGGGGGGTATCAAGGAGCCCTTGAGCGTGTCCTTCTCTACTATGCCTACCAAATCGATGGGCTCAATGACGCGAAGGACCAAACTGTGGGATTCAGATGCGAGAAATTCACAGATGAGTGCAAGGACAATAAATGGAACGCATGCAGGCCCAAAGCCAAAACTGGACGATCCAGATGCAATTTCAATGAACTGGTCGTCAGCTTGGGGAATGCCGACCCGAAGTGGAACATGGTTGGTCCGGCTGGCGCAGATCAAAACGCAGCTACAATTGATGTCAAAGAGACAGCCAAGAATGTCCACACGCTGTTTTCAACCCCTCCAAGAAAAGGCGTGCGCAACTTCCCACCCTGGACGGCCGTGAAAGGGGCAGGTACAAGTTTCAACGATTACACTTTACAACTCGGCGAAGTAGTTCGTAAAGCCTCGGCACACAAAGACGATACCAACAAGCATCTATTCGAAGGGTTTCAATCAGCCTTGGACCAGGTCAACGTCGCGCGTGCAGGCGACCACGGCCCTTACCTGATCAAGGCTGCCGAAGATAAGCTGGGGACACCTAATGGAATGGAAATCAAGAGGATGGATCTAGGTGAAAACCCCATTAAGCCAGACGAAAAATGGCAGACTGTTGACTGGAGGGAGACTGTTTTGGCCGCGAAAGCAAAGGGCATACTTAATGTAGATCAACTCATTTTCGACTTTCGGACCAAATTCTATACAGATAAGGGACCAGCAAAGGATCACTATGCCCTTTTCCAGGCATATAAGCGGGTGGGAAACAGAGTTAGCAGGGCGTGCCGGTAGGGAAACTTCAAACGACTCGCACAGCAAGATCTATTGTGTAAACTCTTACCACATAGCTAGCCAATTTCTACATGGACTTCTAACCCATAAGTATTTTTGCGAGCAATAATACTTGCATTTCTGCTCATTTTTTCATCTATAGCTACGTATTCCAAACTTCTTCACCCAAAATTTCCTTCATCATTTCATCAAGTGCATAACCATCCACCATTTCCCCCGATTCTTTATCAATAAATCTCAAATTTCCCCTTGGGCACGGCCAGCTCAGATATTCCCAGGCATCCTGCCATTCATGAAGACCATTGCCACATATTACATGAAGTTCGACTAGGTTTGAAAACTGCATCAGATATTTCCATCCAACATAAAAGTAGTCATCAACAGTCCGACGCTCAATCCTGAGTCGGCGGAGAAGCAGTGGGTGATCAATGATATCCACATCATCACTTCCAATAGATATCATATCCTTGTCGAAGTTTACCCACGCGTAGCGTGGCTCGTCCCCATAAGTGAAGGCGCGCTGGTAGAGACCGAGATTGCGAGCCTCTCGACAGACCTGCACTACTGCTGGCGCGGGCGTCGAGGATTGGATGTAACGTACGGAGCTAGGGCTCCAGATATGCTCGAAACGTACCTCAACGGTACGAGGCTCAGCAGCCAACTGCCAAATGTGGTAACGCAACTCCGACGGGAGACGGGGGAAGAGGTGAAAAGTGGTCATTTGGGCCTTACAAGCCCCGTAAAGGACTTTTGCTTGCTGCAAGTGCGGGCGTGTTACTCAACCTCTCGGCAGGTTCAGAATAGAGTGAAGAAGGAATGTTTTCACGAAGGAGCTGGTGTTGGTTGCAACAAGCTTAAAAGTAAAGGTGGGGACAGTTCATTTCAATCCTTCAACCGAAGTCTGGACCAAGTCCAGGACATCAGGTGGAGCCCTTGGCCAAGAAAATAAGAGGCTGGGTTGCAATCGGCCCATTCCGAGGAAAGTACGGTTCTGGGGCAAAATTAACCCCATGTACAATGCTACATGCTGTTGGTCCAACATTTTGCAACGCTTGCAACGCACGGCCACCGGATGTTACAAGCCTATCACGGGCCTTTATCGTCGTGAATGGACCCTTTACAGCTTCTTCCCGAAGGTCACGCAAAGTTTTGACCTTTTCGCCTGCTGCGGGCCTCAAATATTCTCCCACCAGCTCTTCTTCTTGGGTTGTCCCTCCAGGCACACACTCCTTTCGTCAATATACTCGAGACATCACATCGTCTATTGCATAGCCATGAAGAACATCTCACTCACGCCATCCCTCCTGGCAATCGCCATTTTCTCGCGTTTCTGCATCGCTAGTCCGGTCCCAGAGCTTCAATGGGATCCGGAAACAATTAGCCCTTGCATCGGGTGGTGGGACAATGCAGATGATGATAGCTGCGAATATGTCAGGAAAATGTTCGCCATTTCTCCCGAGGAGTTCTCCAGATGGAACCCTTCTGTCGGTCTTGATTGCAAACCATGGAGGTACCAGTCGTACTGCATCGTGCCTGAGGGCAGAGCGCCTCCGACGATCACGACAACGACATTCACGCCAACAAGCACCCTCACAACAACATCCAGCTCCCTGGAACCCTCCCCCTCGGCTTGGAGTGTGCTGGGCTGCTACCTTGACAATAGCACGCTTCCCGTACTTGGGAAGCGCATGAGCAACGAGGGGGGCGACCAGTCTTTGACAATCCCCAAGTGCCAGAACACCTGCTACCTCGCTGGACTCCAGTTTACAGGCGTCAAGAATGGAAACGAGTGTTGGTGCAGCAGCTTTGTCGGTGGCGAAGTGGTCAGCAATCAGACTGAGTGCAACATACCCTGCAGTGGAGATGAAGCGGCCAAGTGCGGTGGCAAAAGTCATATCAATGTCTTCATGCCTGTTGATGAGGACGAGACTTACTATGTGGCAAGTACCACAGCCAAGCCTGTGACTACTCAAACGTCCACATCCGAGCCTGTGATTGCCCAAACGTCTACGTCCGGGCCTGTGATTACTCAAACGTCCACATCAGGGGCTATGCGGTACCGAGTGCTGTTCTAATCCATCTCATGCCACTGGTGAATTTCAAGGAACCAGTTCAGTATGGAAGGTGAAAATTGGTTCCAACAAACGCTACTCAATTCTTGGTGATGAGGATGGGGGGAGGGGGGCAACGTTGAAATAGCATCTAGGATACTTGATCAAATTTAATTCTACCTTGCCTGTACCACCGTTTTCACATATCTATCGTAGAATCGAAACCTAATCACTTCTACTCTCACGTTCATAAATCGCATCTTGGATTAATCAATTGCATGGTTACATAAGCATGAAACCCACCTACAACGAATACCTATTTCAAATTAATGTGTGTTAATTTGCCCAATTTCGCGAGACTAACACGCTTTTTGGTAGAATGAGAGGCTGGTTTCTTGGCACCGAAATTTAACATGGGCCAACCTAAGTGAATGGTGAGATTGCCTGTTGCCTACTTTTCGGAGCGATAACCGTGTGATCAAGGCTAACCTTGATTAATGGAGATTAAAAGTGGCCCTCTCGCCTAGCGCCGTTTAACATCAACCAGCAACCAACAGTCTAAGAGATCTTCTCACCCCGGCTGGGCTGGCATCTAAGAAACGGCATTTTTATTGCCTCATATCCACCCGGATGCCATCCCATCATACAGCTAGCCCTTGCAGGATGGGCCGAAGTTACCGAGCGGCAGTACACGCACCCCTGTCGTGTTGGCCCCGGAACCCGGAATCAACGTGTCAAGGTTCCCCGTTGTCGCCTGAGTGAGCTTTCAGAACCAACATCGAGAAGGCACAAAATTTCTAGGGGAAATACAGGGCATGGGCCAACCCAGAAAACTTTGTTCGGATGTTCGGTCATAGCTCTCGGCCTTCATAACCAAGAGCTAACGTAATCGGGCTTTTGCGGTGTATTCGAAGCCCCCGCCTGTTGGTTCTGCACAAGTCACCATTAATCCAGATGAGGAAAGTCACAGTGAGTATCACGGGTACATCAGGTGCCGCCAAGTTCCGAGGGCACAATGTGTCACAGGCGCATGCCCTTTTAGAAACCATTTGTAAAATGATGACTGGAGGCACGTGCTACAAACCCGTCACCAAGTCACTGGGGCGGCTTAAATCACGGCTAGGGCTATGCATCCCTGGATCCCCTGAATGACACTAGCCCAGGTACCATCCCCACAAGCATGCATCCATGCGACCTCTCCGCAAAATCGGAGAGTGCTCACCCAAGTCAGAAAACCAAACGGCATTATTTTCTGCCCAATCGGAAGACGTATACTTCGATTCTTTGTCCCAGAGGCATGTTGGTCGTCTGAATCCGACGGGACACATTACGCCAAGACAGCATTTGCCATCGGTATACCAACTGGAAATCATGATACGATACTTGTCGAAATAGAACGAATTCTAGACTGCGTATCGAGATTATCTTCGGAGTAAGGTGGACCACGCGGCTTTAGAATTTGTATCGTTATGATTCGGTGAATGGGAGACCGGGGGGGTTGGAGGGGCTCAGTTATTCCAATTCGGTTGCTACTTAATCAACAAATTCTTGTGATAATTCATTCTTTGTCATTCTGAATGGTCTTTATAATACCCTATTTTAATATGATTCTACCAGCAGCCCTCTGTATCTTTGGCGGCAGCCAGCTGGTGTTCAGTGCTGCCATTGGAAACACTCTCAAGGAACGAGGGACCACCCCTAAGAATCCGTACGATGATAAGACAACATCCTACTGCACTTGGTGGTATGACTATGATGAAGGGGTTTCATGTGATAGCCTCGTTTCTGATAATCAGATCAGCTTGGAGCAGTTCCGCAGATGGGTCAGTTGCATTTTGCCCTTTCATTTACAGATTCTCGACCCAGCTAACACCAGCTTTTTTTGCAAAGAACCCTTCTATTTCTTCAAGCTGCGGAGGTCTAATAGTTGGTCGTTCATACTGCGTAGAGGCATCCTTTGAGCCTGCGCCGGAAACTAGCACCAAATCATCGACTACAACCACCATCCCTTCCACGCCTACAACTACAAAACCTTCCAATGGTTTGTCTCTACCGCCCTATAACACTATATATTATACAAACATTGACATTTTTAGGTATTGAGACGCCCGGGGCAATTCAGCCTGGAATGGTTGACAATTGCGACAAGTTCTATCTTGTTCAGTCTGGCGATAACTGCGATTCTATTGCTGCGAAGAACGGTATTACTGTGGCGCAGCTCACGACCTGGAATCCTAAGGCTGGCAGCACCTGCTCTGGTCTCTGGGCCGATACCAATGCCTGCGTCTCAATCATTGGTCATGATCCGATAGACACCCAGCCGTCCCCGACTGCACCTTCCAACGGGTGAATAGCTCTCATTACCATCGTTACAAGCTCCAACTAACCATTCACCCACCCAGTGTCGAAACCCCTGGGGCAATACAGTCCGGCATGGTCAGTAACTGCAACAAGTTTCATCAAATACAACCAGGCCAGGGCTGCAGCGAAATTGCCTCTAAAAATGGCATCTCGGTGGCAGATATCATCAAGTGGAATGCAGCTGCTGGGCCGTCCTGCAATGGTCTCTGGTCTGACACTTACGCTTGTGTTGGCACCCTCGATGCTCAACCAAGCCCTACAGCCCCGGTGAAGGGCATATTCACACCCTCACCGGCACAACCGAGCATTGTGAGCAACTGCTACAAGTTTTACAAGGTGAAGACGGGGCAGTCATGTGCGAATGTGGCCAGTGCCAATAACATTGCTTTGACTGATCTCACCAAGTGGAATCCTTCCATTGGTTCATCGTGCTCAGGTCTCTGGGCGGAATCTTACGCATGTGTTGGTATTTTCACAAGCGAGCCCAGCACCCATTACTTTGGCTGCTACACCGAGATCTGGGCCAAAAATGGCGACGAGCGAGCCCTTGGTCAAGCTGACTACTATGACCCGCAGGGGATGACACCCGACTTCTGTGCCATCTACTGTCTTGTGGAAAAGAATCAGAATCTGTATGGCCTCCAAAACGGCAATGAGTGTTGGTGCGGCAATACACTCAGCGCTGGCGTCACCAAAGCGCCAGAGCAGGACTGTTCATCTCCTTGCATTGGCAACAAGAGCGCCAAATGCGGTGGATCTAGCAGGATCAGCATCCATGGCCGGAGTGGAGTCAAAGCACCAGCTACGTACAAGTCGTACGGATGCTATACCGAGGGCGTTGGAACACGAGCACTGGGTGTCGCTAGTTACCAAAGCGACTCAATGACGGTTCAATTCTGCGCCGACTATTGTCTCGCTCAAAAAAGCACCAACCACTTCAACATTCAAAATGGCAGTCAGTGCTTCTGCGGTAACGTTTTAGGTACTGGCTCTGTACCGGCCGAGACCCAATCTGACTGCAACGTGAAATGTACTGGAAACTCAGCTCAAACCTGCGGTGGGAAAAGCGACATACTCAATCTTTGGAGCACCTCCCAGACCAGTCCACCCTTGAAGTATACATCCCTTGGCTGCTATACAGAGCTTTCAAGCGGCAGGGCGTTGCCATCCGGTATGTAGCATGTTTTGAGACTGTAAATGCGTCAACTGCTAATCATCAGGTCATAGCCACTCTAAAGGACACCAAATCCATGACAGTCGAGAAGTGCGCCAGGTATTGTATCAATGCAGGCTACCGGCTCTTTGGCTTGCAAACTGGTGATGAATGCTGGTGTGGTTCGCAGCTCAGTGCTAGCTCGACCAAGGCCGACGACTCGCAGTGCGCTTACAATTGTGCAGGGAATGCTGGTCAAAAGTGTGGTGGATCTTGGCGACTAAATATTTACAACTGGTATTGAGCTCTGGGTTGAATATATCGCCAAAGGACTGGATTATTCTGAACAATGTGACATAATCTTGTCTCTTCTCCTCTAAATAGTCTATAATTACATATATTGCCTTATTAGATACTGTTTGTTGGTTTATCATATAAAGTTATACTAAATAATCATTGGTAATCTCCAATTAGGACCAAGTAATACATATTATCATCACCCATGCATACCAAAGGCGGTTACAATGGGCAGAAAGCCCCTTGACCTTACTATTCATAGATATAGAGAAGGCTATATTAATCTAATTAACCTAGACCTCAAGACAGCTGTAATTGGGCGTCACTTGAAAGCCTTCTTATTCTTCATCTTCTAAACAGGAGGTTCTCGAAGCACCACCTAGAATGTGGCTTATTGTATCCTTCTATTGTATTGGTATCTTGTATGTCTCTTTTCTGGTCAAAGCCTACTGGAAAGCCCAATCAGACTGGATTTTCCAGACCCATCTTAAGGACCACCCTCAAGAACTCCATCTTACACCACCACTCTTCCACACATTTAATATCTGCACATCACGCCACGAATATACTCCCGCTATCAATCACGGCCACTAAATACTCTTTCGAAATGAAGGGTACCTTCTTCGTGGTTATTCTGACCCTCTATGCAAACCCTAACATGGCAAGCTCATGCAAGGTAGGGAAGACGGACTGTTGTTTAACACAGTTTAGCACAGGAGAAGCGACTAGCGTCTACTGTAACAAGCTCGGGGTTAAGAGCAACCAACGCGGTTGCTGAGTTATCTGAAAGCTCAAGCAAAGATTCATCGACTGCTGCACCAACGATTTTGGTTCGGATGGTATTATGGACTGAGTGGGATGGCCTGGACTGTGCCGTGATATTGCCATGTCTAGGGTAGCTCATGGGTAGCGAGGGTCAAAGCTCAAGCACGTGGAGCTGTCTATTAGGGATAGGTTGTACAATAGAGACGCACAGGACATTCGCGCTAGATTTTGAAACTGACAAGGGTTCAGAGGCGAAATATATTGAATGGCACAAAGGCAAACTACACCATTTGATGATACCTGGCTGATGACCAACCAAAACGGGTCCAGTTTCTAAAAAGCCCATCTCCTGAAATCATGCATGTCTACCAATCCGAGGCCAAGTTGTGTTCCTAACTGTAGCTGTAGCCGTAGTCGTAGTCGTAGTAATCCTCGTAGTCATACACATGGTCGTGGCCGCAGTCGTGGCAGTCACAGTGCCCTGAAGTACGGAAACCTGAATGACCTGAACAGCAACAGCAGTTCTGGTTTGAGTTCCCCTTTGAGTTCCCCTTTGGGTTCCGCTAGCAGCTTGCTGGTGGACAATAGTTCCAGCTTGAGCCTCACGGATGCCCGTTTGGTGCCGCTGCTGGAGAAGACGGGCGCGTCGTTGGGCGAGATGCACTCGTAGCCAATGACGGCGAGCCTGAAGCGGGGACCGTTGTTGATGAAGCCGAGGCTGTACTAGCATCTGTGGCTGTGGTGTCTGGCTTATTTGTGGCTGTGGCTGTGGCTGTCGCCGCATCAATGTGGTTGGTTGGAAGGACACAGCCACCCTTCCTTGTTCTTGCCCAGAGGGAGAGCTGGCATGATTCTGGGAGTTCTGGGATTGGCTGGAGACCATGACGAAGGTCTGTATGTTGAACTGATTTCTTGGGAATGAACTTTTGCTTCTCTTTCTGCCTGCCTGGCATTTATGTATCTACTCTAAAATGGGAAGATACTGGTGCAAGAATGCAAGTGTTTTTAAAGTCCATTTCTGTCTAAATTAATAGAGCTAAAGTAAGGGGTCTTATTTTGGCCCTGGGACAGAAACGGCCTGCTCTGTTGATTGTTGCTTGTTGGCAGACACCAAATCTCGCCCCAGGTCCGTTTTTTTGCTGTGTCCGTTTTCCGCTGCTGTGTCTGTTTCCCGCTGTGTCGCTGTGTCCAATTTTGGCCACATGCCTCGTGCGCCAATGTCCAAATCTATTGGTTGAGCTCTGCCAACCACCACGATGAGTAATCAATCACTGTCTCTGCGTCCTCGCCTCAGAATTCACGCAGGCCCTTTTTTCCTCCTACATCAAGCCCGACAGTGTTGTGATATGGCGTAGAACCAACAGTAGTACCGGTAGCACATTTCCTACAGTTTTCAGCTTATGTAGTCAGTACCGGTACTATCTTTCTGATTGTTTGGGCGGTGCACGGCGCACGCCCAGATGATGAGCGTGCGATCACCTACCCATCCACCAAACGTCGTGCTCGTAAGTAGCAAGTACACAACCTGCGCCAAGTGAGCAGGGGACGATGAGATAAAACGCAGGTTCTGCCCATGAGCTTGAATTCCCATTCCCGTTGATCATCAAGCCCCATCTGCCCATAACCAGTTGCTCAACTGCCTGTCCCCCCGAATCATTTGTGGCTTGCTCCCCTCTCGCAGGCCTGGAAGCGGAGAAGCCGAACCGCACCGAAGTGGACCCACTTGAGAATTAGCGACCAATAAAGACTACTCGGAACTACTCGGCCCGAGCCAGCCACACCCATTACAAGATGTTCCTCTGTGGCTATTTCTGAGAGTAAAGAAGGTCGAGGCATCTTGTTCGCCCCACTACGGGTAAACAATGGAGTTGTCGATGCTGGTTGCAGGGTGCCATCCTTCACTTGACACTGTCGAAGTAGTCTGGGGTTCCAAAAGGTTACAATGCTAGACTACTTCAATACCCGAATCTCTCTCCGTTCGTCGGTCGTCTCGTAATTGCAGCCCTTGCAAAACCAAGACGCAGGGCCCCATCCTCGCCCTGCCACGCTCCGTATTGGACTTGACCATCTGGACCAGCATCGTGCACAATCCCCTTCGCATTCGCGTTGGGGTCTACTCCAGACAGGATGTGGCCTTCCTTGCCCACACTTCCAAAAGCATTTGCGACTTCCAGCGGGTTCAGACTCACGTTGCGGCCTACCTCCCACCATCCCCAGAATACGGGCAACACAGTAAACAATCCAATGGCCGAGACAGCAATGGCCACCCACATTCTTCCGTAGTCTGTCACAAACACGAGCTCCGTTGTTCCGCTCTCGTACCCGACATTTTGCGCATCGGTCGTGTTGGTCTCTGCGTATTGCAGGGCCGCCCTGAACCCCAGCTCGCGCGCCACTCCAATCAGGTCGTCCATCGGATTCGACCACTTGTCCGCACACGATGGCGTAGACCCGTTCATGGTGATGTATTGGGCCGCAGGGAGTCCCACCGTTTCAAGGCCCCAGCCACGCGCGCCCGTCCACTTCATGTAGGCAGACGAGTTGTAAATGGCCGAAAGCACAGTGCTGAATCCGCCAATGATGTTGCCAGAGCCTTGCGAAATTGGTAGCATGTATCTATATTTTGAGGGTCAAATTTCTGGACTGGGGAAACATTGGGAAGGGAATGTCTTTCTCACTTTTGCTCGATGAACTCATCGTCTTTCCAGTCGCCTACCAGACTGACTTGACTTCCCTGTATTTTCACGGCGTACTTTGAAACACCTCCATGTAAATCACATGTCTGGGTTTTCAGTTTGCCAAGACATGTGCTGTTATCCTTGTAGAGCGTCTGCAAACGGAGCCACGTCCCAAATTTCGAAGTTAGCACATCCTCGCCATTGTATTCTGTGGCGTTCGCTCGAAAGAGATAGGTCCCGTTCAGTGCAGCCTGGTAGTCTTTCGTAGTGGTGTCTAGGTTGAAGTTGCTTGTGGATTCGCTACAGTTGACTTTGAACCCGAACCCCTGTCATCTCTACGTCAACGTGGTGTTGAGACCCCCAAGTAACCGCATCTTACCTTGACAGAAGTTGTACAGTTGGAACAAGTTGTCTCAAAGATCTTCATTTCTTCCCGATTGCTATACGCTTGGGCGATTTTGCTAAAGTTCTGAGTGAGTAGTGACACATCGGTTGACCGGCCTGTGAGTATGGAACCATAGCTCATGGGCAGTTCTCGTGCAATGTGAAAATTCGTTGTCCCATTGACGGCCTTGTATCGGTTCTCTGTGGAGGATGCCCGTTGCATCAGGGGACCGCGAAGCACAGATAATGTGACCATGATGGATGCTGCATTTTGTTGGCGCTATGCACGTCATGACAAGAATAGAGTTTCGTACCAAGCCCAACAAGCACAGATCTAAAACGGAAGAGGTTTATTACTGCCTCATAAAGATTGGTGGAAGATTCGTATACGGAATGGAGATTTTGCAACTGGTCCAAGTTAGAAGCGTATAGTGTACCACCGACTTTACTTACAGTTGTTGGCTTTGCAGCGGTCCGCCAAAAGTAGAGGGCGGCTCCCTCTGCGAAAGCACATGCAAGTAAGGCTCCGGTAAGTGTCGAAGTCAAGGCAAGCCACACTGTTGGGCGAAATTGACTGCCCCATTTATCTACTGGCACTCCATCGCTACACGACAGGATCACTATGGCCGCAACCGTGGCTATACTGAAAGGTTAGAGATATAGCTACTAGGCTGCATGGGATTCAACTCGCAAATGATAGCCAAAAGCCATGATCCTAAGCCAACAATGGGGAGACGTCTAAATAATCCAGTGCGCCATGGTGTGCTGAGGCGCGCGACTGGTGGGGCTGTTTGGAACTGTACCGTAAGCGTCATGGAGTTAGGCCTCGGGTTTTGGATAGGATTAAACTGACGATTTTTCTGCCTGGGATCCATTTGTTCCCTCTTAATTAGTTGATCGGTAATTTCAACACCTGGAGTGGGTGGTGAAGACATTTGAATAGCGGATTTATTAGGGCATACGTGATGCTGATGGTCATCAACTGAGAGAATTACCTTGAAATGTGGGACCAGTCCGAAGTGGCATTGATAATCAAAGGGGCCAGAACAAAAGAGTCAGACTCCATATGTTTGTCACCGTACAACCTAAATTATAAGATTAATCCACGCCCATCTGAGTGGAGACAAAGCTGCCAGGTTAATTCATATACCTCAAAAATGGAGCTAATTTCTGACGTGGCTGCTCTGCCGCTTCAATGTCGTGCGCACAGCCACTTCCTTCTCGCAGAAAGCATCAAGCCCGCGCAAAATACTTGTTAGAGACGGGGACCCTCCCCAATGCCGTGATTTGAACACACGGTCACTGGATGCTACTGGCTATTTTCGAGATTGGCGACAAAGCATTGGGGAGGGAGAAACAAAGTCAGGGTAAGAAGATTGTTGCATGCCATTGCCTTTATAGTATGGAGAGCTGTTTTATTACTTTTTAGGTTTAACCAATATTGCTAATGAGGGCCCTACTGCGTGCAGGCCCTTCCACGCGAGGTTTTAGATTATCCACTGCCTCAGTAAGCACTAGGGTTTGGGCACGTCCGGCCGTTTCCTAATGGGGGTCGCGATATCACGCCACCAATGAAACGCTGAATACCGTATAATCTTGCAAAATCCAGCCATAGAGTAGAGCTTTGGTCTATAATAATATACTAAGATCCTAACTATATTTAATTACTAGAAAAAATAATTATTAGCCCCTTAAATTAGCTAATATTAAACTAAATAATTAAAGTTTTTTGCTATATATTATAAAATTAAGGATATTTATATATTATTAAAATATTACTTTAGAATATTAATCTAAATATTTTAATATCTAAGAGGCCTAGTTTAAAGTTAAAGTTATTATTAGAGAAAGTATATAAAGTTTATAAGTTTATTTAATAATAATAGATTATCTAGTTATAGTAGTATAAAATTAAGGTCTTAATTTTTTTTTATTATTATTATATTTATAATTTAAATTTATATTTTATTATATATAAGAGTATTTAAAAAGATTTAAATTTATTTTATTATAAATTTATATTTTAAGAGGCTAAAATAATATTTAATATTTTTTTATTTATATTAAAAAATTAATAAAAATAATATAATATTATTTTAAATAAAATATTATTATAATATAATCTTTATTAGCTAAAGCTTAAAATTAAGTTATTTAATATATTTATTAAATAATAAAAAGAAAATAAATTAATTATTATTAATTAATTTAAATAGAAATTTTATAAGATTTTTTAGAAATTATATTTAGCTATTAAGGCTATTATATTTATATTTTTAATAAAATAATAGATATAATTTAAATAGTATTATAATATTATAAGATATATAATAATAAAGTAAGTAATAAGGTAATTTAAAAAATGTATTTTTATTATAAATAGCTTTTTATAGTATATAAAATAGATATCTTAAGATAGTTTTTATTTAATAATAATTAACAATTTACTTTTTTTACTAAAATAGTAATTTTCAAAGTATTATATTATTAATTTTAATAAAATATTAATATTATTTAAATATTTTAATAATTATATATATATTTTTAAAGGTAATAAAATAATTATTAGGAAATCTAACTATAATAATTAGAATAAAAGGTAGGCTATATTAATATTATTTATTTTTATTAATAATATTTAAAGGCTAAAGTTAAAGTTAATTTTTTATAGAAAGTTATTATCTTTAGGCTAAATTTTTATTTATAAAGAATATTTTTATTCTAATAAAATTATAATTAAATTTAATAAGATTATATATAATAATAAAAAGCTTTTTTAGAAATAGATATTTAATAAATTTTTACTTTTTATAGGGGGTAAAAAATAATATTTTTTGGTTATAGATATAATTATATTTTATAAAATAGATAATGTTTTGTAGTAGCTATAGGAAAATAATATTATTATAATATTAATTCTACCTAGATATATAAGTTTCCTTTAGCCTTTTAATATAGCTATTAATAAGCTATTTAAATAGTAACTTTATAATATTAATAATAAATATATAATTAAATTAAAAGAGGAAATAGGAAAAATATAGTAATTTATCTAAAATAAGTAAATTATAATAATATATATTATTATATAGATTATCTAGTATTTATAAAATAAAATAAAAATAGTTTAAAAGATATTTTTTGAATATAGAATTAATATCTAATTTAATAATAATTAAAATTACTTTATTAATATTAAAAATATTTTTTCTTTTATAATAGACTTTATTAGGTAATAAAAAATAATTTAATAATTAATAAAAATAAAAAAAGAAATTATTAGCTTTTTTTATAATAAAAAAGAATTATATTTTAATAATAATAATATTAATATTATATATAATTTCTTTTTATTAAAGAATTTAAAATTATTATATTAAAGCTAATAATTTTAAATATTAAAAAAAAAAGCTAATTTTATTTAATAACTATAAAAATAGGATTTAGAAGAAAATAATAAAAATCTAATATAGCTTAAAATATTATTAAAATAATTATTTAATATAAAGGAATTTTTGCCTTGCCTAGTACTTATAATATTGCCTTAATTGCCTATAATAATAATTTTAGTTAGCTAACTTAACTAAAAACTTAAAGCTATAAGGTTACGGGGGAGTTAGGTGGGAGGCTAGATGAGGTTAGTAGTAAAACTTGGCTGTGGGGCTAATTATAAGCCCAGAGCTCCACTCCATGGCCGGATTTTGCGAGATTATACGGTAGATGCAACAGATGTCGGCAAATGCCAAATCTAGAAAGCTCTCACCCCCTGGTTTTAAAAAGGGGGTCGGCACGGAGCAGTGAGCTTTAGCTACTCGATAAAAATGTTCGTATTGCCATGGGGCACGCCGACCATAAAACCTAGAAAAGTCTGCGAGCTTCACAATGCACCATCCCGTTCCCTCACCTGGCAACGTTCTGCCCGCTATTAACCGAATACTTGAGATATGGGCTATTCTTTCAAGCTCAGTATTGATTATGTGTATCGAATTCCACTTGTGCATCGTGTGTTCTGATTTTCTCCTGATCTTCATCTATGATGTTGCTACAAGGGAAGCTCTGATCCTATCTAACTTTAACTTAGGATAACAATATATTTGGGGCACCTGCTAATTAGCTTATCTAGGAGAAATTGAATGCCATTTGCTGTTCGTGATCACCTGATATCTGTAGCCCATCGTTTACTTATGTTTCCAGATCGCCACCTGCCATATAATTGCGAGGCCAGCTGATCATATTGTTTTGACGATCGTGTAAAACTAGCACTGAATACTTGCCGGGTTTTGATGCCAGCTTACATTTCCAAATGATGTTCTCATCCACTCATGACCCTGGTCTTAGCTAGTAAGAGCCGTTAAGTCGGAAGTGCAGCCCTGTAATGACCACTATCTCCGAATTGGTTATATTGGAGTTTTTGCGAACCTTGGCTACGTCTGATTTGAGTTTTCAACTGACGTCTAGGTCCGCTTGCTGCTGCAAGAGAAAGGATTGATTCGACAGACTTCCTCAATGCATATGACATCCAGGAGAATAGGCTGCCGGTGATGGAGCTAGTGCAATATAGCTAGAACACTAGATGATAGGGATACCTTCATTAAAATATTGAACTGAAGCACTAGACGTTGAAACTAGATTATTCACGAGCTGCCATCTTTTCTTACCAAAATCCTTCAAGTTGGGGAATTCTCTCCATATCAACCACATACGACCATAGCTCTCAGAAAATACGGGATCCCGTCCGCTCTCCCATAGTCAAGCTGAGAAGCGGTGAATTAGTACTCGGGTCGGTGACGACCGGGGAATCCTCGCTGTTGTATGTTTTTTTGTTGATGCGGTCACCAATTCTTTTTGGCGAACGGGTCGGTACTCCACCACGATGGGCCCACTAGCCGTTGAAAGGTTAGCTCTACTGACTTTTTGAATGTGGATGGTGCTTTGGAAAATAGATTGTTAGTGAGCGAGCTGGTCAAGGGCGATTGAGGATTGAATTGGTGGTTTGCAAGCGGCTTATTTGAGAGTCGTAAGAATGGGACTTCCACCGATAAACTGGTAGACTTTGCGTTTCGCTTCCAATACCAGATAGACCTTGACCACATGCTACTTGAAATCTTTTACATAAATTTTCCGAGTTGATTGATCAAACATCCATTATGCAATCAGTCAGCAATGGCTTTAATTTCTACAACGATGAGAAAATTTCGTGAAATCCGCAGTTGAGACTCGTAAGTTCAGATGGCGTGGCATCAAGACGGGAAATCTTTAGCGATGCGTGATCCCTTCCTAATCGGACGGTTGGATTCGCATTCGTCACCGCGGTTGACACGGCCCGGCACCATGAAATTCTTTTACGGCTCACATGGGTTTTCGCTTTGGTCAAGACATAGTCCGGATCAATGCGTCGCGCGGTCACCTACGCCAATATTTTAAAGGAAATACGCCAATGCTTATTCAATTGGAACGAGTCATTTCGCAGAGGCAACTCTTAAGTCCAAAAGGGCTGGAGCATTGTACTTCACTTCTAGATGCATTTCATGACAACAAACGAATGTATTCAATCTAATTCAAAAACAACACTCTCACGCTAGCTCTCAAAGCAAGCTGGCCAATGGCTTGCAGTCGATCAAAATCCCAGGCCTTGATCCATATAGCTTAAGGGTAGGGCTCGTTGATGTGGACCTCGATCTTGTTGGTTCCAGTAGACTTGGTCTTGATGTAGACCAGATCGGGCTGGCCGTGGCCAGTCCAGTCTGCCATCAGCCAAGTTCCGTTGTCCTCCAGACCGAAACCGGTGGAAACGTCAACCAGACGCTTCTTCCACCCGGAGGCGGCAGAGACGGCATGGAGCTCGACCTTGCCCGATCCAGCGTTCTTGTTCTGGATGTAGAACAGGTCCGCAAAGGCGCCGTCCACCTTGGGGGCAAGGGTCCAGGTGCCGCTGCTGCCGTCCTGCAGACCGAAGTCGGTCACGACGTGCTGGGTGAAGGTCTGGTAGTTGGAGGCCTTGCTTGCGACGTGGTACTCGGTTCTTCCCGAGCCGGTGTTGCGAGTCTTGATGTAAACAAGATCGCTCTTCTGGGACATGGTCCAGACGCCGTTGTCCTCCATCTCGAAGCAGGTGCCGGTCTGCAGGGAAAACCTTTGGTACCCGGAGGCGGCATCGGCGACGTGGACCTCGACCTTCTTGGTTCCGGTGTTTCGGGTCTTGATGTAGACCAGGTCGGCCTTGCCATCACCGGTCCAGTCGTTCATGAGCCAGGTTCCGTTGTCCTCAATGTTGAAGGCGGTTCCCGTGGCGATGAAGTGGTCCTGGAACTTGGAGGTGCCGCTGGCACCGTGAACCTCAATCTTGTTGGTTCCGGTGTTGCGGGTCTTGATGTAGACAAGATCCTGGGTGCCGTCGCCGTTCAGGTCGGCAAAGGTCCAGACGCCATTGTCCTCGATGTTGAAGGCAGTGCCGGTGGCGATGACCCTCTTTTGGTAAGACATTGTTGATGTGTGGTAGTGGTAGTGAAAGAGGAGATAGTGATTTGTGTGAAGGTTGAGATGGGATTGTTTGAGATGATGAGATACGTTGATGCTGGTTCTCTTGATCAAAGGTAGGCAATCACCAGTTTATATAGTCAAATTTCTCAAGGCAAATTCCTCAACTACCTCGCTTGCTCTCCTCCTGTCCCATTGCCGTGTCGTCTTGTTAGTCTGAATCCTGATCTCGGCTCCCCCTGTTTCAATAGCCACTTCAGCTTCATGGATCTAGACCCTTCATCACCTGGCCACTGTGAAGCCAAATTCTGACATGGCGTCGATGTTTTGGGACCGACTAGAATGAATCTGTATGTTTTGCCGGAGTTGCGTGCCACGTATGACTTCCGCACTGCCATAGACAATAGAGCTTCAATAGACGCCGGCCGTGCGGCTGGCCTTTGGGCTTGCGATAGTTCAATGTGCGCAGCAGAGCTCCGTCTCGCCGTATCTTGGCAACCTATCAGGTTGCAAGTAGTCTCTAAACATCATTGGCGCAATGTTGCGAGGCTGATGAAAGTGTAAGCAGTAACCCAGCCCATGTGCCTATCCTACCAAGCGCCCTCTAACATTCCGACCAGTCAATTGTTGAGGATGAGGCACGGCACATCGGGGACCTGTTTTGTGGACGCGGGGCGCAAAACGCGCGTCTCCAGCCAGCCACGCTCAGTAGTTCAGCCACTTGAACTGCAGTGTGAAGTCCACACGTCATTGCCTTAAAATCCGCCAGCGATGGTTATTGGTTCACGCATTTTTTGTTTTTGAGAATGTTGATGAGGGTGGCATTAACTGCTAAGAGCTCTTACATGTATAATAGCGGTTTCCTCTATCGGCGAGAAACTGGCCAAGAATACCTTTCCAGGAGCCGCCCAAAAGCCATAATAAACATTTACTATCACAGAGTTATGTGATTCACTAATTATGTGCCGTTCCACATCCTTGTTTCAGCCCTATTCCCAAATTGCGACGGCCCAGCCAGCCACTTTTCAGTGGTCTACCCCGCTAGCTGAGACTCGGCATTGCATTAAGCTTATTTCGGAGCCGGCAACTTGCCAAGCGATGTAACATTCCGCGGTAGTTGGGAGCTATTTAAATTCTAACCTGGCTCCGTTCAGGTGATTGGGCGCTTCAGCCCTGGCCGCATGCCGTTTGCCGGACGACTCTCGCTCCTGTTTCGACGAGTACATGCATCTTGCACGCCGTCCCTGGGCCTAGACCGTCTTCAACCTTTGGAAACGTCAGCGGGGGCTTGTGGTAAAAGCTTTACAGGCGAGATATCCCACACAGAATTGACGGGAGTTTTCACATCCGCTGATCTCGTCTTGCTTGAGTGACCGCAGATGCCTGGCCTGAGGACAGTTCCGGAGTGAAGCCTAATGGTTGTCGAGGAACTTACCCCATGTTTTCCGTTGCACTCTATTTTGCGCAGATGCATCGCCACTTATAATATATGCAAATTCAAGTGAAGATCAAGCTACATCAGTAGTTGTGTCAATTCTAGTCTAATAGAGCGACTCAAGAGCAATGAATCTCTCAACTGCCATTCGTATTCTAGCGGCTGTGTGGGTACCTTAGCGGTCATCCTGTCTTTGTGACGTTTCTGCCATCTTGCATGCGCCGTGACCCCGCTGCACATTCTGCCCAGTAGTATTTAGGCAACGCAGGGATGAGAGGTGTTCAATACAGTTCGGGGCATCACCGGCCATGTCAATGGAGGCCGAGTACAAGAATATATGCCCACCACTTATATCCAAGTGCTTTTCATGTTCACGAAGTACAATGTGCATTGTTCGATGCATAAAATGCTTTGTGGGATACTCGGCTTTTCAGTAGCGATATCTAACAAACGCATCAGCGAGATTGAGAGCATGATTAGTTAAATAGCAAAGCGATAAAAAGTCCCACCATCCTTAAATTACATTATGGTGGGTGTGTAGGCCATTATTGTCTCAAGAAGAACGGTCTGAGGAGTAAGCCCATCTTCTTCAGCGCGTTTCAACTCCGGGTCTTTCCCGGCCGCAATCAGCAGCTCACGGGCGGCTGCCATAGGGTAATCTAGATCACGCTTCTTCTTCTGTAGTGCGGAAATTTCGATCCTCTTCACGTTGACACCCAGATGTGGTTGATGACGGAGAATCCCAATCAATGCAACATGTGACAGGAGGAATTCATGGGGATGATGGAGGAAGAAGGGCAGCGCGATTGGTCAGAGCCGCTGTGGGGTCAGTGAAAGACTCCTAAGTGTCACCATGCTCTCTATTTTGTACGCGCTGTTCATACATGGCCGACAGTGCGTACATATGTGCTCAAGAATTTAGTGGAGAATTTCCTGTGGCAACATTGCCAGCGTCGCCGAGGACCTTGATTCACTTTGAGGCTCCATAACGTAAAGATGTGAGGTTTTGATGGGTATTGAGAAGGATGGGCAATGTGTTCAGAATTTCGATGGACATAGCTTGATGAAAATGGAATAAACAGAAACCTAATAGACTGTCCAATAACAACGCGTTACAGGACCATGATCACGTGCCCGTCATTTCGCTTTTGCTAATGGGAAAGGGGGTTGGATGGAGGCTAGTGGAAACCATCTAAGCGAACGCAAGGGTTAGGAAAAGGGGGCAGGATGACTCCTCACTAAATTCCTTGGTGAGAGCATTCTTCCTCAATGATCCAGAAAATCCGCTCCAAAACCTCAGTGTAGTTGCATTGGTTACGATCAACATATTTCAGTCCAAATCCTGTAACCACCAACAAATAGGCCCCACAATAAGACATAGTTGGACCCAGCCAAGACTTGGCAAGGTAAGCACTTGGGTCTGTTTATTATGTCTGTTACCGTGATTTGAAATGCAAGATTCCTCCCATGTGGCTGACACGGTAGCCCTAACAGCCAAAATGACGGCGATAGAGCTCGAATGCGACCTGAGTGAAGCAGGAGTCGACATGATACTAGAATTGGGAACGGAATCGGTGGCTATCGAGCTAGATTTGGGAGTTCTGAAAGGCCAATCAGGTACCTTGAAAATCAAGGTGGAAATGGTAGAGGTCGATCATGGTGTGAAAGCAGTAAAGGTCAAGGTGTTTTCTGGGGTGGGGCAGTTGATAGCAATTTCAGAGGACACGAGGTTGGAAGCGGATGTCCACTTAGAGCCCCCAGTAGCTGAAGTGGAAATCGAACGCAAGGTGACTTCAGTTGTGACCAATTTCGAGGCTACATAATATCTATGAGTACCTAGGCCGTATCTGGAACGTCAATGTAATGATCGGCGACATCGCCACTCACCCCACGCCATTACCCAGCCTGTGTTGGTATTGCGAAGCGCGTTTTCAGTCACATCAAGTTTTGGAAGCTGTATTTGAAAGAGCTTTGCTTTATTATGAAGAGGGGTTTTTCGGTGAGGTGTTGTGAACAACAGAGCTTGGCTCCATTGTGGCGTCTGCGCTTACAAAGCTCAGCTTGTGCCGTGTCATGGCTGGGAGTTGGTGAGCCGTGTACAAAAGGGAGTCGTCTCGTTGAAGCTGTGGCAGTGCAAATAGGTCTGAGTACGGCAGGTATCTGAGGAAGTTGTAAGAATCGAGTACTCAAATAAGGTCATGCTAGTAACCCTGAGTGAATAACATTCTTAAGCTCTGCAAATAGATCCAAATCTGGGATGGACTCATCGTTTCTGGGAATGTGATATTTTCTACCCTCAAATGAGTTCCCATCTATTTTCTCGGCAGAGACTTCCAGCTGGAACATTTACGTGGGCTGCGAAGGGCATATAACTGTCAATCCCTTACTAAGTGTGTAGTCTAAAAACACTGCCCAAGTCCAAATATCAGTCCCCATGCCTGTCCGTTGGCCCACTAGCTATTTTATGCGGTTACCCTAAACTACCTAATGCAGGGGTTCCCAAACCGAGAAGGTACAATGATGCTTCACCGGAATGCAATTTGGTACTGCGCCCTACATAACTATGGCTACAATAGAGATTACTATTCTCAAGATGGCCCAATTCCCTGCTCTGTATACCTGCAAGCCACAAGATACCTACGACTAACGATAATGCAAACCCAAAGAAATGTCATTATTTTAGCACAGCATCTCCTCCACTCGCGACAACAAGGCGAATAAGATAGTTGACTCTGGGAGTGAGCCAGCTTTCGCATGCTGGTGGGAATCCAGACTTATTTAAGTCATTACAGTGAACTCAAACTGTGGTCGGGATATTGCGTTAGGGACGCCACGGGCAAGCTGGCTGAAATTTGAGGGATAAAAAAAGGCTCTGTTTCATTGAACAAGACATTAATGTCACCAGGCAGAAGCCAGCCTTGACCACTCCTTGATTAAAGTGTTTCTGCCGATTGGTGAGGATCAAGCCACACCTGTAGGCGGTGCAGCAACATGACGAATCACCGGGCTCTGCCAGGAACTACGCATTTGTGTTAGTTTCAGAACGCATTTCAGCTCGTCCACGTTTGTGAGGTGGTATTAGCGCCTCCTAATGGTCTGGTGAGTAGCTGCACAGCTGCGCGGCGCTAATGTGCAACACAAATGTGTTGACTGAAATGGTTGAGAATGAGGAGAGCGACATGGGGCCGCCACGATGAGCCAGCTTCCATTGGTTGTTTCGTGCTTTATTGTCCCATAATTGTGCTGCAAATGCGGGGTTGAGAGCGTAAGCATGCATGCATGCGGCCGTTTACTGAAATTATCCACAGCCCCCCCAGGGATTCCAAATGTATGTTAGCTCGGGACCTGATTTTGCCACTTCGCCGCCGTTTTCAATGACTGGAAATTCTTATTGGGTCGGTTTCTCTTTATCACAGTAACCAGATCTGCATTTACCAAGTACCCTCCCTTGCAAAGAAAACAGCTGTGCGCATAGGTATCTTTTTTGTTCGCCAATAATGGATGTTTGTACCCGCGCTAATATTTGAAATCCCTGGGGGCTGTACGCAGGATACGTTGGCCAATGTCGAGAACTCCATCATTGGGCTTCACAATTGTGGCTGACAACTCGCCTCATCGAAGCGCTAAAATTGAAATTTCGGACAGTAAACATGCATGATTGGCAGTGAGGGTTTCAGCGCAGAATGTTGATTTGTAATTGTAAAAACGAACGCGTTATAGACTTGTCAAGCAATAAACTGGTCAATTTCCAATTTCCTATTTCAAACAACACATTCATTCATTCGCTTGGGACCGTTGAGGTAATTTATATAAGTAACAAATATGCATATTTTTGAATTTATGTCAATGCGGAGGTTGAGGTGGCTGTCACTTAAATATACTGTCCATGAATGGCAGGAACATTATGGGAAGAGTAGATTAGGAACATGGAAAGTCAATGAAATCAAGAAACCATCAATCCAAAATAAAAGAAAATACAGAATAACTTCATAAAATACAAACACCCAGATCCTCCCACGAGTGGTTTCGTGTTATCAGTCTACCAAAAAAGAACATCAACTGGCGTGTTATATACCCTCCGTCCATATTCGTTCAAGAGGTGGCAACGCCATGCTGATTCCCGTGATTTGTTCTAGCATCAGGGAAATCATGCGTCACAAACACCTTCTCCTAAAAAGTTTAAGAATTCTTGAAATTCGGATGCTGATGATAACTCCTGAAACATTATGAAATCGTCAACAGAAATTGTGTCAAACGAACCAGTTAGGTCATTCCCTGCAAGGAAATTTGGCTGTGGCTCTGGCTGTGGCGTTGAGGAGGATGTGGTTGCGAGTGGCGCAGCGGTAATACACGCCGTGTCATTTGGCACTGTGTGAAAGTGAAATTGGCCGTCCACGGGTTGCATCAAGGTGTTTAGCGCATTGAAGGCGTCCTCCGGAGGGTTGTTGTCCTCTCGTCTACAGCGCTGTGGGTCAGATGGCAGCTCAAAAACAAGGCGCTGGATTCCTGTTTGGAGGCGCAACATAGTCTCAGCGTCAATTTGGATGCTAAGTGTATGTAACAGCGAAGGCAAGCCACGGCTCAACAGGTCCTCTGCGCGACCACGGAGAAGCGCAATTGGCTCAGCAATACCGTCCTCCACGAACGGCGACGAAGGTGGCTGGTGTCTGTCAAACAAATGATTCCAAAGCCGGTACCAGCCCTGCCAGTCACCACTGCGATCCTGTGGCATGCCGCGGAGAGCCGTGATTTCATTCTCACCCAGGCTATTAGGCCCGGGGCGCGCATGGCAGCGGACAAGGTGCTGCTTCACATCTGCAAATCTCTTCAACTTGTGCTTTTCCACGCAGCGGTAATGAGTCCATGAGTCTAGCTTGTAAAATGGACATGCCCAGAGGCGATCTGTGCGGCTGTTGCCCTCATCTGAGCCACAAAATGCATATATTCGTCGCTTCTTGCTGGCCCTTTGCTGTGGGATATGGGGAGCGGCGTCTGAATCGTCCATGACCAAATTTGGTTTGCACTGTGCTGCTGGGAAACTGTGGGGAGCCGCCCAAGTTGCTTGCGGGGAAGATGGTTTTAAGGGCTGGAACTGGATGGCTCGGCCGGACAGGGCGACATCGACTAACAGGACAAGGTTGAGAGCCGCGTAGGCGGAGGCGTGGGCATGGGCCATTGAGGAGCCCGGGATGGGTGGGATGGAGGGTTGGGTAGTTTGGTAGGGGTGGGATGGCTAAGGGCGCCCGGTGGAGCAAGTAATTGCGATGATTAATTATTAGGGGTGTGGATAGTAGATAAACTAAGAAGACCAGGGCTTACCTTTTTGGTAATGAAGGTAAATGCCCAAAAGTAGCCAATTGCAGGTTGAGTGTGAGTAGTAGTGAGTATGAGCATGGGATTCTTAGGGCTGGTCTAGTTGCTAGGAAGGGGGGTGTGCTTATAGCTAATCTGGATTATATGTATCTTGTATATTGGACGTGGTAATGGTGTTTATGTCTGTTTGTGAGTTTGCGAGGTCCTGTGGTGCTAGAACCGTCCGCCCACCTACAGCGGATCCTTGGTGCGTGCGCACTTCCTCGTCAAATTCCAAATGCCCCAAAACGAGCACGTCTTGTGACATCATGGTCAGGCCGGAAGCTGTAGAGAATAATCATGAAAAGTAAAAAAAAAAAAGTAGTCAACTTCAGTTCAAGCGGCCCGTGTGCTATGAGATATAGTGGACCAACGGGATGTGAATTTTATCAAGTTGACCCTTGATGCTGCCATGCCACTAAAAAAACAAAATGGCGGACTCCAGCGGTCTTGATAAAGCAAGACAGGCAGAAAGTTATCAATCGCGGGGTGCTTTTTTCAACGATCACTAGCGCATAATAGTGGGGCGATCGCAAATTAGGCTGTAGAATTTTAGCCACACACGTACAGACCTCGTCTCCAATAAAGTTTGTTGCCGTTACGCAGTAAAGCGATAATTGGGAGGGATGTGACCGATTTCTTTATCAAGTCCATTCCAATTTTTCTAATAAAAGGCCTTTTGCATTAATTTCCATGTTTTATAGCATCTCCAGCATATATAAATAGCTGTATCAACGTCAAAATCACACAACATCTTCACTGCCACTGCATCGAACCGCCCCGACAGCATTCACGCCCCGATTTGACCCCAACACTCTAAACAGATTGCACAATTAAGACTATAGCGGTATTTTGGCCCGGTATATTTTCTTGGGTCGTCAATGCTACTGCAATATCGGTTTGGTATGTGGATATAGAGAAGACTGAAGCCGATTCCTGTGCCTCCACGTAACAAGATAAAGGCTGGTCTACTGTTGCACTAGTGCAACGAATCTTTGTAATGTCGTTGGCGTGAAGTTGCATCGCAAGTGGAGGTGCCGAATAGAGATTGCCCTGGTATAAACCAATATATGCATCATTCATCATTAAATAAGTCGTCAACGGGTCGATGTGAAACGGCCTGACATCATAGTTGGTTGGCTGCGGTAGGAACTTTACGTAGTCGAAATTGTCACCACATTTCAAAATTTGAGCATCAGCGTATGAGGTGCCCAAACTTGTTCTACCCTTGAGATTGAAGGGAGAAGCTGTGGGAGCCACTCTTGACGAAGTTGCTGTTGCGGTGGTGATGGTGGTAGTGGTGCTAATATCGCTCACGGTGGCGCCAGTGCTGCTGCTGGACGGAAAGTTGGTGGTGGTTGGATGGCAGTCGCGACTAGAACAAGGCACTGAGGCTACAGCAACCACGCCGATGAAAATAGATAGAAGATGCATGGAGATGGCCTTTATGGCGGCCTTTTTCAGAATTTCAGTCTTGATCGAACGACTGACTGCAAATTTGGATCAGAAACAGAAAGCAAAGCCTGTGTGTGGCAAGGTGCAGTATGCTACTTTTTTACTCGATTTCCAAACCCTCAAGGGAGAAATTTACCCAATCATGATGCATGTCTAATCTCCGATGTTTTAGACCTGGGATACTTTGTTGTCAATTGACTAATCTTAGATGCATTCCAGAAAATACGCGTCCGTTCGAAATTTCACGTTGCATACCATCAGATCAGGATCTTCCCGTGTTTGCATCGTATCCCAACCAAGTTTTGGCATGGGGATTTCGGCATCTCGCTGACTTATTTTATCTATTAAAATAAACATATTCAAGACGAAACCGGATTCAGCTGTGATACATATATTCCCGTTTGGAGAATAACAATGATAAATAGGAACTTTCGACCACCAAGCTTCCCTTATTAGGGCCCCTTGTAATTGCGCGTTCTTCACAGTAGTGATCAGAAAACAACTTGCCCGGATATCATATTTTAGGTTGCATTGACTTCTACTAAATGTCCCAAATTATAACTGTTTGGTCCTTGGACGCTGATGCAAGCCGTTGGCCGTCTGGGGAAAAACAAAGATAACTCACGGGACCCTCGTGGCCATGAAGCATGCTCGGCCGCGGAACATAATTTCCGTCCTTGATTTTATAAACCAAGATTTTGGAGCGGTCGTCGCTGCTAACCGCTGCAAATATCCTGTTGTCCGATGAAAATACGGGCTGGGCTTCGGTTGTGTCTATTTTATCCAGTGTCCTCTTCTTTTCAAAGAAGCCTTCCAAATTCTTTCTCCAGATGGTCATCTTATTGCGCCTAGCAGTCAAAAGCCAGTGACCATCTGGTGAAAAAGCAACTGGATCATGAATGGGTGAAAGCCAGTTTGACTTGAGGTCCTGAAATGGTATGGCAACGAACGGCTCCGGAAATGGCCTGTACAACTGTGTCTCTTGGCCATCGCTTCTTGAAGCATAGTCGTCGCCGTTGGGAGAAACAACAAGTTTAAGAATCTTGCCTCCCGTCGGATATGAGTGCACGCTTTCAAGGTTACCAGTAGAATTCGCCATCCATACATCCATTCCGTAACGGTGGGGGTCCTCCCTGGTGGATGCCAAAGCAAGAAACCTGCCATTCCTCGCGAGACTCTTGTGGTACACTGAGGCGCCTTCATCCTGATAGTCAAAAGCCCGGGTGCCTTTGAAACGGCCTCGTTCATCCATATCCCAAACACAGATTGTGGTGTCTTCGGATGAAAAGGACAATAGCCGCGAGCTTGTTGGAAAAACGGACGTTGATCCTGAAAGAGCTTGCAGCCACTTGAATCTTCCCGCCTCATCGTAAACCCACACATGGACCGTATAGTCGTAGCCTATAGCTAGTAAATTTCCATCTGGCGAGAATTCCACACTCCGGGCCCAGGTATCGAGGCCTCCAAACTTTTGGGCCCATCTAGGCTGAGAATCAATTCTAACACTATCATTTGACTCGCAGGTGGGCATATAGCAGTCCGTAATTTGACTTGGGTTAATGGCTGTATTCCCAGAAAGTCCAGTTTGTCGAGAGGGTAATGGTCGTAGGACTTTTTGAGCTACTTTTGGTAGTTTCACGGCGCCCCTCAATAACCCCGTCTCTAAATATTGCACGTGCATCCCTCTTTGAACTTCAGGACTTATCTTTGTGTTCATTAGCTTGACAGCGGGTATTCTAGATGCCAGAGATATTTTGGGGGGGCTATCTGAGAGCTTTGAGTTCGATTTTTTAATTGGCGTAGGTTGCGAAGAACCTTTCATGGTGGAAGAGGTAGGACCATTAAATTTGAAATTGTTTTGGTGTTGATGCTCCTGCGTCTTACTTCGAGATTGAGACGTCGAATCACGATCAACTTCATCAAGTACGGACGATGGCGATATTGGAGGGGTGGTGGAACTAAACTCTCGTGATGGCGCGGTGACGGATTCGTTCCCGTCTTTTTCTTTGGCTATTGCGGCTTGGCGCTGTGCATCTCCGCTGCGGAAAGTCTTTATAGTCTTGGCCATGTTGTGGATGTCCGTCTCCTCTCGTATGCTATTCTGTTCCTCAACCGCACGTCTTGTTGCCTGCCTTCCATTGTTACGCACAATGTTACTAGCTTTGTTTATTTGTCCTTCTCCGGGAATCGTTGCTTTTCCAGGTCCCGATTCTGAGTGTTTTGACTTACTAGCGGCCTTGATTTGGCGGTTCTCTTCGCGAGGAATGGTTGAGGGGCCACTAATAGACAATGCACTTGGCATACTGTGTGCATTGCTGACTTCCTTCATAGACTGAGGGACATTTTGTCTAATTGTGTTAGTTTGTACATATTACTCAAGGTGACTGTAACACATACAAGTTATCTGGCATGTTGACCTCTTGGAAAGTGTTCAAAGCACCATCAGTTAATGACCATTGTGCTGAAGCTTCCGTTCGGATTTCTGATACAGGACTTGTGCTTTCAGACGATGTGTCCGACTGCTGATCAGGGTTGATGGAAATGGATGAGTCTGTATTTAGCCATGCATATGCCAAAGCTTGTGTTGTGGTTGGGCGCTGTTGCGGCGAAGGCTTCATCATTTCTTTGATAAACTCGTTGTACTCAACACTGAGCGATTCCTCAGTTGCAAAATCTGCGTCATGCACAACGTAGCGAAACAGATCCCGTCGAGAGGGGAAGGGCATTCGTCCCGTGGCCACGCGAAAGGCTATTGCGCCAACCCCCCATATGTCTATTGCAAGAGTAAATTTCTGTCCTTGTTCTTCCTCTCCATGTTCAATATCTGCGGGGTGGACGAATCCATAAATCTCTGGCGCTTGGTACGATTCCGTCCCAACGCTTGTCCAAAGCGCGGTTGTTTCGATTTGCTTGCTGGTACCAAAGTCGGAAATTTTGACCCACCAATTGGGGCCCTTATGTTGAACGAGAATATTCTAATAAATCAAGTTTCTGCATTAGCTTTCTCTACGGAATATAGCAAATGCTGCGGTTCGGGCGAAATACGTACACTGGGCTTCATATCTCGATGAGCGAATTTATTCTGGTGCATAAAGTCAAGTCCGTGTAGGATTTGCAAGATTATTCGACTAGCCTCCGCTTCAGGAAGTGGCTTTTTCAAGTACCGTGATAAATCCCCCAAAGGCAGATATTCCATTGCGATAAATATGGAACTTTTGTTCTCATACCAACCCAGGGACTGGACGAAGCAGTCTCGATACACCTCATGTGAAAACTTCATGATGGTTGCGAGTTCCCGTGACAGAGTCTTGTGCGAAATCGAAACTGACCCAAATTTTGTGTATATCTGCTTTACGGCGCGTGCTTTCCCAACATTCGGGCCTGAAATGCAATTTTCGAGCCATACGACGCCGTACGAGCCGCGGCCTATCTCGGTTTCTTGGCGCTTCCATTTCTCCTCGACAGGTGTTCTCCACGCCCCAGTCGTGGGATCCGAAATGTACTTTGTGTGAATAGTATGATCCCGCTCAACGGCACTCTTCAGCTTCCAGTCGCGGACCAGGTCCGACACCGAGTGGTCCATTGTGCGAACTTGTTTGCGATTGCGGGGTTCTGAAATGCCAGGCTCCAGCCATTGAGGAAGACATCCGCGGCTGAATTCAAAACAACCAATCAAGGCGAGGTCGCATGGGTGGGACGTAGTGATGGCGGGGTGGAATGGCCAGATAACCGCCGAACAAAGGGAAAGCCAATTCCAGAAGCCCTGATTAAGGCGTGAACGCATATTTCATATCTGTACATTTACTATTCGAGTTCCGGGACCTTTGAGCATGCATTGTGATAAGTTTGGGCCTCCCTTTTCATGCATGTTGAGCTCTGTTCAGCTACGGTCTAGGGTAGCTATGAAGCGATTGATAAAAAGTATTGCACCTCCTGGGAAGGAGGTGGGAAGATGCTAAAAGAGCTTTGATTGTTAATAATTGACTGACATTTTGCAAATATTTTGTTGCATCTTGTTATAGTGAGTGAATGAGTCGATTCTTAGTGTATCCTTGTTTGAGAACCGACTCCAGCTCGCCCCATCGAGAATGAGCGACCACAAGTAGAATTTACAATGGTTTTGATTGCCTCTGGGTTTCTGCTATACCAAGGTCGTTACTAGTTTGCAAACTCATGTGTGGTACTCCTAGTTTAGATTTAGATCTCGAATATACATCGAGATTGGGCGCCAAAACGCCCATAGGAGCATGATCAGAGCTGTTAGAGGGATGGTAATTGTTGCGAAAATCCACCCCGCGGGACTAGCAATAAGATGCCCGTTGCCTGATACCTCAAAAAACACCATGCCAAAGAAACCAGAAACAGCTGTAGCTGGCAAGAAAACCATGGTAAGAACGGCAATTGTCTTCATACTTGCACTGTCATTCCTAGTATCTCGAGCAATTTGTACACTTGTCTCGCTATCCTGCTGCGTTACGAGATTGAAAACAAGATTCATTGCCGTGTCCTTTCGGAATTTGTAGCTCTGGATGTACCTTTTTTGGGAGTTGATCGACCAAATCAGATAGGTCAAGGCGTCGCCCACATTGCTGCCAGCGAAGCTGTGTGTAGAAGGAAAATCTTTTAGTAAACGCTTTCGGGAGCTTGAAGAGTGCTGAGCCACCATCAAACCCATTTCAGTACTACCGAAGAGCGAGTCTGCATCCTTTGAGACGTTGTGTAGCTCGTTTGTCATGGAATTTAGGTTCCTCCGGTCGAATGGCGTCTTGGAGTAGGTACTAACACGGTCTAGAACATGGTATAGTCTTGCTCTGAGCTCCAAGATCAACCTTTTGGCGTCCAGAAGCGACTCGTGACAGAGAATGCTCTGTATTAAGAAGGGATCAAGCGATTCGGCACCAGCGAGGGCCGGGTCTGACTTGCTGCGAACAAAGTAGTCACTGAGACGGCACTTGGTCCTCTCAACCCAGGGCTCTCCTTGTCCACTTGAAATGATGTAAGTCGTCGTCAAAGTTGCAACATCATACGATATGTACACTGAGCATGGTTCATCGCGTTTGGCATATTTGTCGTAGCGCGGATGCTGGTAGCAGAATTCTAGCGTGCAAGTTAATTTGAAAGAACAAATGTAGGCTATTTAGTGTGAAGAGTTTACCTGCACGGGTGACTTGACCGCCCTTCTGACGTGAATTGATCTCCAGCGGTGCCCAATAGTCGGGTTCTCCAAGCAGGGCAGGGCAGAACTGAGGGCATACACTGAGTGTGCTTAATAACTTAACAGCATGGTCCTGGGCAAGCGATAGTTGGAAACCAAAACAAGTCTTGGGAGCAAGACGCAACGTGCAAAATCTTCCTAATTTAGAATCTCCAGAACTGGTTTAAAAAGTAGCGTTACTTACATTGCTCTCACTCTTGGCGGATTCGTCTCTCTGACAAGCATCTGGATGCGTATTAGATCATTCCCAGTTGTACAAGTGCGTTAATATCAAGTTATCAAACAGATGGGTACCAACATCAAGATACGTAGGAACACCACCGTGGTCCAATTTTGTCCAATGCCCGACGGGCTGCGATTGCTCGTCGTCCCATATCTCTAGAATCTCACAGTTGGACTGCGGAGCAAAGCTAGTCGTACTTTTGAGGAGGTTCTGCGCGCGAGCAATATCATGGAGAGACGGCGCAATCGCGGTCGTGCCTACGACAGGATATTGGTCTCGGTCGATGGTACTTGAGTGGATGTTGCGACTGTTCCGAGGTCTCAGTGTAGAAGAATCCGTCGAGCTTCTATTAGCCATGAGTCTGATATTATTAGGTGTTCGGTGTCTAGATCGAGATCACGTGTAGGCCTTTTTCTGAAATTTGCTGGCTCGGGGCGGGGAATTGTGAGGAGAAAAGAGCATGGAGCCTTTATTTCAATTGAATCTCTTCTTAGTTACTTTTAATTTCTGGTAAGAATTATTCAAATGTATTTAGGCATCTGTTGCCTCGCAGAAAGCCTTATGAGGATCTGTACCAGCTTTTGAGTGCGCTATTTTTTTTAATTGGGCAAGATATATGTTGGAGTGAGACGTGTGGAGCCCTTCAATAGTCGGATGTGCAAGGGTATTGTTCAAGCTATTTGTACTTGTACACGGGCGGGGTCGTCAGCCTGCCCTCGGATCTGATTCTTCGCTGGGCCTAGTATCTGGGGGTGATGCGCCAAGTTCGGATAAGTCAAGATTGGACGACACCGATAAAAGATCTCAATCTTGCGATATCAACAAGCGTGCAAGCGTCGCCATATGTAAAACCAACTCGTGTCTTGGTTCGCAAGAGTGCAATCTGATCACGTCTTTAAGAGAGGTGTTGAAGGAGAGTTAGTGTTGGGGGGCGGAGGACTCTGGGCTAACTTACCTGATGTATATGGATGGACGATATTCATGTTACTGGATAACCTAATAGCATGCCAATAAATAAATTATCGTATATTAATCCTAGCATTTATTATGTGAAGCATGATGATCGATTCTCACCTCATTGGTTGTTGGTCTGAAGGGCAATCATAAACGAGATACCCCGCACTCTAACAAAACACGGAGGGCATTACACAGCTAGTTCCTCAAGGCGATAGATAGTCCACACAGACTGCTTCCAAACATGACATAACTTCTTTGCTTTCATTCCACGATTTGCGCGTCGCTTCTAACCGCTGCTACGGATTGCCAAAACTTGACATGCGTGGGATAGTGGATCCATGTGAACGCGGCTCGGGCCGCTCTCAACTGTTCATCGCGAATTCCCCGGTGGCGTAGCGTTTCAGCCGTCCACTCTGTTTCCTCATCGGTCATAACCAATCCCAAGCCATCGAGCTACAGCCTTCAGAAGAGTGACACATGGGTCAAATCAAATGATGCCAGGGAAATTAGTGGATTATTGTGTCTTTTATTTCTAGTAAAAAAAAACAAGCTATAGGCTTAATTGGATGATCTAGGAACCAGGCTATAGAGGTAATATATAAATAAGATTTAATAATAAATTTAATTATAAAAATCTTTATTTTAATTAAAAAAATAAATAATTTAATTTTTTTTAAATTTTATATTTAATAATTATAAAAAAATTAATTTTTTATTATTTTAATTAATTTTTTTTATTAAAATTAATTAATTTTAATATATAATTAATATTATTTAAAATTATAATATTTTTTTTAAATATATAATAATTAAATAATTTAAATAATTTTATATAATATATATTATAAATATTTTTTATATTTAATTAATAATTTAATTTTATTAATTTATTTCTAATTAAAAAATAAATAGAAGGCTTAATTGGGTTTTCCTAGGAGTAATAAAGTATATATAATAGAGTTTAAGCAACAAGAAAACTCTAATCTTAAGATTTACCCTGACCAAAAGAATAATTAACTTAATCCTCTGTATAATACAACTTTAATACTTATAAGATCGGAGATAGAGTTTGCCTTGATATTTAAGATGCCTTTCCTTGCTAAGACCGTCAGTGCATTCCAATACACAACTTTATTGCGACAATCGCCTTAACCAAGCAAATCAACCGGCGATCAAGATGGATAAAGAATGAATATGATCATGAGGGAAGTCGATTCGGTTAGAAGAAGAGCTAAGAAGCTGAAGCTGAGGCTGTAGATGAGGGTTGCTGACAGGGCAAAGGTCAAGGGAAAAAAGTCGGGTCAAACTGCTAGCTTCTCAATCAAAAGTGCTTTTCTGTTACAATCAGTAATTATAATCAAGGAATTTTATTAATATTATATTTTTATTTAATAAAAAATCTTATTTAAAACTTTTAAAATTAAAATTTTTAATTTTTTTTTAATTAAATATAATTTACTAAATTTAAATTATTTATATTATTATATAATTATTTTAATAAATAAAAAAAAGTTTTTTTTAAAAAATAAATAAAAATATTAAATATAATTATAATTNTTTTTTAATTTTTTTTTAATTAAATATAATTTACTAAATTTAAATTATTTATATTATTATATAATTATTTTAATAAATAAAAAAAAGTTTTTTTTAAAAAATAAATAAAAATATTAAATATAATTATAATTATTTATAATTTTTATATTTATTAATTTAATAAAAATATTAATAAATAAAAAAACTTTATTTAAGAAATTTATAATAAAGACAAATAACTAGTAAAGGGATAATATCTTAATTATAGTAAAAGAGATACCTAGATTTTAAAATAGATACAAGGTAAGCTTTAGTCTTATAACCAAAAGCTAATATACCTTCTATTCTATCTAACTATCCTTTTATATCTAAGTCTATAACCTAGCCAATATAATAATTCTAAAGCTTTTATTATAATTACCTAAAATACAAAATAGCTTATAAAAAACCCTATAACTCTAGCTCTATAAACCCAATAATCAGGCAAGCACCCCAATTAACACACAATATAATCACCACCAAATACCAACTAATAAAAATATTAAATACAAAAGACCTACTATATAAAGAAACTATATCTATATAAAATAAAAGAAAATAAATAGCTATAAATATAAAAAAGCCAAGACTACTAAGTCAACTATAAACTAATAATAAAAATACTCTAAGTAAAGAATTAGATAAAAAGGTAAAATCCTTAGAATAAGAAGTTAAAAAACAAAAAGCACAAATAAAATACCTCTAATAACTAATAATACTCTATAAAAAAAAAGCTAAACTACTTAATATCCTTAAGAATACTCTAGGCCATAAAAAGAAATAATAGTAAAAGAATACTAATTCCTCTAGCTTAAGTAATAAAAATAGAGAAATTAAGATTATTAATATTATTACTTTAAAAAATCATTTAATTATCTAAAAAAAAAAAAATAGTTATATAATCTTTAATAAACCTTTATAGGAGTCCTAAAGAAATATAAATATAACTAAGCTAAGATCTTAATAGTATAAAACTACCTTAAACCTAAAAAAAAGATTTAATAGAAATAATATCTTAAGGACAAATTAGAAAAAGATTAGGATTAATATAAAATAAATTAGGATTACTTCTAGGAATAAACTAAGATTTTCCTAAAAAACAAGGAAAACCTATAAATAGCAATTACTAAAAAAAAAAAGAAAACTATTTAAAGGAATAACTAAAATCCCTAAGATTTCTATCTTTACCTTAACTTACTTAAGAAATAATTAAGAATCTCTAATAAATAAAACTAAATAAATAACTTTTTTTATAAGCTTATACTTAACTTCTATAAATATATTATTATATATATTTTACTAATACCTACTACCTAAGAAATCTTAGTCTTAATAGCAATTAAGTATTAGGATAATATTAAAGGTCTAGGGAAAAGAAAGGCAAAAATAACTAAAAATAAAACAAATCTTAAGCCTAGTTATATCTTAATTGTTATGACCCATGCCCGCCTAGAGCGATCACTATGGGTAGAATCTTATGATGTACTTAATTAATATATTATACTAATTACAAGAAAATTATCCTATACCTTTAATTAGCTAATAAAGATAGATTATTTATCTTAGGTATGGATTATGGTGTGATTTATGGATTATGATTGTGAGCTAAGGTATATATTATAAGCTATTATATAAGATAGTGATCTATAGTATTAGATAAAGTATATAAATAGGTTAACTATATTATAAGAAATGGTTTAATTAGCTTTTAATATAATTTAGTTATATTAATTATTGATTGATATATTATTAGATGTAATACTTTTTTTGTGATTTATATAATATTATTTAGAAATTACTATATGCTCTATATTTCTTTGCTAATATAAATTCTTTGCTTTAATTGGTTTATTATAATTGGGAATTGATTAGAATATTATATATTAAAAACTTTTGTTTAGTAGAATTATTTATATTAATTATTAAGTAATATTTTTATAATAATTTTTATAATCTTATTTTCTTTATTTAAGTTTATTTTGGCTATTACTAAGAGAAAAGGACCTAAGATTTTTGATAAAGATGGAGATATTATTATAGAGAAGGTAGAAGAGTTTAGTAGTAAAAATAATAATAAGGATGAAGGAGATGATAAAAGAAAATAAAATATTGTTAGCCTTAAATGTAAGAATAAGTGATTTATAGATATTGTTAATTGTATAGTAGAATAATTTAAAATCTTATAATAATAGATGCTTTAGAATATTGAATTGTAATAATTTTATATTATTATTAATATTTTAGGAGAAAAATAGATTAAATTGGCTTAGATTTATAAGAAATACTTAGAGGACTTTAGAAGCTTTATTATTAAAACTAAGGACCTTGGAGAAGTTATTAAATTTAAAGAGCCCTAATTATGGAAAGGAGACTTTAATAATCTTTAAGAATGGTTAATTTAGATTAAAAGTTATTAAGTTATGTTTTTATTAATCTTTGTAGGTTATAAATAATTGAGAGTTTAATATGTTATAGAAAGGTTAAAAGGAAAATCTATGAGGTCTATAGAAAAGTAGCTTAAGAATTATGTTATTATCCCCTGGGATTAAACCAACTTAATAATCTAATATTTATTTAATAGTTTTGGTAATTTTGAGGAAAAATTTATAGAATAATATAGTATAATTAATGAAAAATAAGTAATATTATAAGCCCTTAAGGAATTTACTTAGAAGAAATTATGTATTAATTTTCTTACTAATTTTAAATACTATGTTGCAAAATTATATTAGATAGAAGATATTTTAATTAATAAATTCTATAAATGATTTAAAGAATTTGTCTAGGATAAGGTATACTAATTCCTTAAACCTCTAATTAAATTCGATAAATATGTGGCCTATGCTATTAAAATTAATAATAAATAATTTAAATAATAATAATAGAAAAGTAATAGATATAAAATTATCTTAAATATTAATATAAAATAATAATATAAATTTATTATTTATAGTATATATTCAAGATCTATGGAACTAAGGATTATCTAGAAATAAGATTTCTTTAATATTATTTATTATAATTATAGAAAAAAAGAGCACCTTAGCTATAATTGCTAAGGATTATGAACTAATTAATAGTTTTAATCTATATTAAAAGGTAAGATATTAAGTATAATTATCTAATAGTCTAAGAATATTTTAAATTACTTAGTATAATTGGAAATATAAGACCTTAAATAGTAATTTATATTTAAAGGGAAATTTTGTGTGAGTATAGGATATATTTTTATTATAATTTGTAAAAGTAATTTAAGGCTAAATAGTATATTTCTTATATTTGAATAAAAATGAAATTAATATATTATTTAATTTTATTATTAAAGAAAATTAGATATGTTTTGTATTTACCTATGGGATCTAAAAAGAGCCTAAGAAATAGGATTCTTAGTGGATTATGATGATGTGAATATTAATGATGTTCTTAAAGAATAATGGGAAACCTTTACCTGAGATGAAAATGGTATTTTATAATGGAATATAGAAGAAGAAATATATAATAAAAAGTTATAATAAAATATAGGCTTAAGTAGGAATATTTATATTTTAGTCTGTTGGTAAATATAAAGAATATGGTTAAAGTTAATTTAGTTTAATATAGATAATAAAAGGCTAGTCTAGGATTACCTGGAATATAGTAATCTAATATAGTTTTATTATTTTAGTTATAATTATAAAATATATTTATAAGAAAAAGAAAATAATGAATGTTTTTTTATTAGAATAAAAGACATCTTACTAGAATTTACCTATAATTATTATTATAAGGATTATCTTATTATAGCTTAAAGAGGAAAATATAATAATATTATTGTTATTTCCCTATTAGAAGATGTATTGGATTATAAGGATAAGGATTAGTAAGATTACCTAGATTCTAAATATGATATTTATAGCCTATAGAAAGTATAAGATTAGTATTAATTTATTAAATTCTTATTAAAAAACTTATAAAGTCTTTTATAGAATTAGAGCTATAGGAATAGTATAAGTATATATTTATAAAATTATTAAAAGAATTTTTATAAAAGACTTTATATATAATTATTTTTGTTAAATAGAAATAATTAGAATTAGAAATTTGGATTAAAAGAATATAGTATATTATATTAGTAGATAGTAGAGCTAAACTTAATTATATTAATTTTTGAATGGTTAATAAGTTGAAGTTATTATGGAAAATAAAATTTAATCTTTATATTGTATATAATCTTAAAGGAATAATATTTAAATATAATAATAGTATTATAGATAAAGAGCTTGATTATTTTAAAGTCTTTGTTTGCGGAAAAAATTAAGGAATTAATTTTGATATTGTGGATGTTGGAAATTATGATATTATTTTGGGATATCTATGGCTATATTAATATAATCCTAATATTTGCTAGTATATTGGCTAGGTGTGAGTATTTCTTGAGTATAATGTAGCTAGTAATATTTTTAATAATAAAAAATCTTATATTTTTAATCTTGATTAGGTAAGGAGATAATATGATAATATAATAGATATATTATTACCTAAAGGAATATTATATAAGTATAAAAATAATTAAAAGTGATAATAGTAAAAAATAATAATTTATATATATATATAATTCTAGTAATTTGATATTAATTTTAAGAAAATAAAGGTAATAGTAATAGAAGATTGACTAAAGAATATATTATTTAAATATTAGATTTATAAATAATTATTTACTAAAGAACTTAAAATAGGATTATTTAAGTTTAATTAGTGGGATTATAAAATTATATTAAAAAAAGGAATTAATATTTAGTTCTATTTTATTTATAATTTTAATTAAATATAACTTAATATTTTAAAGGAATATATTAAAGATATACTTAAGAAAGAATATATTTATATTTTAAATTTTAAAGCTAATTATTTTATTATATTTATTCTAAAGAAAAATAGAAAATTATAATTTATTGTAGATTATTAATAATTTAATGAAAATATAATTAAGAATTAAATTCCTTTACCTTTAATTAATGAAATAAAGGACTAATTATATAGTATAAATATTTTTACTGTATTGGACCTAAAAGGAGCCTATAATTTGATTTGTATTAAAGAAGGATATAAGTAGAAAACTATTTTTTAAATTAAATTTAGATTATTTAAATATTTTATTATATTTTTTGGATTTATGAATGCTTTTGTATTATTTTAATGAATAATTAATAATATTTTTTATAAGTATTTTAATATTTTTGTTGTATGTTATCTAGATAATATCCTAATTTTTTCTAAAAATAAAGAAGAATATAAGGAATATGTTTATAAGGTCTTAAAAGTATTTTAGGATAATAAACTTTTTATTAAATTTAAGAAAAGTAAGTTTTATATAATAGAAGTTAAATTTTTAGGCTATATTATTTTGCTTAATAAAATTTATATAGATTTTAAGAAAGTTGTTGCTATTAAGGATTAAGAATTTTTTGGAAATATAAAGGAAGTATAAGTTTTTTTAGGATTTATGAATTATTATTGAAGATTTATTTAAAATTTTAATAAAATTATTATATTTTTTATAAAATTTATTAAAAAGGGAAAAATTTTTATTTTTAGAAATAAAGCTAAAGAAGTTTTTAAAGTTATATAAGATATAATTATTGTAGAATTTATATTAGTTATATTTGACTTAGAATAATTAATTAAGCTAGAGATTAATTCTTTAGATTTTGCTTTTAGTATTTAGATTGGATAAAGGGATAAAAATGGCTTATTATATTTAATTGTTTTTTATTTTTATAAATTAAATAGAGTAGAATTTAATTATTTTATTTATAATAAAGAATTTTTTGCTATAGTTAATGCCTTTAAGGAATTTAAGTATTATTTTTTAGGTGGAAAATATAAGATTATTGTATTTATTAATTATAAAAATATTTCTTATTTTATAATAATATAATAATTAAGTGATAAATAATTTTATTATATTAAATATTTTTTTGAATTTAATTATTATATTGTTTATATTAAAGGAATTGAAAATGGTTATATTAATATAATTAGTTGCTAACTTGATTACTATGAAGAGAAGCCTTAGATAAAAGAACAACTTTTATAATTCTTTGTTAATAGTACTTTAAAATAAGCTTTAATTAATAGAATGATAATTAAAATTAAGAAATTAATTGTTGTTATTTATATTAGTAGACTATTAAAATAAATATAGACTATATAGATATTTATTTAGTAAGTAGAATAGGGAAATTTATTATTAAAGAAAATTAAAAAATATAATTAGAATCTTTTATGGAAAAAATAGATTGATCTACTTTAAGTCTTAGAGGAATACTAAATAAACTTATTGAGAGAAATTTATGAGTATTTATTATATGGATATAAAGGAATTAATAAAATCCTTAAATAAATTAAATAGATATTTTTTTTTAATAGTATGAAAAAGAAAGTTAAGAAAGTATATAAAGAATATAATTTTTGCTAATACTTGAAGAAATCTTGATATAAGTTTTATGAAGAATTATAGCCTATGCCTATAGTAGAAAGACTATGGGAATTAATTATAATAGACTTTATTATAGATTTTCTTTTATTTATAGATCTTATAATAAGAGTATACTATAATAGTATTTTTATTATTATTAATTATTTTATAAAAATATTATATTATTTTTTTTATTAAAAAGCTATAAAAGAGAACCTTTTTATATACTTTTTTTTTAGATATATTATAGTAGTATATAGATTATTAATAGAAATTATTTCTAATTAAGAATAATTTTTTATATTAAAATTCTCGTAAAGCCTAATGTGCTTTATGGGCTTTAACTATAAACTTAGTATTGTATTTAGACCTTAGGTTAATAGATAAATTAAATGATAAAATTAGGAAATAGAGTAGTATTTATACTATTATATTAATTATAAGTAAATAAACTAGGTTAAGAAGCTATTTATTACTTAATTTGCTTATAATATTTTGTATAATTATAGTATAAAAATAATTTTTATTAATGTTAATTTTGGTTTTATTTTTAATATTTATTGAGTATTAATTAAAGATATTATTTAAATAAAAGCTATAATTAAGTTAAATAAATTATGAGAATTATATAAAGAAATAAAAATAGAATTAGAATTTATAAGAAATAATATAAAGTAATATTATAATCTAAAAAGGCTAAAGAGATTAATCTTTTTGGAAGGAGATATGGTTTACTTAGTAATAAAAAATCTTACTTTAAAATAATAAAATAAAAAATTGAACTTTATATAAATTAGATCTTACCCTATAAAATAAAAAATATTAGAAAATAATTATAAATTGGACTTATTAGAAAATATTAAGATCTATTTTATCTTTTATATCTTATTATTAGAACTTAGTAATAATATCTAGGTTAATATAGGCCTTAAATATAAATTAGAAATAGAGAATTTTAAAGAATAGTAGGAAGTTAAGAAAATTTTTGAATAAAAAATAGAAAATGGGAAATTTAGGATTAAGTGAAAAGGCTATAAGGAAATAATATGGGAATCTGCTAAAAATCTTATATATTGCTTGAAGATATTAGAATAATTTCTTTGAGAAAATTGGAAAAAGAAAAATTTTTAATTATTGTGTTTTAGTTAATTATGTTAATAGCCTTAGTAATCTATGTGTCTATAATAGTATCTAATTTTATTTAATTTACTTTTTTTAATTTATTTAATGAATTTAAATTTTATTATAATATTTTATTATTTTATATTTTTAGTTAATATTTTTGATAATGGAGATAGGTTAATTGACTTAATATCTTATTAAGTCTTGCTTACTCTTTTTAAAGTTTTGTTTAGATGGCAAGAAATTCTTTTTTAGTTTTTTCTTTGGCTTTATTAATATGAATAGTCTTATTTTTAATATGTGATATTACTAAAAACCTATTAGTATTAATTATTTGTACTTAAAATAGTTTTATATTTATAAGTAAAAATAGTAATATTTATTATATTATAAGATTAATTATAATAAATATATTTTAAATACTTTAATAAATATATATAAATAAGGTACTTAAGGCTATACTAGGAATAATAAGTATATGATATGTTGGAAAGGATGTTGTTATGAGTAATAAATTCTGTAAGTTTAGAATGCTTTTTAGCCTTTAAGGAAGATATGTTAGTAAGAAAAATATATAAAGGGTTAAATTATATACTAAGTATTGATAGCTATGATAATAAATCTTAAGGATAAAACTAATAGGAAGGAGATATTATATTATAATTTATGCTTATTTAGAGTGGTTATTATGGGTAGAATCTTATAATATACCTAATTAATATATTATACTAATTATAAGGAAGCTATCTTATACCTTTAATTAGCTAATAAAAATGGATTACTTATCTTAGGTATAGATTATAGTATAATTTATAGATTATAATTGTAAGTTAAAGTATATACTGTGAGCTACTATGTAAGATAGTAATTTATAGTATTAGATAAAGTATATAGATAGATTAACTATATTATAAGAAATGGTCTAATTAGCTTTTAATATAATTTAATTATATTAATTATTAATTAATATATTATTAAATATAATATTTCTTTTGTAATTTATATAATTGTTATGACCTATGCCTGCCCAGAGCGGTCACCACGGGCAGAATCCTATAATATACCCAACCAATACGTTACACTAATCATAAGGAAGCTACCCTATACCTCTAATCAGCCAATAAAAATAGATTACCTACCTTAGATATGGATTATGGTGTGATCTATGGATTACGATTATAAGCTAAGATATACACTATAAGCTACCATATAAAATAGTAATCTATAGTATTAGATAAAGTATATAAATAGGTTAACTATATTATAAGAAATAGTTTAACTAGCTTTTAATATAATTTGATTATATTAATTACTGATTAATATATTATTAAATATAATACTTTTTTTATGACTTATATAATATTACTTAAAAACCACTATATACTCTATGTTCTTCTATTAATATAAATTCTTTGCTTTAATTAGTTTATTATAATTAGGAATTAACTAAAATGTTATATATTAAAAGCTCTTGTTTAGTAGAATTACTCGCATTAACTACTAAGTAATATTTTTGCAATGGCTTCTATAATTCTATTTTCCTTATCTAAGTCCACCCTGGCTATTACTAAGGGAAAAGGACCTAAGACCCTTAATAAAGACAAAAATATTATTATGGAGAAAGTAAAAGAGTCTAATAGTAAAGATAATAATAAAGACAAAGAAAATAATAAAAAAAAATAAAATATTACTAGCCTTAAATATAAAAATAAGTAATTTATAAATATTATTAATTATATGGTAGAATAACTTAAAACCCTATAATAATAAATACTCCAAAATACCAAATTACAATAACTCTATACCACTATTAACACTTTAGGAGAAAAATAGATCAAATTGGCCTAGACTTATAAGAAATACCTAGAGAACCTTGGAAGCTTTATTATTAAAACCAAGGACCCCAGAGAAATCATTAAACCTAAAAAACCCTAACCATAGAAAAAAAACTCTAATAACCTTTAAAAATAATTAACCTAGATTAAAAGTTATTAAGCTATATTCCCATTAATCTTTATAGGCCATAAATAACTAAGAGTTTAATATACTATAGAAAGATTAGAAGAAAAACCTATAAGATCTATAGAAAAGTAGCTTAAGAACTATATTACTATCCCCTAAGACTAAATCAACTCAATAACCTAATACCTATTCAGCAATTTCAACAACTTTAAGAAAGAACTTATAGAACAATATAGTATAATCAACAAAAAATAAATAATATTATAAGCCCTTAAAAAACTTACTTAAAAAAAATTATATACTAATTTTCTTACTAATTTTAAATACTATACCATAAAACTATATTAGATAAAAGATACTTTAATTAATAAATTCTATAAATAACTCAAGAAACCTATCTAGGATGAGATATATTAACTCCTTAAACCCCTAATTGAATTTAATAAATATATAGCCTATACTATTAAAATTAATAATAAATAATTTAAATAATAATAATAAAAAAGCAATAAACACAAAACCACCCCAAATACTAATATAAAATAATAATATAAATCTACTATCTATAGTATACACCTAGGACCTATAGAACTAGAGACTACCTAGAAATAAGATCTTTTTAATATTATTTATTATAATTATAGAAAGAAAAGGTACTTTAGCTATAATTGCTAAAGACTACAAACTAACCAATAATTTCAACCTATACTAAAAAGTAAAACATTAAATATAACTACCTAATAGTCTAAGAATACTCCAAATTACCTAGTATAATCAAAAACATAAGACCCCAAATAATAACCTATACCCAAAGGGAAACCCTATATAAACATAGAATATACCCTTACTATAATTCATAGAAATAATCTAAGGCCAAGTAGTATATCCCTCATATCTAAACAAAAATAAAACCAATATATTACTTAATCTTATTACTAAAGAAAATTAAATATATCTTATATTTACCTATGGGACCTAAAAAAAGCCTAAGAAATAGAACTCCCAGTAAACTATAATAATATAAATACCAACAACATTCTTAAAAAATAATAAGAAACCTCCACCCAAGACAAAAACAACATCTTATAATAAAATATAAAGAAAGAAATATATAATAAAAAGTTATAATAAAATATAAGCCTAAGCAAGAATATCTACATTCTAGCCCACTAGTAAGTACAAAAAACATAGCCAAAGCCAATTCAGTTCAATATAGACAATAAAAGACTAGCCTAAGATCACCCAGAATACAACAACCTAATATAATTTCACTATTTTAGCTATAATTATAAAATATATTTACAAAAAAAAAAAAACAACAAATATTTTCCTATTAAAATAAAAAATACCTTACTAGAATCTACCTATAATTATTACTACAAAGACTATCTTATTATAGCTTAAAGAGGGAAATATAATAATATTATTATCATCTTCCTATTAAAAAATACATTAGACTATAAAAATAAGGATTAGTAAGACTACCTAGACCTCAAATATAATATCTATAGCCTATAAAAAGCATAAGATTAATATTAACTTATCAAATTCTTACTAAAAAACTTACAAAGCCCCCCATAAAACTAAAGCCATAAGAATAATATAAGTATATACTCACGAAATCACCAAAAGAACTCCTATAAAAAACTCTATATACAACTACTTTCATTAAATAGAAATAACTAGAATTAGAAATCTAGATTAAAGGAATATAGTATACTATATTAGTAAATAATAGAGCCAAACTTAATTATATTAACCCTTAAATAATTAATAAATTAAAGCTACTATAGAAAATAAAATCTAATTCTTATACTATATATAATCTTAAAGGAATAATATTTAAATATAATAATGGTATTATAAATAAAAAGCTTGATTATTTTAAAGTCTTTATTTATAAAAAAAACCAAGAAATCAACTTTAATATTATAGATATTGGAAATTATAATATTATTTTAGGATACCTATAATTATACTAATATAACCTTAATATTTACTAGTATATTGGCTAGGTACAAGTATTCCTTGAGTATAATATAGCTAGCAATATTTCTAATAATAAAAAATCTCATATTCTTGATCCTAACTAGATAAGAAGATAGCATAATAATATAATAAATATATCACCACCTAAAAGAATATTATATAAATATAAAAATAATTAAAAGCAATAATAGTAAAAAACAATAGCCTATATATACATATAGTTCTAACAACTCAATATTAACCTTAAGAAAATAAAGATAGTAGTAATAAAAGACTAACTAAAGAATATATTACTTAAATATTAGATTTATAAATGATTATTTGCTGAAGAACTTAAAATAAGATTACCTAAGTTTAGTTAGTAAGATTATAAAATTATATTAAAAGAAGAAACTAATACTTGGTTTTACTTTATCTATAATCTTAATTAAGTATAATTTAATACCCTAAAGGAATATATTAAAGATATACTTAAGAAAGGATATATTTATATCTTAAACTCTAAAGCTAGCTATCCTATTATGTTTATTTCAAAGAAAAACAGAAAATTATAACTTATTATAAATTATTAATAATTTAATAAAAACATAATTAAGAACCAAACTTCCTTACCCCTGATCAATAAAATAAAAGACTAATTATATAGTATAAACATCTTTATTATATTGGATCTAAAAGGAGCCTATAATCTGATTTATATTAAAAAAGGATATAAATAGAAAACCGCTTTTTAAATCAAATTTAGATTATTTAAATACTTTATTATACCTTTTAGACTTATAAATACCCTTATATTATTTTAATAAATAATTAATAATATCCTTTGTAAATACCTTAATATCTTTATTATATATTATTTAGATAATATCCTAATTTTCTCTAAAAACAAAGAAGAATATAAGGAATATATTTATAAGGTCTTAAAAGCACTCTAGAATAACAAATTCCTTATTAAATCCAAGAAAAGCAAGTTCTACATAATAAAAGTCGAATTTCTAGGCCATATTATCTTGCCTAATAAAATTCATATAGACCCTAAGAAAGTTATTGCTATTAAGGATTAGGAACCTCCTAGAAATATAAAGAAAATATAAGTTTTTCTAGGATTTATGAATTATTATTGAAGATTTATTTGAAACTTTAGCAAAATTACTATACCCTTTATAAAACTTACTAAAAAAGGAAAAATCTTTACCTTTAGAAATAAAGCTAAAAAAGCCTTTAAAACTATATAAGATATAATTATCACAGAATCTATACTAACTATATTTGACCTAGAACAACTAATTAAGCTAGAGATTGATTTTTTAGATTTTGCTCTTAGTGCTTAGATTGGATAAAGAGATAAAAATAGCTTACTATACCTAATTGCTTTTTATTTTTATAAATTAAATAAAGCAAAACTTAATTATCTTATCTATGACAAAGAATTCCTTACTATAGTTAATACCTTCAAAAAATTCAGATATTATCTCCTAGGCAGAAAATATAAGATTATTATATTTACTAACCATAAAAATATCTTTTACTTTATAATAATATAATAATTGAGTAGTAGACAACTTTACTATATTAAATACCTTTTTAAATTTAATTATTATATTATTTATATTAAAGGAATTAAAAATGGTTATGCCAATATAATTAGCTACTAATCCAACTACTATAAAGAAAAGCCCTAGATAAAAGAATAGCTTTTGTAATTCTCCCCTAATGGTGCCCTAGAATAAGCCCTAATTAGTGGAATAATAATTAAAACCAAGAAATTAATTACTATTATTTATATTAGTGGACTACTAAAATAAATATAGACTATATAGATATTTACCTAGTAAGTAGAATAGAGAAATCTATTACTAAGGAAGATTAAAGAATATAATTAGAATCTTTTATAGAAAAAATAAACTAATCTACTTTAAGTCTTAGAAGAATACTAAATAAACCTACTAAGAGAAATTTATAAGCACTTACTATATAAATACAAAGGAATTAATAAAACCCTTAAATAAATTAAATAAATATTTTTCTTTAATAGTATAAAAAAGAAAATTAAAAAAGTATATAAAGAATATAGTCTTTGCTAATACTTAAAGAAACCTTAATATAAGCCCTATAGAGAATTATAATTTATGCCTATAGTAGAAAGACTATAGGAATTAATTATAATAGACTTTATTATAGACCTCCCCTTATCTATAGATCCTATAATAAGAATATACTATAATAATATTTTTATTATTATTAATTACTTTATAAAAGTATTATATTACCTTTCTTACCAAAAAGCTATAAAAGAAGACCTTTTTATATACCTTTTCTTTAGATATATTATAGTAGTATATAAATTGCTAATAAAAATTATCTCTAATTAAGGATAATTTTTTATATTAAAATTCTAGTAAAGTCTAATATGCCTTATAGGCTTTAATTATAAACTTAGTATTATGTTCAGACCTTAGGTTAATAGACAAACTAAATAATAGAATTAGGAAATAGAGTAGTATTTATATTATTATATTAATTATAAGCAAATAAATTAGGTTAAGAAACTATTTATTGCCTAATTTGCCTATAATATCTTATATAATTATAATATAAAAATAATTCCTATTAATACCAATTTTGGTTTTATCCTTAATATTTATTAAGTACTAATTAAAGATATTATTTAAGTAAAAGCCATAATTAAGTCAAATGAACTATAAGAACTATACAAAGAAATAAAGATAGAATTAGAATTTGTGAGAAATAGCATAAAGTAATATTATAATCTAAAAAGGCTGAAAGAATTAATCTTTTTAGAAAAAAATATGGTTTACTTAGCAATAAAAAACCTTACTTTAAAATAATAAAATAAAAAATTAAACTTTATATAAATTAGATTTTATCCTATAAAACAAAAAATATTAAAAAATAACTATAAATTAGACTTACTAGAAAATATTAAGGTCTACCTTATTTTCTATATTTTACTATTAAAATCTAGTAATAATATCTAGATTAATATAGGCCCTAAATATAAACTAGAAATAAAGAACTTTAAAAAATAATAAAAAGTTAAAAAAATCCTTAAATAAAGAATAAAAGATAGGAAATTTAGGATTAAGTGAAAAAACTATAAGGAAATAATATAAAAATCTACTAAAAATCTTATATATTACTCAAAAATATTAGAATAATTCCTTTAAGAAAATCAAAAAAAAAAAAATCCCTAACTACTATATTCTAATTAATTATATTAATAGCCCCAGTAATCTATATATCCATAATAATATCTAACTCTACTTAATCTACTTTTTCTAACTTATCTAATAAATTTAAATCTTACTATAATATTTTATTACCCTATGTCTTTAGCTAATATTTTTAATAATAAAAATAAGTTAACTAATTTAATATCTTATTAAGCCTTGCCTACTCTTCCTAAAGCCTTACTTAAATAGTAAGAAATTCTTCTTTAGCCTTTTTCTTGGCTTTATTAATATAAATAATCTTACTTTTAATATATAATATTACCAAAAACCTATTAATATTAATTACCTATACTTAAAATAGCCTTATACCTATAAATAGAAATAGTAATACTTATTGCGTTATAAGATTGACTATAATAAATATACTCTAAATACTTTAATAAATATATATAAATAAGGTACTTAAGGCTATACTAGGAATAATAAGTATATAATATATTAGAAAAGATATTATTATAAGTAATAAATTCTATAAGTTTAGAACGCTCTTTAGTTTTTAAGGAAGATATATTAATAAAAAAAATATATAAAGGGTTAAATTATATATTAAGTATTAATAGCTATAATAATAGGTCTTAAAAATAAAACCAATAGAAGAGAAATATTATATTATAATTTATGCCCGCCTAAAGTAGTTACTATAGGCAAAACCTTATAATATACCTAACCAATATATTATATTAATTATAAGGAAATTATCCTATACCTCTAACTAGCCAATAAAAATAGATTATTTACCTTAGGTATAGATTATAGTATAATCTATAGATTATAATTATAAGCCAAGGTATATACTATAAGCTATTATATAAGATAGTAATCTATAGTATTAAATAAAGTATATAGATAGGTCAATTATATTATAAGAAATGGTCTAATTAGCTTTTAATATAATTTAGTTATATTAATCACCAATTAATATATTACCAGATATAATATCTTTTTTGTGACTTATATAATATTACTTAGAAACTACTATGCGCTCTATGTTCCTCTGCTAATATAAACTCTTTGCTTTGATTGGTTTATTATAGTTGGGAATTGACTAGAATGTTATAATAATATTGCTTAGAAACCATTATGTGCTCTGTATTTTTCTACTAATATAAACTTTTTGCTTTGATTAGTTTATTATAGTTGGGAATTGATTAGAATGTTACATTAATCTATAAAATATAAAAAAAATATCCCTTAATTATTATATATATACATATATTTATATTAAATGTATTTTTTATTCTATAATATAGAAAGCTTTCTTATTATTTCTAGGCTTTTTAGAGCTAGTGCTATACATGGTGGCTACTGCCTTTGCTAATCCCACTAGTTTTTTTACTTTATCTTTTTATATACCTCCTTAACCCATTTTTAGATCCTTATTATCTAAGTATTATAATAAGGCTTATAAATTTCTTAAGTAAAGTCCCTTTGCTTATTAATGCCTCTATTAAGCTGGTAAGTATAGGGATTATAGATAACTATAATTATATTTAATGTCTTTATTTGCTCCTTAAGGAAGGCTTTTTTTTATTTATTAGGATAATTATATAATAATATAAATAACTTAAATTTAATAAATTATATTTAATTAAAAAGGAAAAGTTAAAAAATTTTAGTTTTAAAAGCCTTAGATAGGATTTTTTATTAGATAAAAATATAATATTAATAAGGCTAGATTATTAATTAAATATAAAGAATACTTATAGTATATATTATATAAAATTATTTAAATTATTTAATTATTATATATTTAAGAGAAGGTATTATGATTTTAGATAGTATTAGTTATATATTAAAGCTAATTAGTCTTAGTAAGAGAAATTATTTAAAGTAATAAAAAATTAATTTTTTTATAATTATTAAGTATAAAGTTTAAAAAAATTAAATTATTTATTTTTTTAATTAGGACAAAGATTTTTATAATTAAATCTATTATTAAATCCTATTTATATACTACCTTTATAGCCTAGTTCTTAGATTATTTGGTTAAGCCTATAGCTTATTTTTTTTTTTACTAGAAATAAACAAAAAAAATATAATATAAACTCCCCTTTAGCTAAGCTAAAAGCCTAAGAAAAAATCCTATAAAAGCCCTATAAATTAACAATAAAAAACAATAAGAACTTAATTAGTAAAGATAGTATTAGACTAAAATATTTTTATTACTCTAGTAAGGAATACCTAGTAAATAAATATAATAAAATACTAAAGGTCTAGAAAATTAAAACCAAAAAATTAAAAAAAAGATTTTAATTATAATTCTTAATCTTACTATAGCTAAAAATCCTAGATTAAAGGTCTATAAGAACTTTAATATATTATTAATAATAATAATTTAGGGATAAAATCCTATAAAAATCTCTAGAATCCTAGATATAAAAACAAAGATAAATATTATTAGTAAGAGATTAGTAATTTAACTAGGACTTATTAAATCTTATAATAAAATCCTTTTGGCTATTACAATAAATAAATAAAAAATCCTTACTAAATTAACTTAAAAAGTTTTTTTTAGTATAATTAATCTTAAAGGAAAAATAAAAAAAAGATTACCTAAGTAATAGTAAATATTAAAAGGACCCTAACTCAATAAAATAATCCTATTATCTTAGGAATACCCTCTCTCTAGGCATTAAATATTCTTTTAAATCTTACTAATAAAAACTAATAGTTCTAAATTACTTAGGAAAAAATTATAATTCTTTTTAAAAAAAAATTCTATAAAATATATAAAAATATAGCAAAAGTTCTAAGTATAATTATTATTAAAAAATCATACCTAATCCTAGGGGATAAAGTACCTAAATTATTAATAAAAAAATAGCTATTCCCTATTAAGATCTAAGACCTTAGTCAAATCTTTTTTATTAATAATATAAGTATATTATCTAAATATAAAAATACTAATTATAATATTAATCTAATACTAAGAATTAATTTATTTTATAAGCTAATTTACCTATTATTCTAAAAAAAATTAAAAAAATTAAGAAAATACTTATAAAATAATCTAAAAAAAGATTATATCTAACTCTCTAAAAGTTTAGTAAGTATTTTTATCCTTTTTATTCTAAAGCTAAATAGATCTTTATATCTATATATAAACTATAAAAAACTCAATATTATAATAAAAAAAATCACTATCTATTATCTCTTATATTAAAAATTATAAACTAAATCAAAAACATTAAATATTTTTCTAAAATTAATATAAAAAATACTTATTATCATATTTATATTAAAAAAGATAATAAATAGAAAATTATATTTTATATAAAATATAATTATTTTAAATACCTAATAATACCTTTTAAATTAATTAATATCCTAATAATATTTTAGGATTATATCTATTAAGTACTTTAAGGATTAATAAATACTATTTATATTACTTATCTTAATAATATCTTAATTTATTCTAAAAATAAGAAATTATATATAAAATACTTTTAAATAATATTAGATTATTTATAGAAAATAAAATTATATACTAAGGCCTCTAAGTATATCTTTTATTAATTATAAATTAAGTTCTTAGGTTTTATTTTATTAAGATAAAATATAAAAATAAACCTAAATTAAATCTAAATTATTAATAAATAAAAAGAACTAAAGACTTATAGGAAGATTTAAATCTTCCTAGGATTCTATAACTTTTATTAATAATTTACTTTTTAATACTTAGAAATTATAATACTATTAAATAAATTATTAAAAGGAAATAAAAATGGCAAAAAGCTAGGGAAAGTAAGACTAAATAATAAGGAAAAAAAAGCTTTCTAAACCCTTATTAAAAAATTCTAGAATACCCTATTACTCTACTACTTTAACCTAATACTTCTAATTAAAGTAGAAACCAATACCTTTTTATTTGCAATAGCAAGAATTCTATCCTAGCTAAATAAAAAAGGCTATTACTACCTAATTACCTTCTAGTTAAAAAAGTATAAAAATTCTAAACTAAATTATAATACTCTAAATAAAGAAATAATAATAATTATAAAATTATTTAAATATTAATAATACTACCTTAAAAAAGTAATAAATTAAATTAAAATATAAAATAACTATTTAAATCTACATAGGTTTATAAAAACTCTTTACTTAAATAGTAGATAAGTATAATAATATATATACCTCATACCTTATAACTTTATTATAAAATATTAACCTAAGAAAAGAAACCTTGCTAATAGATTATTAAGATAGCCTAACTATAAGAAAGATATACCTTAGAATACTAAGCTAGTTATAGCCTTAGAAAGAAAACTAATAAAAGAGCAATCTATCTAATTTCTAAAAGATCTTAAAAAAAAATTAAGTAATAACTCCACAAGAAAACTATTTTTAAGTAATTAAAGAGATAATATTAAAATACCTAATATCAAAGAAGATTAAACTAATTAAGTAGCTAATTAGCTTACCAAAAAAGCTAAATATTTCTAGCTTATTATAGTATTAAAAGCTAAGAAGGCTATCTAAGAAAAATAAATCCTTGATAATATACTATTAATACTACTAAAGAATATTATTAAAAGTATTTAAAAATAAGATCTTACTATATATCAATAAATCTCTAAGTATAAAAAATCCTAAAAATATAGTAACTAAATAATAAAATATAATAGATTCCTTTATTTTAAGAATAGATTATTTATACTATTTAAAGAAGTAATATAATAATATATTCTCTAATTATTCTATGATAATCTACTAATAGAATATTTTAAAATAAAAAAAATATTAAAGTTAATATAAAGAAAGCTATATTAGCCTAAAATAGAAAAGAATATCTAAGAATAGGTTAGAATCTATATTATTTACTAAGGAGCTATAGTAAAAAAACATTATCTATATAAAAAGCTTAAATTATTACTAATTCTCTAATAACCTATAAATAAATTATTTATAGACTTTATTATAAGATTATTATTAATATAATAAAATAATTAAGAAGTTAATATAATATTAATAATTATAAATTAATATATAAAATATATCTACCTAATTTCTATTAAGATAATAATAAATACTATATAATTTATAGAAGTATTTTACTAAAAAATCGAGTTATACTATAGAACCCTAAGTAGAATTATCTTAGATAGAGGACTTATATTTATAAGTAAATTTTAGTTAGAACTTTATTATATTTCTAAAGTAAAGTAAAGACTATTAATAGTATTTTACCTATAAACTAATAGCTAAATAAAATATATAAACTAAATCTTAAAATATTACCTTTATTATTTTATTAATAAATAATAAAATAATTAGACTATATTATTAAAAATAGTATAATTTATATATAATAATACAAAGAATATAATAATTTATATAAGCTCTATAGAAGTACTCTTTAATTACTTATTAAAATTTTATTTATATATTAAGGATAATACCCTAAAAAAAGGTATACCTAAAATATAAATATGTATTTAATAATTTTATAAGCTTAAAGAAAAGCTAAAAATTTACTAGGAAAAGGTAATAAAGAGATAGGCAAAGAATTATAATAAAAAATACTAATCTTTTACTCTAGAAAAAGAAGATTTAATTAGTCTATTAACTTAGAATCTTAAATTTAAAAGAGATAAGAAAAAGCTAAGATTAAAATATATTAGCCCTTTTTATATATTAAATATAATTAACTTATAAATATATTAACTAACACTACCAAAGAAATATAATTAGATCTATAATATATTTTATATAAGTTTATTAGAACTATAGTATATAAAAGAGATAGATAATAAATTACTATTAATGCTAGACCTAGAGAATAATAACTTAAAATAGGAAATTAAATAAATTAAAAGCAAAAAGATAAAAAAGAGAAAAACCTATTATTTAATTAAATAAAAAGGCTAGCCTACTAAATATAATTAATAGATATTATATAAAAATATAGAATATATATAAAAGGTAATAGTAGAATTTTATAAGTTAATTATAAAATAAAAGCAAAAAAAAAATAATTAATATAGAAAAAATATAGTAAACTAAAAAAATTAAACTAAATTATATTAAATTAAGTAAAAACCTAATATACCCTACCTAACCTTTACTATCTATCTACTAGACCTATACTAAACCACCCTAAAGCCAATCCTATCTCTACTTTAATATATAGTAAAAACCAAAAAAACTTAATTATTATCTATATTAATATCTAAGATAATACTAAGCACCTTAGACTACTAGTAATAATAATAATTAAAAGTTATTTTAATAAATATAATAAAAATCTTCTATAAAAATAAAATAATAATACTATTAGGGCAGGGGATTTGTCTAATAAATATTTATACTTTAATATTAAATAAATTTTCATTTATATTAATAATCTAATATAATTAAAGCTAAAAATTAATCTTAGCTACACCTTAGCTAGAAAAACCTATATCCTTATATATAAGATAGGGCTTAAGGAATATAGGTTAAGTATAAATAAACTTAGGCTATAAATTAAATTAATATAATTAATAAAATATTTATAAATAAAAAATAAAAATATATTATAAAAGCTATAAATATAAAAAAATAATATACCTAGTAATACTAAACCTTTAAATTATAATACTTAACTATATTTTCCTATTAATATATTAATAAATAGATATAAAGTTAAAATAAAAAAAATTTATTATTATATACTGCTTAGTACCTAAGATACCAAATAAATCCCAAGCTATAAACTTAATAATAATAAACACAATTAATAAATAAATTATTATCTCTATAATAGTAATTTAGTTATTATAATTAAAGGAAAAAAATTTAATCTTAATACTATTAGCCTTCTTAATCTAAAAAATAATACCTATAAAATCAATTATAAAGTAATAAAAAAGATTAAAATTAAAAGTATTACCCTATATAATAAAGATAAGCTTATAATAATTAACTAACTACCTTACAATTAAAACTAAATTAAAGAAAATTACTTATATATTATAAATACTATTAACTTTATTACAATAAATATAGTATATAATATATAAAGCACAGAACCTACACAAAATATATAAGATTTAAAGATAAATTAAGTTTAAAGCCTCATACTTAGCTAAATAATACTTATTAATAGCTAAAGTCGCCTTAGTATAAATCAAATACTAAATAAACTTATTATTAATAGACTTCTTATAGCCAAAATCCTAATCTAATATAATAAAAAATTAAAATAAAAAAAATAATAAAAAGATAATAAATAAAAAAAGGCAAAATAAACTAAAACCATAAAAAAACTCTATAATAAAAAAAAATAAAATAATAAAAAAAAGAAATAAAATAAAGGCATAGAAGGCCAATTATATAAGCATAAAAAGGACAATAATAGCTCAAGTAATCTAAGAATTCTACCTACCTTATCACTAACTATAAAGGTAATATTATTATTAATACCTAAATAACCATTAAATAAATAATAATTTACTACTTAACCTAAAGTTAAAACTCTTATATATTACCTATAAGACTATATATACCCCCCCCCCCAAGCAAAAATAAAAAAAATAAACTACTATATTACTCTAATATAAATAACCAAAATCTCTTATATCTACTAGGATAGTTAACCTAAGAAGAGGATAATTATAATAAAAACAAATAACTAATAAAAAGATAATATTTTAGCTATAATAAAAAAAATACCCAGATTTTAAGATAAATATAAAATAAGCTTTAGTCTTATAACCAAAAGCTAATATACCTTCTATTCTATCTAGCTATTCTTTTATATCTAAGTCTATAATCTAGCTAGTATAACAAATTTATAAGCCTTATTATAATACTTAGATAATAAAGATCTAGAAATAGATTAAGAAAATATATAAAAAGGTAGAGTAAGAAAATTAATAAAATTAGTAAAGGTATTAAAAAGCTTAGAAATAATAAAGAAGCTTTCTATATTATAAAATAAAAAATGTATTTAATATAAATGTATGTATGTATATCCCTTAATTGTTATATACATATATATTTATATTAAATATACTTTTGATTTTATAATATAGAAAGCTTTCTTATTACTTCTAGGCTTTTTAGAGTTAATATTATATATGGTAACTATTATACTTACTAATCCTTTTAATTCTATACCTTTATTTATATATATATTCTATTAATCTATTTCCTAATTTTTATTATATTTAATATCTTTTTTTATTTTTTAATAAAAACTTTTATTTATTTATTAAAATAGCTAAAAAATAATATAAATAACTTAAATTTAATAAATTATATTTAATTAAAAAAAATAAACTTAAAAATTTTAATTTTTAGAATTTTAAATAAAAATATATTTTTAAAATAAATATAATATTAATATATATTATTTATTATATAAATATAAAGAATATTTATAATATAAATTATATAAAATTATATAAATTACTTAATTATTATATATTTAATTAAAAATATTATATTATTAAATATTATAAATTATATATTAAAATTAATTAATTTTAATAAAATAAAAAAATTATTTAAAATAATAAAAAATTAATTTTTTTATAATTATTAAATATAAAATTTAAAAAAATTAAATTATTTATTTTTTTAATTAAAATAAAATTTCTTTTATAATTAAATTTATTATTAAACCCTATTTATATACTACCTCTGTGGCCTAGTTCCTAGATCATCCGGTTGAGCCTGTAGCTTGTTTTTTTTTTACTAGAAATAAATGTGTGTGTGTGATAATTGAGGGGTAACAAATTAGTTTATTGTGTCTATAGTAGACTTTTTGATGCCATCACGACGAAATATGTGGTGTTGCATTTCACAAAACTTGTTGCCGTCTTGATAATCTCCTCTGGGTCATGGTGTTGATGAAACAAAAACTCGATAATTATATCTCAAACCGATCAAAAACGCCCATATTGTCCAATTCCTTCACTTTTGAATAATTTACTGGTTATTTTTCATACGCATTCGGTGCACAAGGTTTTGTGGGTGTATGTATTATTATGTATTGCCGACTGGCGCATTATTTGCTAACCTGTATCTCTTCAACACCCTTCACCAAACCGCTAAACGGACACGAGCCCATCTTCTCTGACTTATCACCGCCGCTAAGTTTATTGGACATGGCAGCGGCCTGACCGTTTGTAAACTCTTCTCCGTCCCTCACGTACCATTTTGCAAAGAGGTCATTTTGAATCCAAATGATTTTGCTCAAAGCCTTGACCATGGCTGTTCGCTTGGACATTGGCAGAGCATTATGGGATAGAATTGCTTCCGTCAGGACATGCTGAATCAGGCAGAGAGTGGCGCTGATATGAACGTACTCGACGTTGAGTGGCTTATTTCTGTTTAATCCAACGTGCATTGCTCTGTGTAATAGGTTGGTTAGCAATTTTATAATCCAAACACCTTTTAAGAACATGATGTGGTGGCATACCCGACTTGATCTAGGTACTCCCAAAAAGCCATCTTGGATTGATCAGAGCAAATACTTGTGAGGTAAGATGTCAAAAACGTCTTTCTCTTGAGGAGCTCAGGGCTGTTTTCGTCGAGAGCTAGCTCAAAAGGAGCATCGGAGCGGGTATCTCTCATTTGGAATGCTCGGGCAGTGATGTCAAACTGTAGGAGCTTCTGATATACCACATGGACAACAGCTGGGATGAGGTCCTTGACAAATTTGGACCCAAAGGCTAAGGCTTCCAAGTCATCTAACATTTACATCAGTGAGTAAATCTGTACCAACAAGAACCAAGTGGAAACAAAAAGTTGGCAATTCACTTACTCTCGTCAAAGTCTAAGAAACGATGCAAGTAGTCGATACGAGCGTCAAGGTTGGTGTAAAGCGACTTGCGGTCGATGTGCTCAAAAGTGTCGGCCATGGTGAACGATGCAACGAATTAAACTAAATAACGTCTATGTTTCAATGCGCAAAAAGCAATGTGAACTGCGAGCGAAGAGCAGGACAAATATATCTGTTTAAATCCGCCTGGTAGCCGTGCTTGACGTTTGGCATTTATCATCCCAACATGTTTCCGCCCAGTGATATTACCCCGCACGGCCAAGGTCGCATTCTAATGCGTATCATCAGTGCGGCCAGAGACTAGCAGGCGTCGGTTGCGAAGCGACGGAAGGACGAGATGCTGCGGTGCTGGGTCTAGATGCCGGGAAGAACCCAGAAGGCGTGATGCCTGGGCCCAGGCCGCCGAGTAGTTCGTCCGTCCACGCCATTACCCACCCCGGCCCGGAAACATGGGTGTCCCCGAGCGCTGGCGGCATGATTGGCGGGAACCCGCGATGCATGGCTCCGCACCGTTGGAGGGACCCTTGGTTTGCGATGAAACAGACGCTACGGAACGGGGTCTGACCACGATGTCCCGATGAATGGGAAGGCATGGCTGTGAAGGGACAGGGACTAGCAATGCCATACCGATCGCAGAGGACTCGGCATCATGCCCAGCTGCGGCTTAGTTGCGGATCCACTCGCAGGCTCAGCTCGCACGGAGCCGACGCCACTTTTAGCATGGTTCCTCGACCGCAGCAGACGGCTGCCATATCCAACATAGCGGATTGGCTAGCCCTAGTGCCGTCTGCCACGTTTAAAAGAACAAGACCCTGATTGTCTATTGAACCCTAATAATTGGGCGATGTCCCAACAGATAGGCAAATAAGACGTGGTTCGGCCGCGTTATCACGAGATGCCGGAAACGTCCCCGATTGGGGGCTTGCAATGAATGGCCACCCTGCGGTCCCTGCATACCGGAATGTTTGGACTCGGAAGGGAGGCAGGGTTTATGCTGATATCAATTGGCGTCCGGCGCCGTTTTCTGCTAGGTGCACGATACGGGCCAACAGGATTGCAAAAGCAAAAGTGGTCTTTTTTTTGCGTCAGCCGCGTGGACCAGTTTCTATCGCGTCCTATATAAGTGTTACATTTGTGGAATCTCCCCCATCACGCACTCCCACTCTCATCTTGCAAAACAGAGGCTGGGCCCGTTTTCCGCAGTTGCCCTGAATACGTCTCCCCAAGGATCATCCATACAGGACGCCAATTGAGTTTTAATACCCCGATTTCCCTGAAATATTCCATCCAACAAACGGTAATGAGGGCTTGATCAATTAGTCATTGCATATTCATGGCGGCTGGTTTCTGGTTTTTTTTCACCGATGTGACCAAAGATGACAAAAGCCATGGCAGTAAGACGCGGCGAAACACGCAATTGAAATGAAGGATGCTGTATCCTTTTTGGGATGCACTCGAGTGAGACCTGGTCCAAATCCCACGCAGCTTTGGCCAACCTGTTGGGTTGCAGCGCCAAGTGCGGATGCACACCCCCGGATTAATCTGGGAATACCAATCGCATCGCGATCTCTGAGTCAGAATCCTGGTCGCCGGCACTTTTTTTCTGCATTCCCTGGCCGATTGTGTTTGCGGGGATGCAAAGCAATACCACGATACCACCACGAAAGGAAATGACACGTCACCTTGGATCGGCCATTATTTATCAATTGGCCGTAACATGACCTTGGGGCTTCCTAACTATATTTGCCGACACCACCCAGGGACTCCCACTCGGAGGAGTGGTGGTTGGGTTGGTGGGAAACAGGGTCCCTGCTTAGATCATCTTCGAGCCATTTAAAGCCGGTGACGGAATCACAGACCAACGATGATGCATTTGGCGTGCGACAGATCGGTGGTTGACTTGTTTACTGTGGAAATTATTAACAAGCGACGCAAACGGTAGGTTGGGTTCAAAGTAATCTTGGTCTGAGAGTAAGCCGTGGATTACGTTTGTGGTCTATTTGCATTAGCACTGAAATCATCAACTAGGACAGATTTAATACAGTCTTGCCATCCTCCACAATTTATCGCGCTGCCTTGGCTTCGCCGTTGCTACACCGAAATTTATCAAGAAGGTGCGACGGCCAAGAAAACAAGAAGACCAAGATCAAGACCAACCATGACCTAGATGGAACGGAATCCTGATCAAGCGCTTTCAAATACCATGATAAATGTCGAATCTTACATGTGCCATCGAGATCTTGACACGATGGTTCTCAGTAGAGAATATTGCGTTGGCGTTGTATTTAATGTGTGCGTTAGCCTTGGCCCTGTGCTTGACTGGCTCACTTATTAGCAAGCAAGTCGGGCCGCGTGACTGGCTTGGCGGGTGAGCAATATGCATATTATGGTTCCCGGCCTCTGGGCCTCATCTGACAACACAGCGACGCAGTCCCGCGCGCTTGTTTACGGAGCATATTTGTGGGCGAGCGTCATTGGCGCAGGGATCTATTTGGGTCGCATGCTTAGAAATGGAGTAAGCCAATGGCGGTGTGAAGGCGCGCGCATCGGTGACCACTCAGCCACGATTGCGCCCTCGCCAAGTCTTATTTTTGGTGCCGACGTCTTTTTCCCGGAGGCGGCCGCCCTGCTAGAGGAGCGCCTAGCTCTTACATCAGCGCCGACTCGCTTCTCCCTCAATCAGAAAGAGTTTAACGTCTGTTTTCGGCCTAAATTCTGTCATACTTATATTCCGGTTCATTTCGCCATGATGCTCTCGTCGGTATACATTGTCACATCTTCCTTCCGTTCAAACTCACTTCCTGCAAAGTGATCATCATCTGGAACAACAATAAAACAAACACATCACCACAAAACGCACCCGAGATGAAAGGTGCATTCAGCCTATTTGCCGGCTTGGCCGCCATCGGCCCAGCAATAGCCGGCGTGACCAGGGGGGTGTACGGCGGTGGGAATGGTGGCTCCTCGACAAGCTATGAGGCTCGCGTCCTGCTTGGCCACACCGGCAACATCTTTCTTGCCGATCTCTCCGCCGAGAATCACGAATTGACCATCTCTCTCAACGCGACCGTGGATGGCGACCCTTCTTGGATGGCCTTTGCCCCACCCAACCGCCTTTACGCCGTCGATGAGTTCTCAAACTCGCTTCGCTACTTTGAGCTCGATCTGGACAACAACAAGCTGCAGCTCATCGACGCCCAGAACGGCAGCGCTGGCGTTGTGCACCTCGAGTTCAACCACGACCAGACCCGCCTCGTTGGCTCTGCCTTTGGCAACGGCACCGTCGACGTCTGGAACATTGAGGACGGCGCCCTCGAGCTCATCAAGACGATTCCTTCCAATGGACAGCTAGGCCCCAACAAGGATCGCCAGGCTTCCGCGCACCCTCACCAAGCCAACCGCGACCCCTCCGGCCGCTTCTTTGCCGTCAACGATCTCGGAACAGATTCTATCCTCCTTATTGACTCCAAGGACGACTCATTCACGCTCACGAAATCCTTCTCCGTCTCGCCTGCTGGATGTGGCCCGCGCCACGGTGTCTGGTTCCCCAGGGGCGGCCACGAAGCCACGCACTACATTGCCGTCTGCGAAATCACCAACCAAGTGCTTGTCTTCTCTGCCGACTACAGCAAGGACGGCATCGAGCTCACGCAGATCTCCACCGGGTCTACGTTTGGCAAGGATTTCCCTCCCGCCAACGCCACCACCGCTGCTGCTGCCGAGATTGTGCTCGCCCAGAACAACAGGGACATTTACATCTCGAACCGCCTCACCGGCAACGCGACCGACTCCATCGCTCACTTTGTGGTCAAGGACGCGGCGGCGGGCGGCATTTCGCTCGAGTTCGCCGACACCACGTCCTCGGGCGGCATCAACCCCCGCATGATCAGCCTCGGCATGCAGGACAAGATTGTATTCTCGGCCAACTTGGACGGCGACCTTGGGCTGGCTGCTCTTAAGACCCTGAAGAATGGCGCTTTGAAGGAGGAGCCAATCGCCAGTCTACCCGGATCTATATTTGGAGCGCCCGGCTTTGGACCCCAGTTTGCTTTGCAGATTGTTTAGATGACGCGATAATATTTTGTATTTTTGTAATATTCTGTGTTCCTTTTAATTTTAGACTTCTTCATTATTAGCGGGCGTTTTATCTTGTGGTATGATCTGAGATGCATATAAATATTAAGCTTGAGATTTAATCCTAGCCTGGAGGCTTCCTATCCACATCTTGTGAATGCGTGAGTAGTTGTATTGGGGAGAAGCTTGATTGCTGGGAAAACGCATCACAGTTGCTTTTACTTTCAAATTCGAGTCTGGAGTTAGTCATGGTATTCAATCCAGCAGTTGAAAGAGATCCAAATTTTACATGTGACCTCAGATGATACACCATGATACGATTTTATTGGAAGGTTTATGGGGGCGATCAGATTATCCTAAAGCTTTTAGTCGAGATAATTACATTGTGATAGCTACACATAATGTTAACCCCGTCAACTTCATTGAATTAATACATCTTAATGCGCAGGTGATGACACCAGGTCTCGTTTCAACTTTTTCACGACTTGATATTATTATTAAGAGCTTTGAGGAGCAGGATCCAGACCATGGCCAAAATAAACACAATGAGCGTTACACAGTGGAGTTAAACAGCTAGTTCACGATACCGTTGCGTTTTGATATTTAATATCAATAAAATCTAGAACTAAATAAACTCGGTGAAAGAATATTGGTTAACCTATCAAAAATTTACGGATGATTTTGCAATAGCTTCAAAATTGCATGATTCCTGTAACTTCTTGCGACAGATAGCGGTGATCGTCCGTCAAGGCCCGGGGAATCGGGGTTGACCCTGCCGGTATCGACCAATAGTTTAACAATATTCTCATGTTGCATAATTACCGCCAACGACAGCGGCGTAACTCCATTCAGATATCGAGGTTCGGGGTTGACTTTCCATGTATGCACTAATAACTTAACAACATCCTCATGTCCATTCTCTACCGCCAGAAATAGCGGAGTTAATCTCGGATCGTCCTCGACGTATGGGTCGACCTTGCCGGTGTCAAGTAGCAGTTTCAAAATCGTATTGTGTCCGTTCTCTGCCGCCCTGAGCACTGGCGTTTTTCCCACCTTATCCCGTGTGTTTGGGTCAACCTTGCCAGTATCAAGTAGCAATTTAGATATTGCGTTATGCCCTTTCTCTGCTGCCCACGAAAGTGGCGTCCTTCCGTCCCCGTCTCGACCGTCTGGGTCAATGCCACTAGCATCAAGCATCAGCCTGACAGTCGCCTCGTATTCCTTTGCTGCTGCCAGCGCTAGCGGCAATTTCCCTTGGACCTTGCTGAGACAATGTAGCGCCACGTCTAACATCTCCAAGTCCTTTTTTCCCCTTCCGCCGACTGCAAAACCTGATTCCATTCTGTTCGTACATTTTAGTGCTTTCTCAACAAATTCGAGCATCTCTTCGATACATTCATTTGCCCCTTCATATCTTTGTACACGTTCCAAGACGAAGGCCATACTCTGCAACCTGGTTATTTTGTCGCGGTAATTTTCCAACTCAGTTTTTGAACTCTCCAGAATCCACTTGCTCAGGAAAGATTGATAATCTGCACCATCTGACAATTTGTTTGAGTGCGGTCCCCAGTTCCAAACAAGGAGAAGATCACAATCAAAACTGTTGCTTGAATCTAAAATTTGGAGCCATTTGACGATGCTGCGCTCATCCAACACTCGGGCTGTTTTAGGTGTCACGTGTATAAACATATCTTTGAGAGCGAATTCTCCAGGTGTAGGAAGAGTCATATATCCGGACTGAGCTTGTGGAATGTCAATGGGAGTGACTGAGATCATAATAATTACCGAGTAATCACGGTATAACCTAATGATCGAGGGCCGCGACATTCCTTGGAGAAAGCACACAATATCCCCTGGTTGAATGTGTTTCGTTGAGGCTGGGAGTTTCCAAGAAGAACCCCAAAACTTCGGGTCAATCAATCCCTTATAGTTGATGGAAAACTCTATGGGCACATCCTTCCAAACAACTTTTACGTGCTGCTTGTTCTTCCACACATTATCCTGTTCAACAGACGATATTTCTCCAAGGATGCAGCCCGCGCCCCTAATGACAGCAATATCTCTGTCTTCCCAGGTCTCCACGGATGAATGCTCAGAGCAAATGGATTTGACAAGTAGCTGGAGGAGCTGCTTCCAGGAAATATTGTAGTTCGCTGATAATCCTAAAGAAGTAGAATCGTTGCAGCTCATGCCAAGTAAGGCATAGACCTTATCGTGACGCTTTGTAGCTTTTCGGGTATGGTACATCTCCACCAGATCGCTTAGGGGGTATATATCGAGAGAAAATCTGGCTGGATGACTTTCTATACGTCTAGGCCGGAAAATTGCACTCTTGATGAGATAGACCACTGAAGAGATCACAAGTTGTAGATCTGTGTCAGTTTTATATGATAGGTTCATTGCAGTTAAGCCTAAACAAAAAGCATATCCGTCAATCTCTTCATGACCACACTTGATCAGGATGTGTCGAGCTGCGGCAACTTCTTGAAGCACCTAAGTAGACCTTGTCAGTAACGTTTCATTCTGCTATTGAATTTCTGGCACTTACCCATATGCGCTGAAACCATGGTCGTTGAAGCAATCCAAGGATAGGCGCTTCGTTGATCAAATGCCCCGCCGACCTCACAGTGATGGGGTTGAAGATCATTTCGTATAACGGAACCCTGTAGTCTGAAGTGGTGCTCTCTCCTAAATCATGGTTGCTGTTCGCTGCTGCGTTATTCAATGCTTCCAGGGCTTCATCGCTGTCAGCTGAAGCCTCTCCAAGCCAAACAATGACACGGGTTGCTTTGGCAAAGATCTTGGCCATAGACTGGACTTGTTGTCCCTTTTCATCATTGTCTCTTTGATTGATGCAAATGGCATCTATCCACACAATTCGTTCCAGATCTTGATCACGAAGATGCAACAAGGCCGCATACAGGTTTGTCGTCACGTGTAGGTCGCAGCCATCTACAGAGATGGACAAGGGCTTATCCTCGGAGCCCCATACATAGGAAATAGCCTCGTACAGACTGGCCCCCCCATGGTTCAAGAGCCGGGAACTGAAAAGTTTGCATTGGATAGGCCCCTTCTCGTCCTGATGAGGCATGAGGCGGAGCAATCGAATACTGCCTTCTGGTAAAGAGGAGTAGCTGTACGAAGGCATTTTATATCAAAATCGAACTTGAGAATATGCTTGTGAAGACTGGATTCAGGACTTTTTTTTCGATAGCTTTCTTGCTTGGTTATTGAATTTTCAAAAGGCTGCCTGGCTCCGAGTCGAAAGACATTTGGCGCAGTCGGGTAGCGCGGGTAATAGATACCCAACGCACGCTACATCAACACAACGGATTACGGTGGAGCGCGAGTCGATGATAGGCCTAATGTTCTAGCTCATTGACACTATCCACGTCCTCGCAGCGCACGTACAGCCAATTAAGCCAACTAGTTCCCGCTCAGCCACCGTAGTTGTGGGTTATGCTCACCAACCAACGGAGTGTCGCCACGCATGCCTTGGCATAAAATAATGCATGGTTGAGCATAAGTCTATGCTATTTCTCCTCAATTCAGTCAAGCCATTAACTTTCACGTGTGTAAATACAGAGATCAAACTGAACCTTCAAGACGGAATGCGCATGATTATAGGTACTTGGCTTCAAGGCTTTGAATCCACTCCTCAAACTTGATCTCATGCCCTTGTACCCGCAGGAAGCCCGTATCTACTCTCTTAGCATACCACATCGGCACATCCAGAAACGTGTGATCATTGTGGCATCCATTCATGGTGTTTTTGTGCACACACTTAGTGTGAAAAAAGGCCAGGCCCACACAATCGCAGCATATGCGACCGTCAGTCACGTACTCGCACCAGCCGCCGCAACCGCTGCACTTGATCACCTTGTCGGGTCCCCTTTGGCTCTGAATCTGGTTCACGAAATCCCACGCCGCTACCGTATTCGCCGCATCCCCAAAGGTGCTTGTCACGTTGGCCAGGCACTGCATCGCCCAGATCCTGTGCGACACGTCGTCGTCTCCAAGCATGTCAATGACACCTCTGACAATTTCCCGCACCAGCTTTTTGGCATCGGCCTCGCTGCCGGTGCGGATGTGATGCCGCGCAGCACAGCACGAAACGATGCGGTTGGTCAGAGGCGATTGCCCCGGAACGTGCAGCTGCAGGATCTTGTCCAGCAGCTTGGCTGCAAACTCGGCTACCACGCCTCCGCCCGCTATGGACCCGGGTGGGTGTTTCCGCGCTTGCTCAAGATAGATTCGCGAAAGGTTTTCGGCAATTTCGACGACGTGGTTTGGCGTAATTCTCTCGTTGTGGTGATCGGTCCACACCTCAATCGCTGCAGCCCAGCTTGCCTCGGATATTTCCAAATGGGCACCACGCTGATACAGCAGGTCGCCAAGCTGCTTGTGCAGTAAGAATTTGGTATCCCAAGCCTCCTTGTTCCCCGCAATCTCTGCTGCGTACTCGTATAGTCTTTCGACAACGTCCCAGCGGTCCTGATCTTTCGCAGCATCAGCAGCAATGCTGCCAAAGTCGGGAGAAGCAAGCATGTCGTGGTAGAGCCCATCAAAGTAGACCAGCCATTTATCAGTTGACTGCAGCATGCGTTCTAGTAGTTGGACGATGCTCTGAGCGCGCGCTTGGTTCTTGTACAACTTCATGGCTTCCATGTACTCCCCAAACAACGTTCCCTTATAATCAAAACTCTGCAAATGGTGTTTGACTGCCGTTTCAAATTCATTCTGTTTCCAGTATCGGAAGCCAAGGAGCATGTGGCTCCTGGCCAGCGGAGACTCGTAGTCAACCTTTTCAAGCTTCTGTTGGCTTTGCTTGTTGGAAATCTTCTGTTCGAGAATGCCGATGCAGTGTAAGGATCGACTTATCCCTTCTTGGTTGTCAGGCGTTATCATTGCGACATAGTAGCATGCGAGCCAGTTTTCGGGGTTCAGCTTGTGGGCTTTGCGCGCACGTTTCTCTGCCAAGTCTGTGGATCCCGGAGTGCTGCATTTCTTGGCCAAAAGCCAAGCCATCTGCAAACCCCATAGGGACTCATCGATGACAGCATCACTTGAAAGTGCTTTGCGGGCCCAGGCTTCAATGTTATCGATTTGATCTTTGCTGAAATTCCCTTCCTCTATCTCGCAGACGGCCTTCTCGCTTAAAATTCCTGGGTCTTGGAGACCAGTATCCGTCTGTTGCTTAGCAATCTGCGTCTTTTTGGTCTCTTTGGTGGTCTTTTCTGGCATCAGCAGTTGATTTACGAACCCATTCAAAAAGGAAAGGCCAGTCTGAGCCTCTTTGCGTCGCCAACTTTCGCTCTGTAGCAATCTTTTGGCCAATTTAATCGCGGCCGGCTTCAGTAGCACTTGGCGCAAATCCGCTCCCGGCCCCGTGAATGTAGCCACAAATATGCCCTCGTTTGAATTAGATGCGATGTGTTCCACCACGTCTGTGTCTTTCAACCACTCGACCAATACTTGGGCGCCGTTGGAGCTGTACAGCCAGTCAATGCGACGGCGGCGGAGAGAGCAGTCTTCTTGCTTTTTCCACGTCTCTAGCGACATCTGATCTCCTGTGATCCAGAACATGGCATCGATGCCCCGATCATCTGTGAACAGTTTGACAAGTAATGGGCCAACTTCGCTTTTCAACTTTTTGTCTGCTTCCTTTAGCTTGACAGTCTTGAGATGCGAGAGGAGATGCGCCGCGGCATAGTTGCGAATAGCCGACGTGCGCTCATTCTCCGGCTCAGTGAGAACTTTGAGGCTAGATAGAATGATTCCCATATCTGCGTTTGGTGGGTCATACCAGATGGTGTGGTCTGGGAGTTCCGGCTTTTGTTTACTTGCGATAATTTGGTCAAACTCAAAGCGGTCGTATAGTTCAGGTGGGCACACTGATTTGAGATAGTGCTGTACAATGTTCAACTCCGCTTCTGAAACGAATTTGTCCTCGGCGCTCGAATTTCCCCTCCACTGCATTGCCGTCTCCTTCGTTGCTGCCTCGGGTGAGGAAGCCAGTGAGGCAGCCTTCAACTCGTCAAAGTAACTGTCTATTTCCATAGACCGAAATCTCACTATACCAGTTACATCAACCTCGAAGATGGAGTACCTGTCTTTCAACTTGGACTGAAAGGACAAGAGTGAGGTGATGGCGCTCGACGAGGTGAGATTCCGTTTCACTGCCAGAACAGCCTCCATCTCCTTCACCGTGAGCCACTTCTGAGCATGTTGAATCCACATGATGATTTCGTTAATCTCAATCACCTCGTTGGAGGTTCGCGCGCGGTTGAGCTCCTGGATCTCTTGAACAATGTGGTCGCTGCGCGTCTTGCCAGCATTGACCAGAATATCGTCGATGTCATCCGCGAGGTCAACTTTTTCGATTTTATTGAGGCTTGTTACGAGCTTGAAATAGTCGCCGCCGCAGTTCTTCTGAAGCTCAGTAAGAGTTTTCTCTCTCCACTTGCACACCTCGCCTCGCGTCGTGTCGCTGAGAGTATCCATCTGGTTCAGCCGATGGGCAATGTACTTAGCGACATCCTCTGTATTGTTCTCACTAATATTAATAACGTTGAATGAGACTTTTGCCGATATCAAACGCTGCAGTGCTTTGGGGGTCGACGTTAAAAATATGCGTAGTTTGCGTTGCAGGTCATGTCGTGTCAGGCGCTGCAGTAGTGGCACAACGGGCAAAACGTCATCGCCTAAACCATCAATAAAAATGTAAAACACCTTGCAAGACTTTTTTCTCTTTTCATTTTCAAGAAACAGCTGGCCCCATATGTCTATTGCATCATCATACTCCTTCTTCATGTCGCACAGCTTCCCAACGGATCGGGTCATCGACTCGGATGCCGTTGTACACTGCCACAGCAGGCTCCGCGACAACAGCCCCAACATATTCTTTCGCGGCCCCGCGCGCTTCGAGTCAGCTTTCACAAAGAAGTAGGCTGAAAATATCTTTGGACCAATGCCGTTGACCTTTTGCAGATTTCTGATGACGTTGGCCGTCATGAATGTCTTTCCGGAGCCGCTCTCGCCATTGAGCACCAGAATCGGGGATACTGTGCAGGGTTCAGCAGCCCACTTTGTGAAGGCGCCGTCTGGATTCTCCATAATCCAGCTTCCTGTCCCTTCAATAGATGAATTCTTAAGATTGTTGAACTTGGTGCGCCACTTGGCGACGGGCTCAGATTCCGTATCGAGGTCGGCTGGCTCAAAGCCAAGCGTCTTGGCGATTGTCTTGCGCCATCGCCGGTCGGCCTTTCTTTCTTCATGCTCCTTTTGGTACTCAATAGAAGTCTCCATCATGACCTGGACATTCTTGGCAGCATTGAACGTCTTGGCCTGGACAAGGCCCTGTTCCCAGTCCTTTAGCTTGTCCATTTTTGTTAGGTACGCACTAATGTCTGGGTCCTCAGTAAACGAGACGACAGTGACCAAGTTTTTAAACCATCCTTTTTCTTGACGAAGGCAAACGCATTTAGCGCAAATATCCACAAACAACTCCAGCTATTTCACAGCCACGTTCTTCAACTTCGCATCCATGAAGCCCTTGTACTCTCCGAGTCTGCTAAAGAAATGCGAACAGCGCTCAAGGAGCTCTGCCATGTGCTCGGCAAAGTTGCGGCAGTTTCTCCACTTCTGGACGACAAAGGTCACCGCATTGAAGCACGTCTGCACTGGAAGCCCCAACGTGCCGCCACCGCCGAGAAAGCCAGCGGCCACTTCAACCCATTTCATGGCGTTTTCGGCCGAGCCTATCAGCTTGGTGTATTCTTCAGATTGTTTCATTTGACTTCCCATAGCCCCTTCCAATACTTTGGTCATTTCGTCAATATTCAGCTTTCCAGTCGTTGTTTTCAAATTATTGTCCTTTGCGAGTTTTTGAACGCGGTTCTCCACTGTCTTCCAGATTTCCGCCAGCTCGTCGTCTCCATCGAAATCATTTTGGGAATCGGGCGGGTGAGCAGGTTTCTTGTCGGGTGTTTTTTTAGTGGACATGTCGATGCAATATTCAAATCGAAGTCACTCTTCGATTTCAATTACACAATCATACAGTTCAATTCTGTCGGTGCTCCAGGGGTTTTATAAAGCAGGATACAGGCTCTTGACAGATGCACCAGTTCGCATGCGTAAGTGACACATGTCTTGCTGCGTTGTGTGGGCAGAATTGTTGTCTCATGCTGGTTTCGTTCCGTTCCATTCCTCTACCATGAACTGGACCGTACCTATTTCTAATAACGGGCGATAACCGGGGCGTTTTTCATTCCACAAAGAGAAGAATACAGCAGATAGGAAAGGAACTGCGCACAGCCAAGACTTTTTGCCTTATCGTCGCCATTTATGGCTGACTACCAACACACACTAAGATGCCAACACAGCCGCCACATACCATATCTACTCGGTAATCACATATCAAAAAGAATCAAAAAGAAAAGCCACAAAGCTTTCTAACCAGAATCGCTTATTGCGAAGGTAAGACTTAGACTGATCAATAACTCCAAATGGAACTGCAAAATAGCTGTGATGCTATTTACGTCATTCTAGCTAAACTCACGGACTGTCCCGCCCGCTGTGATCAACCGGGAACGACGGCCCGTGTCTCGTATAGAGCTGCGTTTGGCCGAGACTTCGCCCAATCAGCGAAATTTCCGGCTTGGAATTATTTCTCAGCCAAAAGCGTTCACTCGCCAAGGTAGGGAGGAATAAACGGCCAGTTTGTTCGCACCATACTCGAGTGCGCATTCCAAATCGCATGAAATCGATTTCGCCGTTCGAATATGTATTCTTGTATAAAACGGCCTTGGAGCAGATCCAAGGCCAATATAAAGAAAAGGACAAAGTCTTTTAAGTCGAGACTATTCATTTTGAGCATATGCATGATGGCCAGTTATTCCAATTCCATTGGCAATCCAAGACATCCCACAATCACAGAGACAGTACTACCTTTCTTTTGCATCAATTCATTCATTGAATCCAGCGACCATTCTATCGCGCCCAGACATAATACAGATGCTACTTCCATACAATGGGTATCAAAGCCAAACCCTTTGGGTCCGTATTTCCCAACGCCTCCCAACGCCCCAAAAAATGCAAATGCACCGTACCATATTTCCCTTCGCTCAGCTGATGACAAAATAGGTTCCCGCCAGCACGCCCGCCGACACCAAAACCGTTAAAATGGCCGCTCCAGCCTTATCCTTTGTCGTAATCGTCGACTGGAACCGGCTCGCGCTGTCCGAGTTTGTGTTTCCGGCCGCCGCATTTCCCTTGGACGAGCCGCCCGTGGTGGTCGTGTAGGCGGTCGTGGCTTTCGAGACGAGCGTGTACATGATGACCGACATGGCGTTCATCTGGGAGCCGACGGCGACGTTGCTGTCGTACGACGTCTTGAGCCAGCTGAAGCCGCACGCCGTGCCCTGGTGGCCCTTGAAGTTGGTCGCGTCGGTGCCCGTGCACACGGCCGCCGCCGCCTTGGCGCTGCCCAGGAGGATGGCGTAGATGGTGTCGTACGTGTCGGGCACCATCTGCGTCGTGGCCGCCAGCCAGCGGGCCAGGTAGCCCTTGAAACTCTGCTGGTCCGTGTCGCACCCTTCGCTGGATTCGCACAGCTGCTCGTAGATGACGTCGTTCTTGATAAAGGTGGTCTGGATGTCGCTCAGCATGCCGTCCACGCGCGCCTTCCAGGTGCTGTTGCTCGTATAGTTGTACATGACGGCCGCGCCATGGAGATAAATTCCGGCGTTGTAGGACCACTGCGTCGTGTCGCGGTCGCTGCAGTTCGTCGTGCCAATCGTGATACCATCGTACACTGAGTAGTTGCTCATGAGATTGGCCTCCTCGACCCAATTCCACACCTTGGTCGCCCAGTCCGAGTAGGTGTCGTTGCCGGTGTACCGGGCGAGGCGCGCGGCCACGTTGAAGAAGCAGCCGTTGGAAATGCTGTTCTTGTAGTTGTATCCCGTGTTCCAGGTAAAAATCTGCCAGCGCAGGCCGCCGGAGCAGTAGGCCGTGTTCCACCGGCTCACGTACTCGTTGAAGACGGCCTGCGCGAGAGCGAGCCACTGGGGCTCCGTGCTCGGCGGGTCGGGGAACTTGCGCTCGGCGGCCGCCATGGCCGCAACGGCCCAGAATCCCTGGTCATCGTTTCCTTCAGTCAAGGTCTGGTTGGCGGGCATGAAGTCGTCGTCGTTGCCCACCTGGTGCAGCATGGCCTGCGTCGTGATGTTGTTGTAGGACTCATCGCCCGTGATCCACCAGTAGTCAATCAGCGCACCAAACATGGCACCAGCCTCCCACCCTGGAATGCATTAGTCATTGAACAATTTCCAGGGATATCATCGAGTTGGTGTTTACAATAGTAGGGGTCCGGAAGGTTACCAGCGACATCGCCGGTGTTGTTGCCAGTGTAGTACTTGACCAAGCCGTAGGCGACAGTGGCAGCGGCTTCTTTGATCGATGCTGAATACGTTTTATCAGCGGCAATTTCCTGTTAAACTGGGGCCATGCAAAAGCTCACAGTCATCGGTCCATGTCACATCAATGGCACTAATGGCCGTCGCCCACAGGCCCAGTGCCAAGGTGGCGGTCCGCGGTAACATGATGGCTTGGCAAAGAGTTTAAAAAAGCTTTTTTTTTTTCTTCAAAGCGAGTGACGGTGAGTGACTGTTAAAACGAGCGACACATGTCAAAACAAAACAAAGAATGACGAGTTTTGAAGTCGAAGAGAAAAAAAAGTAGGTCCCGAGGACCAGGTTAAATTTCAGCAGCCGGGTTTTGCGATGTTTTTCACTCGTATTGCACCAATACGAGCTTACATAAAAGGACGGATAGGAAATGAAATGAAATGGGAGGAAGCAAGGCGGAGTCGAAAACAAGAAGCAGGTACCAATAAAGGAAACGAAATGACATTCCAACGGGCAGGACGCCGGAGGGCTTCAAGAGGGCATGGCCGTCATCTAGGGGTGAAGCCGCGTGGCTCCCGTCTCCACACATGATGAAAGAGCGTCGAACGGATGCAGAGGCAACACGAGCAGAGAACGAGCCTTTCTGCGCGAGATTCGTAATCCCGACAGGGCGGGGCCGTCTCTTTGATGGCGGGCAACTTGCGTGGCCAGTCCCGTCAGCCCATTCGGCTTCAACGGCATATCGGCTCCATCGGCCACCAGCAAGTTTTTTTTTTTCCCTTTTCACTCACTGTACAGATCAGCAGCCCAGCCTATGGCGCCCTGTGGCTCACTGTTCCCCTAATTGACCTCCTGAGGCTGTGCTGCTCCACCCCCCTGTTCGGTGGTTATTGTGGCAGACAGGTACGGCACGTCTCATCCGCATCTGGACCCAGCCGCACCGCGGGCTACGCAGAGTAGCTCTGAAACAAGCTGTCGTCTGCCCTGCCCAGAACCCGTTTGGCTGGGTGCCAAGATGCCGTGGAAACGCGCATCGCCAGGGCCCGTGCACCCCGCTAAGCATCCTGCCCGTTGCCGACTTATCCGCGCGAAGTGGGCCGCTCATGACGACAAAGAAGGTCCGGAAGCGGGAGCCGGCGAGTGCTTTACGTGTACGGATATAAAAAGCCCCGGGCGGGCTGATGACGCCTGGCCTTGTTGCGTGCCCAGGCCCAGTGCTTGGCTGCCGTCAACCCTATTTCTAGTTGCAGATGTGTTTGAGGCTTTGAGGCCGCGACGTCGCGTGAACGTCTAGCCCTATCCAGCGTGCGTTGCCTCATCTCATCCCAGCATGTCATCAATGGGACGACGAACCATCCAGCAAAAAGTCAATCAGTGGTCCCTTGGCCGATGGCTTCTCCACAAGGTCGCCCTGCTACGGAGTATGCCCACCCGTCTCATCCGCAGCAGAGCCCGAACAAGTGTCCACCGTCAGGATTGATCGGCGTCAGAACCATGATCCGTCTGCAACCCTCCACCGTAATACCAAGCGAAAGTCGCATGAAGAATACAAGCACCGAGCAGTGATCCTCAAACATGTAAAAGGAGACAAAGGGTCGTCGAATCCAACAATTTGAATCACCAATACAGCGCGAATCGGAGGCATTAGCGATGCCAAGAGTGATGGGCTTTCGCTTCGATTCTAACGTTTTTGCCAAGAGATCAGCGGCGTTGCGTAGGGCCGTGCTTCTCGGTTCCTCTCGTGGACCTGGTGGGGATTTGCTTGGCAGCAACCCATGCTGTCGACGATCCCATGAAATGGGCTTCAACTTGTGCCATCGACGTCTTTATTTATGTTTATTCCATATCCTTAAAGCGCAGCCCATCCCAGATATGCACACGTGATTTGACGCGTGCTGCAGGAACCTGCCGTAGGGAGTGGTTAGTGCGCGCCCATGTCCGCCAGCCAATCACGTCGATTTTCGCTTCTCGCATTCAATCCGAGCAATGGCGCACCACCACACCATTAGTGCATTCAGCTGCGGATGATGAGACGGGAGGATTACGCCTGACGTGGTATTTAAATGCCCGATGGCTCCGTGATGATAATAACTGTAATCAACCAGTGTCGCCATCTTTTGCCTTTATTTTTTGAACCCCCAAAAGTAAGCAGATAAAATGCACATTGTCATCGTCGGCGCCGGACCCGCTGGGCTAGCTGCCGCGCTCGCCTTGTCACAAACAACCATCCAAGATGCACTCATTCGCATCACAATCCTCGAGCGGCGCGCTAAAATTGAGACAATCGGAGGTTCAATCGGCCTCACTCCATTGGCGCTGCGCTATCTCGATGGCCTTGGCGTCGGGGCACAACTGCGAACGCTCGGTATTAAATGCCAGGGCATTGATGTCGTGGTCCATCGCACAGGTCGGACTCTCGGCCGAGTTTTTGCCGGAGCCGATACCCTGAGGTTGCTGAGACATGATGTCGTGCAGTGCATGCTAGACGCTGTCCAGGAGTTGCCCAAGGAGCATGTTTCCGTCCGCTACAGTGCGAAAGTGGACAAGATCCAAGAAATAGGAGATAGGGTCCGTGTAGACGTGCGGTTCGGCGATGACGGGCCTACCGAGGTGCTCGAGTGCGACATCTTGCTTGGGTGCGACGGGATACATTCATTTGTCCGGAGCACAGTGGTCAATCCCGAGGCTAAGAAGGAGTATTCCGGCCGCGCAGTTGCCTACGGATACGTCGACACGGTCGTCCCGGGAAACATACCCGTGACCACGGCCGAAGGGAAACCAATCGTGCTGGACTCGACAATGGTTTCGGCTCGGAACGGGTCTTTGCTTCTGTCCTTTTTCGAGCCGTCAAGGAAAAAGGCATACTTGGCAGCCGTCATGCCCATGGCTGAGAAGGAAGACGCCAGGGAAGGATGGAAGGCAGTTGGCAATGACCAAGATGCTTTGAAGCTGGACATCATGAAGCGCTTTGAAGGAGGTGGGCTCAAGGGCCTTGAGCCGCTCATCCCAACTTGCGAGTGGTTCTTCTACCCTGTTTATATGCTTCCATACGGAGGGACGTGGAGCAAGGGGAGAGTGCTTCTTTTCGGAGATGCAGCACATGCAGTGAGTACCCTTTTTTCCGTGATGCGCCCGTCAAATTATTTGACCTCGGCTGACAACATGTGTTTTCAGATGCCACCTCAGGGTGAGAGCACCGGCATTGCCATAGAAGACGGTGTTCTATTTGCCCATATTCTCACAAACGGCTGGTCAAAAGGCATTCCTCAAGTGATGGAAATTTATGACTCGCTGAGGAGACCGGACATTAAAAAGCTATACTATGAGACCTTGTTTCGCTGGAACAGCGCTGGCACATCCTCGTCATGGGCGTGGAGCATCTTCATGGAGCTCGTCACCTGGATATATCTCTTTGTCATGAACCTGCGAGAGAAAGACTACTTTGCGCGAGACGTGAGAAAGTTTGAATTGCCGTAGTCGCAAGGGCCTTGATTGGTGCAGGAGATTTCGATACCCAATAATTTCGTGGATTTCACATAGTCAGCGTTGCGTGGCATTTAAGAATTGCAAACCGGCGCAATAAAGCGCATCTTCACTTTTAGATATAGTTCATAATTTGGCAATTTCATTGAGCGTTTTGAACCACTGGTTGACTCATGAATCCAATGAAAGCAATGACAAGAAAGCCATATCTAATGGTTAATTGAGATGGAGTTAAATAGTTTATTATTATCACAGTGTTTGTAGTGTAGAGCTCTCGCAACGCCCTCCTTGGATATGTTGTGATAACTCAGAAGTCATGCGCTATAGTCATGAACCATCTCAACCGCAGCCCTCTTGCTACCCTTGACCACCACGACCCGTCGGCAATATCGTCTCTCGTCCTTTACTTTTCGGAACCCCCACACCTGCGTCAGCACCCAGTTATCGCCCTTGCTGCGCGTGATGCTGTACACAAGATCGCCGGCCTCGCCGTCCGTGAGCCACCCGTCCCTCAAGTACTCGTCGTCAATCTCGTCGGGCTTTGCCCACTTGGACTGAATGGTTGTCACGCCAAAGAGCCAGTCGCTGTTCTCGCGCACCTCGTTGTCGAGGCACCGGGGCTCCTGCACGCCCTTGAGGCCGGCTGCCAGCTGCGTCATGTCGATGTGGAGCGCAGGGTCGGTCGATGCGCTGGGTGGTCCGGGAGGCGCCTCGTACTGCTTCAGCTCGAGGGCGACGGGAGCCAAGCCAATGGCTTTGCGAGTCAGGTAGCCCATGCCCTGCACTGCGAATGCTGGGTCGGGGTTGTCCGATAGGCCTTTGTTCTACAGCGCACGTGTCTGGTCAGCGAGCGGTGATGCGATATTTGTTGAATAAGACTAGTAAACTTACCAGCGCCCACCTTCCGGATAGGTTATGCATAGTCTTGGTAGCTGGTGCGGCCATGGTGCTTGTTTGGTGGGGTTACTGGAGTTGGATTATTCTATTAGATGGAAGTGATTGGATTGGGAGACTACGAATCTTGTCGTGGGAATCCCGTCTTTATCAATCCGGAACCCTCTCTCCATTTGTGCCGGCGAGACGTTGCATTGCATCTCTCACACAAGTCGCTCCCTGAACACCTCGGACGACGGGTGGCATGCTAAATCCGAGCACCTGTCATGATTTCGCCCTCGGCTTGTCCCGTTCGGTCCAAATAGCTGCATTCGGAGATGGCTTCAACGTTGCCGAACTCAAAACAGTCATGTGTTCAAGGAAATGGCACGGTTGAGCCTCGGCCCGCACAACGGCTTCCTTCCCGTTCTGGCAAGGCTTCTACAGGCTCAATATTGGCATAGGACAATGATCAGCAATAAACTGGATGGAGAAGGCACATGGCAGGACGCGAAAGTTGACTAGCTTGGACGAATTATGCGGGGTAGACACGATTAGGTTGTTTTGGTGAGGGGAAGATCGCCCTCGGAAACATGGACCTCGCGTTTTTCGGTGGAATTTCAACAACTGGAAAAGCGAGTTTGAATCAATTCAACGGCTGGCAAGTAATGCAAGCCGTTTTCAACGATGGGTCAAAGCATCAAACTCCTCATGTTTACAAAGCCGAGGTGGAATTCAGCAAGTGGCTAAGGCTATATATATGATAGTCTCGCATTTCCGGATGACAGAAGCGGGATTTACTGCAATATACTGTAATTTGATTCAAATTCATCATCAATATTTCCGAATAAGTGTCGCCGTTGCGTTGGTTGATGGCAGGCTGGATACCGAATACACCGGATATTTATGGAATCGAGAAATGCCATCAAGGATATAGCAACGGCACAATAGACGTGCCACGTGGGATTGATCAAAATGTTTCACTGCGGTACCATGGATCTGTACATATCGCAGACATATTATGGTTATAGTGGATCAAGATGCAAGATTGAGCTGGCCAGATCTACAGACCCTTGGTACAGCGAGGGTTACGATGGCGAGAGCCGAAGTGGAGACCGGGCGGCTCGACAATGATCCAAGGTGCATGCCACAAAATGTCTGGCAGCGCTCGGAATGCGACCAGTCCACTGTCAGCCCATGGCGTGGTGCGGTGGAGCCGCAGAGGTCGGCTAGCCCTAATCTAGCCGGTGGCATTGAGGCTCCCACGAACCCCTGACCGCAGCCGAGCCTAACCAACCTGATGGCTCTGCTGCATCTGCACTGCAGGCAATTCATGCCGTCGAGTATGGGCAGGCTGAGAAGGTGATGTGGGTGGTAGGTGATGAGATGGTCAAGCATGTATGGATATCGCCATCGGAAGCGCCCTCGCGGCAACTTGTTCGATGCGATCAAACCTCTCGTCAGGCCACAACGGCGGCGACTTCTCGCTTGAAGCCGCATTTCGCCGCTCACGCCGCATGCGCCGCATCTCCACGGAGTCACCGTCCCGTATCAGATCAGCGAACACCGAGTGCCCGGTGGTTTTGATATCTCCGCTCGAGTCTTCAAACTGGCGGGCTGAAAATCGTCAAGTTGAGCTTTCGCATCGCGGTAAATGTCTGTCAAATAAAATAGTAGCCAGGCCGTCCAAATTACCTTTGTGTGTAAACTGGGAGATAAGCTTATCCACGAGCCTCCAGTCTACACAGGCAAGCATTTTTGATCTACCGGATTGATACGGCGTTCGGCATCTCTGATGCTCGTCAGCACACTGTAAAAATTGTTCAACCGGGCCCAGCCAGCGTCCTTTGCCTCCACATCCCAAGCTTGTTTGCAATCGTTAGATAATGGATTGTGCAGCGATTGGCCACGGGGCCATCTCAGATCCATAGCCCGTTTGTCTTGGCGATCCGGACGCTGGCATTCGGCATTGTGGAGATTGTGGTGTCGGCGACCCTGGCTGACAAAATTGCTCACCCTCTGATCCACTCTCGACTCGTTTGACATTACAAATATAAGGGATCTCGGTGAATTTATTCATGAATTTTCTCCACCGCTGCTGGCAACTTTATCAATTGTGCAGTAACATCACTTTCCAGGTGATGAGCTTGCCATCAAGATGAATTACGAACCCTCAACAGAACCGCGGTTTCAAGAACCTGATACGACTTCAGGATCGGAGCCAGAATCCCAGGTTGAAGTAGACGAAAAGGGGGGCTCGCCTGCGGAGCAAGATGGTGGGTATGGCTGGGTCGTCGTTATTGCTCAATTCCTTATCACGGCCAACACATGGGGCGTCAATGGTGTAAGTCCCAGTTTCGCTAGCACTTACATACGTCATTGACTAAATTGTGTAGTCTTTCGGCGTCTATCTCAACCACTATCTATCCACAAATGCCTTCCCTGGGACTTCCCAGGTTGCATATGCCTTCGTTGGTGGCCTATCAATATCTCAACTGACCATGGCTGCGCCGCTGGTTACCTACCTGAGCAAAAGGATAGGCATGAAGCCCACACTGTTTATCGGCGTCTTTCTTGAAGTTGGCGGTCTCATTGCCGCAAGCTTTGCCACCAAATCATGGCACCTGTTTCTTACGCAGGGTCTGCTTTTTGGATGGGGTTGCAGTTTCCTCTGGATTGGAACCTACCAAATCATCCCGCAATGGTTCACTCGAAGAGTGGGGATAGCGATTGGTCTTGCTTCGGCGGGAAGCGGCATTGGCGGCTTGGCGCACAGCTTGGGTAGCCAAGCCATGATTTCGAAACTCGGACTGGCCTGGTCATTCCGAATCACGGCTATTTGCATCGCGGTTTGCCATGTAATTTGTGTTCTTCTGATGAAGAACAGGAACGAGCATATCCAGCCGCATCAGCACAGCTTCGATGTCCGTTTACTAAAGAAGCCGGCGTTCATCTTCATTCTCCTGTGGGCATACTTTAGCGCGATTGCCTACACAATCGTCTTGTTTTCCATCCCCAACAATGCTATTGACATCGGCACATCGTCGCATCAAGCTTCTATCATTGGGGCGATGACTAATCTGGGTATGGCCATCGGACGGCCTCTCATTGGCCACTTTGGTGATCGGGTTGGCAGAGTCAACATGAGCGGTTACGCTACGCTCTTGGGTGGCGTTCTTTGCTTGTGTTTTTGGACGTCGGCCAACTCGTTTGCTACTCTCTTGTCATTTGGTATCCTATCAGGAACTGTCCTGGGAACCATCTGGTCGGTAAGTACACCCGTTTTCGCACAAAGCGACGCAGCTAACAGATAAATTCCAGACCATCGGTCCAGTCCTAGTGGATACGTTTGGTACAAAAGAGCTCCCCGCAACTCTCTCCATAGCTCTAACCTTGGTCTCAATTCCCACAGCGTGTAAGTGTAAACCAAACTATTCCACCACAACCACGTGAAACTAATTCAAATTAGTTGCCGAGGCCATAGGATTAGCTCTCCGACAATCAAAATCTCCCGTGTATCTCAACGTCGAGATATTCGCCGGCTGCATGTTTATCTGCGGCGCACTCTGCATGGGCGTCGTTCGGTTTCTGCCCCAGATTCAAAATAAATTGGCCAAAGTAGCCAAGAGTTAGGTGCGCGTAATGAATGTTAGATCATCTTTTTGGGTTATGTTCTGGAATTTAGCGGGATTAGACTAGATGATACCATATGCCACTCTATAGATTAATGAATGCAAACGAATAGACTCTAATGATGAAATATTCGCCTTGTTCGTGGGGAGCCTTGGCTACACGAAAATGTGCCGAACCGTGAACCAATCAGCCCCCATTGCCACACCGTTCGTCTTGACAATCTGGGCCCGGTTTTTGGCGTCGGTGTGGAGCCGCTCACCGGACGGTTTTCGCAATTTGAGACTAGCCTGGCTGGTCGGCCCCGGGCGAAGGGCCACCGTGGTTCGATAGCAAGAAATCCACCAGGGCGCCGCCACTCTGAATGCCGAAATCCCGAACCAGAATTCCGTAGAGCCTAGTTTGAGTCATCCAAAGAAGAAAAGAAAACATGGCGCTGGCTTGTGGAAGCTTCCGAGACAGTTTTGAGGCTCGGCGCAGGGTCGTTGGGACGCCAAGACTTTTCCCATCTCCACGGTTCATCAAACTTGCTCCACCACGCGCCCCTTATTGGTCCTAACAATTTCAGAAGCGCCCTTATTTCATAATTTCTATGCCCCCGCCAGCACAATTGCACAAAATGGAGCGCTGAACTGTTTCTGGCGCTAGTGTGTGTGTGCATGCAGCGTCGTCTTGTTGAGCCATTCCCGCAGCGGTCGCTTCACAAGTAGGCGCAGCCAAAATAACCGCAATTTCTAAAGCAAAAATAATCCTTAAAAAAGTGGCAGATCATCTTTAGGCAAATATACTTATTTCGGAGTTTTTAGCTAAAAATTGAACTGACAATCCTTCTACCGTTGTATAATAATCGGGTTTTCCAAATGTGGAGCAATAAACCTCTTCAAGTACGATTAAGATCTCTATCACAAATAACCTACGGAAACATCAGTCATAGCCTCTAAACGAGAATTATTATTAAAATATTAAACTTGAACACCATGAAGAATCTTCATTCATTTCAGTCTTCCGTCGAGCTCATGGTTGGGATTGGAAGTCGTGAGGATCACGCTGAAAACGAGCACTGTAGGGTAGTACCACCAACAAAAGCGTTGAAAAGACAAAGGCATCATCCGCCCACGCTGCTGCTCTGCGTGCTCACGTACCGCAACAAATCTCGTTAGTAGATCACCTAGCTGTAGAAGAAATTGGGGCAGCGAAAGTGACTGCCAGAGTCTGTAAGACCGTTGAGTCTGACTCAAGAGTTGAATGAAGTTCCGGGGGTATTGTTTCGTATTGCTTGTGAAGTCTTGGCTAAATAAAATTCGAGGTCGACCGGTGGAATTAAGCGAGTTAGAGCAGGTTATAATTCCGCACAGCTCTATCATGGATGTATTTGCAGTTCTGCGCAGAATGAGGCCAACCAAGAAACTGGCCTTTTGGCTTTGTAACCCTTCATGAGTACAAATATGAGCATGAAGATGGTAAGATGATGCAGCATGTCCAGGAACTGGCACCGCAATGGTGCTCCCGGGCCTGGCCAACGAAATAGAATGTGTGCATACATCAGTATTGAACCACCTGAAAAGGCGATAGAAGTTGTTCGTCAGTTAGCTAGGCCTATTCCCGAATGATCTGACAAGGGTCGCATGCACAGGCGCATAGTCGCCCTCACTTTCTTCTCCATCTGTTGCAAGTGATATAGCGGCAGTCGGCTTTTTTTAGCTTGCATAAAATGATTATTGCAACACTGTTGACGTTTTTTTCTTTTCTAAACTACTCCGTCCGGTGTAATTACTACTTGAAAGCCACTCGACACCACCGCCCACTAGAAAAAGGCGGAAAGTTTCGCTGGGATGCACGCCCGTTGCCAATACACCCGAATGCCTATTTTTCCTAGCCACTCGGGTCTGGGCTGGGTCAGTCAAGCTAGAAACCGGCCGCTGCCGACCCAACCACAGCGGGTGACATCATTAGAGAATTGTTCGTTGGTGACTTCGCCACAAGGCTGCATTATTGGATACGTCGGTGGCTCAAATCGCCTAGGTAGCATTCACGCTTCCCATAAAACGTCACATCAGGCTTGGAATTGAGATGCGATTAGAAAGCATAAATGTTTACGGGATTCTAGTGTGAGGTTCAACTGCATCTCATGTTTGGCGGGGTGCCCGTCCACCATAGCCCAAGAAAGCGACCTCCGCCCATTTAAGCTAAACTTGAAGCATTTTGGCGTGGGGTGGACGAAGCTAAATGTTGGGGATGATTGGTTTGGACCGACTTTCTCCAGCATTCCAATCACGACACAGATTGATGAGGTGGAATCGGATATGCCTCAGCTTGATGCATCGCAGCTCGCAATCACCAAGCTTCCTGGTGTCACCGGTATTCTACCTTTGGGCATCATTACGAGCATGATTGACGTGATCCAATAGCCACGGCCACCACCTCCTCAGCCCTGAAGCACAGCCCAATGTTCCGGGGACCCCAAAAGGCGGAGCTCGACGGGCCCAAACTAAAACCTCGTGGCTTTGGCCGACAGGCGAATGATGGGCACGGCTCGACCCGCGCTAAAGATGCGCCAACGCTGTGGCTGTGGATGGGGCGCTCGGGGACCTGGAATGACTGGGACACGACATGCTGCAAGCGGCACTCGGCACCGCTAGCCACCTCTCGTCTGACAGGTGCTGCTCGACGGTGTCTTGCGAATGGGAAATACGAAATTGACTATTCGATAGTTTCCTAAAAATATCTGACAATGGCTTTTGCGGCTGATGATCGAGAGAGTCTCGCCCCTGGCCGATGTTTAGGCTGGCGGTGAGGTTTCGTATAAGTAGCCAAGACATTGCCAAGACTTTGCGAATCTCCATCAAAAACAACCAAAAGCATCTCAAAGCATCTTCCATCAATCCAAAGCACCAACACCTCAGTTCTTCCCACTTTACCCCTTCAACTTTTCAACATGCGTTTCTCTCTTGCCGCCGCTGCCGCCGCCCTCGCTGGCACCGCCCAGGCTCACATCAACGGCATCTCTGTCCCCTCCACTATCAAGCCCGGTGACACATTCAACGTCGTCATCGAGAGCTCCAACTGGATCCAGAGCTCCTACGATGTAGCCATTGTTTTTGGCTACACCTATGGCAAGCAGTTTGCTGGTGCCATCAACAACCCCATCGGCCAGCTAAGCCTTGGACCCAGTGAGTACAAACCGAGACAAAAAAACATAGGCGAACTTTCATACTGACTTAGGCACAGAGCTGTCCAACCAACTTCACAACTTTAACACCACCCTCACCCTCCCCAAGAATGTGCCCAAGGGCGCTGGCCTCATCTCTGCAACTCTGCTCACCCTAGAGGGTGCCTACGACTTCCCCAACCTGCAGAACTACAATGTCTCCATCACCTTTGGATCTTCCACCAGCAAGAAGTACAAGTCGTCCGAGGCATAAATGCTGCCTCTGAGACGGTTGTGGGCGATTTGAACAGGGGTACTCTTTTCCGCACTTCTTGTTCGCTGTGGAGCGTCTAGTGGATCCGGTCGGGATCCAGATGCAATTGGACCTTTGATGCCCAAAATAATAATGTTGCGATGTTTACTCGTCATGAAGCGAATAGCGTACTCTGAGCTTAATAAATATTGTCCTTGATTTGCAATTTCTTTTATCCCTGTCCTAATAAGCAGAATGATCAATCACCTTTGACTTTCTCCAAATTCTAGTCAATCGCTCCATTCCAGGAATTTCTGCTGCTCGGACCTCCCTTCGTCGGTATCCCGTTTTACTACCATCCCAGTGCTTGGGCAAGTGGATCATCCGGCGCCGCCTGTTCTACATCAAAACTATACTGGTGGACGCCAGGCTTGATATTCAGCCTCTCGTTTGATGGCTGCATGATGATGATAAATGCGTATTCTAAAAACTAGAGCGCAGCTCGGCATTAATTAAACTGGCGTGATGATCTGATGTTAGTGAGCAAGGAGGTGGGATTTTGGCTGGAAGCTGGAGGAGGAGAAGCCATCAAACCTTTGCCTCAAGGAACCAGTCGCTTTTTGAACGCGCAAGCCCCTGTACCAGACACCCTGTAACATATCCGCCTCCAACTGATGGCACAAAATTACTAAAAATTTTCAAAAGCTGGTCATGATTGTTATTTGCATATGTCTTGTCCTAGTAAGCATGTCCTTAGTCGCCCGCCCATAATCAAGCCCAACTGTGAGTACTGTGTGCATCTCGAGCATCAATCCAACCACAAGCAACACATCTCGAGAAATAGGCGGTCTACTTGACGGGAATCCCTCTTAGTAAATCTCTAACAGAATAAAATTGCACTGTTCAACACCAATTGTGTGTCACTAACACAATTGTGTGGCTGATTGGTGGCTGGCGAATGAGCTGACAGCTTTGTCTCTTATCTGAACACAACTGTGTGCATTTGGATGCCTGAGGCCCACAATATGTGCACTACCACTCATTGCGGCCGCATGGATTACCCAACATCAAACGAGACAGGGCAAGAAGACCCAATTGTTAATTGTTGACTTTCAAACGATCAACAACACCACCAGGTTTGTTCTAGTGCGTGCTTTATGCATTGAATCTGCATCACAGGTTCTACTCGCTCCCCTGAGAACTGGGAGTCATGGATCCTGGTCAGTGCAACGCCGCGACGCCTGCGCCGACGAGCAAAGAGGACGGTGGAGCTGCTGAAAGAAATACGAACCAGACTTCAATGAGCGCAAACGACCCAAGGATCCGAAAATGTCGTTCTGCTCGCACTCGGGGCGTAAAGCCCAAAGACGACCCTTCCTTCGGCGATCCGACACAGAGGCACAAGAACTGCTTCGGCGACGAGGCCCCCCCCACGCTCAAGGCCAATTGCCCAGATGAAGAGCGCTGTATCTTCGAGTCCTATTGGCAGCATCGCCACCAGAAGGGCCAGGACATGTGGGAGAGCATCCAGAACGACTTTAGAAGCCGGTTCCATAAGACTCCCGGCAAAGAAGTGCTCCAGATGAAGTTTAAGCGCGGCCGCTCAAGATACATTCAATGGATCGACCGAGATGTAAATTAAATTCTAGCTAAACCCGCTAGCATTAGTATAGTTATCTAACATACGTATTTTAGGAGGAAATTCTTCGCGATGCTTGGCTTAGAGTCGAGAAAGCCCGATATCAGTCCATCCTTGATATGTTCCTAGAGCTCGGGGGCTCTCAAAACATGCGCCTCAATGCGAGCGACATTGAGGTCAAGGTTGTCAACGACCTAAGGCTTGAGGAGGGCTTCTACATGGAGTCTAATGTCGACGTAGACATCCGCCGCCGCCGCAAGTCCACCACAACCACAACAAGGAGGCAAGGCAACACCCGCAGGATGGAAGACGAGCCTCCCGTGACCGACGAGATGATGGTCGTTAGCTCGCACAATACACACGAGGACGATGTCATCAACCAGGTCCACGGTCGCCCCCAATTCAAAATGGAGGATGACGGCACTGAAGTGATGGACATGCAGATGTGGGGGGAGTCCAGCACAAATATTGGTGAGACAGACAATGGATTTGAGGAAATAACGATCCCTGCCCATTTACAAAAGCAACTTCGAAATATTGATGACACAGGGGATATTCGGTTATGTAAAGATCTGACTGGCAAAATGCCTCACATTGCAGCCCCTAGTTCCCTCTTAGCTGAGGATTTCAGACGGACTGGTCGGTTAGGCTTTGAAAAGGATGTGTTCTTTCCAGCAAACGAAGACACATTGGTGGAAAGTCAACCCTCAGCGATGTCGGCCTCCAATGGAGCAACAAGCGGCTCGGAATCCTCAAATGGGGCCACATCAGCTGATCAGCATCTGGAACCAGAATCCCTCGATATCTGTGAATCCAAAATCACGCCTGCTAGGCGACAAGTTGGGTTTGCACGAGTAACAATTGAAATGATATCAATGCCACAAGTAAAAGCGGCTGGATCTCGAGAACAGGTTAGATTATCAACCAGAAACCTCGGTTATTTGTTTCTTCACTGACACTCTGCCCCAAATAGATACTTCTCGTCGACGACTTTGTATCGATGAGAGAACACAAAGAAAAGGCCCCGAAAGCAGCTCGAGTCACAAGCTATCATGTCAAAGACATCAACTCCAACAACATAGACCTCCACTTTGCTTCAGATGTGACGCCCCCAGGGTATTCCCCATCAAATCAGACAGGGCTTTCATGGTCGGATGAAGAAAGCGAGACCGAAGATAGTTTAAACGAACAAAACGACTTTGGAGGCGTGAACAACAATGGCGACACTTCTCAAAATCAAAGTCTTAGAACATCTGATGGTGTCGCTTTGCAACCGAACACCTCAAGCGTCAACCCAACTGGAAGTAACCCAACTGAAAAAAGTTCAGACCGAAATAACGACCAGAGGAAGCGACCACGGCGAAAAGGTGTTCAATTTACACCCAGAAAGTCCTCCGTGCGATTCGCATGTCCATATCAAGCTTTTGAGAGATCGCAAAACTGTTTTAGACCCGCACCTCGAAATCCAAAGGGGGGGTGTGCAGGCATCCAACGGCTCAAGTATTCTAAAAAGAACTTTTGATGTACTATTAACTACGAAGTGACTAACGTATTGCTAGGCAACATCTAAACCGAAGACACAATAGATCGTATCGCTGCACTGAGTGCTGGAAATCATTTGATACAATAGCCAAGGTTGAAGAGCATAGGCAAGAAGGGCTCTGTAATAGTACTGAAATGCCCCCTGCTGAGCGGTTTATGAGCAAGGACCAGGAGGTATCATTGGCAGGTGTTTGCTGCTCAGGGCGTGAAGAGGACACATGGTGGAAGCTATTTCAACTACTAATCCCAGGCATGGAAACACGGACTTTGGATTCCTTAAAGCTGGACTACTCTGCATGTAAGTTGGCTAATCTGGTTCCTGGAACACTTCTAATCTTTTGATCAGTCTATGTATTTGTTGATGCAATAGTGGTTCCAAGTTTGAGAATTCCACTATTCCAAGAAGCCAGCCAACTTGATCAAATAGATTTCAATACCTCAAGGTATATACAATGGGTCACACATAAACTGTCTGCAGTACTGACCACTTTTATTTTTACTTTGTTTAGTACACAAGATACGCGAAATCCATCGCTTGATATTAGCCCCGCACTGCTCTCCAACAACACACAGACTTGGGGCACAGTAGATGTTCCCATATTTGACGCATCTACGGAATATCAACTAAACAACAGCATCCCGAGTTTCAATTTTTCTTTAGAAGCAAACTCTAATTTGTCGGCATCAATGCCAAACATTGAATCGTCCACCTCCACCGAGACGACGCCAGCTGCACAAGTATTAGACGTAACATCACCAGTACTTCAGAGTGCATCTCAGCACACTCGCCTCCATCAGAATCACGAGAGACTTAGGTCTCGCTATTCCCAAGCGCAACGGGAGATTGGTGAATTGCAAGAAGCTAATCGTGCATCAAGAACGGACCTTTCTCGTGCCGATGATATCCTGGACGATTTGTTAGCACTGGAGAGTTTACCGAATCACATCTATGATAGACTCTCGGACTTATCAGGAATTCTTTCATCGATAAAGAAAAGGTGCCAGGGGTGAAATTGCTGGACAGTAAACAGTGACAATGGAAGATGTATGTTCAGGGCTCATCAGAATGTAGACTCGTATGAGTGCCCCAAGTTCGCAGGCCTACCGGTAGTCATTAAAATCTAATTATAAGCTGTTTACTTATTGCATCTTGATTTTGTTGTACTGTTCTGGTCAGCTGCCAACAATGGTAAACCAATTACAGCGATGAAGTCATCTCAATCTCAGTCATCAGCAATGAGCTGACTATGGCAGTTCTCGTCGCATCTCCATTATGGGGCCATTCAGTAGCGGAACAGTGCCGCGATTTCACTGAGCGCTATGCACGGACCAAGGATGACACCATTTGTCTCTGAAGAATAGTTAACCATCATTTTCCCGATTGCGCTGACAATAAGCAAGCGTTTAAGCCTCAACTTTGCTTACTCTCATCAGAAAAGAGGAGAAGAGCAAAAGAAAAATGTCTCAGGACAGCTTCTGGTCTCCGTTCTTCGCTTTGATGGACGACTGGGTCTCGGCTATTGCGGCGTGATATCCTCCATCAATGTAACCTCGCCCTGCCGCAGGGATGAAAAAAACGGAGACTTACCTTTCAATTTGGTGGTCCTTTGTCGTCATCGTCTGGGTCTATCTCGTCCTTCCTGAGGTATTAATAACCCGTGGATTTTGCCAACTTCCCAAGTCACCCATATCTGCTCAGTCCCGTGTCAACATGAAGCCCTCACTCATTTCGCAATGTTGCCTAGCAGCATCTGCGTTCATGGGCACATTGGTTTCAGCTTCAACAGGCAAGATAGACGTTCATGCACATTTTGTTCCAGACTTTTATGCGCAAGCCCTGAAAGATGCTGGACATACACCAGGTCCCGACGGCATGCCCGCCATCCCAGCAAGTCCTTGTTGTCAATCATTCATATGTCCTTGCTTCTAATACTCGATTAGTCTTGGACGCCGGAGAGCCATCTAGAGTTCATGAAGAACAATAGTGTGGAGAAGGTCTATTTATCCATCTCGAGTCCCGGTGTCTACCTTACGGTGCCGTCCAAGGACGCGACAACAAACGCCACCAAGCTAGCTCGTCAGGTGAATGAATATGCATCAGCACTCAAGGCTCAATACCCAGACAAGTTCGGATTTTTTGCATCTCTTCCCCTCCCAGACATTGAGACATCCTTGGACGAAATTGAATTCTGTTTCACGAAGCTTGAGCCCAAGCCTGACGGCGTGGTTTTGATGTCGAATGCTTATGGAATGTATTTTGGCGACTCGGAACTCGATCCTGTCTGGGAGGCTCTCAACAAGTTCAACGTCACGATCTTTGAGCACCCTACTACTCCGTGCACCGAATTCAACGAACTGAGATTTCACACCAACGCCAGCGCTCCGATAATCACACAAAAGGAATGGGCAGCTCTCAACAGACCGATTTCAACCCGACAGTTTGCCGCTCCCATCCTCGACTTTCCCTTTGACTCGACTCGGACTTTTGCAGATCTGCTGTACTCTGATGTGCCTACTCGATTTCCGCAATTGAGCTGGATCATCTCCCATGCTGGAGGCGGCCTTATCCCCACCATTGACCGGATAATAGGTCTGAGTGCTCTCTATAATTATAGCACAACCGACTCAGGCATGCAAGAGACTCTTGCAAAGAGCTTCTTTTTCGACCTTGCTGGTCCTTGGCCAGTCACCTACGCTGTTCCATCGTTGCTTCGCTGGGTAAATTATACTAGAATCTTTTACGGATCTGATACTCCCTTCACAGCTTGGGCCACTGCAGGAACGGGAGCGAAATCATTTGATGCAGGCCTTGAGGAATTGTTTGGCAACTCGAGTGAAGCTGACGCGATTAGGCGAAACAATGCAAAGAGTCTCTTTGACTGATTTTGTTTTATATACCTCAAAAAAATAAAGACAATACGTTTTTATCCAAGCTTGATATCGTGGTTGATAGATGCAGGGGCGATGTTTGAAGTTAACCGCTTGCGCGAAACCTAGAGCTCATGGATGGACTTTTTTCTGAACATATGAAGTAAGATTACTGCGATCTTGGACACCGCTGCAGCTCTTCATTATTTATTGAGATAGATCCAGGCATCATATAGCAAATGCGAGCCGCTCTGTTCTTCTTGGTTGAGCTAATACGAAGGCTGCTTCGTCCTTTTGGTCTGGACAGAAAGCACGCCAAATTGATGATTGAGTGCTATCTTCCCCGAAACCGGCTCGAAATACTATCTCTGGCGTGTGGATTTTAACTAGGGTGACGCGTCGGCCCATATGGCAAGGATTAGAATCAACCTTAATAACAGAAACACAGATAATAGCGCATAGAAACCGAGGTGGGTCCAGGGTCCCAACCTCGCGATAACAATCGATGGAAGTCCTCTGAACGAAAAGCATAAAGCAATGATCTCTTTTCATCTATAAGTTGAGGCTGTTTTTAGTAGGATCGGGCATTATTTATAGTTCTTATGCGCGTGTCTGCATTTACGAAGCCCTCGGGTATACTATTAGGGATACGCGCATCAGCATTTCCTGACCGTCATTTGACTTTCGGTAGAGGGGCGCCGAGCCGGTAGTGTCCATTTACAGCGACGGACGATAAATTTGGACGGACCACCTTCCAATCCCATCCCATCTCCTTTTTATATGCTTGGCGCTAATGAGTCATTTAATGATTCATCTGGTCGGACAATTTATTGCGGGGAACCTAGTTCGTGCCTTGCCATCGGCCAACCGGCTTTACCGTCATCAAGGAACCGGGAATTACGGTGGAAACCGTCTTCCAACACCAGTATATAATCGAGCCGGCGCCGTATGTTGAGCCGATCAGCGAGAGAAGCAGTGTTTGTCAATTTGGAGGCTAGTGGAGGCCGTAGCTCCTAATTGAAGTCAAAATGAAGTTCCTGCTTCAGCCCTTGGTCGTCGCCTTTCTGGCAGGCCTTGTAGATGCCAATAATGCAACCCAGCAAAGCGAACTTCTCATCTCGTCGCCCAACTTCTCCGTCCAAGGATCCTACGCCTCCAATATCTCCACCCCAGTCCGCCAATTTCTAGGAATTCCCTATGCAGAGCCACCCATTGGGGAACACCGATTCAAGCCCCCAAAGACTAAGATCCCATATCAAACAACTCTAAACGCGACCGCGTTCGGCCCAGTATGCATGCAATATGACACGGGGGCGCCCTCGGTCTTTAATGTATACCTTCCCGGCCAGCAAGTCACCACTGGCATGTCCGAAGACTGCCTCACTCTCAACATCTGGGCACCCCAAGAGAGCGAAATTGGCGATGAGCTCCTCCCTGTAATGATTTGGATCCCAGGTGGTGCGCTCGTTTCGGGAGGCAGTTCTGTACCAAACACGGTCGGCGCGCGCTTCGTCCAAGCACAAAAGATGCTCATGGTTAGCATCAATTACCGTGTCAACATCTTTGGCTTCCCCGGCGCTGCTGGCCTCGATGGACGCCATGTGAACCCCGGTCTGCTGGATCAACGTAAGGCTGTAGAATGGATCTACGACAACATTGCGCACTTTGGTGGCGATCCCACCAAGATGACTCTATTTGGCCAGAGTGCTGGAGGAAGCAGCACCGACTTCTGGACATATGCCTGGCCGGACGACCCTCTCGTGAGAGGCTTCATCTCCATGTCCGGTGCAGTCGGGAACAACCAATTTGCTCTGAACCGCACTCAAAACTTTACCTATGTTGCCGAACAAGTTGGCTGTGGTGGGCTGGACAAGGACAGCGAGTTGAGATGCATGCAGCAAGCCAACGGCACCGGTATCATCGAGATATACAACAAGTACAATTCCTCAGAGAACGGGGGCGCATCCCTTGCCTTTGGCGCCATGGCCGACGAAGAAGCCATTTTTTCCAATTGGACCGAGCGACGAGTGAGAGGACTTGTCTCAAAACTTGCAAGTTACCATTTAATTCCCACCGCTTTGGAGCTTTGTCTAATAGTTTTCCAGCCTGTCGTATACGGCACTGCCGCGAACGATTATTCCTCGCTTTACAGCCCCTTCACTGGCGCAGCGCCTAACCAGACTGTGGTTGACGCCCTGACTGACGAAGTGTTCAACTGCCGCGCACGCATCGCCTCGCAGTCACGCCATGACCTCGGCATCTCTGTTTGGCGATATCGCTACTACGGTGTTTGGCCCAACTTGAACCCGCTGGACTGGCTTGGAGCCTACCATGCCAGTGACATTCCCATGGTGTTCGGCACGAGCGATCTGTTTGGAGGCGCCAACACACTGGAGGAGACTTCGTGGAGCGAGTACATGCAAGACGCGTGGGCAGCATTCGCAAGAGACCCAGAAGCGGGACTTGTAAACCTCGGATGGCCGATGTATGAAAAGGACCAGGAAACATTGGTCAAGCTGGGAGTGAATGGGACTGCCAGACTAGTTTTAGCACAGGGATCTGAAGGAGATAGTGGCTGTGTGCCAGGTGTGGGCTAAGATAGAAAGTAGTCTGGGGACGCCACTTATACGGACTGGCTATCCGGCATTCGAGGCATCCCAACCTGGTCATGGGCTTCGATTGCCACGCAAAGAGCGGACGACCAGGGAAAGGATGTTTTGGGTGGGGTGCCGGTACAATGGGCAACGTCGGTACATCCTGAGAACATTCCAGATGCCATGTGCTAAATGGAAGAGGTCTGGCAAGTTCCCGTCGATTCATCAACTTTTGAGCCCATATATTTGAACGCCAGTCCTACGCCGCCCGAAAATGAATACGGTCCATCGAGTCGCTTTAGTATGCTCAAGATGCGGGGAAAGCCTTTCCCAGTTCGAATTCACGGCTTGTTCCACAGAAATGATCTAGGATCCACGGCCTACTTGACACGCCATAGCCCCAATGTAGGTCGCGAGATATGGCGAAGAGTGACAGTCTCCTCGGAGCCGGACGTTGTGACAGGGTGGGCTTCGCTCGAGCATTCAGACTATCAGAGCGATGATGCCGTTGAGCGGGGTAGCTGTCTGTTTGCGCTCCCAGTTTATGGGTTGGGCAGGTTCAAGGTTGGGGGTTTCGGGAACGTCTCTGCATCGAACTGGGCAGTGGGAGTTTTGTTTCTGAAACCTGTGAGTATCTCGAATTTTAGCAACTGTTATGAAAGGGTGGGCACTGGGGGGCTGTTTGTTAGGGAAGCTGAGTCAAGTATAGAGGATTGGCTCAGGAAGTATCGTTTTGGCTGCTTTAGTTGTATTGGTATAAGAGAAAAAGCTAATATTATAAATATTATTAAGAATATCTAAGGAGGATTATAATACCGAATTATTTAACCCTAGGGATAGCTGCTGAACAGCACTGGACAAAAGCCACCAAAAGAAATAAGAAGATAGCTCAATAAGTGACTCAAAAGGGCGTTGATACAATCATATGGCTATTGCTATATTGTTGAGATATAGGACAATATTCTCTCTTGGCAGGATTATTTACGATACGTAGAGCGGAGAATAGACCCCGGCGCATGGGCTTTAGTCCAGCATCCAGACTGAAGCCCTGGCCATTTAACATTGCACGGATCGCACCACTCCACTTTCACCCACTGGGTTGATACTAAGTCGCGTGGATACCTTCCACATTGACTTAATGTATTCAAGGTTTACGCTAAGAACACTTTCTGTTCATCAATAAAGGAACCTCTTAATGGAGAGCCGGGGGTACAGAAGAAAGAAGAGCATACGATAGCGCCTGGGGTGGGCAGAAAGTTATTTGATGAGCATGTTCTTTTATGGGATAATCAATTAATTGTCAACCTTCCGTGGAGGAGATTGTTGAATATTGTATTCGCTCTCATAAGTACAGAACGATTCCGTCTTCGTACTTGACCGAACCGAACCACGTGAAGAATTTAAAATGCTGGAAGTGAAGTATAGCGAACAAATAGTCATTCCTATGTTTCGAAACGATGTAAGATTAAGATCATTCTTAAAAACCGCTCCTAGAATTAAACACAAAGGAAATTATAAAGCTAAAAAGGAAAAGCCACCCCATCATGTTCTGGACTGCAGCTCTGCCAATACTGGGCCGCCATAAGACTTATTTCGGACGCATTAATTACTGATTAATGCCTTAGGCACCACATTATCACAGATAAATGCACTAAACCCCTTGCATTTTCACGGCCTTCAAAAGGAAACAAGCGTCTCCCACACACACCACAACATGCCACACTGAGAGCTGCGTCATCCATTCATAACATTTCTCTTGAGCAATACAACTTCATTACGAAGCCGTTTGGAAAGGCTAAACGGCCCCCACGACTCACATGCCTCTCTCGCAGCCTCACGAGTATTAAAACCGCAGCCTTTCAAAATAGTCTTGGCCAACCGTCACAGCTCATACCAGAAGATTCGCTTATTTGAACCCGGCCACGATTGGTATCCTCGACATGCAGGATATAGGGGCATGGATCAAAGATCATGTCGCAGTCAATGCGGAAGCACTCGCATTAGGTGATGGCTGCCACCCTGAAGAGGCCAAAAGTCTACGAAACTTTCTCAATAATGAGCTTTCAAAAGAAGAGGCTGCAATCGCTATTACTGCAACCGTACTTCGGGAAAGCGAACCCTCACATGAGGTCTATCGCTTGATGGTTCTTCTCTGTGAAGCATTGGTCGACCTCAATGGTGACCGCGAAAGGATGTTTGATCTTCTTTGTGCAATTCAGGAATTGCCAGCTACTCGAGGGATCGACTGGGCTGGATGTCGAGATTTCGGTAATATATGGAGTGATTTGAACAGACTTCATATACATGGCACGAGCGAGTGGGAAAAGGACACGACACCACTGCCAGAAGTGGCAAATGGGCCTCTAAAACAGTATTTGACAGAGACCGCCACAGTAGAGGCTGAGATGTACATTCGCGGCCTCGGCGGTGTGACGGCAGGTTGGGGGTACGAGACGATCAATCTTGTTTTCTGTGATCGCCCCAAGGGCGTGGATATCTTCATGAACGGGATCGTGGCGTGGCTTCGGATAGGTGGAAGAAAGCTAAAGCGGGACTTGCATTCGGAAGAGGGGATAAACTGGCGACGTCTCAATACCGAATATAGAAACGAATTGGCTCTGGAGAGTGCCATCGCCATGGTTCAGCATTGGAAGAAATGGGCAGTTCAGATCAACAAAATTAGCCAAGACAGCACAAGGTACTCTCGGGAGGCGAGGGCTTTGGCAGCAGAATGCTACGAGCTAATGCAATAATTTATTTGAATGCAGGCACCCCTATGTTAGGCGTGGACATAATTAAGAAAGCAGGTGTTGAATAATAGGCACTGCGGTTTAATTGGCAGGAAAGTGTCAAATGATGAATCTCTTTCACAGGCATGTCAATCTCGCTCATTGTTGGGGATTTTCAAGTCAAGTTGTGGGTCAAAAAGGGAATTTGTAACAACCCATCTCGGACTCAGACTCTCGGTCGTGATCGTCATTTTGACTCAGAGTCCGAAATTATGTACAAGCCCCCCCGGCAATGGTTCAGCCTCGACCAGATAAGTCTCGCGCCACTCCACAAAGCTTGGCCATTCGATTGGAAAGCCAGACATAGATCATTTCCCTCCCGTGCCGCGTTCAAGACACCCAAACCCAGTGCTGCCTTTGCAATTACCCAGCGATTTCAAAAGTCGGTGCGTTGGGCTCACACTTTGCTCCAGCACTAGGCAGCGTGCCATTCACGTAGTAACTTCTCACCGTCCTTACAACGCACGCTGATGGGTGGTTCAATGAAGTATGCTAGAGGGGTTATTAGCACCCTCTTCTTTATGCCGAGATAAAAAGAGACGGTGTGAAGAGGGCGGGTGAGCTTACCCCGTATCCATCATAGTGCAGCAGGGCACTGTTCTCCAATGACTCGCTCACATTGCGAGCTGCGCTCAGTGGAGTGATCGGGTCACCCGTGTTTCCGATAACAAGCATAGGGTTCTCGGTTTTAGCGTGGTAATCGCCCTGGTAGCGTTCCTTGGCCGGCACCTTCCACTGGCCGCATGTCGCCACTATCATGCTGTGCGCGCCGCCCATGAAACGGCTGACCTCATATTGCCCATCCATGGCACGCTCGAAATCTTCAAAGCCATCAAGTCGGGGAAACCGATCAAGGCAGCGAATGCCGAGGGTAGCAAGGTTAGAATCGCTGACCACCGCCACAAATGGCTGCCACAGCTCGTAGAAGGTGGCGAGTTCATCATTGAATAGTTGATCAAGTGCCGTAGCTACTGTGGTCCATATGGTTGGATTGTGAATAGCAGCCATGAGCCCCGTCTTGATCATGCGGTAGTCGATGAGCGTACCGTTGAAGGGAATTGGGTTGTATTTGAGAACTCCAAGCAGATGCCAGACCTTTTGCTCCAGCCCCCACGAAGTGGCGTTGTCGTGGGCCAGGGAACAATACTTTGGGTATTGAACACAATCCTCGAAGAATTTGCTCAGAATCATGTCTGCATCTACAATCTGCTTTTCGTGGCTAGCAGGTACATATTAGCTTACAGCCACAGAATCGATGACAAGTTTACTCACAATCCGTGATAGTACTCAGCCGGCTCCAATACCCCGTCAATGACCATTTTGTCGATTCGTTCAGGGAACATCAGGGCAGTGGTGGCTCCCAGAACAGTCCCGTATGAGCCGCCTAGATATTTTGTATCAGCCTAAACTGTCACAAGAGCCTTGCTAAAACTTACCCCAATATCGCAGCATGCCATCTTCATCCAAGGCATCTACAATCTGAATAATGTCTCTCGCCGTGAAGGCAGTTCCAATATATTGCAGAATATCCTTGTGCTTCTCGTAGCATCGCTCAGCCAAGACTTTACCAGACGCCCATAGCTTGCCTCTGGTGTTGTCCGCAAGATCATCCCAGACAACATTGTAGTTGAGAATGTCATGCCAAATGTCAGGGTCATTGATAAGAGCTTCATCTTGGGCTTTAGTATCATTGAAGCATGTAATGGGAAGAGTTTCCCCTGTACCCCTAGCATCAAAGTCAGGAAAATGTTCGACGTGGAGCATAAGGTCAGTCAATGTACCTTGGATCAAATGACACCAAATCGAAATAGCCGTCCGTGAGTCTATATTTTCAATCAGTAATTATGCTTCGTGGCAGGAATGGAAAACCACTTACCCGAAATGATATGTAGAAGTCTCTGCTAGATTCTTGCGTCCAAGCATACCGGGGCCGCCAAAGTTGTAGATGATGCTTCCCTTTGAGGGCTGCTTCTGTGCACGAACGCGCAAGAGATTCAAGTTTAGCTTCTTGGTGGAGTTGGACTCGGTATAATCCAAGGGAACCTCAAGAGTTGCGCACTCGGGCGTGGGGTCCACATCAAAGTCCTTACATGGCCCCCAGTTGATCTTGGCCGTACATGACTGAACCAAATCCAGTGCAACGACAAATGCGAGCGCCGGTTTGAGATGCATGATGTCAACAGTAGCCAAGCTTAAGGAGGATGGAGGTTGTAGTTCGAGATGATGGGGGTTTCCAGATGGGAATCTTGTCGTACGTGTTCCGCCAACTTCTTCTTATACCTTGAGCCCTAGCGCAATTTCACAACATAGGTCTAGTGTAATAACCCCATACGTCATCTACCAGGGGGAAATAACAATGAAGAGGTCATGCTGACAGGCTATGCATGTTGACACGCAAAGCCCTGTAATTTCCACTTGGTGGTATTTATAGCCCTGTAGCTTGACCATCACATTCTCCATTGATCGAATTCCTGCACACACCTGAAATACTGATAAGTTGTTTTGACTAGGAGTAGTGTCTGAGATACGGCACACGTATTCACACATTTCCATACGTTAATTCCAGCTATTATAACATCCAGATCATTCCAAAACAGTAACAGCAGTTACCTTCGATCAATTTTTGTTTCCATCGGAAGGGTGCATTCGAAGGAGGATTACTCCAGAGTTGTACGTGGGCTTGCATGGAAACATCATTCAGCTCGGCGGATCTTTGGTACGAATATCGTGTTTGCCATGATTCCGGGCAGCAGGATCACACCAAGAAGCGCGGTGGCCCGAGTGGTCTACCAATAGTTAATCCCGTATCATGAAAAATGGTTCAGCCACCTCAATGCATACAACTGTAGGATTTCTGCGCCCCGTTTTTGCAAGTTAGTTTTCGGATCTCGCGAGGTGGGGCTAGAACTCACAACGCAGTCGCTGATTGGTCCCTGAGGAGAGATATACGAGCATTACTTTATACGGAAATGATCGTCGGGAGGCAAAGAGGTGCTCCTGTCATCCGCTATGAGATGGACCCTACCCTGCACCGACCCCCCGACGAAAATAACCTTGATCAAGAAGCGTAACCAAACAGCCTAAAATCACTCGGTCATCTCTAGCCATATTAGAAAATGATACCGTCGCGATTAATCTCACTTACACGAAGTGTATGCTTACTCCAAACCCCTCCGTCATTTTTGTCCCCTCCGAACAACACAAATAGCAGTCAGCCTTACTTTTCCATTTGTCTCAAAAATTGGAGGATTAGACCGAATCTCGAAAGACTACAATTTGCAGCCCAATCCAGCTGCCAATATGTAATGTGCAATGAATGATGAGGCTAATCGGGAGTGGTAGGCGGAGCTGAAACAAAACTGTGGGGGGAGCAAAGCTGACACCACGCTTGGATGAGCTGTCAGGAATGGCGGGGCGACTATGCTCAATTTGGATGGATGGAGCGCAGGTCGAGAATCCGGACGATGTGATTTGCTCACTTAGACGTGTTTTCTTGGATGTAGGGAGAGTACTCCGAGAGGAATAGGCTTACCAGGGCTGACGGCGACACCAGCGTAGCAAATCCTGAAAGTTGGCACTACCACCATCTTGAATTTCCGCATTTTCGTTTTGGAGCACAATACATTAGATCATTCCGCATCAGAAAGCAAGAAACGGACTGCAATACCGTCGCTAATAGAGTCTATGATTGGCCCTTTTGAGCTGATATGTATTTAAATTTCGCCGTGGATGGTGGCAAGACGCCTCGACGGGCTCCATCTCGGCCCAAGGTTCAACGTGCACACCACAAAAAGGTTCGGACAGGATGCCGAACATGCAAGTGAGTTTGAACCCTCTATCTTTCGGCAAATCACCTTTGAGGTGCCAGTATAAGCCGAGGTACCGTGTTCAATTTGTCCGGGCCCCAATGTTCTGATTCGTCCCGCTGTTCCAGGGCGCGGAGGATTCGTTGCGACGAGGAGAAGCCAGCTTGTCGTCACTGCATCTCTAGCGGACACACATGTCTTGGTTATGGGGGCCTCGAAGCCTCTGTCGTGCCGTCATCAAATATTTTGTCCTCTGGCGCTGCACTCGGCAATATCACTGCCGCTCCGAAGATACTCATGCCTGAGACGAGCCCAGAGCAAATCCGCAACTACCAATACTTTTTGGAGATTACTGGTCCCTTCCTGGCTGGCTCCTTCGATGCAGAATTTTGGTGTCGTGAATTACCCAAAATGTGTGTCACGGATCCTGCCCTGTGGTATGCCGTTGTAGCCCTTGGGTCTGCCCATGAGGCCTCGGACCCTGGGAACCCAGCCAGCAGTCCTGGACAAGTGTTGTCCCTGCAGCAGTACACCAAAGCCATTCATAGTCTGAGAGACATCCAGTTGGAGGCTAACTCTCTCCGCCACAGCGAGAGGTGGAGAGTCGTCATTGCTAGCGCTATTCTCACCACTATCTGCATGATCCAAGGTATGTATGACCAAGCAAGAGTACACAACCTGGCTGGATGCAGCCTCATAAAGGAACTGGAGGGTGAGCAGTTGTTCCAACACAAACGGCCGATGACCCGAGGTCAGCACGAAGAATTAAATTCCATGCCTATCGACGTCCGCCCGGCACGAAGCCTGCTCTTCCATGTCGACATGGTAATGCAATCGTTTGAGAGAGGGGACCGCCCGGATAAACAAGTGCGGGATAGCCTTGGGCAGTGCACTACCTATGGCTACTGGCTCTTTTACAAAATTCCCACTATTGGTTCAGAATGCCCACGCCATCTCATATTCGCGCACTTGACTAGGGCCTTCCAAGCTGCTGAATCGTTGCAGAACGGCTTAATGCTCTGGTTCCACGAGAATAGAGAGGACATAGGCCGTCTGCACACAGAAGACGATGTAGTCCCTGTGTACCATCGACTCGTGGCCAGTCAAACATCTCACATAAGGTGCTACAGGGATATTCAAAAGACGATTAAAAGATTTCAGACTGAAATGACAAGTGCTGAGCTAGTTGAGGTTGACCGGGAGCTCTCCATGGTGCAACTTGCGCAAGGGGCCAATAACCTCCTCTTGGTGTCCGATCCAGAAGTGCCAGACCCGGTTTCCAGGTCAAAACAAATGGTGGCTCTGAGCAATCGCATCATGGACTTGTGCGACAAGGTCCTTGCACCCAAACAGCTGCTGCAACAGTCATCATCACGAAACCTGCGCCTTACTTCCAGCATGCTCACCATGTATCCACTCTACTTCATTGCCCATGCAGGCTTCTCGGCGTCAACACGCGACCGAGCAATGAAGCTCATGAGGCGTCCGCGCCTGGAGGGTTTGCTGCAAACATCTATGCAGGCGAGCGTCGCTGAAGCCGTGTGGACAAGAGAACGCGTGATGCAAAAACAGTGGCAGCAATCTCAACTCGGCGAGGGCTGTGCACCGGCAGAAGCAGAGACAGAGAACAATTTGAAGCTGGCCCTGCGTTTTCGAGTTGGTAGCATTCGCATCAAGCTTGGCGATGAGAAGGGACAGGCTGTGATCAGTATGCGCACATGGATGGATATAAAGAATGGAACCCCACCGACCCATCAGATCATACGTTGGTGATAGTTGTTACCAGTACAATCGCCCTCTTTGAAGGTCTGCCGCTTCACCATCCTGCGCGATAGCAACTTTCCCCACTTGCTCCCCTGACTTGACGTCTCCAACCTTCAACCTGACATCTCTCATTAGCCCTACCCTTTCGTATTCATCCAGATATGAACCGCCTTCAAAATTTATTCTCCCATTACTGAGTGTCAGTGCAGAAAGAAAATCGGTGTAATCAGGCGCCAGCCGGAAAAAACTGAGGAATGTGGAAGCCAAGGCGGCGGATATCATGACGAGAATTGATACAAATAGAATGATGGTCCATAGCTTGTCGCAGTGCAGGAAATCTTGGTACGTGTGACTAGTGACGGTACTGTTTCTGATGACGTTGTTTCGAACTAAATCGTAGTCGCTGGTGTTGAAGCCGCCAACTGCATTCACGAGCTCGTTTTGAACAGTCCAGTAGGCATTCAACACTTGGCTCAGCCTGAGAGCCAGTCTCTCAGAGCTGACCTGGGCAAGATCGGGGTGTGGGTCATTTTGGAGTATCCTCCACGGGTTTCGGGATGGGTCGTATAGGTATGCCTCGAGCGCCCCGGCTGTTGGCGTGCCCGAGTGCTGAAGGGGAAAGGCGTCTGATAATTTGGAAAGAACAGAATCTATCAGGAATTTTCTGTCCGTTGCGCTGTCATAGCTTGCATTCATATCAATGTCTCGAATAGCAGTGACATTGCAAGACGAACCCGTGCAGGTCACGTTGAGCTCAACAGGTTTTTGATTGAGGTCCGCCTCCAAACGGACTGCAACCGGAGCGTTGACTTTGTCTTTTGTCGTGTTAGTACCGTAAGTGTATGTGAGGTTTAGCCCATTGCGTAGTGAAAATGAATCCGCGGGCGGTGCGACTTCGAAGGTGATGGGGATTGATGAGACCGCTCCCGGGTTCAGTTTTTCCGGGATTGCAAATTGCCACAGACCCCCATCTCCCGTGAAGTTTTTCAAAAGAGATGATCCATTGTACTTGGACGCTCCTTCAAGTAGAGGTCCCTTGGAATTGGTCTCCCATAGCGTTGAGTTCTCGAGCTGCCAATACCAAGACTGCATCTGAAAAGTCAAGTTTCCAGAGCCACGCGGGATTGAGAGAGGAATTCCTATGAGCGAAGCATACCACTGATTGACTTTCCAAGATATTTCCCTCCAATCACCCGCCCTGTCTGTACTGCTGGAGTCTGCCGACAACGGAATTTTAATATTTCCCCATGGATCTTGTGGCGACTGTCCAGTACTTGTAATGGACTGGAATGAGGACAAAAACATGATGTCGTAAGATTCTGATGAGCAAGACGAACATTCACCCAGCCAAGTTGCCTCAGGATAGGCGTACTTTGCTGGGCTCCTCAGCTGTGTGGTCATGGCTCCTTGTTGTAGCGAGATGAAGCGCAGCAATCCTTGACTCCCCAGTGGCGAGAACGCCCAGACCGCGAAAAGCACAACAGGCAACCAATGCGCATAACGAATTCGCAATGGGGCAAGGTACGCACTTCCAAGGGTGAAACTTCGGCTCAGATATGCGTGGCTAAGACAACCGATTCCTCGCTCGAGACGCCAAGACAGAAAGTTTTGTAGGGTTCGACCGAGAACTAGCGCAAAGACGTAGGGGAATAAGGTCGCTGCCTATAAATGTGAATTAGTACTGAAGAGTGAAGAAGTAGGATAAGAATATGTGCACAATTCGTGCTACGTCTAATAGCTTCTTTTCTCTCCATCCCACCACGTTACCACTTGCGCGGTACCCAATGACAGCAAATGAGAGGAAAGCGAAGGAAACAAGTGTTGATAATATGTCGACGAGAATATTTGCAACGATGATAGAAGTAGTTCTTAACGGCTTCGCAATGTCGGTATTGGCATCTGTGGCATTTTGCATCGGCGGGCTAACGTTGGCACCACGACCCTCTCTGTTATACTGGCCTGAAACCAAGGCTGCATACGACCCACCACTCGCGGATAAGTCTGACTCCGTCCTAGGCAAGTGAGACATGCTTTGAATTCAAATCTGGGAGGATTGGTTGATGAGAGATGGGAGTTTCGCTTGGCACTGATCATGTTGTGGTTATATAGGCAGAACACCCATTAACTATTTGGGGGCCTAAACTTCCCCGGAGACTTTTAAACCGCAAACGTCACATGAATTAAAATATCGTTGCATTGCAAGATGTTGCACATTTGGATTTCGAGGCCTGCTGCCGCGTGGCCTGCCAAAAGGTGTTTGCTGACTGACCCTGCACGCGAATAGTATTCGAAATCGGCGAATAATTGATGCTGCGAGATAGATTGGGGGCCAGCTGATAACAGGAGACGTCACCTCAGTCGCGATAGACGATTGACGATGGGGGATGATATAAGCCTAAAAAATTGAGTTAATTTTGGACTAGTATGATTGATAATCGAGTATGGCGACTCACATGTTTTTTTTTGCCCGGATTTGATATAACTTGAGGGATGCAATTTCAGTGTCAATGGCCAATTCAGGTTGGTCCATAATTTCCATGGACCCGTTTCCGAGGCAAACCGCCAGGGTCCTGGATCCATCTCCTAGTCTAGGCCGAATCTGGTGTTGCTTTGGGATGCCCTCATTCGTCAGTTTGGGCCCAAAACCCAGGCCATGCCCAAAACGGCAATGATGGTGTGCTTACAATAGTACCTCCTTGGCAAGCTTCACGGGTGGGCATCTGGGGTAGGGTTAACATGATAGATTTAAATATCAGAATATTCCCTCTGCCTACTGTGCTCCCATTTCACATTGCCATCCTTCTTTCCCATCCCAGATTCGCTTTGTTTTATCTTTAGCATAGCCACAAACCAGCCGATTGCTTCCAGGATGGCAGATGAGCCACCCATCACGCCGCAGAGTTCGGCCCCCAGCCCCTACTGCTCCCCTTATTTGATGGGAGGAGAGAGCTCTTCGGGACCCTTGAAGCTCGTTTATGGAATGGTAAGCTCCTGCAAATCCATGACGAGAATCGCTTATTGACGGAATTGTAAGCATGGACATTCGGGCTATCAAACGCTGGATTTAAACGCCATCATGGCGATGGGTGGCGGGTTGGTGGAGGGTTCGCCGACACCGCCACTGGATGGCACATTGCCCGAGGGCCTAGAAGCCCACCTCACCCAAAACGCTAAAACGGTAAGCTACAGAGCCTCCTTTTAGGGTCCGTGTCTTTCTTCGCGTGTGCTAATTCGGCCCAGAGACGACGCGTGCAGAACAGGCAGGCCCAGCGCCGATTCCGTGAGCGCAAGGAACAGCTGCAACAGACGCTCCAGCAAGACACGCATGAGCTTCGCACAGAATTTGAGGCGCTCCACGACGAGCACGCCAAGAGCACGGCCGAAGTCTCCCGACTCCACCGGGAGAACGACGCGCTGCGCGCCGAGGTCAAGGACCTCCGCCATCAAAGACGGCTGGTGCTGGCTGTGCTGCAATTGGTACAGCAAGGCTCATTGTCACCATCCAAAGCCGGCGGAGATGCGGCATTTTGGGATTACATCCGCTGCTGCTTGGGCGACTTTGATGATGCCGCACCCCACAGCTCGGCTTAGCTGTCTCGGACTCGTATTCTGATTTTTGCCCCGAACACGCTGGTCTACCGGGCGGCATCATCTGGGGGCACGGTCGGTCTTCATCGCCGCCTTTTCGCGATTGTGTCCCATGGGCATTTCTCTTGGTGCGAAATGCCGCCGCTTCATCAGTGATGAAGATTGATGATGCAACCGACTGTTTTGGCACGGGATTTAGGGCCTTGACGCGTCCATCGAGCGCTGGAGATTCCATCCATCAACGCAGATCTTCCCCTGCTATCCGGGTGAACTGATATCTCGGTGGACTTGGGGCGGCCGACTGTTGTCAAAGCCTCCGGTATCCGCGGACTTTGAGTGGCCGGCACGTCCCGGACCTTGGTCTTGGTCTCCAACCCAGCCCTCGCTAAGCGTGTGCTAACCTCGAAATGAGCTTTTCCCGCTCTGCCACGTGATGGATGAGGTTGACAGACGGTTTTCTCCGCGTTGGTCGGAGACCCGTTGCTCGCAGGCATCAATCACTCGCCACCAGAGGAGAGGAGACGACAGGAGCTCACATTGAAGCCACGGTCGCAAGCTCATCGGCCCAGCATGTCATTGGGTTCCTGACTCCAAGGCCTGAGTGAGTCCGACTTAGCGCCCCCACCCCGCACTCTGCGCCCATTTCTGAAAGTTTCGACGCGATAATGGCATTTTCCATCGATACCATGGGATTCGAACTTTCCCCGTGTGGCGCTACCTTCTAGACGACAGAAATATCCGCCACGAACGGACCAAAAGCCCCCTGCGCTGCGCCATAGTCTGACATCGCCGACAACCGCACGCGTTTCTTTGGTCCTGCTTTTCTCTCAGCGCGGAGGGAATTGATCCAAATGCCCCCGCGGGCAAAAAAGGGCCAAGCCGGCCAATTCATCTTCGTCGGGGGACCAGCACTGACGGACAAGAAGGGTCCAGTTCGATCCCAGCTCTTTCAGCAAGCACACCGCCGGAAAATAGACCAGCAAAGACACGATGCGGCGGCCGAGCGAGAGGCATTGTTGAGGGGCGAAGGGAATACAACTTGCACCTGCAATGGTGATCCTGCTCTGTTGGCGGCCCAATCGCAAAACACGGGATATCAGGCCATCAGACCAAAGTCGCTTGAGCCCAGGAGATCAGGAACAGTCGGCCAGCGTTGCTCCTCGTGCAAAAAAGAACAACCCTGGCAAAACCAGCGTCCCCTTATCCAATTGTGGGATTTGGGGGCTGGCAGCTACAACCCCATGATTCCCAACAACGACACGACCTCGCAGCTAAATGTGCAGGAGATTTTGAACTTTGCCAGCACCACCATCTGGCCCAATTTCCGCCCGCTCGGCTACACTACCACTTGCTACCAGTCCTGGGCATTCCCGCTAGACGACGAGGTGAAGCTGTATGCCGTGCTCTGGTCATCCTCGTACCACCAAGATGTTCTCCGCCTAACCCACGGCGGCCCGGATTACAAGGCTGGATCAAAATACCAGTTTCGGCTCAAGGGCATGGCTCTAGAGAGTCTTCGAAGGGAAGTAAGCGCATACACGGGCGAGAAACCCATCGACAGCATCATCATGTGCATTCTCTTCCTTGCCGTGAATGACACGCACGGCACGCGACTGTATCGCGACCCCAGTCCCTTCAATCCCCCTTTTACCGCTCTGCACGCCCTGGATCTCTATGGCAGTCGGGACTATCACGCCCTCCATTGGACCATTATCCAGGACCTGCTTGGAAAGTTTGGCGGAGTCGAGGCCCTCCGAACCTTTGCGCTTGCTTGGCTGCTCTCCATTGCCGACATCATGAATGCGGCACACACCCACCGGAAACCAATCTACCCGTGTCTTGGTGTTGATGGCAAGAGGCTGCAACTCGAGTCCCCCCTAGCATTATTCACGCCATTCGGCCCCCACTTTGCCCAAGACTCGGCTGGATCCGGGTTCAACGAGCTCCTCTCTATGGAACCCCCAGTCAAACAGGAACTTGTTGCCACCTTTTCCCATATCGGACAGTTATCGCGCGTGCTGCAGCATTACGCAAAGCATCCCTGCAGCCCAAAGGCTCTCGACCTCTTGGGCGATTCCCGGAATTTTGTGCACCACCGCCTCTTCACGTCGCCTGACGACAACGAACCCACCGAGCAAATTCTTCAACATGTAAATGCATCACTGGAAGCAACCGAGTTATCCCGAGACATCTATCTGACATGTCGGCTTGCGTTGCACTTGTATGCCAACCACACCACCTTTCCCATTCCACGATCAACCATTGTGAGAGGACCTGTCCTGCAAGTCCTGTGCCCCAAGATCCAATCCCTCGCAGATCGCGGCGTCTGCCGGCCCTCGTTGCTGTGGTGCGTCTGCGTTGCGTTGGTTGCCTCCTACATGCGCCCCAGTGATTGGTTGCTGGCCTTGTTTAGGAACCTTTGTCGAGCTTTAAAATTAAAGGGCTTGGATGATTTGCTGGCGCTGCTGCGAAGCTTTGCCTGGATGGATGTAGCAGTGGAGAACCACTATAAAGGAATAGAAAAGATCATCAAGCTTTGGTAAAATAATATCCATAGAACATAAGATTATGAAGAAAAGAATATTCAACTTGGCCATCACTTGAGCCCAGTTGATCAGGGTGTTTGATTTGTTCCGTCATGTCCAGATGATTCGTATCTCAGCTCAAGCACAAATATTTCCACCGGCTTGCTTTCTCGGTAGAATCATCCCAAAAAAGACTTTTCTCCTCGTGACCAAAAGTCAGTTCTTGCCTTGACACTGGCCATTTTGTACATTTTCTCGGATTGAGTCTCAGGCCATCCTTCACAAAACACCCCACATTGTGACCAGCAAGCTTTGTCTCTGATAAAATTTGTAGAAAAGAAATCAATAGGTGGATCGTTCTGCCTTGGTCCGCGAAATCGCCAGGAGAAAAAGTAGTAGGTTTTGCCGTTCAATCGCATCCCCATCAATAGACAAGTCTGTGCGGTGGTGCTCTCGGTTGTTTTTATATCTTTCTCTTTCTCAGGCTAACAGCCCCCCATGATGGGCAGTTGTCAGGGCTTCTTCTTTCCTTAGTATTGCCGTCCTAGAGCCGCTAGCTTGGTGCTGGAACTTTGGTACGAATGGCTATTGGATAAATGGATGCAAAGCAACCATACTTAAGGATAGCAACATGAAAGGGCTGTCAGAATATGTCGTAAGGCCCGAGATTTTGACCAATTGCATGTAGACAAGCTCAAAATGTGCATCCATCCCCACGTTCTCCCAACGAGCTAGTCATCCACGCCCCTCTAATAGGACTGTTTTCTCGGCAAGATAAACCTCTGATCACTGATTGGGCTTACCAAAACTCAATATTAACAATATCAGACAATTTAAAAATTCTGGGCCTGTCTAAAGGAGTTTGCTGACACACCGTGACATCACTCACACCGTCATCATCTTCCCCTCATCCATCTGATTCGTAGTATTACCCTACATACGCAACACCTTAAATGCACTGGGAACCCTGTCAGTAAATGCCTCAATTTCAACAGATAAAGACCCTGTTGATCTTCAAGGGCTCCCGGTCTTTTCTTCTAGTCTTTAACACACATTAGCATTCCCTCAAATCAAAGACTTTCTAATATTAAATTCTTCGTCAAAGGTACGATATTTACGCCTAGCTGTGCAATCTTTGATCAGACTCATAGCTAACTACCCATCTCGCTATACCAGTTCATAGTTACGTAGATTGCCACTATGCATGACACGGTATACATTGGCTGGGAGAGCATAATTTCGGAGAGCATAGTTCCCGAAAACCCTGAGATGGTAGATGGACAGTGTTCGAACTCTGGGTGCACGAATGAAGCTGAGGAAAATGGGAAATGCCTACATTGCATTTGGGCCAACAAATGAACTCATACTTATATCGCATCACTAAATTGATTCTTCCTATCGATCTTGAGAACATATTTCAATGCGAAGCATCGATGAAAGTAATATTCATCAGAGCCAAGGCTAACACATAATGCCAAAACTCGATGAGAATAAAAGCAGAAAACCCCATATTTGAGGATATTCTTTAAAGATACCATATTAAAGTGATTGTATGTGAATATCTGCGATTATTTGGTTGGATCGACTTTGATGGCGGTGAATGGAAGCTCGGAATCAGGATGAGCCCAATTTCGTCGCCTGCTATCACAAGAAGCTCAAATAAGCCCCGTTGGCTCAGTGGTAAAGCGTGTCACTAGTAGCCCATAGCGTCTCGCGCTGTGTACGAAATGACAAGATCACTGGTTCGATTCCAGTACGGGGCATGAACTTTGTTTTTTGTTTCCTCATCGATAGATGTCAAACACACTCGTTTACAAAATGGTGTGGTGGCAAATGTCATTCGCGGTTCGTTTGGAGCGATCTGCACTGGCTGATCAGCGCTCTTTTTTCCCCAAGGATATGCGGGGCTCAACATTGATCTGAATCCACAACGCGTAGTGTACCGTGCGTGTAATGATACCTACAGTAGGGGATTTGATCTGCCTCGCACATTCGAATATTTCTGTGTTTCAAACACACAATAATGACATTCAATAGTATCCAATTCACAATAAGATCTAGATCAGTGTTGCGGAACTTTGGGTTGCTTTGAGTTAATATATCTTGTAGCTTTTCCAAGCCCACAATGAAGACCCACACCATAGATGCTGCTAACCAACCAAGATTTGCATTCTAGCGTAAAAGTTGAAGAGAGTTTTTCGACACATCGGGCTTGGACAATCCTAAATCACCACCCATTGAGGAATGTGCTCAAATTCTATGCAACAGAATAGGTATCTGATCAGGCCTGTTGTCTTTATCGATGAAAAAGACAAGCCTCTCAAAGATTTAGATACCATTTTGAACATGATTGGCTGTAACATATCATTTCATAACACAGACGTCCACAATGACGTAAAATTATGAGCAAAAAGGTTTGGCCAGGCGTGAGAGACAAGGCGTGGTCTGTTTCTACTCTCGATGCAGTAACAGCGAATGACAATTAGCAAACTAGATCCCTGGCTGCGCATGCCCACATTCAATTCTATCATGATCTTGCATAAATAGGCATATTGACCGAGTAGTAGGCTAGTCATGTTTTCATTACAAGTTAGCTAAGGAAACACTGTGTTCGTCTTCCAAGATCAAATCTTAAACTTGACTGTAACAAGTGTCCGTAAGCATTTGGGACTAGTGGTAGGTACAGGCAGTTTTGAACACAAAGGAATTTAATTCTTAAAATTTGGCAGACTAAGCAAATCCATTTTATAATCTTAGAGCTATTCAATGTCATCACTCTCACCCCTACTCATTCCCAGCTTGCGTTGTCCATCCTTATCCTTCAGTACAACCATTTCCCCCCTGGCAATCCGATATACCTCGTCTTTTGTTGTAGCCATACCAAGTTTACGATATAGACTATTCTCGATGCCATGTCCAAGCAGTACAAGAGCTTCTGTTTTCCAAGCAGGAATTCCTTTTACTGTCGTATCTATGATAGATAGAAGAACGACAATGGATCCAACAATCATGATGATTGAAGGGAGTATTAGGTATGGCCAGTATACGGTAATGACCACCATGTTTTGCATTGTAAGTCCAGAGACGATTGAATCGTTTGATGCTTGATCACGCATCCACTTGGATAAGCTTGAGCCCAAGTTTGCAAACGAGCTTTTGATGTTGGCAGAGTTTCCCAAGCTTTGAGCGAATGCCGGAGGTTGTACCCATCCCTGGGCAGGAAAGGCCATATAGGAGTAGTTTTGTCTCTTAGTTGACTCGCCGTCCATGATAAACACGTTGCCATTCACTATTTTGAAGCCTTCAGAGAATATGTCAATAATCCCAGCTATGGTGCTTTGGCTAATGTTGAACGTTTGACCGGTAATGTCCGACATTCCCGATCGAGGATGGGATGGGACAACAAGCTGTAGATCGGATCGTTTGTTGTCTTTCAGATCTAATGAGTAGTTTTGGTATATGTTATAATCTTCGTCCCCGAGATACCCGGCTGCGAACGACCCCGGTGTCCTGTTATTCCATGTTTGAAAGCTTTCGTAGAGATTGCCATTGGAAACTCTTGAATTGTACTCCGCGATGCAGAAAGACAAGCTACATTCTTGTGCCGACACCTTTGTGTTCTGCCATGACGTTTGGTTGTTTTTCCAACTATCATCGGCCTTTATGATCTGAACAGAAAATATCAATGTTTTCAAGTCCTGGAAGGTAACTGTCAGACCGGGATTTGTTGTGAAGTTGGCAGTCATGTATGTATCTGGACAATATTGAAGGCTAGGATTGCAACGGGATGGCCCATTGTAGTTTGATAAACTGAGTCCGCTGTTTGGGAGCATATACTTGGTGAATGTTGCAGTTTCACTCAGCCAGCCCATAGGGCTTTGGTAACTTATATCGGGCACCTCATCATCGGCGGATATATAGATATTGGTTACAGTATAGCGCGTAGATCCGTTGAATTTGGCGGAGCCAGACTTCCTGGCTAAAAGCGTAGATATATCGTTGCATTTGGCGCATACTGCGAGGGATGCATATGGATCCCAGGTGCAATTTCCAGATGCACAGACAAAGCTCGGCCAAAGGTTACCCGGGCGAATGCTTTCTGCGAGTCCACTCCAAATGGCCGCCGTCATTCCAAAGTCTGGTTGGATGTCGGAATATTGGAAACCGTAGCTGAAGTTTTGGCCGTTCGGCTTAGGAAAAGACAGCACGTATGTACCTCCCAATTCCGTATACGTTCCAACGTTCAAATCTGGGCAGCTACCAATGGTAGCCCCATCTTCAGCAGAATTAGTGGAATTTCCCCCAACTACTTGAAAATCGTTTGCTGGCAACCAGGAACCATTTCCAGTCTCGAAAAATGTTTTATTTTCGAAATGAACCAGTGCTTGTAAAAATGGGCCGTAAGCTGGGAAAACAATTGAAGCAAATATTCCGAGCATGATCCAATGCCTACAGATACTTAGTACAGGAGAAAACCAATCGATAGGTTAACATACGGACGACGGATCATGGTTCGGATAAGTCGAACACTCCCCCAAGCGCCTCTACTTGCACCATCAAATCGATCGAAGTCAATAAGCGGCGCTTCATTTCCGCTAAACCAGTTCCATTTGATCTGAGCAATGCAAGTGCTTACTGCCGCGGTAAGAGCTGTTCTTGAAATTGCTGAAAGAATTGATATTATGGTGTTGATGGAGGCAGCATCCCACTTCCATTCTGATAGGCGCTTGCCGTTAAACTTGATGAGTATAGAGATCAAGCCAGCAAAAGATGCCAAAGATATTGCCAAGCAAAATATCTCAAGCAGCCACGAGCCATCTATCAGCTTGAACTTGGATGTGCGACTTTTTGACCTGTGGTCGGTCGAGGGGTGGTTGCGATTGATTTGATGCTTCAATGTCGGCGAATCCGAGGTGGGTAAGGTGGGGGCCGGAGGATCCTCAAAACAAGATGGTTGTCCCATCTTTGCAAATCCGCCCGCGACAATATTTAGAAATGTACGAGTTGGACTGGAGAGTATTGTAGTCGAGCTGGCACAGTTACTGTGAAAAACGAACTGTGATGTGGATACTCTTTCCGGCAAGGGAAAATGAGATTGGAGGAGTTCAGAAACGATAAACCGCCGGGGGAGAATGCTATCCATTTAAAACTGGACCAGTCTACTCCATATCAGTGCTTGTCAACACCAAGTTTAGCGCAGAAACCTGCAGGGTTAGGGATATCCCGACAAGGCACATTTCCAAGCCACAACTGATACAACATTGCTCTACCTTTTAAATGATGTGGTTGTTCATGTTCTTTGTGCTAGCACCGCACCAGTCAGATTCTAAAGACACCGGACAACGGTTGCGAAATATGCATCAGAGATCTGAGAAGTTAATGACTGAAATGCCAAACATATACCCGTATTCATGGAATGCCAATGCGCTCGAATTCGGTATCTGCAACCTTGGGCTGGTGTGGCGCACCGGCGTGGCATACACTAGTTGAAAATGGCGCCCAAATGATACAAGCCAACAAATTCAAGCCAAGCCCAAACAAGCCAAGTCGCCATTTCAGCTGATGAAGCGAAAACGAGTAATATGCTTCAAGCTTGCAATTCAGCCAAGTTGGTGCTGGCTTTTGAGGCACCCTTATTTCAAAGGGCTGGATAAACCATAAGTACCCCTCATCACTCGAGGACAATACCAAGCCTTGCTTGAATATCAGAAGAAGAAAACACTGCTGGTTATTGCTAGACCATCAAGTGGGATAAGGTAGCCAATTTAATCTAAATTGGGCTCTACTAGCTTTAACAAAATCAAGCGGCACCTGCGACAGTTCCAGTAGACATTGCAATAGAATGTGCAATTGAGTCGAGGAACCACGGCACGCTGGGAATGCATTTTAATCATGCCATACATGCCGACGGCACACCCAAAAATCACTAGTCAATTAACCAAAACAAGATGATTGGTCCGGGACTTCGGTATCGGATTTATTATGGTCCATTAATCATACAATGTTCTGAGCTATCATTGTGGCTTGCTTCGGTTTCCTCTCTCTTCGCCATGCATGCGTGGGGGTATTTGATTGATTGGCTCTCACATCGTTTGTCCCACATGGCGTCGAACTAGGTCTCAAAACGACATGAATAACTATCTTCCACTCAAGAGGGCAGACTGGCGCATGACCGATAAGCCCCCCCTCCCCCCATATTGCGTACATGGTGGATGTCCAGAAACAGATGGAGGGCTTCACTCCAAGTCTCGATGAGTTTTTCAGCAATAAAATTAGTTTGTTTTTGTCGCTTAGTTTTCCTCTGCTTAGCATGTATCTACCTTTGATAACATATCAATACGCATTGCAGTCATCAATCCTGAATGCTGGGATGTTTGCGTATCAACCCCTGCAATCTTTGCTACCTGGCAAAATCCTCACAGCCCTGGGGGATTAACATGGTCTGCCTCTTGTCCAGGTGACCCACTCGCCCGTGGAAGGAGGCATCACTTGACAGACGGAGACAAGGATGTAGTTTCTGCAGGCCTCACCACCACTGCACAGCCGAGGCATATTTGCTCCAACCTGGTAACCAATCAATGAAGCCGCGCGCTGTTACATGCAACATTACTGCCCGAGTCTGGCCCAAATTCTACAGCGCCACATTTCCTCTCGCCAGCCGCGTTGCCTTGTATGGGTTGCAGTCCAGTATCTTGAGCTTGTCCACACAGAAACAACTTTGAGAAGGGTTCCCGAAAAATCGGTATTGGCGGAGAATTTATCATTTTGCTCTGTCAATAGCCCATCCCGCGCTCTCCTACCCTACGAATCATTGCTTACCAAATGTTGTTTTGATCGCCATAGACTGAGCCCCACTCTCGGACAATGATGGCGCCCCAAAGAGCTCTTCGAGTCCCTTGAAGCGACTGTGGCATGTTAACAACGGCACAAATAACTCTTTATATCTGGTCCCGCCTAGTTCCAGTTATCTGGTCTAACATGACCACGCGATCACTTGCATGTGCGTGCTGCCCACAGAAATGGCTGTAGTTTTTGTCAAGAGTGTGTGCTGGGGCGCAGCAGTGGCCTATCTTGTTGAAGATGTAATCGCTTTATGAAAGATATATCAATATGATCAACAGCAGTGTATTTATCGGATGGGGCTGAGCGGATGTTGTGGGTTCATTCTGGGTCATGAGCTTGCGAATGGTGAGAGTGATGCTGTAGGGTTACGGTTAGGGTTACATGACCCGTTGACCTTCGATATTGGCTGCAATGGGTGCTTCATGATAACTAAAGACTAGGCACCAAATCAATCTCAGACGCGAGAGAGTTGTATTTGACCAGCGCGCCTTAAGCAAGCATATTGGGAGGATCCGCATGTCAAGCATGATGGACACAATGCTAAGTCCTTCTGCTTTGAATAGGGCAGAAACTCACGGGTAAGTGGGGGCCCTGTTGGTGTGTCCAGACCTTTCGTCTCTGGCTTTCGTCTGGCTTAATGTGCATAAAGTGAGGATGGCTACGAAACCAGATTTTTTATATGCACCCGAAAGGTAGCAACGCAAGTACAGTGGCTGTTGCAGTGAGTGTTGTCTGATAAGTCGGAACTTCACCACTGGCTTGACGCAGGAAGACGTATTATGACGTTCGTTCCTACAATATGAGCAAACCAATTGCACTTTTGCGATACGCGAACCGTGAAAAATGCAAGTAAGAATTAAACCTCTTTGTATTCTGCTTCGTTTATTCATATTTGATCCCTCCATAAGTCTTAGCATTTCCTCCTCCCTGTCCCAAAATCACAGATATCTTCGCGGTGTCGCCTGGTCTCAATGCATATACTTCTCTTGTTTGATGCTCAACATTGGAGAAAAACCTAACAGGCAAATCCCTGATTAGCTTTCCGGAATATCCTGCCCCTCTGAGGACCCCTAAAGTGGCTGGCTCCGATGCCGCCAAAAGTGAGATCAAGCCGAAGTCCTCGCTCACTGGGCTTCTGATATATAGCGTAAGCCGTATGGAAATTGCCGCTAACATAAGAACGGGTTGAAGGATTAGCAATGAGTATAATCCCCATCCTTTTTGAAGTGTTCTGCGAGTCGATCGGATAGTAGCGTCTACGGCGTATATGGGCATGGTTCCAGGGTCCGTTTTATCCGGTACTTCAACACCGTGAAGTGCAGTGATGCGTGCCCAAACCACTGAAGCAATAGTAGTAGCATCGTTCAGTATATTAGTCTGATACTTTTTAATGTTCTGATATCGCGATGGTGAAAACTGTACGAATTTGTAGTCGTATTCTGTAAGAGCAGACGTAAACAAAGAACCAATGGCCAGATGTGTGTTGACAAGGCCATCAAGGTTCGTAGAAGCACCCTTTATAAAATGAGCTTCCACGAGAGAAATTGAATTGGCGGTTATTCTCCATGTTCCTTCAACCAACTGCCTGTCGAGGCTATATTGGCGAACCTCCGAACTAAAAGATTGATTTTCCGTCCACCACGAAACCCATATCGTCGAGTACGTTTTATCGTTTGGAACCATGATTCCGAACCAAAATGAAGTGTTGTACACAAATTTCTGATACGCTGTAACATCCGGATAAGTAGAAACGCTTATGGAGTCGAATTCCGTTTGGAACCATTCGGAGTCGTGCAAAAGAGTGTCGCTGAGTGAACAAACAGTTGCATTGACCTTGGCTGTAATATCCTTGAAATCGCCATCAATCAGAGTCTTTTGTATTTCCGTTACGTTATCTGGGATTGGTCCATCAAGCATTGCGGTAGTATTGCTATCTGAGACGAACATGTTGAATCCATATGTCCGGTTGAATCCCGGATCAGAAAACCAATCCGAAGTGGCATTGACGAATTGAGACAGGCCGAAGCCAATGTGTTGAGTACCTGGCGGGCCAGTGAAACCAAAATTGATGCCTCTTGTACCCATATCTAGGCTGCTTTTTCCGTCCGAAAATGTTTTATAGGCAGCACCAAGAGCAAGAGGTCCCAGCAGTAATGTCGCAAGTATCGGTCTGTAGTGCCACCCAACTGAATCTGCGATTGGATTGCAAAACAGAATGGCATCCAGATTCTGTAGAGTCGTTGGCCTATCCGTAGCAGCACTTCTACTAGACTCAATACAAATGAGAAGGCGCTGTAAAGACTTCCGAGTAAAGTATCCCATGATTGAGATGCAGAAACCGAGAACGACGAGCTGCTTGGTTTGACCGATGCGAACCGCCAAGTGTTCTGCCGCAATCGTCACTAGGGCAGCCGTACACGAGACGAGACACGTTATCAGAAACAGAATTTCCTTCCAGCTTATTATGTTCCTTTTAGCAGGAATGCCCCATGCGGGCATAGAAATCTGCGACTCAGAAACTTGAGTAGATTGCTTCCCAAACTCGGCCCCCAACTGTGGCCTCGCACAATTTTCCAAGAGCATTGCTTCCGTGTCTCCGTCATAATCTTCAGGTTGACTACTTTTCAGATTTGCCCCTAATCCATATGGTGATGAAGCTGATGATAATTCTCTCGGGGCGCCTCTATTCAGCTCTTGGGCATTTGATCTTGGGTGGAAGGCCCTGAGGCGATGGAAGACGCCCGGATCCATTGGGGAATTTATCGCTCAAGGCTATCTATAGGTGAACAAGAATAAAACAAATTTTGATTTTCGAGGCCTACCGAGTATAATAGTAATTGGGGGTTTCTGCTTTGCATTGAGGTTCAATGTGGCTATGTATCTTGAGAACGGTCATCTTCATGGCTGCCAAGTACCAGAGAACGGCCTCAGGCGGATACTAGCAGTTTAAAAGCAAAAAGTTCCTCTCACCCAAGCCTGATTGTGGTGAGCCAAATGCTAAGATGCCGCCAGCTAGATTAGACAGTGGATTCCAAGAACGTATCGACGTATTGCGCACTGGGTTCCATCTATCCAATGATGGTGATATGTGACTGCATATTTTGGGACTTTGTTAGGTCTCCAAAAATAGCGGGATCCATTTGTTCAAATGTGGTTGCCATGAAACCGGAGCTGGACTGCAGCCGGCTGGATTGGGTAATGAAGTCAGCCAACATGTTACACAATTGCAAGTCCAGCGCTAATCCAGCCAATGGTATTGCGATAGCACGGCAGAACTTTAAAAAGAAATCGCGTAATAGTGAAAAGTAAGACTGGTTACAATTTCGATAATCTTATGAGTGACTAAAAATACCTCCTGAGTTTCTACTATGGCCCGACCCCCCGTACCGCGGCTCTGTGCAGCTCTGAGCAGCCTCACAATCTTTTGCCCCATAGTGTAGTAGTCAATAGCACAACCGTTACACAGTAGGCGTTGCAAGTAGATAGCCTATGGTTCGATTCTAGAGTATTTTCGGCTATTGTCTACATCGGTAATTACAAGTATTTCAATACTGAATTCTGATTTTATGCATTCTTTCATACATTTAATTAAATACACGTTGTTTGTTTCATTATGTAACCAGTTCGTTTCCCAGTCTAGCGAGAGAGGCTGACACTTCTAGCCCGTAGGGACTGTCTTGTTGGATCTAGACTGAAGCAAGGAGATGTTTTTGAGCTTACATTGGCACCCTAGAGCGTCAAGGATGGGCAATTGAAGATCACTCTTGCCTATCATGACCTTCTAAGAAACAAGATTCAGAACAAGCTCAGCCTACTTGTCAAGAACGCTGGCACTGTCACGGATGGAAACGACAGCTCAGAGGGTACCCCAGATTTAATAATGTCGAACAGACCATTATAAACCCCATCTCCCCTGCGCAGTTATCATTTACGTTGAGGTGCAAAATATTCTTGCCAACTCAAAACAGCCTTTTACCATTTCTAGGCTTATGTCGGACTGAGAAATTCTTTTTTTTTCTCCGATGGGAGCTGTAATCCATTGTATAGGGTTAATTCGGCAGTAAAACTTCTAATCGCAGAGGCAACGCGATTTTGTCATCTCTAAGCTGAGTCAGACTAGCCTTCACCCTTCCTGGCTACTTGAGTATTTTCGTTGCGATTCTCCGCAATTTAGCGCCCACGCTGACATCTGGTTGGCTAGCGACGTGTACGCTCGAATGCGACAAGGCTGACACCGGACAAGGGCTCGTGTCCTCAGCCGTCAGCCTAGATCTTGGACTATGAGGGGTTTTTCTCTCCAAAATAGAGGCCAGCCACTTCTCCCTATCATATCGCTATTGGTTACTCATCTGCCCAAAGACGCGCGCCTTTATCGCCCTGAAGCTTCATTGCTCAAACCTGATCCACTCCTAGCCGCCCGGTCGACACTAGCACCGATATGGCAGCGAGCCCTTGCAATTGGACCAACCCATCCGATTTCGTCAGCCAAGTCCTGGAGCCACACTTCAATGTCACAGACGCTGTGACGAGATGCCCTAGTGCTTGTGATTTAGTTTATGGAGAAGGGAATCCGGTAAGCATGCATTTGGCATCAACCCCAGTGTTAGCCCCTGGGCATATCTTTTTTCTTGACTAACGGCGGCAAGGACATATCTGGAAAAGGGGTTTGTGGGCTCTGTAAAAGCCTACCGATCGCGTGCTAATTTCCATCGGCTCCCTAGGTCATGATTTCATACTTTATTCAAGTTGGCCTTACCTGTCTCTACGGGCCCACCCTTCCTATTCTCGATTATATCGCTTCTAATAACTCGAGGCGTTTTCGCCGGGTAAAAGGTGTTGTCAAATTCCTTAGGGAATGCCAAAGCTCTGTTGCCGAGGGTAATCTCTTCTATTGCTTCACTATACTTGTTGCTTCCATCGTTAGATGGACACAGACGCCGCCAATTCTCGAGGCCTATTTTATCTATTATCTCACCATATTGCAGGGGTTTATATTGGTCACTATGAAGGCATCCACAGATCTTGATGAATATTTAAACTCAACACCGAGTCCTAGCTTTGGCACCACAATTTGTCAAATTACTATGATTTTTACTCAATTTGGAACCATCCCCTCCTTGGTAGTCCCCAAATCGACATACAAAGCATACTACAATATCAGCAAATCTTGTCACGAAGCGCGAGGATACCTGGATGCAAGTTCACTGTTCCGACCGGATGATTCCAGAGACGTGACAAAAGGCATCGTTCTTGGAGTTGCTCTCTTTGTTATTTTCATGCTGGTCATAATATTGGTTCCAGGAAAGTGGTTCCGTTACCTGGCATCGAGAATACGAGAATACATTCCAAATTGGGTGCTGAGGTGCTACAAGGAGCTTTTTTTCGTTTTATTGCCGCTCTTGTTTATTGTTATGAATGTTAACTTCGTTGTCAACTTGCAAAGAACAAGAGGGTTAACTCAGGGTTCCGGATCTGGGGACACGTGGGATATGGTCAGACGACAGCCGTGTTGCTGTGGGCTCCCGTTTTTAGGGCTGCAGCGAAGGCCATGTGGAGTATGCTTCTCTCAATTATTGGAATTAGATACATGCTAACATTAGTAGATGCTTGGTGGGGAGAGGAGCCCCTGTTACCCGCAGCCGGCCGCCCGAACTCACAATCCCAAGATCAAATGCCCCAAAACAGTGCGTCCAATGTGACGCCGCGTTCATATTCTGCTACAGACTCGCTGTCGACTGTTGCTACCGCCGTCGAAGATAAGCGAGCGCTGGCAGTCGAGATGAGTAGACAAGGGGATATCTCAGAAGCCACTGCAGGCTCCATGGGTCAGAACTGGACATGCGAAGAATCAGGATCAAAGGATACGCCAGAATTCATTGGCTCACAAAAAGGTCAATCCAGTGAAAGTGGCTGGTCCCAACCTGGTGCTGCCCGTACCTCCAGCTGGGCAGTCGGGGACGTTCAGCGACCTGATATTGACCCGGAATTAAGGCGACGAGATACACAACCTCATGAGAGGTGATTTGTATAGGGAAAGATTATATCGAGAAGTTTTCAATCTATCACTGGTTGTTCCGCAATTAAAATCATGAATTCTGTTTTCTGTTAGGCCTTGCGGTAAAAATCGTTCGAAATGCCTGTTATTCGCTTTAGATGTGAAGGTGTTGCATAAGTTAGGCGAAAATCTCGTAGCTAAGCTTCTACTCATCCAAAACCTCCCCAAATCCAATGGCTTTTCTACTGCCCAAATTCTCATAGATAGTAGGTATATGTACTACCAGCCTACTCTCTATTAGATCTTTTGCCTTCGCGGTCAGTTGTTGGGATGACTGGCATTGGAACCCACGAATGGTACTGTGGTACATCATCTCTATTAGGCAACCGTTTCTTACTTTTGAAATGGCATTATGCTTGCTAAGATGGTATATTAATTACCCGTGTCAGTATATTGGCTCTCAGGCTTACCATGCCAATCTAATGGCTGTTGTGAGAGCTGCTGCAAGAGCTGCCTTTGAAGCCTTGGACTATTCAATGCAGCGTGGCCTCTGAATAGCTTCCTTTGGCCTTGGTATTTTTGTCTTTGGTTGTGGGGTCTAGAAAGGGGCTAGACAGAATAGGGATGGTAATTTACTCAAAGAATGCAAATCGCCGATCGCGGACGTGGGACTTTGTCTAACCCACCGCAGCCACATTTTGGATGCTCGTTATGACATATTAATTGCCAAATAAAAGGTCGATAAATAAATATTCACAATGGTATTATTCCAAGTATTAAATACCAGGTTGCCCAAGCCGATTTATTTATTTCTTTTGATTTCTTTTTACCTCAAACTCCCCGTAGAATAAAGTGATTTTGATGTCATCTGAAAAGTTCGACTCGAGCCTGTCTCGCAGTAGGATCTGCAACGGTGGCAACCTAACCTTTCAAGCTTCCTTTGAAAAATGTCAAAGCGCGTGGCAAAATACAAATTTGTTCCACTGGGCAGACTAAGGGAAGCTTCCAGCGCTGTTCACAGCCGCGTTTGGAATGAGCCGAGCTCGAGAACCTAAAGCTGGATGTTCGCCTAAAACGCCACCAATCCAGCTATTGAGTTTTGAGCGATTAGGTGGCCGCATCAAGGCTTGAGAAATTCCAATCACATATCTGCGCCATCGTCGTGGCGAACGGTCGAGGCTTGAATCAGACTTTGTGGCCCGCGTTAACTCCTCGCCAAGTGCGACAGCCAAGTTGACTGCAGCGTGGACTAAATACGACTTGTTGGTTCTCTTCCTAATCGAACAATGAAGAACAGAGAGGGAAATACACCCGCGCTCTGAACCTTCCAGATTTGCTTTTCATATTGCTGCATGTCCAATTACCTCGAGGAAGAAAATAAAATGAGTGCATTGGTGTTGACAAACTTTGAATTCAATCATACGGCCGGCATGGGAAAGGTTTGTCTTGTTTTGGTATGGTTGAATTTTAGTTGGGATGATTAAGTTTACACAAGATCAAATGGCTCGGTCATCCACTGGCCATTTTAGTCTAGACCGCTCGTAGTCGATGCCAAATCCCTCGATAAATAGCACCCTGCCAGCTCTAGGACACACGAGAGGCACTAGACTAACATCCAACAATCGTTGCAAATTCACCTGCTGATTTCGCCGATAAACTATGGGTGATATTACCTCCCTCCAATTCATCGTCAGTAAACGCTTCCAGGGTTTATGATTGAATCAATCCTAACCCCTTGTCTAGATCCTATTATGGTTCCTAGGGGGAATATGTCTCATATTCATCATCGCGCGGCTGGCCGTTCGTACATGGAAGAAGTTATGGATCTTCTGGCAATCTGAAGCATGGCTAGTACTTGCCGCGGCAAACTACATGTTTCTCGTTATTGGTACGACATATTGGTGGAAAAGAGGTATGGATGATATTGGTGGCATAGAAAATGTGGGATGGAATAAGGTATGTCTCTCCAGTTTGAATACCACCCCCTTCAGACGGCAATTTCTCTTTTGAGTGAGAAACGATAATCCAGGCATGGTCAGCAACTAAGAGACGGTCAATAGTGGCAATGGATTACTATCTTTTCAAGTGAGATTGGGTATTACCTCCCAAGATTTAGCCTTCTTGCCTTCTACAATGAGCTTTTCCCTATCTCTGAAGAACGACTCAGAAAAGCATTATACGGAGTAACTATATTTACGGTTATTTCATTTTTCATTGCATTCTTTACAGTTTTGCTTTGGTGTGGAACCCCCATCACCAAAAACTGGTATGTCTACTCCTCAGTTCTAGTGTAGTAGAGGGCTGGCGTATATGCCCATCTTACAAAATTATAGGTACATCTCAAGTTACAACGATTGTTCACTTATTCTCACTCCGCATCCTTTCAAAGTTACATGGCCTTTCAACATTACATGCGAAATACTTGGTCAGAGCATCATGCCTCCTACTATCAGATTTACCAAGCTAACATTTAAGGTGTTAGTATTTGTATTGCCGTTCGGTATGCTTCAAAGACTTAAGAAAACACCCAGACGCGAAAAGATCGCTTTGGGTTGTCTCTTTGGCCTTGGGATTATATCCATTGCATTGACGATCGCACGGTTTATTTTCGCTATTGGCTCAATCTTCACATATGCAACAAGTAGGTTTCAAAACTAGACAATGGGCGGTAAACTAACAAGAATACAGCTGTCGTCGGTTCGGCGGAAATTGTGGGACAGATCGTTGTATGCGCAGCGCCAGCACTGCGGCCGTTGCTCCCTTTGATAACCACTGGGTGGTCAAAAATTACAGGATCTAAAAACAGTCCGGCATCAAAATCTGATGATGAAAGAACATTGAACGGGTCTTATAGCAGCAGGGGAGGGAGGGAGAAAGGGTCAGGTCAAAACGCCGAAGGCAACTTCCCGGAACTTGCAACTTGGCACTCAAATGACGGCCGTAATCCTAGCCTTGAGCCTTGACACTTATAAGAGATGCGTGATACTAAGAGTCTACTATTACTATAAAATGCAGTTTCAGCCTATACAGTGAGTAGATTTAAATAAATAAAAAGTTGTTTTATGGCCCAAATGCTCATTCTGCCGTACGAGTTTGGTTTATTGAAATCTTGGTTGTAAGAGGCAACTACAGGAAGACTTGTGGCGCAGACCTGGGCCTCGAACTCTGGGCTGCCACAAGTCGGAGGAACAAGATTCGGTAGCAGCATTAGAGATTCTGCAGGGTACATCACCAGTTCAAAGGGAATGGGGTTGCAGTTGGACTTTAATTTGGGTGAACAAAGATATGAAGAGCCTTGCATCGCTTCTGAGCACTTGTCATGTGGTTGCAATTTATGGGCGTAGTGAAAATACCCTGTTATCTCCGTATCCGAGTTTTGGCCAGCCTCTACTAAGTAGCCTGCCAATTTTGTTCCGGTCCGGCGTTGGTCGGGCCAACATCGCACTCGTTTAGTCGTGAACAGGAAGATGGTCCCATTCCCCACAGTAAACAGTCTACGAGCGCTCAAGTTTTACTGGTTGATGATGTACGGAGTGGACTCATGCCGAGGCTCACGAATAGACTTTCACCAAAATTGGTGCAAAGAAACTAATATGGGCTTTCTTTTTTTTGGGGGGGAATTATCGCTCATCCTAGCACCCTTTAAATTTCCAGCACTGTAATGAATCCCATTGCTGTATCGAAATATCGCCGGTTAATCCAGCACTCCACCTTATTCGTGTGGGGCGCTGGGTCTGTCAGATTAATCTGACACGAGAAACTCACTTTGGTCGGCCGCGCTTTGTCGGATGGATCTGCGGATCCATCGCAAGATTTGATTCTAGAAGAATATTCAAGGAACCTATGGATTCAATCCCGATGTATAACTAGTCTCGAAATCCGAAACAGATTGAAATCAGAGACAGACAACGATCAACATATACCCATACTATCTACACTTTTTTCGTTCTAATTTTGGTAAAATGTTGAAGTTATGGGCTCTAGGCGCTGCCAGCTTGGCTGCAGCTCGCTCCATAAGCCTACAGGGTACGAGCAACGAGTTCAATTGCCACGTTGAGGCAGATATAATCTCCAACAAAACCAGCGCTGTCGAGATGATATCAACTACGGCACCCTTTGATGGACCCAAAGTTATTCCTATCAATAGCACCACGTGGGATTGGTGGTATTTCGATGTCGTCAGTACGGATGCTTCACAGTCACTAACCGTTGCCTTTTACTCTGCTTCTCAGGAGGCCCTTCCATTCCTCCCTGAGCTGAATTCCCTTAACTTTGTCCATGTTTCAGGCGTGTTCCTGAATGGAACTCAGTTTGAGGCAATTCTCCCAGCCCAGGACAGTCCTGTTTTTACAGTTGGAAATGGGTCTTCGGGTTCTTGGGAAGGAACCGGTATGCGATGGAAAGGATCTCCATCTTTTGATGCGTACTCCGTCAGCGCAGTCAATTCTAGCACCGGATACAGTGGCAGCATGAAATTGAAATCGGTCAGTATTACTATCCTGAAAAATATCTGTTTGCTAACATAGCTGATAGACTGCTCCTGCTCACTACCCATGTGGGCCAGCCACTTCTAACCAGTCAGAGGAAGTTGTGCCCGGAGTAGGCTGGGCAAACTCGATTCCTGATGCCGAAGGTGAAGTCGATTTTCAGATTGGAGACTACAAAATGGAATTCAGTGGCTATGGATACCACGACAAGGTGAGAAGAATTTCTTGAAGGTTACGATTTCATCAGCTAATGACCTTTAATCTAAAGAACTGGGGATCCCGGTCATTCTACGACAGTGTCGGCTTGTGGTACTGGGGCCACGCGCGCCTCGGTGATTACTCAATTGTCTGGTTCGATACGCTTGCCCCGGATGCATCGGAATACTTGTCGGCGTATGTGAGCAAAAATGGCAAGGCACTCACCACTGGATGTTCCGGAATCCAAGTACGACCAGTTGGCTCCAACTCAACTTTTCCTCCAGTTCTTTCTACTAGTTCTCCAACGGGCTTTTCCATAGAGGTTGATATTCCTATTGAGGGCAAGCTAGTGGCTAACCTGACAAACCTTTCCGTCGCGGCGACCATTGGCCTGTACTATACCAGATTCATTGGTCACATCGCCGGGTCTATTGATGGTGTTGTCTTGCCTGCAGGCTCTGGGCTTTGGGAGCAGTTCAAGACTAAGGAAAGTTGGAACTGATTGACCAGTGGTGCTAGAGGAGACAATTAGTTGGGCCTGGGCCTTTGCCATGGCTGCAAACTGGTTTACATTCTGTGTTACCCATTTTTAGAATATTTATAGATCATATTAGCTCGAAAAGTATCAGCAATACACCATACAACTCCTATCAGTCGCTAGAATCTGAAGTAAGCGAAATGTCCAAGCCAAATTCCAGCGTTGTTGAATAATAGCCATCTCGTGTTATTACATATTAGATGGGCTAAACATGCGTGGAATTAATCATGCAAACCGCGACATCTATTATTAGCCATTGCAAAATATTGCCAATCAAAATGAACATCAAAAATAGCGATGATTTTCCATTCGAGGAAACAGGGCGAGCCTGGTTTGCTATCCTTTTTCATGCGCATCGTATTTAAAGTTTCCAGTGGAACTACTTGGTAGCCTATAGTTGTGAGTTTCAGTCCAGATGTCCGAGCGCATAGAGGGTCAAATTACGGCTACAACGGCATGGAAATAGCACGGCCTCTGTAGAAAGCCTTACACCGCCGACGGATAGTCCAAATGTATACACAACTATTGGTACTGCTTTTATTCGTCCAGGAGGACAACTAGTGGATCACGCCAATGTGACCTTGCTTCTCCTCAGCTGAAGAGAAAAATCAGCCAATTGACTTCATGGCTAGTAACAGTTTCTCAGCTACCCCAAAGCTTGCAGACGCAGTCGGTTACATTTAATACCCAGTGATAATGATAACCCCCAAGACCGAGTTGATATCAACGATCTATGCGATTAATTTGATTAATTCGTCACTTGCAGTACTTCAAGATTTGGTATCTCTCATAGCTCATGTGTCCTCGCTGGGAGGCCAGTATATGCCCCTCAACCTCGAGACCGACAAAACCAGCTCTACCGGCGGGGCACGTGCCGATCCCTCAACCTAATGCCCTTCAGAGTCTTCCTATATTGAATAAAGAACACACCATATAAGCCGCGAGGAGCAGATGGAATATAAACTTTAGCCAAGTCTGCTTTCGCCCTGTGGGCCGTTCTCAGTGTCTTTTTTACTCCAATGAATCTAGCACGAGATCCCATCACTTCCCTTTGCTCAAGTGGAACCAATCTAAGCAACCTGAGTAGAGTCCTGTCAATCAAAATGCAGATGTAACTTTTGAATGCCTTGACACAAAACGATGTGTGTAGAAGGTGAAGCTGGATAACTGGATAAATCGGGGATGCATCGGTGAATCCCTCCAGGGTAAGATCCCTAAATGTGGAAACGGCCGACCACGAAGAGGCCCTACAGCCTACAGCCGGCTCAGACGCTGCTGGGCCTGAGCATTGGCCCAGCGAGCCGGGGTAGGGTGGGGTCATGCCGGCGTTGAGCTGACTTAATGATGTCTTGGCACTAGGCTGCCATATCATATAATTATCAGCCGCCGGTATTCCTGATCGCTGCTGAAAAATTAAGGATTGTCTGAGTATTAAGAAATATCGTTGACTTCATTGCCAGGAGCAGTCGTTCAGAAGTTTTCCATTATCCGAATGCAAAGCAGCGCTACCATGGCCGAGCCTATGTCTGTCCAGGCACAAATGAGCAAATGTTTTGATGAAGCCGAATACTGTCTCCATGCTGCCATTTGCGACGACAACTTAGCGAGGCTACAGCTGCTAATTGATTCACTGGACCATGTGGGCTTGATTAACCATCTAGAGAAAAATGAGGGTTATTGGGGCATTCCTCTCCACGTAGCAATTGCCTGCGACTGCGCAGCTGCAGTAGACATTTTTCTGAGGGCTGACACAAACCCTCTCATCAACGCACCTGGATTCAACAACACCCAGACGCCGTTAACGTCGGCCGCTCTCCACGGCAATGATACCATTTTGCGACAGCTTTGCCGGCATGTTGACCCAGAACTTCACTATTCCAATTACCGAGGCTTCCAATTATGCATCTATTACGCTTCCATGTCTGGAAACGTGTCTGCTGTTGCTGACCTCTTCGGATGGTGGGATGGTTGGAGCGCCGAGGCTCAAGAGCAAGCCTTGTGGGGTGCAGTGGCGAGATGGCACGTTGACATGGCCAAATTGCTCATGTCCACATTTACCTTTGAGAAGCAGATTCTCAATCGTATGCTTGAAGTCGCAATTTGCTCCAAGTCGCCGCTGGACTCGTATGCAATGCCTGGCCTTGTGCCGCGTATTCTCAACTATTCTGAGCAGCAGCAGCTCATTGTCTTGCTGGTAGATACCGGAGCCGATCCAAATATGACGGTATATGGTTCAACTCCGCTCATCTTCCGCGCTTTGGCTGTGAACATGGATGGAGCACTGAAAGTGCTTCTTGAGAAAGGCGCAGATCCCGGTGTGACCAACGATGCAGGAAACTCTGCGTTGCACCGCCTCGGATCCCCTATGTTCATCCATAAGCGCTTTAGAAGAAGAGATATAAATGAAGCAGCAATCCGCCTTCTTCTTGAACAGAACGTCTCCATCAACCGGAAAAATAAGTACAGGAACACCCCTCTCCACTACGCAGCAGGTGGCTCGAACCTACAAACGCTGCAACTCTACCTGTCCGCATGCGCAAGCGAGGATGAGCACGATTCCTTGATGCTGTCTAAAAATTACCATGGCGAGAGCTTGCTGCATTTTGCGGCGGCGGGGTGCAAACTTGACATCATGGAATACTTGCTCCGTCATACTAGCTTAGCAGCAAGCATCAATGCTGCCAGCTCAAATGGCTGGACCCCTTTGATCTGCGCACTCGCAAAGGTTTCCGCAAATTGGTTTGGGAACATGTATAAAACGCCACCACAAGCAATAGCAGCTGCACAACTTCTCATCTCACGAGGTGCTGATCTGCGCGTCACAACTGCTGAGGGTTGGACACCGCTGCATTGCATCGGACGATATTTGGGCGAGGATGTTGACGACGACACGGTGCAATTCATTGAAGAGCTTATTTCAGCGGTCGCAGATTTCAACGCTCGTACCCTATGTCCCATTGAATCCCCTCAGTCTCTCCACCGCAGTCCGTCAGTTGGTAATACGATATTCCGCTGGGGTCACCAAGTTGAAGAAGTTATCAAAAGCCCTCCCAAGGAAATAGTCATTCGCTCTGGTCTCACACCTTTGCACTTTGCGGCAATCCACGGGGCACTAGGTGTAGTGAAGGTGCTCCTAAGGCACGGCTCTGATCCTGCAGCTGAGGACTCGAGTAATACCTCTCCCGCAAGAGCAGCAGGGGATTCGATGCAGCTGCAGCATCAAGCTGATATCCAAGACGATATTATCAAGACTTTTATGAGTGCCCGGGGATCATATTGAAAACCAGTTCTTGTGGCCCAGTTCCATGGTCATACCATGACAATTTTAGTTCTTGTGTCATGGCTGGCCCAGCTGAAGGCCGTTTTGAACGTGAATTCACACCAGACAGAACAGGATTTTTGACCAATAACTAGGGCAAGCACACAGGTGACAATCATTCAAAGGTTTTATGGTACATTAGCATCCTTGGTTATATTTTAAGCGCCACACGAATCTCATTCATATAGGACACCACGCCACTAAGCCTTCTAGTAGGTATTCTTGTAGATCAATCTACTGTCTAGCCCCAACGAGTCACGCGAATCGAGTCTCGACTTTAATACCCAGCTTCAGGATGTGGCAATTTATCCCTAGTCAGGTTTGATATTGTCTTTTGGTATTGAAGTTGATGACCCCATTACATAATGATAGTGTCATCATTATCGACGTCCAACTCGGTCAAGTCCTCCAAATCTGATGAACTAAGATCATCTACCCCATCTACTATATCTTGTAGATCATCATCACTAGTTATCCCAATTCCTCCTTCCGTAAAGCCAACCTGATTCTCATCTTCTGCAACCCCGTCAGATATTGGAGGAGTTGGCGTTGGGGGGTCCTGAAACTCTTGATCACTGCCAGCGCGTAGCAAAAACGAGTGTGAATTAGCTTCTTCCGCCCTGTATCCCTTCTCATACTCATGATATAGGTCTATCCTGCTAAAGCACTTTTTGCAAGCGGTGAATGAATGGCAGGTGTCACATTGGTATATGCAACCATACATACTCTATGAAGTATTTTACTATGTCAGCCTTGGTCTGATAGATATGTAAACGTTGATTGAGAGTTGCTTACATTCAGACATATATCACATATTATGTCTGAAACATGATATTTCCGGAAGGATTTAGCATCATTATCTCCCTCTTCGTGGCCTTTACCAGCATTTGCAGTGCTCTCAAGTAGGCTGATTATTTCACTCTCAGCATAACAAAGTCTGGCCATCATAAGTGGCTTGAAGGTCTCCACGTTGTCCCCTGCTCCTATATTAAACTGGACAGCAGCATCCGCTCCCTGTTCAATTAGACATCTCACTGTATTGACATAATCTCGGGGCTCAGACTGCATGCCGGAGAATAAGTCGCTGAGGAACGGCCGCATGGACCAGCAGAGTGGTGTCCAACCGTCGATATCGGGCTGGTTTATGTATCTTTTCTTATCTTCAACAGATGAGCCGACAATATCGAGGATTTCCTCCACAGTCTTCACGTGGCCGAACTGGGCAGCCCAGTGGAGCACATTCTTCCCAGCGCAGTCAGCAACCATGATGTTTTCCCTGCCGTAGGCTCGAATGATGGCCACAAAATTTTCGATGCCGTTTGCAGCAGCAAAGTGGATTGGGAGGCGCCCTAACGGATCCGGACGCTGAACTGAGACGCCTTCGCTGAGCAAGATGTTGATCGCTGGGACACTTCCAGAGAAGGCCGCTGTAGAAATTGCATCATATAAAGTAGTTCCTTTCGTAATGTTCACGTCAGCTCCGTGCTTAATCAGCTGGGATATAATCTTTTCCATTTTATCCGCGTCTTCTTGACGTTTCCCATACCAGGGTATGCAGGCGGCCATGAGCGCTGTGCTAGAAAACAGTCTGAGTGAGATATTGGGGTCGGCCCCGCGTACAAGAAGCGTCGTGACCAAGTCCACTTCCAGTGAGCAGCAGGCCTCCATCAATGCGGTCCCCCGAGTCTTGCTTACAATATTCATGTCGATGTCAGGCTGCGATAAAAGTAGATCAGCTGCTCCGGGGAATGAATCAGTTCCTGCAGCTTGTATTAAAGATGTCCAGCCATCTGGATGTTGGGCGTTTATATTAGCCCCGGCTCGGATTAGTAGCCTCATGCAATCGAGGCTTCCAACCGAGTTGAGTGATAAGAGGGGTGTTAATCCACTGCAATCGCACTTCTCTAGATCAATGTCCTGGCGGAATTCCAATATTACCTTGAGTAAGTCGGCGTCCTCCATTGCGGCTAAGTGGAGAGGAGTGCGTCCCTCCGGGTCTTTAGCACCAATAAGGGCTCCCGCTTCTGCTAGGATACGAGTAATCTCCGCATTTGGCCTATAGTATGTAGCATCCGAGATTGGGCTCCATCCCCATGAGTCCTGATGGTGGATGTTCACCTTCCTGTCGACGAGGAGCCTCACCACGTCTACCCTATACTGATCGACAGCGAAGTTAAGGGCATTCCGCCCACCCGGGCCAATCAATTCGGCGTCAGCACCGGCATTCAAGAGTGTTTCCACCATTGAAATATCCCAGATCGCAACTTGAAGAAGAATCTCACCATCGGCGGTCTTGGTATCGAGTTCCGGTCCCCATTCTAGCAGCTCCCGTACCACTTCTAGATGGCCCATCTTAACGGCATGGAAGAGAGCGCTGCGCTGTGAGTGATCTGTAGCATGGATATTGGCTCCATTAAGTAGAAACCATTTAACAAGTTCTAACTCGCCCGCCTGGGCGGCACAAAGAAGCGGTGTCATCCCTTGTAGGTCAGAAACGTCGACCAGGATTGGAGGCGAGTTTCTAATCAATATATCGAAAATAGAGAGCTTTTCATGTGTCGTAACTGTCTTTGTAGACATAGAAACCATCTCAATAAGAAGCGGTGGATCTAAGAACTCGTGGTTCGGATCCGCCCCGTGGTCTAAGAGAAGACGAACACAGTCGAAACGCATTGTCCCCACAACTGCGAACCAGAGCGCAGTATCTAGGCCATTTGGACCGCAGATGTTAGTTTCCGCGCCATTTTCTAGTAAGACCTGTACTGTCTTGATGTGGCCAGCCTCCGATGCCGCTATGAGAGGAGACCATTGGCGATTGGGGTTGCTGATTTCTATTCCGGAGTTTGGGTCTGCCCCGAGACCTAGGAGCTTCGTGGCCATGATCCAGTTGCCCCATATAGCCGCCGCGTAAAGAGCCGTTTCTGGGTTCAGTGATTCGAGGAGTGACCTATCACCAGCTACCAACAACTCCACCCCATTTAAATTGCCCCTCCCAGCAGCTGCGTGAATGGTGCTGTACTCGTTGTCAAATTTAACATCTAGTCTGGCTCCATGTTTTATTAGTGCATCCATGACCCTGGAATGGCACAGACGAGAGGCCATATACAGCGGGGAAGGGAAATATGCCGAGGTATCGGTATTGTCTGGAGGATCTGGGTTCATCCCGTCGTTTAAGAGCAGGGTGACTAAACGGTCCATGTTGAGCCATGTTGCTCTCCATAGCAGCGATGATGGCCAGATCTTAGAGCCACCATTGGGAGCACCAGTATTTCGATCGGCTTTGGAGGCTAAAATTATTTCCTTTGCAGAAGACAGCGCGCTATCCTCGTCTCCCTCTCTGATGGCACTGTGAAGAGAATCCATCGCCACAGATATAGATGATTCGTCCATTTCTATGTTTTGGTCGCGAGCCTGGGTAATGGAATCTTTCAACTCTTTCAAAGTTGTAACTGTCTCCGGTTCTAGCTTTATACATTCCAGTAGGATCTCGAACGGAGATGTTAGGCTTTCCAGCCTGGGGCGGGAGTATGGATTGCTCATGGCCCAATACGCCTTCGACCATGCTGCAAGCTTTCCGTTGGGCCCCAGCAATGCATGTCCATCACATCTCAAGATGCTGAGGCTGTTTGACAGGTGGTCGGGGAGGTGTTTGATAGCGTAGAAAATGAAGTCCTGACCGTCTGCACTCAGAGGTGGCATAATTTCGTCTCCAGAAGACTCAATGCGAGACTTATAAATGTCAAACATGGATTTAAGACGTTCTTGAATCCCAGGAGCGGTCAGGTAGTTGAGAAGAAATGTCAGGATATTGTCAGGTGATTTGGCGTCAGTCCAGATATAGCTTGAGTCGTCCTGAAAAAGCTCCTGCACATTTTGTCGGATGCATACTTGGCCAATGAGGGATTCTGCGATACCACGAAGCCATTTATGTAGCTGAGACATGGTATGCTGAAGGTCAGCTGGAGATACGATGCCAAAGTCGGTTCCTTTAGGAAGCCTATAGTAATAGAGCGCCATTGCAAGCTCGCAGTAGCTTAAGGGTCGCTTTCCATTGAACAGCCAATTCAATACCCAATGGATGTCATCCTGCTCAGAGATATTGCGTAACGCGTTATCTAGGGTGGAGGCTGGCGTGGATGATGGAGTAACGGCGTTAAGATGAGCGCAAAACCCTTGCAGAGCTTCTTCAGACAGTTCCCGAGGCCAGTTAGTGAGATCTGTAATGATACTCAGAATCGCATTGAGATTCTTCCCGTCCATCTCCCTCACTTCCTCCAACTTCTCACGAACTTGAGCTTCAGCATAACCACCAGGGCAGAGACTTGATATCAGTTCAAAAGGGTTTGCTTCGTTCGAAGATTGATTAGAACCAGCCTCCCCGTCTAAAACGTAGGTTTCAATCAGGTTGTCTTCGTACTGGATCATTTCGTCAGGTATATCAGCAGATCTCTTGCAAGTCGTAATGATCTTCAGTCGCATCTCAGACATAGTGGACAAGGCACCAAACCAGGCTAAGAGGTTTTTTCGGCTCGCCTGATTGCACTCATCGATGTCCTGGAGCACAAGGATCATATTTTCATGACCTCTTGAGAGAAACAATGAAAAGAATATGTTGAGTACCTCCCTCTCATTCCATACATGATGAAGCCGCAATTGGTCTTTCAGAAGGTTGTCATCTTTGTGTCCTCTACCACGGGTGTATCTTGCAAAGTAATAAAGCAATAATGAAGAAATCATGCCTTCTACAGAATTGCGTGTGGGATCTTTGGAAGAGAAGGTGAAAAGAAAGGGGATAATCCAGTCGCTGGATGGAACCCGCTCTCTCTTTGAATGTTTCCAGTGGAGAAATACTTGTTCAGAGACAGCTACTGTCTCACTGTAGTTGCTTCCGCAGATGTGCAGTATACGCGGCCCAGTACCTTCCATCCATCCTTTGTGCATCTTACTCTTGAAAATGGGATGGGAGTTGTCAAGATAGGATGATTGCAACTGGTGGTGTGCTGGCACAAGAGCTTGCATACTGCGCCAAAAAGGAATCATAGGGGCTTGAATAGACCATTCTGGACTAGTTAGCAACGCATATTCTTTGGATAGATGCTAGTCGTACTATTGGATGGAGCATATAACGGAACCCATGATGTTGGATAAGGGGCCTTTCCCTGACCAGTCTCTTCTTGGACCAGAATCTCGTCGGGTACTCCTAGGGCTGCCGTGTTGCAGTCAAATTCCTTTTGCAAAAGTGAGCAAATGACCACAATCGATCTAAATTGATCTGCAAAGCTACTTACTGCATGTATCTCGCCTGGCATATGTTCATTTGCATACATACTCATAGTCTGGCTTATTAGTGTAATTTTGGAGGCAATGTAAGCTTCAGTTGATTCAATGACACATTTCGCAAGGCTACTTATGGATGCCATTGACAAGAGGTGTTTCCATGAGGCATCCTTCTGCTTCTCGAGATAGTGTAATACTTTTAGGCAAAGCCCTTGTATGCTGCATGTCCGTTGGAAGCAACCAGAGAAGACCTTTCTTTTTGTCAGAGACGGCTATGCAGGAGGGAATTGTCGGAAGGCTGTTTTGTTCGGATGAAAAGACAAGGTGATTTGGAGAGGAACAGAGGTATGTCAAAAGGGAGATACAAAATACATACTGATCCGGTAGTACTAGCGAATATTCCGGGCCACTTTGTCTCATTAGTAGCAGCAATGCAGATTGCCTAAACCATAATGAGCATTCCACTTTATTCTTGATTGTACTTGTACCACAATGCTCATACCTTTTTCACTATTAAAGCTCCAAGATCATAAGCAACGAATACTATCGTCCGTCTGGATCCCTATTCGACGGGTCAGCGGAACCATATGATCTTCGAGTTTAGATTTCTAAAGGGATTTAACCTGTCCATCATATTCTCGAACACACAGAAGGCCCTGTAGTAGATGCAGAGCCTGAGTCTCAATGGATTCAATCACAAGATCTCCAACAAGTAAAACGCTAACATCACACTGGAAGACGAATTCTCTTTGTTTTCCAGTTACCAAATCCGGAATTATAGTCTCATGTGGCAGCCGACTTTCTAATGCGCCAACAACCATGACATGCACAACACTATGGCGACATCTCGTCAGTTCTGGTGTAGTGTTGGAAGTACTTTGACGCTGAGTGCGCTGATAGCAATACTTACTCGACGTCCGGCGGTGAGTTTGAATCTGCCATGTCTAATGGGGAGTCTCGCACAGTCATTAATGTGAGACCTTTGTGGGAATACCCTTCGACAATGTCCGGCTTTGCAGCTGAGTGTGAACCGGAGTGGCCCTTTGACATCTGCTCTCCAAGTTCAAATCTCTTGATAGGGTCTAACGCGGAGAAGTGATCAAGAGATTCCATGGTGATTGGTGCCTCTTGGTAGGACCCCCGATCCGATACCTCCATTCCCTCCATATTAATGACCGAATAATCTCCTGAACCGCTGTCTTAATACCTGTCTGCTACTTGCAGTAGAAAGAGAAGACGAAGAGTAACCTTGTATAGTGGTTCGCCAATTTTCGTGTATTCGATGATTGAGTTTCTGCGAGGGGGGAAATTGGCCAGTAAACTTGGCGATAGCCTATGGTAGGGAAGGTGAAAATGGAGCAGAAGGAGGCCAGTTTTCCGTTAATTTGCCAGAGACTTGGCTCTAGATTTGCTGGGAGGGGGGGCAAAGATAAGAGGTCTACCAGAATAGACAAACCAGGCTACAAATAAAATAGGCTATATATGGCCTTGGCATCTGACATGCATAATATAGAAGCGGGGAAAACGCAACCCCTCACGAAATGTTACAACGGATCAGGTTTATCAACTTAAAGCGTTAAGAGGGGCTTCTTTCAACAATTTCAAACCCTTGATTTAAGGCCACAGTGTTACATTATGACAAGTCTAGATTATAAACAACCCAAAGTGGTACGACGGCATCTCAATCAGTGATTACCTTGGCGCCCAATCTCACCAAGCACACCCACACCAAAACACAGCCCCGTCAGGCCAACAGGGATGCAGAGAAAGGGGGGGGTTGTCGCGAATCAAGACGTGGCGCACGCGCAGTTGTCACACAAGATGTGACTAGTTTTTTCAGCTGAACCTGCGAGTCTCAGCCTTTCGAACTTTATGTCTTGGCGGCTACTACACAGGGTAGGCGGATACAGTGTGAGAGGTATGAGAATCAGGCTGCAGTACTGTGGGGCACTTTGACTTAGCACCTCAGACACATTTAATTACTTAATGACCGCCAATGCCCTCTATGGGACCTACGGAACACAGTTTGGAAACTACAGATATTTATCCAACAGTATTCCTATTAATTTAGTATTATGGATGAAGGTGAGATTTGGCTAAGCGAGGAGGAGGAGGAATTTGATGGAGACAATGATGCAGCGGACCCTACGTTTTTCAACATTGCACTTACAAATCAGGGTCAAGCAGGTGGTATGGATGTAACCTGCAATATTGAAAAGCTATAGGATTATGAAACTGATGTCCATCACCAGACTTTCACGTCCGTAATAGACCAGGAGAACGACAGAGAAAGGCCGTTTCATCATTTCGCGGCGGGTCAACGAAGAAACCTGCATTCACCGTGAGCTGCAATGCCAAAGCCATCATCCACGGTCAAATGGGCGCTCCCTCAGAGAATAGAGAGTCACTTCTGGTTTACGAATTTAAGTTCAACTCCTACAAAGGAGCACGAATCAAGGAGGCAGACATCCTATTCGAGTTCCACGCAAAGGAAGGCCAGGCCGGCGGGCCCTCCGTGAGAAAGGTCAGCCCTCAGGGGCTTCATAAAATGGAGGAAACGACGCAAAATGAATCTTCGAAGCTTGTACTGGACCTTTCTGCTGGTCCCAGTATTCCCGGGGCGGAAATCGGGCTGACGCTGTCAGGCGAAGAATCGATAGAGAAAGTCACCAAGCACCACACGGTTGTGACCGGAGACAATCCTCAATCTGATGACTGGGGGAATTTCTTTCAAGCAAGGTTTTTCCTTTCAGAAAACAAGTCACAGTACAGCGGTATCCCATCTAAGCTTGTCGTCTGTATTCTTCTGGAAAGATACGATGACCAAGACTTTGTCTGCGTTCCCTACATCAAAGTTACACCAGACTTTGCCACAATGGTGGCCTCGCTATTTTCCTCAAGGGCGCCAGATGAAGCGATTACTTTCAGCCCAGAGGAGCCGCCATTCAATGAGCTAGATGGAATACTACGTATAGATTGTGATAGTTTAGGGGCTACTGATTTTGATCAGGTTTGGGACTGCACGACGTATAATGCATACGGACACTCGATCAAGAAATCCAAGTACATGAACCAGTCGCTTCTCAGAGGTGATAGTACTGAAAATTAAACATAGTGAGGATGGTCCTGGAGTGCTGAGTCTGACTCACGGTCAAAGTTTATACACAACGAACAAGGATATCAAATTTGGTCATCTCTGAAGCTGTCCTTCGCCTTATGCAATGAAAAATTTCAAATATATGCCACAGTCTATGCTAGCTAGCGTTGGTACGTTTTAGAAGAGTGGTAATAAGAGAGCTTTTGAGCTTCCACGGTCTGACTTGTTTGAGTGCTGTTCGCGGGGAAGCGGGATACCCTCCAACGCCGTAGAGTTGTTCTTGGTAATTCCACTCACACTCGTGACATTAAACGCAATGTTATTGGCACTGTGTGTCTAAGCTGCCAACTTCTACAGGGAACCTTTGCAGAGATGGACACCAAGACGAGCTTCAACTGGTTCCACGTGGTCTGCACTCCAAAGGAAGGTTACACTTTCATCCCTGCCATTCTCACACCGGTCTTATCTCCCGACGGCTAGCCTGAGCAGACCTTAGGCTAAAGTGGACCGCGCCAGCCGCAAATAATGCATTTCCTGGCACTTTCATTTGGATCCACGAGTAGCTCAAATGTTACATTCCCCGTCATCCACCCTCTCACAACTTATCAATTGATTTGCCTTGCTTCAATTACCTTGCAATCGTGTTAAGACTAGTATACTACTGTTTAATTGTCTGAACGATCGGGCCTTTCGTACCATTTCCGTCTCATTCGAATTTGCGATTGCCCGTACCACAGGGCCAATCACCACATCACCTCAAAACATGTCGAGCTACGTCGAAGAGGATTCGCCTTCAGAAAGCGAATCACTCCGCTCTGCCGCAGACGAGCTCTACTTGGACGATGATATCAGCACTGGCGATGCTGAGGATATCGACAACAATCATTCATCCGAAGTAAATGAGGAGACAAGGTTCCTAGAACAGACTTGGGAGAAACAATGGAGGGAGGTTATGGAATCTCTTTTGACTCGCCAAGCGCGGTGGGACGAATTTGAGCTTGGAGATGGTCGGCCGCTTGAGGAGTATAAAAAGAAAGCATTGACAAAACGGGAGGCTCGCGAAATAATGACGCCTACCTTCTTGCATATCCTGGCAAGAAAGCGAGATACAGACGACTTCGGAAGTCTCTCCAAAACGACGCTGCAGAAAATCATCTCTTATATTCTTGAAAACCGGGAGAACGTCTCCGAGGACACCGGATTGGAGCAACATCCTGTTTTGATGGTAGCGATGGAGTTCAACAACCAAGAATTTATTTCTACCGTCATAGAATGTTCAAAACCCCTGAAAGGAAGGTTGGCTGATCTCCTTGATGCCAAGGGCCCAGGAAAAATGAATTGCCTTCATTATGCTTTCAAGGTGCAATTGCCGTGGGCTATGAGAATCACCCCGAAGGCCAAGCATGAGCGACCAATTCTTGGTCCAACAATTAAAATGATATGGAAGTTCGTGATGTCTGCAAGACCCGAAACCATTGCTTCGACTGACGAACATGGCAATATTCCCGTACACTATGCTTTAGACTACCGCTTGTGTCGGCTGAAGACACGGATATACCAACAGATGGTCACGCATCTCGTGACGGCAGCCGATGATCTTCTAAGGAAGAATCAAGACCTTCAATTCAATAACGAGGGGAAATCTCCATATCTCTATTATCTACAAACGCGAGATAACTTCCTTAAAAAGAAGAAGCCATTGAAGATTACTAAGCCTTCCACAGGCGCTCCGCCGGACAAGAGTGGAAAGTATACAAACAAGGATGGCAAGGAGATTGGAGAGTCAAAACCTGGCGTGAATGGATTGATAGAAGACACCAAGGATGAGCCAGCGAAGGCAGGGCATGAGAGGAAGACCCTGCCGCAAAAGCCAGGAAAAGCGGAGACCTTAACAGCCCAGATGCCACCTCCGCCTCTACCAAACAAAGCATTCAAGAAACAGGCTACTCCTGGTAATCAAAGAGATCGATCAGGGAGCGTGAGCCAGACACATGAACTTATTCGTCGTGGCTCAGTGTCCGCTCTGGAATTCTCAACCACCCAACCCACCGCGGATGTCTCCATCTTTCCAGTATGCATAGACAAGCCGAGACCCTTGGTGTACACGCGGACGGGAGAGGTCCCTAAATCTCCAGCGGTGGCTAGAGTTCCACCTAGCTCGGTAGCTGAGGATGAAAAGCCAGCTCCTACATCTAGACTAGATATCAATGTGGAAAATGGTGACAACAGCGCAAATGAGATTAGAAACTTTTTAAAAGTTCACTATATTCAAACTAGAACGGACATGGAAGCCAAGGAGTTGCTTTATGGAAAAGTAGCATCGGGTATGTTCCCCTTCTCCATCGCCCAAGAACATGGACACGTCACGATATCCCCTGCCCGATGTCAGAAATCACAACCGCGGATTTTATAGATACTCTCTTAGTTGTGACTGCTTAAAGATACCATCGTAATTTCCACTAACCCCTGTTTAATAGACAAGAACCTCTATTTCGATGCTTCTCACTTGGCCGGAAAGAACGTCGAGGAAGTCGTGGACTTGATTGACAAGCTCTCCAAGGCAGGCGGGTTTGAGGATACCCTATCATATGTTAACCTTCCGATCTTGAACAGCACGCATGAGAAGCCGACTACTCCTAAATCAGACCGCAGGAGCTACAATTCAAACGAGAAAAGACAGCGTGGGGGCGTCTCTCAAGAGAATCTGAACTTGGGACGCAGCGCTCTGATCAGCGTATTCGACAAGCTTGTCTCGGTGAATGTGCGAAGTATCCTGCGACTTCAAGTTGATGACCGAGGCCCCCTACCTCATGCCGATGCTGCCATCGAAAGGGCGATCCGGGGCAGAGATTCATTCTCTATTGGAAATTTTGGAAGTACAAGGGATGAGGCCATAAAGGTTACATATTGGTATGCTGAGGGTCCCATAGATTTCAGAATCCGAGGATGTCTCACATTTCAGTTGCTGACACAGAGGCTTCCAGGGATTGGAGAAAGCCAGACCTAAGTATCGATGTGATCGCATTCGCAGCGCCGGGAATCAGCCACATCAACCTCTACTGGAGTGGAGGCCAGACAGTTCTTAGAGCCTGGGGCTGTCCCAAAGGCATTCCACAGCTCTCAGGGCCTAAGGGCGAACTAAATGAAGTGACACTTCATGCATTTCCAGTATGTCTTGGATATCGAGTCCCCTGGCTGCTAATTGCCACCAAGATCAATCCAGAGATGGAAAATAAATAGGTTAACATAGTTTCAGGGTTTTGAGACTCGAGAGAGGCTGGTAAGAATGATTGACCGCTTCGAAAGTGAAATCAATGACCAAATGAGGGATAAGGTCAAGATCAAGATCGAAAGGAAGATTCATTCAGGCACCATAGTCTCTGGTCTCAAGTCAGATGATGATCTTGACGCGTCAGAAGTGGGAACGTCAGATGGTCCACCTCAACAGATTTGGGTTGAAAAGATGGAGGAATTTAGAAACGCCCTCAATTCCATTCATACATTGCTAGGGAACAAGTTTCCTTCTCCACGACGTGTCAAAGCAAGTCGCTCATCCCCAGCCCATCCTTATATGCTATCGATACGTATACAGCCTACTAACATGGTGCCATAGGTCGCCTTGATAGACGACGGGGTGGATCTCTCTAACCTAGACACCTATAACATCATTCAAGCTACTGGCTTAAGTTACTATCCGCCAAATGGTAAAACAGAGAGGCCATGGCACCAGTCTACAAATGGACACGGAACAGTTATGGCCAACATGATCGCACGCATCAACCCTTGGGTCTCCCTTGACGTTATGAAGATTCGTGATAGCATTGTATATATCCCAGGTGGGAAAGGGCGGACCATATACGCGGAGAGCGCCGCAAGAGCGATTGAAGGCGCTATTCTGCGCCATGCCGACATAATATCTATGTCTTGGACTCTCAGGAAGCTGGCTAGGAAGTCGAACCCTTCACCCGATGACGTACATCACGTCGGGGCGGTAGGTCAAGAGAAGAAGTCACCGGAAGAGGTGGCAATAGACGCCCTTGAAGATGCCATCAACAAAGCAAAATCTAAAAACATTCTCATGTTCTGCTCCGCCGCTGACAACATAGAGCTCCTTGGCAAGGACTCATTTCCCTTCTGCGCTGCGACAGATTGCATGTTCCGCATCGGCGCAGCACTGCCGAAGGGCCAGAGAGATCCCACTTCAGAGGACGTCAAAACCATAAGCTACTTCTTTCCAGGCAACCAGGTGGCAGAGGCAAAGAACCCCAGATCATCGAAACCGGTCGAGTATCATGATGGGTCATCTGTCTCAACGGCCCTGGCAGCTGGTCTGGCATCGCTGATCATATACTGTACCAGGGTGATGCAGACCTATTTTGAGAGGAATGGTGATATCAGAGCTCGTGATACAGCCAGCTGGGCGCTAAAACTGCGCAATCACAAAAACATGCGGATTGCCTTTGACAACATTAACTATTCCGAGTACGAGGACAGGAAATTTCTTCCCGTTTGGCACATGTTCGGGAAAGCCACCGAGAGGATCAACAATGCGAAGAATGAGGACAAAATACAAGAGTTAAACAAGCTAGTAGGAGAACTGTGCCACAAATTGGAAGGGTAATAAGAAGGAAATATGCTACTAACTAGGTAGAACCTATTTCGAAGTGCATACAGGGGCATTGTGGCACAGCCCGATCCCAGGAACCATCGGTGTCGTTATCCCTTTGAGTATAGTAAACCTGCACTTGGGTCACAAGCCCCACTTAGCTTGAGATACAAGCTGCTGCCTTCAACTCACCAGGATTCTGCAATAAACTCAAGTCTGGCAATGGTATTTTTACAAACAGGGCAATCGCAATTGTCACAACTGCAAGGACCCTTGGATGCATAGAAGCTCTTGTCTTGTCAATTCAGGGGCCTATATAGGTCTCTTCTAGCTGCAACAGCAGGTAGTAAGCTGTTCCAGGCGACCGGAGTAAGGTTGAGGCTATTCAAAACCAGCTACCGTGCACGGATGGTTTGAACAGCCTGCTCGGGCTAGGTCTGTGGCAGTCAGATAGCCTAACTAGGGTCTTATCCTCATTTCATATAGTGTTTCCAGGCCGGTGTGGCCTCGAGCGGCCGTAGTGTCAACCCGACTGTGAGACAGGCTTGTGTGTGGCATATTCCATTCCAGCTGGGCCGCTGTAGACTAACCTTTCCTTTTCCCGACATGGCCAATGGTGTGGCCTATGATATTTTATATCAGATTATGTATAATTGTTTTAAAGTTAATCATTTAAGTGATTTAAATAACCTTTTTGAATTCAAGATGCCCATGTCTTCACTCGGTCGGAACGCAATTGTCTTTCAATTATTTTGTGCTAAGGGATAAGTGAAATATTATTAACCGCCCTGTTTCATTTTCCACTGCCTTTTGACGACCCAATAGCCTTGCCAATCCAAACTAATCCAACATAATTAATTTAATCCAACCTGAGCTAGCCATTCTGAACCTAGGCACTATGCCGCAGCAAGTATGTCTGGCAAAGTATATGACTGATGGGGGGCATCATATCATCGACGGCGGTAGACACGTCCTGCGGCTCAAAATCGGGACCGCCATGTTCGCCAGTGGTAGTCGCGAGGCAATGCAATTAATGAGAATCAGTCAGAAAAGCGGCTCGTTGCATCAGAGTCAGCATCACCAGTTTGACGCTTGAAGCGACGCCTCAGTCTGCTCAACTTCCCCATGACCCATTTTTGTTCCTTCTTGGGTACAGAATTGATAATACTTGTCTCAGGAGAGGGAGGGGTTGGAGGGATTGGGCCGGGAGGCATGCCCTGGTCGGATCGGCGAACACCCATAGGAGGTAGACCACCACTAGGAGGTATGCCACCGCCGGGAATGACAGGGGGTCGGCCGGTAGGGTTCGGACGTTGTCCTGGCCTCCTGGGTCCGACAGGAGGGAGCTTGTCCATCGGCCACATGGCCATAGAAATGGCCCAGTCTGGTTGCACAACCTTCTCCCATACTGAGGGTAGGATGATCTCACCATCAGGTCCAATGAGATCGTAGTGGCCTTCTTGAACGTGAGGTCCCAGAATATCAACTTGGAGAAAGGCTTGTTTAATCAGATCCTCCATGCCCTATAAGAGCATACGCTGCGTCAGTCATTGAAAAAGAAGCATGCAATCAATGGTTGTTACTTACCGACCAAGTGGAACACAGATGGAATGGGAAGCTAAACTTGCGTCCAACCGCATCCTTGAACCGAATCGGTGCCTGATCAGCTATCTTTGCCGCATCAGCAAGCTTTGCTTTCGTTTCCTCTTCGATTTTGACCCTAAACTCCTCTGCTTCTGCTTTCGCCCGAGCAGCTGCTTCGGCAGCGGCCACAGCAGCAGCTTTCTCAGCCTCGAGGTTGGCAAAGGCTTCGGCCTGAGCTTTAGCTTGAGCATACTCTTCGATTTTTCTAACACGCTCCGCTTCCTCGGCCGCTGCGGCGGCGGCGGCATCCTTTGCTGCCGATTCTGCCCTCATAGCGGCTTCAATCTTGGTCCGAGCAACTTCTTCCGCATGAAGAAGCGCCTCTGTCTCTTGCTTCTTTCTCTCTTCGGCAGCCTTCAGCTCACTTTCGATTTTGAACCGCACCCTTTCCTCCGCCTCTCTCATGTACCGCTCCTCCTTCTCCCGCTGCAGGTTTTCTTCTTCTGTTACCTTTATCTGCTGCAGCTTGGCACGCAAAGTGGCAATTTCTTCTCCTCTGTGAAACTGTTCAAGTTGTAATTGGAGGCTCTTGATTTCCTCATCCCGTTCCAAGATCAAGGCTCTTGACTTTTGCAGCTCTCCCCATAGCCCTTCCCCGCCTTGTGCAGTTGGATAAGAACTTTTAGTACTGCTTGTATTCTGATTTACATTCTCATGGTTTAACTGATCGTTGTGGTTGGTCGTGCTACCCCTAGTGAATCCTTGAAAGGGATCATTTTGCTTCACTGCATATATAATCCCGATGGCAAGCCTTCTGACAATGATTTGCAGTCTAAGATGCTCGGCAATTTGCACGAAATTATTATCAGACATGTCATTCATTTGATGTGAAGGGTCTGGTGCAGATCGGGGCTTGGCAGGTTGGATCTCCATGGTCCCGTCCACCGCGGGGCTACTGATGCTTGATAAATCAGACTCTGTGATAGATAACAAGGGATATTCTGGTTTCTCAGTGCCGATTGATGATTCTTCGCACTCGATTTGCGCCCCACCTGCACTTTGTTCAGATTGACAAGTAGCCTCAGTTTGACGATCAGTCTTTTCTGCATTCAACAGAACTGTTTTAGTGGTCTGAGACTGTATGATTAAGCTTTCGACTTCGTCTTTGATGAACTCGCTGGTGGACGGTTAGTCTTGAGTTGTTCATGTGTCTCCAAGATGTAGACAGATAGTACTCACTCCATCTCGCCAGTCCTAATAAAATCCAATGTGTGCACAAATAGATTCAGAGTTAACTTTAGAGAATCTAATGACGCGCGCCTAGAAGTGACTTTGGATTTTGTGAAAACCCATCTGATCTTGCTTCTCCTATCGACGGTCCCATCGCTTGACGGCCTCAGAGGTTCGAGAAACCGCTCTATATCTGCAATATCTGCTTTGCATAGGGCAATAATCTCGCAAGCAACATCTTGAACTTGATGCGATACTGTTGGCGTGTTTATTAGTTGATTCTTTAAACCGCGCAGTATCCAAGATACAGCTTTGAGATCGGTCGCTATGCCTTGAATTTGGGAAGCAGCTTCGCCAAGTTCATCGACAATTGCGCAGATCAGCTTTGCGGATTGGAATCCCGCCGCAGCAAGCATTGTGAGGCCATCAATTACCCCTGTAATTTCCATCATTTTCGGCAAACCGCGTGACTGGCCCGCGTGACTGGCTTTGGACTTCTATAGCGCCACAATTTCATCCATTCCGAGTCTTCTACTCCGTTGTCGCTTGGCGTGCCAAAGCCTCGTGGAGGAAAAGAACAAGAGGCGCCGGGTGACTGTAAATCACGCAAAGACCCCGGTGTCAGAGGCAAGATAAGCAAAGGGGAACGCGCAAGGTCGCTTAAAATAAGGCGACCGGGAAAAAAACGCCTTGTTAATGCCCAAGCTAGAAATGGTGTGGTAAGCTGCATGACGTTCCAAGGCTTTACTAGATGAACGCAGCCGAGCAATGAGATGACACGATCGTAAAAAGTGCGAAACTGACCGAAAGTATGCGATTTTATGAAATCTTTGGGATCATGATTGATGCATTCCTTTCGTTTCCTCTTGTATACGGTTCCAGAATGCGAACGGCTGAGGCATTTGCGAACCTCAGCTTTAGCCCCACTTCCAGACTTGATGTTCTGCTCCTCATTGGCATATCCTGCTAGCCGCCGCGACGGATTTGAGGAGGTGGAGCTGGCTTGTCAATGCCGTGTTGAGCAGATCGACCATCTCCAAACTAGCTCCTCTGGAGTTGATATGTCACAGACAGCAACTATATTTGAGCGCTAATCGGATCAATCGGCCTCATAATTTTTATCATATATTTATGGTGTCTTGTGGAATCATCTTGACTCTATTCTGCCTACCCATTGCTCCGCCCTCGTATCCCCAATTTTGATGTCTACCGTATTCGGGCATTGTAAGCCCTAGGCTTCTTTGGTTATTGGGTTCGCTACGCCGCCTCACCTTGTCATTCTTATTTCTGGCTTTTTTTTTTTTGGGTGGGGTGGGGCGACTACGTTCAACACTCCGAGTGCCCAATTGCATAAGCAAGTACAATTCCATGGTTAGAAAAGCCAATATTATGGACGGCTTCGCGCGTGCGGCTGGTTATCAGCTGTGTGTACTTGTCTTGATTTAGTCAGTCATTTCACCATGGTCTTTACAATTGAATATACGAAACCGCACAACATGGGCAATTCTAGGGATCAAATCATTCATATTGAAACATCTACTCAAGAGGGCTGACAGTAGGATCCCAACAAACTGGGGCATACTCAGTGGTTTCCAAAGTCTTCATATCTTCCTCGCTGAGCTCAAAATCGTAGATGGCCGTGTTTTCCCGAATTCTAGAGGGCGTGACACTCTTCGGCAATGGGATCAATCCCCTTTGCAGGCTCCACCTAAGCAGAACCTGTGCCTCCGACTTGCCATGCTTCTCGGCCAGCTTCTTCAAACATTCCTCACCCCAACGCTCACCACGGACAAGCGGGCTATAGGCCTCGACCGCAATGCCGCGCGACTGACACCACGCAACAATGTCGTTTCTCGGACACCAAGGATGGATTTCGTACTGAACAACATTGATCTTTCCGCCTCTGCCCTCTCCCCCACGCTCAATCTCAAGCTCACGAATATGCTGTTCCAGTTGGTCAAGATGGTGAACACCGTAGTTGCTCACGCCAATTGACCTGACCTTTCCACTCTCCTGAGCTTCCACAAGAGCCTTCCAAGCGCCTTTGCGACCTTCAGAGCCGCCGTAAGGACAGTGCAGAAGCAGGAGGTCGATGTAATCGAAGCCTGCCTCGGCCAATGACTTCTCAACTTGTTTTTTGCAGTCGTCGTAGTTGATTAAACGGACTTTGGAAGTGAAAAAGACCTCAGAACGCGTAAGGGGGGTAGCCTCCCGAATCGCAGCACCAGCTCCAGCCTCGTTTCTGTAGGATGCTGCCGAGTCAATCTAGGAGATAGATTAGCCGATAGCTCTGCCAAAAGAAAAAAAAGAGAAGAAAAGAGATAAACTCGAATTATCTTACATGTCTATAGCCAGCCTTCAATGCTTCGGTAACAGCCTCCTGTGCCTCCTCGGGCGGACTTGAACAGTTTGCATTAATTCAGTAAATTCAAGATGTTACCACTCTTACGTTTTCCAGAGCTATAATGAGCCGATGTCAGGGGGAGTATCATTGCGCAAGTAAATCCACATACACCATATCCCAGTAAAGGTATTTGGAGACCATTGTTCAGCTCTACCTTGGACTGGAGGGAGAACGACATTTTCGAGGCGCGGGGAAGTTTTGAGAGTAGAAAATTGAGTTCAAGAGGGAAAAGAAAAAGAAAGCAAAACCAGTGAATTTAACGTGTAAAATAACGTACCAGCGTGAGTATGAATTACAAATTGCCGAGCAAATTAGGCTAATTGAAAATTAGGACAAATAATGATTGTCATCTGGCTTGGCATTGGTGCACGGGATATAGCGGAGATAGAGTGGATTAAATGCCGCAGTCCTGGTGCCGATGAGTCCGAAACCGTCTCACCAACGCTGTATTAAGTATAAAAAGTGATTCTTTTAGGTGTTGATTTGTCCATAGCTATATCGGAATTTTCATTTATAAACACTATCCCATGAATGTCCGTATGATAATCAGACTGATGACTACGCACGCTTTAGCTTGTCACACTCGTATTTGTCTATAGGAGGATAGAATGTGATACACAGTTGGCTAAAGCAACCCGAAGATCTGCGTGCAGCCTGATCAACTTTGGTAATCTCTCGGTACGTCTAACGGACCATCCCTAGGGGTTTGCAAGACTTCATGCGTAATCTCAATACAGTCCATATTTTAAAGTATTTCACTGAGTCTCTGTCTACGACTTATAAGGCCGAGCAGGTTTAGAAAGCCGGCGACCCATTGAGCTTGCAAGAGTTGGAGGCTACAGTATTGGATTTTAGGAGGGCAATAGAACACATACTATATCATGACAATCGTGTGCACAATGTCGCGGCGGCCAACATCAGGATTACCATGCAGCAACAGATGGCAAAAAAGATGGAGAAAATACCGGTTATGGGTGAAAAAAGAAATTCCAAGACAAATTTTGAACTACAAAATTGCACATCCCCTTCACCCTTCCTGAGGTTCTTGGATAGACACATACTATGTGAATGCCCCTCATTTTGGTAGAGGGAGAGCAACTCGGCTTCTGGTACGGTTGGTGCTCAGACCAGTTCCGACAGTCAGGCCATTATGCCATCTCGCGCGCGCGTAGCCTCTTAGCGCTGTGGTTTATTAAGCCAGTTGCCGAGGAAGTCACGCAATATTATTAAGCCATCATGGCTTGGCTCTAACTTGTTTAAGGCTTTTATAAGACCGACCCTGACCTAGCAGTCGGTCAGATCTTAGCTCGCTAGCGAAAAACCACCCCCGCGCACACACGCTTCCCCCACTAAGCACGTCCGCACACATACATACACATACGTGCCTCTGCATGAAGAGAAACGACCCCCATGCCTACTGGGCGCAATTGACGCGACCCAGCATCGCGGCGTGAGGCAGAGTGGTTCGTTTCCCGTACCGGACCTTGCCCTGTTGAAACAGAGAGGGGGGTCCTAGGAATTGAGAGGGAGCGTACAAAAGGGCGGCTTCCTGATGTTATTTGCAAAATTACGCAACAGATTAATTGTGCGTCCCATCGTTTCGGAGATGAAATCCCCACCCCGAGCCAGCAGTTGATTAATGAGAGGCACTTTTTTATCAATCGCTCGTCCGATCTGCCGGAACCCCCGTCTCAATTAATCTTTTGTCAAGTCAAGCGATCACCGCCAATTATAGGTATATGCTATCGATTTATTTTTGTCTCGTCCCGCGCTGTCGTTCTCGAGAGATCACCTCTCCACTGCCATGTTTGAATCTCAGCAGTAACTGACCACATGTCCTCTAGCAATATTAGTGCTCATTAGGTGGATCCAAAGGACAACCGAGTGATTAGTTAGTTGTCTCTTGCCGTACTAACATCGCGCCACTGCCGAGGGAAGATCCCCCGTAGCGCTTTTGGCCCCATCATTCTAGTGCTTCATCTCAAGGCACCGCAACTCGGCACGGCAGCTAGCTCCCGAGCAAGCCACCATACCCACTTCGCCCACCCCGTGATCTCTCAACCACGTTCGAGATTGCCTGTTGCTTACGGCCGCGCATCCCACTTGCCCAAGATTTTTGCCTGAACCAGAGACGACTGATCATCACGGCGCATTTCTGCATTGAGGCTTCGCACAGACGAGAGGCCAAAGCCATTGACTAGCATCACACGTGTGAGACGTTAAACGAGCAAAAACAACACATCCGCCCTTGCCTCCCAGTCAACTGAGACCTGCATTCCTTGGCTGGGAAGAGGCCGACCGTTCTGGTTATGCCTCACAGTTCCAACCAGTGCCTTGTGCGAATTTCCATGCTTCATCGTCACCACCATAGTTCACTGCGAGACAAGGGCAAGTGATGGATTAAGCTTATCGCGTGGGTGTCGGCCCTAGCCTATCTCAGTACGTGCCCGCACTTGTCGCGAGGTGGAAGACCCAGCGATCTCAAGGAGGACCTGTTGGCCCACTTTCCAAGCGGAATTGAGGCCGCACACACCAACAGCTTACCTACCCTACGGCTGACTTGGTAGCTGACATGCAGTAAAGCCCGACACAAATTCAGCTTCAATTGGAGCACTTGCTTTCCATTGGGATATTTGGTCATCACGGCATAAATATTTGCGGTTGGCGGGACTTGGCTCAAATTTCAGTATCAAGTGTCTTGGGATGTGCTGAATGACTCGCGTCAGATTGGAAGAAGGGAAAACAAGAATACTGTTTCCCAAATCTCTGTACCAGCTGCCCTTCATATCGCAGCGCTGAATTTCTTTCTCTTGTCCCTACTGGCCGCTCTACGAGGTATTACTCTCGAACCATTTCTGTTTTGGGGCTAGGGAAATCTCTTTATCGTACCATCTGTGATGCAGCCATGTCGAGCGCCTGAGTCTCAACTCCAAGCACATAATGGCCTGGACGCCCGCACCGACAGCGATGCAAGACACTGGGCCAACCAACGAATCGCTGGTGACATGTTTCGAGAAATGAGATCGACCAACACCCCTTTACCGCATTTTGCGGTCAGATGATGGGTCCTTTGCTTGGCCTCAGCCCAAGTGGAAATAGTCGGGGAATATCACCAATGGCGTTCGTGGAAGCCTGATGGAGGCAAAACCACCGCTGGGACGGGACAGCTGTACGGGCACCAAGCCGCCATGTCTCAGCCAGCCACAAAACGCAGCTGCACCTATGAGAGCGCCGCCCAAGACTCCAGAGTTCGGCCAGAAGGACGAGGGAGCGCAGCAAATATTTATCGCGCAATTGCTATCTTTTGACATGTTCCGTCATTTTCAGCAGAGCAGCTGTTCATTTTGCGCGTGGTATCGCCATCAAAAAACAAGATGACGACCGCGACCCTGTGCTCCCTCAGCACCAAGATGCTCTCAGACGCCACTGAAAATGTTGGCCAACGCCTGCTTCCATCTCTTGTTGATGAAATCGCGAAGTCCGACCCGGGGCGCGTCTTCTTCTCCATTGCGAAAACGAAGAACGTGGAAGATGGCTTCCACGACATCAGCGCAAGGGCATTTGCTCGCGCCGTCGATCGCTGCTCGCGATACATAGAACGAACTCTCGGTAGAGGCAACGACTTCCCGACGCTCACCTATATGGGACCCCAAGATATCATGTACGCCGTTATGACGCTTGCATGCATCAAGACGGGCTACAAGCTCCTCCTCAATTCCCCTCGCAACACTCTCGAGGCACACTTGTCGCTATTTGACAAGACGAACTGCGGAGTATTTCTACTCCCGCCCGACTTTCGGCTGCCCATCGTCCAGGAGATTTTGCATTCCAGGTCTATGCGCACTGTCGAAATTGCTCCCATTTGGCACTGGCTTGAAGATGGCGCAGAGGAGCCGTATCCATACACAAAAACTTTTGCCGAGGCCAAACAGGAGCCCTTCGTCGTCTTGCACACATCTGGATCCACGGGTATGGCCAAGCCGATCACACAGACACACGAAACGCTCGCACCACTCGATGCGACAAGCATGTTGCCTTCTCTTGGGCACCAGTCCGCCTTTCCAGCCATGTGCAAGGGAAAACGAGTTTATCTCGGGTTTCCGCTCTTTCATTGCGCCGGACACTCCATACTTGTTCCTGCATCTATTTATCTGGGATTCACCGTAGTTTTGGGACCCTTTCCGCTCTCAGCAGAAGTCGTCAACTCGGCCCACGTCTACGGGAATGTTCAACTGAGTTGTCTCCCGCCGACAATTTTGGTGGACCTTGCCAATAACAAAGATTATCTGAATAATCTCGCCCGGCTTGAGTTTATTTCGTATGCTGGAGGGCCTTGTCCACGAGGAAGTGGAGATTTAATCGGCACTAAAACGCGACTTTTCAATTGTGTTGGCACTACGGAAGGTACTTATATGCCAAGTGAGCTCTGCGATCCCGAGGACTGGGCGTATTCAAGATTTAGCCCTTTGCTGGGACACGAATATCGCCACGTTTCTGCGGACTTGTATGAGCAAGTCATTGTACGGAGACCAGAATACAGACTATTCCAAGCCATATTTGGGACCTTTCCCGATTTGACGGAATACCCGATGAAAGATCTGTATTCCAAACACCCTACGAAAGAAAATGTTTGGCTTTACCGGGGCCGAGCAGATGATACCATTGTTCTCTCCACCGGCGAAAAGTTTAACCCGCTGGAGATTGAGAGCGCCCTATGTTCTCACCCTGCTGTGAAGGCGGCACTCGTTGCTGGTTTCGGACGCTTCCAATCCGCCTTGTTGATTGAGGCTTCTGAACCGCCTGCGGACGATACGGAACGAGAGCAGATCATCGACAAGATCTGGCCTTCTGTGCAGGCTGCAAACAAGGCGTCACCACCCTATGCTCGAATTCACAAAGACATGATTATCTTTACTCGGCTTGATAAACCGATGCCCAGAGCAGGCAAAGGTACCGTGCAGCGCAAGTTGGCCATGGAACGATACGCAGACAAGTTGGATGCTCTATACAAGTCAAGAGAGCAGAGTTCTGGTGTTTTTGAGAGAAAGAGAGTAAAGGTGAATGGCAACACTCACCAAGAAAGTACACAAGACATTGTAATACGTATTGTTGGAACTTGCATGGAGATTGATATCCACCGTTTGGCCCTGGATGCAGACCTCTTCGAACTCGGCCTTGATTCATTGCAAGTCACACTCATCTCTCGACGACTTAATGAAGTGCTGGTAACAAGAGGAAAACAACCATCAATGGGACCGAGGGTTGTTTATTCGAACCCCAGCATAAGTTCCCTTGCAGTTGCTTTTGCAGAGCTTGTCCAAGGGAACACGGTCTTGCCGGGCCTAGAGACCAATGAGAAGATTATGCAAGACATTTATGAATCACATACGGAGGATATGCCATTTAATGCAAGATTGTCCGACACAAGGAGCCTTGGCGATGAGACTGTTTTGCTGACTGGCTCCACTGGCTCACTTGGTTCTTACATTCTTGACTCTTTGTCCAAGAACCACAACGTCTCCAGAATTTACTGTCTCAACCGAGGCCCCGAGAGCAAAGATCGGCAACAAAAGTCCATGCTAGACAAGGGAGTCCAGAGTCTCAATGATAAGGTTGTATGTCTTGAAGCGGACTTCTCGAAGCCTCGTTTTGGGTTGGCAAAAGATGAATACCGGAAGCTTCTCAGCAACGTGACGATTGTTATTCACAATGCCTGGAAAGTGGACTTTAATCTTTGCATTCGCTCATTTTCCAGCCACATTGCCACAGTGAGGAAGATGATTGACTTTTCGGTTTTGTCCCGATTCAATGCCTGCCTCTTTTTCATTTCTACCCCCACCGCCGTTGCTGGTCAGATGGAAGCAAATGATGCCTTGGAGCGAATATATGATGGCTGGGGCACACCCCAGGCCATCGGATACGGAGAGTCAAAGTTTGTTTCAGAACTTTTGCTGGACAAGGCAGCTAGAGAAGCTAATGTTCCGGTTGTTATCTGTCGTGTGGGTCAGATTGCCGGCCCTTCCACCAAGGCTGGGATGTGGCCAAAACAAGAGTGGCTGCCCAGTATGATCGCGAGTTCAAAATATCTGGGGAAAATACCCAACTCTCTGGGTAAAATGGATACTGTGGACTGGGTCCCCGTGGATGTTGCTGGCCAAACGATTGTCGAGCTTGCAACGAGTCATGCCGAGACAACTACTGGTGGTGCTGTTGTTTTGCACGTATCAAACCCCCAAAAGACTAGCTGGATCGAACTGGTGCCGCATGTGAGGGGCTATCTGGGCAGTGAAGCCATCGAGCTGGTTTCATTGGACGAGTGGGTGAATCTGCTGCGTGAAAAGGGGCAGAGTTCTGAAAATATCGCTGACAACCCTGCTCTCAAATTACTGGACTTTTATGCCGACCTCGCCATTGACAAGAGAAGAGCTGGGTCCTTGGACTCCACCAGTGCCATTGAGAAGTCTCAAACATTGGCATCTTTGCAAGCTATCCAAGTAGATTTGATGATGAATTGGATGGAGCAATGGGGTTTTAAGGATTGGGTTGATTGAAAGAGGATACGTATAACAGGAAACAAAAAGAAGACAAAAACAGTTCAAATTACGATTGAGCGCGGAAGCCATCGCAGAAGCGTAGGTATACAGTTAATGGCGCAATCGTTACAGATGAAGCTATTTATCATAAATTGTAGTTAGTTGAGTTAATAAATTGTCCAAGTTTAAATTCAATTGCTGAATTTGGCCATTGTGAAGGAATCTACGTGCCTAGCATGTGAAATTGAAATTTGGGGTAATAAAGCAGGGAAATATCTACAATCCTTTTGATACCTTATCCTCAACCGCGCATCGGCGCAACAGGTTTGCATATTTGGGGCAAATCAGATAGAAAGATATGCACAGGGGAAGACAGGTGCATGAAGTATTCATGGCCCAGTATGCGGTTGCTCCTGCCACACCACATTCCGGTCGACCATTTACCATTTCATTTTGTTTCTTAAAATGAGGCGTCAGGCTTTCCGTTCGTGAAGCGACTGTTCGATATTATAAGACTCTGACAACCAGCAAACTATGAAGCACGGAAATGAAAAATAAAATTGATCAAATATTTCACTTAGCTAATCCTGCCGACATACAGGCCGAATCCATCCTCGTCAAGACTTGGAGGAAAACGTATCCGCCAAATCTTACACGCGCGTACTACAAAGCAGTAAGAGTGTGCACATCGTTGTTTGCTGTGAACCACGCCCATGACCAGCCCCAGTGAGCACTCGTGACTATTCCCCTGCGGTGCCTACCAGAGGCACCGCACCAATTATTCGGGTTTCCAGACCCCTTTCCTAGTCATTGCAAACAGTCCGACAACATTAGATCTTGTAGTCGACGCAGTTTCCGGGTGCGAAGAGGGCTTGGGACTTGTTAAGAACACCGTTTTCTTCGCTGATGTACTGCTGAGCCATGTTCTTGGCAAGGTCGGAGGTGAATTTGTCAAGAACAATGTTAATCAGCTTCTGGGAAGCAGAATTAATCTGGCTGAGCTTGTTGCGAGTAGTCTCGCAACCCTTGGCCGCTTCAACTTCATCCACGCGGCTCTTGATGTCGTCAAAAAGGGCAGTAGCACTACTACCAAGCTCCTCAATAGGGCTGAGAAGCGTAGCAGCATCGCCAAGGCCGATAGGGGCGGCATTCTGGCAAATCCTCTGGCCATTCTCAATCGTAAAGATGACCTTGTCGGCAGCTTCAAAAAGAATCTTGGTATTGCCGTCAAAAGTCTTGCAAGCGGCGTCCAGACCATTGAGACTCGCGGTGATGTCGGTAATGACTTGCTTGGCAGGTGTATCACGTTCAACGACCATGGCATAGGCGCCAGAGATGGCAGTCAGAGTGGTGAGGTAAATAGTGCACTTCATGGTAATGGTTATTTTGAAGTAAGAATGAATTGTTTGATGATCAAAAAGGAGGTTTTGAGGTTTGTATGAGAATGTTGCTGCTGAATTTCTTGGCAGTTGAATCCAGGACATGGTCAATTTATATCCATTTGATCTGGTATTGTCGTCGAATGTTGTAAGTCACCACCTACCCAATCTAGCAAGTGTATAGTTTATCAATGACCGATGAATCGAAAGCACATTTGTCTCTTTTTGGCATGGTACTAAATCATCACTAACTCCTCGGTGGCTCTAGAATCTTTATTGATTCAGTTCGCTTATGATGTTCATAGTACATCTCTAGCTGAATTGCACTTAGAAGGATAGAGGAATTTCAGCAACCGCTGCCGAGTGTTTCATGTACAATGCTGCGAACACTGGGTCGTGCACACAGGCTTGGAGAACCGTGCGCTGTTTAGGAGCCAAACTATCACCTCCCACTTTGAACAAAGCTGTTTTTTTATCCTCACTATGAAGACCCATAAGAGAATAATACAACCAGATCGAGAAAAGGCGTGGCTTGAGATAAAATGAGAGATAAATTGTCCTCTTTACTGCCTTCGAAATCTGAGCGGATGCAAAATGGCGTTTCCTATTCTGGTTCACTTCGGCTAATTTGGCTCGTGTTGTAAAATCAATGAGAAAGCCATGATCAGCGGTGACAAAATGGGAAACGATAGAGAAGATGATCTACAGGAATACCATTTTAGTGCGGGGCGTTAGCTGCCGCTTAGATCGCTCAAATTCTGAGGGGCGAAACAGTGCTCAGCAACGCACAGTCACCAGCCGTATGAGCTACGTGTAGCCGAGCCAAGTCCTTGAAACAGTCGTGGGGGTTAATTGGTGTTTTCGATGTTTTTGGATTGAGAATAGGTGCGGGAGTCAGAAGGACATAGCGCTGAGACCCCGTGGTCCGAGGGCCAACGATTTTGTAGTTAGCGCAATGCCCAAATATGCTTTCATTTTTGGTTAGTTTTCTTTCTCATCTGGGAATAGTGTAACTGTTTTACCAACTGGCGAAACTTTGCCTTGCACGGATGCAGACTAATAGCGTAAAATGCGAAACACCTTTCTTCTTCAGTACTCTTACGCAACGACGTCTATGAAGCCAGGCTTTCCGGTAAAAAAGATCGTTATGATTCTCAACAGCTTTTAATCATGCGATATTTTGCTTACTGGCCTACTTATGGTCATATTGGATCTCCTTGTTATCCACTTGACGTAAATGAGGCTTGATCTGCGCTCCTGTATTGTTGTTGAGACCGTCATCATCCATTATCTAATGTGTGCTATGTAGAGGGCTTGGGTTCATAACCCAAGCCTATAGGGTACGAAGGGAAGAAGGGGACTAAGCGAAGGCTGATTTACTACTAAGCGAGGAATATTAAGGGACGGTGAGAGGCCAAAGGGGAAAGACCCTTCTTTCTCCTCGTGTGTATGAATAATTCTATGTGACGCTCGTTTACAGTAGCACCAAGGCTAGTCCTTTACACGTATGGAAAATCCATAATGCAATCTGTCAACTGAGCTAGCTATAATGATAGGGATCATTCTTTGCAAACGTCTTGTCGAACTTGCGAGGAGGGCAACCGGAGGCAAGAGCAGAATATTTGTCTTTTTAACATGCTGCATTACGGGCTCGCCACCCCTGCTTAGTGACAGTCATCACAGCCCTCTCCTGAATTCTTGACATCCGACTCCCTCGAGTGGTCGACCCAGGCAATGCTGTCGTACGCATCCTGTGCTGAAAGTCGATTGTGTGGTTCAAACTGCATCAGACCCTTGATCACGAGCAACAAACACTTCAAGGCCTCGAAGTCTTCCTCATCAAAGTCGCTCTCTTCATAAAATTCGTCATTTTTTCTGTGCGCAACCACTTCCTGTCGACGAGGCTCAAATGTATGAACAAGAAGACGAGATTCTTCTTGGGCCGAATCGACTGGTGTACCCATATGTTAGCAGGTGTTCACCAACTGACAAAACTGAACTAACCAAGCGAAAATGAGTCTAAAGTTGACTCAATTTCCTTCTTCTTCTCTTCTAACCTAGCTTCCAAGGTGGGAGGCAATGGGCCGAGCACTTCACACATGTGTTTTACATGGTCGATTTCGGAGCGTGGATAATAAAAGGGGTATCTCTGATAAAACATTGTAAAGACCTAACAAAACGTCAATCCTCTATCCAAGTAGCCACAGCAGTCTTGTGCATAGAGACAGTAAATAGAATCCGTACCACGCAGCCAGCACCCCATAAATCATGGCGCAAGTCCAGAGTACTTTGAAATATGGATTCTGGGGATCTTATGCCAGGGTTCTGAGCCACATCGGAAACAGAAGCTGTCTCGCTGGCAGGAAAGGACCCACCCCAATCAATGAGGCAGATGTCTTCGTGAGGATTATCGTACCATCCACTCCATGTGGCCTTTCTAATCAATTCCTTGGGTAGATTAGGCGGTCTGGGTTCAGGCCCTTCGTATTTGACAACTACGGGCTCTCCGCCCAGCGTATCCCAAAAGTCCTCATCGCTCATGAAGGCTTGATTACAAGTAAAGGCAAGGTTGGTGGGAGATATATCTATGTTAGATTAGCAAGCAAATTAGTACGAAATTACCCCATCACTTTGGCATACCTCCGTGCACCAGACCGGCATTGTGGCAGAACTGTATTGCCTCGAGAAGCTGGCGTGAGGCTCTAAGGGTAGAGTCAGGTCGGAACATATCGGGCTCCAGATCAATGAAATCGTTGCTGTACGATTTGAGGACAACCCCAAGACTGGGACCCAAAAGCTCTGTAACGATGCATGTATGCTCTCCATTTGGTCCAGAATGATGAAAGCAGTCAAATAGCTGAGGGAAACAACGGGGTGACTTTTTTGACATGCTAGCATAATACTTCTCCAAGGCTCTCAGAGTCTTTACGTCAGGGTCCTGTTCAACATCATTGTCGGAGACGTATGCCTGCTTGATTTTAATCGACACCCAACGACTAGTGCGCGAAATTGTTAGACCGTTATATCAGCGACTGTAACAACTAGAAATACATACTCCTCATGGCCATCACGTGCAAGCCACACGCTTGAAAATCCACCGTGGCCCAGCCTGTGTCTTATGGTGTACCTGCCCTCGCAAAAGGTGTCACCTAATGAGGTTGGGTGGAAGCCGCCGGTCACATAACGCTCGAGAGGCTCATGTGGCTCATAAGAGATTAGCCCAAGATCCGGATATTCTTCAATCCATCCCGGCCTTTTTGGCGAGGCGGAGGGTAGTTTGGCCGTGATGTTTGTTGGATTTGACATAAAGGCGGTGAGTGACTTGAGCCAGGATGAAAAGAACTACAGCCGAGGAAGGGATGCTCTTGATGGTCTAGAAATGGACGAGTCGCTATATCATGGATTGATATTGCGAGGTTGCATCAAGCCTTGCGTGCTCGGCCCAGTCTGTCTTTGCAAGGTGTGGTAGTAGGCACCGGTGAAAAGGTCTCACCGTCTCCATCGACTCAAAAGACCAAGTGGGGAACCGTGGCACCACTAATGCCGCTAGCCACTGGTGCTGCAAAACAACGGCAGTGGATTATTTGCTGTATAATAATTAAGGAAATTTGAAATTATTGATTCGCTGTGCTACTTGCGTTTTATATTTAGCTTCAAAACTCGCCGACTTGGAATGCGAATTGCCGAGTGCCTGCCAGGACACAAATAATACCCAAGAAATACTAGGATGCTAAAGCCTCGCACCATCAACGGCAATTATCAGACGTGAGGCAAACTATGAGGTCTGTTTCATCAGAAATGGCCCTATAATGGAGAGACTATACTTTGCGCTAGATTCAGCTGTGCCCTCGGAAGGGCCTCTGCTGCCCGTGGTCAGCGCCGTCCAAATGTCGACACAACAGGATTGAAGGCAGGAAATAAATAGGCAAGTACGTGGGTAGCAACGCCATTCCCATTAACATATGCAATATCACCGGCGGAAACAAGGAGGGCCACGCGACGCACACAGAGCATGAGGACGGATTCGAGCACGAATCGCTTAGCACGCTGATGGGCCGCAGGGCGCCGGCTTCCAGTCGCAAGGCGAGCAGCGACACCAGCTCCGGCGACACCAGCTCTTCGTCAGGAGGCAAGTCGAGGCTCGGCACCGGCGCCGTTGTCGGCATCGGCATCGGTAGCGCCGTCGTCCTCGGACTAATCGTTTTCGCGTTGTACCAGTTTGTTAAACCCGCCCCCGAGTGCCACGAGCAGAAGCGCCAGGAGGAGATGACGCAGCAGGTGCAGCAAGTGCAGCAGGCCCGGTTGGCGGCTCAGCACGCGCAGCATTCGCACCAGACTCACCAATCTTTCTACGGGGGTAGCACCATGGGCGGTCAGAGTGACCTCGAAATGGGACTTGTCTCTGGTTATGTGTGCAGTCGTATGTAATTGGGAACCTGGGAACCTGTCTCAGACTCTGATAGGTGGAAAGTGTTGCGGTGGAGGTTGGGCATGACGTAGAATTTGGGGACGGCAAATAATAGCTGCAATAGAGATTGCAAAGTTTAGCAAGCGTATGCATTAAGAGAGTCCACATTACGTGTATCCATTTCGGGCATTCTTCAGAGCGAAGTTAAGTGATGATCGCGTCGATGTCATCCTGATATAGATGTGCCAAGAAAAGAGCGCCGAGTCTCGTTCGGTTATTGTTCTTTCAATGCGGACCTTTGCCAAGCAAAATCTGATATTCCGGGGTCCACAAGTACAACCCTTGGTCGTGTGTTAGAAGGGCGCCGCGTGGGGGCTGAGAACCAGAGTCCCTAACTTGAACAATGCAGCCCAAGTGATCCGCCTGCATCAGGCGAGTAGCTGGGTCGCCTGCATGGAGCCCTTCCAATCATTGGTTACAATCTGACAAGTGACAATTTATCATGTGAGTATGATGATGAGAGCATGCACTGCGGATTCGAATGTGACCTGTGCCGGCTACCTAACCCTGTTAAGAATGCACTGCTAGAACGCCGGGAGTGACATCGCTACCCCGCCCATGCTTCAACAAAGTTTGGGCTAGTCAATTCACCAACCAAGTTGCCCTACACTACCTGCGGAGAGTTCTGCAAAGGCTATGAATAGACGGAAGGTATTAGCGAACCTGCCTGAGCCCGCCTTAGCTTTTGATCAATGTGTAATACGATGCTAGATATGTTGCTCACCGTGACCTGATGGCATTCCATCCTATACTGAACAGATTGAGCTTAGGTAAGGAGTAATTGTACTCTGGTTCAGTTAATTCATAGCTATGAATTCATTGAGAGCTCTCTGACTGGTATAGTCACTCTCCCTTCTTTTTGCTTGTTTCTTATTCCATCAATACACATCTCACAAAAATAAAACATGCCAATTTCTTGACATAATGCGATGAATTCACTCTAACAATGGCATCAATGACTGACGGGATCCATCATCCGTCTCATGCCCATCATCCCCCAACCCAACATGCAAGGTAAAATTGAGTACCCAGTCATGCGCATCGCGGTCCTAATCACACATCCATACTAAATTAGATAAGGAAGAGATTTATACAAGTTTGCATAAGCTATTGTATATCTATACCATCTCTTTATGCCCTTAGTAATAATACTATAGCCAAAACTGATAATCCCCTTAGTAAATAACTACTATCTAGTATAGCAGGTCGCCTTTGGCAATATTTATCTCTTCTGCCTTAGCCCTCCGCAGGGGGTATGAACGATTGGTTATTCGACAAAATTGATGTCCTGGAGAGTGCTGGAACGGATAACGGCAATGAAGAGGAACATGAAACGAATTGCTGTCTCATCTCGCAAAATGTAACCAGGGCTTGCCTTTTCCCCCGCGTTGTTTCCAAACTACATGTTTGATTGGCTCTACGCGACCCTCGTGTGCATTTGTGGACATTTTCGGACTCCTCTTCATGGCCGAATTTCGCGACATTTGTTTGATGGTAACAATCTTTAACCAAATCCAGTTAGTTTGAAATACCTGTTGTGGAGCGGTTCGCTGTTTAGGGTCTAGTGGCATGCTCGTATTGAATTTTCGTGTTCCTTTAGCCAGCTTGGTGGAGGCAAAAGCGCCCTACCAATCTCCCCTCTCGTATAGAACACTGTCTTGCATTCAGTTTTGGTGCAAGTATTACCATCCAACACGGACGACCATGTCGTGATCATGCTAGCCATTCGCCCATATGGGAAGACTGGCTGAGCATAGCGGTGCGCTAGGAAATTCCGGAATTCATGATACGCTAAAGGCACCTTTGTAGAAACTGCAGGGTTAGATCTAACCCTTCCCGGAGACTATCCTGATGATCTCTTTGCCGTAAATAATAACACGAGTGCGGGAGGTGGGGGTGGCGAACACCTTCCCTACGAGGTGGCCTACGGCAAGGATATTCCAATTGATCAACCTACCCATCGGAAGACGGCCTAGATGCTCTTTCTGAGGTAATAACAGTGCACAAGGATTGGTCGGCAGAATACTAACACGTGCCTAACTATTACAACTCTAATCAAATATTAGTCTGCCAAGGTATGGGTAATGTAAATGATTGTGCCGCTAAACCATGGCTTGAAATCAGTATAAATATCATCGCCCAACAACTCCGAGAACATTATTTTCAAGTCGCATAACATTATCCAAAATCCATCTCATTACATTCATTTCACATCTTGTTCGCACTGTCACTACACAGACTTTGCACACTCCTTCGTCTAGATATTTTCTTCACCATGAAGGTTTCCATCATCTCCGTTATTGTCATGGCTGCCATGGCCACCGCTGCCCCAGTCGTTGATACCCAGGGCGGGAATCTGTAAGAACAGAAGGCTTTGGAACTCCCCAGAATTTAGTGGCTGACGACCCCCAATAGATCCAAGCTTGTTGACCGAGAGACTACATGGCAGCGGTTTAACCGGATTCTCGGGGTACACGGGGATAAACGTGACCTCGATGTTGAAGAGCGAGAGACTACATGGCAACGGGTTAACGAGTGGCTTGGGGTACATGGGGATAAGCGTGACCTAGAGCGCGATGAGAACTCAAACTAGCACGAGACTCACCCAGTATCATTCGATCTCCTGTCGCTCATTCATAGGTAGCCAACCATTGGTTAGACGCCTCCCCCGGTAGTTCTATCAAGAGATTTCACTTCTAGCTCCTTTATTTAGGCAAACAACTTTCTTTTGTTGATTTAATAACAAGTCTATTTAATATCATAGACTATTCTACACTCATAACCAGATGGAAGCAATTATATATCCCTCTTTGCCTAGCTTATTGTAACACACAGCTGTTACAGTAGCTAACAGGGCTGCGAACGGCGTTGTATACAGGTGTGTGCCACAGGGTGATCGCGATGACTGTGTTCAATCCTGCTAGATCTTTTGTCGCAGCAGTCAACTGACTGCTAAGGCGATGACTGGTAATGCTAACCCCACGAATAGTACCGTGTCGTTACAAATACTTTGGTTTATTAATTACAAATCTATAAGAGTCCATGTTAATTGTATTAATAGAGTCTTCTTTGTATTTATAAATAGTAGGTCGAAGGGCTGTCTGCCAATTGTGACCGCCTTTGGCGTGCATGGGTCATAACACCTAGCAATCCCTTCGCGCTTTTTTAATGAACATTTATCCGCTCCCACGGCAGCAAAAATATGTGTGGACCCAAACTTGATCGCATGGTTTGATGAAGTAAGCCATAGGAATTGGGCAATGGAACTAGCGGAACAGGGTTGGTCTTTAGTGCGGACCGCAAGGTCTTGTTGGACCTTTGCCACGTCATTCTGCATAAAGGATTCGCTGCCAACTTATCATGTTGGTAAAAGCACAGCCCGGTCCAATTAAACTATGAGAAGCTGCCGCGGTATTCCGACCAACAACACTGCCTCTAAACTATTAAAGGCGATACCTTACCAACAGATGGGATTCAACCAAACCTTCCATTATCCAACTCTGGAGTTTTGAATCTACTATTCATCAGAATGGACGAAAGAAAACGACTAATTTCCTCTTGGACAAGATTCGAAATTCCAGCTTCGACTCCGATCGAGGAATCCATTTTTACGCCGTTTTTGGATGATCCTTTCCATATTGGATACTATGGGCGGATTCTTGATTCCCCCGGCGAATGCATGCTTGTCGTAGTCTGGGATTCGCGTTCAGCCTACGACTTCTTTTTGATGTCCTTTCATTATAAAAGACTATTGGCCAATATCGCCCAGTATTCCGACACTGAGCCGAAGACACAGCTTGTCTCTTTTGGGAAAATCCATTTCTGGTATGATTTTGGTCCGAGCACCGAGATTCTTATGGTCTACTTCCCACCCTCAATTTCTTCTGAGGACCAACAGAAGGTGGGTAACATCAAGCCTCTCATCAATACTCGTCAGAGCATTGTAGACTGGCAGTTTGATAGAGAGGCATACGATGGAAATCCCGAGCTGGGATGGGTAGAAGACGACGAAATTCTCGACGGCGTGAACTTATCAGTCGCTGTGTGGTGTCATTATTGGAGGAGTGCACAAAGGGAGCGAAAGTTTAAAAAGACGGAAAGAAGGAGGGCTGCGAGCAAGGAGGATGCCCGAGGACCGCTTGCCTTGGAAGTCTTTCAGCAGGATTTAAAAGCACTTGGTGCAATTGAGTGGAAAAGCCTTCACATAGATTTCAAGCTGATGCCACAAAATGCGTTATATCGGATTCCATATTGATTGTAGTCTAGCTGTTATTTTACTGTATAAGGCTTGTTGCGCTAACTTGGTCCACAATATCGATACTAGCAGTGGCCTTGGAACTGAGCCTTGGGGATTAATCACAACCAGATTCCATTTACAGACGAACTTTTTACTACTCCCATTAGAACATGTAGGCATGATAGCATATGTCATCTGAATAAAAACAAAACAAAAATGAAGTGTCCTTGCGTGCTTTAGCATTTTGGGTTTAGATTGGCATTAGGTTTCCCCTAGAAAAGTTACTTTTAATACTACTGGTCTTTTTTTATATTACACATTTGCATCACAGAGTATTTCTCCGATTTTTATACACAGCAAGGATAAACTCATTAATTCAAGCTATGCTGAACAAAAGGGCGGATGTTCCTCACGATACGCCGTTTTCTTTATCACAGCTGTTCGTCTTATCGTGGTAGGCTGGCATGTTTTTGTTGTTGTCATGCTCACAGTCTGGGTGGAGTAGTATGCGGTTGTGATACGTAGTACCGTAATTGTGACGGTAGCAGGAGAGGCTGCAAGACTCAGTGTTGCGACACTCATGATTGTGCTCGTCCAGGTACTGGTTACTATCACCGTGTCTATCTTTTGGATGCCGCTGATGTAACGGTCTTTGTGCTGATGGGGGTGGTGGTAATGGTAGCAACTGGACCTGAGCAGATTGTAGTGGTAGCAACCATGGGGAGTACAGTCGATGTCTCTGTCTGTGTGATTGTTTCGTAATCGGTCAGAGTTTTCGTCACAGTGCTGGTAGACGTAGGGGCCACCGTGGTCCATAGTATAGTGTCTATGATTGTCCGGGTTTCCGTATCCATATCGTAAGAACACATTGTAGTTGTGGCTGGCTCTGGCGCAACTGTGATTGGAACGGTGGAAAGAATCGTACTTCCTTCGTCGAGATGCGTGGTCACGACAACTGGTACAGTAGTAGTGGTTGTTGTGGTTGCTCGAGTATGAGCCGCGCAACCGTAGAGTCCTTTCTGTATAAGCCTTTTATTGGGCTTATAGCTCTCCTTTCTTTGTTTGATGCATTTTTCAAAAATGGTGGATATTGATTGGATGGTCACGGTGACTATGCGGGCCGGCTGTGTGATAGTGCGCAAATGCGTCACCGTTACGGACGAAACGTATTTAGTCGATGCGATAGTCTTGTCCGTCACGGTACGTGTTTTTGGTTTGTCCCTTATAGTGGTAGTTGAGTACTTGGTTGTATACTTTTGGTGACGGGTAGTCCTGACTTCCGTGGAAGGATCAGGATCAATTGTGGTGGTGGTAGAGATAACTCTGCCCTGGGCAGTTTCTGTGACAGTTCCCACGGCGCAGGAATCCGTCAAAGCCTTTTGCGAAATGTGAGACGTTGTGGTTGTGAATTTTGTATTAGTCTGAGTTACAGTAATTGTTTTGGTGAAAAAAGCAGTGTCGGGCGTGGAAAGAATAGTTGAAGTGCTCGTACGAGTCTCCATTCGTGTGGTTGTCCCACTTGCACAGCGACTGTGTTCCGTCACCTGACCAGCAGTTGTGGGCATGAAGACCGTATGAATGATTGGGGAAGGACTGATCGTACTAATCATAGTCTCAGTTTTCGTGGCTTCCAAAGTCACCGGAAGTCTCGTGTCAGTCGCCGCAAAAACGGTAAATGTAGATGTACCTTGATTCCCAACGTATGCGATAGTCACTTGCGAACCAGCTTTAATGTTTGTTGCAAGATTTGCGGCAGTTAGGAATAAGACGGCAGATTATAGAGCACCAATGCCGGCGGGAGGTGGTCCCAGTGCTGCCTGAAACCAATCCGTTCTGGTTACAACACTTTCATCATTCAAAGTATACGTAAGTGATGCTCTTGGGGTTTCACGGAAACAAGGACTATATCGAGTCAGTCAGGTTTGCGCTGTGCTATTTAAGACTGATAGAACGGGTGACATAGAACTTACTAAACTTCGAAATTAAGATATTGAGGGCTTGGCGAAAATATGACCGCGCTTTCTATGGGACAGATATAGTCTGTTCCTTGTTTATACCTCTCATAATCCAAGAATAGGGGAACCACGGTGTCACAAGCAATGTCAGCAATTGCCCCAATGATAAGGGCAAAAAAAGCCGCCAGCACATGGGAGATGATCATCACGTCGCGTTTTGAAGGAATGGAAACAGGATTGGAGGTGGACGGATCAGGCAGTTGCATTAGGAATGAGGCTGTAGCTGGGTATTTATTTTTGACCCAAAGGCTTAGATAGTTAGTCGACCAGATTATTGGCACTTAGCACCTCAATGGCGCATCTGGCTAGTAAAATGGCCCCGAAATCGGCGGGTGGCTAACTAATAGGTGAGGGGTTTGCTCCAGGGTAGGTGCTGGAGATCTCATCCAAGTGATCTCAGAAACACTGCAAGGTTGCGAGTAGGTAAAATGCTACATATTGTTAGTTATGAATGGATCAAAGCATACTTATTTCATCTGTTTTTCTTTTTTTTCCTCGCCCTTGCCTATATAGGACCGCGATTGTCTTTTCATGATTTGGGCTACACTTCAAACGTGGCTTTCAATAGTTCGTCGCAAGCGCCAAAGCTATTGCCCCAGTTTATCCAATTCGGCTTTTGTCTTAATGAATCTTCAAATAAGGGGGCGGCTAATTACTTATACTAACCAGAAATTGACCTTCAAAAAACCCCTTTACCTCCGGCCTCAAGGAGAAGAACGATTGCAATTGACACAAGAGGGGGCAACATCCCAATGACCAAAATTGACGGAATCCAACGCATTTCGAAACGACACCGGGCTAAGATACACCTAAAATCAAGGTGAGCGAGTGTCTATGAGCTGCCTGTTTTCAGGCCTACTGCGTATCACATTTACTAGGCAGTTGAATTTTCTGTCAAGGGATGGTAGTCTACACGGATCATTTGACAGGTGAGAGTGCTGCCTCAACGAAGAATAAGTGACATTCAGTCTGCACAAAAACACGACATTGCCATTTGACTCAAGAATGTTGTTCCAATTATTGGAGCAGAGTGGCGGGAAGAATGCTGCTGACGCTGACGCAGAGATTATGGTGGGCTTCACAGAATGCTAAGGTATTGCTCAAATTGATTGGTAGAGACTGCTTGATACACTCATATATTTAGTTACAACATTCCACAATTAAATGATTGCCAGAATCAATCAACTCTCCTTCGAATTAAGGGAATAGATGCCGCCACATAATAGGCTCACTTGCTCCTCCGCCTAACACATACGACCATAGCTCTCAGAAAATACGGGATCCCGTCCGCTCTCCCATAGTCAAGCTGAGAAGCGGTGAATTAGTACTCGGGTCGGTGACGACCGGGGAATCCTCGCTGTTGTATGTTTTTTTGCATCTTTTTGCCCTTAGGCCCGATCCACATCAAGCTCGTCCATTGGCCTGCATCATGGCATGGACAGGCTTGTGCATCACGGGCCAGCTTTTGTCATTGCTCCACCCTGGACTGGTGCCAAGTGGGGGTGATCGGAGCGTCGGCACGCGATGGTTGGTTTTATTTTTGGGACATTCCATCTTGTTTGTCATTGTTCTGAGACAGGGTCCAATAAAATTGAGCTTGAGGATCCTGCCAATACTACGGTGGTAGCCACAGCCTCCTCCTTTATCAAAACTGGGCCGTGGGATCAGTATTCATATTGCTGGAGCCTGGTTGTCAGGCCATGACTCGGTCGAACGGGAGGACCGTGCTGAGAGGCGCTATTTGCGAGGCGCCGCTATGCCGTTGTGAATAAGCTTTCAACGGCTGGTTGGTGTAAGCTAAGGAGTGCAAGCCCTGTATTCAATTGCTGTGGATTTATGCTAGTGAGGTACGCATTTTGCCCATTTCGCTCCATGCTGCGAGAGTACGAGCAGACTATGAGGCGCACAAGCTAAATCTCTAAACTTAAGTTCAAGACTACGACTGATGCTATTCAAGATTTTGGATGAGGCGGACATGTTGGGATGAATGCAGCGAGTGGGGCATGATCGGTTTCGGCTCGCCTTTGCCAAGATGGGCACATTCTAAATTGAACAGTGAACAATTACCCTAAAGTGACATGGCCATGTGGATTAATTGCGGCGGCCCCTGATTGACCCTGACCACTCACACCCACAGTCTGTGTCACCGAGAGACAAACTGACTGGTGTCAGAAACCTCTTTATGCAAGATTCCGCGACGCCAAGTGCTAGTAGCCTCACATGCAATCAAAGTGATCAAGCAAGACGGCAAAAAAGCATCATTCGAGGTAACTGATCAATGCTCGAGACTTCAGCTGAGTAAAATTAGAACAGGACCAGATGACAGCCAGGAACAGGGCTTGCGGTTGCGTGTATAGGGTAGTGTCGATGATTATGCGGCGTGTCGCAAGTGTATTAGTTGTGACACGTGGTGAAAATAAGGCGAAAGCGTCGTATGCTTGGCGTCATGACTGGTCCAAGTGCCGATGGAGTGGAGGTGACAGTCCCCGCAATTACCCCTGGCCGTGATTGACTCGACCCCTCACTAAAAAGAGAGCTTTTGACCGCCTGAATGACGTTTCTTGTTGTTGCTGCTTGTTGCTGTTCTTCAATCACACCACGACTTCCCCAACACCTCTCTCCACCAACTTCACATCCACCACCATGGCCGCCCCCAACGCCGAAGACGCCGCGTACGAGCAGACGCTCCGCCAGCTGCGATGCTTCGACACCATGTTCCTCGTCGACGACTCGGCGCACATGGAGCCGTACTGGGGTGACGTCAAGGGCCTGCTGGAGAGCATCGCGCCCATCTGCGCCAAGTACGACCCGGACGGCGTCGACCTGTACTTTGTCAACCACCGCCCCGGCGGCCTGATGGCCAAGATCCCCGGCATGCAGACGATCCGCAAGTCGGGCTACACGGGCATCGGCGGCTTCGTGGGCAACATGCTGCTCACCGAGAAGGGCAAGCAGGTGGGCGCCATCTTCGACAGCATCAAGCCCGCCGGCAAGTGCAACATGGGCGCGCGCCTGGGCGCCCTGCTCAAGTGGTACTGCGACAAGTTCAAGGCGGGCGAGGAGAAGGCGGCGCTCAACATTGTGGTGCTGACGGCCGGCGAGTTCGACGACGACATCAAGACGCCCCTCATCGCCGCCGCCCGCCTGCTCGACGAGGTCAAGGCCCCCGAGCACCAGGCCGGCGTCCAGCTGTTCCGCCTCGGCGGCCCCCACGTCGCCCGCCAGAAGACGCTGCAGCACCTCGACGACGAGCTGCACAAGGAGGCCAAGACGCGCGACATTGTCGACACCGTCACCTGGAGCGGCCACGGCGAGTCCATGTCCGAGCAGGAGCTGCTCAAGGTCGTCCTCGGCGCCGTCATCAAGAAGATTGACAGCCGCGCCTCCGAGCTGCACCTCGACAGCTCCGCCCCCGGAGCCCGCGCCGACCGAGGAGGAGCCGAAGCGCCCGAGGACAACATGTTTTAAAAAAAGATACAGTGCGCGTTGCGTGTTGCGTGGTGGAATTGACTTGGGGGCAGGGCCCTGGCCAATGTCATACAAAAAAAAGAACCCTATTGGATCTGTATAATTAGTTCGACGTTTTTTGTTTGCGCGACGCAGATTGCAAGTCGGCTTAGATGATACCCTTCCAGAGCAGAAATGGCGACGCCGTTTCCAAAGGGAACCGGATCAACGGATTATCCAATATCATAACTTTTAAATAGTAAAGACACAAAATTTTATTTCTTCGTCATTTTCTTTTGCGGAGCCACTTTATGAAGCGAAATTTACGCGAGCGCCCTTGCGTTGCCGAAGCGCCATCGGTCAAGTAGTCTAATCATTTGTCGGCTCATGGTGCCGGTTTTTAATGGAGACATGCGCGCTTCGGTTCCGAACCAAATTTCCATCCATGAGACATCGGAATCTCGTCTTGCACTCAAAAGCTAATGGGCTGGCTGACCAAGCATGGTGGCTGGGTTATGCTATCGACTGAAAGGAGAATCTTGGGTAGCTCGCCTACTAAGTGGATAAATAAATATGTCGAGACAAGGATCTATTAGACATTAGGAACAATATCTTTGCTTGGCTTATTTTATGCCTGAGACGCTCGACCCATCAATTTATTCAGGGACTGGAAGCGTGAAGTGGACCTTCCTAAAAACAAAGATCATGAATAAATGCGATAGCTTAATGGCAGTATTTTGGACTGTTCATGACAAACTATTTTTCAGTTGGGTAGTTATCACAGAGAGACAACAGTCACTTAGCATCCTGATCAAGGCGACTTAATAATTGCGGTGACTAGTCTGATGTTGTCACGTGAACTGCAAGTGTGAATGAATTCATCATGATCAGGCTGGACAATTTGCGAAAGCCTGACTCTCAGACAACACAACCTCGAAGTGCGAGATTTAACTTTCAAACCCATATATTAGCCATCGACACTAGCATGGGGCCCGTAACTCGCAGCAACGCACCTGACATTGCACATGTTGATATCAGCAGCTTGCCTCATAACCCCAAGCCGTCGACGCGTGCTTTGGAGCCTTTCCAGTACACTGCTATTTCTTCTAAACCCAACGAGATACGGCTTCTTGCCCTCTTGCCTGGCGATGGAGATGATCCGATTACGGTGCGCATTCATCATGGTTGTCTCCCAGACCATAATATCGGACAACCCTCTGTTCAAAGTCTCGCCACTGAGGAGATGAAGCGCACGCTGCCGCCTGGTTGGGAGGCGTCTGAAACTTGGGATGGTCGAGTGCTTTTTTTCAATGATACATTGGATGATTCGTCATGGAACCACCCAACTCTGCCGGAATCTCAGTGGAACCAAATCACGCCCAATTCCCACTTCCATTCTCCGACATACGAGGCTTTGTCCTACACCTGGGGGTCACCCAAGAGTAGGAAAGCAATATTAGTGGAGGTTCATGAGGGCCCGCCAAAGAAGTTGTTTGTGACAAAAAACCTGGCTGTTGCTCTCAAGTACTTGCGGTACCAACAAGCTACTAGGTGCCTCTGGATAGATGCGATATGTATTAATCAGCAGGACATCCCTGAAAGAGGTGCTCAGGTCCAGATGATGCCTTTGATATATCGGTTTGCCAACCGAGTCATTGTATGGCTGGGCTCTGGTTCTGCCCAAAGCCAAGACGCGATTTCTAAACTTCATTATCTTAGTGGCCAAGTCGAAGTCCTGCGCAATCTTACCTTGGTTCGCTCCCCAGACGCTGTCGAGCCGAACTGGTTCAGATCTGACCACGAGCTTCCCTATGATCGAGGCACATGGCATGCAATGCTTCGATTGGTCGAGAGAGGTTGGTTTCTCCGTGTCTGGGTGGTACAAGAGATTATCCTGTCCAGCAGACAGGCGGTTGTTCATTGCGGGAGTGACACGATAGACTGGAGTTCATTCGGGAAAGCTATCATCTGTCTAAAGTTTAAGACTCAACAACTGCCGATGGCACTTCAGCGTGAACTCCAGGCAATGGTAGATTTATTGCTCTATGAAGATAACCAATCTTTCATGACTGTGGAAGCCTTGATAGCGAATCGCACCTGCAGCGACCCCCGAGACCGCGTCTATGGCACGCTTGGTTTGATTTCAGAAAATCTGAGGAAATGCATTGTTGTCGACTACAATCTGCCAGTCGAAGATGTCTACAAACACACCGTGTTGGAGGTTATTCAGCATTTTGGTCGCCTTGAGGTGTTTCGCAGATGCCTATTTACCGGCCTTCCTCGCGCGATAACTGCACCCTCCTGGGTTCCAGACTTTCTGCTCAATGAGGCCAAGAACCCTTACTCTCTACAGCATCAATTCCCGGCAGGAATTTCATCCTGCAAGGCGCGCTATGAATCACCTGATATTCTGAAAGTCTTTGGAATATACGGCGGTAAGATCACTGACGTCAAGGAGAGATTGTCCCTCGATCTAGAAGACGGACTGGATGAAGCTCGCAGTTGGGTGCCGCAGGATCCCATGCAAGGATATCCCGAAGGGGGTACAATATTGGATGCCCTTGCTGCCACTGTGGGCGGTATGCATTTCAGAGAAAGGTTTCCTGAAGTAATTGCGTCACCCAAGTTTGGGGAATGGAAGAAATTCTTCTACGGCAATTCAGAAAGAGAAGACAAGGCGGCTAACAACGAGGTAAATCCGCATTTCATATCTGGATCCGAAATGCTGCTCTTGGATAGAACTCTTTTTGAAACCGATGAAGGATACATTGGATTAGGCCCGCTGGAAATGAAGGCCGGTACGTTTCCCATGATTCTTCCCAGTAACTCGCAATATAAAGGGCCATTAGTGCGCTCTATTGACTTTTTTCTCTAACTATTTTCAGGTGACTTTGTTGGAATATTGCTTGGTTGTGAAACACCCATGGTGCTTCGCCAAATCCCTGAAGGCACTTGCCAGATAATCGGGGCGTGCCTAGTACGTGCATTCTGCGATGCAACGCGCCTTCTTGGGCCGCTACCCTCCCCCTGGATAGCTCAATTATACCTGGATTCCTCTGGATTAGGGGCAATATATCGTTTCTTCAATGAGGAATCTGGTGAGATTACGGAAGAAGACCCGCGTCTACCGCCGCTAAAAGGATGGAAAAGAATGCCCTCTGACAGGACGGCAGGTGACCCAGAGATTTTTCAGAAGTTTAAAAATGAACAGACTGAACAGGTTATAAATTATGATCCCAGAATGTCTCCCGAAGCTTTAGTTCAAAGAGGAATAAGGATCACATCATTTAAATTGGTATAAAAATGAATAAAAAATAAAATAAAACTAGATGTTAGTTCTATTCTTTATTATAATCTTATAATCATATTAATTAAACTTAGGTTCTTAACCATTTCCCTTCCTGCCTTCACTTTGACGCCGCCAAATTCCTTTTTTACATAGGATTGGTTGGCCGCAGTTAAATGGCCTTGTGTCGGTTCTGATCCCCTTAGGTGTGCATGGGTCATAACAAGATAAGTAAGTGTCTTTGGTTCTCGTCATCGTTGATGCCACTCTTGATTACCTACTTTGAGTTTGCAAGGGTGATGTGGAGGCACCCGACCCGATCGGAAACTCACAGCACTCAAAGGGATACCCTGAAGCCCCGAGGTATTAATGCGGGTGATTTGTCATTTCTTACCAATTTTTACTTCAGCAATCTGTTTGTGTTCGATTGACTAGGTGATCGCGATGCGTGGCTGCGCGCGCGGCATTTTATCAGGGTGGGCATAATACAACGAGTAGTCTAGCTAGTTTGAGATAAACGCGCGGTTCGGCTTCGCCGGAACTTGCTTTATCGCGGAAGCGGCTCAATGTCCTCCGTGATCTTTTGCACCTCTTCGTACTCCACATTCCAAGCCGATTTCATTTCGTAGATCTGTGATTTAATACTATTATCACTTTCCACTGCTCGTTGCAAGAACCTCGAATCTCTATTCTGGTTAACTCGATGATCTCGCCTCCATACAGGATTTCCCATTAATTAAACACGCACACAATGGTATGCAGCCATTAGCTAACCTACTCGTAATACATTTTGCTCATGTACTGTCATTTTTCTAGTCTATCAAATCGAACCCATTTGGTCCAAAAGGAGGTTTTGATGAAGGTGGAAATTTTGTCCGCCCCCCTACGCAGTTTCGCGGCCAGATTTCGTCAGAGGGATCCGATTTCCAGCCAGAAGCTGGAAGATACCACCTCTATGTATCATATGCTTGTCCTTGGGGTGAGTTGCCCAAAGAATACGCTGTCTAGTACAAGAGATGCTTATTCATCTCTAGCACACCGAACTTTGATTGTGCGACAGTTGAAGGGCTTGGAAAAGCTGATTTCGTTTAGCGTAGTCCATTATAGGTACGTCTGCTTCGTCGAGTTAAATGCTGGCTTCAGGGATTTTGGCGAGCTGTGACTAATGTAGCGTGGTGAGTCAGATGGCCCATGGAAACAGGCTGGCGTTTCCCAACGGTAGAGGAAGCAGTACCAGACGAAAATTTCGTTCCCGATCCCCTTCATAAAGAAGTCACAAGACTAGCAGAGCTTTACGAGAAGTCCAGCCCCGGCTATAATGGCCGATGGACGGTGCCAGTCCTGTGGGACAAAAAGACCAACCAAATTGTCAACAACGAAAGCAGCGAGATCATACAAATATTTAATACGGCATTCGATGAGCTTCTTGACCCAAAGTACCGTAGGCCAGCCCTCGATCTATACCCAGAATCGTTAAAATCGAGGATCGAGGAGCATAACCATTGGCACTATGATAACATAAATAACGGAGTTTAGTAAGTGCCTGTCATTTGCGAATGAGTAATGTTTGGATTACTCACAGCCAGTACTAGCAAATCTGGATTGGCAAAGTATGCCCCCATTTACGCCATATACTACTAGGAAACCTCCCAGTCGTCCGCCGTGTTCCATCAGCTTACATTTGCTAGATCTCAAGCCGCATATGAGAAAGCCGTGAATGACCTTTTTACCCACCTCGATCGTGCCGAGCTCCATCTCGCTTCTCACGACGGGCCATACTATTTCGGCAAACAACTGACTGAGACGGATGTCCGACTCTACGTTACAGTTGTTCGGTTTGATCCGGTGTACGTGCAGCACTTCAAATGTAACAGCAGAGATATCCGGAGCGGGTATCCAGCTATTCACAAGTGGCTGAGACACCTGTACTGGAACCACGATGCGTTCAAGATGACGACGAATTTCAATCACATCAAGAGGCACTATTTTGAAAGCCATGTGATGATTAATCCTTCTGTGCGTACATGGTATTTTTGCTGTAGGAGATGAGATGCTGATAATTTGTCAGGGCATTGTGCCAGTGGGCCCTATCCCACATATCCTGCCGCTAGATGAAGAGGTTGCTGCTGCTTCAAATCGCACGAACACGAGCGATTGAAAAGTTACGCTTCTGGAACGGAAAGGACTTTACTGTGGAAGTGCAAAGGAAGATCACTGGTTGGGAGAATTGGAACAGTGTTATTTTTTATGCCATTTCCATCACAGTATGTCTGTCTAGTTAGATGTAGTACACAAGCATAAGAATCAAAGGTCCGCCGCAGCAAGATTCCAAACCGAGTCTACACGAATGTACAAGATGTGTAAAACGGTTATAAATTCCTACTTCAAATCTGGCTCTAGAAATGCCTCGTTGTCTTTGAAATGTTGAAAACGCCCTATGCACACAAATGTGATAATGACATGACTCGCAAAGACAGCCTAGTAAGTGGTGTCGATATTCCCATTTTGGAGAAGTAATACATAAAAGTACAGATGAATCTTTTTTTTAATTTTCTCTTTTGAAAGAGCGGTTTCTGGCTCGAATCAAGCGTGAAATCAAACGGGATGACTATGAAACCATGGCGTTTAAAGCATACCAAACCCCAGTCCCAGTTCGCACTCGCCAACTCAGCAAGGACGTCTGAATCTCGGCCCCGCTTGCTTACCAGATCATCTCTAATATTTCCGACTAGCTGACGTTATCTCAAAGTTTGATGCTTACAAATACTCGGAAAGCTGTCGCTTCGGCTGTTATATGCCCCGATCCATCGGTAGTAAGACACCTGACAATACTTCTCTCTCATCGATATAACAGCAGCTTCAATCTCAATCCTATAAAACTTTAGAATACCTCGATCGGTACGAGCGTCCTGGTTACACCCGACACTTGACAGCTACCGCGACACAGATAGCAGCAACCGCAATCATGAACACGCTCTCGGCCATCAAACCAAGAACAATTCTCAAGCAGCTACTAAAGCCAGCTCACAGTCAAATGGGCATCAAGATGCATCAACCTATTGGTTCTGGTGAATTTTCGGAGTTCATGCCATGTAAGTAAGACTTTTCAAGTCCAAGAGTGAATACCACTGACGCACTCTCAGTTCTTCTTCTCGACGATCTTGAATCCAGTGGCCAAAACCCCGGCTTCGGTGACCACCCTCATCGTGGCCAAGAGACCATGACGTATGTTCTAGAGGGATCCCTTCTTCACCAAGACAGCAACGGAAACAAAGGGATCCTGCAGGTCGGTGATATGCAGGCTATGCGAGCTGGCTCCGGGATCATGCACAACGAAACTCCAATCTCCGACCCAGAAACAAACCGCACCAAGGGTATTCAACTCTGGGTCGCGTTGCCCGAGGCCAACCTGAACGATGCGGCGGCTTACAAGGACATACGATCTTCTGAGTGTCCAGTCTCGTCGCCTGCACCTGGTGTTGACGTGAAGGTGATTGCTGGAGAATCCTTTGGGGTCTCGGCGCCCGTCTGGACACGGGCGCCGGTGTGGTACTTTGATATCACGCTTGCTTCAAACGCTGGTCCAATCACGCACCCGGTACCGGAACATTGGGGCGCATTTGTGCATGTTCTCGAGGGCAATCCCAGCATCTCCGGGTCGCGAGGCAGGCCCCACGAGACGTTCTTCATGAAGAGGGACGGCGAAGGCGTAAAGATTGAGAATCAGAGCAACGACAAGTCAAGAATCTTGTTGATCGCAGGAGATCCATTGGAGGGCCAGGAGGTGCACAGGATGGGACCGTTCGTGAGTGCCAGTAGCGCAGGAATAAGCAAGGCTATGCTGGATTATAGAATGGGATCCAACGGATTTGAGCAGGCGAGTCACTGGAAGAGCGATGCAGTACATTAAACCAGCGCGGAAAGTCCACCTGTAGCTGACAACCCCTATGCTGTGTCTGCTACAGGATGATAACTATTTTAGGAACCACTATAACATAGCTATTCAACTTTTTCCCACTCCATAGTCAGCTGAAAGATTTGCATCCAAGAGCCTCCAGAATTTGCCGCGTTGAAGCCACTGTTCATTTCTTGGAACTTTTGGGCACTAGCAACTCCGTTTTCCGTTTCGTGCCACCCGAGAGAGCTGTTGCCATGGAGGTATCCATCTGTCGCGCCGGACACGGTCTGAATGCTCTGTGCACCTTGGTACATGAGACCAGCGAAGCCGGCGCTCATGGCGTTCATCATCTGCATCTCTTGCATACACCGCAGCATCTCTATCTGCGGCACAGTGCGAGCGTATACACCATGACGCATCACAGAGAACTCGAGGAGTTCTGTGGCATCCTGATCCTCACACGCTTTGGCCCATTTCTCCCGCATGCGTGGAGAGTATAAACAGCACATGCGAATCTCTTCAATAACTTCGTTCTCAAGCTCGAATTTCAAGCCACCTCTTGTTTTCTCGCAAACCTCTTGATAGCATTCGGGGCAGATCAGACAGTCTTGCCAGCCGTACCATTTGCGGGTTGGAACGTGCTTCTTGCCTGGACACACTGGCAGATTGATGTAGTTTCGTACTGTGTCGGAAAACCTAGACCATACACCCTCCTGCTGTGCTTCGAACAAGCTGAGTGCGAATTGGAGGTATCGGGGACTGGATGGGTTCATGTTGCAGCGGACCAGATCAGCGGGTTCAGTGGCGGGCTTCTTTTCATAGAACTGACCAGAGTCGTATGCTTCGCCAAAAGCAGTCATGCATGGGAGGCAGATGTTGTAGCCTTCGCAGCCTCCCTTCAAAGTATACCATGTGCCGTTGGCGACGCCGTCGGCTGCACACGCAGGGCTGGGGAGGATTTTCCGAGCACATCTGCTGAAAAGGCCAGCGTCTTGGCGTTTCACAGCCGCATCTAATGCCAATATTATTGATGGTATTTTAGCGTCACTTGAAGAGTCCAATTAGCACACGTCTAATGAGGAAGTGGAAGAATGGTTGGGCTAGAAACACTTACCATGTCCATGCTGTTGCGGGCTCTTGCCGATGCCCCAGTACATAATCCATCATCTCTGAGCTAGTGACCTTCTTTGGAACGGGTATGTATTCGAAATCACCCTCTATCGCTGTCCATGCGATCTTGTCAAAATAGCAAACCTCGCAGATGACGAGACCCTCTACCTTGTCTCGCGGTCGAACCCATTCTTGACTGGATGATTCAACGGCCTTTCCTTCGCACCGTGGTATCTGGAAGCGCTTGGTGGCTTTGGCCACCCATTCAGAGAAAGTTACGTTGTTCCTTGAAAAAATGGCCATTGACCGCCTGATGTAGGGGAAGCTGACATCGCAGAACCACACATCGCCGTCTGGTTGCGGATTTGGATACCGGTCTTCCCTGGGAATGAATTCTCCAGCGTATATGCTTGCTTGGATGTAGTCTTCGTGGCAGGCCTCGCAGGAAACAAAGTTGATCATGATGTCGTTTGTATCCTTTTGGATGATGAACCATTTGAAGCCTTCTCTGCCTTTCATTCCTTCTTGTGGCTTGCAATCTTTTACACCAAGGCGTTTCAGCATATATTCCTTCAAAGGTTCAACCGTTTGCATCTGCACACATTGCGGCAACAGGCTTGATGTTATGCGGGGGACATTGAATCTGCATCTGCCTATGGCTCTCCGAGTTTTCTCAAAAGCCGTTGCCAATGTCGTGTTCTGCAGGAACCTGTGATGGCAGCGCGTGCAGACGAGAAAGTCTGGTACCGTAGGTAGATGGAACCAAAATGTTTCGTATATGTTGTCGCGAACATTGCCCGGGCAATCCCACACGATTTCATGTGGCTCACCATGCTCCGAGATATTGAGAGGCGGGCGGCACCAGTCATCTTCAATCCATGTTTTGTCTCGCGCCTGAATTGGGTTAACGGGAACTGTGGTTGTTGGCCCATCAAGAGAAAATGTTTTGAGCCCGTCTACGAGGTTATCGACCTGATTTGTCGCTCCATACGTAGCGTCTGGGACTGGACATTCTGTCCCCGATACGGGGTTGATGAATGAAACAGTTTGCTGGAGTACCGGAGGGTTAGGTGGCTGTGGTGGTCTTTGGGGGTTGTAATATCCAATTTCAGTCCCGCTATATGATACTGCCGTGTTTGCATCGATCTGTCCTGTTTCAAGCTCGTGCTTTTGTGGCTGTACTATCTGGGTGACTGCAGAGAGCTGTTCTGGCGGTGCTTGTGTCGGATATGGCTGATGATGATTCAAGCTCCAATCATTCAATCCCAGAGTTTGTGGGACCTGAACCTCTGTAGGAAGAGGGGTTTGGTATTGGACTAAATTATCAGGAGGCGGCATGTTTTCCATTATGATACCAGACGCTGGATAATATTGCCCTTGCACCGAATTCGTGGCTAAGGGTGCGTTTTCGGATGTTTGTTTCCCAGGCACTTCATGGAATTTGTCAGGAACCGTCACAGTATTTTGATGCTGGGTTGTGTCTGAGGCATTCATTGTGTATAGAGCAGCTGGGCTCTCGTCACCTTGAGGATAAGCATGCTGGGTTTGAGCGAAAGACGGGACAGTAGACTGCTCAAATGAAGTCTGCCCTGCGATACCAAATTGGCTATACGTAGCTGTGTTTGCTACAGCATAAGTGTTTTGAGGTTGGACATGAGGGGCGGTGCTGACCTGGCCTCCCAAATTCCCTGTGGTACTCGAGTAGTTATATGCGACAGTTGTTGGCCCACTGATGGCATATTGTTCTTGAGAAGCTACGACTACAGCCCCAGGACGACTGTAGTGGGGGATCTGGGGAGGTATTGGATGTGTGGCATTTTGTATAAGCAATGGGTTTGCGACACTTGAGGATGATTGCTGTGGAACATGTGCCGAGCTGGTGTAGCCTTGGAAAGTTTCGGGAGGCTGGGGAGCTTGCAAAGTGGCAGCTGGTGCTGTCGTACCTGGGTTCCAGTATTGAGCCTGGGTATATGAGGCCTCCACTTGGGGCGTGTACAAAGGTGTTGGATTTGGTGGTGCATATGGAGCGCCCACGTTTTGGCCTGTTGGTGCTGTTGGTGTCTCGGGTTGATACTTGTTCACATTCTGCTGCGCATAGGAACTCGCCAGAGCACGAGCTTCACTATGCACATTCTGCGCCACCGACTTGAGGGTTGAAGCCAAGCTGCGAAACGAGCTTGGACGTCCAGGAAGAGGCGGCGGGTTCTGGAGTTGTTGTCCGTAGCTCGTCGGCGCGGGAATTGGAGGTGTTGGAGGCCCCCATGCTTGAGGCGACGCGGGCGCTGGGGCAGCTGGGTAGGCTGGCTGAGTCCATGCTCCTCCAGTAGGCCTCTGAGGGTATTCATATCCGACCGCTGGGTTAGATTGACGTGGTGGCAGAGGAGGAGGCGCTTGTTGGGCTCCAGGTTGCCCCGGAGGCGGGGGAAAATAAGGGACTTGTTGCTTCTGGTCCATTTGTTTAATCGCGCGTCCAGACGAAGTCTTGCTTGATGGATTCTACAGCATGCACTTCAAACCGTCTGCTGGTACGATAGACGGAGAGATGGAGAAGCATGTAGTGAGGCGATTGCCAAACTTATTCTTGGGACTAGGACAGGGAATCTGCCTTGCTGAGCTAATTACATGTCATCTGAGTCTCCAGTTGCAGCCTGGAGTAACCAAATCGACGAGCTGGAACGGATAATGTTCAATATTTACCAGGGTTTCTTCAGCCGCTCAAGCTAAAAGTCTTGGCTTCTTTAACATTGTGCAACCCTAACTCCATTTTCAGCCACACCACTAGCCACAAGAATAAAAACTTTGTCTCTGCTCTAGCGCAATGAGTGGCTTGTTGACACCAGCGGTGAGCTTGGATCGCACTCGAGCCGTTCCACAGAACTGCGGATTATGGTAAGCGGGGTAGCGTTAAATTGTCCACAGAAGCACTGGCTCATTACAGAAAAAGCCTAAGCACGATGCATGAGTGGGTGTATTGAGAATAACACAGCAGCTTAATAAATAGAAATAGAGATTAGGTTAGGCTCACCGTTGCGATAAGCGGGAGGAGTGGGGTGGTCGATTTTTGCAGGGGAAAAAACGCCCAAGCAGAGGTTACCCTACAGCGCAAATCAACTCTGGAATTGTATCTCAACGAAAGGGAAAATGAAAGTGAATATGAATTTGAATGAAGACAGGATGTAATAGATTGAAAGAAAACCAGATACTCACCCACAGATGCGCCACACAGACGAGCTATTTGACAAATCACCATATTGCAATGTGATGGGTCGAGAAGAGCTGTAAGCGCCGTGACGTCTGGAGAGACCATGAAACAGTGGGACGGGACGCAATAATGATTCAATAAGCGCCGTCAGTCCAGATTTACGCGCTGCGTCTTTCGATCTACGAATCTAGGAATCTCTACTGTATTTAAATGTAAAATAAATAAAAAATACAAGACGTTAAAATGACAAATAGGTATTGAACTACCAGAAAATATTCCCCGGGCTGAGAAGATGAAAAATAAAATAGTATAGTTCTCAGCCTGCTTGTATTAATATTGTGGATGGCCAATACATGTCCCGGCCATTGGAGACACTGTTACCATTGATGGGAGGCTAGAATCCGCCCTTTCTGGCTACAAGGCAGTCAGTTAGCGATGGTTCATGTAACCTTGGACTTCCCAAAGGCGATAAGAACGCAGATTTGGAAAAGGAGGTTGATAAAGCATTCGAAATGATGTGGTTGCATTCATGACGCGACATGAAAAGCAATTTGTCGCGTCAAAATTGGGCCTTGGCAACATGTATGGCCACAGCGATGGTCTTCTAAAATTAGCCAGGTGAGCCCGTCGTTTCGCATCATTAGGCTATACTGGCCGAGAGCCAATCGGGTCGCGCCACGACAGCATTCTCTCCAGCTGAACGCGTGAGAATTGTCTGACGGAAATAGCGCCTCAGCAAACAGAACAAGCTGAAAGGGCTGGAGTGAAAAAAAAAGATCGGAAAGTGCCAGTATGGGCATCAAATGAGTCCCTTCTAATTGATCTCCCCCCCCCTCGTCACCGCCGCCCCGTCCTCGGCACCCGGCTTGATGAGCCTTTGCGCCGTCTCTCGCAATGCATCCTCACGGGCGGCCTCGTGGCGCATCGGGTGACGAGCCGCGGCACAGCAACGTCCCGATCCAAAGGATGGCGTTGCAGCAGCCAAACAGTATGTGGTTGCCAACCCGAACTGATGTCTACATGACGTATGTATTGATCATTAGTCTTTTAGGCGCCGTTTTCCTGCTAGACCGCCATGTCGCTAATCAGCAAGGTACTCGCAACCTGGCGTCATACTCCCGCTCCCGAATAGGTTACCTGATTTAAAACTTAGTTCTTGAGGCCGGACAGCCGTTTGCGGCTGGAGTGAACAGAATGGCTGCGCAGCAGGCGCAGCAGAGTACGTGTTCGAGAAGCGAGCAATGGGTTGCGTCCTATATTAACTAGTGCACAGTGGCCGCATTTCGCCTCAACCGCAATCTCGCTAACCAGCAGGCCAATCACAATAGACCAGTATTTCCTGCCTCAACAGGATCCGTGTCCCTCGGTGGATACTCTGGTGGAAGTGCCAATGCGTTTGAGCCCTTGCAGAGCCCAAATCCCATCTACAGTGCGGCTCCAGCGGCTGCGTCAAGTATTTACGCGCCTCTTCAGTCGGCTGATAGCTTCAGGCTGCTGCAAATACTTCCAGACAATGAAGGACCCGTCAGATGCTCCTTACGAGCATACAGGCTGGGCGAGAACGAGGGAACATACGAAGCCTTGTCATATACCTGGGACGGGGACGGCCCAGCGCAAGACCCTGTGGAGGTCTTGATCAATGACTCCAAGTTAGTGATCGGCCGCAATCTACACGACGCCCTGCAAAGGCTTCGCCAGGGCCATAAGGCTAGAACGGTGTGGGCCGATGCGATTTGCATAAACCAGGATAATTATGCAGAAAAGAGCCACCAGGTGAAAATGATGGGCAGCATTTTTGCAAAAGCGTGGCGTGTGGTGGTGTGGCTGGGAATGAATGAGGATGCAAATCCTTACCACGAAGCACAGCTACACTCTGTTTCCAAAACCATATCCTTGGCCTTTTCGGGGGTATGTTCAATCGTCAATGGGTGGCTACGCCAGAAAGGCCACCATGACCGAAAAGCGGAGTACGTTTGCCCAGTATCTGGCCAGGTTTCCAGCGAACCTGTGGGTGACTGGATTGAATTCAATGATACCCTCCTGAATACAATTTTCCCGCTTTTTAAACGTGGTTGGTTTGCGCGAACCTGGGTTATCCAGGAGGCTGCTTTGGCTAGAAGTGTGGTTGTACTCTGGGGCGGATACGAGATATCGTGGGATTGGGTCGGCCTCGCGGCGGCCATTACGAAAGACAATCTTTCCGATTCATCCCTCTCCCGCATGCAAAGTTCTGTTTCAGACTATCAGTCACTTCCCGTCGGTGTCATAAATGCCTATTTCATGTACCGAATCTCGGGGTCTCAGACATTTCTCAAGCCTCTGCAGTTTTCATTCCTGCAGCTGCTACAACTCACAAGAAAGTTTGGCTGCAAAAGTAGCCACGACCGAATCTACGCACTCGTTGGTCTTCCAACGACAGATAGTACAGCCGAAAAGATCATCCCAGACTATGACAAAGGTATTAGTATGGTCTACGAAGACCTTGCGCGATTAATACTTCAATCCGATATGTCGCTCGCCATCCTCTCGAGCGTCGGACACAACTTGGTGGTGCTACCATCATGGGTCCCGACGTGGCACCTCCCTGCGCCCGATAGCTTAAGACCCATGATGCCCCACGCCGAATTTCAATGTGGGACGAGCGTGGCTCGTCAAATCAAGCTTGCTGATGACAAGCCCATACTGGAAGTTCGAGGAGTCGTAGTAGACGAAATTGCTACTATTTTCTCTGATGAAACCAGTTCATTCTGTTGGAATTATGCACCGTCTACTATTTCCCATCATCCTCCAGCAGCTACGGCAAACAAAATCATGTCAACCAGGGAGGCCTTTCAGACTCTTACCATGACGCTAACGGGAGGGCTAGACTGGCGGGGATATCCCGTGGATGTGGAAACAAACCTGTCCAATTTTGCGTCTGCTTTCCTCTCGCAGGCTATGAACTGGAGAGCGCTTGACAAAATTCTCCGGTTGGTCAATCTTTCGCACGCCTTCAGTGGCCAGACGCTCAGCGATCTCGAAACGCTGGCAAGGGATGGAGAATCTGCTCCATATGTCAATGCTGTGCGCGCAACCTTTTTTAGTCACGTCATATTTGTTACGAAATCAGGCATGATTGGTGTCGGCCCCTCAAAAGATATAAAGGCCGGGGATCAATTGTCCGTTTTGCTTGGTGCAAATGTCCCCTTTTTACTTCGGTCAGTGGAGGAGGGTTATCGAGTGGTTGGGGAATGTTATTGTTACAACGTCATGCATGGAGAGGCTCTTAGACGGATATCCGATACGGGACCGAGCGGGATGATGCATGAAAAATGGTTGACATTAGTTTAGGGATGGGAGATTTAAACCATGGCCTCATAGTACAGCCTCTGGTCCTTGGCAATACTTAATATAATTACATTTACAGCAACAATAAAAGAATGCAGCCCATTCAGCCAATGAGGACGCATTCGCCTAGCCCAATCACGGCGGGTGATTTTACTGGTGTAAGCATGAGATGGAGACAATCCCCCATTTGTCAGGCTGCCTAAAAGCGCGCATCGAATTTAAAAAAGGACTGCAAAGCCTGCCCCAAGACTTGGGCCACAGAAGCCTACATCAGGCGACTCTTTAGACCAGCGCGATGGCAAGTTCTGTCTTTAGAGGGCAAGGGATCCAGACCACTGGAAGTGGTAACGTCCACGTCGGTGGCGATATTAATATTGGTAATTGTCTGATACATACACACACCATACCCTGGGCTGATAAAATGCTAGGAGGGTGCAGCCACGACGAAAGGGATGCAGAGTTTCTCAGAGCGCTGAGAGTCACCGATCCTAGAGATGATAAAACACGTATAGAGCGGCAGAAAGGCGGCTTGCTGGAAAGATCATACTGCTGGGTTCTTAATCATGCGACCTTTCGGAAATGGCGCGAGGATGAAGAGAGCCAGCTGCTGTGGATCAAAGGTGATCCCGGAAAAGGCAAGACAATGCTGCTCTGCGGCATCATCGATGAGATTGAAAAGTCTCCACCTGAAGACCAATGCTTGTCATACTTTTTCTGCCAAGCTACTGATACGCGTATCAACACTGCGACATCTGTAGTTCGAGGCCTCCTTTATGTGCTCCTTGCTGAAAGACCAGAGCTCATTACGCAGGTCCGCCAAACGTATGACCAAGCAGGGGCACAGATGTTTGAGGACATTAATCAATGGGAAGCAATTTGTAAAATGCTCAAGAGTATTTTGCTGTTTCCAAGCCGCAAGCCTATCGTCTTCATCGTCGATGGGCTTGATGAGTGCGTGGATCATCGCGAAGAGCTTCTAAGGCTATTCGTGGATATTTCCACTTACTCAAGAGTGAGGATGCTCGTTTCTGGCCGTAATTGGCAAGAGATCGAGGAAATATTGACGCCAGCTTTATCAAGGGTTTGGCTAAGCCTGGAGCTTAATCATGAGTCAATATCCACCTCTGTTCAAATGTACATTGAACATATGACCGATGAGCTGGCTCAAAAGAAGAATTATACCAAACATACATCCGACTTGGTTCTTGACCATTTGTTATCCAAGTCGGACAACACATATCTCTGGGTAGCCTTGGTATGCCAAGAGCTTGACAAGCCGAAAGTGAAAAATAGACACGTGGAACAAGTGTTGAAGTTGCTCCCCCGAGGACTCATATCTATCTATGAGAGAATACTGGAGAATATCTTGGATTCGCTTGATGCAGACCACTGTCGGCAAATCTTGGCAATCGTTTCAGTCGTATACCGACCTATTACGCTACAAGAACTAGCGGTTCTTCTGCAGTCCTACGAAGAACTTGACAATGATATTGACACCCTAGAGGACATTGTGAAGTCCTGCGATTCGGTTCTGAATATTCGAAATAGTGAAATTTATTTCGTTCATCAATCAGCAAAGGATTTTCTTCTCGGAAAGGCGATAGCCGAAATTCTACCTCTCGGGGTTATCCACCAACACCATGCTATTTTCTCAAGTTCACTCCAAATTCTATCAGACACCCTACGGCGAGATATTTATCGCGTATCCAACCCAGGAACACTTGTGCAAGATGTAAAAATACCTGACCCCGATCCATTGGCTGCGGTTCAATATTCCTTGGTTTACTGGATCGATCATTTGAGCGACTCGCTGAGCCCTAATCATGAACGGACCCCAGAATATCTACAAGATATGAACGTCACCTACTCATTTCTGGAGAAGAGATATTTGTATTGGTTGGAAGCTATTAGCTTCTTGCGTAAAATACCACAAGCTGTTGCCAAAATGCAAAAGCTCGAGATACTAGTAGTGAGTTCTTGACTATGAAGATCTGGAGCGAGGTGGGCTAACGGTTTGACGAAATCCGCAAATACACAACGAGTCAAGGAATTAGTTGATGACGCACGGAGAATCCTCCTCTTTTTCAGACACGGAATACAGATTGCTCCACTGCAAATCTATACATCTGTTTTAATATTCAGTCCTTCCAGCAGTTTAGTAAGGGCCTTATTTCGCACCGACAAGCCGAACTGGATTAAGATGAGAACTAGAACGACCGAGAATTGGGATACATGTATCCACACGTTGGAAGGCCATCTTGAATATGTGACCTCGGCGGCATGTTCTCCTGACCAACGGCTAGTGGCAACCACATCTTACGATGATGCAATCAAGATATGGGACCCAGATACAGGGGATTGTATTAACACAATAGAAGGAAGGTTTGGAGCACTGTTTGAAGCAACCTTCTTTTCTGATAGCAGGAGACTGGCGACGTTATCTAAAGAAAAAGGCATTCAGGTTTGGGACCTTATTAAAGGGGCCTGTATTCAGGTATTATCTGGCCATGCAGGGTCTCCGACGTCAATCACCCTGCTTGCTGATGAGCGATATCTAATATCTGGTTCGGATGATAAAACGATCAAGCTGTGGGATCTGGACACTGGTGATTGCCGCAGAACATTCGAAGGACATATAACACCGGTCGTATCAGTAACTGCCTTCCCTGGCAGCTGCAAATTTGCATCCGCGTCGAATGACGGCATGATCAATATTTGGGATACGGCGACAGGAAAGAATATCCAGACACTTGAAAATGAGCCCGACACAGATAATTCACTGGTCTGTATTTCAGACGGTCAGTGGCTTTTCTCAAGTTCATATGACGATCACATCAATGCCTGGGAACCTGATACGGGAATTCGCAAGCCGTCAATGAAGGGTCATACAAATGTAATAACATCAGTGGCAATATCCCCTGACAATACGAGGCTCGCCTCGAGCTCTTTTGATCAATCTGTCAAAGTTTGGGATATTGTCACGGGAAGTTGCTTGCAGACCTTACGCGGCCACACGGACTTCATAAATTCAGTTCAGTTCTTTGCAGATGGTTTTAGACTCGTATCTAGCTCATATGATCGCACTGCCAAGATCTGGGACTTATCTAGGGATGAGATTAAAGATGACTTAGACTCTGGCGGTCTCGTACAGACAGTGGCAATCTCTGCGCACAATGGTGTTTCCGCCTCTGGTGCTCAAGATGGAAGCATAAAGATATGGGACAATGCTTCAGGTAACTGTATACGTGTTCTTATGGGCCATAATTTTGCCGTGCGATCCTTATCATTTTCGCCAGATGGTAATCGGTTAATATCTCGTTCTTATGAGCACATAACTAAGGCTTGGGATTTAACTTCGGGCCAATGTTTAGTGGAGTTCGATTGCAGCGCTGGGCAGAGAGCTGCAGTAGCACTCCATCCAAATGCACGAGTGGTCGCCTTAAGTTCGAAAAGCAAGGCAGTCTTTATCCGGAACTTGCAAACGAAATCGGTCCTTGAAGCATTCATGACCAACGCTGAAACATATTCAATGGCATTTTCAGGTGATTGCCGTTGGATAGCGTGCGGATTAGGGGATGGCAGAATCGATATCTGGAATCTTTGTTTACGTAAGACTGATGAAACTTTTCAGGGCCACACGCGCCCAGTAGAATCTCTGTCGTTTTCTGTTGATAGCAAATGGCTTGCCTCTGGTGGAGCGGATCGCACAATTAGAATTTGGGACACAAAAGTATGGAAGTGTGTACGAATACTCGAATCGGGCGAGCTCTTCAACCATCTCGTGTTTGACCCAGTAGTCGACACTCGGCTTCACACGCAGATTGGAGTTGTCAATCTAGATCGCTTGCCGGTTGATGATCGAGAAGTAGGCGATATTACGGCCACGGATCATGCTTACGGCGGATATGGGCTAAGTCTTGACCAAGCTTGGATAATGAAGGATGGGATCCGGTTGCTTTGGATTCCGCCAACGTACCGATCTGAGCGAACAATAATTCGCGATTCGACAGTTGTCATTGGGTGTGGAACTGGCGATGTATTAATTATACAGTTTCTGACGCCGGACTAATCCCGAGACTATTTTCTATGTTTATTTTTTTTTAAAAAAAAAGGAGAAAGAAAGGGAAAAGTCACAAATCAGCACCTGCTGTATTGATTTGACTCTCTGATGAATTTACGAGCAGGGGTGGGATGGATGCGAGGCAGATCTCGGGACGAGCGCATCGTGTACCACGTAAGCTCGGCATTGCTGCAGACCTGCGAATGGTCCAGATCGTTACGTTTTTCTCCTTCTCCAGTGGCTCTGTATGTCTTGGGGTAGGAAAATGGCTTAGAAGGAATGTGGTACAGCCAGCCTGCGACCTATCGCGATGGTGGTGGCTGACTTGGCTGCGCCGATGCGATTTGCGCAACATGCAATTGTTCGAAGCGGGATTGGCAAAATGCCTTGGCGGGGCGCGCTACGTCACCACTTGAGAGGCAGCAAGTGAGTCACAAGGTTCGCCTGGTCGGCCTCTTGGTGCGCATGTTTTTTTTTCGGTGTGGGAGACACGACAGCCAGTCACGATAGCTGACACGCCCGGTGTCCCAAGACCAACCTATCGGCCTAGCTCAAGCCATGATATCAGAAATACCAATGAGCATTGGATTATTTTTTGCACAGCACACTCGCGACGCCGGACAAGACATGAATGCAGCGGTGAGCGCAGGAGGTTCCGGGCGACACTCAGCTGATGAGAAAGTTGGCTGAGCGGGCGAGTGACAATAGTGAGACATACCGGCCCACTAGTCCTGAAGCAGGATGCTGTAACATGGCGTACTGTATGTGTGCGTGGCATGCGTGTGCCTGGCCGTCTTACCATGCCTGCGTCTTACATCCCAGCCATCCATATTCCCTTTCTTTTCTCTTGTCGCTTTTGGAGAGAAAAGAAGAAGCAAATACAAGACCAGTCATTTGTCGCACCGGCATTTGTTCCATCTCTTTTCTCCTCTATCGGAACATGCATGTCTTAGGTACCGAGCACCCTGAGATGGTGCTACCCATCACCACGGCTTGCAACCAGCCCCCTCGAACCGGGAACGTGGTTTGTGCGCCACCCTGGCAAAACTGCACTCGCCGAGATGACAGGCACCTGTGTGCACAACCTAGTTGCCAAGATTAAGCCTCACGATCACCAACGTGGCTAGCTGCCATGCGTCAAGGGATGCTACTGGAACCACATCAGTACAGCCACCGGCTCTCGCTCATCATACGTTAGCTGATCCGGGAGGGAGATTACGCCTGGGCTTCTTTTACACCACGGCCCAGTCAATTGGCCGGCGAGTGCGGCCCCCTCTGGGGTAAAACAGGCACCCATGTCGCCGTCGCCCGTTTATCCCACAAAGAAGTTGCCAGAAACTTTGCTCAAGGCTCATTGGTCCGCACCTCTGCTGTCAAATCCGCTAGCAATAGGAGTTATTCCGAGCGCACCTGGGAATCGAGCATCTCGGTCTCGTCTCCCGTGTCGCATCATATTGTCCCCACAGCGTTCCCAGTTGCGACAACGCAATTGTGTACACAGATGAGGAATAAATACACTTGACATGGTAGCAAAATTGATGATGTTGCTGCTGCTATCAATGGACGGTCCGCCGATCTGGACCCATGCCGGGTCTTCCGAGTCCATCGTTATCGTGGTGTTCAAAACGCCACGACCGTAGTTGCCTCTGCGAGTAGGGCCTCAGCCCTGCGCCATTATAATTTCCGACCAAGTCCTCGTGATGGCTTTTCAGTGCGAGAAAAATGTCATGCTGCACCACAACGGTGGCTGGGCCCACTCACCTCAGTCCCTCGCCAAGCAGTGCTGTAATTTGCTTACATTGGCGGCAACACGCGCAATTTACTCAACCCAAATCCTATTCGCCCAAGGGAGTTACTAGTTGAGAGACTGAGGCAGGCAGGCAGGCAGGCAGGCAGGCATAATGCGAGGAACTCAAGAGCGCCTAGAGATGCCTGGCCCAGGAATACCAGCCGCAGGACTACAGGCGGCATAGCTATCACCTGCTGACATTCCCGGTGCAAAAGCTTGAAGTGTAAAATTGGTGTCTCAATGTGATAACGCTAGCGGATGTGGCATGTCTTCTTTTCTCTCCCTCTGAGCCGTTTGGGGGTCATTTTCTTCTTGCTGACAGCCCCGATATCGGTTCATTAGCTTGTCTCAACCAAACCTTTTGATTTCTCAGGTGATCAACAGGTTTTTTCGTCATCATAGATATGGTTAGTTCCTAATCGTTATATGATCTATCGTATTGGATTTCTTGTTAAGTGTATTATTGGCCTGGATCTTGTTTTGTTCAACTGACATCACATAGGCGCTTTGAGATCTCATCTTATTGCGATCACATGGCTCTTGGTGAGGTGGCGTCATTGCTCCAGGCGGGAACCAAGTCTAATCTCCTGTGGTAGACAAAAATGAAATGCCATATGAGACACTCAACGCACCCTGTCTTGACTTCTTACAAACACCAATCCTCATATTTTCACGATATGGTGATCACGATCTTCGGAACCTTCCATCACCACGGGCTTTCGTCTGTCTATCGCTTTTTATAGATTCGCGGATGGTCGCTTTTGATACTGTAGACTAGTTGTCGAGGCATACTTGCATGAAAGTGTACGCAAACGGGGCGTTCTACGTAGGACTCTGGTGGGGCATTAACTAGCGTAGATGGGACACCTACAAATGACGTCTGTCACGATAATTGTGCGTTTGAGACCAAGGCAGAACCCTTCTGGCCCTTAATCTCGACTCACGCAAAGAAATTTCCCGTCGGAAGCCGATTACGGTGTTTCTTCGCCCGATCACCTAGAGTCCACGGAAAGGAAGGTCTAGCATCTACCGTGGCGGACAGACAGAGCTGATGCCCACCTCATCTGCACACATTCGTCGCAATTTAGTTGCGTTCGATCGCCACAAATTTGTGTTATTACCCCTACGTGTCCCGTCACGATGGCCACGGTCTAACTCCGGTCATCGGAATCTAAAGCGGCTTGCAGCAGGCCACTCCGACTTCCGCCCCCCGGCAGTCCGTCCAGCAATATAAATCCCACCTAGTTTGTGCCCTGGGGATATCGACTAATATTTTTTCCCTTTCTACTTTCCATCTCTACTCCAACAGCAACCAACGTCGCATTATAAGATGTCGCATTCGGGGCTAATTGCTACCATTAATGGTGACGATGGCACACTTGAACGGATGAACATGATGCTGCCACAGGTTCGTTTTTGTCTGTTTGCCCATGGCTGTTGCCATGTTCAACGATGTCCGGCTTATCAGCCACCTTCTGCACATCTTTCTGCTTCTTGGTACTGATCCTTGACCTTCCAGTACACTACCTCTGATCACAATCTTGACGATCCCATGGGCAATTCCGGGCCAGTCATCACACAGCTGGTAGGTCCACTCAGGCATCATCAATAACGTGCACATCCACCTTTGAAAGAATTCTCGTTAATTTTCATGTAAAAGCCTGCACATTCTAAAAAAAGGGTAGCGTTGTATTGGAGTTGTTGCGCCTGTGGGAAATCCGGAATGCCTATCAAGTACGACTCCTGCCAAGAATGTGGCACACCTCGCTGCACAAATTGTCAAACTGAAAAGAAGACTGTTAAGAGTGGAAAACAGGGAGACTGGATTGGAATCAGTTCATGGCCTTATGGCGGAATATTTTGACGCTACAGCTCGGTCAGAGACAAACCTCATCACCACATACTGACGCATGATTCCGACCAGCGTGTCACCAGAGGGTGGATCAAATATGCAGTTCGAAAGGTACAGCTTATTATTTGATGCAGACTTGCACTTTGGGGCGGGGCCTTTTATCTTTTTCGCAACTGTCATACGGAATCAACCCGAAATTACACTTGCCCTGGAGGAGTGCTACATCTGTGGCTTAAGTAGCTATTCGTAGCAGACAACCTTGTATACTAGAATCCTGGAATTATAACGCTTTTATTTAATGCAGCCGGACCTTTCCACTACGCTTTTTGTGTCTTTTACTATTAATCAAGCTGAATGGTCCAACTACCTGCTTATGTGTCGACTGCTCTCCAAATCATGATTATTTGTCCCTAGCCCCAACAAGTCTCTAATACTACTCCTAACTCGGCCCCATTTTAGCATGATTCCAACAGCTAACCAAACGATAGACGAGAAAATAAGAGCCAAGACAATGAATGAAGTGCTATTCGGCCCTAGAGGTGGAGGAATCGCGGTGGGTTCCATGGATAGTATACTGGCTGCAAGCGCGATGGGTGAAATGAACTAGTCGGTTAATACAAGGCGCACGAGTGAGATTTCGATTGGAATAGGCTTACACATAACATCACAAGAGTCATAATTTGTCCAAACCGAGCGATTCGGGCCTGTATCTTTGTGTCTTGGCCACCTTCGTGATTGAGGTAAAATAATAGCTGTTCGGGGACATATCAGCGGATTCTGACGCATGGGGAACTGCTGGACCTTACACAAGCGTCATATTCATCACATATTCGACGAAGAGCCTCGAGATCCTTCGACACGCTATCAAGCTGCTTGAAATCAGCCCGAATAGTACTGAGGCATCGCATTCCAGGAGAGGTCAGCGGAGAAAATAGCCCTTCTCTTTCGAATGACTCCCAGTGACGCAGAATATCCGCAAGAGTCTGCGATACTTGGAACAGTAGCAATTTTGTCTGCACTGCCCAGTGGCGGGAATGCTTGACCGAGTCAAGATTGCTGGTATGTTGTAGAAATACGACCCCAAGCCCTGTAATGGGGCAGGTTTGGATCTGGTGCACCTCAGTTTGTTTCTTTAGAGCAGAGATGAAAGAAAGCATCCAGAACGGGTTTTACGCACGTATGTTTCAATTTGGCGTCGGAGCCATATTGCCAAAGCTTCCCATGCAGTCCTTATCTGACGTATCCGAGTTTCTAACACTAAAAGGAAATATCCGGTAGGATTCAACACGGGTGGGCTTGAACTTGTCTCCCCCGCTGTGAAAGGATCGGGGTATGGATCCTGTTCAGACCCCACGTATTCATTGTACTGATCAAAATATTCTTTGTCATCCTCGGGCTCAAAGTATGTGTCGACGAAGCAGTAAGCTACCCATCTCAATGCGTCTCTCCCAGTGACGAGTACAGATATCTGGGCGCCGCAGAGGTACCTGATTTCGCTTTCGGACGCCAGGTTCATTCCCGGTCTTGCCAAGAATGATACGTCCATGACGTTCCTAATGGGACCAGCGCTCGTTTTGCGATCATCACTTGGCTTTTCCCTTGCTAGTGCAAAGTATGGCAAGTCGAAAGCCATTTGGAAACCTGCAAGACCATGAGACTGTGAAAAATTAAGTAAGCAAAGATGTAGATTCTATGGCCATTAGTGCCTTACACGAATCATACGGCCTACAAAGGCCCGGAAAGCAAGATGCCGGTATATGCTATCTCGTAGCGCCCAGGCTTGCTGTTCGGAAGCTGTGAGTATGAGAGCCATCACTGCCCAACGATTCAAGTTGGTAATAAATCTGGGCTCAAGCTTAGCTTCCCAATGACTAAGGGATAACCGAACTCTTCTTACATCAATCGACGATCTGCATTCAGTCGGGGTGGCTGTACGCCCCCACAATTCGGCTCTGGATTGCTGCTCTCAATCTCGGGTTTCCCTGAAGAATTAATTTCGTGAATAGGAAATCGCTGGGTTTCGTTAGCAATTTTCAGCGCCATCCGGTAAATGATTAATACCTTCTCTGCCAGCTCGAGATACAATCTGTGGGCGGTGAGAGGGCCAAGATATTCCCGAGCCAGAGATGACTTTCCATCATTTGTACGGTCATCAAGGAGCGCAATAAATTCTGATCCTATACTGGCGTTGCATGTCTTTAGTTCCTCAACTGTGTCTCCTGAGCAAAAGGAAGCGACTAGCTCGGTTTGTGGCGTGGCTCGGTCAGATGTGCTTGACCCAGCCATGAAATACCGTGCCAGATCCTTATCCAGCTCTCCCAATTCTATGCCGAGTTTCACATAGGGGACATTTTCAGACAGTAGAATGAGTTGAGTGTGATTCTTTGATATTGCGTTTGGCTCTTCTTCCCTGTTAGGGGCATGCGCCTCACATTTGTGGTTCTCATGAGTCGCATCTCCCACTGCCCTTTTTCTGCTTGCGGGCTTTGGTTGTTGAACAACTAACCCTGTTTTTTCATTGGAGCTCCTTCGGAGTGACTGCTTTTTAACCATGAAGGACCCACGTTTGGCTTTTTTGAGCGACCGCCAATTTGTTTGGTTCATTCTAGCTCAAAAAGAGTAACTATGCTTCTAACAAGCTAGCTTTTTTCGTTGTTGAATAGTTGACAGAGATTTCCACACAATCACCAAGCTTATTAGCTCTCACTGGGCTTTTTTCTTCTACTTCCTTTTATTGTTTCTGTTTAACTATTTTGTCGCTATGGTCCAATGTTTGGATGGCCGGATTTATCGCTTGTTGTGTCTCTGTCATGCTGTGTTGATGCTCGATGAAGGCAATCTTGCGAACTAATCGGGGGCCATGCGAAACGTCACACAAATATATAGACGGAGAAACACCACTTTGCCAAGACGTACATATTGCTCCGCCTTGACCGCATGTTCGATCACTCGCGTCGCATTCATTCAAGCTCTGACCGAGTAAAAGATGACTGCCCAATCACAGGCTCAATCGTGCTTATTTAAGTCGGAGAGACCATTGACATCAAAATGCAGCAGCCCGGATTTTCAACCCAGGCCCTGACCGAGATTGATATGATAGGGCAAGCGGGTTGGATAAGACAGGAGGCATGCAAGTCGGGCACCAACCTAAACTCATTGGCCCGCACACAGCCCAATTTCCAACCCTGTTCAATTGTCTATCCCTACAGGTGAGATGACGACGGGTGGTCTGGATGCTCCTCTTCCCTGCTTCGGGCACTCGGGAAGGCCCGAAAGGTAGCGCAATGGTACGCAGCCGACTTGCATCGCGAATCAAGATGTGATCTCTCGGCCGAAAGTTGAAAAGTGAGGCTGAGGCCCGCCATGCCCGTTATCTGGGGGTTGAAACCGACATGGGAATTCGTCAGCCCCGCAGTCAAGATGATTGTAATTCTATACCAAATGACGTCCAATGTAACTTACCGCCACAAGTATAGGCATCAGAGGCGGACCAAGTTCCTCCGGTGTCCTCGATGTTCGGTGCGAGAGGGCAGTGCAAGCCGACAATATCACCGTGATTGCCCCCTTGGCATGCGATTTTCGGCTATTGTAAACCGGTGTTATGGCTTAGGCTAGAGAATGGCAGCTGCTTCCGACATACCCGCTACCGGTTTGCGCTCGGACCTCTCTTGTCAGACCGTAAGCATGTTGCAAGAACATGGCGAGGCCTTAGATTGATAGCCTACTCACAGTTGTGTATCAAATCTTGGTGAGAAATTATCTCGGAAACAAACGCAAGACATCTGACCCTTAGAATGAACGTTTTACAGAGAATCTAGCTTGGTATTGTGATGTTTTTGACCACCTGCCACCGAGCTGTCACCAGGTATTTGAATGGAAATGGTCGCCAAAACAGAAAGGGGCCAAGTGTTCAAGCCGCCCGCATCCCAGAAGAGACCTAGGGGCAGCTAGGTCATAGTATTGTCCCATCCACAAAGGCCCAGTCTACTGTGGCGATGCGCTGTATTATGTCGGCTTGGCACCGATTCTATTGCCACGGTTGGTGCCACCGCGGCGGCACAACGTTACACGGCATACAACGTCCCCCACGCACGTTTGTCTGTAACGACTGGTTCAAGTACTGACACATCAATGGTAATAGATGAAGGCTCTGAGATAGCATCGGATATACCGTGAGCGCCAGCTGCATCCGGCATCGCCCCCTTGCTAGCAGCCCAAGTGACAGGGGTGGCAAAGCGACACAGCCGCGATGCAACCCGGCGGGCACTAGCTGGTGCTTGGCAAGCGTTTACAAGCCGCAGCCTGAGCATTAGTGAGTCTTGTATCACCCACGGCGCAGTCGGTGTCAACACGCCATTTTGAGCAACAGCCGAGGTCAAAACAGCCGCGAACTTGACTGCATCGCAGGCGTTGGCGGTGAAAATGGCGATGGATGCCGCATATAATGCAAACCAAGACGCAGATACGCAATACAAGGAGCGAAGTAAGCAAAAGGCAACCACCGTGGCAGGGACAGCCTCGTCATAACTAAGATGATGACTGATGCGGCAACTCAGGAAGCAGCAGCAACCGACTTGGTCGATGCCCAAGCGGTAGCTGCAAGGTAGGAATCATTGTTTGTTACGGCCTAAGAGGCGCTAACAGATGCGCAGACACTGAAAGGTGTAGCATCAGGCGCGCCAACCAACGCAAGCATCGTCAGTGACATGACGTCAACTTCAGCAGACGCTGTAGTACAGCGAGCACATGATGCAGAGAAAGAAGCTAATACTGAAAGTCATGTGGACCAATATGAAGAACATCATGTTTCACCAAAGACATCGACCTTCTCGAAAGCCTCATCGGTAACCAGTCCATCATACACTGATGCGCCCCAGACGTCGGATCCAGACTCCTCAATATCACTCACCGTAGCTTCAGCTAGCCTAGCCCCTACCTTGACACCATCTATTGCACAAGGTTCAGAAGTAATCGCATTGTCCGTGAGTATTGCCGTCCTTACCACGGCATCAACGTTTCACCCGTCACCGAGAGAAATGATTTAATTAATTTTATCTATATAAAATATATCTTTATATATTTTCTGCACACCCACTATATTAACCTGAGAGTAAAAGTTGTAAACATTTGTTACAATATTGCTGTTTTAGCCAGCTGACTAATACACCAGGATCGCCTTCAACCCCAGCGCCAAGCAAGGCCTTTTTTTAACCTCCTACTAGCAACTCACCCTTATTGTCCATATTATATTCACGATGGCTTACAAGACTAGTACAGACTACAGGCGATACCTCAACGATGAACGATGAAACCATCCTCCACGCCAGCCAACAATGATTGGTGGCTTTGTTTCCGTCGTTCCGTTCCACGTTCCGGTCGCACTCCACGCTGCCCATCAAAAAAACAAAAAGAGTTCGGCAAAAATGCAAAAAATAAAACATACAACAGCGAGGATTCCCCGGTCGTCACCGACCCGAGTACTAATTCACCGCTTCTCAGCTTGACTATGGGAGAGCGGACGGGATCCCGTATTTTCTGAGAGCTATGGTCGTATGTGGCAGTGTGTACAGCAGTTTCGGTTCATAACCGTCCAGAGGATGGACATAGTAAAGTTGTGTTCAAGTTAAGACTATTCGTCTCATTAATTTAATTCAAGATCTCCACCAAGCCTACCCTACACCAAAATTACCAAGAAGCTCACGGCCTATAAATTGAGAAACACAACACAAACAGGATAATATCACGATATAATGAACGGTCCACTCCTCAAATGCTCTCCCACAACCCGAAGATGCCCGGCGGTCAGTGTATCCCTTACACCTCCTGCCCGCATTGCAGCCGCCCTTCAAGGCAGGTAATGCATTCTCTGCCAATATGCTCTGGCTCAACACAATCTAGGCGTGCAACTTCAACAAGTTGCCAACGCGCACCGCGAGGCAGCCCCCACTAAGCACAATAACCCAACTACCTACAACATCCCCAACCACACTCCTACCCCAAAGCCCTTGGCTTCCACCATGGCCAGCCTCTGGCTTCTATCTTTTCTATGGAACAAACTCAACAGGCTTCAACCGATGCTCTATAGTTTACTATCTTCGTGACTGATCCGGAGGGGACGTGCTTTGCACAAGATGGCCCTTGGCTGGTACGGCTTCCTCCAAGCCTGCCATCAACGTGACCGGAAGTTTCTTAACCATAATTATCCTCCAGTTTATCGATGTACTGTTGCACCCGACCAAACTATTTTAGTACGCCGATTCCCTGGACAACTCGTTTGTTGCAGGTACAGGAGCGCGTCCATGCCGGTCGGCCGAACCCAAGCTCCAGAGTTAACCCGGGCAAAAACCACCAAGATCGACTACGTGCCGACCGATGCCGATAGGTCTGTCTTCGTTTACACAGGTGGCAGCGGATATGGGGCCAAATTGTTGCAAATTTTTGCAAATTCTTGCCCGTCATCGGACAGGTCACCCACCTTCCCCCTTCTGCCTAAGAGGTTACTTTGCGAACCCATGTTGCAGCACGCCGCTGATATCTTGGTGAACGGGGCGGAGAGCACCTCTTTCATGCATCCACACTGGCGCTGGCGCGAGAAAAAGGGCGCGGGGGAGTGGGTTGGAACAAGGGCCTGGCGGGCCCCGCAATATTGGCTACCATCGGACATGAGCTTCGGCTCTTCTGTACCTAGTTTTCTCTACATGTCCTGCCAAGCTTTCGCACGAGTCTGGGGGGTGAAAATAGCAAATGGATCTTCCGGCCGGTGCGCCGACTTGGCGCTTCCGCCCCCGTACTCGGCGCCCGCGTGGGGGCACCCGAGGCAGCTCCGCAGAGTAACATATGTGGAAATTTGGCGAAGACGGCGGGGGTCTGCGGCGATCCAGCTAGCAGGGCTCATGCCCAGCTTACACAAGACTTCGGGCCGTTGGTTCTAGGTCCAACCGGCCAAGACGGCAGACCTTGTCACACCTTTGGTTATTATAAAGTGGCTTGGTTTCAAAAGTGCATTCCTGCAGATTGGTCTTTACCTCGCGCTTGCTATGCAATGAGCACTGTGCGTTCATGAACCCCCGATGGCATCCCACCTTCTCCGTTGTTGCCTATTTTTGGCATTGATCCCTTTCGTCGTCGCCGAGCTTCTATCCACGGGCCTGACGCTTCGTTTAAATGGTGTACCATACTTTGTCTCGCCCTACGTGGCTGTGAACATTTCGCTGCCTCGAGGAGCGCTCAGTAACATTGAGAGTGCTCTTGGCTTCGTACCTGTCACGGTCCTGCCTCCGGGTACTACGCCAACCCAACTCGACGATGTTGTCACTTCGTGGATGGCAGCCGATGATGTGTTCCAGCACGGATTCCTGCAGATAATCCTCTCGGAAAGCACGGAGGGCAGCTCCCAAGTGAACATTAGTGGCGCTGGCACCTCGAATTTGGTCGGTTATGGCTCGACTGCTGAGATCCCAAAAGGGCCATATTTCTTGCAGAGACAAACCGGGAACCTCCACCGCGCCTATAGGCTGTACGACGACTTTGCCGGGGCCTTCAACGAGGCCTTGCTGGCCAAGCCGGATGACTCGTTTGAGCCCCTGTCCGCCAAGGTCCCAGGCTCGGCCACGCTCACAATTGGCGTGCCGTCACGGCTATACTTTGAACCCTCGGAGGCTCAGCCTCTTGCTGGTGTCCGAGTAGCCGTCAAGGATATCTTCTCACTGGCAGGCGTCAAGAAATCCAACGGCAACCGGGCCTGGTACCATCATTATCCGCCCAGCAACGTAACCGGCACTGCGATATCGCGTCTAATCGCGGCTGGCGCTGTGGTGGTGGGGACACAGCGACTATCTCAGTTTGCGACCAGTGAGGTGGCCACAGTGGATTGGGTTGATTATCACTCCCCTTTTAATCCCCGCGGGGATGGCTACCAAGACCCTTCGTCATCGAGCTCCGGTGCTGGCGCATCCGTTGCCTCCTACGGCTGGCTTGATGCTGCCGTCGGCACTGATACCGGCGGCAGCATCAGAAGCCCTGCAGGCGTTAACGGAGTATTCGGCAACAGGCCCTCGCATAGCCTAGTTAGTTTGGACAACGTCATGCCATTGTCAGAGCCTCTGGATACGCCTGGGTTCCTGGTGCGCAACTTGACACTCTGGGACAAGCTCCAGGCTGTCATGTACGGCGAGAACTACCATTCGCTCTCAAGGGCGACCCCCAAATATCCCACTCAAATATTCACCGTCGACTTCCCCAACACGTCCAGCGAAGCAAGCTTGCTTCTGAAGAACTTTGCTAGCGCGCTGGCGAAGTACACGGGAGGCAGTGCGGGCTCCCTCAACCTGACTGACCGCTGGGCCAAGGGTCAGCCCATCCCAGGCACGAACACGAGCCTGTCTACGCTTCTGAACGTCACGTACCCGGTGCTGACTGGGAAAGGTCAAGACTCTGCAGTTACCGAGCCGTTCTATGCCGACTATGCGGCAGCCCACGACGGGCGACGGCCGTTTATTGACCCAGCTCCACTGGCCCGATGGGCATGGGCTGCCAACTACTCCTGGGATGAGGCCGTGCACAACAAGACAGTTTTTATGAACTGGTTCAATGCTGAGATTCTGCCCCCTGCCAATGACACTCTACAGTGCAGTTCTGGGTTGATCCTGTACCCAGGCAAGGTGGCTACCGCAAGCCCGCGAAACAGGTATGATATAGCCCCGCCTGCACCGTTTACAGGCTTTTCCGCGGCGCGCATATCTGTCTTCTCGGAATGTCCTGATTCTGTTTTCCCGATTGGCGAGGTTGGCAACTTCAGCAGCCTGACGAACCACGTGGAGTATCTACCGGTTGCAGTTGGCGTCATAGCTGCAAAGGGTTGCGATGGGCTTCTCAGCAAGCTAGCCATAGATCTCGCCGACGCAGGCATTCTGCGAGTGCCACAAGTCGGTAACAGCATGTACAATAGCACAGTGTAGCTTCACAATCAAACAAGACCACTGTGCAAGGACAAGCACAATAGACCTTTCGTTTTGAATTACCTAATGTGTCTAAATTGTGCTGAACCACCCAAAGTATTCCTAGTATAGTGAGCTAGCTGCTGTGTCCTAATTGTGCAGTCCGCCCCAGCCACTAGGCAGAATGGATGGTTAAAATGGAGATGCGGAGCTGGCCTGAGCATTAGCCAGCCGGTTACAATACCGAAGCTGACGATAAAGGCCTGGTGGCTTCAATACTAAGATTTAGATAGCAGATGCGTCTCAACACGCGATTTTGGGCCCAGTTCGAGGCATACTTTTTGAGTGATTGTTTGATAAATTGATTTTATGACAGTGTGTTGATTTTCGTGATTACAGGCGTTGTAGTCGTCGTTTTATTATTTACCGAATTTGATGCCTTCCACCCAAAACGGCCGACTTATCCTGAACCTCAATTCTACAGTTGCAGGCTTGGTGTGTGGTTTTTCTTCTGTGTTTCACAGCTCCATTTCACGAAATGTGATCTGAGGTATAGTTTAAATTATATACAAGCATGAATCTTTTATGTGCTAGGTATTACGGCGGAGTACTTGGGTGGAGGACCACTGAGCCCAAAGGCATAGTTCATGATACCGTTTGATCATGTTGGCAAAAGTACCAAGTCTTTGTTTACAGTCATGACGCTTTTTCTGAGCTCTCAGGTGCGGGAAGTGCTTTTCATATACTCTAGTAACTATGTCTAAGAATAATTGGAGCCATTTGGCTGCGCTGCGGCCACAGCCCACAAGACGTTAGTTAACCCCCCTCGCACTATTCGCATGGATCCGACGCGCTTTACGCTTGAATCCAACGTCCCATCCACCGCTGGTTCAGCTCTTTAGCCTCGTCGATGAGTCCCATCTCCAACAACAGCTGCACGGAGCCTCTGGCAGCCGAATAGAGAGAAGAGCTGATCCATGCGTGGGTGGGCGCTGTATGCTCACCCATGACGATGACATTAGACTCGGTGCGGTGATAAGCAGGAATATAGAGGTTGTGCTGTGCGACATCCGGACGGGTCCAGCTTGTCGCAATGAAAGGCTCGTCAAGCCAGCACAGGCGCTCGTAATCTCCTGTATACAGGTCACGCACTTCTTCTCCGTGCAGAGATGCAATAGCGTCGAGAACAATACCAACGTGCTGGTCATCAGTAAGACTAGCGAATCGGCTGCTCCAGTCACCACCACGGTAGTGTAGGATTAGGCCAGGTCGTGTCTCGTTGTGGCCATATACTGGATAGTACAGCGCACCGACAGCAGCGTCAGCTGGTGTCGAGTAACCGCCAAAGATGGGTCTGTCTCCCTTTTCCCAGAATCTCTCACGGAAGAGCAGTGCGACTTTGCAAGCGTCCTTGAAGCGTAAGCCCCGCTCGGACATAGCACGTGTGAGTACTGAAGAGAATGAAGGCAGGCTCATCATTCGCGTGACAGTAAAAGGCGGAGTAAGAAGGGTATAGTTGTAGTCTTTGACTTGATCCGCGCGAGGCTTCGTTGCGGTCCTGTTTGTATCAACGTCCACCCAGGATAGGCGGGTTCCAGTAACCTCGCCGTTGCTGTCTTTGATAGCCTCGATCTTTCGGACCTGCCTATCGACAACAAGACGGTCTTGCACATGGGGTACAGCGCCCTCGGATAACCGGCTGAAGCCGCCGTCGACACATTTCCACTCCGTCTCTGCAAGTGCACTGGGGCCGCCATCTTGCGCTAGGTTGGAGTTGTGGTGCATTTCGTCCCAGAAAATGTCATAATCAGTCGACGTATGGATAGCATCTGTTACATTCTCGCTTGCATTCCAAACGTTGTGCATCATGCTTTGTTGGCTGATATCATCAAGCCCTTCAGCCATAACGCGGCCATGGACTCTCCATACGTCAGCCTGAATGTCCCTAAGCGTAGTCTCATTCATGAGTATGGTATTCATCTTGGCCTTGATGTCTTTGTATTCCGGTGTTGACAACGGTGCCGGTTTGCCGAGGCTAGAATTCGCAGCAATCTCTGCCCGGGTTGGAACACTACCATCAGGCTTTCTGCCTGTGCCTAAGGCTAGTAGCTCGTTGGGAGAGTGCTGGATCCAAGGGATCAGATCGATTTGAAGGTCTGATCTGTTGTTCTTGTTCAGATCGTTGAGCCAGTCGATGAACTGAAAGGTCATGGCGTGATCAGAGTATTTGACAGTGTCATTGTTACTCTTATATTTGATCTGGTAGGGTAATCTCATGGCTCCCATCTCGGCCCACTCTTGAGTGCCTCCAACATAGAGGGTGCGAAGACGGCCACCAGGTCGCTCGCTGGCTTCGATTAGCTCCCAGTTATGGACGCCCACGCTCTCAAGCATAAGAGCCGTAGCCAGGCCGGTAACTCCAGCGCCAACGATGGCAATAGAGGTGTTTTTGGATCTCAGCAGGTCATGAGAGCTTGTTGTGGCGTTGATTGAGGCCACGCCATCAAACCAAGCACCCAGGGCGTCAAAGTCTTGGAGGAGAGGCTTATGGGAATTTGTTGTTTCGGCAGAAGCATATCCCCCCCATAGGGTGGCGACAGCAAACAAAAGAGACTTGCAAGACATCGTATATGGTCGAGCAGTGAAAGCTTTAAAGTGGTCGATGACAATCGAGTGAATTCAAGCCGTTGGGAGTGCGGCATGCTCATAGATGTAGTTATTCCCTTCAACAGCTGCGGAGACGGTTGAGTGGTGGCTCTCTAGCTTCAATAATGTGAAGGAGCGGTAAAATTAATTGCGCTTTCGGCGACAGGTCGGCCGATGCTGGCGCACAAACTAAGAAACAGATGCAGAAAAACAAGCATTGTTCCACAGCCAGGTGGTAATCCCTGACATGGTGCCGTGGGGGTTTTTGGAGGCGAAAAAACTAATCTGATTGATAATAAAATCTTCTTACATCTACCCCTAGCGTGTAATTCAGAATCCTGGCTACCGTAGTATCACTCCTCTCCGAGTGATACAGTGCAACGAAATTCTCCGAGTTCGTAAATGACGCGGAGACGACCCATTTGGGAGGGAAAAAATACTCGGCAGTTGGAACCACCAACCTTCTCGGGCCGGGAGGTACTGGGCTAGTGGAAAGAACCGGATGATGGCATCGCAGCGGCCGACGAGGATTATGGACCGCAGCATCCATGTGGAGAAGCATGTAAGTGACGGTAGGATACTGGTGATCCTTTGTTACGAAAAGTGCCTGCCAACTTGGTTGCAGCCCTCTAGAAATCTGTTTTTATTGGCCCTTGTATGGAATTTGCGCACATGGCACGAATGAGATGGTATTTTGGAGCTACTAACTATCACATTGTTCCATAATTTTAATTCTTGAGGTTCACGAAGCCAACTGTTCCACTGGTTGTACCGACCAGGCTAGATCTTAGTATTGCCACGCTCGTAACCATCAGAATTGCCCAGACCACTTGCCACCCTCAGACGCAGTTTATTAAGCCTTGGAAGCTGCCTTGCGGCCTTCCTCTTTCAACTTTTGGTCGTCCGGGCAACTCAGCTCGATTTGGGGCATCAAGAACACAGCTACGAAGAAACCTGCCGCTGCCAGCGCAGCCCCAACCTCAAAAATGATCTTGAACGACTTTTGGTACGCGGGCGATAACACAGCCCTGATACGCGATGCGTCCTCCTCTGGAAGTGATGCTAAATACCGAGTCGGACTGTCGAGGAGAGACCGAAGCTCGTCAGATTGCAGCTGCAATGACTGCAGTGAATGAGTGACAACATTGTTACTAGAGACTTAGTTAGTCCCCTTTCGACTGGAGACGTGACCCACACATGAACACTCACAGAATGATACCGCATACAGCCAGCCCAAATGTAGCCCCCAAGTTTCTAACAAAGCTATTTTACATGCGGTTAGAATTATTGTTGATTGTCTTAGGCCCTCCAAAGATATGACTTACTTGCGGAAGGAGGTAACAACAGCCATGTCCTTTCGTGGCACTCCGGCTTGGATGGCAATGAGCGCTCTGCGTGTCAAGTTAGTTATAGGTACTTTAAAAGGAAGAGAAAGTAATACGGCTGAAGAGTGTTTCCTACGCCCACACCAATGAGCAGAGAGTATCCAATTTGCTTGCCAATACCGGAATCCTTATCCAGGGTAGACATAAGCCCAAGGCCAATTGCCCAGCAAACCCACCCAAACAGGATGCACTCTCGATAGCGCCCAACCCAATGTACTATAAGCCCAGAGAGGGTGCTGCTAGCTGTCTGTACTAGGGTAATAGGCAGTAGCATGACTCCAGCTTTGGTTGCCGAATAGTTATAGACAAGTTGGTAGAAAGTAGGAATGTAATACACTTGTACCACAAAATTCCAACCGTTGATAGCCATGGTAATACAAGCACCAGTGGTCATGCTAGAGCGAAAGATGCCCACTATCACAAGTCAGCACGATGTCCGCACTTCTGACGGCTCTGATGGGAACTCTGATGGGAATGATTGGACGTACACGGGACAAGGGGGTATTTGGGGCCCTTCCACTGCCACAAGACGAACACGACACACACTAGAGCTCCTGCGAATATGCTAACCAGGACTGCGGGAGAGACCCATGGATATTCGGCGCCTCCCCACGTCAGGCCAAGCATCAGGACAGTAGTGCCAGCCAGAGCAAGGCCAATGCCCACAAAGTCAATTGCTAGCAGCTTCCTGGTCGTCCCGCGGTTAGCCGCCAGCAACGTGCTAAAGATGGATGGGGGCATGCCCTCACTCAAACTTTCCAATTACCCTCAACCTTCTTCAGAGGCATGAAGAATCCCACAGCTACCGAGGATAATGCGGTCAGGGGCAGATTTAGCCGAAATATCCAGCGCCAAGAGTCGCTGCTCTTGGAGGAAAGGGCACCACCAATGACGGGACCAATGCCATTGGCTAGGGCAGTCACCGCACCCTGTCTGTAGTTAGCCAGGGGGATAACACAACAACCCGTCTACCGCTGGCGGAGTCTTTTTTGGACGGCCGAGGTCGGGGTAAGGTTTTTTTGCAGGGCTGTTTACTTACCAGTATACCTTGGTACTTTCCTCTCTCGCGAAGGGGCACCACATCGCTGACGATCATCTGCGCCACAGTCATAAGTCCGCCGCCACCGAAGCCGGTGAAGCAACGAAACACGATGAGCTGAACCGCAGTCTGGGACAAGGATGACGCCAAGGACCCCAAGCCAAAGATGGCTAGACCGATCACAAGGATCACCTTCCTGGACCAAATGTCCGACAACCTGCCGTATAGCAGCTGGCCAACCGTAGAAGTGCTGCATATACGCATTAGCCGAGACCGAGTTGGGGAGTACAACTGAGTGAAATTGACCTACATGAAATAGCCATTGGCCAACCAAGCCAGTTGCTGACCTGCATTGAGAGCGCTACCGACAATGGTTAAACTCGCCGCAAGTGTGGTCTGGTCCATGAGCGCCACCAGATCGACGCTGGCACATGCCAGGAAAATCTGCCCCGACAAGTTAGTCTCGTATGACTCAAGAGGCTGCTGAGGGGGAGATTTCTTGCCATGATGATTGTGCCCCTTGGGACGTAGTTGGTCTGCTCGTTGAAGCTGGGCTTCTCGGGCTCCTTCTCCGTCAATTCGCTGTCTTGCGGGCCATCATTCTGAAGCACGCGGGTCTCTTCGACGGCCGGCTCCGTGGGAGAGCCATGTTTCTCCTGGGGAGTTGGCTGTTGCATCGTTGTTTGCTAGGGGGACTCAACTGTTGCGGAAGAGACTATGTCGACTGCAGGTTTTTGCGATAGTAAACGGGGGGGGGCATCCTATCTACATCAGATACGAGCTTGAGGGTTAAATGAAAACCCCATACAAAGCCGATAAACGGAGTGAAAGGTTTGCGGGCAAGCGTGGAAGCGGTCTGAAGCTCGACATTCAGGACCGGCGGCTTCGGGGCCCTGGTCGACAATATGCAATGAATACCGCAATGCCCTTGGAGAAGTACGACGCGCATCGTGTTGCTATGTGTCATTGCCAAGGGGCTGTGATCGTGGGGTGAACCGAGTTTGCAGTTATCAATCAGAATACCGTATTAACTCTATTAATTCGGGTTTTCACGTGGGTCTTGATGCCCTTGTTTGCTCTCGTCTGGTCCAGTAAAATATTGTTCCCGAGCCAGTTGTGCATTGGCGAGCGGGAGATAGTCAGTCCCAGAATGATCAATTCTGCGTTGGAAAGATTCCACTGGCTAGAGCAAGGGTACTCAGACCCACGTCAAAAAACTGAATGAATTGAGTTAATTCGGTAGTACTTGCAATGTAACCTCAAGGGCACGGCCCTCGAATTCTTTCGGCTTTCCTCACAGTGAAATTCTCCCCATGCACCGCCAAGGCGGGCCAGTCGATCAATGTGGATACGCCAGCCAAACTGGGGCGGCTTTTTTCGCCTCTCTTTTATGGGGCTACACCCAGGTGTCTGGTCCACACAGATTTTATACAGCAAGATTCACGTATTACACAATACTACATGCCTCTCACTCCTACTACCCATGCGCGAGCGGATCAAGACCCGAACAGGTTCGCGGTTGTTCTCGGGCATTCAGCATTGCGTGCTAGAGCCAGGGAAAGTATGCCGCCAAACTGAACTATTGGTCGCGATTTGTCACGCACATTGTAGATCCCTGGCGAGGGAAAAAACAAAAATAGGTCTTATACAGGTTTGGTTTGGGGGTAACCTGTTGAACATTGGTAAGAGCCCGAAGCAGGAGGCGAAAAGCAACCTTCTGATACAACGGGCATGGGGGTTCAGAAATCGGATGGCCGCCCGAGAGCGTGGGTCATTTATACCTGCAGATTCGAAGTAGTGATGCGTATAAAAAGAATACTTTGTCGTCACGGTTTCACGGTACATCTTTGTTAGACAACGAAAAATCCAGCGAGTTTCTCAGTGGTTTCATCTATACCCTAAACCTCCATACCCTCCGCCCACTCTTCAGCCCAGGCACAAACTTGCACTCTGCGTATTTCCTCTCTCATCCCGCAGTGCAATGGACAAAAGAAATCACCTCAACGTCTACAAGGGACCGGATTCCCTTAGGGATTACTTCAATCCTGATGTTGCCCCTCCTCTTCCTCTGGTTGAGCTACCTGACGCCATCAACCCTTATCGCAAGGACGGCATTCACATCTATGCCAAGATGATGACAATGCACCCAGCTAATAATGTGAAATCTATGCCAGGTGAGTAGTTGCATCTTGGTTTCCAATCTCTATTGTCTCTAATGCGTTAGCTATCAGCCCTCAATCTACTTCAGCAGGCAGTGGACCCAGAAAAGACCAAGACCGTGGTCGAGTATAGTTCTGGGTCAACGGTGATATCTATGGCCTTGATTTCGCAGGTTTACTATGGACTAGGCGATGTCCATGCCTTCCTCAGCAATAAGACCACTGATGCAAAGCTCAAGCTAATGCAGTTCTTTGGGCTCAACATGCATGTTTTCGATCCTCCAAATTCGAGAGCCACTGACTAACAATTGCATAGAACCCTGTTCGGCGGTCCATCTCAGCCAGAACCACTAGATGAACGAGGAGGGATCCGTGCGGCATCCCGATGGGCGGAACAGTCTGAGTCCGTCATTAACCCAGACCAGTATGGCAACGACTACGTCAGTATAACACAGTAGACACAATATGGACATGGAGCTAACCAACCTCAGAATTGGCAATCACATGTTCGGTGGACTGGCCCGCAGATCTTGGAGCAACTTCCGGAAATCAACGTCATCTGTGCTGGCATGGGCACATCCGGTAAGCTTCGCTGTTTGAGGAACTCATGGGAGCTGAGCATAGATTTCTCACACACGGGGTTTAGGTACCATGTCGGGTCTAGGGACCTTTTTCAAGGACAATAAGCCTTCGGTATTTCGTTTGGGGTGAGTTCTCCAGACCCACATTATTTTCCAAGCTGGTTTAACACGCTGGTAGAGTTTGCACAGCAGCAGGCGACCGAGTGCCCGGGCCCCGGTCCCTCGCCCTTCTCGGCCCTGTAGAATTTCCATGGAAGGCTGCGGTTGATCAGATCGAGGAGGTCGGATCTCTCGAATCGTACACCCACTCCTTGAATATGTGTCGCCACGGCATCGTCTGCGGTCCGTCGTCGGGTTTCAACCTCCAAGGGGTGTTTCAAATGATCGAGAAGCGAAAGGCTGAAGGAACATTGGCCGAGCTTGCAGGCGAAGATGGTCTTATCCACTGCGTGACATTATGCTGCGACCTGCCCTACCAATACATTGACGAATACTATGACAAGCTGGGTTCTGAGCATTTCCCTGCCATTCGAAACACGGTGAGTTGCAGCAAATATCCAGGAGCTGGGGGGTTCTCAAGCTAATTAGTGACTTCAGCAACTGCAAGGAGTCGACACGTACCGATATGACGAGGCTTGGGAAAAGAGCCCACCGGTGGCCCTTGGCGAGTACTACTGTCTAGAGAAGGTGCTCGCCAGAGATATTTTGCTCTTCATGTCCAGTAAGGGCTCGAGTGACCGCTTGGGCTGGGAGCAGATTGTTTCCCCCAAGCCAAACACCATTGTCATTGACCTGCGCCAGCCAGAAGACTTCCGCAGCTTCAGTCTTCCTGGGTCCATCAGCTTCCCCGCCACGACGGCCGATGTCAGTCCCTTCAAGGACCCAGACGCGCTGGCATCGCTCTGGAAGGAGCTGAACTACAGGCTCGGCGCAGAGGACAGCGAGATTGTCTCCCAGCTTCAAGGCAAGCGCTGTCTTGTCGTCTGCTACGACGGAGACTCTGCGCGCGTTGCCACGAGCATCTTGAGGGCCAAGGGGTACGTTGCAGATAGTTTGGGTGGCGGCGCCGAGGCTCTGCTGTATCTAAGCAGCGGCTCTCGCTCGCCTAGCCCTCCGAATTATCCCAGCCCCATGGTAGACTCAATCAGCACCTGAGTATGCCGTCAGCTTCCCTGATGCCGAGAATTACATAGCAGTCACATAGTCCTAAATTTAAGCCGCTTGTCCGTTGCCTGCTAATTCCTATCCCTCGCGATGATGACGTTTTGAAAAATATCTGCTTGCATGTGATAATCCGCTCACGTCTGCCCGAGGATAGCCAGGCATGACGTCCAATGACAAGGGTACAATTGCGTGCCTTTGCTACTTGCATGCACTGCTCGTCTCGTCACCGATCTCGGCGATGAAGTAGCTCAGCACGGGCGTTGCACTCCATCGATGCAGTCCTCTGGCACGTCCGCTGCGCGTCAATACACTTTCGATGAGAGCATGTGGCAAGAACGGGTCGAACTGTTGGACTAGTACAAAACTATGCCAAGCGGTTCCATGACGCGATCCCTGCTAGCGGGGACGGGAAGGTGTTTAGCGGGCTTCGGCCCCATCATGAAGCCTGCGAGATTTGAAGTTTAATGGCAGCATCTGATAAGATCTTTTGATTGCCACCCGCTGTGGATCCTTTGGAGTCTCATGCTTTCTGCCCCATCTTTGAACTGTGAGAAAAGTGTGCTGGTCGGTTATGTGAGCCGATCGCTGTTGCGGTGGGGGTGGGGTAAGTTGCGGGGCCTTGGCTCCACTGTCAGGGCTGCGAAATTTCAAGTTTAATGACAGGATCTGATTAGATCTTTTGATTACAGCCCGCTGCAAACTTTGAAGTCTCATTCTTTCTGACCCCCATTCAAACTGTGAGATAACCCGTTTTGCGAGCTGCTCTCTGCAGGGGTGGAGTGTATTACAGGGCTTTAGCCTTATAATAAACGCCATAAAATTCCAAGTTTAATATGGTACATCGCAACCGGATAATCCTGCATATAAGCGGCTTGGGTGTTGCTACATTTACCACTCGGGCCCCTAGCCTACCTACCCCCTCGCCATGTGCTCGTCTACGTGTTGACATTTAAGCTTGAGAGTTATGCCAATACCATAAAATCGGAAGGTGGGATCTAGTCGCACCCATCACGAACGGCAAAGGGCCTTAGTGCATCATTGAGTTTGTGGGGTTGGTTGGCGGCCGCTTGTAAGCTGCATGGGTGTGTCTTTATTCTCTTAGGGCCACAGTGCGGTAAAAATCGCCCGTCGTTCCGCTATACGGGCCAAGCTGCGGCTAAGGGACAACCAGTGTCACACACAGCCGATCTTGCAGGGGACATTGTGCCGCTCCAAGTAATTACTGACCAGGGGGGTAAGCTCGTTAAAGCAAAGGTTATTGGGGCAACCCTCATTGGCCATTTTGTGCAGACTCACCTAGTCACGTACCAGTCCAGTACAACATCCCATTGGTATCAGGCCTCCACATCACAACACCGGGGATTGAGATGCCCGTTTTTTAATTTCTCACCGTGTGGTATAGGAGTGACCGGCCAGCGAGATCGGACACAAGATCGGCCCGTTTAGTCGGAAGAAAAGTAGGGCAGGCGGTTTACTAGCAAGTGGGGGACAATCACCCCTTCTTTAGTCGAGGGAATTGGCACCAAACCCATGTTGCTACCCTATAGGGCAGGCCGGGCAAGCTGTCTGTCTTGTGACGACTTGATGTCTGAGGGATGAATATGAAAGGTAATTAAGAGCAGTTAGTCTGATAAGCTCAAAAATCTGACGTACATGCAAATTGAGTAGTAAGAAAAGAAGGAATAAATCAAAATACTGTAGTCTAAATCTGCTGGGCCGAGAGACCCAAGTCTCTTTTGGTGAGGTTGAACAGGTTGTTGTTGTTGACTGCTGTAATGATTAGAGAAGCACCTCTGTTGAGGCTTAATAGACCCCAATGGTATACTCTATGCTATTTGAGGATTCAAGCCTTTTGCTCGTGGCCGGCTGGGTCCGGTTTACTGGGGCCTTCCCGAACGGTTTCTAAGCCTAGGAACTCTGTGGTGATTTGATACTACTCCGGAGAGGTCACTTACGAGGCGAAAAGGCTTTCTCAGTTGGTCATGGGCGGGATGGCAGTTTAAAGTGTTGGCGATTGATTGCACATTCCTGCGTCAAGCAAAAAAGGAAAATGTCACCCTAGATATCGCGATCTTGAATGATCCCGCAAACTCTTGCGAGCTAATATTTATTTGTCTATCATCCTCTTAGTCTTTGGCATTTCATCCTTACTTCTCCGCTGAACCTGCAGCAATATGTGTGATCGAAGTTTTCTACCTTCCCTTCATGAGCAATGTAAGTGCTACCAAGGATACAGACTTGCATTCGCCTTCCTCAACTCAGTTACCATACTAGGTAGTAAATTCGTCTAGATTGCAAATTTCACGTCCCCACGACATTAGCGCTCAATGTAGAAGCCAGCTATGCTACGAGTTTGGTCCCGCGCTCGGTCTGGTACTTGTTCCGCCGATCCCAAAATACATAGCTTCCTATAATAACTACAACAAGCGGTATCGTAATAGCAAAGTAAAATACCAACCCCGGATCAGAGCTAATTTTGAAACCGTTGCCCGATTTCTTGATGTCGATATATCCCATATCCAAGAAGCCCTGCGGGATAGACTATTAGCTGGGAGCATCTGACTGAACTGCGGGCTGGCTTACCGCGATAAAACTGGGAGGCAAAAAGGCCAATGTTACAAACGCTATAATACGCATGGTGCGAGCTTCCAGGATTGTGCGAGTAGTCATCTGCTCCATGTTGTAGTTTCCCCGTAGATTGAGCAGATCACGAACCTAAATAGGAGGTAAGCTGATGCTGATTAATGCTTTATAGGCTTGAAAGTACTCACTCTTTCAAGGACTGTCTGTAGTCTAGTAGTGATGAACTGTACTTGGCGTTTTTCAAACTCGAGTTCGCGGATTATGCTGTCTACAGCATGTGTGAAGCTGCTTATTTTGCTCATTAACTGACCGGAGTCCGTTGTTGACAAATTCTTTTCCACGTTATCCTGAATCGTTCCGACGGTCATAATATTGGACTCAAGAGCATGTAAAGCATGCTGGAGCTTGTCTAGAATCTCGAGACCACGCTTCAGGCTGTCTTCATTAGCTTCGCCGATATCTGGTCGTTTATAATCCGTTGCAGATGCATCTTTCTTCTAAACCACGTGTCAGCGAGATAAAATAATCGATTGCTCAGCAAGTAAGTTTCACGAACTAATTTTTCTACGGCTCTATGCAGGCACGAAGTGTATTCTGACCAATCCTTGGAAAGAGACTCAATAATAGGTATGAGTATCCCTGACCATTCTCGGTCCACGCTCGGGTCGATTACTGAAGACCCATGCCGGCGTTTTACAGATGCCCAAAGTTCAGCGGAAGCATTAACTAGAATAGTCTTCTCATTACTTGGGGCTGAATGGTCGTAAGAGTGATAAAATGCTTGTTGTCTTAGCGACCATTCGAAGACCTCATTGTAAGCGACACCGCCGTCAGATTGCTTTGACTTGCGACCATGTTTCTGGATAAATTTCAATAGACAGCAGCATTCAAATTCTACATTCGTCAATATTTCAACATGTTGAACCCGCTGTTTGCCAGTACTCACTCTGTTTTGGTACTCCGGGAACTACAGGAGAGCTAAAGTACGCCGCTGCTTGTCCAAGATAGTAGTCCGATGACACTCTTCGAACAAATGTGGAAATAATTTTGCCAAAGGGGGAGAATATGGTCAATGAATGGCATATAGACTCGAATAACTGGGACGTTATCCGAAGCGGATCGTGCGAGTCATCTTGACGGATAATCCTTCACTTATGAGCCCAGAACTTGATTTAGGTCAATAGCATGCGTGACTAACAATAAAGAATGCGATTGATTTGCAGATCTGTGATATTGGTCAATAAATTAGACCCGGTAATGCTATTCCGCTTAATAAACTGACAGAAATGATAAGACCTCGGGGCCCTTCTGTTCTTTTGAGTTGAAGGGTGCGGGACGCCATGGGTCTAAGATATTTAGCTGCGACTCCTATTGCTCCGGCGCAGCAAGAATCTTACTCAGTTCGTATCCTATAACAGCTGAGGTTTCGGAGAATGGAGGTTCTTGAGGGAAATAGCCGGGGTTAATCATGATGATCGATTTGGAATGCAATAATGATGATATCGCGCGTAAGCAAGCAACAGGCCTTATTCGGGAAGCGTAGTACTCGACTGGTACTTTGGCCTGCCGCCCAGGGTACTTATACCAATCCAAGCACACTTTGGGGCCAGAGCGGCTGAGACGACGCCCGGTTCATGTTTTGGGCCGTGTGCATCAGTAGTGGCTATGGCGATTGGGCTAACTGGAGGGCAACCTGCAGCCAATGCACAAATTTGTAAAGCTTGCCACCTACGGGCGGGTATTTAGTTATTATCAACATGATTCAATTTAGATTCATTAATGTCGCTACAGTACTAAGAAAAATGAAAGCACTTCATCTTTTTTTCTAGGTCTATGACTCCAGCCAACATCCGCTTCCCAGCGTGCTAGAAATCTCAGGGGGCCCTTGTGTGTGTTACAATCTAGTCAGCCCGTCGAGTGAGACGTGCATAAATTGTGCCATTCGCCCGGCCGCTTTTGTGCCTTGCTCACAGCCTGCACGCCACGCTCCACGCCACCACCAAGCTCCGGCCTTCACCTCATGACCTACCAAAGAGATGCACCTCGGTCGCAAGATTGGGCTTCAGGTGTAATCAATGGGCGCAGCTCTGTTCATCCTTTCAAGCCGCCGTTTCACCTCCTGCCTTCTATCAGCACGCTATAACAGAGAAATAGTGGTAAACCAACATCCGAGAGTGCTTCTGGGGCGAAAACGCGATGATCGCCCCCTTCAAGTCGCTATGAGAGTCAGGCATGTCTACAACACAACCTCCCGTGCAAAGATACACATACCACAATCTTGAAGTTTTGGACGAGTTCATTCCGGTGGCTATCCAATATGAGCGGGTAAAGCTCCTTCATGTACTGGTAAATATCTTCATAATTGGCATAGTTCGTTATATCAGTCTCCTTCCAGTCAACCCTCTGGTTGATGAAAATGCTAGGGGCTTCTTGGAACATGGCTGGCTCCGGAAGTGCATTTGATCACCTAAATGGTCGGGCGATTTCTCAAGAAAACAGACAATGCTTGTGGGCAACGAGGAGGGGGAGGGGGAGGGGCTGATAGATATGGCCCAGCTTTCGCCACGTCACCATCAAGCCACTGGGCTGCCTCTTTGCCTAATTAAGGCAGCCTCGCTACAAAAGTGCGGCAGCTTGTTTCACGCGGCACAGTCAAGATAAGGAGATGATTTATTCACTTATATTTCTTTTGTATATTTCTTTTGTCCCTTCTAAGCTAACTGGCCATCAATTTCTTCCCGCCGCTGACCTGGAAGGAAGTCTAAACTTTGACCAAGGCTGCAGAAGCAGCCTCTTATTAGTACGATCGCCAAAGATGGTGTACGTAATTCTAGTAAGAAGCCCCGCCTCTTTATCCTTTGCTTTGACCCTATTGAACTGCTGGTAGCTATCAATCGGGTGTCGATGTTCTGTTCGCAGCTCATCGCACCAGATACACTGCCGAGATGGACTCGCTTGATAATTAACACCGTGGGTTCCTGGCAGCAATTCATATCCAAGCGAGGTGTACAACACGGATGCCGAACCCTCTCGGACGAATAGAAACCAATATACCACGGCTACTGTTAGAATCACCACAATAACGACCATGTCAATCCAGTTTTGTCTTTCAGCGATGTCAGAAAAGATGACAGCAAGACTGAATGCGAGAACCAGGGTGCCAAGTATGATCTGGCCTGCCCCGTCTGCCATCCATCGCAGTGAGACAGGACTTCCCGCACCTCCCCGTCTCATCCAGAACGGGGGTTTACCTCCGAGCCAAGTGGGATTCGGATAGTCACTGTCCGGGAAATCATTGGAAGGGTCGAACCAAATGAAACAGGCAGCTACGAATCCTTTGGTAGGCATTAGCACTATTTTGTACCATCTAGGCTGAAAGCGCACTCACCTTGGGCAAAGAAGTGCCCATAAACAACCAGACTTCCAGAGAAGCCGATGGCACTTTGCAAGCTTTTTCGGGGGGCCACGATACAGACGTAAATGACAGTTACGATCCAGTGCAACGCGATGCCACCTTCTGGAGAGCCTGCGTCAGTGAGTTTGCCTTGATCAAGTATCAAGTGGCTTCCGCCTCCCGGGTCAGCAACCAGTTCAATATACCGATTGGGCCCTGCCTGGTTGGACTTTAGTCGGACTGGGCCAGAACGTCTCCAGAACCAAGACCATGGCAATATTCCAGTCCAACCAATCGACTGTTTTACTACTCTCATATCAGCGCCATCCACAGTAGGGCTCACTCATGCTATATATGTTACCTCGAACGCCTGTATAGGCAACACTAATCATGCTGCCCACAGCAGACACAGCTATGATGATGGCCGTAGCAACTCTTGCAGTTTCTGAGACACCGCCGGAGGGCTTTCCCACGATACTGAAGTACTACAGATTTCCTTAGACTGGGCTGTTTTGCAGAATTCAGAAACAAGCTTACAACAGCAGTATAGTTCTTAAGCGGCCCATTCTTGTCTTTTTTCCAGTCGATTGCCGCGCACTAAGGTCACGTCAGTGGCACAGTCGTGTCGTCACCGCCCTTGGAAAAGTCTTACAAAAACGGAGACGGCAAATAAATATAGAAACCCAACGATGGCAATGCCTGACATGAAGCCTTTTCGTAAAACTCGGAAAGAATGGATTTCTCCGGCTACCTGTGCATGAGTTAGAGTTGAAAAGGATTGCGAGAGTCTCGAGACTTGCCAGAGTAGCGTTCTCCCAGCCGTGGAAACTATAAAGCACAACAATAAAGGCGGAAATCCAGCGACGCTTTTCCTTCTCTCCGTCGCCATCATTTGGATCCGAAGTGACTTCACGGTTCATGGACGGCTTTTGCTTTTTATACGCGATTCCGAAACCGCAAATGATCAAGAGCACAATAATCTTTGCCAAAGCTGTTACTCGGTTGAGTAACCGACTGTTCTGATTAGAGATGTAGAGCAAGAAGCAAATCACTGTGGTAATGGCCACGGCAAGAAAGCGAACCAGTCGTCCATCAATAGCATCAAGGTTGTACGGGTCCTGTAGATTTGTCTTTTCGAAATTACAATCGTTAGCGCCGTCAAGTTCAACAGGTTAGACAGATGGACAAGCTTTCCCCACGACTAGGCTTATACTCACATTAAGCTGGGCAGCCAATAGAACCTGAACACCAAATTGCATGGCATTTGTACATGTCGTATAGACAAGTACGAAGTAAAACGCATACAAAGTGTATCCAAGGAGACGCGCATTTGGGAAGAATACGTGGTCCAACTATTTTCCAGTCAATCCCGATCTTCTACGGTCGAAATTCCGATCAAGCACCACGTACGTATACAAGTTCGCCGCCGGTGAATGGGAGTTTTCGTGCATACTCGAGATACATGTACATACTTGCCCAGGGTTAGCCATCTAGAACCACTGTGGTTTGAGAAAAGAATGGTCGTGGATCGTACCTCAAAACCGTGTAAATGAAGCCGAGAACCCACAATCCAACTGCTATCCGTACGCTCTGGGTATATTCAAGGACCATGTAAGGGCCCGTAAATATCCCAGTGCCAATCATCTTGTTGATGATCAAGGCTGCGACATCACGCGCTCGGAGGGTGCGGGCACTAGGGACTAGTGGGTCACGTCTGTCGTTGTGATTATCGTCATCTTGATCGAAACGTCGAGGAGCATCAGTCGGACGTCGGTCGCTGGTCAGTACCGCATCGCGGGCGGGCGGGGTGCTCGCTGGAGTCTGCAGGGAGACGTCCCCTCTAGATCGATCTGTCAGCTCGAAACTAGAGCCACTTGGTGGCCCGGTCGGTTCGCTTTGGCTCATGGCGAGATGCGAACGGGTGGTCAACTGCAAAGCACGTCTCTGGTCCATGCGAGGCCTCCATCTCTTTTCAATGATAAAATGCGCACCCACTTCTGTTATTAAGGAACAAGGCTGCAACATGGTCCGCATGCGAACCACCTCTTTCGCCACCCAGCGACAGCGTTCCTGACCAGACCAGCCGTGCATTGCGTAACTCACAAATCGGATTACAGCGGGGCTGAGACTCGCATCAGTCTAGAGCAAGAAACATGGTGAAGCATCACGAGGGGGTAAGCGCCAAGCCCCCGTTCCCTGGCATGGCTGCTGTATGACAAGGGCCGAGAGTTGCCAGGCCGGTCGATTAGAGCAAAAGGTTCAGGTAAGGCTTAAAAACTCAGACAAAAGCGTCTGTTCGCATCTGTCTGGTGCTATCCCCGCATCTTGATTGGAGTGCAGCCTGTGAGGCGTCCGCTCTAGTGTCGTATCAGTGATAAGTCGACATTAGTTGATGAGCGGCTGAGCGCAACGCCAAGCCCCCGCATCGTCCACGTATCGATTCGCTCCTGGACTTATTTTACGCGCTTTTCTCGCGCCACGGCAACAAGGTGGCTTGATATCCCATTTCCGGCTCTTGCGGCCAAATGTGGGAGGTTTTTTCCCTCCCCGTCTCTTGCTTACTTCCCAGCGCACAGCCAGAGTTCCACGTCATCAACTCATCCATCACAGGCGTTGTTGATTGTTCATTTTTTCCTTTTGACCGACAGACCGCATGTCTGAAGTTAAAGGAAGGGTAGCCACAAGGCTCTTTCGCAATCGCAACCGAAGGACAAACTGTAACAACGACACGTTGCGGAGAGCTCTGGAGAAGGAAACCAGTCGCCCGTCTGACGATGATGTCCTTTTACCCCCTCTATTGCCCACAATATCTAAAACAAAGAGAGTTCTCAGAGCGAATTTGGAGACTCTCAGCTGTACGTGTGAGCCTTGTGGAAACAGAGATGAAGAGCAAGTCCAGCGCTTCCAAAACATACTATCCGAGTCTAGTTTGCTTCGTAACGACAACCTCCTAAAGGGAGTATGCAACCTGATACTTTGCGGTTGCCTTTTTGCTCTGGAGACCTTCCGTCCTCAGTCCTCCTTTGGACCACTATCCACCTTGACCGATCAAATCGGACTGAACTTCCAACTTCCAAACAATCTTTTTACACAATTCGTACCTGACGACCGATGTGATCATGCGTTTCAAGTCGACGATGACGGCTTCGAACCTAGCGCAGCACATGACTTGAGTCGGTTTTGCAGAGAATGTCTAGAAATTGCTTTCAGGCACGCAGTCCTAACCTGGAACAGAACTGTGAATATACCAGAGTTAACCAGGATAAATCGTGTCGAAAATTGGACCAACGAAAACCTTCCTTTTATTGACCAACGACGCCTCGACAACGGTGAAAGGCTTTCGCGATACTTATGTTCATCTGAAATTGAACAGGGCTATTCCCAATCCGGACGTTATCAGGTAACTAAACCGAATGAATAATTTCGTGAATGGAAGGGGTGACTGACCACAAAGACAGATGCCCAAGATCTTTCGCAAGGTTTACAAATATAACCTAGAAGCAACTCAAGCCATTAACTTCGCAACAAGAGAAGCCGAGATTGCGTTACAATTAGCACAGCTAAACCACAAACACATTGCACGAGCATTATTTGCATTTAGAAGGGACGATGGACCCCACACCTATATCGAGCTCATTTTTACATTTGATGAGAACGACCTCCAGTCGAAGTTGGATTCACCATATGATCCCGCATCACCGGTCTCACAACGTCCCATTGATGTTATTGATGATCCTCTTTGGCAGGGTATGCTTGGTGTATTTGACGCCCTTGCAGCCATACATGATGCCATCGATGCTCGAGAAGTTGGATGTGATGGGCATTTTGATATCAAGCCATCGAATATTCTACTTCGCAACGGGAATGAAAGCGACTTACTGCTTACCGACTTTGGCCAAGCCGCGTGGCACCGGGAAGGATCCGCCGAGTATGCACCACCGCCAAGACCTGCCAGCGGTAATACAATAGAGAGAGATCTGAACCCTGCATACGATATCTGGTCAATGGCATGTGTGTTATTGAAGGTCCTCATCTATATCACACTAGGCAAACAAGAGCTAGATATTTTCAACAGGCATCGTCGCTCTGGGAATCAAGTTAGCTTCTGGCGGATGAACGATTCAGCGGAACCAGTGCTCCTTGAACATGTGGAACCTGTGTTAAACAAAATAAGCGCAAATGAAGAGCATTCAAGTCTTCAAAATATCATTCAAACTCTCAAGTCGATGTTTATCATCGATGCCGAGCAGCGACCAACAGCCAAGGCATGTCTTGCTCGTCTCCAATGTCCTGCTAATCAACAGCTGGTCACATGTCCCCGCGGACATTTCCAGCCCGCCTACAGTCAACAGGGGGGCAGACAGTCTCCATGTAGATTGTATATATACAGGGACCACCTTGATTCAACTTACGGCAGGAGCAGGAACAAAGAAATAAGTCTCCATGTTCAATTTGTTGCACATGATACAAAACCAGCCAATTCTGTTTCGCTAATACCTCTAGCCTTTTACGACGCAAACACTACCGGCCGAGATAATTTTGCCTGTCGATTCCATAACCTGCATGAGAACATGACTTTGCATTTTACGAGCTCTGACGAGTTCCTCAAGTTCATCGAGCTTATGACATACCAAAAGATTGTCCCATTTCTTCGTGATCCAGTAACGACGGAAGCGGAGTTTATTACATGCATAATCAAAGAGATTCGAACATTCCGAGATAGAAAAATTGAGCTTGAAGTCGGAAAGCTGCAGTTTTGGAATCAGATCTCGCCAAACAGGTACAATAATTTGTATATGGGTGCACCTCGGACGGACACGCAAATGAAAAATTCATGGAAATTGGTACTGTGGACAAGAACACTAAAAGAGCCAAAGAAGCGAGTTTGCATTGTGGTTGACATTGGGTCAGCATCTTGGAGTGCTGAGACCCCGGGATCGCTTTCGGAAACCCTGTTATTAAGGCGGCTTGACAAGTTAGACTTTAGAGGAGGTATAATCAAGGCGCTGGAAAGGGGTGGTAGGAGCAATGCTGAAGAAGACGCGTTCCCCGGTTTTCCTATATCGCCCAGTGCATTATCAGAACACCTTGAGATGAAGCTCAAGAGTGTCGAGATTAATTTTAGAGCTCCCAGAGGTGAGTTCGAATCGAGCTATTTGAAGCATAAGAACAGCTGCTAATATATATACAGAACGCGAGGGTGTCTTGAGATTGCTGCGCGAAATCGAGAATCCAGCGGAATTAGCGCGCCGATAACAGCAACGACAAAATATTCTCACAGTGACCAACCCTAGCCGATGTATCTGGAAAAGAAATTGATACTGCCAAATTTCTGCGGCGTTATAGTGATTATCCAGATTTCAGACAACTAATAACCTTATTTAAGTAAAACGAACTTTACGAGAGTGATCGTAATAATACATTTGATCAATTGACCTATCACTAGACGTGATGCTATTAATCTCCTGTTATCCCTCAACCCAACTTGCCTGATCCTGCCCGTTGCACGAACCCAACGGCCTAAATAACAGCATTTCATCACCTGGCCCACGGCCAACCCTTAGTTGCCTATCTGCTAGTCGACGATACAGTGCTATTCTTGAGGCCAGATCGCTACAACTACCTCAAATTCATTCGATGTCTTCATCTCCATCCTCGTCATCCTCTTCATCGTCATCGTCATCATCGAAATCGTCGTCGTCAGAGTCATCGTCGGGAAAGTGAACATCTGCTGTTGGTGGTTGACGCTTCCTAGTTCGGACCGGGTATGCTCGATTGGTGGGATGGCGCTGATTTGGCACTTCAAAGCTTAGCCTTCGAGAGCCCAAGGTGGCCGCATAGTCCTTTCGTATAGGCTGAATATCAGGATCAACGTTATATGAGTCATCCCGAACCTCGCTCTCGCGAGCAATCTCGCTATCTTTTCCACGAAGCTTCACAATGTAGTCCTCAAATTCGTAGGTGGTTTTCGCAATCTGGCTGAAGTTTGCCCTCGTAAGCTTCACCGCCATCCATTTCTTCTTCTTCTTCTCCTCCACTTCCTCGAGGGTCAGGCCGCTTCCCTTGATCTCTTCCCGTCTATCAAAGTGACCGAGAGCCAGGGCCGTTTGGAAAGCATTGCGCACTTGCCGGCCATTCCAGGTTTTGCCGTCCTTCTTCCTTTTTACAAAATGCTGTTCGGCGAATTCAAGGAGCTTCTGGCGGTTGAATTTGACTTTGATTTCTGCCGTTTCGTTTTCTCTCTCCAGCCGGGTCATGATGTTGTTCCACAATTTCTTTGTGGCATCCAAGTCCAATTCGGAATATCGTAAAGAGACGTGAATCCGTGACTTGAAAGCCTCATCAATTGTTCCTGGCCGGTTTGTCGTGAGAAACAAGATCCCAGAGTAATATTCCAACTGCCTCAGGAATACTGATTTTGGTGAGTAAGCCGACAACTTTGATGTTGTGATCATATAACTTACCAGAGACCAATGCATTTCGCTTTAATTCTCTGTGCGTCCGTGACACCAGGAATACATCGGCTTCATCCAAGAGCAATACACACCCCCACTTTTCCGCTCTCAAGGTATGATTGCCGAGTCTTTCTTCAACAGACTCTGGATCCAATCCTAGGTCCCCGCACGTGATTGAATATAACGGACGCTGTGTGTATGCTGCGATTGTTTCTGCCGTGCTGGTTTTGCCGGATCCCGGAGGTCCGTGCAGGAGGATGATAAGACCTTGCCCTTTCCCCGGAACCAGATCAATCTGAGCATTTTCTGATATTCTCATCCCTTTCTTTAGTCTCTCCTTTCGTCGTTGAAATGCTGAGGTATGATTATCCACTAATGCAACGAGCAGATTCCTGTGGTGATCTTGAATTACAAGATCATTGAATCGTGAATCCCTTTGCGTATTGATATCCCGAATATTGTCGACGTCTAGGATATCTGCAAAAGTTGTTAGCGTGTTATTTTGGTTAGGCAGGATGAGCGAAGTTCCGTACACCACATTCGATACCTGAATGAATATCCAGGGACCTCGGAGGGTAATAGCATCAGATATTCCACTCGCGATTCACTCTCATCCGGCTTGAAGACCTCTAGGAGTTCTCTGTTTTGTGCCAAATATTCCTCCGCGAGTATTGAGTCAATATCAGAGCCAGCAGGTTGAGGCGGTGCTGGGGGATAGACTCTGCCGCGCTCTACCGGTACACCTGGCCGTCGTTGTCCCGAGCCAATAGTCTCAACGATGTCTGACGCGTCCACTTTACTCCTTACCAACTTTCCAACATTGGCTTTGTAGTACTTATTAACTTCCCGATAAGCTTCGAAGTCGACAAAGACTTCGCTAGAAATATACTCGTGAACAGTCTTGGGATGTGACGTTTGTTCCTCGTCGTCGGTGTCTGAATCGGTATCGCCATTGTACAACAACTGCACACGACCTTGGGTGCGGGATGGTTTCTGGGCCAGGCCTTCGTAATGCTTGTGGCCGATCGTTTTCATAAATTTACGACCCCGCGCCTCCAACCGACAGAGCAGGCTTTCGGTTGCAGGTTCGAACTGTACTGGGTAAATCGGAAGCTCAGTGACTGGTCTTTCACCAAGATAGTGCGTAATTTCCCAGTATTCGCTCTCGGGGCCAACCTGATCACCGTCATATGACATCCCATAGGTATCAACCTTGAACGGCGTCCACATGGTAAGAGTCGTGATTTCTGTGCGCCCGAGAAGGGGTTCCATGCGCGTCAATACCCTACCCCCAGTAATAAAGTGTACTTTGTGCAACTGCTCTTGATTCTGACTTTTTGACAAAACGAGATCCCCAGGGTGGAACAAATGCCACAGATCATCAAACGCGATCTTCTCCAGTTGGCCACTTTTTATGTCACTTCTGAGCTTTATGAGTCCTGAAAGATTGCTCTCTATAAAGCCGAGTAGGCACTCCAAATGAGAGATTCTCTCTTTAAGCTCAGAGGCCCTTGTTAGCAGGCCGATTGGCATAGAGGTTGGTGTGTCATCACGATGGTCCATTCCGTCTCTGTCGCTTTCCTCATTATCTCGCCTGTCAGAGGTGGTGCTGTTTTGGATGTCCTGGTCTGGACCGCTTTTGCTGTAATCACTCTTGTTCATTGACTCTGTGACTTCGTTCAATTCGTCCTGGAGCTCGGAAAGTCTCATGTAGTAGAGTGGCAGGTATTGTAACAAAAGCTAAAATCATCAACGTCTCTGGCCTTCCAAAATAGAACTAAGCTACCTAGTTTGAGGGAAGTCTCACCTTATAAGGAGGGCCGATGCTGTAGATTGAAACCAGTGAGGTAAGTAATTGTTGGGTACTCTGGAAGGAAACGCACGGAGAGGGACCTACAGTACTGGAAAGTTGACTGTGGTTGACGTGATGAATTCCAGCTCTGCATGCAGGATATCTGAGTTGATAACTATCCTTTGCAAGTTCTTTTGGTCTCGTATTAAATCTAGAGGCTTGTTTTGAGGAACCTGTGGAGGTGCTCCCGATAAATCAGCAGATGAAGGCGAAATGCCTTGGCCAAGCCTTTGATAGTAGGCCTGCACCACCGGAATAGGCTTCTTGGTTGCACCACGAATACCTTGCTTCCAGTCATCCATTGTGCGTGCTTCTATTTCATAACTCCATGACTCACTAGAACACATTAGCTAAAGAAATATGAGTGGACGTTCCCGATGCTATTTCATCTCCCTTTGATGTTTGGGAGCGAGTTTCTCTCTTTTTGTTTTTCATGTGCGAAAAGTAGCCAACTTACACATTGTCATCAATTTGGCATCTTCTTTCGGTGTCTTCCTTGATCTCGGCAATTTTGTTCATAATTGGAACCGGGAAAATATGCTTATATGGCGTCAGACCCATCATCAGGTCCGCGATTTTTTGAAAAAGTTCAAAGTCTGACTCTTTGGTTGACGAGACAGCATTATCTTTTGTGTGCGGACCGAACAGTTCTTTTGGAACACTTGGCTGGAGTGATTTCGATTTCGCGTCGTCATTTTCGGGAATGGCGTGCGGATTGGTATCTGCTGAAGGAGCGTTCAATCCAGTTTGCTTTACGAATCCTGTTGCCAAACCTTTGGCATCATTGTCACCCATCTTGGATCCAAGTATGCTATTATGTAGAGCGTAAGTATGACGTCCAGGGTTTTAGCGGATGTACGCACGGGGGATTCGCCCTTTCTAACTAAGAAACTAAGGTGACGCAGTTTGGAGAATGTATGTCCACGTCACCCCAATCCGCCTTCGGCCTCGGTGAGATGGCGACAATGATAAATAATACCAGCCCAGTGGAAACTAGAAAAAAAGGCTGACAAACACTAGATTGTAACAGAGTGGTTATGCGGCTACTCATCATTATTTGAGACCGAAGCTGAGCCGTTGGTGGTGCCGGCTAAATTCATATATGGTTGCGTTATTTTTTCCCAACCCAATGTGGCCTTCAGCATCCTGGCTCACGGCCCCCAATTTGACCTCACGGCCCCCAATTTGACCATGCGCCACATAATCACCTGCAATGTCGTCACACGGGACGCATTGGCTGAGCCACTCTTGTCCAATAATGATCCAACATCATCTGTTTTGAAATCTTCAAACTCGGGGCTAAGCGCTAATTTGGCGAACGTGCATAGCACACTTTTGTCAGAACCAAAATCGATTTAAACACCGACTTGACACCTGAGAGTGCAATTATAAGCCATTGTGTTGTATATGATTGTCATGATCGAATATTTATATCTGAATTTCTAAAGCACGAGGGGTCTTCTCCAGAGCAGGTCGTTGGCTGGAGTACCTCCTGGCAAATCCCGGCTCAGACGAAGTATTTCGCCATGTTGAAAAAAAGCATCAAACGAGCTAGCTCGTGGCGTGCTCGTGAACAAAAGCTTCAGAGTCGCGGAAGTTCCTTGTCTAAACAAGTCGATGAGAGCGGCGACAAGTTCCTTAGTTTCTTGGCCTCGCTCAGCAGGCTCGGAAAAGAATCTCAAACCGTCAATAATAATAACCAAGTAAACATGGCTAGGCAGCTCCATAATCAGATTGCAAAGTGATTCACAGATCTTGTGCATGTCTTCTGGATCAACCGATTTTAGGAGTTGTCGTAAGAACTCATACGCAAAAAGGCCTCTACCGCGATCTACCAATTGAAGAAGTAGACTCAGAGCAAGCTCTGCTGCAGTACCATTCGGATCTTTCAAGAAATCTCTGTGTTCACCGCAGTAAAATACCAGAGGGATTATAGTTGAAGACATGGACCTCGAATCTTGGTTGCGGTGAAGTTTGATTAGAGCGCTGGCAATTTTAGCACTAACCAGAGAGGTTTCACATCTCGGCGCTGTGCTGCCGCGTCCATCGAGGAGCATCATCGAGGACTGGTCCAGGGACACCCAAGACCTCAGTTGGGGATGAGACTGGATGGCAAGCACACGCTCCTCGTCGATTTCCTCCGTATGAGGTGCTGATCTCCGGAGAACCTTTAGGATATTATTGCAGTCGTCGTTGATAATGCTATCATCATATTGAAACATCTTGAGGATCTCAACGGTCAAGGTCAGGGCAAGCCCCGGTTTGTGTCTGCTGGATCCAATGAGATTTTTGTCTGGACGGCTTGCATTTCCCGCCCTCGATTTGCCATGTTTCGACCTATTTGTCTTGAATAGGCCGTGTTCAACTTGTATTTGCTCGCGGTTTTCTTTTTCTCGGATGAGAAAATATTCGCCGCCCATCTCGATCAGGTAGCTGAAGCCATGCATCATATCCATGACTATCTCATCCTTGTCGGTGAGAGGCCCGTTCCGCCCCTTGTAGAACCATGGGTGAGCATATTGATTATAAATAAAGTCTTTGAAGGTGGTGACTTGTATCTCAAAAGTAACTGGAGGATATGCTGATTCTTGTGATTCTCGTTTCAGTGCTACATGATGGTTGTAGGACTCGTAGCTTCCGAATCGTGTATCCCAGTGCTTGCCGATGGGGCGGTTGGGTAGCCAGTGGTTTGATTCCTTGATTGCTTGGAAGCTTTTGGACACAAACTGATTGACAGGGTCGACGTCGTTCTGAGACTGCACGACAAGCATGATTCCTGCAAGGTCGTGCATCTCGTAAAATATCTCTTTTAGGTCCGTAAATGGCTGTTGCCGTGCTTCTTCTCGACGTTGAAGCGAATTTATGACAGACTGGGCTGTTTTAGTCCGTCCGTATACCATGCACCGAAGGCCGACCCCCAAGAGCTCATCACGGCAGTAAAAGACCAATTCATTGACAAGCCTTTCGTAATCAGGTACTAAGCTAGGCCAAATTACGGAATTGAATTGCTCGACAAGGTCCGTATTTGTCCCAGAGGATTTGCAGGCTGAGAGCTGATAGGCAGTGTTGAATTCGGTGGTGAGTTCATGAAGCCGAACCTGCAGTTCACTATATGAAGAAGATAAGGCTTCCATGCCGTCTTTACATGGCGGGAAAATAGCTGGCTGTGAACTCATATCGACTCTAACGCAAAGTCACTCCCGGCAACATTGGAATCGTGAGGCGATATAAATTGCTCAATTGATGTGTGGGGATATTGAGCCTGCGTAAGCCGGCTGTTATACTGGTACGTCTCCGCCCGAGCACCAGTGCAACCATTTGTACGCATCACGTGCCATAGTCAAGCTGAACAGCGCCAACCAGATTTCAAAAGGAAAAAAAGGAAAAAAAGAATTCAATTAAATTGTGTCGTGAATTTGGCATTGAGAATTGTTTAGCTTATGTAGAATGTCTTTTTTTCTCTCGGTGCCTTGCATTGACGGGTTGGATATGGGTGGTACGGAGAGTGCAGGCTAATCGCAGTCAAAGGCATAGTAGAGGTTCACACGGCGATGCAGTTTGCTGCTCCACTCCCGAAGGTCCAACATCAGTGTGGATACGGATCAGAAGTGTAAAATGTCCGCCTTGAGAGACACACCATGCGAAAGATCCGAAGGAACAAGGCGGAACGACGCGGACCAATCGTTTCGCCGTGTTGGTTGTTAACCGAAGCCTCCAAGGCGTTGCGCGTGGCTGTGCCCACACAACCAAGGCTGTTCCTACCCGCGCGGGGCTGTTGTGCAGCAGCCTGGTCTTGGCGTCCAAGGTAATACGACGCGATAAATAAGAAGCCATTTCTCTCGACTTGATGCAGCACCACAAGCAAGACAACATGGGCGTATCCGACGACATAGATCTGGAGAGTGCCGCTCCGCGCCCGGCCCCGGTCGAGCTATCCCAGCTCGTCAGGGAAGAGGTTCGAGCCGCGGTCCGCGAGCAGATGCTAGGCTCCTCCTCCTCGGAGCCGGCCCCGCCGTCATACGACTCTTCGGCCAGCCTTCTGGCCACCGATGCTGCGACGATGCTCAACGAGCCGCCGGATGACGAACCGTCACATCAAAAGAACAGCCAGGACCCCGATCCCAGCTGTTTCCAGGTTAGCATGACATGGCTGCTGCCTCTAGCCGTCGTCCTCAGCGTCCCCATCGTATCAGGCTATGGTGTTGACCCGCTTGGTTTGGCGCCCGTCAGCCTGTTCCTCGTCATTGGCACCTGGCTCACTGTAAGTTTCTCCCTTCTTGCTACCTATAACAACGCAACGCTAACCACCCTCGTCTCTGATAAGCTTATCGCGGTTGGCTGCATCGCAGACACAGCAAAACCAGCCGCAGAAGACAGCGCGGCCCAGGAGGAGCAGGCGCCCCGAACGGGAAAGCCATTACGCAATAACGCCACTCTGCTCATGAGCTTCATGACTGCGACTACGTATCTTGTCTTCATTCTCATATTGTGGCTGTGGTTCACCAAGAAGGGCGGGTCTTTGTTGGCGACTTTTCAGACGGCCAACAAGTTCAATGCAAAGGTGGACGTGGGCGATGCCTTGTCCAAGCTGACGGCGTGCTTGGACGATGCGGTGCAAGATCGCAAGGTCTTGATTGCGGATATTTCGCACTGCCTTGAAAACATGGGCGTAAAGTCGGTGCCAGACGGAGTGATGACGCATGTGGTTTCCAGCGAGTGATGGGTTGAGTAGACTTTGCCGCCTGTAAACGTAGTGCAGTAGCGCTGTGAAGGTCTGACGACATTTTACGCTGTAGTTTCTATATGGCTGTAAGAAAATAATGAAATGATTGGATTTTATATTTTCTTTGAAATTACGATATGAAATACAAATACGTGAGGTTTCTCACTTCTTCCATTTATCTTGGGCAAGCCATGATGGCACCGTGATGCTTTCAGCCAATCATGGCCCTTCCCACGCTGATCTTGACCCACACAAGCTCTCCATCTTCACAACTCTCCTACCCTGTACTCTTTGCTTCATCAAAATGAACTGGGGGCGGGACGTGTGTCTACTTTTATTGTGAGGAAGTTTGTTGTCCAACACCTTGTAGTCATATTATCACTATGACTCCTTCTAGCACTGGATCTCATTTTTTATGTCTGTTTTTGGAGATCGTAAAAGTCTGTGCCTCCCTTCAATTTAACCAAGCTCCAGTTTAGTACCCAAGCGTAGGGTAGCTCGCTGTCGTGTGGGGCACTTTTTGCATTCACATACTCAACCAGCACTCGAATGGTTAAAGCTGACAGACCAAAACGGACGTCTTGCCAAGATTTTTAAGAAGGAAGTGTGACACTGATTTACCGCTTATTTATAAGTCATCTGCAGCCAATCCAACACGTCTTGTCCAAACTCGGCTGGCTTCTCCAGCAGAGCCCAATGCCCGCCATCCCGCGTCACGCTCTTCACATTGGGCAACAGACCTGCATCGATGCTCGGCTTGAGCAGTTCCGGCCTGCACACGACGTCCTTGTTTCCGCCCCAGAACAAGGCCGGCACCTGAATCACCTTTGCCTCGTTGGCCACGCGCGCCTCGGACTCGGCCTGCGCGCCCCCGACCGTGGCCTTGTACCAGCAGTTGGCCGCCGCGAGGCTTCCATCTTCTCCAAAGCGCTTCATAAAGTCGGCCTTGTGCTCGGCCGTCGCAAAGGGCAAGGTGGGCTGGGTGCGGCCCTCGCTGACGTACGTCCGCATGCCGCCGGGCTTGCACAGGTTGTCGAGCCAGGTGGCCGGGTCGGCAAAGAGCATGGTGTAGACGGACTCGAGGTTCCTGCGCATGATGTCGGTGCTGTCGTCGGCGGCCATGAAGTGCCAGTACTCGTAGATGCCGGCGCCAAAGGCGGCCCGCGTCATGGCGTTGACGGCGTCGAGGTCGAAGCGGCCGGTGCTCGGCGGGATGTAGGCCGCGTTGAGCATGACGACGCCGCGCACGCGCGACGGGAAGAAGTTGTAGAGCCGCTGGCACATGATGCTGCCCCAGTCGTGGCCGAACGAGACGACCTGGTCAAGCTTCTCGGCGTCCAAGATCTCGACGGCGTCGCCCGCCACGCCGTGCCATGCATACGATGCGGGGTCGGTGGGCTTGGACGTGGCCCCGAAGCCCAGGCAGTCTAGGGCGACGACGCCGTAGCCATGTGGGGTGAGGTAGTCGTTGATGATGCCCGACCAGAGCCGCGCCGAGTCGGGCCACCCGTGGAACAGCAGCAGCGTGGGCTTGGAGTCTCGGGCGGGGGACGTGTAGTAGTTGTACGTGAGGCCGCGCGACACCTGTAGCGTCTTCTGGGTGAGCTTGGAGAGATCCATGGTGGTCCGAGAGAGACGAGATGCCGGCACAAATTCGGTTTGGTGATGAGCCTGCGATGGAGATGCAGAGGGACACAGTGTACGGATGGATTCAGGTGCAAGAACATTGGCATTGGAGATCAGGGCCTGCATCCACGGGCTACGTGTGTGTGTTACTTCCCTGGCTCAGGCATGATTGGGCAAGGTGATGACGGAAATGCGCTAGGTCTACGGAGTACCAAGGTTGCGGCATCGCGGCGTGGCGCCACCGGATGGCCGGCAACCTGAGAAGCAGAAAGGATGACATGACGGCCAAAGGGGAACTGCAAACGGAGAACACGTCCAGAAGCAGTGGACGTTTTTAGTTTTGGATTTCCCTAAACGGCATCTTCGTGGTCTGCAGTATAATCATCTTGGATTTTCCGTTGCGGGATCGACCTGCCGATAAGCCCTGGCCACCGGCCGGTAAACCACCGACTGGCTGGAATGTGCCGGACACAATGCGGGGGTGACATCACCATGCTGCAACGGTAATGCAAGGCGACGGCAATTTCTCATGCCGTGAGCCTTGATCAGCTTGGTGTGAAGCCGATCTGGCCAAGTGCGTGGATTTTGAGATGGAACCAAGGGACGGGGAGTGGGAATACGAGGAATACGGCATTCAAGCGTGGATGAGCTTCTCCCCGTGAAAGCTCCGTCTTTCCCACCTGCCAAGCATACCAAATTCGAACCGGATCAAAACTTGTGGCGCGCTAAGCACTGATCTTTGATTGAGTTTTGTTGATCGACACTAGGGCTGAAAGCTAGCAGAGCTCTAGTTCACAGCTGTTTCCCTGCTCTCTCACTAAAAAGCTAGCGCAAGGACCTTGGTGTAAATTTAGAAAAAAGTATGTTGGTAGAGAGAGAGAGTTTGCGTCTGATGTCGAGAATTTAACCGCGCGTTTGATGCGTTTGGCCATGTGTCACGGAGATTGATAGACTTTTAAAGTTAGGTGGCGGACAGGGGGTTGCCAAGTGCCGAGATTGTGACTTTGTTCCTGGTTTGTGTCGACGCCGAAGGGTTGCGGCCGCCATGGCGGGGAGCAGGGCCGCAAAGCCGCTGTGGAGACGACGTTGTATGCGTAAGATTAGCAATAATGAACCAACAACAGCCAAACGCCAGACTGACTAGTCATGTCCAAAATTTTGTGGGGAGCACTGTACACGGTGGCGAAATCAGGCCGTTTTTTTTTTTTTTTTTCAATCAGAATATTCTACTGATGTCATGACATGACGCTTGGGAAGTCAAGAAAACCGTTGGGAATGAATTTAATTCTTGTCTAAGCATCCAACAACGGCCGGCACAGCTCACCGGTATTGGAAAGCAACATGCGGCGGCAGATTGAATTGTTTCAACTCGCACCGCCGGCCTAATCCTCGTCGTGTCGATTCAGACCAGACAGACGTGAGGTGAGGGAATCTCCACAAAACAACCCTGCAAGAGTGCAATTAGCTGGGCACGTGGTCTTGGCAGACAGCAATACTGGGACGGTTTCTTCTTCTGATCCGCTGGGGGGGGGGCTATTGCCGAATTGTCACCTTGCCCCAAACCTGCTTATTTCCACGGCTGTCGGGGGCATGCTTGCTGACACTCTCCTGCATCGCACAAAAGATCGTAATCGTTGGTTGAGAGGAGAGGGGGTACAAACCAAAGTACTCTTTCGCGACGCTGGCCTAGAAACGCGTCGAAAAACCGACAAGGCTGGGGAAGGATCGGCCTGCCCTGTGCGGGGTTTTTGGAAAAATCGTTGGCACAAGACGCACTTACCTGCAGGCTGCAACCAACCCTTTGCGGGTTTGATCAGTGAAGCCCAGAGAGAGAGCCTCTCTTATAACACACGCCATGGTCGGAGTCCCTACCGGGCGAGGGTGCGTCGCTTGCCGAACAAAGAAGAAAAAGGTGAGGCTTGGAAGCATCCATCCATCCATCCATCCCCCGTTTGTGGCGCGCTGCTGGTTCCCTCTTCCCTAAAAAAAAGAATGCCGATGGGCTAAGAGTAGATTTTGCCTTCCTCTTTTGCAGTGTGACGAGCGCCAGCCATCATGCGGCCGATGCGTGCGCCTGATGATTACCTGCGTCGGGAGCGGCATGAAGAGGTTCAAGTTCAAGTCTGAGCATTTCCAAGTGGTCCACGGCCGGGTACAGACAGCCGGTTTCGCCGCCGCAGCAACGTCGACTCCGTCGCCCAGGTTGGCCTTGGTCAGCGAGTCGGCGAGGATTGGGGGCGGCCTCGTGTCGATCCTCGAGACGCAGGATGTGAGATACGACATCTTCACCTACGGGCCCTTTCTCGACCAGCTCCCCCGCCGGCTGGGCTCGAGCCCGGCCATTGACGCCGCCGTCAAAGCCATGGTCGCCTCGTTCAACGCCATCAAGGGGCGCACCTCTCAGAAGAAGGCTCTGACCTATTACGGAAATGCACTTTCGTCGCTCAGACAGTCGCTGCGGGACCCCAAGGAGGCGTGCTCGGCCAACACCATGTGCGCCATCTACTTGGCTCAGGTTTGCAAGGTGAGGCGTCACTGCAGATGCAACAATGTCGTCATAGTGATTGCGGTGGTTAACGCGGACGAATAGGAGTGGATGGGAGGCGGCGACACAATTTCACCGAAACACGGTGGCATGCTGATGCATCTCATGAGACAAGCCGTGGACCAGGAGCGGTTACACGAACTCGACCCCGATTTACTCGAGTATTTACTCTCAACTATAGTACGGTCGCACACTTTTCGGTGTTTATTTTATCTTATCTGTGGGACACTGCTGACTAGGAACGTGCAGGTTACAGAAAGTTTCTGGAACCATGATATCCAGTTTGACGACAAGTTTTTAAACATTGTCAACCAAGCCTCGGGCCCTCGGCCCCTCAACACTGGCTCCATCGCGACTGTTCTGCCCGAGCTGCTGGTAGAGCTGTCCATCTATATCCGGGAGCCGGGCAAGTATATTGACCAGCTCCGTTCAACCTATACGTTAATGCAATACGAGCATGTTACGCTGCGGGAGGCCGTTCAAAGATGGCAGCAGGAAGCCGCCGAGCCAGGTGCGCCCATTCTAACAAAGCAAACCGCGGTTCGGTACAATTTCATGTACGGGCTGTTCATGGTCCAGGCGTTGATTGTCAACCGCATTATCCGAATGTACGACGACGACCCGGAATTACTCGAGGAGGCGCACGATCTCTGCGACAGGGTTATCGTGCAGGCCAAAGAGGCAGCCAGCAGCCGGCCGTTTGGGGCCTTTTTCGCCCCCAAGGCCCTCATGTCGGCCTGGGCCACCATAACGGACCCAGCGAGGCTTCAGGAAGTGGAAGCCTTGATGGCCGACTATCAGACGGATTTCGAAGAAGGACTTAATTATCTGAAAAACGCCAAGAGGATAAAATACGTATTTGGCATCCTGGAACGCAGTTTGGAATCAGGGAGATCGGCCGACGTAAAGGTGCCCGAGGAGGAAATAGGCTGGGACAGAGACTCGATCGAGGGGGTATCGGAGTGCATTGTTTTGAAGCCGTTTGGCAAGTACTTGCTGCAGGGGGATGCCCTGGCCATCAGGACTCGGTGGACGAGTCCGACTTCGTCGTCGTCGAGCTCGGATTGATGATGATATTCAATCAGATTGGGATTACGAGAGGATTACAAGAGAATTTGCGATAAACATTAGAGAAAAAAAAGAAAGAAAAGACTGAAAAGAATGACACTACTTCGACTCGAAAAAGTGATTCGGGATTAGTCATAATATCGCTATTATGATCATGATGGTTTGCACGATTCGTCTGACCACATTGGCCTCTTACCCTAGAGAGAGTGTCTGGGGATCTGTGCCACTGTGGTCCGTCGGTGAGGATGAATGGAACGTTGTGCGAAAGTTCTCGTGTTGAAAATAAAATTCGGAATCTTGCTTTGTCGCAGTGGCATTATCTAGGTGGACCTTCAATATTCCTCCTTCGATCGTCCATTGCATTGCTCTTTTCTCCAAATATGAAGTTCACGTCCTGGGTTTAAGGGTTGCTACATAAAGATCTGCTCACACTCGAGAACTGTGCAACAAGGCGATGCAGGTCTCCCTATTGGTTAACTACCAATTATATTTGCATTTGGGTTTGTCCGTTGAACAGACGTTTTAGTGTCAGGTGCATCCGCATTCAGTGTCCTAACGGACATGTTTGGAATCACAGGCCACCACCGCAAATGGGCTAGTCAATGGATGTATCGGATGACTTGAAATTGCGGCTCGACCCTCGGCCCACTTTTACCCTTGTGGGATTCTTACCGGATAAGAAGAGAACAACTTTCTGATTTAATAGAGCTGTACAGGCGAAGCACAAACAGTGGAACATTGAACATGCAATCAAATCGCTAGTTGGTAGAATAAAATCCTGATCCATCCTCCCCTACAATGGGGATACCGATTTCTGGAACTCCACCGTATCAATCCAGCAGAAGTCGGGGGCGCTATCGAAAACTTTGTAGGTAATACTAACCAGAGCGTTTCCGCTATTGATCTGAGCCTGTGAAAATCGGCAGGAAGTTGACACTGTGGCCCACATATTCTGGAAGCTTTGCAGCCGAAGGTTCTGGGAGCCGGCAATGGTTGAAGTGCTTCCAGCAATGCAAGCTATGGTTACTTGCTCACATGAAACAATCGCCCCCAAAGATTTAGAATAGAACCGAAGAGAGAAAGAGTAATCGACATCGGGTTCCAAGCTAGTGGCATCTATCCGTTGTGAAATTGCACGCGTTTTCCCCTTATCGATGGATTGCACAGAGACCTTTAGGGACGCTACGCCAGCATGGTAAAAGCTCTGGTCAACAATATAAGTACCAGAGAGTAGGTTCCAGGGCTGAGTTCCCAATTGAAGATCATCAAATCCAAGATTCTTAAGGGGCGTGGGAGCGGCAATAGGTGCATTGGTTGTTGTAGAGGCGACGTCGGATGTGATGATGACCGTAGTTGAGCTTGTGAAGTCGATTGTCGGAGATGACAGATCGGAAGTGATTGGAGAGGCGAGGTCGGATGATGTAATGATGTTATTTGTGATGTCTGTAGTGGGTGATACAAGAGCTGAAGTGACATCACTTGTCATGATCGTAGTGCCATCGATTGCCTCGGAGGTTAGGTCAGTAGTAGGTACTACTGGCACTGAAGTGGCATCACTTGTCATGATCGTAGTGCTATCAATTGCCTCAGACGGTGTAGCTTCGGTCGGCATTGCGGTGGTTGTTGTCTCAATCGCATTGCTAAAAACACTGGTGATATCAGATGTCACTTCCAAAGCGCTGGAATCAGATGGTACGGCAGATGTCTCCGATTGTGAAAATGTCTCCGTGAGTGATGACGCAGAAATAGACGCAATGTGGCTGGGACTTGGTGAAGTTGTGGAGAGTTTGCATATGCCAGCTTCGGATCGCGCAGCTAGGTAGCCAAGAACCACAAGGCTCATACCGAAACCACGAGCAATCATGATGAAAGACGGATGGACTTTTTCGATTCGTGTGTGGATAGAGATGTTAGGGGAGGTGCATTCGAGGCACTTATGTGGTAATCGAGCCCTATGTACCCCTTTGATCTAGATGATATGGTGAGGTGAGAATAATTGACTAATAATGGAACTATTGATTTGTAGCGCAGAAAAAAAAAACAGGCGGAGAATTATTGAATGTGGCTAGCAGTAGTCCGTACGTATGTTGACCATAGACGCCACCCCCTAAATAAATGATTGTGTTAGTTGGCTTGGCAATTGGTTAGTAATACAAAGGTCCAAATTGTGTTATTGAGAAGGAGTGTAGTTAGCCTAATCAATTTAGTATATGCAGCAGGTGGGTTTGTCAACATGGCCAATGTTGACATGCGCGCAACAGAATACTGCAAGTCGCATACGCAGTCAAGGAACCTGGTGTTGGCTGTTTTTGTGCCAGTCTAGACGTACTAACATCGGCTGGTACAGCGTCCTTGTGGGGCTAAGCAAGTTGAGCTGAACACGCCAAGATCAATGCTTGACAGGGATTATGACAATGCCAAGAGCGTAGTCTGGGTTTATTGAGAAGTGAGCACCAAGTCTGGAAACGTGCTCAAAGATGGCTTGCATTCTGGACCAAGTCAGGACCGGATGCCCATCTCATTTTTTTAGACATGATAAATCTCGTTGGTTTTAGTAGCATCATCTTGTTTTCACTCTTTATAAAGCATATGCAGCCGGCTAGAAGTGTCAGAAAATGCGGAATCCTGTCAAGATGGCAAGAAGCGGAGGCCACAATGGCTCGACGAGAGGCGAGATACATGGCTTGAATTACAATTTTTTGATCTTCATGCTCATGCTGTGGACTATTTTTGATCAGCTGAGACAAGTACCTCCGATGAATTAAAAGCATAAGGAGGAAGCCAAAAGTATTCGCGAGATCGATCACATGGTCAATGACATCGTTTGAGGCGCGGCTAAGCCGTAATTTCTTGTCTAGGTTACGGACCTGGGAGGTGCCGTTTTTGAGCATGTCGTTGGGTCTGCCAAGCACCAGTAGTGTCTTCTGTAGTTGCCTCGGCGAATCACGGTACTATATTCTACCAAAAATCTTAACCTTTGTACCTCTCCCGGTGGGTGGCGGAACGCCTTTTATAAATAGCCTCTTTAATTCCCCTCCACTTTCTTTCTCGTCTCTTCTCTCTCGAGGGCAACCAATCACTGTCCACAGGAGCAATCATGGGCTTTTTTGCTGCTTTCCCAATGTCAAAGCTTCCTATTCTTGATACAATTCCTCTTCCTTCAGCATCTCCAGTGTCGCCAGTGTCGTCAGTCTCGCCGTTTGGGAGCTGCTGGGGTGGATGCCTGACGCGCCTGCGCAAAATCTCCACGACCCAATCGCCAAGCTCCTCTCCTTTATAGGCGTATGCAAATGCAACTGCTATCACTACGACGGTAATGGGAAGTGCAGTTATCCAGAAGATTCTCTGAGAGAATTCAGTATCGCGTATGTCAGTCGTGTTCATCCCCATAAAGCTAGATACGAAGGAGAGTGGCAAGAAGAAAAGGGTGACAATGGTGAATACCCGAATGGCTTTTCCGTGGCCCTCCTCCAAAATCTCAATCGTTTGCTTGACCTCTGTTTTCAACGATTTTGACTTGACCAGAAGGGTGTCGATTTCCGTTTGTCCCTCGCCCAGCTGGCTCATCTGTGCTATTCCCATTGCACTATCCGTCTTGAACTGCCCAACTCTTGTCTTATTCGTGACGCGGAAAGACTTGGGGTTGATTAGATCAAGATAATTTTCCAACAGAGACTTTTGGCTCTGGAGCAGCCCTTTCAACGCATTGAGCTCCTCTTCAAAGGCATTGATGTCGAGAAAGAGCCGTTTCTGAGGTCGGCGGTGAGCTCGAAAATACAACCTCGAAATATAGTTTTGGTAGATTGCCGTGACGCCAAACCCTTCCGAGTCCGAAGACCAAGACTTGGGTTTTATCGCTGCGTTTTGCGCTACAGAAATCAAAGAAAGTGTCAAGAATTCAACCCCGACAGCGGCAAAAAGTAAGCTGTCAATGTGTCGCGAGGTGTTGCCCGACAGGATAATGTCCGTCTTTGCATCTCTGAAGTCGTTCAATGCTTCCTGTCTAGCTTCGCGCTCCTCATCCTTTATTCTATCCAGATGCACCAGCAGTTTGCTAGACTCGGAGGGCCTGTTCTCTCTTCTACTTGCGGTTAATCTACCTTGGAGAGATATCCATTGTGATCGAAGGATGAAGATGGAAATTATATGCTGAAAGGCCGAGGCTAGACTTCTCGGAAGTGGGGGTCTCGAGTTTTGCCCGTCGTCGCTTGCTTGGCTCCATGTGTTTGCGCAAAGGTCGTGTATTTCTTTAGCAGAGCTGCTCAGCGGCATGAGGTCTTCTATAAAGCGCTTTACGAAGCTCAACACATCCATTCCCGTTGCCTGGGAGTGTAGGGATATAACTCTGGCAGGGCGGAGCCACACAAAACAAGGGTCTTCCGATGCGTGTTTATGCCTGGTAGAGCATTTGAAATGAACCTCGTGAATGTGCTGCAAGGCTTTGGAAGCTGAAGGATACCGTTTTCTTGTTTTGCAGTCTCGGCAATGATACCAAGACTTCTTGATGATAAGTATGCTTGGCGAGGACCGACTGATTAAGGTAGCGGGGATGTCAAAGTCGCGTATGATGAATTCTGTTTGCCCATGAAATCTCTGATTCCAATCGTCCCAGGCCAGTTGCTATCACAATCCAAGTTAGCAAAGCACCCATGATTAAAAACAACGGAACAGACCCACGCGGAATATGGAATCCAGACAGCCCCAGAAACGGACACAGACAGTCTGTGTAATACATTCCCCCTCGTTAGGCGTAAATGCCCAAAGTATGTCTTCGCTGACCCTCAGAAGCTGTTCCATTAATTCTTTGCGATATACTCTGCCCGAAAGAATCGCAACCTCTTCCAAGTTTGCATGCCCACGGGCGGCCACATGCACCTTTTCTTCTACTTCTCGATATTGCGCTGCCCTTGGCCTGACCCTACCCAATTTTGAAAGCACCGAGGCTATTTGACTTGATACTGTGTCCTGAAAACCCCCTTCAGCCTTGGGAACTATTTCATCCAAGCTCAGCTCATCATTATTCTTGACATTGGCATCCCTATTGAGCGGCATATTGGTGGAATGTATTGGCTCGATGGTTGCATCCTCATCGTCTTCAATGCCTAGAAGGATGCGATGCCGAAACATCAATTGGCGCCTCGTAAGCCCAAAGGTCTTTGCATACAGTATGCCAATAACGCTATTCGAAACAGACTCATGCGAGTGACTCAGAAGTTTGACCAAAACCCCGTCTATAGACTGAGAGCGACTTTCATCTGCTTTATTCCCTACATGCCAGGTAAAGAAAGGAGCGACATGGGAGTTATCTTGCATCTCAGTTTCGGAACCTTCCTTTGGAGTACCGGTTTTCCCATCAGCTTGTTCATTGCCGTCTTGGAAGTGCACGCGTCGATGCCTGGTTTGAGGAGTCTTTTTGCTCTGATGTGTCTCTTGAGAGGAAACATTTTTGGTTTGCTTATTCGTCTAAAATGTGGTCAGCATTATGATTTTTTATGCATTCGTTTAACAATAGTTGAGGTACCTTGATTTCTTGAGAATCATCCGTGAGCGTTCCGTCTACCGTTTCTGTATCCGAGAGGGTATCAAGCTGTATTGGAGTTGGTTTCTTCTTAGGTGCCATTGAGGTGTCATTGAAAATGAGGTCTGAAGCTTCGACTTGGGTGTTTTGAATATGAGAAACCATTTGCTTTGGCTTAATAGGACCATCATCGTCAGAACGCAGAGATGGCTGCATATTGGAAGAACGTCTCTTCCCTAAACTTTGGTTCAACTGCTCGTCTGATGCTTTTTTTACAGCCTGAGAAGGTTCTTTAGAGCTTATCTCATCGTCTGCTGCGTGGCTCTGAGATTTCATGTCCTCGTTCAATTCTTTATCCACTTCATCGGACAGAGAGGCTGTTGTTTTTAAATCCCTTTTTGGTTTACCTGGGAGTGTAACAGGATGAGAGACTGAATACATAGAATTGAGATCCCGGTTTGCCTTATCTGGATCCCCCGCTATACCAAAATCATCATGGGGCATCAAGGGTGGCGTGAGGGGTTTGTTAACACGGGCCTTGTGTTCGACTTTGGGTTCAATGGTAGCCTTCTCTTCATTTTTCTCGTCATTAGTGATTTTTTGGCTATTTTGATCATGACTTTTAGAATTCTCGAAGCTTTGTACGCTCGAATTGGTAGAATATTCGTCCATGGTCGGCCTGGCGCCTTTCTCAATCTGACGAGAATGAATCTTGTCTCGCACAGCTTGATTTTTACTTCCATGTCTCGTGGACGCCGGACTGAATAACGTTTTCTCTCGCCTTGACTTGGGTTTTAGATAGACTTGTTTAGTCCCGGAACTGGATGCCCCAAGAAAATCGGTCCAGCTCTTTGGCGTTAGTGCTGTATCATCTTGATCATACAGCTGATACTGGGTAACGCTTTGAATGTCGCCACCGGTCAAAACCAGAGCTTGCCCTAGGAAGTCGACATAAGTACAGCCTGCTTCTATGGAAACATTGTATCGACGCATCCGCTTGTCAATGAGCTGGACCTTTTGTGACTTGTCGTTTGTGCAAAGCCGAGCTTCGATGGTGATGAAATTGCCCCGAAGGGTCTCCGCCGATTGATCTGACAATGTAATTAAAACATTCCTACCAATCATTAAACACCAAAACTGGCTGATGTATAAAATTTCTTTTGACTTAAGATGAAGTATTTTCTGGACAATTTGATTATTTTCTCGCTGAAGTCCAACATCAAACCCATACAGACTTTTGAGAAGGGTTTGGGGGCGATAATCATCCCTCTTGTTATTCCTAACCATCGTCTTTTCTTGAAGATTCAAGCGTGGCGAAGAAAGAAATAATACGGCATCAGTATCTGACTTTTCCGCTTTTTCATCAGCGTCAGAGTATCTGCCAATGCACCTCAGTACTGCACCCGGTTTAATGTGGTCTTCCCGCTCATGTTTGACCTTGAACTCCTTCATGGCATTGTCAATCGTAATCATAGCAATAGATCTTATATCCTCTCTAATGAATGGACATTTTCGTACAAGTCCCTGTGGTAGAATTAGCGTCCTTTCGCATGCAGGTATCCTACTCTTATTGTACCTTGAGAATATTGAAGTCCAAGGACGGGCGTTGAACATGGCTTCGCAGGGCATCAGTCAACACGCTTTATGTAGTTTGGAAAAATGTTACGTACAGCCATTGTGTCTCAGTTTCAGATACACTTGAACTTTTTTGTGGGCCTTCTTGGGTTATCAAGGTGAGCTTGCCAATCGCCATCTCGTCTATTGAGAACTCCATTGCATTTATTACACAAAGCTCAGTCAGGGTTTTATTCTCGTGATGCATCTTTGGCTCTTTCCAAGCTTTTGCTTCTTGAAACGCACATGAGTCGTCACTCAGGTATTCGTATGTTGCTTTGAGCGTTTGGTAATTCTTTTTGACCGGGATGTTGATCGAAATTCCCTTCCTCTCAACTTCTTCGAATAGATCATCTAAGGCGCTGGAACTATCAGAATCTTCAGAACTACTCGTCTCCGTATCTGAGTCCTCTGTTGGACTCGAGGTTCCCTGTGATTCATCTCGTTCCCACGATCCCGTAGTATTTGAAACTGGGCTGAGTGACGGAGATGGTGGCTGGATGACCAAGGGCGGCGTTGGGAAGCGTCGGATTCCATGGCCGGTCTCCTCTTCCAGCGGAGGTGGCTGAAAGGTCTCCTGGGGTGTTTTGGAGTCATCTGACGAGCTACAATCCTCCAAATATGCCTGGTAAGGTAAGTCTTGTGGCTGCTGGTGATTCCCAGTGGAATCTGCTTCTGAGGACTGGTCTGGCATATCTTATTCCAATATTGACCAGCTAGTTATCTCGATTCTGTTAACCAATAAAAGAAATGATTAGAACATGAGGCATTTTGAAAAAGCCTGGCCCATGTCCGTCGGCTTGTTGGTCAGATGATGCTGCCCCACAGGTCAGCACCATACCAGGGAGAATTACAACCCGATCACATGATCGCGACCCTATCTCGATATAACTTGTTGAAACAGGGAATGGAATTTGTTTCACACTGGTCAAGCGAGGTTTAAAAAAGGACAACAACATTCCACAAAAAGAATGAATTTGGCATGTGCTCGTCCGGGGAATTGAACCCCGACCCCACGCTTGGAAGGCGTGGATCCTAACCATTAGACCAAACGAGCTTTGGATGAGTGCAGAGCGTGTTTATTACAGTCTAAGTATGGCCTCACTTGAAAATCAACGGTTTTAGGTCATCGCTGCATACCCTTCGACTCCAGTCCACGCAGCCTCGTAGATTCCGTCTATTGCGGCGTGAACTTCGGTACAAGACGCTGCAAATCATCATCAAGCGGCAGGTTCAACTTCTGAGCAAGCCCGCGCCGCAGGCTTTCAAAGCCGCCCCTGCTCGCCACCGTCGGCCTGCAAAACTCCATCGTCTCCACGTACAGCTCCCGCAACGGCTTCTCGTAGTCGGGCACCAGCTCTCCGCGCTGGCAGTCGACGGCCACGCCCAGCAGCGCGTAGACGGCGTCGCGGGGCTCGGTGCAGCGGAACCGCGACATGATGGACAAGACGAGCCACCGGCGCAGCGTGTTGGACGCCGCGGGCACGTCGTACTTTGTGATCCGGTGCATGTTGGCTGCGGACCGCGATACCTTCTCGCAGAAGGCGTGCTTCTCTGAGTAGCCGTTGATGGTGGCTAGCGCGCGGCTGAAGTCGTCGGCTGAGACGCACCGGTCGCCGCAGCGCATCCACATGTCCCGGGCCAAAAACATTTCCTGCACAACCCACACGCGGTGCCAGTAGGATCGCTGGCACAGCGCGATGAGGGCCTCCTGCTTGTCGGGCTGTAGGTCCTCGATGTGCTGAACCAGGCGCTCGTGGTGGTCAAACATGTCCATGGCAAAGTCGCTGCCGTCCTTGGCCGTCCCCAGCCAGATAATGACTTTTTCGGCGGTTTTGTATATCTGGCCCATCATCTTCACCTGGCGGTTTCGCTCTTGCACATCTGCTTGGTTGATGCACAGGGCGTCGATCCATAGAAATGTAGGTTGTTCATCGTCTCTGATCTGTTTGAGTGCCTCGTGTAGATTTAGGCGAACCTGGACGCTGCAGTCGTTCATCGTGATCTTAGGGTCGGCATCGTCCTGCTGTCCCCATTCGTACGAAAGCGCCTGATAAGGGTGGTCTTGCAGCTCGGCATGGATAACGCGACAGTCGATTGCATCGTTGCCGGAGCCTGGCGCAAGTGCGACGAGGCGGATTTCACCCGGCAGCTCTAGCGGTCGGTATTGGTATACAGACGGTACTGATGGCATGTTTGGCATGGTCAATATTTTATTGCCACTGAAAAGCGTTGGTTTTTGAGCTGGATTCATCATCATGATAGAACGCCTCACGAGGGATATTGTGGCTCATTTGTGGTACAGCGCTATGCCTTGCTCCGCCTCATTCACTGGTGTGGCCAACTGGAAGCCGTTGATGGGTGCCGGGCTGGCAGCCATAAAACGCGCGCCAAAGATGCGGATCAAGTTTTGATATTAGCTAGCAGGAAATAAAAATGCATCATTGCGTCCAAGATTTATCGGGCGTAACAAAGTATTAGGATTAAATTCAATCAGGCTATGCTCGAATCTTGATACTGGCTATAGACACATCTCTAGACAAGCCCACCACTCAATACAACACCCCAACACTACAGAGATACAACAACCTTCTTCGCAGAAACCCCCTTTATCAGAAGGTCCATGGCGTCCTGTATACTCTCCAGTCCCTTTCCAGCGACAAGCGGGTCCGGCGCGGGAACAAACTGCCGCGAGGCCAAAGCCTCCGGTAGAAAATCAACACAGAGCCGGGAAACAACACCCTCGGGGTCGACCACATCCCACGCGTATATAAACTTGGTCTGGACTTTTGTAAAGTACGATAACACGGCCGTCTTTAGAAACCACATCATCGTAGTGAGCATCATACTGGCCCTGCCAAGGAAGCCGTTGAGTTGCGACCCATCCTGCATCACGGCCCTGCCGGCCATGGCAACAAACTTGTTGGTCGAGCTGGGATCGTGGCGTCGCATAACATCAATGCAGGTCTCGTCTGCTCCCTCGCCAATGGTGAGAGCGCCCGCAATGTAGCGGCCCTTTAGGGCGTCGAGCATGTCCTGCACAAGTGTGCTGCTGTTGTAGTCAAGGACGTGGGATGCGCCGAGGCTCTTGACAAAGTCAAAGTTCTTGGGGGATGATGTAGACAAGACTTCGTAGCCGGCAGCAACGGCAAGCTGGATAGCATTGCTTCCCACGCTAGATGAGTCGCCCGTGATGATGAGAACTCGAGTCTTGCCTTCCTTGGTGGCGTTCTGGCGGGCGGGCACGGTGGGAAGGTCGAGGCCAAGATGGTTTTTATCGAACAGCCCTACAGCAGCGGTAACGAAACCAAAGCCAATAACAGAGGCTTGTTCATCGGTAATGTGGTCGGGCGTCGGCACAATCAAGTGCTCGCGAAGGACGCAGTACAGCTGGAAGCCTCCTTCTGCTGGGTCGTTGGATTCCTTGGCAATGCAAGCAGCGTTGCCGTAGACTCGGTCACCAACGCGAAAGCGCTTGACGTCCGGGCCGACTTCGACCACGGTTCCGGCGACGTCAGTGCCCAGGACGGTGGGGTACTTGAGGTAGGGCACAAACTGTTTAGACATAGCCTGCAGAACGGAATCGAATGAGTTGATGGCCACTGCGCCATTCTTGATGACGACCTGGCCGGGGCCTGGAGGCGTGTAAGGCGCAGGGCCCACTTGGAAAGGTTTGACGTTGGCCGAGTGCCAAGCTGCCTTGTTAGTCGGAGGCATGGTAGCGTGTAAGTGATGGTAGTGTATAAGTGATGGTCAAAGGAGTTGCTGTACTGGATTGGAGACAACTTCAGCAGAGCGAGGGTGAGAAATGGCTGTCTTTATATCCATAAGTTCATCTGCGCATGAAACTAAAATCCGAAAATTGAGCGGCATTCGGGGCTCAGGTTTCGCCCTGAAGGATCTTGATTCTATTGTTCCATTTTCCTTGAGCCAATACACATCATTGCCCTGTCCGCAAGGGGTTTGGCGCAGACACGAGTTTGTCCGACTCAGTTGCCAAAGTCTCACGCACCAATGAGATGCGACCAGCATCCTGGCGTGGTGCAACCCACTGAGAATCGGACTCCGCAGCTACTCGGGAACGGAGTCCGCTCCCCCCACACCACACGCCTGATGCCGCATACCCGTCTGACACAACGGCGCGAGGATGCCTTCACTCTCGCCCGTGACATCAACTAAAGTCATGGAGAAGAGAGCCCTCGGACCAAGCCATTCGGCGCCATACGGCCAGGCGTGCTCAACCTGCTTCAAAGCCAAATCCAGATGTGTCGCGCGGCCCGATGGCGAGGGCTGCCAAAGGTACGTTTTGCTTGTCCTGAGCGAATGGAAGGAATGACAACCTTGTCGGCTGATTAATATCCACTGCCAAAGATGTCATCGGCTCAACAAAGATTGCTATCCATCTGATGTGCTTCGTCGGCGCGTGACAGATGCGAAACAAAAAGAAAAGGCACGCATTTCAGAACTCGAAGGTAAGCTTGAGGCTCTCGTCTCAGTGCTGGAGTCACGCCAGACTTCTGGAGAAAATGGCGTGGTTCAGCACCCGGAAGCGACCGCTGAATATGTCTTTGAGGCAAGGGAGCTGCTGGACGAAGAAGTCGAAGGGCGCCTTGATTTATTCCGGTCGTCTATGCAATGGCACTTTGGATTTGTCCATATTCCCACCCACCAAACAGTGCGAACACTGCGGCGCGAAATGCCTCTTCTATTTTCCGCCATGATGACGGTGACATCTTGCTCGAAGCATGAGAGGCTGGAGCGTGGAAAAGAGTTGAATGGCCGGCTTCTCGAGGCATCACCAGGAATGGACGCACTGTGGGGACTTCTAACGTACATCGCCTGGGGCTGGGAGCACGTGCACCGTCGTTGCAGCCTGTCTCGCCTCATGATGCAAGCTATGTCGATGATTGGGGAGATGCGATTGAATAAGCCGACCGTTGACAAGGATATGGCGCACTTCTTCCCGGGTGCCGAGACTTGGGACACGAACGGGCATAGCATGACGAACCAGCTCTTCTTGGAGAGGCAACGAGCTCTCTTGGGATGTTTCCTGCTCAGTTCAGTGTTTGTTTTTCCTCTCCTAAAGTCCTTGTGCTCTGTGGAGAACTGACCTAGCCTTCCGTGCCGCGCAGTGTCTCTGACACTTATGGTGAAATAGATGCTCTGGCGTGGACGCCTCTGATGGACGAGGCGCTTGCCGCCGTAATGATAAATAAGGAATGTCGAAACGACATCGTACTGGCATTGATGGTCCGCATGCAGCTCATGGTTGAGAGATGTGTGCAGATATGCAAACAGCAGCAGGAGAACCAGGTCAAAACAATCGAAACGACTGCACCAGCAATTTCATCACTCGAGGCACTAAAAAAAGAGTTGCAAGAGATCCAAATGTCGTTTTGGATAGAGTTCCAGGATAACAGTATGATTTGCTCGCGGCAAACGGTTCAGCAGATGGCTAATAATCTGGTGGCCGCAGAAAGTCTCCTGGTGTATGCTTCCTACGTCGAGCTGCGCATCAGCGACGCAACCTTTGCGATCCACAAGATGATCCCCATGATGGTGAAGCACTTCAGCGCTCTCGCGAACCCGAGTGGATTCCCGAACATCGCTTCTGGCGCCGGACCACGGTCGGCCCACTGCACATCGTATCCTTGGCAATCAGTGAATGCTATCAAGGCTTGTAAATCTGCTTGGTTGGCCACCGACTCATTGGTAGGGAGTTTGTCCTTGATCCAGTGGACACAGATCACGCGATGCGTTGTGTCCTTGAACCAAATCATGACCCAAAGGCTCCCAAATTACGACCCAAGCGGGGTGCGCTCCATTATCGACATTACCGTTCTCTTAGATGATGTAATTAGAAAACTGGAGCAGGCAGCTGTGGAGGAAGAACAAGTGGGGTCCAGTGGCGTTTTCGCACGACTTGCAGACACGATGCGCAGTTTTCACTCCGAGACAGGTGTTAGGCAACTGGAGGAACCTAACGGGCTTTTCCTGCAGTCATACACAGTCAGAGACCCCCCAGAAGATGATGAAAGCTCTGGATGAGGTAAAGATAGGACTCTATGTAATCTATAAAGACAACATTATAACATAACAAGGCCGTCTTGAATATGAGTCTAAAAATCATACAATAGCTAAACAAATGCGTTTCGTCTATCAATCTCACACGTTGAACGATTCGCTCTGATCCTAGGTTGCCCTGTAAGTCTTGAAATCATTCCGCCTCTAGAGCTTGTAGGCCCCGGCTCTCCGAAATTTCGGGTAAAGATGAACATCCATATCGGTGGCTACATGGTTCCGTAAGGCGTAACTGTTTCACAACTTGTCAGGATCCGCAACAACACGTAGGACTGGACCGTTTTCAGAATCTTCCGCGAGATTCTGCTCACCTTGATTGCGATTGATGCTGTCGCCGTCGTTGTCGTCGTCATCGCTGTCGAATTCCCGACCAATCTTACCCTTGGCCCTGTCTCGCTTTTCGAGGAACGCGATGAGGCCTATGAGTGGGATGACTGCGGCCCCCGTTACCAGGCTGGCAATGTATCCCTTCTTGAAATTCGGCGCGTCGGTGACTGGATAAAAGATGAGCGGCCACCACGTGACAAAGGCGAAATCGAACGAGTTCATCCATCCGGTCGTGATGGCGCGCAGCTGTAGATCGTGGGCCGTCACATCGGCCATCCACGAGTACCACAGCGCTTGAGGCGCGTACGTCGTGCCGAGCAGATAGAAGGCGAAAAACATGGCGCCGTCGTTTTCGGGGCTCGCAACGAGGATGGCGCTGCCGATGACAAAAGTGGCGCCGATGGAGAGCGAGGGCTGCCAGCGCGATTGAATCGAGTCTGACCATATCGCATAGAGGATGGTGCCGACAATGGCAGTCGCGTATATGCCTGATGGATAATTATTTTGCTGGATCACATTGTAGCCGCGAGATTTCATCCAGAGAGGCATGACGTTGTTTCCCAAGGACTGAACACAGAGCGAGTACACTGTTCATCTTAGCATATATGCCCAAACCAGAGGCAACTGAGTAATTCTTACGCATAAAGACGAAAGGCAGCAGGTAGAATTGCCAACTTGTCAAGACTCGTCGGAACACAGTCAGATCCCAGTCCTGTTTTTGCGGCTTGCCGAGGCGATCAATAGCCCACTGCTTCTCGTCTTCAGTCAAGTACCATGCGCTCTTATGAACCGGAAGATTAGGAATCACGACCCAGCCTTTTTAGAATGTTAGAGAGCATTGATAAGGTATTGGGAAAGGTCAGCGCACCAAAAGCGACAATTGGGATGGTAATGATGGAGACGATGATGAACAACCATCTCCATGCCGGAAGTCCAGCGTGGCCGTCGAGCGACTCAAGTAAGCCTGCTTGGATCCATCTTCCAACCATGCTACCCAAGTGGCCAAAGCAACAGAAGATGGCGGCGCGTGTGCCCAGCTCCGACTTTTTGTACCAGCTACCATAGATGAAGTGGCCACCGACGCTACATGCTCGAGTTAGAAGATAAATTTCTCGAGGGATTGGGTAAATCTGACTAGCAAACTGCCGCAAAAGCGCCCTCGAACCCATTCAGGATAAAAATCTGGTAGACATGCGTGGCGCGGAACGTCACCAGCGTCAGCACGCTCCACACGAGGTTGCAGCCGACAAAGATCCACTTGGGCGGGAACAGAGTCAGCAGCGACGTCGAGGGGATTTGAAATACGGCGTAGAAGACAATGTAGATTGTGTTCATGTAGTTGTAGTCCTTGCCCTGGAAGCCGAGGTCCTCGTCCATGCCGCTAATGTAGGCCGTCGAGTAGCTGGAGCGGTTGATGCCGAAGAGGAACCACATGAGCGAGAAGTAGGGCAGCAGCGTCAGGTCGAGCTTGGCCAGCAGCGACCGGTCCTGCGAGGGCGGGCCCCAGAGGAACCGGCTGACGGGTTCCAGCGCCGACATGATGATCGTGTTGGAGGAGGTGAAGTGCATAGCTGGATTTTGGTTCACGACACACGACACCGCTATTTTTTCTAAGGCACTGGTAGCGCGCAGCGTGCTGATCAATCCGGGCACGCGGACAGTAGCGGCGCGGCTTTGACGCGGGGCTGGGAGCTTGGTCTTATCTTTATACGCCTAGTGCTGGATGACGGAATGCCGGGTCCCACACACGACATGTGTGCTAATCGCGCAATAGCCGTTGCCGTGGAGGGGGAACCAATCTGTGCCTCCTCATGCGTCCGTGTGATTGGAAGATATAGCAATTAATCGCCGATATGGCTAGCAGGATCTTGATAGATGTATCCAAAAACGGTAGTATAATCCTGCACAAGTTGTATCGCGGGCGGAGTCCGTGCAGCATACATAGCATAACGGACAGGTTTAATTGCGACATTTTCGCGAACGACTCGAAATATCTGCACAGCGACAACAACTTTTGTTAATCTCAGTCATCATGCACACGTTTTCTATTCCAAAATCTATACGTGATGTATTCATGTGGTTGGCGGTTTACGTTGAATCGGGTAGTTGGGCATGTGATTGCTCAACGCGCCAAGGTGGGGACCGAGGCTAGACCATGATCCACCCACGATACCAATACACTCAGAGACGAAACTCAAGCATATGAGAAGGACCTCATCGGCGAAACAAGCTCGGGTAGCACTTCAATATCTGCGATGCGTAAGTGGTTAAGCGATTTTAGCCGATTGAGTAAGGCGGAGGCTTGAATATCCCGACAAAGGTTATTTGTGGAAGGGTCCAGTTCGGCGCGGAAGACAGAGCTAGAAGGGCCGAGATGTATTCTTGCTATGAATAGTCTCGTGACCTCTGACCCTTGTTAAAAGAGGTTTGTTACTTAAGCGCCAGATTGCATTGTCCCAACTCGTTAGCCTATCGACATGACGTCGGACTTCAACACTGACATAGCAAGCATTCGTCTTCGGACCCCTGATAAATAAATGATATGATGGAAGAAGAGAGGGAGAATAATTAGTCCCTATCGCATATATAATATGCAGAGCCCGGGACACGGTGGGTAAAATCTTCGAGAGATATCGATCCGTCTTAGAAGGTTACGGAGGGGGCATTTACACTTTAGCAGATATTTGCTGATCTAGGGATAGAAATGACCCAACAACGGCCCATGAAAATTGGCACCAACTATTGATTCATGCCTCAACCCTGGCGGCTCATTTAAGCATTCTGCTAGTCAAATATTGGGAAGGCATACTATTTACTCCAAGCAGTTCACACCAACGCCTCCAGGACAAACAACCAACTATTATGCAAGGCAAAGAGGGCTTGTGGACCAGGTTCGCATAGAAAACCTCATATATTCAATATTGCTTATTATTTATAAGAGCTCTCCCATACTAAGATCTTCAGCTAATGTTGGACTGAAAAACAATGCCCAACTAATGTCCTCATTCTTTCTTATGGAAGCACTTAATTAACATCCGATAAGGAAGAATTAACAGCTACTCTTCCCCGAGCTGGTCGATGTGGCACAGAAATCAAGTCCAGATTGCCAATTCATGTACCCATAATGAGGGAATACCGCTGAGCGGAAGTTGGTTACTGTACCCGGAACATACAAGCCACACTTTCCTGTAATCTGGGGGAAAGCGTTCGTGGCGTCGCTCGCGGTAAGAGTACTGGGCAAAACATGTTTGCTGCAGGCAAAAGCAACAACGCTCCCGCGGATCGAGTAGAAGGAGTTTCCTGGTGGGATGGAGTTGGTACCAGCGCTCTGGGCGCGCGACGCTTGCGCTTTGAGATCCGCCACAGCAGCATCGCAGTTGGCGTGGTTCATGGCGGAGTTGCAGCCGCACCAGTACTGGGGGTTGTCGATCGCTCTAGCCTGAATGGGACTGAAATCTCTAGCAAAAAGCTCATCGTCGGGAACAGGGCCATTCACTCTCTCATGGACCTAGAGGAGATTCAATAACTGTTAGCCTGACATTTTCACGAGCTCTGGTAAAATCGGGGTTTGAATGGTGGGGGAAGAAGTTTGCCGTACCTGGTTTCCCGAATCATCGTAGTAAGCACGATAGAATCCATCCACAGTGCCCGGTGGGACAGTGAATCCCCGTTCATGGTTGATGGCCAGGCCGGAAACGGCCATAACGCTAGAAAGAAGGGTAACGAGATGCATCTTGCTGAGAATTGGGAGGGCGAGTAGATGTTGCAATGTCAAAGCTATGTGCCGAGAACAAGAATACAGACAGCAGAGTCGAACATTCTTATAATTCTCATCGGACCATCGCCTCCGATCTCCGTCTCCCTATTTCTCCCTAATCTACTTGCAAGTCAACCCAAACATAAGCGTTCAGTGGGTCCAGACTGAAACCAAAGTTGACTGCAGCCATAACCAGGGATATGTGCTAAAAGTACTGCACTTCCCTATGGAGTATAACCCGTAGTTGAATGGCAAGGATGCTCTTACTAAACAGTATTAAGAGAGATTGCTGAAAGGTTGCGCTCCGATTCACCGCCTTCCCTTAAATAACGGGGCCTTTTAGCGCTTCCTGCAGGCTCACAAAACTAACAGTGATGTTACATCTAGGGCCTGCAGCTTCACAAACACCTCAGAGCAAGCTTTGCGCAAATGCACCTATAGACCTCACTCAAACTATAAAGCCAAGTTAAAAATTGTATTTGAATACAAGAGGCACCTGCTGTTGGACAGATGTCGCTTCGTTTCGTACAGGAGTGAATTAGGAACTCATTTACAGTGGTCCTTTGGTGAATGCCAAGCCTTGGAAAATAAGACCTAATGCAAAAGCGGCCAAATAACACAATACGGCTTAGCGCGTACTCGGCCTGTGCTACCATAGGAGGAGCTATTTTTAGCCTTGAGGCTGTAATTCATGCCCTACCCACTGATGAGGCAATCGGCGAGATATTCGACTTATCAAATTGTTCCGGCGGACGGAAGGCCCCAATTTTATGTTTGTCTTGCCCCATTTCAGCTGCAGTCAACCAATACTGTAACATGGGTCAGTGTAGATCTGAGGATTTCTGGTACCTGTCATAATCCACTTTTATCTGGGGTCCATGGTTGGCTTTGCATCCTCAGCTCGCATGGCTAGCCACATGTGTCTCCTGCCTGTATAGGAAACCTGTTCGAATCCTCGGCGATTACTGTTTTTGGAAACAATCCCATCAACACGCTGTCATTGTTACGATGTTGAACGGAGCTATAGTGCATAATACTGCTGTAATTAGTGGTGGTTTCACACTTTTGCACAGTGGCACAGTGGTCAAAAAGTCTTGCATACGACAAGGCCTACCCTACACCGCGGGCAAGATGAAGGAAATGACCACTCAAATTATCATTCAGCAGATACATGACCAAATCCAATCTCGGACCACTAGATCAAACGACAAAGCACATAGATTACAATGGAAATCCTCAATATGCGTAGCTACCTGACCAATTGCCACTTGTCTCCGTACACTATTCGGGTCGGCGAATTGAGAATCGGCTTCATTGCGTAACCCCAATCATGTCAGTTTTAAGGAAGCCGAGCCAATGCATTATATGACTGCATGACTGCATTCCTTTTCAATCAACTTTTGGTGCTGTTCGCTCCTGACTTTAATGTTAACTTGAAAGGGCGCACCGTCGCCCGCTCCATGTAAAGGCTTCGAAGTGTCGATGGGCTTATTCGGGACCGAGGAAAACTCAAAACAATAAATAATTCGGGCAAGAGCGATAAACATGTTTGTGTTCGCCACGTTGTAGCCCACACAAACTCTTCTACCTAGTTTGGAAGTTTAGCCAACTGAATTGTTGCATCGCCTAAGGCCAAGATACATACCTGCACCGAATCCGAGATGTCCTTTTAGGGCTTTCTCGAGATCCTCATTCAAGAAGCGCTCGGGCCAGAAACGCTCGGGCTGCTCATATTCACTCGGCTGGTTCGCAATAGCCCAGTGGTTATAAGTAACGATGGTCCCAGCCGGAATTTTGTATCCTTCAAATTCGTCGTCTCGAATGAGTGCGTGTGGGATGCCAGTCTCAGCAATCATAGGCCTATGCCAATTGTGTCAGCATGATTCCGACAAGGTACACCTAAAAGCAAAAAGCCTTAATCAACTACACAGCACTTACTTCCATCTCACACTTTCCTTGACCGCCGCCTTTATGAGTGGAAGAGACGGCGCATCGTTTACCGTTGGAAGTCGCTCAGCGTTGGAACCACAAACTTCATCCAGTTGCTTGCGAGCTCTGTCAACCCAATCAGGAAACAAAACAGCTGCAGCCAAGCACTGGTGAAGAGATGCACGGGTAGTGTCTGTGCCGGCTTCCATTAATGCACCGGCGATGAACATGAGTTCTTCCTCGCTGAATTCACGGTCGTGCCCCAGATCCAAAAATTCTGACATGAAGCAAGGCTTCTGCGTTCCAGCTCTCTTCCGTTCGCGGAGATCATCCATCTCCTTCTTGTAGATCCTGGTGCATGTTAGCATGCTTTGCTTGAATCGACTGGTGTCTATTTCCTGACCCCAAAGTGCGACGGTAAAGGTTATCGCCGTACCACCTCCACGGTTGGAGGGATTTGAGCCATGGCAGATTGATCAAGAATGGCAAATGATCAACAACAGCGCGGCCTGGTTCTAGAAATTGGACAAACTCGCCCGATACGGAGAGCGATGCATTCAAATTGGCGTCATTGGGGCCTGCTCGTCGTCCAAAAACGACGCTCATGATGACAGAACCGGAGAAGGCACCGTGGGCTTTCCACCAGTCCTCAGGGTTGCGGAGATAGTTGACGAGCAAAGCCTTGGATTCAAGATCTTGAAATGGTTCAAATAAACCGGTTTGGTTCACATTCAAAATCTGATGCATGATTTTGCGCTCTCGTCGCCACAAGTCTCCGTACGGCATCAAAAGGGTGCGCTTTTGGTTAGATGCCAAATCGTAAGCCATGGGAAGGTTCATTCGAGACGAGTATATGGCCGCTCGTTTCTCAAGCAGCTCATGAGCTACGCGCCTTGAATTTAGAAACAGCCAATGCGTCCCGCCAATCTTGACAGTGAACCTGGAGTGATCAGTCTCATGGTACAATTTCTTGCCTTCAAATCGAAACCTAAATTGGACCTGGCGAACTTTCAGCGGCGATTTGCATCTGCTACTCACATCTCGCCATATTTCTTGGCCAGGCGTTCAAAATGCAAACAAGAATTCTTGGATGGGATTTGGTGAGCATTTCCAATCAACGGCAGGCCTGGGACTAGGTTCGGCAGACGATAGCGTTTCTCGAATTGAGCGATTTGTGCGATTTTCCAAGAAGCCAAGGAAAGAATGATAAAAAGGATACCTAGGAAGACTGTCTTGGCTGGTGAGACATCATTTTGGGTGAGGCTCGCAAGCAGACCCATGCTTGTGTCGAGGCCTAATGAGCCTGAGTTGGTGTTACAAAATCAGCGAAAAAAAGCGGGAGGGGTGAAAAGAGTAGCCTGTGTTCCCCGCAATTGATTATAACACAATTGGAGTCATCGAATCGATATGAGGACATATCAAGTCGAATACAATTTATTTAGTAGCTGTGATCTCGGCATTCCCGAGCTCCGACATTGACTCCACAATTGTCTGGTTGATGAGGCGGGTGAATTTTGCGGCCTGTCATTGGCTCTTTATCCCAAAGCGCTGATCATTGCTGGTGTACAGCACTTCTGCACGGACAACTGTTGCGCATGGGATCTCGGGATGCCGACAACTTGTCGGGAAGTGGGGACGGAGGTTTCAGCAGCACTACTCGGCCACTGGAATGGAAGCAATTTCAATTGTTTCTTGTTACTTGGAAATGAAAATGATGTCACTGAATTTTGACCTTCAATTAACCAATAAATATCCTAGATGATGTTGGCAAATGTTCTGAGGTAGCCATGGGGTCCGAGAGCATGCCTCTAAAACTGTCAATTTGCACCTGTCCGCAGCTGGCTCATCATCCCTGTGTGCAGGCCATGCGAAATAAGAACTGATGCCAACTCATACTTTTTTTAATCCATTATCCCCTGGTATCTGGAGCCTCTGCGATTGTGAATTTGATGATGCGTGGGAATTTGTGCGCCTAAGAATAATCTGCCTGCAAAGGGCAGGCCGCAATGCATTACCAGCCGAGCCCATTGTCATTTGCTGTTCGTTGCGACCGAGACTCGTCCCGAGCGGTCAAAAGAAGGCAACAAAACTTGGGTACCTAAGGCAACCTGGTGTCATGCTCAGGCACACACGCATTTCTTGAAGTCCCAATTGGCTCATTATGACTGTCATCCTGCGCTTGTGCGCCTCCAATGGTACTTGGACAACCAATCATGGCCACCAAAAGGAGCCATGGCGACAAAAGGCCGAAAAGGATGGCTACGGGTTGACAAAAGTATGCTAAAAGTGCAACAAAAGACGTTTTCATGTTGAGCCTGCATTGCATGGTGACTGTTTAAATAGAAAGCCGCCCCAGGTTGCTTACCGGTTTTGCCTTTTCCTCCGCCACCTTTAAAACCAGTACTATTCAAATCATACCATTTGCGTTCTCATATTCTCGGAATGCCAGCCGCACCTGTGAATTGGGCTCCGTACGAGCAAGATATTCTCAGATTGTATGTGGAACAGGATAAGACTGCCGTGGACACCCTCGCATGTCTCAATCGGCAACATGGTACCCACTATACGTAAAGTTATTTTTCATCCGACATCCATCACATTCTTACCAGAGAGCAGCTTGCGACAGTTCAAGGCCAAGTTTGGGGGTCTCAAGAAACTTCGTGCTCATGAATGGCGGGAGGTAGACCGTCAAATCTGCCAACGCAAAGAACAAGGCAAGGCCTCCGACGTGTATCTATTCGGTCAACGGCAGGATTCTGCTCGTGTTCAGAGATCAATTTTGCATGGTAGTAAATGCGAAAATCGCCCTGAATCTGGTATTGGTATGTCTCATTTGACCACCTGCTGTCACATGGTTCCTAATACTTGTCAGAGCAAAGTGTCGAACTATTTGGCCGTCGACGGCTGGAAATACGCACTCCACCACCACCAAACTCAACTAGAATCACTCGGGATAGTTTGGGTATCGTAACAGAATCTTTGGGAATCAATGCGGGAATTTCAAGCTCAAATATCGAGCACCGACTTGGGCCAACCAATGAGCACTTTGCAGCTGGTCTTGACAATTGTATTCGCGACGCCGACGACATGGACCTTGAATTCGGCCTTATAGATGCAAACTATCCTTTCCAAATAGATTCATCAACATCTTATGATCCTTTTGGAACGGATGAGATGGGAGGCTCTCTGGCAATCGCTCTAGATGATGAAATTTCCGGCCCGTCCTGGTACCAGGAAGTTACTTCACAACTAGAGTCCGGAGGTTCTTTTGCAGCACCCCTTACAACAATTGACCAAACACAAGAAACCATTAGCACGTTATTACACTCAAAAGGTACTGCATTTTATCCCTGGATCCATTCTACCTAACGTTGCTAATGAATGTTCTCAGCGATCCATGATTTTTGGCCACAATTCCCTCAAATTGATATACTCGAACCTCCGACTTGGTATTCTGCTTTTGACTACAGCCAAGTTACTAGAAACGTGCCGATTGGCGAGTTTGGATGGCTCGAGAACCAATTAGCAGCTGCAAACCCAGGTCTCAAGCTTGACAGTCGGATTACGAATTTCCTCGAGAATCTCTTACAAGATTCGAGAAACATCAGGCAAGAACTCCGCCTCGATGGTCCCACTAAAGAGACAATCAACCAGTTGTTCAGCGTCATCATTCGTATTGTCGCAAACGCATTCTTGACTGGGCCTCAGCTGCTCAACTTTGTAAAGTGGGTGCTTGATAATGGATTTACTGCCGCATTTAATGATTTACTGCAATCAAAACAGCAGCATATAGGTATTTTTATTCAGGAGATTCTTAGATCAATCTAAAACGTGACAGGTTCAATTGGCGCATTCAAACTAGCACTCCTAAGACGAAATACATTTATGGCACGATATCCAATTCATACCCTACGTCTCATCAGAGCTGCAAGTAATCAAACGCTATCAAGTAATATAGGAGGGCTTTTGCTGATCGAGGCTACCGCAATCAATCACTTTGATACAGTTGCTACACTATTGGATCGTGGGGTAAACATCGACTTTGTGACTCCATGGAAGGACAGTGTTCGACATAAAGAATGGCCATACTCCCAGGGAACGCTTCCAGCGACACCTTTATGTGGTGCAGTAGCCTCAGGCTCTATTGATATGCTTAGATACCTGCTCGGACGTGGTGCAGACGTAAATGTCTGTTTTGAGAACGAGGAAGGCATGGGGTCCGTTCTGACAGAGGTTGTTGAAAAGAAGAATATCAAGATGACTAAAATATTATTAATGGCTGGTGCAAGGGCATTTGAAGGCCTGATGATCGGAAGTCTCAGCATTCACAAATTCGCCGAGAAGAGGTCGCCGAAGATATTCAAACTCCTTGAAAAGGCTCTTGAGCTAGGATTGACGCCCAGCACAATCGAGAACCCCTTGATTTTGGTTGAGGTTGCCGAGAAGGGGAACAACTTTCTCTCTGAATTTCTCTGCCAGCATGGTATATTCAGCCAACAGATCTTGGAGGCCGGCTTGTGTTACGCAGCAGCCATAGGGAATATTAGTGCGGTTATGGCGTTCTTACATCGAAATGTGGATCCCAATGCGCTTCGCTACCGAAATTCCTTGCAAACTAGCGAGTCTGGGAGTCACAAGGAAGAAACAGAACAAGGCTCAAGCGATATTCAGACAGGCACAGCACATCCAAACAAATACAGCGAACAGGATATAGAATACGATCATCCGTTATATCTATCCTGTTTAGGAAATTTTGGTGATATTGTCTATCTCTTAGCAGACGCAGGAGCGAAGGTATCCAAGAAAACTCTTCGGAGCATCTGTGCTGAGCAATGTTATAATAAATACGACAGTGTGTTGCTCCAGCTAGTCACAGAAAACTTAGGTCTCGCTATAACCGGCTCATCTGTCTTGGAGGAATGCGGCTACAGAGGAGGAAAAATATCTGACTGTGCTAAGATATTGAATGCGGGGGTCGACATAAACGCATATGGAGCTTGTGGGAAAACTCCCCTGCAAGCCTCATCTCTAGGACACTGGCAAAAGGATGAATATGGCGGGCATCTGGGGCTCGTGCAATATTTTGTTGCCAATGGCGCCCAAGTCAACCTGCCGGCCAGTGAACACGATGTGTTGCGTGGCATGTCGAAAGAACGAATCAAATATGGGCTAACAGCACTCCAGGCAGCAGCCAGAGGTGGAAACAGCGACGTGGTACGCTTCCTTATTGGTGTTGGCGCAAATGTGATGGCACCCCCAGCTGAAGGGGGAGGCTTCACTATCCTAGAAGGTGCAGCAGCATCTTTCAGGGATAGAGGCAATGAGTGCAAAGGTTACGTGGAAGAACAAGTAGAGACATATAAAATGCTCCTTGTCTCTGGAGCTCCTGTCGATCGTAGTGATGGCATTGACAGTACAGTTTTACATTCGCTTATCCGTGCATTCAGATTTGAGTGCCTTCGGTGGACACTTCAAGCTGGGGCAAATACTGAAGCCCGAGACGAATACGACTGTGGGATGACACCATTGCAGGTAGCAGCATCAAGCGCTTGTCAGAGGGCCATGCAGCTTCTTCTGGACCACGGTGCCAAAGTTGATGCTCCTGCCTCGTCAAAGTTCGGGAGCTACACAGCTCTACAGGCCGCCATCGCCCGCCATACCGGCCATCGGACCTACAACGAACATGCAAAACAGACTCGGGAGGTGGTCGAGTTTCTGCTACGACACAAGGCAGATGTCAATGCACCTGCTGGTCAAAACTATGGTCGAACTGCTCTACAAGCAGCAATATGCCACGAAAGGCCAGATCCTGTACTTATTGCCCTCCTTCTGAGACACGGTGCTGAGGTCAACGCCGCTCCTGCGAAAACAGGCGGCATCACAGCACTGCAAGCTGCTGCCATTTCTGGCGATATTCAGATTGCAAGAATGCTATTGGTTTGTGGGGCTAACATTAACGCACCTGCAGCCGCAGAGCAAGGACGGACAGCCATTGAAGGAGCGGCGGAACATGGGAGACTGGATATGGTTCTTCTGCTCCTTAGTGAAGGTGCAGCGCTAAATGCACATTCAGGATTCGCAAAGGCCATTGAGTTTGCTAGGAGCAATGGGAGATTTGATATTGTAGATGTGCTCGAAGAGCATGCACGGTCGTTTGGTGAGGTTTAGGTTGGCTTCAGGCAGAATCAAAGGCACTAGACTTTGGCATGGTGGAAAGTGCTAATGGTTTGCCTTTGATGTCCAATTGAAAGTTAAGTGACAGGTCCTCGTGTGTTTGAATGCAATATTTTCGTGCAATAGTTTTTTTGATAATGTTATGTAAGCGACGCAGAGCCTGAGCGACTTGTAAGGGCACCTTGCTTGAATTTAAAAAGTAGTGTCCTTGCCTTGGTGGTGGCGTGTTAGTCGAAGCTGCAGCTCTTCCGGATGCATACGATCATACATCCCGCCAAGAACTGTTCTCCTCAAAATTGCCCTCTACCTTTGGAAGCTTATGGCGTCAGAGTTTTACAGAACCCAGAGAACAAGGCAGTACTCTACCGCTACTAACAGTAAAAGTTAACCATAGCACATCGGCTGTGTTGTCATACGTTACGACGACGTTAACATGATTGTCATTGAAGTCAGCTTCGTCAGGAATTTGCACTCTCGGTTTCTAGCCATGTCCGAGTCATGTTCTTTTATGGTTTTGCCCTTGTTGGTGCTGTGGATGGCGATAATGGCAGTGATGATTCGGAGGAGCTGAGATGCGGGGTGACGAGGTCTTGAGGTACCAGCATGACAATGATCGACCACAGCCTGAATCTATGGCAGTCACAGTGATGATGCATGGCCGTTGCATTCAAGCGCACAGCCTTGCCTGGCTGTTCTGGGTGCTGAAGGCATTCTCGTCGTGTCTGTTCACGCGCAAGCCTGGTTGAGTTGGAGGGGCCTTGGCTGAGTCAAGCCGTGCCGTTCCACAATTGGTCGGTCTGTCGTTGCTCTGTTTTTAGTGGTTCGCTCGCTGTAGTGTTTAGTGGCTCCCGACACCAGGGCGGGGCTCAAGGCAAGCGCGATGCCACGCGACAGGAAGCCGTCAGGCCAAGCCGCGCAGCCTCTCTCCCCTACAGCTAGAAGTTAGCCTCCAACGTGGCGCCAGATCCCGTTTTGAGACCAAAGTTGGCAATCTAACAATTAACCCGTACAGTAGCAATGCTCACTATGTCCCGGTTCAATGTCGCTGAAGCATCAAACGACTGCGAAGCCTCTCTCAGAAGAACAGTTACACCTTTTATATGGTGTTTGCGCGGAACCCTCCAAAAATAGCTCAATGTTTCACTCTTTCTGACAAGTTCCAGAAAATCCTCTCATGGAGATCATATTTGCGCTGAGACTAAAAATGGTGAATCGTATCAGCCGGCGTCTGAATTGATGGTGCGATGTATTGAGGTGTTCCCGATAGAATATGAACTAAACTCTTTGGTGAGAGAATTCAATTCTTGTGCTTCTCTAAACCACACAACAAGAAGGTCGAGTGTGGTTGGTAAACAGTTTTCAGGAACCTTAGGCACAGGGGTTGTGAATCTGCCGGTCGGGACCATGAATCTACCAACTAAAGGCATTCCGGGTACATTTGTGCGAAGGATTGTTACATCCTTAATTGTGAGTATGTAGGTATGGCTGTGTCCCTGCAGTCATTTTAACTGAGGTCTAGAAAATATTTAGTGGAATTCATTGCTTGTGATGAATCAATGTCAGTGAAACAGAAGGATGAGCCACTTCCTGGGGTTAGAGCTGTGGTGGGCATGTCCCAATTTGAATCCCCTGGATATTCACCTTCAGCCAGGCCGCAACATGGGGCCGAGGACTACTCCTATCAAGTACAGCATTTCAATTTTAGCCTTGCACGACGTTTTGGTAAATTCCAGATTCCCTGAGTGTGTGTGGGATTATGTACGGACAAGCAAGAGTTCGTTCTGGCTGTCGGTCACCCTTGCGGGTGGGGCGATAGAACCAACGAACTGAGTGGTGTTCAATTCCCTCCCTTGGGACGAAACGTAACATTGCGGGTTTCACCCAACACGACCCAACTCCCCGCGACACCACACAGACATTCCTTGTGACTAGATTGAATTAAGCTTCGGCTTGTCCCTAGGTTCCGCTGGCTAAAGCCGACCTTCCATTCCAGCTGCAAGTAGCCACGCCGGGGCAGTCATTTCTCACACGTGGTAAGACAGCAAACCGATTTCTCTACTAATTGACGCTAACTCAAAGATGGTCTATGGAATGCGGCTACCAAGTCATTTGGACCGCAGGAGGGAGTTCTTGCTTCCCTTTTTTTTTTTTAAAGAAACCAGAAACAAAAAGTACAGGAGCGCTCTGACAAATGAACATGTTGCATCAAATGACCCCTGAATTGACTGCTACCCTCAAGCTGGCACCTTTTGCCAACAAACATTGTCTGGTGGCAATGAAGATATTCTTTTACCGCTGAAACTTGGAATGGTAGTTACGGTCTAGACCTTTGAAGTGTTGAAGATGATGGGACAGCAATGTGAATGCGAGGATCGAGGGCTGGTCAAGTGGGTTGATGAGGCACGACCGACTACATAAAGACAAGGTCAATATCAGAGAATTATCATCACCCAGCACTCTCATAGCTTTCAGATTCATTACAATGAAGGCCATAATCTCTTACACCATCATCGCTTCACTCGTTGGAGTTTCTGTGGGCGAATCCTTTAACGATATCTGCCCCAGCAAGGGCGGCGTCACGGAAATTGTGAAAGGAGACCAAGTCACGTATCGCTGCAACTCCAAGTTTGGCAAATCTGGGCTTCTAGGTACTCAATCGGCAAGCACCTCTGCTTCATGCATTGCTCAATGCCAAGCCAACCTCATCTGCGTTGGTAGCCAATGGCTCGCAAGCAGCAGTCAATGCCAACTCTACTCAACCGGCGCTGAGAGTCTGAGCTCTTCACGCACCTCTGTTGCATTCATCATCACCAGGGCCCAGACGGATACATCTGCCCCCTCCAAGTGTGACAGCATCCAGTCGTCTCTCAACGATTTCAAAGCAGCCAACAACAAGCTGCAGCTAGACTTGGAGAAATGCCAGTCCGAATTTGAAAACACAAAGTCCACAGGGGACGACCTGGCAGACTGTGAGGCTGCAGAGAGCAGGCTCAAAAGCGAGCTGGCCCAGTGCAAGAGCGACGGCAAAGGTGGCCTGGACAAACTCAGGAGCTGCGATGGTATTGCCGACGAGAAGGCCACGCTCCAGAAGCAGCTCGACTCGTGCAGAAGTGTTCCTCCTGTTGTTACTGATTCGAAAACTTGCAATGATGCAAGCAGGTGGCGCGTCAATGCGGGCACGTTCAGGCTCAACTACTGCCACGGCGGCTTCATCGGACCGATTCTCCGCACTACGGGAGACAACTTTGAGGACTGCCTGGATGCCTGTGCAAAGGACATTAAGTGCGTCGCCGTCAGCTACTGGAAGCACTGGCCTGAGAAGGACAAGCGCTGCCTCATGACGGACAAGGTCAATGGTTACGGCAACCCCGACATTGATGTCATCAGCGCTGACATTGTTTCTCGAGCGTAATTGTCTCTGGGGAACGCGTGGTGGGAAGTGTCATCTGAATTTCTGAACAAAGAATTTTATCGGCAAGGAACGAAGGATTTCATGCACAGTTTACTACTTTTCTATTCCACTTGTACCCACAGCGGCAGCCGCAGTAATGCTAGTCCACAGCCCCTCAACGATGGTGTACTTTCTCAATAGTTCTATAGCCTGCTGCTGACAGTTTCTGGCTCGGCAGTGCATTTTAACAAAATAAAGCGCTTCAATCAAGCCACCAGTAGGGTTAAAAACCACCTGTCGTTCTTTGAATTCTGAATCCTGGACCATATCATATGCGAGATTGAGAATCTTTTCACAGAGCTCCGTGATTCTCGTAGACCCCGTATCTGTCTCTAATTCTGCCCCAGTCAAGAGCCTACGCATCGAGAGGGCCTTGAGGGAGTTGCATTTGCCAGCGCCGCTCACCAGGACCGATGTGAATTCTGCATCCCATGTCAATAACAGGCCTAGATATTTGTCCATTATTTGCCCGATGAGATCAGAATCGCATTTCATGCTGTGCAGTGTTTCACGAGTTTGAAGAACCCAGTTGTGTAGTTCCTCAAGCTGACTGGAGGCCTTTGAGACTGCTTTGAGATGCCCATTTCCCCAACCGTCGAGTGACACATTGTGGGAGTTCCATGGTTGGCGTGAACATCTCCTCCCTGTTGCGCCGAGAATGATGCGAGCTTGAGTATCCAGCCGTGTATAGATTGTCGCCAAAAGCTTTACCGGGGTAATCGTTATCACTGACGTATCTACTTCAGCTGTTCCCAATTTCCATTCGTGAAGTAATGCCAGACCGCTTCGGAGATGAAGACATGCTTCCGGCCACATGTTCAGAAGTGTACACAAAAAGACCAATAAAAGGTTGGTAATCAGGGCGATTACTTGCTGGTTTTGATCTAGCTGTGGCTTGCCAAGAAATTGACTGAGTGACTGAATGGACTTGTTGTACTGAGCCAGAATAAAATCTCGACCAGGGGGGTCCTTTGATCCATATAGCTCACAGGTCTGGTATGCCGCCGATAATGCTACCATAGGATGTCGAATCGTCTGATATGCTTCCGCAGCTTGTAGGATGTCACGAGTCCAGAATTCGGCATCAAAGCCGCTGCAGTTGAATATGGCGATCTTGGTCCTGAAAAGATAGAGCGATTTCTTCTCCCATGGGGATAATTGAGGAGACGTTGAAGATGGTTGGGACAATGTCAACGATGGGCCACTCGACACTGGTTCTGTGTAGCCATCACATTTCCTGCCCGTGGAAGTGCAGCGATGACATGATGGCTTTGTTTCATCACACTTGATTCTTCGAATTCTAATTGAAAGTCAAACAGCCTGTTACTTTATTGAAAGGCGCTGAGGCAGAATGTCTGATGGCGTGACGGACCTACAGGTGATGCATCCGGATCTGACCTTGGGGGCGAACTTCTTTTTTCGAGGGGTTGGAGGTTTCATCGGAGGTTTCAGCTTATTCATTGCTCTATTCCCTTTGTATCGCGTGTCCTAGGCCATTCGATTCAATCTAGTAGATGAGGAGTTTGGGCTGCCAAGCACAGCGGGAATTACATCCAAAACTGAGTCGCACCGTTGTTCGCACAAAGATTAGCTTATTTAATCAAGAAGGAAAACAGGCTGGTATGATTGGTCAGTTCGTTCATTCCTTCGGTACTCCACATGGGCTAGCGTTGACCAAGGCCTTGCTTGACCTTCGGCTTCAATTCTTATTGGCGAGTCTGCCGAACCTTGAATCGCGATTTTCGGCTTCTATTCTAATTGGTCACGCCGATGGCGTCATCAGCACACTTGGCGAGATCAGTCTGTACGCTACAAGATTGACTTGGACTTTCCAGCAGAGAGATGATCAGAACTTCACAATCGGCATTTGTAATCGCGTCCTGAAAAAAATGGCGAAAAGGCATGCTGAAAATGCATATAAATATACATGCCGTCATCTTAAGACGGTGGCTTTCATTCCAATCAACAACTGTTCCCGCCGCTATACTGAGTAAAAAGCCCTTCGGCCTGAACTTCGCGAATTACTCTTACTCTAACTTCTATCCACTTGCACCATAATTCCTCTAGCCATCATGGTACGTCCCGGAGTAAACCCTGGTATTCCAAGCACAAAAGTCCAAATTGGTGCTCCCAGCAAGGGACAGGGGAAGGTTCCTACACTCTTTACCCCTCTCAAGATTCGGGGGCTAGTGCTGCAGAACCGCTTTGCAGTTGCGCCCATGGGCACATACAGCGCCATAAATGGTCACCTCACGGACTTCCATTTGGTTCATCACGGCGCATATGCGCTTAGAGGTGCTGCATTGACCATAGTTGAGTGTACTTCTGTCACCGAGAACAGCGGTACTTCTCCGCAAGACACAGGTCTGTGGATGGACAGTCAAATTCCGCCACTGAAACGCGTGGTCGACTTTGTCCACAGCCAAGGACAAAAGATTGGCATACAGCTGAATCATGCTGGTTCAAAAGCTAGTATTCTGGCTCCTCTAATGTCGCCAGGGGGGCAAACCACAGTGGCTACCGTGGAGCAAGGAGGATGTCCGGACGACGTCTGGGCTCCAAGTGCAATTCCATATGATGAAGCGCATGTAATGCCAAAAGAGTTAAAGACTGAAGGGATCAAGGCTGTGGTCTGGGCGTTTGCCGAGGCAGCGAAACGTGCTATCCAGGCCGGCGTAGGTCAGTTCAATGCTTTATCTTGTCGTGAAAAATGACTGACATGAAGAGACAGATTTGATCGAAATCCATGGAGCACATGGGTACTTGGTTCATCAATTCTTGTCACCCTTGACTAACCATCGCTCGGATGAGTATGGCGGTAGCTTTGAGAACAGAATTCGCTTCTTGTTCCAGGTTATCAAAGCCGTTCGTGACGAAATCCCTTCGTCTGTCCCAGTGTCGCTCCGTATTTCAGCAACAGACTGGATGGAGTGGAGCGGCCAGCCATCCTGGGACCTTGAACAATCTATCAGATTAGCCAAATTACTGCCCGAAGCTGGCGTGGATATCCTGGACGTGTCATCTGGAGGAACCCACAAAGACCAAAGAATTGAGATACATTCCCGCTACCAAACTGACCTTGCAGCCGCAATTTATCAGTCACTGAAAGAGGAAGGAATCCCGCTACTTGTTGCTGCCGTGGGATTCATAACTACCCCCGAGGTTGCAAAGAAACTCGTTCAGGTCGAAGACAACGAAATCTTAAATGGAGCGGAGTCTAGTGGGCCCCAGGCAGACTTGGTCTTGGTAGGAAGGCAGTTTTTGAGAGAACCGGAGTTTGTACTACGAAGCGCGTATGACCTGGGCGTGGAAGTTCAGTGGTCATTCCAATATGAAAGAGCCCAGACAAAGGTTGTCTAAGGAAGTGTTTGCCTAGGCAATCTAGGTTTGTGTTATAGAAATAGTACACTTGCTCCTTCTATGCTCTTTCTATGGATCGAGTGACGCCTGAAGCGTCATATCTGTTTTGGCGGAGGGAAAAGCACCAACACCCAATCAGCTACCCTATAGGGCAGGTCAGGTGTAACAATTGTAGCTCAATGAAGTCATTAGTCAAGAAATAAGTGTAAGAGGGCAAGTCAAATAATAAATGAAGCTTTTCCCTCTAAAAGGTCTTGTGAGCCTTATGCTCTTAAAACTTGGGAGTCAGTGAGTGTGAACAAAAGTTGTTGTTTTTGTAAAAGATCTAGCTGCTAGTAATTTATACCGGATTTTGCGCGCCAGAATTGGCACGACTGTCTGATCTACTAAACCTGTGACTACTAACGACCTCCAGCCACCACCACACTGTCTGCTATTCATTGTGGGGATGCATATCGCCGATCACGGAAAGTGTTGTGGCGTAGTACCTCCACTCTTTGAAACAACGCTATTGATCTGGGTCACTTGCATGGCGGTTCAATAGTTTACCTGTAGAACTATGCATTTGTGTTTGACCTGAGTAACATCCCCTTTGGTGCCTGCTGTTGATGCGCAATGTACTATCAGCAAAATCCGCAAGCTACCTAAGCATATACAATCATAGCTCTCAGAAAAAGAAAATACGGGATCCTATCAAGAACCTTTTTAGTCGAAGTTGTCTTCCATTCTTGGCAGCCCGTGGCGTTAGAGCTGTACAGAACCAAGCGAAGAAGGTACTGATCCACCGTTCTCTTGTTTACGACGCCGAAAGATTTGAAATAGCCATTACATAACACACCAACAGATCCAAGTTTCAGCCCCTCAAACGTCGGCTGTAATTTTAAGAAATGGACCATCACGGGCCGCCCCAAAGTAGTCAGTTAGTTCGTAACGGACTGGAAGAGGGCCGGCTGGCTCGATTTTGGCGACATATGCGAGCTTAGCCGCGATCAATTGCAACTCCATCATGGCCAACGACTTTCCAACACAGCCCCTCGTTCCAACACTGAAAGGCATCATCCCGGATCGAGCGCGCTCAATCTGTTCTTTGGAGCCCTCGATCCATCGCTCGGGGCGGAACAGCTCTGGTGCCGGAAAGAGCTCGGGCTTACGGTGAATAGCCCAGACAGGGACAGCAACCTCAATCTAAACATTGTCAGTCAAGGAGATATGGGAAGAATGCAACATCTTCTTACCCCTGGAGGCACGAATATGCCATCAACATATCCACCGTTGTGATTTTCTCGAGGCAGTAGTCCTGGAACAGGAGGACAGAGTCTTAAGGCCTCATCAATGCAAGCCCTCAAGTAAGTACACGAGGCAAGAGCAGGCCCGGAGCTAATTTCATCAACCGACGAAAATTTGCTTCTGACCTCGGTCTTTAGCTTTTGATAGCATTCAGAATTCGCGGCGAGGTAATGCGCCAACCCGCTCAAGGCCGTTGATGATGTATCACTGCCGGCTGTAATCAAAACCGCTGCCTCTCCAGAAATCTCTTCCATGCTCATCTTCTCGCCTGTTGTCTTGTCTTCAGCCTGCATAAGCAGCCGGAAGATGTCATCAATGCCATCACCCCGGTTCTCCCTTGCGATGCGCTCGGCCGCCTGCGTGGCAGCATAGTGGCGAAACTTGATCTGTTTGCTCATCATGTCTCCCAAAAGTAGCTTGGATAGTCCGTAACTGTCCAGCCAGGGGGCAGTTCCTATCTAACATCCATGTTAGTATTGGTACCATATCATCTTGGGACGTTGATGCTGCGAGGTACTTACCACAGAGCCCCGGTGTTGGAACTGCTCAATGAGCGGCTGCACGTAGTGGTGTTCTTCGCTTTCCAACATATTGAAGCCTTTCCCAAAGGCAAGGTGGCCCATGATATCATATGCCAAAAAGTTGAACCATTGAGACATGTTCTTGACTTGACCGTTGAATGACTTGGGGTCCATAATTTGCTCTAGAAATAGAGAAATCTTGTCGCCCACAAACTCCTCATATTTTCTGAGAGCGGAATCACTCATGGCTCCAGACATGAGGCGTCGCTTTCGTCCATGTTCAGCTTTGGTAACTGCTGTGACAATGTTCTGATGTTCAAATCCTTATGAGAAGCCGTCTTTGCAAATACAGGCTAGAATCTTACCGCAGTATACTGGTGACCAGGAGGACCGTGAGAGTAGTATTTTGCCTAGAGGCTTTAGCAGGGGATAATTCATTGCACGCACGAGCGACCAACCTTGCAAAAGCCAGATGATGCTCCGTATATATCTGCGGCAAATTGTTATCTTAGTAGTGCGTGAGCAGCGATACATGACGACTTACCCCTAATGGCCTTCGGTGTGTTGAATGATAGGAAGTTGGGACCGTAGCGCAAAACAGGCCCTGGACTATTAGTGGCTGTCCAATTCGTTCAGAGCAGGTCTCACCATATTGCTCATGTAGTTCGGCGAGGATTACATGGCGATTGCCCTTGTAGGCATACCAGATACAAGGAATAATGCTAATCTTGTGAAGAAATGGCCCAGGATACTTTGACAATGGGTGAAAGAATAGGCGGTAAATAGGGACCGATAAAAGCTAGCTGGTTAGCTTTGATCGGTCAACCCTCGCCACAGACTGGCGGGGTAATTCTCAGCTGCGCTTACCAACAATACTGCGCATGCAAAAACAAGTGTCAAGTTTGAACCCGCAAATGCTCGCTCGGCATTTTGCAGCAGTTGCGTAGTAAAACTCTCCTTCTGAGCCATGCCTGAAATTGATGTGGTATTGCGACACAGAGCGTGGCACCAGCAACAACGAGGCGTGCTATCAGTCAAGGAAAGACGCATTTATCATGAAATTCTTTATTTTTACCTATCCTGGTTCTCTTTCTCGTCTCTGAATCTCCAACAAAAATGATGTCGTACACGACGACAGCTTTTGTTATCCGCGGCCCGAGCTTGGCCGAATGATCCACTGTGGCCAATCGTAATATGGGCCATCATGCTCGACTCGGGGACCTTACAAACATGACATTCCGATTCCAGTTCCAATTTTCCGCTCTTCTTCGCATCATTGCCATGCGTTTATGCCAGATACTTCGTTGTCAGCCCCAAGAGCATTTCACTGCAGCCACGCAGCTTCACGCAGACACGCGTAACCGGCCTCGGGTGCTTCGGATTCCGGTTTCCTTAATGCTCCGATTGTGGGGACTGCGAGACCTAAGTTCACACTATGAGAACAGCTAGAGATAGATTCAGCAAGGCGTTGCCCTTCGATGAAGGCTATGTTGGGGCTCAAGCGACATCTGGCAGGGTACCCCTGTGGACACCATGCTCAGATCAAAATAGCATTAGCCACAGTTTATAATACCCCCGCATTTTGGACCATTTAAGAATGATTGTTTACTATCACATTTCATGTTTGCCTTGAACCCACTAAATTGTCACGTAAATCTTCCCATCGCTCTGCATCATATCCTACATCGCGATTCCGCACTTGCAAAGAAATCATGGCACGTGCTGGGCACTGGAAGAGCCGCTTCACGCACGAGCAGCTTCAGAAGAAGAGGGCAGCAGATCGAGCGAGCCAGAGGAAATCTCGCCAACGCTCAAAACTGGCTTCTGCTGAACAAGAGCAACGTTTTCGCTTGGCGGTTACGGGGGAGCGGGGCACCCTGATCAACAGGCTCCTCGAAGATAATGCGCGTCTCCAGCGAAAGCTCGATTTCTACCAGGACCGTCTAAACACAATCCTTCAAGCAGGCCAGGAGTGTTTTGAAGAGGAAGATGAAATCCGAAAAGAACGAGGAGTCTCATCCCCATCAACACAGGTGTCCTACGGAGCTGCCAACCACGTTGCAGATAAGCCAACGCCAAAGGCAACGTCCTTCACATTCATCTCCTCCGCAGATTCCATCTTGCATGAAATATCCACCTTTTCCTCTTTGGATTGTGGAGACACCGGCTGTGCAACAGAAACACGTGACTTTGCAGCCAACGACATAATACAAGCTGTCATGACATGGAAGATGTTTAGCGGCAAGGGGGCTGCGGGCATCAGCTTCGTAAGTGAGCGGTTGTACCTCAACAGCAACCCCACTTGTCCAAGTCTGAGTCTAGGTCAGCTAAATTCCCCACAGATTATTTCTCCTAGAGTTAGTTAACGCGAGGTACAGACAATCTTGAACGTGCCGTCTTATCCGAGTCGACGTACGAGAGGATTCTTGAGCATCTCCTGTACGATGCACCTGGCCCTCTCGAAAGCATCGAGGCCGATGTATGCACGGTCAAGAAAGAGCCAACCGAGATGGAGCGACATACCCGAGCTGCGGCGGTTTGTGCTTGCGAAAATATTAGTCGGTGGCGCAATCATTTCAAGTCTAAAACGGAATACATTACGCTATTCTGGGCACAGTATAGATATTTCTTGGTGCGTAACATTCTGATTTCCGGTCCTCGTATCCAGATGGCGCTTCATTCTTCTAACTAGCCCTTCCTTAGTTCCTAGTCTTCCCCACAATGGAGAATTATGAAAAGTGTTTTCCATGGCACCGACCTCGAGTTGCGCAGTTTTCTTCAAATCACCCTTCATTTATCGACTTTCTAGTTTGGTAAGTGGCCAAGCCAGCATTGTAGGGCGGTGGTCTAGGAGCCTCCATTAACGAACTTTGGGTAGGCCACAACTGAGAGCACATTTGACACATAATTGGCAAAAGTATGCTGCTCATGATCTGATAACCAGCTTGGTTCAAAACTTTGAAGTCAGCAACTTCATCAATCAACACGATTGCTTGATTAAGGCTCGGGCGGATTTGTCCGGGCTGGAACTGGACGAGGCCTTTGAACGGATTGTTTCAGATATTGATAATTTTGTGACCAACGATGAGTTTCGCAGACAATATCCAGACTTGTCTATCTTTGTTCACTCACCTACCCACAGCAAAGAATCTACTTCTACAAACCCATCCCCTCCAGCGCAACAGGAATCTAGCTCACCAGCCACCGGGGGAACCAAGTCAGGCGAGAAACAGTCGCATCCTCCCGCAATACCAGGGGTACAGCGGATCGGTTCCAAGCAGGACCACGTGGCTGATGAAGTTAGCCAAGACTTGTTCCCTTTGGGTACCATGTTCGAAAATAATGAGTTGGTCGCATTGGCATCCATTGCAAACATGGAGTTTTCATCATTTTCCGAGCGTGAAGATCCGGCTTCCTGGATGGACGAGGAAAACGAATTTAGGCAAATAGAATGTGGCCATTGGGGTGTTGTGTAGATGGCCGGCGATCCTTTGTAGTGTGAGAAGGTTGGAGAGAGATCTGAGGTGCTGTCGATTTCGTATTTAATGAATCATGACTCGCTTTATTCTGTCCCAATTTAGACTCCTTTTCCAATTTAACCATTTTCAATGGAAAATAGATGAATAAAAACAAGGCTTCCCCATCTGACGTTTCGTATCAAACCCTTCAGCTGCTAAGCTCGCCTTCGATATAGGCTTAAAATAGATTACACAATGCAACGTATTTTCGTTATGTAACCAATTTTGAGCCAATTTTGCAAACGCTACATGTTCCACTGACTTTTATACAGCGGTAATTATAGAAGTCCCAAATATCAGATTGCAGCGGGCTCGGCCCGGTCGGATCATGACATACAGAGCTAGCATCGTTAGTACGATGTCAATGCGGACCAATGTCGACATGTCCGACGTCGTAGTTGCTAGCCCCGGTACACGATCGTTTTGTACCGTATATGGTATCACTCTTCTTGCTAGCCGATTGATGTTATAGGGCGGTGTCTTATTGTGTCTGCAAATTCGCTCCTTATCAGGGAATTAATGCCGAAAGCCACCACAGCGCAAACACCATTGCATGAACAAACTTTGATAACATAAAATGACTCCAACTATTGATACATCATTTCCGGGTATGTCTTTGCAGAATACGCCTTGTCCGACTACTGAAAATAAGTGCTGATGTAACAAGACCGCATGGATACCACGGTCATCATTGTTGGTGCCGGTTTATCTGGAATTTCTGCCCTCTATCGCTGTCGAAAACTTGGCCTTAATGCAAAAATAATTGAAAAGGGCCATGGCTTTGGGGGCGTCTGGTACTGGAATCGGTATCCGGGTGCTCGTGTTGACTCAGAATGGCCCTTTTACCAGCTTAACATTCCCGAAGTCTACAATTACTGGACATTTAAAGAGCGATTTCCAGATCACTATGCGTTGAGAGATTACATGGATCATCTCGATGCGACACTTGAGCTGAGCAAGGATACAGTATTTGATGCCGAGGTTGTCCGTGCCGTGTTTGACGCCCCTACCAACAAGTGGTCCATCTGCACTGCCTCTGGCCTCAGGGTTCGTGCCAAATATCTGATCTTGGCAACTGGGCTTTTACATAAGCAATACGTGCCAAAGATACCAGGAATTGATAGTTATGAGGGACAGGTGATCCACTCAGCCTCTTGGTCAGAGGGTCTCAATTGCCAGGGCAGGGTCGGGATCATTGGGTCCGGAGCCACAGCCGTCCAGATTGTGCAAGAGCTAGCAAAGAGTACGGCAGAAAAGGGCTCATTAACAGTCATGATGAGGCGTAAGTTGTTTGGTGCATAGAGCGATATGATAAATTCCAACTAATATAAACAATAGGCCCAAGCACATGTGTTCCTCTGCAACAAAGGCAACTGCCAATCGACGAGCAAAACAAATGGAAAGGGTATTTTGAATCTCTATTTGTAGCCGGGCGCAAATCCTTTACAGGCTTCCCTCTATCCAATGCTGGGAGGAACCTCACTGACACCGCTCAACCGGAGTCTGATTCCCGCATGGAGATGCTGTGGCAACGTGGTGCATTCAATTTCCTGCTGGGTGGCTACCTGGACACAGCTTTTAACGAGGAGTCTAATCGTGCTATGTACAACTTCTGGGCCAAGAAGGTCAGGTCAAGAATGACAAATACGGACAAGAAGGATATAATGGCTCCATTGGAGCCTCTTTACCCTATTGGAGCGAAGCGCCCACCGCTCGAGAGAGACTATTATGAGTGCCTCGACATGGCCCATGTTGACATTGTGCCTCTAGAGAGGAATCCAATCACCACCTTTGTTAAAGATGGGGTAGTGCTTACAGATGGCTCACATCGTCAACTGGATCTAGTAGTCCTTGCCACAGGATTTGACAGCTTTACCGGGTCGTAAGCTCCCTAGCCAAAGCCTATTGTTCATTCCTGATACATACCTTTTAGCTTAACGCAGATGGGACTAAGGAACAAGCATGGAATCGACTTGAAAGACATTTGGGCAAATGGCGTGTCTACATATCTCGGCATTTTCATACATGGCTTTCCAAACGCCTTCATCATCTATAGCCCTCAAGGTAAACTTCCTAATACTGCTAGTGACTCTAAGCCTAACTATGTTCTAGCACCGACGGCATTTTCAAATGGCCCCACCATCCTGGAGTGTCAGGCAGATCTGGTCGTCGATACTATAGCTCGTCTGGAGCGTGATGGGGCTGGCTCGATCGAGGCTACATCCTCTGCCGCGGAAGAGTGGGCTGAGCTGACGGAAGCCACATTGGAAGGCTCCTTGCTGGGAAATACAGACTCTTGGTGGAATGGGGGGAACATTCCAGGGAAGAAGGTTCAAGCCCTTGTTTACAATGCAGGAATTGCTCAATATGAAGACGTCTGTCGGGATAGATTGAATAGGTGGGAAGGATTTGAGGTTTGCAAGTAAATAGCTGAGAGATTATTGACAGTCAGTTTGAGGATTCAGCTTTTGTCAGCTTTCTCCGAGTCTATAAAAATATGGGATTGACCGTTGTCTATAAAGCGGGACTTTGGTGTTGGCAGAGGCTATCTTGATGCGAAAGGTGTGTTGGGATGTGGTGCTAGACAAGTCTGCTTGTGCAAGATTGGTGATGTGGGAAAGATGCTAGGTTAGTCTTGCTAAACAAGGTAGATATTTTATATTTGTGTTCGTATCGAAGGTCCTTTTAGAAGGTTATCCCTGCTACATTATGTGAGAGTATCGGAGATATTTGGTGTTTAGAGGGGTATAGGGTATTGTGGTCTCGCTGTTTGAGTGTACTGCGTAGAGCCTATTGTGCCGACTTAGGCCATTTTGGACCTAAGAGTTACTAATTACGATAGCAATATGGGAATAGACTTCAGACAGCACAATTCGCATCCTAGAGTGATACACTCGTGGAAAAGAGTGCATTTCTGTTGAGTCAAATTGAATAAAGCCCTTTGCACATGATCATTCGTTGCTAAACCACCTGGCAAATTGCGGCGCAAGGCCCTTACGCATAATTACAGACAGCTCCAGCCGCAATCTACTGGGATAATAGCGCCGGTGATCCCTTCAGCCATGTCAGAGGCTAAAAAGGCGATCGTATTTGCTACATGTTCTGGGGTAAGAGTAGGTGATGTGCCTGGCGGAACATGGAGAGAAATAAATCCACTACACACATTAGAATGTCTCATATACAATGCAAAGGAATGCTCACTTTGACATTTCGAAAGCATCATTATCGAATGAATCGACTGATATCGACTGTTGGATATTGGTGACCATGCCTGATAGCTGGTGAGTGAAAGCACGGAAATGGACGCAAATACTCACTGCCTGGACACACCGCGTTGCATCTTATACCGTCTTGTCGAAATCTCCAAGCTACATTTTTAGTGACCCCCGCCTGTTACTTGTTAGAGGCTGCTCAAACCAAGTTTAGATCTTCTCGACTTACCAGGGCATGTTTGCTAGCGGTGTATGCCACACCAGCGGCGCCTCCACTGGTTGAGGCTTTGCTTCCTACGTTGATGATTGATCCTCTCCCACGGCTTTTTATTAAAGGCAAAACCTCCCGTGTCAGCAACAATGGTCCAGTAAGGTTGATGTCGAGGGTTCGTTTCCAAATATCGTCGGTTACAGAGTCGGCGCTGGCAAACGCATCCATAACGCCGGCAACATTCGCAAGGACATCCAACGCAGAGCCATGGACTACACGATATGCTTCAATTGCACCCTTGATACTCTGGCCAGATGCCAGATCACAAGCGTAAAACTGGAACCCGGGGGCTTCAAGGCTACAGGATGCTCTGTCCACACCAAACACCTGAGCGCCCAGAGATAAGAGCAGCTTTGTAGTAGCGAGCCCTACGCCGCCGCTGCAGCCAGTAACAATAGCAATCTGCCAGAGAGGTCAGCTTTCGTGACCTTCCACGTTTTGACTGAGGGCGGGGTACTTTTCCAGTGAGATCCATGCTGGTGACGGCTTTTGCAATGGATGACGTGGATAGATATGACACTTGAATGCGAATGTTTGTTGTTAGGTTTATTTTTCACGTAGCCATCACACTCGCCGGCCCTATTTTAGCCTTTAACCTTGTTTACTAGCATGTTTGCCGAAGATAACCGGCAAACCAGACGACGTCGACCTTGACGACATCGTTCGGCTCGGTGGGTCGCGAGGACTCCCCACATATCGCGACCGAGATGGTATCCGAGGTACTAGGACAGTTTGCAAAACTGCATTCATGGAGATTAATTACTTCAAATAAGGAGCCCTTTTGCCCTAGAGCCCCAGGTGCTGATTTTCCATCACTACCACTCTGCGTAATACCGCATCATAAAGGACAATGCCTGATCTTGCGACACTCGGCCCTGTTATTCTCGCATATCTTCGTCCGTTTCCGGGGCATAGAGACGACGTTAAGCGCGAGTTTGCAGCTTTGGCAGAGTCAGTCTGGAAGAATGAAGACAAGACGCGGTAAGATACAATGGTATCGGGAACCGAGATCAGTATTAACCTTGACAGATGCTACTACTGGCTTTACCCCGAAGGTAAGCAAGATGAGATGAGGGTTATAGAAATCTACAACGGGGCTGAAGGAATGGAGATACATGCGACTGGCGATTTGACCTGTAAGTTGACTGGACCAATGCGATAATCACCCAGAAAGTGCTAATCCTCATTTCCATCAAAGTCGACACGTTCCAAAGGTCATATCCTTATGGTATCCGGGTTGATATGGACGGGTTGAAACGGCGCAAGCAAGGGCTTCCCGAAATTCTTCCCCATCCAGACGTTGAAATCCGCGGCCTGGACATTGAATACCTCCAGCCGGTCCAATCAATTTCTAACAGCCTGGGAACCCCGGACTTGGACCAGGACCAGGTTGTAGTGATTTCCACAATCAACACCAAGCAAGGAATGCGATCCCAAGCAGTTGCTGTTTTGGCAACAATTTCTGGGCTTGCAAAGGAAGCTGGAGCTCAAACATTTTGGGTGACTGAGGATCCCAAAGGCGGCGACAAGCTTTGGCTCATCACACGATTCGCTAACAAGCTTGACGAAGATGCTTTTGGGAATAATACTGCTATTCGCCAGGCCCAATATGAGCTCGCCAATTTGACTGAAAAAGTCGAGTCTGAGAGGTGTCACTGGGCTCAGCAAGGCTTCTTTCAGAAGCTTTATCACGATTGAAGCACAATGCCAAAAGGTTTGCTTCTATATTTACTCATGGCCAACTCAAATAAAGACAAATAAGTTTGAATATAATACTACTGCTATTAAACAAATTAAAACAGCCAATCTAATTTCTATATAGACTTAGCATTAGCTACCAAATTTCATGTTCTAAAATTGTCTGAGATACCCATTCCGTATCAGCTGTTGCGATTGACTCAGCCATGTCGAGGATTTGCTCGGTAGTCAACCATTCAGCCATAGAAGAGTCCTCGAGAGCTGGATCTAAACATGATACCTCTGTGTTATCTTGAATACCAGCACGACATGCCGATGCGTCATCGGCCAATACCGCGTCTAGCTCTCCTCCTGCACTATGTTGTCGTTCTGGGTTATTTGGGCTGGTAAATTGCTCCGAATTGCTTGGCTGAAGTCGTCTGAACATGTTTCTCAATAGCTGGAGTTCAGATCGTCGAAACTCTGCAATTCTATTACTCTGCCGTATCATTTCGTTAAAGAGGAAATTGCTCTTCTGACGCCAAAGGAGCTCATTGTCCAATAAGTTGGCGTCTAGAAATGGCCCTATAAGTAAGTTTAAAGTGGACGCAACAAGGGGCTCGAGATCAATGGTGAGAAATGTTTCTAAACAGCGCATTAGAGGTCAGACATTGTTGAGGAATATTGAGGAACAGATTGGTCTGCCCTACCCAGTAAGTCCTGAGCCTGGAGACTAGTCAGAACGTTGATTGCCTGTTGTGATGAGTCTAGGCAAAGTTTGACTAATCCCCAGACGGTAGGAGAAGAATTTAGTATATCTGGATACGCGGTTGAAGATTCAAATTTGATTCTCAAGAAGAAAAGAAGCAGTGGACGAGTTGCAAGAATAATGCACTATAAATGTAAGTAGAGTTCTTCTGGCCCTCAAGTCAAGCGTCTCATAGATCAACCTACTTGATGATACAGAAGATGTAAATAGCTTGAAATTCTGGAGGCGCCATTGATCGCCTTATCAACTTGAATAGGAAATTTCTCCTGGAGGGTGTTGGCTAGTCCTGAAATGGTGGCAAGCACTTCCTTAGTACTGAGCAAAAACTTCTTGTTCAATCGTCCATTAACTCCATATACCCCTGGTCGTTCATATTAGCAGCAACAAATATGGTATAACAAGACAACGCACCTCTGTTGATGGAAGCTATCGTTTGAGAGAATTGAATCTGCAACTTGAACGCTGCGGACCGTTGGGAGCAACTAGGGAAGTGTGGAATCCGAGCCAAAATATCCTCATCATGAACCGATTGTGGTAACCCCATGAGCGAAGTCATTTCTCGATCCAAAATATAAGTTGTCCACCATGCTTTTCGGCTCCGCTCAACTAAATCCTGCCCCAGTGAACTTTGAGGCATATCGGTATGCATACCTTGTCCAAGCGCTATGCGAATCGCAAGGCCAATCTGCCTTCTTGTTTAGATTCTATCCATATCACCTTTCAATAAACTTACATAACAATGGGAAGATTCCCGAAAGTCAATGGACTGAAAGTATAGAGCAATACAGCAAAGAATCTCAGTGGATAATATCGGTTGTTGCAGAAGGGTGTGTATGTCTGGTAGAAGTCGAATAGCCACGATAAAATACTCGGTGCCAGATGGTCCTTTTGCTGAATGATTATACCCGACCAAGGCTTTTCCTAGGGCTAAAACGATCATTAAATGGACGTACTGGAGGTCTGAAGAAGCTGTTTGTAAGGACGAGTCGGCGTAGAACGCGTCAAGATAACTTGTAAATGAATCGTCATCAAATAAATGAAACATTTGACAGCAGCGAAATTTGACAGAATTAATAAGAAACATGGCGTAATCGAGGCTTGGAAGTGGAGGAGGATTTGTACAAGGCGCAGTCCTAGAGCTGTCCCAGCTGAGATCATAAGCTAGGCCATCAAACAAAAGGTCTGCCGTTGAAATAGGAATCCCATAAATTTGCTCATGCGTTAAGGTGAGAATTCGACGGCTGAATCCCCATGTTGATGATGTTCCGAGGTAAACTGAAAACTGTTAGAATTTCGTATCCTCTTGCAATACCCCAGAGAAGAAACTCACAAGTCTTTCCCTGAGCCGAAATCATGAATTTAGACTGCCCAGTGGACAACGGGTTAGTAAGGTTGGATACCACTGGATCGCGCCCTCTTTCACTAAACCTAGCCGAACTTTCCACTTCTATCGTTGTGCCCTGACTTTCAACTTCGGATACCTCTATGCATGACAATGCAACATCCGGTTCTTCACCTGGGGAACCTAAACCTGCATCAGCGCGTTATAAGTATTTGAACACGTTTAACAAACGGTGGCGAACATACTTTCTTCGAGAAATCCCACTTCACTATGGTTGGTACGGTGAGAACCGGGTGTTACATACTCGACGGCATGATCCCGTTTTTGGTTCGCGATTTGCGCCTGCAAATCCATCAGATACCTTCACTTTTACATCAGTGAGCTGTTGAGGGTAAAAAGGCAGTTAGGATTACCCGCGAGTTACTGAAACCTTATGATCACGGCTATCGAACGAGCATGCCACTTTTCTTTTAGTGCACGCGTCACATGGTTGGTGGCCAGAGCATTTGATCTTATGCTTCCGACATCGGGAACAACTAGTATGCTCAATATTAGCCTCACCAATGGAACGTACTCAGGATCACCAACGCATTATCTGATCTCTTGGAGACTCGTGCTCGCCCAGTCATGATTCTGGTGCTTAATCACAAGAGGATGCGGGATATCGTCTCTGATGATTCAAGGAACCAAGTGAGGGAAACCTTTGCCCATTGGGAGGTGAGCTTTTATGCAAGGATGGATGGGCCTAAACTAGTTCGCCACCATCCCCACCAAAATGCGGGGAAACAAGAGTACAGTACCCGCACATGATAGACCAAGTGTGTAACAGACTTTCTTGAGACCAGAAAAAAAGATATTGGTCAAATCAATTACTTGGAGCTAGATCAGTGTCAAACTTAGCAAGTTATTCATTGCTGTGATAGACTAAATTCACACACAGCCTGCTGTTGTCGTGCTCAGATAAGCCCAAAGGGGATTCATTGGCATCTATTCTCGCTACACCATCCCTCCAATGCATAGGTCAGCAAGAGAAATTTTTGGGCGTGTGCCACTGGCAATACTTCATATTTCTGGCTTATAGCGATGAATAGCTTCACTACATCGTAAGACATTCTTTTCTTTTTCATCAGCTACTGGTTATAATGTGACATGTTCAGTCTTTTTCCTTTTTCTCTTTCTGATGTCTCATCTTTTCATTTATCGAATTCTTTAGATCTAGAATTCTCAATATTCTTTTTATTGATTTTTGCATCCATTTAGGAAGACTCGGTAAAGACGTGTGATCTTTAGCACACTAAATTTTGTACCCTTGCTATCCCGGATAGCTCCCGAGGTATTGGTACATAGTATCCACCTTTCTCTTATCTCGGAAGCCTTCCGTGACCCACCTCCCAAGCCGCTTAGCTCTGGCCCAACGAAACATTCTGATCTTACAGTGGGTCTGAAAAAATTTCGCCCGGTGCAGATGTTTAACCCTAGACATAACCCTAACCCTGGGCAATATAATATTCGTATCTTTATAAATACTGGGCAATTAAAGTTTTAAAAATATATAACATTATCTATAAATACTAAAGAATCTATTAATAATTTTTAAATATTAAGTTTACTTTACTTTAGCTATAGAAATGCCTCTTTAAAATTAACTGCTTAAGTCACGTGAGTGCATGAAACAGATGGACCGGGCGAAATTTTTCAGACCCACTGTACAAGCATGAAGTTGGAGATGTGACACAAAACTTCTAACTATCAAGACTAATTGCATGTAATTTTTGTATAGTTTTCGTTCGTTCATAGATTTCACATTATGAGATCATGTGGTTGTGTTCTCGTCTGGGCTGGGTCTCGATGGCTGTTGACTTGGAGATTCATGATGCTCTAGGGTAGGGAGATTCGTTGTGTTAGTACATGGATCGGGCCGATGACAGTACTATCTTATCGATGAAGAAATTTAATCATTACAACATGAATGACGGTTATACTATGGACTGGCACTCAGGCTGCTGCTCTTAGGCATCGATTGTATTATACGTAAACTTAAGGAGAAAGATGCTTCTTTCTACCCTGATCTCATACTGAGTTCGAATTATCGGCGCAAGACCAAGCCGCTGAACCCCCGAATTCCTTATAGTTGTTAATAATCTCCAACACAGAGCCATAGGTACCCGCAATCATCAAAAATGTACCAGACATAATAACAAAGGCACTCCAAGCTACCATGAAATACCAACTCGTGTTTCGAAGGCGCTTTTCTAAACCCCAATTGTCATAAAGCCACATACAGCCCATTGGTTGAAATGACATCAAGGTACCCAACAACGCGCCAACAAGGGATACTAGACTGTTAAACACAGGAATAGCACTGGCAATAATATATGCGATAATGGTGACAGCGAATGTACAACTTAGCCAAGTCGCCGAGTGCTGGACTGTATTAGCAGTCAAATGCCGAGTACCGCGCAGGAGGCGGATAAAAATGTATTTGCTGGGTAACTATACAGTAGAGTGGTTAGCTAATTTGGCATCAAAGTGGATGGTTACTTAGTCAGAACTTACGTGTGAAAGAATGATAGTAGACCCTAAAAGGCCTGGAATACTAATACCGTATGCGACCTTCTTCACCAATACGCCAGCAGAACCAAGAGCAGGCGAGGCCACATAAGACCCACAGAAGTAATAGACCACAACCCCGATGCTCAAGAAAGTTGCAGTCACAATACTTTGACAAATAAGAACTGATCGAGTATAATACTGAGGTTCCCGCATCTCAGCTACAATGGCAAAAAAGGCGGTAGTGCCAGCATAAGCGAAGATGATTATGGAGATTGCTGATACAGCTTCAAGGAATGCAGGCTGTTTAAATAGCTTGTAGTCGGACTTCCAAGGGCCATCTTAGGGTGCGGTAGTGGGCCGATCTTGAATGCCAACGGCAACGGTGACTATGAAAACTAGACATGCTTTAGTAAATGATGCCATGATCAAAGTTTCGTCGGATAGCATTACTGGCACTCAAGATACTAGCAAGTCCGACCCAAGCCACGAAGCTCATGCGGCCCAGCGTGCGTATGCTGCTTAAACAAAAAGTTATGATGGCAGCAACTGCGACAAATACAGCAGTGCAAGTACCGTGGGTTGAGACTGCGTTCAACGCTATTGAGATGCTAAGCATACCAGAGCCGGCGACAAAAATCCAGTCTAAAGAAATTCATCAGCAAAGATCTCTCCCATTGGCAGCGCGCCCATAAGAAATACTCACAGATGCAGAAGCCGGCACCAAAGAAATGCCGTCCAAATGGACCAAACATCTTGTAGCCAGCATCATCAATTGCATACACCTCTGGATGGTTATGCTTGAACGTGCCAACTACATACATTGACCAAGTAGTGATGGAACCAACAGTCAAGATGATAATAGTCCCAGGAATGAGACCGAGAACATCAAAGGCCTTAGGTATTGATAAAACACCCAGGCCAATCATGGTCTTGGCCATTAGGATCACTGTTGCAATCCATCCAACCTAAAAGGATGTTAGACTTATTGATCATCCAAAGCTGAGATGGGCGAGGTGTACACTTCGATAATTGGGGCCATTTTCAGTGATGTTGCCAAAAACAGCATCCGTGGTTATGTTATGAGTGGACGCCGGTCGCGATGGTGGGTGTTCAATAGAGCTTGGGTCTTCAAGTTTCATCTTGCCAGGCATTTTGTAAGCTGATATAAGAGGCCAGTGAGCTATGTGTGGAATGTAAAAAGGAGAAACTTTTAGATCTGGAACCCCTCTTATATAGCAGATCGTAGTGGTCCGTGATAACCCTGGAAAAAGGCTCAACCTTTCAGTGCTAGGTCAAAAGAAACCCTCCTTGGCTTGTCACACGAGGGCCGCTACCGGGGCAAGACAGTACTGGTCCAATCTCCACTGATGACACCGTCAACCGGGCCATTTTATCTTAGCAAACCATTTAGAGTCTGGGGGAATGCGGGGTTAGAGTGTGATGGATTACGATGCACCGGGATGATAAGCGGTTCCGCCACGGATGCGTTCCGACTTAATCGAGGGAGCGGATAGAGGCCCGAGACACGCAAAGCTAATAACAAAGTTCAGATTGTCAATGTCACGAATGAGTTTGAATGTTTCCATCTTTTCCAGTAGAATATCAGTATCTATTCTCATCTTGGTTCGACTATATAGACATAAATCCAACTTAGCATTCAAAGCTCTGGTTTAGCTCCCGAACAAGCTTACAGGAAATACAATCACCTTTTTCTTTTCAGAATTACAGTAAACATGCAGATCAGCAGTATTAATTCCTTCAGCTATGACGAAAATTATCGCCAAGGCATGCATGCAATCTCGGTTGGTTGGGCCGCCACAGGCCAACCACCCACCTTTGTTCGGATTTGCACCAATGCTGGCTTTGAAGGTTGGATAGAGCCATCGTTTCTGGGCAGTAACTATCTGCACCCCTCCTTCATGGGGGAGTCCGCGGCCCTGAAAGCGCTGGGGGGGCACAGGTATTAGACCCAGACAGTTGGACACATGTTGGGCTCTAAAAGCCGGTAACTCCCGTGTAGGTGAAAGTCGGGGATGATCCCGAGAGTGGTGCTTGCCGGGTTTGAGCCGATATTGAGGCTGTGCTTGACAACATTGGGTTATGGGTTGACGCCAAAGAGAGCTGGAATATACACCAGGCCTTGACCTTCGCACGTATGTTAGGCCAAGAGATATTGCCCTGGTCTTGAACAGACTTGCTGCTTACTATCTGACTGCAACGAGCTTGGCCCCCGTTCTGGATTGCTCACCATACTAGAAGAAAAGGTTGTGGCGATGAGTGACATCGTCGCAGAACATGTGACATGAGTTACTCGTGTCAACATCAAACTTGCCCGCGTTGATGACATTACCAAAGATCGAATCTTGTGTGGCGTTGCTATGGAGCTCAGCAAGATGATAACCATTGATGATTTATGGGGATGTGCTGTTATGACCTATGTACACCCAGGGCGGTGACATGAGGCAGAACGCTTAATCACACCCCAAGATACAAGACAATAAACCCACCTTAATATACTAATTAATAATATATACCTACCCTATACTAATAATTATTATAATTACTAATAATTATAAAGGTAATTATTATAATTACTTAATTACTAAAATATAAATCTTATAATTATATTTATTAATTTAGTAATATATAAATAAATTAATTATATTATAAGGAATAAATTAATTAATTTTTAATATAATTTAATTATATTAATTACTAATTAATATATTATTAAATATAATATTTTATTTATAATTTATATAATATTATTTAAAAATTATTATATACTTTATATTCTTCTACTAATATAAATTATTTATTTTAATTAGTTTATTATAATTAGAAATTAATTAGAATATTATATATTAAAAGCTTTTATTTAATAGAATTACTTATATTAATTACTAAGTAATATTTTATAATAATTCCTATAATCTTATTTTCTTTATCTAAGTTTACCTTAGCTATTATTAAAGAAAAAAGATCTAAGATTTTTAATAAAAATAGAAATATTATTATAGAGAAAGTAAAGAAATCTAATAATAAAAATAATAATAAAAATAAAAAAAATAATAAAAAAAAATAAAATATTATTAATTTTAAATATAAAAATAAGTAATTTATAAATATTATTAATTATATAATAAAATAATTTAAAATCCTATAATAATAAATACTTTAGAATACCAAATTATAATAGCTTTATACTACTATTAACACTTTAGGAGAAAAATAGGTTAAATTAGCTTAAATTTATAAAAAATACCTAGAAAACCTTAGAGGCTTTACTATTAAAACTAAGGACCTTAAAAAAATTATTAAACCTAAAGAATCCTAAGTATAAAAAAAAAACTTTAATAATCTTTAAAAATAATTAACCTAAATTAAAAATTACTAAGCTATATATTTATTTACTTTTATAGGCTATAAATAACTAAAAGTTTAATATACTATAGGAAAATTAAAAAGAAAACCTATAGAATTTATAGAGAAATAGCTTAAAAACTATATTATTATCCTCTAAAACCAAATCAATTTAATAATCTAATATCTATTTAATAATTTTAATAACTTTAAGAAAAAACTTATAAAATAATATAATATAATTAACAAAAAATAAATAATACTATAAGCCCTTAAGAAATTCACTTAGAAAAAATTATATACTAATTTCTTTATTAATTTTAAATACTATACTATAAAATTATACTAAATAGAAAACACCCTAATTAATAAATTCTATAAATAACTCAAGGAACCTATTTAAAACAAAATATATTAATTCCTTAAACCTTTAACTAAATTTAATAAATATATAGCCTATATTATTAAAATTAATAATAAATAATTTAAATATTAATAATAAAAAAGTAATAAATATAAGATTACCTTAAATATTAATATAAAATAATAATATAAACCTATTATTTATAGTATATACCTAGGATCTATAGAACTAAGAACTATATAAAAGTAAGACTTTTCCAATATTATCTACTATAACTATAAAAAGAAAGAATACCTTAGCTATAATTATAAAAGACCCTAAATTAACTAATAATTCTAATTTATACTAAAAAATAAAATATTAAATATAATTACCTAATAAACTAAAAATACTCTAAATTATATAATATAATTAGAAATATAAGACCCTAAATAATAATCTATATTTAAAGAAAAATCCTATATAAATATAGGACATACCCTTACTATAATTCATAAAAGTAACCTAAAACTAAGCAATATATTCCTTATACCTAAATAAAAATAAAACTAATATATCACTTAATCTTATTACCAAAGAAAACTAGATATACCTTATATTTATCTATAGGACCTAAAAAAAGCCTAAAAAATAGGACTTTTAGTAGACTATAATAATATAAATATTAATAATATTTTTAAAAAATAATAGGAAATCTCTACCTAAGATAAAAATAATATTTTATAATAAAATATAAAGAAAAAAATATATAATAAAAAGTTATAATAAAATATAGGCCTAAGTAAGAATATCTACATTCTAGCCTACTAATAAGCACAAAGGATATAGTTAAAGCTAATTTAATTTAATATAAATAATAAAAGGCTAGCTTAAGATTACCCAAAATACAATAATCTAATATAATTCTACTATTTTAGCTATAATTATAAAATATACTTATAAAAAAAAGAAAATAATAAATATTTTCTTATTAAAATAAAAAATACCCCACTAAAATCTATCTATAACCATTATTATAAAGATTATTTTATTATAGCTTAAAGAAGAAAATATAATAATATTATCATTATTTCCCCACTAAAAGATATATTAAACTATAAAGATAAGAATTAATAAGACTACCTAGACCCCAAATATAATATCCATAGCCCATAAAAAGCATAAGATTAATATTAACTTATTAAATTTTTACCAAAAAACTTATAAAACCTCCTATAGAACTAAAGCTATAAGAGTAATATAAATATATACTTATAAAATTACTAAAAAAACTCTTATAAAAGACTTTATATATAACTATTTCTAATAAATAAAAATAACTAAAACTAAAAATCCAAATTAAAAGAGTATAATATACTATATTAATAGATAGTAAAGCCAAACTTAACTATATTAACCCCTAAATAATTAATAAACTAAAGCTACTATAAAAAACAAAATCTAATCCTTATACTATATATAACCTTAAAAAGATAATATTTAAATATAATAATAATATTATAAATAAAAAGCTTAATTATCTTAAAGTTTTTATTTATAAAAAAAACCAAAAAATCAACTTTAATATTATAAATACTAAAAACTATAATATTATTTTAGAATACCTATAACTATACTAATATAATCTTAATATTTATTAGTATATTAGCTAGGTATAAATATTCCCTAAGTATAATATAATTAATAATATTTCTAATAATAAAAGATCTTATACTCTTAACCTTAATTAAGTAAAGAAATAGCATAATAATATAATAGCTATATTATTATCTAAAAAAATATTATATAAATATAAGAATAATTAAAAATAATAATAATAATAAATAATAGCCTATATATATATATAGTTCTAATAATTTAATTTTAACCTTAAGAAAATAAAAGTAATAATAATAGAAAATTAATTGAAAAATATATTATTAAAATACTAGACCTATAAAAGATTATTTACTAAAGAACTTAAAATAAAATTACCTAAATTTAATTAATAAAATTATAAGATTATATTAAAAGAAGGAACTAGTACTTAGTTTTATTTTATTTATAATCTTAACCAAATATAGCTTAATATTCTAAAGGAATATATTAAAAATATACTTAAGAAAAAATATATTTATATTTTAAATTCTAAAGCTAATTATCCTATTATATTTATCCTAAAAAAAAATAGAAAATTATAACTTATTATAAATTATTAATAACTTAATAAAAATATTATTAAAAATTAAACCCCTTTACTCCTAATTAATAAAATAAAAAACTAATTATATAATATAAATATTTTTACTGTGTTTAATCTAAAAAGAGCTTATAATTTAATTTATATTAAGGAAAAATATAAATAAAAAACTACTTTTTAAACTAAATTTAAATTATTTAAATACTTTATTATACCTTTTAGACTTATAAATACCCTTATATTATTTTAATAAATAATTAATAATATCTTTTATAAGTATTTTAATATCTTTATTATATATTACCTAAATAATATTCTAATTTTCTCTAAAAATAAAAAAGAATATAAGAAATATATCTATAAAATCTTAAAAGTATTCTAGGATAATAAATTTCTTATTAAACCTAAGAAAAGCAAATTCTATACCACAAAAATCAAATTTCTAGGCTATATTATTTTATTTAATAAAATTTATATAAATCTAAAGAAAATTATTATTATTAGGGATTAAGAATTCCCCGGAAATATAAAGGAAGTATAAGCCTTTCTAGGATTTATAAACTATTACTAAAAATTTATTTAAAACTTTAATAAAATTACTATATTTCTTATAAAACTTATTAAAAAAGAAAATATTTTTATTTTTAAAAATAAAGCCTAAAAAGCCTTTAAAGTTATATAAAATATAATTATTATAAAACCTATATTAGCTATATTTGACCTAGAATAATTAATTAAGCTAAAGACTAATTTTTTAGATTTTGCTTTTAGTACTTAAATTAAGCAAAAAAATAAAAATAGTCTATTATACCTAATTACCTTTTACTTCTATAAATTAAATGAAATAAAACTTAATTATTTTATTTATAATAAGAAATTCTTTACTATAATTAATACCTTTAAAAAATTTAGATATTATTTTTTAGGCAAAAAATATAAGATTATTATATTTATTAATTATAAAAATATCTTTTACTTTATAATAATATAATAATTAAGTAATAAATAATTTTACTATACTAAATATTTCTCTAAATTTAATTATTATATTATTTATATTAAAGGAACTAAGAATAGCTATATAAATACAATTAGCTATAGGCCTAATTACCATAAAGAAAAGCCCTAGACTAAGGAATAACTTTTATAATTCTTTTTTAATAATACCTTAAAATAAGCCTTAATTAACAAAATAATAATTAAAACCAAAAAATTAATTACTATTATTTATATTAATAAATTACTAAAGTAAATATATATTATATAAATACCTACCCAACAAATAAAATAAGAAAATCTACTACTAAAGAAAATTAAAAAATATAATTAAAATCTTTTATAGGAAAAATAAACTAATTTACTTTAAGTCCTAGAGGAATATTAAATAAACTTACTAAAAAAAATCTATAAATATTTTTTATATAAATATAAAAAAATTAATAAAATTCTTAAGTAAATCAAATAAATATTTTTTTTTAATAATATAAAAAAGAAAGTTAAGAAGGTATATAAAGAATATAGCCTTTACTAATATTCAAAAAAACCTTAATATAAATCTTATAGAGAACTATAGCTAATATTTATAGTAGAAAGACCCTAGAAATTAATTATAATAAACTTTATTATAGATCTTCCCCTATTAATAGACCTATTAATAAGAATATATTATAATAATATTTTTATTATTATTAATTACTTTATAAAAGTATTATATTACCTTTTTTACTAAAAAATAATAAAAAAAAACCCTTTTATATACCTTTTTTTTAAATATATTATAATAATATATAAACTACTAATAAAAATTATTTCTAATTAAAAATAATTTTTTATATTAAAATTCTAATAAAGTCTAATAAGCCTTATAGGCCTTAACTATAAACTTAATACTATATTTAAACCCTAAATCAACAAATAAACTAAATAATAAAATCAAAAAATAAAGTAATATTTATATTATTATATTAATTATAACTAAATAAACTAAATTAAAAAACTACCTATTACCTAACTTACCTATAATACCTTATATAACTATAGCATAAAAATAATCTTTACTAATATTAATTTTAATTTTACTTTTAATACCTACTAAATATTAATTAAAGATACTTATTATAACCTATGCCCGCCTAGAGCGGTTACCACGGGCAGAACCCTATGATATACCCAACCAATATATTATACTAATTACAAGGAAGCTATCCTATACCTTTAATTAGCCAATAAAAATAGATCACCTACCTTAGGTATAGATTATAGTATGATCTATAGATTATAATTGTAAGCTAAGGCATACACTATAAGCCACTATGTAAGATAGTAATTTATAGTATTAGATAAAGTATATAGATAGGTTAATTATATTATAAGAAATAGTCTAATTAGCTTTTAATATAATTTAATTATATTAATTATTAATTAATATATTATTAAATATAATATTTTTTTTATAATTTATATAATATTACTTAGAAATTACTATATACTCTATATTCCTTTATTAATATAAATTTTTTACTTTAATTGATTTATTATAATTAGGAATTAATTAGAATATTATATATTAAAAGCTTTTATTTAGTAGAATTACTTATATTAATTATTAAATAATATTTTATAATAATTCTTATAATCCTATTTTTTTTATCTAAGTCTACCTTAGCTATTACTAAGGGAAAAGGACCTAAGATCCTTAATAAAGATAAAAATATTACTATAAAAAAAATAAAAAAATCTAATAGTAAAAATAATAATAAGAATAAAGGAAATAATAAAAAAGAATAAAATATTATTAGCTTTAAATATAAGAATAAGTGATTTATAGATATTATTAATTATATAATAAAATAACTTAAAATCTTATAATAATAGATACTCTAGAATACTAAATTACAATAATTTTATACTACTATTAATACTTTAGGAGAAAAATAGGTCAAATTGGCCCAAATTTATAAAAAATATTTAAAGGACCTTAGAAGCTTTATTATTAAAACTAAGGACTCTAGAGAAGTTATTAAACCCAAAAAACCTTAACTATAGAAAAAAAACTCTAATAACCTTTAAGAATAATTAACCTAGATTAAAAGTTATTAAGTTATATTCCTATTAACTTTTATAGGCTATAAATAACTAAGAATTTAATATACTATAGAAAAATTAAAAGAAAAACCTATAAAATCTATAAAAAAGTAGTTTAAGAATTATATTATTATCCCCTAGGACTAAACTAACTTAATAATCTAATACCTATTTAATAATTTTAATAATTTTAAGAAAAAACTTATAGAATAATATAGTATAATCAATAAAAAATAAATAATACTATAAGCCCTTAAGAAACTCACTTAGAAAGAATTATATACTAATTTTTTTACTAATTTTAAATATTATACTATAAAACTATATTAAATAGAAAATACCCTAATTAATAAATTCTACAAATAATTTAAGAAACCTATTTAAAATAAAATATATTAATTCCTTGAACCCCTAATTAAATTTAATAAATATATAGCCTATACTATTAAAATTAATAATAAATAATTTAAATAATAATAATAAAAAAATAATAAATATAAAACTACTTTAAATACTAATATAAAATAATAATATAAATCTACCACCTATAATATACACCTAGGACCTATAGAACTAAAGACTATCTAGAAATAAGACCTCTTTAATATTACTTATTATAATTATAAAAAAAAAGGGCATTTTAGCTATAATTGCCAAGAACTATAAACTAACTAATAATTTCAATTTATACTAGAAGATAAAATATTAAGTATAATTATCTAATAGTCTAAGAATACTCTAAATTACTTAGTATAATCAAAAATATAGGACCCTAAATAATAACCTATATCCAAAGGGAAATCCTATATAAATATAAAATATATTCTTACTATAATTTACAAAAATAATCTAAGGCTAAATAATATACTCTTTATACCTAAATAAAAATAAAATTAATATATTATTTGATTTTATTATCAAAGAGAATTAGATATATCTTATATTTATTTATAAAACCTAAAAAAAGCCTAAGAAATAAGACTCCTAATAGACTATAATAATATAGATATTAATGATATTCTTAAAGAATAATAGGAAATTTTTACTTAAGATAAAAATAGTATCTTATAATAGAATATAGAAAAAGAAATATATAATAAAAAGTTATAATAAAATATAGGCCTAAGTAAGAATATCTATATTCTAGCCTACTAATAAATATAAAGAATATGGCTAAAGCTAATTTAGTTTAATATAAATAATAAAAGGCTAGCCTAGGATTACCCAAAATACAATAACCTAATATAATTCTACTATTTTAGCTATAATTATAAAATATACTTATAAAAAAAAAAAATAATAAATATTTTCCTATTAAAATAAAAAACACCCCACTAAAATCTACCTATAACTATTACTATAAGGATTATCTTATTATAACTTGAAAAAAGGAATATAATAATATTATTATTATCTTCCTACTAAAAGACATATTAGATTATAAGAATAAGGACTAGTAAGACTACCTAGACTCTAAATATAATATCTATAGCTTATAGAAAATATAAAATTAACATTAATTTATTAAATTCTTACTAAAAAACTTATAAAGCCTTTTATAGAATTAGAGCTATGAAAGCAATATAAGTATATACTTATAAAATTACTAAAAAAACTCCTATAAAAAACTTTATATATAATTACTTTTATTAAATAAAAATAATTAAAACTAGAAATCTAAATTAAAGGAATATAGTATATTATATTAGTAGATAGTAAAGCTAAACTCAATTATATTAATCTTTAAATAGTTAATAAATTAAAGCTATTATAGAAAATAAAATCTAATTTTTATATTATATATAATCTCGAAAGAATAATATTTAAATATAATAATAATATTATAAATAAAGAGCTTAATTATCTTAAAATCTTTATTTATGGAAAAAACTAAGGAATTAACTTTAATATTATAAATACTAGAAATTATAATATTATTTTAGAATATTTATAGCTATATTAATATAATCCTAATATTTACTAATATATTAGCTAGGTATAAATATTCCCTAAGTATAATATAATTAATAATATTTCCAATGATAAGAGATTTTATACTCTTGATCTTAATTAGGTAAGGAGATAATATAATAATATAATAAATATATTACCATTTAAAGAAATATTATATAAATATAAAAATAATTAAAAGCAATAATAACAAAAAATGATAGTCTATGTATATACATAGTTCTAATAATTTAATACTAATTTTAAGAAAATAAAGGCAATAGTAGTAAAAGATTAACTAAAGAATATACTATTTAAATACTAGATCTATAAATAATTATTTGCTAAAAAACTTAAAATAAGATTATCTAAGTTTAATTAGTAGGATTATAAAATTATATTAAAAAAAGGAATTAATATCTAATTCTACCTTATCTATAACCTCAATCAAGTATAACTTAACACCTTAAAGGAATATATCAAAAATATACTTAAGAAAAAATATATTTATATTTTAAACTCTAAAGTTAACTATCCTATTATATTTATTCTAAAGAAAAATGGAAAATTATAATTTATTGTAGATTATTAATAACTTAATAAAAATATAATTAAAAACTAAACTTTTTTACCCCTAATCAATAAAATAAAAAATTAATTATATAGTATAAACATCTTTACTACATTAAACCTAAAAAAAGCCTATAACCTAATCTATATTAAAAAAGAACATAAGTAGAAAACCACTTTTTAAATTAAATTTAAATTATTTAAATATCTTATTATATTTTTTAGACTTATAAATATCTTTATATTATTTTAATAAATAATTAATAATATCTTTTATAAGTATTTTAATATTTTTATTATATATTACCTAGATAATATCCTAATTTTCTCTAAAAATAACAAAGAATATAAGGAATATATTTATAAGGTCTTAAAAATATTCTAAGATAATAAATTCTTTATTAAACTTAAAAAAAGTAAGTTTTATACAATAGAAATCAAATTTCTAGGCTATATTATTTTGCCTAATAAAATCTATATAGATCCTAAGAAAATTGTTATTATTAAGGATTAGGAACCTCCTAGAAATATAAAAAAAGTATAAGCCTTCTTAAGATTTATAAATTACTATTAAAGATTTATCTAAAACTTTAATAAAATTACTATACCCCTTATAAAATTTACTAAAAAAAGAAAAATCTTTACCTTTGGAAATAAAGTTAAAGAAGTTTTTAAAATTATATAAAATATAATTATTATAGAACCTATATTAACTATATTTAACCTAGAATAATTAATTAAGCTAAAGATTGATTCTTTAGATTTTGCCCTTAGTATTTAGATTAGACAAAGAAATAAAAATGGCCTATTATACTTAATTACTTTTTATTTTTATAAATTAAATAAAATAAAACTTAATTATTTTATTTATAATAAAGAATTCTTTACTATAATTAATATCTTTAAGGAATTTAGGTATTATCTCCTAGGCAAAAAACACAAGATTATTATATTTATTAACTATAAAAATATCTTCTACTTTATAATAATATAATAGTTAAGTAGTAGATAACTTTACTATATTAAATACCTTTCTAAATTTGATTATTATATTATTTATATTAAAGAAACTAAAAATGGTTATACTAATATAATTAGCTACTAATTTAACTACTATAAAAAGAAATCTTAGACAAAAGAATAGCTTTTATAATTCTCCTCTAATAATATCTTAGAATAAGCCCTAATTAATAGAATAATAATTAAAACTAAGAAATTAATTATTATTATTTATATTAATAAACTATTAAAATAAGTATAGATTATATAGATATTTATCTAATAAGTAAAATAAGAAAATCCACTATTAAGGAAGATTAAAAAATATAATTAGAACCTTCTATAAAAAGAATAGATTAATTTACTTTAAGTTCTAGAAAAATACTAAATAAACCTACTAAGAGAAATTTATAAGTACCTACTATATAAATATAAAGGAATTAATAAAATCTTTAAATAAGTCAAATAGATATTTTCTTTTAATAATATGAAAAAGAAAGTTAAGAAGATATATAAAGAATATAGCCTTTGCTAATACTTAAAGAAACCTTGATATAAGCTTTATAAAGAATTATAGCCTATGCTTATAGTAGAAAGACTATAGGAATTAATTATAATTGACTTTATTATAGATCTTCCCCTATTTATAGATCTTATAATAAGAATATACTATAATAGTATTTTTATTATTATTAATTACTTTATAAAAATATTATATTATTTTCTTTATTAAAAAGCTATAAAAAAGGACCCTTTTATATACCTTTTCTTTAGATATATTGTAATAGTATATAGACTACCAATAGAAATTATCTCTAATTAAAAACAATCTTTTATATTAAAATTCTAATAAAGCCTAATATGCCTTATAGGCCTTAACTATAAACTCAATACTATGTTTAGACCTTAGGTTAATAGATAAACTAAATAATAAAATTAGGAAATAGAATAGTATTTATATTATTATATTAATTATAAGTAAATAAACTAGGTTAAAAAGCTATTTATTACTTAATTTACCTATAATACTTTATATAATTATAGTATAAAAATAATTCCTATTAATATTAATTTTGGTTTTATTCCTAATGCCTATTAAGTACTAATTAAAAATATTATTTAAATAAAAGCTATAATTAAGTTAAATAAACTATAAAAATTATATAAAAAAATAAAGATAGAACTAGAATTTATGAGAAATAGTATAAAGTAATATTATAATTTAAAAAGGCTAAAAGGATTAATCTTTTTAGAAGGAGATATGGTTTACTTAGTAATAAAAAACTTTACTTTAAAATAATAAAATAAAAAATTAGACTTTATATAAATTAGACCTTACCCTATAAAATAAAAAATATTAAAAAATAATTATAAATTAGACTTATTAGAAAATATTAAGGTCTACCCTATTTTCTATATTTTACTATTAGAATCTAGTAATAGTATCTAGGTTAATATAGGCCTTAAATATGAACTAGAAATAAAGAATTTTAAAGAATAATAAAAAGTTAAGAAAATCCTTAAATAAAGAATAAAAAATAGAAAATTTAAAATTAAGTAAAAAAACTATAAAAAAATAATATAAGAATTTACTAAAAACCTTATATATTACTTAAAAATACTAAAATAATTCCTTTAGAAAAATTAGAAAAAAAAAAATCCCTAACTACTATATTCTAGTTGATTATATTAATAGCCCCAGCAATCTATATATTCATAATAATATCTAACTCTACCCAATCTACCTCTTTTAACTTATCTAATAAATTCAAATCTTACTATAATATTTTATTATCTTATATTTTTAGTTAATATTTTTAATAATAGAAATAGATTAATTAACTTAATACCTTATTAAGTCTTATTTACTTTTTCTAAAGCCTTACTTAGATAGCAAGAAATTCTTTTTTAGCTTTTTTCTTGGCTTTATTAATATAAGTAATCTTATTTTTAATATATAATATTACTAAAAATATATTAATATTAATTACCTATACTTAAAATAGCCTTATACCTATAAGCAAAAATAGTAATGCTTATTATATTATAAGATTAATTATAATAAATGTACTTTAAATACTTTAATAAATATATATAAATAAGGTACTTAAGGCTATACTAGGAATAATAAGTATATAATATATTGGAAAAGATGTTATTATAAGCAATAAATTCTATAAATTTAGAATACTTTTTAGTTTTTAAGGAAAATATATTAGCAAGAAAAATATATAAAGGGTTAAGTTATGTATTAAGTATTAATAGCCATAATAATAGGTCTTAAGAATAAAATTAATAGAAGGGAAATATTATATTATAATCTATGCCTACCTAGAGTAGTTACTATAGGTAGAATCCTATAATATACCTAACTAATATATTATACTAATTATAAGAAAGCTATCCTATATCTTTAATTAGCTAATAAAAATAGATTACTTACCTTAGATATAGATTATAGTATAATCTATAGATTATAATCATAAGCTAAGGTATATACTATAAGCTACTATATAAGATAGTAATTTATAATATTAGATAAAGTATATAGATAGATTAACTATATTATAAGAAATGGTCTAATTAGCTTTTAATATAACTTGGTTATATTAATTACCAATTAATATATTATTAAATATAATACTTTTTTTGTAATTTATATAATATTGCTTAGAAATTACTATACGCTCTGTGTTCCTTTGCTAATATAAACTCTTCGCTTTGATTGGTTTATTATAGTTGGGAATTGACTAGAATGTTATAATACTATCTAAGTAAAAGCTATAATTAAATTAAATAAATTATAAAAATTATATAAAAAAATAAAAATAAAACTAGAATTTATAAGAAATAATATAAAGTAATATTATAATCTTAAAAGACTAAAAAAACTAATCTTTTTAGAGGAAAATATAATTTACTTAGCAATAAAAAACCTTACTTTAAAATAATAAAATAAAAAATTAGACTTTATATAAATTAAACCTTATCCTATAAAATAAAAAATATTAAAAAATAACTATAAATTAGACTTACTAGAAAATATTAAAGTTTATCTTATTTTCTATATTTTACTACTAAAACCTAATAATAGTATTTAGATTAATATAAGCCCTAAATATAAACTAAAAGTAAAAAATATTAAGAAATAATAGAAAATTAAGAAAATCCTTAAATAAAAAATAAAAAATAAAAAATTTAAAATTAAATAGAAAAGCTATAAAAAAATAATATAAAAACCTACTAAAAACCTTATATATTATTTAAAAATATTAGAATAATTTCTCTAAAAATATTAAAAAAAAAATCCTTGTAAACCATATTTTAATTAATAATATCTAGAATACCCCCTACTTAAATATCTATAATAGCCTAAGACTTAAGGCACTTAGCCTTATCTAAAATATTTATGGAAAAAAAATCTTTTTAAATTATTTTCTTTCCTTTTACTTTTAATTAATATTTTTATTTTTATAAATAAATTAAATAAACTAAAGCTTTATTAAAAAATAACTAAATAATAAATATAGTCTCTTTAGCTTCCTCTTTTACTTTTTCTAAATAATTAAACTCTCTACTTAAACTAAATATTAAAAAAATACTATTAGCTACCAAAATAAAAACAATATAAAAAAAAACCTATAAATACTAATAGTAATACCTAATATATTATAGTTATAATCCTAGCAAATATATTTACTACAATAAGAAAACTTTATTATTATTTAATAATAAAAGCCCTTAAAAAAACAAAAAAAACAAAATATAATATTATAACTAAATTTTATAATATTATTAGTAAAATAAATATAATATTATATAAATTTACTAAATATATTATTAATAAAAAAAATAATTATAAGTCTAAGTTAATACCTATAATAAGAAATTAGGAAAAGGCTAGTTATTGTAGCCTTAAGAATAAGACTAATAAAGGAAAAATATTATATTATAATCTATATATACCTAGGACAATAATATAAGGCAAAATACTTAATTATACCCTAAAATATAAGATAATAAACCTACCTTAATATACTAACCAATAATATATACCTATTTTATACTAATAATTACTATAATCACCAATAATTATAAAAATAATTATTATAATTACTTAATCACTAAAACATAAACCCTATAATTATATTTATTAGTTTAATAATATATAGATAAATTAATTATACTATAAGGAATAAATTAATTAGCTTTTAATATAATTTAGTTATATTAATTACCAATTAATATATTACTAAATATAATACCTCGTTTGTAACTTATATAATATTGCTTAGAAACCACTATATACTCTGTATTCCTCTGCCAATATAAACTATTCACTCTAATTAGTTTATTATAGTTAGAAATTAACCAGAACGTTACATGTGCTCTGACTACTGTGAAAAGACTGCAGCTTGCAGTTTTCACATCCAGGGACAGACTCACTGTATTAAAGGGATCTATGAAATGCCAATTGTCATGCAAAGTGGTGTTAGGGAAATTCTTTAGCGACTAGTATTATAACATGGGATGACCAAAAGTATAGTCATATTGCAATGCATTTAGGGTGAAACATTAAGAAGCCAGATTATTTGAAGATGGGAATAGGGACCAAATATCTAAGCATAAGTCGCATGGCATTCTTCCCAAAAGAAATTTCGAGTCTCAGAAGTAGCAGGCTTGTATTTTTAGCGCTCAAAAGTTTTATTATATAAACTTGTTATCCTCAATTATTACATATACATATATATTTGTATTAAATGTATTTTTTATTCTATAATATAAAAAGCTTCCTTATTATTTCTAGGCTTTTTAGTATCTTTACTAATCTTACTAGTTCTCTTACTTTACCTTTTTATATATCTTCTTAATCTATTTTTAGATTTTTATTATCTAAGTATTATAGTAAGGCTTATAAATCTTTTGAGTAAAGTCTTTTTGCTTACTAATATTTCTATTAAATTAATAAATATAAAAATTATAAATAATTATAATTATATTTAATATCTTTATTTATTTCTTAAGGAAGGTTTTTTTTTATTTATTAAAATAATTATATAATAATATAAATAATTTAAATTTAATAAATTATATTTAATTAAAAAAAAAAAATTAAAGAATTTTAATTTTAAAAGCTTTAAATAAGATTTTTTATTAAATAAAAATATAATATTAATAAGACTAGGCTATTAATTAAATATAAAAAATACTTATAATATATATTATATAAAATTATTTAGATTATTTAATTATTATATATTTAAAAGAAAATATTATAATTTTAAATAATATTAATTATATATTAAAGTTAATTAATTTTAATAAAAAAAATTATTTAAAATAATAAAAAATTAATTTTTTTATAATTACTAAATATAAAATTTAAAAGGATTAAGTTATTTATTTTTTTGGTTAAGGCAAAGATTTTTATAACTAAATCTATTATTAAATCCTATTTATATGCCACCTCTGTGGCCTGGTTCCTAGATCATCCGGTTGAGCCTACAGCTTGTTTTTTTCTTTACTAGAAATAAATAAACTCGTTATGAGGTTAAAATGACTAGGCGTTGATGCTGTATTCATGCCTAAATACTTAAAGCTTAGATGAAAATTCATCAACAAAAAGACCCTTTCTGTGCTTTTCAGCCAATGCTAAGATCGAATTGGCGGCTGTGAGATCTGTCAAGCCCACTCCTACACTTTTGTAAACCACAAATCCCACTTCAAGCCAGCGAGTGAGTCGAATTTGGGCATCAGTGGATACCTTTGACTTCGAATCCAAAATTTCTCCAACCTCAACCACCTGGATGTTCTTGACATTGCTTTTTGTGAACTCCCCCGTACTATCCTGAGCAACTTGGCGGTCGTCGACAAGAATGACGCCTCCAACTCCACCATTTGGGTTGTATACCGATGGAGAATCCACCACTTCATTCAACAGCATAGGATCAATTTCCAACATATCGGCTTGCCATGACCCAATTGCGGATAAATAAACGCCTCGGCCCTCCTCGAGCCTTGGTAGCAGCCATCGAGCGGGGAAAAGAGGCTTTTTTGAAGGGGTTGTGCAAAATATAACATCAGCAGTCGAAACGGCCATTTCAAGATCGGATTCAGCGCCTGGCTGCTCAAGATCTATATGATCAAACTGAACAGAAGATTTCCAGATTCTCTCATTTTCAGTCTTGATCCTGTTCATGATATCAGACAACCCCTCACTGTTGCGGTTGACGACGACAATCCTTTTTACGTCGTCTCCCCTCAGCGCTAGAGCCAAGCGCATATGCCACAATGCTTGCTTGCCGGCTCCGAAAACAACAATGTTTGCAGTTTCCCGTCGCCAGGTGTAGGAGACCATGACGTTTAGTGAGGTTCGATAGCCCGTCAACTCATCGCTGTTGAGGAACCCCTTCGGTAAACCATCCTTATCACATACGACTACCACTCCGTGCCATGCTGGCCGCGCACCTTTACTCCAATAATAAGGTGCAGTTGTCGGATCAACCGTGATTTTAATACCAACACTGGTGGGAGAGGTAAAGGGACGAAACAAGGACTTCACACCAGTGGCGCGAGTCACAACGGAGGCATCCGGCTGGTATTTTCGTTCATCACCCGTCGAAAATACCTTCAGTGTATTAGCCAAATCCATATTTAGTGTTTCCACCTCCTCTCTGGAGAGATTTATGAGAAGGTCGTGAATCACTCGGTCCGTGAGGATAATGCAGCGAGCCATTTTGTGTGTAGTGTATGAGAGGATAAATCAAAGAAGGAAAGTTAATGCGATAAAAGGCTAAATTTCATCAAATAATGTAGCTCATGGGTTGAATTACCAGACGCAAACGGGACAGAGTTAAATAGGCGATTATAAATGGTTATCAGTAATCCAAGCTGGCAGACGGATGGGAAACCGGCCTGGGTCGGAAGGATACCGAAAGTAGGCCTCAGAGGCAGCTCTTGAACTCGGGTCCTGTTCCAGGTACTTCGTAATCTTGCATAAACATGGTATTCAGTTGAGCCAATATGTAACTCTCATCGTGGCGACGGACAGGGGCAGAATGAAAGGGAGCATCTGTTGTCTGCACAGTATTGTGTCGCTGGACGCTTGGGTCACGGCGCACACCTGCTGCATACTACCGAGAAACGCCTCCCATACTTTGGCTCGAGCTTTGGTACCCCATCGTACATCGGAGGGTATCCGAGCCGACTGCGGCTCCCCTCGTTTGTCTCGGGTGCCTTCCGATGCATACATAAATTCAGGCCCCGCACTAACTCCAACTGAATGTCACATACCAGATATTTTATACGAGCATGATATACGGGTTGGGGGTAAGCAAGGAAGCCGGGGAGGCCTGTCGGAAGGGAAGTCCTCTGAGGTGATGCGCATGGCTGGGAGACGGCCCGCGTTACCTTCCAATTGATACTAGGACAATAGCAGCTGTGCTTATGATATGGTTAAGGATACCAGGGTCAACGCGTTAAGCAGGAGGTTTGTTCATACTCAAAACGTCTGACTATAAAGAGAAACTAGATGGTTGAATTTCTACGAATCTTTATTTGGCCGGCAAGAAAAACTCAAGTTGGTCGAGCATAAAGTTTGTAAGTGAAAAGGTTCGACAATTTTCTTTCTATGCCACTGTAGATGGCAAAAGCATTCAGGAAGTATAATCGCTGCGGAGCTCTGGTCTCAATTGAAGTGCCGTTTTTGCTCAGCAAAATCTACCACCTACAGGTACTTAAGTACTTTCACTCATCCTGACATATTATCAGGGAGCTGAAAAAAAGGTCAGCACTTATTTGCTACTTCTTTCTTCGGCTTTCATAGAGCCAATTGATTTGCGCGATATCTGGTTTGTTATAGGGCTTGCTGTAAGCTCAGGTCATAATTTTGATGGAGGCATGAGTTGAAGGAAGCAATCTGATATGTACGTGTGAAGTGTTAGCGACATGAAGATCTCTAGACGTTCATCATTGCTATCATGATACATGACAAGCGACCCGGTGATGTATGGCATAACACAGGATTAAGGAGTTTAAATGAATTCTAATTCTGACCACAAAGAAATCGACCCCCTCGTGGCTGACCAACGCATAGTAGCCGAGTGACAACGCCCCGAATGATGTAAAAATCCATGCTTATCATGTCTGACATGTGTTTCTATAGCTGTTTATAATATTGGTTGCGGTCGACCATCGCCGGCTAGCGTTTGTCAAGGATTTCAGTATGTTTCGCAAGACATCTTCAATCTGACCCTGGCCCGAATTTATCAACCTCGCCAAGACTATTGCCTGTTTCAGTAAAACGACAACTGCGAGAGGTAGCTTGTTCACATCGCTAAAATTGTCCAGGCTAACAAGATCCTGTGTCATGTTGAGGGCTGTTTCAATAGCCAGCACCGAGCGTTGGTATGTGGTATCATTGAATGATGGATAAGATAATATCGTCTTTTTGTGAAGCTCAATAAGTGCACTAAGTTTTCTTAGCAAGGTGATCACCGGTCGAGGCATCTACTCACAGTAAAATGATGATCACGCTGCTGTAATCACAGTACCAGCCATTTTTCGAATTAACAAATATTCCAGACATCATTTTCTGAAGAAGTGTATCCAGGAAATGAATTTCCAGTTCATCCCAATTGTCCCCAAGAATAATATCATCGAGAATACAATATGCTTCAACTTGGCGTTCAAAACATCCTGACTGCGACGTATCTGGGGCCTCGCTTGGGTACGACTGGAGAAGATAGCGTACTTGGATTCTTTGATTTTGTCTTTCTTCATGGATAGGAACCAGATGAGAAAACTGTTCTTTTCCAATAAAAGAAGGGCGAGGGAAAGTTTCAAGAGAGTGCAGTCTATCAAGGGCATAAATTGCCCAGCACAGTCGTTGCATCTCCTCATGCTGTGCATTTTCATCAGGAGGCATACTCTGGGGCGAATTAACGGTATGCCATAATTTTGCGCAACATTTGAGAGTTGCATATGCGTTAGAAAGCAATCCTCTGCCTTGCTCGTGCAAGGCCAATAAAATCCCCGCTTGCAATATTATTATGTGGCTGTCTCTGCTCTTTTGTAACAGCAGAAAGAGTGATCGGCATCTTCGATAGAGATCATCTAGAAACCGTTGCCTCCGGTCTGTTAGGCTTAGTGTCAGGGGGTTGGCGAGGAGCACATGGAGTATGAGAATAGCCGAGCCGGCGGATGGATTGGTAGCTAATTCGGATACCGCGCGACGAAGTTGTGGAGGGTGAACGATGGGTAGCCAAGAGTGAACCGAATTCTGATGAAGATCTACTACAACGTCTAATTCGATGCCAAGGCTGTGGAGGACACAGCTAGCATATGCCGTCAGATACCCGTCCAATTCTCCACCAGTCAGGAACTGGGGTTGTGGCCATGGCGGACGATAGCAACCGACTCTTGCCCAACGAGGGAAATTCGGAGTTGCTGGGCAGATTGCAATTCTGGTTTGGTCATTATTTAGCTTTTCGTAAGTGCATTGAGTCTGGTGTCTATTTATCTCATGAGTAACCCGCTATTCCTTGGGATGCCAGCCTTATTACAGCGAACTTACGAGGCACAACGGCTGCACTGGGGCAGAAGCCGGTCGCATTTACGCTTCTGGCCCCAACACAGCCCACAAGCGTTGGGAGGGACTTGGCGAGCAGGCATTTAGGTGAGGGCAGTATACACCTCGGGGATTAATTTCTGAATAGTATACTGGCTAGTGAGGAGAAATGTGGAAATCTTTCTTGATTATGGCCCGAGACCTATGAATTTCGGCACAAAGCTAACGACGGATGTAATGGTCGGAGCGCGAAGCGCGAGGTGTCGCCGCACGAGCCCGAATGACAAATGCCACACTCTACGCTAGCGGACAAGTGGCGCGCTAGCGGACTAGTTGGAGGAGAAGCCGTGTGGTTAAACCCAGATTGGTTAGATTGGCCAGGTGCTGGTTGACGATCCTTTGCCGTGTTGGCAGATGTTCTACTCAGGTAAAAGTGCTTTCCCGATATACGTAAATACTTGAGGGTTATAAAAGAACCGAATATGCCCAGCCTAATATTCATTCTCATTCATATTGTATCACGCATCTTGAATTGCAATCATATTCTACTCATCATCCCAATTTCACAATGCCTGCTGCTGTTCGCTCTCTCCGAGGTCCCAGCCTCTTTCTTTCGCATGGAATTGGGCCTTTCCCCTTGCTTGACCCAAAACTTGAGCAATTCAGAGAAGTCCTACGCAAGCACAGAAGCAAGTTTGACGGCGTAAAGGCAATCATTTGGTTCTCGGCTCACTGGGAAACGGAGCAGCCAGCTATTGGCGCTTCTGACGACCCTGGAGTCTATTATGACTACGAGGACAAGAAAGATTTTCTTCCCAAAGAGGCTTTTGAGTTCCAATATCCCGCACCTGGGAACGCAAAACTCGCGGCCGAAATTGCAAAGCACCTCGAAGGCTGGGGGTTCCAGCCAACGCTGGATGATAAGCGTGGCCTTGATCACTCCGTCTTTGTACCTATGATGCTCATGAGACCAAATGCCGATATCCCCATTGTACAGATGTCAGTTCTGCAAGGAAAGGATGAAGCGGAGTCTACCGAGATGAACATCAAGCTCGGTCAAGCAATGGAACATTTTCGCAATCAAGGGTATGCCATTGTGGGAAGCGGTGGCTCATATCACGACTTTGATACTTTTTTCAAGATTTATATGGAAGGAGGAGTTGCGCCCCCCAATTCAGTTGATTTTGAAGGCTTCCTCGAATCCGTCGCCTCAATTCCAGACGCTGCTGCAAGGAAAACTAAATTACTGGGATGGCGAGATTTGCCAGAGAGCCACATTGCTCACGTGCGTGATAAGTCAGAGCATCTTATGCCATTTATGATCAATTCCGGATGTGCCGGGGAGGTTGCTGGTGAGAGGTTTGAAACCTTCAATTATCTCGGGGCTCCCATGAGTTTCTATCAGCGGTGAAGTGTTGATAGCCTTACATGGGCCCAAGTTTGATACAACATCGGTGCTAAAAGACATAGATCATAGGATGTACGTGTTTTAGCATCCTTAGGTATTAGGAAAGGTTTATCTAGGCCCTAGACAATAGCAGATAAAGAATTGAACATCAATCCTTCCACTGAGCCCCCTTTGACGCCCTTGTCTAGATTCAAGTCTGATGCGATAGGATCACAAGGAGCACTCCGAAATGGGATAACAAGCCTCATTCTGATAGGATGAAAGTCATGTGATATATCCGCAGCTATGTTTTATTGTCCATAAGGCTAAATGGTAGAAACGTTCAACTGAGAAACACATAACCTGTTCACAACTAGATCAAATGACGTATTGATAAATTATGTTAACCCACGTATATAAGGTTCTTTGGAAAATAGCTGTCCAATGTATGTATCATAAAGCTCTCAATGGCTTTTTTGGCATGAATAAAGGCATCACGACAATCTCTTAACTCAGTATCATTCTACTTTGGGATCGTAGTTTCGGACATCTAGTATAGGGTAGGTAAACTCAACAACTGAGATTTACAAAAAGACACGCCAAAACTGCCCCCTCGAGTTAAAATTTCAACAATAGTTGCCTCGCAAATGGTCTCGAAAGGGAGTCAAACATCTTTAACAACCCAACTAGCAAACTCACCTGTGCCACCTGATGGAAAGGTTGCCCCGCAGCATCTTAGCCCCGGTTTTGCGATACCAAGAATTGTCCCTGTTCTTCAGAAAATTAATTCTGTGTGACCGAATCGCTTGGTTGATAAGCGGGGCTGTCGCAGAAGGACACAGACTGCTCCATAGATACTTGTTGACCTACGGTGCTTTTCATCTCGTAGTACCATCCTTTTGTAGCTGATATGCTCACAGAATCGAAAGTGACACACTGTGTCCTCGACCGATCGCAATTGAGGTGCCGCTTTTGTTCAGCCAAATCCATCACCTGCAGGTACTTGCTGCTTCTCACTAACCTTGACATAGTATCAAGGAGCTGAAAAAAAGGTCAGCACTTATCTGCCGCTTCTTCTTTCGGTTTTCATAGAGCCAATTGATTTGCGCGGAAACTGGGTCTCGTGATCGGATAAGCGGAGTGGGGTTGGCCATGCCGTACCAGGACTGCTGCAGTGGCTGGCTGAGAGAACATGAGCCCGCTTTTTTGGAAACGCCACAGGACCGGCTCGCCATAGTTTTGTCTCAATTGATTATAGTCATCTTTTTTCTTATCACTAATCATCGATAGTATTTTTTTTTTCACGGCATTCTGGCAGAAAGCTAGGCGATGACAGTTATAAAACTGCGGGGTCTCCAGACCGTGTTGACCGTGCATCTTACCTCCAACCTTTGACACATCTCGCCTTACTTGCAATCCCGTCTCGCAGCCCCTCCCTGTGCATATTATTACTTAGACCAATATCTCACAAATACAACAACCATGGCACTCAGTGTTGGGCAATTCGACCTCCCCGCAACCACGACCACCGAGGACATGACCAACGCGGTTTGGAACCGCATCCTGCATGAGACATTCCCCAGTCCACCGTATCTCATTTCGCCCGAATACCACTGGGAAAACCCAAAGACTGGAAAAACGGGTCGGGCAGACCTTGCTGTCATTGCAAACGGGCAGGTGGTGCTCGCATATGAGGGCAAAAAGGAGGGTGGAGGCATCTACACGCTGTCAGACGCGCTGACGCAATCCATCAACTGTCTAAACGCGGCAAACTCCCAATTGGGTGTTGCCGTGGCTGCGCTGGGTACTGAGTTTATTATCACCGACATTGGAAAAAATGAGACCAAGAAGTTCAAACCCGATGTTCATGGAAGGTTTTGGATCCAAAACAATCTCAGCCAAATCGCCGATTATCTCGCAAAGACTGCTGGTATGTACAGACCTCGAGACATAAAGACTTTCTAATGGGCTTTGCTGATCCTTTATTAGCTAAGGGGGGGCGTCCGATTTAAGCGATATCATGATAACTGAATGATACTTGGGCGCGTTGCTAGATATGGTGGTTAATGATGGACTTGTCTGAGATGTACCAATTGAGATTGTTCAATTAGATGCAAGTGAAAGAAATGAGATTATACTTTGGACTTTGCCGTCGAGACTTATTGCTACGGCGGTAGAGTTGGCAGGCGGATAGAAATGGGGTATCTGCTGCTTATTCGTAGTTTTTCTGGGCAGGGCTAAGAGCTTGCTATGGGATCGCGAGCGTTTCAGTCGTTGCGCTCAATGCTGAGGTCTGAGCCGAGTGATCTTTTTCAGGCAAATCCATCTTCAAAGTGCGCAGTTTAGGCGCGCTGACTGAAAATACTAGAGGACTTAGGTGTTTCTGGTAGCTGATTCTAGTAATATTTCTGATCAGCCTTCTAGATGCCTCACAGTTATGCGTAGCATTTCAGTCACTTTGCAAGTCGTATGCAAAGGCTTTAGGCCTCATTAGAAGCCTTTAGATGTCACTGGAAGCCCAATTAACATTCAATTACTGTCAAGTAAGGCACAAAGAATTTTCTTCAGTATTGGTCACATCAATATTTATTGAGGTTCATTGTTGAGATTAGTAAAAATAATAGGTCCAGACGGTTAGGCCGCGATTAAGATACGGATATCACTGATATTTTATACTTTAGAAAGGATGGCCGTTGATTACGAGGGTAGACCAATTGAAGTAATATTCAGCAAAAAGTAAGTAAATAAATAGATACTAGCTAATCCTTTACTTATTCTTATTCATAGTCGCGTTCAACTAAGACCGAGACGGGAAAACCTGTTTAACGTTTTTAATGGCCATTTGTGCTTTGTTACCAGGTGTGTCGAAGTCCAGATCTCCATCGTCAGAGTCGGAATCCGAAGCATTTCCGACATTGTTTTGCGCTGGCGCACCCGCATGAACTTGGAACCTAGCGGGATTTGGAGGTTGCAACCCCCTATTGACCGGATTGCCGGGGACTGCCGGTACATTCAGACGCCGGTTTCGCGGCGCGTTCATGTTGACGCGACCCATACGAGCGCGTGGGAGTGGAGCAAGCGGTTGGTAACCGTTACGATTGCCAACGACAACCTGCACCTGCTGGGGCACGTTACCACCTTGTGGTTGAGCTTCGCTTTGATAGCCCGCGTAGGCGATTGCGGCACCAACCGCCAAACCAACAGGAACCGAAACGGCCGCAGTGGCTATTGCCCCAGCTCCAAGCACGCCATGCACCACGGCCGCAGTTGTTAATCCACCGGCAAGAGCACTCCCTATCGTTTTTAGAGGGGCTTTCATCACTTGCTGTGCCATGCCTCGCAAGGTATCTCGTATCGTGCCTTCGGGGTCGACCCAGTTGACCGGATCATTCGCACAATAGCAGTACGTATTGGGACCGTCGGACGTATCAAGAGGATCTGGTGATAACCATCGCCCCAGGTGCGGCAGGTATAATCGTGCACCACAATGGTAAAAGCCTGTTTCCTTGTCTCGGCGATAGGAGGCAAAACGATAAGCGCTTGGTGCTTTGATATCGGCGCCGCAGCTTACGAATGTTGACTTGCCGAAGGGGCAATATTCCTCATAGGAAATAACCCGGGCCTCATGGTCGACCTCGAGGTTGGGGCTCAAGCTATAACGAAGCAGAATTGGAGATGCAGCTTCGGCTTCCTCTGTTCTCTCCGCTATAACTACATGATCGTGGCTGTTGGAATGATTGCCAATCAAAGATCGTTTTGTAACAGTAGAGACCTTGCCGTCGATAGCATATTTGAAGAATATCTCACTCTCATTCAGAAATATTGTTTCCTTGAGCTTGACATTTTGCTGCTTCTCGGTGGTGGCGTACCTTTCGGTAACTTTTCGTACTCGCTTGCCATTGCTATCGTAGACATACCATGTCGTTTCTGGTGTCGAGGTCCCCTTGGAAGCTCTCTGACAGGAAACGGCCTTGAGCTTCCGCGTGCAGTCCCATTGGAATTTTGAAAAACCTGCCATGGATGTTGTGCACCCGTTTGCAAACTCCCCAGTGTCGGAATCGTAGCTGTGTTTTTCCGTGCGGCCAGATATTTCTGTGTAACTCAGGCGGTTTCCAAACTTGCCGGGATCAGTCAGACTTGGCTCTTCGTAGGTATAGGTGCGAGTCCATCCCGCCGTTGCAGCGTCCGCCACCTCATGACGCCTTGTCAACATGTTATCGGCCTCATCATACGTGTAAGACTCTTTGTATGAAGTTACTTGGCCACTGATTCTGGACAGCCCCATTTTAGCCAGCGGGTTTGCCCGATTGGCTTGGTTCGTGAGCGAGCCACTACCGTGGCCAGAGACCATCTCTCTCCCAGTGGCCATGACTAACCGGCCCCAGGGATCATACCGGTATTCTCTCTCTGGCTTGACGATATTGTTTCTGTATGCAATCGTGTCTTGTGCACCGTCCTCTGTGAAAACAAGCCGGCCTATTGCGTCATAATTGTATGATAAATCCTCGAGCACATTTCCATTGGGGCTGGTGGTCTTTTTGGTCAGGATATGTCGGGTATATGTATCGTATGTGTATAAAGTAGTAGATTTGTTGCCATAGTGAATGGCACTGGGGAGATCATCCGCGGTGTGGATGATGTTGGAAATGATAACCGTCCAGTCTTTGTCTTCAGGGTTCTTTGTCTTCAAGCCAACCATTCCTCCGTTGAGATTGAAACCCGTTTGTTTTTCTCTGCCCAATGGATCTATACCTAAGCAAGGTCGATCCAGGGCATCGTATGCAGTCTTTGTCAGGTATACTGTTGGCTGTTTCCCCACATCGTTGTCCCAGTCAACAATTTCTTTATATTGGGTAGTGAATTGCATCCTCTCAAGCACAATATTCCCTTTGAAGTCATACTCGAAGCCTTTTACTCCAGATTGATCATAGACATTTGCAACCTTTCCGCGCAGGTTTCTTGTTTCGGCCTCCATTTCCCCTTCGCCATACTCTGTCTGAGACCATAGGTATTCGTTTGCGCCATGGCCTTCCCTAACGCGGACTTCGACCTGTCGACGCAGCTCGTCGTAAATAAAGTGCTTGGATGCTCCCTGGCGGTTGAAGCAGAGTATCTCGTGCCCCAGGCAATCGTAGACGGTCATAGCACGCCCGGAATCCATGTTGGACACCAAGAGGCGATGGCCTTGCCGATCGTACTGATTATGTTGAACGAGACGATCTTGGGCATCTATCTCGTATAACTTGTGCCCGTTGATATCGTATTCAGATTTAAAAGTGCGCGAAGCGCTCTGGGAAATTTGAACATGAGCAATCTCCCTACCGTGTGCATCGAAATGAGACACTGTAGGAGCACCCATGGAGTCTTTACCAGATCTCTCTGCCGCAATTCGAGATTTTGCATCGCCATTTCGATGAAGATCAAACCAAGACGGGAGGAATGTGGAATTTGGAAGAGAGTTGAAGTACGGACCGATATCTGCGTCGGCCTGTGGGCTGCTGATGTTAATGGTGTCTCCCGGCAGGTATGCTGTGCTAGACCATGCCGTAAAGGTGCTTTTGGACCACGTGTGATTTGGATAGAGAGTACCGACGTTGCGATCAAGAATGTCGGTAAACTCGAATGTGGGTGGTGACTCAATTTCCAAATGACTTTTGTAGAGATGGTCAGATGACATGAATGGCTGGTGAATCTTGACAATGTTGTTGTCCATGGTGTAAACAGTACAGTCGCTAATGCACCACTCCTGGCTAACACCACCCCACGAGACAAGAGTAGATGTTTGAACTTTTGAGCCGTGGCTATTGAAGTAAGTGATGGTCATGGTGATATCGCTAGAGTCAGCCTCTTGGCTAAATAGATGTCGAGTGCGTCCCAGTTCAATTAAGAATGGTGGCAATCGGCGCCCTCCATCTTCAAGTATTCCGTGCGAGGATATCCAGCGCTTTCCCCAATCACCCATGAGCTCTTGTAAATCGGTCTTTGTTGGTTTGGACATGATTGCTCGCAGAGTTTCGGCTGGAACAACGATCGGAACTTGGTGATCGACATCGTCTCCCGCCTCCTCGTCAACCTTGCCCATTCTAGACATTGCTGTCATGTTTGCAAATGTATCACGATAGAATTCAATTCTATTCCCGTTAGGGTCGGTTAGTGTCACTGGCTGCAAAGTTCTGTAGCTGTTGGCAGCGACTGTGACATTTCCCAGACAATCCTCAGCTTCAACTGGGAGCAAGCAGTATGGGTCCATCTTGATAGTCGACTCATTCTTAAAGGGGTCGATCTCTATCGTTGGCGTAAAGAATGACTTGCGTGCTCTCAAAAGTTCTGAGTCGCTGGGTGGTGCTGGGGAATTATGCGAGCCAAAATAAGTACGAGACGATGGAATCCACCAATCCCCATTTCCTCCAATATCGCAGTATCCACCCTCTTCCCTGAGATTGGCCAAAGATTCATCCGATATGTCATGGCCATATGCGGAATCCAAGTCCCCCTTTTCAAGACATAGATCAAACCTTTGACCAACAATGATTGTTCCGGGCTCAACCATACCCGGCGGAAGACACTCAGTGAGCTCTGCGTTTAAATAGAGGACGCGAGAAGAGGCACCCTGAATAACCTTGGTTGTCTTGGAGGTTGACGACTTGTCATGTGAAAGACTGAACACACCTGAGGGGTCATTTCGTGCGGTCGTGATGTTGACAAATGTAGAAAGCGGAGGATTTAATACTCGTAGCACATTCGTCTCTGCCACCAGAGGTTTGTAGAATATGTCGTTGGAGTCAATACATTTTGTGTATGTGGTTTCTGTGTAAGTAACTTCGTGTCGTTTCTGCAAGAAGCAACTTTGGAAGTCCCCCAAAGAACTCTTAGTTTTGCCGTAAAGCACCTGGGCTGATTTTGTTGTGTCTCCAAATGTGTTCTTCGCTAGGATGAGATTGTGTTCAATGCGCGCGTCTTCCTTTTCACGCTCGTACGTGATGGAGACTGATTCACGTGAAGAAACCCGGAAAGATCCGAGGTTGTACTTATCCTTCGGCTTGATGAGCATATCGACGTCATAGGTGCTTTCCTTTACACAGTACGGGACAGCCTCTTTAGCAGTTCCGTCCAATCCGTACGTCTCGACGCGCACTTCAGAACCCCGAAGAGCTCGAAAAGCTTGCTGACGACAAAATTCATCGAAATCTTCCGATATGACTGTTTGGGTAAGCACTTGTCCAAATGCTTGCTTTGGGACTAAAGACAGCTGAGTAGAACCAGTGTGGAACCACATCTTCTCATATTTTTTCGGGGTCCGAAATGGTTTCACTTGGGCCATGAGTGTTATCTCATCATGTCGCCAGCTCTCGACCATGCCAAAGCCGCAAAACTCTTGCTCGTCGCCATCATAACATCCTTGATGATATGCATACTTGGTGACGCGTTTCGACAAGGCAAACATGTCGCGTTCCACAATCTTGGATACGACATGCACTGGAAATGGGAGCCTTGTCTCCCAAGGTCTTCCAGCCCGTTCATCTCTCATGAAAAAGTGAGTAGATGGCCGATATGATACCTTTTTCTTTATACCTCGATTATCGGCTAACGACGTGATCAGGTAGGGTTTGACTCCGGGAGAAAAGTCGAGGTAACGAATAATTAAATCGTCTGTGGTGCTACCATCTACTCCTACCCAGCACAGGCTAGTAGTGCCGTTGCCATGAATATCGAGCACAAAAACGTCTGAGAGTCTATCAATGCCAGGGAACTGAGGAACGTGTATTCCCTTGCTCCATGAGTTACCGCTTTGGTTGAAGTAAATGACAACACCCCCACCGTGTTGAATATAGAGCATGTCTTTAGTTCCACTGCCATCAATGTCAAGGAAGCGTAGCCGTTCGAACGAGAATAGATCACTGCTGTCCATGTGTGGTGAGTTGTCCATGATGACCTCTTGGCCAAAGCGTCCGTATCCGAGATTTGGCCAGTATGATACTCGTCCGTTGGACACCTGAACAATGTCTTCCAAACCATCACCGCACATATCAGCGAGATATGTGGCTTTGTAGTTATTAGCCACAAGTAGACGAGGATATGTGGAATTCGCAGAGGCCTGACATCGACGCACAGCTCCGAATCCTTTCGTGCCCAATGATTCCTGCCATAGCATATCGCCGTTCTTGTCCATCGTAAGAACGTCTTCAATACCGCTTTTAGTTAGGTCGACCCGTTTTGTAAGCTGTGGATCAAACCGCTGTGTTGGGATGGATTCAAAGCTTTGGAAAGGCAACCATTCGCTCTCCACGACATCGTTTCGCCGCTCATAGTAGCCATGATCACGGCCATGTTCGTCAGCAACGATAAGACTGTGATTGCCACTGCCATCTAGATCTTGAAATGACGTTTTAGTTTGGTCCACTACTGACGGGATAACGGAGAGCTGTCGCACTCTTCCAAAATCGTCAAACACCTCCAAGTCGCTCTCAGCTTCCGAGTCTGACTCTGCGTCATCCCTTTTGAAATTGATGGCTGTTTCATTCCTTTGGTAATACCACGCCCCCTGAGATTGCACTAGCAACCCGGGAGATCCCTCAGCATCCAGATCAATCCAATGCGTGACCATTTGAGGACCCGAGAGGGGAAGCGTCTGTAAGCAGCGGGGCTTAATGTGGTTAACTTGGAGGCTCTCTACATCTGGGAGCTTGGAATAGTTTATCGTCAGCGGGCCGATGCTCTCAGTTACGTATTGACGCTTAAAAGTATCAAACACGTGATTGCTCCGAATGATAGAGCTCAATAGAGCGCCTGTTGCAAATTCATCGTATGTAAAGGACATGGAAGAGACCAAGTAATCAGGGGTGCAGAGCTTGTCCGGGAAATGATGGAACATGAGGATCCTGCGACAGAGCCGATATGTCCTAATTTCAAATCCTGATCGAAACGAGGAGAAAGGATCCGATCGAAGGTCCCATTCCTTTGTCTCTGTTGTCTGAGGGAAAGCACGGTCATGTTCTCCGTAGTCAAACACCACCTCATAAAACCATGTGGTTGTCTGTAGCAAGGTGGGTTTGATGTCCCAAGTATCCAAATCGCGGCAAGGGATTCGATTTCCATATTTCAGAGACTTAGGATAACGTGCCCGGCTTCGCACTTCAGCATCGCGATTCATTTCGCACGTTTGCGGTTGCCTGTCCCCTCCTAGGATGCCAGCCCCATCCTCGACCTTGTATGAGTAGCTGATAGAATTTCCAAAGGGGTCATATGACTCGCAGATTAGCCAGGAAAAGACGCGCTTCTGGGCACCGTGACCTTCAAAGACTCTCGAGTTATCATCGCGGCCATATATCTTCGTAAAATTATCGCCAGAAATGGTTCTCCAAAAAACATCTTCAGTATCCTTAGCGTTTATCCACTTCTCAATGCGCAATGTCTGGTCATGCTCTGTTCGCAACTGATACTTTAGGATCGAGTAACCAGTCGAACTCGATGCCGCGATGTTGGAGACGAGAATGAGATCATCAGAATCAGATGTGACAAAATCATGATCATCTTCGGCGTATCTTGGAATGTAGTGCGAAGTCTTTCTGCTAATACTTTGGGTCGACATTCGCCACCCTACCCCAAATGGCCCATTCCCATTGCCGGAATCATATTCGAGACTGAGATTCGGATTGAAGCCATTGCGACCCGGTGTTACAGGGAATGGGACTTTTAGCGACAAGGTTCCTTTGGACGGATTTACGCTGAACTTTTGATCGATAGATCGCAATGCTCCACCTCCCTTGCCAGTAATGCAGTTGGCTACATCTAGCTGTAGTCTTTGTAGGGATGGCAGTGATGAAGCTGCAGAATCCAAACCGGCACTATCGCCTTTCGCACCCGCTGCGCCTGGCGGTGGCGCCGATGACTCCCCAGAAGCATCCTGTGAAGCTTCCACTCCTGATGAGCCCCATCGCTGGGTTGGCTGTGGAACAGATTGGTCAGACTTGAAGGTCGGAGTCATTGTTCAAACACCGAAAAGGATGCGATAACGATGGTGTGTGCAGCAAGTCCCTAATGCTTTCATGCCATATTAAGCATGGGAAGGTAGTTGTAACTCTCGAAGTGGCATCAACGAAAGCGGTTAGATCGAAAAGGACGCCGATGGGCGCTTTGACACGGTCAGGACATGGGATGGGGCTTGAGAGCTGAGACAGACATGAGTCTATTGCCAATAGATCCAAAATATTGTGGAACCCAGCACAGTCTAAGCTAAATCAAGGAAGACTTGAGGCTAGCGTATTGACTGTGCCCCTTTTTAATCGCACTGTCTCCAGTCTCTGTGACACGTCTCGTCACATTTTCCGTAAAAACTAGCGATAGTCACATCAATAGCAGGATGGATACATTTTTACTACATGGAGCATATATTGTTGGGGATGAATGGAAGGACAATTGAAACCGGGATTCTGGACCTGAGTGGAGTCGGCCCAAGCATTCGTCAGCCGCTTACAACACCGAAACGAGCGGTAAAAGTCGGATGGTCTCACCATCAAGATTTAGATAGCAGCTTCGTCTCAATTCATGATTTTTAGCCTAATTTTGAGCCTTTCCTCTTGAGAGATTGTCTGACTCATTTATTTTATGAGTACAAGTTGATTTTATAACTGCAGGTGCTGCGGCCTTCGTTTTATTATTTACAAACTTGATGCCTTTTGTGCTTTGAGGCCTAGCTTACCCTAAACATTGCTCTCACTTGTGCAAAACCCGATTTCTCGTACCATCTCGCTCTGGTTAGAGAGGTGCACATCTTTATCAGTCGAAATAAAAAACTCAAAATGAAATATGCCCATTAGACTGAAATGGGCATGTAGCATGCATTTTGCGCGCAGCGCTGTAAACCTTTATTCTACACTCATCATGTGTTCAGCATCCAACCACGGAATTTCCGTGGCATGCTCTCTGTCGGCGTCCTTGCCATCGGGATTGGACTTTAGGACGGCTTGGAAGTGCTGAGTTGAATAGAGTCCCAACTGCTTTCCGTTTGCATCCTTACAATCCCATGCCTCATCTAACCTGAACACGAAAGGTTCGGGTCCTTGTTTTAGTGTACCGCCAGGTTCCACTACGTAGCCAATACTGCCCCATTGCACATGGACGCTGTCGTAACCGCTGTTAGGCAAGAGAGCTGAACGCATTATTCCATCTTCATCGATAGTTTCGAGGGCGTGCGCTTCGTCCTCGTCATCAAAAGATGCTGGGTCTTTGAATAAAGCATTCGTTAAGCTGGTCTGGGACCCGGGCAATCCTACCCGAGTTTTGAGACTAGTGAAAGTGCGACTGCCCTTGGGAATCCATTCATTGTACACAATAAACTGGACCTTGCCAGTATTAGGATCATAATTTTGAGTTGTCACAGTCCACTTCAAGAGGGGGAAATTCCTCTTCACAGGCAACGGTGCCATATTTCGGGTTGTACCAAGGACCTTGAAGGGCTCCAATCTCTCCTTAGGAGGAGAAATAGTGGGATTATTGTTCTGGGGCCTGAATCATGTGTCAGCATCAGTTTCCGGAGACTTGCATAGACTCAACCTTACTGCCGCCAATCACAACTTGATGTTGCATTTCCGGAATTGTCAAGATGAATGGGTCCAAATGCGAGTTGATTTGCGCCTGGATACACGAAAGCACCCGCTTTTGTGAGCCACTTGGAAAATGGCGGCAAGTTTTCTTGTAACATAGAGGAAATCCAAGACGTGATACCCGCGACACTTTCATCACTTGGGGTTGCTTTGAAGTCAATAGGTAATCCGTTACTGAGTGAGATGCCGTCAATCTCAGGAACAATCATGCCGTTGGGGACATCGGACTTCGTGTGGGACGTAAGAAGGCGAATATTGATGCTCCAGGATATCTTGTTTTGGTGGCTATGAGTAGTTTGAAGTCAGAGAGTTGCCCAAAATGATCATTGAACACCTGTATAGGACGGTGTAGAAGATGGTGATTGACTCACATTTCGGATAGGCTGTCATTGTTACGCTCGCACGCGAACCTTTCATCCTTTTTTCGCCATGCATCCAGATGATAGTATTCGGTGGAAGATGACAGCTTCAAAACGTCGGATCCAGCATCCCAAGTTAAAATAGCTTTCGAATGTGATTCAATTCGATATCTGCGGAACAGCTGACCTGCGCGTTCCGCATCGTAGAATAAGAATTCAGTTTGGCTTCCTGGTGCAGTGAAGTCACACGTCCAAACATATTCTCTTTCCTTGGAATATGCCAAATCAAAGCCGGGGCTAGACTGCAATCGGTTGCTCAAATCTGGCTCAATCATACCGTTTTCAGTGGTGGGGTCGCCTCCCAAATAGATCCTTGGCTGCAAGATGTATTGTTGGGAAGAATCGACGAAAGAATTGGGTTTGAGCGGAACTAATCGAGATAGAGCACAAAGAGGTTCCAGCTTCGGGAGGAGGTGTTTGGTTAGGAACTCTGTGTGGTGAAGTACGGATGTCCCGTTCAGCTTAGCACGTGCTCCAGAAGCAGGGCCAGCTAGGTCATCCGCGAATGTCAATTTCTTGTCTTCGGGAAGTGGATTGTTGTTCAACATTTCGCCAAATACGAAACAGTTGTATAGATTTGTAGCCTGATCAGGCGGAATCACTGCCCCGACAGTGCCGTTGTATTTCACGAGTTGGAGATGAAGAGCGGTTGGTGCTTCGCAAGTCCAATGTCAGTATGGATCTCTTCCAACTGTAGTGGAGGAAAAATTCTTTGCTCACCTGATGCAAGTTGGAGAGGTGTGTCTGTAATTTAATAGTAAGTTTTAGTTCCCAGAGATTTACTAGTTAAATATGTAGGCGAAAGGATATCGTGAAGTGGACCGACTCACCACTAAGAAGTTCCTTGGGCTTAATAGAAAAGAAAGGATTGCGCTTATGAGCAAGTGCGTATCTCCTCAGAAGATTCTCTACAGGCGTAGCAATTTTAGAGTTTTTTGGATCGTCCCTCCAAGCTGAGAGCGAAACTTTGGTTCCATCTGACTGTTGATAAAATGAAGCGTCGTAATCAGGGGCAGTCCATCCACCGTCTAGAAGTACATGAGCGCGTTAGTTTCTACGCGAAACCATCCGAGTGATGAAATCTAGACCACCAAAGGCCGTTCTTACGTACGAGAAAAAGCCGAGATCAGCCGACGGATAGAGTAGTCGCCGGGACTCAGCGTCGAGTAGTCACCATCCTTTGCCTTGGTGGTAGCGGTGGGGTCCGTAAGAGTTGCCCATGCAGTGATCACCCAGCCAGCCAAGTCCTGAGACGTGGTCTCGCTAAAATAAATGCTGCCGGAAGCAACCCTGTGAGCATTGCAAGGTCAGTACATCAATTCTTTGGGTAAGCCCAGGGTGAGACTTTACCGAGTCTCAAAATATATTTTGAGCTTTTTTGTCGCCTCATCAAATCCAAATACGACGGTTGGGGAGTGAAGTGTCCCACTCATTCGAGCATTAGAACTAGAATCCGTGAAATCTAACCGAGCAAGGTCAGGTTGTGCCCGAAAGAGCCCTTGAAAGTAGTCATTGACTGCATTTTGGGATAGCCCATAAAACTGATCAAAGGTTTCAGACTTCGACATGATTGTTGATTGAGGATGCAAATCTTTTCAATGAGATTGAAAGGATCAGGAAGGACGCATGAGTGCAAAGATCTAGAGTTGAGTGCTTCCTCTTATTCTGGGCTACCTGGACTGATCTTGTATTGATGGAACGAACACAGTATTTCGGATGAAGCAGCCACACAGCTAGCTGCGCCTTCTGAGCATTGCGCCAAGATAGTTCAGCTCTCCTCTGTGACGCTGCTGTGGGTACGGGGATGAATCCTTGTCAACGGTAGACTGCATTCAGGTTAGTCCCTGAACTATTGGATTTTGGGCGCTTTTGTGAGAGGGGAGCTGAATACAGTGTTGCATACTGTGCCGTCCCGTCCATCGAAAACGGGCGCGGGATAGTCCGCGGCGGTCTCGCTTCTATCTCAATTTACAGCGCGATCCTGAAAATGGAATAAACACTCCAATATCACATCTCAATCTCACCGGTAAGCGCTTAGCTACTGAGACATGACTAAATCAAACTATTGATGCAAATGTAGCCAGGAAAATAGCCCCTGCATCAATAGTTTAGTGGTCTAAGCAATGTTGGGGATTGAGCGCTTGTTGTCCATATCGTCTTCAATCCATATATTGATGACTGAAAATTGTAATTGTGATCTCCTGTGCATGCGACGCCCAATCTCACGACCCGAGCAAGAAAATCATTAGCTATGCCTTCTGTGACAGATTTTTTGGGTCAACATCTCGATCAGCGCCTGCATCAACGGCTGCAGGATGCAATGAAATCCAGTGGAGGCCTTGTGGCCACCGTTGATTCCGCTCTCAAGGACAGAGATACTTCCCCAAGTGCCATTACCGTTTTACGTGTTGTCAAGGCTCTCTGCCGCTTTGCTGGCAATGATATGGATACATGTGGCTGGATTTTGAGCCACGTTTCAAAAGATGAACCTCTCAAGGAGGGACAATCCACAGCTCAGGATTCACCAATGGAGGAAAGGCTTGCTGTGATGCTGTTCCCACGATCATTACTCAACGAGAAGCTCACTCAAGATGAGACGACGAGCCCCAGTGATTCCCAAACAACAAAAGAGAAGCTGGACAGAGTTAGATCTGAATTCTTTGTTGTGGAGCCCTTGCTAGCAATGGTGGCACTTCTCAAAGCAGAAAGCTTTGGTGTTCCCTCGCAAACAGTGGAACTAGCGACGGCCATGATCAACGGCATGATCCGCGACCATGTCGAGCTTGGCTCTAAAGAGCTGACTTTTGGTGTGAGGAAGAAATATCCCTCAGCACCACCGACAGACGTGGACGTAAACACAGCCATGGATCTCGTTAAGACAATCAAGGCATTGGCGTACTTGGTCAAGGATGCTGAAAATGTTCCCCGGCTATACAAGGCGTCCTTTCGGTCAGCGCGACAAATATCACTGCTGAAGAAGAGTGCCTTTTCGACTCAGATGATCAAGCATGGAATGGAAGAAAACAATGCGCTGCAGGTCCATGACTTTGCAGAACGGATTGAATGTAGAAACGAACATCTTTGGTTGTCACTCATGCAATCACGCATGAGCGACTTTGTGCCGATCACGCCTCGCAACGGCAGTGATCGGGGCGCAAAGGACAGAGGCGACAGTCTTTCCCAACGCAATCTCACTGACATATTTCGCCTTGAGGATACGCCTTGCGAAACGTGTTGTTCAGTCACTAGCCTGTCTGCTTACTTTGCGGATCTGATGGCTCTGCTCAGAGACACCTCGACTGGGGCTAAAAAGTCCAGTGAAGGTGGTAAAGCCAAGGAGGCACTTCTTCTGGAAGAGACAAAGGACAAGGAGATGACGGGAGAAGGCCAGAAAGGATCGGACTCAACCGCAAACAAGGATGATCATACTGACGAGCAAGTGTCATTATTGAACCTATTATCCCAGCGTCGTCCTGATCTGCAGAACCTGGAGCTGTCTTGCTCAAACGCACAGACGCTTGTCCCGTATATAGACCTTATCAATGAGGTCCTGGAATCTTACATTCGCTTCAAAGCAAATCCCCCACTGGACTCAACCCCACCCAAACAAGACTCAATCGTTGCGTACAACACTCCAGACACTGAATATCCTTCCAGTAATGATGAGCATGCAGAAGAGGCGGTATACAGTCCGGGAAACACAGACTACGAAGTCTATACCGACATAATTGGAAATCAAATGTTTCCCTTCACCGTCTTTCCCTACAGCCAACCGAGGGATGCCATTGTGCAATTCTTTCAAAGTTTCCAACTACCCACGACAGACCTGATTGAAGCTTTTAGTTCACCAGAGCTCATTTTACAGACACTCCTGGGTTCGAAAAATGTGTCTGGAACCTCACAGCGTACAGTCGAAATGGACAAGGACATGGAAGCACGGTTGCTTCGTGGATCTTCGGAGACTCTACGTCGTCATTATGCCGCCGATTCCCTCGGGCTTCAGCAATCAGATTTCACTGCCATCACGGGCGAGACCTTTTTCCCAGCCTGGTTTGCCGAAATGCTCGCAGAAATTCCCGGCGCTGTCCAAGTTCAAACTGGCTGTCCTTGGAGCGCAGCAACATTGTGGGGCTACTCCGATGACACTGCGATGACAGATCGCATAGATGGAGATGGGCTCTCCTTCATTAAGCGCAAGCTCATGCCTCGCTCTGGTCTTGAATTCCAAGACATTCTGGATTTGGTCAAAACTCAGTTTTTCTGTCAGGACCTAATTATTACTAACGCGAATGGATCTCGAATGTTCAAAACTTCAATTGAGAACCTGCGTTTGCTTTCCAGCGCTACCAGTCCGCCATTCAAAGATCTCACGCCCAAAATCTGCTTCAAGTTACAGTCTTTTATGCGCCTGAAAGCAAAGCTAAAGTGGCCAACAAAGGATCTGGACGCTGCCATTTTCTGTTTGAGAACTCGAGAGTTGGAAGCATCCCCGACCTTGAGGGATATGGAGCAGGATGCCTTCTTTTCCATTTCTCCTTATGTCATCGGAGGCATTGCTGATATCGTCAAGCTAAGCAAGATGTGCGGTGTCGAGCCCTCCGCTCTATTGCCTCTCTGGGGACTCATCGATACCTTCGGCCCCAAATCTCTATTCCACGTTAAATTTCTAACGAGGTCGCTTTCTCGGATCGACCGAATCTTTTCATTACCGACGGGCGGATCAGATGTCAGTTCTGACGAAACAGGGGCTCACGAAAAGATAGGACAAGAGGATGAGGATAACAAATACAATTACTTGACGGACAATGGAAAGGTGACAAGCATTGGATCACACACTGCTGGAATATGCCTTAGCTTGAAATGGCCTGTGGAGTTCTTTCCAGCTCTACTACAAGTAACTGACCTAAAAGAAGCAGAGCTGAACCTACACACCTTCACTGTCCTCTATAGGCATGTCATGATTTCTCGCATTCTCGGTGTCCCGGAGAAAGACTGTGCCATATTCTTTGACCTGTTTTACAAGAGCGATGAAGACCCTCTTGGCAGCCCCAGGAATACTCTTGCGGCAGTTAAAAAGTGGAAGACTGTTTTCGAATCTGGATGGAATCTGGAAATGCTTACCAAGGTGCTCGCGGGAACTGACCAAATCGCCAGCAATGAAAAGATCAACGGACCTGATGATGTGGCATTGAAAATGACTTTGTTAATTCGAGAGGGAGCTAGAGAACTCCGAAAGTCGTTGGCATTCCTGTTCTCTGGTGGGGTTGCAACACAAAAGTCTGTGATTGATTGTGCTGCCCATCTATTTGATACAGAAACAGCCAAGGTTGTTGCTGAATTCATTCAAGGTACGGAACCTCCGGAGTTCCATCAATCCTTGATTTATACCCCCGTTTTATTATGGAATGAAGATTGACCTCTCTCAAATATGTAGGCATACAAACACACTCTGAGACTGTGGTGCTTAGCAGCATGAAAGAACTGCAGGACCTGATGACGGAATCGGAGAAATGGCCGGACAGGATTTCAATAATTGCCGACATGGGATCGAAGAATGTGCAAGCGGAACTGGTCCTGACTGGCGTCTTAACCCCAGTAGACAGAAAATGGGTTTTGGAGGCTGGCGTGAAATATCCCGTCATCAAAGAAAAGCTGCAGAATTTGGTAAAAGAGTCACTCTTGCCGCTTGAAATCATCAAGGCTCGGTTTATTGGTGGCCATCAAGGCAACCAAAAGTTGCTTTCAGGTCCTCTGAAGGCCCACTGGACGGCTCTGTTAGAGCTGCTCGGTGAAGTGGACGCCGCTAAAAAGCCCGAAGATCAAGGAACTTTGGCCGAACACATCCCACAACCAACGGGCGCCTCCGCTGAAAGCCCTCCATCAAAGAGACCAATCGTTTCGCCCAAGCCTGACCCAAACATCCAGATCGAAATGGACAACAGGGAACGCCGGAGGGCATTCACTAGCCTTTCAGCCCCAGTCATAATTGAGGAGCAGCTCCAGACTCTGATCATGAATACGGTGAAGGATTTGATCACAACCAATCTGGATCCTGCGCTTCTGTCTGTTCTGCTTGCAGAAGTCGTCCAGGTCAAGACGCAAGAAAATAAGCTCGAGTCCCGTCGATCAGCCATGGCTGTCTTACAAGAGTTGGGTGAACTGATCGGCGTGCCTGTTGTGGAGAAATCTTTGGATGTTTATTTCACTCCGAGTAGAACGGATATTTTTACGTTTCACTTTGAGGAATCCGATGACGACTCGAGCAGAGACCAATCCCCAGAACTGGATCAAAATGCGGAAAAGAAGCTGAATATAAACGGTCTCTCCATACCGTTCATCAAGGTAACCAAGAGTTGGACTGCTATCCGTATGACAGGGGGTCAGCCATATCGACTCCAAGGCGAGTTTGCACCCTCTTCTCTGCTTTGGTCCACTCCAAAGTCGGTACCAGCGCGATTCAAGCAAGATGCTCTCTTGCCTGCGGAGAAGATCGAGATAGCCTCGACAATCAGCCGCCTCATCACTAGAATTGCCGCCATTTGCCAGAGGTTCGAACTGACAGCCGAGGAAGTCGAGTACCTAAATAAAGGCAGTGTCAACACAACAAGCTTGTTGGGTGTAAAGAAGGCAAATGAAGACGAGTCAGCTCGGGCTTTAGCTGTGGATCTCAACTCACCAAAGTTGGATGACCTAATCCGACTTCAGCAGTACCGCTCCCTCAGAGATCGATCAAATGCTCTGGGGAAAGGTATCACAGATGATGAGGTCGGCAGCACAAAAAGTCCCACCATTGACCTGTTTTTGCGAATTTCCAGAATTTCTAGCATTGGCAAGTCCCATTTGGCGACTATGCTTGCCGACACTATGGGATGGAACAAACCCCACGTAAAGGCGGCCATTGAAAAGATACTCCCGTCAAATGATGGGAATTACGGTTTTATCGCAAAGATGCGTTCGCGGTTTGATTTCATATTTGGGCTGTACACAACGATGGCTTTTGACGAGCGCCTAGGCCGTGTTGCTGGCGAATCATCTCGACCAGAAATTTCTGCTCTTTATGATCTCGCACAGCCGCGGCACACATTATCTGCTTCCGCGACTGCGCAAGACTTGCATATCTCCAAGGCGCTACAGACGCGGTTGAGCCCAGGGCAGCGCGCGGCAGCTGATGCTAAACTCAGGGAGAACCAGCGCCAAGCGCTTGTTGCATACCTTCTCCAGCAATCTTATATTACGAACGATCTCCACATCTTTGATGCCGAGGGTCTCTTTGAGCATTTCCTTATTGATGTCCAGATGGGGCCGCAGCTACGTACCTCGCGCATCAAACAAGCCATCTCTGTCATCCAACTCTTTGCCCAGCGGTGTTTGCTGGGAGTAGAAAAGGATGTGATTCGGGGGGCAATACCTAGAGAAAAATGGGACTGGATGCAGCAGTACAGCATATGGGAGGCACACCGAAAAATGTTCCTATATCCCGAGAATTGGATTGATCCTACTCTCCGCGACGACAAGAGTCAATTGTTTGAGCAGTTTGAGTCCAGCCTCATGCAGAAAGACCTCAGTATCAGCACTTTCTTGCATTCCATTCAGACGTACATTTACAGCCTGAATGAGATTTCCAGTCTGGATATTGTGGCGTATCTACGGGAAGTCCGTGGAGAGTCCGACCAAGTATTTCACTTCTTCGGTCGCACAAGGACCGCGCCTCATTCATTCTACTACCGCACTGTCAGCACAAGACTTCCCGACCATGACGAAATCTTTTGGCGCCCATGGAGTAAGATTGATATCGACATTCCATCGGTTGAGTCAGATTGGCAGGGCAGCAGGCTCAAGGAAAACGGTGTGTACCTAGTCCCGGTCTTAATTGGTGGCAGACTTTACCTGTTCATGCCCCAAGTCATGCCGAAATCCCAAAAGAAGGATCCTACTACCCAGGGCACTGCCGCTGCAACGGAACCCGATGATGGGAAGTTCTCGTCACTTGGCAGAGCTGCCATAGCTGATCATACTCTCCAACAAACATGGGAAGTCACCATGGCGTGGACGGAGTTTGTGAGGAACAGTTGGACGCCTAAGAGAGTCTCTCCCGGTAGTATTAGCGTCACCAAGCATGTACCTGCAGTTACCCAGTTTCTGTTCGATCCGACGATCGAACATGAAAACAAATTGACTCTCCTAGTCAGCTACACTATAGCTGGCTCTGCCGTGCCTGAAAAGGCTGGTGAATTTGTATTTTGCGATGGTCAGATGACCATTGATGATGATGTCAACTTGAAGCCATGGCAAAGACCATTCATAAGTCACTTTCAGAAGGTACCAGAATTAGAAGAAGATTCGAGCAAGATAGAAGCATACACCGACAACAGCAAACCGCTGATTTGGATACCGGAGGAGTTAGCACAGAATAAAAGGTCACTGCGGTGGACTCTCTCGTTCACTTCGACGAACAATCTTGAGAAGTCTGACCACGCTAAACAAGGTCTCCCATCACAACGGTGGATTGGTCTCGTTCTCAGCAAGAAGGATAGCTCAGGTTCGACAGCCAGCTATTTTGCCCTTCCAAAGGATGACGTGATCAACAACACATGGAACGAGACAAACCTAAAAAACGACATGGACATTGTCAGACTTGATCACACTTTCTCAAACCAACTCATGCAAGCTGCAGCGGACCGCATTGACCCAGTACGACGAGTATATGAGATGTTGGCCGCGCAGGATCCGCGAGTAGTCAAGGAGAACTTTGGTCTTGGCAGCTACGTCTGGCTTCACGAACTCAGTCAGCCAAGCGCCCTCTACACCTGGGAACTGGGTCTGCACGCTGTTCTTTTGGCAGTTGACCGATTCTTTGCGACCCAGCAGTTCGAGGAGGCCTTACAGCTGGCGCGTCTAGTATTTGACCCAACCATCGATGTCGAAGCAACAGCGACAGGTTCAGTCATCAAGAACGTGCAGCCATCCTCCGAGAAGAAGGATACAGATGACATTATTGAAAAGCTCAACTCTAAGGCTGCTGCTCAATCATGTTGGCGTTTCCCACCCTTTGCAGAACTGGCCCAGGATATAGCGGACAAGGGCAATGACCCGATTGATTTGTCTCGATTGACAGAGGAGATGAGGCTTGCCATCATTGAACGCAGGTCCCATGGTGGACTCGTACATGCTACAGCTCGAGGTCGGCCGCAGGCATATATGAAGTGGATAGTCATGAAGTACGCCGAGATACTCATAGCCAGCGGCGATGTGCACTTCCGCAGGGGCACGCTGGAGAGCCTACCACTGGCCACGCAACGGTATATCGAGGCTGCCCATGTGCTCGGACCAGAACCGCCAAAGATACCTAAGCTCGGAAACCGCAAGAGCAAGCCGATGACCTTTGCCAAGCTTTCTGGCGAGGAGAATGATTTTGATTCAAAAGTAGGCAAGGAGTTGGGTTGGAAGAAAGGTGACACCACGTTTTCCCTCGACCTCCCATTCTCCGCTGAGCTGGAGCATAACAAGAACAAAGGCTCACCCGATAAAACCGAAAACGACTTTAAGAGGGAGAATCTTATCTGCTTTTTACGCTCTCCGTACTTTTGTGTACCTCTGAATCCCAAGTTCAAGCAGATGCGCAGCTTGGTCCACGAGCGACTTTTTAATGTCCGCAATTCACGAGATATTCAAGGACGCTCGGTCCTTTACGCGCTTCTAGAACCGCCAATTGACCCAGGCGCCTTGATTTCACTCAGCAAGCAGGGTGTCAGTGCGTCTGATGCTCTCGCCATGGTCATGGGTGATCTTGACAGCCCGTTGCCGCGTCAGAGATTCGAGGTGCTTTTGATGCGCGCACTGGAGCTGTGCGGCGAGCTTCGATCTCTTGCCGACAGGTTCATTTCAGCAGTGGAGAAGAAAGAACAGGAATCGTTCAGTCTGCTGCGGGCACAGCATCAAACTGCCATCCAGAATATGATGTTGCAAATTAAGCAAACCAATCTTCAGGAAGCCGAGCAGACAGTTCAATCGTTAGAACTGAATCGTGAATCTCAGGAATCGCAATTGGCCTTCTATCTAGGACTCATTGGGGAGGGGAAGTCCAAAATTCCATCACGCAATGAAACTTGGACCGATATTGAGCAAAATATTGAAGAGCCTACGCGTGATGACTTGCGCATGAGCTCTCATGAAAAGACAGAGATGGACATGGCGACCGCCGCAGCATTGCTCAACTTGGTCGCATCAGGCATTGACGGCCTTGTGGCCCCCTTTTGCATGGTCCCCCAGGTTCAAACGTATGCAGCACCACTTGGTGTTGGTGCCAGTGTATCTGTCGGTGGTTCAAATATTACCACCATGATGCAAGCCGGTTCCGCTGCCGTCAAAATGGCAGCCATGGTCGTGGGAGAGGAAGGTGCCCGGGCTGGCCGCAAAGCTCAATTGACTCGACAACTGCAAGATCGACGACTGCAGGCTAATATCAGAGGTCGCGAGATCAAGAGCATCGACAAGCAAATAGAGATTCAGCGCATACGAGTTCAGTCAATTATAAAGGAGATTGAGGTACAAGAGAAGGAAATCGAGGAGACGATTCAAGTTGAGCAGTGGTACCGGACGAAATATACCAACGAGCAGCTTTACGGCTGGGTGGAAAAGAGCCTTCGAAGTGTATACTTTCAGGCTTATACGCTTGCAATGGCGGCCGCTCGTCGAGCCGAAAGTTCTCTGACATTTGAAAGGGGCAGTAAAATCTCAATTCTGCGACCTGGAGGCTACTGGGATGCGGCGCGCGATGGGCTTCACGCCGCGGATCATCTGTACCTCGACCTGAAGAGGCTGGAGTCTGCACACTTGGAAGAGCGCCCTCACGATTTTGAGGTCACGAAGACGGTATCGCTAAGAGAAATTGACCCTCAGGCGCTCCTTCGACTGCGTCTATCAGGAAGCACTGACATTTCTTTGAGAGAGATTCTCTACGACATGGACTTTCCGGGGCACTATATGCGGCGCATCCGGTCTGTGTCCGTATCCATTCCTGCGCTTCTTGGCCCATACGCCGGTGTCAACGCAACATTGACGCTGTTGGAGCACAAATATCGTGTGTCCTCGAGCGCGTCAACGGCCGCTGAGTACGATCCTTCAACGCCAGAAAATAGGGACGCCTTCCGGACCGACCGCATCCCGATTACCTCAGTTGCCATTAGTTCTGGGTCTCAAGACAGCGGTGTCTTTGAGCTCAATTTTGGTGGATCCCGCTACATGCCATTAGAAGGAGCCGGTGCCGTGTCCACCTGGCGGCTCGAGCTTCCCACTGAGATCCGTCGGTTTGACTACGAGACCATCAGTGACGTGGTCATCCACATCCAGTACACTGCATTAGACGGCGGCCCGTGTCTCCGAGCGGCTGCGAATGAATCTGTTCGCAGTGCAACCAGGGCCGCCAATGCCGAGGGCCGCCAATCAGGCTTTTGGGCCATGTGGGATTTGAAGCATGACTTTGGCACGGAGTGGTATGGCTTTGCTTCAAAGCTGCAACAATCCAACGGCCAGAGCAGCAGCGCGCGCGCAGAAAACAATGCGACGATGAAGCTCCAGAACTTGAAGGACCGGCTACCATTCTGGACCCGGTTTGAGGCTGAGGTCAAGGTGAAACGCATTTTACTACTTTCAAAGGATCTTGCTTTGGTGAACAACTTGACTATGGACACAGCAGTTAAGGAGTGGGAGATGGACAGCCTTGTTAAGAGTCATTTGAAGAAGTCCAAGGAGTTAAACATAACTGAGCTTAAGGATTTGGAAATTTCAGCACCGCGCGGTCTCATGAATGGGCAGAAGAGCATTGATAACGTTTACATGATGATTCATTATGTATTAAAGGACAAAGAAGCTAAATAGGTGTTTTAAGTTAGCGTACATCATGACAGTCTTCATTTTATTGCCAATAAGGCATCACGACCATTTTTTATCTCGGTATCATTCCACTTTGGGATCGGGGTTTCAGACATGCCGTATAGGGTAGTCGACCCAACAACCGTGGGACTTACTTCGACACAAGACAAGGGGATAATGAATTGTAACAGAGGTAAAATGTAGCTGATCAACTTGGTCGAAGCAAACATAAGTAAAATTAGTAAAATAGATGAGTGCGATTACGCGATTGTTAGTTTCGACCTCGAGACCCTCGCACCTTTTCGTTCTTGTGACTTTGGTGTGAACATGGCCGATCAAATTATAGCCCCTGGCTCCGTTGGAATATAAGGGTCTGAAACACAAGTCCACATGTTATCAGGCAAACCCCGTGCTTTGCGCCACATGTCCTTTAAATCATGACCTTCAAGCCTTGCATAATAAAACCATGAAAAGATCCTTTGGATATCAACCTTGAGTCGCCCTTCGTACCCATCCTCATCGGCTTCAACGGTGCTGACATCTCTAGCGAAATTTCCTTGGCAATTACATCCGGATTCTTTTGCAACGTCCCGGCCCTCTTCTTGGACATCTTTGTTTACCCTTCTTGCAGACGGAGGTTCCCAATTGAAATTATACGCCCAAAGATAGAATTTTGCTACATCGCCAGGCAATAATTTTCGTGGTGTGTCAGGGTTCATTGTGGCCTCCCAAAATTCGTTGTAACCCTCTGGCGCAAGCTCACGAGTCTCTAGCTCGGGGAAGATGCAGTCGCTTGTGAGAACCAAAAATGTATCTTTGATAAAGTATCGCTTGGGGAGATTCTCGGCAACCGTCCGGAAATGTTTGTATAGAAATCAGTAACATGCGAAATAATGTGGTGGTGGGTATCTGACTTGCGGAGAGCGGATGGATTCAGTTCAGAGGGTTGGTGAACCGGGCATTTCTTAACCCAGCCGGGGAATATGTGTTTAGGGAGGCGGTGGCCGGTAAATACTGAGTCTCTTGCTCGACGGTAGCCCCCAAAATTGTCCACTCGTTCTTTGTCATTAAAAATTTTCATCCACCTCGTCTTGGCCTCTGTGGGCTTTTGATCAGCCTCCCGAGACTCATAGATGATGAATCCATAATCTTCTCTGTTGGAAGTAATGTTCATGATCCAGGACGGTATCTTGGGCTGCAGGCGAGCCCATACAGCGTCTGGGTTTACCTCAAGACCCTTTTCGGCATCAGCCTCGTATTCTGCAAGAGCTCGCCGTGCGTAAAACCGCGCGCGCTTGTTCGAGTTCGTCCTGACTGCCTCCCTCGCCTTTTCGAGTGGATCTTTCTCTCGCTCTAGACGTAGTTGCTCTTGGTAGAGCAAGTCAACAGCAGCGCTACTATCCTCCTCGCCATCAAAGCCTCGAGGAGTTCTCCAGTCACAAATGGTGTATTTGCAGAGCTCAGGCGATTTGTGCTCAAACCCTATTGTCCAAAATTCAGAAGCCCCGGACTGAAAGTAAGATGCACCTTTGTTTCCCCCTTCAACCCCTCCCTTTAGAGTGCGCAGGAAAGCAAGTTCATCTTCTCGGTAAGCTGGCCGGCCTAGCAAAGCATCTCGCTGGATGTTAGTGAATGATTCTGGATCCGAAAGTGCCTTGGCGACCGGGTCGACGCCTTCACACTCCTTTTCCCGTCGTGCGGCATATTCTGCGCGTTCCTGCGCAATTTGCTCCGGCGTGCGCGATGGGGTCTGGTGGTAGAGTGGGGGATAGAACGAGGGCAACGACATGATTGTGGTTGATAATTTTGCCGAGATGGAATGTTTAGGTGATGATGAGGTGACAATTTTATAACCCCGCTGCCCACATTGGCCAAGGTTTCGTGAGCCGGGACCATGGAGCAAGTTGTTTCAGAACGAGCCCAGCCAACCTTGGCTGAAGGGAAAACCAGGTGTGGCGCCGCGTGCTTAGCCCCGGAATTCATACGCACACCCTACATCTCAAATAAAATCGTCAATTGTCATATATACATCTGTAAGGCTCTAGAGCAGGCATTCTACCAAAGTCTAGGCGTTCCACCTAGGGTGGTAGGGTCGTTTATCACGTCTGTACCTCTCTACCTCTATCTGTTCCCTGACAAACACTAAATTAATACTTGGGTGTATAAAAGCCGTGAATCCTTGATCTTGTATGTTTTTGGTCTTAGTTGTCCTCCTTTTTGGTAGTACGCCCTGATTGATAATCTCAGCTATGGATAGTCAAGATCTTCCAAGCTTACCCTGGTTATCCTGATAACCCTACTGACCTGTTATGAGCCGGAGAAGTTTCGCGAGAGACTGACAACGACTCCAGCTTGTCGCACAACTTCTCAATGGCCAAGTTGCGATCCTGTAACACCCTCTGTGCTTCCTCCGCTTGTCCAGCCCTCTCAAGTGTCTGGCGATAAAACGTCAGGCTGTTTACAGTCCAATCAGACCATCGCCCGAAATTTTGAATGCTCACCACTACGGCCCTCAATGCAGACACAATGGCGTCCTCTCGTCGGCCTTGAGCCTCATCAATTTTGGAAATCACCATGTTCAACGACGCCATCATTCGCTCGCTGCGTACATCCGCGTACTTGTCAGACAAAATATTTGAGATGTTGCTCCGCGCTTCCTCATATTCTCCTGCCTGCAGATAGGCGTCGGCCAGGTGCATCTTTAAGTTCAAGTGATCCTTGCACCGGTCTTGTCCCTCTATCTCCGCCACGAGCACCATCTTGCGGCCCATGCGAGCCACTTCCGTGGCATCTTTCAATTTGTAGGACAACAAGCGATTCATGGTGTCAGACAGCATATCCTGCACGATTGGGTATGCCCCGCCGAGGGTCTTGTGAATAATGTCTATGTATGCGAGTATGATGTTGCTCGCGTGGGCAATAATATTTTCTGCCCCCATTCGCATCATTAACTCAAGTAGACAACGAAGAGGGTGTGTGGATCCAGCCCAAGAAAGAGTGTCGGTAGCGCCGTAAAGAGCCTGAAGAAGCCACTGAGCAATATCGGGACGGCTCCGCGCAAAAAAGAGGATGGACGTGTACATGAAAGAGAGCAGCAGCGGATCTCTACGGGCGAGATTTTTAGGGGACTGTTTGATGAAATGTTGAATGAAGCGGCCAGCCTCGGCGTGTTTACCCTTCTTTAAGGCCACGGACGCTGACATGACGGGGCTGCACCAAGCTGGCACAGTATCCTCATTCTTGAATCCACTTTTTTCGTCTATTGGCCAGTGCTTAGCCTCATCTGATCCACTTACGTAGGAATAGCAGGTGGAAATACTGCTCAGGCAAATGCAGATCGGCCGGCGCCGTAAGCGAGACTGGGGTTGCAATAGGCCAGTTGGACGGCGTCGTCAACGGTTGTTGCATGGTATTCTTTAGCACCATGCGTCTCTCTCTGGGCAACCTGCGATAATATTGCTGTGGTTTCATGCTATCGGCCAGGTTCCCCTGCGAACTAGCTAGGCCAGTCTTGGTGGGGTTCAACGCGTGTTCAAGTCGTTTTGCAGTTATATTCTTTTGAAGTTTCCACTTCTTTATTCTGAATTTGTACATTCTCTCGCTGCTGTCCTTAGCCACTTCCACTCTCCTAAAAAAGAGGTTCAACCCAGGACGTACGTTGCGCGGAATCCGTGCTCTAACCGCATCTGTTCCCTGATGCGCGGAAGTGACATTTTCTGGTTAATATACAGATCGGTGATGGTGTCACGATATGTATCCCAGTCTTCGTTGGATGGCTGAGAAGGACTTCTAAACGATCTGGTGATCACTCCCTCCATTTCTTTGATGATTTGGTTATGAATTTTTGAATACTGTAGCTGGGCTTGATTGATCTTCGATATGCCTTTCAAAGGTTGAAGTTTTGAGAAACGGTGTTGAGAGCGAGGGGATCAGTGCACTTTTCTGGCCAGCTCACCACCAGGGTACAATGGATATGGATGTAACGCACGTGTCAAAACACTTCAAGCTGTAAAAAAGGGCTTTGCATATGGCGAATCAAGTTTCTTGCGGATAATGGCGGAATCGAAGGCCACGATTGGATGTTGGCTGACGCACAAATGGACATTGCATCGCTGCCCACCCTTTCTATGAATGGTTACATTTCAGTCTGCGCCGCATTCAACATCAAATATGCACCAAAAATGTTCATCATTTATTTGCTGTCGGCCAATCTGAACCTGCCTTTTGAGCAGCGCTGCGGTCAACTCAATTTTCAATCCGGATTTTGCACAATTGAATTGTGAAGGGTCCAGATTGAATTGTGCAGCCTAAAATTGAATTGAATTGAATAAATTGAATAGATTAAGCATAAATATACTATACTAAATAGAGATTAGCGCACTATGCACATGATTTGCTTAGTCAGCCAGTGCTGAATGCTTAGTCAGCAAGAGTTTCCTTAGCTTAAGGATCTAGGGTAAAATTTTTAGATATATATAAATTCAATCAATTTAATCAATCAGCCCCTTATAATTGGATTGGATTGAAAGGCTGTTTTCGCGGGTTGAATTGATTGAATTGAAATTGAATTGAAGAAAATTGAATTGACCGCAGCGCTGCTTTTGAGAAGGCAGTAAGATAACACTCGCCGAGCAGGATTGCTGCACTGTCGTCGCACCACCTTCGATTCACGGCTATTTATACAAAGTGTCGATAACGTGGCAAAGTCCATGTGGTCAAGGCCGCATCTTATTCGCTGATCGACCATCTCAAGTCCTTTTGGGCTTCAAGTGACATGTACCTCAGACAATTGGCGGCTGAACGGATGGCTGTCGGGCCTCCTTCTCACCTAAATCAATTCTATTGAAACGAAACAGGCTGCACGCTCCAAATACTCGGCACACAATGTTCCGTGCAGGTATTCCGTTCAGCCTTCCGCTCAGAACTCTCAATGAAACCTCATCCTACCCATTCTTAGACAGCTCGTACCCCTTCAGTGTGACATCGACAACTTCTGCAGCCTTGATTATGCTCGTTTCATTCCGTCTTCTCATACTTGAAAGTAAGCCCCGTTGGCTCAGTGGTAAAGCGTGTCACTAGTAGACTTTCATTCGATGAAACACGAAATGACAAGATCACTGGTTCGATTCCAGTACGGGGCATCCTACGAGACCTTTGGGTCATTACTCTTTTTGTATTTTTGTCTAGCTGTTTGACCTTACTGTGTGTAAAGCTTGTTGCGTTGACTTGGGTCATCTTGGACCTTATGGTTACTTATGATAATACTTGAAACCATCTCCGAAATCACAACGCCTTAACTACTAGGCACATTAAGCCAATATTAAACTTCTATGAGAGCACCTAGGATGTTCCACAGTTGTCAACACTGACCGGGAGCAGAAACAACACAATGAAGGTTTTGACAACTTTGAGCACGAATCCACGGGCAGGCGCTACCCTATAGTTCGTATCTTCCAAGTTCAAGTGACCCAACTCATACCAACAACGGTTTGGAAAGAATTTTCGAATATGTAACCTGTGTACTTAATAGTTGCTTCTTTTCAACCAAAGTGGCCTTATTTGGATGAGGCAGTGATAAAGCCAAAGCGTAACGTCTTGGGTGTTTATGAGAATTAGTGGGCAATCCAGAAGTCACCGGATCACTTTAGTTGTCTTGCATAAAATATTAACTATAATTGGATCTCAATTTCCTTACAATAAAGATTATACTCATTATACCCTATTAGCGAACCGTTCCCTCACATACGACCATAGCTCTCAGGAAATACGGGATCCCGCCAAGAACTTGTTTACCTAATATCAAGCTCCGTTTTTGGAATCTTATTATGGAATGAGAAGAGGAAAGTGGAACACTTTCATTTGTAAACGGCAATGTTCTGTGAGAAGCCCGGAATAAGCTACAGAGGATATTTGCCGAAGGGCAGTTGCATAGAGGTTAGGATGCGATGGGCTAGCTTGCGTTAGGTTAGGTTAATTAGGTTAAATTAGATAGATTATTAGCCTTTAGAAGGTATGGGAAAATAAAATTGGCCAATTAATGATATTTAACTCATACCTCAATGTGAAGCCACTTCAAGACGAGCGTGCCCCCACCTAAGGCGCCACCACATTCCATTGTTGTTGTAGGGGCTTGCTTTAATATTTAAGATTTAGTATTTAATTTTGTCTTTGTCAAACTATTCACTGCCCTAGGCAAAAATACCACGTATACCGGTACATTAAATTCATCAATAGGACAAGCAAACTATTATTAGGCGGGGCCGTGTAAACTTCATCCTCGCCACTCCATGCTCCTTCTAGCTGCCAACTAGTCCTGGTGACGCGGGGCAGTCGAGGCTGGAGAACCAAGCGCTACTACAAAGAGATGACTCCGGGAGAGGCGACGCGAATCTACTACACCAAGCTCAAGGTCAAGAAGACCGACCGCAATTGCTGGGTCGTCGGTGATCTCAAGTAACAGTTTACGGGTTGCTGCGTTGAGCATTTCGCATGGAACAGGGTCAATAACCGAGGAGGGACCGCCGAGCGTCTCGGACATGTGCGTATTTCGAGCTTGGCAATGTATTTTCTGAACTAGGAGGGAACCGCTTTCAACCTTTTAAACGGTGCTGCTTTGGTCAAGATTGGATCATACTTGTCCCTGATTAACTGATTTTTTACCAATTTACTGCAAACGAATAACAATGTGCCAAAAGAGTTCTAAGGATAGGGAACACCCCGCGAAAAATGTATTGCCACTATCGTGAATAAGACATGTTCCATGAGATCTGCGGAGTTGATTTCGCACGGTACCCCTGCAGAGCTATTCCTTTTGCCTCAAGAGCTTATGTTGCTGATCAGCTTTTTTAATTGTTGGCTCTGGATGTGTTAAACCGACACATTATTACGAGATGAAATTTGCATAAATGGGCGTTTTCTGAATACCCCAATATTCATACAATCAAATTGTATACCTGAAGGTATATAGACTCAAGGTAGGATCATTACATAACCCCAACACAAATATATCCACTTCAATACTACCTACACCCAGGTTGATGACACATGTTGGTGGCTCTGTTGCCTTGATAACACCGATGACACAGCTACTGGGCCGCAACGTGTCCCCACCTCTCCAGTCCGGGCTTATCTGTTTTCTTATGTCCGATACACAGTGACTAATCATTCTGATATTTCCCACTGGCACGCTTCCAATGATCACAGATGTCTTTCCCCTCCACAACTCGCTCTCTTGTGTCTATTCACCCCTTCACCGCCAAGTGCAAGGCATAATTGTTTTCGTTCACCTCACTGATACAAACATTCATTTTTGAGCTTATTTTATTTACAAAACGAGCGTTCAACCTCGCATTGGTCTGATATCGGCTTATTGACATTCACTACGCCACCAAGCTACAAAAGCATGTCTGATTTTGATCGATACTCTACTAGTGAGGAGGTGGTTCGCGCCTTCGCCTCACAGGTCCACGGTCGCACCATTGTCATTACTGGTGCGGGCCAACCCAGCATCGGCAGCTCTATTGTTACGGCCCTGGCCCAAGCCTCGCCGGCTCACATAGTGATTGCCTCCAGAACCGCGTCCAAGGCCGAGCCTGTTCTGGCCCAAATTGAAACCATCAACTCCACTATTAAGACTACCTTTGTCCGAGTTGATCTTCTCGATCATGTATCGGTTCGTGAGGCGGCCGAAAACATTCTTACCGCAACCGGCTCCAAAATCGGTCTCCTAATCAACAGTGCCGGCATTATGGCCATCAAGGAATACGTGGTCGACAAACAGGGCATTGAGTCTCAGTTTTCAGCCAACCACGTCGGCCATTTCCTCCTCACCAACCTGCTAATGCCAGCTCTATTGGCCACCGCAGCCGAGGACAAGGACCGCGGCGCTCGCATTGTCAATGTCTCAAGCTTAGGGTACCTCATCAGCCCTGTGCTCTTTGACGATTACAACTTTTCAAGGGGTACAAACTACGACCCCTGGACAGCCTATGGACAGGCCAAAACGGCCAACATACTTTTCGCGTATGGCATCACGCAGCGGCTCGAAGCAAAGGGTGTTACTGCATTTGCCGTACATCCAGGTACTAACCACGACACAAACCTGGGTTCTCACGTTAGCATGAAAGATTATAGTGCTATTCCTGCGACGACGAGGCGTAACACGGGCAAGGACTTTGAGTTTGATGAGCCTCGTTTCAAAACTTTCCAACAAATCGGCGCCACGCCTCTCGCTGCTGCTCTCGATCCGACCTTTCCGAGCAAAGAACACGCCTATGTGGCCAACAGCCAACTGGAAGAGCCCGATTTGATGGCCCGAGACCCCAAGAACGTGGAACAGCTGTGGAGGCTAAGCGAAATGCTAGTGGCACAGGAGTTTAGATACAATTAAACCCATGCGGTGTGTCGACTGGTTCCATAGTCCCTGTTTGCTTTTTCGGGCTTGTTAATAAACAGAGTCAGCGAGTACCCCATCCATAGAAAATGGAAAGCAGCACTGTTGGTACAACAGTTAGGCAATTGTTTTATGTCCAGGACCACGGCGTGCATCCCTGATGAAAGCGGCAAAGATATGAACCGTGAAAGAAAAAATATGGCTGCTTTCTTCATAACAGTACGCATCAATCATAGTCACTGCATATCCGGGCGCCTGGCGATTTGGAATTACGACGCCTTTTGGAATGTTGATCTGCTCACACGTGATGAGGCATCATTCCGAACAGGCCCACATTACGCTTATGGTTGTGGAGCGAAAGACCCAACTGGAGCAAACGAGGCAGCATTGTGAATTTTGGCCCTGAACATAGAAAGGCAATGATGCGACATGTTAAAGGAGGATTAGTATGCATAAGTCTGAGCGCCAGGCCATGTTAAACCCAAGGCTGCGCTAAGTTCAATCCAGTTTTAAATCGAATAATTGATTAAATTAATTGAATGAGACTCTATTTTGAGATTTTATTCAGAACCGCCCTAGATCCTGAGCAAAGCGATTAATCGCTGACCAATGCGGTCACGTGATGTCTACGCTAGCCCATTCGGAGTAGTCCTCTTATCCTCAATCTATTTTCGATCTACAGAACACTATTTCAAAAGTGTTGTCCTGCACTAAGGATACGCCACATAAAGGAAAAAGGAATATATTACTATTTTTATATGAGAGAATTCTCTAAGTACCTCCCCTAATATTAGGCCTTAGGCACTTATATTTTTGCCCTTCCTTATATTTATTTTTACTTTTATAGTTAATAATATCCTAAATATAATAAAGAATATATTTAATTTAAGTTTAAATTTATTTTTAAGATAATTTTTATTAAGCTAAATTCTAAGCTTAAATAATCTTAGTCCTTAAATTTAGGATATTCTTTTTTATAATTTATTTTTTTATTTATAATTAAATAGACTTAATAATATTAAGGTCTAAAGAATTAAAATACTAAAGAAATTATTAGATTTTATTTAGATTATAATATTATTATTAGATATAATAATTATATATAGATATCTTATTTTCTTAAATAATAATATTAAATTAATTTTTAAGGTATTTTTAAGCAAAAGAAAAGATCTTTAGAATTAAAATTTAAGTTTAATAATAATATTAATTAATATTGCCCTTTAAACTATATAAGAGCTTACTATAACATTCTAGTTAATTTCCAACTATAATAAACCAATTAGAGCAAATAGTTTATATTAGTAAAGGAATATAAAGCACATAGCAATTTCTAAGTAATATTATATAAATTATAAATAAGGTATTATATCTAATAATATATTAATTAGTAATTAATATAACTAAATTATATTAAAAGCTAATTAGTTTATTCCTTATAATATAATTAATCTATTTATATACTACTAAATTAATAAGTATAATTATAAGATTTATATTTTAGTAATTAAGTAATTATAATAATTATTTTTATAATTATAATAATTATTTTTATAATTATTAGTAATTATAGTAATTATTAGTATAGGGTAAGTATATATTATTAGTTAATATATTAAGGTGGGTTTATTATTTTATATCTTAGGATATAATTAAGTATTCTACCTTATATTATTACCTTAGGTATATATAGATTATAATATAATATCTTTTCTCTATTAGTCTTATCCTTAAGGCTATAATAATTAGCCTTTTCTTAATTTCTTATTATAGATATTAACTTAGACTTATAATTATTTTTCTTACTAATAGTATATCCAGTAGGTCTATACAATATCATACTCATCTTACTAATAATATTATAAAGTTTAATTATAATATTATACCTTATTCTTTTTATCTTTCTAAGGGCTTTTACTATTAAATAATAGCAAAATCTTCTTATTATAGTAAATGTACTTACTAAGGTTATAATTATAATATATTAAATATTATTACTAGTACTTATGGGTTTTTCTTTATATTGTTTTTATTTTAGTAATTAATAGTATTTTTCTAATATCTAATTTAAGTAGGGAATTTAATTATTTAGAAAAAGTAAAAAAAGAAGCTAAAAAGGCTATACTTATTACTTAGTTATTTCTTAATAAAGCTTTAGCTTATTTAATTTATTTATAAAAATAAAAATATTAATTAAAAATAAAAAAAGAAAAAATAATTTAAAAAGATTTTTCTTTTATAAATACTTTAAATAAGGCTAAGTACTTTAAGTCTTAGGCTATTATAAATATTTAAGTAAAAAATATTCTAAATATTATTAACTAAAATATAATTTATAAAGATTTTTTTTTTAGTATTCTTAGAAAAATTATTCTAATATCTTTAAATAATATATAAGATTTTTAGTAGATTCTTATATTATTTTTTTATAGCCTTTCTATTTAATCTTAAATTTCTTATCTTTTATTCTTTATTTAAAGATTTTCTTAATTTCCTATTATTTCTTAATATTTTCTACTTTTAGTTTATATTTAAGGCCTATATTAATCTAAATATTATTACTAAGTTCTAATAATAAAATATAGAAGATAAGGTAGACTTTAATATTTTCTAGTAAGTCTAATTTATAATTATTTTTTAATATTTTTTATTTTATAGGATAAAGTCTAATTTATATAAAATTTAATTTTTTATTTTATTATTTTAAAGTAAGGTTTTTTATTATTAAGTAAACTATATCTCCCTCTAAAAAGGTTAGTCTTTTTAGCCTTTTAAGATTATAATATTACTTTATATTATTTTTTATAAATTCTAGTTTTATTTTTATTTCTTTGTATAGTTTTTGTAGTTTATTTGACTTAATTATAGCTTTTGCTTAAATAATATTTTTAATTAATATTTAATAGGTATTAAGGATAAAATTAAAATTGGTATTAATAAGGATTATTTTTATATTATAATTATATAAGATATTATGGGCAAGTTAGGCAATAGGTAGCTTCTTAATTTAGTTTATTTACTTATAATTAATATAATAGTATAAATATTATTCTATTTTTTAATTTTATTATTTAATTTATTTATTAACCTAGAATTTAAATATAATATTAAGTTTATAGTTAAGGCCTATAAAGCTTATTAGACTTTACTAGAATTTTAATATAAAAAATTATCTTTAATTAAAAATAATTTCTATTAGTAGTTTATATACTACTATAATATATTTAAAGAAAAAATATATAAAAAGGTCTTTTTTTATTGTTTTTTAGTAAAAAAGATAATATAATACTTTTATAAAATAGTTAATAATAATAAAAATATTATTATAATATATTCTTATTAATAAGTCTATTAATAGGAAAAGGTCTATAATAAAGTCTATTATAACTGATTTCTAGGGTCTTTTTACTATAGGTATTAGCTATAGTTCTTTATAGGATTTATATTAAGGTTTTTTTAAGTATTAGTAAAGGTTATATGTTTTATATATTTTTTTAATTTTCTTTTTTATACTATTAAAGGAAAATATTTATTTAATTTGCTTAAAGGTTTTATTAATTTCTTTATATTTATATAAAGGATATTTATAGATTTTTCTTAGTAGGTCTATTTAGTATTTTTCTAGGACTTAAAATAAATTAATTTATTTTTCCTATAGAAGATTCTAATTATATTCTTTAATCTTTCTTAGTAATAGATTTCCCTATTTTACTTATTAAATAAATATTTATATAATATATATTTACTTTAATAATCTATTAATATAAATAATAATAATTAATTTTTTAATTTTAATTATTATTTTGCTAATTAAGGCTTATTCTAAGGTACTATTAGAGGAAAATTATAGAAGCTATTCCTTAATCTAGGGCTTTTCTTTATAGTAATTAGGTCTATAGCTAATTATATCTATATAGCCATTCTTAATTCCTTTAATATAAATAATATAATAATCAAATTTAGAGAAGTATTTGGTATAGTAAAATTATTTACTATTTAATTATTATATTATTATAAAGTAGGAGATATTTTTATAATTAATAAATATAATAATTTTATATTTTTTACCTAAAAAATAATACCTAAATTTTTTAAAGGTATTAACTATAGTAAGGAATTCTTTATTATAAATAAAATAATTAAGTTCTACTTTATTTAATTTATAGGAATAGAAGGTAATTAGGTATAATAGGTTATTTTCATCTCTTTGCCCAATCTAAGCACCAAGAGTAAAATCTAAAAAGTTAATCTCTAGCTTAATTAATTATTCTAAATCAAATATAGCTAATATAGATTTTATAATAATTATATTTTATATAGCTTTAAAGGCTTTTTAAGCTTTATTTTTAAAAATAAAAATATTTTCTTTTTTAGTAAATTTTATAAGGAATATAATAATTTTATTAAAGTTTTAGATAAATCTTTAGTAATAGTTTACAAATTCTAGAAAGGCTTATACTTCCTTTATATTTCTAGGGGATTTCTAATCCCTAATAATAATAATTTTCTTTAGGTCTATATAAATTTTATTAAATAAGATAATATAGTCTAAAAATTTAACTTTTATAATATAAAACTTACTTTTCTTAGATTTAATAAAAAGTTTATTATCTTAAAGTACTTTTAAGATCTTATAAATATATTCTTTATATTTTTCTTTATTTTTAAAGAAAATTAAGATATTATTTAAATAATATATAATAAAAATATTAAGATATTTACAAAAAATATTATTAATTATTCATTAAAATAATATAAGGATATTTATAAATCTAAAAGGTATAATAAGATATTTAAATAATCTAAATTTAATTTAAAAAATAATTTTTTATTTATATTCTTTTTTAATATAAATCAAATTATAAGTTTTTTTTAGATTAAGTATAGTAAAGATATTTATATTATATAATTAATTTTTTATTTTATTAATTAAGAATAAAAAGGTTTAATTTTTAATAGTATTTTTATTAAGTTATTAGTAATCTATAATAAATCATAATTTTCTATTTTTCTTTAAAATAAATATAATAAGATAATTAATTTTAAAGTTTAAAATATAAATATATTTTTTCTTAAGTATATCTTTAATATATTCCTTTAGGATATTAAGCTATACTTAGTTAAGATTATAAATAAAGTAAAACCAAGTATTAGTTCCTTCTTTTAATATAATCTTATAATTTTACTAATTAAAGTTAGATAATCTTATTTTAAGTTTTTTAGTAAATAATCTTTTATAAATTTAGTATTTTAGTAGTATATTTTTTAGTTCATTTTTTATTATTATTATCTTTATTTTCTTAAGATTAAAATTAAGTTATTAGAACTATATATATATATAAGCTATTATTTATTACTATTATTACTTTTAATTATTTTTATATTTATATAATATTCTTTTAGATAGTAATATAATTATTATATTATTATACTATCTCTTTACCTAGTTAAGATTAAGAGTATAAAATCTTTTATTATTAGAAATATTATTAGCTATATTATATTTAAGGAATATTTATATCTAGCTAATATACTAGTAAATATTAAGATTATATTAATATAACTATAGATATTTTAAAATAATATTATAGTTTTTAATATTTATAATATTAAAATTAATTTCTTAGTTTTTTCTATAAATAAAAACTTTAAAATAATTAAGCTTTTTATTTATAATACTATTATTATATTTAAATATTATCCCTTTAAGATTATATATAATATAAAGATTAAATTTTATTTTCTATAATAACTTTAATTTATTAACTATTTAAGAATTAATATAATTAAGTTTAGCTTTATTATCTACTAATATAGTATATTATATTCCTTTAATTTAAATTTTTAATTCTAATTATTTCTATTTATTAGAAATAATTATATATAGAATCTTTTATAAGAATTCTTTTAATAACTCTATAAGTATATATTTATATTACTCCTATAGCTCTAGTTCTACAGAGGGCTTTATAAGTTTTTTAGTAAGAATTTAATAAATTAATACTAATCTTATACTTTCTATAGGCTATAAATATTATATTTAAAATTTAAATAATCTTATTAGTCTTTATCTTTATAATCTAATATATTTTCTAGTAAAAAAATAATAATAATATTATTATATTCTCTTCTTTAAGTTATAATAAAATAATCTTTATAATAATAATTATAAGTAAATTTTAATAGAATATCTTTTATTTTGATAAGAAAATATTTATTATTTTCTTTTTTTTATAAGTATATTTTATAATTATAGCTAAAATAGTAGAACTATATTAGATTACTATATTCTAGGTAGTCCTAAGCTAATCTTTCATTATTTATATTAAACTAAATTAGCTTTAGCTATATTCTTTATACTTACTAGTAAATTAGAATATAAATATTCTTACTTAGGCCTATATTTTATTATAACTTTTTATTATATATTTTTTCCTCTATATTTTATTATAAAATATTATTTTTATCTTAGATAAAGATTTCCCATTATTTTTTAAAAATATTATTAATATTTATATTATTATAATCTACTAAAAGTCTTATTTCTTAGGCTTTTTTTAGATCTCATAAATAAATATAAGATATATTTAATTTTCTTTAATAATAAAATCAAGTAATATATTAGTCTTATTTTTATTTAGATATAAAAAATATATTACTTAGTCTTAGATTACTTCTATAAATTATAGCAAAGGTATGTCTTATATTTATATAGGGTTTCCCTTTAGATATAAATTACTATTTAAGGTCCTATATTTCTAATTATACTATATAATTCAAAATACCTTTAGTTTATTAGGTAATTATACCTAATATCTTACCTTTTAATATAAATTAGAATTATTAGTTAGTTTAAGGTCTTCTATAATTATAACTAAAATATCCTTTTTTTCTATAATTATAGCAAATAATATTAAAGAGGTCCTACTTCTATATAATTCCTAGTTCTATAGATCCTAAATATATACTATAAGTAATAAGTTTATATTATTATTTTATATTAATATTCAGAATAATCTTATATCCATTACTTTTCTATTATTAATATTCAAATTATTTATTATTAACTTTAATAGTATAGGCTATATACTTATTAAATTTAATTAGAGATTTAAGAAATTAATATATTTTATTTTAAATAAGTTTTTTAAGTTATTTATAGAATTTATTAATTAAGGTATTTTTTATTTAATATAATTTTATAATATAATATTTAAAATTAACAAAAAAATTAATATATAATCCTTTCTAAATAAGTTTCTTAAGGACTTATAATATTATTTATTTTTCATTAATTATACTATATTATTCTATAAATTCTTTTTTAAAGTTATTAAAATTATTAAATAAATATTAGATTATTAAGTTAGTTTAGTCCTAGGGGATAATAATATAATTCTTAAGCTATTTCTTTATAAATCTTATAGATTTTCCTTCTAATCTTTCTATAATATATTAAACTCTTAGTTATTTATAGCTTATAAAGGTAAATAAATATATAGCTTAATAACTTTTAATTTAGATTAATTATCTTTAAAGATTATTAAAATCTCCTTTCCATATTTAGAATTTTTTAGGTTTAATAATTTCTCTAAGGTCTTTAGTTTTAATAATAAAATTTCTAAGATTTTCTAAATATTTCTTATAAGTCTAGGCCAATTTAATCTATTTTTTTCTTAAAGTATTAATAATAATATAAAATTATTATAATTTAATATTCTAAAATATTTATTATTATAAGATTTTAAATTATTTTACTATATAATTAATAATATTTATAAATTACTTATTTTTATATTTAAAGCTAATAATATTTTATTTTTTCTTATTATTTTCTTTATCCTTATTATTATTTTTACTATTAAACTCTTTTACTTTCTCTATAGTAATATTTCTATTTTTATTAGAGATCTTAGGTTTTTTTCTTTTAATAATAGCTAAGGTAAACTTAAATAAAGAAAATAAAATTATAAAAGCTATTATAAAATATTACTTAATAATTAATATAAGTAATTCCACTAAATAAAAGCTTTTAATATATAATATTCTAATTAATTTTTAATTATAATAAATTAATTAAAGTAAATAATTTATATTAGCAAAAAAATATAAAGTATATAGTAATTTCTAAGTAATATTATATAAATTATAAATAAAATATTATATCTAATAATATATTAATTAGTAATTAATATAATCAAATTATATTAAAAGCTAATTAATTTATTTCTTATAATATAATTAATCTATCTATATATTACTAAATTAATAAATATAATTATAAGATTTATATTTTAATAATTAAGTAATTATAATAATTACCTTTATAATTACTAATAATTATAATAATTATTAATATAGGGTAGATATATATTATTAGTTGGTATATTAAGATAGGTTTATTGTCTTGTGTCTTGGGGTATAACTAAGCATTCTGCCTCATGTCACCGCCCTGGGTATGCATAGGTCATAACATATACCTTAGAAAGGATATTTATTTGGATTTTATTTATTTACTTTTTTAGGTGCCTAAGGTATTCCTTATTAATAAAAAAAACATTATAAAAAATAAAAGATTATTAATTTAAATTAAATCTATATTTAATAGCTTAGGTATAAATATAATTAACTTAGTAAGTTAAAATGCTAATTATTTTAGAAATCTTAGGTATTGTTTTGCTGCCATAAGGGCTTTTTAGGGTCACTATAAGAGCTTAGATTGCAATATTATCTTTAGACCTTATTTTGCGGTGAGCCAAATTAAAAAAAATTATAAAAAGGATAGTATCTAGGAAATTTAGTATATGGCCTCCTTGCTTGCTTTTTCCTTGTTTGTGGCTAATGCTAGCGTCTTGGCGGGACAAGACTTTTGAAATGGTCTTCTGTAGACCCTTCATAATTCAATTGTGCAAAATCTTGATTGACAATTCAATTGAGCGCAGCCTTGGTTAAATCGGATACCACTCGGTCAACCAGTCAGCCCAAATTGCAGGGATTATATCACCATTAGGACTACTGGCGCGCCATTGAAGCTCACAAACTATCGGCCGTAGCCTGCACGTCTTTGGCATGATCCACTCGCAAGCATCACAATCACAAGCCTTCTGCAGTCACAACTACCAAGCCGATTTGTCCGTTATGCCTCAATTGACGACTTATAATAAGAGTTGGACGATATTAGTCCGAATTAAAGTGTTATAGTATGGAAGATGGCAAGTAGATAAATGCCGTTCATCAATCTGGTCATTCAATTTGGTGACAGTCTTCTCACTACCATGTGGCGTTGTGTAGGTTAGCCTTTCAGCTGACCAAGCCACTGTTTCAGTCATCATCTGAGCTGCTGTCTATTGGACCGGGCTCTAAGCCCTAACACATCACTATCGTAAATATAAACAACGACCACACCCACATATTCAATATGGCTTGTGGCTCTCTGTCCTTCTCCCACCATCCACTATCAACCATATTTGGTCAGCGGCAATTGTTTCCTATCCGGTTGGACTCTAGTCCAGAGAATCATCTTGCGTTTGGCTTCTTCACCTTCCAACCAAGACATCATCCAATATTCCATTAGATCGGCACCGAAAATAGCTAAGATGACTGGTTGGTTGGAATCGCTTCCCGTCATAAGATGGGACAAGACTAACCATGCAAGCATCAAACTTTGATTTTGAGGAAATCGCCCGTGCGTTGATCGAGCCATGGCTCTAATTCCTGACCGGAATAGTAACATATATTATCACCAGAGGAGTTCATTAATTCCTACTATACGACATTCGACAGCGGCTGCGCCAATCTCGCCCAACTTTACGCAAGTCTTTCCAGTTGTCCAAAGGTTTTGGCGGAAATGAGCCACAGCTAACGAGGATGAAAGCGAAATGAGTCTATGTGGACCTTTGAGTCCTCAAGCACTCTCGGCCAAGAAAGCATCATCCAAAAGCTGACTGTATATTGGAAATTTTCTTCTCAGAATAGAAGCTTGCTCTTGCTAACAACCGTTTCCAACAGTCGCTGCCCTTCAAAAAAGTCGAACATACATTGCAAACATTAGATTGTCAGCCCAATGGCAATGACGCGATCGTGATCCTGGTCACTGGTCAGATGCTAGTAAGCAGCCTGATTGCACAACTACCAGGGTATGCTGATTGCCTTGTAGATTGATGAAGGTAAACCACCCATGGGATTCAACGAGATGTTTCAGATAAAGAAAGACCAAGATGGTCAATGGTATATCTTCAATGACATTTTTAACCTGTGGGTTACTTTCCAAACATGATACAGCGAGATAGAACCTTGGTAATATTGACTTCCCATCATAGGATATATAGCTAAACCGATTCAAACTTGAATAAGACAGAAGGATGGCAGATTGTTAGGAAGCACCTCATCTTGTCACCACAGACATTCAAATGAACCCAGCAAACGGCAACGAAATTAAATAACATATCCAGAATTTTAAACTATCTGCACTCATTTATTTTAAAGGAGATTAAAAATAGTTAAGAACATACCCATGAGAGGCGCACACCCCAAGATGTCCGTGATATCGGAGTCGTAGCACTAGTTTGAAAGGTCGCTATTCTCACCTGCCTCCTTAGCTCAGTATGCGTCGCAACGTATCTCGACGAAATGATGTAAGTCCTTTCATAATGTCAGGATCGCTTCATCGCTTTACCACGCTAACAAGCCGGGCTTGTCTAATGGATGCGATGTTTTTGCCCACAATATGGATCCCTCTCCAAAGGATGAACCACCTAATGCACCGTCATGGCATCGATTTACGAAACCAACTAGGCATCTATCTTCATCATCCCTTGAAATACCTACTGGTATTTTTTAAATGATTGTATTGCGTTGGCCTTTCTGACTGTGGAAGAATGGGACTCGGATCGGGATAAAAGCCGCAAAATTGCTTTGTCTATCTGACAAGATAAGGTGTGGGGTATTTTCCATCACACATCCATGGTTCAAAATCTATTCAACCTTGGCCAATATAGCATCACATGTCCAGATTCCAAGTACCAGTGCTGGGATGACAATATGGGGCCTGCAACGACACAATTGAGCCTTTCTTCAGGCAATGGGCCAATCACAAGACAGATCCTTCAGTCTCCACTACGAGATGCGTCGCCCTCTGAGATCCCCATCATTGACGTAGGCCCTGCATTTAGCTCATCGTTGTCTGAGCGACAGTCAGTGGCCCTCCAGATCCGCGCTGCTTCCATGAACAATGGATTTTTTTATATTGCCAACCACCGGGTCCCAGATACAGTCACAGATAATGCGTACGCAGCCTGCCTTGACTTCTTCCGGCAAGATCTCCCAACCAAGATCAAGGCAGACCAGAAGAATAGCTCCTACTTTAAAGGTTACAACCCTCCCAAGAACCAATAGATTAACCCGTTTGAAGGGCTCGATATTCGAGAAACATTTTCGTGGTGCTATGACCCCCGATCTGATCCCACCATTAAAGATGTGGATGCAATCCCGGAAAATGCACGGCAACACGTCTATTCGGAAGATTTTCCTTGGGAAGCGACCGCAAACATGCCTCACCTTATGGACTCGATCTTGAAGTACTTTGAGTCATGCCTCACACTAGCCCGGTGTCTGACTCGGTCTTTTGCCCTGTCCTTGGGCCTCTCTGAAGACTTTTTCGACGCCAAGGTCCAATACCCCGATGCATCCTTTGCATTCAATTACTACCCGCCGATCGAACAACCCTCTGCACCTAACGATAATGATACACGAGTATCAATCGGATCACACACCGACTTTCAGCTCTTCACTATTCTATGGCAAGATGATGTGGGTGGGCTCCAAGTATTGAAGCGGGACGGCCAATGGATTAATGCAAAACCCATTCCTGGCACCTTTGTGGTCAATATTGGCGATTATCTGCAGCGCATCACAAACGACCTTTATTTGAGCACTGTTCACAGGGCTCAAAACTGGAGCGGCTGCGAACGAATTAGTATGCCCTTCTTTTGGGGCTTTGGTTTGCATGAAAGCTGTGCCGTTTTGAGTAGCTGCATTGGATCAGAAGGACCCAAATATGAGGAAGTGGGGTGTTATGAATGGGTGCAAACAAGGGTAAAGGAAATGTTGAAGGTGAAACAAGAACAGTTGTAAAGGCCAGGAGAGAAGGAATTGGCCTTAGCTACTATTAACAATGTTATATTCTTACTCCTTAACTTTCTAGAATATTCGACTGTTTATTGCTTGTGGCCGCCAAAGTCTTCAGTACGCCTGTCCAACGTGATATAAGCCATCATTAGACTACACAGTAGCGAAGTGTCGCCTCGCTTTCACCGTAGCCGTCAATCTGGCAATGTCAATAGCCATAAAAGAATAGAACGGCAAAGGTTTGCTGTTGCAACTGAGTCAGGGCTCGAAGAAATGTATACACATTTCCTCAAGATACACGCATACGATCAAACAATTGCAAGTGAAATCAACATCGGAATCGCGATGCTGGGCATGGTTCCGTACGTGGAGGTGGCCGCTTCGGCGACTACGTTAGTAGGGTTCTTAACTCTGGTATCCATGGTAATGTCCGCTTTTGGCCTCATTGACCAACCTGCAGATGGAATCCGACAGTATAGGAATCCATGTTGGGGCCGACTTATGCCGCTGTTTCTTTGTGAAGATGTGGTAACAACGCCAATATTTATTTCTCTTCTCTATCCAAGTTCTGATCGTTTTGCTCGTTGAATGTGGTATACTCACATGTGGGCGACATAGATCACGCATAGCATATTCAATACGAGCCTCTACGGGGGATTCATTCCCCGAACCATTGATTGTTTTGATTTTGACCTACCGATTATCCATAATTTTAGGTTCAATGGGAATTATGGGGCTCGCTGAGTCTCAGCTGGGCTGGGATGGCTTTTTCTAACACATGGATGGACGTTGAACTGGCTCAGCTCGCGCGGCAACTTCCGAGGAATGAGTCTGCACGTCCCGCTTTCTACTGGTCGAGAGGCTTGGAGAATTGAAATTCCTGTCCGATCCACAGCTTGTTGGCATAGGTGGCGGTGGCGTTTCACTAAAATCTGTTACCGGGTGATGTTCATTGGTGTTAGAGATGGAGAGTTGGCGCCATGTTACACTAAGGCTAAGCTTAAACATGAGCTACATGGATTCCACCTGAGACGCTGGAGACATAAGCCAGCTGGGTGCCCCCTGTCCAACGCTTTTCTCATTTTCCAGCGACCTTCGTGCCAGTTCATCTGCTCCCACCACCATGTTTGACGCATTTCGCAAGCTCACGCAACAAGCCATTGATGCGGCTCAGGCCGGACTGGACCAGGCCGAAGCACGGCAGCAAAGCAAACGGCAGCAAAAGTACCATGCACACGCTGGTATGGTAAATGTGCCACAGTACCAACAAGTCCAAGCTTGGCAGGGAAATCAAAATCGCCTTCCCTCGTCCAGTGGGACGGTGGTGTCGACCGACATGTCGCCTGCGCTCCATATCCATCAACCCACTCACCCGTGCCAGCCTACCACATATCCTCCTCCTACTCAGAATTGCCCTCCAAATCTATATATTGTTCAGAAGCCCACACATGAGGTCTAGTAAGTCAGCCCAGTAGGGTTAGATTCCATTACATTTGCCAACAGCGCCATTAGCGAGCTTGCGTCACCAGGAGCAGACGCTCCGCCGTCTCCTGCAACCACAGCACCGGGAAGCGATGCTCCATTCTCTTGGGGTAATCTCATCGGTCCTGACAAGGCACCCTCACCATTGCTAGTGCGACTAGTGGATGCCATATTCACCTTGGCGGACTCCACACTCCAGCCATGCAACATGGGCGTTTTGGAACCAGCTAAACTGGCCAAGCTTTTCGAGTTAATGAGCTATGCCGATTCTAACAACATACCCAAGTCCTTCCACCAGTTTGCTGCCCAGCACCACTACCCCGATCCTCAACGGCTCCAGAACGACGCAATGGCCATGCACTGGAGAATATTCCAAATACAACACTCTACGAATAGCGCTGGTGTAGCTGGCCTCGCACGAGAGGGCTTCCGGGAAGTCATGGTCAGAGACATTTTAATGGACCCTCTTGTGCAACAGAAGAGACTGGATAGCTTCTTATCGGCAAACCACTCACAGCTACTGGATCCCATGACATGGCTCCCCTTTCCCGTGTCGAGCATCCCACAAGCATGTTTACCTGCTGCTGCAGATCCAGGAACAGTGGCAATCTACCTGCAAAGACAGACAATCATGTCTGCCGAATTTCTCCAGTACCAAAAAGAGTTGATGGTAGCCCAGAAGTGGAAACATGAGGCGACAATGAATGGACTCACTGCGGGATATTTCACTCCTAGCCCCTCGGGATACCAGTTTCATGCCACTGGGGGTATGAATTGGTGATGGAGCGGTGAATAATAACCGCGATAATGGTTCAGGGTTTGATATTTGTCTTGAATAACTAGCTGAATTATTTTTCATGTACGTCTCTTAGCCATTACCGGACTCTCACATTATTGACTTTAGCATTTTAAAATTCTATCCATTATTTAACCAATAAAAAGGCTTGCCTCTTGGGCTTGAAACCACAGAACATATGCCTACCACTGATTCTTTCAGAAGGCCTTTGGTGCACACATCACAAAGGGCGTTCCTGCCAACAAGTCTACACACCAACAACCATGCTTTTGAGAAGCTCTACTTTGTATAGAAAAATAGAAGAAATCGAATAAATGACTGAGTCGGGCTGTATTTTACTGGTGTCACGGCATGGTAGATTGACGCCGCGTCGTACCCTATACCATGTAGTGCCCTTCACTGAGAGACATCTAAGGATTCTAAGGCCTAAGATGTATCACGTTTGATTACCCAGGAGCAATATAAAAAGACTTGAGGGTTCTCTGAACATTTCTTTTATAATTACTCTCAACATGATCTCTAACAGCTAGGTTGACCAAACTGGCTTGCAACAGCGGGTTGAATGACCAGACCTTCAATGGCTAGGTTGATCAACCCAACCCCCAACGACTAGATTAACTGATCTAGCCTATTACAGATAGCTTAATAAATATCATCTATCACGTATAATGCAAACAAGCACCAAGTAATAATCATGATCAACATATGATCTCAAATCCTCTTCTCCCGTGAGTTTGGTTATTGCTTAGCTAAGCTATATCAGCCACAACTAGCCACACCAGCCACATATCTGCTTACTAATGCATAAGCTAAAAGGAGAGGATGAGGTCACGACCAAATAGAACACAATTCGTATCTCACGTGTATAAGCTAAAATGGTAATAAAATCACTGGTAATTATTGTTTCATTTAGGCGTATGAATATTTTTCTTGCTCATTTTCTTGTTTTAGTCGAAGCTACGAGAGCTCATTGTCTTGTTCTGTGCTATGTTTCCCGTCACCATCATGCTGTCTCCCTTTTGGTTATTGCATGTGGGACGTCATAGATGGATACGAACATCTGTGATGATATAATGTCGTCACCACTGCGAAATCCAGAAATCATCTCAGCGCTTGTAATAGATACAGCGACCTTCTTGCAAAAATGTACCAATCTCAATCGCATTTGTTCCATGAAGGTACCCGAGTTTTGACCTAATTAGGTCAATAGCCGCCATATCAATTACCGCATGATGAGTTGCATCTGCGGGAAAGACTACGTACCGGACGGGATTTTCAAATAGTCGACACCAATTCAAGATCGATCATGTGCAGTCATGACGTCTACGACATTGCCATGATCGAAACTGGGGTTATATATACGCGGCGGTTCTCGATAAGTCGAAGTTTTGGTCATCAACAGTTCAACACTTGCACAAAAATCGTTCTCGTTTTATGTTGCATTCATGTCTCTTCCCATTACATCCGAATCATCCTCCGTCATGTCGAGCATTAACGACCAGACCCAACGCGCTACAGACGCCACTGGAAATGCTGAATCCAATGTCATTTCTGAACTCAACCACCAGAACGAGCCTGGCCATGGCATTCCCGGAGCTACCAAAGACTCCAAGACTCCAGTAGGAGCCGAAGAAAATCTTCGACAATCTGTAAAAGACCACCAACCCCTATGCTTATGGCCATTGACTAATTCTGCGACTCTAGGGTGGACCCACCGGCTCTGAGCCTGGCCAATCCACCAACCAGACGCATGCCAAGGAGGGAGGCAAGGCATCCATTGTGCCGCAGAAGGTCCAGGAAAAGCTCCCCGAGAGTGTCGAGCGTGCAGTCCCCAATGCCATTCACGATACTGGCGACGAGGGTGGTCTGCACCGGAAGCAGAACCTGTAAACTAGCGATGAGCCTAAAAGAGCAATTATATGTCCCTATTTTGCGTACTAGAGTCAATAGTCGTAATATGTACAGATAACGATGGTTTCTACCTTCTTTATCGATGGATGACGAATAATTGTTTTGGTCATCCCTGAAATAGGCGATATAGTTCAATTGAATCTGTCTCGGTTTGAAACATCTGTTCCCTTTTTGGCCAACTGCCGCTATGCATACAAATGCCTGCAGCGAGAGTGATTCTTCTGTGAAACTGTGCAAAGTTCTACCATGACGCGGACGCCTCATTTACGTTTTTGAAATGGAGGCTGCTGATGGGTGGCGGCTGACCACTCGCATGCCGCCGGTCTTGATGGAATTTCTTTTTTTCCTTTTATTCTTTTTATTTTTATTTTTTTATTTTTCCACGATGGACAGATTCTGTGGGGCTTCATGGTAGTGGTGAGACTACTGGCCATGCCTCTCACCTAATGGCACGATGATCACACAGGCGGGGTTTCTGACGTAATTCGAATGTATCCCGATCTCACCGACGACATATACAAAAGTTCACTTATAGAAACCCAGCGGCCAATTGCAGACGTGAAAGGCACACTCTTGCCAGCAAAAGTAGAGCTTATTCCAAGTTTTTTTCGATGAGCAAGGAAGCATTCTTTGGTTGGGTATGTTTAAGTTCAGCTGGTTCAACAGGACGCCGGCACGAGTTGAAGTCCGATGATGATTGCCATCTAGCAAAGTTGAAGTTGGTGGTCGCTCCATAAAGTCGTGACATTCCATTCTTAGTAAGGTGTAAATCCACCATCCGATTGGAGAGTTGAAACACCAGTTCGTTATCATCTTCAAATAAGTCATGACAATAGGCGATAGTTACCGCGGAGGGGCGATTGGGAATGATATGGTTCAGCTGCTCAATTTCCTCCGAGGTATGGGGCACCTATTGAGCATTGGGAAGGTTATTACAGTCTGGAGATGAAGCTTGAAAGCGGACATCTCCTCCGCTGAATGTATGCACGTCTGCCAAGTTCATAATATCTGCGACCCAGTCATCCATACCCTGGTCCGTGGCAACCGCTGGTTTGTTCGCTTGGCGATAGTCGCCGTTGTCTTCCAGAGGCATTGTTATACCGGTAGTATCCTGAATGGCGTACGCATCGGAACCATATGGTGAGGGATGAATGGCGGCGGTTAAATTCCTGGATAAACATGGATTTAGTTCCAGAGAGCTCCTACTGACGATAGGGAGATCGCGTTTCTCGCGATTTAAGGCTCGCAATGATGGCAGAAGTTGTTCGTAAACGACACGATCGTCTTCGGGAACTTCAGGGGCTATAAGACTTTAACTTGCGATAAAAAGCTGGAGTTGAACCACGCGAGCTTCTAAGACGTCCGTTATTCTCTTTTGGGGAATCTTACAGACCAATGGTGAGTCCCAAACGTAACCAGGGAGAGTAAGAGACAGGGATTTGCGGTTACACACTTTGTCTTATCGTCCCAGCTGCGATAACTACAGTGTTTATTTTTCGATTTGCAACAGCCACATCGCAGATGTTCTCCATTGCACTACCCGTTGGTCGGGTAGGTCGCTCGACCAACCTCTCGCAAGCTCAAGATTAGTTATAAAAATATAAGATAGCTATAAAAATTGGAATATTAAATTTAATTAAGCTTAAACTATAAAATTAACTATTTCTTAATTATAAGATTTTAAATTTTTATTTAAAATTACTTTTTAATTATAAAATTTAAAAATAGTAAAATTAAAAAATTATAAAAAAGTTAAAAATAAATATATTAATAAAAATAATAAAAATAATATTTTTTAGCTTAATTAAATTACTTAACTTAAAGGCCTAGCTTTTAGTTATTATATTTAATCCTATTAGTTATAATTTTATTTTAATATTTTTTTTTATTTATTAATTATATAATTATTTTAAGGCCTTTATAATTTTTTTATAATTACTTTTTTTTAATTTTATAATATTTAATTATAATATTATAAAATTTTTATTAATTATTTTATTTTTAGGCTTAAGAAAAGCTAAAAATAATAATAATATTATTTTTAATAATATTTTTAAATTAAAAATAATTTTATTTATTTCTAGTAAAAGAAAATAAGTTATAAGCTTAACTAGATAATCTAGGAATTAGGCTATAGAGGTGGTATATAAATAGGGTTTAATTGTAATGTTCTAGTTAATTCCCAACTATAATAAATCAATCAGAGCAAAGAGTTTATATTAGTAGAGGAATATAGAGCATATAGCAGTTTCTAAGTAATATTATATAAATTATAAAAGAGGTATTATATCTAGTAATATATTAATTAGTAATTAATATAATTAAATTATATTAAAAGCTAATTAGACTATTCCTTATGGTATAATTAATTTATTTATATATTTTATTTAATAATATAGCTTACCTTCCTATATAATAATTTATAGTGTATGCTATAGATTATGGTTATAATCTATAGATTATATTATAATCTATATCTTTATTAGGTAATCCATCCTTATTAGCTAGTTAAAGGTATAAGATAATTTTTTTTTAATTGGTATAGTATAATATATAATTATATTATAGAGGTTCTGCCCTTTGCAATTGCCTTTGGCGTATATAGATTATAATATAATATTTTCCCTTTATTAATTTTGTCCCTAAGACCTATTATTACAGCTACTTAATGCTTAGTATATAATTTAATTTTTTCTATATTTTTCTAGTTAATATATTATCTTTAAAAGCTAAGGAATATTCTAAACTTTCTAAATTTATTACTTATAATAGTATTTTATTTAATATATTATATAATTATTATTCCTAGTGTGGTCTTAAGTGTATTATTTATGTAAAATTATTAAAATATTTAGAATATATTTATTATAGCTAGTCTTATAATGTAGTAAGTATTGCGATTTTTATTTATTGATTTTTTGTGGTATTAAGTATAGGTATTTGTGCTAATGTTTTTTGGTAATATTATATATTAAAAGTAAAATTATTTAGATTAATAAAGTTAAAAAAAAAGCCAAAAAAGAATTCTTTATTATTTAGGTAAAGCTTTAGGTAAAGTAGGTAAGGCTTAATAAGGTTTTAAATTATTTGATTTATCTTTATTATTAAAAATATTAATTAAGGATATAGGGGGATAAAATATTATAGTAGGGTCTTAGCTTATTGGATAAGTTAGATAAAGCTAATTGGGTTAAGTTGGATATGATTGTGGATGTATAAGTATTGGGTGTTATTGATGTAATTAATTAGAATATTATTATAAAAGATTTTTTTTTTTTTAATTTTCTTAAAGGAATTATTTTAATATTTTTAAGTAATATATAAGATTTTTAGTAGGTTCTTATATTATTTTTTTATAGTTTTTTTATTTAATTTTGAATTTTTTATTTTTTATTTTTTATTTAAGAATCTTTTTAATTTCCTATTATTCCTTAAGATTTTCTATTTTTAGTTCATATTTAGGGCTTATATTAACCTAAATACTATTACTAGGTTTTAGTAATAAAATATAGAAAATAAGGTAGATTTTAATATTTTTTAGTAAGTCTAGTTTATAGTTATTTTTTAATATTTTTTGCTTTATAGGATAAGATCTAATTTATATAAAGTCTAATTTTTTATTTTATTGTTTTAAAGTAAGATTTTTTATTACTAAGTAGACTATATCTCTTTTTGAAAAGGTTAGTTCCTTTAGCCTTTTTAGATTATAATATTACTTTATATTATTTTTTATAAATTCTAGTTCTATTTTTATTTTTTTATATAATTTTTATAATTTATTTGATTTAATTATAGCTTTTGCTTAGATAATATTTTCTATTAGTGCTTAGTAGATATTAAGGATAAAACTAAAGTTAATATTAATAGATATTATTTTTATATTATAATTATATAAAGTATTATAGGTAAATTAAGTAATAAATAATTTCTTAACTTAGTTTATTTACTTATAATTAATATAATAATATAAATACTATTTTATTTCCTAATTTTATTATTTAATTTATCTATTGACCTAGGGTTTGAATATAGTGTTGAGTTTATGGTTAAGGCCTATAAAATATATTAGGCTTTACTAGAATTTTAATATAAAAGATTATCCTTAATTAGAGATAATTTTTATTGGTAGTTTATATATTATTATAATATATTTAAAGAAAAGATATATAAAGGGGTCCTTTTTTATAGTTTTTTAGTAAAAAAAGTAATATAATACTTTTATAAAGTAATTAATAATAATAAAAATATTATTATAATATATTTTTATTATAAGGTCTACTAATAGGGAAAGGTCTATAATAAAGTTTATTATAATTAATTCCTATAGTTTTTCTACTATAAGCATTAATTATAGTTCTTTGTAGGGCTTATGTTAAGATTTCTTTAAGTATTAGTAAAAATTATATTTTTTATATATTTTTTTGATTTTTTTTTTTATATTATTAAAAGAAAATATTTATTTAATTTATTTAAGGGTTTTATTAATTCCTTTATATTTATATAATAAATACTTATAAATTTCTTTTAGTAGATTTATTTAGTATTCCTCTAAAATTTAAAATAGATTAATTTATTTTTTTTATAAAAGGTTTTAATTATATTCTTTAATTTTTCTTAATAATAGATTTCCTTATTTTATTTATTAGGTAGATATTTATATAGTTTATACTTGCTTTAGTAATTTACTAATATAAATAATAATAATTAATTTTTTAGTTTTAATTATTATTTTATTAATTAGGGCTTATTTTAAGGTACTATTAGGGAAAAATTATAAAAATTATTCTTTAGTTTAAGGCTTTTTTTTATAGTAATCTAGCCTATAACTAATTATATTTATATAGTTATTCTTAATTCCTTTAATATAGACAATATAATAATTAAATTTTAAAAGGTATTTAATATATTAAAATTATCTATTACTTAATTACTAGATTATTGTAAAGTAGGAAATATTCTTGTGGTTAATAAATATAGTAATCTTATATTTTTTACCTAAAAAATAATATTTAAATTCTTTAAAAGTATTAATTATTATAAAGAATTTTTTATTATAGATAAGGTAATTAAATTCTATTTTATTTAACTTATAAAAATAAAAAATAATTAGGTATAATAAGTTATTTTTATTTTTTTATTTAATTTATATACTAAGGGCAAAATCTAAAAAGTTGGTCTTTAGCTTAATTGATCATTCTAGGTTAAATATAGTTAGTATAGATTCTATAATAATTATATTTTATATTATTTTAAAGGTTTTTTTAGTTTTATTTCTAAAAATAAAGATTTTTTTTTTTTTGGTAAGTTTTATAAGGAGTATAATAATTTTATTAAAATTTTAGATAAATCTTTGGTAATAGTTTATAAATCCTAGAAAAGCTTATATTTTTTTTATATTTTTAGGGGATTCTTAATCCTTAATAGCAATAATTTTCTTAGGGTCTATATAAATTTTATTAGGTAAGATAATATAACCTAAAAATTCGATTTTTGTAATATAAAACTTGCTTTTTTTGGGTTTAATAAGGAATTTATTATCCTAGAGTGCTTTTAAGACCTTATGAATATATTCTTTATATTTTTTTTTATTCTTAGAGAAAATTAGGATATTATCTAGGTAATAAATAATAAAAATATTAAGGTACTTGCGAAGGATATTGTTAATTATTTATTAAAATAATATAAGAGTATTTATAAGTCCAAAAGGTATAATAAGGTATTTAAATAATCTAAATTTAGTTCAAAAAGTGGTTTTTTATTTATATTTTTTTTTAATATAAATTAGGTTATAAGTCTCTTTTAAATCTAATATAGTGAAGATATTTATATTATATAATTGGTTTTTTATTTTGTTGATTAGGGATAAAGGGGTTTAATTTTTGATTATATTTTTATTGAATTATTGGTAGTCTATAATAAATCATAATTTTCTATTTTTTTTTGGAATAAATATAATGGGATAGCCAATTTTAGAGTTTAATATATAGATATATTTTTTTTTAAATATATTTTTAATATATTTCTTTAGGGTATTAAACTATATTTAATTAAGATTATAAATAGAATAGAACTAGGTATTAGTTCTTTTTTTTAATATAATCTTATAATCTTATTAATTAAACTTAGATAATCTTATTTTAAGTTTTTTGGTAAATAATCATTTATAAATCTAGTATTTAAGTAGTATGTTCTTTAGTTAGTCTTTTGCTATTATTGTTTTTATTTTCTTAAGGTTAATATTAAATTATTAAAACTATATGTATATATAGGCTATTATTTTTTATTATTATTACTTTTAATTATTTTTATATTTATATAATATTTCTCTAGATAGTAATATATTTATTATATTATTATATTATTTTCTTACCTAGTTGGGGTTAAGAGTATAAGATTTTTTATTATTAGAAATATTATTAATTATATTATATTTAAAAAATACTTATACCTAGCTAATATACTAGTAAATATTAGGATTATATTAGTATAGCTATAAATATCCTAAAATAATATTATAATTTCTAGTATTTATAATATTAAAGTTAATTTCTTTATTTTTTCTGTAAATAAAAACTTTAAGATAATTAATTTCTTTATTTATAATATTATTATTATATTTAAATATTATTCTTTTAAGATTATATATAATATAAAAATTAGTTTTTATTTTTTATAGTAACTTTAGTTTATTAATTATTTAAGGATTAATATAATTAAGTTTGGCTTTACTATTTACTAATATAATATATTATATTCCTTTAATTTAGATTTCTAATTTTAATTATCTTCTTAGTATATTAGAGGTAATTATATATAAAGACTTTTATAGGAGTTTTTTTGATAATTCTACAAATATTTACTTAGGTTGCTCTTATAGCTCTAATTCTATAGAAAGCTTTATAAGTTTTTTGGCAAAAATTAGATAAGTTAATACTAATCTTATATTTTTTATAGGCTATAGATATTATATTTGGGGTCTAGGTAGTCTTACTAGTCTTTATTTTTATAGTCTAATATATCTTTTAGAGGGGAAATAATAATAATATTATTATATTCTTTTTTTTATATTATAATAAGATAATTCTTATAATAATAATTATAAGCTAATTCTAGGAAGATATTAGTAATTTTAATAAGGAAGTAATGGTTATCCTGTTTTTCCTATAGGTATATCCTATAATTATAGCTAAAATAATAAAATTATACTAGATTATTATACTTAGGGTGGTCTTTGGCTAATCTTTTATTATTAATTTTAAACTAAATTAACTTAGGCTATATTCTTTATACTTATTATTAGGCCAGAATATAGATATTCTTATTTAGGCTAATAATTTATTATAGTTTTTTGTTATATATTTTTTCCTTATTATTCCATTAGGTAATACCATTTTTATCTCTAGTAAAGGTTTCCTATTATTTCTTAATAACATTATTATAGTCTATATTATTATAATTTACTAGTAATCCTAGTTCTTAGACTCTTTTTAAGTCTTGTAGATAGATATAAGGTATACTTAGTTCTTTAGTAAAATAAGATTAGATAATATATTAATTCTGCTTTTATTTAAGTATAAAGAATATAATATTAAGTCTTAAATTACTTTTATAAATTATAATAAAAATATATCTTATATTTTTATAGGATTTTCCTTTAGATATAGATTATTATTTAGAATCCTATAATTCTAATTATATTAGGTAATTTAAAGCATCCTTAGATTATTAAGTGGTTATACCTAATATCTTATTTTTTAGTATAGGTTAGAACTATTAATTAATTTATAGTCCTTGGCAATTATAACTAAGGTATTCCTTTTTTTTATAATTATAATAGGTAATATTAAAAAAATCTTGTTTTTGTGTAGTATTTAGCTCTATAGGTCCTAGATATATACTATAGGTAATAGGTTTAGTCTATTATTTTATATTAGTATTTAAGATAATCTTATATTTATTATTTTTTTATTATTAATATTTAAATTATTTATTATTAATTTTAATAATATAAGCTATATATTTATTAAATTTAGTCAAGAATTTAAATAGTTAATATATTTTGTCCTAAATAGATTCCTTAAATCATTTATAAAACTCATCAATCAAGGTATTTTCTATCTAATATAGTTTTACAATATAATATTTAAAGTCAATAAAAAAATTAGTATATAATCTTTTTTATATAAATTTCTTAAAGGCCTATAAGACTACTTATTTCTCATTAATCATTCTATATTATTCTATAAATTCTTTTTTAAAATTATTAAAACTACTAAATAAATATTAGATTATAAAATTAGTTTAGTTTTATAGGATAGTAATATAATTCTTAAGCTATTTTTCTATTAATCTTATTAGCTTACCTTTTAACTATCCTATAGTATATTAAACTCTTAATTATTTATTACCTCTAAAAGTAGATAAATATATAGCTTAATAACTTTTAATCTAAATTAATTATTTTTAAAGATTATTAAAGTTTCCTTTTTATAATTAAGGTTCTTTAAGCTTAATAATTTTTCTAAGATCCTTAGTCTTAACTATAAACCTACTAAAATCTTTAAGGTATTTTTTATAAGTCTAGGCTAATTCAATCTATTTTTCTCCTAATATATTAACTATAATATAAAATTACTATAATTTAGTATTCTAGAGTATTTATTATTATAAGTTTTTAAGTTAATTAGTTATTTATTTAATAATATCTATAAATTATTTATTCTTATATTAAGACTAGCAATATTTTTCTTTTTTTTATTATCTCTATTATTATTTTTATTATTATTACTATTAGAATCTTCTACTTTTTCTATTATAATATCTCTGTCCTTATTAAGGATCTCAAATTCTTTTTTCTTAGTAATAACCAAAGTAAACTTAAATAAGGAAAATAAGATTATAAAAGCTATAGTAAAATATTACTTAATAATTAATATAAATAATTCTACTAAATAAAAACTTTTAATATATAATATTCTAGTCAATTCCTAATTATAATAAACCAATTAAAGTAAAGAGTTTATATTAGCAAAAGAATATAAAATATATAATAATTTCTAAGTAATATTATATAAATCACAAAAAAAGTATTATATCTAATAATATATTAATTAATAATTAATATAATTAAATTATATTAAAAGTTAATTAGACTATTCCTTATAATATAATTAATTTATTTATATATTTTATTTAATAATATAACTTACCTTCCTATATAATAGCTTATAATATATACTATAAATTATAATTATAATCCATAAATTACATTATAATCTATACCCTTATCAGGTAATGCATCTTTATTAGCTAATTAGAGATATAAGATAGCTTTTTTTTAATTAGTATAATATAATATATAATTATATTACAAAGGTTCTGCCCTTTGCGACCACCTTTAGCATATATGGGTTATAATATTAATAATAGGTTTAGTTATAAAAATCTTTTTATTTTAATTAAAAGAATAAGTAATTTAATTTTTTTAAACTTTATACTTAGTAATTATAGAAAAATTAGCTTTTTATTACTTTAAATAATTTCTTTTACTAAAATTAATTAGCTTTAATATATAAATAATATTATCTAAAATTATAATATCTTTTTTTAGATATATAATAATTAGATAATCTTAATAGCCTTATATAATCTATTTTATAAATATCCTTTATATTTAATTAATAAACTATCTATATTAATATTATACTTTTATTTAAAGGAAAATCCTATTTAAGATTTTTAATATTAAGATTCTTTAGTTTATTTTCTTTAATTAAATATAGCTTATTAAATTTAAGTTATTTATATTATTATATAACTATCTTAATAAATAAGAAGAAGTTTTTATTAAAAAGTAAATAGAAATATTAAATATAATTATAGTTATTTATAATTTCTATATTTACTAGCTAAATAAAAGTATTAGTAAATAAAGGAATTTTACTTAAGAGATCTATAAGCCCTACTATAATACTTAGATAATAAGGATCTGGGGATAGGTTAATAAGGTATATAAAAAGATAGAGTAAGAGAACTAGCAAGGTTAGCAAAGGTACTTGTAATAGTTAGCTGAAAAGCCTAAAGTAATAAGGAAGCTTTCTATACTATATAATAATAAATCCGTTTAATATAAATGTGTGTGTGTATGTGATAATTGAGGAAATAATTTTATTATTTTTATTATTAAGTTCTTAAAGCTTAATATTATTATTATTATTATTTTAGAAAATATTAATATTTATAAATTATACTTTATTATTATTAATAGGCTAAGTACTTTAATCTATTATAAGAATTAGTCTTAGAACTTAAATAGTTTTTTTTAAGCCTTAATAAAAAAATAAATAGGCTTTTAGCTTAGAAGATTATTATATTCTTTTTAATTTATTTAAAGAAATAAATATTAGTTTTAATTATTATTTTTAGTAAGCTATTAATTAAATATTAATTTAATTAAATATATAACTTTTAGTTCTTATTATATTAGGGATAATAGGAAAGATAATTAAAACGGGGATGCCGGATTTAAGTAGGGCTAGCCTAAGTATTAGTTAGCTAATCATAATACCAAAGTTAATAATAAAAGCCTAGTAATCTTAATACTAAGATTTAAATAATAGCTTTATCTTAATTTATGATTTCTAGCCTAATTTAAGGCATTTTTTTAAAAGATTATTTAATTAATTAATTTTATAATTATATATTAATTTTTATAATTATAACTATTATAGCCATTATTTTATTATTTACAAACTTAATACCTTCCACCTAGGAGGCCAACTTACCCTAAACTTTACTCTTATTATTATAGGCTTAGTATATAATTTTTCTTCTATATTTTATATCCCTATTTTATTAAAAATTACAATAAAAAATAAAAAACTAGCTTTATATACTTATATAAATATAAAAATATACTTAAATAAATTATATTAAAGCTCTTACAAAAAAGTCAAAGAATTATTTAATTAAACCATTCCAATGCACTTTTAAGCTATATAAAATTACTAACCATAAAAGAAAATATATTATTATTACTTAGCATAAGAAAATTAAAGAAAATTTACTTAAATACTAAATTAAATAATAATCTAATATCCAAACTTATAAAAACCAATTTTAAAATAATTAAATACTCTATATTAATAAAAACAAAAACCAATAATAAAAATAACTAAAAATTATAAAAGAAATCCCTAATTAATAACCATTTATAATATATTAATATAGGCCAAATTATAAAGCTAATATAAGCTAACCTAGGGACCTTCTATAGCTAAGTATAGAAATAGACCTAAGGACTTAGTAGATAGCCTTAAAAGGAGCCTAATTATATTATAACTTTAGTAAAAATAAAAGAAAAAATCTTAAGTTTTAAATATATTATAATTTAATCCTATAATTAAAGACTTTTTAATTAATTAAAAACTTTTATTAAATAAAGATTACTATTATACTATTATTCTAGCTTATAACCAACAATTATACTATTATAATTATTATTATTATAATAATAACCTAAGATAAATATAAAAGAAAAAGCTACATTAATAATTATAATAATAAATCCTAATAAGCTTTAAAGCCCTTAATACCTAATTATAGAGTAAGGCCTTCATATAGTAAGCCTACTAGCCTTATTATTTATCCCTTCTTCAAAAAACCTTTCTTACCAAATAATACAAAAGAAAATAATTCCTAAGCTAAATTTAAATAACAAAAAAATACTTTAAATAAAAATAAATTATTATTATTATTTAATTAAGCAAAACCTAAGTTTAATATAACTCTAATAGTTAATTAAAATAAAGGTTCTCTATATAAAGATCTTACCAAAAAATCTAAGCAAATTAATCATATTAAAAAATACCTAATAAAGCTTATAAAAACTTAATTAAACCAATTCTTTACTATAATTCTATTTATGAAGAGATTTAATAGTACTAATATAACCTAATTCCTAAAATATTATAATTACTATATAAATAAGCAATATACTAAAAATATTATAAAAAAAGATTATTTAAGTAATATTATGCCCTTAAGATAGCTATAGAAATTAGTTATAAGACCAAATAATATAATTCCTAGGAAAAGGCTAAATTATTATTAAAAAACTATTATAATATATATAATAAAAAATAGCTTTATAATCCTAAAGACTACCTTATTAAACTTAATATAATAAAATTATTAAATAATTATATTACCCTTAAAAAATAGCTATATAATTACTTATATTAATATAAAAAAATTAAATCTAAAAACTAAATTAAATTTAAATCCTAAGCTAAAGCCTTTTTCTATATATTGCCCTACTTAACCTAGAAAGCGATTTATAAAGAAAATAAAAAGCTCTTAGATAAACTTATTAAAAAAAAATATAAAAAAATATTTAATTAAATAAAGAAAAGAATTAATTTTTAAATTAAACTTAATTATTTTTAAAATACCTAGATCTTTATTAGCATTTTAATTAATTATATATTTATAATTTAAAAAATTATAAAAGACCTTATATTAATAATAATTCTAAAGAAAAAAGAATTCCCTAAAAAGAATATCTATAATAAATAGATACTAATTTATTACCCCTCAATTATCACATATATATATATATTTATATTAAACACATTTTTTTATTTTATAATATAAAAAGCTTCCTTATTATTTCTAGGCTTTTCAAAGCTAATACCACACACAACAACTACTACCTTTACTAATCCTACTAATTCTTTTATTCTACCTTTTTATATACTTTTTTAATTTATTTCTAGATTTTTATTATCTAAGTATTATAATAAGGCTTATAAATCTCTTAAGCAAAATCCCTTTACTTACTAATACCTCTATTAAGTTAATAGGTATAGGGATTATAAATAATTATAATTATATCTAATATCTCTATTTACTCCTTAAAAAAAACTTTTTTTTATTTATTAGGATAACTATATAATAGTATAAATAGCTTAAATTTAATAAGCTATATTTAGTTAAAGAAAGAAAGTTAAAGAATCTTAGTCTTAAAAGCCTTAGGTAGGATTTTTTATTAAATAAAGATATAATATTAATAAGGCTAGGCTACTAATTAAATATAAAGAATACTTATAATATATATTATATAAGGCTATTTAGATTGTCTAATTATTATATATCTAAAAAAAAGTATTATAATCTTAGATAATATTAATTATATATTAAAGCTAATTAATCTTAGTAAGAAAAATTATTTAAAATAATAAAGAATTAATTTTTTTATAATTATTAAGTATAAAGTTTAAGAAAATTAAATTACTTATTTTTTTAATTAGGGTAAAGATTTTTATAACCAAATCTATTATTAAATCCTATTTATATACCACCTCTATAGCCTAGTTCCTAGATTATCTGGTTAAGTCTATAGCTTATTTTTTTTTATTAGAAATAAATAATAAATAGATTAAGATTTTAATTAAGTAAATTAAATTTTTATAAATTAATTATACTAAGGCCAAAGACTATAATCTTAATTTTTAAGTAAAGCTTTTAAATCTTAAAAAATAATTTAAATATAGCTAAGTAAATAAAATATTATTTAATTAAGAAAATAAAAATTATTCTTTTAATATTAATATAATTTTATAGTATAATAATAATATTTATTAATATTATAATAATATTAGGTATAGTATACTATATTGTTTTAAATATTATAGTAATAAAGATAATAATCTTATACTTTATAAATATAATTTAAGCTTATTTTAGCTAGCTAAAAACTTTATAATACCTTTAAAGCTTATTAATTAATTCTAAAAAGAATATAAAGTTAAGGCTTATATAATTGCCTAGGATTTAAGCTTTCTAAATAATAGAATCTATACTAATATATAGAACTTAAAATCTTATTTAACTAAATAAAAAAAATAAAATATTTTTAAATTAAAGATATTCTAAATTACTAAGTTTATTAAGAATAATCTAGATATAAGATATATTCTTTATAATATAAATAAACCCTAAATTAAGACTAAGAAAGCCTTAGAGCTAGTTATAAATATAATATTCTAGTCAATTCCCAACTATAATAAACCAATCAAAGTAAAGAGTTTATATTAGTAGAGGAACACAGAGCATATAGTGGTTTCTAAGTAATATTATATAAGTTATAAAAGAGGTATTATATCTAGTGATATATTAATTAGTAATTAATATAATTAAGTTATATTAAAAGTTAGTTAGATTATTTCTTATAATATAATTAACCTATCTATATATTTTATTTAATACTATAGATTATTATCTTATATAATAGTTTATAGTATATGCCTTAGCTTATAATTATAATCTATAGATTATATTATAATCTATACCTAAGGTAAGTAATTTATTTTTATTAGCTAATTAGAGGTATAAGATAATTTCCTTATAATTAATGTAATGTATTAATTAAGTATATTATAGGATTCTACCTATAGTGACCGCTCTAGGCAGGCATAGGTTATAATATAATATCTTCCTCCTATTAGTTTTATTCTTAAGACCTATTATTATGGCTATTAATGCTTAGTATATAATTTAACCTTTTATATATTTTTCTTGCTAATATGTCTTCCTTAAAGACTAAGGAGTATTTTAAACTTATAGAATTTGTTGCTTATAATAGTATTTTTTTTAATATATTATATACTTATTATTTCTAGTATAGCTTTAAGTGCTTTATTTATATATATTTATTAAAGTATTTAGAGTATATTTATTATAATTAATTTTATAATATAGTAAATATTATTATTTTTATTTATAGATATAAGATTATTTTAAGTATAAGTAATTAGTGTTAATGTATTTTTGGTAGTATTATATATTAAAAGTGAGATTATTTATATTAATAAAGCTAAGGAAAAGACTAAAGAAGAATTTTTTGTTATTTAAGTAAGGCTTTAGGAAAAGTAGGTAAGGCTTAATAAGATATTAAGTTAGTTGATTTATTTTTATTATTAAAAATATTAGCTAAAGATATAGGATAATAAAATATTATAGTAGGATTTAAATTTATTAGATAAGTTAAAGGAGGTAGATTAGATAGAGTTAGATATTATTATAGATATATAAATTACTAGGGCTATTAATGTGATTAACTAGAATGTAGTGGCTAGGGATTTTTCTTTTTTTGATTTTCTTAAAGAAATTATTTTAATATCTTTAAGTAATATATAAGGTTTTTGGCAGGTTCTTATATTATTTTCTTATAATTTTTCTACTTAATCTTAAATTTTCTATCTTCTATTTTTTATTTAAGGATTTTCTTGATTTTCTATTATTTTTTAAGGTTCTTTATTTCTAGTTTATATTTAAGGCCTATGTTAACTTAGATATTATTACTAGGTTTTAATAGTAAGATGTAGAAGATAGGGTGGATTTTAATGTTTTTTAGTAAGTCTAATTTATAGTTATTTTTTAATATTTTTTGTTTTATAGGGTAGGATTTAATTTATATAAAGTTTAATTTTTTTTTTTATTGTTTTAAAGTAAGATTTTTTGTTATTAAGTAGACTATATTTTTTTTTGAAAAGGTTAGTTTTTTTAGTTTTTTTAGATTATAATATTATTTTATATTATTTTTTATAAATTCTAGTTTTATTTTTATTTTTTTATATAATTTTTATAATTTATTTAATTTAATTATAGCTTTTACTTAGATAATATTTTTAATTAGTGCTTAGTAGGTATTAAAAATAAAACCAAAATTAATATTAATAGGGGTTATTTTTATGCTATAATTATATAAAATATTATAGGCAAATTAAGCAATAGGTAATTTTTTGATCTAGTTTATTTACTTATAATTAATATAATAGTATAAATACTATTCTATTTCTTAATTTTATTATTTAGTTTATCTATTAACCTAGGATTTAAATGTAGTGTTAAGTTTATGATTAAGGCCTATAAAATATATTAGACTTTGCTAGAATTTTAATATAAAAAGTTATTCTTAATTAAAGATGATTTTTATTAGTAGTCTATATATTATTATAATATATTTAAAAAAAAAATATATAAAAAGGTCCTTTTTTATAGCTTTTTAGTAAAAAAGATAATATAATATTTTTATAAAATAATTAATAATAATAAAAATATTATTATAGTATATTCTTATTATAGGGTTTATAGATAAGGGGAGGTCTATAATAAAGTTTATTATAATTGATTTCTATGGTTTTTTTGCTATAGATATAGGCTATAGTTCTTTGTAGGGCTTATATTGAGGTTTCTTTAAGTATTAGCAAAGGCTATATTCTTTATATACTTTTTTAATTTTTTTTTTTATATTATTAAAGGAAAATATTTATTTAATTTATTTAAGGGTTTTATTGATTTTTTTATATTTGTATAGTAGGTACTTATAAATTTCTTTTAGTAGGTTTATTTGGTATTCTTTTAGGACTTAAAGTAGATTAATCTATTCTTTCTATAGAAGGTTCTAATTATATTCTTTAATTTTCTTTAATAATAGATTTTCCTATTTTACTTACTAAATAAATATTTATATAATTTATATTTATTTTAGTAGTCTACTAATATAAATAGTAATAATTAATTTCTTGGTTTTAATTATTATTTTATTGATTAGGGCTTATTTTAGGGTGCTATTAGGGGAAAATTATAGAAGTTATTCTTTTATTTAGGGCTTCTCTTTATAGTAGTTAGATTAGTAATTAATTATATTAATATAATTATTTTTAGTTTTTTTGATATAGATAATATAATAATTAAATTTAGAAAGGTATTTAATATAGTAAAATTATTTATTACTTAATTGTTATATTATTGTAAAGTAGGAGATATTTTTATGATTAGTGAATATAGTAATCTTATATTTTTTGCCTAGAAAATAATACTTAAATTTTTTAAAGGTATTAACTATAGCAAGGAATTCTTTATTATAGATAGGGTAATTAAATTTTATTTTATTTAATTTATAAGAATAAAAGATAATTGGGTATAATAGGCTATTTTTATTCTTTTATCTAATTTAAGTACTAAAGATAAAATCTAAAAAATTAGTCTTTAGCTTAATTAATTATTTTAAATTGAATATAGCTAATATAGATTTTATAATAATTATATTTTATATGGCTTTAAAGGCTTTTTTGATTTTATTTTTAAAGATAAAAATTTTTCTTTTTTTAGTAAGTTTTATAAAGAGTATAATAATTTTACTAAAGTTTTAAATAAATTTTTAGTAATAATTTATAAATTTTAGGAAAGCTTGTATTTTTTTTATATTTTTAGGGGATTCTTAATCTTTAATAGTAATAATTTTCTTGGGGTCTATATAGATTTTATTAGGTAAGATAATATGGCCTAGAAATTTAATTTTTATTATATAGAATTTACTTTTCTTGGGTTTAATAAGGAATTTGTTATTTTAGAGTACTTTTAAGATCTTATAGATATGTTTTTTATGTTTTTTTTTGTTTTTAGAGAAAATTAGAATATTATTTAGATAGTATATAATAAAGATATTAAGGTACTTATAAAAAATATTATTAATTATTTATTAAAATGATATAAGGGCATTTGTAAGTCTAAAAGGTATAATAAGGTATTTAAATAATCTAAATTTAATTTAAAAAGTGGTTTTCTATTTATATTCTTCTTTAATATAGATTAGGTTATAGGCTCCTTTTAGGTCTAACATAGTAAAAATATTTATACTATATAATCAATTTTTTATTTTATTGATTAAGGGTAAAGGAGTTTGGTCTTTAATTATATTTTTATTAAGTTATTAATAATTTATAATAAGTTATAATTTTCTATTTTTTTTTAGAATAAATATAATAAAATAATTAGCTTTAAAGTTTAAAATATAAATATATCCTTTCTTAAGTATATTTTTAATATATTCCTTTAGGGTATTAAATTATATTTAATTAAGATTATAAATAAGGTAGAATTGGATATTAATTTCTTTTTTTAATATAATTTTATAATTCTATTAACTAAACTTAGGTAATTTTATTTTGAGTTTTTTGGCAAATAATTATTTATAGATCTAGTATTTAAGTAGTATATTTTTTAGTTGGTCTTCTATTACTATTGTCTTTATTTTCTTAAGATTAGTATTAAGTTATTGGAATTGTGTGTATATATAGGCTATTATTTTTTGCTATTATTGCTTTTAACTATTTTTATATTTATATAATATTTCTTTGGATAGTAATATATTTATTATATTATTATATTATTTTCTTATTTAATTAGGGTTAAAAGTATAAGATTTCTTGTTATTAGAAATATTACTAGCTATATTATACTTAGGGAATACTTATACTTAGCCAGTATATTAGTAAATATTAGGATTATATTGGTATAGCTATAGGTATTCTAAAATAATATTATGATTTTTAGTATTTATAATATTAAAGTTGATTTCTTGGTTTTTTCTATAAATAAAGACTTTAAGATAATTAAGCTCTTTATTTATAATACTATTATTATATTTAAATATTATTTCTTTGAGATTATATATGGTATAAGGGTTAGATTTTATTTTCTATAATAGTTTTAACTTATTAACTATTTAAGGATTAATATAGTTAAGTTTAGTTCTATTATCTACTAATATAGTATATTATATTCCTTTAATTTAGATTTCTAATTCTAATTATTTCTATTTAATAAAAGTAATTATATATAAAATCTTTTATAAAAGTTCTTTTGGTAACTCTATAAGCATATACTTATATTACTTTTATAGCTTTAGTTCTATAGGAGGCTTTATAAGTTTTTTAGTAAAAATTTAATAAGTTAATATTAATCTTATATTTTCTATAGACTATAGATATTATATTTAGGGTCTAGGTAATCTTACTAGTCTTTATCCTTATAGTCTAATATATTTTCTAATAGGAAAATAATAATAATATTATTATATTTCTCTTTTTAAGCTATAATAAGATAGTTTTTATAATAATAATTATAGATAGATTTTAGTAGGATATTTTTTATTTTAATAGAAAAATATTTATTATTTTTTTTTTTTTATAAATATATTTTATAGTTATAGCTAAAATAATAAAATTATATTAGATTACTATGTTCTAGGTAGTCTTAGGCTAGCTTTTTATTATTTATATTAAATTAAATTGGCTTTAGCTATGTTTTTTATATTTATTAGTGGGCTAGAATATAGATGTTCTTACTTAGGCCTATATTTTATTATAACTTTTTATTGTATATTTTTTTCTTTATATTTTATTATAAGATATTATTTTTGTCTTAGGTAAAGGTTTCCTACTATTCTTTAAGAATATTATTAGTATTTATATTATTATAGTCTACTAAAAGTCCTATTTTTTAGGCTTTTTTTAGATCTTATAAATAAATATAAGGTATATTTAGTTTTTTTTGGTAATAAGATTAAGTAATATATTAATCTTATTTTTATTTAGGTATAAAAGGTATATTACTTAGCCTTAGATTATTTTTGTAAATTATAGTAAGAATATATCTTATGTTTATATAGGGTTTTCCTTTGGATATAGGTTACTATTTAGGATCTTATGTTTTTGATTGTATTAGGTAACTTAGAGTATCCTTAGATTATTAAGTAATTATACCTAATATTTTATCTTCTAATATAAATTAAAACTATTGGTTAGTTCGTAGTCCTTAGTAATTATAACTAAGATGCTTTTTTTTTTTATAATTATAATAGGTAATATTAAAGAGGTCTTATTTCTAGGTAATTCTTAATTCTATGGGTCCTAGGTATATACTATAGGTGGTAGGTTTATATTATTATTTTATATTGGTATTTAAGATGATTTTATGTCTATTATTTTTCTATTATTATTATTTGAATTGTTTATTATTAACTTTAATAGTATAGGCTATATATTTATTGAATTTAATTGAGGGTTTAAGGAATTAATATATTTTATCTTGGATAGGTTTCTTAAGTTATTTATAGAATTTATTAATTAAGGTGTTTTTTATTTAATATAATTTTATGGTATAGTATTTGAAATTAGTAAGGAAGTTGGTATATGATTTTTTCTAAGTGAGTTTCTTAAGGGCTTATAGTGTTACTTATTTTTTGTTGATTATATTATATTATTCTATAAATTTTTTCTTAAAGTTATTAAAATTATTAAATAAGTATTAGATTATTAAGTTAATTTAGTCCTAGGGGATAGTAATATAGTTCTTGAGCTATTTCTCTATAAATTTTATAGATTTTTCTTCTAACCTTTTTATAGTATATTAAATTTTTAGTTATTTATGGCCTATAAAGGTTAATAGGAATATAATTTAATAATTTTTAATTTAGATTAATTATTCTTAAAGGTTATTAGAGTTTCCTTTTTATGGTTGGGGTTCTTTGGGTTTGATGATTTCTTTGGGGTCCTTGGTTTTAATAGTAAAGCTTCTAAGGTCCTCTAGGTATTTCTTGTAAGTCTGGGCTAATTTGACCTATTTTTTTCCTAAAGTATTAATAATAGTATAGAATTATTATAATTTAGTATTCTAAAGTATTTATTATTATAGGGTTTTAAATTATTCTACTATATAATTAATAATATTTATAAGTTGCTTATTTTTATATTTAAGATTGGCAATATTTTATTCTTTTTTGCTATTTTCTTTATTCTTATTATTATTTTTACTATTAAACTCTTTTATCTTCTCTATAGTAATATTTTTATTTTTATTAGGGGTCTTAGGTTTTTTTTTCTTAGTAATAGCTAAAGTAGACTTAAATAAAGAAGATAGGATTATAAAAGTTATTACAAAATATTACTTAGTAATTAATATAAGTAATTCTATTAAATAAGAGCTTTTAATATATAATATTCTAATTAATTCTTAATTATAATAAACTAATTAAAGTAAAAAGTTTATATTAATAGAGGAATATAAAGTATATAGTAATTTCTAAGTAATATTATATAAATTATAAAAAAGGTATTATATTTAGTAATATATTAATTAATAATTGATATAACTAAGTTATATTAAAAATTAATTAGATCGTTTCTTATAATATAATTAACCTATCTATATACTTTATCTAATACTATAGATTATTATCTTGCATAGTGGCTTATAGTATATGCCTTAGCTTATAATTATAATCTATAGATTATATTATAATCTATATTTAAGATAAGTGATCTATCTTTATTAGCTAGTTAGAGGTATAGGGTAGCTTCCTTGTGATTAGTGCGACGTATTGGTTGGGTATATTATGGGGTTCTGCCCGTGGTGACCGCTCTGGGCGGGCATGGGTCATAATAATAAATATTATTACTTTTAATAAAGATATAAGCCTTTATAAGAAAAATATCTAAATAATAGCTATAAAGATTAATATATATAAATAAAAGTAAATATAAGGAATTACTTTTTATAAGCTTAAAGATCTAAGTAAAACTATTATTATTTATATTAATAATAATATATTTATTAAGACTAAAGAAAATAATAATTCTAAGAAAACATTAACCAAGAATTTATCCTAAGATATACTAAAGCTAGCTAAAGTTAAGAAAAAAATAATAAGTAGACTTTAAGGTAAGATTAATACTACCAAGAAATTCAATCTATTACTTTATAAGCTCTTTTTATTAGATCCTAAGATTATAAAAATCTATATAAAGGATTGCTAAGATATTATTAATAAAATTAATAAAATTAAATACTATAATAATACTAGGAAAAAGTCACTTAGTAATTAATTAAATAATATTATAGCCAAGATTATATATATTAACTTTACTATTCTAAATATCTAGAAAAATAATTTCTAGGAATATAAGAGAATCTTAGGGCTTAGAAAGACTACTCTTATAATAATAATAATACCTAAAGTATTTATTAAGAATTTTATAAAATTACTTAGCTAAGATAAATATTTAATAGAAGAAAAAGAAAATAATATTTTTAAAAGTTAAATCTAAGAAAATTTACTCTATACCTTAGTTAATAAAACCTTAGGAATTATTATAAATATTATTATATTTATAAACTTAATTATATTAAAAAATAAATTATTATTATAATACTAAGATCTTCTTAAACTTATTTTATAATTAAAAAAAGTAAATAGCTTACCCATTAAGACTATTATTAATTCTAGATCTAAGGAGAATATTATTATAAAAAACCTTATAGACTAATATAAATTAAGCTATATACCTATATACATAAGAACAATTTCTTATTTTAATATAAAGATCTTTATAATAGAAAAAATAATTATTAATATTTATATCAGCAATATATATATTAAATAATATATATATATTGCCCCTATTAGATACACTATTATTCCCTTTATCCTAGGAATATTATTTATTTAATTAATAAAGCTATTATTTAATTATATAGCTAAAATAAATTTAATACTTATTAAATATTAAATTAATAATATTTAAATTATTATATAAAGATATAATAACCTAAGATAGGAATTTTATAAAATTAGATTTATATATAAATAACTTATTTTATTAAAATAAATATTAATCTTTTTACTAAGTCTAAGATTAATAGAAAAAGTAGCTTAGAAAATAATAATATTTATAGTACTAACCTAAGTAAAATTAATAATATAAATAAAATTAATAATAAAAAATTAATCTAGTATATTAATTAGCAAACTATAAAGTATATTTATAAACTAATATATAAAAATATAATTAATAATTATATTAAAATATTAGATTTAGTAAGAAAAGAACTTAATTAACTAAAATTTAGTCCTAAACTAAGGCAAAAATTAATTAAAATTAACACCCTTTATAAATAAAAAAGAATTAAGATAAATCCAAGGAATAAGATTCCCTCTAATAAATCTATTTTTAATAAAAATCTTTATTAATTTAAAGAAAAATAAAAAGAAATATAAAGTCTTTTAGAAAAAGATTTATTATACTCTAAGTATCCTCAATTATTATACACATATACACATTTATATTAAATATATTTTTTATTTTATAATATAGAAAGCTTTTTTATTATTTCTAGGCTTTTTAGAGCTAGTATTATATATAATAATTATTATCTTTGCTAATCCTATTAATTCTCTTATTTTATCTTTTTATATATTTCCTTAACCTATTTTTAGATCCTTATTATTTAAGTATTGTAATAGGGCTTATAGATTTCTTGAGTAAAGTCCTTTTACTTACTAGTGTCTTTATTAAGCTAGTAGGTATAGGGATTGTAAATAATTATAATTATTTATTTCTAGTAAAAAAAAAAAAAAGCTATAGGCTTAACTAGATAATCTAGGAACTAGGCTATAAAGGTGGTATATAAATAGGGTTCAATAATAGGTTTAATTATAAAAATCTTTGCCTTAACTAAAAAAATAAGTAATTTAATTTTTTTAAATTTTATATTTAGTAATTATAGAAAAGTTAGTTTTTTATTACTTTAAATGATTTTTTTTACTAAGATTAATTAACTTTAATATATAACCAATATTATCTAAAATTATAATATCTTCTTTTAAATATATAATAATTAGGTAATCTAAATAATCTTATATAATATATATTATAGGTATTTTTTGTATTTAGTTAGTAGCTTAGCCTTATTAATATTATATCTTTATTTAATAGAAAATCCTATCTAAGGCTTTTAAAACTAGGATTTCTTAACTTTTCCTCTTTAATTAAATATAATTTATTAAATTTAAGCTATTTATACTATTATATAATTATTTTAATAAATAGGAAGAAGCTTTCCTTAAGGAGTAAATAGAGGTATTAAATATAATTATAGTTATTTATAATTCCTATATTTATTAGCTTAATAGAGGTATTAATAAATAAAAAGACTTTACTTAAGAAATCTATAAGTCTTATTATAATGCTTAGATAATAAAAATTTGGAAATAGGTTAAGAAGGTATATAAAAAGATAGAGCAAGAAAACTAGCAGGATTAGCAAAGGTACTAAAAAGCCTAGAAATAATAAGGAAGTTTTCTATATTATAGAATAAAAAATATGTTTAATATAAATGTATGTGTGTGTGTGATAATTGAGGGGTAATAAATTAGTAATAATTATAATTATATTTAATGCCTTTATTTATTTTTTAAGGAAAGCTTCTTTTTATTTATTAGGATAATTATATAATAATATAAATAACTTAAATTTAATAAGTTATATTTAATTAAAGAGGAAAAGTTAAAGAATTTTAGTCTTAAAAGCCTTAGGTAAGATTTTTTATTAGATAAAGATATAATATTAATAGGGCTAGGCTATTAATTAAATATAAAGAGTGCCTGTGGTATATATTATATAAGGCTATTTAGGTTACCTAATTATTATATATCTAAGAGAAAGTATTATAATCTTAGATAATATTAATTATATATTAAAGCTAATTAATCTTAGTAAAAGAAATTATTTAAAGTAATAAAAAGCTAATTTTTCTATAATTATTAAGTATAAAATTTAAAAAAATTAAATTATTTATTCTTTTAATTAAAATAAAAAATTTTATAACTAAATTTATTATTAAATCCTATTTATATACCACCTTTATAGCCTAATTCTTAGATTATCTAGTTAAGCCTATAACTTATTTTTTTTTTTATTAGAAATAAATACTCTAAGTATATTANGGAAAGCTTTTTTTTATTTATTAAAATAATTATATAATAATATAAATAGCTTAAATTTAATAAATTATATTTAATTAAAGAAGGAAAGTTAAGGAATTTTAGTCTTAAAAGCCTTAAATAAGATTTTTTATTAGATAAAAGTATAATATTAATAAGATTAGGCTATTAATTAAATATAAAAAGTGCCTATAATATATATTATATAAGGCTATTTAAATTGCTTAATTATTATATATTTAAAAAAAGGTATTATAATCTTAAATAATATTAGTTATATATTAGAGCTAATTGGTCTTAATAAGAGAAATTATTTAAAATAATAAAAAGCTAATTTTTCTATAATTATTAAATATAAAATTTAAGAAGATTAAGTTATTTATTTTTTTGGTTAAGATAAAGATTTTTATAACTAAACTTATTATTAAATCCTATTTATATACTACCTCTATAGCCTAGTTCTTAGATTATCTGGTTAAGCCTATAGCTTGTTTTTTTTTATTAGAAATAAATAAATTTTATTTTTATTATTATAAATAATTAATAGTTTTTTAAATTTAATTAAAAATAATTAAGAATTATAAAGCTATTTATTATAATTAAATTAATTAATAAATAATATTCTTTTTTCTTAAATTATTAATAAAACTTTCTATAAATATATATTAAAATTATAAATTTAATTAAAAATAATATATTAATTATTAAAACTAATATCTAATTATATAAATTATATCTCTAGTAAATTATTAATATTTATTTTAATCTAAAACTTAAATAAATATATTTTAAATATTAATTAAGAAAAAATATTATCCCTAATTATATTTTTAATTTTAATATATATATATAATTTATAATTTATTAAATTAATAATCTCTAGGTATTTTATATATATAATATAAATTATAAAAACTTTAATTTACTTTTAAAAATATTTAATTTAAATATTATATTTATTTTTATTTTAATATTTTAAGAAATTAATTTAATAATTAAAAATAATATTTTAAAAATTAAAAAAAAAAATTTAAAAATCTTTTATATTAAAAATTTTAAATAATTTATAAATTTTATTAATAATCTTAATATATAATCTTTAAAGTTTTAAATAATATTTATAAAAATAAAAATATTATATTTTAAATAATCTAGATTTTTTAATATTTTATTAATAAAAAAAATCTTTTATAATTTTTTTAATTTATTATTTTTTAGTTAAAAAACTAGATTTTTTAAGCTATATAATAAAAATAATAAAAACAATATTTTTATTTATTAATAATAATATTAAATAATTATAAAAGTCTATAAAAACTAATAATAATATAAAAAACTTAATAATTCAATAAATTCTTAATTTTAAAATATTATATTTAATTATAAGCTTATAATATAATAAAAATATTATAATAATCTTTATTTTATTTTATATATTATAAAGTATATTTAAATATTAAACTATAAATATATTTTATATTAATTTATTTTAAAAATCTTTTAATATTTTTTTAGAAAATAAAGATTTTTTAGAATTATAATAAATATAAAATATTTTATTATTATATAATTATTATTTAAAAATATATAAATTAAATATATTTTTATTTATTTTTTAGTAAAGCTAAGGTATAAATCATTATTTTAATTTTTATAGCTATTTTATATTTTTATAATTAATCTTAAGCTTATGAGAGGTTGGTCGAGCAACCCACCCGACCAATGGGTATTTAAAGATAAGGGATGCATAATAAGTGGCAGGTGTGGCAAAAATGGCTAGAAAAGGGAGAATAAAGAAAGCAGCATACCTTGAGCTTACTGCTACAACATTCTGAGTAAGCAGTGGTTAGATTTTGTCTGCCATACTGCTAGCTTCAGCTTCTTGGCGTCATCTTAAATTGCAAAGCGCGTCTCTAAGCCCCATCCAGCACGTCAAATACAGTAATAAACAACAAGATGAGACTGGCGCGATTCTTGACTATTTTCAACTCTAGGTCCCCCATGGGCAACTATAGACCGGTGCGTCTCTATCTCGGATCTTTTCTTTCTGAAGAATGGTCTACCTGTTAGGGCTTCAATATATCCCCCAGCGAAGCCCCCACAAATGTCATGATCAAGTGCCTCTTGCAAAGGCTGGGGCCGACTCTTAAAACATTGATTCTTGAGATGCCTGTTCTATTCTGTCCCAGAGACCTCTTCCTTTATACTGGAGACCGCTTAAGACCTAGATTTGAAAGTTTGGTTCATCTCGAAGAGTCCATCATCATCCACGACGAATTATACAAATCAGTGCAAACGGACTGTTCATCGGACCAACCCGAGATGTGGGCGGCGAAATGGCCAAAACTCTGCCGACTGGCCATTTATAAGTCTTTCATGGACTCTAGATCCAAGATATGGGGGCAGGTTGCGAGGAATCCATCTTTGGAACTGGTTGTGCTTGTTCTGGCTGATGCTTCTGGTCTCAAAGAAGTCAACATCAAGGGTGAAATTCTTGGGCCAGCCCGCGTCGTCCAGCCATCCACAGAAATGGGCCTGCGCCATTCACACAGTCCGAACAAGTTATCGCTCACACTCGTCAGCTACAAAGATGCCATCCCAGACTTTGCAAACTTCGCATCATCCTGGGCCAATATTGATCCCGACGACTCAATACGGCTGCGCACCGTTCAGCTGTATCTAAAAAGCCACGATGATGACTTGGATCTGCGGGATGATTTTATTCCCCATAACCATGGTTGCCTTTCTTGGATGAAAGCAGCTATCTTTGCCAATACTCTTTGGGCGAAGGCGATGCTTGGATGTAGGGAGTTGTCTGTCTGCTGAAACAGAGGTACACATGAACTGGGACAATAAAACACTATATTCTAAATGTTTTCAATCCATTTAAGATGGACCACCTGATTTTGGTCCCTAATCCCTTGTTTAGAGGGATAAGAGGCATTGTTATTATTACCCTGATGTACTATAGGAAGTGGTGTGATTCAGTAGGATGAAGACCTATTCTTTACGAAGTGTAGACAACTTCATGTGGTTTATGTTCTTGTTGCAATACAGTAGAAAAGTGAAAAAGAATAAATAATCCCCTTGAATTCCTTTACTATCAATTTCATAAGGAATTTGTTTACCGTATGCCTCTTATACCACCCGTGTTAAAATGCAAAGGTAAATAGCTTAAATGGTAGCTTAGAGCTTCACGATGTTATATCTCTTTGTTGTCCAAGCTCGATCTCTTCCACCCCGGCTTCCTTCATCGCCTTGTTACTTTCTCGTCTAAGGGCTGGTTCTTCTTTTCTCTGCTTCGCATAAGTGGGAACCTGCCAGAAGTGTGTGGGCTCCGAAAACAGACGGTCCATATCCTCTAGCGACACCCCCTTGGTCTCGGGGAAGAAGAATACGACCAACGGAGCAACAGAGATGCCTATAACTGCATATATTATATAGTATTTCCATTGGAGGGTTACAAAGGCGACAGGTGTTATTTCAGCAATGAGGAAGTTGAATAGCCAATCAGTTGCAGTTCCGATGGCAGCGAAATGAAGACGGAGATCTTGAGGTGCAATCTCAGCACAATAAAGAAAGTTCGCACCTAAGAATCCAAGGGGGAAGAAACTCATAAAGAGAAATAGGAAAAACGTTGCGGCTACACTTGCCCCGAAGGTGTATTGGTTTTGTATAGCCCAGACAGTTCCCGTCAAGCCCGCCATGGAGATGCCCATACCGGCACCTCCCATGATGAACAGTGGGGTCCTTCCTAAACGGTCGACAGTCAAGAACGCCAAGATGGCTGCCACTATCTTCCATGTCAGGACACTCCCATTGAGAATTGCAGCTTTCTTGGGTGTAAGGTGGAGTGATTCCTTGAAGATTGTAGTTCCATAATAGCTGACGACGTTTGCGCCTGTCATCTGAGCGAAAATGTTGATGCTGACTGCCAAACAACAGCGATAAAACAGTCTCTGAGGGCTTCTTGAGAAAATATCCTTGAATCCTCGTTCACCTTGTGTAGATACACAGGTCATTTCAGATATTGCCGCAAGTTCAACATTGACTGCGTTAGTATCTGTATGGTCCATGCCTCTGATTTCGACTATGCTATGATAAGCTTCATCCATCCTCCCTCTACTGACAAGCCAGCGAGGGGATTCAGGAAAGAACATAGTGAATAATATCAGCATCGCAGCGAATACAATGGGAAATGCTAAGGGTAGGCGCCAGGCTATTTCGGTAGTGTTATGATATGAAAGGCCAACATTGACCCAGCCTGCAAGCGCAATCCCAGTAGCTATAAAGCTGCCGAGGATTACCACGTTTTTCCCACGGCTCTTGGAGTTGGTGCATTCGCTCTGCCACACCGGCGTTATCGAATTCACTGCACCATTTCCAATACCGCTAATGGTTCGGCCGACAATAAGCTGACCAAGACTGAAAGAGGAGGCCTGGACGGCGAGGCCAATAGCGGCGACGGCAGCTGCGGCGATTAAGCTTTTGCGTCTACCCCAGCGATTGCCAAGCTGAATAACCCCAAGTGACCCAACAAGGCAGCCAAGTGTATAGGCCCCAACTGCGGTTCCTTATTTTCGTTGATTAGAAATAAAGATTTCATGGCAATGATTTGGAGGGTATTTACCTTGAACTTTTGCATTTCGTTCCTTGATACTGCCTGCTGTCGTAGCCGTGTCTATTTCTGGAAAATACTTGACGAAGGACGGATACCCTAAGACACCACCGAAGTTGGATTGATTATAACCAAATAACAAGAAAGCGGGTAATATGATCACAATAATGCGAGCAATGGACAAGGCTTCGCCTTTGAGAGAGAACAACGTCATGATGCGTCCTGTTTTATTTCAGGAGTGGTAGCAAACAGAAATTAATTGAATAATGTACCAGGAAGTCGTCTGACTTCCGGCTGTTTTATACCTTGGGCTGTGAAGATACATGACGTTACAGTAGGCTCTTGATCAGTGCTATGCCACTTCTAATGATCTTCTTACCCCATGGGGAGGTTGCGGAGGTTGAAAAAGAATAGTGGGGATATGAAATGCTCCACTATGAACGGAAATCCGGCACCATCGGTAGATATATTTACCGAATATCCTCTGTTGATTTGCTCCTCGGTAAATCTGAAAGCCGATCTTAGCTAAACCAAACTATGACGGCTTAGATTCTCGTTGCCCAACAAATAAAACGGACACGTGCCATCTGAATGAAATTGAGTCACAACATTCAATAGACTTGATCACTCAGAACGACATGCAGACTCTCAAACCGCTCATTCTTTTCTTCAACCCAGTCAGGCACGCCAAGGCCGTATACAATGAGCTCCAGGACGTTGCCAGACTCGAGGTGGTTACCAGCACCAACAGGCAAGAATTTTTCCACGATGTCCAGGACAAATACAAGGACATCCGGGTGATTTACAGGACTTCAGCAAGTGGCACCGTAAGCTGTCCTAGTGTAATGTACTGTTCTTTGCCAATTTTCAATTTTGACATGGTACAGGTCGCCGGGAAATTCGACGCCGAGTTCATCGAGCATCTTCCACCTAGCTGCAAGTTTATTTGCCACAATGGAGCGGGTGAGTAATTCCTTTTGTATAGTAACCAACATCATATTTATGGGCACTTCTTCAGGCTATGATCAAATTGATCCCAAGGCTTGCGCCGACCGAGGAATCACCCTCACTTACGCACCTGACCCGGTTACCAATGCTACAGCCGACTTGGCTCTCTGGCTATTGCTGGGATCACTGAGGCAGCTGAACCCATCCCTTACCTCTTTGCGACAAGGAAACTTCAAGAAGGGTCTTGATTTTGGCCGTGATCCAGAAGGCAAAGTTCTTGGCATCCTGGGAATGGGCCGGATTGGCCGTGCCATCAAAGCGCGATGTGAGCCTTTTGGTATTGTCACGCAATATCATAACCGCTCAGAGCTGCCCCCTGACCAAGCAGCGGGGGCCACGTATGTATCTTTTGACAAGCTGATTACTGAAAGTGATATTATCAGCATCAATATCCCTCTAAACGCCAAAACAAAGCATCTAATTGGTCGCAAAGAAATTGAGAAGATGAAGGATGGCGTGATCATCATCAATACAGCCCGAGGTGCCATCATTGACGAGAACGCACTAGCTGAGGCACTGGATTCGGGTAAAATTGCCTCTGTCGGCCTAGATGTTTATGAGCATGAACCCAAGATCAACGAACGTCTCATGAAGAACGAGAGGGCCCTTCTTGTGCCACACTTGGGAACGCATACAGTAGAGACTCTTACCAAGATGGAAACATGTGCTATGGAGAATGCGCGACGGGCAGTTTTAGAGGAGCCATTGCTAACCCCTGTTCCAGAGCACGCTGGGCTGCAACCCACTCTCCCTTGATCTCTAAGGAACTGTACTAGAAAGATTATAGGCCCATAAAATAGAAAGTTCTACGAAATAAGAATATTCTGTTGTTGTGAATTGAAGAAAACCTTACTCATCTGCGATTAAATTCGCTTTCTTGGTATACAATTATGACGCGCAGAATCAGTGTACTCTATACGGTAATAAGATGGCCTGACCTTATAGCTAGCAAATGGGCATCCTAATTCAGAGCGAAAATAAGAGCGCATAAGCAAGGTTCTGTATCAATTAGGCTACCCAACTTCATTATAGATATCCCCGGAGATTTTAACTTAGTCAAACCTTGAGAGGTATGCCACCACTGGACATGTCATGTAAACGGAAGTGAGAAAATTAAGTAGTATTTAAAGCTGGTGAGCTGTTTCCCAATACACTTCGTTTTCATATGAGTATCACCCCCCCATAATAGTGATCTAGGATAGGCACATGGTTTTTGTTTTTTGTTTTCAAGGGACCTCTATTCCCTGATTACCCTATGCCCAACTCAGGTTCTGCCAAACTAACGAGATTGCCTTCATATTACGTCATAGCGTGCCCGACCTTTATTCCCGGCTTTTCAGATCAGGCATATCCATCGGCACATCCGTCGACGGCACATCCATATGAAAAAAAAAAAGCTAGTCAATGTACGCGTGATCATCTGATCCGTCGGGCCATCTATTGACCGCAGAAAGGACTTGGTAAAGTCGGGACAAAGCTTTGCCGTCGCCATATTTTACCCGAACTAACTCATAATTGCGATAATTTCATCATTGCAAAACATTACCTATAAAGACATGCCAATGTTTTCTCGGTTAGGAAGGGTCACGCATTTGTATTGCATAACCCCACACTTGTTTAAAATAACCAACCCAGCCCAAACCATTGAATAGCAACCACCCATCATGACTAAGATTGCTCTTCTCGGTGCTGCCGGTCAGATTGGGACCCCCCTTAGTCTCCTCTGCAAAGCTGTAAGGGATCCGCTGGTATACTGATTTAGATTCATCCCAGACACTGATAATTTCAATAGAGCGACCTATTTAGTGAAATCGCTCTCTACGATCTTGTTCATGTGCCTGGCATTGCCACGGATCTCAACCACATTGACACTAAGGCGACTGTTTCTGGGTTTCTGCCTGCCGATAATGGCCTAACCAATGCACTTAGCGGAGCCGACATTGTTGTTGTCACTGCTGGGATTGCCAGGAAACCAGGCATGACCCGAGATGGTAAGTTGCTCATCACCAGACATCTCACCGTGGCTTGGCACTAACTAGAATTTTAGACCTATTCAATGTGAGAACTCTGATCCCTGTTATTTAATCAGCAACATTGCTCACAAAGCTTCGGAGACCAACGCTTCAATTAACAGAGACATCTTCACTCAAGTTGCGAAGACCTGCCCCAAGGCCATCTCATGTGTTGTTACCAATCCAGTAAACTCAACAGTTCCTGTCGCCGCCGAGGCTTTGCATGCAGCCGGTGTCTTTGATCCCTCGCGGCTTTTTGGCGTAACTACTTTGGACGTCGTGCGTGCGTCAACCTTTGCTGCACACGCTCTTGGTGGTGACGCCGATCCTACCAAAATCAAAGTACCCGTCATCGGTGGTCACAGTGGTGCTACGATTCTTCCTCTCTATAGCCAGGCTCAGCCACCCGTGAGCCTCGGCGCCGAACTCCCAAAGGTTATCAACCGTAAGTTTCCTCAAGACTCTCGCTCAGAAGGCGAATGCAGGCGGGTAGTTAACGAGTCATAACAGGTGTGCAGTTTGGTGGCGATGAAATCGTAAAGAGCAAGCAAGGAGCCGGTAGTGCTACGACTTGTATGGCTTATGCCGGTTTCCGGTTTGTTAAGGCTCTCCTCACCGCGAAATCCGGAACTCCGGTCATCGAAGAGGCCTATGTTTACCTGCCGGGGATCCCTGGAGGAAAGGAGATCGCAGCCCAGCTTCAGGTAGACTACTTTGCCGTCAAAGTCGAGCTGGGCGAGCAAGGTGCACAGAAGTTATTCCCCATTGGACTTTTGTCAGATGACGAAAAGGTACTTCTTCAAAAGGCTGTTGAGGAACTAAAAGTGAATATACAGACAGGCGTGACATTCGCCACTGGAAAGTAGTTTGCATCATTCGATCCATATGACCGACTGCTGGTCTCTGATTATATATGCGGAAGATGGGAAGATGGCTAGACCAAAGTTGAAATAGAAGATAAATTATATACTAATTTCAGTATGTAGCCCTTCCTTTTCACGGCACAGCAAGGTAGTCTATATGACTTTCTTATAATTGTCATCACGATCAGCAACGTTGAGGCCTAATCTATGGCTCAAGTCAGCACAATGACTTTTACGCAGCAAAATCTAGCAGTTAAGCTACAGTAATCTTCTAGCCTTTTAGACTATTGATATCCCCAATAGCCTCACATAACCCAACGGAGACACCCCTGCGGAAAGGCCTTGACAAATATAGAATATGACTTTCTTGTTTGTTATAACGTAATTGATTCCAGAGTTTGGTTAAAAATTGTCTGTGAACTGCACATCATGTGCAGTTCACTGATAGAGACTAAGACAATCATTACATATTATGAGAAGGCCGTTTCAATGATGCAAATTTCGTTGCATGCTTTCGTGATAATTATTCATCCAAATGACGGTCACTCTTTCAGTAAGCTGGTAAAACTCTCTAAAACTCTCTTCATTTCATTTTATTGCTACTTGGTTCAAGACTTATGTCTTTTTCATCTAATATGTCCAATCAAGAATCTTGCGACTCAACAAAATCATCAATATAGGCGACCTGCCTGTGCTGATCTAGTATGATGCGTAGATGGTGTGCTTTTCCGTTCTTGACAACAAAAGGCTGAACCCTGAGGTCTGCCAAGTATAACTCGTAGCTTGGCATATAGCCTTTGATGAACTGATAAATAGCATCATCGCTCTGTGATTCGCCTCTGGAATCCTGCAGCGCGTGTTCCTGGTCTAGCCGCCATTGGTAGACGTTAGAAAGATCGTCTGTATCAAGGTGAAGAAAATAATCAAAGTTGGTAGGCCCCATGAATGATTCCCAATATTCCTTCAATTTCAGGTTTATTTTCAACAAATCAATGAGCCGGTGATCTGCAAGAGTAGTGGTAGACCTGTGAATTCTCTGATCGGGAGGGACCCTTCGCGCCTGGTTCCACCGCTGAGCCACCACATCCGGGTCGAGCGGCCGGAAGCCGATGCACCATCCTTCGAAAATGACAACATCGATAGGATGTTCTTGATTAATATAATGCCACTGGTCTTCGGGAAACCTGTCCCCTTCCCCTCCGAATTTGCTTTTGTCAAACGCTGGAACGTATAGTTCTTTCCCTGCTGAAATATTGGAGAAGAAGTTGCTGATAAGAGCTTGGTCATGAGTTCCTGGTTGGCCTCGTACTCTCAATAAATGATTGTCACTGTTTTGGTGTCGTATTTTGACTTGCTGCTCATGCGTGTAATAAAAGTCGTCGAGTGAAATATTCACTACTTTGAAGGAATATCTTTTTTCAAGCTCTGTTGCTAAGACACTTGCTAAAGTTGACTTTCCGCTTCTTTGTAAGCCAGTGAGACCGAGAATAAACGGGTTTCCTGTGCCTATGCGCTTATCGTGATGCTGAAAGATGGTGGGTACTAAACGATGCAATATCGTTTCGAGAAGAGAAATGTCTAATACCATTGTGCCTTAGGTTACAGTGGGCAGTGATCCTCTTCAACGCTTTTCTACTGTACAAAAGAAGCGAGAGAGAAAGACTGCTGTGCTTTCCGAGCCAAGCTAAGTAAACAATTCAGCACCTTTGACTTGGTGGTGGGGTATATATGTTTAACCTGTTAGAAACAAACACTTGAATGCGGCATGAAGTCACAAGCTACAAGCGACCTAGAACCGGTCTTAATCTCGATTCCTCATCTCTCGGTAAAAAGCTTAAACGAATGACACAGGGTGACGGCAATAATAATAGCCGGTTTTGACTACCAGTAACTGAGTACTGTACACTAAATTTCACATCGAGCCTAGCTGATCTCTACCAAGCCATGCATTTGCATATCTCGCTTCATCTTCAGTAAAATGATGACGACACGATTAGGTTTTTTCTACCCATTACTACCTGACATGGTCAAGGAAAGAAGGAGATGGGCGATGAAATTCGAGAAACTCGATGTAATTTTTACAGGGCACCTCCCATCTGGGTACGAAGAAAATAAAGTGATTTGAGGCCATGATTTTTGAAAACATAAGACAACATAAGAAAACAATTTAATATTTGTTCTACGCTACCATAGAAATTGACTTTTGAAATTGGGTGGCAGATCAATTTCACTAGAGGTGGTGATCTTTTGCGGCTGATGAACTTTGTCTGCTGGTGTAGTAGGTTGCATGATGTCAGTCGATGATGCAGTCTCGATGGGTGCCTCGGGTCTTGAGCCTTGAACCACTGCATGGAGGTAGGGAGGACTTTTAACTGATTGATCATCGACCGTACTAGCTGGGGTCTGAATAGCAGGCGCGAGTAGATGGTTGATGCCAGTGAAAATGTTACCAGAAGATTTCTGTGCTTGTGACAATTCCTGCATCATCTCGCTAGGTTGATTTTCAAGCCCATCCAGAACAATTGAGCCTTTAGTCATTTCCTCGATCCATTGCTTGACGTTGCTAGTTGTCCGCAGGGGAAAGCGCTCCCACTGATCCATGAGGTCCAGCTTTTTCTGTTCGCTTCCGCCTGGTGAGTTGTGCTCGATGATTTGCTTGGTAAGTCGCTTACGGGACACATAGGTCAGCTCTTCGGAATCGTTTTGGAAGGCAAGAATGAGGAAGACCTGGTTGTTTGTTGAATGCAGGAGCCGAATTAAAACCAGCTCGGTCTCCTGGAGCCGCCTCTCCAATGCTTTCGTGTACCCCTTGGGCGGACCCCTACATGCCATGAGTGTTTGGTACCCCACCAAGTGTGTTTATTGGGTCCTACCGTTTCAAGACTGTTGGCCAAGTACACTGATAGCCGAAGCCTTGACATCTAGAGCATGTCGGCCTCCTAACATAAGCACCTGATCCGTTTGATGCTGCACTTTGTTACCATACCTGGTCTCATCGCACTGCATGGAAGTCGTTTGTATTAGCGACTCGGATAGTCGTTGTAGAAAATTTCTAATCTGGGTGGAGCTTTGTCTGACCTTCTGCTTTCGTGATCGGCAAATATTGCATGCTGCACGGCCTCGGGCTTGCGGCATTGCTGCCATCACAATCTTATCAAGTGTTAGCTAAACTATTGGAAGCAAAAGGAATTGGTACCTTGGTTGCGTAGTGGGCCTTCGGTAGAAATTAATACCCAGACGAGTCAAGCAAGGAACAGGCCCGGTTCAACAAAGTTGGCGCGAGTGGCGAATGACATAACGCACACAATCAAACGGTATGCCTCCGATGCGGCTAAAACTTTCGCCGTAGAACCGGCACAGGCATTGAGCGAAAGCGAGTGTACAGTTTAGCCGACCTAACCTACACTGGTCTAACCCGACCAATCGCCCCACCCTTGTTCTTATGTAGCTCTTGCATTTTACGAATATCCAGCTCTGGCAGCGATCTGCATCGGCAATAAGACTACTGGTGCGCATGCGGATAGCTTCAGGATGAAATTGCCAATGGATACATGAGATTGATTCTACATGACTCGCCATCTGACGGTGGTTCAGGCCAAATACGAGAAAACATTTATTACCGGCGGCTGTGACGCAGGTGGCGCAAGTGCGGCCTGCCACGAGAAGATCCGATCTCGCCGCCGGGGACTTGGCTCCGAGAGGCTAAACATCCTGTCCATGCTTTTAGATGACACAGAAATTCGGATGATTTTGACCTAGTGCGAAACGCCTGCATCTTGAAATGCTGCGATCGCTGGGAAAAGATGGGCTTACCTGTCGCGATGTTACCGGGTGCTGTAAAAGCAACCCTAAATGTGGGCGCTAAACAGATCAGCTCAGGGGTTAACTCCACTAAGCCTCAAGGCCAAACCGCCAGGTCTAAGTTTATCTGGGTTTAACTCACATCGGGATGGTCTGATTAAATCGGAACCCAACCAACAAGGTCGATTGGTAGCGTTCATTGGGAAATTTGTGGCCGCGCTATCGACCACTACGGCGTTGTGGCATTCAATAGTGTAGTAAATGGCTGACCGTTGACGATGACCTTCGCCATTTTTTACTTGCGCCTGCACTATGATGCCTTTCTCTTGATTTCCTCTTAAGGGAGGGAGTTTCCCCTTTCTCTTGTTCATGTCCCTTGTTCCTATGTTGACCTTTTTGCAGCATTGCTAGCATTCCATTCATTTGACCAAGCACCGGATACTACATCACAATGCACGCCAAGCTTTTTGTCCTTTTCTCGGGCGCGAGCCTTTCTCTGGCTAAGGTACGCGGTGCATTGCGTTTCTGAGTGTAAAGCTGACCATCAAAATAGGTATGCGTGCCATCATCCCGCCCCGGCGTTTTGACTTCCCTGTCGTCTGCTTCGACTTCGGCTATGACCATCAGCCAAGGTTCTGCGAGCACCGACGCACCTTCGGCAACTACCACAAGCCAAGATTCCACGAGCACCGGAACACCCTTGACTACTACCATCAAAGAATCCTTGCCCACCACTACCATTGAAGCACCCTCAACAAGCACTGTCATCGAAGAACCCTCAACGACCAGTGCCATTGAGGAAGCCTCAGCAAGCACCGTCATTGAAGAAGCCTCAACAAGCACTGCCATCGAAGCATCCGTAGCAATCACCACAAGCCAAGACTCCACAAGCACCGGAGCACCGTTGACCCCCACCGTCGAAGAATCAGTGGCAAGCACCAGCCTCGAAGCACCCGCTACCACATCTGCTTCTCTCAACGGTTGCGCTACGGCTGAATTCGAATATATAGCCCCAATCACGCCCGGCGAGACACCAGAGCTTTCTTGCGCCGACACTTGCTTTTACTACCTTTATTTCCGTGTAAATGGAGAGTAAGTTGAGACAATGGCCAATTGCAAGTGAAATAAATAGATCACTAATCATTCCTATAGGGCTTGCGACTGTGCCGATCCTGTCGAAACAGCAGGATCTGTCCAACAATGCTTTGCGGATACTGCTGGAACACCCACAACCGCTATCACGGAAGCACCCTCAGCAGCGACACCTAGCATCGACTAAGCACCCACAACAACCATTGGGCAAGAGTAGGCGACAACTTCTGCTGCTCCATCTGATCCCGTCAGTTGTGATACAGTCACCCTTGAGCTTATTGATTCTTTGAACTCCAATGGTGATTATTTGTCTCTGGACTTATGCGATGTCAACAATTACTCTGGCTATCGTCTAGCTCAAACGTAGGTTGGGCTATTTCTTATTGCAGCAGGCTGGGGGAGTGGACGACTGGATCTCCTAATCATGGTAGTACAAGTACCAGTGGACGATGCTGTGGTGGGCCGCCTCGAGGCGATAGTGATTTACTTGAATGCTAAATTATAAACCAAGGCAGATGCAACCCAAGATGCTAATAGCCTATACAACTTCATATTCTCTCAGAGTCTATGCAAGAATTAAATAAAATCTAATTCATTTCTCGAATATATAATATAAATCCTAGTTTTTCTTGCATTGCTTTATTATCAACGGTCTCAGGGCTATTCTTTCAGACTAGGCACTACTCAGCGCATCGGAAGTCTTGCCGACGTCAAGCGAATTTCTAACCTATGACTTATGCAAAGAGCCGGTCCATTTGAAAGACTGTAGGATGAATGGGCCAAGTCCCGCGCGTCCCGCGCCCTTGGGTGATAACTCCTGGTCATCGTTTCGGCTGTGTATCCGATCAGATGTATCAAATGTAATGACTTTGAAGGTGCACAGGGAACCTGGCAGAAATTAAACTTCTCGTCAACCGAGTCAATAATCCCCGCCCTGGACAGCGCAATCCTACCGAATGGCACCAAGCCAAGTCAACTGTAACCCATGTTTATTCTCATCAAGCTCCTTGGCATTCTGCAACCCTGCAACGGGACTAAAATAAGGCAATGCTTTTTATTGGTGAGCCGGTTTCCAAACTGCGTCTAGATGTCGTACTATCCGGCCGGTGGGTGGTTATGGCTAGAGCTACAAGCTTTCTGACGCGAAAGGCCACTCAACATCACCCAGAACTAGCTCTCTACAATAAATGAACACCACAGATCGCTTTTTCTTTTTTTTGGTGACTATTGATTCAGAGAATGCTACCGTAGAGAACATCTTTTATAAAGCTTTAGGGCGGGGCAGCGAAGGGATCCTTCCAAAAATGACGCCACCAAATTTCCGACAATGATTTACGATTAGGCATTATTTAGAATTTATTGTTAGTTCGACCATGGCCTATTTCTATAAAAGTCGACTAGGCACGCAGACCTAAGGCTGATGTCATCGCGTATCATTTCTGAATCATTGGCTGACGTCCTGCTCTCTTTGAAACCTTTTACCGAAATCTCCCGCGTCATATGCTGGAGGGGCAACATCTTCGTCCTGCGCTAAATTTCCATTGCCATGAACACGATCTTGGTCGTTCAAAGCAATTGAATCGCTTGGATTCGTTTCCTTGGTCTTTCGACGCCTGAATAGGCAGAACATGGCGACTGCCAACAAGGCACCAAAGGCAACACACCCAACTGCTATACCTGCGATGGCCCCAGAAGCAAGTGCATTTGAGCTTTCGCCGTTATTACTGCTCGCGCTGGTAGATGCTGTCTCGTGAGCATGAGGCCCTGAGTGTGACATCTCTTCAGCGCTCTTTTCTGCAGGCCTGGTACTCGTGGTCGATGTTGCAATAGCCGAGGTTAGTTGGCAGTAGTACGCAAAAACGTTCTTTGCAGCCTTGACGCTCTGGGAGCTACCGCACGCCTCCTCGACACTATCCTCCAGCAAATTATCGACAACTGTCGAGAGATAACTCTTCTTGCACAGACATGGGGCTAACCCCGACGCATAGGATGGGCATCGGTATTCAGTTCTCTATAAAAACCTGTTAGGACATGGGACCGGAATGTCGTCGTTGTTTGACTCACCACTGAACTTATTACCGATAGCAATGGGTCTTGAGCACATGAATCCAGGGCGATGTAGGCATCTAAATCGTCAATGAAACGAGTTACCGGGCGGTCTGCTGTTTCGAAGTTGTACGTGGTGTCTTGGTTGCAATATGCGTCCAGGACGGTGATGATGGAAGATTGGTCGGGATTGCCGGTGCTATAGCCGCCGCAGAAATCTAGTATCGCATCGCTTATCGTCCATGAAATGTTACCGTACAGGTTTGTGCAGATACACGATTGGTATTGGGTCGCTTCGGTGGGACAGGGCTTGTTGCTTCGCACAAAGAAGTGGACGGAGATGACTTCGTAGGCGCAGGATGCCTGCAAAAGATGATGATTAGCGCTTATTTATTCTCTCGCGAGGATCAGCCCATATCAGCAACACTTACGAGGGATGTGGCGATGGGTAAATCTGTGACATATGTGATATTTGCCGCTTGGGCTAGGCCAAGCCCAAATAGCAATGCCGACGCGGTTAGCCGCATGATGATGGACAAAGTAGGAAAGACGCCTCAAACGATTGGAAAGATGCGCCACGCGCCCATTTTATGTAACTCGAATTTGTTGGCTTTGCAGGGGGGTTGCCTCCTTATCCCTGCCAATCCAGTTCAGCCGTTGCATCCTCGGTGGTTATTCCGCGTACTTGTGCGTCAATTGTGGATATCACAGCCCTGTTATAAAACCCACATTGCCCAAGCAGAGACAGGATTGGCTAATGCGTCTAGCCGCCAAGCCACACGTCCCCACAGAAATTTGTTCTTTGATCCGTTTTGGGAGATTACACGAGCCTGAATCTCGCTAAGTCTTGATAAGGCTGTAAGGTTAATATATGCATACTTCTGTTTTAGAATAGACAAGATTGTGTTGATTGAAGGACTTACTGTGCAATCCTTACGCGTGATAATACCTTGGGGCGTTATAGGACATATATCCTAAAAAAGCTTCATATTTCTCACTCATCTTAGGCTGCCTCTGTTAAAACGCATGTCGGTTTGACCTTGTATCGGATGGAAAAGGAGAGAACGTTGAGTTATTCAGCCACCCTAAAGTTGTTATGAAACCCTTTGGCACATTGAAATTATAGAAGAATCTTGGCATATAATGCTACTAGTTATAGTTATTTGACTGTATTATATCGACATGAATTCTCTAGATTAATTGCTACAAGCATAGTACTAACTCGGTGACAATTTGTCCCGATTATAGTAATTGCTCGGCAGAGCCAAACCTCTGGCCCATGGGTTTTAAATCTTGCAAAGGATGAAAGCCAAATTGAGATGTGTTGAAAAACAACTTCACGCCAGCTTCTGAAGGGTAGAGAGAGAAGAGCGTACAAAACTCGTCGAACCAATGTTAGCGCGGCAACTCATGTGCCAATTTTGGAAAGATCGAGGTCAAGTCAATGGAATCAACTTATTAGTAGATGGCCCTGAAAAAGAGTACCTACCACCCGACGCGACACCAAGCACGATGGCCCTTGTCATAGATTCATGCATGAATAAGACATTTCACTCTTCTAAGAATAACGTCGCGTTAAAACACTGGCGTCTGTTTTTGGCGCAGATGACCGTGTCATGTCCAAACGGCCTACAAATCTAAATGGGAAATGCTGGTACATTCAAACCTCAGAGCTATGCGTGCGTGCTGGGTGGTTGAGTAGTTGATGTAAACTGAAGCCCCCATGTTGGGCCTGTGCCGGCCAACGGTATGAGTGAGGTAGGAAGCCAGGGAAGCCAGGGAAGGAGATAAGAATGAACACCGGGCTAAAGCGCCCAGTCTCCATAATTCTAAGGCGCATTCTCGAGAACGAGGCAATTTCATACAGCCAGTTTCATCTCTCGAGCATGGTTCGGATGCCAACTCGGGATCTGGTTTTGTTTGTGCTGGCACTGGAGCCATGGTCTTCTTAGCTTGGATTGCACTAGCAGATGCCTCGGCTCGTTTGATCGCCAAAATAGCGCCTTACCCTCGTCCAATAGATAAAGAACATACCTCATCGTGAATCTTGCAGCACCCGGCTTATTTCACCCAAGTAACAACTACTTACAAGATTGATGCCAAAAATATCTATCATGGAGCTTGCTCAATTACGTTACATACTGTCTAATTAATACTCATTTATGCTCAAAGCTAAAAGCTTAGCTAGTGTATTGTATCAGTCTCATCGAGAGATTGAATGTATTTCATAAACTACTTTACAGTGTTGAAGAAGAACGTGGTCTAAGCAGAAACCATCTTTTTGTGTGAAGAAAGCCTCCAAGAGGTTTCTTCAAGCCTTGTTTAGATCGTGCTCGGTCGTAGCCGAGATTCTATTTATGCCAATTCTATCTACAAATAGACAGGAGCGGATTATGTCGTATGGAAGGTTTCTACGTTGTCTCCAGTATGTGTCTGAGCGTCGTGTGGATGCCGGTACATCAACAGAAGAATAAAAGCCGGGATCTCCAATAGACAGCTCTGATAGATTGATCTGAACGATAGGCCTTGAGATAGGCGAAGAGTATAGACGGTACGCTGTTAACACAATGCCATACATTGAAAATACACTAACATGGGCGGAAATAGGGTATTGGGTGCCTTTGATTAAGAGCCTTTCTGCCCATTTTGGCGCGAAGGCAAAGTTGTCACAAAAGTCACCTTACTCTCAGCTGACGAGGATCGACTTAGGAGGGTCGGGATCAAGTGTTGCCGATACACCTACGCATATGAGGCTGAGTTGGTGTGGTCACCAAATTGAGACTTCTTACCGGTATATTGAGCTGTTTGGCTGTATCCGAGTATTGTACCGATGACTGGTCCTATAAACGCGTCCAGTGACCGCGGACGGCTCATTTTGAGCGGAGCAGTGCCGCATTAGCACTGTTAGTTGATCGCCAGAATCTTACATGCTAGATCGCATTTGATCTGATTAGTCTGCTCTAGTGTGACACGTCATCTTTGGAAACAGTCGTCAATGGCTCCTAATCCAAACTTGTTGGGGCCTATTTTGAGCCGTCTCTATAGCTTGGTAAATGTGAGACACAGGTCGGTATTAACGCTGAACCGACAGGTGTGCAGCAAATAAGAGGAGAATGCTAACGATTGTCTTGCATGATGCTGTCGTTCAAAAAGTGGGCACGGCATAGCTTAGCGTTCGCCACCACCCAACATATCGCAAACACGAATGCCTGATGCCAGAGACTGATAGACGGCATATTCTCCCAAACCACTTGGTGCCGTCACCTCTGATTTATCTTGGTACTACGTAGTGTTCGACCTCTCACCGCCTTTTTTATCTCCACAAAAGCCCGCTGCTGAACAATTAGTCTGGAGGCCGTGGCGGTTCAACCAGCCTGAAGGCTTTTTGCTCTAATGCAGCTATTAGTGCTGGGGGAAATTCGACTCCCAACATTTTCCCCAAACGCCTCTTTCTGCATTATGAAACAACTTTCATTACCTCTTGTAGATATAAAAGAAGAGGAGCCCGCTCAATGACAAAAGACTTGGCACTCTCATTGAACTCCACATTCAGCACCAGCTATTCGGTCGGATGCCGCTGATAACTTTACCTGTTGCATCTTCCACTAATCCTACTGCAGCAAAGAAAGAGAATCATCGGCTAACAGCGCAAATCATAGCGCTAAATTTCTTTCACCATGCCGAACATCACAAAGCCTTCATTCTTTAAGGAAGCAGACATCTTTCGGTTTTCCAGCGCAATTCCGCAGTCAGTGGCCAGAGAGATTGGCTGCTTTACTACTTTGCCAATTCGCAAGCACAATTGGGATACCCTGGCCAACAAGATTAGTCTCCAAGTAAAAGATGAATGGGATACGTATGTTGGCGATGGGTGGGGGCAGAGGTCCCACTCAAGTCTCAATCCAGATGGGAATCTCAATTCCTTCTTTTACCTTGAAACGATTCCCGAAAGGTTTACTACCATTGTCCGCCTCAATGACATAGGATTCATTCATGACGGTAGGTTTAAGATTCCATTCTTTTGAGGTAACGACGGGATGCTAACAATGGTGGTTCACCGAATAGACGCTACAGAAGACCTAGCCGTGAAGGAGGTAAGAACCCTTCGCATTTCGGTACAGACGAGAGATTCACACAATTTCAGGCCTTGGAGGCCCATGCAGATTTCAGTAGCATTATTGATTATGAAGGGAGCTCAGAATTTCAAAGCAAACCTAAAGCAATGGCGATGAAACGGCTCATCTCTCATAGCGTGCTTGAACTGTTCCAAACGGACAAAACCCTTGCACGGGAGATTGTGGATGCATATCGGTTTGACTGGCTTGATATCATGGAGAGTTCGGATCCAGCGAAGATCAACGGGCTTGAGGACTATATAAAAGCCCGGCACGATAATGCTGGTACGAAGTAGGTTAATCCCGTCATCGTTATATTCCACGTCCTCTAACTGACGTCCGCAGAATCTTCTGGCTTATGATTCAGTACGGGGCGGTTATCAACATCTCAAAGGATGAGATCAAGCTGGTAACCCCGCTCTTAGATATCCTTAATGCTGTCTTGGCCTTCACCAACGATTATTGGAGCTGGGAGAATGAACTGAGGCGTTCCAAATCAGCAGAAGAGTATCGCCTTTTCAATGCCGTTGCAATAATCATCAAAGAGCGAGCGGTATCAGCCGATAAGGCGAAGGAAATCTTAAAAGAGCTCATCATAGAGCTTGAAGGCGAGTTTATGATTGCGCGTGATGAAATGTACCATGCCTACCCGGACATGTCGTTTGACCTCCGAAGGTATATTGAGATTGGAACCGTTACTGCAGGAGGTTACAGCTACTGGTGTGCAAGAGCGCCTAGATACCATGCCTGGAAGGATGATTTAGAGAATGGCACGACTCAAAGGGGCTCAGAAAGCCCTGCATCCGAGGCCAAGCATACATCTTCTCTCACCCCAACAGCTTCGGATAGACTGCAAGGCGTTTTGGGACGGTGGAGCAGTAAATCTCAAACGAGCCAGGGCCATGATTCTCCAGTATCATCAGTCTCCATCGCCATGACCGAATCCAAGGATTGCGCTGAGCGTCCTGTGGATGTACCCCTTTCTTCTGAGTCGATTTTGAATCGAGCCATTGCACCACAAAATGGCAATGGATGCGAATCCAAAACCAGTGTTGTAAATGTTCCTATGCAGCAAGTACAAAAGTCTGCAGGTTCGAGCCTAGGATCAAAGGTCAGTTGGTCTAATCCAACTCCCCCCGGCTACATTTTATTAATTTATGCAACACCCAGATCCTCAATGCCCCTATCAATTACATCAATACCATGCCCTCGAAGGGTGTGCGTACAACGCTGGTCGAGGCGCTCAATATATGGCTCCAGGCTCCTGAGAAGTCAGTCAACCTTATCAGCCAAGTTACGGGCTGGCTACACAATTCCTCTCTTATGTATGTATTTCTGTCCACATTTTGTCGCAAAACGTTGCAAAATTGACGAAAATACTTAGACTCGACGATATTGAGGACGGATCTCCTTTGCGACGAGGAAAACCTGCCACACATACCGTATTCGGGCAATCGCAGGCAATCAATAGTGCGACCTTCATGTACGTGAGGGCACTGAAGGAGGCGCAAAGCTTGGGCAGTCCCAAGCTCATCTCGGTCATTTTAGGTATTTCATTTAACACACCTTATCGTCTCAAGACTGCGCTAACGGCTCTCGCGTACAGACGAACTTGAATGCATGTTCCAAGGCCAGAGTCTAGATCTATACTGGAGGACCAACTTGAAAGTACCCCAGATTGATGAATATCTGGACATGGTGGATAAGAGTAAGAATTCCTTTCCAATTCATTTAGCCGCCTATTGACAAAGTTCACTTAAGAAACTGGTGGGCTATTTCAATTATTAGTAAGAATGATGCAGGCCGAGAGCGCAAATACGAGGTATATCCTATCTGCATTTGTTCATGCCTATTGGGACCATCTGATATAGAATAGGTCCCTTTCCATCGATTTCGACCTCTTCTGTACAACTTTTGGCAGATTCTATCAGATCAGAGACGATTACATGAACCTCCAATCTTCGGAAGTAAGTTGATATTCCGGATGCTGGGATCGATCCATTCTCGTCTGCAACGAATATACTGACACTGCCAAGTACACTAACCAAAAAGGATTTTGCGAAGATTTAGACGAGGGAAAGCTCTCATATCCAATCATTCATTTCATCAAGAACAACCCAGAGCAGCAAGACATAATCCTTGGTCTTCTTCGATTGAGTTCGAGCCGGGAATCATCTAGCACTCTTCTTTACGAGCACAAGACATTTATACTAAACTGTTTTGAACGGGCAGGCACAATGTCTCACATAAAGGAACTGCTAATTGACCTAGAAAATAAGCTGGAGATCGAAATTGGAAGGATTGAGCGGGCTACTGGAGAAACAAATCCAATGCTGAGGATCCTACTTCTACAGCTCAGCATTGAGTAACAGATTGAGACAAAGGATACAAGTCGTTGGGGGGTGTGGTCATTTTCGTGGGCCATCATGCCAAAGCCAGAATAAGAGTCCACGTCATATAGTTACATCTCCGAGTTATCTTTATTTGCCGGTCTTTTCAGAAGTCGCGAGCCAAGACGCTAAAGAAGCGGGGAAGCAAGTGAATCTACTTGCCGCTGCTAATTGTCTCCGTGAAAGGTTTAGCACAGCACGGCTCGAGGGCCATGATCGTCGTCGCCGTTCTTACTAAGCGGTCGGGAGTTTTCCAGCCGTCCCCGGTCCGTATGCGTGTTTTAAAGGCTGCTTAAATTGGATAGGCCAACCAGGAGCTGGAGGAAGGGATCAGATTTAGCGGCACGGATACTCGCTTTCGCATCCCCTTGCGCAGTGACCCACGCGAGACAGAAGCACAAGCGCCAGCCAATGATGGGCCTGCCACAGCATCCATTTTCGGGATATAGTTTGCGCATGCGGGGCCGAGTCAGAGCCCGGGTCAATCTTTGCACCCGAAAATGAGATGGACGGTAGAGACGTCTCGGTTGTGATTCCAAGCAATCACTTACCTTGGATGACACAGTGATATTTGGAGGACCGACTTGAACTTACCAGACAAGTAGCTAAATGATGTAGTGCAGCAGCCGCCAGTGCTGAGAATCCTTCATCAATGTGTCAATTGGACATCTTTTGAGGACTGTAAATACGAAATCTGACCCTAATCTCAACAGTTGGCGGGGAAGGGGCCCCACTCCCAAGGCCGCTTGGGGAGGAGCCCAAAGACGAAGTGCCGGAATGATTTGGGATTCTGATTGGCCCGGTAATTCTTCGTCTCGCATGGCAAGGTACTGACTGGGGGGCTTAGTTTACAGGGTTGCAGAGACCACAAACAGGGAATGACTCCAATAGTGCGACTAATAATCCAGGCATCTTTGACCCCAGTGCTCTTGTCTCTCTTCTATAAAGGCAACATGGATGGTCACTAAAATTCGAGTCAGAACTACATTCACGGCACTTGACTCTCGTCTCTACATTTTTCACAATGGCTCTCGGGCTATCTCTCATTGCTCTTTCTGGCTTGGCAGCGTTTGTCGCTTTCCAAGTTCTCTTGTGCCTGTACAAGGCCATATTTGCTCCTCTTCGAGCTATTCCTGGGCCATTTACTGCCAGGTTCACCAACCTTTGGTATGCACGTCGAATATGGCTCGGCGGGTTCGAGCAAGATAATATTGCCTTGCATCGCAAGCATGGCCCCATTGTTCGGTACGGGCCTAATCGATATAGTTTTGACCACCCGGAGGCCGCGCAAATAATTTACGGCATAAGCTCTGGCAACAAGTTTGCCAAGTCACCATGGTATCGAGCTTGGGCGTTGCCCCCTCCCATCCCCAACCTTTTCGCCGAGGAAAACATCAAGACACACGCCCAGGATCGCCGATTATATGCGAGCACATACTCTATGTCTGCGCTCGTTTCATACGAAGAATACGTTGACGCGTGCTCCGACCTATTCCACCAGCGGCTTCAAGAATTGTGCCAGTCCAACATAACCAGAACAAATCTTGCGATCGACATGGGTCGGTGGTTTCAATGCTATGCCTTTGATGTTATTGGAATGATTACATACTCCCAAAGACTAGGGTTTCTTGACCACGGCGATGACGTTGCAAACATAATTGGTACATTGGATATCTCGCTCCTGATGGCCTCTTTAATTGGATTGTATTGGCGACTGCAGCCCATCTGGATGAAGATCGTCTCACTATTACCAAGTTCAGACTCCAACAGTGGCCCTCTATATCTCCTCAACTTTACTGAGAGGCTCATCAAGGAACATGAGGCAAAACCCAAAGTAATAACGGATGCAGAGAATGAGAGTAATCAAACTTTAGATTTCCTATCAAAGTTCATGTCTCGACGTCGCCAAGATCCCCAACGATGGAGCCACTTTCATGTTACCGGTGGATGTGCCGCCAACATTTTCGCCGGGTCTGATACGACAGCTATCAGCCTTTCAGGCACCCTCCATTTCCTGATGAAGAATCCTCAAGCGCTTCAGAAACTACGAGCGGAAATTGATCAGCACCAATATGCTACATCAGACGAGACGCACATTTCTTTTAGCGACTCACAAAATATGCCATATCTCCAAGCCGTGATGAAGGAAGCCTTGAGACTTCACCCTGCCGTTGGTCTTCCACTTGAGAGGGTGGTGCCAGAAGGTGGCGCGACTATTTGTGGACAATATTTCCCCCAAGGAGTAAGAGTTGTGGCCCCCATGAAGTTATTCCGCTGACACATGTAGGCAATCGTGGGTATAAATGCCTGGGTGGCACATCGAAACACTTCTGTTTTTGGGCCGGATGCGGACGCTTTTCGTCCCGAGCGTTGGATTGAAAGTTCTTCAGAACAATTGGACATTATGAATCGCTATTGGATGCCGGTAAGAAAGACACTTGGCCTTGGTGTATTCAATCTGGCTAACAGCAACACTAGTTTGGCTTGGGTTCTCGTACCTGCATTGGACGACACATCTCCTTTCTCGAAATGTCAAAACTGATTCCCCGGATCGTGCGAGACTTTGACTTTGACTTTCCGGCTGGCAAGCCCGAGGAAAAGCAATTCGTGACTTGTAACTACTGGTTCGTGAAGCCGTTTGGTTTTGAGGCGACTGTAAAAGAGAGGACAAAATGACCTATCAAACAAACCGGAATTATCTATTTTAACGTCTTGAAATTCATCATTATTATTCTATTCAAGCTTGAAGCTCTCCATCATGGCAGTTCTTGCGTCGCTTGCGGGGGAAAAATGCGCTCTTCATCCATGGTCCAGATTGAGCACTTATCCCTCAGCTCACTCCAAACAAGAGTACAGAGATTAATTAGTGACTTGACCTTGCACTTTACGTTTTTGCTTTTGTCCTTTACAACGGTCAAGAAAATTAGACACATGATAAACAATAAATATTAATTTCCGTCTTCATAGCACCGAAGTAACAGCTTTTGTGCTCATCTCGCTGGGCTGACTGCCATCAGGGAGCAGATCACCCTTAACATGTCCACTCGTTCTACGCACGAGCAATCGATAATCAAGACTCTTCCTGTTATGGTTATTTAATTACTAATTAACAAATCTTCGAAACAGAATTACCGGTATTTTTTCTGTCAGCTCTATCAGCTTTTATAAGTAACCTAGTCTTAGAACATTCCAGCACAATGCACAATACGGGCCTCCTCGTCATTATATTTAATGGCTCCTATAGGCGGAACACTGTCAAAACACAAACTCTCGTCTCTAGATAGTGGCTCATCCGTCTCAAAGCACATCTCGACAAAGTCGAGGAGGTCAGGACAATATGCTGTTGGCTCTTCCACGTCCCCAGCCTCTGGATCCCACTCTTCGAACCAATCCAAAGGGTCATCGCCATAGCCTACTCTATGGTTGCGACTGATGAATTTCCAGCATTCTGTAGGACTAGCCTCAGGGTGCGTGTCCGGAACTTGGTAGTAATACACGTCGCCAGCGCCGGGGAAATAGTCCCAATGCTATTTTGGGCCGTTACGGCGCCGATATTGTCGACTGTCCTCAGAGTCATCGTCGCTGCAAGCGGACGGTCGTTCGATATTAGTTGGGGTGCCGAGGGTGCTGCGTTGGGGTTCCGGGACGTTTTCAACGGTTGTTGTGACAATCATGTCCGAATCAGCACGGCTGGGTCTGTCAGTAAGCCGAATAAAATGATCGCTTATGACGCCCGGCTCTTTGTTGATGAAGGACATCAAGTGATGCTCATCAATATATAGACCTGGCCGATAAAGATAATCAACCACCCGAAACGAGTCCAGATGCAAGGTCTGAATGTCAGCCAGCTTTTGCACCGATATGAAGGGTACACGACAATTGCTGATGTGCAAGTGGCGCAAGGTTTCAGCGCTACTCTCCACAATGGTGGCAAGAATATGGCCAGCCTCTGGCATAAGCTTGAGGCTCAATGAGTGGAGACGCGACCAGTGTGATGCCATTTCTAGAGGACGAAACCGAAGCATATTGAGCTGAAGATGTGGACAGTTTGCTTCCCACATTGTTTCCAGGCTCAGGTTCCGGACATTGATTGCCGCATCAAGGTTGGCCACAAGATTGCGGCACTGCATGGATGAGCTGGGCGTAAGGGAGATGCTCAATGTATCGAGGCGCCGAAAAGCGCCCGGGAATGATTCGCGAAGGTAGCTACTGGTAACTAACGACTCATCTTCCCAAAGCAGCCTGGTGGCAGGGCAAAGCGAAGACTCGATAGCAGGCAAAAGAAATAGGAAGAGTCCGTCGTTAGTTTGTGGGAGCCATTCGGAATCATCTTGGGGCTTTGAAGGATGATGGCAGCTCAGATATCTGACAGCGAGTGGGTACTCACAGCGGTCGAGAATGCGGTCATCAGGCATAGGTCGGGAAATAATAGTCTGGAGAAGGGGTAAATTGGCAAGGGCTTTATAGAAATGATTACGGAATTCCGCAATAGCCCCGTCGCGTCGGGCTTGGAGGCTCTCTGCGTCGATTGCGGGATTCTTTGGAGGAACCACATTCAACCAGAACAACTGATCGGCCGAGTCTTCAATGTTGGCGACGGTGCCTTCGATGCCATCATCGGGGTCGAATGCTTGACGAAAGTAGCCGGGAAACCAGGAAACCTCTTGCCACTCAACTTCGCGGACATGTTGCGCAAGATGAGGACTGCTGCAGATCGATAAGAAGTCGTCGCGGTCGCAACGAAGCTGGGATATACGAATGCGGTGGAATAGAACGACCGCAGCGGCGTTGCTGAGATGGCGACAAGTCATGCGCAGGGCAACAATGTCATGATGGTCGAGGCAATCATCCTGGAAGATGAGTAAAAGGATATCTTCGGGGAGAGACGTAACGAGGGTGCGAGCTAACGAATCCTGAGACATGTCCATTTGCGCGTGAAGGACGTCGCTGGCGAGAGGCCAGAGTTGGGCCGGATCGGCACGATGGCAGTGACGTTTGGTTGGTCTCGGCCGCAGCGCGCCCCGCATCCCACTGACGGCTGTACTCAACAGCGCTAATCACAACAAACAGCAACCCCTAATCGCGCTAAATCGCCTTACCCTACACATCGGCTACCTGACGAGTGTCCTTTCATCTTGCAGAAGTGGCCGATACTCTGATATCCTCTCTTGTTTATTAAAATATAAGTTAATTTTTCTTTCTATAGTGCCTCTTTTCTTTTCCCTTTTTCCAAATTCGTTTACTTTTTTACTTGCCCAAGATAAAATATCGCCCATGATCGGGTCTTGATATACAATGAAGATTGTAGTCGTCATACTGCATGCAGTCCCCCAAAGTGGTTTTGTGCCCACCGGATTATACCCTTGTTCCATAGGCTTGTTTTCTTGGCAGCGGTTACAGCTTCCAAAAGAAGCAGCGTGAAGTAAGAGATTCATTGTGTGGTGGGCTTGATACACCGTTGTACCCATCAGTAGACCATTGTTGACTAACAACAAGCGGATGGCCCACACGAGGTGGATTACAAAGCATGGATTCTGTATCTTCTCGGACATTAAATTAAGTCCGCGTTCTTGTGGTTCTTGTCCCTTACGTTCGCTAAAACTGCAAAATGAATGAAATCCTGAAAGTTGGGATAGTCGGCGCCACGGGCCGAACCGGCAGGTCGATTGTCAACGGCCTCATTCAGCATCCAGCCAAAGTCGTGCGTCGGCTCAGTCTCGTTTTGAGGGCAAAAAAGGAAACTGACCATGACAGGAAATATGGGCCCTCACACGCCCGGAATCTGTCAAAAAGCCAGCAACCGAGGAACTGAAAACCCGAGGGGTCAACATTGTTCCCGCCAATCTTGAAGGGCCTGAAGACGAATTGGCTCAAGCTCTTTCCGGCATCGACGTTCTCATTTCTGTCATCCTCGGCTTTCATCTGGAAATTTCACTTGCCAATGCTGCCAAGCGTGCGGGCGTCAAGAGATTTATCCCTTCTTGCTTTGGACCAGTCATGCCCCCCAAGGGCATTCTAACAGCCCGTGAACTAGTCAGTCGAGAAACGACCTTTCAAAGGATTCTGTTTTGGGCTAAATATTGTAGCTAACGTTATTTAGAAAGAGGATGTCATCAACCATGTGCTGAAACTCCATCTCCCTTATACGTTCATCGACGTAGGAGCATGGTATCAAGCCTCTCTCTTCCCAATCCCATCAGGTCGGCTTGATTACTGCGTTCCACCTGGAATGAAGCCAACATGGAACCTTGGGCTTGACGGAAATGTCCCCTGCGCAGTGACTGACATTTCTGATGTCGGTCGATATGTTGCAGAGATTATCCTCGACCCACGTACACTTAATAAAAAGGTCTTTGCATACAATCAAGTCTTGACGAGAAACCAGATTTACAATGTCGTTGAGGGTCTTAGCGGGGAACCATTGCATCGTATTTATGTAAGGCAAATTCTTTTTTCATTTGCCTTTCTCTTTGCTCACATTGATCCAGGTTACAGAAGAGGAAGCGCTGGCAAACAAGAAACGGCTTGAGAAAGAAAGCAATGAAAAGCCGGGGGATATGAAGGATTTCTTTGCTATGAGTATGGCGCAGTATTTCCTTTCTTGGGGAATCCGAGGAGACAACGTACCCGAGTACGCTCAATATCTGGGTTATCTTGACTGCAAAGATCTGTACCCAGATTTCAAGTACACTCCATTCGAGGAGTATGTACAGGATGCTCTTGAAGGAAAGGTTGAGGGTCTTATGATGGAGTATTGAAGCAACTGAGTAATGAAGTCTGTTGCGCATCGTGGCTCAATTATTCTGTTTTGATCTGTTAGGAGGTCCGAGACGCAAATATCGAAGCTTTTTAGTGCAAGTTGTTGTACATGCTTTGGGGAAGTGCGGGACGAATGACAAATTGAGAACATCGGAATTATGAAGTTCATAAACAGTGCCGGTGTCGACCTGGATGCATAAAACCCAGACATTGTGCAGGCGGCCAATAAAAGGTTATGCCTTCACCACAAAAACGAATGCTTGATTGACAGCATTTATGAATTCTGTACATTCTTGCATTGAAAAAATTTACATCTGGGTTCACCATTAACTTGGTGCTAGAGATTTGTTGTGCTTCTATGTGTCAAGGTTCTGGTGATTGAAGCGCCAAGTGAAGTGCACCAAAAACAAAAAATAATTGATGAAGCTGCGGTGATGAATATTTATGAATGCTGTACAATGTTTGTCAGCATAAATGGAATGGCTTGTGTCATGCCTGCTTGCACAAAAAGATCTAAGTGGGCTACATTGCTTGCAACGCGGACACCGACCGTCGCAAGATCAAGTACATCTTCCGCACCTGTGTGACGACTATCAAATCAATTGGGTGTAGCCTTATCTGATTTTCAGTTCCTCTCTCCCCCCCATTGCCTGCCACGTAATGCACCACCGACCCAACATGGTAACGCTTATCCAAATCTTTACGAATCATAGGGCTTCAGATCAACACAATCGATGGAGCGGGCCTCTTTAGAGATCCGTGCACTACTACATTTCATTTTTGGTTCGCATCAATATGATCGGCCCGTGTTGCCATTGCTTCCTATTGGCAATTTTGCGATCGGCTGGGGGCGGATGCATTCAATCACACTTTGACTCGTGACGAGCGAAAGTCCTAGACCGCCCGCAGCAGATCTCCTCAAAAATAGCCCCGCCGAAGCCAATAGCATGATTCCACGCAAGACCCTGCATCATCACAGCCAGCCCATTTCATCCCATGCGCTGCTAGTTCCTGGACGCTAGCACTTTGAGGGACAGCCCGCCTATTACGACGAGAAACGTTCGTCTGCGCAAACCCACCTTGTATTAAGCGACAACATGTCAGTAAATTGTGGCGTCGTTCGTAGTGAGTTGGGTGAAATCATTAGCCCACAAGCAGATTTGCCACCCGCAAACGTGGATGCCTGCCGATGAGCCTCTGTTTCTCGGTCGAAATTTTGGACAAAATTTCATTCACATTCACATATTTCGCACCAATTCAGGTTCCAAGCATTGGCTGTCGGCATTGGCGAAGCCGTTACTGGCTTTTGGATGTTTTCTGCATCAACAATTTTCCGCTGGCAACCACTTGACGCTGATTTGCTAAGAAATCAAAAGGCGAGCCCACTTCAGCAGCACCATAATCCGTGATGGGGCCTTATGGCCACGCTCCCCCGCGTTGCGCGGGCGAAACAAAAGATGCACCAGGACAACCTCACGTTATCCTTGCGGAGGCAATTCGGGAGGGTGAATATGGAGAAGTGGAACGACTGCTGGCAGAGGACAAGAGTCTGGTGAACGACATGGTGGATTTCGAAGTCGATGATCACTTCGAGACCTTCATATTCCATGGCCCCCCTTTAGCTGTGGCAGCAGCCTTTGATAAACCTCAAATTATCGACCTTATTGTCAAGTACGACTACACAGTTAACAGAGAACTTCCAATTACTGGCGGGACTGCATTGCATCTGGCCGCTCAGTTCGCTTCGCCTACCTGTGTGGATCTGCTCCTGCAAAACCGCGCGCGCATCGATAGGCGGGACAAGAAGGGTTACACACCGTTTCTCAAAGCATCTGCGTCTGGAAGAGTGGACAATTTGAAATTGTTGTGGGATCGAGGATCCAAAACCCAAAACATCGACAAGAACCTTTATTTGAACCAAGCCCTTCATCTTGCAGCCATCAGAAATCATCACGAAGCTATTGCGTGGCTCCTGGGCATCCAGTCACCGATTAATCAGCCCGGAAAGCTTGAAATGACCCCCTTACACTTTGCATGCCAGTATGGGAGTACCGAAGCTGTCGACGTGCTTCTCGATCATCAAGCAGACTTAACAAAAGTCGATCGCCATGAGCATACTGCTATACATATCGCATGCCGCAACGCACACTTTGAAATCTACGAAAGTCTTGTCGATAATGGCGCATTGCACTCTTCTCATACTGCAGTAAGAACTACATGTTATCATGAAGTTGTCATGTGCACAAAACCTTTCTCCAGCACGCATCAATCCATACTCAGAGATCTGGTTTGGTACGGTATGGACATTAACCAACTCGACATTCATGGAACATCGCCTCTCATACTTGCTTGTTTGAGGCAAAAGCCTGAAATTGTGCAATGCCTCCTAGATTTGGGCGCTGACGTGAATTTTTCTACGCCCCATGAAAACCTCACCCCTCTGTTGGAAGCATCCGGTCGACCAGCAAGTAAAATTGTTGAGATTCTGGTCAACAACAAGGCCGATATTACAAGAGCCAACAATCTTGGGCTAACTCCATTGGCTGTTGCTTGCCAATCCGGTCGCTTAGAAAATGTTCGAATCCTTATTATGAAGGGTGCCTCAGTTACAACCAAAGATCGAGAGCACAAGACTCCATTGCATACGGCAGCCCTAAGGAAGCATATAGAAGTCGTGCTCGAACTTTTAGCCACGACATACTACTACCCACAGGATCCAGTACAAACAGCAGCGGTCATGGATAATAAGAAGGCCATTGGCGTGATTGAACAACTGCTACAAAACAGCCTCAAAGAGGAAAGATACGATAATTTGGAATTGCTTCAAAAAGTCATGTTTTGGGTTGTTGCTAATGGCCGATTGGATCTGGCTTCCAATTGCATTCTCCGTGATAAAAAGGTGTTGGAATGGAAACAACAAGGGGCAAGTTGGCTTCATGTGGCCGCCAAATATGAACGACATGAGTGCATTAACCAGCTGCTTCTTCACATGGATGTATGGGGGGAGAATTCTGACGGGATCACCGCTTTACAAGTGGCGGCTGGAAACCCCACAGCTAAAACGACAAAGATTCTTCTCAGTATGATAGAATCACAATTGGACACCATCCTAGGTGAGGCAGAAAAGGCACAGGCGACTGCCAAAAGAACCTGGAAAAAGGTACTGGCCATTATCAAGTGGGACAATCGAGGCGAGTCGCCTCTCACTGTGGCCATCCGGAACAAACATGCAGAGATTCTTGAGCTCTTTTGGTCTGAAATCACAAATCTTACAAAGATCAGTGAGAGCTTCACGGATCCTGAGTCGGTTCGGGTGGGGGAACTCTTAGAAGTACTTGCTCAATACGAAAAGCCAGGCCACGAAGATACCTTACAAAAATTACTCAAACACTGGTTTGGAAAGGAAACCAGTGCGGATGAAAAGATCTATACTCCGTTGGATTGGGCCGTATATAGCTCCCAGCCAGTCGTGGTTTGGTGGCTTCTGGCCAAGGGTGGCTTCTCTTCACATGAACATCTGCAGAATGCTCGAAGACTGGCGAACGAGAACAATAGCCCAAAACGACACATCCTTCAGAAACTGCTTAAAGATCTGCCGCTCAGCCTAAGCAATGTTGCGAACCCAAACCATGACCAGAGAACAGCACCTCCAATTGCCGCAGACACAAAGGACCCTTCATTGAATCTTGAAGGGTCAATTATTGATGTTTATTCCAACAATGACCTTGTCACTATGCAATACTCGCAGCCCAATACTACTATACGTGACTTCATCTATGACAAGGGGCCAGATGAGATCATGAAGAAAGCCGGACATCTCCATGATCTAGAGTTGGACAAATTGAAAGAAGATCTGCGAGAGCTTCAACCCCCAAGTACCGTAAGTGATTTCTGAGAGAGGCTTCTAGTTCAAGCACTGACTGCCGACATCAGATAAATCCCGAATCGCTCCGTAGTAGCAATAGACACAACCCAAAAAGCTATGTTCCCGTTCAAGGTTCTCTTCAACTTCGCTGGATTCACCTTCCAGCTAACGATGTAAGTTATCAGATGCCACTTTGTTCAAGCTACATCACGCTTACCTATTAAAAAACATAGCTACAAATGATGAGAGTAAATCTCTCCATGGCACTTAAATCGTACACATAGGTATGCTAACCCGTATAAGGACCTTGTATGCAGGCTTTCACACGATTCAAACCGATCAGAAGAGGATCACGGTATCTTGATGAGGCATCTCAACCAAAGCTGGACCGAACTAGCTGCGGGCGCGGGCCAAAATTACATGAAGCCACAATGTGTGGTATGTTGTGATTGATAATCCACCGATGCATCATGCACTTACACTTGCGCGATAGCATCAAAACTTTACTCACATCAACTCGTTGAAGAATCGACAAATGAAAAGCCCGGAAGCAGGAGCACGTAATGCTTGCATGGCTATTTATGTACACAGAAATCTTTTCAAAGACACCGTGACGTTAATGCTGACACTTTGTATTTAGATGCCGTATCTCAGCGTTGGGAGGCCTTCAAGTCAAAAGGGACAACCCGATACCACCGAGGATGACGGGCTCGAAGAAACACTCATTAGTCGTAACTCAAGACAAGTCAAGCATGTACCTCTGTCTCTCGATCAGTACTACTATCCAATTCTCAACAATACCGAGGATAGAGACAATGACCAGGTGCTTTCAAAGTTTCTAAAGGACCGAAAGAATAATAGAGGCCCAAGCCGATCCAATACACTTCAAGTCTCGGCGCAAACAGCTGTGCAATCCATTGCCGCACAAAATGAGAACGAAAGCGCGGACGACAACGAGATTCTAATGGTGAATCAGCTCTGGATATGGATTATTGACAACAGTACGAATATGAACTCCTGAGAACGATTGGTAAACAACAAGGCTAAACCCGACCTAGAAACCATCATTACGGCCACAAATGAAGCCCTAAACCACACTTCGGGACCTGCTCGTCACCGAAGCCTCCACAAAACTGTCCGAGAAAATATCATTCACAGAGCAAGCAAAAGCCGGTTTGAACGTCCGACATCAGTCCAGTCCATAGTGGAAATGCTTCTTGGGACTGCCACCGGATACTTTGTCAGCAAATTCATACCCATTTCAAACAGAGAATTCAAGGGACCGTGCGAGGTTTTCCGCGAGTCAATTAGAAAAGTGGTGCGTCAATGCACCGCAGAATGGAATCAAGACTATTTCCCGCTAACCTTTACTCTTAGGCCGATGACGAGAGTCTTCTTTTTAAAACTTTCCGTGAGCAGCTAGACAAGCTAGACGAGGAAAAGCGACAACAAAAGGGGTTCCATATCAGCAACAAAATCAGTCAAATTCCTAAAAACCCATATCATATTATTTCTGACGAAACAAGGCTGTCCTATGAAATAAGAGACATCCTTGACGAGCTTCATATGCTGAAGTCTATTGCAGAAGACCAAAGGGTTGTGTGGAGACAATTCTTTAAAATTAGCACACAGAAGAATGGTTTTCAATACCTTCTCTCTTACACGCCTGAGGAAGTCAAAAAGGAGATTGACGAAATGCTCTTGGAAGCTGAAATTGCCAAGGGATCTGTGAGTCTCATCCCAAATGAAATACCCAACCCTTCTCCTGCAGGTTGAACTGATGTTTGAGATAGATCAACACGCTCCTTGATTTGCGACAAAAACAGGCGACTATCATGGAGGCCAAGTTCAGCCGGGAACAAGCCAACCACACAGCCAAACAATCCAACAGTCTTTTCATCTTTACCGTCATCACAATCATCTTTGTAAGGAAGAATGCCGCAGACACCCAAACAGATTCATCTAACCAGGAATAAACTTGCAGCTTCCATTATCATTTCTCACATCTCTGTTTGCGCTGGATATATCGAGCTTCCCACACGAGTCCGGCAATGTCAAATACCAGAGCGGGTGGCTATTCCCCATTCTCCGTAAGTAATTTCCCAAGCACTCATGAAAATAGGCCAACCACTTACGCATTAAAAAACAGTTGGGGTATCTGCTGCTGTATCCATCCCGTCTATTGCACTTGCATGGAAAGCAAATGATATTTTAGGATACCTTCGAGCTAAAAAGGACGAGGCCATTGCCAAGGCACCTGCAAGGCTGGGGAGAAAATTAATCCATCCTGTTTTTGTGCGAACACAGTGGGAGAACATGAGGCGGAGATTTCGGAAGGATGAAGAAACCAGTCTTCCATAGCTTACAAGTGATGAACAGAAAGATTGATTCAAAATCGAATGGTAGCTCGGTTATAAAACGGACAGCACAAAATATTGTCAAATTGACAAGATAAACCATCATTTGCCTTTTGATCTCTTGCCTTCCACAGGCTGCTTGGTTAATGGGTTTGTATGGCCAACACGATTCCAGTCTCATGGCTGACCAAGGAAATGAGCTTAGGTCAGGTCCAACGCAACTACGCGTCAAGCACTTCATCAATTTGATCACCTAATCTCGCAAAGTGTTTCTATCGCAAACTCCTTGACCATGCACATAAACTGCTACTGGATGAAACCCAAAGTCCTGAATTCAAAATCGCATCCACTCCGTGACGCTTATCTTGCCGAGATGACGTTACATCCTTCCCAAATTATCACAACAATCGCCCATTCCGCAAGGGACACAAAATCTAACCTACCTGTTAACCCCACTCTAATCCCACTCTTGAACAGCTAGTATCAGAATCGGACGAAAACGACCTGATAACACGGAAACCGGCATTAACCCCACCTTTGGTACCACAGGCTACAAGGAAATTTCTCAGATTGGTTACCGACTTCTATCTCGAGTATAATAGTGATGTAGCGACACATTCAGTACGGTTTTTTTATGGCTTAAAAAACTCAATTTTTGCAAGGGAGCTTGAGTGGAAACCAAGAATAAATTTCACCTCATACACTCCAGCGATTATCACTCAGGTATGAGATTGAAAGTTGACAATTTGAGCCGGTTCAACCAAGAAAATAGAGAGGTTGAGTGAATACTACGATAATTCCAGCGGCAAGGTTGAATGACATGGGTGAACTGTTTACCCGAATAGGATAGTTCAGAGATGTTATCAGGCGTGCAGCTAGGTAGGTGCTCACATTTATGCTCACTAATCTAGTTCCACTGATCGTAGCCTCTTTGCAATCGCTCCAAAGCTCTATTTTCTACAGAACGACAATCTTTCTCGCAGCCAAACTTATCAGCAGATTATGAATTTGTTGGCCCAAGCGCTATAGTGCTCGCAGTGACAATTTGGTTCCAAGTCTTAGGTAAAGTTTATCAAATCGCCTGGTTCCGCCCACTTTCGATGATACCCATGTCTGTAAAACGATAGCGGCTTTTAATTGCAGTAATTCTCTCGTAGGTGTGCTCAGTCTTATCATATCCCGTTGCACAAAAGCACAATTGTATCCACCTCTCCAAACATTTGTCCTTCCCTCTGTCCATTGCCAACCATATTCGTCAATTTTCTCAGCTCAAGGTGTAAGACCGTGATTCATGCTGTTGTAACCATGAAATCAACTCAAATCCTTGGGTCTCTCCTGCTCGGAGCGTCCGCCGCCAGTGCCTCCTATGACTGCTCCAATATCACTCTTTACAATACAACGGTCGAGCTGGATAGCTTAGTTATCAAAGAGGCCTCCCTCGTAGCAGCGAATGAGACCACTGGAACCCCGGAATACTGTTCTATCCAGGTGTTGATGAGTAGCAACATTCGCATCTGGCTTAGGCTTCCAGGAGCAGAAACCTGGAATGGAAGGTTTGGGCAGTACGGATGCGGCGGTGGTTGCGGGTTCAATCAGTTTGAAACTACATCATGGACGGATAAGCCTTTGGTTTTAGGATACGGAATCTCAACAAATGATATGGGAGTTCCATTTTCCACATCCATCAGTGGCTGGGACGGGGTGCACAACGACTTTCTTGCAAAAATCAACTGGGGATACCGCGCGACTCACCTTTGCGCCATTGCAAGCAAGATGGTCATGAAAGCATACTACGGGAAAGCGCCCGCTTATTCATACCATATTGGAGGTTCCACCGGAGGCCGTCAAGGACTGGTTGAAGCACAGCGATATCCGGATGATTTTGATGGTATTTTTGCAGCAGCTCCCGCTTTGAATGAAACCGGAGTCACTGCGTACCAGATCAACTGGAATAGTCGTGCATCAATCGACTCTGACACCCTTTCATCCGTAATGACGAGCGATGATGCTGATAATCTTGCTACTGCCATTCTAAACGCATGTGATGGTTTAGATGGCCTCGAGGATGGCATCATTACAGACCCTCGCGCCTGCAATTTTGATGTGGATGCCCTGGTCTGCGATGAAGATGGCAGTAAGACATCAAATACCACATGCTTGACAGTTGAAGCCATAAATGCCGCTCGAAAGATATACCAAGGCCCCACAAACTCCAAAAATGTTTCCCTGACATTGGAGGGCCTTCTTGCCGGGAGCGAAGCGTTGTGGGCTGCCTGGTACACTACGCCTAAAAATGCATCAACAAACACTGGGCTGGCATTTACAGCCTCTTATTTATCATTCTGGCAATTCTGGCCTGAGCCCGCCGGAGGCATGTCGGCTTGGAATTTCAGCATGGACACATCTCTCAAGGACACGACGTACATGGAAAATCTCGAATATGGCGGTGTCGCAGACTTGCAAAAGTTCCAGGAACTTGGCTCAAAACTGATCATGGTCCAGGGGCTGTCGGACTTTGCCGTTGCGCCGTGGTACGCTAGAGATTATTACCAAAGGGTGTTAACAGCCATGGGAGGTTTAGCCGCGGTGAGCAGCTTCTTTAAGTACTACGAGATGCCTGGAGTGGGCCATGTCCACGGTGGTGCGGGCGCGGACTCTTACCCAGATATTGAAGTCATCTCGGCTTGGGTGGAAAACGGCACAGAGCCGCATGCGATTATTGGCTCTAAAGTGGCCACAAATGGAACAACTCTCTTCACGAGGCCGTTTTATCCTTACCCGAACATGGGATTTTACAAGGGATCGGGCGATCCAAACGATGCCGCCAACTTTGTTGAAAGACCGGGTGTTGTCGGCGAATGGTGGCAGCCTACTCCGTAATCAGGCAATCAAGATCAGAGACGCGAAATGGTTTAATCTTGAGCCATATGATAGTTCTCGTTTATGCCATAGTTGGGCGGTTGTGAACTCCACTTTTCTCTCTTTCATCCTCTGTGTTGTCCCAAATTTCATGCTCACTATTCATCATCGTGACGGACCAACTTAAATCCGAAAACTGCACCGCCTCCTGTCAGATGCCTAGTCGCTGCAGCCTCATTTCCAGTTACCTCATAATGTTTTCTAGGTTGTATTTCTCTTTTTAATCTGTGTGCGATAATTTTGCGCCCCTGTTCCTACCACTGTGCGATGTCCGCGAAAGGACGATTGCGCAAACTTGAAGCATGGCTTTACAGGCATGTGGGGCAGCAAAGCCCCGAGAGAGATTCAGCCGTGTTGCCCAATGAGGTTTTTAATCAATCACAGGAAAACTTGATTGGACATTATTCTAATGTTGTTTAAGGCTACAAAACCCAATGTACCCTCAAATTCACGTTCAAAGTCATTACCATCCGGGAATATCATCGCGATCCCACCACAGCCTCAACCCTCAAATGGGAATCAAGAGATTTGTGACGATTGCTCCCAACTCAATCTTGAAAAAGCCCTTCAAGACACTATCGAAAATGGCCTGCCGCCAGACAACGGCAGTGTTGTGATAGCAAATGTTGGGACCAAATACCGTGAACCAATCAAAACAGCAGTCTGTCCTTTGTGCCAGCTCCTCTCAACTTCGCGAGTTGCCTCTCTCCGGATGACTCCAGCCGCTCTAGAATCTAGAATCGACCAGGATGAGCTGCGTGCATTTTCATTCTTGAAATATGCTCACCTGACTGATAACTTTTCGGTCAAGGCTGCCAAGCAGATGCAAGATTCGTTCTTCCTTGGAATTGTTCCATCAGGAGTCTTCCTGGGTCCAAAAGCAATTAACACCCATGGAAGCACCTATGGATATGCCGCCATCAGCTCTAGCGATTCCCCGCAAAAGGGCTTTACAAGTCAGATTATACCGCAGACGTTCGACCCGTCCACCATCAAAAACTGGTTTCAATATTGCAAAAGACATCACAGGAGGCTGTGTTCGACGACAAACGCCAAAGTCGAAGGCCTGATGCTTATCGACTGCGAGTCTCTTTCTATTCAACCTGCGAAAGACAACGCCCCGTATATTGCTCTAAGCTACGTTTGGGGACCGACGGCGAGCAACAGTACCGCCGGCACAGGGAACTCTACATTCCAAACCCAACTCCCTTCAGTTCTGCCTGCTGTCATATCCGACGCAATCCAAGCCACAAAGGAGATTGGATTTCAATATCTGTGGGTTGACAAATACTGTATAGACCAGAATGATGCAGCCGTGAAGCTTGACCAGATCAATCAGATGGATTCGATTTACGAAAATGCCGAGTTAACAATCATCGCCGCCGCCGGGCCTGATGAGAACCATGGCTTGATTGGGGTAGGTTCAAGATCACGGCAGCCCCAGACGAGTATCAAGGTCGGCGCAGTGACTATTACATCCACGATGAAAGACCCCCACATCTCAATTCGCTCCTCCAGATGGTCCTCCCGAGGCTGGACGTTTCAGGAGGGTATTTTAAGCCGTCGTCGCCTTGTCTTTACCGATGAACAAGTCTACTTTGAATGCAATGTGATGAACTGCTGCGAAAGCATATCATGCCCTCTGGATGTAATGCACATCAATGACAAATCAAAGTTCCGAGACTTTATGCGGGGAGGAGTATTCGGTAGAACAGAGCGACAGCAGTTCGGCCTCTTCAATGCCAAAGATCTCGGAGAAGTAACCAATTTCCTCCGCTACTTGGGTTCCATTGAGCAGTTTACGGGGCGACAATTAAAGTTTGATGAGGATTCCCTGCGCGCCTTTGCTGGCGTAATGAGGATGTTTACGAGATTGCGGAAGCCGGTTCATCAGTTGTGGGGGATCCCGTTCGCGCTCGGCGCCTCCTCAAACACGTACTTCTTTGATGCACTATGCTGGAGGCACAAGCATTCCACGTGGGACGGAGCCAAAAGTCCCCGACGGAGACAAGAGTTCCCTTCGTGGTCGTGGGCGGGGTGGGCTGGCGAAGTCGAATATGCTGAGCGGAAATACTTGAGCGACTCCAGCTTCGCCTCAAGCCTCGCTGTGGCGGCTCTTGAATTTGATTCGAACCGATCCATCACGTTTCCTCCTTCTGATGTCTCATCGGGTTCCGAGTTTATGGTTTCGCCTCCTCGCATCATTCAGTTTCAAGGCCGGATTATTCCTCCAAAGTTCTTTGCATATGAAGATGATTCCAAAACTTGGACTGTCTTTGATTTTCCTGCTGAGGTGTCCTTGAGTTATGGCTTAGATGCCCCAGCAGACTTACTCAAGCAGCTCATCGGAAGTACCAACTGGCATTGCATCTATGTGGGACATATTCTCAAACATATAGCAGGCCTGATACTCGAAAAGCACAATGATACATATTCTAGACGAGGCCTAGTGCTCATTGAGGGATGGTACTGGGACATGGAGAAGATTTGGGCCATAAAAGAGACTGAGGAAACTCGAATTCGGATGGAGTAGAGGATGCTAACTCCAATTTCGATTTTTCGTATTAATTGCATCCCGCTCCAACCGCAAGTGGCCCATTTCGTGTGGCGGTTCACATAAAAATTATGAGGAGGCCTCAAGCAGACTTCGTATTGGGCCACGATCCACTTACATGGTAATTCTATTCGAGTCCAAGCACCAGACTTCATCAGCGAAAATGTAACGCAGCTGCCCTGCTATACGAGGCAAGCAGTATCAAGCGACGTATAGGGCGCGTTGTCAGCCTTGTTCCCCCTTTGGCCCTGACGATCCGTTGATCATCATTATGCTAGCCAGCCGCGTTTATACGAACCGTATGACTCCACATTATTTTTACTGGCTTCGGCTACATCCGTTGGTGGCCGATCCTTCAGGAATAATTTTTTTCTGGCGCCAACAGAAAGGAGTTGCGAGCCCCTGGCACGGGCGGTCCGGGGAGAGGCTTTGTTGTTGGTTGCAGTGCCCCGACATGGGCGAGGAACCTCGAGAAACATCGCAAATCGGCGAGCCAACCGTTAGGCTGCATGCCTCCACGTACCACACCACCCGCACGCCCGCAACACCAATCCAACGCCATTGCATGCTCAAGCAATTGTCTTTTTGCGGCATCTCACTCCCGTAATCCGGATTCTAGAACGTGATCCACCAGCCCAATTCTGCAGAGTCGCAAATCGGAGGCTGACCAACAGCCATGTCTCAGGTGGAGAAATTGCGCCTTGCTAGGCGAGCCAGGGGACATGATCCGGCTATGCTTCCACGCCAAGATTATTGGGTCGCTTCCGTATTAAGGCTGCGAACTAGATGGGCTAATTTGCTCGCAGATCACAATCGAGGACAACCAACATTCACCGCTTGAAGCCATCTCCAGCCCAGTGACTTTTCACTTCTCCTTAAAAACACGAGTTTTCCGCCCTTCGAAATGTCGGTCATCATCACTCTCTGTCTTCCATCTCTTCTGCACTATCCATCCCAACCTGCTTTTCAACCAAAAACCACCTTTACACCAAATTCAATATGAAGTTCTCAGCTGCCGTCGCCGTCTTCACCAGCTTCAGCGCTGGTGTTGTGTCTGCCAACCCTCACCGCGGCAGACTCGGCTCAGACCCCGTTCACAACGCCGCCATTTCCCGACACCTACACGCTACCCGTGATCTTCCCGGACTGAACGCTGCACAAAGCCAGCACGCCGCGGTCATCATCGCCGGAGCCAAGAAGAACCAGATGGGCATGCAGGGATGCCAGACTGCTATCGCCATTGCCATGACTGAGGTATGTTAAGAGACAGAACACAGAGGGTCGTGTTGGGCTAAAACTAACTTTTGCCGTCCAGTCAGAGTTGAGAATGCTCGCCAACGCGGCTGTCCCCCAATCGCTCCAGTACAAGAACGAGGGCATGGGCGCTGAAAAGGACAGCGTCGGCCTCTTCCAGATGCGTGCCCAGTTCTACACGGATGTGAGCTGCTCCATGGCGGCTGAGTGCTCGTCCAACATCATTTTCACCGAGATCAAGGCCGTCCAGGGCTGGCAGACGATGGACGTCGGCACCCTTTGCCAGACGGTGCAGCGATCCGAGATCCCCGACGCTTACAACAAGTACACGGCGGCCGCGGCTCAGATTTGCCAGGCATCAAAGGCCTTTTAAATTGCACAACTAGGCGATTAGTAGTAGTGTTACAGAGGCCTTGGTGGCTGCTTTTCATGGCCTCGGCGGGTCTTTCTTGACTCGATCGGCCACACAAGAGGCTTGGCGCTCATGTATGAGTTTACGCGTTGGAATTTCGGTTAGCCTGAGGCGCATGTATCTTAGGCCCAGGACACCGTTTCCTCGGATGAGGACGGGTATTCGAGGATTTGTCATGATATTTTTACTTTCACTTCATGGCTTCTTGGGTAGCCTCTTACATTGGGTCATATTGCATTGTTTGCATTAAAAGCATTTAGCGTTAAGTCTTTGGTTATTCATCTCATAGAAATAGACTTTCAATATCATTTGATTCTGCGATCAGTGCAGGAGCATTTCGTCGTGATTTATCCTCTTATCGTGAGTTACCTACACATTGTAGTAAATCATGAATTTCCGTACAAGAATTCAATTATCCATCTTTGCTGCCCAATAACATTGGAATGAAAGTGCACCATAAGACACAATCAAATTTATGAAATATTTCGACAACTTATATCGCGATAAAAAGTCCCGTCCCAACCTTACACCTCAATACAGGCTGATAGAATTGTTTGTGTACCATTTGATTCCCCGAGCGTGTCCTACCCTATACCACCAAACAACCAGCCAATATCAACGGATTTTTCTCTCCAAGAAATAGTATTCCGATAAAGATGAGGCCTCTTTATTCCGGAAAAAGGAATCAGATTGTGCTGTCTATCCTCTCCGGACTTTTCTTTTCCAAGCTCATTAATTCCTTCGCATCCTGACGGTCGCGCCGGCCCCACATGTTGATCCATGATGGCGTCGATGGCGGAACACAATTGGCTGGACGGGATTGATCGTTATCGATTTGTTATCTCCAGCGTGTGGTCGGAGCTAGCTGTGGGATTTTGCTGGGCCTGCGCCATCCCATCGGCGTTATTGACTTTTTTTCTGGCTTGTAAATCCGACAGGCACCTTGCTGACTGATCGCACTACGTCCGACACTACGGAGCTTGTCGATGCGCCGCTGCCACACCCGCCAAGACTTTTGTATAAAGTCAGTCTTCAAGATGCGAAAAATATCGACATCATCAACCGGCAATCCATTCAATCAAACAACATCAACATCAAACCCAAACAAACTCAACACTTTATCCACCGCATCAACATGACTCAGGTACTCGGCAAGACTGTTGGCCCCATCGGCTATGGCCTCATGGGTTTGTTCCCCTCCACCTACTTTAGAACACTCGCTAACAGTACGCAAGGTTTGTCGTGGAGACCCAACCCCGCTCCCCTTGAGCAGACGCTCGAGACACTCCGCGCTGCGGTGCAAAACGGATGCACCCTGTGGAACGGCGGCAACTTTTACGGCACTCCCGAGTACAACTCCCTGACCATCATCAAGGCGTACTTTACAAAGTATCCCGAGGATGCAGACAAGGTCACCATCTTCATCAAGGGAGGACAGGACGTGAAGACGCTCGTCCCCAACGGCTCTCCCGAGTTCATTCGCCAGTCTATCGACAGCATCCTCGAGCAGCTCGGAGGAGTCAAGAAGCTCGACGCCTTTGCTTGCTCCCGAAGAGACCCCAAGGTCCCCTTTGAGACAACGCTCGACGTCATCCAGAAGGAGTACATCGACACCGGAAAGATTGGCGGCGTCTATATTTCCGAGTGCAGCCCCGAGACGATCCACCTGGCTGCCAAGCACGTCAAGGTCTTGGCGGCCGAAGTGGAGCTTAGCATGTTCAGCCCTGATATTTTGAAGAACGGCGTCGCCGCAGCTGCAGCCGAGCACGATATCCCCATTCTAGCTTATTCGCCCATTGGCCGAGGAGTAAGTTGCCTTGAAACTCTACCATGTTTACGCCGAACTAACTTGTGCAACTAGATGCTCACCGGACGATTCACCAATGCTTCCGATTTCCAAGGCATGGGCGTTGCCCAGCACTTCCCTCGATTCCAGGAGGGCGCCGTGGAGCACAACCTGAAGCTGGTCACCCAAGTCAAGGAAATCGCTGAGAAGAAGGGATGCACGCCAGCACAGCTTGCCATTGGATGGGTCAAGGGCCACCAGAACCGCAAGGGATTCGGAACCATCATTCCCATTCCCGGAGCGACTACGGTAGAGAGGCTCACGGAGAACTCGAAATTGGTAGTGCTGGATGAAGAGGAGATGAAGGCCATTGAGGACATTGTCGATGCCTTTGAGGTGTCGGGAACTCGATACCCTGCTGGCGCACCCACCAACACCTAAGTGAGAGAGAGAAATACCTTTGGGAACTAAGCGGGCGAGATCTCCTACTTGTATGTACATTAATGATATGGCAATAATCAAGATTTCAACATTTTCAAACATTTTGTTTAATGCTTTCGATGGTGATGTGGCTGAGAGGAGCGGGTTTTGCGAAGTAATATGTATTGAGGCGGATCTGGATCGATTGGCATGATAGCTTCTAGCTCAACTTGTGTTGATGGTATCTGAGCTAGATTGGGCACTTGGGAACAAGCAAAAAAGAATGAAGGAAAAAAATAAGCTGATGAGACTGGGACTCGAACCCAGGAGGATTGCTCCATCAGGAATCTTAGGTGTTAAGGTAACCTTAACCTGACGCCATAACCAACTCGGCCATCTCACCGAAGGGTTTTTAGGACCCGCTTGTGATATCCACACAGGGTGTCGTATGCCATTCATACGTCTTCCAAGGGATTGCAACAAGACGAAATATTGTCAAGTGGACGACAAGCGAAGATTGAATGATGACGGTTGTCCATGAACTGCTGCTGGTAAAAGGTCCGAGCAAATGAGCCAGGGACGACTTTGTGGAATGCTTGGTTTGGAGCTCTGAACTCTTACTGCCGAGAATCGAACCTTTGGCCACTCAGCTTACACAAAGCTGATACCATCCGAGCTTGACGTGCTATAGTACCAGCATGATTTCCATAGACACCAGAGCTGATAGATAGATTGGCAATGTGCTTAATTAGGTCTTATGGAGGCTGGATAGTTTGACAGGTTTTTGTCTAGCCATTATTGTCATTAAATTCATGTATTTCCAACTAGAGCCAAGCGAGAATTCCCGCAAACAGTCTTGGTATCTCTGCCATATTTTCCCAAAACCAAAGTATAGTCAACGTCATATTCTACAAGACACGCCCTTGATCCGTTTGCCAAATCGACATCAGATTTTGCGAGTGTACCACGGTGGGGTTTTACAAAATAATCAGTGTTTCACTGGTCTTTTGGTGATGTATCCAAAATTGAGTCAAAATATATGGCACCAAGATTTTGCACGCCTGCCGTCTAGAGCTCCTCGTTCTTCTCTTCATCCTTGGCAACGCCATCAAGGCCCTCAAACAAGTGGGCTCCCCAGTTCTTTCCGGGGTTGAGAAGACGGAACTTCTTGTCCTGCTTGGAAACCTGGCGCAGCTCGTCCTCGGTAAACTTGACATCCCGCGACCCAAAGTTTTGATCAATGTACTTTTCGTGAGTGCTCTTGGGAATCACAACGGTGCCCCTCTGCTGGCCCCACGCGAGCACCGTCTGGGCGACAGTAGCGTTCTTGCTTGCGGCGAGGTCGACCCAGAACGGATCCACCAGGATGCTAGGGATGCTGGGGTTGTAGGTGGGGTTGGTGTTGGCCAGCGGCGAGTAGGCAATGACCTTGATGCCCTGCTCGGTGTGGAAGTCGACAAAGGCCTGTTGTTGGAGGTATGGGTGCGTCTCGAACTCGTGGGCGTATGGGCGGATGGTGGCGACCTTGAGGATGCGCTGGATGTCGCTGGGCGAAAAGTTGGAGATGCCAATGTGGCGGGTGAGGTTGGCGCGGACTAGCTCTTCTAGCGCCAGCCAGGTCTCCTCGATTGAGGTGTTTTCGTCCGGCTCCGTGGTGCCCGGGACCAGCGCCACCGGCCAGTGGATCAGGTACAGGTCGAGATAGCCCACGCCGAGGGCGGCCAGGGACTTCTCAGCGGCCTTGCGCACCAGCTCGGGGCGGTGGTCGGTGTTCCAGAGCTTGCTGGTCACCCAGATCTCGTCGCGGGGCACGCCCGAGGCCGCAATGCCCTGGCCGACCTCGTCCTCGTTGCGGTAAATGGCCGCGGCATCGACGTGGCGATAGCCCGCCTTGAGGGCGTACTCGACGGCGTGAGCGACCTGTTATGAGCCAGCACTGTTAGCATATGGGTGCCGTTGATGGCAGGGCGTGCAAGAGACACGCAGGGACAGGGCTCACCTCTCCCTTGTCCGCAAGCCACGTCCCCAGGCCAAACGAGGGGATCTCGGCCTGCGCGGCGGCGGCGCTGGACGCGATGGTGCGGGGCTCCATGAAAGACAGCAGGCTGTACGCGGCGGCGCTGACGACTGCCAGGCCGGAAAATGCTTTGCGAAAGCCCATGGTGCCGGTATATAAACGGCGGCGAGCGGTGAGGGTTGGACTAAAACTAATTTCTGTTATCCCATCGTTTGAGTTTTGAGGTTTTGTCCCCAGCGGGTTGATTTGTCACACTGTCACAACATTCAGGGATTGCGTGACATCATGTGGCAAGGGCGCCCCTGCTCAGCGTGCCGGCTACAGATTGCAATCCAACCGGGGCTCTTGCGAAAAGGCCAGAGGTCTAATCATTTTTAGATAAGATAAATAAGAATAATGATATTTATTTTAATATAATTTCTCAGTTTTGCTTATATAATTCCTTCGGCATTGTTTTGGCTTGAATGAATTCTTGTGGAAGTACCTCCATCGCCATCATTCAAGGGTTGGATGTAAAGCCCCTGCAAAAAGGCGAAGCGCCACATATTCGGCCGCAGGCAGCAGGCTATGAAAGGCTATTGCCAACTCAATCAGTTTTAAGCATAAATAGAATATCGAAGCGAGGAGTCTGATGAGTAGATCATAATACCTACTCGATCTTGCCAAGAAAACTCTGAAAAGCGAGGTTCGTCTCTGGGATCAATAATGCCCCACTGTTTGCTATCTTTAACCTGCTCAAAGCGGCCAAGCTTCGAATTTGCCGTTGCAAGATTACAAAATAAAAGCACCATTGATGGGATGATTGGTGGCAATTGTCATAATTGATTGATAGGCTTATTTGCTTTTAAAACAGAATAATATAGCAGTCTTTACTTGCAATGAAAACTTCATAAATGCTGCCCATTGTCTGTTCCAGTGGAATTACCTTTGATTGCTCTTGTTTCTCGGCGGGATCCACCTATTCGCCTGTCAGGTACGTGCGAAATCCTGGGCGTAGGTGTTCTCCATGTACAAAGCCGACAAAGACAACTGACCTACGATTACTGCTGAACCCTGGTGGCAAGTAGCGTACGGCGCTAAACATGGCGGACCGAGGCACGAGTGTTGTTTCGTTGCGTCTTTAGACAAAGGGAATCTTGTTCTCCTTTTCCAAAACACTCGATTGATCCATCACGTAGGTGTTTGACAGCGTGAGAAGAACTTCCAAGAGGGGTGCTGTCCAAGTTGTATCGGCAGATGCGCAGCCGACAACTGCCAATGGTGAGATGCAAGTGCTTTGCTTCTCATGTGAATGCAAACGGGAGGGAATGACCAAGTGACCTGACGGAGCACCCGAGTTTGAGCGTGGGAGATGCAACGAAGGTCGCCCAATATCTCGTTGGCTGCGAGCTAGAGAACTTGAAAATAAGCAGACAGAGCTTGACCCGGATGGAGCCAGGCTTTAATTGGCGATTTTTCTTATCTTGATTGTCACCAATGTATCTGAATCCCTCCTTGGCACTAGGCTAAACTACTTGCCTCGTGCTCCCTGGCATACCAAATTCCCTCCAGGCCCACCCAGAGACAACTGCCGACGGCTTTACGCTCTGGCATGGTCGACAATACAGCCTGAAGGAGATCGTCCCAAGGACCTCTGGGGTCAGGCTTCGGTTGATATCATCCGCATTATTCAGGATATCTAATTTTATCCCTGCTAGATTGCCCTTCTCTTCCGGCTATATCGCGCAGGGGTGATGTCAGAAGTCCCTCAGCCTCAGCCTCACCATACCCTAGATCAGGCTATGGCCAAGCCCCCCACACATCCGGACAGTTCTGGGTCATGCGAGATGGCTAGTCAATGCTGGCGACAGCTCTCTTCAGTGTGAAAAAACACAAACGAAGGAATGTATTTTTCATAGCTGTAATCCATGGCTTCATGGCACGAAATCATTCTTATGATGCAAAAGAAAGAATTGACATTTCCCTCTAGGTTTCTCTAACTGAGGCTGTGTCATGCAAATTGAAAGAACTTAATTACGGCTGCAGCATTAAATGTTATAGTTATCTGAACTAGCAAAGGGAGCCAACGGGATAGCTAGCCGCACACGCGTCTATGTATGATTAAGACAGTGGCACCACATCAAAGTCAAATAGAATCCTCGCCTAGCATTTTTGAATGCTGAGTATAGGGAAGCGAGAATGCCACAACTGAAGAAAGAATGGGGGCCTAAATCTTTCAGCTCGAGCGCAATAGCCGTCATAGTCGATGGGGATGATTTCCGGATACCCGTTTTAGCAATGAGCAACGACAAGCTTCACAAGCTAGTTTGGTCGCACGCCATGTCTCTGCGATAGTGGCTGCAGCTGGTGGGAAACAGGGCGCAGCCGCAGTCTCAGTCGTAGCTTCTCAGCCGTGGCTGTCGTGAATCAAGGAAATTGAATATAGCGCATGCAGTTTCCGCCCTCCTCCCTCCCCGCAGCCTATCTATCGCGAAGAAAAAAAAGGGCTTGACACCGGACTTCCGCTTTGGCTCGAATACAGAAAAGCCCACCCGGCGCTTTGGGCCATGCCATGGGGAACTGCGTGGGCTTGGGGCCAAGCGCGAGTTCGGTTGCCGATCAGCCGTCGTCGGCAAAGCACTGATTCGTCCGTCGGGCATCTGTGGCGGCGGCTGAGGTCACATGGAAGCGGCCGGAGTGCTGGCCACATGTTCGGCAAACCAAGGCCAATTTGAGTGCCGCAAGTTGGTGGTGTCATCCAGTTCAGTGGTGGTGGTGTCAATGATGGTGGTGGGCATGGCATCCCTCCCAGCCTTATCGATGGGGCGGCACAGCCCGGGGCCACGAGGGGCTGCATTAGTGGCCACTTAGACGGAAGCTTCGTCACCTCGGATGGCTCTGTCGCATCCGGGCTTGCGGGGCGATACTTTCCGTGGGCGGTGCCATCGAATAATACAGCCCTCTCGATGCGCGAGGGAGGGTTGCGTTTGGGCAGCTGCTCGGAAGCCTCTCTCTGCTCTGCGCCCCTCCCCAAAGTCCAGCACTCACTCAACACTGCCGCGCGTAATGAGGGGGTGGAGAGACATGGCCGTCTGCAGCCCAATCATGTTGTTTTGCCATGCAGTTGGTACTCACTCAGTATCCGTATTTGGGGGCCATTCCCCCGCATGCCTACGGGATCCGCAAAGCTGACGGGATACATGATGGGCGGTGGTGAATAGCACGAATCAAGCAAGACACATAAATAAGACTAACTAACAAAGTAATTAAAAAAAGGAAAGAAACGACTACCAAAACACGGGGCCTGTTAGTGCTTAATTGCTAAAATGTAACCGGTTCGTCATTTTTTCTTTTTCTTTTGTCTTGGAAAAATTTGCCTCTGCGACAAACAGCCATCATCGCGTCGCCACCTTTTGCGCGTCCCATCCAACAGGATCGACTGCAGACCAACAGCGCAAATCTGATGGCTGCGCCACTGGAGCTGACAGGTGCATCGGCAGAGGGCACCAACACTGACGCATGGCGTGCGTGATTGGGCGCGCGGCACATTGCCCTTGTTGGCGTTGGCTGCTAAAAATGGGCTGATCTGCACAAGTCGGTATAATTTTAGATGCAACCCTTTTTACCGTCGCTGATGTGCGTGCTGCTTCGGCACTTTTGGGGGGGGAATACGGAGGGAGCAGCAACCAACAATGAAGGGAGCTTAAAGGACCCGATCTCGCTCTTTGATAAAATCTTGTTCTTCTTTCTTGATTTCGTTTTTCTTTCGTTAGGCGCAATGTAAATTGCAGCACTGCTCGGAAAAGAGCCCCGCCATGTCCTTCAATACACCCGCCGCTGGCCAATCGCAGGACAAGGTCTATTAGTCACCACGATAATCAATTTTACAGGCGTACCAAGCTGATACCAAGTAAGTGCCAAGTACGGTGTTCCTCTGACGTTGATGTCTCCAATCTTCACTTCCGACCTTTACGCGGCTCCACCAATGGATGTGGGGAGAAAAAGCAGCTTGCGCAAACGGCGAGGATCATGGCCCGACCTGTCATTTCGAACGACCTCGTGATACAACTCCACGCGAAGCTAACGGCGCTTAACAGTCCCATCTTGTGACGAGGAGGGGTCGAATTGCCGAATTCATCGCCACACCAGCAAGCTTATAAATCTAGCCTGGCGGGAAGCGGGGTATGAAGCTGTGTGGGGATTGATTCATGTGGAGAAGGGAGCTAGCGAGCTGCCCCAACCTGTGCGTTTTCGGAGTACTCTAGACCGGGCAAGAGTCTTGTCTGCCCTGATCTGCAGCCTGTCCAGTGAGCCCTGGATGGGTTCAACCTGGACCTACTTTGCGTCGACCTCCGTCTGCGTCTCGGCCAAGGTCATCTACCTCCGCTACCTTCGCCACCTCAGCCTCGCGTCAATCACCTGCACAAAAAGCAATACCATTAATGCCGGCAGCATTACATAAATGAACAATGAAGAATTGCATTATAGATTTGGAGCGTTGTGGTTGACAATATACCTTGCTCGATACCTGAGTGGAGGCTTACCACAGTCAAAGGGATAAAAGATGAAATGTATAAATTCTAACAGCCTAACATATGTATATGTTTTTTAACTTCAACATAGCTTAGTTATAATTACTTAATATGCTTAACCAATTAACCTATTACCAGCCATCCTTATTGCTCAGATTTAACATGCGTGATCCAGGCGGTAACATAAACTTCTTCGTTTGCCTTGCAGGTTTGGTACGACCGTCACCATGTTCAATTCTATTATTACGATGTACTAGATTTTGTAGATTTTCAATCTCAAAGTTACAGTGATGATTATGTAACAGTGATTTAATTAAAGTTCGTTAACAGTTCCCTCAATAATCCAAATCACTATCATAGTCACGGGTGCCACAGGCAACATTGGAGGCCTTTATCTGTTTATTGAGGGCTAGCTAGCTATTATGGACGGCAGGGTCGACCGAGAGAAGGCTGAAGCTATCCAAAGCTAAACGCAAAGACCACTATTAGACTCGTCATAATCACTAAGCACTAATATCCACTAGATCCATATTCATCGAGTATCCTTTCCCAGCCGTGTGTTGTAGGAAACACCTAAACTACAGACAGAAATTGCAGATTGGAAACGTTGTTGTTGTTGGTAATTTCAACGTAAAAGCCGGCAGAGATTCCTAAAGCGACAAGGGTTGCAGCAATAGTGGTAAGAGTAAAGTCATCCCTCGAGAAGGAGATCGGATAGTTTTGATAAAGCTTTGAAACCACATTGGCCAAGTTGTTGGCCGGACTGTTTGGTTGAGCGACGGCTTTGTTGCCAAGTTCCTGTAAAAGGTAGGCAGCAATATGATCGTTATGAACAACGATCCCGAAGCTCTTGTTTTGATTCAGAAGCTGGGGAGGCTGCGAGACCGGTCCTTAGCTTTGAGCTCACGTGAGAGTCCAGTAGAAAAGTATGCGTTTGAGTCAGATCCCGACCAGAACACGTTCGGCGTGGCGTCGTACATGACTGCAGAAGAGCTAGATGCTGGGTAAAGAGCCTGGCTGGCAACTTCTGTACCCATATTCTTTGGTGTAGTCCAATTTTTGATCTGGACATTATAATCGGTGTACCGGATTTGCTGGCTGGTACCACTCGAATCAACATAGAACATTCGTAGCAGCAAGTCTTGTGGCAAAACAAGGAGGCTGGGGCTGGTCCCGATAGAAAAGGACTGACCTCCTCCTACCTGGCGATTGACAGAAACTTGGGTAGCCCATTGCCCGTTCGAGAAACTCATATACCAGGTTCCGTCATTGCCGCTGCCATTGAAGAAGAGGTACAGCATCGAGTTGAAAACAATAACAGCAGGGCTTGTGGACTCTGCGATAGACATGCCTTCCACGCGAAGTTGCCCCGCCCACTTGGTTCCATCAAAAGAGGTGTACCAGGCACCGTCGTGTCCACTTCCAGTCCAGAATAGATAAAGTTTGTTCTGGTAGACTGCGACAGCAGGGGATGTCTCTTTAAGGAAAGACATGCCACCCATTTGTAGTCTAACGGAGGACGGAGAGGTCCAGGCAGATCCATTGAAAGTGGTGTACCAAGTGCCATCCCATCCGGAACCATTGTAGAAGAGGTAGATCTTGTCATTGTAGACGACGGCAGCAGGGGATGAGTTGACATACACACTGATACCACTGCTGGGTCCATTGTTTATGTTTAAAGGATTGGACCAACTGCCGTTGCTGCGGGTAACGACGTAGATGCCAGTGTTCGCTTTGTTCACGTAGAACATGTAGAGAGTGCCTTTGTAAACAACAGTGGCGGGTGATGAGTTTCCGTACAAGGCAACATTGCTGCCAGGGCTCTGCTGAGGACTGAAAGGCATTTTTGCTGTGTTTTGAAAATTCTGAGAATGAGAGAAGGGATTATATTCAAGTCTGTGTGAGCTACCTGAGTGGGACATGGCATTCTGGCTGCAGCTGGCCTGCTACTTATAGCTGAGTGTTCGACTGCGCAGCAGAACAAAAAGAATCCAACTTGCTTAAGTGACCGCCACCAAATTGTGAAATTTGCACAAATATTCGTCTGATACTTCCACAAAGGCTTTTGTGGCTGGCTGATGTGAAGACGACCATGTCAGTGCACTCTGGGCCGGCCCGTCGCTTAGCGGCATTCCCCCCACAAGGACCCGTAGTGCGCAGCAGGATTCCGTGCTATTGGCACAAGCGGCAGAGCAAGGCGTCTATCTAAGCGTCTCCAACCTTAAACGATTGGTGTGCAGCCACCACTCCAGCCAGCCGCAGCTGAGGGTCTAGATTATTCCATCGAACCATATGTCGAGTCTACACTCAACCAGGCCGTACTATCTACTCGACACGTCAACGAATTTTTCTATTCCAAAGGCGTGTGTTGCTTGGTTTAATCACTATTCTGGATAAAAGATCACACCGCCATAGCTAGTAGTAGCCATTCAACCGGTCAGTGGCGTACTCTTGGCTTAGCTGAACACAACCTGAAATGGCTACGGAACATGGCTGGTAAAGTAGCGTGGCGAGAAAGCAGGTCTGGTATATGGGCTAGATCTTAAAGGGGCATCTATCGCGTAATGAAAAATGTATCAGGTGAGCCACGGCTATACATAGAATATGCTGGTGAGTTTACTCACCTGCCGGCGGCTGAGTTTCACGGCGTCACTATTCACGGCCCAATAGCAGCTAGAATACCTCTAATACTTAACCAGCTTGAATTCTAGTAATGGTCGGAGACCATAAGTCCTCAGTGTTGAATTCACAGCCAGCCACGTTGCAATCTAACCCCGTTCATCTTGAACCGATGAGGTAGAGGCTTTCCACCTTGGAGGCCTCTTTCTTGAGCTTGCACCTAGTGTAGAGTTCAATACTTGGCTACTTTATCTTCATTGTCCCTTTCAATGACTTATAAGGTTAACATCTTGCTCCTAATCCTTTCCAAATATCAAACAATTTGTAGGAAAACCCCTGAGGGCCCGGATTTAGTCACAGATACCGCTCCTTGCTCCTAACCATGTACACAGTCGCAAACCACATCAATATCATATCTATTCGTCACTGCGGCCTTTTAGTGGTCTTTGATGTTACATACCAGTTATAAATATCTATATTTTATCATGGCCCGGAGTATTTCTCACTCCTTCTATAAAACTAATCTGATTACTTGCGCTCCGTGGGAGCTTCTACGCAGGACCCCCTACTCTAAACCAATCCGACTTCCCTAGCCTTGATCTGTAGCGCCAGCAGCGCCGAAAAGTACCTGCACAGAAGCAGATTACCACCCATGAACCAGAAACCTGGGTGTCCGCTGGGGCGCCACATGGTGCAGAACTCGCCCTCCTTGTCCAGGCCCCAAACATCGCGGAGACGGTCAGCAACCGCGTCTCCAAACATGATGCGCGACTGCGTTCGCATGTTCTGGTAGCCTGTGGCAAAGATGATTTCGTCGGCGGGCAGCTTAGTCCCGTCGGCCATCTCAATGCCGTCGGCCACAATCTGGCTGACCTCTTGGCCCTGCTTAATCTTGATCTTGCCATCGATGATCATCTGGCTGGCTCCGACATCAATGTAATATCCACCGCCGCGCTGGTAGTACTTGCAGCCGAGACCACCATGGTCAGGGCCCTTATCCACCTTGAAGCCCACCCTTTGCAGGCCCTCGAGCAGTTCTCGGTCCACCTCGTGCTGCGCAAGAGCAGTGTCCGTCTGGGTGCGCTTGGTCATGGAACCCGACAGACTGAAGCTGAGGACATCGGCGTCCTCGGTTGGCGGGCCGTCCTCGTCGTAGCGACCCCTGTTGCTAAGCTCGACGCCCTTGGTGGAAAGGACACAGGTGGATGACCGCTGCAGCATGGTGACGTCGTAGCCCGCCTCGTAGTAGTCCTGAGCGATGTCGTGGCCCGAGTTGCAGCAGCCCACGATGACGGCCCGCTTGCCCTTGGAGTCGGGCTTGGCGCCGGAGAACTCGGAGCTGTGGCACAGAAGCCCCTTGAAGTCATCCATGCCCTTGATGGTGGGGAAGTTCTTCTTGCCCGAGTGGCCGGTAGCCTGGATGACGTGGCGTGGGTGGAATGTGCGCTTCTCCTTGACATCGCCGACTTGGCGCTCCACGACAACGGTCCATTGCTGCTTGTCCTCATCCCATGATGATGAAACCATTTCTGTGCTGGTCCACACGTTAAGCTCGAGAAGGTGGGCGTATGATTCCAAGAAATCGGCCATCTTGTCTTTGGGTGTGAATACGGGCCAAGTGTCTGGGAAGTGCAGGTACGGGAGGTGATCAACCCACACGGGGTCGTGTATGATGAGCCGTCGGTAGCGGTTCCTCCACGCATCGCCAACGCGGGGTTGGCGGTCAATTGTCAAAGTGTTCACCTTGAGCATCCTCAAGCGGGCAGCAGCAGACAACCCCGCCTGGCCAGCACCTACATCAAGCCATTCAGATCAGCAGGGTGCAGTATACAAGGGAACGCAGGAGACGGCTTACCAATAATGATGACAGCAGGATCCTCGTCGTCAATCTTCATTTCCTTCTCTCTGTTCTCCTTCCAGGTGGGATTGCCACCCAGGCCGTCGTGCTCCCTACCATCAGGTCGGCGGCGCGAGCGAGGCTCCTCGAAGCCCTTGAGCTCCTGAAGCACTGTGTAGCACGAGAAGATCTTCCACTCCCCGCTAGCTCGAGTAAGTCGCAGCACTCCCTGGCCTCTACCAAGGGTTGTTACAACGTTGACAAAGAACAGGACCACCTTGACCTCTCCGGCGAAGTCCAGAGCAGCAAGGTGGGGGGCGCGATGTGGTTTCGATCGATCAATCTCAACATGCGTAATACGGCATTCCGACTTCTTGAGAAAGCTGGCAATGTCCTTTGAGCCCTTGAAAGCGCGGTAATCCCATGATAGACAGAGGTGGTCTCGCCAGTAGGCTGTGTCCAGAAACAGGCTTGACAGCGAATCAAAGTCTTTGGAGTACAGACTCCAATTGAACTTGTCAACGATGGAGACGGCGGCTTCGTCGGGGTTCACGCCGGTGGTATCAAAGGGAGGCGGGAAAGGGTCTGCAGCAATATTCACCGACCCCGTTTCCACCCTGTTGTCGGCCGGGAAGTTTAGGTAGAGGGGATTAACGTCAGCCATTGCGTGCGGAGATTCGGTCCTGAAGATGCAAATGAGACAGGAAAGCCCAGCGCAGAAATTTCAAAAAAGCAAGCAAGCAACCGACTTTTTATGCCAACAAATTGGACCGGCCGTAGCCTCCGGAGCCGGCACGTTGAGAGCGGAGAGGTCATGTGCCAGCGCAGACTGTGGCTCGGGATGCCAACTTGGGCAATGCACAGCAATTACTCAACGCCTAGTGGATGCTTTAGTGGCCAGCTTTCCACCCTTCGCTGCCCCCAGATGCGGGCGACGGCGTGGGTCACCCTCGGGGTAACATCAGGGCGAGGGGGCCTCTCACCTCCGCAGTGGCTTCGCCCGCATCGCGCTAGCTGAGTGCGGCCAAGTGCCTGGCCACCAGGGTTTATTTGTTGATGGGGAGACAGGCCAAGCTTTCTTGGGGTTCGGTTTGAGCTTAAATAAGGACGCGATGATGATGGCGACAGTTAAAGGTGAACTCGTGATGCACTCTAATGCCATCCAAGAGCATAGACCATTGGTTTGCCCGCGGGGTAAATTGTGGGACATAGCGATGTGAAGACGAGATCTTCAGAGTACGGATCCAAACTGTTGGAGTGGTCAACGCAAGAGTACACTGTTATAAAACAAACTTTAACTAAAAAAAAAATGAATAAATAAAGAGCTCTTCTCATTAAGGGTTTGATAATTAAATAATTGACGATTTAAATGATGCCATCACCCTCTTCATCCACATACCCTAAACACATGGCTATACCCCGGATTAATAAAACTCCACCACGCTAAACCGAACATGGTCGCATCTGAGATCCGAAACCGCAATCTCAAATCCAGCATTCTCAACACTTGATGTTTGGCGGTGAATTAGTAGGTGTGAAATCTTTTTATAGTCTCTTGGTACAAGATTAGGGGGGGAATGAATATGAATTAATGCATCGAAATGCTGTGTGCATCATGCCAATCCTATTCCTCACGAATCCCCAACTTTGGTGGGCTACGCATTGAGAGCTAGTTTCCTAAAGAGGCTATCTTTACCGACGACAGCTTCGGATTGGATGAATGGCTTTATCTTCCCTCTCCGCGTCCGATTACTCCTCACTAGTTATCTAGATTGTCTTTATCACATCTGGAAGTCGGAAAGACCGCCCAAACCACACTCTCTCCGACTAAAGTCAACGCCACAGTCAAGACCAGGTACCCAGTGGTCAGTCATGGACGTCATGGATTCTGAGGCTGGATTGAATATTGCAGTTTGCAACATACCGCAGCCAGAGCCACCATATCCGAAGATAAACTGCTTCACCTGCCGCAAGCGACGAGTAAAATGCGACAAGTTAGTACCGTGCGGGCCTTGTCGCAGGCTGCGGCTGGAATGCCTGTCGGCAATACCGGCAGAGAGGTTTCTCTGGCTACCAATCAACCAAATCGAAGCCGACAATGAGCTTGTTGCAAACCAACATGCGGAACAGGATCCAAGACCAAATGGCTCGCCAACGAAGAAGACAACGAGAAGGCGCAGGTTAGCGATACTGACTGGTATGCTAGCGACTTTTGCCATCAAGTCAAATGTGCCCATTTGATTCAGCATGGGTTATTAGCTGACCTATCCCAGAGAAGGAACGAAAGGCTATGTCCAATCAGCTAGTACGAGAAACTGGAGAAATGGACGTCGATACTATCATGCAGTCACTACAAACATCGGCAGAAGCTGGAATGAAGTCTGCGTCATGCGGTCCCTTTACTGCTTTTGCACTTCGAACGCCAATGGCCTTAGACACGCCGTTGACCTCCCCTGCCTCTAGCCTTGCTGTTTCAGCTTCAACCTATTCTGATGGCACTGAAGAGGCCTCTGATTCGCCCGAAATTCGTCACATTGCTTCTAGTGGCCCGGATGAGTTTGCGTCACTACCCAGTCGTTTATTGGCCGATCAAGCATTGGTATCTCACGGTGAAAATACCCTCCTCGATGACTTTAACACAGGCCTTGAGATAGATTGGGGAAAATTCTTTTCGTCCGAATTGGACCTTGAATCTTCAGAATTTAGAACCGACGCGGAAATGTCTTCCGCTGGCCTTGGTTATCATGACCTACAGCCCGACATCTATTCACTTCAACTACCGTCGCCGACATGCTTACATCTCCCATTTTTACATTCATCGCAGATAATGGAAAGAGTGCCCAAAGACACATTTTCCCTTCTCGAGCACTATGGCTCCAACCTGCTTTACATGTTTTCCCCACTGCCGAATAAGAAGCCACCATGGAAGATTATGCATCACCCCTCTGTGCTCGAGACTACGACGGCATTGCTTATAGGTGAACCCGTAAAACATGCCCAATCGGCGCTGCTGCATTCGATCTTGGCAATAAGTTCCTTTCATCTGGATTGGTTTAGTACCGGTGGAAGCCATGCCGTCGCCGTCAACAACAGTCGCTCGTATTGGTGGAAAATAGGGGAAGACTTTGAGCGAACTGCAAAGGCGCAGATACAACTATCACTCAGAAACGAACTCGGGGGTGCGTCAAAAGCCAAGTATAAGCACATTCTAATGACCCTTTTATGCATGGTAACGATTTGTGTGAGTCTCCCATCACTTGTTTTTGGACGCTGCCAAACCTGCGACGCTGTTGGGCGATGCTATTCCGCCTATTCAATCTCACCCGTCTCTGACACCACATATGTATAGGTTCTCACAGGGAGAATGGAAAATGCAAGACACTTTCTACGTGATGCAGAGCGGATAATTCGTCTTCGTGGATTGAAAGCGAACCCATCGAAGAAAATCAAACTCTTACACAACATCTTTTTATACAACAGAATATTTGAACAGAGCACGTCAATATATCCAGGAAAGAGGCAAGCAGAATTGTCGGATACCGAGCCTCGTATCGAAGCTCGGTTGCCTGTGGTTGGAGCAATGATTGTTTCCGCCTCTTCTGGCCAAATCGGCAGGCTCCCTGATGAAAACGCTGCAAATGGGTTCCATGTGGAAGAGGTCGATGCCAACCTCATGAATCGGTTGATTTCGAATGATGGGGCCTTGTTCGAGAAGGTTTATGGGATTCCTGTGGTTCTGATGCAACTAATCTCGGAAGTAACTCATCTCAGCCAAGAGGCTGATAAAGGGCAAATGTGCTGCTCGGGCATGGAGTGGCAGCCCACAGAGTCTTTCATGAACCGGGCGCGCACACTCGAAAACCTTATATGTGGATTTAGGTGGGAAGCAAATGGTCAAGGTCGTACCGATGGCATGATAATGCGTCATCTGGTCTCGGCAATTCACCAAGCGCTGCTCATCTTCTTCTACAGGCGTGTTCGAAAGCTAAACTCGTACGCCCTTCAACCATTCGTGAGGAAAACCATCTCGGAGCTATTTGCATTTCAGCACGCTAAACAAGATAACTTTATTGCTACTCCGGTACCTGTGTGGCCAGGCTTCATCGCTGGGTGTGAGGCACAGGAGGAAGAGGATCGGCAACGGGTTAGACAGTGGTTCAAAGAGTGCGGGTGTGCTTGGCGCAGTTTCTCCACAGTTGGAAGTGTGGTGGAGCAGGTTTGGGCGGGTAGGAACCAACAGAATGACGTTTGTGGTGTCGTCTCGCCACTTGGCGAGGTTACATGGGACCAAGTCTTCAGAAAGGATCACGTTGCAATTGTGTGTACATGAGGAAGTTTTGCATTATCGGGTTGAAAGAAGAGGAGCTGATGGCAGCGTGATACAATGCGCAGCCTGCAAGAGTATTTCTTATCTCGGATGTAATGCGACTTGCGTGCCTCGTGAGTGGTGGACTGCTGGATCGTGTGGGGTTGGTGGCTACTCCATCTTGGCCAGCAGCCAATAATAGCAGCAGACTATTTTAAGTGCTCGCTATTCACTTTCCCAATGCTGAGGTGGTCGCTGTTGGCTTTCCGAAATTGATCAGCCAGGTCAATTGCCAGGTTGGCTATCGGGAATTCAGCTAGACTTAATCACATGTCTGTTTGGAGCTTGTTGATTGAAGAAGAGACGATCTATTTTACTTCATTCTGTCATCGTTTTGAGCCATCAACCCAACATACTCACCCGAACTCTTATCTTGCCTAGCTTCTTTCAGAATCCGACATCACCTTCAAGCTCACAAAAATGGATCAAGCAACCAATATTCCCTACCCACCTCCCATTGACCCGGCATATACGCCCAAAGTCGCAATCACGCGACTTCCAGCCGGTGCATCAGTGGAAGAAATTATGGCCGTTCTGGATCGTGACGGCGGTGTTATTCTGGAGGACTTTGTGAGTTCGGACGAACTAAATCAGATAACCGAGGAGGTCGAGGAGTCCAAAAGAGATGAACTAAAGTACGCACACACTGGCTTACCGCAGATCCCAAGCCAAACCAACCTGGTGGCTGGTCTCGTGGGTAGATCCAAGACCATGGCGGAAGTTTGCGAGAGACCTACTCTGGCAAAGCTCCGAGAAGAGGTTCTGACGGACCACTTCTCGATTACCCGTGAATTCTACACACGGGACTACCGCATTGATCCATTGCTTAGCATCAGCCTGAGCTTCCAAATCGGTGCGGGTGCGCCGCGACAAGCTCTGCATCGCGATGATGCCATCCACGGCATCGATCACAGCCCGCCATTTGACCTGAAAAAGGCAAGCCAATTTGCCTGTTTGGTCGCTGGCTGCCAGACGACCAGAGAGAACGGAGCCACCATGTTTGTTCCCGGAAGTCACCGCTGGGATGACAGCCGACAGCCACGAGTCGACGAGGTGTGCTTCGCTGGTATGTACTTCTCAAGATTTTTCTTTCGCAGCAGATTATTAACGTGTGGACAGAAATGAATGCCGGCTCCGCCCTCATCTTTCTGGGCTCTGCATTCCATGGTGGGGGCCACAACTCAGTCCCCGACTCCATTCGTATTGTCCACGGGCTCTTCTTTGTCCGCGGTACTCTGCGACAGGAGGAAAACCAATTTTTGGCAGTGCCACATAAAAAGGTCCTTCAGATGTCGCCTGGGATGCAAACCCTTCTTGGGTATAAGAAGCCACAGCCAGCGCTGGGACTGGTGGACAACCGGGATCCCTGCAACGACCTGGTCGGTGTTTTTCAACGAGTTAGCGCATAGTGTAAAGTTGGTCATTTGGTATTTAGTCATGTATATTGAAATGGAATTATCTAAACTACCCGCATTTTACACTGGGTTTGGTTTACAATATTATTGACCAAATGAGTGCCCGTTGATCTTCGTTGGCTAATCAAGTCGTCAATATTCACTCTACTCGCTGCGAAAAGAAATCTTTAATCTGGGAAGACACTTTTCATTTGTCAGCCGCTTCTTTTTTATTTTATTTTATCCATAGACTAAACCATTTGTCCCAATAAACGCACTATCTCCACATCCGCAATTAGCAAAAAGTTCATCTCAGCAAAGCACCCAAAACCAAAGGATGAGGGTAGACCCCCCAAGAGGTTACGGATGCAAAAGTTCTAGAGTATAGTAGATCATAGAAGAAATCATTGTAAATTGTGGAATATACACGCGCAGCTATCTCTAGTTGGCAATAATGCCACTCTACAGGTCTCACATATCGACCGTCTCCTCATCTTCAACCCCAAACAAAACCCGCATGGGATCCTGGTACTTGTAAAAGCCGCACCCTGGCTTTGCTACGCCGTATCCCAATAATCTTTGAACCTGTGGAGAGAAGTCTTTGGCAATTGATGGGGGCACCTCGAGAAACTCATTCTCTGCTGGACGATACTGAGCCCGGTTAAAGAACATTCCTACAGTTTCTCGCACTTGGTCCCTGGTATGACATAAGTCAGTAATTAAAATCTTAGCACGATTTTAACATGTCGAGGTTGACTCACTTTGTAGTATTGGCACCGCCTGCGTGGTATACGTGACCATGAAAGAGGAGCGTGTCACCCGGCTCAAGCTCGGCAGGCACAGCTTCGTGGTCAAAGGGCTGACGCTCTGTGTCCCAGAGATGAGACCCCGGAATAACAATGGTCGCGCCGTTTTCCCCGGTGGTCTTCATGATGGCAGTGACACACCCAAGGAACATGGGAGGCCCGACCTCCATAATGTGCCAGTCACTAGCGAAATCATTAGTGCCAGATCCCAAGGCAAGGTGGAATGCAAGCCTACAGGTCATCCCTATGCAAGCCCTGCTGTGCTGAGCCTGGGTTCACACGGAAGCCCACCGTAGATGAAAGGATAGGCTTCGTCGTGACAGTAACCCTGTTCGACCCGAGCCAATGCGGATACGTGTCCGAGAGAAGCTCGTTGGCGACATCAATTAGCAATGGGGTTGTCATCAAGTCCACGCAAGCTGGAGACTTGGCGACCAGACCTGTAGCGCGCTGCGTGGTGCTGGGGAAGAATCCCGATTTGTCGCCATTATCGGCATCGAAATGGGGCTTGAGCTCAGCCTTGATTTGAGCCGCAAGTTCTTTGGAAATGAAGTCTTCAACAATGACACCGCCATCTTGGTTGATTATGTCGCAGATATCTTGGATAGTTGCCTTCTTGGAGTTTACCCGTCGGATCTTTGGCCTAGTCTCCAGAGAGACCGGTGTTTCCGCTGAGATCTCATGAGGGGCCATTTCAGAGAGCAAGAGTCAATAAACAGGGCTTTGTTCAGAAATGATATACTTGGGAAGTGGAAAGTGCCTTGTGAAGTTGGGTGCTGAAGGATCTGTGACGCCTGAGATTATATAAGTGTCTACGAGGCCATGCGCCGTCTTGTCTGCTATCATCAAGGTGGCTCGTGTTTACAAAACTGGAAGCCAAACAGCGACGTGCATGTAAGCTTATCGTCAAGTGTGCATCCCGGGGACAAGAAAACTACCTTCCATAATCTCAAATTGACCTAGACTGTCGATTGTAACGATACATGAAGCCCATTCATGCTCGTCGGTGAAGAATGCCGTTTCGGGGTTAGAGTAGTCCTCGCATCGCGCCCCGCAATTGATACCGCCCCAAGATAACCAATCCGGATACCCCGTCCCGGCAACCGAATGCAAGCCAAGTGCCACCATTGACACTGATCTTGTTTTGTAACCAATAATGTCGAGAAGTGACTTTGCATCGACATTCACAAACGAGCTGACCCCGCGTTTTCACTAATCCGGCGTTGAGGATTGGCTCCTCGCCACGGTGGCATTAAGCTAAATCTGGACATGGGTTGCCGACGCTCCCAATGTTCACTGATGATTTAAGTCGCTAATGGGATTAGATGGCTGTCGCGTACACCTTCCTCATGCATCACCATCCTCGGATGATCTTCTAAACAGCGAGTGCAATCTACCAGATCAAGCAGGTCTGCACAACCGTGGCCGGGGTCTGAACAAGATGAGACCGAATCACAGAGTTTGATTAACATATTTTTTATACGCTTCAAATATCCAAATCTCTGTTTTATCAGCTTTCCAGAATCCCCTATACATTTTGCTATGAACCTGATACTTGGTGGAGTTGCCCTCTGATATCAAGAGATAGTCCGCCATAAAACTGCGGCCACTCAGTTCATTCAGAAGCTTTTATTCAAAAGCTCATTTTATATTTAGCGAGCTCGAACATGCGACTCAAGAGAGAACAGATAACTCTGGGTTCATTTAGAAACGCTAAGACACTGCTGTACATACTAGAATTTTCCCTGTATAAACTGGAGCTTAAATCGGCCTTGCAGCCCTATTTTCTAGCCTTCCTTCTGGATACACGCCTAATCTATTGAGGCTTCATCATCTCCCCCACTCTGGTCAAGATTTCCCCACTATGGACTAACCTCACACATACCCACTTGGATCAGCGGACAGAGCCAACCAGACCACGTCCATTAGGGTGGATTCTATCATACCAAACACTCCGTAGGTTTTAGCTGGTGGCAATAGCCTCAACCCATGAAATACAGCCTCCCACAGGCATTTTCAGCAGTTTCTTGCCTCGTTTGTGCTTCATACCCTGGCCGAAACAGATACGCGTATCTGCAAATTGACAACGCCGGCATGTCACGTGTCTCGTTTCTGACTCAAAATTTTGTCGTGGGACAAAACGCCACCAGCCCCTCAATCTACACTATCGACTGTACCGTTCGTATAGCATGGTAATAGGCCTATACTATAAGCAGCAATACCATCACGATACAACCGCCTCTATCAATTTATAGCATTCTGTAATATCTGCCAGAACCCGCCGGGGCCGTAGCCAGATGCTGCAGGGAAGGCAGAAAATCACGCATAGTCATAAATTTATCAGCAAAAAAGTGACTTGTTGACAGGTAAGCACTGACTGCTATATGCAACCCGCCAATCACGTCTAATGTCCAAAGACACTCGCGTCTAGCAATGCGGTCACAATGTGGCATGGAGCTGGGCTTTCCTATCCCTGTCCATATTCCTGCACAGTTCGCCGTCGACTATCTCCACACCAATGCACCAGCTTTAACTCAAGTCTGCGAGTCCCCAGTTATTGAAGAGCTCCCGCCTGACCCCGCACTTATTGCCGATGATCCGTTCTTTGGGCCCTGGGACGAGCACACAAAAGTGTACAAGATCTCGGGGTCCATCGTACTGGCGCCTGGCCTGACCAAAGCCACTACCTGGTCGGCTATTTATCAAAATATTCCCAATGGTGTAAGGCTGCGTTCATATACCAACGCTGGTGTCACGTCTCGCACAAGATGGACTGTTCGTCCACATTACGACGGAGTACACAGTCCAGAGTCTGACTCCAGCACCCCAACGTTAAATATGGAGGGATGGGAATTATTTGGCGAGGTTCTTATCGAGGCCAATAGGCTTTTAATACCTTTTGCCTCCCTTTTCTTGAAGGGCGTTTTACGGCAACTTGGTGAACGTTTTGTAGACGGATTTGTTCAGGGATATCATAGTCAAACAGGAACAGGCAAATGAGCCTGTGCTGTTCGAACTCGACTACAACTAGTCTAGGGACATGGGCAGTCAACCCACGTGAACCCGGCTGGGGATAATATAAACGAAACAGGAAAGGGCTCGCGCCAGCGATTCAATAGTTAAAACTTTATTAATTATATGATATACACTCTTTTCGGCTGCTATTAACGATCATCCCATGTTGGCGATTTGGTAGCGGAGATGTGCATGATTCCAATGGTCAAAGGGGCTCTGCGGTCTTTCGATTGTAGCCTTTTGTTTCAGTGTAGCTGTATTTCACAGGATGTTTCGATAACTTTAGACATTCATAAAATATATTCATCAGAATTCAATAACCCCCGCAGCCCAATATTAGATGCAATTAACACGAGTCTAGCTGTGTCGTAAAATGAAACTCTGAAGAAGAAAGACCCTCTTTTGTCTGAACCTCAAGGTCAAAGGTTGTCGTCCATTCCTTGGCCAAGACATCGATATCTACGCTATAAAAGTCGTAGGCTGACCCGGTGGTGTTCAAGGCCATTTTGGATGGCTCGATTGTTATCCGTGGAAGCATGGCTCCCTGCTGGCTGATTTTCTGGGCCACCTGCACAACAGGGACACTGTTGGAGGCCACAGAGTCCTTGCGTACAGCGGCTTGAATGGTGAGAGTGAGGTTGTCGTTGCGGACCTGACCGTCAAGGCAAGACTTGGATCGCATGTACAGAATTTGGTCGTTGAGGGGGTATCCGCCAGTGCCTTCGTTATCGTGGACCACCTCAGCATCAGTTCCATTCTTCAGGTTGATGTCGAATGCCTCGAGGCCCGCGGTGGCATTGAACTCGGTAGAGAATTGGTAAAATGTGAACACCTCGTCGAAGAAACCATAGGATTGTCCGCCTCCGACCATGCGGCTAGCCGGGACTCTTGTGCGCTTCCCCTCGCGATCCAAGACGTTGAGAGCGACTTCGAGCGTGTCTGCATCTCGGCCACTGCCCTTTGTCGTGCGCACGCGGATCTTGCCCTCAAGAGCAAGAGTGCTGGAGTTTGCGCCGACTTCCAGCTTATCAATATAAGGCTTCACGTCGACAAGATCGATAGGTTCGCTGAGCGTAACAGCTGACGGAACTGTGTCGATGAGGCGCTCAAAGATGCTGGCGCACGTCTTCTGGAATGTCTCGGGATCCTTCAATTGGGACATTGTTACATTGCCGTCAGCGCCAAACACACGCTTATCCGAGTTCGTCGTGTCATTGTGTCCGTAGACCAATGGGTTGGAGCCCTCGCCCGCAAAGTATTCCGTCACGACCGCGTTGTCGAACGAAGCTGGCGTGCTGTCGAACTTTGGCTTGTTGTTTGGCGACACCTCACCTCCGGTAATATTGGGAAAGTTTTCGCTGTGAACACCACCGATGCTGTGACCGCAGGCAACCATAGAAATCATGCCCTGCTTGTTGAAGCCGGCGTTGATGAAGGCGTCAATTGTCGAGTTGAGATCTTGCTCCGGCTTGGGCACTCCTGCCGGACCCGCCTCGGTCGCATCGATGCGGCCCATTCGTAGGGGAACCTTCATTCCGCCGCAGCCTGCCACCGAGGCAACTAGGCCGAGAGCAATGAGGTCGGAGCCGCTGGAGCGGGGACTAACAAATGTGTGCAGCTCGGCCAAGGTGTTGTTGAATGCGGATCCCTCATTCTCCGAACGCTCCGTCTCAAACATGATAGACGCATCGAGGCCTCCGGTGCCCTGGGCTTTGTTGTGCGTAATCGTGTCATGAAAGGTGGTTCTGATCCATTCCGCCGAGTTCTGCTTTCCAACCTCGTTGGAACCAAATCCACAAGGTACGACCACTGTGCAAAAGTAAGTTTTAGCAAATAATACACAAGATTGCATATAGTACATGACCCTTGCGGCAGGTATCGATGCAGTTTGGGAGACGCCATTACTCACAATCTGTAAACCCGTAGCGGATAACACCTCCTTGCATTGCCCACAAGTCCTCAAGGTAGTCGGTCTTGGCGGGCCACACGTACTTTGCGCCAGCAACAGCGCTGAAGCAGGACACTGCCAGGGCGTTTGCTGTAGCCCTCATTTTGAATACTGTAAATGAATTGGATCGGATGTGTTGATCATGGAATATCAAGAGGTACAGCAGTATTTGACAGTTCAACAACTTACCTAGAAACCGCTGCGGCCAATGGCATGAAGCCAGCCAGTTCTACCTGCGGCTCGTATTCATTAGAAATTTGGCTTAAAACGCCAATGCGAAGCGGGCTATTTCCTGAACAGGTTAAGCAGGTAGCACCCAGACCTCCCAAGATCCCCACGGAATTGCAAGGATCAGAGCCAATGGAGGCAGCTCCAATGGAAATACGAGCTTCGGGAGATTCGGCTTTTGCTGCCGCGATGGGTCCGTGTTCGGATAATTCGTGTGATAAGCTTGATATTTTACTATCTACAGGGTTTCTTTGTCGCCTTATGGGGCCGGGGTTGTTCATCTTTGCGAGGATCAATTCATCCGCTATCAAGTCGTCCAAAAATAAGGAACCTGCCAAGAACGGCGGCGAAACCGAAACCGAAGCCGATGTGCCATGTGCCATAAAAACAGCCAGTTTCTTACCCTCTCTACCATCGGATACACCGCGTTCACTATGCGAAATGCTCTCAAATTGATAAATTAAAAAAAAGGGTTACCATTTTGAAATATTTTCGCGTCTTGCAATTTATCTACGAAATGAAGGTATATATGTGTGGGTCATGCCTGCATTACTGTGCATGGAGAAGCGGAAGCGGAAGTTAACAATCCGGTCCATTCCGTGCGTATGCCGTGCCATCCACGGGGATCCTGCCCTCGGCTGGTCATACCTTGATTGATTCGGAAGACCTACCGAACATTCTAAGTGTTCTGGTAAATCAACGGGGAAGCCCGGACGGCAAAGAGACAACATGATTCAAATGGTGCACGGGCGGAAAAAAATGAGCGATCCCAGGATTAAGTTTAAATATAGAATGGACGAGAAGAAGCCCACATCAGGTTCCCCAAGAGGTAAATCACCAAGCGAGAGACATGTAACTGAAACAGAAACGGAGCTCGCCACCTCCAGATGGATCCATAAGTGCGGTTGCACCAATGTGTTCTGAAAATATTTGCAGCATAAAACATCGACTGGAAAGACAGGACCAATTGCCCTTTGTGTCCTTGGTATTATTTCGTAAAGATCGGCCGTATCAATCTATCACTAGTGTATCACTTAAACCAACGCACTTTTCTTTAGTCTTTGCTGTGCATACGTTCCATGCGCCTGATTGGGACCAAAAAGCCGTCACCAGAACCCGATTCGCCTGTGGCCATGATCCGCCAGCCACCTTCGTATTCGATTTCCCACCGAAAGCTTGGTATCAATACAGAGCGGCCATCTCTCATCCGCTCAAGCTCCAACGCGCACCCTCTTTTCCGTGGTTGATCTAGACGGGATAACATGGCCCATGACCTCGTCGGTGCCCATCAGGTCATCTTCAACATCGACGTGGTCGCGAATCTTGAGGAGAATTACAGGGGCGGCAATGATGAGCGACGCAGCAAGCAGAACCCAGTTGCTGATGAATTCTGACTTGAAGGCAACCTTGTGAGCGTCGAGGCTCCAGGACACAGCGGCTCCGGCAGACTGGATGCCCTTGTAAAAGCCGACATAGTTTGCGGAGCGGCGACCAGAGTTGGTCAGCGCGCCAATGAACCTGCGCTGGTTAGCAAACGTTGCAGAGAAGAGAAAAGAGCGAATACATACCAATAAACGGTGGCTTGCCAAGCGGCATCATAGAAGCCGTAACAAATATACAAGATGAAGGGACCGGCATAACCTGAATGACTCCAATCCTTTGGCACATAGTCGCCGCCCTCGCCCTTCTGGCGGGTGGATTCGCGGGTATAGGTCCTCTCAAAAGCATAACCACCACCCCAGACAGCAAACGTAAGAAGAAAAAGCACGAGCAGCGCCACTTTGGCGCGGATAGTTCGACGAAAGCGTTCCAAATCAAGCAGATAGCCCCAGATGCCGGCAGCGACGATTTGCGCCAGCCAGTACAGCAGGTTGTTGAGACCCTTTGTGCGCACATTGAAATAGGCGCCGTTTACAACATTGAACTGGTATGCGTAAAACCAGTTGGACGAGAAAAACATAGGAAAGAGGAAGAGAACGAAGGGCTCGAATCGGAGCGTCTCATATAGACCCATTAATTCACTCTGCCAGGTAGGATTCTTCATGAGGATGACGCGCGAACCATCCTTTCGGACGATGTCATTCGCGTTGCATAGCAAGAGGGCCAAGCCGGCCCCAAAAAACATTAGGACAATGAAGCCGATATAGGTAGCGTTGTTGACGTCTTTTTGCTCGGTATCGCTAATGTTGGCGCCGAGGGGTATCTGATGCCGTATGTTAGAAATACATGTCCACTACCAGACCACTATCTCATCCGGCCGGGTACTTACAAAGCTTCCGATGACGGCTCCCATGTTGAAGATGCCCCAGAACCAAGCAAAGTAGCGACCCTTCTGATCCTCGTTCGGGTATGAGATCATGATGGTACCCTGGGCGGTCCACAGCATGGCAGCGCAAACACCGAGCCAAGCGCCGGCAAACAGGTTGAAACCTCGGACATGCTGGTCGGCAACCAACAAGCTAATGGTGTAGATGCCGTACCCGGTGCCGCCAAAGGCCAGCGTCCATCTCACGCCCAGCTTGTTCACAAAGGTACCCCCGAGAAAGCCGAAGACGGCGAAAACGCTGTACAAGGCCGTGTTCTGTGTCAGATGACGGCATGTCAGCAAAAGTTGCATTCCACGTTTCATGCGCGAAAAGATGGCCAGTTTTCTTTCCCTTTCTTCTTCTTCTTCCTTCCTTCATGCAGAGTCATGCTTACGTACCATGTCGGCATTAAGTTTCGGATCCTGCCTACCACCTCCGCCGATGCCGTTGAGGGCGTTGAACATGCCCGGGCACATGAAGCACACAAACGACACCATGCCGAGCTGGATCTTGGGCGAGGCAAACCACGGCAGCGTGTGGCCGAAGAAGCGGTACTGGCGGTATTTCCATGATCGCGGCAGATCGACCACCCCGGTCGAGTAGTTGTAGAGGGCGTCCTCGTTGTCCTGGACGTAGGCGATGGCCTCGGGGTTCTCGACGGGGCGCGTCTCATCCAACATCTGATGATGAGTATAATATTAGCGGCTCGCTACCCAGCGCAGTGCTGGCGATTATTTGGAATTCCGCAATTTACTAGAGAGGTGCAATTATCCAGCCCTTGTTCAAACGCGGACGAGGAAGTACAGTTAGAACCGTATTCGGCCCGCAGAAACTGCACACTTCAATTTTTAGCTCCTTCAACGTTCCAAGAAGCTGGGCTCTATTACCATTGTCCCATTATCCGGAGCGAATACAAGTTTCAAAATTATACGGTGATAGTGTTGATCTTGCTTTTCACTCGACCGAAGAGCCCGAACCCTGGTTCAACCGAAATTCTTAAAGAGAAGACTACCAGCTTCTCATTGACCGCGTTGTCGTCTAAACCATGTGCATGACGATATGATCTACGCCTTAGCAAAGCCACCATGAAGTTCACAGGGGGAGATATTATATGCAAGAGAGGGTTCAAAATCTCAATATTTATTATTAACTCTCACGATAGTGATGCAAGAATCAACTATCTGCTCAAAAGAATGGAATACGCCGACGGTAAGCCGAGCTCAAACTCCAGCGGAGAACTCCATACACCGACCGGAGCTCCCTTTCCAACACGACAACGCAATCCTTTACTAGAATGCCCATTGACGTTAGCAAATCAATCGACACCTAGCCCTTCTCTCATCAGATAGAAGTACTCACGCAGGGCTAAAATGGATATTCCTATTAGCAAACTAAACTAATGAACCGTTCTCTGACTTTACTTACACCAAGAAGCTTAGCCATGATACCAAGGCAAGTCTGATAGCATAATGTTAGTAAGCTGGATATCTGGGCCATCGAGGTTCCTACAGAAATTGGCTCGCGTGTTTCCAAGTTGGCAGCAGGCTTGTCCATTGCCGGGGCAGCCATGGCGGTTCTAGCAACGGCGGAGAGAACAGTGAAGACGACGGTGAACTTCATTGTGGTGGGTTGTTTGTTGAGAAAAGAGTGGCGGAAATAGTCTTTGAAAATGAATGAAGAAGAAGGGATGCGGTTTCATTCAACATCTAGGGGCGTTTTGGGTTACTTATACTTGTGTCACCTTTCAGGTGCGAGAGAAGTTTGATTTGGTAACCATTCGAGGTATTATGGTTTGAGCAAGCTTATCGAGACAAGCCATGCTATGGAGCCAATAACTTTTACTAATGGTTTATGCATCCTTCCAAACCCGGTCTCGTCGATAACAGATGTGCCCCACGGCGGGTGATACATCTTCACCCTAACCTCCTTTGCATGTCGGCAGTTCTACCTTGACCTGGACGCTGATGAGCCCATGCACTCGATGAAGCAAAATGGGGATATTACGTGAACAGCACGAACCTCATTTGTCGAGTAATGTAAGCTGTGCTCCAAACTGTGCTATCGTGAATGGGCTGATGTACATTATTCGTGCTAACTAGAATCGTCATGTCTATTTCAATATGAAACATCATAGACCCAATAGTTTTTAGTTTTCACAGAGTAACAATGAGCTTTTGGTAGCGCCTAGCTTACTCACACAACTTGAGAATTGCCATCGGCTCTCGGGCCCCGCCTCTAATGCACAGAAGGTGGCCAAAGCGAATAGAAAGCAGCAAGGGTCTCCCTACATGCTTGCTCAAACTGCGGCCCCACGGTCTGATGGTGTCCAAGTGGCCTAGAATGTGACTTGGCCCCATCTTCGTCCATGTATTAACCCTGTCAATATCCAATATTGCAGCATAATATCTCGTCACAAGTCAATAGACCAACAATCTATGGACCCCAGAGCTGCGGTCTATTTGCCGCGAGTCAGTTATACACGTTTTCCCTTGCGGCTAGCCACTATTCTCTTGCTTTACCTCTTTACAGCCATCGCCGTTCTTTAGGAGATGGTGGATTTCGCTTAATTCAAGCTTAATTCAATGGCACCAAAAGCAAATTTGATCAATATAATGTGAGTAGGCTAATTAATTTAATTATTCAACTTTTAATAATGTTTCAACAAAACCAATACATATCATTTACTTCCACCACAAATAAATCTTCTTCATCCGTACAAGATGTAAATGATCCTTTGGTTCGACTCTGCTTCGTTCATGGAACATATGGTTGTTTATGGCCTTATTGAAGTGTAGTGTCGAATCAAAAAATAGCTCAAGGCGGTGATGGACGCTTGGCTCGTGTAACCCTTCATCCCCGAAACCCTAATCTTCAATTCCTCGTGCGCACTGCCCAGGGTCCTCAGGCGTTTCACGGTATGCCCGAAAGGGCGCATGGGTTTTCCAGAAATCCTTTCGGGGTCCATTCTCCGTTATTCGGGGTTCATTTCGTGATGATGTCACAGTTCCAGACATGGTAGAGGGATTTGCTTCCTACAGCGAGGCTGCATCAAAAGTCCCAGCTCTGTATTGTACCATATATTCCTCGGCGGCGCCCTGTTGGTCCTACGCCATTGCCTTTGTGTAGCTTGAATCATCACACCCATAGCCGTTTGTCTTGTCTCGCTCTGAAACAGCTCCGCCCTCATCGAATTTGATCTGGCGGTTTCTAACCTTTCTTGAATAATGATGCCATTTATCATGATGCCGGATGCACGAACTTACGGGAAGTGGGAGGTAGTAAGCCCCATCATTAGAGCACTCTCTGAGTGGGTTCGACTTTTTGGCTTCTCAATCCCTGTCGCCATGTTTCGTCGGGGCGTCGGTCCAGGGCATGCCCGGCTGATCAATCCATTGAGCCGGAAGGCATCGTGCTTATCGTACCTTGGCGGTGGAGAGAAAGTTTATTTCAATTTTCCCGAGATTATGTACGCGGAATGTGGGCGTCGAGTGCATGGGCCTTACTTCGCCAATTCCGTGGATCATTGTGCTTGATGGTAGGCTGAGCAGGGATGTGGCGACATGTAAAATGTTCCTTTCGTATTCTATTACAGGGTAGAAACGCCTGCCATTGCGTTAGTGCAGAGACACAAGAGATACAGGAGGTGAAGAAAAGTAACAATGGGTCCCGTCTTGTAAAGTGCTAGAGAAATTTTCGCAGACGCCAAGTGGTAAGCTATACGCGGCTCTTCTTCTTGCAAAGTATTAGGGGAGTAAGACAATATGGATGGTTTGGTCAACTACTCGACCATTGGCTCTCGTCTAATCATGGCTGTCATCTCTTTTCGAACGGTGCACTAAAGAACCCGTTTGCGTTCAATTACAAGCTCATATACCCTGAAGTAGAAAGAGCGAACATGTCCGGGTAATTGGGCGTCGGCATAATCTGCCAAACCTTCAAGTCGCACGGCCTTCTTCAGTGGACACAGACCCTTGCTCCGTCGAAGCGGTGGGGCATCGTCGGGTACTCATGATTTTAGCCAGATTTCCTCACTGTGAGTAAAATAAAGCCGTCGTCAGCGACTCTTTTTCTCTCTTTTCATTTGAGATGGCGTGGTAAAGGTCGGAGGCACTCCCCGTGGTGTTTGCCTATCTTGGGCCTCACCCCTAGGATCTCGATAGCCCCGTCAGCCGCTCGGGCGCACAATGCATCTTCATGTCCTTAGACCTGTGACTTTCAAAATTTTGGTAGCTTCTGATTCTAATGTCGAAGAAGGCAGAGTCGAGGCAACCGCCAAACAAGGATTAAGGTGCTTCTGTAGTTGCTATTGGCGACCACGAAATCACCTTGTTCACAACTCGTTGGCTCAGCTGAAAAATGTCATTTGGATAAAATTGCTTTGGCCCTTCACGGTTCATTTAAAGCACATCGACATTCGGACATGGCGGTGCATGTGACCGTTCTTGTTTCTCTTTTGGATTTTTCACATTTTTCGGGCCGTCGGAGGCAATCAAGGGAAGATTCAACCCTGGGAATTCCTCTTTGCGATTAAGTATGCATACGAAAGCCCGCGTGTCTGCTTCCCGGGCTCTGATTGATGAGAGGAAATTAGATGTCGCAGGGAAATTTCCACCATAACGAATTGGATAAGTCCCCGAGCTATTGTTCCAGGTTTAAGACACGGGTTGCGTTAAGGTTAAATAAAAACATTGAGAAATGTTCATTCCAGCTCAAATTTGAGAGCAAAACAAACAAAATCTCAACATGATGCATTCCAGCGCTCGGTCTAGTCTCACTGTTCACATTATATAGGTAGGTGCATGGCGCTTTCGACCATTGAGGGCTCAATTCATTCTTCCGCATCAATCATTTTACTTTTTTATTCGCTTCCAAGAACAACCGCCACCATGGTCAAATCACTCCTAGTTGCCGCACTCATGGTGCTCTCTGTCGGTGCTGCCAACGGCGTCGAGCGACCCCCTGCGCCCGCGGGCTGGGTTCGCGTTGGCTGCGCCAAGTTTGACCGAAACGACTACAAGCCCCACAGCTCGCCAGCCGTCGAGTTCCAGCCGTGCTTGGACAACTGTGCGCGGTACAGCAACTTTACTGCCCTGGGTGGCAGATGCTGGTGCCTCGGGACCAACGGTGGTGCGGAAATCTCCAAAGTCACCATCACTCCGGCACCCGAGGACAAGTGTGAGAACTTTTGTCTTTCCAACCAACCTGACACTGGAATCTGCGGAGACGGAGTCAGCTACTACGACTTCTATAAGAAATCCGACCCTGGCGTTACCGTCGTCAAGCTGCCCACCGATTCAACCACGCCGACTAGCCCGCCCGTCGACAATGCCACTCCCACACCAGGCCACATTTGCAGATACAACTGCACCACCAAGGGAGAACCGGCCACGGAAACTCCAAAGCCTTGCACAGGCGGTGACTGCAGTCCTGTCACCGGTTCTGCATCCTTGTTTTCTGTCGACCTTATCACAACCTCTTTTGCTTTGTTGGCGGCATTCTGGATTGCTTAAGCATTACTGGGATACAGGCATTATTCTAAGACCCAGGAGAGGAGATAGTATCTAAATTTCAGGATTATTGATGCTAAAGTTCATTATATTCGTGTCATCATAATAACAGCTATATCTTGAAATATTTTCATTAATTGGCCAATCACTTGTGACTTGAAAGCATTACGCTTCCCTTCAGTTTGATATCCCTGTCTCTCGATCTTGCTTTTCTTTAGTAAGCCGGTACATAGAGATCATCGGGTCGTACCCAACTATTTGATCATCGTCTGTAGAGCCTCCATACCTGTCAATGCTATCTGCCGACCGGTTCTTCCGAAAATAAATGTCAAATAGATTCCACCTTTTTTTGTTCTTTATTTCCATCGAGATTCTCTTCTCTTTCTCCATCTCATGAATTTCAACGACACGCTGGTATTCAAAGGATGAAATAACCTTTGTAAGCTTTTTGGTAATCGTCTCTGGGGAACCCAAGCCGAACCCTTGCATGTCTTCAATGACTCTGGGTTCCAGAGGAAGCATCAGTGGTTCTCGCTTGGGAACCTGATTTTCGATAGGGCCACGACGTCCTTTCAGTATCCATGGATGATTGAGCACTTCTTGGAGACTGGCTCGCTGGTCAGGGTGAGTGACGAGCATTCGACAGATCAAATTTCTGCAATCTAAAACCTGGTCAGTTCCCATCATTAGAGGATGATCAAGGGATAAGAGTACCCTTTGAAAGCCAACGTGGATAGTCTATAAAGCCTTTCTGGATTTTGGCATGCAGTCCAGCCAGACTGAAATCATCAAACGGAACCCTACCACAGATTATGGTGTACATGATAATTCCAAAACTCCAAACGTCCACCTTGGGGCCCGAATAGGGCTTCCGCTGCAACACCTCAGGAGCCACAAAGTAGTGATTGGCGCAGAGGATTGTCAGATTTTGACTTGGGGCAAACAGATTACTCGCGTCAAAATCTGTAATCTTGATATCATTTCCTTTGGTAACGAGAATATTCTCAAGTTTAAGATCTCGGTGCGAAATATTATGCTGGTGGCAGTAGTCAAGGGCGCTCGCAATTTGGCGACAAAACTTGCGAGCACGTCTTTCCTTCAGTTTGCCATTGAGGATGAGGTAATCCAACATCTGGCCACCATCTACATATTCCAAGAACATGTACCAATGGTCCTCGTCGTTAGCGAGCTCGCGTAACTTGACAATGTTGGGGTGGTGTAGTATGGAGACTGTCGCAATTTCGCGCGCAGTGCGGATTTCTCGCCCTTGATAAGTCTGTTCGAGATGATCACCGCATTGGGAGCAACCTGTGTGGTTGTCTCGGGGAATAATTTTGCAGGCGGTCTGTGGGCAGGTGAGCATGTTGGTTAGCGACGTATCATGTCAAGGGAGCCCCGAACATGCATCCATAATCCGGTGGCGTGGATGATCGGAACGAACCTCTTCGCCTGTTTCTTCATTTTTAGCGAGTTTTACTTTACTAAAACTACCCATACCAAGGGTGTCTCCCAGTAACCATCGACCAGATCTCGTGTGAATTATTTTGCTGGATTTGGTGCGCTTGGCTCTTTGGCCGATTTTCTCGTCACCATGAGAACCACCGATGTTCCCTCGAGTGCAAAAGAGAAGTCTTCTCAAGTACTTTTGGATCATGTCTCCAATTTAATAAATGTTTCGATGCAGAAAGTGACGGCAGTATGGTGAAAAGTGCTCAGAGTTAAGACAGAGCTAGAGCTTGTCAGGCAGCTGTGCTTACTGTCATCTCATCCAACACTGGCTTGCTAGCACGTGACCTGCTTATTGAGCAGATCGTCCGATGCCAATGGCTAGAACACTTGCTCTAAGAGAGCGCATCTGGGAATCAATGCCAAGAGGAATTATTAATAAAATTGATCGTATTTTTCTCAGCATTGTATTCTATCAGAGTGCCTCGTCCTGATTCCCCTCAAATGTCTCGTTTGTCAGCAGATTTGAAGCAAACTCATTGTCGCACAACAACCAATAAAACGCCTGATAGTAGCAATAACATCTCCATTAAGTGTTTCGATATGAAATGGCTCAAGTTGAACATGTAAGCGTGCTGGGCACAATGGTTGATCTGACCTGCAGTCATATTGTTGCCGTGATCTTCTCTTTTATTTGATAAGGGTTAGGGTTAGGGTCATGACAATCATCGGCATTTAGTTCAGCACGAATTCTTCTCCCCGCCAAAAAAAAACATTAATTAAACATCTAGTTATTTTCATCTGTGAGAATCTAACCGGTCTTTGATACAGTGGACCATCAATTCCTCGCGCATCATGGTCGCAGCTCAAAATCCGACCCATGGAAATCACCGAGGCTGGTAATTCGGAACAAGCTCCATCTGAGCTACCACGGTGGCTCCGAAAAGAACGAAATACCCCAATCGATAAGTTTTGTTCACAAGCTAGACTTTCAGTACCTGTCATGTACACTGGAGATGGTGGCGTTCGGCAAGGCGCACATGGCTTGAACACACTCATCGCCCTGCGCTGATCACATTCTCCACAGAGATCTGCATCTGGTCCTTGCAGTTCAGATGAATTGACTTTTTTTATTGATTCATGTAGTTTCTTTCTCATTCTAATTCACAGTTTCTTTTACTGTTTTAAATGCTAGAAAATCGTCAAGTTGCATATCGGTGACAAGACGCAGGCACCTTGATGTTTTTCTAGAGGGTGTGCCTACGTCTATTTGCCCGTGTAGCTACATGTTTGAGGTTCAAGTTCAGATTCAACCTCTTCAGTGCGGGGTTTAGGCTTCGTAGCCGCTAGTTGCCGAGAGTATAGAAGATTACCCGGACAAGTACAAACCTACAACGTGACCATGAGAAAGGTAAAACTCTGCACTCATGTTGGTCATCCTAAAGGTCAATCCTAAGGAGGCGCCATACTTGAGAGGGTAACCGGCTCACGCTTTTCGATTCAATGAGCTTTCGGGCAATCCAAAAATTCCAACCACAAACTCGTGTTTGCTCATCATGCAAACTCACGGGAGAGTGAGTTGATAGGTCTTGAGCGAATGCAGCCTGTGGTGAGCCTGACTCGGCGTGGCGCGATTATCAGCCAAACTCAAACACAATAGAATGGATATCTGGAGGGGAACAGGCCACCAAGCAATGAAGGCGGTGATCTTTATGACTTCATGTGGAAATTCGCATTGCTGGATTTGACTAAGCACGTGTGCATTAAATTCTCGTAAGTGACATTCATGTACCTGATGGAGCTACAATTTAAAATATAAAAGGCGACATGCCGACCGCATTTTACAGGTCATCATCACCACACAATCACACAACCACAACAAAAAGAAAAGTGCACAGCATTCAACCACCTGCCCAACATGAAGTTCTGTCTCCTCCTCAGCGCCCTCACCGTGGTCACTGCCCGAACCATCTTTGGTGACCGCACCCGAATCGCGTACACCTTTGAAGATTACAACTCCTACCTGAAGGAGGCTGGAACCGTCGCTTAGTGAGCCCCCCCTTTCGGGGCAACACTGATTTTCGCTAACCATATGCCCTTTCTTTCTTACAGCATTGTCGACAAAGATACTGGAAACGACCACTGGAACTGCAACAAGGCACTTCCCCCTACTTGCTACCCCCCGTGAGTCACCAATACCCATCTCTGCTGGGGGTTTCAATTGTACTGACGTTTCAATCCGCGATAGTCCCCTGACCCAGGAGGCCATTTCTGAGATTAAGCACTTGGAGGGCTTGGAAGTGCACGTCATCGGCCGCCGCAAGAAGGATCTGTAAAAAGAACCAAAGAGAAAAATGGAGCATCGCGCTTAGATGCTGGGGGTCTTGGCTGGTCCGATGACAATACCAACCTCATGCATCATGTGTCAAAGGTTTTATCTAGATACATGGCCATCTATCAGATGCGCAATGCTGGTAAATACACGAGATTGACACTACGCAAACTTCCAACGTCTCGGCAGTGTTGTTCAATTGCCCAAATGAAAAATGCCTAGCCCGCAGGTCGTAATCACATTTCTTTTTAGCATCTGACAACGAGACAGCGATGAAATGATTTCATTTGAATTCAGCCAAGACGAATTGTTAAAAATTGGCTCCCAGTAGGTAGGTAGTGTGCTAGGCGCCACAGCCTTTTAAAAATGTGGCGCATGAAGTTCGGAAATTTTAGGAACCGCGAGAGTGATCTCTCCAAAGTTTATTTCTTTCTTTCTATCTTTAGGGATTTGGTCGACTTTGACATTGATACGTAACTCATCGTGAATGGCCAAAACTAAACTCCGAGTATGCTAAAATTTGCCCATGTTCTTTACGCAGACTTTGTTCGCACAGCATTGATAGCAGCAGCAACATATTTCACATTCTTGGAGTTCACTAGTACGACGTTAGCAAGCGGTCCTTGGTCAGCTTTCGAATGACAATTTACGTACAGCCTGCGATGGAAGCTCGCCCGGAAGCAAGCATGTAGACGTGGTATTGCTCGCGTAGGACCTCGACCTCGGCAGCGGTGAGTCCAGTGTAAGAGAACATGCCGATCTGTTTCTAAAATTAGAATAGGTCAATTCGGGAAAGGATGTGGTTCACGTACCTGCTGAGTGATGTGGATCCATGAACCCGGGGTGTTGAGACGGGTCAGCTCCTCGTAGAGAGCCTGTCTCATTGATTTGATGCGGTTGCTCATAACCTGCAGCTCGTCCAACCACTCGTTGGACAGGTCTTCGTTGTCGAGGATGGTTCTTACGATGGAAGATCCGTATCTCGGAGCCACTGAGTACTCGCTTCGGATCAATTGGGCCAGGTTTCCAAGGACCTTGTCATGGGTGCTCTTGGATGTGTCGTTCAGGACAATGTGGAAGGCACCAGCTCGCTGGCCATAGAGACCGAAGCTCTTGGAGAAGGACTGAGCAACGCACATCTCCATGGGTGGCTGGAACTGGTGAAAGTGGCGGATGGCCCACGAGTCCTCGACGGGGTCTCCCGAGGCGAAACCCTGGTAAGCATTGTCGAGGAAGGGGAAGAGCTGCTTGCGGTGGCAGAGATCGGCAATGGCGACCCATTGCTCGCGAGTTGGGTCGATTCCGGTGGGGTTGTGGGCGCAGGCGTGCAGCAGGATGGCATCGCCGGCTTGCGACTCCCTCTCGAGCAGGTCCATCATGGCGTCAAAGTCGAGGGTGCAGTCGTTCTTGTTGTAGTAGGGGTAGGTGCGCGGCTTGACGCCGACCGACTCCCAGATGACGTGGTGGTTGGCCCAGGTGGGATCCGAGACCCAGACGCAGCGAGGCCGCACATGCTCGGCGAGGAACCGAGCGCCGATGTGGTTGGCGCCGGTGCCCGAAACGGTCTGCACGGAGACGACGCGGGGGTCCGCCTTTCGGAGGCCCGGCGGCGAGGGGAAGACGGGCGAGAAGACGAGGTTCCGGGCCGCGCTGAGGAAGCTGTCGTCGCCCTCAATGGGGATGTAGTCGTGGCGGGTAATGTCCTGCTGCTCGTGCATCACCTTTTCAATCTTGCCCACCACGTCCAGCGGCGACGACTTGCCCTCGTCGGAGAAGTAGACGCCTGCGCCAAGATTCACGCGGTCCGGGTGCGTGTCATTGCGGAACATGCCAATCAGGGCAAACACCTCATCCTTCTCAACCTCGGGGATGGAGGAGAAGCGGCCGGTAGGGATGGAGCCCATGTTGACGACTAGTGAAGACGGGACGGCTGGGATGGATTGGTGGGTAGGGATCAATGATGTGCGCAAGGGGTCTTCTCTCTCAGCAATCAGTCTCTCTCACTCTCTCGTCAGTCACAGTCAAATACGGTGGGTGAAATAGCGGGTGGAACAGAGAAATCATTCATGCAAGGGGTTCCGCTGTGAATCTAATTTTAAAAATTCCCGGCTCGGCTCCGCTATCGGCGCCAATCACGCTTCCCACCAATCTAGCAACTCAAGCAGTTAGTCGGTGGAGTTGCCGAGCACAGACGGCTCAGGCTGTCACGAGGGTAACCGTCACGTTGACAGGACTAGTTGTGCAATTACATCATTGCGAGGGCAGCTGCTTCGTTGAGATGGCGCTAAGAATTCATGGGAACTTGTCTAAGTTTTGGTAGTGAACTAAGCCGCCAGGACGAGGATCAGCATTGGCTTTCATCTGAGCTGCGTCTTCTTCATGGTCAAGGCCATTGAGGTTGGTTGATTGACGAAAATGAAACATTAGTTGCAAATCGCCAAAAAGCCTCGACCCCAACGGTAGCGCAATGTTCAACGGCGAAATGCGAATTAGCCACATCATCGGTGTCATGATTCGAGGCTTGAAAGAGCCGAAGTGCCCCTTACGTTCCAATGACTCAATCAATTGCCGGCAAAGTTTTGAACATTCGCCCCTTTGTGGGTCCAGGCTAGCCAATCGCGGTCCTCTGAATGGTCAGGGTTGGCAAGTGTGAGCGTAAGCGCCAACGACAGTGCACAGATCAGTACGATACCCCAGCACAACATCAATCCCATATCGCGTGACCAGCTATCAATAAACCAGGGCTGGATGAGATGGGATGCCCAATTGAATTGAGGTGGGATGAGATGAGAAAGTAAATTCGTCCTGTGCCATTTCAGATGACAATTGGAGTAGACATTTCACTGATAATCTCATCATTGTCCTTTTCTCTTTATCCGATGAGGGCACCCTTGCCGCGCTTTCTCTCGAAATTCCGCTGGGGCGGTGAGAGGCCATTCAGACAAGGTCTCTCTTCATCCTGGAGTAGATGAATAATTCCATATGACGGTAGTCTTTAGTTGCGACGAGGCCAACCCTTTACACTCTGCCACATTACCGCTCTTGGGGTAAGCAGGCTGGCGGTCGAGCGGACCAATGACGCAAAATAACAAAACCTTAACCTCGTACCAGAACACCCTATTGAAGTCATCTACGTATCGTCCAACTTTAGTATTTTTTCTGAAGACTACCCGAGGATATAGATTTTTATGATAAGTGGCACGCTATCAATGAAGCTTATTTGGTTTTGTAGAACTCCACGTTTCCCGTCATCTTGCTTTCACCAGCTTCGATACAATTTTCCTGTCTCTCGTTATCATGTCATTTCTATACCAGTATCACTTTATCCACCTTCGCCTTTACTCTATCAAGATTTATCCAATCATATTCAGCCCCAGACCAGGCCTCACCATCCATGATTCCATGAACATAGCTTTCACCCACCAGCTTGTAACACCTGACTGGCATGCGACCAACGGAATAGCCACTAGGACGCAGCACAAAGGGGACATGACCCCCGATCAAAGTCCAGATCTCGTCCCCCTCACGCATGCCCACAGGTCCTATGCCGATGTATTCGTTGTCTGTAATCAAAAACTCGCGATTCCAGCTCGCGCGGTTGACTGCGTTTTGGATCTCGCACGAAATGCCCCATAGACCGAGGACACCGTCCGCGTCCGCGTCCTTTGGAAATCGGTTTTGAATTATCCCGGCTACACGCGAAGCGCCATTCTCCCACCCCACAGGCATGCTCACGTCACGCTCGAAGCGCCGCGCCCACCGCGTGCTGAGTGCGACGCCCAGCCCATAAACGGTCAGCCACACGCCCGCCCACACCCAATGCGTCGGCACGCCCTCCAATATCGTCCCAGGCACCCACTGGTTCTTCCAATACCATTTCAAAAGCCCTTCGGTCAGCAATGCGGACACAGCCAAGTGCGAGAAACGGTAAGAGACACCGCCGCTGGGGCCTTGGAACCAGGCCAGCGAAATTGTATCCCACGGAACGGCAAGAAACCCGTGGTAGAGCTGTTCGATGCGCCACCCGCGCCTCAGCTCGCCGGCATCGAACTCGGTCCATGGAGCCTTGGAGTCGCCGCCGCGCAGCCAAAGAGCCAGGCGGGCGCGCCACACGCGAGTCGTCTGCGCTGCGAGACGCAGCATCTCGATGACCATGGGCGGGTAAGCGCCGTAGCCGGGGCTCCATATATCGAAGCGAGAATAGGAAGAAGGAATCAAGGAGGGGAATGAGCGCGGCTTGTTTTTCGGGCCGTTGTTCCAGAATTCAAAGTCGTAGTGCAGCGGGAAGAGAACCTTTTTCTGCGACTCGGGCAGACGCGACGAGATTGGCAGCATGTCGGCCGCGACGGTTCGCAACAAAGCTATCCGTATGCGCTCGCCAGTATGCTTGTAAAAGTCGACATCTTTGAAAAGTGGTTCACTGGCGGCTGATCTGGAGTCTTCCAATGGCCAAAAGCGTTCGGTAAAGTCAAAGTTGAACGGATTTGGAGCCGGAGGCGCTTGGGGTTTCAGGGTCATATGCTCAGTTTGGCTGTCCACGGAATCTTGAGATTCTTCATCATATTCAGCCATCTTGACCTTGTTTACAGATATCCGAACCGTCGGGTCGCTGGTAAAGGGCATCTCGAACACCCTCCTGATGGTTCCGATTTTGATTCCCCAGACGCCCAAATGATTCAAGTTCTCCACGTCGTATGTGACGGATCCTGATTCTCTGTGTGGTGATGGCCACTTTTGAAGCCTGTACAGGGGTTTCCCATCGTCAAGTTGCTGAGATAATGGCCTTGGAAACCTGGTTCGGATCAGATCTTCGGGTAAATCGCTTCGAATATTTGCATCCGCCATCACGTATTCGACGCGGTCTTGAGCTGCAAAGTCGGGTACCCATGAGGGCAGGCCCTGTACGGCCGCATCCGGATTCTCCAGCTCGGGTCTCTTGAACATTTCCGGCATGCCAGTCCTCTGTTCATCTCTCCACAAAACCACTTGATCCTTTTCAACGTCGACTGCTAGCTCACCAAGAGACTCAACGTGCTTGCCCTGTGCTTGCGCCTCGCTCCTTCGTATCTTGGCGCTGTACAAGGCAAGTGATCTCACTGCATATTCCAAATTCTTGGTTGGAGACTGAATCCGCTGCACGGCGGAGAGGATACCCAAATCTCCATCCTCCGTGATCATGTCCCGGGTGAACCGACGGTATACGCCCGTAGCACTTTCGTCATAGCGGACCTGGTAGGCTTCTTTGTTCTTAGTGGGGCGATTTGCGATTCCCAAGAGTGAGTAAAGCTTGTCCCGCGGGTCCGTAACTTGCTGTAGTCGTGTCCGTTGCACGAGATGCGAGAGCTGGAATCTCTGATCCTGGGCACGGCTGTGTCTAATGGGCATTCGTTGACAAAGGTCGTAGAAATTTATCAATGTCTTGACGTTTTCGTGTTCCTCAAACACGAAATTCTCTTGTCCGGCAGCAATCACAGCTGCGCACGCATCACGAAATATTGCCCAAGGAACGCTGTACCTCCCACAAAGGAGCTCAGCATCCTGCGCTAGGCAAAGTTCCTGAAAGGTCCAAGCCCTGGTAAACCACGCTCGCCGCACAAAGGCTTCAAAGCAGTTCTGTTCCTCCACCTCAAAAGTATTCCACTCCTTTAGTCGCGCGAGGATCTCAGGTTGGTGCGCCCCCGTCTTCTTAGCTGCGGCATAGATCCCGGCCCAACGCCCGGTAACCGATATGGAGCCGCGAGTCCAGTAATCCTCGTCACCCAACCAGATGATGACTTTCTTTGCTTTGGCATAAATATCAGTCATCAACGGGATCTGGCTACTCTTCTCTTCTGGGGACGACTGATTAATGCATAGCGCATCGACCCAGAGCGTGCGGGGAGTCGTCTCTAGACGCAGAGCACGCAAGGCCAAAAAGAGATTTGGCGTGACTGGCACTGTAAACCGACCCTCTATACTAATGGCGCAAGAGACACTGCCATATTTGTTCCTCGCCCGCGGTACATCGAGAGTCAGCAGATTGAGTGCGTATGGATCCTCCCAATTGTACGAGAGGGCCTCGTATTGATTGGTGGATGCGTCTATCGGAACGGACCGCAGAGAAACAACCACGTTGGCTCCACCTTGCGAGAGTGGGTGGGTTTGGGGGAAAAGCTCGAGCACTCTGAAATTTGGCCCGGGAGGAAGGCTATCATGGATGTATTTGTCGAACTTGATGGCGCTTCCATCTTCTGTGTTAACCGGAGTGGCACTGTGCCGTGTTTTTGGTTCGCGAACTCGGAGGAAGCGAGGTTTCTGCTTTGACATGCGGGGGTGTGTCTGCCAGTTTCCCACAAAGATTGTCGTGTCCCGACCCCAGTAACTCCACAAGGGAGTCACGATGGATCTTCTACGCAACACTTTACGGCGCATCTCAGGTTTTACGTTCACCTGCCTGGGCCTGTGTCCTGCGCTTAAAACAGATGCATTTCCATGTATCGAGTATGATCATGGGCGAAAAGACGCAAAATGTAAGCGCAAGAAGAAGCATGATGACTGCCACTTTGACCTTGGAGCAGGGGTGCCTCAGCTGGGTGGGGATATATTTAGTATAGGGTAGTGCTTTTAAATACGGCGACTTCACATCTGACATCAGAAGATAGGTACAGCCTCTGGATATTTTGTGAATTAAATAGGTGACGACGGTATTTACATTAATTTCTTTATTTCCACGCCCTAGCAATACTTGTCTCTGAACACCTCACCCTGGACCAGTGATTCAGTAATTTTCCTTTCAGTCCACGTTTAACTTCGTAATGCCATCTTCGGCGGGTCTACATCGACTGGATTTTCTGGCTGTACCATCTCTATTATCATGTTAGAAGCTTTTTTTTTGCCGTAGTCTGAATAGCTGGACTTACGCTCTCAACTCCAGCGCCCACGGATCTTGGAGCAAACTTTTTCAGAAGACGCGGTGCCTCAATTTTGTTGGCGTGTACCCGAGCTTCCTCATCAGCCAGCTGCGGATTTAAAATGGTGTTCAAGGGAAGTCCCGGATTTAAGACTGCGGGCCTTCCCAGCCCAATCAGGTCGCAGCCCCCACCGGAGATGGCCGACTCCATCCCCAGCCGACTGCGGAACCCACCAGTCACCATTAAGACGACATTGGGTATCCTTTGGCGGATTTCCTTTGCAAAGTCCAGAAAGAATGCTTCGCGAGCGGCGCTTCTACTGGATTGGGAAGGCTCTTTTTCTTCGAGGCCGTTCATCATCTGAGGTTGGTAAGCATCTGATTCCACGAACAAGGTGATTGGTCACATACCAATGGCTGCTCATATGTACCTCCGCTGACCTCCAAGAAATCAAGACCAGCCTGGGCAATTAGGGAAACCTGCTCAAGGCAATCTTGAAGCTCTCTGGAAGACTCATCGCCTCCAGAGGGTTGGTGATCCACAGAGTTGAACTTTAGGCCGATACAGAATGTCTTGGGAACCACTTCTCGAACTGCCTTGATTATGTCGATGACAATCTTGGCACGGGCTGCTAGTGATCCTCCAAACTGATCGGTTCTGGTGTTCGTCTTGGCGGACAGGAATTGCGCGAGGAGATATCCATGCGCTGCATGGATCTGGACACCGTCGAAACCCGCAGCGACTGCGACGCGAGCCGCATGGCGAAAACGCTCGACGACGTCCTCAATATCGGATGATGACATGGCCTGAGGCGTGCCAAATATCAGCTTTCCTAAGAATCTCGACATGGCATCTGTTCCCAAGTCCAAAGGAATTGCGCTGGGGGCAACGTTTTTTGTGCACAACTTGCGATTCCCAGCTCCGAGCGGGGATTGTCGTCCTGGGTGGTTTATCTGGAGTATCGCGGGCGTCCCGTTTCGGCGGCACGTTGTGGCAAACTGCTTGAATGCTGCGAGTGTTTCTGCTTCGGGTACGGATGCATCTATGACAGTGTCGTGAGCATCCCCAAGATATCGCCGGTCGACTTGAACGTTTCCAGACAGAATCATTCCCCACCCTCCGTCGGCCCAAGCGCCGTAGGCATTGTCAAACTGAGAAGATGCTGGGAGATTTTGGGCGTTGGCCATTTGCTCCGCCAAGGCGGATTTCACTAGGCGGTTTGGCAAGACGAGACCGCAAGGTAATGTTACCGGTTCTGATAGCGGTGATGTTGCCATTTTATTCGGATCAATTAGACAGAAGATATCTGTTGGAGAGTGCAGCTTGCAATGGAAATGGCCAGGAATTCACTTAGGATGTACAGAGAACTATATAGTGAAGCTGTTGGACGCCTTGGCGTATTTTCATGGTGTAGTGAAGGTGGCTGCCAGGCATACTGTGTCGCCAAGAGACACCCCGAGGTACCACTCCGTTGGACTCACATTGGACCGCCTCCGTTGATTCAAGACCAATTCTGGTCTAACCCATATTCTCAGCTTGCCCATGCATGGGCCAATTCCGCGCTGCGAGACTGAGACAATGTGGGACGCACTAGCCTTGTTTTGTTTAGTCGCAATAATAGCTAGTGCGAATGATGATTTCCTAGGATCTTACTGTGTTTAAGCACTAAGTTAACTTTCAGATCTGCAGATGAGGAAATAATAAGATGCCAGCTCCATTTCTCTTCATTGCACATTTGACGGGTGCTTGAAATCTATGAAGTGTTGGAACCTCAACATTTTTCTGGGCAGCCGAGGTTCTTTGGGATCGGAGGCGGCGTTTTGCAACTAACTGTCCGAACCGGAGTCGGTTTGAGGCAGTAATTTAGCCGCTATTTCAGCCGCACGCCCGTGGACCCGAGGCTCGCGTGCCCATTTGTAATCCTGGACTGTGGCTGCGGTTCATTATGTTGCTACTCCGTACAAATTGTACTTCTATACACATCCAGCTCCAGCCTGTACGGCGAGCAGATAAAAAAAAAAGAAAAAGAGAAAAAGGTGGTTTTATGGCCCAAATACCCGTTGTGCCGTTTACAAATTGTACATACGTTCTGAACGTCTTAGGTCACCATTAGCTCGCTAGAAATCAAGAATTGCGAAATTCATGATGGAAATAAATTGAATGTAGATGCATATTTGATTGTCCCCAAAGGTGTTATTTTATATTTCAGCAGGTCTTGCAAATCCAGTCTTCAATCTTTGATTCTACCCGTATAGCAGCTGGACAGCAGTTTAACTTCTAACTGCGGATAGGATAATTGGCACCTCAGGGAGAGGTCTAACGGCCTGGTTTGCAGTCGTGAATTTCGCCTTTGTGTCGCGAGTTCGCTTGTCGGAATTCTCATTTCTCGAGTTCCTGACTGCCTCGGAGCCCCTCTCAAGCATTTCGGCATTGTAATCAGCCACAGCCGCCTTGACGGCATTGATATCCTTGCCGTCAAGGTTGGCTAATTTCTTGGCCAAGTTCATGGAGTCAATAAACGCGTGGTATCCGCCTTCTCCTCGGAAGGGCGTCATTGCATGAGCTGCATCTCCCAAAAGGACCACTCGGCCAGCAGGGAGGCTTTCAAGCTCAAGATCTCGCCAGATGTGCGGCTCCGTCTTGATGCCGCTGGCGGGTGTAAGCTCAAAAAGCTCCCGGAATCTAGGTGGCAGCTTCGACACCAATTTGAGAACATGTTGTAGCTTTTCCTCTTGCGAAGCCGTCTGGAGCCAGTGATCGGGCTTCTCGACATTGGGGTCAGGCTGCATCAGCATCCAGTAGTGACGACCCGAAACACCATCAGGACGAACATAGTGCAAGCCGCTAAAGTTCCAGAAACCCAGGTCTGGATTTGCGTAGACGTATGCACTGTGTCCAAGCTCAAGTTGGCGCTTGAAAGCCTCGCCTTCCAGAGTGACCTCGCCAACAATGGCACCAAGAGGCACCAGCTTAAGGACATCCTGGGCAGGCTTTTGAAGCAAGTGCTCTCGCACTTGAATCTCCGAGTTAGAAGCGCGAAAGGAAAGGTGCTTGGAATTGATGACATACCAACACTGTTGATTCCGTCTGCTCCGACTAAGACATCTCCTTTGGCGCTTGTGCCGTCCTCGAAATACACCGAGACACTATCATCACCATGTTCAATGCGAGTGACACGCTTGCTCCACTGGATTTGGATATTGGTGGCAAGCCAGTTACGGAGACGGTGGCGTTCTGCGCGGATGATGGGAGCTTCTGGGGCATCCTGGTGAAATTTATGAATAAATGCTCAAACGGCGAAAGGAGAAAAGTATTGTTATTTCACACACCTCAACGCCGAGACGGCCTGGTCTACCAGGGAAGTACAATCCCATCTGGGCAGGCAGAGTCAATGGTGCCAGGTGATTTGTCGCCTCCTTCAATGATGGCATATCAGAGGGGAAAGCTGCGGCAAGCTCATCGATAATCCTAACCTCACGTCAATAAGGTAAATCACAGAAAGACCCTTTTGAGCGCACGTGTGAATTCCGATTGCCCATCCCTGGAAGCGGGAGTCAGGGCTTTCATCGCGTTCAAAAACCTCAAAAGAGATACCCTGCTTGCGTAGACACTGAGCAAGACTAAGTCCGCCTAAGCCACCTCCAACAATGAGGACGTGCATTTTGAGTAATGAAATTGGACAAAGTTGACTTGGGTTGCGTATACGCGAAAATTGTGCCTATTGGTGAGTTTGCCGTTCACCCTGGATTACGCGTTGTTTTGAACCCGTCCTGTGTGGGATAATTATGCATCCCAGTGGACACAGCTGACCTTAACAGCGATTGAGTGTACGACCACCGAACGCAACGCCAAGCTTTGGACCATCCTGGTTGTATTAGAAAATCCCGAAAGGATGGCGTCGAAGAAACATGGTGTGACCTGATACATTGGTCCCGCGCAATGGCCGACCGGGCTTTCGGTGCATTCCTGACTATTTAGAGATGGGCCTCAGCGCCGAACAACTTCATCATATGAGCCCTAGTTTAAGTTCGAGCAGAATAAACAATTCATTATTCAAAGTACTGAATTGATGAAGAGAAATAAAATATACCACTTTCTTTGTATGATTTCATCATACGAATTTTAATTTGTCTCCAAATTAATTCAACGCATGAGTCTAGGATTAACAGATCTGGGAGATCAACGCCGAAAGTCGCCGAACTCAAAGCTGGATGCGAAAAAAGATCCCTGCAATTCTTTGCTCACCCTGGCTGTTAAACTATTGCACCGTCACACTGAACGAATGACTAGACAAACTCGAACGACACTGAATTCATTTTGCTGCCTCGCAATGGATAAACGGCAAATAGTGTTTGCCAAAATAGGGGCTATTGTGACTGCAAAAAGGCGAAGAAGATTCTGTTATAATAGTTGGTTATGCAAAACCCTTTGCGTTAATAAAGCGATTTGAGATAACCCATAAATCCCCCAAGAAGAAGCGTCGGCATTCAGAAAAAATCCGCATTACCGTTGGCTATCTTATCCATCATCATGCATTCATTTGCACCAAACCTCCTGCAATTGGCGGGGCTTTTTTCCGCATTCGCCTCCACTGCTAACGCAAAGGAGACTACCAGCATCTGCAGCTTGGTCAATGCCCAGTTCCCCGGGCTCGTCGGCTACTCGGATGATAGTATCTTCAACGCATCACAATCTGCCTTCTACACCACTTTCGAGAGAGATATCATTCCTAATTGTGTTTTCAGACCCAACTCAACCGCAGATGTGTCCAAATTCGTCAAACTGGTAGCCAAAAATGGCCAGCGCTATGCCAACGGCACCTATAAACCTCAGTTTGCCGTTCGGACTGGAGGTCATACCCTCTGGGCTGGAGCGGCTAACATTAATGGGGGAGTCACCGTTGATATGCGCTCTCTCGACTCACTGGTGATCAGTGAGAACAAGAAGACTGCCTCCATCGGTGGTGGTGGCATTTTCAGCGAGCTTTACCCCCTGCTCGTGCAACACAATCTCACAGTTATGGGCGGTCGGGTTCCCGGTATTGGAGCAGGAGGTTTCTCAACAGGAGGTGAGTAAAGCACAGAGTATTTTCACATCTCATCTGTTAACAAGAATTCTAAGGCGGCGTCAACTTTTTGGCCCGGCGATACGGCTTCACCTGCGATAACATCTACGGCTACGAGGTAGTCATTGCAAGCGGAGATGTTGTTTATGCCAGTGCCACCTCTAACCGGGATCTTTGGCTTGCCCTCAAAGGTGGCTCAAACAATTTTGGTATTATTACCCGCTTTGATTTTGAAGCCTTTCCCCAGGGAAACATGTTGGGAGGCGTCATTTCCTTCAACTACACCCAAAGTGTCTTGGCAGCTCAAGCCGAAGCTTTTTCCAACTTTATGGAACCCAAGAACTTCGATGATGCCGCTATGATGGGGCTCATCCTGGGATATGGAAATTCCACTGGCTTCACCGTCGCCGATTCGCTCTTCTATGTCGAACCCGTCGTAAGCCCGTCAGTTTACAAGCCTTTTACATCTATCCCATCCACTGGAAATACTCTGGGTCTGAGAAACGTTGCCGACACTGTGACCTCATTTGGCCAAGATTTGCCATCGAACATCAACCGGTAAGGTTTCAAATCTTCATGAGATTATGTGTTCTTCGCTAACCCTGTCGCCTCCTAGTGCAACTGAGCTTGTCTACTCGTTCAAAAACGGCAACGCAACCGTGTATTCAGAGTTGATCCAGATCTTTGAGGACAAGATTACAGCAGTGGCAGATGTTGAGGGACTGACTGTCCAGTATCTCATTCAACCCCACCCTGTAACAAATGGCACAAACTCTCTCGGCCTGACTGCTGGAGAAACAGACTTGGTCATGTGTGATGTCACAATTGCTTACAATAACGCAGCCGATGACGATTTCGTCCAGGAAAAGCTCGAAATACTTGTGAATGCACAGACCAAGGCCTTGAGCGACAAGGAACTTCTTATCCCTTTCACGTACCTTAATTATGCAGACGTTTCACAGGACCCAATTGGCAGCTATGGCCAGAAGAACAAGAAGCAGCTGCAGACTGTAAGCAAGAAGTATGATCCAAACGGACTCTTTCAAAAGGCAGCTCCCGGTGGCTACAAATTATTTTAGTTGATGGTATATATGAATTTGTGACATTAAATGTCAATGCAAAGCATTGATCGGAATGATGCCCCAGATAATGTTTCGTGCCCTTTGATAAGTGATTCATATTGACACTCAATTCCAATGGCTGACCCACGGCATTAACTAAGGAGCTTTGTCATCCATTGTGCCTTCTTTGGTCCTTTGCAGAGACCGTAAAGTATAGGCAGCCACCTCCTTTTTAGTTTATGCATCTTTAAAACCCCTGAAAAAGTTGCAACACATGGAGGGCCTATTTGTTCATCTGGACTACGTCCATCTTTGGTGTACCTCGTTGAATTCCCTTGCTCATGGCGTGGGCTCTTATCAAGATGCTGTGGAAATGGAGGTGTGGCTGGAGAAAATGGTAATGGGGGATGAGTACGACAGTTGGGGTTTTGGAAAGGGGCAAGAGAACCCCGCCAATGACTCCAGGAAATCTGGTGGGAGAATAAGGGGGTACATTGGTCATCTTTGATTGCAGTCCTTAAACATCATTGAAGGTGAGAGAAAATACTAGAGATTTGATCCACTCTATGCTGACTTGATTGGTTCTGTCAAACTTAACAGTAAATTTCAATGAAACGCATTAATGAGAGCAAGGATTAATGTGATCGCTGGTATCTTGCGATACCGTAATTGATGGTCAAATATACAGCCCAACTGTAAGAGGCTTAAACTACAGCCCAAGCATATAGGGTAAGTTTCAAAAGAAGGCGAACAGCTGAGTGAGCGCTTTCAATCCTCGGTATGCGAGGAAAGCAAAGCCCATCATAAAAAGACCTAGTAGTTGAGACAGGATCACTTAGCCAGATGACCTTGCGTTCTGGGGTGGTTTGGTCATTCTCTGCATTCACATATGTAGTTACGAAAAATGATGGAAACGGCTGATTCAATAGAGATGGGAAATTCAGTAAAAGCAAAAGTTGATTAAAAAGAACAGGCTATCTGTGAATCATATAGAAATCTCGGTCAAGAAGTTATCTGAAAGAACTGGTTGGCCGGGGTCCTAGGCCACTCTTCTCGTAGGCCATATCGACCATCTTCATCTGCGCAATCGAATCCTCTCCGGTGACCCAGTGCTGCGTCTTTCGGCCCCTAATCTTGTTGACAAACTGCTCAAGCTGGTGTCGGTAAGACATCCAATAGACCTCGCCCGGCAGGTCCTCAAACTCGCCGCCAGCCTCCTTCCAAGTGTATGCTTTGTGAGACTTGCTAGTTTCCCACTTTTTGACGACTTTGCCGTCTTTGGTTCGAATCTGGTTTGACTCCTTCACATCAATGCGGTGCCAAAATACGCCATGCAGCAAGCCTTGCAAGGTAAGCTCGCGCGACTGGTATTTTGTCTGACCAGCTGGCAGGGTGTGGTCGGGGATAACGACTTCCTTGGTAGTGACAGTCACCCAAGAAGGCTTCAGGATGGTTTCGCCTTGCAGAGTGCTGAATGCTTCACCGGTTCCACCGTTCGGGAAGCGGAACTTGGCGTTGAAGTCATAGTCACACTTGTCGTGAATTCCATCAGTGTACGATTTAGAGTCGCAGCTAATGCATTCCACCGGATCAGCACCGAAGAGCAAGCGGATAGCAGCAAAGTTGTATGTGCCCATGGCCATGATGGTACCACCCGAAAGGGGGTAGTTGAAGTGAATGTCATTCTTGGAACTCGCCCACCATGGGATCATCGACCGGGAAACGATGTGGGTAATTTCTTCTGGGTCAACTAAGGACTTGAACAAAGCCCAGGAGGGGTAGAAGCGGTTGTGAAAAGCTTCAAGGAGGACTGGGGCATTGGGCTGCGACAGTTCAGGAAGATTGAAAAGAATCTCAGCCTCAGTGGCATTGGATGTAGATGGCTTTTCTAGAAGAACATGCTTGCCAGCACGAATGGCGCGGACAGCCCACTCATAGTGCAGTCCGTTGGGCAGCGGAATGAAAACACAATCAATGTTGGGGTCGTCCAAGATCTCTGTGAATGGGATTGTTAGCTTAGTTTACTTGACATTCTAGCAAGACGCCACGTTGGCAGTAATGGATGCAAGATGGCATCAGCTAGATCAAACTCACCTTGATAAGAGTCCTTGACTTCGGGGATGCCGTGAGATTTGGCAAAAGCTTCAGCCTTGGCTCGGTCTCGGGCCGATACAGCCTGCACAATGACTTCAGGGTGTGATTTGGCGGGGATGATTAGAGACAGAGGTCTATGCGTTGTCAACATGCAAGAGAAAACAAAAAGAGTTAGAACATATGCGGGAAGGCTTACGCAATGTTGGCGGCGCCCAAGACGCCAAACCTGAGAGCATCGCTGGTCTTGGGTGGCGTGGGTGGGTTAAACACCTGCCAGAGTCGGCTAACCAAAGCAGCCATAGCGTAACACTACCCCAGGATAACAATACGCGGCTCGGCGCGACTTTGAGGGATACCCGCTTCTCGGTTAACGGGCTGCCGCGGACGGAAATCAGGGGTTTACAAGGCTTGGCGTGCAGAAGGATTTGTAGGAGAATATTAGAAACTGCGGTGGAGATGAGGAACACAAGAAATGTTGAGGAGGAACATTCCAATTTATGTGCCAAGCAAGTTTGCCCACATAGTGTCCAGCTCATCCCCTATGCTACGAGGAAGGTGATTCAAGTTGGCGATCTCGACCGAATCAAACCTTAGCCCGGGTAGCAACTCACGCCATCCGACGATAGATCGGGCAGATTCCAGATGGTGGCGTCTGCCTTTCCTGGGTACTTGCATCTTGGGGTTGTATTGGTGGCTTCGCGGCCCACACGCGGGAGCCAAGTTGTGCCGGTGGCTGCCCAGGGACGGGTGTGTATTGGGCCGGTGGCTTAAGGAAACGCTCGCCATAGGCTGGATTGTTCGGTGGAGGTTTCGGTGACTTTTAAGCCCTCTCTGATGCTCTTTGAATTTGTAAGAAACTGTTATCGGCGAACAGGCCGGAACGTACCCCTCTCTGCATGGCAGATGTTTATCGAGCACGCAATTCGGCTTGCCTAGGACACTTCGGATAACTCGTGCAAGTGACAACGACACTCTGCGTACACGGCCAACAGACCTAAACAAGAGCCGAGGCACGAGTTCGTTCGGGGCGCAACTGGCGACATACATATAAAGAGCCAAACCGGTTATAGGCCTCTCGTAAACCGTTTCTTTTTCCTACATTTGCTCGAAAAGAGTGCTCACAACCATGGTAAGAGACCCTGACTCACCTGACTCGTCTTGTTGACCCAGTCATCCCACTTGGGCCCAATCGTACATGATGTGGCTCGATCAACCATCCGCCCGCCCCTTGCCAATAGTTGCAAACTCAAATTCACGGCACTCTCTCACAGCGAAAGCAAAAACCAGTGTTCCAGCTTGACGCATCTCGACGAAGAGGTGGTTTCCCGGGGGACTCCCCACACGAATCCTAGCCCCCGCTGTTGGCCGTGCCGCAATCCTTGGATGCAACGAGAACGTATCAATGTGCTATCTTGGCTCTCTGTCAGGGAGTCCTGGCAGATTCGAAAAGGGATGTGGGAGGGAGTGCAGGGCAGGGCCCGGCTCGCGTCTGCGGGAGAGTCGTATCTGGTAACAAAAGTTCATACAGGGGGGGGGGGGGGGCTACCCTTGGAAGCCTAACCCGGTTCTGGCCATTGGCACACTTTCGCCACGTTTCAATGCACTCCGGCTCTCGACAGCAATCAGTTGCTCGCTTTGGGATTGGCTGCATGCGCGCAGCGTGGCTGACGCTTCTCTGAGCCCAGGCCGTCTCGCACGCCTTAGAGTTGCATGTGTAGTGTTTTATTGAGTTCATTGCGCACGACCTGCGCCTCGTGCGAACGCGGCTTCTCCACATGATCTGAGTACCAAACGCACTGATGTCACTAACCTTCTCGGGCCGGCATCGTATATCGGGAGTCTGAAGGGTGGTCGCGGCCAGCCTAGACCGAGGAATCTGACTCGCGTCATGAGCATATCGGGCTGATCGACTGGATGGCAAAGCCAAGCCTTGAGCCTAAACAAACCATTGACGGCACCGCCCGAGATCTAAGCCAGACTCGGTCGCACACGCGCAACACAACCCATCGCTTTGGGAATTTCGTATCCCGACAATGCGTGACGAAACGAAAAAGATGCATAACGTGATATCGGATCCGGCATTGGCCCGCCGGCAGCCGGACCGTTACGGACGAGTTCTTGACGATCCAGGCATAGCTCATCTTTAGAGTTTGTCAACGGCGGCACCACGTGCTTCGGTTCGGCAGGATCTATGTGTAGTCCACCAATCTCGGCCAAGACCGAAAGGTGCAAAGACTTCCCTGTTGAGATGCACATTCGCATATACGCGGACGCACATGTGGCAGAGTAGGATTACAGCACAATAACGCGAGAAGACGAGTGGTCCGAAGCGATAGCCGAAATGTTCCTGATACGGTGCGACGAGCCAATTGACAGGGACCGAGAACGAGGGTATTCCCCGTGGCAATTCCGTCTCACGGGCCAGAATTCGGCCCCGTTGGATGCTCTCCCTTGTACCGTTCGCGGAGTCTAGCGCTTGTCAGTCCCCGTCGACATATATGTTTGTTTTATCTTGCTGCCGCACAAGCCCACGGCAGCGATAGATAAGTTGTGCAAGTGTTTAGCACCGCCCTATTTGTTTTTTATACACCCATCAATTGTACCCATCTTCATTACTCTGCCGCACTCCAATTTCGTTTCCCAACCACTAGCAATGGCGCCAAATACGGATGGAACAACAATGGCCTCGAGACGCCAATCGTGCGACCGGTGTCACGGCCAAAAGCTGCGATGCACGCGCACTGGCGGAAATAACACAGGCGCCTGCAACCGATGTCTCAGGCAAGGAGCCCAGTGTGTATACAGCTTCAGTCTGCCCAAAGGCCGTCCAAGCATGTATCGCATGACCGAGACGGCACGAGAGAACTCCAATCCGCCTGCGACTTCTGTCAAGTCCATCACGCCGCCAGGCTCACCCGAAGACCAGCCTCAGCGCCAGAAAAGCCCCGAAATCACCACCGACGAGACGAAAGCCAACGACAGCAAAGCCAATGCTCCGGCGGAGGCCGACAGCAACAGCAATATTAGCGTCACTGCAAGTATCGACATCGAAAAAAACATACATGCAAATACAAGCGAGGATCCCATACTTTCTTCGCCCGCCATCAGGTCTGCCCCCGCATCTTGGTCTCTGTCTGGGTCCATGTGCCCATGGCTAGAGCCCTTTAGCTGGGACGACATGCAAATCGACATGAACGAGCCAGATACTACCCAGCCAAGCTGGAACTTTTACGCCAAGACGAGTACGCAACACGATGTCAACACTATTTTACATGACGAGTTTCCCTATTTTCCAACATGGGGAGGGTTAGCAAACGGCGAAGCCAACGCACGGAGACCATCATCCGTCTCCAGTCTTCTGCAAGAACAAACACAGGGCCCAGACGCTGGGATCGCGCAACTCTCCCAGCTCAGTACGCGACTCTATCCACTGCACCGGGCCAGCTGCACCTTAGCTGACGCCATCGGAGCGTCCTGTCAATCAAGAGACCATAATTCGACTCGACCAGGCCCGCTTATCGACGACACGGCATTCAAATCTATTGCTACCTGGCTCGTCCATGTTTCCGCCAACATGAACCTGTTTTTGGGGCCCGAGCGCCAAAATGTGGTGCTCGGCACTGGCAGCTTAGGTGATACGTTACTCGACGCCTTCTCGACATCAAGACATCTGCTAGATATTCTGCGCTGCCTGCAGAACAACGTGAGCCACTGGAGCGTCATAACACCGCAATCGACCCCGGCGTTGAATCCATTTGACAGCGCCTCCTGCTTGGATCAAATCAACGGCTTGTCATCGAGCCCCTCGCGCCCGCCAAGCCAATACTCAAGCACGGTGATCCGTCATCTCGTCATTGCGTGTCATACCCTCATCCTCAGCATCTATGTTGCGGTGCTGACGGCACTTCAGCACGATGCGGACCTCCGGAACTCTTCCGAAGCCGCCAACGGTAGCGTCGATACCGACCGCATGGACGCCGTCGGCCTAGCCGACATGCAGCTAGCCATGACCGTGCAGCTGTGCTCTTACTTGATAGAAAGGCAGTGCGAGGCCGTGCACTCCTATCTTTCGCCTAGGACCCTATCCCAGCCACACGACGCGGCTGCTCCTTCTCAAGCTCCGACTTCATCGTCTATCCCAAATAGTCGCGAGGCCATGAAGGAGCTCGAAACGGAGGTTCAGCAGCGGGTCACAACAATGCGAAAAACTCTACGCATTTGAGTTCAAATATTCTTTTACTAGGCAATGACTTGATGTTTTTCTTTGTATTTTTGCGTTATTGTGACATACTTTTTCTTCTTTTTTTTCTTCTTTTTTTTTCTTCTTCTGTTTTTCCACTTTGGTTCAGGAGCGAGGCGAACGGTTACCTGCAGTACTAGGCATGGGTACACGCTGGGATAATTCTCATCATAGATGAATACACGCATCTCTATGACTTGGCGTTTCATTGTTGCACCCCTGATCAGCCACAACCACGTGTTTTTGTTTTTGTGCTCCCCTCTACGTAATTTGTAAATGATCCAGGGGCTGCTGAATCATTGTAACCCACAACCCGAAGGATCAGGCTCACAGCTTCGGGAGTGTACCCGAATACTACCCTGGAGCGATATGTACCTGGGGGGAATTCTTGGCAGCCCGTCTACCCTAATCAAAGCCACGTGTAGCTAACGTCGCACTGAAACAGATTGTCTGTCAATCCTTCGTGGCGGGGGAAGAAAAGCCACGAGACTGATGGACCGGTTCCGCGGGGATGGACAATCGCCAAGACTGTGACAGTTGCATACAATCTGCCTAGTGGGACGACATGCTGGAATCCGTGGAACCCGTGTCACTGTAAACCATGTCGGTTTGCCGTCTAACCGATAGTGCCACTTGGCAATCAAACGCAGCTCGGTTGCATAGTTTCATCCTACGGCTTCTTTGAGTTTGACGCTGCAGCAAGCGGGTCACAACAAAAGCCGTGGTCAAGCTTCCAGAGGAGTTTTCGTCATTACGAATAGCTTCGTGGCAGTTCGCTTGCGTGACGATACTATGACTTTGCAACTACAAAGTAAAAGCTTTTTTGCTAAGCTTCTCAATTTTTAGCTAGGTTAATTAGTCCGCGGCGGAAACTCACTAAGTTATCTTGGTCGTGGGTGGGTGCTCCTTGTAATCCGTCGCGTGCGACCCTTGCAAATGAGCCAACGCTAGCGGAAGCGTCGGTGGGGCGCCGCACGCAAAGATTTCCCTTTTGATAGATGCCTTGAATGCCGCCGGCCTGTCCCGACTCGATGTAACTCGACTGCAACTGCCAGGGAGGATCAAAAGATGGAAGCTCTCGATGCGTTCGCCACACATTCTGGGGTAACGCGAGCCCCCCCTCAAGTTCTTTTAGGTTTGGCCGTGGAAGGAAGTGCCCCTGTCGATAGATTTGAGTGTGACTACCGGTACTAGTGAAATGCGGCACAAATCGATCCATCAGGGTCCTTGTCGCCCTTGTTAGGAATAGTGCTGCGCTGGATACAACCATCTAGAGCGATTCGGCGCTTGTTTAGTCATGAAAGCCGTTCGGTCCCTTTCACGGCTTGCCACCCAGCGGATGGCGTGTGGGCACTTGTTGTGTTGCACCCGCTGTGTTGCACCCTTTGTGTTACACCCGCGCGCACGTTCGGCGCACCCGATGGTTTGGTTTCTCGGGACGCTTGCTATGCAGGCCAAGGCCGAGAAGAAATGTCGCTTCTCTCTGTGGCGAACTGTCTCGGTGGAATTGGAGCATTGCCTGCGCCGAACTAGTAGGCGGAATTCAACGTAGCTTCTATCGGCGACATAGAGATAGGGTCAAGATGCTCCAGGGTATCCTGAGCAAAGGTATGGGTTCGAACACGCTTGATAAAGAAATATGCCGAGTTTCAATTGAAGATGGAGTACAAAATTGAAGGCTCGCATCCAGGATTCAGGTTGTAATCTATAGTCACTTCGACTTGCAGCTATACGTTCCTGGAGGCTGAGAAAGAACGCCTCGATATCTTTTGAATGCTTGTATAAGCAAATTGACTCGCCCAGCCTTTTGATTCAACACATTTACAGCCACGTACCTCTTTTCTCTCTTTCCCCGCTAACTTGAGACATAATGGTTTCTCAACAACCGGAGCCCATCGCCATCGTTGGGAGTGGCTGTCGCTTCCCCGGAGGTGCTAGTTCGCCTTCCGCTTTGTGGAAGCTCCTCGAAAATCCTCGCGATGTGTGCCAGGAGATCCCGCCCGACCGCTTTAACACCACAGGCCACTACCATCCTGACGGTAGTCATCATGGTACCACCAACGTTCGCCATTCTTATTTGATAAAGGAGGATATTCGGGTTTTTGATGCTGCCTTTTTCAACATCAGCCCTAATGAGGCTGATTCGATTGACCCGCAGCAACGTCTGCTCTTGGAGACAGTTTATGAAGCCCTTGAGGCAGGCGGTCACACAATTGAAACATTGCGTGGCTCTGACACAGCTGTGTATGTTGGTACAATGGGTGTTGACTACAACGACACTCTGCTTCGAGATGTTGCTACTATTCCCACTTATTTCGCCACTGGAACAAATCGCGCCATCATTTCCAACCGTGTCTCCTACTTTTTCGACTGGCATGGACCTAGCATGACCATTGATACTGCTTGTTCTTCTAGTTTAATTGCAGTGCACCAAGGTGTTCAGGCATTGCGAAGTGGAGAGTCTAGAGTTGCTGTTGCCTGTGGTACGCAGGTTATTTTAGGACCAGGTGAGCTCTGCGAAGAATTTGATTGTTAGTAGAACGCGACTAATGATTGGATACAGAGGTCTTCATCTTTGAGAGCAAGATGAAGATGCTTTCTCCCACAGGCCGATCGCGCATGTGGGATGCTGATGCGGACGGCTACGCCCGTGGTGAGGGCGTGGCTGCTATTGTGTTGAAGCGACTAAGCGATGCCATTGCTGATGGCGACCACATTGAGTGTCTAATCCGTGGCACTGGCGCCAATCAGGACGGCTACTCAAACGGAATCACGGTCCCCAACACCGAGGCCCAGGCCGCGCTGATTAAGAAGACATACAATAACGCCGGCCTTGACCCCGACATCAACCCTTACGACGGCCCGCAGTTCTTTGAAGCGCACGGAACTGGCACCAAGGCCGGTGATCCCAAGGAGGCCGCTGCCATTTCTCAGTGCTTTGGCAAGCGTGATGACGAGGTTCCTCTGTACGTGGGATCTGTCAAGACCGTCATTGGACACACTGAGGGTGCCGCCGGATTGGCAGGCCTTCTGAAGGGATCTGGAATTATCCAGAGTGGCTTCATCCCCCCTAATCTTCTTTTCAATAAGCTGAACCCGGCTATTGAGCCCCTTTACAACGGTCTGCACGTCCCAACCACTCTTAAACCGTGGCCTACTCTGCCGGAAGGTGTCCCCCGACGAGTCAGTGTCAATAGTTTCGGTATGTAAATCCTGCATGGGAAATATGTCAATGACCCATTACTAATACCTTCAAAAGGTTTTGGAGGTAGCAACGCCCACGCAATTCTTGAGGAGTACCGCCCGAAGGCAATCGCCTCTGCGAATGAGGGGAGCCACGAGCCATTCACCCCCTTCATCTTCTCTGCTGTGTCAGAGGGCTCTTTAGTTGCTCAGCTCGAGTCGTACTCTGAGTACCTTCAGGATCACGCCGACGTTAGCCCCTCCGATCTGGCCTGGACCCTACAGTCGCGCAGGAGCCAGTTCCCGTACAAGGTGACCTTCTCTGCAAAGACCATTGAGCAGCTCAAGTCAAAGATCGACGAGAAGCTCGCCGATCTAAAGCGCGTTGCCGGTTCCACCGTGGGAATCCGTTCCAATATCAAGTATGAGGGAGCCCCTCGAGTGCTTGGTGTTTTCACCGGCCAGGGTGCTCAATGGGCAAGCATGGGAGCGGAGCTGCTCAAATCCTCCGAGTTCGTCCGAAACAGGATTCAGTACTTGCAAGAATCCCTGGATGACCTGCCCGCTGAACACCGCCCGACATGGCGCATCCAGGATGAGTTGCTGGCTGGACCCGACACATCGCGCGTTGCAGAGGCGGCGATTTCGCAACCCCTGTGCACAATGGTCCAGATTGTTCTCGTTGACCTTCTGCACGCTGCTGGAATCAACTTTGCCGCTGTTGTTGGTCACTCGTCTGGTGAAATTGGTGCGGCCTATGCTGCCGATTTTCTCTCAGCCCGCGATGCTGTCCGCGTTGCTTATTATCGTGGAGTCTTCGCTCGCCTGGCCGGAAACGAGGAGACCAGCCAAAAGGGTGTGATGATGGCCGTGGGCACTTCATGGGAGGACGCTCAAGACCTTGTCAACCTCCGTACTTTCAAGGGCCGGATCGCCATTGCCGCCCACAACTCTTCTGCCAGCGTCACCTTGTCCGGAGACGCCGATGCTATCATCCATGCGAAGAAGGTCTTCGATGAGGAGAAGAAGTTCGCCAGGTTGCTCAAGGTGGACACCGCCTATCACTCTCATCACATGATTCCTTGTGGTGATCCATACATTAAAGCCTTGCAGGATTGCGGCGTCCGAGTCAACCGCGAACGAAATACCAGCTGCTCTTGGTTTTCGAGTGTCACGCCCAGCGAGAATGCTGTTGAGTCCAGTGACCTGCTTCAAGACACTTACTGGAGGGACAACATGGTCAATGCCGTGTTGTTCTCAGAGGCTGTCAAGAACGCCGTCGCCAGTGACCCTCTTCTGACATTTGCTCTTGAAGTCGGACCGCACCCAGCCCTCAAAGGCCCTGCTACTCAGAATATCTCTGAGCTGCGACCCTCAAATATTCCGTACTCTGGTGTACTTTCGCGCGGAAAAAACGACGTGGAATCTTTCTCTGATGCTTTGGGCTTTGTGTGGACCCAAGTCGGTTCTCAGGGCGTCAATTTCCAGGCATACGAGGAGCTTGTTTCGAGCATCCTGTCAGGTGCTACTTCCAAGCCCAAGCTGGTCACAGGCCTTCCGTCGTACAAGTGGAACCACGCAAGAACTCACTGGACTGAGTCTAGGATTTCTCGAAAGATTCGTGGCAGAAAGCAGGCTTTCCACGAGTTGCTCGGAGTTCAGTCACCAGATTCGAATGAGCGCGACCGTCGCTGGAACAATGTCCTAAAGGTATCGGAAATTTCATGGCTGCAGGGTCATAAGCTGCAGAGCCAGACCGTCTTCCCAGCGGCTGGCTATGTCGCAATGGCATTGGAGGCGGCCAAAGCCCTCGCTGGTGACAAGCCTGTCCAAGTGATTGAGCTTGGTGATCTTTCCATTCCTCGGGCCATCACATTTGAGGATGACACTAACACGGGCGTTGAGACTCTCGTCACACTCACTGGAATTACCTTCGACCAAAAACAGAGCGTTACCACGGCTGAATTCTCCTGTTACTCCTGTCCTGCGACTGGCGCGGACCAAGAAATGGAGCTCATGGCTAGTGCGAGCGTCAAGATCTCATTTGGTTCTCCAATTGACAACATTTTGTCGTCCGCTCCTCTTCCAACTTCCAACATGGCCAGCGTGGATGCAGATCGATTCTACGCTTCTCTCGGTAAGCTTGGTTATGGCTATTTCGAATCCTTCCGAACAATGTCATCCCTTAAGCGAAGGTTCAATGAATCTTCGGTTCTGATTGATAGCTATCCCTACACCGACGACGACACTACGGTCTACATGGTCCACCCCACGTGGCTTGATGTCTCCTTCCAAGCCTCTATGCTTGCTTATTCTGCCCCGGGAGATGAGAGGTTGTGGTCACTCCACGTTCCAACTTCAATTCGAAAGATTCGCGTGAATCCAGAGCTTTGTGCTACTCTGCCGACTTCTGCTACGCACATACCTGTTTCAGCTGTTCTTGCTGACTCGGAGAGCTTCTCCGGTAGCATCGATCTGTTCACTGAAGATGGCCAGTACGCTATGGTTCAGGTCGAAGATTTAACAATCAAGCCCTTTGCCCCCGCGACTGCTGCAGACGACCGCCGTCTATTTTCGTACACCAAGGTGGATGTTGCAGGCCCGGATGGAGCTGCTGTCATGGGCAACATTCGCCCCACTGCCGAAGAAGTTGAGCTGGCTTCCGCTTGCGAAAGAGTCTCGTTCTACTACTGCAGAAAGTGGAAGGCAGAAATCACTGATGAGGAGTGGACCAAGGGCCAGCCTCATCACCTGAGTCTGCGAGATTACATGAACAATGTTCTAGAAACCGTTGCGAGTGGCCAGCATCCTTGCGTCAAGCAGGAGTGGTCTATCGATACTGCTGAAGACGTCAAGGCTGTTATCAAGAAGTATGAAGATGTTGTCGACATCAAACTCATTGTGGCTGTCGGAGAGAATATTCCCGCTGCTGTTCGAGGAGAGACGACGATTCTGGAGCACATGCTGCCAGACAACATGCTTGATGATTTCTACAAGAAGGGTCTCGGATTCGCGCGATACAACGATCTTTTGGCTGGAATGATGAAGCAGATGGTGCACCGGTACCCGCACGCAAAGATTCTGGAAATCGGTGCTGGAACTGGTGGAGCCACAAAGGCTGTTCTGGGCAGCATCGGCAAGAAGATGTCATCATACACATACACTGATATCTCAGTCGGATTCTTCGAGAAGGCTGCGGAGCTTTTCAAAGAGTACAGCGACAAGATGATTTTCAAGACCCTGGACGCCGAGAAGCTACCATCAACTCAAGGCTATGAGGCAAACTCGTATGATATCATCATTGCGTCAAACGTACTGCACGCGACAGAGACACTCCAGAAGACACTTGAGAACACCAGGCAGCTGTTGAAGCCTGGAGGATATCTCATGTTGCTGGAGCTCACTGACAACGGACCCATCCGATTCAGTAACATCATGGGTGGCCTGCCCGGATGGTGGCTTGGTGTGAATGACGGCCGCAAGTATGCACCCACAATAACCCCTGGTGAGTGGAACAGTGTCCTTCGAAAGGCCGGTTTCGCGGGTGTAAACGCCATTACACCCCAGACCGATGTCCTCCCTTGGCCATTCTCCATCATGGCGGCACAGGCTGTGGACGATCGACTCAACTTTTTGCGTCGACCATTGGCTAGATCTGCATCTTCCACTTCTGTTTACATTGACAGTCTTGTCATTCTGGGAAACAAGTCACTAGAGAGCTCGCAGCTTGCTGAAGAGATTTCAGAGCACCTTGGACGATTCTGTGGCCAGGTGACCATCCTCAGCGACCTACCAACGGAGAATGAGGCCCTCTCTTTGCCTCCCATGAGCACCTTCATCAACTTGGTTGATCTTGACTCTCCCATCTTCAAGGGTATGACTGCGACAAAGATGGAGGGCTTGAAGCGCATTTACGAGCTTGCCAAGCAACTTCTCTGGATTACTGTCGGCGCTCAAGTGAAGAACCCCTATCACATGGCCAGTATCACATTTAGCAGAGCCATGAGCCACGAGGCCGGTCACATTACCATTAGCCATCTTGATCTTTCCGAAGTTGATGACGAGGCACCTAGATTCATCGCCCAGTACTTGCTGCAGCAGTGCGCCCTGGACGAGTGGGAGATTCCTGGCGAGCGACAGCAAAACCAGCCATTCTTGTGGTCCAAGGAGCCCGAGGCTTACCTCGACCGTGGCCAGCTCAAGGTTCCTCGTCTCGTTGACAATGTCGACCAGAACGCCAGACTCAATTCTTCCAGGCGAACCATTACCAAGAAGGTGCCGACCTCCGCTGCTAACATTTCTTTCGAGCCATCAAGTGATTTGTCGCCCGTCCTGCTGGAGCAACTCCAGTCAGGATCCACCGGCGGCCCAGGCCGCGTCGTGGTGGAAAGCTCAAGTCTGCGGGCTCTTCCTGTCGCGACAGAGACTTTCTTGTTCCTCACAGTTGGAAAAGATTCCACGACAAACAAGACTACTTTGGCTCTCTCTGCGACAAACTCTAGCGAAATTGTGCCCTTTACGAGTGTGGCGACGGACGCTTCTCATTCTGCCGACTTCCTCGTGGTCGCTGTTTCAAGCGAGCTTCTCGCCGCTTTCTTCGCTGACAAACTCCCATCCCGCAGCAGCATCTTGGTTCACGCCTCGCCAAGGGACCGACTGTTCACTGCAGCACTGTCTCGTCGGGCAGAAGCCAAGGGAATCCGAGTCACCGTTACATGCAGCGTCGAGTCTACCCAAGATGCACTTGACGCAACATGGATTCAGCTCGATTCTCGGGCGCCTTTGCACACCATCCGCAAGAAGTTGCACTCTGCGAAGGCTTCTCACTTCCTCGACTTGACGTCCTCCTCAGATGCTGAGCCAAGCGAGTTGAGTAGCAACATCGCTCAGGTGCTGCCTTTTGGAGTCAGGAAAATCGACCCATCGCATCTCTCTCGACCTTCAAGCCTATTGCCCGTATCGCCCAACACAGAAAAGCTGGCGACTCTTCTCGACGATGTCGTAGCAACGGTAGCAAAGGAGGCTAGCCAGGGGCTGAGTCAAGACTTGGTGATCCAACTCGAGCAGCTTCACCAGCTATCTGGCCCTGCCGCCATCACAAGTGCTGTCCATTGGGTTTCGGATTCTGACGTCACGGTTCAAGTCCGTCCTCTGGATGCTGAGCGTCTCTTTTCCAAGGACAAGTCATATCTGCTCGTTGGTCTCACTGGCCAGATTGGTCAATCGCTTTGCGAGTGGATGGTTGCTCATGGAGCGGGAGCCGTGTGCTTGACTAGTCGTAACCCCAAGGTCGACCAGAAATGGCTTGAGTCGTTCCAAGACACCGGCTCTGTTGTAAAGGTTTTCCCAGTGTAAGTGCAAGGACGAGAACATGCCATATTTTAGGAGGACTTTCAGAAATGCTAACTAATAACTCCACAGGGATGTTACCGACAAGCAGGCGCTTCAGGGAGTCGTGGACGAGATCCGAAAGACCTTGCCCCCGATTGCAGGTGTTGCTAACGGAGCCATGGTTCTCCACGATTGTTTATTCTCGGGAATGTCGACCGAAATCATGCAGAAGGTGCTTGGTCCCAAGATCGATGGCTCCAACAACCTTGATCAAATCTTTTACAAGGAGAATCTTGACTTCTTCATCATGTTCTCCTCGTCGGCTTGTGTCATCGGAAACTCTGGTCAGTCAAACTATGCTGCCGCCAATGGTTACTTGAACACCCTGGCCAGGCAAAGACGCAGGCGTGGCTTGGCCGCCTCGACCTTTGACATCGGTCGGGTTGCTGGTATCGGTTATGTTGAAACCGCAGGCCAAGCTGTTATGGATCAGCTGACAAGATTCGGCTTGATGGCCATTTCCGAGTCAGAAATCCGTCAGATGTTTGCTGAGACAATCCGAGCCGGTTACCCAGTTCCTCAAGACAAGAAGGACTGCCCGCAAGCTGTTGTGACGACAGGTATCCGCACCATTCGCGATGACGAAGAAATCCAGGGCCCCTGGTTCAGAAACCCCCTGTTCTCACACTGCATTATCGGGGCCCAGAGCGCCTCTTCCAACGAGGGACAGCAAAACAAGAAGAATACTCTTCCTGTGACCGAGCAGCTGGCAAGGGCAACATCCAGGGAGCAAGGACTTGAGGTGTTGCAAGGTAAGAAGACCTCATGGTTCAATAGGTTCACCAGAATATCTACTAACACGTTACAGAATGCTTCTCAAACAAGTTGCGCATCATTCTCCAACTGTCCGATGAGGCAATTGACCCCGAGATGCCCCTTGTCGAACTCGGAGTCGACTCCCTGGTTGCTGTCGAGGTTCGATCCTGGTTCCTGAAAGAGCTCAAGGTGGACATCCCCGTCCTCAAGGTTGTCGGTGGTGCATCTGTTGCCGAGCTGTGTCAGCGAGCATTAGAGAAGCTTCCAGATGATCTTCTCGGAAGTGCCGCAGGACAGGCCGACACCAAGGCCGAGCCGGCCAAGCCACAGCCCGTGGTGGTAGCCCAGCCCAAGCCTGTGATCCGCGTCCCATCTCCCACAATCGGAGAGTCGAGCTCAGCCTCGGACTCGCCCGAGGTGGGCCCCACGCCTCTCACCCGGCTGTCGTCCAAATCCTCTTCCGAGAACCTGGACTACTTCGCAAAGCCCGGTAAGTCTACACCTCCACTCGTGGCAGAGCGGGCCGCCAGGAGGTTCCTCAAGAGCGAGCCGCTGTCGTTTGGTCAATCACGCTTCTGGTTTCTCCGCCTCCTGCTCGAAGATCAGACCACGTCCAACGTGGCCTTTTACTACCGCGTCGACGGCAACCTGCGCATCGGCGACCTCGAGAGGGCCGTCCGCACTGTCACGACGAGACACGAGTCCCTGCGCACGTGCTTTGTCGAGGACGAAACCGAAGCTGACCAGGCTTACCAGAAGGTTCTGCATAACTCGTCGGTGCGCCTGGAGCACAAGAAGATCAAGGGGGAGGAGGAGGTTGTGGTCGAGTATGCTAAGCTCCAGGAGCATGTCTTCGACCTCGAGAGCGGTGAGCTAATTCGCTTGGTGCTTCTCTCACTGTCTACGTCTGTTCACTATTTCTTGTTCAACTACCACCACATTATCATGGATGGCGTGAGCTTCCAGGTCTTCATTTCCGATCTCGAGAAGGCTTACAACGGCCAATCTCTTGGTCCAGCTCCACGCCAGTTCCCCGATTTCTCCAAAGCCCAACGCCAGGCCTTTGAGAATGGCGATATGAAGGACGAGCTAAGTTACTGGCGGGGCGTTTTCCCAGCAGACAGCCCGCCCCCAGTTCTTCCTCTTCTTCCCATGGCTAGAACTGCTTCCCGATTCCTCATGAAAAACTTTGGCGTCCACCAAGTTATGACGCGACTGAGCCCAGACCTGATGTCTCGAATCAAGTCCGTCTCCAAAGCTCAGCGCTCCACGCCGTTCCACTTCTACCTTGCCGCCTACAAGGCCATGCTCTTTTCCTTCACCGATGCCCAAGACTTGACTATCGGTATCGCCGATGCCAACCGCAATGACAGCACTGTCATCGGCAGCATCGGCTTCTTCCTTAATCTGCTAACGCTGAGATTCCGCCGACAACCCAATCAGCGCTTCGGCGACGCCGTTTCCGAGGCTCGCAACACAACTTATGCCGCACTTGGCAACTCGAACCTGCCATTTGATGTCCTCTTGAACGAATTGAATGTTGCTCGATCTTCCACTCATAGCCCCTTCTTCCAGGCATTTTTCGACTACCGCCAAGGTGCCCAGGAGGAACACCCTTGGGGTAACACACAGTTCAAGTTCCAAGAGGTGCACCCCGGCCGAACCGCCTACGATGTTACTCTGGACGTGACGGACAGTGGTTCGGATTCATTGATCATGTTCCGAACTCAAAAGGGTCTCTATGACTTGACGGCAGCCAATTTGCTCTTGGAGACATACGTGCACTTCCTTGATGTTCTCTCTTCCAACGCATCGCTCACTCTCAAGTCGACACCTCTGTTCAGTCAGAAGCAACTGGCCCGTGCTACCGAAACTGGCCGCGGTAAGTATTCCTCACATTAAGCTTACGTGCTTTATTTAAACTGACTGTCCCGATAGGCCCGAGTCTGAAGTCGGACTGGCCCGCAACACTCCCTCATCGCATTGACCAGATCGCAGAAGAGAGCCCGGACAAGAAGGCTCTAGTAGATGGTATCAGCACAGATCTGACTTACCGAGATATGACCAACCGAATCAAGGCCATCGCTGAAGCACTCCAGAGCGTTGGGGTGGGTGCTGGTTCACGCGTGCTCGTGTTCCAGCAGGCTGCATCGGACTGGGTCTGCTCCATGTTGGCAATCATGCGCATCGGGGGCATTTACGTGCCTCTAGACCTTCGAAACCCGCTGCCACGACTTGCTGCTGTCGCCCGTGACTGTCAGCCCAGCGCGGTGTTGGTTGATGACAGCACCTTGAATGATGTGAAGGAGCTTGATGTTCCCAACAGCCACGCTGTCGACATCTCTCAGGTGGATCAGCAGCCTGCAGCTGACGTCGCCAATATTGCGCAGGCGAGCTCCCCAGCAGCTATCCTCTACACAAGTGGTTCTACCGGTACGCCAAAGGGCATCAAAGTCACACACGCCGGTTTGCGCAATGAAATCGAGGGCTACACAAAGAGATGGGAGCTGGGCGCAGAACGCACTCTCCAACAAAGCGCCTTCACTTTCAACCACTCCTCTGATCAAATCTACACGGGTCTTGTCAACGGTGGCACCGTCCACATTGTTCCCTGGAGCAAGCGTGGTGATCCCATCGAGATCACCAAGCTTCTCAAGGAGTATGCCATCACATACACGAAAGCGACACCCTCCGAGTACCTCTTGTGGATGCAGTTTGGTGGCGATAACCTGCGCAAGTGCTTCAAATGGCGACGAGCTTTCGGTGGAGGCGAATCAATGACCAGCATCGTCACAGCCGAGTTCACCAAGCTTGGGCTTTCGCAGCTCCGTCTCTTCAACTCGTACGGCCCTACCGAAATATCCATCTCTTCCACAAAGATGGAGCTGGACTACCGCAACCACCAGGCCATGGATGATGGTCGCATTCCATGTGGCTACTCGCTTCCCAACTACTTCACCTACGTTGTAGATGAGCAACTGAAGCCACTTCCAGCTGGTATGCCTGGCGAGCTTTGCATTGGTGGTGCCGGTGTTTCGCTTGGCTACATCAACAACAAAGAGTTGACCGACAAGCATTTTGTCCCCAATCCATTCGCAACGGCGGAGGATGTTGCCAGTGGCTGGGTGTCCATGTACCGCACGGGCGACATTGGTCATCTTCAAGACGACGGAGCCATGGTATTCCGTAGCCGCATGGCAGGTGACACTCAGATCAAGATCCGTGGCCTTCGTATTGAGCTAGATGACGTCGAGAGCAACATTGTCTCGGCCTCGGGTGGCGCACTAAGAGAAGCTGTCGTCACACTCCGAGAGGGCGATCCCGACTTCTTAGTTGCCCATGTTGTTTTCGCGCCTAACCATGACGTTACCGACAAGGAAGCCTTCCTGGACAGTCTTCTTCGCCATCTTCCAATCCCCCAATACATGATTCCGGTTGTGGCGATTCCCCTCGATAAATTTCCCCTGACAAACCACTCCAAGGTGGACCGAAAGGCTGTCAAGCAGCTGGAGCTGCCGCAAAGATCCAACCGCTCTCAAGACGATGCTGACATGACTGAAATCATGGTGCAGCTGAAGCGCATCTGGCAGGATGTCCTTGGAAACGAAAAGCTTGGTCTCGACATCGGTCCCTCTACCAGCTTCTTCCTTGTCGGCGGTAACTCTCTGCTGGTCATTCGCCTGCAAGCCCGCATCCAACAAATCTTCAATGTGAACATCCGTCTCGTCGACCTTCTCGGTGCCAATTCCCTTGGTCAGATGGCACGCCAGATTGAAGAAAATGTCAGCGTCGAGGCCATCGACTGGGAGCAAGAGACTCTTCCTCCTACCATCCCCAGCTTTCTCCAGAATATCACCAAAGCCAGTGGCGGGCCAAGGGAAGGCAAATCAATCCTACTCACGGGCGCGACTGGATATCTCGCAGGCCGCATCTTGCCTCAGCTTGTGAGTCTCCCAGAAGTTGGCAAAATCTACTGTGTCACAGTGCGACACAAATCATCGGAGAATCCTCGAAAGCTATTAGCATCTCCCAAGGTGGTGGTGCACCAGGGTGATCTCGTGGAGCCACTCCTTGGACTCTCCAAAGAAGAGTTCCAAAGGCTGGCCAGCGAGGTGGACGTCATCTTGCATCTGGGTGCGGTGCGCTCTTTCTGGGACAACTACCACATTCTCCGCTCCAGCAACGTTCAGCCCACCAAGGAACTGATCAAGCTGGCAGCACCTCGCCAGATCCCGATTCACTACATCTCTACGCTGGGTGTTTTGCCCAGAGACACAATTGATGCAATCTCCGCTGCGGCTCACGTTCCATCTGTGGACGGCAGCAACGGCTATGTCGCATCCCGGTGGGCAAGCGAGCGCATTCTCGAGCGCTCCTCTACAACTCTTGGCGTGCCAGTGCACATTTACCGCTTCCTTCAGTCGACACAGGAGCTATCACCAAAGAGCATTCTGGATGAATTCGTCCGTTTCGTCGACGTGTCTAAAGTCATGCCCGACATGAGTGGCTGGGAGGGCCGAATTGACATGATGCATGCAGAGGAAGCAGCGGGCTGGATCAGCAAGTCTCTTTTTGGCGAGTCTACTGCAAAGGCACACTTTTTGCACTATGAAAGCCCTATTGCGGTTGATGTGGCGGATTTGAGAAACCATCTCGAAGAGCAGCGCGGGGACCGAGGCCTGGAGCGAATGCCAGGTCTTCGCTGGATTGGAAGAATCAAGGCACTTGGGTTCGAGTACTTTTTGACCTCGCAGGAGGCTACAGTTGGAAGCAGTGATGGAGCTGAGGGAGCGAAGTATGAGTCACGACGATAGGCGACATATTTGTTTGGCATTTCTGTTACATTGGGTCCATAGAATCGAATTCTCTTAGTATCTAGTTCGGGTCGTTGGTTTCTTTTATGTTTGGTTTCCTAGAGTCAATTTCTGTCAGTCCTGTGTTTGTCTTTGCGGTTCGTGTTGCAAGCAAGTTAGAAATCATGAGCTCGGCTATAAATTCATGATTAAAATTCAATTTATCTACATCCATATTCATTTGCATTAGAATCTAGTCCTCCCAACTTTCATTTGCCTCCTAAAATCCCAGTTACCACTTAAGGTGTTAGGGAAAACATCCACCGAAACCAAAACTTTCGCCCCTGAAAAACTAAGTGAAACAACTGCAATATTATGACTAGTAGTGATTGAGAATTAAATTAAGTGTGGATAAGTTCATCTTCGAAATAATCCTCTGAACATTTCTTTCTGTTTCATTTACCTATCTCAGGGGTCCCTACCATAATGCCAATTCGTGAAATGTCACTAGTTCAGTTTACTATCAATGGAGCCGAAAAATGCAACAATTTGAAGAATTTATTTATCGCTAGACTAAGAATGACAAGACGAAAAATGCAAAGCTATCTAAGCAACAGAGTAAACAAGCTTCTGGCCAGAGAGGGCTTGGGTGCGAATGGTATCTACCCCTCCCACAACACCTTCCCATCCACCAGGCATAGCCTTTACCGGGTGTGTGTTGATCAGACCACGGTCCAAAAGTGCTTGCACAGCGGCAAACGCTTGAGCACCAAATTTACGGTCCTCTGGGCGCGCCTCGCGACCGTACTCACCATCCAGAGCGACCTGGCGACCAAAGATGGTCAAGACCATGACCCACGAGGGAGTAATGGTCAAAGCGCGGGTCTGGGCCACTGTGTCTCGGAAAGGCTCAAGCGAAACATAGCGACCACCTGCGCGCCCCATGGAAGCATAGCACAGCTGGGTGGTATCAGCCTGTGAGACGCAGTCTAGAGTGAATGCCAGCTCGTTGCCCGTGTAGGCCTTGATGTCTTCAGCACACGTAGGGCTGTGGTAGTCGAATACCTTCTCGGCGCCGAAGCGAAGAGCGAGGTCAAAGTTGGAAGGCGAGCATGTCGCGATTGGGCGGAGGCCAGCGCTGGGGAAATGGTAACCAGGTTAACAACCTAAACATGTTTATGGAGAGAGAAATAATAGAAAGAAAAAAAGGCTGTAGACTCACAACTTCAGCAATTGAAGTGCACGAGTGCCCGTGGCAGTACTTCCACCAGCCACAAGAACAAACTCTCGCTGCTCGTCACCATCGCCTGCAGGCTCGCCCTTGCGAAGCTGGTCCAAAGATGCAGGCACACCTAGTTCATTGAACAGGGTGAGTGATGCTGTTGCGACTCCGGTTCCGAAGCTAGCAGCCTCCTCAAAGCTCATGGAGTCGGGGACCTTGAGCAGCAGGTCGGCGCTGGCACCGACGTACTCGGAAAAGGCGCCCACATCGGGGATCAGCTTGTTCATACCATGAACCAAGCCCGCAACACGATCGCCAATGGCTAGATGGCCGGCCGCAATGGCCTCTTCTCCCAGCGCCACAACAGTGCCGGCAAAGTCGTAGCCGATGATGGCTCCAGCAGCCGCGCTGTAGTCGAGCATCTTGGCGTCGGCAGGGTTGATGGCCACGGCTGCAGTCTTTACCAGGGCCATATCTGGTGCTAGAGCGGGAACCGGCACATCGTGCTGGATGGCAAGCTCGCCGGGTCCTTGAGCGACGATGGCAGTCTGCTTCTGGGGAATCGATGGGGCGGACATTATGGCGCGATTCTTCAAGTTAGTGGGCGGATAGAGAACAAAGTGAATTGCAAACAGCGTTCTTTAACACGTTAATGTGACCCAAGATATCGATTCAAAGTATTTGCTGCAATATAATGCGACGTGTTGACCATGTCGGCGGCGTGCGTGATTGGCTAGCGAGGTCGGTCGTGTATTATGCAATCAAAACCACCGAACTCGACGATGCCGACCGAAGCCAAAACAGAGAAGCAAGGGTGGGCCGAAGAACACACCGAACATCACCGACTGCAATGTATAACGCGAATAGCCAATAATATATCAAATCATTGTAAGCTAGTAGTAATCCAGAATCTTACGAGTTTTGGTTTTCTGTTTCCTTTTTCTTGACTTTTCCGCCATTCAGTTTTTGTCATAGAGGCGTCCAAATCCGCGCAAAGAATTAAGCCATTTTACATTGGCCGATTTGGAAAAATCCTGTTCCTTGTTTCTATCAACACAGAAAGCAGCCAGCTGCGGAATCAATTTTGCAGTTGCCAACCATGGCCCCCAGTGCAGTTGAATCGTGTCCGGCACACCTACCCAACGACAAGGCAGAGTCATGTCCAGCACATCCATCCAGCCTCAACGGCCACCTCAATGACAAAGCAGACGCGGAAGAAGTCATCGATCGCTCCAATCTGCTCCCCATACCATCGCCGCCTCACCAGCATTACTTTGGTATGATGGGTCACTTGGCAGATCTCGATCGAACTCTGCCGGTGCGCTCTTACTGGCAATTCATGGACCAGTATGCTCCAATTTTCCAGATGGACCTTGGCATGACCTACCCCAGAGTTTTTGTCGGCAGCCGTGAGCTGGTGAATGAGATGGCCGATGATAACCGCTTCACAAAATTCACTCATAGACTGCATCAAGAAATGCGACCTGTTTTTGGCGACGGTTTGTTCTCCGCCGAATCGACTTCCAAAGCCTGGGGTAAAGCCCATAGACTTCTTGTCCCAGCATTAGGTATGCGACCTGATTCTCAATCAACAAAATGTGTAGAAATGATGAAACTAAATGCCACCTAGGTCCAATCGGTCTGAGCAAGATGTTTGATGACATGTAAGTAAACCTGGGTTGCTTTGATCGTGGAAATGTTGCAAAATGGTTTTGCTAAGAAAGGTGACTCGTGGAAAATAGGCACGACATAGCTGCGCAGCTTGTCTTAAAATGGGATCGATTTGGTCCTGAGCAGGAGATTGAAGTCATCGACGACATGTCCCGCCTTACCTTTGACACAATTGGCCTTTGCGCATACGGCTACCGCTTCAATGAATTTTACTCCAACGAGCCACATTCATTTCAAACCCAGCTGCAAGAAGCCATTGTCGAGTCAGGGAGGAGAGCCAACCGCCCCGACGTACTAAACCAATTCTACTATTACAAGGATGAGCAACACCGCCAGGAGAACATTGTCAAAATTAGAGAACTTTGCAACAGCATTATTCAAGAACGAATCAAAAAGCCCAGGCCGGATGCTAACGATTTGCTCAATGTCCTTATCCATGGCGTCGACAAAGAAACGGGTGAGATTTTGGGCGTCGAGAATGTCATGTATCAGATCCCAACTTTGCTGGGCGGCGGATACGAGACGACCAGCTCAACACTCTCGTTCATTTACTACTTTTTATGCAGTAACCCCGAGACGCTCAAGAAGGCTCAGAAAGAAGTTGATGACATCGTCGGCCACAATGTTCTGACCTACGACATGCTCAGGAGGCTCAAGTACCTTGATGCCTGTATGAAAGAGGCGCTCCGAATGCAGCACCCAGTCAGTCTCTTGACCAGATTTTCTACCAGAGATACCGTTATTGGAGGCAAATATTTTATCAGGAAGGGACAGATGGTGTCCGGTATCTGGAGGCACTTTCATCGTGACCCCAAGGTTTGGGGCGAGGACGCCGATGAATTCCGACCAGAGCGCATGTTGGACGTCAATTTTCAGAACATGCCACCAAACTCGTGGAAGCCTGTAAGTTTACCTCTGTATTTCTACGATCTAGCACCCTCACTCTATCCAATCGCAACGCTAACTTGACATTTCTTAGTTTGGTGACGGCCTTCGTGCATGCATTGGCCGTGGTTTCGCGGAGCAAGAAATTCTCATTTGCATGGTCATGGTGCTGCAAAGATTCGATATCGAAAAGGTTGACCCAAGCTATAATTTGCAACTAAGAGGCCAAATGGGTGTCAAGCCTGTCGAGTTCAAAATCCGGGTTCGGCGCCGCGCTGGACGGCCCCTCACTATCGGAATCCCGGGCGGCATTTCCGTAGGGCAACCAGAAAAAGCACCCCAGAGTTCCTCTAGAAGCCGCCAAGACCATGAGTTGAGCGCAATCCCGACAATCAAGAAACCTGTTTCTGTATTCTTTGGCGGGAACCAAGGAACTTGCGAGAGCCTCGTACAATCGCTATCCAGAATGGCTCCTGAATTTGGGCTTGACATTGTGGAGATTAAGGATCTGGATGCTGCTGTCGATAGCCTGCCAACGGAGAGACCGTCCATCATCATCACGCCATCTTACGAAGGTAGGCCACCGTATAATGCAAAGAAATTCATCTCTTGGATTGAAAAGCTACACTCTACGGGTGCCAAGCTCCCTCCAGGAGTCAAATTCACAGTCTTTGGCGTGGGAAACAGTGATTGGGTCCACACTTTCCACAGAATCCCCCACCTCATTGACGAGAAGCTCGAGCAAATTGGTGCAGAGCGGATTTTTGAGGCCGGGTTTACCAATGTGAAGCGAGATCTTATTGGACCTTGGGAAGTCTGGAGCGAGCGCCTGTGTCTGAGCCTATCAGGCATCACCAAACAAGAACGTCCGGATCGTGTCGGCGTCGATGTCCACATTGAAAAGGAATCCACCGCGACCGCCCAAGTTCTCGAAGATGAGACACTGAGCGTTGGCACAGTCCTTGTCAATCGAGAGCTGGCAGATGACTCTGTCGGCCCCGCAAAGCGACATGTCGAGATTCAACTCCCAGCAGGATCCAAATACAGGTCTGGAGACTATTTGGTCATTCAAGGCCGCAATTCAGATGAGGCAGTTTCGCGAGTCATCAAAAGATTTGGTCTGAGCGCAGAAAGTTTGATGACGGTCGCATCAAGCAAGAAGGAATTCCTTCCCACCAAGCCAATCGCCGTGGAACACTTTCTTCGGAGCCGTGTTGAGCTTGCTCTACCCATCACCGAGCGACAGTTGGCAATCCTAGCTTCCTGGGCCGCGAAAGATAGTGCAGAGCTCAAGAAGCTCGAAAAGTTCCAGGAGAACGATGTCTATCAGGATCTTCTTGACAAACGATACTCCGTCATTGATGTCCTCGAGGAGGTTTCCCAGCTTGAGCTACCATTCGGCGTCTACATCGACCTCCTTCTCCCCTTGACCCCACGAGTCTACTCGATCTCATCGTCTCCCCTTAATTCCAAAAACAAATTGGAAAACAGGCTGGTTGCCAGCATCACCTTTGATGTGTTTGAAGCGCCGGCAAAAAGCGGTCACGGCGTTTTCCAAGGCGTGGCAAGCTCACATCTCGCAAGCCTCAAGCCAGGGGACACGGTCACTTGTCTCGTTCGCGCCACAAAGGAGCCATTCCAACTTCCCCAGAAGCACGAAACGCCCGTCATTATGCTCGCTGCCGGCTCCGGTATCGCGCCCATGCGAGCCTTTGTCCAAGAGCGTGAAGCCACCATGCTGGCAGGAGAGCGCAAGCTCGGTCCTGCTATTCTCTTCTTTGGCTGCCGACACCCAGAGAAAGATTACCTCTACCACTCTGAACTCAAGGCATGGGAGGACAAGAAACTTGTAGAGACGGTTCCATGTTTTTCCAGGCCAGGAAGCGGGAAGAGATGTTACGTGTCTGATGCGGTTTGGGAGCATCGACACAGCCTTTGGGATTTATTCCAGAGAGGCGCCAAAGTCTACGTTTGCGGTAGCGCAGGAAGACTTGGAAGAAGCTCTGCAAATGTGTGGCGACAGATTTGGATGGAGAAGACAGGGAAAAGTGAGGCGGAGGCTTTTGAATGGTTTGACCAGGTCAAGAATGACCAATACATTACCGATGTCTATTAAAGTGCGATTTGACGACCAATTTTAGTACTTTGATGATTTTCTAATTTATTTTGAAATTTACCCATTCACTTATTATTTGTATCCTTGAGTGTTTGTTGTATTTTAAGATTAATCCTATCTATGTGCATGGAGAAAATAACTAGTCAGAGGCAACATATCGCTTCTTCCCTGTTTGGACATATAGTTTCAAATTCATGAACACCGAGCATAATTCAACATTCCCATAAAACCGCATTTGGACTAGGTCACAGGGAATAGAAAGCTTACAGTTCCGCACTTACCACATTCATTGAAGCGCCTCATCCCTCAGGCGAAGCCTACTCATCATGTCCATTCTTGTATAGTGTACGAAGAGAAACAGTCAAACTTCCGCCCTCCGATGGAAACAACATCTCATCCTCCGAAGTATCGATGTCCTAATAGAGTAGAATGGTACGACATGATCTTACATGGAACCACACATGAGGCCATTTCCAAACTTCTTAGGGTGAGAATGAAGAAACACAAAGTCGCCGATAGCACACTAAATCGCCGAACGCCAAGTACAATCGTGAAACCAGCTTCAGCAAAGAAGCTCCCCGCTACACCAAGAAGACCCGATGCCTCCGTTCCAACTTTATAATCCACCATATAAGACGCAATGCTGAATGTAGAAACGACTCTTACATCCCGAGTTGACTCCACTCTCCATAACCTAACAAAGCACACACACTCAGAACCATGGCGGACAAAATTGTACTTCCCATCATTGACTTGGGCCCATACCTGAACCCTCAATCCCCTGGGGATCAGGAGAAGGTTGTCGCCGAGGTTCTCGATGCCTGTGGAAAATTTGGCTTCTTCCAAGTAAAGGGCCACGGGGTTCCTCTACAGGCCCAAAAGGACCTTCTCAACGCCATCGACACCTTTTTCAGCCTTCCGAAGGAGGAAAAGGTCAAGCTTTCGTTCCTCGACAATCCCGGTCGCCGAGGATATGAAGCCTCAGGCATGTCCCTCCGAGTTGGAGATCCTCTGCCGGATTCCAAGGAGGTATGAATTTGCCATGCGCCTATTCCAAATGGGAGGGTGAATTATATGCTAACGGAGACCATGCAGGCCTTCTACATCGGCCGCGAGGAGCCCGTCATGGTGCCCCCGGGTTTCCACTGCCCCAACGTCTGGCCTGATCTTCCCGAGGAAAAGTTCCACGGTCCAGTCTGGAACTACTATGAAGAGACCTCAAATCTTGGCAAGACCATCTGGGAGATCCTGCTTCAGGGTCTTGGTCACTCCCCCTCTGTCATGGATGATTTCACCACCAGGCCCATTATTCAGATGAAGATGATCCGCTATCCTCCCTTCAATGCCACTGTTCCCGGGCAATACGGAGTTGGTCCCCACACCGACTTTGGCGGCGTCACGGTCCTTCTTCAGCAGCCTGGCAAGGAGGGCCTTGAGGTGTGGCACGAAGGCCAGCAGGAATGGCTTCCCGTCCCATCGATTGAGGACGTCTATGTCATCAACTGCGGAGACATGATCCAGAGCTGGTCGGGCGGTGTTTACGCGAGTGCCAAGCACCGTGTCATCAACAGGGACAACTGGGAGAGGCTCTCTTGCGCCACGTTTTGGCACGGCGACGTTGACGCAACCAATCCCTTAAACCCGGCGGACCCTGACAAGTCGACCATCGGGCAGCTGCTTTTCAAGCGATTTGGTAGCCAGTTCTCTCTCCCCAAGGAAGTCTTTGCTAAATCTTGATCGGTGCCATATGAATGCTTGAAGGATCCAGAGAAACAGCTCTCTCAAGACATATTGACAGGCCCAAATGCCAGCGTTTTTCTGTATCTACATCTCTACTCAGATAGTTTATCGATTCCATTCTATTATTTCGCATCAATTGCTACCCGCGAGTAGAGTACTCTTTTCGCATGCAAGATTCGGACATCACTCCTCAACGTAAAATTGACAATAAAATTTCATTTCCCATTATTTTTAGCCTGTGATCGATTTCGCGAGTAACCAAAAGAAATACATTTTCCTTTCATCCAAAAGAAAAGCAGGAACCTTTTCCGCGAGTATTAGTTGCATCAAATGTGTTATCATGCACAACCGCCGTTTAGTAGTTTGGCAGGGGTTTTAAGAGAGTCCACGAGCATATACAGGCACATAATGGCTTGATTTGCCAGTTTTCCGCCTAAAAGGGGCATTCAGAGGTGCGATATTAGGCTGCCTTGCCTTTTCCGCCGTGTCTGTTGTTTTGTATCCGCCCATTCTCAAGTATAACTTCCCGATGTTCCAAAACACATTGATGATCGCATCCATTCATTCCGACCGCCAAGCATAAAACATGCAGCCACAGCCCCACAATCAATGGCCCTCCATAGATCTCGCATTCTCCTCGCCAATATTCGGTCTCGGGCCATGCCTGACTTGGCTTCCATCATTCAATGAGGATGCATTGAGTCGGAAGTCCGAAAGCCGTCTGCAAGTCAAAAGTGTAAATATCGCCGAAAACAAGGGATCTAACCAATAGAATGTCGTAGAAAAAGCCACACGGCGCATGTTAGGCCGCGCCGCCTCGACTACAGGGATGCTCAGCACAAGGACAAGGGTCGCCCCCTGCTCGCGCAATCCTCGGCCTGCTGGTCACTCTCCGAAATATCTATCAACGGCTTGAAATCCGCCCTTATCACATATTCACTGCTCAGCTAAAACAATATTCAGCATACTAAATCGGCTGTCAATATGGAGGAGCCAAAGCAACCTATTGAGATTATCCCGTTCCGGACCTCAACTTCATCCAACTCAGAGGATACCATCACCAATCAACCCATTCCACCAATCATCGAAACGGAAAAGGCAATAGGGACAAACACTGCGCAAGAAGATGACGTCGAGTATCCATCAGGCCTCAAGCTTGGGCTCGTGATCTTAGCCTTATGCCTCAGTGTCTTTCTAATTGCTCTTGAGTGAGTCTCGGATGACCGTTTCGTGAATTCAACGCTGACACTTCATAGCAACGCCATCATTGCCACAGCAATCCCCAAAATTAGCAATGAGTTTGACAGCCTGTCCGATGTTGGTTGGTATGGAAGTGGTACGTCTTTGCCCACTATCGTACTGCGATGCTTAGATCCTTACCTCCCCTTTCTTAGCCTATCTTCTCACGACGGCGACGCTCCAACTCTTATTCGGCAAATTCTATACCTTCTTGAGTATCAAATGGGTCTATTTGGTTGCTATTGCGCTTTTTGAGATTGGCAGCTTGATTTGTGCAGTTGCTCAGAACTCGGTCACATTGATCCTCGGACGCGCCATTGCTGGTTTGGGTGGTGCTGGCATCATGTCGGGGGCTCTCCTCATCTTGGCTCACAGTGTCCCTCTTGTTAAGAGACCTATGTATGCCGGCATGATTGGAAGTATGTATGGAATCGCATCCGTCGCAGGTCCTTTGTTGGGCGGCGTTTTCACTGACAAAGCGGTACGTATTTCTGGGCATTGATTTTTCCAGTTGGCGTCGCTTTGAATGCTAATAATGTTTACCTAGACTTGGCGGTGGTGCTTTTATATCAACCTACCAATCGGTGCCATCACTCTAGTCGTGATCATCTTCTTCTTCCCCGAACCCAATCAAGTTCGCCAAGATACGACAAACATGACGCTGATGCAGCGAGTTCTGCGCTTCGATCCAATTGGCAACCTCCTATTCATACCGGCACTTATCTGTCTACTACTAGCCCTCCAGTGGGGTGGCACAGAATATCCCTGGAACAGCGGGAGAATCATTGCACTCTTCGTTCTTTTCGGCGTCCTATTGATCGGATTTCTTTTGGTCCAGCATCTTCAACAAGAAAATGCAACAGTGCCTCCTCGCATCGTCAGCATCCGAACTGTATGGTCAAGTTGCTTATATATATTTTTCCTCGGTTCATCATTTTACCTAATGGTTTACTATATTCCTATCTGGTTCCAAGCAGTGCAGGGCGCTTCAGCCATCCAATCGGGCACCCGAAACTTGCCCGTCCTCATCAGCGTTGTCATCTTTTCGATCCTCGCTGGCGCCACTGTTACAGCTCTCGGCTACTACGCGCCGTTCATGATTCTGGGCACGATTCTGATGTCTATCGGATCTGGCCTGCTGTCCACATTTCAGCCACATACACACTCGCCTGCTTGGATCGGGTACCAGATTCTCTTTGGCGCTGGCGTGGGACTCGGTATGCAGCAACCTTTGATGGCCGTACAAAACGTGCTGGACATCAATGACATTCCCACCGGTACTGCCATGATCACTTTCTTGCAGACACTTGGGGGTGCGTTATTCATCAGCGTGGCGCAATCCATCTTTACCAACCAGCTGGTGAAATCAATCACTATTCATGTCCCCGGATTGGATCCCAAGATTGTCACTAGTACGGGCGTGACCAACCTCCAGAGCGCTCTACCCGCGGCTGACCTACCTGGAATCGAACTGGCTTACAATGAAGCTTTGACTCGAGCCTTCTTGGTCGCCACTGCATTGTCTGCTGCCAGTATCCTCGGCAGTTCTTTCACCCCCTGGAAGAGCGTCAAAGCCAAAGCCGAGAAGGCCATTGGCGCAGCTTAACGACATAACGAGCTTCACTATTTCATTCTTTCTGGACCATTGTCTCATTAACCTCTCCATGCAGAAAATCTAGCGTCTTATAATATGTTGAAGCCTGAAAAAGTTGCTAGGAAAGTCGACTTTGATCTCTACGGGTTAGGGTTAGGGTAAGGGTTATCTCGAGATTCTGGCGGATGGTGGGGGCTTTCAGTGGACTGTAGTGGTCTTTGCAGCGTCCAGCATATCTGTATTAGTGAATTTTAGTTTTCCATAGCGGTCTTCCGTGGTCCTCATAGCAATAATGAGTCTCAGATCAAAAATATTATCCATAATCTGCTTACGAACTACACAATGTCGCATTGACAAAGAAAAGCAAAATAAACAGTCACTCATTAGCCTCCATGTGCAGGTTTATCGGTACCATGTGCTCCTGCGATCCAAAAGTTACACGCGAAAAAGCCAACCTCGCAGTGCAAGGTTTGTGGCGCGTCGTATCCAAAGTGGAGATGGTTGCGTGGTGATGGTGGTGCCGTTGAGCCGAAGGTTTTGGTGCGTGCCCCCCGCATCTCTCGCCCTTCCTTCGCTATTTTTTCGGCCTGGGTGGCACGGCGCGGGCAAATATCGCGCCGAGTGGCTTGATTCGGTGATTAACCAAGACGCCTCCTGACTGCGCCGTTTCCAACTGTCGACCAGGCCGATTAAAAAGACATCTCTTCTTGCCAAGCATTTTTATTCCTTCATGATCGCGAACCATCCAGTTATCAGTTTTCCAAGCAAGCGTTTCGATCAGCAATACAATCCAGCCATAGATGGGTGCAAGAGCAAGCGCCATGAGTCCAATTCTAAGCGTCTCCACAAAAATCGAGATCAATGCGTCGCCAGCCGCTGTTCGATCCGTGGTATGTGTCGCCGCCGATAACACCACGAGCCCATCGCTAACAGCTCACAGTTTATGGACTTCTCTAAATACAATCAATGGAAACCAGGTTGGAATATCCAACCGATAGACTCAAGTAAACAGCCGCTCGATTTAAAAGCAGGCGACCGTCTAAACGTGTCAATGGACGGCAAGGTACATCAGCCAACTGTAGTTGTAAGCTATCTATTCCCAATGTCGCGCCTTTAATCTATTCTAACAAGACTAGGAAAACTCAGTCGGATCGTTCCAATGGGAGGGCTCGTTATTTGGACTGGGCAAGGGCGTACATCAGTTTCATTTTACTCCAAGTGACCAGAACCCAGGAGGTACCACATTTGTCCAAGGAGAGGATTTCCGAGGCCTTTTAATAACTTTATCCTCACCCTGGTGGAATGGAAGAAAGTTCGATGTCAGTCCATGGGACAAATTTAATCTGGACTTGAAAACAGAGGCAGAAAAGTCCTCTTCTCAGACTAGCCCAGCAGATAAATAATAATGACCATTGAGTATGATCCTTTCATCAATATCAAATTCAGCACTAGATGTTTTGTCTCGGTCTGCCAGCCTTTGGGCTGCTCGCGGCCAAGACATACCAGGGCAATCAGAGTGAAAAGAACCTTGCGGAAGGGTACAAGAGGAAAACCCATCATGTGCACAAATATCTGCACAAGTGGGTAGCATGTGGGGCATAAGCATGCACAAACTGGTCGTTCCCTCATATGATTGGTCCAAGGACAGGATGACGCTTACCCTACACAGATAGCATTGTTATCTCCAATCCTCAGATGTGCCGAATTGACCTATAAAATGTTGAATAAAACTGCTGCCAACAATCTTTCCGCTTCCGATTGGTGCTTTGGTTACATTGCTCGGCGAAAGCGCCGACGCGATGAGATGTTGGCTGCCATCAACAAGCGAGATGTCAACAATGCTGGATGGAAGGTTGGATTCGCAAAGCACTCATTGCGATTCGACTCCTCTAATGTACTGGGTGAGGTCAAATGTACCCTTCTCTACATGATTGACGAGTACAAATTTTATCACACAACATGCTGGAAAATTGGCGGAACTAGGGAACATCTTTCATCACCACAATTTGGTGGGCAAGAAAGTAATTGCTTTTTATTGGACAATCCCAGTTTGGTACATCAGACCTCCCGCACATTCAAGGAGATAAGCTTTCCCAACTACACGACTAGCCAACTTTAATGCAAATAATTCGTCTTTATTTTTAGTGAAACCAATTCTCACGATACAACGCTGACTGACTGGCTAGCTCCTGAGACGCATGTCTCGGTCGTATTATTGCGTCACCATGATTAACTTGCGATAAAGTTGTTGCATTCCATGAAATTTAGATGGCTTAAGTCGCAGTATAAAAAAGTCTTGAACATTTCATGTCAAATCCACCACATATTCTTACTCTGTGACTTGCAATTTGTGTTTCCGGCCTTATCAATTGGCAAAAGTTTGTACTCAAATTTCAAGGATGCAGCCGGACATACCCTTTCGCGAGTCTCAAAGACGATACCAGGTCAGTAACACGAGAGATAAATAACAATAAAATAGGACAGCAATTAACCTGGCGTTTTATTTCTTCAGCCACCAGATGAATGGAAACTTGAACAGGGTCTGGAACCAGCCCGCCTGGGCATCCGCAATCAGAGCAGCGTCAGCATCAGCACTGAGCTGCCCAAAGCACCCCAGTCAAACTCTTCTGAGCTCTTAGTTAATGGCGACTCGGAAGACCCGGATCTTACCGTATCAGAAGAGAGGAAGGGATGGAAAGGCTATGTTGAATGGGAAGACTACCCTGAGAAAAAGGCCAAAGCTCACCAGCGATTTCTTCGGTATCGCTTTCCTCCCCCTCCCGAGTTCCAGCTGGAGCCCATTCCTGCAACCAACCCTGTCCTAGAAGGCACACGTTGGAAGCTGTGGCACAAGGCCATTGGTGGTGCTCTCTCCAATGTGCCCGAAGAAAGCTGGAAAACGGTGCTCGAGGTATGGTTCAGCTAATACCACCGCCAAGACCAGATAGCTAATATTTTATACGCAGGAGAAACACCCCGATATGCTGCATCTCCTCCAGTTTCCGTATAACGGAGAGCCTCCAAAGAGCCTTCTTACCAAGGATCCTATTACACCCAATGAGCTTTATTTTGTTCGTAATCATGGCGGTATCCCTGACATTGATCCAGAGGAATACGACCTGCGCCTCGATGGCCTCGTAAATGACCCCAAAAAGCTTTCACTCAGCGACCTGCAGAACGAGGCCATTTTCCCACGCGCCTCCAAGCTTGTCACCATTCAATGCAGTGGTACACGACGATTTGAGCAAATTGTTGAGTACCCCGGAGAAGGTGACGAGATGATCAACGCTCCATGGGCCGAGGGCGCAATCGGCACGGCCAAGTGGACTGGCGTCAGCCTCAAAAAGGTCATCAAGCACTGCGGTGGACTCAAAGAAGGCGGCAAGCACATCGAACTATACGGGGCCGAGACCTATTTTAAGGGCGGCGAATGTATGAACTACGTCGTATCCGTGCCCTGGTCCAAGGTCAAGGCCAATGAGGTGCTTTTGGCCTGGGAGATGAACGATAAGCCACTTCCAAAGATCCATGGATTCCCGTTGCGAGCAGTTGTGATGGGTTATATTGGTGCCCGAAGTGTGAAGTGGTTGTACCGGATCAAGGCAATCGAGACGCCAAGCCGGGCGCCAGTTCAGAGCAGGGAGTACCTGTACTTTCAGCAGCAATGCGGCAAACACAATCAGTCGCCAACAAGTAAGTTGTCACAATTATAATCTTGAGTAGATTCCTGACGCGATGCATCGCACAGTGGGCATTCAGATTCAAGAAATGCCGGTTAGCAGTGCAATCATGACACCGTGGAACAAGGAGGTTGTTGTTCACAATGGTCAGATTGAAGTCACAGGTATGGTGTCACCCCGTGATTTTACCTAAACGCATAACTGATTTATCTAAGGATGGGCCTATTCCGGTGGTGGTCGATGGCCAGAACGCGTAGAGCTGTCTTCCGATGGCGGCCACGTCTGGTACCCTGTGCCTCTCGAGAATCTCTCAGCAAAGCACAAGTTTGCTTGGAGAACTTGGACATGCTCAGTTCCCTGCGACCACGAGGGTTGGACAGAGCTGGTTGTTCGCTGCTGGGACAATAGCCTCAATACGCAACCCATGGCTGTCCGTGACAGCTGGAATTGGGGTCTCCACGTCACCAGCAGCTGCCACAGGGTCAAGGTATACAGCATCAATACGAGCCGGGAGCCAACAAAGAAGAGGCTGGAAGAGTTTGAAAAACGTGGAGAAAGCTTCATGCCCATTACTAGACCGACGGAATTCCGCACAATGGCAATGGAGGAGTACGAAAAAGCTTGGCTCGCCATGGAGCCAAGAGACGTGGACGACTGAGCAGCTGCTAGCAGTAATGTCTCCATTCAAAGTCTAATTGAATTATTCTTTTAGCTAGCTAGAGAATAGGAATTAAGTTTTGATTAAGATTAATAACGGTAACTAATTAGGGTTGAGGATGTGTTCATGAACTCGCGAACCGCTCTGTCGGGCCCCAGACCCAGCATTGGCATCAAATCATCGAGCGTGGCCGGGTTTTTATCCGTTTCACCCGACGCTAGGATTCGGATGCCAGCATAGTCAGCATTTCGCGTCGTGGGGTCCTGCTGCTGCCATATCCACCAGAGACGATCGATCTGCGTGTGGTGCAGGAAGAAGATTGGGTCTAGATCACATGCATTAGTGCTGATGAAAAGAAGAAAAATTGGACCTTGGATTGTGTCGCTTACCGTTGGGCGATGTCGATGGCACCAAGTCTCCACCAATGGCCTGGTGAATGGCTCCGTGAGGAATATCCTCCAAGTCGTGCGTAAAGGTGGTGAAGTTTTTGGAGTTATCAATGATGCCCGACACCCTGCTTGGCGAGTACTGATTGCTTTGATACTTGCCCAAATCCCCCCCGATGCCGTCGTTGAAGCCGCGGTTCAAGCAATGCGGTTGTTTGTCCTTGTCATAATATGCCACTGTGAAGTTGTTGAATGCGCCATCAAGAACGCACATTGTCAGGGGATTGGGCCGCCCTGGGTTCACGAAACCACCATTGAGTCCATTTCCACCAAATCCGCGGGCCTTGTCGGCGGAGAAGACGGGGCTCTTGGACATATCATCAGAGTCGAGCGTCCAGTCCCAGTAGGGCATCGGACCTCCATAGCTGCACTCATCTCGAAGGGCCGTCTCATAGACGTGCACAAAGTATCGATGCCACGGTAGGAATTGAGCCACAAAGTGAACTAAAGCTGGATTAGTTGCTTGAAATGGCGAGTTAGACTATTGACGAATGACGCACTCTGCATGTTCAGCTGGGCGTGAACGTAGGGGAAATCATTGTAGCGCGACGTATTTAGCCCGATTTTCGAGGGAAGGGTGTCTAGGCAGCGCACGGCACCGATGTACTCCTCCTGGTATGTTGTCGACAGGTTTCTCCATTCAATTCTGAGCGATCCATTGGGGATCTGGCTTGGCGCCGCAGCGCCAAGACCAAGCAACAGTGAGCAGACACAGGCGAAAACGGCTCTCATCGTGGATTCTGATTGAATGGCACAGCGAGGACGAAAAAGCTGACTGTGTTTTTCCTACATATATTTGTTTTACTTATCATTTAAGGGTAGTGCTAATCATTGTTTACGAGGTTCTGGAGCATGTGCCCTTGTGCAAATCTCATTTAATTGAGATGTCCACGGACTGACAGGGATATTTATAGCTTTAGCGCGGCGCTAGGCGTCGTATCTGACTCGTTGGCCAAACTCAGTTCCAAAGCTTCGGGGAGGCCGCAAATTGCACTGTTACAGTGGTCGAGGCTCCAGGCCCATCATCTTTAACTATGGTAGTGTCTATAAATGATGTTCTTGGCCGATTACTTACCTATCTGGTGATTGGCGTAAGAAATGTATTCAGTTGTATCCGGAACCCGTTACTAGAACACGACAACTAGAAACCAACGAAAGTGGTCGGCAAATTGTCTGTTCTCAATTGAAATTCGATTGCGGGTCATTGCTTGGGCCTGGAAATTATGCGACAAAGTCAGAGGTCCCCACCTTCGAACCCTCACGATCAAGATCGGCTTTTGCCTCTAATGCCTTGAGCGTTTGTGCATCGCGATGAATCGACGCCCATTCTAAGGTCCATGGACAAAATACCAATTAATTTGCGACTTTTGTTTTGGCAGGCCTTTTCGTGTATGTCTGAATAATGCGACCACGCTGATTGTTAATGCCGTCGATGTATCTTGTCTTATTCCTTGCGGGCCAGGCGATTCAGATATTCAACCATGTTATTTATGTCCTGTTTAAGTGACTCTGTAGTCGTTAATACTATCTTAATCAATTCAGACGCTTGATATGTCAATTCCACCGCTTCCGTCCTTTTATCGGAGTCTCATCAACACCACATTGCAACCAGTAAAAGAATGATCTTATCCTGCAGTTAGAGGGATTTTATGCTGTCTATACTTTGCGTTTTTCCGTGCCGCCCATTTATGATGTCGGTCCGCAAAGCAATCATCTCCATTTTCAGCTATTTAGAGGCAGCGAAATGAGCCACAGAGCCTAGAAATTTACTGACAATCGTGAAATGGGAGGGGTGGCGATGAATGAGTCGAAAGCCGTGCCTTGAGTCACTTTGCCAAATTTAAGTCATATAGGCTATGACTAAATACCAAAAATGAAGGAACTTACTCCGGGTTTTCTGTTTACTGCCCCGGAGATTGGAGTGGTCCTGCAACTTGTAGTGAGTCTGATCTCGTGTGCATTTCGTCATCAAAATTCAATGACAGAATAGGCTGGAGATCAATCAATGTGATAAAGTATGCATTAACTTCCTATCTTGCGGTTCGCCATGCCTCTTCGCAATAGCTCGTCATGGTCAGTTCTTCTGCAATCATCGTATGGCGAATTGATCCAAAGACCCCACATTCAAGGCATGGGCCGTTCCTTTGCGCCGCTCGTATCAGTTCCAAGCCCCCACATCCCAGAAGCACACTCAATTGCGGCCTGTTAAACGACGATTGCTGCGCTTAGTAAGATGTGCGCTAAGCTTCAATGGAAGAGAACCCACGGCGTTTCTCAAACGAGCTAGCCTTGATGGAAAGAGAAGCGGCCGAACAATAATGCCTTGGGCTGCAGTAGTCACCAATTAGCCAGTGGGCTGTGGCTTTGCGCCTGCTGACAATGTCCAACAGAATCCCCAGCTGGGTTCCCACAACGTCTTACGTCCTGAGCCGTCGCATCGGCAGTCTGACAGGATTGTGCTATCACATCCAATTAGGGCAGCATAGTGCGACCAAGCGCATCTAGCCCTGCCGGGTTTCCCGCGCAGCTGTACACAATTGGCTGAAACCAGAGCGGACAAAAAGAATCGCATCACTACTGCTAAGCTATTTTTCAGCTGACGCATCGCCATCACACGATTGTTCAATAAACCGGCAAAAAGCCCCACACTCTGCTCATTCCAGCCAACGGTGTGAACGGAACGGCCCGCCCCTGTCCGCAGGATGTCATTGGGGCTAGTTGGGTGAATTTGCCATGGAATGCTCATGCTCAAACAGGGATGGTGCTTATGATGTAGCATGTCAAACCAACAAGAAAAAGGCATACCTGGTTTCTGGGATTGACTGGACACTGATATCAGAACGGGTATGCACCGAAGCGCTACTATCAAAAGGGTTTGAACCCGGCCAATCTAGCGGTTTTAGGCATACCCGTCATTTCTTCCACAATTGAATAAAGCCGATTCTTGCTCTAGTAGTTTACCGTATTCTTTACCACGCTTTCATCCTATTCTTTGACCTTCAGATTTCCCTTTTCCTCTGTTCTATTGCGCGCCAAGATGGCTGGCTCAGGGCAAACCTACGCTGAGAAGAATGCCGGGGCAACCATTTACACACCTCTTCTGCTCTATGTGTATGACTGGTTTGTCCTAAATATCACGAACCGCTTTATATGGAAATGCTCCACACCAGATTTTCTTCTCCCGCTGTTTCAATCTGCGCTGAGCGAAAAGCATCTCGATATCGGCGTTGGAACGGGATATTACCTAGCCAACTCCGGCAAGGCCTCGCAGTGCAAGGACATAACACTTGTTGATCTGAATCAAAACTCGCTCAGCACAGCTAAGCAGAGGATTCAGGAGTCCTTCCCAGAGAGGACGCTCGACATCAAGGAAGTCATTGCCGATGCGACTGAACCGCTTCCGCTCCCATCATCGGAGAAGTTCAAATCCATCAGTCTATTCTATCTGCTCCATTGCATCCCTGGTCCGATGGAGAGAAAGAGCCGCGTCTTTGACAATATCCGCCCGCATCTGGCGGAAGATGGTGTGGTCATTGGGTCGACAGTGCTGGGAAGGAGTCGGCCTATGAATTTTGCTGCCCAATTTTTGATGCGGACTTATAATAAGAAGAGGGTTATGGATAATTGGGATGACGACGTAGAAGGGTTTGAAAAGGGCCTCAAGAGAAACTTTGAGGAGGTGGAAGTTTGGGTGGAGGGTCGAGTTATGTTGTTCAAGGCAGGAAAGCCCAGGCAGTAAGGGTTGTAGTAGTTGTTCAAGGCTGAGTGTTGGAATACTGAAAGATTGAATTTTACTTCACTAATCTAAATTTTGACTATACTGCTATTCTCCGACAACCACATGCAACTGTAATTATTGTTGGGCCCCGGAGGCCTCATTTGTTAATCCATCATGGTGTCTGAATCGCGGCCTGAGTTTAAACAGATCTTGTGCAGAATCCTAAAAGCTAGGCCATAATCCATGCGTCATTTTTATCTCATATGTTCCGTTTGTGTGAGATCCTTGTGATCATCTTTGCACAATCCCATACGTGGCGCATTTAGTCGAACTGATCACCTTGATCCAACATCGCAGGAAATACCGCAGCAGGGTTTACAGCGGTTGGTTTCGGTAGTTTCACCCTAGTGATGCTCGGGGTCTGTCGGCAAGATAGAAAATGCGCCTTGCAATGCTGATTGATGTTCTAGGTGAACGCCGAGTATGACACGTAATCGAAAAGTATTCGTTACCAAGTGTTTGGTCATGGTGGTGGTTCTAGATTCCACTCGTATACGCAGCAGGCCAAGGTGGGGTTGCATTCTGCGGATCCACTCTGAACCAACAGACTACTGTTTCGGCTTGAATCATGAGTTTGTCGTTGCTCAGCCCTCTAAAGCAGCCGTAAGCGGACTAGAAGCACTTGGCAAAAAGGTGGAGATGGTTCGTTCGTCATTCACGAAAGCTGCAGGCTTAGTTTCGACCGTTTCGACTCCACAGTTTGCTGAGCCTTGTCATCGCTGTCGATCCTTGATGTTGGTTTCATAGAGTGCCGCATGTGGTTATCTCCGCAGATGATGAGATCAGGACCTAGTGAAGAAGCCACAATTATGCGTGCCGGCGGCAACGTTTCATCAGCTCGGTGTGAAATAGTGCATCGAGATGGTGTTCCAAAGATTGCTGCTATCTCGTTGGAAGTCGGTATAAAACTGGTCATGCAAGACGATTCAATCTTATGACTAGATTGTTCATTGTTAATGATTCAATGGAATTAAAATACACTCATCATCTTGTCCTAGTACGCTTTAATTCATATTTCATCTTGGAGCCATGCCCGCTTTGCCTGCCTCTAGAGAACCAATTGCCATCGTTGGCAATGCATGCCGGTTTGCTGGAGGTGTAACATCCCCATCAAAACTCTGGAGTCTTTTAAAGAATCCCAGAGATGTTTTGAGCAAAATTCCTGATAGCAGATTCGATGTTGACGGGTTCTATCACCAGAACCACTCCCATCATGGCCACCTCAACGTGAACCACGCTTACCTCATCGATCAAGACCCTAGTCTCTTCGATGCAGAATTCTTTGGAATTAATGCCATGGAGAGCAGAGCTATGGACCCCCAACAACGACAACTCCTTGAAGTCGTTTATGAGTCCATAGAGGCTGCAGGCATGACCATGGAGGGCTTGCGAGGCAGTGACACATCGGTCTATGCCGGAGTCATGTGTGGCGATTACGAAGCCATGACATTCAGAGATCTTGACTTCGTACCCACTTATGCTGCGAGCGGATTCTCTCGCTCTATCCTTTCAAACAGGATATCCTATTTCTTCGACTGGCATGGCCCTTCGATGACTGTTGACACAGCTTGCTCGTCAAGCATGGTTGCTCTTCATCAAGCTGTTCTGGGACTACGGGCAGGGGAGTCCAGAATGGCGGTTGTTTGTGGTTCCAACCTTATTCTCGGGCCGGAACAATTCATTATTGAGAGCAAGTTGAAAATGCTGTCCCCGGAAGGACGCAGTCGCATGTGGGACAAAGATGCAAACGGCTGTGAGTATCGCCGCTGATCCAGTAGGGTTCATTACTAATTCATTCTAGATGCCCGTGGAGAAGGAGTCGCTGCTGTCGTTTTGAAAACTCTCAGCTCTGCCATACGGGATGGTGATGATATCCTTTGCTTGATTCGTGAGAGTGGCGTTGGCCAGGATGGCGCCACTCCAGGGTTGACTATGCCTAGCGCCACGGCGCAGCGTGGATTGATCCAGAAGACCTATGCTCGAGCTGGACTTGACATATCTTCAGCAGTGGATCGGCCCCAGTATTTCGAGGCCCATGGCACTGGAACATCAGCCGGGGACCGTGTTGAGAGCGAAGCCATTCACAAGTCATTTTTCCACGATCAGGATCTGTCTAAAGGCGACCATCCTTTATACGTTGGCTCTATCAAAACCATTCTCGGCCATACAGAGGGCACAGCTGGAATCGCCGGGGTCCTGAGAGCAGCATTGGCCATAAAAAACTCCACGATCCCGCCTAATCTGCTATTCAACAACCTTAGCCCATCCGTGGCACCTTTTTACCGCAACCTCGAAATAGTCCTTGCTGCTCATCCGTGGCCTGATGTGCTACCATCACAACCTCGACGAGCTAGTGTCAACAGCTTTGGCTTTGGAGGTACCAATGCACATGTCATCTTGGAGAGCTATGAACGCCCGGCGGATGCCCCTCCTCGAGAAAAACTACCTCTGTTCACACCCTATGTGTTCTCTGCTTTTTCAAATAATAGTTTGAGAGCTAATCTGGAATCATATGTGTCCTATTTGGATCAGCAACCCGATATGAGCGAGCATGATTTGGCCTACACACTTCGTCAACGGCGATCCGTGCTCCCGTACAAGGTTGCGTTCCCTGCATCCTCACTGAAGGATTTAAAGGACAAGATCCTATTGAGATTGAAGAATGAAGATGGTGGTTTCGGCATAAGGACTTCGTCGAGAAGCGGTCAAGCGACTCACATCCTGGGTGTTTTTACGGGTCAGGGGGCTCAATACGCTCGAATGGGCGCTGAGCTAATTCAACAGTCTCCATTTGCTCAGATGATAATCGACAAGCTTGAATCATATTTGACTCAGCTTCCTGTTGAGGATCGTCCGAAATGGTCACTTAAGGCTGAATTGCTGCAAGATGCGGCAGCATCTCGAATTAAGGACGCAATTATTTCACAGCCTGCGTGTACCGCAATCCAGATATTGTTGGTTGATATCCTTAGGGAAGCGGGGATAAACTTTCATACGGTTGTTGGTCATTCTTCTGGTGAGATTGCGGCAGCGTATGCTGCGGGCTATCTCACGGCACGTGATGCCATGTATGTTGCCTACTACCGTGGATTTCATTCCGACAAGGCAATGAGCCCCAACGGGAACATCAAGGGCGCTATGTTGGCGATAGGAGTCACAGCAAAGGATGCCCAAAAGATGTGCGACAGTGAAGAGTTTACTGGCCGTATTACAATTGCGGCCATCAACTCCTTTTCTAGCATCACATTATCAGGTGACGAGGATGCCATTAAGGCTCTCAAAGCCAATCTGGATGAAGAAAAGCAATTCAATCGCGCATTGAGGGTTGACAAGGCATATCATTCTGGGCACATGGTTCCTTGCTTTGATCCTTACGTCAATTCACTACGTCGTGTTGGTGTAAAAGCTCAACGACCATCAAAGCTTCGATGTGCATGGATTTCCAGTGTGTACGGCGGAAAGCCAGTCGGTCACCACTTTCAACTAAGCGACTTGTACTGGGCAGAGAACCTGACCAAACCAGTGCTATTTTCTCAAGCAATAACGGCTGCTGTCTCTACAGAGACTTCATTTAACCTTGTTCTTGAGGTTGGATCCCATCCTGCTCTTCAGGCTCCTGCCAGCCAAACCATCCAAGAAGTAACAGACAAGAAGCTCCCATACCAAGGTGTTTTGTTGCGGAACAGCAGCGCTGTAGAGGCCCTTTCTTCCTGTATGGGAGTGCTTTGGTCACACCTTGGACAGGACGTTACAGATCTTCATGCATGCGAGATCACCCTTACGGGCCGGAAGCAGGCCACATTCTCTGTTTGCCAAGGGCTTCCTTCATACCAATGGAACCATAACACTAGCTATTGGCATGAATCACGCAGATCAAAGAAGATACGACTTCGACAAGATCCGTTTCATCCATTACTCGGCCATGTCTCACCGGACAGTGCTCCGAATAATTTGAGCTGGAAAAATATCCTGAAGCCAAACGAGATCCCATGGTTGAATGGCCATAGATTGCAAGGCCAGACTGTATTTCCGGCATCAGGATACGTTTCCACGGCATTAGAGGCCGCAAAGACCTTGGGGGCAGGTGAAGGAAATATTAGCCTGATTGAACTCCAAGACTTTCACATCCATCAAGCAATGACGTTTGAAGGAGATGACACATCTATTGAAGTGCTGATCGAATTGTCCAAGCCATCATCTCAAATATCGACGGAGGTGACCGCCGGGTTTTCTTACTCAGCAGCATTGGGAGGCAACGACGCAGACTTCACCCTGGTGGCGAATGGTGAGCTGAAGATACATTTGGGTGATACGTCACCTGGTCTGCTGTCAGAGAGTTTGCCAAAACCATCCTATCTCTTTCCCGTTGAACCCACTGAATTGTACAATTTTATGGACAAGTTGGAATACAACTTTTCGGGCCCCTTTCGTTCACTACATTCACTTGAACGAAAATTCGGCAAAGCCTCGTGTATACACAGACGCACAGGGATGCAAGATGGCCAATCCTTTTTGATCCATCCAGTAGAATTGGACGCAGCGTTTCAGTCAATAATGGTAGCCCAGAGCTATCCTGATGATGGACAAATGCGAACACTTCACCTTCCTTCAAGCATCTCCACAATCCGAGTTAATCCAGCATTACTTGGCGCTAGACTTGAAGAAGCAGAGTCTTTGACTTTTGACGCTGAGTGTAATCAGCCAGATAGCACACAGACGAGCTCTGGGTTCTCGGGATCTGTCAATGTCCACACCAATCACAGTCCCCACACAGCCATCCAAGTGGACCAGTTGAGCTTCAAACCTCTGGGGACGGCAACAACCCATGACCGCAAGCTATTCTACAAGCTGGATTGGGTCCCCGCTTCTCCCGACGGCGATGCGGCATCTACTGGAATCCAAGCAACGGAAGCCGATGCAGACGTCTTATCGGTGTCCAGCCGTATCTCGTCCTATTATTTGCGCAAATTCGATGAAATCGTGCCACCGAACTCTCTGGCAAGATCAGAAGCTCCTTTATCTCACTATCTAAACTATGCGCGAGAGATGACCAGTCGTTTCAAGGAGGGGAAGGACCAGTATGTGAAACAAGAGTGGCTTGACGACAGCCTGGAGGATATCATGAACGAAATTAAATCCAAAACGTAAGCAACTCTTGACCAGCCCTCCAAAATGTTCAAAGTTCTTGGCTCGCAAATGAAACCACGGAGAGTCTCTTGGACTTGTTTCAATCAACTTTTAATGGCACATGACTAATGAAATATTGTACAGGCTCGAGGATATGTCCATGATCAAACTCATGCTCCTAGTCGGGGAAACCATGCCTCGCGTATTTGCGGGTGAAACCACAATGTTAGAGCATCTCCGAGAATCTGGACTACTGGACGACTTCTACGTAAACAGCATTGGCTTTAAGCAATCGGCCTCCTGGCTTAGTCAAATAGTGAAGCAAATCACTGACCGCCACCCACAACTAAACATTTTGGAAGTTGGAGCTGGAACAGGTTCGTTGCACTCCAACACACGGTTGTAAATCATACTAAAATACATCAGGCGGTGCTACCAAAGGCATCTTGAAAGCAATCAGGAAGAGTTTCGGCCATTATACCTTTACAGACATCTCTTCTAGCTTCTTCCAGCAGGGATCTGAATACTTTTCCGATTTCCAAAGTAAAATGTCTTTCAAAGTTCTCAATGCCGAAAAGGACCCTTGCGACCAGGGTTTTGGCGAAGGTCAGTATGATATCGTGGTTGCATCCTTTGTCATCCATGCTACGGTAGACCTGGACAACACAATGCGAAACCTTCGAAAGTTGCTCAAGCCCTGCGGGTTCCTGGTTATTGGAGAAGGTAACAGTGACAGTATACTTCAAGCACCGCTCGGGTTCATATTCGGTACTCTACCTGGATGGTGGCTAGGTGTAGATGACGGCCGCACCTTGACCCCACTGATCAACATGCACGAGTGGAACACACTCCTCCAACAAACTGGCTTTTCTGGTATCGACGCTACTGTGTCAGCAGAAATTTCAGAATCCCTCGGCATTGTTCCTATTGTCTCTCAAGCTGTGAATAATCGAATCAGCTTCCTTCGAGAACCACTCTCTACTCCATTTAACTTCCGGATGCAGAGTCTGGTCATTGTTGGCGGTGAAACTGAACAGGTTGGGTCTCTTGTGAAGCATCTTGCCAGAAAGTTCGAGGGGCTAGTGCCCAATGTCTGCATCTTTGAGCGCCTGCAGGATGTAAGCTTTCACACTCTTGATCCTGAGTCTGCCTTTCTCATGCTCTCAGAGCTGGACCAGCCAGTATTCAAAGAGCTCACGGCTGAGAAGTGGCACAACCTCCGGTACCTGTTCGAACATGGAGGCACGCGTTTGTGGATTACTAGTGGTCGTCTTGATGATGAACCATTCAGTAATATGATAGTGGGGTTTGGAAGATCCGCTAAAAGTGAGACAGAGGGTCTACGTCTCCAATTCGTGGATGCATCCCACACTAGCGATGTGAATGTGCGAACTGTTGCGGAATGTCTTTTCCGGCTTCATGCCGACGTTGGCAGAGATAAGAGCATCCTATACACCCATGAGCCGGAACTTTTGATTGACGCAAAAGGGCGTCAGTTCATACCCAGATATCAGCAAATTGCTTCGGCAAACGACCGGTATAACTCGAGGTACCGTACCATCACTCAAACAATTGAGTCCCCACAAGTCCCCTTCGAGTTACCTCAAAATATGGAACGCGGATATGCAAGTTTGCTTTCTAGATTTGAGCGTGGAACGAAATCCGACACTGCAACCGATCTTGAGCTACGAATCACGCACAGTGTGCTCTCGGCGATCAAAACTCCCGTGGGCTACAAATTTCTCGTAATGGGAATGGATTCTTCCAATGATGCCTATATTACTCTATCGTCATCACTGAAGTCTCATTTGAACATACCCAAAACCTCCGCTCACTTATGCAAAGACTTGGGCTCTTCACCTCAATTGTTCCTAAACACAGTTGCAGCCAGCTTGACAGCCATGGCGATTGTGGATCCTCATACAGCAGGGGAGAAGATCGTCGTACACAACGCTTCAGCCTTGATTGCAGAAATCATCGCTTCATACGCTTGCAGCACAGGCGTGAGCGTAATCTTCACTACAGACCACGAGAAGCCATCATCATCAGTCCCGTGGGTGTGGATACCACCATTCCTAAAGAAGTCTGAGCTCTTGCAGTTCATTCCTGATAACATTTCGTGTTTTGTGGGGCTTGGTAACAACGGCTCAGAGAATGAAGCCTCGATCCTCCGACATATTCCTCAACATGTTCGAGTGGAGACTGCAAAGAACATTTATTCCCCAACGGCCACTGAAACTACTATTCCTCCAGCCGAAATAATAGGCCAGATTTTGGAGGGTTCAGTAAACTGGCTTAAGTTACAAAAGTCAGGTGGGCACAGAGCCAATGGACCAATTGCGCTCGAAGACCTCGTACGAGGTGAACAAGCTGTTGACCTGGTCAGCATTGTCGATTGGACATCTCAGACGAAGTCCCTTCCCGTCAAAGTCCAAAGACTTGATACAAGGCCACTCTTCAAGGATGGAAGAACGTACTGGCTATGTGGAATGTCAAGATCCCTGGCGATCAGCCTTTGTGACTGGATGATCAATCACGGGGCGATGTATCTGGCGATCACCAGTAGAAACCCCACGATCGAGGAATCCTGGCTGGAGGCCCATCGGCAAACCGGCACAATCATTCACATGTATTCTTGGTAAGCTTTCTCTGCTCTGCATTTTACTTTCCTGGCATCATGCTAATTACTTTAGTGATGTAACAAATGAGATGAGCGTCAGAGATGTCCACCAGAAAATAATCGAGATGCTGCCTCCTATCGCCGGCGTTCTGAACGGTGCGATGGTGCTAAAGGATGTTGCCATCAGAAATATGACAATGGACCATGTGACAGATGTAATCCAGCCAAAAGTTCTGGGCAGCATCCATTTAGACCGGATTTTCCATGATTTCAACCTAGACTTCTTCATCTTACTCTCTTCCGTCCACAGCATCATTGGAACGGCTGGCCAGGCTAATTACTCTGCAGCCAACATGGGAGTATGCGCTTTGGCGGCTCGCCGTAGAAAGCGTGGTTTAAATGCATCATGCATCAATCTAGGGACGGTTTTGGGTGCCGGCTATTTTGCCCAATCCGGTCGACAACTAAACAACTTCATGTCAAGGAATCAACTCATGCACTTGTCTGAAGATGATTTCCACCAAATATTTGCAGAGGCAATAGAAGCTGGGTATCCTGACTCCTCGCATGGGCCAGAGCTCACGACTGGGCTTCTTGACGCATCGCTGGACGTCGAAAGCATGCCCAAATGGTCTTTGGATCCGAAGTTCGCCAATTTACTCGTTCGCGAGATCGCCCCCAAAGAGCCAAGTCGAAGCCAAGAGAATTCACTCTCAATCCAAGAACAACTTTTAGGTTGCACGAAACAGCAACATGCGTTCCAAGTTATAAAAAGTGAGACATTATCACATGTTACCTTTGTATGTAGTCTTGACGCTAATACGCAACAGAAAGCTTTAGTTCACAACTCCGCAAGACTTTGAGACATTCAATACCGGATGAGGATATTTTCGAAATGGATGGCAGGTCTTTGGGATTGGACTCGCTGATATCCGTTGATATCCGGTTATGGTTCCTCAAGAACTTTCAGGTTAATATCCCAGTTCTCAAAATCATGGGCGGGGAAGTAAATCTAGCCAGCTTGGTAGAATATGCCGCAAATAATCTGCCGGCGACGTTGATTCCGCAAGTAGGCGGGAAGGAGGAGGTTTAGGTTGATTAATCCAGTTCACATGGAAAGTGACAGGACTGGAGTTTTGGGCAATAGGGTTTGCACTAAATAGCTAAGATCACCACTGAATGAGAGTCCGCTACGGTATTGATCTGCGACTACGTATCGCGCAACGCTGAAGAAGGTGTTTCAGATACTTGGTCGACTTCGGCTGTATGTTGTGTGATCAGGTCACCTTTCCTCACGATCGCATGATGTTGCCAGATCTGAGCTGACCAAGAGCAACCTCCGCTTTCAAATACAGGATTGCAAATCAGCTTGACTCTATTGGTGGGAGCCCACCACCCTCTGCCTGTCTCTCCAAAAGGCAGCTACCCCAAAGCAACGAAGCAAACTCACGTCTGTACTAACGGAAATGATGTCCATTACGACCAGAGTGCCGCGTACGAATTTAGAACTGCCAAATTCTCTCATGCATCTCCACACCAAAAACCCCTCTTTTCCTTGGCTTCTTGAGCCGCCTCGTCCAGCCAGTATAAGCCTCAAGGACGCGAACACCCTATTCTACCGTGGCTATTAACAGCTCCAAGGCCCAAGCCGTCGCCGTCTTTGTATTTTTGCTAGTGCAATACCTGACACAGACGTCATGTTCTCGCCTGCTTTTCCTATTGTCCAGTGGGCGGGTGGAGTCATTTTATCCTGTTCCGTGGCTCGGAAAAATTGCCCCGCATTTGGGTTGCGTTACTCCTCAATGACGTCGCGGCCAGATTTGAGCTCATATGTAGTTTTACTGCCTAATTTACGACAACAGCAATTAACATGACAGACAAGACCGTGATTGCCTTTGATTTATACGGGACATTATTGTCGACCGATTCCGTTGCCGATGACCTTGCCGAGGTATTCGACGAGGAGGTATCGGCCGAACTCGCAGCCAAATGGCGCCGTTATCAGCTAGAATATACCTGGCGGGCCAACAGTATGGGTAAGTGACATTGTCTCCAATACCCTGACGCCGGTATTCTAGCTAAACTTTGACCCAGGAACCTACCGCTCATTCTCCGACATCACTCGTGCCGCCCTGAAGCATGCCGTCGCTGAGAAGGGACTGACCTTGACGGACGAAAATGCCGACAGGCTCATGGAGGCATTCAACGACCTAGATACCTTTCCAGATGTCAACGTCGCCGTGGATCTAGCTCTAGACGACCCCTCGCTAGACCTCTATCTGTTTTCCAACGGAACCGAGGAGATGATCACCAAGTCAGTGGCTGCATCGACCACCTTGTCCAAGATCAGCTGCTTCGCCGAGTCGGAAAGGATCGTCACAGCCCATGCCGTCGAGGCCTTCAAGCCCGACCCGAAGGTCTACACTCACTTTGCAGAGAAGGCGGGTGTTGAGCTGGACAAGGTATGGGTTGTGACAGCCAACCCGTTTGATGCGCTAGGTGCCAGGGTAGCTGGTGCCCAGTCCGCCTGGATCGACCGGGCAGGAACTGGGTGGATCGACGCCCTCGGAGGATTGGTTGAACTGGAACCGACCATCATCAAAGGAGGTGTTGATGAGGCTATCATGGAAATAATGGACATGTCGGATGGGGAGTGAAGCAAGCGCCAAATCACGCATTCATACGGTTAAAAGATTGATAGAATTGGTATAGCATGTTGAATTTAACCGCATTGAAGCAAGTCAAGTCCTGATCTTCTCGGGGAAAATATGTCAAAGCTTTATCGACTTTTCGGAACAACACGCTCCGCATCTCATCTGGACACGGAGTTCAACAAGAATGTCAAGGTAGATCGTTTCCAACCTCAACAAGATGCTATGACATGTCCCCGCAAATCCCGAGAACTACGCCACACTACTAAGCAGGATCAACAGAACAAGCGGCTTAAAACTATGGTCGTGTTCAGTAACCAGTCGCAGTGTTAGCCGGCGGTTATTGTGCTCATACTATCTAGGATGGTATTTATCAATTGAAATCAGGTTTTATCATAACTATGTACATCCATGTCCTATTTGGGAAGCAAATAGGAATCTCTGGAATTTTAAAATATGTGGCATAGTAAAATGAGCTACATTGATCTCATCAATCCCTGGGGTGGTCAAAGGTCACATCGATGTAACAGAGGTCAAGTGAGGCTAGTAAATGGGAAGAGGGATAGAACCAACAGTACAGCCACTCTTGCAAAACTTCAAATGTAATAGGGGCTCTTGTGTAAGTTCGTATACACGGTCTATTATCTCAATGCAGTAGTGATTTTACGTGTTTTAGGTTGGAAATGGAGGTAGCGATGGCTTGCTGTGACTGGGCGAAGGGAGAGTGTGAAACCGTACAATGCCCCACCGGAGGATACCAGAACTTTATAATCGGAATTATTGACCCCGTGTTAAAGAAATAATAGCACATGCTAGGGCTTAGGAAACTTAAAATACCCGTACAGTGGGTTGCACAAAACCTGGCATTATCAGATATTTCTACATCTACAGGAATTGAGATTGAGAAATAAGACAATTCTTTTTCACATGTGAGCTTTTATGGTTTATGTAATTTGCCCCAGCAACTTGAAGGTCAAAATAACGCCAGCTTTTTAACTTCATGTTTCAGTCAGCTTGGTGGTCTAATACAGGTTTGTCACCAATCCATGTGGGACTGAGACAGGACGAGACAGGCCAGCAGCCACAATATCGCTGAGACCCGATTTGCTTGTGGGTCTTCAGCCACACTCTTGGTTGGAGGTACCACAGTGGCAAGCCAATTTGGCTGAAGGAATGGGGTGTCTCCAAAACCTACTTCAGTCTGTTTGGTTGAGCTCCTGTGGCGACAGACCCACACGTAATTCGGCTCCCAAGGAAGGAATTGGGCTTCCATCAGCCCCTGAGAGTCCAATCCACAATCGGGATGCCGGGTGACCTGGACCGGATCGAATTCGGATTAGTGTGTCGGAGCTTTGTTAGGCCGCCCGATATTCGTCACCAGCCACTCAGGAGTGTAAGTTTCAGGCCATAGGGTAGGTGGAAGCAAAAACAGCAAAACGGCCCCCCGAAAAAAAAGAAACCACGCTTTAGGTGCAGTCATCAATATCACTAGGGAAAATAGATCGCTTGCAAAATTTTCAACATTAGCTGCTGGTTAATATCCAAAGCCACCACTAAGGACATTAGGACAGAGAGTGCCGTATAATCTCGCAAAATCCGGCCAGGAAGCGGAGACAAAAATGTCCCCATAAATATCCAGAGAAGCAATGACGATTGCTACTAGACGCTAAAACGCGGAGGGAGGGGGGGGGAAGCAAAATGGTGATCCAATCAATGGTCGGGTTTTGCGAGATTACACGGTAGCTGAAACCATCTGCGAAAGATTCGGTCTGCTCATCCACGTAACCTTTGACAATATTACCGGACCATCGCCTACCACTGCAGCCACATTGGCTAGTTAAACCTTATGATTTTCGTTTTCTACTTTTAGCTCGTATCCAATACGAATTTTGTGTTACACGGCATCTCATTGCCGATCTGCTCTCACGGATTTGCGGACTTGCGGACTTGCGGACTTGCAAGTGGCCATGGCTCACCGGTTTACCGAAATCCTAATTAAGCTGCATTTTAGCCCTCGATTGGCTTCGTGATTATTGGAGTGTTGTGGAGGCTGTTAAGGCTGAAATTTTTACTTTGTGGCTGGGACAAAAAGGAAGGCTTCCGCGTCCCGTTGGCTCGTGCGTGATATAAAGTTGGACGGGTTGTAAGTGTGTTGATTAAAGGGGACTCATGTTCTCATTTGGTGCCTAGGTAGATGCTTTTGCGTCTCTAAGTTACAAAAAAGTGTCTTTGCAATGGTCAGACCGACCGCTCCCTTCCGTAACATCAAGATTCTATGCCATATCCGAATCGACCCTAGCCTCCAATGCGCTCAACGTCATTTCTCCCCTTGGACAATATTCAGGCAACAGTCTTTAGCCGAGCGCAGCCATGACGAATTTGTTACCACCGTTGGCGCTAACGGCTGCTCCATTCACCCAGCGACCCTCCTCGCTGCAGAGGAACCCAATGATGTAAGCGATATCGTCAGGAACGCCAATTCTGTCTGCGGCAGACGTTTCCTGGATCCTCTCGGCCATGAAACCAGGTGGCATGTATTGCTCGACCTTCTTGATGGCCTCTGTGGCTGTCAATCCCACAATGATGCTGTTGAAGGTGGCACCGGTGCTCTTCGCAAAAGTGTCGGCGAATGAGCGCGTGTAGCTTTGTAGGGCGGCTTTACTGGCCGCATACGTCATGGTGGGATCCGAGTTGCCCTGCAGGGCAAGCGTGCTGGAGATGTTGATGACGCGACCTCCATACGCAGGCAGATGAGACAGAAGCGAAGTCGTCAACGTGATCGGGGCGTAGACATTCGCCTGCATCGTCTCCTGGAAGATGCTCAAAGTGGTGTCTTTGATGGGTTGCGCTTTCGACTGGTCCGACAAGACCGCATTATTGATGACAATATCAATGACCGTCGTCTCAAGCCCTTTGAGGACTGCGGAAATGAGGTTGGGCCCAAAAGCTGGATCAAGCAAGTCGGCCTTGACCGCGATGGCCTGCTTCACGCCAAGGGCGCGGCATTGATTAAGTGTCTGCTGGGCTGATTCAGCGTCGCTGGCGTACGTGATGGCCAACTTGGCAAGGCCTTTGCGTGCGAGGTGAATAGCCGTGGCTGCTCCAATGCCACGAGAACCGCCAGTCACAAGAGCTGTCTTGCCAGCCAGGGACCAAGGAGCATCGAGAGAAGCAGGGCCAGACATTGTCGATAGATTTCAAGGGTGGTGTTTGTTGTAATGAAGTGCGAGTGAAGATTGATGGGAACTGTTGCTGTCTGAATATATTTCATGGGAGAATCTTTGTTCATATTTATATTGATGTCAACCCCGTGCGTTGAATCTGGTTGCCTTGATTGACCAATGCTCAGGCGGATCAAAACTCCGCATGTGAACCCTTTTGGCAATGCCGATCGAGCGGAGCGGACAGGAGAGTGCGGAAATCTACCATTGTAGCGCCCTCCCTGTACAAGTCCACGTAAACCTGCCCAAGTGAACATGAGGCTCTCTGGTTTTAGCGAAGTGGGGGTTCCAGCGACGTCAGGTCACGTCCTAATGCGCACTGACGAAAACACCAACAATTTAGGCTTTCCTAGCACTAGGGTCCTTTGTGAAGGAGTCCATGATTTGCCAGTCAATTTACGATAACGAAAACCCAACTTGTGGCTAAGGTGCCCTTAGTAAAGCTTGGACATCCGATGTCGGCTATGCACATACAATTTGCAAGGGAAATGCGTACGCCTTTGGTCCTCTTGCTCCCTTCAATGCCCCCTACTACCTCCTTCAATGGGTTCTACATTAAATGCTGCTAATTGGAGCATTTTGCAATAATTATCCCCTGTTAAAGAAGACTACCACATAATTAAAGTCACCGCTAAAGGATGTAAAAGAACTGTGTACTACTAATTTATGGGCTGCTGCAAGGGCTGCCTCTCAAGCATTAGGCCATTTGATGTAGTATGACCACTACATGGCTTCCTTTGACATTCGTGCTTTTTTATTTTGGGCTGTGGAATGGAAGAAGGAGCTATACAGGCTAGGGATAAGAGTTTACCCAAAGACAGGTGCAAATCGCTGGTCACGGTGCGCAGACCTTGTCCAGCCACCGTCAGCCACATATTGGGTGCTTGTAAATTGAGTGCTGGATAATAAGTACCTTTGTAAAGCAGTAAGTCAATGGCGGAGATTGCGGATTTGCAGGAGCGCTATGATCACTCCATCATGCAGGTATTTTGTTGGTGCCTAAAAACTCGCACGTGTTCAAATTGATAGGGCAGCTGAAGAAGGCAAATATTTGACTGAATTAGTCGAAGCCCTAATCGAAAAGATTTTTTCTGAAAAATAAGATCACAAGTGTCGATTTAACTTAATCTATTGCGTTATCACAAGAAACATATACTATGTCCTGTCTAACAATTCAACTCGAAGGAGCACAAAACCATCCAACTGAAGGGGCCACCATTCATCTTTCCAAGAATAATCATCCGATTCAGACGGTATACTCAAGGGTATGTCGTGAAGACTTATCTCATAAGATTTAATAGAAACGAGAGTGTATTCAACCATCGTGGACATTGAATCTGCTATCACAGAGAATGTCAGCTGTCAGTCATGAGTTGCTGAAAGTTGTGGCTGGCCACTTAATGACCGTGGAAAGCATACTATTACCAATACGGCGATACAAGGACGTTGAAGGCTGCGGCGGAGTATTGATTTTGAAAGCAGTGAAAGAGTATATGTGATTCCAGGACTCGTGTTGATGCCATCTTGATAAACTGTTGTGGGGCTCTAGTATATATTCTTAGTTCGGATTCTAGGATTCTCAAAACTTCCAACCAGGCACTATGTCATCTTTTTACAAACACATACCTCATATTCTCTGCAAGAATTTGGCTAATTTTATTCAAACAAATCCCATCTCGGTACATGTCCGTCCCGCTAGGTAAATGGCAGGAGCCCTGTCTGGAGCGATTGATCGCAGAACAAATTTCGGCATTGGAAAGGGCGGGATTAATCCACTTCGAAAGCATGACGGGTGATATATAGCTAAATTCTGTACTGAGAAGCACCATTGTTAGTTCGGTGGCCGATAGCTATTAATCCACGAATATTTACTAATGTCTCTGGCATGATTTATGGCCTTCGCAGCTTGGAGAGTGGAGCATCATATAACCCTTGCATTTTTCAGACTGAACCAACAAATTTGCTTCTCCACCCGAGTTTTCCATTGCCCCCGCTTGAGACTGATCACGACTTTGTCTGCTCTTTATTAGGTCGCCTCCAACCCTTCCAGTATAAGCCACGCTCTTCCCATCACGTCATTTGGCCCATCATGGAAAAATTGCCAGCCGAGTTATTGTCTAGAATTATTTCAAATCTCATCGGGAAGGCCCGTTTCAACCTAGGAACATCCGAAAGCTTTCCTCAAACTTCCCTTGCAGCCTACGCAACTGTTTCTCGCCAATGGAAGTGTATCGTTGAGGCAATAACTTTTAGTCACCTGCAGTTGACACCGGAAAGGATTGCTGAGGCCGAAGCAACTCAGTGCCTCTCGCCGGCTCGGCTTGCCTCCATAAGTTGTGTCTGGTTCCATTTCAGGCCTTGCAAGGGCGTCAATATCCAGCACCATTTCAACAGCACCACCAAAACGCTCTTTCGTGTGCTAGCACGACTCCCAGTCGGCCCAAATCCCACAGTCCGCTTATTCGTTCGCATGGCACACCCCGAAGACTACTTGCCTTTTGCACAAAGGTCTAAGACGACGACATACCTTGAGCTATCTTCAGACTGGGATAGCGATTTAACGGACATTCCTGCGATTTCGCTATTCTACGTCGACGATCTTTCACTTGCTCTCACACCTGCGCCATCGTCAGTTAATATTATGGCTAGCAAGATGACGCGGCTAAAGCATATTGACTGGTGGCTGAACGACGCAGAGAAGAGGAATCCCGAGTCAAGAATACGACATAGAACAGGCACGTATCCAAAAGGCGATGGCTTATTGTGAAACAATATTTGAAGAAATCTTCTGACCTGTTGCAGAATTCGCAAATACGCTGCATAAGCTTCCAATGTCACTGAAAGGATTCAAGCTGGACTATCATCGACAATCACCAAGAGATAGATCCTTTCAACCCGCAAGCATCATCCCTTCTGACGCTCCAGGCGACGTTCTTAGCCGAGAGCTTTTCCGCCTCACACAAAGGGATGGCCTTGAGAATTTTGAGCTTGAGGCCAGTGTCGACAGTTCTATCTTATGGACGCATGACTGTGATCCCACCAACGCACCTTATTGGCCAACATTAAAAAACCTTCATATCAAGCTCCATAATGTGCTGCCCTCGGGTGAGTGGATAGATATTCCAGACCCTGATGAAGGCGAACCGATCAGCGGCTCTGAAGACAGTGACTTCGACGAGGACGTTCCAGGCGAAGAGTTTAAGAAGCAATTTGCTTCGATACATAACCAAGCTATCATGGATTCATTCGCCCTCGCTGCGGCAAAAGCGGCGCGTCGAATGCCGAAAATTTTGAGCCTTGGAGTTTTGCATTACGGTGCTTCGCAGATGATGATCGATTTTGATCCATCGCGACCTTATTTGGATTTTGGGGGCTATCCACGTGATCCCGAGCCAAGCGATGAAGTTCTCGACGCTTGGCGTGGAACATTTGAAGAACGTGGTTTAGATTGGAATCTCAGGATTACAAACGTGATGTAGTGTTCCACGATGCAAAAAGTGGTAGTATGCAGAGTGTGTGTCGACGTCCTCAATCTTACCATTGGCAGGACGAGGAACAGGCTGCGAGAGAAATGTAGGTCACAAGGTATTCAAAAATAACTGCAAATTGATATTTCTAGAACTGGAGGGGTCACAAGTGGTGGCGTGATCCAAATTCCATTTCTCATCCATAATTGCAGTGTTGCGCTTTGCATGCCGTGAAATCTCATAGTTTGAGACATGTTGTCGATGCCAAACCAAATGCGCACATTGCTAAAGACGTGCGGCATCAATGCAACTGCATAGCAGAAAGAGAGAACTAACAAATGAAATCTTCGTATCGTGTACAGGTTTGTCTGACAGCTATCTTACATTGAATCATCAGTGAGTTCCTTGGCCAGCATCACCCCCTAGCCCGGTTGTGATACTATTTGCTAACCGGCGCGGCGATTCCATTGTCTGATACAATATCTTTCATCCAAGATTTCATGGCCTCCATGGACTCTCCATTCTGCCCGTCCTGGCCCTCCAGCAGAATGAAGTCATGTCCCTGGTTTTTTCGAAGATCGAAGCGGACGTTGACATCAGGACTCGACTCTTTCACAGAATCAACAAAAGTCACAATCTGATCCCGAAAGACTTCCTGCTCTCCTGCGGTGACATATAGTTGCGATACAGCTTTGCTGAGTCCTTTCAAATAGGATGTATCATCTAAAGGAAAGGCAAGCTTGGCTCGCTCTTGGTAATCCGTCTCCGTGTTCGACTGTCCCAGCACCAATTGAGTAGAGTTGTCTCCAATCGGGGCGGAAAGCATATCAATGCCGACGTTTTCTGAGAATGAGGCGTGGCTGGTGGACTGAGTAAGCCATGGGGAAACCAAGAACGCACCTGCCAGCGGTTGCGATAGGCTGACTGCTTGCACGTTCGGATGTGGTTGAACCAGATGAGAGAACAGCTGTGCGGCGAGGTTGCCCCCAGCAGAGTCTCCGCCAAATACGATATCTTCTGGCTTGAAACCCAATGAGAGCAGATGCTCCAGGCCTGCCACAGCCTGGCGAAGCTGAACCGGATAACGGCCCTCGGGGCAGAGTGTGTATTGAAGCACCGCGACCGCGACCTCGGTCTCCGTCTCAATACCAGCAGCGACATAGGCTCGCCAAGACCACTCCAGGTGACCTGGTAGCATAGGAACGATGTAGCCGCCTCCGTGGAGGAAGAGGACAACCTTGGTCGCCTTGCGACGATTTCCGATCCACATAATTGAAGAATCAGGGCCCAGAGGCTGCACTTCATATCGCAACCTCTCAATCATCTGGGCATCGTCCTTGTTCTCTGGTTTCTTGGTCATGCTCTGGATCCATGTTTTGTATGTCTGACTTGTTGAAGGCGCCAGGTATTGGATCTGCTGTGGCGTAAAGGTGCTCAAGAGCACCTTGATGCATGCACATGCGACATAGGGACGGAGGGGGATACCTCGCATCCATGCTGTTGAGAGAATCTGCGAGAGATTGATGACGAGTTTCGCAGGCGCTTCACATGGTTAGCAACATACCAACTAAATTCACAATTAGACTATCGTACCAAGTGCAACCAGATTGACGGCCAAACGAGGCCAATCAGCGGCGGAAAATTTAGCCTCCATGATACAAAAGCTGCAGCCACAAAGCAAGGCTGAACGGGTGATGTTTTCAGCAGGAATGGGGCGACGTGGCCCATCCGAACAAATGCGCTATTATATCTCCTCACCCTTGACGCTGGTACCAACTGCGCCGAGACGCGTTGGTCCTAGGAGCCGGGGTTAGGGTTCCCTTGGTGGTTAGTACGCGTCGCCGGGACCCCACGCTAGAAGCCGTCCTGACTCGTGGGGCGAATGCGAAACCTCGCTTGTTGCTTGGTTGTCGTAACCTTTGAGTCAAGATGCGCAAGCAATCATCCATCATCTTGCTGTCGGCACGCCAAGAGCCAAATAGCTACCAACTTCCCCCAAACCACACTCTCTAACTGTGCGCGAAGCGGGGTATTCCCCAGACCTCGGCCCAACCCGTCTCGTTGATCACGACGGTCTAGTGTAGGGGACCTGGATGAAATTAAGCCGAGTTGTGGGGCAGCGCATCGACCTAACTATCTCGGACGGAGCGAAGACAGGGAAGCGTGTGTGGAACCTTGAATATTGGACCCGATTAATGTGGCAAAATTGCTGTTCGTCAGTGCAACTCCTGACAGTTGGTGAAAATCGCATGCAGAAGCGCCGGGAATTCCCAGCGTTGTCAAAAATCCCAAGTGCGGGCTCAACCGGGATGCATAGCCAGTTGCGACCTAGGAGAACTCGCCAATTCGTCCGAGTGGTAGCGAAGTAAACTTGGGACTGACACCTCCGATACGCAGTCAAGTTTGTCTGACTCGAAACTCATGACATTTATCTCAAAAATTTTAATATTAATATCTTGCTATGGATGAGTGTCGACACTAGTCAATAAGCGAGCCTCCAGATCTCGCCAGTCATCTTCCACCAAAATATCCACTTGGTCAATATTCAAGACATGTCGCGGCGAGCGCCGGCTTTTCGGCCGTGATAGGTCCACTCATCGCCGCCTAAATACAATACAACCCTTGAATGATTGTTAGTTCGACACTTTGCAACTTGGGATCCCTGCAAAAGACCACAGCTCTTAGCATTTTTTTTTATTTTTTATTTTTAGCTAAAATAAATAAAAAACAATATACCTAAATAAATTTATTTACCTAACAATAATCTCTTAGGGGTTTTTAGGCTTATTTTCTTTTAGATATTTGTGATTGGTTTGGCGAATATTGATGTTGTGCAACAGGTGCAGTGGAGAAGTACTTCCGTTACAATCATTCAAGGGTTGGATTGTAGTTACTAGGCGAGTTGCAAACCAAAGGACCTCCTCGGAAGCTCTTGCAAACCTTGGGTCTGTCCAATTCAGCCTCTGAAAATCTGACCTTTTTGGCCTTCCACAATGCATCATGAAAAGCTTGGCTTTTGTTACACACGTCAGCAAGCTGCAGCAGACCGTTGACTTAGGCCGGTATCAAGGTTCAAGAACCTCTTTGAGACAGTTCATTACAGTCGCGTCATTTTGGTTATTGGCAGGATTCTTATTCTTATTGTTTTTAGCCTTGCACAAATGCTACTTATGCCTTTTCGAGACAGAAGCTGCCTTCATGAACAGAGGATATATTGAATACAACTCGACGGCTTGGCTGAAGAAGGCAAAGAGCGAGCTCTATATCAGGCGAGCGGATCCAGATAAGTTCTTAGTCTAACTACCAACGTAAGAATTAAAGTTCAATCCTTAGTGCAGAGAGCCCGGGCTACTGCAAACTGGAGATATCGGGTAGGTATAATTGAAGCATGTTGGTTGTGCATCGCATGCAGAGCTGGTTGGCATGACCAACACATGGAGTCCCGGCGGTAGATTTCAGTGGCTATCCGAGCGACAATATCACTGTAAGGCCCACCTCACATGTGACTATAAGGCAATTCATTTGAATTCACTTCCCGGCGACAGCGGGCATCTTTCTGCTAATGTCAAGGTTACGTTTCAACTGGCTACTGCGGCATGTTCCTGGCCTTTTAAAAGGGATGCCGCCCTTTCCAGCTTGGTTCCGTTCTTGTTGCCGCGTTGGATACCTGAGGTCTTTCAAGGGACCATTTCCAAATTGCTTCAGTTCTTGTTGCCGTGTTGACTGTTTGGATTCGACGCACTCCTCAATTTTACTACATTACCTCACCCTCAAAATCCCAACTTGTGAGCACAATCTCGATAAAGAAACGACAGCCGATATGAATGGTACTTGGTGTGCCTTATGTGGCGCCTTTCTGTCATTCCATACCCCGAACCTATGGACCAAAGAGTTTAGGGCTGGTGAGTGACTCCTTTCCACCTCAAAGAAATTTTCTAACCTATCTAGTTTATACTCACACTGATAATTGAGATGGAGTCCGAATATCTGGAGTGGGCCTGTGTCGCGACATCATCACAACTACTCCTTTAAATTCAGAAAATCGATGCAATCGATGCGGTTTGAGTACAATTCTCAGTAGCACTCGCGGTGGCAGTAGTAGCTCAGCAGCTGGCCTCCCCGCTCGTCTGTGTTTCCATGTAGCTTCACATTATTAGTCTCTGGCAAGGTTAGCTCGGTGAGCATACTTAAGCGGTATTATTTGCACTCGATGATTCTTTAATGATGTCAAGTGACTCACTCGAATTTCGGTCAAAGTTACAGGCCTTCTCTCCTTAGATTGGTGGGCCGGATAGAATGTGCCGTTTGTGGATCCGTTGGTTTTGCTAGTCGTGCCGATCCCGTCCATATTGCAAGCTTGGTAGACATGATTGGATCAATGCGTCGTAACAATGGTGAGATGTTGTAAGTGGCTGATTGAAACACGACCGATCATCGTTAGCTCAATTATCAAAATATTCACCGTGGCCAATATAATAAATTGGGGTGTGCCCTCTGCCCAAACTTGCCCGATTACGCTCAAATTGTATTTTGGGCGAGTGTATATACAAAGGTATAAGATGGCAGGTAATATCACTTTTGAAGGTCAGTCAGGAAATAGACAAAGAGAATGCAAACAAATCTCTGACGTATTAATTCATGCAGAGTTTCAAGGCGTCCAGGCTGTTGTATACGAGTGGGTTGACAGCTATGATACCAAGGACTGGGACAGGCTCCGGAAGATTCTGGCTCCAGAGTTGCGAGTAAGTATTAGTATATGCAGAATTGATCCAACGCCTAACAAACTCATAGATTGACTATAGTGGCATTTTCGGCAAGGTATGGGAAGCTATGATCCCTGAAGAATTCATTTCAATGATATCTCATGAAAATATTCTCGGCAATCCCACCTTGCAGACACAACATTTGGTCGGTGCAAGCAAGTACGACCGCGTATCGGATACAGAGATTGTTGGCCGCCACCAATTACGCGTGGCCCATCAGGAATACAAAGATGCTTCGCTCTCAGAAGTTACAGTAAAAGGTCATGGGCACGGTTACGTCAAGCATTGGTACAAAAAGGTTGATTCAGCGTGGAAGCTTGCCGGTGTTGCCCCTGAAGTTCGGTGGACTGAGTATGATTTTGAAAAGCTTCGGCTGGCAAAATAGTTCTGGTTTTCATGGAGACTTGAGTGGGCAGTAGCATTTGACCAACAGTCGCAATTAAAAAGCTAGAACAGTTGTATCGTCCATCGTAGTTTCCGTCCCAGTACAGGATGGTTCTCTATCATGCAGCCTCATCCCAGATGACCAGGTCGGCGTCGAACACGAGCAGTACAACGATATGACCAAGACCGGGACAGACAATACCATGTTATTTTACTGGCCCATGCCTAACGTCAGCCTATCTGCCTGCAAAAGCTTTGGCGAAAATGCGACCACGGCCATCACTTTAATTCGTGATGCAGCGGACGGCTATTGGGCGCTTTATTCACACTTTCAGCCCTTTTTGGCCCCAGAATCTGCCACTTTCCATCATCATGGGTGTTGTATGGCAACTAGAATGATACTCGCGCCACTGAGATCAACATGATGACGTGCTCGTCTTCTATCCAAGAGTCGCAGGCCCTTGTGTCGTTCTCACTTCCAGACTGGAAAATCACATGATTCAAATTAAATGACACCACCACACGCAATATATCTACATCCATGGATATTAACCTCGACCTCAGCCTTCAACTCTTCACCGGTACGTGTTCAACAAGCAGCATCGATGTTGTCTTCTCTGGGATCATCCGCAACCGAACAACAGATAGTTTGGATACTGCTCTGCTTCGCCGGAGTAATTTCGATGGGATCCGTTCCCGAATCCAGCAGGTGTACGGTCTAAGCTTTGCTCAAATAATGAACCGCCAGGGCTGCAATACCATAGTCGCAAAAAAGCAGTCTATAACAGGCACAGCAGCCAGTTCCGGCGCTTACCGCCTCCATCAGTATCCAATATCGACGAGAGTGCTGCAAGAGCTACTCGTAGGGCTAGCTATTTGTGCGACAATATCATTGTTCACTATCCGTCTATCCAAGGCAGCGCCCAAGAACCCGTGCAGCATTGCTGCACAAGCTAGTCTTATTTCTGACTCCTCTATGCTGAAGATGCTACCACCTAGAGCAGAGTGGATGAATGACAAAGAGTTTAATATGATATTCGACAATGAAATATATTCCATGGAGTGGAGTATTAATGATGGCGGGACGAAAGCTTTGTGGATTGATATACGGTCCACTAAGAATTAAGCCATGTTTTCTTATTTATTTCTCGTGGGGAACCAAATGGCGCGAATGGCAGACGCAGAGCATATGACAACTCACCTTAGCGAATCAATTTGATTAGCATATTTTATTATATCAAGTGCCTTCACTCCGTATTGGAAATCGCCTGCTGATTCGTGTCCGTTTAGAACATACCCCTCGGCTCCCCATCCCTATTCCAGCACCATTTGCTTCATCTCCAGGCCATATATTGTTTAATACCAGGGTAAAACCTTTTTAAAATCATATCACATCTCAATATCACCGTGCTTTATCGGAATGTATAGAGCCTTCGGGCTGGCAAGCCGTTCGTCCGCATTGAAGAACTGAGGTCGAGCGCGCACTACCAGACACAATCAGCGCAAAATGACAGACACTTGACCAGAGACAGCGAGGTTTCGCTTTAAAAAATATATAAAAAAAGAAACATGGAAGGTAGCATGTAGGCCTTATACAATCGGGTCGGCCGCGGCTCCATGGAACCCTGCGGAGGCGCTCGTGGTCTTAGCAGCTCTAAGCTGGCGCTGCGCAGACTCATCTGTGGTCGGCCATTGACCAAGCCCTGCCCACCACCACTGCCCGAATTCCACGCATCAAACCATATTCCTTGTCTCTCTTTGCATGTATATATCGTATCTTGCGTGTGGACAAAGCGTGGCTTCTATTCGCCGTGGCCAAGGGTGGCTGGCGGCTCCGAGATGTGCGGACACTGGGAACATTCCGTGCCCACTTCTTTGACGATCTCGGACTATATCGAGCGACATCCTCGTCCGGTCGTGTGCGATGGGTTTAGTGTCGGATTTTCGGCGAGGTAGATCCATGCGAGCGTCTAGCTTGGCGTTCTCGTCGTCGAGCGATGGGAGCGTCCTGGGCTGTTGGGAGGGATCGCGGGCGGGGTTGGGCGGGGCTGCAGGCGGCGTGATGCTTCAGCCTCGAGCACCACTGCAACACCAAAGCAAGGGAGAACCCACCGCGCGGTGGATATCATGGCTTATCACATTCATGAGCTCAAGCCCAGTACATATAGATGACACGCCAAGAGACCATGACGCCTTTAGCAGCACGCGCAGATAGCTTGACAGATGATGGGCAGTCTCTGTCACCTACTTAAGCTCTCTTTGATCCCTTCTCAATCTGAATACTGCATCAGGGCAGCGTGAATTCGTAAACCTTCACCATCTCTCATCGTCTCATGCGACAATGCACCCTACACAGAACACCACACAGAACGGCGAAGGTACAACCTTTGCCTCAACTGCCAAGAAGGGCTCGTTCGGCGATGGTCAGGCACACTTCAACACCATCATCGAACCCCGCTACTCTCCAACATTCCGCGATTCCTTCAACATAAATAGCGTGGTTCATGGTGCGACCTTCCGACCTACCTTCAACCCTGTGTTCGAAAAATGCTTCAACCTGGACCTCAATGTCGAGGTTGACCAGAGTTATCATGAATCGAGCTGGGGCCACCGCGATGACCTAGGTCGCAGCTCTGACACGAGCCTGATCCTCCATGAATCAAATCAGGAGGCTAGCCAAGAGTTTGGGCTCCATTCTCCACGGTTGACCATCGCTCACCAATACCTTAGTGCCATCGAATGCCAAAACCACTTGGGCCACGCGCTCACAGATGCTGACCCAAACACCACCACCACCAGTGGCAACGGCAACAAATCAAGGGTTTCATACTTCCAAGAGTAGCTTTTTTGGGGCGGACATAGAAGCATGCCTTCAATATTACATTTATTCCTCATCACTAGCTGGCTCTTTTTCCTCGTTGGGAAATATGATCATGTTAAATACACAGGCCCAATTTTCGGTGATAAATCGCGGCCATCCTAGGCCTCACTTTACTGCCAGAAATAGTGCTAGGCTCATTCAAACTTTTACTTAGCTATAAAGAACGTAATAAAGTGGCTCCGGTCCGTCTTTCAGGCCACAGATGCACCCCAAAGTCCCTCATATGGGTCGTGATCCTCTGAATCCGCTAGAAGTCGCCCCTAAAGTTTTACCACGGTGGTGGCAGCGGTGGTGGCAGCGGTGGTGGCAGCGGTGGTGGCAGCGGTGGTGGCAGCGGTGGTGGCAGCGGTGGTGGCGGGTGCATCAGCCATCGAAACACCAACTGCCTAGATTGGAGAGCTCAGCACTACAGCGTTCTCCTCCTGTCGCGTTATCACTGAACAAGCAAACCTCGAGTTGATGGGGCTTCTGTGTGACTATGGTGGAAAATTCTATGGCAGCACGTCCTGGGCCATCGGTCACCCAGAGCTACTCTACAAAAGTTTAGCAGCCAGGATGTAGTGAACCTGTATTGCAACAAATCCAGTCACCTGATGTTATTTCTCTCCGCGTCTTGCATCCTTTTGCTCGAAGCCGCCCATCCACTTCAGTGTGGGGGTCAGTGTAATGCTGAGCTTCAAGGGAATGCAAATTATCCGACGTTGAGTCAGAGTATCCAGCATGAAATAAATCTTCTAGAGGGCCTAGTTAATTTGTAATGTGGCGAAACCATGTAACAATCGTCCCGGCCGCCGCATTCCAACGGTCGGACTTTATTCCATCGCCATCATGACACGTCTCCGGGAAGTCAATCACAGATAGCTGATACTTTGGCAACATGGGATGGAACACAGAACATAGCTGTATAATGGCTTGAGCCTTTGTTGGTGAATATCACGATCCGGCTATCTGGTCCCAGCGCAACAATGATACGGCACAGGAGCATTATGCACATAAATCGCGTGTTATTTTTATTGTTATTGCTGTTGTTTCTTTTTCGACACGGCGCTTGTCGGCGCGTGGGTCGGTCGTTCGGAGGGCTTTTTTTATCATTTCGTTCGATTCGGACATTATTAATGCGATTGCCAACATGAACTTTAAAGTTATCAGCAGTAATCCTTCAGTGATCCCCAAGTCAGACTATTGGGGCGAGCGTCTGGCATCTGGCGTCCAGCCCATCTGTCTAGACACTTTTGTTTTCTTTTTTTCATGGGAAAGTTGAGGGGCTGCCAAGGCAGGCAGGTATTCCTCATCAAATGGCTTCGGTCAGTCAGAGGGGCTAGCACAGCCCAGGGATCGTCATCTGGGTGAAACACAAGTGAGGGGCAGACATGGAGGTGGTGGCCTCATGAGAGCAAAAAGTTATGCCTAACTATTCACAGCCTTGTGCGGCTGAAACCAGGCATCTCTGCAGCTCTCGTCCCTCCAGTGAATCGTGGTGCTCTGTCCGGCACGAGTTGGCATTTGCCAGGTTTAGGGATCTTTTGAGAGAGGGGAAAAGAAAAAAGAAAATTTGCCGACTTATCAAAGTTGAGATTGCTATCAGAATACGACAGTGGCTCAGTAGCAGGGTTAGGGAAAGCCAGAGCGAAGCGGTGTGTCTGTCCGACCCCCCGAGGGGAGGGTGAAGGCGGCTGGGAGGGCTCAAAATGAAGGCGATTCCGCAACAAGTGCGAAAGAAGCTTGGGAGACAAGATGCCTAACAGTTGCCCCCCTGGGATTTGGGGGCGCTTCCTGCAACACAAGTGGGGCTGGATTCTCCATGGTTCGGTCTCTTAGTGGCATCACCCACTTCAAATGCACACCACTGCCATAGCGCCGCCTTAGTGTGACAGTGATTAATAGCCCCGCGCTTATCGATAAGGTCCCCCAATCAAACTGGCACGGAAGCGCAAGCGCGTATTAAGCGTAAGCCAATAGGGACGGCAGATTCATCTTGGCGCCTTCAAATTATATCGACATATTCAACGTCAACCAGGTTTCTTGCTGCCAGGTATGAATCAATGACCCTACCATGCATGAATTTCTTGTTTTCTCACCTGGGCGCTTACCGGTCGCAACCCAGAACCACAAAACAGAGCATGATTGATTTCTCAAGGGTACACAAACGGATCCAAATCAGCTTTTTTTTTGGTTTGTCTTCCCTTTTCCGGTCATGGTGTTGAGCCTCATCAGGGCCACAAACTTTTTGCCAACCATTGCGCTATTGCCGCGCCCCTTCGGAGATGGCGGTGGACCGTTCGGGCCCCTCACATTCCTGCCCGACATACGTAACATTTCCAAATTGATCCGGCCGCAGCCATAATGTGATGGCCGGCATATCCCACTCCACCAACAAGCTCTCAGATCAACTGGCTACCCAACTGACTCGTCAAGGCCCGCCAGGGCGCTAAGCATAGTGTCAGCGATCTCTTGCAGCGATACCTGGTTGTTTCTGTACTATATAAGCATTGATCTCCTCTCTACGTGTCTCCAAAACCATCCAACATTCAAAGCCACAGACACATACAATTCATCATCCCTCTCTCCCATCTTTTCTCACTTCCCAGGTCACAATCATGTCTAGCAACAGCACCCCCAACAATACTCTCAAGACGGAAGGCTCAGTCAAAATATCCGTCGTCCAAACCCAATGGGAGGCCAGCTTCGAGGACTGCTTCAACAACAGCGACAGGGTTGACGCAGTCAAAATTGAGGAGAAAGTTCTCAACTCGGACGGCAGCTTCGACTTCTCCCGGTGCTTCAACAAGGACATGGAAGGCAGCATCTTCGGAAAACATAGCAAGATGGCCAAGAAGAGAGAGGAGCGCCGCCGGAGAAAGGAAAAGGAGCAACAGGAAGAGGACAGTGATGATGATGAAGATGACGATGACGATGAGGAGGATGATAAGAACAATAAGAGCGAGAAGGACATGAAGAAGAAGGACAAGAAGAACAAGAAGACCGGGAAGAAGGAGGAATGGTCACTTGAAAGACGCGCGGGACCAAGGTTCAAAGCCCTGCCAGCTCCTGAATAAAATGTACGTTTGCTAATACCCGACACAGTCCTAGCGAGCCCAATATGCAAGTGGTCTACAGGATACATACTACCAATTTGGGCCACCTAACTCAACCTCCAAAGATGGTCGCCGAAGGACCATACTGCAGCGCCCGGCCCTTAGCCCTGACCGAAAAATAGGCTTGCAACATTCGCAACAAAGCATGCCCTACAGTCCAGCTACGCGAAGGAGGAGCGAAAGTGTCTGCTTTGTTGCTATTTTTGATTGGTTTTTCTTTTTCTTTTTCTTTCATGTATCTCTCAAATGTCTTTCGTTTGGCTAAAACGGTTGGTTGGGATGGCCTCGTCTTCGCCGCAATCGAGTCGCGCTAGTAAGCGCTTCCAAACGATCGACACCCCGGGACTTGCCCGGCAGTCGAGGTCCGGATGGGGTACTTTTCTCAAGCTAAAATAACTTGCAAAAAAAAACAATAAATGGCGAAATGCCGTCCTTCTTTTCTCCGCGTTTTTTCAACCCCCTCCGCAGCCTTAGTACTTGATTGGTCATGCCCTTATCTCCACCCTGTCGCCCCATTTCATGACATGTTAGCATGGCACCATCGTTGGCGGATGTGCTCCCCGCCCCGGGGGAAAGAGAGCTAAACTGGCTAGTTGATTTCCAATCTCGGCCTGCGTATCCAGTTTTCCCGCCTTGCTCGGATACCTTATTCAGACTTGACCACCGGATGCTGCGTCTTCCGCTCGAGAGCCCCATCGACCGCGTCGGATTGAATATGCGCCGCGCTGGGCACGTTAGGTAGGGAGGAAAGATGTGCTCGAGGACGCTGCAGTATTGGGCTCCAACTTCCCCTCTCGTCCGGCTGCTTAATGGTTGACGCGTTGGCGCGTTACGTGAGCCCCGCCCGGTCGCAGCGTGACAACAGAACTTGATGCAACCAACAACCAACACAGCCCTCCGTTGGCGCCCCTACTGGTCACAGGAAAAGCAAGTGCACCCTCCACTAACTAGTTCAGAGTACGCTCGTGACTTGGTTGGTTGCATTGTGATGGTAGGCCTCCCCCGCCGGACAGAGGAGTCGGAACCCTCGCGTTCTCGGCCAATTTTTGGCCTGGTGTCATGTTTAGTAAACCTGCAAATGTCTTAACCCACTACTTCTCGGAGAAAACCGGCTACCTAGATGCAAGATAGCCTCATCTTTTGCCTGTCTGTTGATACACGTCACGGCCAAGTTCCCCACTAGGAGCTACCCTAGACCGAAATTGCCTGTGGGTCTACAGCCACACGGTTGGTGATACGAAGATACTTTCGTCACAAGCCGGTCCGGTAGTAATTACAACTATTACTAGGGCTTTCCTTTAGTTCCGTTGACTGAGGTCCTGTGACGGTAGGCCCAAAAGTACCTTATGTCCCAAAGAATTGTTCAATACTGTGCGGTGGATAATTCTACACAAGTTGGAATGTTCCGAGGACCGACTGCTGCGCACCCAACAACATTGAAGGCAACATATTGCGTTAAATTGAGGTGGAGCTATCAAACTACGAGAAAATATTAAATAACCTATTGCTAGTATTGGGGATATCTTCTACTGTAATGATTGGACTGGCCAAATCGTTTTCTTCTCCGCACTGGTGTCTGGCTCACCCTCACTGGGACCAGAATCTCGGACGGAATTTGTCCTGACTCTCTCTTCCAGTGAGCTGCCCTGTCGCTAAGTAGGACCTTGATTTGCAAATTGAGTGAGCGTTTCGCCATTTCTCCAAACAAATCTGTAAATGCATTGAGCCATGAAAAGTTACTTGTCGGCTCCAAATTGGGATCAAGTGTCGACAGATCAATCACTATGTACACCTGAGAGGCAACGCAGGCCAGTGCCGACCCGAGTAACTGAACCCGTTCCCCCTCTGTCGTAGCTCTGTGGAATTGACCGCACTGCAACGCCATCCCGCTCTCGGTTGCACCGGCTTGCCCTAATTGGAATGCCTGAAGGATGAGACTTTTTAACAAATCGACACCCGATGGCCCTGTATTATTCGCGTCGCCCTGTGGGCTAGGAAGAACCCAAAGCACAGGTACATTTCTTGATCTTAGCTGCTCAATCACACTGACCGAAAAATGCTGCATCGCAAAACGCGCGCGAAAGTTGCCCTTCACAACCGCTGTTCGGGAGGCTGATGCAGATGACCACTCGCTCAATTTCGGCGACTGCCAGAATTCGTTTGTCACTTCAAGGGCCCTGCTACGTATCTGCCGCTTTTGCATTGCCTGATTGAAGCGAAACGCCATGTGCGGATCCCCAAGCACGCCCGCTGAGATGTGGGACATGATTTTGGGAGAATTGGATGTCGGAAAGTCGCTGGCTGGTATCGACGAGGGCGCTTGAGTGCATGGCGTGATATGAGTCCAGCTTCGTAATAACATCGTTGAGCTTCATATTTATGTTGCGAATCTCTACACGGGACCCCGGTGCGGCTAGTTGATCGATTTCCCGAGAGGCTGCGGTGATGTCCTCCAGAAGATCTTTGTATCTGAGTTCCACCGGTCTGGTGATGCTATGTACCAAGTGTCGCCATGCACCCTCGCAGCACCATCTGTGGGCGCGGATAAAAAATCGCAAGAGATAGGCGTATAGGTTTCCGACAGCGGATCGCATTTTTTGAGTCGGGTAAAGAACTGTGGCCAGTTCGACACGAGGTAACGCGTCTGCAATTTGCGACAAGGCCTTGGAAATGAGACAAATCGTATTTTCATGGTTTTGCGCAGCCTGGAATCGATCTTAGCCCACAGTGGGATGTCCGAGTTGTCCAAACTTACGACGAGGACGGTCTTCATCGCTTCCCAAGCGAGCGAAACATATTCTGGGTGATGTTGTACAAAGATGTCCATGATATTACCATAGTAGTGCATCTTTGACACAGCCCTCTGCAGCCATTTTCGTGCCTGAGGAAATTTCTGCTCGTTGGAGTATTTTTCTAGTGAATCGCGCACCAAATCTGAGGCGTCGTTGATGTTGGCAAACTCCTTCGCAAACTGTATCTTGGTGGCGTCCCTGGTAATTTCTGAACCAAATTGATCCAAGCCTTCCAAGAAAGCACTCTGCGCCTCCGAATATATCCCAATGCTAAATGAGATCAGGTTTAAATGAGACTTGAGCTATTTCTGCTTGTAAAGAGAGTGGTTGTGCAGTCTCAACTCACTTGCCCTGATCAATCTCATCTGGACACCAAGTACGTAGGTAACCGGACATAGAAACCTCCATGGTGATTGGCTTTAAACGTATTAAGATAGTTACGCAAGACCGGTTTAGTCTAGACTTAGGTTAGTGATGGACAATATGACCTAATTCCGATTTTAGGAATGTCACAAGGATGAATGGAGAGCTGTAGTGGTCAAGTCAGCATTTTTTCAGCTGGTCATAATGTATCAATGACAAAGAGATGGTAAATACTTTTCCCGAGCCGATATTCCATGTTTGTCGCTTGTCATTCGTTGGTTGATCCGTGGCTGAGCCTGCGTGAGACATATGCCAACCCCGCAACACAGCCTGGCATGCACACCATTCAACACCTCTTGCAATTCCCCCAGAAGCCGATCAGGGGTTCTTGCTGAATTTACGATAATATTTCTAAAGGTTTTCCCCACGAAACCCCCTTAAATCAGCAACCCTTAAGTCGTCGATGAGCGTTGAAGATTCGACCTCGCAACCCAGCAAAAGAACGCCCCAGAGGCTAATTGACTTGGACAGTTGGAGGCCTAGTCAACCTTTGGAGCCAGTTGGAAATATCGACTATTTTGAGCCCATCAATGGTTCTAGAATAATATTTCATGAAGAAGCTATTGGAGGCTCGTTTATTCGGGACGAAGGTTGCTTTGGAGGTGATGGATCAGTAGAAAGTGGCGGTGACAGTGATGATGACCGAGAGGGACAGACACTCAATGATAACACCGAAAAGCTAAAGAGTGACGACTCAGCGGTCAGTGACAACACAGAGTCTAGGGACGTTGAAAGTGTAGAGGAATCGAACAACAGAATATCAACCATCCTACCACATAGTGGCGTAAGATTGGAAATACTCGATCAAAGAGCAGCCGACCTTATAAGTTATAAACGAGAAGAGATTAAGCCGGATATTGATTCTGCCAGAGAATTTATCCGGAATATAACAATCTCTCGAGATCAGACACAAGCTAGCACATTTGCAATTGATCAACTGACGGCTCTTAGGCCATTTGCCATTGCGCAACTGACGCCTTTTCAGGCATTTCCTGAAGAGCAACAGCAGGCTGCTGACCCACTTTCTTCACTTTGGAGTGGTGAAATCAAGGGTCATCACCTTCCATTCGCGTTACTCGATATAAAGGACGCGATTGGTTATCAGGTGAAACTTCTTAAAGAGCAAAGACCGCATAGTGATCGGACTTTGACCAAAGCTCACTCTACTAGCGATACAATGGACCACACCAAGCAAAGTGTCGATGGGTCAATCATCCTAGACCAGGCGCATATGGGCCAAATAAGCAAACTGGAGTATGAAATTCAAAAGCTTCGAAACCTGCAACGAACTCTTGGTTCTACGTGTTTGCAGATATTCCATAAGATTGTGGGAGACGAGGGAACCTACCTCGCGCAACCATCCTGGAAATTCAACATCGGCACAGGGCCTTTGCTTTTAGGAGGAAATTTGCCTCTCGCCGACGAATCGGAATATATTCGTCAAAGACCGGATATAGCATTCGTAATTTACAAGAATTACGATCATTCAAGCCAGTCGAAGGCTATTGCGAGGTCAAAAATGAAGGGCAGCGTGCTCCCAAGCCCAACCCCGGTCAGCGAGACAATTCAGCTTGTATCAAACCAAATGATGCTAGCGGTTGACACGTTTCTCCAAGCGCAACCGACTTTCACGAAAGACTTCCCCAACTGGCAAACAAAGGCGCCTATAAAATCACCTTTCTTGTTTTGGTACCGTTATCGCTCTCCAACATGTCTTGAGCTCATGGTTGACCCTCATAAGACCCAATTGCAACTCCTTACCAACTGGATTGAACAGAACTACAATAGTATCTATGAAGAAGCTGAGAGTAAATTTCTCTGTGGTCGGGTTTGCAAAGAATCTATGCCTTTCTTTATACGACCTGGCGAAGTTCTGGTGGGAAAGAAAAACGATGGTCTTCAGGGTTATATTTCGAGTTCATGGGTTAGCCAATCTCGCTCTGACATCATTGGAATGCCCTCCAAGGCAAAGAAAAACGAAAAAGCATCAGAAAAGTGGAATCTCAGCTTGTGGTCATATAGATACGATGGGAGCTTTTTTCGACATTCCTCAACGCTCGACATGGATTTGAGTTTTGACGAAGATCATCCAGAGATTGATATAGCTGAACTAGAAGTGCTGCCGCTTCGGTTTGCGAGCCCTCAAATTCGTACTAAACTTGATCGACGTGGGCGAATGATGTGGAGATGCCGACATAAGAATTTAATATCCTATAGCAAGGACAAAGAACAGCATCTCACTGATGGAGTAAGCCTCCTTAAGGCTATTTTCATATTAGGGATTATTATTGACTTGGAATAGGAAGGCGAAAGATACGTGATCGACTTCAATACCTACAAGAAACTACATTCGGATTCACCCAAATTTAAGCAAACATATTCATGCTTGACGAATACAAATCGACAAGAAATGGATACTAGTGTTATGGAATGCGATGATCCTCCAAAAGGCCCCGACTTATTCGCGCTTCCTAGCACAGTTGCAGGTTATAATCTTAAACAGAAAAAATGGCGTAAGTGATACCTTGAGTGCCTAGTATGCGTAGAGGCGGTTTCAACGCCAATGTTTTGAAATCCAGAAGATCTTGAGGTCGACCTTATTCAAAATGTGTCATGGAATAAGAGGGCGTTTACCCACCTTGTGTAGAAGAGGAAACGAAAGACCTCATTCAAGCTCTTATTACTAGTAGGCTTGATCCCCAACAAGGTACAGATGTTATCCAAGGCAAAGGGAATGGACTGATTATCCTGCTGCACGGAGGGTCAGGGACAGGCAAAACATTTACCGCCGAAAGCGGTGCAGAATTGGCAGAGAAGCCTCTCTTTCAGGTTACCTGCGGAGACATTGGCACGAAGCCGGAGGAGGTTGAAAAATACCTGGAATCTGCTCTCCACCTGGGGAAGATCTGGGATTGCGTTGTGCTCTTGGACGAAGCTGATGTTTTTCTTGAGCAACGTACTTTGACCGACTTGGAACGCAACGCCCTGGTCTCCGTTTTTCTTCGTGTTCTCGAGTATTATGAAGGGATCTTGATCTTGACCTCAAACCGAGTGGGCACATTTGACGAGGCCTTCAAACCTCGCATTCAGCTTTCCATTCACTATGAGTCCTTGACGAAGTCACAGCGCCGAAGTATATGGAAAAACTTCCTCGAGCGACTAAAGGATCTGGGAGACGATGGGGAAAAGGATGGTTCAATCGAAAGTCGGAAACGCAAATTTCAGCATACTCAGAGTATTGACTTTGACAATATCGAACACCACCTCGCAGAGCTATCTGAGAAAGAGATGAATGGACGACAGATACGCAATGCAATCACGAGTGCGCGACAGCTGGCTAAATTCAAGGAGGAGAATATGTCTTACAAGCATCTGGAGCTTGTCATCAAAGTGTCGACCAAGTTCGACAAGTATTTGGAGAAAGTGAAGGACAATTATACGGATGAGGATATGGCACGGGGAGAGGGAATTTGGTAGGTAGGAGTCGCTATGAAATTTCATTTTTTGTGATTATAATATTTTTATGGTATGAGTCGTTCCTATAAAACAAGAACCCCATAACGTTTCCTCAGTTTTGTTTTCTCGGTCTTTAGCTAATAGTTGGCCCCTCACAAAACCTAAAACTGTGAAGGCGATACAAGCTTCTTACCCTCAACAATTCAACGCGGAGCTACAAGTACGACGCGGCAATTTTACCCCTTCGCAAAAGCAGTCAACGCATTGGTGTCGCCATTGAACCAATTCTGGTGACCTGGCCAAGGCCCGCTCGGGGCATACTGCCACATGGTAAAGTTAAACCAATTGGGGGGCAGAGGATTGCCAGAGTATGTGTCAAGAAATAGGGAAATCCACAGCGGGTTGGTGGCCCTAAACGCAAGGCTGTTCCCAGTGCATGTATTCCACCAGCTGGCAGATGTGCAGATGACGGGATAGCGCTTCGTTGCGGCGTGGTACTGAGTAGAGAACCCCTTGATCCACTCGACCATGGCGCTCTGAGAGAGTCCGCTGCAGGATCCGTTGAAGTAAACTGCGCCCGGCAGAGTATTACCTCCAGTTGACCAGAGGCCGCCATGTGACCAAAAAAAGGCTGCTTGAAGAGCACCAGGCGACGAGGACGGCTGTGCAAGATGGTATGCGCCACGGACTAGTCCTGCGTTGGTAGCACCGTTCCAATGCGAGAGGAAGGTCGGGTCCATGTTACCGTACCCTTGTGTTGCCCTGATGTATGCGAATTGAAGCCCTGCCGCTTTGATACCTGTCCAATCTATGTTGAGTTGGTCAGAGCTGATATCAATACCGCGGGGACTCAAAGCCATGGCTGTGGCCGCGAATGTGGCGAATGTCGCCACACTGAATAGCTTCATGATGAAGTGGGTGTATTTGAGGTGGTTTCCAATATTTGTGAGTGGCACAATCCGATTCACCTCATCAGTGAGTTATTTTGGGCCATGAGCTGCGTCTTTGCCACTCCTTATATACTGCAAATGGGCTTCGGCCCATGGCTCAACGTACCTGGTCACTAGGTCCATGTCGGTCTTTACGCTAGTATTCCGTGGTTAACTTCAGCCGCACGGTAGTTGGGAACTGTCAACATTCAGCCCTACCAAACATGGTAATTTAACAAAGTTCCAATACATAATGTCTCTAAAATTCTTGCCCATAATATCTTGAACGGCTTTTTTAAGCAAATGTCACTCCCAACCGTGACTCTCTCGAAAGGCCGTGACCTCGCCCTCAGAAAGTCAAAATTGTGTGGCGCGGTCTCGCCTGCGCGTCGGTATTCACTTTTCCCAACAGATTTTAGCTAGCTCTAAGCTGAGACAGTAGAAAGTTAGCTAATGCAAGTAGTATGGAGGTTCAACGCAACCCAACGGCATCCTCCGATCGATGAGGTTCCTCGCGCATCTGCCCTGCACCAACGATCATTGCCCAGTTGTTTTGGATACCGACTTCATATTTACCGTCGTAGATTAGCATAGCCCAGTGCTACTGAAGTCTACCGGAAGCTCAGTATTATAGTAGACCGATGCCTGAGCGAAGATTTCTTGTCGTTCTGATCACAGCCGTGGCTTGGTTATACCGGGATGAGAGACATAGTTCAAGACTCACGGGTGTCGGCATTAAAAAGAGCCAAGAGAGTTTGTTTGGATTGACTCGAAACGTTTTTTTACCCGTGAAAGTAAATTTTGGGCCGGCAATCCATTTCCTCGGATCACGGCACCAACTTGTTGGTCATGAAGAGCCTAACTCATCATGGCGGCAACGTTCTCCGCCTTTAGACTCGAGGTGGCCTCGCGTCGGTCTCTTGTGACTCAGCCGCAGCGACTAGCGTATCATTCTACCAATAACCTATCGCATATGTCATTCATATTGACTTTCTATTTGTAGGGTGTGACCGATGAAAGTCCATGACTACTTCAATGGCATATTTCACGATTCATGGGCAAACCTTTTCTCTAAATAGATCAATCAATAATGCCGCGCTTTCCTTGACAACAGTCACCTCGGTTGATGACTGAGTTTTACAGCAGTCCAGATCCGCACTGCCCCTGGTACGTCCCTGGAGTTACTGAAACCACAATATTGATCGTTACATTCCTTCATTCTAATCAGTAACGCCTCAGATCTGGATGATATATTCAAATCCTTTCTGATGCGAACTTTTGTTAATCTCGACCCAAAGCTCTGGTTTAATCACCTATATCACAGCAAAAATTATGAAGATCTTTGAATGCGATTTTAGTATTGGATTTGGATGTGATGAACACTTGCAATCTCTTTGTTGACCAGATATATGCTACTAGCCTATATCGCTTACAGCCTAACATGCCCTAAATCACTCTCCAAATCCCTTTCCATCGCTAAGACTCAAAGGTGACGTCTTCACTGTCGCAACAGTTTGCTCTCTTCTGTCCCCACCAACAAAACATGAGGGAAACGAATAGCTTCAGGACTTCTCCACAACACAAAAAAAAACACAATTATAAACAACCAACTCTCTCTCAAAATCTGGATCTAATTGCACTTCTCTGAACAGTGGTGCTCTTTCTGTGGTGACTTTTTGGTCAACTCTGGAATGGCTAATATTTCGGTAACTGTCGGAGGGCTTTGTAAATATATATCAAGCATCACACTGCGTGATTTTGGATTGGAACTTTGCAAATCACTCATGTTAGTCAGTGGCGACTTCTCTTCTTTCTGCAATACTCACACACGGCCCCCAACACTTGCGGCAACGAATAGGCCAGACATGGCTAACTGGGATTGTGATTTATCTTGAGAACGTAAATTTGCTTCGAATCTTTGAAGTACAAAAGAATATTGTTTTGTATTTAATACTTTGCTTTCTCTTTTCCTTTCCCATTTCTGTGCTTGGCCTCTTGATGTATTTATGTTGCCAATTATGCATCCCAGATTCTCCTAGCACTCTCAACACCAATAGCCCAGGGCCCGTCCAACTCACGATGGAAATATGTGCACTGCGTGTTGGGAGTAAAAGTTTTCGTCAAAGCACAACGATACTCGGGTAATCAGATGGTGTGCTGTCGCACACATGTGCCTTTGCATCTCATTGGCTGACGCGTGGCCAGTTAAGCCTGAAGGCACATTTGTGCTCACCTCCAGCCGCGCTAATGCGCTGTTCACGCTTGATCGCATTCTGTGCAACTAATCGTTTGTGTTTTTTCTTGTTTTTTTCTTCTCCCATTACCTTCATCATTCTTTCGCATTCCAGAATCTATTTGTGGCCGCACGGTTGTTTTTCCCGAAGCCTCAAGCTATCTTCCACTCTCGCGACTGAGCATCACAACTAAAATTCAGCGCCATACCCAACAGCGGATTCTCGCATATTCAAGATTATCTGCCCTAATGTAAAGATCGAAGGTTTCCTTAGTCACCGCAGAGCAATGAAAGGAAAATATGCGTTGATTGCGCCCCATGCACCTGAAAACCAAGTCCTCAAGGCAAAATCCCAATCTTGACTCCCCTACGAACCATCCTTCAATCGTGTCTTCCTATCAATTCCTCCCAGCATACGAATTATGTACATAATTCACTAAACTGTGTAGACCCCCGCCATAGCGTTGCGGTCTCCGCTTAAAATCAGCTTCCTGGTCAATTTTCCTCCTAATAGACTCCCTGATGTTTTCCATATTTATCTTGTTTCGCTCGATCAACCTGTTGTTTACCTCTTCGATTCGTTGCTTCCAAGCCTCATCACCCTCCTTCTCAGTTGACCCGGCCACCTCTACCATTTCAACGTTGGCTTGTTTGCGGTTGTCCTTGGCTTGACCAATTGGAGGAGGAAGTTGGTTCCCCACTCCTTTGAAGTCTTTCGGGGCATTTTCGCCTATCACTCGGCCACAGTTAGTTCCTTGTTTGTAATATCCTGCCATGCGTTCGTGAATTTCCCTCCATTCCAGCGTCGTAGACCTACCGCTAGAGTGGGTAGTCGTTGCAGTCATGCTCGAAACGTTCTTGCCTAAGCGTGAATTTTGAGTCCTAAAATGAAAAAAATGGCTTGCTTGGGAGATAGAAATAGGTGATTCTTCTTGCGCGACACGGTTCGCGAGGGTTGGCTTAACAAAAGTATTTTGGTGATCGTAGTCAAATATTCTAGCCGCTCTTAAAAAATATAAGCACAGTTTTGAGTAAGTGCATCTTTTTTGTGATAGATTAGTCGACTTTTATGTCATGATCTGAATTCTAAAGTTTTGGCTTCATTCCTCGGTCAAAGGTTTTTCGGCTACTCGCGGGCTGTGCGCCTTTAGGTGCTGATCAGTGAAGTTTGAGAACATCGATCTTCACATGTCATTTCTATTGTCCTGCTTGCCTTGTACTGGCAGAGCTTTTGCTGAGTTCTGCAATCAGTGATGAAGGTGGACGATTTCAGTAAATATATTGTTTGAAGCCAAGGCACGAAGATTTCCGCTAGCCAGCCTCTCAGTGTGTTGCTTCACGTGCCTCCCTGCAAATGCATTCCACATTAAAAGAAACAGCCTTTCGCCCTATTAAATTATGAACTAAAACTTCTCCGATATGCGCTCGCTAGCATTCATAAGTCCTTTAAAGAAAAATATAATATAGGGTAGGTGCTTTGCTAATCATGTGATCTCGATCTGCACAAACACACATCCTGGCTCCACTTTCTCGGCTCAGCATTCCTTAATCCCTCTAGCGCCCCGTCGATGGGACGAGACGCGTCATGTTTGGCTGCAAGGACTCGCCGTCCCCTTTAGAACGCGACCGACCCGGGCCGCGACCTAATCACGCGCTCTTTCCCCGTCGACACGAGGTGCTAAGTATGCATACACATACCTTCATACGCTTTCAGTCTTGTTATCTTCCAAGGCGTACTAGAGCATCATGCATACGAGGGTGGGAAATTGACGTGACTATAGAGTGGGTTTTGTATTTTGAGTCTTTGTCAAAGCAGATCGTTTTTTAACATATTTGCTGTGATATCCACGAGTAGATATGCAAAAACTTGGACTCGATTGAACGAAAGACTGATTTACCAGTGAGATGTTTCCCTGTTTATCCAGGGCTTCAGTCTCATTGGAGCCTAGCAATCCCTGTGGAGGTGAGTGAAGCACACGCGGAAGATAACATTTTGGATATGAATCTTGGAGTAGATGGTGTATTTTGTGACGTTGCTCCACTGCTTTACTGGCATTGTTGCAACAAGAGCTTTCAGATTATTCTAAAGCGGCAAGGGCATGGTGCCATGCAATTTACCGTACTACTGGAGCTTATCTTTGGGCATTTCATCGACTACTTCCATTTACCATCTTCCCGGAAAGGTGATCCGCGCAATCTGCAGCTGAATGCTTACGCCAAAATTCCGAACCAAAGGCTTCTATACTTACCCTCACACGTTACACACTAGCAACCCCAGCTCTCTTTCCTGAGAAGTCGTTATTTTAGGAGGTATAAACAATTCCAATTAATCATCATAAAAAAGTATAAATGATATCATTGCGTGTCTTGTAAACATTGCTTACGTGCCCCGTTTCAGTCTCCATCTTCATAACTGGGCCACTTGTCTTGGCAGTCCATAGAACTTACACCCTATACGAATATCCTCGCCTAATGGGGCTTCCAGCGATAGTTCAATATCACAAGCTTTTATCGGTGGTCATCGCTCTGACCTAGCCAGAGGCCTTCTCAGTGATCGGTGCGCTAGTTCGGTCAGCATGCGCCTCAGCAATTAGCGCTCCAATCAAATCCGATCAAATTATGGAATGCCCGGATGAGAATAGTCTCTTTTGGTTTGTTTCTAAACAAATCCAACGAATTGAACGGCAGATTTCTCGATTTTTATTGGATTTGAGTGGATTTCATCGGGGTGCTGGTGATCAAAGCGTGGAGAAGAATGCTAAGCAACGTGAGTGTGGGGGAAGAGGCTGATAAAGTGCGGGGGTAGAATACATGTCGAATGTGAAGGGGGCAGATAAGATGCAGAAATTAGGCTGATGGATAAAGAAAACTAGAGTAGACACCTACAATATCATGTTGCTTAAATGTACGTGTAGCTGCTCCCTCTGTATGTCACCGAGTTTCTATCTCCATGTGCATTCTGCCAGGCCTTGGTTTCGACCGCCCGTGTGCCAAATCGACCTCCAAACCAAGAGGTGAACGATAGTGGGTTGTGCGTTGATTAGATACGGAGGTGATGCAACTAGCCAAGATAACTAACACCTAGCGAGTGGGCCAGCTATAAGAGCGCCAATAGACTGCTGCCGCCGGATGCGCCGGACTGGGGGTTAGGAGGCCATCCCCAGCCATCCCCTCCAATCTCCAGGTGCCCCCGCATCTTGGCGAATCTTATACCCCAACTTTGACCGCTTCAATTCGCCTTGGGCGTGTTGCCCCATCCAAAATGTGGCCGAGCGTTGGCCCGGCCTCCCCTTGAGTCTTGGCAGACCCACGAGGTCCAAGTTGGGCTCTCCGAACTTTAATCCGGTGAAACGGAAGGTATAGCGTAATCTAGTCGACTCTGAAGATAGCAAATCCACAGGAACTGCTGTGGTATGACTTCATTTGTTAGACCTGACCCGTTTGAACTACATGGCATGGCTCCACTCCAGTGGCTCCATCCGCCCACGCAAAGGCCTCTCACAATGGTTTGCTCTGAAGCCTCTCCCTTGGCATTCCCACTCCGCGCGGGGACAAGTTTCATTCGGGAATTGATGGACGGTGGGCCCCCGAAGGCAGCAGCATTAATTATAAGCTTAAAAAGAGGCATGTCACTCATGAATTGGCCTCATAATTCAGAGCAATCACTCTTCATTGCGGATAACCAAGCACCATGGACAAGGAAATATCGACAGCTGGCGGTGATGTCTCTCACCATGAGAAGAACGAGACTTCAGACCATTCAGACGGTCCCAAGGGCCGTCGTAACTCCGCCGCGGTCAACATTGTTGAGAACCCTCTAAAGGTACTTACACCCTTGCACATGCTCTAGTTCTTGGAAATCTACCCATGATATGGTCGCTAAACGTGTCGTCCATAGGCCAAATCACCAGATAACGTCGTTGCTGACGCCCGCGCCTTTGCTGAGTCCAATGGCATGCCTGAATATGCCGAGATCTTCGGTCGAGCAGCTCTTGTTGCCCGAGATAATGGCAAGTTTGATGATATTCCCGGTCTCACTGATGAGGAGCGCCATGCGCTTCAGTATGAGAAAGACCACAAATGGCATGGCACCAAGATGCTGTGGTACTCAATTGGTCTTTGTGCTGCCGGAGCTGCTACCCAGGGGTGGGATCAGACCGGTGCCAACGGTGCCAACCTTTCTTTTCCTAAAGAATTTGGAATCGATGGCACAGGAGGGGATGAATGGATTGTTGGAATCATCAACTCCATCATCTTTCTAACAGCAGGTCTCATGTAAGTCATTGGAACATTGTTACACAAATCTATCTTATCGTCTTGACTAACATGGTTTGTCTTAGTGGTGCTTGGATCGTGGATCCCCTCAATTACTATTTTGGCCGACGAGGTGAAATCTTTATCACTGCATGCTGTTTGGTTGCCACGCCGATTGGTTCCGCTTGTGCGCAATCATGGCAAGGTCTTTTTGCAGCTCGCTTCATCATGGGAATTGGTATCGGAGCCAAAAACAGCACTGTTCCTATTTATTCTGCAGAGATGGCTCCAGCCCGCATTAGAGGTGCCCTTGTCATGTTTTGGCAGCTTTGGGTTGTGATTGGTAAGCGTATTATTCAACATCACTGCTAAACCATACTAATAAGCATCAAGGAATCTTCCTCGGTTTCACCGCCAATGTCATTGTCAAGGATGTCGGTGATATCGCCTGGCGTCTTGAGCTCGGGTCTGCTTTCATTCCTGCTTTGGTTCTTGCTGTCGGCATTTTCTTCTGTCCTGAGTCTCCCCGTTGGCTGATGAAGCATGGCAGACATGCCGAAGGATTCCAATCCATGAACAAGCTTCGTGCGCATCCTATTATTGCTGCACGCGATTTCTATTACTCATGGGTCATATATGAAGAAGAGCTCAAGGAGGCTCGTGGCGCTGGATACTTTTCTCGTCTGTGGGATTGTTTTGCTGTCCCTAGGATTAGGAGAGCAAACTATGGTGCCTCAACTGTTATGTTGGCCCAGCAGATGTGCGGCATCAACAGTAAGACAGCCCAGTTGATCACTACTCATGACCGCTACTAACCAATTTGCAGTTATCTCGTTCTATAGCTCTAGTATCTTTAGATCTGTGGGCTATTCGATTGACGAGGCTCTCTATGCATCACTAGGATATGGCGCTATTCAGGTCGTTTTCACGATTCCCACTCTGTTCCTAATCGATACCAAAGGTCGAAGATTTTTAACACTGGCTGTAAGTACCTGTTTTACACCTCGGTGCTCAGCATGGCGAGACTAATTCCCCCTCTAGACCTTCCCCTTCATGTGCATTTTCCTCTTGGCTGCCGGACTATCGCTATTGAACGATTCGGGTAGTCGTGGCGCACAGATTGGTCCCGTTATTCTGTAGGTTCATACATGGGCCTGGAAATATACCAAATATACTGATACTATTTAGATTCGTCTATCTTTTTACCATCGCGTATTGTCTGGGCGAGGGGCCCGTTGCCTTCCAATACTCTGCCGAGGTCTTTCCCACCATTCAGCGAGAGCAGGGCATGTCCTGGGCTGTGTGCATCAATAACGTCTTTGGTGAGTACCGGAACCCCTGGGCGCCGTGGCCGATTCTTGCTAACTCAATCGCTTAGCTGGTGTTCTTGGTTTAACATTTCCTCGAATGCAAACTGTTATGACCCCAACAGGTGCCTGTGAGTGATAACCTTGTTCATGAGAGTGGAAATTGGCGCTAGGTTGCTAACTTGAAGTCCAGTCGGGTTTTACGCAGGTCTAAATTTAGTTGCTTGGGTGATGATCTTCTTCTTTGTACGAGAGACCAAGCAGTTGACCCTAGAGGAGATTGACCGTAAGTTTATACCTTTGACTCTCAGTGGATGTTATATACTGACAAATCTTACAGAGGTATTTTCAGTACCGACAAAGAGCTTCATTTCATATGAGACAAGAGTCTGGCTTCCTTACTTTATCAAGCGACATGTCTTGAGGAAAAATATCGAGAAGCCTCCCCCAGTTATTGAGATTGAGAAGGTCAACAACAGCGATGCTTGAGGCGGCAATATGGTGAATAGGTAGTCAATTTTATGACCACTTCAGTTAGTTAGGTTAGATGCCACTTTTGTTGCATCTTAATGTGACTATTATGCCTTATGCTGCGATTTTTCGACTCTTGGTGACACTACGCTAACTGCATTATTTCACATTTTACAGAAAGCTATAGATGTTGTGACTCAGGGGCAAATTTCTATAAGTTCATATCCCAAATACTACCGGGAAAGATGGTACAAGAGGGAAGGCACATACACAAAGTGAGGGACATATATTTTAGCTTTGTCTTCTTCAGGCACGCTGCACAGGTTTGGTCAGCCAACCTTCCTGCAATGTTTTGAATCATCGGATCATCGCTTTTCTCGATTGGCTCGAACTCTGTGCGCTTTTCAACTCCCCGAGGAACGGATCCCTGGGCATTGAATGATCATGTTATAAATTGAAATGACCCCCAAACCTCTTGAAAAATTCGATAATATTGTGACTAATTTGACGCGCGTTTCTTTTGAGCGGCGCGGTTCCAACTATTTCTCTATTTTCCGACCGCCAGAGTACTTCTGTTTTTAGAAGTTAAATTAACGCTCTGTAGACGAACGACCTTCTTCCCGTGGCGGAGTCGTGTGCGAAACAGGAAGAGACCGAGCCGTCTTAACCGGATCCATAATCGAAGCGACGTCGGCTCGGATCGTCAAAGTGGGGGCTGTGCAAGGAATAACTCGTGTGCCTCGTTCTGCCTTGCGCCGGTGGACCCGTGATAGGTTCATGATCAATGATTGATAAGATTGATAAGTGGATCATTACGTGGTTCCAATCCTCAGCTGACCCTAATAAGTCGCAGGATCAGATGTATTCAAATGGTCAAGAAAGAATAACAACAATGAATTTGTTCAAGTATGGGCAGATGAAGCAAATGCGGCCTGCAAAAATAAGTTCCCGTTGTAGAAATAGATTTACAAGCTCTTTGATCTTCTCTTCTCCAGTTGCATTTACTTTAATTTAGCCATAAATGCCAAAGTCACGATCGTCGGGGTCTGCCGGGATGTGGGGATTTTCACAGGGCAACCAGTCGGAGCCATTTCGGACAAGTTTAATGGCTGTAAGCACTTCCCTCGCCATATTTGGACAACTAAACGAAGGCCAGAGTGAGCGAGCCCGAGCATCCCAACAGCGGGCCGTCGGCCTTTTCCCACAGTCCCATTCGGTGGCGACAGCAAAGTCGCTTGGCAATATTCATGGTACAGCTTGGCGAATAATAAACATATGGCCAGAAAAGAATGCTCGACTAGGCTGCAGATATGATATCCAGGTTCTGAAAGCGTAATTTCTTTCTTTTTTTTCTTTTTCTTTTTTGTGAAAAAAAAAGCCAGATTGTCCCGGGCCGAATCCTTCCAACCTCAATAACCATTAAGTAAACCAAAGACCATATGCCCATGCAAAAGTGGCTTGATCTTACTGTCTCTAGTGGACCAATATTCACATAGTTGGGGTTCAGCCGAACAAAATTGATCCAAGTCTGCATTATTATCCCTGGATAAACTCTGCAGTCGCAGTTGCGGTTGGCTTCTGACCTTTTTTGGCATTCGGAGATTTCTGTATGTGGGTAGATCAGGCCATGGGTGTTCTAGCCACTAGCTGGGTAGTGATTCTGCCCCATAGGTAACCCACAGGGAACGGGACCCTGGTGTGATGATAGGTGGATATAGTGACAAAAATGGAGAGTTCCATCAAATGGTATTGAGGCTGAGACTGTAATAGCTTTGAACGAAAAGTATATAGAGCATAAGCAGCCGCCCCTTTGTTCAGGCTTTCGACACCACCATCACTACATTCCTCGAGTCAACGTCACTATCAACACAAATCTTCAACCATTAATTTATTCATCATGCGTTTCTCTACCGTAAGTTGACCGGCTTATGCAGCACTGTGCCGCAAGACTAATACGCCTCTTTTGCAATATCCAGGAAGCTGTTCTGGGCATCTTTGTCTTCTCCGTGCTCGGAGCCGCCGCACCCGCTGTCGAGCAGCCTGCTGCTAACCTCCTCGAGGCCCGCACTTGCCCCGGTGGTAGCTACTCTTCATGCCTTACGACCAATGAAGCAGCTTGCCAGTCAACCACTGGTGCCGCCTTTAGCCAGTGCGTCCTTAACGTCCAGAAGGCCTGCACGAACTTGTGTTAAGCTGGGGATATGGCCCCGTTACCGTGTCGAAGGCAGAGGGGGGATACAATCAACTGTACGATGTAACAGCTGAATTTTGTCATTCTAGAGGATTCTTAATCTGAATTTGACCTTATGTCAGTTCAGATAACAGGTACATTGAAGACATGTTTTGTTGATACAACAGAAACGAAGCCACCGAAGTGATCCCGTAGTGGATATCGCCTCCATGAAACTTTGTATGATCTAGTGAAAAAATGCGACTTCAATATCGGAATTCTGGAGTTTGCGTATTACCATGTTGTACAATTCGTACTATTCAATCACATACAACATTATGCCATTTAAAGACACTTGGATGAGGGGTGACGACATTTTGAATATGAGGAGCCAGTGTGAGAAAAGCTGATACGATACCAAGATAGGACCCGGACAGAGACAGCGGTTTCAATCGGATTAAATAGTATGGGCCCTTGAACACGTATTCCCAACTATATTTAGTTTTTCCTTCTAATACTCACAGTATGTTTTACAACCCCGGTCTTAGACCATGACATGTCCGTATGACTTGAACCTTCTATTCTTTTTGAACCTTACCCTAGAAATAAATCGACTGCCGGATGCCTCTGCGTAACTTCAAAATGTTGGATAGGAATGTGCCGTGTTACGAGGTCGTAGATCTTCGCTTCTTAAGCTGGGCAGCAAACAGGCTTCGAGGCGTGACTGATTGTCCAGTTTTGATCATTGTCCCATTTGCGGCAGCATCTACGGTGCCAAAGCTTCCAACTGCCCAGTTGATACCCAAAGGCGGGCTCTGGACGTTGATGGGCCCTCGGGTGTTCCACCCCACGCCGCCATTCATAGTCCACCCTTGTCCCGACCCAGCCGTGTCTCGGTTGATGAATAACACGCTAGCATCTGTGTCTTCGACGAGCAATCCGTGCGCCCAGCGCTGGTGCGGATAGAGCTCTTGTAAACTCGACTGGGTGGTGTGGCGTAGCACGGCATTGGGGCCGGGGACTCGTGCCTGTGTGATAACAGCAAAAGCTTTGGCTGTGGCCCTACCATACTGACCACTATCTCGAACAAGGACCTGCGAGCCCGAGATATTAATATCGGTAGGATACCCGCCCGGCCGGTCTGTATCTCGGTTGCGGAAAAAGGCAACCGAAGCGATGGTGATGCGGCTCGCGTTGTGCTGCACATCAATGCCATTGTTGAAACCCGTCATGTTGACGTTCCTCACAAAGCTGTCAACAGTCCATGGCGTCATCCAGATGGCGGCAGCATTACAAGGGTCGGTGACGTTGAAAACATAACCAGCGCAGGTGGGCTTTAGCGTGACTGACAGGTTCTCGACGCCCATCTCGTTGGATGTGGCTGGCGACGTGTAGACAGCCACGTATGCATCCATGTATTTGCTGTTTAATGCATCTGTGAGTGGAATCGAGAAAGTCAGCTTCTTGCCCTTGACAGCCTTGATTGTGCGGGGCTGCTGTATCAAATCCCCGACCTAAGGATAAACGTGTTAGTAGCTGTCGCTTCAGTTGCAGGGAATAACCCACCTTGACCCACGTCTGTTTCTCACCATCGCGAACTAAATTCGCCATACCATTATCCCGAACCCAGCCTTCCGTAGCTGCTCGTGATACAAAAACAGTTTGGCCAGCCTTGAAGCCAGTTGCATTTTGCACCGTCACTGATGTCGCTCCAATGCCCACATATTTATTTGTGATGCGGCTGACGAGTGAAGGCTTAACGCGATCGTCCGTGCCATTGCCGAGGGTAATGAGGGGGACGCCCGTCTTCAACTTCTTGACAGCCAGCTTCGTAGATCCAACCCCTGAGCCTCGTAATATCGTGCCACTGGCCAGTGTTAGCCCGACGGACACGTTGAATGTTCCCGGTCCCAGTTCCACGACGCCTCTTCCTGCTGTTGCTGCCTTGTCAAGTGCCTTCTGAATTTTCAATGTCTGGTCACCACTTGAGGCGTCCACTCGCACTAAGGGTGTGCTTGAATCCGATGGTAGAGATTTGTCCGAGCCATGATAGCCGCAAAAGCTGAAATCGGGTAGTCGGTCACCGCGGCTGTTCTTGATGGCCTCCCAGTTAACCGCTGTGGCCGCTAGCGTGCCCTGAATTGGGCAGAGGAGGCCTACAAGCACGGCGAGAGCTGTTGTGTGCAACATCGCGTCAAGGTTGGGCGAGACGCTCGATGTACTGTGGTGAGGTGCATCAAATATTCTTCTCACGTCATTACCATTGATATTTATCTATTTATCGAGCATGGATTCACAATTCTCATTGTAGACATTCGTCTCAGAGAACAAGGATAAGAATGCATTGATCGCCGCAAGCGCTGCGCATGTGGGAAACAACTGAGCGCCTAGACAGTCTGAAACGCGTTAAAGGAACTGCGATGCAAGATGGTGGATCCAGCTGAACATCATGACACCACGTCTTGCGTCTGTGAAAACATTACTGGTTGACGTCTCCACTTGCATCGCGGAAGTAATGAGCGCGGAAGAATTGCGCCCTTCGGCTTTGGACATTTATTGCAGTACCCTGGCGTCGTAAGACGAGAGCAGACGAAGGATTTGGAGACAGACACATTTTGTTTCACGTATTAAATATGCTAATAGAGCGTAAGACTAAGCATAAAACTCAAGTCAAATGGGGGAATGATGGACCGTGTCTCGCGTCTGATCAATTTACACAGCAGGAGAAATGATCTGGCTATGTCGCGCGAAATCCTAGATGTGGGTTTCTGCTCAAACGCCCAGATATGGCCCCTTCAAACTTCAAAGACCAAGCCGCCGCATTTTCCTGCGCAACCATGTACCATCAAGCTTCTTGATCAGCGTCTGCAAATGGGTCTGGCTTCGACCAAGCGCCCTGCGGAGCTGGCAGCCAAACCAAATGCATCTCGCAACAGCTTCCTTTTATGATGTCTTCGGTATTTACTAAGGCAATACATTTCCCTGATTATCTCAGTCAACGAGACGCGCGCGCTAGCCATCCAGAAATCCTAATTGCGGTTCCAAATTGGAAGTGGATAGATCCTAAACCCCGGTCCGCAGCCCCATGGAATGGATCCCGCTCTTTCAAGGCAACTCTGGCTACTTTTCGCTTCACAAATCACATTCTAAAATTAAGAATCAATCACTTGTAAGGTAAAAGGATTTTTGGAGGTGGCCGGGAGCCAGTATGGGGCTTGCTAGACTATTATGGAACAATGGGATTCTAGATTTTGCGGAAGCAGAATATCGAACAAGGGAAAGGGAAAGCCACAAACGCCCCTCTCTTTCCGATAAAAGAAAAGGTTTGCTCATCCCTTTCGTATGCTGGAATGCTGCGCTCCGGCTAGCTAAGGCTCTTACTGCGCTAGACCGAATGCTACTCATCTAGCAACGCGCAACATGGTGTCGGTTGATTTGCAACATGAGCATTAAACCACAACATCTGAAGCATGAACTCGTACTATAGCTCTTTCACTCATGTTCCGGGTTCCAACACGAAGAACTTTGTTCTGTGCAGCCATTTCATTTGTAGAGCAGTCAATTGATGATGAAAACGTGGTGGGAAAAACTCGTCTTTTTGATGAAAGATTTGAACTGGGAGGCTTCTGCGAACCTAATTTCCATGCCCAAACACGTCAGCCCCATTGCTGGGGCTGGGGCTGAAGATTGGGTATTCAAAGTCAAATCCATTTTGCAAGAATAATACGCGCATCTCATTCAAAGGAGTCCTATTAAACATGGATTTTCCAAAGGCATAGAAGAAGAACTTTGTTCATCTGATCACTTTTTCAAGCTTGGTAATGGCTTGTTTGGAAAGATGTAAATCACTGCCATGAAAGCCGAAGCCCCCACTATGAAACTGGAACTTTGCTTTGGGCTGTATTTCTGGTTTAGGAAACATTGATAAACTTCTTTTCCCGATGCAACCGTATTCATTGCAGAAATAAGGAAAGTGATAATCGCCAGTCTCTTATTAATCCGTCCTTCCGACCAGATGTCCATGTTATCGCCCACTCATTGCTACTTCTTCACCACTGTCCACTCCTTTGTCAACCTTGCTACGACATTCATTGACTCAGTGTTTCCAGACACGACCATTCATTTTTGTAAATTCATAAACGCGGTGCTGACACCGGCTCATCAACAATGGGTGGAATCACTCACACGGGGTACATGGTCAGTAAAACAGCCCCAAGTAAAATAGTTGCAACAATACTAAAAGCGCAATCTAGGTCATTTTATGGCTATTTGTAGGAATATGCGTGTTCTTCGTTGCTGCACGGCTCGCAGTGCGCACATGGAAGGGCATGTGGAAATATTGGCTGTCCGAGGTTTGGCTTGCGCTTGCTGCCGTGTCCTTCATCGTGTTTGTGGGCGGCACCCAATATGCGTGGTCCAGAGGCCTACCAGACTGGGAAGTAAAATCGGATGTAGGCTACAATAAGGTATGTCATACTACCAGGTCAAGATGCTTGCTAACCAGCTCAAAGTGGAAATTCTGCCTGACTTTGCTTTGTGAGGTGGGATATTATTTCCCTAGGTTTAGTCTTCTTGCTTTTTATCACGAGCTTTTCCCTCTTTATGAAGAACGCCTAAGGAAGGCATTGTATTTCACGATAGCTTTCACTACCTCCGCATTTGTTCTAGATGGACTCCTCGTCACTTTTTGGTGTGGACTACCTGTATCCAAAAATTGGTAAATCGCCCTGACTAATTTGATCATGCGTGAATGCTGACGTACTTGGCGAATTGCTTTCTAGGTCGACCAACAACCAAGATTGCGCTGTATATCTTGTTGCAGAAGTCTTTGAAATCACCTGGCCAATTGGACTGGCCGCAGAGCTACTGGGTGAGAAGGCTTTCATCATTTTCCTCGATTATCGCTAATATGTCAGTCTTTATTCTACCCCTCGGGTTGCTTCGTCGAATAAATCCAATGCCACTAAATGAACGGGTCGCTTTGATGGGTCTTTTCAGTGTCGGGATCATCACCATTATTATGAGCATTCTGCGATTTGTCTTTGCTGTGCAATCTATTCAGACTTATTCGGCGAGTAAGTATTTAACATGGCTTTGCGCACATCTTGAATCTTTGGCGCTAATTTGCAATAGCAATCATCAGGTCGGCCGAAATTGCTAGTCAAATTATCGTCTGCGCATTACCCGCGTTGCGACCCTTGCTGCCTGCCATGACGGTGGGCTGGACCAAACTGGCGAGTGTTGTTACAGGCAACGACACGAAATCTGACGATGAGGAAAGAATTCTACAAGATCCAGACATGAAAAAAGGCATGAAAGAGAAGAATCCAAGTCAGATGGATGAGGGGGCGGCGGGTGAACTCGGCGAATGGACTCCAGAAGAACATTTGCCAGATCTCCCAGACTACTCGCGACGAACGCTCGGGTACGGGCCTTGAAAGCAGCAGTAGGCCGAAGCTGCAACAGCCAGCAGTGCATGGTTTCCTGTTTGTCCGCCACAACGGGACGCAGTCATTGGGCAGAGTCGGTTAATATTTAATTTGTTAGTCGCATAAAAGTTTTTAGTTTCCCAATAAAAATACTCGTGTTCTGATAGCGGAGTTCATTATGAGCCTACTCCCCAGCCCTTCCAACAGCTCGACAGATTTTCTAGCTACTCTCTACTCAGAAGAAGTCAATATTAAAGCATCTTAGGCCTGAAACTATCTTATCAACGTATGATGGACGCATCTATATGCACTGCATTGCATTCTCTGTGTCTCCATGGCAGGGTTGCAAAAAATACTAAGAATATTTTAATTAGTGCTAAAATAACTAAGATTAATTAATATTTAGTTAGTTTCTTTTTTACCTAACACACTAACTGATTTGCAATCCTGCTCCATGGAGTATGTGCCGGGAAGCACGCTTCGTAACTTATTAATGGATGAAATAACGCTCGAGGGCGCCCGTGAGTGGTATATCAATAAGATGGAAAGGGCTTTCAGACTTGTTCTTTCTCTCTTAGTCCTGGAAGGAATATCTCCAGGACCATGTGGAGAAGATGTCATCAGACACCCAGATTGTATATTGTCGATTTTGAACAAGTAGATTTCTTGTCTCTCGGTCTCATGATTTATCCCATCATACAAGGAAACTGGGTGGATGGTTTACCACGTTAGCTTATGCTCTCAGAGGACAGTCTCAAAGTCATGAGAACTGCCTGTGCCTTTTTTCGTGATGACGAATCCAAGACTCAATGGGAACAACCACACTACCTCTTCAATACACATAATATAGCTAGTATGATCCTCCAGGACTACCGCTCTGATGTACTCATCTAGTCAAATGGGGGTATCTAGGGCATTGGGCTATCTTAAATTAGGTTAACTGAAAATATGGTGGCTGGTTTTCTGGGGTCTAGGGTAATGACTTAGCGAGGGCCAAAACAGATGAGCATCAGTACTTGATGTCAGATCATTTTCTAACTCTATTTTCGTCTCTCATTTTACGCCAAGCGAGTAGCCCACGAGGTATTGTCGTGGTGACCGCATTTAAGAGAGTTGCTAGGCGTCAGGTACAAAGACAGTCATGAGATAAAATTGCGCCAGCTTCTGGGCGTAATTCTTTCTTACAAGGGCACCCTCGCGTACGCTCTCTTTCTTACCAGCCATGATAATTTTCTGTGATCACAAGGCTCGGGTGTGGCGGCGACCAACGCACTCGGAACTATTTTGCCCTGTTCCATCTACTCACGGGGGTTAACAGATCTGGCAAGGCTGAGCCTTTGCGAGCACGCTGGCATATTTTTGGCGGCAGGATCCACGCAGGATCCACTCCAGCGTTGCAATTTACAGTTCTTTCCTGGCGATTAACTAGCTCGCCTAACTTCTGACCCGTAAGCGGGGATATGCAAGTCCAAGAACAGATCTGGTGCTGAGGGCGGTGCGCTGCCAAGGATTATGACCCGTCAGCAAAACGACCAGATGCGGTAAATTTACGGCACGGTTGGGATTATTTTGGCTCGCCCAATTGCAAGGCTGCGCGGGCTATGCCATTGCATCGCCACTCGTGCGCCGAGATCTTGGGCCAAGTCGGGACGGACCCCACCGTGGTTATACCCGTTTTGTCCGCGAGAACCACCAGAAGGATGAGGATCCCAGAGCTGACATTGTTCGCGTAGCCTATTTGGTATAGCTTCCAATTCGAAGCTGTTGATGAGTTGCAATTATAAACACAATGTTCGACCTTGGATCAAATAGGCCTTTTTCATCATCATCAAATCAGCCTTCTCAGACATTCTCATAAACACTTTGACACCGCAATCACTTCAGCCTTTTTCACCTGATCAAACTTCATCTTTCCGCTAAATTTCTTTCTACTAAAACTTCATCATGTTCTCCATCACCAAGACAACCCTCTCTCTCCTCTTCCTGGCATGCAGCATTTCTGCTGCTCCAGCCTGCGACGCGCCCACACAGAGCGTATGCAGCGCTGGCCAGACGGGAAACATCACGGTGCCCATCTTCTACGACCTGTACGCCGAGCACCCTGATTTTGCGGCTGCTCAGGCCTCTGGGTGGCATCTCGAAGCCTACAGCAACAAGAGCCAGCACGAATCCCTTGTCGTCTTCCCCAACGTCCCCGCCGGGGCCAAGAACTGCGCCCTCAAGTTCAAGTTTGCCGACGTGGAGGAGCGCGTCTTCATCGCTAAGGGCATCAAAGCCGATTTCGGCTACGCAAGGCTGCGCCAGCTCTCGAAGCTGCCCGCGTCGGGGCAGGACATCACCTACAACTCCATTGAGGCGCTGGACGACGGCACTGGCCAAGAAGCCAGCAACAACGTACAGAACTGGGATGTCCCAGAGATGCAGCGCGGCGGCTGGACTATTAGCCAGTTCGACTGCTCTGCCGGAGCCGCTTTCCGCTTCTGGCTGAGCAATGTGTCTGGCCGCAAGGAGGATCCCGTCGATGCCGCGCACGTCTTCCTCGGCGCCGATGAGAAGAACGGGTTCACGCTCAGCTACACCTGCTAAGCGCGACCAGCCGACGAGGCATATTTTACGATATGATAATCTTAATTGCATTGGTGTTTGAACTTGGATTTGATACCTGTTAGCATAGCGAGTGGATTTTATAGACTAGATGGCATTAGACTAAGCGGGATTTGGCTTCAATTAATTTTTCTCCAAAAGCTCAATTGCACCGGACTTTGTGACGTAATTTACTGTCTCTGAGTTCTCACTTTACTAGAAGGAAGATTTGTTTCGATGCCGAGACTCCAGCGGCAAAGTTAAAGGTTTTAATGCGCAAACATGCCCTCGAATTCTGTCTGTTTTGACCATGGCGGCCAAGCCAGCGGTTTTGCTGGATGAAGGATAATGAATACATAAGAAACTTCCTTTAAGCTCCACCAAACACCAATAAACTTTGAATGCTGACCTTGCCAAAACCGGCGTGTCGCAATAGCTCCCGACCACGGTGATGGGGAAACTCGGCAATGACCATGACACTGATATCCGCGGCGTCGACGCCGGCTTTTCCCAGTAGCTGCAGCACCGCACAAAGCGTGTTTCCTGTGGCTAGTACATCATCTACCACCACGACTGTCGCGCCTCGAGTGATCGCACCCAAGCCAATCTCAATCCTCTTTTCATCTCCCGCATTATAGGATGCGCGGGACGCCATGTGCGACGGGGACTTGGCGGTGGATACGGTGGGTGGGGGGAGCTTGCCAGCCTCGCGAATGAGGGCCAGAGGCAGACTGACCTGAGCAGCCAGCACTGACGCAAAAACAAGACCGCCAGCTTCGCAACAAGCGACACAATCGACATTTGCCCAGTTCCCGTTGAAGTGAGTCTTGAGCAGGAATGTACACAGGTTCAGCCCGCCCGGCTGTTGGGCGATGTTCAGCACATGGCGGAACTCGACGTCCGGATGCGGAAACCCCGGTACCCGGCGCACCATGTCAGCCAGCTGCTGCCATTCCTCTTGAAAGAAAGGAGCCAGTTCCGTCTCTGTGAGCTTTTTTGCCGCGTCAGATCCGTCCTTGTCATTGTCCAAAATGAAGCTGGGGGAGTGTTCCAGGGCAGCTTCGCAATGGTTGTCCCTGCCATGACGAGCGCCACGAGCTCGTCGCGTCTCTTGGCTAGCCTTGACGTGAACTTCAAGCATTCTACTGTCAGGCACCAAGTGCGACAAGCTTGCGACTGGCGCCTCATCTCTCATGCCTGTGATGACCAGCACGTCTACGCCGATTGCTGCGTGCACCAGACTCAGAAACTGTTCCTCCGGCAGCCGGGGTCGTCTCCGCACCTGGTCCTGGAAAAAAGCCGTCAGGCCCGGTCGGTGCTGCTCCTTGTATGCGCGATCGTGAAGCAGACGGTTCAAGTCAATATTGGCCACCGCTGCATATTCCCGCTTGATGGCATCGCTGATACTTGCTGCTTGAGCGACCAGTCCCCTTTCGACTAGAGCCGAGACGCAAACACCAGCGCAGTGGTCCTTGCCAGCGCAGCTCTCACCCGTGAAGAGAACGATGAGCTTCGGTTCTGTCTGCGCTTTAGGGAGCGGGCAAGCGTGGGCTAGCAGTCTGTGTGGGTCTGAAGACTGTTTGAGACGGGCTAGGCGCAGTCGGTTTGGTCCAAAAGCCGCTGCCGCCAACACGGCATCGCGTGGGTCCGACCCGAGGTCAGCACCGTACGCTCCGATGCTCGCAGGCAATAAATCGTTGGCCACTTTGTAGACCCAGTTGATCACAGTTTGAACGATGTCAGTGCCGTCTCGGTCGCGGGGCCAGACACCGGTGATAACACAGGCAAAGTCCCAGTCGCGACATCCAAACGCGGTCGCATTGGCCGCCACGTCGGCGGTGGCTCCACCGCCATGTAGCAGATGGAGATAGCAGAGCGGCGAGGGGCGGCACGCGATGGCTGCCACCAAGATTCGTGCCGTGCGCGCTGCCCCGATGTTTTGCAAAAACAAGCACCGCTTGAATGAGGACGTTTTGCCGCCGCCATGCCCGCCGTGCATTCCGGACATGTACATCTCGGTGTCAAACAAGCCAACCCCGTCCACGAGTTTCAATCTATTTCCCAGTCCCGAAATTATCTTGCATCTGTCAATATCGGCTTCAGACGTGCAGGCTTCGAACGTGGTGACGCCGAGGCATGGCTGGTTACTGTCCCAGTATAGATAGGCGTCCGCAGATTGGTGACGAGGCAGTTTCCCAGCGATGAACTCATCAAATTCACCCAAACTACGTTGCGCATCCGCATCGTCGGCCAGAGGAGTGACCCAACTATTGACCATGTAGGTTGGGGCAGGGTATGCCTTGAAGGTTACACTGACGACAATGCCAAAATTGGTCCCAGCACCTCTCATCGCCCACAGCACATCAGTATCGTTTTCCGGGCGCACGGCACCAGCTGGCCAATGTTGGCTTGGGACTTGGCCGATGCAGAGGACTTGACCGGAGTGGACACCAACCATCACGACGCCGACAATGGCATCACACGCGAGCCCGTGCGACCTCGCCAGGTGCCCAATGCCGCCTTGTAGCCACAGCCCAGCACCTACGCTTGGGCGGGACCCCAGAGGCACCGTCAAGCCCTTCGCCAAGGCCTCCTTGACAATGTCTCCGGTCTTGCAACCGGCGCCGGCGATGACCAACGCACCGCTCCCGGCTTCTTCTCCACCCTGGTCCTCCGCCGTCAGAATGTGCACTGTATCAAAGGCCCCCATGTCGACCGCGACCGTGTTGGGCTGGAGACAATGGCCGCTGTGGCCACCACCAATAACCGTCAGGCTGACCTTATGTTTCAGAGCCCATATAACGCACTGCTGAACGTGCCGAACACATAGAGGTCGAACAATCGAGGCTGAACCACGTAGTCGAGCTTCCCAATTCTTGACCACCCTGTTTCCGACTGGTACCTGTCCTGTCAACTCCGACAGCATGGTAGCCGAGTCTTTAGAAAAGGATAGCATGATATCGGGCGAGTTGAAAAAGAGATGGTCCGGGTGAGCTCCCTCGCAGCGGCCCAGGACGCGGCATACTTTACGCCACTCAAATCGGACAGCCTCATCCATATCATCACCATCGTCCAGGCCCATTCCTGCAATGAAGGACGCAAAGCAATCCAGCTCCTTGTCTTCATTCTTCACAGAAACGACGCCGGTAGGGAAGGAAGCCGTCCGGTGGGATACCAAGCCTTCGAGGTGCAGATCGACGTCACGATGGACAACCACAACCATCCCGCCTTCTTGGAGCATTTCTAATGCTTTTTTGATATAGCTGCGTTTCGGGTTCATGCCATACATGCTGTGACAGAAAAGGATGACGTCAAACTTCTCATTGTGGCTCGTATCCGTGTCGGGGCCGTTGGCGAGGACGAATGGGACTCGGCGAATGTCAGCTGGCCTGTTCAGACCGAGCAAGGGCTCCGTTTTAGAGGTAGCGTGGAACCAATTCTCCAAGCTGTCGGCAAATAGCTGGTTCGGTTCGAATGCTACGTATCTTCCGACCTTTTGTCTCAGGCGGCTCGGAAGATAACCAAGCACGCTTTTGGCGCCAGGCCCGATCTCCAGCACCGAGATGTGAGTGTGAGAGCTGGGGAGAGGGGTCAAGAACTCGGAAAGTTGGGGGATGATGAAGTCTCGGTACGTTGCCCACCCGGAACGCTGCACTAAGATGTCGAAGCCTGCGCGATATTGCGAATCAGACAGCGCATGTTTGGTATGTGACGCAGTTTCTGCGGCCTTTTGCTTAAGCGCCCGCTTAAGTGAGTCAAGAGTGGCCATGTTCTTCGTAGTATATGTTTGTCTTGGACCAGTAGAGAGAGGGAGAAATAGCGGGCAAGTTGTTCTCGTTGAATAAACTTCACGGCAGTAGAATACGGCCCAACCGTGTCTACCCAAGTGCGACAGTGATACAGACTTAATTTACCGTCATACAGGACGGCCGGATGAGTACCCATAATAACAATTGGGGGTGGAAGGCCTCCCGCATCGCACAAGATATGATGCGCAGTATCATCACGCCTGGTTCCTAAGGCACCCACATCGAAATAAAAACAAAAATAAAGCGTTCGTTATCATTACCAGTACGCTGTACTGCTGAGCTGGGATATGCGTAAGAAGAAAGGGTTTCGTTAGGACATCACATGAGGCATCGTTCAAAGGGCCATGAATTTGTCAATGAGGATGAGGTCTAACATAAATGAAGCCAATCCACCTCAGCACTCATCCATCTCTTTCTAGCCCAAAATTTTCTCCGTAATAGCCAGACAATTAGTTTTCTTAATCTTAGACTCTAAAAAGAGTTTGTTTTGCAATACATGGCATGCTAGCAACATCACGCGACTGACTCTGTACCCTCTAGCGATGTCGAGGACCGCTGATGATTCCTCTTCAAATCTCGGTTGTAGAAGTACCGGATGGTAAGAATAGTCACTGCTGCCGCGGCACCGAAGCCAGCCGTAATGTAGTTACCTGTGACAATGTACGGCTGCTTAGAGGTTGGGAAGGTAAAGATGGGAACCCAAGCTGTGAATATGTACGCAAACGCGTTCATCTATTTTGTCGTTAGATTTTGGCTAAAGAAAGAAAAAAAGGCAGTTACTGACCAAGGCAGAGATGTAAGCCCTCTTTTCCGGATCATCTCTGTTCACCTCGTTTACCCAAGTCCAACTAAGACCGGCAGCTGTTGCCGAAAGAGAGGTAAGATCTTATCGATAAGACCGCGAGTCAGTAGTTGTTCTCGCCAGATTATGAAAGAAGTCTTACAGTAAAGCGCCCACCGTGTGCCTTTGTTTGGAGGATGGACAGGAGTGGATGCGAGAGCGATTGGGAAAATAATACCCATCACGCTCGCGAATAGCATACCCGGCCATCGAGCTGAGCCAGGCAAACTGTCGGAAATCCATGAATTGAGAAGAGTGCAGACAATCGTGATGATATTGATCTAAAGAGAGTTAACCCTGTTCCGTTTTCATTTGGATGATACGTACGCCAAGAGGAATGATGTTGATTTCGGCCACCGAAAATACTGGTGGCTTTCCAGTCACGTTGTAGCTCTTGACCCAGAAAATCACTAGATGATCAGTTATTTATTTAATCATGAGGTAGGACACGATAGCTTACTGGATCCTCCAGACTGGCCAAACTGGGCGAGGAATGCAAAGAACAAGGGGACTATCTTTGTCAGTACCGAGGGCGAAAATTATGTTCGGCATACGTACACAGATAGACATGCCATGTCGTGTGCCAACGCCTGATATCCTTCCATTTGAACAAACCAGTACGGGGCTTGGCTTCGGTCGGCATTCTGGCGCGAGCCAATTCAACTTCCTTCTCAGTGAAAACCCTAAAATAATTAGCTACATGGTGGAATCACGAATTAGGCGACAAACCAATTGGCTTTTGCTCGGCTGGGAAGCTGAGGCATCGCGACCGCAGTCCAGATGGCGCAAGGCAGTGAGACACAGCCACAAACGCTACTCTTGTCAGCCTGGTCTCTTCTGGTCCAACCGGGCAACTCACATAAACATCCACCGCCACCCGGCCAGGCCATTGACGGTATTCAGTCCAGCATACACTGCGGCCATCAAAAACCCCGAGAATAGTGGCCCGACAGAGGTGAAAATTTGAATCAGTGTGTTGCGCCGCGCCAACTCGTGAGGTTTGTAGTAGCTCGAACACACATACATCACAGCCGGAAAGTGGCCAGCCTCGAATAGACCAACGCTGCAGTATATTTAGAGGTGATGTGAGGGGAATTTCAACAGGGCATATACGTACAAGAAACGGAAAACATAGAGCTGGTGGATATCTTTGACACCGGCGGTAGCAAAGGTGAAAACTGTCCAGCCGAATTCTAGAAATGCAATGTATAGCGGGGCATTGACCTGGTTTCTCATCAGCATCCAAAGCGCAAAGGGCTACGAAGAAACTCACTCGGGTGAGAAGAAGATTCGAAGGAATCTGTCCAAAAACGTAGGCCGCGCTCCAAATAGCATTGGCATAATTGAGCTCGTTTCCGAAGAGTCCAAGGTCCTCTTTCATGCCACTGTCTGTGGAGGCTGTTAGCAAGGCTCCGTTTGTTTCTTCTTTTTGTGCTGACTACGTACTAAACGCGTTGGTAATATTGGCTTGGTCAAGGTACCGACACATTACGCCAAGAGCCGACGATGAAATAAGCGTCAAGTCAAGTTTGGTGAGGAATCGAGCTTCCTCCTTTGGTACGTCGAGTGCTGTAACCCTTAGCGATTCGTTCTGCGCAGTGGATCTCTTCAGGGGCTTACTTGACCAGAAAAACGACTTCCATGACCGTTTAGATTCAACATAGTCTGGCACAGCTGCCTCCTGTCCCTTCTTTGACTCGTGGACATCGTCGCCATTGGTGATGACGACGTTAGCCTTCAGGCCCTTTTCTTGGAGCTGTGACATCTCGCTAAAATAGGCGCGCATGCATGTTGCAAAAGTCCTTCGCAGGAGCGGGTATTTAGTAACATTTTAAACTACAGAGCACATGCCCGTTGCTGAGCGCCCAGCACCTATCAGAGCGGGATAAATGTCGCTTTCCATACGCCGCATGGCGACATCCGGGGGTGGCGCCCTATCAGGCGAATTATCTCGCCATGGCTAGTGTGCCAGTTACGATAAATTGGACCAATCTTGAACCAGCGAATGATGATAAACCCAACCCTTGCAACTAAGCAACTGGGAAGTGTACAGGGGATAGGTTGGGGGTGTTGAGTGGTAAAATCTTTGTGGCGCATTATGAGATAAGATGACGTGCGATGGCGTGCTTTCGCAACACGCCCCCTAGTCTATTTAAACACCTAGTGCGAGTCTTTCATACATCCATCTCAAGGCTCTATACTATTTCGCCAACTTATCCCACATGCTAACCATCAAAGGGAATTGAGGCGTTCGCGGGAGGAAACCGCGTGGTTTCTGGCCAGGTTCAGGTCTTTGAAGAACTCGATTCAATAACATGAGTAGAATTTTAGAGGTAAAAGAGCGCATTTACGATTTTGTAACCGAGAGTACGTATCATGTAGTGATATAGAGGGTTCAATCACAGTCTGAGGTCATAATCGAAAGATGGAATAGCAATAGACCTCATCGCAAGCCTTGACTCAATGCTAGACATCGACCCGTACACAAAAAAGCGCCAGCACTATGACGCCTGACAAAATGATATTTCAATTCTTTTAACTAAGCACTGAATGAAGCCTTTCTATTAAGCATCTCAGTTACAATCAGCACGACCTTACCATCACACATGGGTGAAAATGAGGCTGTTAGCTAGCACCGCCACCTTTCTCACATGGCGTACAGGGAACTAGCTACACTATGTTGGCAGACTAAACCCAGACCATCCTAGTCATCTGAAAAAAAAGAAAAGTCGTCTTCCGAAAGGTCGGATTCCGGCTCCGTCTCTTCGAGGATCTGGCCATCCGCATTCCACTTCATATCATCATCTAGCATCATCGTCTTGCCAGTTAAAACATCTAGAGACCGCATTTCAAAATGAAGAAGTCCGTGTGTGAGGATCCTCAATGTCCTGGGTGACGCCATTTGTTTTGCGAGAGCTTCTGCCTGATCGAGCAGATCCGCTTTTAATTGAAGAAATCCTCCGCCTGTCGAGCCGCATCGTTTCGAGTGCGTCGCTGATGTTACGCCCGAGATATTTTCCAGCAGGCTTAGGTTAACAACTACTTCTTTCAAGAGTAAACCCTGGTTGCCATTTAACGGTTTTAAAGCATCCGGGCAGATGTTGCACATTCGAATGTGCAAACATTTGAGAGTATGAAGAAGACGACCGACTGCTGGACAAATACAGCAGCTGTCCTTCCGGCCCCCTGATGAAGGCTGGAAGTCGACAGGTAGGTCCAGTACTAGAACCCTTAAGTTTTCTACAGAGAGGACAGATCGCATCGTGGGCATCGATAGGTAATCGTGTAGACTGTCGAAAGGTCCAGGCGGGGGCGAGTGAGATGCATGTATCCGTAAAACTCGCAATTTTCTAGATTGCCGGGCTAGACCCACAAGCTGAGCAAGATCATGGTCCAACTGCTCTGTCCAGGCCTGAAGTTGACTGCCTGTTGGAGCCTCATTTAAGATAGAGGGCGATAAAGGATCGGATCGCACGGATATGCAGCATTGATATCCATTTATTTTAATTTGCATGGCTTCCGTGCAGTCTTTGACCGGAGCCAGCTTTTCCATATCCCCAGCAGAGACCAGCATTCGCAGAGTCTCTCGAGAAAATGTTATTGACTGAAAGCATGCAGGACGAGCAAATTCTAACCACTGTTTGCTGACAGTGAGGCATCCCAAATCCTGACGGAAAAAGGAAGAGCCGACTTCATCAAATATTTGTTTTAGAGTCTCGGGCGGCAATCGTAGAAGAGCCATTGTGCAAGCTGTATGCCAGAGAAAATATCGTGTATCAAACTTTAAAGTGACTCACGTTAATTTCCTGAGCGAATAAGCCATATCTAAGCCACTAAGCCTCCACCTAGACCTAGCGAGGATTGGGGGCACGTTGAATATAAATACAGGCGACTTGGTGTTGATTCCAGGCTGAACAGGTCATAGTGCTGTTGCTGCCTGCTGCTGCCTGCTCAACTGCGGGGCGACACTGCTCAGCCTGTCAGCGCCGAAAAAAAAGAAAATGCAGTGTAACAGACAAATCAGAGGTCTCACCGCCTTCTGTATTTATCGCAAAGAAAACAAGATAAACGCGGCTCTGTCATTGCTCTTCGTTAGTAACCGATATCATGGCAGAGTCCCCCAAAGACGCAGAGCTTGCATCGCAGGCTGTGGACACGGCCGAAATGGCATCTCCATCTCCATCTCCCAAGCCGCACTGCGTCATGCCCTATTCGCGCGACGAAAATATTGTCGATCGAGTAAATCTTTTCGAAAACATTGAGCACTCTCTATCTGCAGCGCCTGAGGCCCGCCACGCTGCTCTTTGGGGCCCCGGAGGGAGTGGGTATGTTGCCCGTCAGGAATCGGCAGTTGGTTCCTCACCCGCTCACTAACCCGCCCCAGCAAAACTCACGTCGCTATTGAATACGCGTACCGCCAACACGAAAATGGGAGCGCCGTTTTTTGGGTTCACGCTGATACTGAAACAAGCTTTCATCAAGACTTTGGCCGCATCGCCAAGGAATTAGGCTTGGACACCACACTCAAGGGCACGGACCTACTGACGGCTGTTCGTGGCAAGCTGGAATCAATCGAGAGCTGGTTCCTCGTCCTCGACAATGTCAAAAATGCCGACCTTTTCAGTGATGCCAGCGCTGAGAGCGACTACGAAAGCATGCGCAAGTACATCCCCAATGCATCTTCAGGGTCGGTTCTATGGACAAGCCGCTCCAAGCCAATCGTTGATGCCATCCTTGGCAGCGACAAAGGCATTGAGGTCGGGCATCTGACGGATGTGGAGGCTCTTGGGCTTTTCCAAGAAAAGAAGGGCAGTTTAATCACTGAAGACGAATGGGAACATACCATGGCGCTGTTTAATGAGCTGCGTTGGTTCCCATTGGCTATTTCACATGCAGCCTCGTACTTACGAACATCCCAAATTCAGCTCGACGAATATCTCACAAAGATTACCGAAGCAGCACAAGAGGCGGGAATACAAAAGGACGACGCCTATAACACTGACCAAGACGCCATGTCCGGCTTCTTGAAGGCATGGCTTGTCTCCTCGAAGAAGATTCAGGAGGATGATCCCACATCCCATGCTGCGATGCATGTTCTTTCCTATCTCCACAACCGAAATATGTCATTGGATCTCTTGTCATTAATTTGGAACCGAGTCATCGAAGACGGCAATGACTCACTAAAAAAGAGCGAAGTCAAACAACGGGTGGAGAAACTAAGCGGATTGTCACTCGTGGAGATTTGCGACTCAAACAACGACAATTATCAGATGAGCGAAATGCTACAAGATGCTATTCGGTATAAAGTCGAACTCGAAGAGGGAACGGAAACCTCCATCAAATTCTCAGAGAAGGCATTACACGTGATTTCAGATTCATTCCCCACTGGCAAAAAGCATAGTGCCAAACGAGAAAGTAACCTAATGCACGCGTTGCGCATCGAATCATGGGCGGAACATACTGGTAATGAAATCGACATATCAAGTCTTCTTTCCAAAGTGTCGGAATGTCTAGAAGAATGCAAAATCTGGGGAGAAAAGGCGCGGGTGGACCAGCGAATAATCGAGCTACACCAGAAAACGAATTCCCAGCAAGGTGATCTGAAAATGCCACATCTCTTGGGCATGCTGGCCACATCTTACGATAAGCAGGGTCAACACGACAAGGCAGTTGAGCTTCGGACTCAGATCCTAGATCAGCGACGCTCGCTGCTGGGAGAGAAGCACAGAACCACAATCCACAGCATGAAGGAGCTCGCGAAAACCCATTACCGCCAGGGCAACTACGGCAAGGCTGAAAGCACCTGCAAGGAAGTTATTGCGCTGCAGACCGAGGTGCTTGGAGGGAAGAACACATCAACCATCAGAGCGACATCGCTCCTAGCGTCCACGTACCGCAAACAAGGACGATTGGCCGAATCCAAGGATCTGTACACGAAAGTATTTGACTTGAAGCGAGAAGTCTTGGGGCCAAAGAGCAAATCGACAATCAGTGCCATGAAGGATGTGGCCGCTGCAGAATGCCGGATGGGGAACTACGATGAGGCTGAAAGGCTGAGGAGCGAAATTTTGGAGCTTCAACGGAGCTTGCATGGACCACAACACAAGGATTCCATCAGTGCCATGTCCAATCTTGCGGTCATCTATCAGCTTCAGGAACGAGAAGAGGAAGCCGCAAAACTGAGGGCTGATGTGTTGAGCTATCGCCGAGATGTGCTCGGCGATGCACACAAAAACACCATCGAAGCCATGATGGCCTTGGCCAAATCGTACCGCGGGCTTGGGAAGGAGGAGGAAGCTGTCAGTCTGAACAAGGAGGCCCTCAGCACGCGCCAAAGACTCCTGGGTGATGAACACCCGCTGACACTAGACACGTGGATGGCATATGCGAATACGCAGAGGCACCGAGGGGAGGTAGAGGAGGCTGCAGACATTGCTCGACGGGTGTTCCAGCAGGAGCGCGAGCGGATCGGGGTCAAGCATCCCGAGTCCCTCAACACAATGTTCAGCATGGCCAACATTCTGAACAGCCAGGGCCGCCACCGCAATGCCATCAGCCTCATGGACGAGTGCCTGCAGGGTAGGCGACGCGTCATCGGTGCGGATCATCGTCGAACAAAGGAGGTTGAGAAGACACTCGGCGAATGGAAAGCCTCCCTGTTTGAGAGGGATGGCCAGCCAGGTTCCCGGGCCAAGTTGTAAATGGTCATTCAAAAGTGAAGCAGCTCGTTGGGTCTCAGCTCGTTCGGAGACTGGTCAGGCAATCAGTGCCCAGGGATGATGAGAAACGTTTGTGTGTTCTGGTACCGGTTCTAAAATTGCAGTCTGTTATTATCCTGAATTTCTGGCGTTAAAAATAAAACTTTCCCATTTTAAAATCCGTGCTGCCGCTCTCCCGTATTATTTACCCAACCAAAGGTAGGCAGCTGCTGTTTAATTTGTACCGTGTGGCGTGGTTTCCGGTTTGTCTACACCGATCTATTTTCCCAACCATCCCCGAACCCTTCCAAAACGCCTTGATAGATGATTCTCCTTCCGTCCGATCGAAAAGAGGTGCCGATGATGCGTGTTTCCATGGAATCCATTTCACCTGGAAGCCCAATTGCAAAGTGAATCAACAACCCAAGCACCTGGCTTGCAAAAGCAGAAAATGCACCGCTCCCGTGTCCGTTCCGTCCCAGTTTCCATGTCGCTCATTTTCGAATACCCTGGCGACATCTCCGCCATAATAAAAAGAAGCGAATCTCAGAGGCCACCCCGAGAACCAGAATGAGGGGTCCGCAAATGAGGCAGATCTTGTCGCTCGTGGATGAACTGTCCCACCCTTTCCACCTAGTCGCCACCATTGCTATGATGGCAATCCATGCCGCCTGCACGATGATGGTGGCTGCAAGTGAGATCTTGTCCGAGGTCTTGATGGTGGGCCTTTGCTTGGCAGAGGGGAGTCCTCCTTCCACGTGGGTCACGGTGTAAGGGTCTACGGTGAGTCGAAGTTAGCACATTGCCGTTTCAGGCCATCAAAAAAGACGGGGGGGAAGGTCGCGTCTTACAAAAGCCAGGGGTCCGATCCGACTCATCAAACAGCTGGTGATAGCTGCCATTTTGCCCGCCGCTACTTGCCAAGTGCGCCATGTTGTGTTGTCTTGAATGCCCGAGAGGGTGAATGAATCAAAGGGTTAAAAAGAGGTCAAAAGAATACGGCACGCGAGTTGGAAAAGGGAGATGCGAATATTTATTCAGGCGGGAACGAAATTAGAGGACTTTGTCGTCAGCTCGTTTTACCTGTCGAATTTATCCATCCAGTGATGCGTTGGCACAAGGCTGCCAGGCTCCACTGATGTCCCCTCGCTTAAGGGCCTGAAGCCGCAGCAGCCAATCAGGGCGGCGGAGCCAGACCAGGGCGCCCAAGCATGGGCCATGGCAGCTCTATAAATAGGCTGGGCAATCCGAAATTAAGTGGCTGTGTGATGCAAGCGATACGGGAAAGGGAACGAGATTTTCGATAGTTTAAATAATTGCTTCTGCGTATCTTATCCACCTAATAGTGCCTTATTTACCCTAACTACGATAATAGTTCAATTCCGCTAGCTCTCATGTCCGTCAGAACCCATCGTGGGTTATGCAGCACAATCAGTGCTGTGGCGGGATCCCCTATAAAATTTTAGCACCAGCAAAGTCAAAATTCACCCTCATAGCGCTTACCTTCCCGCCCTTGCCCTTGATCGGCTCAACTCTTTCAGCAAGCAGCGAAACAGCCCTTGTAGAAGGTGGCAGGGAGCCCTATGGAATGTTAGCTCAAGCAGATATCCAACCTGGTCTCCACGTAGCTTACCTTTCCGCCCTTGGGTTTCTCAGATTTAGCAGGCGGGACAGCCCTTTTAGAAGAAGGTGGTGGTAGGGAGCCCTATGGAATGTTAGCTCAAGCAGATATCCAACCTGGTCTCCGCGTAGCTTACCCTTCCACCCTTGATTGGCTCAGTTTTACTAGAACCACGAGGAAGGATTGTGTCGGCCTGGTTCATTCAGTTAATAACATGATCCAATCCAATCGACCAATTACAAACCTGGCTTCGTTCATGAGCAGTCAAGCCAGCGTCCTGCCGCGCTTCAACCTTGGAGACAAAAATGGGCTGAGCTGCCACGGCTCCAGCAAGGACAGTCAACAGAATTGCGGAGAGCTTCATATTTCTTTTCGGAATGCGTAAAGAGGTTCTAAAACTCGGCGAATTGATTGACCAAGTGGTTTGGGTTGGAGAAGACAAACGGTCCAGTGCAGGCGACAGGCTTCAATAAATAGGCGAGGCCTTCCTGTGTGTTTCCGTCATGTGCAGCCTTTTTCGCGCTAGATATTTGGCTTGAAGCGGCTTGAAGCCAAACATGGCGATTCATGATGTCGATACCGATTCACGTAGTTGCCTTAGCCCAGCCTCAATACGCTTTCTTCTTTTAGCACAAGACCCGGTGTTTTGCACCACCCAATAACCAACAAGCATGCAGCTGATAGATTGATAGAAGGGGCTGTAGCAAACGGCAATACACTCCATCTCCGCGAAGGATAATAAGAATTCTCAATTCGATGAGTGAATGCTGGACACTCCTTTGAGCCGGGTTACATTCGAACGTTTTTCCATCACATAGCCCTCTATTGCAAGTTTCGAACCCTCATAACGCTCATCCGTCTGCTTCACTGCGAATGGTGCCATCACCTTCGCCCACCGGGAAGGATCGAAACCTCGCATATGGTTCTATTTCCCTCTTCACCGCTCAATTTTGGTTTCTTCAATCGGTCGCTCTATTGGAATCTATGAAAAGCGTGGCTGGCTGGGTAGCAGTGTAGTTTCAAGACTATTGGTTTTAGCGTGGAGATAATGGCGCGCGCCTCATCATTTGTGGCTGTCCCGAGCCTTCATGACCAGCCTGTCATTCCCTAGTGGTAGCGCATTGCCCCACAACGCCAACATGTAGACTCACCCAGACCCGACGCCATGGTCCGTTGTCTCGGATCTATCCCCATTAGCCTACGCTGCTAATTGAGACTACAGCAGACTTGCCTCAGCTCTCCAAACATGGCATCCATCTTGGGCTGTTCACTCCGACAGGAAAAGAGGGGCAAGGAGCCTAAGCTCCGGCTTTTGGCCACATGGCTCTCTTGGTTTCACTCGTTAATTTCTGGTGATCCCTTTCCAGGAGTATCAGCATTACAGCAATCAGTATGGAATCGGTTAGTAATGCAAAGGTGTCACGGATAAACGGATGAAAAGTGGTGTACGGTGATATGTATTTGGATACGACCCTATCTGGTAGTTGATGCTTCAAAGACATCGTACAAAACATCCAGCGACTGGCGCCCAAGACCAATCCAGCAGCATAATACCAAGGCTATGTACACATCAAACAATTTCCACCTCGCAGCCACTTAAGGGAGGCTGACAGCAGGGCCGGGAATGTCGTAGCTCGTGAAAGACTCGTAAAGGTTGAACAGGATACCAGGATCCTCAGCAGTGTAAAACGTGGTAAAGGCACCGCCTCCAGACAAAGACTTAGAGCCGCTTCCAGTGACCTTGAGGTTGATGCATTGGGGGTAGGATTGAGCACCATTGGCCTGGCCAGCAGAGTGCAGGGCAATGATTTCGTGGCGAAGGACATAGTTTCCGGGAGCCAGGTTGGCGGGAATGTCGACGTTCCAGGAGAAACCATTGCTGATGAGCTCGTCAGAGGCCCAAGTGCCGGGGTTGGAGCCAGACACAAGGCCCTTTTCGGCAATCTTGGTGAACTGCAGGCTTGCCTTCTGAATGGCGGAGAACTCGCCACTGACGGGGGCCAAGTAATCGATGACAGGACCGTGGTGAGACTCTGGCCAGGTGTTCCAGGTCAAGGTGAGGGTGCTTCCCGCAGAGACGGTGGCAGCGCTGGCGACTGGGGTGGCGCTCTTGTGGCAGATGATGTCTCCTGAAGAGTAGGCATCGGGAGCAACGAAGCCGTTGTCCTGGTTGCTGGCTGCCCAACCAACGGCATCGGTAGGTGCGCTCCAGGGAATGCCTCCAGTGTATGTCTTGCTATCGGCAACGACCTGGGAGACGTGGCCGTGGGCGTTGACAGAGGACGCCAACAAGGCGGTAGCCAAGGTGATGAACTTGTAGTTGGTCATGGTGAAGAAGAAGAAGATCGAGCGTCAAGCTGGATGGTGCCGTCTAGCGGGAGAAGAAAAGAAGGTGAAAACAAAGAATGGATTCCGGCTAGCGGTAAACACGATGAAGAGAAGGAATGAAGGAACTGCTGGTGCCTGTCTGCATCTACTCTCCAGTCCTAGAGGCCGACTTTATACTCCTTTGCAGACAGTAAACCAACCCTTTGCCTTCCCGCCAAGCATCCAGTTCAGGGGTCATGTTTGAATCGTCACTGATCGGATGGAATTTCGCACCATCTCAGGTAGGCCATTCGTCCCTGGCCATTGCGGACAAGCTGATTCGCCAAGAGCATGATGCTCGTCACGTTAAAATATTGAAACAATTAACCGTCTCCGTTAAGCTTAAAATCCACCAATGGAAAGCGGATGCCGGAGAAAAATCCCGATAATTGCGGGTCGCGTGGCTCCGGCAGTCCACTCCAAGCCCGGGATGCAGCCCGTCTTCTCCGGTCGCCTGCGTCACATCGCAGATCTTGGCTTGTTTCGCCTGCAAGGCAATTTTTGTATATCCAAAACAAAGAATCGGGTCATCATAGACGGATAATTTTTGCCATCAGGGACGAGACGATGGAAAAATGACGCGTTGCCACCATCACGTCAGAAACTCTGGGTTCAAGTCAAGCAAGGTTAAATGGAACGTGTTGGGATCAACAGAAACATGAAACTAGTGAAGCATGCATTAATCTATCCATACACAGGGGCATGATGCGCTGAGTCTGGCTGTATAACTAGTCAAACCACGCAGAATCTGCGCAGGAAAGTCGAAGGGTCAAGATCGATTGCGCTCTGGATGGATTCTAGATGAAAGCAATGCTTTCCACGCTCCAAGGAGAATGCACTCCGCGCATTTGCATTTCTTTATTAATAAACTGGGCTGTTTAGCGCCGGAGCAGATCCACCACAGCTTACTACCCGCCGCGTGGTGCAGGGCTGCGATACTTTAAATGTTTGATCGCAGCGGAGACTAATGGCAGCCAAGGCCTGTTAGTCAAAACAAGCGACCCTCTCTTTCATATCTGGTCGTTTCCGGCTTCACATATGTTTATTTCTTTAGTGGGCATGACTTGCGCATTTATGCGAGATGGGCATCGGTCTAAGGAAATATACCACCCTGGGCCGCAGATCCATCTACCGTGTTATGACGGGAACTCGTCATTTCTTCAGACAAATATGATCATGGTTTATCCCGCTATTAGAATTACTAACGGGCCGTGCAGCCTTTAAAAGAAACACAGGCCCCTTTTAATCTATTTATTGAGATGACAGATCATGTCAGGACGTCTTGGTTGAGAACGTGCATCGGTCGCGTCAATCGCTCTGGTCGCTGCATCGCCCTTAGTTCCCATTATTGAGCCATGGCCTTTAGATGTTGGTGTGCTATTAAACGGACTTGAAATTTCATGTCTTAAACTAAAGCGCTCTTCACTATCCAAAAGGACTGGCTGAAGTCAAGAGCAGCACAACGGGGCACTGGATGAGTATCTATCCCATGTCGGCAAAAAGGAGTGGGTAGTCAAGGTTATCACCTTGTTACAGAATAATTCTGTTTGGAGCTAAAATTATGGCGTATATCTACCTGTTCAGCGAATCATCTTCATCATGAGGATACTTTTCAACCATCCCCTCCTCCATGTCCACCCGACTCCCCGCTACCTGTATGCCCGTTGTCGCCACCAATGTCACCCAGACAATCCACCAGATCAGAGCAATCTATTTCTTCGCTCTCTGATATCTCTCCACTAGTATTCCCGCTCCACGCATTGGCCAAGTCGATCGGGGTGGAATAGGCCCAGTCCATCTTGCGCCTGTTGATGTACATCTCAAGCAATCTGATATTTCGCTCGACTCTTCGCTTGCTAGAACCTTCAACATGGGACACTTGTTTTTTTTAACCGTTCAAGGGATGCCACAATGCTTGCAATCTTGCCAAATGACGCGCCCCGTCGCTCAGTTCGGTGGTTGGTAGATGCAAGCTGGGCAAAAAAGTGCCAGCTTTCCGTGTGTCCGTGCAAAATTGCCGATGCGAAATCCCTCAAAAAGTGTTGGCAGTTATTCCATATAATGCCATAAGAACCACGCTTCCCTAACATTGATGCCCACGCCAAATCTACCTCAGCCTTCGATAGCGTTGTCCAACCGATGAGACCAGAACTAAAGGCACTGACATATTGCTCTAATGAAAGTTTGGTAAGGCCAGCCACAGCTTGCTCGATTTCGATATCACATGGTTGAATCCTGTATTCATATCGTGCTTCATTGTTCTCAACACAGATCCAATCGTCTTGAATTGTGCATTCTGGTTCCAAATCCGCTGTGCTAATTTTCAGGTTGGTATCAGAACTGGCCCAGCGGATCTCATACTTGGAACCATGTGTGATAAGAACCCAATATGATAATTTGCTGTGGTTTATTTCATGTGAGAACTATAGTCTCTCTCCATGATCCTTGTATGTCTCTTGTTCAAGAAGGTGCAGCGACACTTCGTTGATCCCGTCCTCCAAAGTTTGCCGAGTGGGCCACCCCGAATGTTGTTAGACCAGTTGTTAGAACGCCTGCGAGCGCAAATGCGTGCAATTAAAAATAACAACAGGAAACCGGCTATCACTGGGGCAATGACAGCAACAATTATAGTCTGATTCATACTCTCTCTTCAATAAATTGGGATAGATCCAGTGGTTGGCAGGCAACACTAAGAAGATATCGCTGGCTTTTGGAGTAGATATCTCCCATTCGCCTCATTCAAATAAGCTTCAAATTAGGATTAGCAGGCTCAGAATGCACGGCTTACCATCAAGTCGGGGCTCAATGTGATATTTCGAAATACGAGCCAAGGGCGGAGAGACCAGGCATTTTGTGAATCCAACTAAATAAACGGCTCAAAAGAACAAACATACTCCGCTATCGAACCTTTATGGTTTGAGTTCCCGTGAAAACGCATCCCAGTTCCAAGGCGGTGTTGTGGAAGTGCTCAGCCTCTGATCTAGACATGATGTTGTTGATAAACAATGGAAGGTGAGTCTCGCTTCTGCACGGAACCACACACCGCAGACAAATCAGGCGACCGAACTAAACATATCGGGTCGCCCGTATCGATTATGGTCTGAAAATTGCTAGGCACAGACTCACTAAATACACATGTTTGGAGGGACCTTTGTTTGGTGACCTAGGCTGTGCAAAATCCCATTTACCCGGGAGGGCATCCAAAGTATTAAACCTGGTTTAACCGCTATCGCTATCAGCAGGACGGGCAGCCATTTCGATTCTAGCGAATAGGGCCTTGATAATTAGCTATAGCAGCTTCCTATAATAGCCAGCGTAACGATAATTAGCATGGGTTTTGTGGCTTGTGACGCTCAATAGATAAATGCCCTCTGAATTATTGGACAGTACCAACAAATACGTATTTTTAGAGTGGCGGAGCTGCAAGATTCGCTACTCAGATGTGTGGAAAATGTGGCACAGGAATGACAAAAGGAAAATCATTGCTTTATATTCAAGGGTTCAGATGAGTGCGACTCCCTTGCAACATGGGTGATTGAGAAATGAGGCCGTCAAATTGGCGCGTACTAAAGTGTAGCGTCTCCACAAATCCTCCCGCCAAGCATTTCGTGTAAAGAGCTTGTGGCGTTGAGGTGAGATGTCGCTCCGCTTCCAGTTTTGCACCTTTTTTCACGGCATATTCACAAGCAATATATAAATCAAAAATATTGCCCGAGATAGTACATACGACCATACCCACCGGAAAACTCGGGATCCCGTCCGCTCTCCCATAGATAAGCCGGTGAGGGGCGGACTAGTAGTTGGGTCGGTGACGACCAGCGAATCCCTGCTGTTGTATGTTTTTTGCCTTTGCTTCTTTTTTTTTTTCGGGCCTTGCCCTGGATAATTATTGTTCCTTTTCCATCTCTTTGAATGTCCGGAGGTAGCAGTGAGGTATCTACTCCACAAAAGTTCATTTATTGGGTACTGATTTGCAAAGACCGTGATATCGCATTGGACAAAAATTAGCGTGGTACCTCACTGCTGCCTCCGGACATTCAAGGAGATGGGATGGACGCAAAACTGGAATTGGTACTCACTAAGCCCCACTATATCTGTGTGCCGTAAGGCTCCAGTGCCGTACCTTAAAAGCCATCAGCCAATCATTTGGTAGTGGTCTGAAGACGGTACATATCGTCTAACCAAATATGAGTGAGTAATCAAGTACCAATCTTATTCATGTGGGTCTGGTATCCAGCTGGAGCCTTACGGCACTCAAAGGGATCTCAGTCCTCCACTGACTGGGTTTGATGAACGACTGTACAAGACCACATCGCACTCTTCGAAAGCAATCTTGGCTATCGTTTGGATACATTTTTCAATTCCATTCTATAATTAAATGCGTCGTTACTCTGCATTCATATTATATCGCCCTCGTTGAGCTTCGGAGACATGCGTATAGGTTCCAGGCGCCGCTTCGTTTGCTAACCTAGAGACGACAATAAAAAATCACACTCCGCAAAAAGGGTTGGGTCCGGCATCACGTCAATATTTTCAACACATAACACCTTACCTTTCGTCGCATTAAAACACGTAAAAAACGAAGAAATGAGCGAGATGTGTCATTTTCAGATCCCTCTTCGCCCCTGTGAGTACAGTGGATATGTGGGTGCTTCCAGCCATGGAAGAAGGTCACATTTGTCACAACGCTACAAAGCTTGGTCATCATTAAGAAGTATTTATTTTTATATGTAACGCTTTTGAAGAGAATACCGCCCATGATCAACTGGCAGTGAATTACATAACTAAGACGACTTGGCGTCTGCAATGATGTCCTGGCTGGCCTTCTGCGATACAATGTATAGAGGAAGAGCAATGTAAAAGCCAGGAATCTTGGGGAATACACTCGCATCAACAACCCTCAAGCCATCGACACCGCGAACTCGGAACTTGGAGTCGAGAACGGCCATCTCGTCATCATCAGCGCCGATAGGGCATGTGCATGAAGCGTGGTGACCCCAAGCCTCATCCTTGAGGAATTGCTTGGCCGCCTTCTCGGTCGTGGCGTTTTTCCCGGGCCAAACTTCAGAGAAGGATCCATCGAGAGGGATGATGCTATCAAAAGCACTACGAGCGAACTCGAGACCCTCGTACACAGCCTGAAGATCCTTGTCGGCTTCTCCGTTTCCATTGACACCCGTCTCGAGATAGTTGAAGTTGATAGTGGGCATGTCACGGGGGTCTGTGGACTTGAGGGTGACGGTGCCGGCGTTGTTGCGGCTGTGTGCCTTGAGAATAATCCAAGCCCAGTGCTTGGCATCGGCGAGAGAGTCGGTCGAGTAGCCGGGGAAATATCCCTTGAACTTGGCCGGAGCACCAGAAATGAGGAGATCAGGCTCATCCTCAGCAACAGAAGACTTGCGGATGACAGCAATGGCGATACCATTTGTGCCGTAGACACCTCGAGAGATGGGCTCAACTCCTTCAGAATATCTCTCGAAGCAAGGGTCAGGTGATGATTCCAAGAAGGTACAATCGGTTGTGAGGGCGAAATCATCTTCTGTCTTGCCAATAACTGTGTTCTCATATCGATCTTGCATGTTGGTTCCAACACCGGGCAGATCAACAACGACAGGAATGTCGAAGGACTCAAGCTCTTTCTTGGGTCCGATACCACTGAGCTTCAAGAGTTGGGGGGTATTGAAGGCACCGGCGGCGACAATAACCTCTCGCTTGGCATTGATGCTGCCTGATCCAGTAACCTTGGCGGATCCAGAGCGAGGATCGGCGCGATAGAGGCTTGCACCTTCGAGGTAGTCGACGCCAACTGCACGGGGCTTGGTACCGTTCTGGTCGAATCGAATCTTGGTCACCTGCGATCTCGTCAATACCGAATTCAACTACATGCTGGAATTCCGCTTGCTTACCAGGGTGTTGAGCTTGATGTCAAGGTGGTATTTTCGCGAACCATCCGACTTGGTTGCCTTGGCAGTGTCGAGAATGAGATCACGAGGGCCACCGCGGACACTATCAACCATCGATAGAGGGACCTGGTACAGGCCGGTCTCACTAGTCTGACCAGGGGCATTGATGTCCCGAAGCAAGACCTCACCAAGACCAACAACAGTGTTGACGACAAAATCGACAAGGTTCTTACCCATTGCAGAGCCCGCTGCCACGATCAAGGACAGCAGCTTCAGGTCTTCGATGACAAGCGACAAAGATGTAAGAGAGAGACCAAGCCAGCCGTCAAAACCATGGCCGTCAAGGCTGCTGGGGAAATACATGTTGTTTTCAATTTCCATGAAATGAGATTGCATCTTCTCAGGATTCCACGAGCTGTCATTGGTCAACTTGGCAATATAGCTCCAGTCGCTATCGTGGGCAAGAATGGAAATAAGGGCATTGTGGCGGGAGCAACCACCCAGGGTGCCTGTGCGAGGATACCAAACACCAAGAGGCGTTGCGTCAGATGGAGGGTCGAGGCCAACGTAAAAGCTGCCATCGGTCTTTTGATAAGTCATCTTGGAATCCCTCTTCTGTTGCTCAAGATCAGGGTAATGATTAACAAAGTAGTTCCACCTGGTGTCCTCGAACTCGGTTGACATGAGATGCAGGGCAGGAATCTTCTCGGTCCAGCTATCACCAGAGTCGCCGCCGGCGTCTAGTAGCAGCACGCTGTAACCAGCAATGGCAAGGTTGGCGGCAACGGGGCCTCCTCCAGGACCGGAACCGATGACAATGTAGTCATATTCTGTTGTGCTGTTGCTAGTTCCATCGCGTTTGCCGATGAAAGGATCGTGGCGAGCATGGTGATGTTTCCTGTTCCAAGGGACCGAACTATTGCGGAAATTCTACTGTTAGCATTTTGAATGGTATGATTGACTTTCATTCAATTTTCTTTTTTCGAGTCTCAATCCTCGTTTCACACGCTCCAACGTCAACTTGGTTACACTTACATGGACATGGCCGTGTCGGCCAGCAACGAAACCAGCGTCAAAGTGATTGGGGCACGCATTTTGAAAGACAAACGAATGAATACAGCGCCAAGGACCAAAGGAGTGACAATCAGTAGGACGAGAGAATACGCTCACACGTCTAACTAAGCTTGAAGGTCTACTGCTAGCTGAATGATGAAGTTGCCAAGGCGGGCGCCGAGCTGGACTAATGAGAAGATTCAGACTCTAAAGACGAAATATACCTAGCTCACCCCGTACAGGGGGATATTTCCGCCACTTCAGAGCCGAGTCATTGATGGGCCAAAGAAGTGTTGATCTGCAGTCCTAGCATAACCGGAGCAGGGATGACTGCAAAGTTTTGTTTCATGGGGCCATAGCCGGATGAGCTGATGAGGCGGAATCGGCCATTACCCACACTTTGATGCCCTGGAAGACCGTTGTTGGTTGTTCCCCGCCATTTGCTAAAATGATTACGCACGAGGGGGTCAGGGCTGCATTCAGTGCCGGGACAGGGTCGCGAGCGCCCAGTCTAGGGTTGTCCGCTCGAGGGGTGGACGGTCGGATCTAGCCTGGAAAGGCAAAGAACGCCCCGCTTGCAATGCAACACATGGTGACAACGTCGACTACCAGCTGGCGTGTGTGGTTACATTGTGTTGCCGCGACGGTTCGTTTCAAACCGCGGTCTAGTTTGGTTCATTTCGGACTCTCCCGCAAACTGGAAGACGCCGACTCCGGGTCAAGTCGATGGCGTGTCATCGACACACGGAGCTTAATTAGTGTAGCGTCACGTCAACCCCCCTGGCATTGGAGCTTGAGCCGGGCAAAACAAACAACCAGTCTCGCATAATAGTCTAGAAATGATATCGATAATGACAGCGTGAGAATTTTTGGCTCCAGTTCTATCCCAGGTCTAGGCTACTTTTTTGGACTAAATACAATATTGAAATAAACAACCGTGTGGTTTTACCTGCTGTATGCTTGCTACCCATGTTGGCAGAATGAATGAGAAAAATAAAATCAAGGAAAGTGAAATTAATGACACAATTATATATGTTGCATAGACGCCATTTCATAATTCACACAGGCTCTCGGGGCATTGTGGGGTTTTTGTCTGCCGAGTGGCGGCTGTCGTGGTCGTCGAAGTTGGTGAGCTCGATTTCCGACCCATAGCCGCGATTTTTTGTCCTGCTTGAACTTGCAAAAGTTTCGTGGGGTGAACTCCCAGCTTGCTTGGATCCGATCATGTGGTTGCTTGGCGGTCCTCCTTTGGAATGGGCTGAAATGTTGGCGTAGGATGACTTGCCCTGGCTTCGGACTGTCGAAGCGAAGACCTTGGGGAAGATGACGGCGAAGAGGGACCGAATGGCAGGCATGCATGCGCAAATGATGCCCACCGGGACCTCGATTGTGCTCCAGTACCCGATCTCGACGTAATCCTCTGTAACGGTGTTAGCATTCGGGAATATTTCTTGACAACCTGGGGGTGCTGACGGGTCAAATTGCTGGTCGTTGCATAACTCGCAAGGGACTGTAAGCGAATGATACTGACGATCGTGACACTACACACATGCATGAGTAAGGCTGAAATAGGATTTCGGTTCGTGGAAGCGAGGACGTACAAGAATCCTACGCTAAACATCATCATGGTCTGGACCTTCTTCGCTCGAGATAGTGAGAGTTTGAAGAGCTCTGGCAGCGGCAGAATCAATGTGGCCAAGTCTAGTATAATATTGAAGGTCGCCGCCATCCAGCCTTGCATGTTGATGTTTCTGCATGTTGCTGGAAACTCCTTGTCCCATGCTCTCCAGGCTCCCTGGATGGGCGTGCACTGAAAAATCGAAACAAGCTCAAAGGCGATGAAGTAGGCGGCATTGAGTCCGATGAGGATGTAGCAGGCGGTTCGAACCTCTTTTCGCGGGAAAACCCTGAGATAAAAGAACAGAATCGATATTTTCGTAATCGGTAAAACGCCGAGGTATAATAATTCATCCCAGAAAAACAGCTAGATCATGTTTTAGCGGTTAAGCTGTCACCATGAAGCGTTTGCAGACTTACGTAGAGAAATTTTGTGATATCATCAGCGGCGACATTCCACATGTCTTTGCCGAGATACTGGGAAACTAGAGACGTTTAGCATACAGAAACAAACTCTAAAACACACGGAGATTATTTACTAGGAATAGATAGTGCATTAAGTGGCACCATCATTGCCTGCCGACAATGTCAGAACGTTGTTATGCATGGCGAGCGACGATGAAATACATACCACTGCGACACACATTACCCAGTCATCAGCTCCCCATGATTGCCAGCCCATGCGGATTTTGGCAATGACCCTGAGGAAAAATGCGAGAAGCCCCAGAGCGAGAAAGACGACGCCGAGAGTCTTTACTAATCCTGTTCGGTCTCGCGAGGGCGCGTTGCAAGAGTGCTTGGAGTAGCTCTGAACAGCTGCAAAACATGGTCAGTGTTTGAAACGGCAGCGGGGTGCAAAACCACGGTACCCAATTTTTCGCGGACAGTACAGTTGCTGTTCACACATTCTGTGATGAGCTCGTTTAGCTCCGCGTTGAGGCATATGCATGTTGTGTTGGTTACCAGACAGTCGGAATGCGTCTGGGTCAAGGATACGATGCATTTCAGCTAGGTACTGTAAGCGAACATAGGCAGACAGGAGAGGATAGCCAAAAGAGGAAACTTACGCCACAGGTTGGAAGGGAATCTGAACTGGTCGTGGCATTTGCCGCCCAAGCTTCAGCTTGAAACAGGGCGAGCATCAACCCGACAAACACGAGGAACCTCATCTTTGGGCAATATGACCATTCGCAAAACGAAGCGAGAGGGGAGGGCCCGAGGTCAGATTAAGGTCAAGACTTGGACCATGGACAGCAGCTATGAGGAGGTGAGCAAACCGGCATCGCCATCGTGGCCCGGCCCATACGCGGCCATAACCCAATATTCGCAAGATTTGAGGGTGCTGAACTATACCTATTTCACCTAAGATCATCCAAATGGGGGCTGCGAGAGGAAAGGAGGGCAACAGTTTGCCGGAAAGATCCCCTATCTTTGTTTACGGGGCGGATGTGGATAGACTGCTGCGGACGCGCAGAAGATGGCCATTGCTAGCATATAGGATAGCAATGCAACCCTTCCCAACAATCTAGGCACATGACAATCGCACCAATGCAACCTCACAGAATTTTCACCTTTCAGACGACATCCAAACTCGAACTTAAAGGCGAGTTGAGCTTGGTCAGGGGACGTCCATGCTAGCGCGTTCCGCGGAAGCGGCATCCCCCTGCAAGCTCACCCTGTCATCCAGCCTTACCAGGGTCAGGGTTGCTTGCATGGACCCCGAGTTCCCCGAACACCACAGAAGCTGGACCTTTGGGCGAGATTCGATTTCTGCACCTTACGTAAAGCAGACGGGTAGGGCGCTCTGGCGCGGAGCCCCGAACTTGGCTGACGTATGTAGGACAGGGCAGGACAGGGCAGTGAGCGCGGAAGCATTGTGCACGTTATTTGACAACGCGGCTGCAGGCACCATCGCCAGCCCCTGTTAATGCTCGTCGTAAATAACGATACGAAGCCGGCCGAGCGGGCGACAGCCGGCTGAGTTTTGCTCCCCCGCTTCCTTCTGGCCTCGGTGAGAATCTAATCGACTCGGGCACAGCTCCCGAGAGCTTGGCTGTAATTTTCAACCTTGAAAGCCTAAAAAGAGGGGAGAATTTCGTGTCAATTTGCAGCGACTGGCGGCTGTGGGGCGCGCATCTCGCTCTAGCCTTCTTCTTTAGTCTCCCAGTAGACGGACGCCGATACGGCCCAGGCAGTGGAAAAACAAGCTGCCATGCCCCTTGCACCGCCCACCCGGCTGTTCCTTAATTTCCATAGGCGACATTTTGGCGAGCGCTGCCACTGCATCGCGGCTAATGACCAAAATGGAAAGCTACTCATCTGCTGTCAATGGATCGGCGCTACACGTTGGGCGACAGCGGGTTAGCACCGGCCATTGCTTTCCTTGTCCAGAGTTAGGGAGCGGGGAGCTGGGCGATTGTGCATAGGTTCATGTCTATCATGTCCTCGACTGGGGCCCAGCCCGCGGGGCCGGGGCGAACGCAAATCTATCCAATCTCCTACGTGCCGATTGAAGAAGGACTCCGGCAGCCCGTCAAATGTCTCGTAAAAGGCCTGACCAAGGGCATTTGTTTCGATTTCTATTCCTTCCCTCATTCAAAGGCCCAGGACCACCCTTTCAGGTGAAACACGGCATTTCCATCACTTCCCTTCTTTACGCTCATTACTTATTATCCACACATCAACCATGAGGTGGCCTGTTTTTATTTCCCTTCTTCCCTGCTTGGTGGGCAGCAGCGTCCAAGCCTTCCCCACCGTGCTCGATGAACCGATAAACGCCGACGCTGCGGCTGCGCACCTCTCCCGGCACCTGGCTGGTGCCATGAAGCATGCTCACTCAAAGAGGCTGTTATCCACTTCCGAGAACACCCCAATCGATGTCAGTGGTGAACATCAGTTCATTGCACCCGACTACGAGAATGGAGCACAGCGAGGCCCCTGCCCGGCACTCAACGCCTTGGCGAACCACGGATACATCAACCGAAACGGCGTTACCAGTCTGCTCGAGGTTACCGCGGCCATCAACGAAGTCTTTGGAATGGGCTTGGATCTTGGAGGAGTTCTGGCTACCCTAGGCACTGTGTTTGTTGGAAACCCCATCTCGCTCGAGCCGGGCTTTTCCATCGGCGCCACTTCCAGCGAGTCGGAGAACCTCCTAGGAAATCTATTGGGCCTTTTGGGAACACCTAGAGGTCTCAATGGTTCGCATAATATTATTGAGGGCGACTCGTCCAACACGAGAGCTGACCTCTACATGACCGGAGATGCCTCTACCATGGTCATGTCCCAGTTCGAGGCTCTTTATAACATGTCCTCTGGCGAGGGTGATTACAACTTTGATATCTTTGCTAAGCGGGCCTCTATTCGTTTCCATGAGAGTGTTGCTGAGAACCCCAACTTCTACTTTGGACCTTTCACTGGCCTGATTGCTCGAAATGCAGGCTACCTGTTTGCATGCCGCATGTTTGCCAACTACTCTGATGCTCATCCTGATGGTTTACTGAGTAAGTAACAGTATGAACCTGAGCATTTATTTCCACCTACTTACTGTATACAGACAAGGAGACCCTCAAGAGCATCTTTGCCGTGACTGGCACAGAGGGCAATCTTACTTACAACCGCGGCTGGGAGAGGATCCCTGAGAACTGGTACCGCATTCCAGATGACTACAGCTTGATTTCCTTCAACTTGGATATCCTCGCTTTGATTGGCGCGTATCCCGAGACCGGAAGGTATGTTGATATTGTTCTCTAATGTAACAATTTGCTGACAAAATTGCACAGCATCGGCGGTAACCTGGGCAAGGTCAACACCTTTTCTGGTGTAGATCTTGGCAACCTCACCGGCGGAGTGATCAACCTGGCTGAGAACCTTCTCGAAGGCAACAACCTGCTGTGCTTCGTCTTCCAAGTCGTCAAGACTGTTACACCCAACTTCTTGTCAACTCTCTTCTCCGTCCTGGAGGAACCCTTGAAGCTCATTACGAACACCCTGGAGCCGGTTCTGTTGAACCTGACATGCCCTGCCTTCAGCGATCTGACTGTCGGCGGACAGAGCTTTGACCAGGGTATCAAGGAAAAGTACCCCGGCGCCAATCTGGCTCAAGCCGTCCTCTAAAGCGCCCGTCATCGCCTTCGCCCTCCACCCATGTAGATGGTTAATAATAATTTATACTACATGCCCAAATAACTGGGCCAATTTTAATTAATTATATTCCCATCGCGGGCGCAACATTCTGCTGCATCATCATGTTTCTTGTTTGCTATATTAAAAAATGCCCCATCCCAAATTTGCAGCCTCATCTGCCTTGCTCCACGTGGATCTCTCGAAATATTTCCGCAAGGTAGGATCAGCCATGTCATCGGTAAAGGGAGATAGAGGGCTCGTTCTAACCCGGCTAGCTTCAGACGTGGCTATCATGATCAAACGGGGAATACGAGAAATGACAGGTTGCTCGGTTGTCGCGGTGGTCCCGCCGGCAGTTAGGCCGACGTGTTGGCCATGCAGAACGGCAACATTGTGGGGAATAAACCGGGGGTATCGTAATTACACAGAGACCCGCGGCCTCCGCACTGCGCAAATGCCAACGGTCAGCGCCCCCCTTGACAATTGTGGCGCTATCAACATGGCCAAGGTAACAACGAAATCGCAACGCTTGCCTGTTTGGATATGTGAATTGTTGGTTGCGGCCGCAAATCTGTGCCGTGTTTCCCAGAGTTAAAGCACGTGTGAGAAGTGTTTTCTTGCGAAGCCGCTGTGGAGCGAATCATAATACCAGGCATACGCGGATCATCGTTCATACTGCCCAGGTCCCTGTCCTTCACCCAGGGCATGAATCGTGGTCGAAAGTCTATACGGCTCTACAACCACGACTGCAGTCTTTGAGAAAAATGAGATAATGGCTTTTCTTTGTTGGTTGCCTGTATTCTTCAGGACTTGCTAAACAAAACAAAACAAAAATCGTAAGCTGGAAGTTTGTTTATTTTATCACTGCTTTGTTTTTCTCTGACTTATTGGATTATTACAGTTCTCGAAGACAGAAACTACCCTATAGAACAGTACATGTAAAGTACACTAATAATAGGCTGCATTGAAGCTGTTGTTTATTTAAAGGAGGATCTACGCAGGTTTCTTAAAGTTGCTGCTACCGTTGACACTTGGAGGCTGCCGGAGGCGTCGGGGTCATAAGGTTCGATCGACATGACGATCACGACTTGGCCTCGATGGTCAATTGGCCCGGCAAAGCCGGCCCGGTAGCTGCTAAACTGATCAGCTATATTATTGTGATGTTTATTATAGTGTTGTTGGATTTTATGCGGTCGCTGTTTCATAGCTGTTATATTTGACTACGATTTCCACTAGCCGGAATAACGGGCCTGCGTAACCGAAGTCTGTTGACGATGTCGTGATCCCTCTCCTAGCACCTTAAACTTCGTGCCTTGGCGGCCCGCTGTAGTTAGCGGCTGTGAAATGCATGTGCCTGCAGTCGGTGTTAAGTGCGGCAACGGCTAGATTGAAATCATACCGAAGTTGGCCGTTTTTGTTTGTAACATCGGGCCCGAGTCTTGCTAGCCTGGTCCTTTGACTACCCCTCTGCTCAAACCAGGCGGCAGACTATCTAAGAGTGCGAGAGCGGGGTTGACATTGGTGTCTTTCTTTTGCTACAATGGTTGATGAGAAGTCGTGAAAATCTGACCCTTAATCAACGTCGGATATGTTGCCATTTGACCTGGCGCTTGCTGCCAAACTAGTAGTTGATCTAAATATCAAGGTGGCCTTGAATGCAAGGGCCACTGATAGGGCCAGGGCTATTTCTGGAAAGAAGCCTTGCTATTCAAACATGAGTTATGGAGGTTCTCTCAGAAGAGGTCTCAATAACGTACTCTCAGATTCCCCCAGGTCGATGGTTGGTTTGCTCTATCTACTTGCGCTACAGTGCACACGGGAAAAACGATTTATGCCAGTTTCGTCCATTTCAGCTAACCATAAAAACTCTCCCCATAAGCACCTATCACCAAGGGTCACGTTTTTCGCTAATGGAAGGTGTAGTCTGGATAAAGCGTTGGCGTCGCCGCTATTCGATTCGAGATATTTTACACAGGCAACCAACCGAGTCCCCAAGTCGCATTACTAGTCTCAACTCGCCTTTTTAGCTTGCCTGATAGGTTGCGGCTGAATTAACTAAAGCTAGCGAATTACAGCCGAGAATAAATGCAAGTCGAGCGGCATCGCTCTCAGCTAGCCACTGCCTCCGTGGCGCACACAGGGGGCGAGCTTTTTCGTTTTCAGAAACGCGCGCAAACATTGTTTTGTACACTATACATGGTTCTGCACGCTATCAGGGGACGTAGTGCGGTCTCGAGCATGTTCAATAATGTCCGTCATCTGTTGAAATGTAATAAGCTGGACTAATAATTTGAAGATCCGTGGAACTGGATCTCCGCTTCTTGAGTATTTAAAGAGAAATCTGTGGCGCAGCGAAGAACACAATATCCGTCGCAACACTAATTAAACCCCCTCCTATTTCATAAGATAAGCCAAACATCCAGAGATAGATCGTTAGATGGATCGTGGTTTCTCTCAAGGGGAGTTCCTGCCAACTGGCTTCACGCAAGGCGGGTTTCAGCCCATGGAGGTAAGTTGCGATCCCTTACATGTCTCGAGTAGTACATGCTCAAATATTAAAATATCATAACCCGGAAATATTGACATAGGAATACTCTGGTGATAGTGAGTTTCAGCCACAAGATTTACAGAATGTGTCTTTCAGCAAGGAAGACCTATAGGCTCTAAGGGACGCAGTTGTACGTGCAAGACAGAGTCTGGAGGCGGCTGAGGAAGTGCTCAAGAGGCTTGAAGCTTGACTGACGTTCAATAGTGACTCAGGCTTGAACAATCGAGTTTGGGGATTAGAGAGCACTCGAGTTTTGCTTGTGTCGGGCGGTTTAAAGCGATATAATTAAAGGGGGTATCATGGAATTGAATTATCTGTTGGCCTTGAGGTATTATGATTCGAGAATTGATTCTGGCTATTTATTAAAAGAAAGAATTATTTTCACCTTATTTACCTGCTTATGCTGGAGGTTGTGGTGAGAAGCATGACGCATCTTGGAATTTATTGGACGAGAGGCGAGCGGGGTTGATTCCCCTCCTGCAGGGCGCCTAATTTCTTGGTCGTTCTTTTCTCTGATATTCAGGTTCAGGTAGTCGTATTTTTCACTCGCCTCTTGAATCACCAGGATAATTCCAAGATGCCCTTTGACTACAAAAGTATTGAACCCGTTGAGCTGCCTGATGGAAGCTGGGTCTGTAATCAACACCACCTGAAAATTTGTCCATTCTGCACGGTCGACTACAGCTTCATGGACGAGCTGTCGGACGACCCAGATGATGACGTCGAGGAGGGCTTAGAGAAAGATTCTGAGCTGGAGAAAAGTATTTCTGATCTTGGAGATGATGCATCTGCTGCTTTCGGACATTTCGAAGCGGATCTAAACCCCGTTGTTATCAGTCAAGGCGCAGGACGGATCTTCCCCATCAAATTCGCACCGCCATCGCCTTCTTCCACTCCCGGGCAATTATTCCCACCGGACGTGAGTCTTCAAGCGATCCCAAATGTGTGCCGCTTCATCCGACGCGAAGACCCAACCCAATTCTTGATCTACGCCGACGGAGCTTGTCTCAACAATGGCCAGGCAAACCCAAGGGCAGGATGGGCGTTCGTTTTCAAACCCAGCACCGATCAACAACACTCTGGCACAGTATCCAGCCGCCTCGAAAACAAGGGACCCTCTGGAGACGATTTCGCTCAGACCAGCAACCGCGCCGAACTCCGAGCCGCCATTGGTGCGCTCCGATTCAGATTCTGGAGAGGTGAGGGCTTTTCGACATTGGTCATCGCCACCGATTCCGAGTATTTGGTCCAAGGCGCCACCACGTGGGCCCGCGGCTGGGTGCGCAATGGGTGGAAAACAAGATATGGTGCAGAAGTAAAGAATAAGGATTTGTGGAAGCTGCTTCTTGGCCTTGTTGAAACGAGGAGTCGCGATGGTTTAGAGACTCAATTTTGGAGAATCCCCCGCGCGCTGAATGAGACAGCGGATCGCGCAGCTAAGCAAGCTGCAGAGGGTCAAGAAACGAATGAATACTGTGATATTCTCGGCACTCTCGTATAGGTAAAAGAAATTTGACATACTCTACAGTATAATATATCACTATTTTATAACGAACTACTTCTCACACCGTTATAGCGCGATTTGCAGATGAGCTAAGTGTTGGTCCCACTCTCAAAGCGCAGAAACAAGCCAAACAGTGGTGCGCTTCTAGTTCAGCCAGCGATCGAAAAGTATCCGCATGATCGCCCCGGCCGTAGCTAATGTTTCATCTATCGGTCGTTGAAAGACCTAACTTGATCTACCAAGGTTTTGGCTTCAGCCTGCTACTATGCCTGCTTGAAATTTCTGATCAACATCTCCAGCGACGAAAAGTTGCTGCGTCGCTTACACGTAGGATATATCGCATTCAAAACAGTGCGCATCGGTCACTCTACTGGTCGGTTGTATGGAATGTCACGGGTCATTGATTTTACGACAGGCTTCATTAGGCTGCGACTGATCATGCCGACAGCCGACTAAAAACGCAGCCTGAAGCCGATACCGTTTGAAACAATCGATGAAGCTGAAACGACGCCATTGTGTTAGCTTCCGGATGGGGCACGGCCTCTTCCCGCTGTCCTTCAACACCAAGGAGCGAAAACAAAGCCTTTTAGCAACATTCAAAAAAATTTTCTTTAATGCTTGAAAATATAGCAGTCAGATAATGCAACCACGCATCCGAAATTCCAGAGAAATCCAGCGTAGCAAAGTTGGCAGATTTGCGATCGCTTAGAAAATATCTTGTCTATCTTTCTCAATTAAATTTGCACTAAACCTGAGGATAATAATATCTTCTCTTAAATAAACAAAGGTGTGGTTAGTAAGACAATTAATGGCAAAGGGGTGAGAGAGGTCCGGGAGCGAAGTGGTCAGGCTGCTCAGGATGAGTGGGTCCAGGTACAGATCTAGCTTGGAATCGACACCTTAATATCACCGGTAAACATGGTTTCTGTTATTTAATCGCCAATCTGGATGCACACCCAGGGATTTGAGATCACTTGCACTTGATTTTTAGCATCGTAAACGAGATACATAAATCAACGTGTATAAAATCCCATCATGCGGCTTCTCAATACTGAAACCTATCGCCTACAATCAGGAGAACATGATTTTTTCATGGAAGAGGGCTATGCAATTCTCTCACATCGTTGGACCGGGTCTGAAATTTCCTTGAATCAACTAGAATACATCATCACCAAGCTCGACAATGGCGAAACACCCCCAAGCACGCCGTACTTTGGTAAAATCCGTGGCGCATGCCGGATAGCACGAGGTCATCGAATCAAGTGGGTATGGATTGATACCTGCTGCATCGACAAGACCAGGGCGGAAGAGAGATCAGAGTTTGTCAACTCCATGTTCCAATGGTACAGCAATGCCAAAATTTGCATTGCATACCTTGCCGATGTGGAGGACAAAACTCAAAATTCTGCGTCAAGCCGTGAAAAACTCTACAATGAAAATGGCCCATCTGTGTGGTTTACACGGGGCTGGACACTGCCGGAGCTATTGGCGCCGCGAGTTGTGCTGTTCTACGACGTCAACTGGAAGTACATGGGCACGAAGACAACTCTCGCCGAACCACTAGAAGAAATCACCAACATCTCTGCAAAATACCTTACGAGGCAGGTGGATTTCAGGGATGCCTCCATTGCGACAAAAATGAGCTGGATGGCTGGGCGAGAGACGGCGAAAGTTGAGGATATTGCCTACGCCATGCTAGGCATTTTCGGCATATCAATGACTCCCCAGTACGGTGAGGGCATGCGCGAATTTTTGAGGTTGCAGAAAATCCTCTTGAGGACATCTACGGATGAATCCTTGTTCGCGTGGAGGATGCCTGCCCTGGGAGCCGGGAAAAAATACAACAATAGCCCTGATGGCTGGGAGTCAGACGAATGGGGAATTTTGGCCGCCTCGCCGGATTGGTTCAAGGACAGCGGCGAGATCTTGTCTGCAAATATGGAGTCTATTGCACGAACAGGCGGGGGCTTCTCCATGATCCAGCAGGGAATTCTCGTGTGGATCAGAGATCCTGAGGATGAAAAGAGCCACATGAAGATAATGTGCTTTCGGTTGAATTGCTCCAAGATGGACAGCGATGGGAACATTCGGCCAATTCAAATCTACCTCCGTCCACTTAAACCGCATCCCGGTATGAAGCTGAAGCGGATTCGCAGCACTGAGTGGCGGCTATCAGATGGAATGAATAATCACACCCACTCAAAGGCTTGTATCATAATGCAACCAAAGCCTGCTCGCGCGAGCCAGGAGGGGTATTTAGGAGTTATGAGTTCTGTCATAGTTCGAGGGAGGGAGTTTTGATGGACTACGCGCAATAGACAATGTGGTCTATCCGTTCAGACAGGATTAATTGTACATTTGAGAGTACCGATATTGGCACGACAAGGAAATGACCTAGAGCGGTGGGGATAATTTTATCTTTGACTATGAGGCGGTCAAGATTTGTATTATATGGAAGGCTGTACTAGCTTATACTTTCGATTAGATCGAAAAGACTTAGCGTTGCTCTTTTTGAATGTCATATCTATCCCACCCTTGTAGCCTAGCTCTTGGTTGATCCATTTGCGCCTAAATATGTGTGTGATTTCCATTTTCCCCGTACAGATAAACAGCCGCAATCGAGAATAGGCCTTCTTCTACTCTCAAATCGCCTACTCCTGGTACATACGACCATAGCTCTCAGAAAATACGGGATCCCGTCCGCTCTCCCATAGTCAAGCTGAGAAGCGGTGAATTAGTACTCGGGTCGGTGACGACCGGGGAATCCTCGCTGTTGTATGTTTTCTTTTTGCGCTTCAATACATTACCACAAAATTTATCGCCGATCCATTTTTCTACCATTTTCTACTATTTCTCATCTTTAGCATGTCCAGTAAATTGGTCTCGGTTTTTAGCTTTGGGATCAATGCAGCGAACCCAAGCACTGAGAAATTTTCTTTTGCCACTAAAACGACGGCGATAGGAGAAACGACATCTACGAGTCACCTTCAAAAAAGTAAGCACAGGATATGAATTAACGCAGGTACAGGCATTAAATTGAATAATTAGGCAATGAGCCATTGATGCAGCCCATACTTCAGCTCGCTTCACCTCCTAGTCCGGTTGTGCCATGTAGTTGTGGACCGAATGAGTTCCTGTTGATCCCGGATCCGAAACCCAGAAATCAGCCATGCAACCGACGTCAGCTGTGGACCCTCGGATCCGAAAGTTGTCAGCAAGCTGGGTTTCTGTAACTTGTGTTCACCGCTTGGCCGCCCGACTTGTTGTCATTCGTGGATTCCAGAATTTAGAAATTGGAACTTACTGTTTCATTTTCATGCCTAATTGTCGTCCCATGGTGCCGTGCTTGTACCACAAAGGGGAATCGCTGGCGCAACTCGGATCCGGGATTTCAGTACCTGCTTGAGCCACATGATATACGCTAGAATCAGCAACCCACTCCCCGCAAATGCCATGTATATAAGGATCAAGGAGACTGATAAAAATGTCCGACTCTTATCACATTGAAATACCCCATTGAAAAAAAAAATTATTTCCTCTATATCTTGAATCATGGCTTTAGTTAAGGTCGCACTGGCTGGTGCCACGGGCAACCTTGGAACTCCTATCCTCAAATCCCTCCTTGACGCGGACTTCATCGTGACAGTGCTCTCCCGAAAGAGCGGCAACGCATCCCAGTTGGAGTCTCATCCAAACCTTACTATCGAGAAGGTTGACATTAACTCTGTCGCATCTATCACCCCTGCATTGGAGGGAGTCGAAGTCGTCATCTCGTGCCTCGCCACACTGGCGATAGGCAGTCAGAGCCCCTTGATTGAGGCCTCCGCTGCTGCAGGTGTCAAAAGATTTATTCCGGCCGAGTTTGGTATGGATTCTGCAAATTCACTCTGCATACAGTTACCTGTTTGCAGTCCCAAGGCCGCAGTTCAAAAATATCTGCTAGAAATGTCCAAATCTAATCCAGGCTTCACCTTCACCGCCGTCGCCAACGGACTGTTTCTTGACTGGGGCCTCAAGATGGGGTTGATAGCGAATCTTGCCCAACACACCGCCATCTTGTACAACGGTGGCGATGTGCGCTTCAGCGCCACAAATCTAGTAGATGTCGCGACTGCCGTACTAGGCATCATTCAGCATCAATCTGAGACTGCGAACCGCATTGTCTATATACATTCGGCTCTGGTTACGCAGAATCAAATAATTCAATACGTAAAGGACCACGATGGAAAAGACTGGGATACTACTTTCAAGGATACCGAAGAGCTGAAGAAAGAGTGTTGCGCGGAACTTGCCAAGGGTGAACAGGCGAATTTGGATGCAGCAATGCTCGGCTTTTGCTTCTGTGGGTCCATGAACCCTTCATACGGTTGCAACTTCTCAGACCATTTGGATAATGAACTCTTGGGAGTCAAGGGACTGAGCGAAGATGAAGTACAGGCTTTGGTAGTAGGCTTGTTGCCATGATGCTAGGGCAGGAGTCTGGTAGGGAATGCAAGCCCAGACCAGAAGGAAGACGCGGTTGTGTTTCCTTTACTTGCCAAGCCTGCATACATATTCTTTATGCATTAGACATCTCGCTTCCCTTGTGTTATGCTAGACAAGTAATAAAAGAAAATCCCATTCTCGCGTTCTCTGAGCATAATTTTACTAGGCAACAGTCAACTCCACTCTGCGTGACAGCACGGGACTAAGCTGATTTCATAAGCCCAGCCAGTTGATATGTTTTTTGCTTCATTAGTAATCATCTCCAGCTCTTGGGTGGGTCATTTTCTGTGCTGACCTGAAAACACATCAAGCCATTCTGCTCCCTTCAGCAGCATTTCATCCATAAGGCTTGATCTCTGCACCTATTTGACGCGATTAAATATTTCGATAATGACCAAACATTCGAATAACAATCATAGCAGCTAATATGACCCAAAAAAGAACCCAGTTTTCCAGCTGCGACGCCTGCCGCCGCTCTCGGGTTGCATGCGATGCCTCAAAACTTGGTCATCAACCTGGTAGGAGGAGAGCACGCGGATCATGCTCCAGATGCTTCAAAAACAAGAAACCATGTACATTTGAGGTTAGATGCCGCAGTGATTTCCAAAGATAATATCTCTAACAACATTTAGTGGATCAATCGAGCAAGCAAAAAGCCCTCAAGCCGACACCGAGAAACCACGTCAAACTTATCTGAAAGCGGAACAGAGACTTTTAGTCCATTGGGATCCTCAGAAGATTCAGCTGACACCCTTCTGACGCTGTGGTCATCTCAAATCTTTCGGCATGGTTTTGAGACAATATTTGGGCTCTCTATAGGTCGAGACAGCTGCCCACTCATGTATGTCTAACTGAAATATGGGTTGGTAGTTAAGCAACATCTAACAGTGACAGAAATGATCAAGCAAAAAAAGTGTGCGTTACCTCGATGGAGCTGTTCGACACGCTTGACACTTATATGGATCGAGAATCAACGAGCCGGAATACAGGAAACAGCTCTGAGGTTCAAGGGAAGAAAAAGAAGCGAATGGATCAAATAAATCGAGCGTTGAATCTTGCGATGAAGTCATTTGTATCCCAGTGGTTCCCTCTAATACCACATAGGGATGATACACCGGCGAGCTATTACGAAGAAATCATCAGGGAAAGCTGGCGTGCGACCAGGAAAGAGATGCTAAAAATTATCAACCACGCCTCTTATAGATCTGTATTTGCTTTGTACCTCTTCTCCCAAACTCATATTCCTGTAGGAATACCTGAAGAAGAGTTGATGGATGGTATTAGTAGCTTGGTTTGTATGCAAACAGCTCTGTTACAAATCCAAAGGCTCCGAGAACGTCCAAAAGGGTTTACGTATCATGGATCAGAGGTCTCAGCCTGGATCGACGCCATACCAAACTTTTCCGATATCACCAATATTGCGGAGGAATACCTACATCTTGAAAGCAAAGCCTATTGGGCGGCTGTTGGTTGGGATACAGCAAGCTCTTTGATGTCAAACCTGAGGGCTTCTTTGACATCCGGGCTAAAGGGAGCATGTTCAGAACCAGTGTGGCGTCTCACCAAGGCATTCATCGTGGGATCGTTCCACTCCAGAACAGAACCTTGGCGCACAAAACGCTGCGAAATATCCGATGAAGCGGCCACCTTTATCATTTCTGGTGCGTCTATTTGCAAACTATATGTCTGGAAGAATATCACCTCATTAAAGGAAGCCTTAAGAGAAGGGGTGGACGAAGAAACTCTCCTCTTAACATGGGCAGCGCTCCTTGATGCGATTGGAATCTTCAATACGTCAGCCCGCTCACTTCTCGACGCTTGTGAGAGGCAAATTAATTTCCTTGATCAAACACACCGCTTTGGTTGGTATCAAGTGAACCTGCAATTTTACCTGGGAATTCTGGTAATAGTTGACGCAATTGAGGCTGCCCATCGCGGTGATCTACTGGCCCAGGTAGCTGAGGAAAGACGTGAGGCTGAGCATGAATCCTTCAACATCATTAAGTTTGGGATAGAGAGTATATACACAATTCATGGTCCTGGAGAAAACTCAGGTACTGTGGTGCGATCTGTTGGCGCTACCAACCACTCCGCGCCAGCTATTGAAGCCTCATTCATTGCAATCGATCCATGTCCCCACCATGTAATCGCGTTGACTAACTTGATGGCCAAGGCAACCTTCTCCAACTACAGGGGTGGAAAATTCAACAATACAACCTATTCACACCTGTCATCAATGTTGCTCAAGGCCTTGAGGCAACTTCCTCAATCTTCTCAGTCTGTCCAAGACGCTCTGAGGAGTTTTAACCACTTCACCCAAGAAGCTACTTAGCAAAGCCTATTAAATAGAATGGTCAATCAATCTCATGATTGGATTTACTGGCCTAGAATAGGCACCCAATATCAACTATGAAGAGCAATGGGCATATCTGAGGCTGCTAAGTGATGTCGCTATATTTACAAGGAGAGACGGGTAAAAAGCGATTTCACCTACCAAGGCTTGGATTGATATATAACATATAGCTGAGTTTCCTAATGGCGCCTTCCTCACTTAAGATTGTTTGAAAAATGTTGATGAAAATCATGAATTGCCAGAGGTGAGATTTCGCCATTGCGCCATCAAGCACTGAGCAGTAGGTTCTATCAGATACATCGCCAAACAAATCATCGAGACATATGAAGCGACTAAAAGCCCAAGGTTTTCTTTAAGCCTCCCTCCCGATGGTCCTGCCAAACGTCGGGACCAATGATCGTCGCCAACCCGCGGAAACCCAGAAACTTCTTCGCCCTCTCCGTCAAATCCTTTGCTACGCCAACCTCCAATAGCAATGCATGCGCCTCTTCAGGCGTGAGGGCAGAGCTGATAACAGTGCAACTCAGCAACCTTCTAAACTCATCCTCAGTCTTATTCTCCTCGCCCCTATGCACAATCCTGCCGCCTAAAAGAAGACAGTCTCCAGCCTTTAGTTCGATTTGCTCAATCTCCTCGTTTGAAAACTTCCAAAATCTAAAGGTCTCATCGCTCATGACCTCTAAATATCTGACTTTGTGGCTCCCACGGACAACTCCCGTCGCGCCATTGCTCTTCGTGGTATCCGTAGTGGCAATCAAAAAGTTGACTGCAAATTCCGGCGTCCACTTGTCGCCCATGCTCCAGTATGGCCACCAGCCCGCTGCATCAGGATGGAGGGGCTGGGCTTTACTTCCGGGCCCAATTTCGATCATCTGTGCCGTGCTCAGCCAATAGTCACCCAGTTCTTTGAAGATTTCCGTGGAGATTTTGTGCAAGCTGTCATTTTCAATGACCTCTTCCCGGAAAGCCACGCTGGAGTTCAACAGGTTCCCGAGCCGCTTAGTGTTGCGGCCAAAAACTTCAGCATCGATTCCTTCGGGTAGCGGTGACGTATTAGCGTTGGCTGGCCTACCAGCTGGGGTGTTTTCGAGAGCAGCATCAAAGTCTATATTGAGACGAGAGATTTGCGAGGGTGTGAACATAGATTCAATCACCACGAAGCCATCCCTCTTGAAGTCATTTACAACCTCTGTAACCGGCGCCAACCGATTGAAACGAGAGAATTTTCTTGAGCAGACATTGAATGGAGCGGATCTTGATAGACTCGAGACACTTGAATGCTTCACTCTGGTTTGGGTGATTCGGGGTATCGCAGGAATCCTAAATATACGGTTCATTTGGGCTGCGAATATCATCAAGTCCGTGTTGTCTGAAGTAAGAGAAAATGAAAGTTTAACAGTTCTGACATTCCAGTGGCTTGGCAGGTCTTGATATTTATGCTCTAAGCAGCGAAAGATCTTTGTATGATAAAACGGCAGATGATTCACAGTGTCGGATGCCTAAGGCATTTATCCGGTAATATTCGGGAGCTTGTATATTGACTGTACTTAAATAGGAGTGGATCGTCGTAAGATTAATTCTGTCTGCGTCAGCGCCTATTGGATCAGCATGTGAAGCGAATAATAAGACGGCCTAATGATCACATCGCCGGCAGACACGGGATTGAATTATGAGCTTCAAAAAGACTTCTCAAGCTACCGTAGCCACAGCTTGCTTTGGAGATCTTGCCTCATTATTAATAGAGTCTATTCAGTGGCTCATAGAGCAATGACTGACTGGCTCATTTGAGATGGCGTCCTCCAGTTGCCGGCACTGAGTTCTATGGTCGTCTGGATTGCTACTGGGATGTTTTTAACCAAATGAACATTGGATCAGCTACATAAAGTTAGAATTCCCTAGAGGCCCCGATCTTCATCAAGACTACACTAATCCGAAAGGGTATCACGGCTAGCGAGGCATTCCGAAGTCATTAGCCGAATGAGGTAATATGCCGCGCTTAGGCTGCTAACGAACCATCTTCAAAGAAACCCGTGAGCATGGCAAGGTGTGTCTGCTCCGTCAAATTCAATCATAACCTATCTTTGACATCATGTGGTCACAAGGTGGATCGCGGTTTTAACTCAATTCAGACGGATTCTGGATAGGACCTTGTAGCCGCGGTGTCGTCAAGAAGTATCTAGTTACCATCGCATTCCCAATGCTTCAGTTGGCATTATCCATCTTAGTCCCGGTATTTTATACAGAAACCCAGGCTGCAGGTACGACATACCAAACCGCTTATTTACATGAAAGCTGACTGATAGCAATCACATTTCAACTTCCGTCTTTTCTAGTTCCAACATAGTTAAATACTATGATGGTAAAGCGGCTATACCATAGGTCATAGTACACTGTTGGCTAGATTTGGTTTTATTTGACTGGATGAGCAGGGATGGGCGGGTTACCTAATAAGCGAACAGTAGTCAAAAACTTGATGTTTTCAGAATGACAATCTCGTGGCGTTGGCGGCTGCATCAATTAGTAATTAAAGGCTATTACTTCTACTTGCGACAGAGGCAAATATTTGTTTTTTTCTCATGGATTTACTCTCAATCCATATGGATGACTCTAGTAATGACCCCCCACCCCAAAATTAGTCAAGGAAACATACAGGGTGTGCGGAGGAAATAAAGAATGAATAGGCACTCGCCAGCGCACATCTGTGGCACAACTAGAAGACAGTAGCGTTACCAGCCTTGCTCTATTCGTCGCTCAGCTTGTTCAGCACCGCAGCCATCTCGATTGGGCTGAATCGCGCACGTGACCGTCGATGGAACATTGGCAGGGATCTGTTTAGAGCGGTCAGCTGAGGGGAAGGAAAGAAGGCAGATGCAAGCTGACATAGTAAACAGAAATGTGAAGTCGCATAAACTACACCAGTTGGCGTTTATTACAACTCAGAGTGGGTTGACAGCATTATCCTCGGACAATTAATATGTAGCAAACTGACTTGGGTGTTTCAGAGCCCCAACCGTGATTCTCGGCCCCTGTGCGCCAGCTGTGGCCCAAGACGCGTTGACGCCGTGATAGAACGCGAAGCCTGGCTACCCCGCCTCACCCACAATGGGATTCCTCCCCGGCCAACTCTCCCCGCCTGCGTCTAGCGTCGAGGCGCCGTCGTATACGGCCGAGACGGCCTCGGAAGGGAACTTTATTGGAGGCGCTGATCCCACCACTGCCATCGACTCCGTTAAGGCTTCCGATGCCAACTTCCCTTCGCCTTTGGTGAAAAACCCAAAGCCACACACCTGCAGCACCTGCCAGCGATCTTTTGCACGATCCGAGCACCTAAACCGCCACAAGCTTTCGCATACAAAAGAAAAGCCATTTGAATGTACGAAGTGCGGGCGGTGCTTTGCCCGTCGCGACCTTTTGCTTCGCCACCAACGGAAGCTGCATCCTACGTCACCCTCCGGGAAAAGAGATAGAAATAAACACAATGGTCCCAGCTCTGTGCGTGCTTTGGCACCTTCGTCCCAGCTGCCAACACACCATGATGCTTCGACCATCTCTGAACGCGACGAGCGGACAGTGTTCAACATGAACTCTCTCCCGTCTTCGGATCTGGGGAGCTCAACCCAAAATGCTGTCCCTGCTAGCCCTGCCCTCTCGTCATCATCTTATGGCAGTGCCGATACCGGCGTGTCCCATCCACCAAACGCGAAAAGGGAAGGGAAGAAGGTTGTCCCAATGCGATACAGCGACATCTCGAACCGAGCCCAAACAGAGCCTGTGGGCCGGACCCCCAATGGTCATGTCGATTCCGATGTGGAATTCGGAATACAATCTTCCCCTCGCCGGTACCACAGAGGTCATGAGGTAGAATGCCCTCGACCTAACTGCAATAGATCTGTCAAGGATCTAGCTGCACATTTGTTGACTCACGAAAATGAGCGCCCCGAGAAGTGTTTCATTCCAACCTGCGAATATCACATCAAGGGCTTCGGGCGCAAGTATGACAGGGACCGTCATACTCTAACCCATTTCAAGGGCACCATGATATGCGACTTCTGCCCTGACTCAGCAATGTCGGCCAATAACTGTTTTGGCCGCGTCGATCTCTTTAAACGCCATTTGTCAACTGTTCACGAAGTTGAGCAGATGCCGCCGAACAAGCGCAAGAGACCCCTCGCTGCCTTGACCATCGACGAGCTCACGCATGACTCCTCTGATACCGCCGGCAAGTGTAGTGTTTGTTATAATATATTTCCTGACGCACAGCTGTTTTACGAGCATTTAGATGATTGTACAATGGATGCTATTCAGAAAAGCCACCAACTTACCCAAATTCCCCTAACTTTACCGACCAAAAAGGCTCTGATAACCCCTTTCACTGTTGTGGACAATATTACAGATTATGCCCCATCTGCTTTGTCCCGAACTTAGGCATTTATTCATTTCTTCAACTGGCTGGCAAGCCATACTCTATGATATCGAACATAGATGATACTAATAGGGGAACAAACTGGGCTTTGGAGGCTTTTCCTGAATTCATCCGAGCAATTGGTATAATTGGGCTAGTTAAGCCTGAAACTTTCATGCGGTCGCTGCTGAAACTGAGGGCGAAATGCGTGGCGAAATGGCGCAAGGGAATCATGGAAAACGAATCATATTAGTGATACATTGTGTGTTTGTGGTGTGTTATTAACTGCAAATTTTGGGTTGGTGGGTCAAAAGGAGATAGGAAAGCTGATTCAAGGTCATTTCTATCGGATTATTAATGGGTGTAAAAAGGATACGGGTATTGTAGCCTAGCTACTAGGTAGGTTTTGCTTTGTAAAGTTTGTTGCCTTCCAGCACAACAGGGGTTCTGGATTTGCGCGTTACACAGTCCGAGAATCCCCGACTTGCCCCTGGAAATAATGAACGTTTCACATTACTAACTTGGGCGAGGGAATCTGGCGACGATGGATGCTGGAGTTTCTAGCATTTTCGAACAGGTGAACAACGGCTGGGATGCGTAATTATAAATCGCGACCATGCCGCCGCATCTTCGGCGCCGTTTTTGAGTGTAGTGAATGCAGAAGATCAAGCTCGAAAAATCCCTATTCTTTGAGAGTATGCGGTTCATGATTAGCGCATTTGGCATTGAGTCGTAATGTTAAAATAGGATCATGTCTACCAGATTCGGCCTTGTGATTTAGCCTAACGCGAGGCTGAATCATGCTCATGACACCGCCACGCTTCACTCGGTGGGTCTAATCAATTTCCACGTTTTAGTGGCCCACCAAGAACGATTGCGTTGCCACACTCTTTGATATAGGAGCCAGGGTAGGGGAGATGGTCGAATCTTATATAGCAGAGATGGCCTGTGGAAAATCTCAACATCAACCAATTCACGTAGCCTGCACTCTGCGCGAAATCCCCGAGCCCAACCCCTGTGCCACCCCTCACCAGAGTTCGACATGGTCACGCTAGAAGAGCAGATCCAGCAAGCTTCCACAAGGAATACGGAGCTTCTCCGCATCCTCGCACAGACCGACTACGCCCCGGCCGCGTTCAAGGAGCAAACCCGCTTCATCGATAAGCTTGGTGCCCAGATCAAATCCAATGATTCAAAGCTGGAGGTGCTCGAGCGCCAGCGCGTGGCGGAGCTCGCCGACCATGAGAAGTTCAGGGACAGCCACTTCCGCCGCTTCATGTTCAAGGCCACAGGCCGGAAGGAGAAGTTTGCCGCCATGGCCGCCAAGGAAGAGAAGGAATTCTACGATGTGCTAAAGCAGCAGCATGAAACAACAGTGTTGAATAACAAGCTAAGGCAGCAGCTTGAGGACGCGCAGACAGCGCGCGAGGAGCTCGAAGCAGTGGATGAGCTTCACAGGAGCAGTCAGCTAGAACTAGACAATCTGTACAACTCCATCTTTGCTGGAGAAACGCCGAGTTTCCCCGAGGAGGATCAGCTGGAGCGGGAGAGCGACTTGGCTCTTCAGCACTATCATGACACCCGCGTAAAGCATGAGGAGCAGGTCCGGGCGGTATCACTACTCAGGGCTGGCCTCAAGAATATTGGGGAAACGTCGCGACACATGGAGCAGGCGCGCGGTGCTTCACGCATGGATCTATTTGGCTTCGACCGCCTTGCCGATGCAATGGAGCGGAGCAACTTGGCCAAAGCCGACGCCGCATACCGGGAAGCGCGCAGTGCCGCTGAACGCGCTCAGTTAAATGACATTCCACCTGTGAATATCAACCACAGCTACATTATGCGTGATGTCTTTTTTGACAACATTTTTACCGATATGGCATTCCAAGAAGAGATCAAGAGGGCAGAGTCGGAGGTGAAGAAGTTTAGAAGCACAATCATGCGCGGGATTCATTCTCTAGAGGAGAAGCAGAATGCTATGGCATTCGAACTAAGGGACGCTGAGAAGGACTTGGAGAACACGCGCAACAAGCTTCAGGCAGAAAGGCAGAGAGTCTTTGAGCGCCTCGCCAGGGAACACGATAGAGAGTCAATAGCTGAAGTCGCTTCCAGTTCGGTTAGCACGTAATATAATGAAGATGCAACATCTCACGCGAATGAGGGTTCGAAGCACCGTAATACACAGCCAGACAACAGTGTTTTGTATCAACTGAAATTCCCAAGTGTCCTTTCCCTCCAGATTTAAAATCCAAGATCGGTCAAGGCGAAAATTCCTCCGGCGGATTCAAGGTTTGTAAGATTCGTAACATCATCTCCAAGGCCGCTCCATTCCTTGCCTGCGGCCAGATCTGTCAGGGATTGAATTTCACCCTTGGCTGTCGCAGTGTTTTCTGGCGCCTTCGTCCCTTCGGGCTGAATGCCCTGCCTCCACCTGAAGAAATTATCCTTGTCCACCTCTGCCTTGACCTTTTGCAACCTTGTGATATTGCCACCGTAGTATGATTCTCCTGGTAAGGGAAGGCCATTCTTAGGCGTGTCCTTTTTGGGGTTGCGCAAGCGTGCATCTGCAAAGTTGACATACTTGGCAATGCCACCCATGGACTTCGGCCTCAGCAACGCCTCAAAGTCGGCCAAAAACTTCTCCATCCTTTGGCTCAAAAACTTTTCTTCCCATTCAATCATGATGTACGTGTGGTATTGCGCACCACGCCAATAAAAGGCGGTGGCGGCTTCGTCAGGCTCGGAGCCCTTCCCTCCAGCGTGGATAAAGGTCACTTGTAAGAGGCCCTTTTCGCCCTTGAACAGTTTCCTAAACAGCTCAAACTGGCCTTTGATAATCTCTGTGATGGCCTGGAAGTCTGCTTGCTTATCAAAGCAAAAGGATGTGTGAAAGTCAAACTTCTTGTTGGTGGGGAACGACTTTTGGATTTCCTCCGACCACTGTGCCACAAGGGTTTCGTGGAAGAATAGAGTAGACGGTTCCTGCAATGACCGCTCAATCAACCCTCCAGCTAGGGAAATCTCGTTCTCCGCCGACTTTTGGCTGTCAGAGGCAGATTCTTCTTCAGTCTTTGCTTGGACTTCATTCTTGTCGGTAGTTTGATCCTTAGACGCGGGCTTTTCTCCAACATTGGCCTCAATTTCCTTCTTGAAATCTTCCTTGCTGCCATTGTAATAGACAAGGAATCGAACTCCAATCGGCGTTTCAGTGTTAGTCTTTTCAAGTTCACAGAGCCAGGAACTGTCGATAGTCATATTGTTGGACCAGTCGGCTTGGTAAAAGCCATTCATAGCGGTCGCGAATTTTGTCATCAGCTCCGCAGGGGACGCGGGCTTGACCTCAAGAGCCTTAGTATCGGCCTTGGTTTCAGTTGTTTGGGGTTTGGGACACAGCGTCGGGTACCAAACCCATTTCCCGGCAACCACACTTTTGCTATGAAGCCTCTGGACCCTCATCTTCATCTTAACGAGGACACCGAAATTACCACCACCGGCTCCACGCAGGGCCCAGAAAAGGTCCGAATTTTGGTCTTTGGTCGCGGTAATGAGTCGCCCGTTGGCATCGACAATAGTTGCTGATTCCACAGTGTCGCACCCCAATCCAAAACTTCTCGTGAAGGGTCCAAGGCCACCTCCGAGTGTGAAGCCGCCAACCCCTACGGTGGGGCATCGTCCTCCGTTGACGACCAACTGATCATGGCGGCCATTGATCAGCTTCTTGTAGACGTGGCCCCATTGCGCGCCACCCTGCACCGTCACGGTCCCCTTATCGACGTCAAGATGAACATCGTTCATTTTGACGAGATCTAGTAGAATTCCCCTCTTGGCAGTAGAGAAACCTGCATAAGAGTGACCGCCACCTTTGATGGTAATCTTCATGCCATCAGCCTGCGCCTCCTGCACAATTACTTGCACCTCAGAGGCATGAGCAGGCTGAACAACATAGTGTGGTCTCGAGAAACGATAGAGGAGGTTGGAGGTGGCGACAGACCGCTCATATTCTAATTCTCCCGGTCGGTAAACAGTGATCTTTTGATGAACGAGAGAATCATAGATGGAAGCCATAATGGAATAAAGTTACTCAAAGAAGGGGTATTCTGTGTTTGGTACTTTTGGTCCAGTTTACTCCATTTCAAAATCGAGTACACGAGTATGGGATAGGAAGTCGCTATCTTATACCTGTCAACAGGTTCCCAAGGAATGTGATATTGTTGCATTTCAGCTCATGCTAGAGTGTGTGGCGCCAGCTTTGGGTGGATACAGCGGCACAAACCGAGCGATAGTCTGATGCAGGCGTTGAATCTAGGCCTCGAACAGGCGGGCTGACTGAAACCTCACTCACTAATTGGTCGACTGCATGCCGCTCCCTTTTTTTTTGGTTAGCAGGCAAACTATCGATTTCCTCAAAAGTTAGTTGACTCTAAGGACGCCCATTTTAATCTTGGATCGTCCGCCAAGTGGCCATAATTGCACTGCTTCTGCAGTTCGTCTTATGTGTCACGGGGTACACCCACGCCGCTTCGTCCTACATCAGGATACTCTTGTCTAAGCATGGCCTAAGATGAGCGAGGTCCTTGTGGGCCTCCAAAGCTTGCAAACATGTTTCCCAACTCTGCTCCAAAAATCAGTGTCAACGTAGTCCGCTGGGAGCAATCGTGGCTCCCGTGTCTCAATCATACTCTACCACTAGTCAGACCGGAGACTGCAGAGTATACGTGCACTTCGAGAAAAATGCTTGGCGCAATTATTATGTGTGAAAATAACCTGAGCGCGCCATATACTGTCCACCTCCTCGTATTAGTTGAGCTGCCAGAAATCAATAATACTATCCAATCTAGAACAGAAGCCACACCGTATATTTCCAAGGACAATTATGTACACTGCATCATAACAACAGGTCGTATGACGCAGCAGAAAACATTCGAGATAATTTTACAGGAATTATCATGCCGCGACCCACACAACCATTCGACTACGCATTGGATCCGCGAATGTCAATCAAAATGTCAGGAAAACGAGATTAAACCTAAATAAATGTATTCTTTAAGTCTAATCTCGCAGCCAAGGCTCAATAATCATGACCTATGACTCTATGCTGGCAGGCGGGCATCAGGAGGCATCTAGCTAGCCCTCAAATTCCGAGAGTACTTTTGCGACCGAAAGGAAGCCCGCCACCAAATCAGACGATCGCTCTCCGCAGTGAACCCACTGCATTTTAAAGGAACGTGTTAATTTGGTGGCCCTACATTTTTGCATGGAATCCTAACTGTTCCCGCTTCCAGATACAGTTCATCATTAAAAGGGCTGGCTTCGAGCTCAGCTCTTGATTCGCTGGGTAAATCCATGGCCTCCTCATTGCCAAGATATGTGTTGCGGAGAACGGGGCAATGGTAGGAGGCGGGAACGGGCACGGAGCCCAATGTTCGGCCGGGTCCGTTCCAAGAAGAAGCGTCGTCGAAAATGCAGGGGTGTCAATTTCCCGAGTCCTGGTCCGGATTGCTTTTATTACATCAACTTTAATCGTTGCTTGTGCAAATATGACAATACCTACTTTGTATCAACAATGGTGCTGTTAAATTGTTCACTTTAAGTCTAAGGTGTTCTACATTCATATTTCCATCATGCGAACACAAATCCAGGATTTGATCAGCCTTCCTATCGCAGTCAAGTCAGAATCTCTTGTAGCTTCAGTGCGACTTTCCTCGTCCATTTCGTGATTTGGCATGTGGGACTTGCATTCAGGATAATAAGTAGATTTATTTCTATTTAATAGCACTCAATCGGATATTATTGTTAAAATGAGGCGTCTGCGTACAGTTCCTAGATAGCAAGTTTATAGAACTTTGATGAAGCCAAATCCATGAACTAAGAACCAGCAACTGACAACCTATTTATAATTTACGCCTAATATTCCAATAGATTCTCATCTACATATTCTTAGCTAGTTAAAATCAACACCGTGATGAGAGAGAAACCCGTCATAGGACTAATATACTCCCGATGCATGTGTCTCAGACAATGCGCTTTCTATGTTCTACCCCATGTCAGCATTGTTTTTAATGCAGTATTCCATCAAGATAACAAGCTCCTTACCCGTCGGTCCAATTATTTGTCCGATATGGAGTGGTCAGAACATAGTTGGCGGAGTTGTTTGGAACTCCGCTAGTCAACATACCATAGCGTTATTGTTTCCTTGTTGGAACATTGAATGGTTGGTCAGAAAGGTGGCCGAGTGCCGACTGCCGAGCTTCCTTTACTAATCCATCCATAGATTGGTGAGCTGTGTACTTCGTCCCCACTCAATCTCGGCTCTGTTGAGAACGTTGCACCGAAATTCCTTAGTGGTAGATGTAATCGAGACCAATATGTGATGAGAAAGCATATTGGCTCCAATGTCAAAGCATTCATTGGGGGCTCATCTTCCATTCCGTGAAAGTATTTAAGTAACCAGTGACCCCGAATGAGCCCCAAAGAAATTCATCAGAACACACAAGTTTTCTGCCATAACTCATACTCATTTTCTAAAATCGTTGATACTCAACACCAATACTTTTCAGTCAAAATGTCCAAGCTCATTGTTGTCATTGGTGCCACTGGAGGTCAAGGTGGCTCTGTAGCCCGTTACTTCCTGCGTCAGGGTGGCCTCAAAGTGCGCGGTGTCACTCGGAACCCCGACAGTATCAAATCTCAGGCTTTGGTCAAAGAGGGCATCGAAATGGTCAAGGCAAACCTTGACGATGAAGGGAGCCTGAAGCAAGCTTTTGAGGGTGCTAACTACATCTTTGCTGTTACTGATTACTACGAGTACTTCTTCCGGCATGATAAATTCTATGCCATTGAGAAGGAGTTTGAGCAGGGGTGCAACATCGCAAGAGCTGCAGCACAAACTTCAACCTTGGAGCGATACATGTGGAGCACCCTCCCAAACACAACTAAACTCACTGATGGCAAGGCAATTGTGCCTCACTTTGAAGGCAAAGGCAAAGTAGATGATTATATGCGCTTTCATCTCCCCGATTTGGTTAAGAAGACAACTTTTCTCATCTTCGGTATCTTCACCGACAACTTGGCCATGTACCCTTCATTCAAGCCAGTGTGGATGGTGAGTGATATTCATCCCATCATCCTTATTTCCCATGTGCTAATCAGCAGCAGAACGCTGCCAAAAAATGGGTTCAGTTCTACCCTACTGATCAAAATGCCCCATATTCCTCTCTTGGAGATCACAAAATCAACACTGGAATATTTGTCCACGGGCTTATCAACAATCATAGCCTTGCTGGGAAATATGTGAAATGCGTAGTGGAGGAAATGACCATTGAAGAATCCATGCAGGTTTGGGGTAGGGCTTCTGGCAAAGCACCGGGACCTGGGTCAACTAAAATTATCTCTCTTACTCCGCAACAGTACATCGCCCTTTTTGGCAAAATGGGCGAGGAAACCACCACTCAGTGGATCTTTTTTGAATATTTGTCAAAGAACGTTCCGCCAGAGGTTCTTCCTGAGCTCTTGAATGGACTGGATTACCTGTCTCAAAAGCACAAGGATGAGTTAGTGAACACAGAGAACTCTTGGAAGGCCATAGACTGGTCGGCATATGTGGAAACTCACCAGTAGGGCTAGGCGATAAGAGAAGACTAGCTTCAGTTCTTTCAATAAAGCCATATCAACACTTCCGAACATGGAGTCTGCAACAAATTCAAGTCGTTCTCTCGCCTGTGATCTCAAAAACATACCAAACTTCTTCCTAATTTCTTCCATGCCCAAGTTTCCATTCCTCAATTAAACCATGAAAGTCCTTAGGAGTATAGGGTGAGACTATCTCTGCAAAATAACTGCCTTTACGATTAATCCCCAACCCGAGATCCCTCATCAGTAGGTTCAAGTACGAAAGACCCTCAAAAGCCATATCAGGAAAACTAGCACCATAGCCGCTAGGATGTCTCCATTTGCCCCATTGAGTATGAAGCATAATCTCATCCACAATCTCCCTTCTCGAGTTCGGGATGCGATCTAAGGCCCCATCAAAGAATGCTGTGACCCACAGGCCTTGAAGTGCTGCACACGTTGAAGTACAAACGCATGAGACCATTCCTACAAAGGCAAAATTGCGGGAGTTCATCATTCCTGAAGGAATCATGAAGCGGTAATATCGCAGAGGATCTGACTTAGGCAGCTCGGAGGGGAACTTAGGCTGATTTCGGAGTCGAGGAAATAGTGTGAACACTTTCTCATCCGCTTCTTGATTCAGCAGCATTTGTTCAGAATCTGAAAGTGAGAGTCCCAAGTCCAAGTTGCCAAACTTGATGGGAGATTCTTTTCTCCACCCTGTTGAACAAATTATGGCATCAGCGTCTAAGGCGGTACCAGACCCGAGGACCACTTTTCTCGGTTCCAGCCTCTCAATATTGTCAGAATGAACCCTAATCTTGCCTTCTCTCACAAGATCAAATATGTTCTTGTCGTAATTAAAAACGCCAAGTCTACTCCCAATCCAGAATGCAGAATGCCAGGGCCTGAGCTTCTGTAGATCAGGGTGGCTGTCATAGCTATTCGCTGAGACAATATCACTCGTAAGAAGCTTCCAGAATATATCGACCACAAAGCGGCCCAGAGCGGTACCATGAAGAAATCGCCATACGATAGGGTGGCCATCTTCAGCACCCCAGGGGCAGGGGCTAAACCACGTCATCCAGCGGATGTTGAGCAAGTGGTCAATTCGCTGTTTGAAGGGCGTAACAAGCATTGGTGAAATCCATGTCGGTCCATGACCACTTGGCCGAATTATCAAGTCTACCAATGCACCACCCTCGGCTAAGGCATATGCAGCATCAAATGCTGATTTACCACCGCCAATCACAACCGCACTTTTGACATCTTTGACATTTGGCGCTTCTTTGCAAAAGTGTTTGGCGTGAAAAATCGGTGCCCCAAAACTCTCTGAGTTTTTATATTTAGGCATGTTCGGCGTTGAGGTTAATCCCGTTGCCAAGATCAATTTTGCCGTCTCAATAGAGTAGGTGTCTTCGTTAGACGTCACGCTCAGGCGCCATCCTCCAGCACCATTTGATTCCACATTCTCGACGCTGTTGTTAAATCGAATGCTATCAAAGATGTTGAAATGCTTCGCAAAGTCTGTGAGATAGTGGTGCAAGACTTTCCCCGGAATATGCTGTGACAGCTTAATCCCATACTTTTCTTCAGTCATAGGAAAATCAGGGTATTCGTATGCATCAGCCATATTGTTTGATGTGAGACCAGGATAAAGACGATTTCTCGACCATGTCCCACCACAAGATTCAGCGGATTCAAGGAGTACAAAGTTGGCCTCTGGATGCAACTGGACATACGCTTTTGCCGCGGCTAACCCAAACCAACCTTGACATCGGTAGCTCAGTACACAATCTGCCCTAAGAAAGAGGGTAGTACATACCAGCACCTACAATAACCAGATCATATCCGCCTTGCATGCTTGGAAACATATAAGGGTTGTGGAATGGAATAGGACAATGGCGACAAGTAGATCGGTGGCTCAAGATGATTGTGAAGGAACACTACCTTTGAACCATTGATTCGATCCATGATCGAGGATTCCACGGGTAATAAACACGTCATCCCACTTACCCTGGGCAATACTGGTATTCTTCTTACCCCGCATGTAAGCCGATATCATCATGTCAGCATGGTCAATACCTCTGCCAGTTTATGGATTCGCGAACCTCAAGAGAGTTCGAGGTGGCGGCTGACGAGATATTTTTAGGCTTTTCATGTCCTAACAAGTGGACAAATATTTGAGTCTGTGAAGGCTGACTCTTTTTCTTGCGCTATGTACCTTTTCGTGAGACCCATCATATTTTCGGACGAGTGGTTGCAAAGAGCGACGAACTCGGTGTTCCGATGGATAAGCTCTCACTTGAGCAACTTAAGGCTATTATTGATGATCGATTCACGAATTATGTTATGGATACGTTCAACTATGAGACAAGCGTTGAGTTGAGAACAGCTAAAGGTGGCACTAGTCGAGCAAGTATTCTGAAGCAGATCAAGGTCCTTAAGCCTATGCTAAGCTAAGAAGCATTTGATAGTTCAAAGGCTGCGACCGAAGCAGGGGAGTCCGGAATTTGGTCCTCATGGGTTAAAAGTTCATCAATCAATTCTTTCATTCTAAAAGAGGGTTGGCACGAGGACTCATTGAGCACATTAAGGCAAGGGCGAGCACTGGTTAATTAGCCCCAGATTCAGCGGGCACAAGAGCGGCGACAAGCTGTGTGAAGATTTACCACATACATGGAAATGCTTTGGTCGATAATACTAACATCCGATTCTCGAGCAGCTGGTCCATTGTGCTTATCACCACGGGTGCTGTACTTGATCCGAAGGTGATCTACTTAGTCTAGAAGCTAGGCCTTCTTCTTTTCGATTACTTTTCTATCCGTAACATGAGCCAGAGTTGTCCATGCGTGTTGCATCAATGAGGCCCAGTTAACCGTTCACACATCTTCGTACTCTTGCGGCCCCAAAGATATCTGGCTTGTCTATGATGACTGGGCATACAACTCGAGGGAAACGATAAATATCTTCATAAAATCAATAGAGTAATAAAACGGTTCGAGTCAGACCTTTTTACGACAGAGGTTAGCTTAGCCTGCAAACCTAAGCGCAATCATATTAAATTACCCAAGATATATGAAGAGACCCGAGCTAAATTTACATTGACCATTCATTCCACACCCTATCTAGAAGCTCTTAGACCTTCTCCGAGTATGCGCAAATTCGTCTACCTCTTAGTTGCGGTTCTGACTGCACATTTACTAGAACGACTCCTCTGATATAGCATTGATGCGACGCTCTGTTTTTGTTTTCGGTCACCTTTGAAGCAAAAACTAGATGGCTCGGAGTATACAAAGTAGGCGAGACAGTGTTACTTGATAGAAAACACGAGGTTGTAGATTATTGTAATGGGAGGACCACGACCAAGAAAAAAAGCTTAAATTTGAATAGTAGCGTGCTTGTCAAGATAGAATAATATTTATCCGCGATCGCGTCTTAATTCATAAACTTCCCATGCTTGAGTATACAAAAGATCCCATCCACTCTCCCATAGTCAAACTGAGAATCGGTGAATTAGTACTCGGGCCAATGACGACTGAGGAATCCTCGCTTTTTTATGTCTTTTGCCAGTTGTCTCAGCTAACTTCTCTATCCATGCCACTGCCCAAGATAACATGCTTAATTGGGGTCTTCTCAGAGTCTGAAATATGTATACGATGGTTCAATTTTACTCTTTCGTGATTCATCTCTAGTTTCACAGATAACCCAAAAGCAAAGCACAGCAAAAACAGAAACCCTCAAGCATTACCAGACTCAACAGTACTTTTGAAACGATCATGATCCCAAAAGTGTATCTTGCCCACCGCCAGTGCGGAGACTTCCCTAGATATCAAAGCAAGCACACACAAGTCGTAGTTATTCAAACATAAACAAGCTTTTCGCGCACTTTCAAGGCGGATCTAGTGCCTTGGAGGACATGTAAAGATAAAGCACATGTTGAGTACGCAGTGAGTCTAGCCCTCAGCGACTACATTAGCGAATCTTCGCCTCGCTTGAGAAAGTTACAGTCGCGCACCATGATCAAGTGTGCAGTATACAATCTGAGCAGGCCGTGGGATTTTGGTTTCCATTATTAAATACAACTTTTTGAATTATTTAACAGCTGATTTGTAGAGGTGCGTTAACACCGGGAGCGATACAGGGTTGATCAGTGAAGCTACCTTTGACCGAGAGGCCCAACAGTAGATTCTCGTCTATAATTTCAAGGACACTCTTCCATTGAATTCAAGACTTGCATTGTCCAATACCCCTTTCACACTTTCATCAACAAGCTGCTTTATTGTATCCTGGGTATCATTCTTCAGCTGTTCGATGTCGCCCTTGGTCTCGTGAATTGTGTCATTGAGCTGGTCTTGCATTTCGAACTGCACGTCCAGCATTGAATTCTCCACTCGGTCATCAATGCTCTGGAGAAGGTCTGCCCTCTCCTCTGTATCATATCGACATGAACAACGACGGTTACACGAAGCTTGTTCTTCAAGCTTGTCCAAGCGGTGCTGTATATTGTCAAGCTTATTACATATCGATTTAAGGATGGAGCAAATGGGTTCGGAAATGTTGGAAGGGGGGTCGCTTGTGCGTCGGCGCTTCTTGGCTTGGGCGGAGTTAGACAACTTCAGGAATTGTATCACTATAGTACTTACCAGAGGGTTGGCCAGAGCTAAGGGCGACGTTGTATGATGGGGGTGGACCTGCTTCAGAACTCGGCTTCATGTCAAGTCCATGCAGCACAACAATTTCACCACCACTACCTGCATACAAGGTAGTGAGGTTTGCGCGCTCGTTATTCACAAGCAGCCGGCTGGATCTCTGATCGGAAAAAGCGGACGCTACCGATTGCAATCCTTGCCGCGTCTGCAGGTCGGTGTCCTTATCGCCGATGTGGGCGGTAAAAGTAGTTGTTCTGGCGAGGGCTTGGATCGAGTCTAGCAAATCTTGGGTTTTATTCTTCGACTCTAGGACGCGATCTTTGGGGATAACGAGACTGGGCGGCTGCGACATGGAGAAGCACAAGAAATATTCGTTGAGCCTCGCTGGCCCTTGTATTGTGGGCGAAGCAGTGTGCGCAATCTCCCATGTTACCGTCTGAATATTTTCAGGGTATATGAAAAGATATACGGCCTGCCTGTTTTGATTACGTGACTTTTTGAGGTAGATGTAGCCGTACAGTTTGAAGAAGGCTGTATTTGTGGATGTATCCAAGTACACGTCGAGGGATAGATTCTGAGTCGATTGTTCCTGGCCGTCGGTTGTCTTCCATGTTACAGCACTAGGGCGACAAGACAGGTCTATCTTGCACACATCTTCTCCTCCTTCCTCGCTAGAACCCGAAACAGTAGATATATCGTTGTCGTCCCCATTCTCTTTCGCGTCAGCCATCCAAGGATGCCTAGAATCGGAACGCGTCAGTGTGTACAATAAACAAGCAAGAGCAGACTCCACTTTGATCCATGTGCATTTGATATGTGCATGGCATCCCCCCAACGCGGAGAGTTGGTTCAAAGAAAAGTCCCGCCACTCAGCGCACGAGGCGACGCTACATCAAAGAGAGCACTGCAGACGGAGGCAAGACAAAGAGCAAGGCATCGCAAGCAGAGCCGCTTGCAACCACCTTACGCAGGTTGTCGTGAGAAACCTGCTACTCATTCCTCGCGGCCACTGAGACCCCGGTCCTTTCAGCAGGCGCACCTGGTGAGTAGGAGTCGGCATTTCCTGGTTTCAGCTGCAAGGAAGCATTCTTGATGCAGCGCGCCATCAAGCGGAGCGGCACGGCTGGCCACGGAGACTGACGCGCCTGCGGGCTCGCTCGGGATTTGATTCACTAACCCAGACCATGAAAATGGCTGTGTCGAGTCGTCGCCGGTTGGGGGACTGCTCGCCATGATGCCTGAGCATGTGCAGTTGATAAGTGATGAGGTGGGAAGGTCACTGGAGATGGGAGACACGGCTGATCCTCGGCTGATTCTAGGCAGCAATGATCCTATGCCTTGATTCGGTATAATTTCCGGTGCTACTGAGTCATCTTGCCGTTTGTGACCGCCTTACGACTCCACTTCCTGTATTTCGATTGGGTATAATCACAACAGTGACATGAGTGTTATAAAGGAATACTTAAGAGATTAACAAACCATATCTTACTAGTTTATTATAAGAGGAAGTTTAATTATATTAATTTTCTAAGATTTTATATTTATTTTATATATTAAGTAAAAAGCTATTAGATTAATATAAGAAAAATTATAATTTTTAAAAATATTGAAATTAATTTTTTAAAATTTTATTTTAATAAAAATAATTTAATATAATTATTTATAAAATAAATTAATTTTTTAATTTTTTAATAAAATTATTTTTATATTAAATTATTATTTTAATAATTTTAATTAAAAATCTTATACTTAATTTATTTATTTAAATAAAAAAGTTTTTTAATTTAATTTAATATTATTATTTATATATTTTTATTTTATTTTTTATTATTAAAAAATTTAATTATTTAAAATTTTAAATTATTAATTATATTTTTTTAATATATTTTAAATTTTTTTTAATTAAATTTTTTAAATTTTAAATATAAACTTTATTTTAATATTTTAATATAAAATTTATTATATTAAAAAATTAAAAATTTTAAATAAAATTTTATTTTTATTTATTAATATAAAAATATAATTTTTTTTATTAATTTATATTTTTAAAATTTAATAAAATAATAATTAAAATAAATATTTATAATATTATTTTAAATATAATTAAGTATTTTACTTACTATAATTACCTTTAATATATATAAATTATTATAAGGGATAGCGCAGTGTTACTACCCTACAATAACCTTCCTAGCTGTTAGGCCAAAAAGATCAAACAGCTCAATTAGCTCAATGCACTGAACCGCACCGCACAATAGCTTATAGGGGATTCTATCACCATTATAATAAACTATACTATTATTAAAGGTAGTAGTATTTAGAAAAAGGTGGATATACTATACCTAGACACCTCATTTATCTCACAAACCTCAGAGCGCTTCCTTAAGCAAAATGACAATGGCGCCAAGGGCAAGAGTCCCATCTAAACATCACCTGGGGCCTGATATCCGAAACGACTGGCGAGGAAGCAGAAACCGAACCTATCAAAACAAGTTACCCTATTCAGTGCGAGGATTGTCCTTTGCTACAGAGGGACGCCGTCCGGCAGATGCAGTTGAAGCTAGTTACCACTCAAAAGGTACCTTTCTACTTCCAGCCTCCCATTTTTCAAAATGCCGACCATGGTTAGGTCCTTGATGAAAGCGATGATCAAATCTCTAAGCTGAACAAAGCTCGCAGCAACAAGCCAAACTCACAGGCACAATCAGCAGAAAAACTTCTTCAAGTAAGGCTTTTGTATAGTGGCCGATCTTGCTATCTGGTTCCAGGAGCTTAAATAATAAAAAAAATGAGGCAATATCCATAAAGTATCTTCAATGCTATCAATAATGTCGATTTTTCCTATAACACCAATCCGCACTTCTACATCACAGCTATTACATCCAATAACAAGGAGCTATACCAGAAATCTATCACCTACGGTGACACCAAAATAAACATGGCAAGGTTCAGTACATTGCACTGGTAGGAGGGTGATGATGCATAAATGGACCAGAAGAAAAAGGCGCGGCGGGAAATGGTTTGAGATGAACAAGATTGCACAATATAACACCAAATGTAATTAGATTATCAAGCTGGAGATCGCTATTGAATATCTCCAAGGCTAATGCCCTCATGAGATCGGGGAGAAGTTCCCCCTCCACCGCAAGAGGTTGTTCCATGCAGACGCTTCATATGTGCCCTTTTTACATGGATTAGACGCTCGCACCAACAGCATTCGCCGATCTATCAAGCCTAGTTGGGTTTTTGACACGCGCTACCCCTGGCAATGACAAAGTAATTTCTTCCTACAGATAAAATCATCAAATCGGAACTAGGATACGCGGCTTGTAATGAATTGGCCCACTATTTGTTCAATATTTAACTTGCGAATCCGAATCCGACGGAAATAAACGTCACATGTGAACGGTAGTGGACCTTGTGTAGATAGTTGGTATGCATTAATGGTATCTACCCCACCCGCTGACCATGAGAGATCACCACTGTCGAGTCAGGACAGCGGCGACGGAGCGAAACACATACCGAAGAAGTAGGATTCGGAAGTTGCGGCCAAAACACACGACCCGAGAAAATTTAGGGCTCCTAGAGGTCAACTACATGTGTCTTGTTGATGTTTACAATATAAGAGGATTCTAATCCTTAGAATTATCATCTTTAAATTGCCCAGGCGAGTTTGAAATCTCATTCTCACGCATCTTCTTCAAATCAGCCAATCGTTATGAGTCCGCAAAGCCCGTTACAAACTGCCTTTGAGCAGTACCCCCGCACTGGTATATCCATCCTCGTTGTAGGAGGCGGGATTGCTGGTCTAGCATTTAGCATAGAAGCTAAACGCAAAGGCCACGATGTTCGAGTCGTTGAACGGCGGCCTAATCTTGATGATTTCGGTTAGCTGTTTGCCTAATCATGGAACTGCCCTTTGCAGTTGTCCAATTTGCAAACCAAAAGAAATGACTGCTAACAGGGCTTGGTAGGTGATACAATTGTGCTTCAGTCTCCAGTTCTCCATACCATGACCAAATGGCCGGATTTCCTTGAATCGCTGAAGCCAATATCATGGTCGTCAACCATCTACTTCAACAGATCAGACGGAACTCCGATTGGTCCCATGCCGATGGGGGATCCTGAATTCTTATCTATTCCGCTAAATAGACAGGGCTTTCATATTGCCCTATACAACTATGCTTTGCAATTGGGAATTGCTGTAACATTGTCTACTGCTGCTACGGAATATTTTGAGACCCCTGATTCTGCAGGCATCTATCTTGCCAACGGAGAGACGCTTAACGCCGACGTAGTCGTTGCGGCTGATGGAATTGGCTCCAAGTCAAGATCCCTTGTTGTTGGTAACCAAGACCGACCAATCAGTACTCGATTTGCTGTGTATAGGGCTAGTTTTCCGGTTAAACCAGCAATGAAAATGAGCCCAGTCATTGCCAAAGAGTTTGAAAAATATGACAGACGTCTAACTCTTTATCTTGGACCTGATGCTCACTTCATCATCGGAAAGATGGAGGACGATGTTTGCTGGATGTTGAATCACAAGGTACGGTGTCCGCCAGAACTCTAGCTTGCGTGCATTATTAACGATGAGGGCTAGGATGATCGAGGCTCGGATGAAGGAGGTCTGCTCCAAATGGTCTCGTCGGATGAAGCACTCCAACATGTCAAGGGTTGGACACCACTTGTCACAGAGCTAATCAAGGCCACTCCTAAGACCGTGGTCGACTGGAAGCTGATGTGGAGAGATCCTCAATTGACTTGGGCTTCCCCACAGGGAAGGGTTATTCAAATCGGTGATGCGGCGCACCCATTCCTCCCTACTTCTGGCAGTGGCGCTACAATGGGAATAGAAGATGGCTATTCTTTGGCAGCTTGTCTGCAGCTTTCAGGGAAGCACAATGTTCAGCTTGGAGCAAGAGTCCACAGTCGTCTGAGGTGAGAAATTAACTAGCTCATCAACGTCAAAATACAGTATGGGAGTGCTAACGACTGGCTTTTTTACTTGCAGGCTGGAGCGTGTGGCATGCGCGCAAAAAATGGGACTCAAAACTCGGGAGCTTTTCCATAAGACTGACTGGCATGCTGTCGCCGCTGATCCAGAAAGTCTCAAGCAATCATTAGGTAATTGGCTGCTGAAGCATGATCCCGAGAAATATGCCTTGGAAAACTATGGTAGCTGTGTTGATCATCTCATCGGAGGCAGTCCTTTCGAGAATACAAACATGCCTCCAGGCTACGTTTTCAAGCCTTGGAAGGTCCAGGAGCTACTGGATCAATATAACAGTGGTGGGGTCTCCCAGGATGAAGGCAACTGGAGCTAAATTCTGCATCGCTTGGAGAATTCGAGTGTTTATATTTGGTTGGAAATGAAGTTAGGGTTAATGCCCAGGTATATTTATTTGAATACATTTTGCAATATCAGATTTATTATAATAATGCCGCAAAATACAGTAAATGGGACTCTTTTAAAAGAGAATTACGTTGTGTATTATTTTTCGAAATATGATTTGGTTACTATTCTCATGACCTGTCCTCGGTAATCCTGCTATTTTAGGCGGTGCAGTCACTAGTCTTCTCGGTATTGCGGCTCTGACAAATAACGGACTCAAAAGCGTCACGGTCAGACTTAAACGTGCAAGGTAAACCGAAGACCTTACGTTGCGGGCCAGATCGGGCGTGTTGATAAGGGGCGTCGCGGGTCAGGTAATGGATCAATTGAGTAAGCAGATCAATTGAGGGCAACCGGGTTGTATTAAAAACCAAGGAATGTGTGTTCTAGTTATTGAAGCTCTTATATATCTAGCTATTGGCATACGTACTGCTGGCTTGAGGGCATTGCCGACGGCTGTGAACATGGGCAGAAGCAGCGGTAGTTAGGTTGATCGCCACTATTAGTGATTCCCAACCTGATTTGGATGTGGTCAATTGTGTGTGCACTTGTAGGAACCAAAATTTGCTGATCAAGCCAATTTTTTTTATTAAATTAAAATTCTGGAATGAACGGATTTCCTCCCGGGGTTTCAATATTTGTGTGTCCAGGACTCTTCTAAGAAACGCGTACACCGACTGTTGGTTGGCCATCTCAGCCTCCAATAATGAGGTCGATTAGAAACAGTCTGTGCACAACACATAATCTAAAATTATGCACAAGCATATTTCATGGTACAAAGACAGAGTTACTTTCCAAGTACCGTGGACTACCCTTGGCACGATTCCATTTCGTGTTCCGCGTCGCGTTTTGCGTCGCGTCTCGCGACCGTGGCAAACCTTGCTTTTGCGAGAATCTGTTGAATGCTAGCCACACCCCCTTGGCCCAAGCGTTGTGTAGCTGTCACACTGTAAGAAGTACCACCCACGCGTTCCCACAAGAAACGCGCTTTGTGGGGACCGGGCCACTTTGTACCTATTGCTTGGCAATTTCGGAGCGTGACAACTGGCCAAGTGTATGATTCTGCTCCAGGAAGTACCCCCCAGGTCTGAGCACACTTGGGCCGCGTCACTCGGAGTCCCCATATTCTGAATCACCAGATGCAGTTTTCCATGCCACGTACCCATGAGTCCCAGTTGGTGATGATCTCATGCCATTTGGCACCTTTCCCAAATGCCAACTTTCTGGCGCGTTCTGTGTGCCTAATTCATACCCTGTCCGCTCTTCCCCAAGCGCCATCCAGGTCTTGTTTGAAGCAGAAGGAAGGCTTTTCGCGATAAGACATTTGGCGTTCCTATTGCATCTGAAGCAACAGATACAGGCTTGAACTCTATCGTCATAGCACCGAACATAATTATCACGATGGCTGTCGTCAATCTATCAAATTAGCCCAAATGAGTTATCTTTTGCGATGGTTAGGGTGGATTTTGACTGAAAGTGTTCCCACCAAATCATGGCCTAGAGATGAACGTTAGTAGTATTTGCACATTGATCAGCGATGTTGGGTGCGAGGGAAAGGGGAGACACATGTGTATTTTTTACTTGCAAAATCGACAAAAAAAGAAGAGGATAGAAGGCTCGTATGAACGCGGCTACTCTTTGGCTGCATATCCTACCAACAAACCAGCGAACCTAAAGCGGGGCCAAGGCTTGGTAAAATACCATATCCTGTCCTGAAACTGTTGGACGCAGAATTCATTTGTTTTTGCAATTTGATGTGATGAGGGCCCAAATGGGAGCCAGGGCTTGTTAGCGGGTTTTTTTCTCCACGATGTTGCACTATTATGCATCTGGCTTTTGCCTAACAGGCAGCTTAATTTGACGTGTTTGAGCTGAGCATGGGTTGGATTGTCTAATTATTTCCCAATCATCCTATCGCTACAATAAGGTACGGCACTTCGCAAGTGACTTTCTTAAAAACTTTGATTCTCAAGATTCTCGAGGAGAAAACTTTCAACGGCTCTTGATCATCTTGCCACGAAAATCCTCTTAATTCTAAGGCTTTAAAAACTGTGATATTGCCATCCATCACACTTCATAGTACCCTACTTCCTTATGTCAAAAACCCTCCCCCAGAAAGTCCAAACAACTATCAGGATGAAAGCCATTATTCTCACTACTTGGATCGCTGCCAGCTTAGTTGCAGCAGCCCCAGCAGCCCCATACGGCAAACTCTTCACCAAAATAATTGTAAATTCTGCAGTCGAAGCTGTCATTCTTGAAGAAGTAGAACGGATGGGTTGGTAGAAAAGAAGCCCGCTTCCAGCGATAATTCGGAGTGCGTATGCCTATCCCAGATGGTTAATCTTAGAATTCGTCTGATGTTATATGTGAGAGCAGACGGAACTTTGCGCAGCAGGGGGAAAATGTTGAAATAAAAAAAAAGGTTGGAAATGGATATGACCTAGCACGGGACACAGCAAGAGGATGAGTTCCAGCTGAGAATGCTTCAGCCGATGGATTAGGCATGATATAACTAGCCTTGGTCGGGTTTGACTACTGTCCGAGTATAATACCAAACCCTCCATACCTCTATTGCTAGTTGAGAGGGATTCAGTATGAAGCTTTCAATGAATAGATGAATGCCAAGAACGTCACGGAAATAACTGACAGGTTCGCTTCATAAGAAGGCACGAGTGATTACATACATGCATGTCTCGAATCTATCCATTGACCATGAAAAAGCACAAGCTCCAACATGTCATAGCGGTTACTATGCTACATGATAATATGACGTTGTAATATCCTTACACCATGTCGCTGATATCACGCCTGCTCTGTTTTCAGAGCAAGAGCAGAAGCAGTCGGAACCTCCGTGGCCTTGAATTTTCTAGTTGGGGTTCTTTGTTCGAAAAGGAAGTCCAGAGCGGCAAAATCGCGCCCCTTAAACTCAGGAACCTCAAACCAAGCCCAGATAAAACTGAAAAGAGTCAACCCGGCCCAAAGGAACGCGGCCTTGCCCCCAAGGTTTGCTAATGGGTTTAGTGTTAATGTAATGGTATCTCGATGTCAAGGACAAAAACATACCTTTGTCGTTATTAATAAGATAAGGCGTAATGAAATTCATCACCCAATTCAGCAAAGCATTGGTAGCAGTAGCCAGACTTTGCGTTTTGGCGCGGAGGGCGGTAGAACTAGTCTCAGCACTGAGTGCCCAAGAAACAGCACCAATTGTTGGAGCATATAAAAGCTGAGAGAAGTTGACAGCGTACGCGATGAAATAGAGAGAAGCGCTGGTTGATACAGTTCCCGCAATGCCAATTCCAACGAGCAGCAGGCCGTTGATGATGAGACCGAAAAGTACGAGGGTACGTCGACCTAGACCACGAAGTGTGAGAAAAGAAACTTTTTAGAAATCAATGATGAGTGGGAATGCGCACCGACGTAGTCCATAACAAACCATGAAGCAACATTACCGAGCATGGCGACGCCGAAGCCTGCCAAAGCGAGTTGAAACGTCAAGGCAATGGGCAAGCCGGAAATTCCCAAGAAATAGAGCGACTGAGCATAAAAGGCAATGCCTGAAAATTGCTGGATGATGAACATGCCACAAACGATCCTGGTTCGTCGGAAATTGGCCCCCTTGAAGCATGCCATGTAACTAACACTTTGTTGGACGGCAGAAAGCTCTTGCTCTGCGGCTACTGAGGCAGAGATCTCACTGATCAACTGCGAAACATCCGTGCCTGTACTATGGAGTCGCGCCAGGCTCTTCTTGGCATCTTCCAGACGACTTTTGCGTACGAGGTACCAGGGGCTCTCAGGCATGATGGTGGCGAAAAGGAGGACGAAGCCGACGAAGGCCCACTGGGATGCAAACATGACTTTGTAGGACGATTTATCCATGATAGCGAAGCGAGTGTTGCCGATGCCGATGGCTGTCAGTTGCCCTGCGTTGATGAACAGGTTAACAGCAGCCGTCATGACGGGTCGGAGTTCGGTCGGTGCGATTTCAGATGCGTACATCGGAGCAAGTGTCAGGAAGAAGCCGAGTGCTACACCATTGATCTATCAGAGAGCAACAAAGCTTGTTAGTAATAATAAAAAGACCGAGAGGGGAGAGTTGTATCGCATTTGAGAGGTGATTAGACGTACAGTCTTGGCCGCAAGCAGGAGACCTGGCGTCTCCGCCGCATACATAAGGCCCACTCCGAGCATTGATATGCAAGAACCGGTGACAAGTCCAAGTCGTCGTCCGCGGAAGTCTGCTACGTAACCACATAAAAGGCCTCCAATAAGCATACCGGCTGCCGTCATTGCAGACCAGAGAGCGTTCCAGGTCGCCGAGAGGAGCAACTCTCCTCCGTATTCATAACCAAAGTGCAGTTTAAAGCCTGGGAGTGCCGTTGTAATGGTACTGACGCCTAACCGAAGATTTTGCATTAGTGACCATGATAGAATGAACAGACGATCCTTTCTAAGAAAGTGATTCTTTGCATACCAAGGTCAAATCCCCACAGAAAGGCGCTAACATTGGCACCCAAACTGTAAAAGAGGATGAATGGATGCTTCTTGATGTGGGCTAAGAAAGAGGTGTTCTTATTCCCATTCTGCCTTTGCTGTTGCGGCTGCTCCAGGTTTGGAGCAACCGTCTGCTCGTGCATGGTGCTCTCGGGCTTGTGATCGAGATCCATGATTAGGCCAACGACGATGCTGTGTCAATTAAAGAAATCGCAAACATTATGTTCCGGGGGACGTTCATGGGGCATAAGAAGGGTCATGAGCGAGTTTATACTCGAGGAGCAGCCTGCATTTCCCGCCGCGTATGATTCCCCACGGGCATCCCCATGGGGCTGTCATACTAGAGCAGATGCGGGGAAATAGAGTAGGTCTTGGGGATAGTTGACAAACCTGCATACAGTGCAGAGGTCAGTAAACGATCCTGGTTCTACTAGCCTGTCTCAAGATATCATCTGATGGTTCAAGGACCCGCCTCCACCATGCCCTTGGCGCCACCTCCACCTCAATTGTCAAGGTTGCTTCTTCTCCACTTCCACCACTTTACACTATCATTGGCCTTGTATTGACACCAGACCTAAAAGAATTATCCGGCCGTGTAGCCGAGGTGATCCGATGTGGCTGGTTGAGCGAGAACATGGCCCCCAGCCACCAACCAAACGAAGGACACGGCGAATGTCCTCGGCAGATCTGGTTAGGTGGGTGAGACAGGCCAATTCCAACTAAAGAATTACATTACGAATCGAATTCGAAAAGGCTGGATTGAAATGTCCCGGAAAAGGGCGGCTCAATATTGGTGTTCAGCAGGATGTAAGAGTATATATTCATTATGAACTTGGCGATTACCTTGCCAAACCCGCTGTTTGTTCATTTCTCTGACAGAAATGTGACAAAATGGACGCGAAAAACGTGCCGATTCGGCATTGCCAAAGTGAGCGCAGTGCGCGAGCTGCTTGGTCTATTTTCTGATGTAGGAGATCCGCATCGAAGCCCCCCGACATCGATGTCACCATGGGATCTCTACCCGCATCACCCCTTGACTGCTGACGCCAACGACTGCAAACCCAAAAAATGAGCCCAGCCATGAAGAGAGCAATTGTGACCTCAAGAGTGCACATATCGGCTGTGCCATCATCCACGGAATGTAACGCAGTGTCGAGCATCTGACTTGCCAAGCTGATCGTCTCTTCGACATTTTCATTTTGGAGCCAGTCGTCGAGTGCTTCCTGAGCGAGGGATATATCCTCTTCCGAGCCGGAATGACCCGTGGCAAGGTGCAGGTAAGAGAAGCTAATCTTCATAGCCAAGATCGCCAGATAGTACACAAGCTCACCGCATGGATTCTCTCTCCCATCTGTGACTTGGGAGTTGAGGCAATATCCGTACTGGGAATGCCAGTTCTCGAGAGCCTGCAGCAACCATACCCTTCGTTCTAGCAGGCCCTCTCCGATAAATTGAGGACTCAGCGCCAACACGGAGCGCTCGAGACGATTTGTGTTGAGGGTCGACAGGATCTGTTGATACTCAAAGATATGGACATGCAAAGTGTAAATAAACAATGTACGACTGAATTGGTCAAGCACAGGGAATGGTAGAACCTCTGGGCTTATCCCATGAAGTAGAATGGAGTTGATCGTGGTCAGATAATACGTGCCAGGGGGAATCTCTGCAGGACCAAGCAACACTTTCCACGCCTGAGCCGTCTCGGCGTTCCAGTACGTGTCAGCGCACGGAAGAACCGCGTTTACCATTTGTGCCTTTCCAACGTATGCTGGAATATTGAGCAAGGCTGCAAATTGACAGTCATAGAGCTATGGATCAGGTTAATATTTGAGGCGCGCAAAGTTTCAACGCTTCTTACAAATATGCTCAGGCCGAGTCTTTTGTTTTTTTCCATCATGATCCACTCATGCCAAGTCTGTGATAGTCCGGAGACTCGAGACTTGCCATGTGATTGTTTTCGCGGCACTGGCCGGCAGTCGAATAATCGCAGTCGTCTGCAGGCAAGTACCAGATTACCACGCTCGCTATCGGCTCGCTCAAACGCTACTTTGTCTCCACTACCAGTAGCAAAAATGCAAAGTAGCAATAACGCGAACACATTATCGACATCCCTCATCTGCCATTGCCAATGTTAGCCCACAAGAGCGAGGGAATGGGGTTAGGAAAAAGGGCAGTTGTAAGGAAGAATATTACGCACAGTGGCGACGTCTCTCTCCCGCTCAAGTGCGAGCACAGCTCGAGCTTGATGAAAATATTCCAATCCAAACTTGCCATGGTTGTTCTGTGAATACGTTGAGCCGACAAGAATCATGCAAAAAAGCAATAATGGTTTAGCCCTTGCCACAGAAAACGTCGGTATATGTATGACAGGATACTGCGGGTGCATATACGAAAAGTACAACTGCAGATAGTAATTGGCCAGCTCTAAAGTAGGAAATGAGTCTGTGTTTGACGAGAATCCATAAATCTGTTGCAGCTGTGCCGAGCTAATCATCCGAATCATGGCGCCTCTTTGTTGGTCGTCAATAGTCCCGACGCCTGGGATAGACTTTCTGTTCGAGGAATAAAAGTCCAAACGCTCTGTGCCAGCAGCCTGTGGATCTGACGGGCTGAGGGCCACATCTGGAACTTGGGGTAGTGATGCTGACTTCTCTCTTCTAGACGAATCATGTTGGTTGGGACGATCAGTGTATTCCTAAGGGGGGCTATCAGTTTCGTGCTTCTCAAAAGATGATTGGCAGATATTAACCTCTCCTGATGGGGTCTGAGATGAGTGCAGCCGTCCAGTGAGCACGTCAGTCGGGAAAGTGTTGGGCTGAAAGTCGAAAACCCATGCGAGGTTGGCATCATAGGCTCCTTGTGGAAAGGCATAAAATTCAGGCTGCAAGATGTATTCATCAGACCCAGTGGTGAAGGCCGAGCTGGGCACTGATGGAGCAAAGAAGTTTGCGGGTGGTTGGACATGGTCAAGTGTCGGTTCAATTTGAGGGGCCGTGGGCGTAGAGGTTTGTGTAAGCGTTGATGTTGAATGAGACAAAGCAGACGAGTCTTGGGGGATTAATCCATCATCTATCAAGGGGGTACTGCCCCCTTGAGAGGTTGCGCTTGTACCATCGCGCCCGTGGATTTTAAGATGGCGCCTCAGCAGATCGCTAAAGGTCATTCAAAAACATGGTCAGCAATTGTAACATCATTTCGTTTAACCAAACCACCATCGTAAATTTCTCTTCACAGGTATTAAATTCTATGACCAAAGCAACTGACAGAACTCTCAGGTCTGGTTCCTTGAAGGAACTAGTCACAACGTGGATGGTACGAATCGGGCGTTTTTTTTTTCAAAGGGTTCAGACCAGGGGGATTCCTACCTGCGGCTGAATCGTTTTCCACAATGACATGCGTAGCGTAATTCACCTTTGTCTAGGGAGGTCAGGGATCAACCAAGGATGGATTGTTGAACCGGGTTCTTACATGCAGCTTGGTGCCTTGCCAGGTTCTCGACCCGGGAGAAGACCTTGTTACAGTGATCACAAACCAGACGTGGGCTAGCGGCTGGCGAGGCCGAGAGGCCAGGAGACTCACTGTCATTCGGTTCGCGTTGCATTGAGAGAAAAGCGGAATGTGAGCAGAGGTGAAAGTGGAGGAGCGAGGTGGAGGGAGCAGGTGGAGGCAGAAGAACAAGTGGAGGCTGTCAGGTGGAGGAATGCGGGGCACTTGATGCAGGGTAGCTAGAGTCTTGACTACACAGTACAACCCTTAAATGATTGTCAGTCTAACACTTTACGACATGGGTTGCAAAAGGACCGCACGTCTCCCGAGACTTTATTAATGCGTCAAGCTCTGATCCAACTCTCCTCCTCCTGTAGGTACAAAGCTGCCCGGCATGCATCAACAGCAATGCTATACGCTCCCTTCAGTGATTGCCATTCTTTTGTGTCTCTATCCCAGACGCCGCTGATGTCCCTTTTGAGAATTTTCATCTCAACGATCTTGCTTTGACCAGCTTCTAAAAATATCTTGGTGAATGCCTTGAGCTCCCAAGCTGACCGCCAGAACCTGGGATTGATGGGTGCCGAAGAATACACCTGCACGACTTCGTAGCCCGGAAAAGGTCCCTCATTATTGACCTCGACCTTGATTGTTACGCTATGGTCAACATAAGGAAGCATTTCTGTAGAGTCGATAATGACCTGCAGCTCGCTGTATGTAAAAGTCGAGTACGATAGTCCAACGCCGAATGGAAACCTGTGCATTTCTTTCGCACTTGGGTGCCGATATCCGAGCATCAAGCCCTCTTCGTACTTGACGACTGGCCCGTTCTCGGCCATAGTGGCAGGAAAGTTGTCGTAGGTTGGCATGCTTTGACGGTCAAACTTCAAAGGCCACGAGGTCGCAAGTCTTCCGCTGGGGTTTGTGAACCCACGGATGATGTCGGCAATCGCCTGGCCCCCCTCCTGACCTGGAAAGGGCGCAAAGAGGATTGCATCAACATCATCCACAAATTTCGAAATGTCGATGGGGTTTCCGCCATGAAGGACGAGAACCGTTTTGTGGGATACTGCAGCCACAGATTTAATCATCCGCACTTGGCTTTCGGGTAAACAGATCGTTGGCATATCGAAACCCTCCGACTCATGCTCATGCGTGCGACCTCCGAAAATAATGCTGACATCGCTTTGGGCAGCTAATTCCATCGCCTGCGCAATGCCAGCATCATCCGAGTATTCCTCCTCAAAGCACAGCTTCGCTCCATTAACAAAGGGCTCTTCTGGACGGCGAATGCGTGCATGGACAACAAGGCGAATCTCATATGTTTCGCTGGCTTCCATTTGAACCTTGGTAGCTCTCTCATACTTCTTGGGCTCGAAAAGGAAGTCCTCAATACTTATATCGGGGGCTTCGCCAACAAGAACCTGTTCATCATTCACGTACAACTCAAATGCCCCAGTAATCTGAGCGCCTAATGTATGCAGACCAGAATGTACGGGGGTCAGTTTTGTTTTGCAAACAAAGTAAAAGTTTTCAGGATGAAGCCCAGGCCTGGTGTATCCTAGCATTACCATCTGAGGTGTGCCTTCGACCTTTTGCGAGCTGACGACCTTCTCGACACCCTTATTATAGAAATCAATGTTCATTCCGACATGGCCATCGGATGTCCGAATAACATTAGGGGGAGCCGTAGGAACCGTGTAGCTGGGATTGATGCCTTTTGCGAATTTGACGAGGTCTGGGATCGGGTGCCAGTCTCTGATGCAGTCTAAAGGCCGCTGGATGTATTGTGGATGGGCAGCGGCGCTGCCTCCACCAGTGACGGACGGCTGGATAGCCGGGTTGCCGATGACGGCGATTCTCGGTGCTTCACGCATGTCAAGGGGTAGAGTCTGTGACGCGTTCTTGAGCATGGTTATACCCTCAGCGGCTAGTTGTCGTGCCATGACACTCGTCTCTTTTGAGATGACGACCGCCTCCTCGCCGTCGCTGTGGCTCTTTGCAGTTCGACCAATTAGGGTTAATACAGCGAGTGTAGCATTGTCGATATCTGTCATGTTAACACGACCCTCGCTGTAATCCTGGATGAGTTTCTCGCCACGGAAAAGACTTGGCCCAGGCATTTCCAGGTCAAGACCTGCCCTCAAAGCCTCGGGCCCTGACTGAGTGCCGAACCAATCTGACATGACACAACCGTCATACTCCCATGCGTCGCGGAGAATCTTCTTGATGAGGGGAGTCTGACTGCAATAGCTTCCATCGACCTTGTTGTACGCCATCATGATACTCGCAGGGTCAGAGTCTCGGAGAAGGTGCTGGAACGCCTTCAAGTATAACTCTCTCATTGTTCGTGAGTTTCCGGACTCTGCTACATTGTACGACTTTCTCAGTGTCTCGCTCTCATTGCAGACAAAATGCTTGGCACAGCACGCGACGCCTGTTGACTGAATGCCGTTGATAATAGCGGCTCCCATTTGACCTGTTAACAGGGGGTCTTCGCTGAACGTCTCAAAGTTTCGGCCGCCGCGTGGGTCTCGGTGCAGGTTAATATTTGGACCATTGATGATTTGTGTTGTCTTGTGCTTTGCTTCGACGCCGACCCGCTCTCCAAAAGAACGCATTAACTCCTTGTTCCATGTTGAGGCGAGAGCAGTAGATGCTGGGAAACAGGCCGTGCCCTTGTCTTCAAGATGGGAGGCGCTTCCGCGAACACCATTGATGGAGTCGGTAATCTGCAATAGTACATGATTCAGCGTTTGCTATTTCGGAAATGTGCGGTAAATATTTCTCACCTTCAATGCCGGAATGTTTAGCCGGGGAATTCCGGTGGTGGATGTGAATGATGACCCTGATAGTAGAGCAACCTTCTCATGCAGAGTTAACTGTCGAAGTAAATTTCTATAGTGCTGCACAGCATCATCTTCACCAGCGAGCGAAGGGAGTTTTGTTTGAATAATCTCGGGATTCGATTCTAAAGATGGTGTGGCTTGAGGCTCTTGATGGAAAGATGAAGTAATTGGATCGGTCATAGGACCCTCGACCATAGAAGCGGACATGGCGACGAGTTTGGCGTGAAGATTGAGCTCTAAAGCATGAGAACCTTTGTTTGGCAGTCAAATCAGACGGATACCATTTCTGCCAAGTTCTGGGTTTCGCATGAAATTACTGCACTATTCACACCTCTCTGTTTTCGCGCATTCACAATCACCTTCGTCCCACTGAGGCCCGAGTTGTCATGACATGATGGCGCGCGCTGACAGCTAGCTTGCCCCACCTCCACCTCCACCTATCCCCACCTCCACACACTTGACTCCACCTCCACTACCTCTAGCCAAGGTCCAACATGCGTACGTATGATGCGCAGAGGCTCTCCTGAGCAGGGGCCTTTGCAAACCAATATCGGCTTGGTTACCCGGCCCAAACTTGGCGGGGGAGAAAATGCGATAAATTAAGCCAGAAAACGGACAAGATGTGGCCGAGAAAACCCAGAACCGTCACATCAGATCCCGAGCACTATACCACCTTTGTGGCTGGTGAAAGCATCATGAGTCCTAGGGACATTGAATACGCGAACCCCATTGTGCCGGGGTTTGCACCTGATCCTTCAGTGGTACATGTCGACGGTACCTTTTTTCTTTGCAATTCTTCCTTTCATGTATTTCCTGGGTTGCCCATTTATGCCTCCAAAGATTTGAAAGAATGGACACACATTGGTATGTTATCTCAAAACAGTCAAGCTACAATTCGTAGAACTAACGGTGCATTGGATTTTTATAGGCAACGCGTTGAATAGACACGACCAGCTGGAGCTGAACTGCGCATTCACTGCCAAGGTGCCACTCGACACGGGTTTCTCCATGGTTGCATCCATGGGTATAGTGGCACCGAGTATCCATTATCATGATGACACTTTTTACATCATCACCAGTAGGATGGCCATCATAGACGGCCAATGGGGACTTACAAACTTCATTCTAAGCACCAAAGATATTTGGAGTAACGAGTGGAGCGATCCGGTATTCTTTGAGTTTAACGGCATGGATGTGAGCCTCTTCTTCGAGCATGGCCGCACCTACGTCCAAGGAGGCTGGTCGCTGGGGCGTGATAAACATCCTATGACCACCATCTACCAGGTTGAGATTGACATCAAGACAGGGAAGTTGTTGTCCGAAGCCAAGGAGATATGGGGCGGATGGGCAAAACACGATACGGAGGGACCTCATATCTACAAGAAGGATGGATACTACTATCTTGTTGTAGCTGAGGGTGGCACTTTTGAGCATCACATGCTGAGTGTCGCTAGGTCGAAAGACATCTGGGGTCCCTATGAGGCGTGGGAGCATAACCCTATGATGACAGCTGATGGCACCGACGAGTACATTCAAAACATTGGGCATGGCGCCCTATTTCAAGACCTCGATCAGCGATGGTGGGCTGCGGTGTTAGGCGTTAGGAAACAAGCAAACGGGACCCTTGGCCTTGGCCGAGAATCATTTCTATCGCCGGTCGATTGGCCAGAGGGTGGTTGGCCAACCGTGCGGCAGCCCATCATGACTTTTACCAGAGAATACAGCCCAAAGCTTGTGAAAGCGAATCCACCATTCAAGAGTCCTAGATTTGTCGAGGATGTTTATATCCGTCATCACGATGCATCTTGTTATAGCTATGCCGATGACGGCAAAACAATAACACTTTTACCAAGCCGCACCGACTTTACCCATGCCATAGAAACCTGCACGTTTCTTGGCCGTCGGCAACGCAACTTGACCAGCGAGGCTTCTGCCCGTCTCCGTGTGTCGGAGAAGGCCTCCGGGAAGCCCGTCGTTAGTGGAATTGCACTCTACAAGGACCCTGTCCGGTTTGCAAGCCTTGGCTACGACTTCGAAACCAACTCGCTCGTCTTCAAGATTCATAATTCCGCGACCAATCTGTCAGGTCTGATTTCCCGCCAACTGTCAGAAAAAATCACCCGGGTAGCTTTTAGAATCACTGCTACATCCTTACGCTATACGTTTGAAGCGCAGTTGACTTTTGCAGAGGAAAAGGTGGGCAGTGAGAAGGAATGGATTGAGATGGGAAGTGTAGATACAAGAGCATTGGATGCGAGGGACTATACAGGTCCTATTTTTGGCGTCTTTGCGCATGCTGTATTGGATGAAGGGCTTTTAGTGCCTGTTGTTTTGGAAGACTTCAAGGTTCAAGCCACTGATAAATAAATTAGACTATATGTATGCAAGGATAAATCATAGAAGACCATAGTTAAGCTGGCGGTCTCCTATAATTGAACAACAAAGTTGTTGCGATTCTACAAAAAGATGGCATTGGCTATGATTCGCACCCGACCAGTATCATGCAAGATTTCGTTGTGATGGGAAGACGGGTGACGTCTGGTCCAGATTTTCTCTAGCTGACTATAATTCAAATGCTACGATGAAATGGGAATTTATAAGAAGAACTACTGGACCCATATTTGAACGGTGACTGAGATATAAAATAGAGCTGACTTGCCGATATACCTGGTACGTAACTATCCTACCGTAGTAGAGATGCATACATTTCAAAACTGCCTTCTCTTCATCCTAACCCTCAGTCCTTCCTGTCTTGGAAACCAGCTACAGATCACTTTCCAGTCTGCGTTTTCAGACAGCTCTAGTTCGTAAAGTGTAACCAGCGTCACTAATACTTTGTACGTCTTGGAAAGACCCATATTCTTTCCGAGACAGACGTGCGTCCCTGCGCCAAACGATAGATCGGCTTTATTCATTGCCGCAAGCCGTTCTTGGAAGGCTCCCTCTGTCTCGCAGCTTTCCTCATCCTTTAGCCAGCGTTCTGGTCGGAATTCATCAGAATCTTGCCCAAAGACTGCCTTATTTCGGTTGATGATGTAGGGGCTCATGCCGACAACGGTGCCGCCTGGTAGAAAGTCACCATTGCTCAAGGTATGACCGTCGGGTGGCACATAACGCTCCATAGACATGGAAACTCCAGGCAAAATGCGCAGCGATTCACGAACAACGGCCTCAACGTATGGAATGGCGCGGGCATACTTGTACGATGGTGGAATAAGATCGCGGTGGTAGAAGTTTTGCGCAAGGATTGAAGATGTGAGCCGCTTCCAAACCCGCGGGTTGCAGAGAGAAAAGTAAAGGGCAGTACGAATGGTTATGGCTGTTGTCTGAACTGGGCGTCAGTTATTTTACACATTGTAGGGTGAACCAAGATACACTAAGAGTTGGTACATACGTCGCTTCCCGCGATCATATTGACCATTAGCCAAGAGACAATTCGACCGTCATCAACATTATCAGGGTCCGCATTCTTGACATCAATAAATCGGTCGAGGTAGTCGGGTAAACTTGGGTCATGGTAATCCTTGTCTGTGCCAGTGTAGCGCTTTTGAATATTTTCGATAGAAATTGCGGTGCTCTTCGTAAATCCAGGAGGTCCCAGAGGATACCATGGATTTTTATCCAAGACTCGGTCAAGAAATGGAATGACGCCTACCAGTACAAAATAGTCTTGTCGCTTATTCGCCGCATGAAGGGTTCCGTCGAAGTCATACCCTTTTTCAAGGTAGCCAAAGGGCTTGGAGAATGTTACGGCGCCCGTCACATCCCACGCATCTGTGGAGAAATAGGTTAGACAATGAATGGTATGGTCGGTTTTAAATGGAATCTGGGAGAATCCGTCTTACAGAAATTGATCCACTTCCCCAAGTCGAATTCTTTTTCTTCGTCCGCAACACGCATAAACCGATGTTCTAAGCTCTTGCAAAATTTCGTGATGACTTGGTCAATATGTGGTTCGATTGTAGCAGTGGCGGCCGTGGAATAGAATTTGGCGATCGGCTTTCTCAACTTTGTGTGTAACTGGGGATTGGTCTCGCTGAAGACGTTATAAATAATGCGGCGGTCAATGAATGCGCTACTTGCATGATACCAAGGTGTCTGGAGGCAGCAACGTTTAGATTTCGACTTGTAAAAAGCCTCGATATCCCGAGCCCAAGTAGACAAACCTTAAGCCAATCATTCTTGGTGTTGAAAATAGTTGGGATCATCGTTGGATCATCGATGTCAATAATGTATGGTGTAATACGAACAATGGGACCATGCTTTTTTATGGAGTCTCTCGAGTTCAAGATGCGAGTCTCCTGTCCAGTTCCAGTGAAGGTACCAAAGTCTAGTCCAACCTATTAAAGTGATTTTAATGTTTATTCCTCCACATACTGACACCCACAAGCGCAAGTTCATCAAATAGTGGGCGGGGGTGACTTACGTGCTAAGAAGGGACCGGGATATTTTCTTAATGGGGAAGATATGTCTTCATAGACTGAGCAGAGAATGTACGTAACCAGTGGGAAAACCACCAGAAGAAAGAGCAGAGGTCTATCTTGCGACGGATTTCTGGAAAACTGGGCATCGCGCCATAGTATGTGAGTAGTGTTGTAGAACATGACCGCGGGTGTCTTAATTTTCAAATGTTTGAAGGAAGACACGAGAGAGAACAATTAACCGAGTTCTAGAGCCAACTGTCTCTTTTTCCATGCTTTACAAATGGCTCACATGTGATAGGAAGGTGGAGTAAAATCGGACAAATGTCGAGAGAACTGCAATCGGGATTGGATCTAGATTTCCTGTTGGTATATGATGTGGGACAAGAGGACCCAGTGGAATGATGGATGATTACTTGCATTAGTTTGGATGGACCGGTGAAGCTGGGCAGTCGGCTGCCATCTCTGCGGGTGTGACGTGCGTGGGAGGCGGGCTAGTGTTTATTTCAGGTGAAAGAGGCGTGAATAGCCGGCGGCACAAAACAGGTCTGTTCCACGGTGAACTCTGAAAGCAGATCATAACTACAGAAACCAGTCTTCCTTGAATGGCCGCCAGAAGATACACATGGAAGCTGTTGATGGTTAATACCTGTCTAATTTTCGTGAGGCAGAACTGCAGTGGTAATACGACCAGGGTCCTGATGATTGACTACGTAGATATGCCTTAGTTGTGGGGTCGTTGGGCTTGGCGTAAGCAATCATTAATGCAAATATCGTCGCCTCTAGCTAAACTTTTAATAGTCAATTTAATGAAGTGGAATCAACAAAATAGTGTAACTGTAATAAAATTATGAAATTAGATTCTGGGTATGGAAAATAGAAATATTAGCGTAAACGTTTGACTACCTTCCATGAGCGCTATTATTCTTCGACGTCTTGCACCCATTACTCAAGACATGTTTCAAATCATGCGTGACCTGTACACGCCCCATAAAAGAAAACATGCAAATGAAACCCAGCCAAGTTCTGTTTGCTGTCTATGACGCAGGAGCGGGAAATGTTTCCCGTTCTCTGTTTAGTTGGCACCCCCCACGAAATATCCCTCTCTGCAAGTAAATTTGGCTAACTGTATGAATATCAAAGTCAAATCAATGAAAGCGACCCTGTCTGTAATTTTGCACTCGGTTTGTGAGACACGAACGAGGCGACTCTGGTGTATAGCTTCAATCATCATTTTTCTATTACCAGTCTGAATATGGAAGATTGGCGGAAGATTCTGTCTAACTAAGCCCATCTTATTGACAAGAGCCAATATGAATTTTCAACATGCGTTGTTGCTTTTTTGTGTGCGAGCCCTCATATCTTGAAGTAGAAATGATTACTGCTTTTGGGCCCGTTTCTGCGGTTGTTATCTCAATGCGATACGCCGCCAGGTGAAGCCTTGAGCCCCATAAGACCCACAGGCAAGGCTGACTTTAGAGGCTCGGTCTGAATCATACGGTCAAGGAAACGAACGATAGTATAGGGAAATGAGCGCAACCGCTCTATTGAATTAATTTTCATATTCTAGTCTATCGAAATCATTTATAGATAAAAAACTGGCCAGATATTGTATTCAGCTTCCATCGTTCTAAGCCATTTCTGATATCATCAAGGTCATCAAAAATAAGACTTGACAACCCATCACAGGAAAATTAAATCACAGCCAATCACCATAAAAGTCGAAAATGCGGGATACAGCCAGATGGATTAAAGATCGCGTCGCATCCAACAGGAAAGCTTTGGCGTCGCGAAAAGGCTGTCATCCCGATGAAGCAGATGCCTTGCAACGCTTTCTGGAGGGCAAGCTGACGGATAATGAGGCTGCAGTGTCCATTATTACACCAGTGTTACGCGAGAGCGACCCGCCACGCGAGGTATACCGTCTAATGGCTCTTCTTTGTGAAGCATTGGTCGATCTAGAAGACGACCGCAAAAAGCTCCTCAATCTCCTAGGTGCTGTTCAAGAATTGCCACCTGCCAGAGGGATCGACTGGTCACGACCTCGGGGCTTTGGAAGCGTGTGGAGCGAGTTGTATAGACGTCATATACATCAGCATGAGGGGTGGGAGGGTAGTTCAAAACCACTAGATGAGATTGCCCAAGACGCGCTGAGGAATTATTATAAAAACATTGCAACTGTGGAAGCCAAAATGTACGTTCGCGGGTTAGGGAGTGTGACGGCACGTTGGGGATACGGGACAATGGATCTCATTTGCATTGACCGTTTCAAGTCCGTGGATATTTTTATTAGTGGGATCCTTGCATGGCTTCAGGTCGCTGGAGACAAGCTCAAACAGGATTTGCGCTTAGAAGATGAGAGAAATTGGCCACAGACGAATGATGAGCATACAAATCCGCGAGTCTTGCATAGTGATTTGGTTTGGGACAGTTGGGCTACTCGTATCAAAGAAATTAGCCAAAGAGCTAAACCCCGCGAGACCAGAAAGCTAGCAACTGAGTGTTACAAATTAATGCAAAAGTTACACTGAATCTTTGTTCCGGCCACCTTAGGAACCGATCAGCTATTTAGTAGTGATGTGGTCGATTTGCAAGTTCTCATACTTGAGTTCACCTACCCAGGCAAAGCGCGGTTTTGGTACTTCTAATCGCCAGATAGAGGCAACAGGGCGTTTCCAACGCAGTTTAGTGGGATTCTAGCCGACCAACCTCATTGACCTCTTCCACATACAGATCGACCGTCATTTAAATTCACCACAGTTCACCGTGCCTTCACTCACAATCCCGTCCAAAAGTGCATTGGGCACTTGTGATACCGACTTGTTAGTACTTTTATTCACATTAGCAAGACGTGCAACCGCATGCGATGAAGTCGTTCGGCTCACCATGATTCAACTTTCGATTCTCCTTGCCCAATATCAAGATCGGATGGCTGGGTCAAATTCATCACATCTTCGGGTAGCTTATAGCAAGACTCGCACAATGGAGCCAAATATGGATATAGGAGACACGTTATGGTTTGAACGTGTGGAACAGCGGCCAGCAATAACTTGGGCTGCTTATTACTATGAGACATAGGTCAGAGATATAAGCCAGACCGGTTACTTGAACTCACGTCTTGATTTTGAGCAGCATGAAAGCTCTTCTTCCAAGCCGAGAGGGTTCAATGCTCTTTGTAGATTTGAATCCGATCGACCCAGCCCCGCCTTTCAGATAAAGCTCAACGGGCAAGACCTCTGCTGAGGACAGGTCAGTACTGCTCAGAGGTTCATGAATAGTATATGAATTAATTAGTCCTAACCTTGCCGACGTCATGGTCTAGTACTCAGATTTCGGAGTCGAAGGGCCCGATAAGGCTGAGAAGCTCAGAAGGGCTGAGCAGACCAACCTGTGGGTAACCATAAGCCTTGCCTGATGCACATATGTGCTGGCAACCGGTGTGAAGCTAATGCTCGACCGGACAACTGTGATGACCAGTGTCGGGTGTCTCTAGAGACGATGCCTGGTCTGGAATTCGGTTGTTTTCCTCCTCGGAGGTACCATCATGCTCATTGTAGCACAGTCCTGGAGCGCGTATCGCATTTTTTGCGCCGCCTGGGTCGCGACTTTGGTCGCATTTGCCTTGGTTCTCTGACTCATAAATTGAGCGGAGCGGCAGTGTGGTTTTTCGTCTTGTCCTCGTCTGATATGGACCATCTGATATGGATGGAAGAGGTAGACTTTCCACACAATTTTTCTTTTTTGACCGCTAATACAAAAACTTATTTTTTTAATCGTGCCCCCCTCTTCTTTGCATGTGATATGTTGGTGACTCGTAGCTTTTGGGTTATTTGACTTCACGCAGACCAAATGCTATTCTATGCACTCGACGAGATCAAAGTCCCAGATCCAGTGACGCAGTCCCACATCTAACAATGCAACCCCAAGCCTAAGAAGGCAGTCTCAAGTAGCACCACGAAGCACGCAAGTGATAGGCAGCCATTGAAAGGAGACTTGTTAACATCTAGAATACAAACACGGCCAGCCGCAAGGTCAAGTTTGGGCAGCTGCCTGCCAGGGCCGCCCCTGTTTCGTACGTCGCAGTGTGCGCCAATGTGGCCTGAAAGTTTTGGAGAAGAAAAAAATAGAACAAATTCTTTTTTTGAGGTCCAGAGTAGAGTGCTGCAGTACATCGGTCGCTTAAGGCCCATCATAATGCCGTCTCGGGCAAGCTATGCGTCATATGGAATTTACGTCTTTTATTGCTTCTCATTCCCTTTTTGAATCGTGTGCGTGCACTTGTATTTGCCGAACCGTGTGCTGAGTAGTGTGTCCGCGCGTTGGAATGGGCCAGCACAGAGGGTAACTCTATATTTTTTCAGGGAAAGTTTTTTTCATCCAACATTTTCATCTGATTCTATTTGTCTGATGGTCTCCCATGGCAGAAATTGCACCACGGCATTGAATACTTTGTATAGTTGCTCTAATAACCTTGCTAGGCCATTTCTTTCTCTTATAAGAACACCAACTTGCACATATCTCATATTTCTATTCCCTTCTTTTCATCTTCAATCATTTGTCGAAATGAAATCCTTTCTCCTTCTCACTTATTGGATTATTTTGCCTCTCGCAGCTGCCCTCAGATCTTCTGCTACGGCTGCTACGGCTGCTCTGTCCCAAGCTACTCGGCCCGAATGTAGCAAAGGAAAATACTATTGTGGCTATGCTGTCAATCACATCATTGGTATCAGCTACAAAACCATTTCTTGTATTTATGTACTAGTATTAAACCAGGTGATTCTGATGCGGTCGAACACCTTGCGCGAAAAGGTGGTATTGGCGACGGGAATCCTGAAGGTTATCTCTTTATTTGCCGTCACAATGCAGAAAAGGCACATAATGAGCTAGAAGTGGTACGATACTGCGAATATGGTTGTCTAAGAGGTGATATATTTCTGGGTGGCTACTGTCAGCAACCACCAATGATGGCACTTGGGGGAATCATTGGTATGCGACAAACTAAACTTTCATTTGTGGTAAATGATAGCTAATGTCCTACAGGAGGCGGGGGTGGATTTCGATACACATGGGTTTCTTTGGAAGACGAGGATAAAAAAACAAAGAGTAAATATGGATTGTCCGATGGCAACACTTGAGAAACGAGGCTTGAAGGAAAATGTCTGTGGCTGTATGGCTTGGTTCGTGTTGTTCTCGGATGACCCGGTTGGGCATGGCTCTCAAAGAAAAAGGGATTCCGTCCCCTAAATACCAAATTAATAATTATTAATATTAGTTTAGTATTAATCTTTAGGTCTTAGTTAAAATAAATACCAGTGGCTTAGTTTAGTATGCATCCTTGCAGCGAGCAATTCCATTGAATCCTGAAATCCCTTGCAACAAATAATCTGGAGTGGGTACGAGAAACCACAATCGCATACAGTCTACAAAAGTCGGAACAAAGCGCGACAGGGCTTGCTGAGTCGCTGCCTCGTGTTTTTAACATATAAAGTAGCATCTGGGCCTTTGGGGCACGGGACTTCTCATGTGGATCTATTAAACAAGCTTATAGAGTGTCAAAACGGCCGCGTGATCTGAGGTCCACTCGTTATGTCGACAGTCTGGCAGCGGCTTCGGCTCTCCTACAACCATGCATCGTGACTCCAGAGGCTCCAGTCCTTTACCCTTGTGATAGATAAAATCGATTCTGTCTTGCGGTTCCGGCGCCTTATGGCCCCAATTCCATGGCGTGACGGGGGACCAAGTAATGCCCGGGACTTTCACTGGATCCGGATGCAGCAGGCGAAACGAGTCAATGAGCCCTTCCTTCTGCGGCAACACCGACGTCGGCCAGGGGACATCGCAGAAGCCGCCATGCTCATCTTTCAAATCTTCAACCCAATCCAAATGTGAGGGCGCGTTCATGTCGCCTGTAAATATGACGGGGATTTGGTCAGCCTGCTCGAGGTGGCATTTCATCCCGGCAAGAGCTTGTTGCATTTGCGGTGTTCGACCAGACTGGGCCTCGCGTTCCAGGACCTTGTGTTTAGACATGTGGTCGTAGCAGAAGTCGTAGGGACCATAAGGTGTATACCCTAGGTGCGCGTCGAAAAGGTTGACCTGTTGAGCCTGGCCGTCCAGAGCGATACGCACACCAATTGCACGGTCCGGTGGGCTCACAGCTCCGTACACTTCGGCAAATGGATACTTGCTTATGATGCTGGTATCGCCACCGCTTTCCCAGTGGTACCAACCAAGCGCACCGGCAATACGCGGTGCGTGTCTGCCAGACTGGTCTTCCTGGAGGCCAGCAATATCAGCTCCCGAGGTGGCTATGAACCTGACCTGCTTTTCGTGGTAGTTGTTGACCCCGGTACCGCCATTCCACATATTCCAGCTCAGAACGTGGAGGGTTTGCAGCAATGGGGAATCAGCCGGGCGAACCGGGATGAGGAAGTTGGCTGTTGCAGAGACGCCCTGGTTATCTGTTGCACAGACGGCAATGTTGGCATCGCTGGCGTTGTAGTCTGGTGTGCCTGAGAGAACGCCGCTAGGGCTGATGGAGAGCCATTTGGGGCTCGAACTACCGATGGAGAATACGAGAGGGTCACGGCCGCCTTGTACAAAGCCACCGACATTGTGGGAGTAGTAATCGCCCTGTCGACCATTTGGTAGCCTGACGTCAGTGGCGATGAAGGCTGTGTTTCCTTTGATCTGGCGGGGCAAGACGACGCTGAGAGGTTCAGCGAGCCACTTGTACCCATCGGTGGCCAGCAAGAAGGCGGTATACCGACCAGGTTCTAAGCGAGAGGTATCCAAGTGCACAGTGCCTCGGGCATCAGAAGCATACTCCCAGACGAGAGAGGGATAGTGAGATCGTTGGTCCACAGGGCCACCCACGTCTTCAAACCAGAGACCGACCCAGTTATTTGAGGCAGGCCATTTCGTGAAGTAAGAAATGGTGATGAGAGGCTTGCTCTTCACCAATGACAGCGACCCTTGTTCTTTCGATGGAAAATAGTGGATTGTCATGATGAAGTTGGAGATGTAAACTTGACGAGGGCACGATTGGGGATGTCAGGTTGTTGATCGACATGAGGAGGCGGGGTAACCGGTATGCTAAAATAAGCCACACCAACACTGTCCGAGCGCTCTCCCACGTGTTGGCGCGTTTGAGGTTGAAGATGGCTTCACGAATCAGAACCCACTTTTGAGTTTCGAGATTGATCAAACGACAAAAATTGGTGGCTGCATCACATATTGGTACTGCGATAAAATAATCTTTAATCCATGTCACTGCTTGATAAATTTCTCGTGATGTAATAATCTTTGCTGGGCAGTCTATTGCCCACTGACACAGATAACTCATCTACCAATGCTAAATTAATTGTTTCTCTGAACGTGGAAACAACAAGTATTAATGAAACATAGCACTCGAAAACAGGAGAAGGGAAGCCTTCTTGTCTACCGCCTCCTCACTCAAGCTTCAGTTGCTCAAATTGCTCAATCGTAGCCTCGAAGCCAGTCGCCTCGCTCTCCAAGTCAGCTAACTTCTTCTTATCGGCGTCCTGTGTCGCGATGGCGACCTTCTCCACGTAGCCTGGGTCATTAACCAGCCTGCGGTGCTTCTGGGCAGCACTACGCGCTTTGTCCAGTTTCCTTGTCGCTTTGGCAATCTCTTCGTCTAGGTCAACACGGCCCTTGACGTGAATGAAGACAGAGATGCTGCTGGACACGATGAATGCGACACAGCCTGCAGGACGAGCGCTGTCCGGCGAGACGATGTCTACTTTCATGGAGCCCTTGCCGCAGAGGGAACGGATTGATGACTTCTCCTCGGAAACGGTTTTGTGTGACACAGGATCATGGGCTTGTATGAAGATCTTCGCCTCATCCTTGGGTGCATACTCGGCCATGAGGGATCGGACACCTTTGGAACAACCCAGAACAATGTCGTACGCAGCCTCGGCTTCTGGGTTCTCAAATTCCTGATCCCATTCGGGGTATTTGGCCACCATGACACTCTTTGTTTCATCGCTTGGTCGCCTGGGAAGTCTCTGCCACAACTCTTCTGTAACAAAGGGAAGGAATGGGTGAGACAGGACAAGAGCCCCTTCAAGGACTGAGTAGAGTGTTTGTAGCGTAGAGTTTATTTGAACCTCAGAGCCCTCCTGGATCAGGGCCTTGGAATTCTCGATGAAGACATCGCATCTAGATGATAGAAAAGTTAGTCGAGAACAAGGATATCTTGTACTGCGAGGTTTCTTACAGTTGGAAGTACCAGTAGGCGTAAACAAGGTTGGCGCTCTTCATGAAATTTCTCTGCTCAAGTGCATCAGAGACCCCCTTCACAGCGGCGTTCATCTTGTGGAGAATCCAGAGCTCTGCTAGAGATTCGGTTCCGCCCAGAGTTCTCTGCTTCGCAGGGACAAAGTCTTTGACCGTCTCAAGCTTGCCGATGACGTACTTGCTGGCGTTCCAGATCTTGTTGCAGAAGCGTCTGTAAGCGTGAATGACATTGACATCAAAATTAATATCGCCGCCACCAGTGGTGTAAGTAATGAGAGAGAAGTGAAGAGCGTCTGCTCCACATTCCGGAATGCCTTGTGGAAATGCAGTCTTCTGATACACGGTTGCCTTTTTTATTTCGCTGGGAGCAATGTTGCCCGTGAGTAGTTTGTCATGAAGAGACTGAAGCTCGATTCCGCGAATGACGTCCAATGGATCAATGACATTGCCCAATGATTTGCTCATTTTTCGCCCGTCAGAGTCACGAACTAAATCAAGGTTAGCTCATCGCAAGTCGCACTGGGCCTGATACATGGACTTACTCAAAGAATGGCAGAACACTTCAGAGAATGGAACTTTGCCCTGTTCATCGAGCCGATGCCGTCAGCCGTGTGGATAAAATGACTGCGCAACGAGCTTGCACTTACCGTGAGCTTCAGACTGAAGAAGATCATGCGAGCAACCCAGAAGGGACTGTGGGGTTCCAAGTTAGCATATGTTTTCTAGGTGGACTTTCTTGCTCATCTCTGAGGACTTGACGGGGCGAAAAAATGATGCACATCGACTCCAAAAGAGTTTCGTATAGTGAAGTAGACTTACATAATGTCCCACCCAGTCTCTAGGAGGCTGGTGGGGAATAGACGAGACAGATCAGGAGTGTCGTTGGGCCAGCCCAGTGTTACGAAAGGCCAGAGGCCTGAGCTGAACCATGTATCGAGGACGTCCTCATCTCGAACCTAAAGCGAATGTAAGTGTCCGAACCATGTGCCATGACAAATGGTGATTGGAAGATCAGATCGTTCGTCGGGAACCATAGCCCCTGATAGATCCAGCTCATGTAAATAAAGGAAAGGTACAAGTGCATTGACTAACCAGTTCAAACTTTTTGTCCGGCCATGCCTTCTTGGCCTTGGTTAGTGCTGCATCTTAGTTAGTTCTGATGCTCATGGCAAATTTTGGGATGTGACAGCCGTACCTTCTTCTTCAGTTCGTCCTGCGAACCACCTGTTATTGGAGGTTTGCTCGCCATCCTCCCCTTCAAAGCGAACATAGTAGACAGGGCACTGATGTCCCCACCATAGCTGTCTTGAGATGCACCAGTCGCCAATGTTTGACATCCAGTTGAGGTAGTTCTTTTCCGCCGACTCTGGCTGAATCTTGATGTCCCCATTCTGAACGGCTTTGAGCTATGAGGCAACCATCAGTAAACCAGACAAGTCACCATGGCAGAGGGATATTTAATTTAGCCTTACCGCGTCCTCCGCAAGACAAGACATGTTAACCCACCACTGTGGTTTCATGATGGGTTCGACGACATCCTTGGTTCTCTCTGATAACGGGACCGTCATGGGGTTATCCTTCTTGTCCACATAGAGGCCGAGTTTCTTCAGATCCTCTTGGATGGAGTATCGAACGTCGAATCGCTTCTGGCCCTGGTAGGGGCCGCCATTCTCGTTGATCAATCCATCATCCGTTAAGATGTTGATGAACTCGAGTTTGTGAGTCGTGCCTAGGTTGAAATCGTTGGGGTCATGTGCTGGAGTTAATTTGACGGCACCCGTACCGAACTCGCGGTCGACATAGTTGTCAGCGACGATGGGAAGCCTCCGGTCTTTGATGAACGGGTGGACAGCAAACTTGCCGACGAGATGGGTGTACCGAGCATCGTCAGGGTGCACAGCGATACCACTGTCACCGAGCATAGTCTCAGGACGGGTTGTCGCAACCTCAATAGTCTCGTCGGAGTTTTCGATTGGGTACTTGAAATGAACAATAATTCCGAATTCGACTTTCCTTTCGTAACCTGGAACGCTTAGAAGTGTCCGTCCTGTCAATTCCTCATTGTCAACCTCGAGGTTGCTCAGAGCCGTCGTCAAGGTCGAATCCCAGTTAACCAGGCGGTTAGCTCTATAGATGATGCCCTCTTCATAAAATCTGACAAAGACATCTGTGACAGCTGCTGAAAAGCTCTCGTCCTATGTAGGGATCAGAATTAGCGTCATACCCTTGGTACAATCATTCAGCACGCACCATTGTGAACGCCTCTCGACTCCAATCAAGACTGCATCCCATTTTCCTCAATGCATTGTTGATCTTTTGGTGGTACTCCTCTTTCCAATCCTGGACAAGATCGATGAATTTCGCTCTGCCAAGGTCATGTCTGGTCTGTTTCTTCACTTTCCAAAGCATCTTCTCGACGACGCTCTGTGTCGCGATACCTTAGGCGCTGTCAGACTACTTTGTTTGGCGAGGTCATATCTGCAAATAACTTACCAGCATGGTCACAACCAGGTAGCCACAAAGTGGTCTTTCCCTTTTGTCGGTAGTAGCGGATCAAAAGGTCTTGCAGCGAGTTGCCCAAGGCATGACCCATACTGTTGAGGTCAGGAACCTGCATACTACTTATTGGATGCATGGGCGAGAGTGGCTTACTGCAGAGCCCCCGTAACATTTGGGGGAGGCACGACGATCACAAAAGAGCCTTCGGGCCTGACATCACCTTCAGGTGTGAATTGAGGCTGGAAGAAACCCTCCTTCTCCCACCAAGCATACCATGCCGACTCAACAGCGACAGGGTGGTACGAGGAATAGTAAGGGTCGTCGAAAGACTTGAGATGCTTCTTTTCTCCCACTGGGGTGTCCTCAACGAAAGGAGGTAGTACAACTTCAGCTTTCTTTACCTTTTCCTTCTTCTCCTGGGTCTTATTCGCATTGGTGGCGGCTGCCTGAGCACGAGAGGCTTTCTTTTGGTCGAATTTGGCCTGCTTTTCTGCCTTCTTGCGTTCCTTTTCAAGCTCCTTCTCTGTCTTAGGTTTGGTGGTCACAGTGCCACTGGTGACCGGAGGCGGATTGCCACTCTGTTGCGGGCTCTCAGCAGCGCTGGCTGCTCCGTGACGAAGGGTTGTTAGCGATAAATTGGATCTGGGTAGGAGCACACTGTGGCAGGACTCACTGAAAATTCCCGGTGCGTTGTTGGTAGCCATTGTGAATATTTGAGAGAATGGCAAGATGAATGGCGTTGAGTACACGAAGGACGTATTAAAAAGTGGTCAAAGAAAGTGCGAAGCGGTCGATCTCTGAGTCAGAGTTGCATCAAATCATCGTCGCTGTGTTAGCTTGAGTCACAGCGCGCTCTAGCCACTCACGCGTGGCGGCACCCAACTGTGGCTGGAGAGACAAGACGGAAGTTAGCCCAGGGGCTTATCGGGACTGCTTGAAACTCCTTCCTCAGATGTTTTGGTCCACAGCGCGACACTGATAGCAGAAAAAGCCTGGCTTAGTCTTCTGGGCTAATCATTCAGCGCTCCTCTGTTTTCCCCACATCACTGAGCCCGACGCGCCACGCCTTGCTCAATTACTCTGCCGCGACAGGCTAAACCGAATTCAAGCATTTACTATGGATTTCATAATTACTGACAGTATTAAAAGATTCTTGGTACTCGCTATCGTTCCCAGTTCATCCGATTTGAGCTTTGGGTGAGCAGAGCACAAAATGTGATCTCTGCACCTCTTGATGCAGCCACAGTCACGCAGCTACCCAATGCCAATACTGCCATACGACCACAACGAATGCCTCGTTCAGCCTACAACTTCATTCAAATCATTGAAAAAACTAGTCTAAGCGATGAGCATAGTGAATGTGGCGTTAAAGCAAGGCAATCGAAAACCCCCGCGGCCGAGCAAAAGACAGAGAAATCGCGGACACTCGCGTTATTGCAGCATGATTGGCGTTCGGGTTACAGATACTTTTGGTTCACGCGTGGACGTGGAAATGGGACTTTTAATTTTGTTGGCTAGAGAGAAGACGCGCCCTCATCTAGGGTTATTCTTGCATTGTGGGATTCTGCAAGGGCTTACTTGAAAGACCCATGGTTGAAAATGCCCACGTTGTAATGGATTTCTTGATCGTATAGATATTCTTGTGGATCGCAATGGTATGGCCGGTTGCATTAGTATGCAAGATAAGGTTTCGGACATGATCGATAACGCAGAACAAAATAACTCCCAGGTAGGTATAAAGGGCAAGTGCAGAGATTATGATGTACCAAATTTTGTTATTTTGTTTGGGCGGAGCAATTGCGGATTGCGTCTCGAATTTAAACATTTTAGTGCTCAGCTGGGATTAAATAATCTAATAAAATAGAAGGGGATTTACATTTGCGATTAATCCGGCATGATTAGACTACACGATGACTGATATGTCCTGGATGAAATGTTACTGCTCTACATATGCTTCTTGATTTGGTACCCCGTAACCCCGCGAGCGGGTTCATAATAAATGCGCCGACAGGAGCACTGTGCCAGAAAATACCCTACCCTATCACGAGGTACAAAAAAGAGATAAAAAGAATGATGAGACTGGGACTCGAACCCAGGAGGATTGCTCCATCAGGAATCTTAGGTTGTTAAGGTGACCTTAACCTGACGCCATAACCAACTCGGCCATCTCACCGAAGGGTTTTTTCTGACCCGCTTGCGATATCCACACATGGTCCCGTAGGTGACTGATACGCTTTCGAAGAATCGCAGGGTGGAACAGTGGCAAGCTACCCTGGATCTAACCCTCATGTGATACCAGAGCGGTGTAATCGAATGAAAATCAGAGCGTACTTTTCTTGGTCAGCCATTGAAAATGGTCCAACACGTTAGAGAAACGGCGATCAGCAGACCCTCCAGTTCTTCGTATGGACTAGCCGATAGGACGCCGGATTAGGGCCGGCCAATCTCCTTCAAATGACTCAGCCCATTCCCGCCACTCCCCTCTTGTCATATACGGCTCGGGATATGTGATATCCATTCCCTTGGGGTGGAACTCATCCTTTAGTCCCCGCATCAGATCCCATGGATATCCATCGCTCTTCCGTCTCGGCTCTCCAGGTTTGAAAATAATGCGGAACGTTCTGCAAGACGATTCCCGTTCAATGGCTGCTTTTACGAAGTCTCGAATCCACAGTTCCGCATCCATACCAAAGTGGTGCCACGCTTCTTTGCCGAGCTGAATGCCAAAATCCCAGTTGAACCTTTTGAGATTAGGAGCGAGAATCAGGTTTGCGTCCGTAGTACCACGCTGCAAGTCTGTTCTCATATTCCACCTCGAGAGTGTCAACTGCTCCAAGGCTGTGAAGTCATTCAGGTCAAGCATTATACCGTCGCTGCACTTTGAAATGTGGCCAATGTTCAAATGTCGAAGGGTGCTTTGGTGCTTGAGTAACATTGAGCGAAACATTGGGAGACTCAGATCCTCGGCTATGTAACGAGATCCGGAAAAGTGGAACCTTGAAAGTCTCCTGGGCCACTGCAGGAAAATGCCGAGGACCTGAGAGGAATCGGAATAGTCGGTTATGGAGACTTCAGAAATAGTTGTGTTCTCAGGTTCCTAATGATCTCTGTCAGCATACGATTACACCCATCATGACCTCAGGCAGGGATTGAGGATGAATCTGGTACATACCTCGGCATCAGGAATTATGGACTGCACATCATCATCAAAGCTACCGCCAATGTCCAACTTATTTAATGAAGGCGAACGAAGCAGTTCCCTGGCTGGCAGGATACCAATGTCATATATGTTCCGCCAGGAAAGGCGTACATGCTGGGCAGTAGTCATGTGCTGGAGAGACATCCGAACAAGAGCTTGAGTTTGTTTCCTATGCCTCATGCGGGCCTTGCCCACGAGTGAAAAGCGCCTTACATGATCAAATCTTGGCACCAGATCATGAAGCGGAGCGAAATCAGGGTGGCTGGAGTCGTCCAGGTTTGGGTGCAGTGTGATCCTAAGGTCTCGACAGTACTGGCCAATCGATGGATTCGTTTGAAGAGTTTCATGAACTTTTTGAACGTCTCTCTCCGTGGGCTCGCCAGCTGCCTTGAGCTGGATTGTATGGTAAATGAAGGGTACCAAGGTGTGGTAGAAGCGCCTGCAAGTTTGCGCGCATGTGATAATAGGCCTTTGGTCGAATTTGTGATACGAATCAAAGCTGGAATCGCAACCCGGTTCCGGCAATAGTGGAAATGCTAGCTCGAAAATGCTGATCAGGATCTCGTCGGGCAAACTGAGGATGAAGCAGCTTGTATTGCCGTGAACCAACGTTGTGCAGTCGTCATCTTGTGCAACGTCACCTCGCAAATCTCCACACTGAAGCGACTCCCACGGCTGTTCCATTTGGGCGTAGATGCAACGGTGACTCTAGCTGGGTCAAGGACGGTGCATTCACAAAGTTGTTACTTCAGTTACTCGGTCTCGGGTGATGTTTTCTTGTATTTTGCACAATGCGGGGCAGACCCACAGTAACAAACGTGGCGGCATGTATTACGAGTCGTGCAGGAGGGCGAACACTGGCCTCATTAATCGTGGCTGTTATCCGTACCAGCAATCGAAAGCATGGCCGTTATTGGCCTACCGTCCCGGTGTGGCGGCGAACCAATCGGTGTGATAGGAAGTACGGGCCCGTGCAACGAATTAGCAGTGCCTCTATAATTACTTGAATTTACATACAACTAATTATTTTTGATCAAGCTGTTATGATTATTAGACCAGAAAATATTTGTATGATTTTTGCTTTTTTGAAGGTGAAAAAAGAAAGAAAAGTCCATGTCTATTTTTATGATGGAATAATTGAATTGAGTTTATATCAGAAATAAAAATAAAAATAGTTGAATAGAGTTATTCATGAAGAACATAAAGTCATGTATCATCATCTAAAAGACTAGAGCCATTGCAACGGCGGCAACGGTCAAGATGAGATGCCTTTCTCCCAGACTTCCTTCTGCAGCTCCACTCACAATAACCGGGGTCTGTGCGCCAGTAGGTTGGGCACCGCCGTGGGTCAGCTTGGAGGCCAACAGAACCGTAGTCTTATCATGGCCGGAATTCTCGCCTCCCTCGGTGCCAACATTCTTTGCCTCACCGCCAGGGACCGACCCGCTAGAATTCGCATGATCAGAGGTCGAGCCCCCGGAGATGCCATTTTGACCAGGTGTAGATGCGCCCTCGGCAGGTGGCGTGGCATTACCATGTGATCCCGACCCATTGCCACTGGCCTCGTGGGATGTGCCTGGACCCGGTCGTCCGCCTTGCTCCTGAGATTCTGGGTATCCGCTGCCGCTTGGACCGGATGATCCACCCTGTTCCTTAGATCCTGACGATGAACCGCCTGGTCCTGATGGTCCGCCTTGCTCCTGAGACTCTGGGTGTCCGCTACCGCTCGGACCGGATGACCCGCCCTCCTCCTTCGATCCTGGCAATGAACCGCCTGGTCCTGATGGCTGCTGTTTGTTGCATGTAGGGCAGTCCGATTCGCCATTATTTCCACCTGCACCATGCGACGGCGAACCCTTTTCACCAACTGACTCTCCTCCAGCGCCACCTTGGTGGTCGAATTGTTTGCCTGCTGGCGCGGTAGGCAGCGGGCGAGCACCACCGCCTTCGGCATGCGGCTGAGCTGCGCCGTATGTCTCCAGGGGGCCACCGGGACCAAATGTGGGGTGGGCGATTGCTCCGCCGGGACCTCCAGCAGGAACAGTAACACAGGCGTGGTCTTCACCATGAGGACCGCATTTGTTGCACGGAATCGTAATTGTCTGGATGTCCATGTCATAGCCGGCGCACTTGTGGCATGGGAGCATCACTGCTGTCAGCTCCATTCCATCACCAGGGTAGTAGGAATAGGTAACGGCGTTGTACTCGGTTGTGCAAACGCCATGCACAGTCTTGGTGACAGCCACGGTTTCGACGATGGTACCTCGCGGGACAGTCACGGTTTCAACAACAGTGCGTCCAGCCCCAGTAACGGTCCTTGTAACAACGTCCGGAAGCCCTGCGCCGGCAGTGGTTGAAACCGCCGCTCGGCTGTAAATACTGAGAAGAAGGCCAGAGGGCACGGCTCGGCGGAACTTGTTTCCAACAGCTCTGATTACTCCACCGCAGGACTCGTCGGGGTTTCCTGGGCAAGGAATGTTGCATCGTCCTGTTTCAGTGAGCGCGGTGCCTCGGTTGCTGTTTCCGGCATAGCAAGTGCTACAATATGTTAGATAATGGGCAATGTAAGGAAGGGCAGGGAACAAACTCGAAGTTGAGACCGATATATTTTGCATCCCCAGCCATTGAGATACACAATGCTGTAGTCATCTTGCGACTCTTTCCGACCTCTTTGAAATCGGGGAATCCTTGCCCGGAGGACGCACATCCGACAAATTTGAACCCATCAACTTCGGGCTTGTTGGTTGGCCCTGCAGTTGGTGTTGCAGACTCCAAGTTGGTAGCGGTGCTGGCTGGTTTTGTGGGATTTGAGTTGCTGGGAATTCCGGTTGTAAAGCCAGCCCCAGGAGTAGAACCAATAACACCAGAGTCTGTTTCGGTTGGTGAAACTTGACGAATGGTATCGACGGCAACCTTAGCGATAGTAATGGGAACAGCACTGCCTCCACAACTATAGAGGAACTTGATATCAGGCGTTCCGTTGGGATCAGAATCAACAGGGTTGGTGGCCACGCTCTGGAGAGTATCCGCGCTCTCTACTTGTTCTTGGTAAACAGTCGCACCGTTGTATGTGACTTGCAGAGTGCAATTGGTTGCATCACGCTTGCTAAACCCGGGGCCACTTCCACGTGCGAACCTTACCGCAGCTCTATCACCACGCTGATGGGGGATTCTAAAGGGAGGGAGCATCATGGTGGCCACCTGGCCGTTGCTTGGAAGCAACCTCCTGCAAATGGTAAATGATTAGCAAAATGTCGTGTTCCAAGCCACTTTTAGCACTTACACGGCCTTCAAGGGTGTACCGTCGGCATCTATCAAGTCGACAAAAAATCCTCCTGAGATTATAGCCCCGATTAAATCTACAAGAAAGGTGATGATCTTGGTGATCAGTGAAGTAGAGGCGGTTGTCACACTTGCAAAAGTTGTTGCAACCTTGGTAGCACTAGTTACGCCGCTGCCGCCAGTGATATCAGTGGTAGCGGAGCCGCTCATAGCTGTAGTACCACCTGCAGCTGAAGTCTTGTCCGGGGGAGTACCACCTACTCCCGTACCGCCTACAGCAGTGGTGCCGTCGGTGGCAGTGGTACTGCCAATATCCGAGGTGCTATCTGTAGCTGAAGTGCTAATCATGGCAGTGTCTATATCGGTAGTTGTGACAGCATCGGTGGTTGTAGCAGCATCAGTAGTTGTGACAGCATCGGTGTTGGTTGCATCATCAGTAGTTGTGACAGCATCGGTGTTGGTTGCATCATCAGTAGTTGTGACAGCATCGGTGTTGGTTGCATCATCGGTGGTTGTGACAGCATCGGTGGTTGTAGCAGCATTAGTAGTCGTGACAGCATCGGTGTTGGTTGCATCATCGGTGGTTGTGGCATCATCGGTGGAAGTGGTGCTGCCTGTGGCAGTATCGCTATTTGCAGTACCATCAGCGGCAGTAGTGCTGCTTACAGTGTTATCAGCAGCGGTGGTTCCATCAGTAGCCGTAGTGCTACCCGTGCCAGTATCGCTGCTCATGTTGCTATCGGTGGCTGTAGTACTACCAGAAGTAGTAGTGCTTGTAGTGTCACCAGTGGCTGTGGTACTCCCAGTAGTGGCAGTGCTACTTGCAGTGCTACTGGTGGCTGTAGTACTGCCACTGCTGGAAGTGCCATCAGTGACACTCACGCTGCCTGTGACTGTAGTGCTACCAGAAGTAGTAGTGCCTGTAGTGTCACCAGCAGTAGTAGTGCCTGTAGTGTCACCACTGGTAATAGTGCTGCTTGCAGTGCTATCGGTGGTTGTAGTACTGCCACTGCTGGAAGTGCCATCAGTGGCAGTCATGCTACTCGTGGCTGTATTACTGCTCGAACTGTTATCAGTGGTTGTGGCACCATCGGTGGCAGTGGTGCTAGTTGTGCCTGTATTTGTGGTCGCTGTAGTGTCGCCAGCCGCCGCATTGGGCCCAAAGACCGAGACGCCAGAAACACTAGATCGACGGACAAGGCGGGCTGAGGCTAGGATGCTGCCACATGAGGTTGCGGTACTGCCACTGCACGGCGTATCGCATAGACTGTCACTCATTATATTGAGGCCTACCGGAGGGAAGTCGGGACCTGAACTGCCCCGGCAGTAACATTTACTACAAATCTAAGTTAGCGTCATCATCGCCAGCCTTGTCTGCCTAAAGCTACTCACTCTCCAGCTACGGCAAAGTATTGACTTTGGGCACACTTCGTAGCGCAATTTGCTGGGATGTTGTCTGTGTCAGGCGCCTGGGCAACAAAGCCGGCAATGTCATCCGTGGAAAGGCAGCCGACATAAGGCCAGCCCACCACGCTTGCCGGCTGGTTGGTCGGGGATGTCTTCTGGACAGGCACAGCATTGAAAAACACCGCAGAGTCCAAAGTACCATCAAATCCATCAACAACGACGAAGGTGAGCTCATTTGTTTTACCAACCGCTATGGGTACCGTAATGGACTTCAGTCCTGTTGACCGTGAATACGTATACCCAGCATCGGTCGTGGTTGGGATGAGGCTTTCCGAAGCAGTATCCAGCTGAACCACCTTTTTGTTATTGAGTATGATTGTCAATTCATCTGGCGTGCCGGATCTTGGGAGAGTCGTCCTTCCCTTCTACATTAGCATAAGATTACATCCGAGGCCTGACGAAACGCTCACCTGTCCTCATTTGTCGCAAACACGTAGTTGATCTGCACCAATGCGATGCTGGAGTCCACATTGAAAGAAGCTGTGAAAGCGGATGCATCGTGTCCCGGAGCGTACCGAGCGGGAGCAGTACGATCAAAATCCGTACTCGCGGGGTCTCCATTATTTTGGTTGAACTGCGACACTTTTCCAGTTGAGACTATACCTCCCATTCCGATTCCCTCCGGCAGACTCTCAAAAATGCCACAGGCAGCTGGGTCGCCATTCAGGCCCGAGGAAACCTCTATAAACCCCGATTCTGAGCTCAAAACAGAAGAGGAGATACTGCCGAAGAAAGGGTAGGTTCCAGTTTCAGTGCTGGGGGTAACGGTCAGGTCGGCTGCGGCAAGTATCGGGAAGAGGCACAGCGCTGCCAGCTTAGGCAGGGAATGCCCTGCACGCCGTTTGGTCATATTGACTCGTGAAAAAGAATTGCCACCCTCAGGACGAAAAGTCTTTTTCAAAACAAGCTGTTCATATAGGAAGCGACAGTGGGGTTGAAACGAGTGTGATGAAAACGAGTGTGGGTGATGAGATATTGCATGGAAGACTAGCCGTACCTCTAGTTTATATACCCGGGATTCAGCTGAATTATCAGCAAAAAAATCATTATATTCAATACCAGTCGTTACCTTTGGCTAATTGAGTTGGAGCTGCCGCCTCACATCGAGTTATGGATCGGCACATGAAGGGGGAATACTATGTACCAACTCAGCTGGGACAAGATCGGTATTCCAAACAATTCAAGAACAAAGCCTCTCAGCGATCAAGCATCGGAGCCATGCAGTCACCTTACGCTCTTTCTTTTTGTGGTTGCTCGGAATGCATTATTCTGATCGCTTATTTATCGAACATGCTTGTCAGATGAAGGAAGTTGTGAGCCAACAACTCCCCATCTGTATGTAAACATAGTCCTTCCTTTACGATGCGTCTTATTTCCAGAGTAAATCCAACAGCGCAATGAAAATGGTTTTTTTATTTTTATTTTTTTTATTTACAAAATAGCACTGGCTGTTGGAATGTAGGGGGCCCGTTTGAAACAGCTTCTTTGGTGGGGTTATAAGACATGGCCTCTTCAAAGGGTGGGAAACGTGGAACCCCACGAAATGAATGTGAAAACAAAATCTCTCCGATACATAATATTTATAACGGCCGTTATTTGACGCGTTATTACATGATATTAGCCAGCAAGGGCCGGCATTTTGGCACGAGCATTTATTACGCACTGCAATGATGAGTTTTGGCAAAACCGCAATTTACCGAATGGCCTTATTTCGGACAGCAAAAAATTTCGCCCAATTTGAAATGACCATGTGACTAGATGAATAGTGAGTCCACCAAAGATAAAACATGGAGTAATATAAAAAGAAAAAGGTTGTAGCGTTCTGGAGCTGAGAGGCTTGGTTGTCTCGTGCCTAGTCAAGCGCAGTATAGCGGCACGAGAGCGGCGACTAAAGCCCCTCGCATATACTAAAAATATGGTTTATTTCCACCTCAAATGGGCACCTTAGAAGACTTTCTCTACTTATACAATCACGTTGATCGGGCCCAATATTAGTTAGATGAGAGATCGGTCATTTTCTTCGAGCGAGAATCTGGTAGCCTATGCAGACAGCGAAATACAAAAGTCTACACAAATGATTTCTTTTTCCAGCAAGTACAGCATGAGATTCTTTCTTTTTCTGGTCCACGGGTCAGGATATTTATTGCTAAGCTCTGATTCCACCCCGCTGGCGGGTGATAGAGTAAAAGCTGGCGTCCTGAACACGTATTTTTATAATCCCTCACCCGTACGTCCATGGCTGCTTACATTAGGTCAAGTGAACATTAGCTGAATGTGATTGTGCCGCATCACGAAAAAGCAACGTGAAACAGCGACGTCAGTGCGCTCTGAAGTCAGCACGCTGATAGGGCATGCTTCGCGGCTGGCAAGGCCTGAGACCAACATAGCGGTGCTACCATAACGTGTAGCGCTTGCCAATTTCGGTGCGAATGCATGTAGATCGTTCAGAAGAGGGTGTCAGAGTCATCCTCCAGCCGGAAAGCTGTGAGGAATGATTCAAATGATCAGTCAATAGGGAAGAAATTGGAATCTGAATTAGGCACAGCCTGATAATTTGACACACCAAAGCTCAAATCACCTCTCTTGCACATCATTAAAAGCTTACAATTTTCACATCATGGCGAAAAGAACTTTCAAAGATATTTTTGGACTGTCAGAACGGGGATGCGAAGCCACAAGTGCCCAAACCCCCGCCCCTCGCCCGCCACATGCCAATGCTATTTTAAAGCTGACACGCCTCGCACATTATTCGCCGCTCAAGTGTGTTAATTAGTTTAGTTTTTTTAAAGAGAATTCGCCACCGACGCCCGACCACAGCTTAGTGTTTTACCAGAACCCAACCACGTTGACGCGAGTGTTCGGGGAGTCGGCGAGCCGAGATGGGGCTAAATCTTCCAACACCTTCTACTAGGCGCCACGACTAAGCGAATCGCTTCCAGAGATCCATCTCTTTGAATGTGCGGAAGCAGCAGCAAGGTACCACGCTAATTTTTGCCCAATCAGATATCACAGTCTTTGCAAATCACTACTCTAGACATGGGTTTTTGTGGAGTAGATACATCACTGCTGCTTCCGCACATTCAAAGAGATTTGAGATGCCCAAGATCGACACAAGCTCCGGGTCCACGGCACCCGGTACGTATATAAAAAAACAAGCATAAACACACACAACTCAGCACTCGGACAGAATAATTCGAGAAGGTTTCGGGTTGATGCCCGCGCGCTCAGATAAATGCAGCCACATATATTTTTGGCCCCATCCCATTGTTTTACAAAATGGCCTTCCTCCGCTCGTTTCCCACCGATCCATCCTAGCCGTGTACTTTTAGTGCCATCATGCGATTTTTCCTAACCAGAGCCGTTGCTCTGTTCGTCGTCTTGGATGTGGCTGTGGCTCGAAACTCGTCAATCGCAAACCTTCCATCATGCGCGGTACGCGACACCATTGTTTTCCTTCGACTACATTCGCCATGGCCGAAGATATTAATTCTGGATATCTAATTAGGTTACCTGCTATGGCACGGCTGCCGCGAATGCATCGTGCACGGGGAACGGGATTGCTTGTATTTGTGCGACTGAATCTGTGCAGTTGCAAGCATCAACCTGTGTCAGCGAAAAGTGTTCTGTTGTCGAAGCCCTGAGTAAGGTTTCCTCCATTGGCCTTTAGTGATCTTCATCACTCAACTTTCTCAGGAGCCAGAAATGCGACCATGACGGCATGCGGAGCTCCGATCCGCGACAAGAGCGGCCTCTTCAAGGCTATCTCTGAGCCCCTAGCGGTGATTTCAGGCCTTTTTGTCCTTCAAAGATTATTTTACAAAATTTATTGGAAAGGCGGCCTCACTGTTGACGATTGGTTCACTTTAGCCACCATGCTCAGCGCTATCGCTATCCAAGCCCTCGCCAACTACGGAACCGTACCCAACGGAATGGGCCGCGATATGTGGACTTTGACACCTCACAATATCAGGAATTTCTTGAGACATCTTTGGCCAATGGAAATACTCTATTTCTTCCAAGTCGCCATCATCAAGAATGCCTTGCTGTCCTTTTACCTCCGCATCTTCCCATCGGCAAGCGTTCGCCGGCTTCTTTGGAGTACCGTTGTTATAAACACCATTGGTGGCATCTTGTTTGTGTTTTTATCAATTTTCCAGTGCACCCCAAGAAGTTATTTCTGGACAAACTGGGATAAAAAAGGCAACGGGACATGCTTGGACTTTAACGCTCTTACCTGGGCAAATGCTGCCATGAGCATCCTCTTTGACGTTTGGATACTGTCGATCCCGATATGGCAACTCAAAAGTTTGCATTTGGATTGGAAGAAAAAGATTTGTGCCGGCATGATGTTTTCCGTGGGTGTGTTGTATGAGTTGACTGGTACCTGCCATCCCAGGCCCAAATCGCTAATGTACTATTCTAGTGTGACAATCGTGAGCATTCTCCGTCTCCGATCGCTCGTGAAATTTAGCCAAGGGTCCGGAAACCGAACGTGGGACTATCAGGATGTTGCACTGTGGTCTATCATAGAGATTGACATTGCGATAATTTGCGTCTGCATGCCTGCATTCCGCCTGTTCCTCTCTCGCATACCCTGGGTCAAGAAGATCATTCATGTGTCAGACAGTGGAGGAAAAATCAGCCAAGAAAGGCCAGTTCAGAGTTGGGCGAGAAGTATTACGCTGGTATCCAACGATGATGCAAACACAGTACTTGGCGGCCCATTGGAATCGAGGGGCATCAAAATGGAGATGCAGAGTAGTAGCGCAGCAGATGCTGCTGAGAAGGGCTTGACTCCACACAATATTCCGAGGCAATCGTCTCAGTAATAGTGATCAACTGAATAGACGCAGGGTGCTTAGATCTACCGGTCTGTTCCTTAAAGTTCGACTACGCTCGAGAGTGTGACATGGGTAAACGACGCTTGGCTTTGTTCGGTCTGGCTTGTCCCCGCACTCACCCCCTGCTGGCGATAACCTGCGAGTGGATAAATAGCAGCGTAAATACCATCATGGGCGTAGCACGCATCCCCCTAACATTGTGGAGCATGCTGGGCCCGAGAGCAGCTGCATCTTCCAACCTGAGAAATTTTACAGGCCAATCCCCACATATATCTCAACCCCAATAACCAATCTTGGAGCAATCCTGAAAACCCAGCTCTCTTGAACAGCAATTGGGACCGCAACGCCCATGTCCTTGGCTCGACGAGATAACGGTGGGTTTTTATTGAAGATCCTGTGCACCACCAACCATCTGACTGGAGAACAAGGTTGTTATCAATGTTATAAACGACGGCTCAAGTGCGACAAGGCGGAGCCTACATGCCTGAAATGCATCAAAAAGGGCCTTGACTGCTCTGGGCAGGGCCTGCGCTGTCGATTTAGCAATCAGATGAGATTTAAGCAGGTGACATTTGATTCATCATCTCCAGCGACTTCACCAACTTCATCTGTGAAAAAAAGCAATAGGACCAGCCGATCTGACAGGGTCCAAAAACAATACCAATGGGTCAATGTGGGAGGTGCTCCAACCACGCGCAATCCATTACCCGATCAACACTCATCGGCAGACAATACCTTGTGCTCAACCTCCCAAGACGACTCATTTACGTTTGAAAAACTTGACTCCGAAAGTTCCGAAGCCGATAGTTCGCTCGCACCTCGCTCACCTCTTCGGCCTTCACTAAATGAGTTTTTACACCCGCAAGCACGAATGCTCTTCGATTATTGTATGGATTCCGATGCTTTAACCGATTGCAAATACTAAAAGCCCTGTAGACTCAGAATTCATCGCCCCAATCATGGTTGTGTTCGACTCTGAAAATAATGGATACAGAGACGTCATCTTGCCGCTTGCTTGCTGTGATGCAGTACTCCAGCGAGCCGTCTCCGTCACCGCAACTTTTCACATGGCACAAAAGGCACCAGAACTGCGACACGTCGCCGAAGCGGGACACCACGCAATTATCGAGAAGTTACGGCGTGATTCTCTCCAGTGCCATTCAGGCGAAGTCTTTAACCACTTTACTCTAGCAACAGTTTTGGTACTTTTGGTGGGAGAAACCATAACAGGTGCCAATAATTACACCTTCCTGTTGGAAATTCTAGAATGCTTCACCAAAGTACTTGGAAATACTGTTCGCCTACCAAACGGACTGGAAGAATTCTTCTGGCAGCAGATAAGGATGTGAGTGGGGGGTGCTCATTCCAGGTGTTCCAATGCTGATTCAGCGTCTAGGTTTCAACTGTTTGGACTCCCCTTAGCAAACGAAGCAAAGGGCCTTCAATTGCTTGAAGCGATACCTGCACACTACTTTGAGTTCCTGGCATATCCTCACTTTGGTCCAGACACAATGCATTACCAGAGCCTCGGTCTTATTCGAGCTGCGATACAGGATGCATGCGGCCTATACCGACGGCGTGTCGAGTCCTCTTTATGCCAAGAGGAATCAATCCACCTGGTGGACCAATTGCGCCAGAAGATCAGTGCAGTGGGATTGGGCTTCAGCGGTGCGCATGCGCTTGTCTGGACTTGCTTTATTGGTGCGGCAGAAAGTATCGCCCCAGAACACCGGGCATTCTTCTCGGGGTGTTTGCGATCACTTCATCAATTCACGGGCTTCGGTAGCATTCCTGCGGCTTTGGAGGCGTTAGAGAGAATATGGGAGTGTGAACCACATCGGAGATGGACCGAGGTGATGACGAATGATGTGCCGATACTGGTAATGTAGCATATGTGTGATAAGGGAAATGAATGACATGAGTGAGAAATTTCTTGAAACTTCTATTCAAGCTTCTTGCACCGACATGGAGCTACTCTTTTTTTTTTTTTTCCTTCTCCATAGGTGACAGCACTTTGGCTGAGCTAAATCACCGAATATTACAAAGTCTGAAAGCTCACACAACGTGGGCGGCATCAACGTATTTTCGAGATGCGCTGCCGGAGATTATGCTAGAGGGACTGATGACATTATCAACCTTCTCGAGAGATCTGATGAACATCAATCACCACAAAGGATTTTGCTCGCCTCCCCTAACGTTTAGCATTACCCTACATTCATGTTCTCCACCAGGACTGATTAACCCGAAATGGAAATTTTCTGAGAATCTACAGCATTGTGATTGGACCAAAGCGCCGAGACTGGGTCCATATGGGCCCATGGGCAGTTGGAGGCGGGCTGCCCCATGCTCGGAAAGGCCGGGGTGCCTGGGTAGTGTCGGGAGTCTGGATGTGCCTTGGCAGATCACCAAATTGGTTTTTCTCGAGAAATTCCCGGGTTAGGACATGGGCTGGAAATTTACCTAATGCTACCGTATCATCTATCACCTGGAGCGAGTTCCGAGAACAAAATAAATTGGCCCTCATGTCCACCGATGTACCTTGGACAGTCCTTCTCTCAAGCATATTGCGCCCTTCCTAGCCCATTATCTCATCGTCTGCCATTCTAGACCGTAAAAATGTCGTCCAAGGATGGATTCACGTGGACGGAAGCCCAGGGCCTCAAGTCCGGCGTTCCGTGCATTGGAGCCATCAGCCCACCCACCAACTTGTCGAATGCTGACTCGAATTTCGATGTGATTGTCGTGGGCGCGGGGTATTGTGGTCTGACTGCTGCTCGGGATGCTAGCACTGCTGGTGCGTTTACTGCGAACTCATCGCAAATTTCATACAGTTTCAAAGGCTCATTGGTGATACTGCAGGCTTAAAGGTTTTACTTATTGAGGCCCGAGATCGAATCGGCGGTCGCTCATGGTCATCCAATATTGATGGCTACCCATATGAGATGGGAGGCACGTGGGTTTACTGGGGCCAGCCAAACGTTTGGCGAGAAATATCGAGATATGGAATGCAGGACGAACTTGAAATTTCTTATGACTTTTCTCGAGGAATCAACAAGTATCTCTTGGTGAGCCCCAATGGCACTCAGAGGTTCAGCCACGAGGAAGAGGTATTGTCCACAAAGAAAAAACTGTTTTCACTGGCCGCTCATTATGTCTATAGGATCAGCTTATGCAGACGGCGCTCGAGAAGCTTGTTAATGTTGATGGTGTCCATGCGCAAGATACAGAGGTATTCCCGCATAGCACGAAACTTAGCCCTGCTGCTGTTAAGTACGACCGCATGTCTGTGGCAGACCGCATTGCCGAGATTCAGCATGACCTTACTCCAAACGAGCGCCTATGCTTGGAAGCTTTTGTGCTTCTCTGCAGTGGAGCTACTCTAGAGACAACTAGCTTTTACGAGTTCTTGCATTGGTGGGCATTGTGCGGATACACGTACAGAGGCTGCATTGAATACCTCGCCAAGTACAAGTTTCGCGGCGGCCAGTCAAGCTTCGCCATCCGCTTTTTCAAGGAAGCTTTGGCAACGGGAAATCTCAAATACGCCTTCAATTCCCCAGTGGCCTCCATAAGGAGCCACAACGGCGGGGTCGAGGTAACAACTCGAGCAGGTAGCCGGTTCAAAGCTCTGAAAATGATTAGTGCCATACCTTTGAATGTTCTGAATGGCGTCACATTCGACCCGCCTTTGTTTCCAGGCAAGCAGGCCGCGGCAGACATTGGCCATGTCAACCAATGCACCAAGGTTCATGCAGAGGTTCTCGACAAGGACTTGCGATCTATGACGGGCATCAGCTATCCCAAAAATAAGTTGTCATATGGTTTCGGCGATGGTACCACCCCAGCAGGAAATACCCACATCGTAGCCTTTGGTGGCGAGCATAACCACTTTCACCCGGATGAAGACATCAACCAGACTCTGTCCGCATTTCAGGGATTTGCACCCATGCAGATCCAACGATTGGTTAGTATCATCGCTTCAAAGCTTTTTTGATTCTTCTAATTTTCTTCTTTTTTTGCAGGTCTTCCATAACTGGTCTAAGGACGAGTTCGCGAAAGGAGCATGGTGAGTTGTTGCCTTGTATTCCTCAATCAGCGCTGCAGCACAGCTAATAAAAACGACAGGTTCTTCTCGAGACCAGGTTTACTAGCAGATCATCTCCAGGATATGCGAGCTAGCCAGGGAAATATTATCTTTGCTTGCTCTGATTGGGCGCTGGGCTGGCGCAGCTTCATTGATGGCGCTATCGAGGAAGGGACACGGGCAGCAGTAGCTGTTCGAGCTTCCCTAGCCGAGAAAGCACGGCTTTAAGTACATAAACACATAGGCTATACATCTTCCACTATAGCTTGTTTGATGGCTTGATGTATGTATACATGATGTGCGACTTGATACCTGGTAAAATTCCTTGCTCTCTGTTTGCTCCTTTTCTTCTAGTAAAGTGTTGATAAATTTGATCCTGGAGCTGATTCGAGGTCGCACATGGCTGGTAAAAGACACCAAAGCGATACTTCACGTGTGGATATGGAACCAATCTTTTGTATTGTTAAGGAAGATGAGCTATTTCTCTCCTTTTGGCAGTAAGAAGTAAGATTGCACAGCTGAGATCTCCGCCAAGGTGCGCGAGACATCGCCACATCGCTCCAAATTGATCTTAGTGCCTGTGACGCTCTGACTTCATTGCCGATGCTATGCGTGCATCAAACGCCAAGATGATTCAATGCCCGTCAGCGAATGACCTCAGCATTTGGAGCAATCAGGCGCTGGCCTTCGATGCAGGGGACGCCACCCGTAAGATTGTCTGCCGATGTGCATGTACAACAATGTGGTCCAACAAGAATAAAGATTGCCATTTAGCTACCCGACCATTCCCTCAGACCCAGTTGTTTGTGTGCCGTCCCCAGTTTACCCCGTTTCCCCCGCCGGAGCGTGCCACCCTGGCCCACGTTGGGTTGGGACGCTGCCCCGCTGGACTCAGGACCAGAAGAGACATCTCGAGCTAAGGGATTCGATGCGAACAAGGAAGCTTCAAGAAATTCCATTGTAGAGGAAAGAAAAGCAAACACTCAGCCACATATCTCAATATTTTCAAAACTTCCAGCTCCAACCATGGCTTCAGGACGACTCAGCGGCAAAGTGGCCATCATCACGGGCGGAGCCTCGGGATTTGGCAAAGGCATCGCAACCAAGTTCACTGAGGAAGGTTGCAAGGTGCTCATCGCAGACCTCTCGGAGCAAGCAGGCACAGAAGTCGCGGCACAACTGGGCTGCAGCTTCAAGAGAGCCGACGTGACTAAAAAAGCGGACTGGGAGGGCCTACTGAGCGAGGCGCTAAGTGTGTTTGGCCACCTCGACATTGTGATCAATAACGCCGGCGCCACGTACACCAATAAGCCAACCGAGGATGTCACTGAGGATGAATTCGACTTGGTTATGAATGTCAATGTCAAATCCATCTATATTTCCACATCCGTCATCCTGCCGTACTTCATCGACCAGGGTCGTCCTGGAAGCTTCCTCCAAGTTGCATCAACCGCAGGAACGAGGCCGAGGCCGCGACTGACCTGGTACAATGCTTCCAAGGGCGCTGTTATCATTGCGACAAAGACTTTGGCTATTGAGTATGGGCCGAAGCAGATTCGGTTCAATGCGGTCTCACCTGTCGTGGGTAGCACGGGAATGTTTGTCTCTCCGTCTCCGCATTCAAATAGGCAGGGCTTGCTAACAATAAAACCAGGACGCACTTATTCATTGGAAAGCCAGACACACCCGAGAACCGCGAGGCATTCGTGTCTACAATCCCGCTTGGCCGGCCATCCACCCCCGCCGATGTCGCAAATGCTTGTTGCTACCTCTCAAGTGACGAGGCCGCTTTTATTACCGGCGTCAACATGGAAGTGGATGGAGGTCGATGTGTTTAGGGAATTATACTCTCGGGCACATAGTTAATAATTAAATTGAAAAATTTCAATAAAGATGCATGTCTCATTCTCGCCGTATTTTGTGAGCCAATTCCGACCGTCATTGCTCCACCAGCCAATCTTGCACTAGCAAACCAAGAGCCACTAATGCACCCCATACATCAGCCCCGCATGACTTGAGAGGGGAGAAAACAGTGACCCCATTCGAACCATTTCTCACCGTCAATGTCTTTTGACAGTTCTATGTGTGCATTGGGGCGTCTTTGGCCCGTGTGGGAATATGGTGTTGGCCTCGCTGTTTATCCATGATGACGTCTCTGACCCACAACCCAAGCTCGGTGCGTCTTGTCCTGCTTACACAGCTTTGACAAAGGCTAATAGCTAGCTCCATGACAGCCACCTTCTCGGCCAAGATTCTCTTGCAATCAATGCCATCGAAGTTTCAACCGCCCCAGTCACCTGAATCGTCATCATCTGACACATCTACCCCCGTCCAGCCGGAAGACGATCCCTTGTCTCTATTGCGAACAGGCCTTTTCGAGGAAGGACGTTCTCCTTCGCCACTTGCGGGGGACTCACAGTATTGATGTTCCAACCAGCACATGTCAGCAAAAGTCGTGTAACAGATGTGTTCGTCGAAAGCTTAGGTGTAACAGAGCTGTGCCATGCAATTCATGTGTTGAGGGCAACACGCCTGAATCATGCTCTTACCCCTCTTCTGAACAGAATTACGGTATTGCATCCCAGGTAAACCATGAGGATCATGACCAACCTGTCATCTGGAATTCCGCGAGCGAACCGGGACTTGCACAGCCGGGCCTGTGCGGACTGACCGCAGATTCACCAGGGACCTCATCCACCTTGAGTCAGTCTCTTGACCCATTAATTCTTGACTCTGACGACATGAGCTCCATTTTTGCCGGAGACCCTGCGATTTCTGGGACCGCCGCGATGTTTCAGCCGCCTTTGAGCAATGGTATAAAATTCGATTTTCGTTGTAGTGGGTTTGACTGGCTAGACTTTGATATACCTGATACGGAGCTCACGACGAGGTTTGCCGGGATCGATACGAGGTTGCTTGCTCCTGTATCCGTGATGTCGATACCAGCACCCGAAGATGCTCCATCAACGTTGCCGCAAATTCGACCAACCGTTACCGGATTGCACTGGCCATTCGAGCAAGGGCAGGAAAAAGCCTCTGCAAGATATCCTCTGCCCTCGCTGCACGAGGTCCTGCACAAGACCACGCAACAAATCCCTGGCGAAAAATCGCCCGCGTTGGAAGGACTCAGTCAAATCTTATCTGAACAAAAGCTCCCACGATCTGGCGATGTCATGAATCCAAAAACCTCGATGGGTATAGACCTACTTAGACGGCTTGTTGATGCCTATTTTACCGGATTCCAGTTGATTCAGCCGATATTTCATCGCGCGACATGGCGGATGACGGATTGCCCTACCATATTACTGGGCGCTATGTCCTGTCTAGGTGCTGTTTTGTCAAACGAGCCTAAAGCAACCGAAGTTGCGTCTTCTGTCAGTGAGTTGTGCAGCCCAATAATTAGTTGGATGGTAAGTAACAATCCTGATTTTTAGAAATTCAGCTCATTGACATTAAATAGGGCGTGGCGGATAGCACAAATTACTCTGATGTTTTGTATCTAGCCTCACTCTGCTTGCATCAAATCTATTCTCTCGGATCTGGAAACCGGCAATTGTATCAAAATGCTGACAGAACTCGGGGTGTGTTGTTCGGAAGCTTGCGAGGACTTGGGCTATTAAAATCACGACCTAATGTTCAACAAACTAGTGAGTTGAGCACCTTCATCCCACCCGATGGCGCCAGTTTGGAAGTGCAGTGGCGGCGCTGGGCATCTAAAGAAGAAGAAAGCAGGGTGGCTTGGGCGTCATTTGAATACGACTGCAGCTTGTGTACCCTCACCGGTCGGCGAGGCGCCATTGACCTGAGTGAGCTCCCTCCCAATCTACCATGCATAGATTCACTATGGGAAGCGCCTTCAGCCAATGCATGGGCTGCTCTTAGGTCTCGACTGAGTTCCTCGGCTATTGGGGCCTCAGTATCGGTTGCAATCAGTTCGGCAATAGCCAGGACTGCACTGCCAGAACATATTTCAACCTGGGGGAAGCGACTTTGCGGCCAAGCTATTGGGCGTCTCTTGTGGGATCTTAAGCAACTCGAGCTTCTTTCAACCACCGAATATTTTGGACTTCCCGCCCTTTCTTTAGGGCAGACGAATTCCAAAGAGTTGCTTCTGCAAGGTCTAGATTATCTCTTAGAGACCATGGATCATCCCATCACAGCGACAGACCTTGTGAGCTACAAGTAGGTCTCGTATATTGAATGACTGGACATCACTGACAGAATTTAGCATCAGTAGCCTTTTATGTCATTATTCGCATCTATACACGGCAGGAGATATCATGGACATCATACTGTATATCGTCCAAAGCGTTGTTTCACAAGGTTCGAACCAGGATAAAGGCGTGAATCTAGCTCGACATCGTTTGAGTTCTACTCTAGCCAACGACCTTCAAAGAGCGAGAGTGCTTGCTTGGCATGCTGGGCAGATAATTGCCGTTGCCAACGAATATCTAGTATCAGCGCCGTGTGAGATAATGCGACTCTTTATGAGTTACATCTTCATTGTCGCTTTTGTGCAGCATTACCCCCGATTACAGGAAGTAAAGAACGGCACGAAAGTACAACTTGATATTTTGAACCAAAAGCCAGACCAGAAACGATCTGTTGAGAAGTGGATCCAAAACGGAGGGCCAGCTAGAATCGGCACTGCTGAGGACATCCTTGCCGAGGGCTCAATCGGGATCATAGTTCAAGATGCGCAGGCCATGCTGCAAAAGCTAAGATCTTGGGGATTGGCAGACAAGTTCTCAAAGATACTCGCAAGTTTTGGAAATAACGGGAATTGACAGTAGAATTCTCATCAAAAGATGGCTAGGCAGTTAGGGGGGCTGCTAACACCACCAGGCATGTTCAGTGGTGAACTGGCTACAAAGAATTCCCACCTCCCTAATTCCTGACATTTGCGACTCAAATCCTCAAGATCAAACAATTCTCCAATGGGAAGACCCCATCCAGCAATGAGATACTCGTGCAACAATAACCCTTGCACTGGGACCCCATCCGCTCTTGAATATGACTTCTGGGGAGGATACACTTCGAAGGAGATGGCATCACCTGCCACCGCGGCAAACCCTTCATCCCAGATCCACCTCAGCATTTCTTCCGTTCCTTCGACCCCAGCGTGCTGAGGGTTTGAACTTTGCGCATACGCAAGTCGATCATTGGGGGTCATCTGGTTGTCCCACTGTTTAGTCAGGCCAATCCGCACAAACAAGACGTCTCCTCTTTGAAACTTTGTCCCTTGATCTTCAGCGACTTGCTTCAGTACACTCAAGGGAACGGCATGGTCAGATAGGGCGCCATAGCTGATGGAGTTTCTTTCGGCATATGCGACATAATCCAGCAACACGCCTCGTCCACAAATTCCTTCCTTGGCCCAGTGCTGAATGCCGATTCGATTATTAGAGCGGTCTGATATTTCCATGTGAGTTGTGCCTCCGTAGAATAAGCGCCGAGAAGGATTTTCGGGAGTCGGGAAGGGTGCAGAAAAGTGCCGAAGTCCGTCCCACTGGGAAGACTGCTGGGGATTGAAAATATAAACATCATCAAATCCTGCGCCGCCGAGAAGCGATGTGATGTGATGTTGTGTCGGTGCGCGGTTGAAATTTGCAATTTCCAGCTTGGTGAGGTCCCAGTTGAGAGCTATGCGCTCACCGGTCCTGATGCAAGACCGAGCAGCATTGGCAACGATTTCAGGAGTGAGAAGAACAAGCCTTCCTAAGCCTTCCACTCTTGTCCCCGACTTTGCCGGCCATGCTCTACGCTTGTCTGGGAGTTCATCAAATTTCAAGTTGTGGAAAGACTGTACAGCTTCGTCAACGACTGTCTCTTGAGTAGATGGCATTTTCGCAAAGAATACTGGGCGAATCAGTTGAAGTCTCGAGAAACAGGGCCCAGGGTCGAAATTCTAGGTGTCGTCCAAAATCTAACACCTGTTTTCTACCTCGCTCAAGTGGAACAAGAAAACTGCTCAGTATTCCGCGTGTCTGAGCTAAGCGCCATCATCATCCAGCTTCTCCAGCTTTGGGCGGGGCAACTCGGAGTGTGGCCACGTCCCCGCACGGAGAGTGCCATCTGCAGGATTTAGGTTGAGTCACGTACGCCTGGAGGGGCTGGATACGGATAATGAGAGCCGGGATTTCTTTGTCCACTCTAAATCGATGATAAAACATTATTGGCGCCGAGGATTTGCGGAATTAGCGTCAGCCGAGACCTCAGCAGAGTGTCGATCTGTACTGTGCATATCTTTCATGTGCACAAAGGGCAAATTCAGTGTCGCACAAGTGCATTACGCTGAATATTGTAGATCAGTGATAAAATTGAAGATTTTCCATGATTCTACACCATCTTCCAGCGCATGTTCCGTCTCCATTCACCCTGTGATAAGCCGACTTGACTAAATCTACTTAATTGCTTTCGGGGCCCCTCTTCTCTTCAACTGTTTCACTAAGTCTACCGCCATCCTTCACCATTGCTGCTACATCTTGCTTCTTAAGAAACTCATCTAGCTCTTTGCGTTGCGAATCAGTGACATCATTGACATGAACAGCAACGTCGTCACCAAATCGGGCCGAAATTTCCTCAAGAGACAACCTGGCGGTTTCGGGGAAGAAGAAATAGACGATAGGGATGAAGAAGATGCACCATGCGATAATGACCAAGTAGTACTTCCACCCAACTTGGTCAATTCCGATTGGTGCCGTCTGGAGCAGGATAATGGTCGACGCGAATTGCCCAAACAAGGAAAAGCCCATTCCAATCGGTCTGATTTCGGTGGGGAAGATCTCAGACACGTAGATGTACATTGTGGTATCGCACAAAGTCCTGTTCCAAATTAGCCCTGCTGCCAAGTTTGGATGCATGGAAAAGTCTACTCACCCTTGAAATGCAAGATATAAAAAGACAAAGAAGACGCCTGCAATGTTTCCGGCTCTGTTTGTGGTGCCTCCATATTCAGCAATACATCCAACCAGTCCGGAAGTCGTGATCAGACAGCCAAACAAGCCAACCATGAACATCCATCGTCGAGAGTTGATTTTGTCATGAAGCCAGGCGCCAAGGGGATTGTAGATCACACCAGCGGTAGTGAGCCACAGTGCCGAGAGTAGCAGAGGCATTGAACCTGTTTGGCCAAGGTTGGTGTAAAGAATTACAGAATAATTGTTCTAATTCAACATATTAGCATCATTCCGGCGGTCTTCGTAACTTCAGCTTACAATGACAAGTGGCCCTGCAAATTCAGCACCCCATTGGGTGAGGAATCCAATAATCATTCTCTTGCGGTAGCTTCTTTTCTTCAACACAGCCGTCCAGGGAGTGCAGCCCATTGCCTTGAGCTTTGCGGTGTCTAGTGCAATCTGCATCTTGACCTGGTATAACTCTTCCTTGGCTGCAAGATCATCTGGGTCATCTGCAGACTTGCGAAGAGCCTGAATGACCTTCCAAGCCTGCTCCACCTTGCCTTGTTGCAGTAGCCAGCGCGGGGAGCGTGGAATCCAAATGCTAGTGACAAGAAGGACCAAGGGCGCAAGGCATTGTACGCACAGAGGGAACCGCCATGCAAAGGAAGGATTCTTGTCGGTCGCAAAGTAGCAGGCATATCCAAGCCAGCCAGACAGCATGTATCCAAAGACTAGGAAGATGGCATGATGACCAACCAACCATCCTCGCTTATGGGGGGGAGACATTTCTGACAGGTACATAGGGCATGCAGTGACCAGGATTCCAATGCCAAGTCCCGAGATGACTCTGCCTGCCTGAAACATACTGCTTTACTATTAGTATTTCCCGGCTCATCGCAGAAGCACGTAACCTACCCAAGATTTGCTGCACCGCCCTGAAGTGCCCCACCAAGTATAGCACAAACTGCACCGATCTGAATGGAGACCTTTCGGCCTAGAGCAGTCGCCGCCCACATGACAAAAAGACTCCCGACAGCGCCTCCAGCGCTGTATAGTCCATTTGCTGTGGCGATCGCCTGCGCAGTTCTGTCACCATAGCCCGGTTCTCCCTGCTGAGGGAGATTGAAGAAGGAGTACCATCCTGGCTGGCCAATGGTACTGCCAATGATCGCAGAACAGTATCCATAAGTCTACAGAATGAAAGACAGTGTTAGTCTTGTACCAGGCCCATTACCAAAGTAAACCAACTTACGAAGGAGCCAAACGCGACCGCAATAGTCACAAGCCTATTGTAAGGGCTCGTTCGCGTATGATGGCCCTGAGACCTTGCTTTCAACGACATGATACAGTCTTTTGTATCAATTGACAAAAAATTTCAGAAAGGTATGGCAGACCGGCCATGTAAAATACGGCACGTATGCCCGAGCACAACGCCAGCACAAACCATCATTATCCTCGCCAAGGCGGCCCTACGGATCTAAGATCTCAGCTAAGGTACATTGTCTTGGGACGGGAATGTCCCCACGGAGCCATGCAACGTCTTTTGGGGTGATTGGCTCATGGGTCCGAAGATCGCTCCGGAGCGTGCCACCCATTCCCCGCATCTCCACCCTGTGCCGCTTCGCGATAACGCACAACTGGACGGCTTACGGGCGGAATGATTAACTAGCGAGCCGCGCGTGACATTTGTCTCAGCGCCCCTTGAGAGAAATTAATACCTAGCCCGGCACACTTGCTATGCGAGAAGCTAGCCGACACGGCAAAAGGACCTGAGTACCACCGGAGCTCTGAAGATTCGAAACGCCACCATGCCAGCCAGCCACACCGACACGCTCCCATTCGAACTGGCCGACAAAGGCCTTGCGCAGTTCGATTGCCAAGTTAATGGACAGTCTGTAGTAGCAAAATCCGGCAAACGGTTTGAGGTGGTAGACCCAGGCACGGGCAAAGTTTGGACGTGCTGCCCAGATTGCGATGGCACTGATGTTGAGGACGCTGTGCAATCCTGCCACGACGCGTTCAATGTATACTCCCAATGGACACCTCGGCAGCGGGCGCAATGCTTGTTAAAATGGCATCAACTCATCATTGAGCACCGCGATGACCTCGCTAAGCTTCTCGTTTTCGAGACGGGCAAGCCTCTAGCAGAGGCCTACGGGGAAATTGACTATGCAACGACTTTTACATGGTGGTTCATCGGCGAAGCTGAGAGAGTCCAGGGAACGACAATCACATCCGCCATCCCCGGTCGCCGTGCCTTCACAATTAAACAGCCCGTTGGTGTCGTCGCCGCTCTGGTCCCATGGAACTTCCCCATCGCCCTCACGCTGCGCAAGGCCAGCGCAGCTCTTGCTGCTGGATGCACCATGGTCGTCAAGCCGTCGCCAGAGACACCAGCAACGGCCCTGTCGCTCGCCCGCCTGGCGACCCTTGCAGGGTTCCCCCCAGGCGCACTGAACGTCCTGACCACAAGCCTCGAAAATACCCCAGCCGTGGCAGAAGCGCTGTGCCTGCACCCTCTGGTGAACAAGGTTACCTTCACCGGAAGCACACGCATAGGCAAATTGATTTCGGGTCTCTGCTCAAGAAACCTGAAAAAGACGACCTTGGAACTGGGCGGCAACTGCCCTTTCATTGTATTTGATGATGCCAATCTCGACCAGGCAATGGGGCAACTCATGAACCTGAAATGGAGACATGCCGGTCAGGCTTGTGTTTCATCGAACAGAGTGTACATCCAACGCGGTGCTTACGACAAATTCATCCAGGATCTTATCCAGAAGACGGCACAGTTGAAGCTTGGCCATGGCATGGAGGATGGCACCACTCTGGGTCCCGTCACAACGCCTCGCGGATTGGACAAAGCGGAAAGCTTAGTCAAGGATGCAATTTCCAAAGGCGCAAAAATTGTCTTTGGTACTGGCGAAAGATTGCAGCCATCTGCAGATGACCAAGGTTCCGCTGGGTACTTTATGGCTCCCACAATTCTCACCGGCGTCACGGACGACATGCTTCTTAGCCAAGACGAGATCTTCGCACCGGTCCTCGGCGTATCAGTGTTTGATACCGAGGAAGAAGTAATTAAAAGAGCTAACAATACCAGCATGGGGTTGACGAGCTATGTGTTCACCAAGAACGTCGATCGTCTTTGGAGGATGTTTGAGAAGCTGCAGGCGGGCATGGTTGGACTGGTAAGTGATCAGCAACGACAATTAAGGTACTTGGCTAATTTTCTTATGAGAATACTGGCAACAATTCATCCGCAGAGGCGCCGTTCGGAGGAATCAAGGAGAGTGGATCCGGCAAAGAGAGCGGCAAGGACGTTGCTATTGATGAATTCATGATTACAAAAACTGGAACCTTGACATTGGAGGACTTGTAATCAACTGAAAGAAAGAGCATCGTTTTCATCACGGAAACTCACATGGTGAACTCTTCATCTCTATGCCACCATTACTCCTAGCCTACAATCTTAACCGCCATGCCGTACCCATTGTCCGTTTCCAATAAAAGAATTTGACCGGAGAGTTAGAAAAGATGCCAAACATAAAACAGTTATGCATGCTTCTCCAATTGTATTGATGGGGTAGGCGTTAAAATTTGACAACCTCACCACTCAGACTAGTCATTTTCTCTGCAACGTTGGCTACCATATCCGGTCGGTCAGCTGTCAAACTGCATGTGCAACGTAATAGGCCACTGCAGTCCACAAACGTGACAGCCATCTACCATGTTTCTAAAATCTCGTTGTGGTTGGCTCTGGGTATCTCACGGTCCCAGTTTTACACAGGGAAAATTTGAAAAGTCCTGGACATGGTTTGCAAAAGCTAGTTCCCCTGGTCGATGGCGAAGCAGGTATAAATATGTGGCACTGACCGGCATAGAAAACAGCTCACCATATTCCTTTCGTCCTCCATTCTGGTTGTGCTAAATTCTAAACTAAATCCAACCTCCATCCCAGCCTTCCAAAGATCCTCGTTTCAGCTCTTCGCCATGGCTGATGTTGAGGTTGCCTCAGTGCAGGCGACGATTCCGACCGGGTGGATGTATCGCACCATGCACATCGGTGGACTACGCCTGCCTTATTATGCTTCGCCGTTGACGCAAATTCTTCTTGTATCAGTCACCTGTTTCCTGTGGGTTGAGTTCCGTCACTTCCCTCCTGTTGACCTGATTCCAACTGGTCCAATAGTTGCCCTGGCATGTATAATGCCCTTACAGGCCTTGGAGGCGGAGGCCAGGTGGATGCAGATGTTGCAAACAAATCTACCGTCGCCTTATTCACGGCCTTTGCAGTCGTGGCTTTCTTTTCAGGTTCCTTCTGCAACCTCATCGGGGTCCCAAAAACTCTTTTATTGGGCACACTGGGGTATACGACCCTCATCCCACCACAACACATTCATATCTAACAAACAGCATAGGTATCCTCTCTACGTAGGGTCATTTCTTTCCTACAATCACAACCAGAACGAGGCCTTTGTCATTGCTGCTGGAGCCATCGTTGGTATCTCTGCTGGCCTGCTGTGGACTGCCCAAGGGGCAATCATGATGGCCTATTCCACTGAGGAGCACAAAGGACGCTATATCGCCATGTTCTGGGCCATATTCAACGCTGGGGCTGTCATCGGTGGGCTGGTTCCCTTGATTCAGAATGCTACCATGACAGGGGGCTCAGTAGGGGATGGCACTTATATCGGCTTCATGGCCTTGACTATTTTCGGATGTCTCGTTTCGCTTCTTGTTTGCAAAACAGAACGCGTTGTGCGCCCAGATGGTTCTAGGATTATCGTCACCAAGCAGCCCTCATGGACGGCTGAAATTGTTGGAGTCTTTACCATTTTGAAAGCCCAGCCCGCTCTCTTCCTCTTATTCCCTTTATTCTTTGCCTCTAATTGGTTTTACACCTACCAATTCAATGTTAGTTCTTGAAGATCCATTTACTCTTTCATTGACTCTGACGCTCAATTAGGATGTAAACCTCGCTCGCTTCAATATTCGCACACGATCACTCAACAATCTCATGTATTGGTTGTCGCAAATTATTGGCTCCTATATTTTCGGTCTTCTTTTGGATCTATCCCGTTTCAAACGACGTACTCGTTCCATCGGCGGGCTTACAGCACTATTTATCCTCACCATGATCACCAGGGGCTGTGGGTATGCATTTCAAAGAGGCTACACTCGCGAATCAGTCCTTAGCGGCGAATCTGTCCCGATTGACTGGACGGATGAGTCATTCGCAGCTCCTTTCGTGTTGTATTGGTTTTATGGCATGTGTGATTCTATTTGGCAAACGTAAGTAACTCTCGTTCGTTTCAAATAAACACACGACTAACACATCTACTAAGATATATCTATTGGCTTATGGGTGCTCTATCCAACTCCAGTAGTCGACTGGCATATTTTTCTGGAATGTACAAGGGCCTACAATCTGCCGGTGCGGCTGTCGCGTATCATTTGGACCAAGTGAAGAAACCATATATGACGTTGTTTCTGAGCAATTGGATTATGCTCCCCGTAAGCATCTTGATTGCCTTTCCAGTGGCCTACTTCATGGTTCATGAGCATAGCGAGGACGACACTGAAGATTGCGCCGAGGTACTTCGGATTTCTGTGGAGATTGGCCACGACAACTCGGATGAGAAGAAAACTGGGCGCGAGGGATGATAGAGTTGTTTAATTTGAAGCTGACATTTACTTCGTGATTCCATCTACAGTTATCCGCCTATCTTTAAAAAAGATTATCGCACATTGACGGGTTGTAACAGATTAGATGGATAGTTAGATAGCTATGTGCAACCAGGAGTCAGTCAATTTGGATCACGCACGTGTCGCGACTGGTATTTAAATGAATATACGGGGCTTAGGTAGAGTACCAGACTAGACGTAAAGTAAGGAAACTTTTTATGAGCAGATCCATTTACAGAGGCCTAACGAAAGCATGGAGGGTCTGATCTACCCTAGAGTAAGACGGATGTCGGCGCATAAGCATCACGTAGAACAGGTGGGGCATGGCACTAGAGTAGGATAGCGTTCTGCGACGTTACAAAAAATATCTACAACGTTGGCTCATTGAAACCCCGCATTGTGGTGACTTGTGGCCTACCCGTGTTTTGTTGGGTTCTTCATGATGACTGCAGCAGCAATAAAGATGGGGTTGATGCCGTCGGTAAGATGCATAAACGGTCGCAATATAGTTTGGAACAGAGTCGTTCGCATGAAAGGTCTGAAGAAGGTGAAATCATGCATGTAGCTCGCATCCTCATGATCGTCGTCAGCTATGTCACAGAGCTTGTATTTCAAAGCGTCTATGCTAAACAACCACAAACCTTCACTATGGCAGCATTTTAATACGCCCTTGGCTTGACCAAGGGGCTATCCACAACAAGGATGTTCATTAGACGAAGATGAGGCCGTAGCAATGCAGCCATCGCATCAGCGCCACCAGGGCTTTTTGGTGTGCTCGGAGCCAGCACCGGACCGCCCCCACTACAGGTAAACTCTGGTACGCTTTTCCTCGCCCACTGTTGAATTTCCACCGTGCCGTCATCATCGAAATTGTTGCCAAATGAACAAACTTTTACACAATGCAGTCATCTTCATTCTGCTCTGACACTATTGAGGTCTGTAACATCACATCGCCTCCTCCTATGTCCCCTAAATGCAGCCTTGCGATGCAACTTGATGTGGGCGACATGGACTCATCCTTCATTGATTCCACCGCTTCGTGAGTAATCACACGTTGTATGCCCGCCGGACTAATTAACTCGCCTCTTTCAGCGCAAGTGATCATGCCATCTTTCCAACATCTCATCTGCCCGACTTTTCCACTAGCTTCGAAGACCTCTTCACCTTTTCGGCATTATTATCTGATACAGCCCCAGTAACCGGCGACCAGGACCTAATTTCGCCTTCGGATAACCCCAATGAGAAACTACTCGGGTTTTCTCGGCCCACTTTCGCCGGCGCGCTACTTAAGAGCAATGGACAAAGTGTCGAGGTGTCCGCCATGACAGCCGAACTTCGAGGCATGTTTTTCGTCGCTGAAGACGTTTTTGAAGGCGAAAACCCTGGGCGGCCATTTGAACTCACATGCTATCGTCGCAATTTATGGCAATGCTTATGCAAATTGACTCTGCCACGGGATATTACGCATGTGGTCGATGATCAGGGAAAAGCTGCCCGCCTATCCGAACTGGCTGTATCCCTCACAGCAACTGAATCGATGGATGGGGAAACGGCCGAAATTCTAGCTTTTCCGTGGAAGACCTCTGGCCGTGCTGCAAAAAACACGCCGGCGACCTATCCCTTAGACCTGGCCGTGGGGCAGCAAGACGACCAGGGGCGAGTAACAACGACGGTGGCTTGGAAAAAACTCCAGTTTAAGAATGCAACCGCCAACAACGGCCGTCGAAGCGGTCTGCAGCAGTGCTATACTGTTAGAGTCAACCTCGTCGCAAAGACGCTGGTAGGTCAACTTGTCAAGGTGGCTGAAATTCGGTCTAGCCCAGTAATTGTCCGAGGAAGGAACCCCGGAAATTTCAGTGGCAGCAAGGAAGTCCCTCTTACTACTGGGAAGAGAAAGGGGAGAAGAGGGAACCCTGCTACTTCGACGCACGCCAAGGAGAAGAATACCCAATCGAATACCGCAATTCGAGAAGACGAATTCGATACTGATGCGGGGGTAAGTAGCCTATGTTTGTGAGGCCATACTCAATTATTGATCTAATCTCAAACAATAGACTGGGAATTGGTCATCAGATCAACCTATTCGAGACCAGAATCCAATCAACTTTCCCAATAAAAGGCGGGCTATGCCTCAAACCAAACCTTCCGCACAAATATGTTTCACAGAAACACCAAGAAATAACCATCAGCGCATTAGCTCTGTTCGCTCTCTAGCGCAGTCGGAAGGATCTGAGCCTATAGCGCTAAGCATTTTTAGCAACTCCGATGGTGAAGCAAGCCCAGCGAGGCTGGCTCCGAGTCCCGAGAGCCCACAAACATCCTTGGCAATGAGAGAAGCGGAACTCAGCCCGGCCTCTATTAAAGATGCAAATACACTTTATGAATATTTCCCTCTTAGCATGGATGATTGGTAAGGTGTTTATTGAGGTGCCCTGTCTCCAGAGCTAACAGTGTTGAGAGTAGGTTGCCACCAGTACAAGCCGTATATATGCCGCATAGGGTTCATGATATAGTTCACCCCGCTGAGTTGGATGCCGATCAAATACGTAGGAAGGTGAAGAGGTATTTTGTGGCCGACCCACCGAATCGACGTTGCAGATGTTACGATTAATTTTTAATGGAGGAATCATTCGCTACGACGTGGTAACGAGTCACCCGGATTCATGCTGCCGCTACTTAATTTAGAACTCCTGTATTTGTTTTTGTTTCTTGTTAGTGCAGTATGTGCAAATGAGTCATGAGATAAACAGCAATCGCCTGGTGCTGCAATCTGTCATTAACCGCTGAGCAGAGCAACCAGCGCGTCATCTCACAAGGTCAAAATATTGTGGCCAAGCCTGGATTAAAGGTCAGACACACATTAAAGATGCACGTGGGATACCGCAGGCGGGTAGTTAACGTGAATTTAAAGTGGTCACGGGAGGCGGAAGCGACACGAGGCGACAACGTGACTAGTGAGAATGGACGGAACGAGGCGCAGCGCTGACTCATCCGCAGCGGTTGGATGCGAAACAAAACAAGGCATCAGCCCATTTCAAATCGATTTCAATCCTTTGTCACTTATTCCGTTCCCTATATTTACCAGAAATCAGAATCAAGAGACTATTTTCTATATTCTCACAGCCTCGCCGCTTCTTCAATAATGGACCACCATCACGACGCAGGATCCCACGACGCAGGATCCCACGATGCTGGGCATCATGACACCGGGTCTCATAGTATGACCCAGCATGAAATCGGGCACCAGCACAATGAGAATCACAATGAGCATCGCCATGACCACCACGATCGCCACGGCCACCACGGCCACCATGGCCACCATGACCAAAATCAACCTCCTCCCTATTATCCCGATCCAGCTGTAAATCAACATTATAGCACTTTTGTTGATCTTGAGAGCAGCCGAAGGCAAGACGTTCGTATGCAGGGTCAGCAATTCTTGCTGCGCGAAGACGCCGACAGCTTCTGCTATTTAATTTTCTTCATTATCATATTGGTAGAGATATGCATTCTCATATCTGCCTACAATCGGTAAACGCAAGCAGAGAACAAATTCTGTATCCTACCCTCTTCTTGCACTGAAAGACAGCCAGCCATATCGGCAACATCCCGCCAAGATTCGGCTCCAGGCATGAGTTTAGGCAGCGAGTAGCACAGGTGAGGCTGCACAGCCCCCTATGCCGACAACCCCGGGTCAGCTCCATCCCACCAATCAATTCATCAACACCACGCTCAAATTTCAATCGTCACTCAAATGTGCGCGTCTTGGAAGAAAGCCATTTATCTAGACGTTATGAATGGTGGTGCATGGGGCATCGTTGCATCATGTGGGCACAGCATTACACTAGCCAATGGTAGATCAGGCGAAGGGGCAACACTTCTCAACTTGTTACCTAACCTTGAAGGTTTAGACTAGATACCAAGACTGTGGGAATATAACTAATTATGATGATATAATGACGATGGAAAGAAGGCTTTTAGCTGTAGCACATAGCATTGGTTTCCTGAAATATGAGTGATTGCCTTCGCTACTGCTCTTGTCGGTGTTTCAAATTGAAATATATTGTCAAGATGGGCAAAAACAACCGATTTAGTACGGATAGAATAAACTTCAGGTACGGGCGGTTTAGAAATAATATTAGGACCATGTGTAGCGATAGAAACAAATTCAAGCCTCGTCACCTAAGCTTTACTCTTATTCGTTGACCAAATGAAAATCCTTCAGTCACGGCTTGCCCACGTTCCACTTGAAATATCCGGGACGTTTGAAAATTACATCAGAATTCCTGTAAGCTACGATGCCTGAGATATAATACAGGAAGGGAGAATCATCCCCACAAGGATGATCTGATCTGACGTGCTTCGCTGACTGCATGTAGTACACGCATGTAGTTTGTGAGGAAGCTTCTTCGGTGTCGAGCTCCATTTTCACATGAACACGTTTAGGTTTTCGTCTTTGCTGCTACAAAGCACATCACATTCGACTTCAAGCACCATGGCATTTGAATTGTCGCCTATTAAGCGCCGGTGGGAAGGAGCTCTGATCAACGAGAAGCCATCATATATCTGTTCAGATCCAGATGATTTAAATAATACTGTACAGTCTATACTAATCCAAGAGCAACTTGGCGCTCCTGTGGATCGTCTCAGGACCGGAGGGGGGCGTGGATTAGGGCCGTAACCATCTGGGGAGAGATGTGGGAAAACTAACCGACACCAGAGAAGTTGATCCGGTAAACAAGCCATCCAAGTCCCTGCGACTTAGGTCTTATCTAGGTCATCTGGGAGGTAGCCGGACTGCAACAATTCATTAACTATACCTTGGACAGCCCGGGGCCTGTCATCCGGCACTGCTAAGTCCCGGAGTGTCAAGTCTGATAGCATGGATTCCCACATACGCCCCATAAATAGTGTTTGCAACCAATTGTCTCTATTGGAGCTCCGATGAGACTCGAGAAACTCGTAATCAAGCTCTCCGAGATTATACAAGCTCGGTTCGTAGTACCCTTGAATATTGTCGATGTCAAGTAATTTTCTGTACCCAATCCGGTAATGACATCGCAAGTCATATTTGGAGAAAATGAGAAGGCTCCGCGAAAGAATAGCCACTTGGAATGCCTATCCGCGGGTTCTGAGAGGGTCCGGAAGCTCTCGATTGGACTGTATTTGCAGCGCAAGGGTCACACTGCCGATGTGTGGCTTCGCGGGCAATTGTACAGGAATTGTGCAAGAAGATGTTGGTTTGTAGTCCTTACTGACATTTAAAAATCCATCGGAAGCGGTCCGTGAATAAGCAGCCGCCAACGTGACCATGGCATTTCGATATATGGAACGCATTTTCTCAATCTCTGTTTGCTTATCCAGACCACTATCATGAATGATAGAATTGTTTTTTTAGACGAACTCATATCAAACATTGGATAACTGCTTCTCACGGAGACACTATCAGATAAAATGGCTTTCATTCATTTCGTAGACTTCTAAACTAAAGATGCTTTTCTCAAATATTCATGAGTATTGAAACATTATGCGAATACATGATCCAGAAGATAGGCAATCTCTATCTCTCTATAGTCATCTCGTGCGACATAGCGCAAGTTAGTACGGTTGACATCAAACACAATGTTATCAGGCTTCGAGAGCGTGTACAGCGGCCATTCGGCACCCTTGCGAGTACCTTTCAGGTGGTTGGGATTGGTGTCGTGGATAAAGGCCACCCACATCTTGCTCATCAAATCTGCTAGCTCAATGTAGGTTTGAGGCTTGCCCTTGAAGGGATTGGCGGAATAGCCGACGCCCTTGACATTGTTGAAGACAAAAGCAACTTCTTGGAAATGTGTCGCTCCGTAGATGGGCGCGATGCCGTTTACGAAAACGTCCCACATGTACGAGTACACGGGCAATTGGGCACCAGCGTAGGACTCCACCAGAAGCCTGCGACCGCTGTGCTGCTGGTAGTCTCCAGCGAAAGCGGATACTCGCTTCCATTGAAGCCCATATGGGTACGCAGGGGGTCGGCCGGGGTAGGATGCGGGAATTCCACCAGCAGGATCATCGGGATACAACTCTGAGATGTTGGCGATCTGGTTGCTGTCGAGCTTAAGGGTGGCAAGGTAAGATTGGAATTGCGCTGTGGTATTGATGCCCTGTTTTGCGTATGCCGTGCCCTCGTCAAAGTTGTTTCCGGCCAGGACTGGGACATGGGCGAATTTGCCCTCTCGCAAGAGGTTGTATCCCTGATCCGTCATGAAATCACCGTCAATGACAGCAGTAAGAGTGGGTGCTGTGACGTTCAACGGGTTGGTGCCGTTGAAAATAGCGTTCAGCGTCTGCCAGGGAAGATCTCTCAGACAGCACAGCTGGTCGTCAGCCGAAGCACATCCTGTCTGTCCAACAAGGGCATCGAAATATGACTGCCAAGTATCGGCATCTGAGTACTCGGCAACCGGTCCACCGCTTTCAAGAATGACACTGCGAAACAGGTTGTCGTGAGCGCCGTCATATGCAACGAGCTGCATGCCCAGAGAGCGAGCACCAGCAGACTCTCCCCAGATAGTAACCTTGTCTGGGCTGCCACCAAACGCGGCAATGTTGTCCTGCAGCCATTGCAAAGCCATGCGCTGGTCTCGGAAAGCGATATTACCCGCTCCAGCCTCTTCCATTTCGTTGCTAAACAGGAATCCCCAGTATGAGAGTCGGTAGTTGATCGAGACAGCGACCATCGGTTTGTCCTCCTTGACGGATTGCTCGACGATGTAACTGAGGTTGTACCTCGGGTCGCGTGAGCCACCCATCACATAGCTCTACACATTAAAACTTAGCAAGGCTCAACAATCAAGTGGTTTGAACAAAAGCTTACCCCGCCATGCACCCAAACACCAACCGGCAGATCATCTCCTGCCTGCACACCAGTTGGTCGGACGACGTTGAGAGTCAAGCAGTCCTCGGAAACAGGGCTGCCCAGATTGGTAGTATCTGAGCCGTACCCAATACACATCCAGCCATACTCGGTCGCCGTGCGAGGCTCGTCAAAGCTCTCTGTAAGCGGCTGCGGCGCTGCAAAGCGAAGGGAACCGGTTGGAGGCTGCGCATAGGGCACGCCGAGGAAGAAGTCCTGGCCGTAGTAGTCGTTGCGCACGCCCAGATAGGTGCCGTTAGAAAGATCGGCAGAAGGCGTACCCGAGGCGTCCTGGCTTTGGGAGCGGGATTTCGCGTGGTGGCGGGCCGCCGCCTCTGACAACTGCAGCCCCGACAGAACCGCCACGAGCGTCTTGAGCCCGCGCAGATGCATCTTGACACGTTCCCAACGGCGATGCGTTTTTTTGCTTCTGGAATGTGAACGGGATGCAGATCAGGATTTGTGGCTTGGTCCTGGGTCGATCGCAGGACTGGCTTTAACCAGTTGGCCAAACTGTCGGCTTGTGGGCCTCTCTCTCCCAGCATTGGAGCCAAGAAATTGCCCTTCCCCCATCTTCGAGGCTGAAGGGATTGTTGGTCTCCGTCCCGCCTGCTCGCGATCCATTAAATGCGGCCGGGGTCACCAACATGGAGATATTCCGTCAAAAGGTGCATGGTCTATCCCGGATGGGGGGCCCTGGAGTCCCACCTGCCATCATCGCCAACGGACAAAGCATGGAGCACTGGATGAGGCTGAGGAGCGGGATTAAGATAGGGAATCAGAAAAGATTCCGGCACGGCACGATGCAAGCCTTGATCAAATCGGGTGCCGCCCCAAAATCCTCCTTGAGCCAACAGCGGAGATTAGTCCACGAGTCCTCCCTGTAGATAAACTCTGCTTTGTGAGCCTCACGGAAAGCATAGGTTTCTCGAATTCCCACTTTCTGACAGGCCACCTAGAAAAAACCAAATTATTCCGTTGCATTCCCTAGACATCTGGGGTTTTTTCCCGCCCGATGGACACTTCGCTAATTACGCATGTGGACACCACGTTCCCCACGATCGGATGTCAAATGGCACCTCCATGTTCCCCATGACCCTCCTCCTCCCAGCGGTGGATCGTCGTGCTATCCAGCTGGTCGGCTTCAATTCGGCTGTCGGCCTGGTTCTCGTGCTAAGCGAAGCATGACGAAAAAATCGCGTACCCCTTGCCATCCTCGGTTAGTACGCAGGCTAGTAAGTGGTCAAACCGGCCTAACGCAGGCACTAATAACCAACAGCCCCAGAACAAGGCTGTTATTGGAGAAGTCGAGGGCTCCCTTCCAAAAGATCATCTCTTGCTCGCGATCATCACTGATGCTGATCCCTGGGTCGCATCATGCAAAGTGCGACGCCAGCCATAGCGTGGCAGGAAGTGCCTTGATTGAGTCATGAACGGCCAAGTTTCCAGCCCTTCACCGAGCGCGCCTCAGTTTCGTTTGGCGGCCAAGCCTAGGCCGGATTGAGAATGAAGCCACCAGTGCGCAAGTTCCCCGTTCCGCGTTCCGCAGTCCCCTAGCTTCCCCCCCATCTCCACACTCTTATCCCCTTTTCCCTTGGGGCTGCGTCACCTGGCGGTAATGCCACCTGGAAATTGTCCAGAGAGGAAAGCTAGGAAGAAGCCATCGTGGCGCGGTGGTGATTGTTTCGTTCCAAAACCGTCACCCACACACACTAACAGAGGTCGCCTTGTGCAGTTTGAGGCATGATCGTCGCGACCCAGCAAATACGAAACTCTCGGCAGGGTTTGAGGATGATCAGAGACATGGATGGTCGATTGGCCCCTTTAACCGAGCTGAGTCGTGATCCAGCACGCACGCACGTCGTCAAAGTAATTAACACCAGCAGCAGCCCCTTGAAGCACGTGAATCAAGGGTGCCTGTCAGGGCGGCCCGCGGACTCGCAATTGGTGTGCCTGGCTGGCCTTTGTCGAGTGCTGTGCCTCTCAAACTAAAGGAGTGACCCGCGTTTTATGATTTGGCTCGGCAGAGGGCGCCTTGCGGTTATTGGTAATTAGAAAATAGTCAGATCCAAAACCAGGTTTGCCCATCCATGGCCGTTTCTAAGAGCCCGCCACTCCGGAAGTCTGTGGCCAAAAAGTAGCATGTCCATGTCAGGCTGAAATGCCACTTCTCCAGAAGGAGGATAGCTGGTGGCTTTTGCGCATCCAAACAGAAGCCGATGCACTGACACGGCGCGCAATGGCCTGCTTCCCGGTAGCTCGTTAGTAAATAAAAGTGTCCGAAAGGGTGCTTGCCGGGATGTGCATGTGGTTCATAGATTGGGATTGTCGCGCATCTGCAGCCTGCTTTTCTGTCTTTTTTTCTTCTTTCATTCCTTCCTGTCGCTCTTTTTAACGTCTTTGCAAGAAACTTCTTGCTCCCGGCCCATGTCGTGGTCTTCACAATGGGCGACGACAGAGGCGCTCGACTTGTCGCCTCGTGTTGGTCGCTGACGGTTGCAAGCGCCATCCTGCTGGCGCTGCGCATATACTGCAAATTATGGCGTGGACGGGGCCTATGGTGGGACGACCACTTACTAATTGTTTCTTGGGTATGTTCGGTTGGCTCTTTCCGATCGCATGCATTGACAGTCTGGGTTTCCCGCTTCGCAGTCCGCATTGGCCATCGCCGTATCGATAAACACTTACATCGTCTCGCTTGGATTCGGTCGCCACCAATCGACAATTAGCTATGAAAATCTCAAGATAATCAACTTCGATACCATTCTCGTTGCAACATTCGGCATCATCGCAACCACTACGAGCAAGGCATCGTTTGCCATGACGCTGTATCGAATTGTTACGAATAGATGGGTCCGAGCATTTCTGGTCTTCGTCATTATTTCTATCAATGTAACAATGAACTTGGTGTGGATATTTGGCTTCGCAAAATGCACCCCAGTGGCAAGGGTGTGGGATAAGACCGTGCCTGGCACTTGCTGGAACTTGAAGCATCTTACCAGATACCAGCTATTTGCTGCTTGTAAGATTGGGAGAACTAATTCGATCATTCCGCCGGCTAACATCTCTGTGCAGACTACTCGGCCATTTTGGACTTTGTTTTGGCATTGTTTCCCTGGAAAATCCTGATGGGTATGACAATGCGCCTCCGCGAGAAACTTGGAGTTGCCATTGCAATGAGTCTTGGCGCAATGTGAGCAATTATTACGCACGGTAGTCGAAGCTTGGAGCACTAACAGGCATCTAGTGCTGGCATAACTGGCATTGTGAAAGCAGTCTTGGTGGTGCACATGACGAGTCCGGACATTACCTATGATCGCGTTGATTTGACAATATGGACACTGGCTGAGCCCGCCGCATCAATCATGGCCGTGTCAATCCCAATATTGTATGCACTTACATGTCAGAGGCCCAGTGCTTGACTGGATAGCTAACATAGGAAACAGGAGAATGTTATATCAAGAACTGAAATCAAGCCAGAGAAGCTATTTCCGGAATGGATCACGGTCAAATCAGCAAGGATCGGGATCAAGAAGTAACCAGCCCGGTTCGGATTCACGCAGGTCGAGGCGGTATACATTCAATTCGAGATACAACCGGAATTCCGTCGTCATCATGTCAACTAGGACATGGGATGAGTCTGAGGAAGCTTTACAAAGCCCGGAAAACAGCGGAATGGAGCCAACACTAGGCCCAAATGTCGTCATAAAGACGGAAGAAGTAAGGGTTCATCATGAACGATTGAGTACTTTCACCGACGAGCACTCGGTAGAGCTGAAGCCTATACAACCAGCTTATACGAAGGATGACGAAATGAAAAGCAAAAAGTAGCATGTTTATAATTTTTTTAATTATTCATCAGTAAGATAGCTAATAAGGGCGCACTGAGTCTGGTGCAATCGCCAATACATATTTTCTAATCAGAAACCTGGCTCTCATCACGAATCCGGGCCCGGGCCAGAGATGATCGGTATTCCCACAAGGAAAATATCATAAATGCCAAAATATCGCAGTCGAATAGCCAACTCAGTTGCATTGAGCAAATATCCTTAAGGGCTATCTTGATTCATGATTTACCACCTGGGCTGCTCCTGAGTTAGCTAGTTTCCGTATCCTAAGCAATCTTAGACCACGATACCAATCCAGGGTATCAAACATGTTCCATGAAAAGGCTATTATTCTTGACGATTAGGGGTGCTGGTAGAGTGAAACGAAAACAGCCATCCACGACATCACACGATTCTCTGTGCTGTAGGAGCGTCTCGTATATTTTGTATGAGATCATACGGAGCAGTCTATCATTCTATATACATATTTACCAATCAACCAATATGTAACTTGTCTGCAAGGCAAAATGATTCCTATCAGGATGCTAATTATTTAGCAAAACTCACCAAATCTTGGGCCATCTCCTCCAAACTAAGCATCCGTGGCAAAAGCTCTCGGCTTGAGGTATACATGATAGTCAGGCTTATCCCACAAAACATAACTCTTGTGGTCAAGCCAATTTTCGGTGCCGGGTACTAGCTTAATATCAAAGTTCCAGATCACTCTGGCCAAGATCATGCGCATTTCGGCATACGCCAGACTGCGGTGGCACAAATTAGCTTTTTTTTTTATACATGTGTGCAACCGCTGATCAGGCTACTTACTTTCTACCAATGCAGTTTCGCGGGCCATAGTTGAATGGCTGGAGCGCATCCTTACGGTCGTGGGCGAACCGGGCATCGTCCAACCAGCGCTCGGGCACGAAGGAGTCTGGCATGGTAAAGTTTTCGGGGTTATGGTACATGGGCCACTGCCAAATTCCAAGCAGAGTCTGGTAAGGCTTTGTTAGCGAACCTAGATCCATCACATACATGAGAAAAACGGATGCCTTACGCCTTCAGGCACATATCGGCCGCAGATTGTATCTCCGCCAGGCTGAGTAACGCGAGGGATGGGGACCGGGACAGGTGGATACATGCGCATCGCTTCATTGAGGACAGCCATCATGTAGGTCAAGTTCTGAACGCTGATCAGATCGATCTCGTCCTCACTTTTGAAACTTGATCTAACTTCCGCCTGAAGTTTGGCCAGAACCTGGGGGTGCGTCGCAAGGAGGTAGGTAACTCCCGTAAGAGTTGTTGCGGTCGTTTCGGATCCTGCCAGGATCAAAATTCTGGCGTTGTCTTCGATTTCCACCAGGCTCAATTTCTGAGATTCCATTTAGTCAAGTCCACAGTTGCCAGGATCCAGCAATCATACCTGTTTTCCATCTGCTCTCATCATGGCATCCATGAAATCCGGTCTGGTCCCTTCCATCTTCATTCGCTGCGCCACCTTTTCTTGGGTGAGTTTCTTGTGTCGGTACACGCGGTCAATCAATCTCTGCGGCATAAACCATTTGAGGAGCAGAACCCCAAGAGGGTATCGGCGCAGCTCGGTCGCGACCACTTGCGTGCGAACTCCGTCAAGAATAAACTTGACCCAAGGATGGTAGCCTGAGCCATCCAAACATCCAAATGACTCTCCAAAGGATAAATCGCCGATGACGTCAAAAGTGGTCCAGTTGTACCAGGTCATTAGGTTGACGGGTTCCGTTCCGTCTTTACAATTCTGATGCAGTCTTTGGATGAGAAGGTCCACATACCCTTGAATCAGAGGTTGCTGATCCACCATGGACTGAGCAGAGAAGCCATGAGAAAGAATTCGTCTCATCCTTCGATGATCCTCGCGGTTTGCACCGATGACACTGTGAGGTTGGGTTGCCCAGAATACGGGATCCTTGCCGTTCTCTCCTTCACCTCGGCCCTTGTGGCCCATGATTTCGTTCCAAGCTTCTGGTGAGCTGAAAGAGAGCTCGTCTGGCGCGATTCGAACAACAGGCCCATATTTTTTGTGCAAGTCCAAAATTTTCTTGTGAGATTCACCAGATATGATTTCCAGCGAGAGTGGGATCCGAGAAAGGACCGATATCTTAGGGCCAGGGTACTTGCGAAGCGGGTGGAAGAAGAAGCCATAAATCACACTGTAAAAGATGTAACCAGTACTCTGCGCAAATCGAGCATGTCAGAACAAGTTCGATGTAGATAATGTGTGTGGGTGAATCTCGAGTGACGCGAGAACTTACCAATGCAGCGAGTGTAATGACTCCCATTGCAAGGTGAGCCAAGACTCCGGTATGAAACTGAAGGAGCGCCATGTTTGTTGTTTGTTCTTCGTCTCAACTTGTTGTGAATGCTAGGCTTTTGTAAGACACAAAGACGTTGACTCGGAGTCTTTATTTGTCTTTTTATGCGTTTACTCGTAAGTTTGGGATCGGGTTCAAATCTCCAGAGGCGGATGCGACAGCGGGCAGATCACCCAATCTGCGCCATTTCGGATTTGGCAAAGCAGAGTCACGAGCTGCGCCGGCGCCGCTGAAGCGATGATCTGCGGTGTTGACGCAAATTGGTGGCCCGTTTGGCTTTGCTACAGGTAACTAGGGCAGGGTGTAGACGAGGGCCAAAGAGAAGCGCAGCGGCGAAATGACAAAGGTATCTTCAACGGTGCGCATCTAATCGGAGTTTTTACATTAGTGAACGATGAGGTTTGAGTTGTTGTGGGGAGGGTGGTGGGGACGAATGCGACCGAGGCTGTTTCAACCTCGGACTTATATGGGCTTAATCAACACGTGGAGCCCAGCCTTTATCGGGACGCCCTTACGACTCGGCGAATATCATGCTAGGGAGAATTTTCTGCAGGAAATCATTGGCTGAGATACGGGCTAAGGTAGTGTGGGCTGAACAAAGTGAAACAACGCGGAACCGCGACAGAAAATGCGCTTTCTGGGAAACAAGTAAAATGCCGACGCGCTTCTATACTGTGCAATCATCAAAAGCGGCCATTTTCTGCCACAACCTGGAGACGAGGAATTGTTCCGCATCACCGACGAGGCTCCAAATGGCCCCGGGTAAATGCACAGACACATCTCCCGGATGTTTGTGGGGACCACAGAGAGCGCAGATGCTGACGCGGAGAAGGCCTGAGGCGATGCCCCACCTCGCGAGGATCACTAATCCACAGATGCTGTTGGATCAATCAGACCCATCCCACGCACAAACACATCTACTACCCTAGACTTACAAATTGTTCCGTTCAACTCACCCAGCACTACTGTGCTGTGAATATTGCCTCAAACTAAACATGGTATAAAATAAATAAACTAATTCATTCCCTTTTAATATCTATTTGCGCAATTTACAGCATTCTAAATAAACCGCCGTGATGACTTCTTACTTATCAGCGCTGGTTTCACTGTTGGTGGCCATTTCCTTCTACACGATAGTTCCTGAAGTACAGCGTACATTGACACTGACGGGGTCTCTCCGAAACTCAACTAAAACCCACACCAATGCCCCCAATAGTGTCATTGCAATTGAGGACACGTTTAATTGCGAGGATATTCACTATCATGCACTCAGCGGTACCCTTTTTACGGCTTGCGAAGATTCGACCGAGACGCGTGAAGCATGGTTCCCGCCGTTGGGTAATTTCAACGATCCCATGATCGGACAGAGCGGACTCGGTTCAATCCACGTCATTGACCCGCAGGTGATACGCCCTGCCACGCCTCATGGTTGAGAGATTGACAATTACAGGAAATGACCTCCAGACGGCTTAGATTTGAAAACTTCAGCGGCCCCTTTGTGACACACGGGATCGATGTAATTTCCGACCCCGACTCTCCGGCGGAGGCCGTGTACATCTTCGCAGTCAATCACGCCCCAAACCCGAGTTATGTGGAAACTCGCAATGCGACCCCAAAGGCTCTTTCGCGGATTGAAGTTTTCCACCATACTTTGGCATCCGCTTCGATAAAACACATGCGCTCCATTATACATCCACTTATTAGAACCCCGAACGATGTATTTGCCGAATCGCCGACTTCCATCTTTGTCACCAACGATCACTACTACACAGAGGGTCCCAAGAGGCTGTTGGAATTACTGTACCGAGGTGCCAAGTGGAGCAACACCGTGCACATTCGCATCAGCAATCTTGCGTCCGAAAGTGGGGAGGACGGCATTGATGTCGAGGTTGCGCTCACAGGCCTACATACAAATAACGGCTTGGGACATGCTGGGGCGGGGCGGATGTTGGTTGCCAGCGCCGCGAGCGGCATTGTCAGAGTTGGAAGCCCATCGCTTGGTTCGCACGGGATCGAGCTCCATGACTCCATCAGATTTGACTCATTTGTTGACAATCCCAGTTTCTTTGATCATCCCTCTGATTCGGGATTAAGTGGCGTAATCGTTGCTGGACTGTCTCAGACAAGCGACGTCACAGCGGCCCTCAAGGACCCGTCAAAAGGAATAGCTGGAATGGTATGGTATGCAACACGGGACCAACAATGCAAAAGTACCGTCCAGCACAAGTGTTGGAATACAAAGTTAATATTCGAGGATGACGGTAGCAGAGTTAGCGGGACAAGCAGCGCAGTCATGGTCGCCGTGGATCCAAAAGAAGGAGCTCAAGGCCAAGAGCTTTGGCTTTTTGTGACTGGGTTTTTTTCACGCAATGTCGTCGCTGTTCGGATGGATTTGGAGATGCTGTTAGGCATTGAGAAGTAGTCTAATGACGGGTAAGAGTTTGCCTCTTTTAGCAACCATTTTAGGCCCTCTTCGCTTGTCTCCTTTTGACGAGTAAATGTTGCGTGATGAATCGGGGTTATGAATTGTCGAGAGACCCAATATTCTTTAAATTAGGTATTTGATGAACACCGTCCATGCAGCTACTATGATCGAAACAAGTAGGCCGAAGGTCACACCTGTCATCCAACGATTGGGTCTTCTCCTCGTCAGAGGATCCTGGTCTCTGTCCTCAATCAAAGCCTCCCTCGCCTGTCTCTGGTGTAGAGTCATTGTCATCGCCTTTCCGATGAATCGATGGTCTATGATAATGTAGAAAATCGCAAGCACAAATGCCCAGGCCTTCAACCCAATCTGAAGTAGCAGGACATTGCGGTATCCTTTGCCTTCAGTATTGTCTTGCAGAACGCCAAACGCAACATCCATCTATTTCAAATTAGCAGGGTCCAGATTGGAAGGGAGATTACTCACAATTGTTGAGCCTGAGTTGTTAAAAGCCCTCCAGACCCCAAATGCGGTTCCTATCATGGCTTGATCTGCCACCAAAAGCGGAATGCAGATTTGAAGTGGCATTGCATTGATGACACCTGCCAAACTGGAAAACACAAGTGCCACGGTTGGGTGCACATCTGTAAACCCAAGAATGGAGCAGGCTATAATCCAAAGGATGGGTGCGGTCGCTACGTAGTGGAAGCGATGGCCGTATCTATCGATTGCGACTCCGACCGCTGGACTGAGAACAATGGGAAGAATCTTCTGAGCGGTTGATAGATACCCGGCGACCTCTTCGGTATATCCCTTCATCCGAATCATGTCGGCAGAGCTGGTGCTAAAGCCTCCAGCGGCACCGCTTTGGAGGAGCTGAGTCGCAGGCAACATGAGGTATACCCACGGGAGCTTAAAAAGAACGTTCCATGAGAACTTGCGCCGATTTGCAAGACGGTCCGCTGTGATGGCCTTGTCGCGGCCTGAGGTGAGCTTGAACTGCGCCGGCACGACGAATCGCTCAAAACAAACGTATGCGATATTGACCAACAGAGAGAAGAAGCAGAAAAAGACGGGTATCCAAAAGGTCCACCCGTACCACCCTGTCCCATTGCGGATGGGGATTGCGACCATGCCCGAGACGAGGCTGACGGTGCTGGAGATTGCATTCTCAAGCCCAAAAGCCATGGCGAGGCCTGACGCACCGAACCAGTGGTAGAAGAACTGGATTTAATGACGGTTAGTTTGAGCCAACGGTCTTATCTTTGGTCGGAGATGACGCACCTTTTGTGTTGCAGAATCAAGAACTGCGATGCCAAAGCCCATCAGAATATGCCCAGAAACCAACACCCTCCACAAGTCGACCTGAACGCCGACGGCGGCGATGACGGAGCCCACAAGAATGATGCTTGTGCAGCAGACAGTGACGATATTGGGCCCCCACCAATCCAGAATAAGCCCTCCCACAATTGGGAATATTGTATTCACAAATGCGTCCGCGCTGCTGATGACGCCGAATTGCGCATTGTTAATTCCCAGCTCATTGCGCAATGTGTTTTTGAGCGGACTTAGTGCTGATCCTGTCCAGGTCTGGCCCATTGGAAGACAGACGATACAGAGCAGAGCGATCCACTTGTATGACCAGGGGATCTTGATTGCGGCCACTGAATTGTCTTGATCGCTGTCCGCCTGTGGTTCGTTGGATATCGCCCGTGCCTCTGAAATGGGCGTCTTTTCCCCCTCGGGGGAGGGACTTGGGTCAGTTGACGTTTCCTTCATTGCGGCTCTTTCGGTTAATCCTAACCGAGAAGAAGTAACTACAGAACTCAAATAAAGCGCCGATGGTTGGCTTTTGTAGAAAAGAGCATGTTCATCGCGCGTGGGGGTACAAAGTCCTGCATCCCGTCTCCATCCCGTCTATACGAACGTGCTCCCCTCCAATTGAGTTATTTACGGGAATTCCCAAGAATTCTTTTATCAGATAAGATCCATTTTAAACCCACTAGACACAATTCGGCAGGGCCTTGATCTGATTGATTACGGACTTGGCATAAATCAGTGTCCAGTTGCAACTGTCATTTTCGGATCCACATGTTAATGTTAAAAATTGGGGTGTGGGCTCCCAACCCATGATCCAATCAAACCGAGGCGGTCAGTCACAGGCTGCCCAGGGGCACATTAGCGTGAGCAAGTGGTCCGGGCCGACAGGAATCTCATCCATGCATAGTCGACATGGTTATCTTGTTGGATCAGGTGGAGCACTGAGGAGGCTGAGCAATCGTCTGGTCCTGTTGGGGCAACTGGCCGTTCCTTGGCACCAGTCTCTTTGGTCCAACCTGTCTATAAGATACGCTAGATATGTTTTGTATTGTGGGTTAGCCTGCGGGTACAACCTGTGGAACGGACATCTTTGGTGTGTTCTGTTGTGGATACGGGGGCTGTGAAAAGACGACGCGTTTTCTGTCAGCAGCCGACATGACTCCGCCCAACTCAGTTGCATAAGAGGTCTTATCACTCACTTGTCACCAATCGACTATTCCTTGCGATGATATCCTGGTTTGCAATTCTGGATTCATAATGTGTTATCCAAGTAGATCTTGCTTTCAACATAATGACAAGCTTCGACCATCTTCTACACTGATGCAACTAGAAATCTTTCAGCTCAAAGTTTTACGTCGAGTTCGAGTTATCAGCACATGACCAAGCCCTGGAACCTCCGTTTGATTCATAAGAGTCAACGATTCCCACAATCGACCCATATGTCCCCGCGACCATCAGGAATGTACCTGAAACAATAACAAAGATACTCCAGCACACCATCAAAGTCCACTTCAGTGTTCGTTGCGCCTTGCCCTTGGTCCAATTATCATACAGCCACATGCAGCCCATGGGTTGGAAACACTGCAGTGTGCCAAAAAGGGCCCCGATGAGAGCCACGAGATTCCCGAATATGGGAATGGCGCTTGCGATGATGTATGATATTATCACAATGATGACAATGCAGCTGAGCCAAACTGTCCAATGCAAGGGTGTGTTTGAAACGAGATGTTTAGATCCTCGCAGAATTCGCACAAAAAAGTACTTGCTCGACATCTGTACACTTGTTAGGTGATGGATTCCCCATCAAAGAACGGGAGTACCTTACATGAGCACTTAGAGTCGAGTTGACGAATAATCCAGGAAGTGCAATTCCGTAGGCGATCCGCTTGATGGTCTTTCCAGCAGAACCAAGAGCGGGTGACGCCACATAAGAGCCGCAAAAGTAATAGACGACAATTCCAATGATGACATAGGTCAGGGTAACAACGATTTGACAGGCCAGTAATGCTTTCGAGTATTGGCGAGGGTCGCGCATCTCGGACACAATCGGGAAAAAAAGCGGCGTGCCAGCATAGGCGAAAATAAATGTGGAAATTGCCGATATGCCTTCCGTAAAGCTTGGTTTATTAACTATCTTGTAGTCAGATACCCAGAGGCCTTTGGGTGCAGCATCAGGGCGATCTTGGACACCGACACCGATGGTTACAATAATGACTTTGGGGGTCAGTTTTCAGAATGTCATTGCAGGAAAGGGTACTTACCAGCAATGAGAAGAGATGTTATTCCAATCCACGCAAGAAAGCTTAGGCGGTTAAGAGTTCGGATGCTTGCAAGGCAAGCAACTCCAATAGCGCCAACTGCGACAAAGATGGCGGTACAGGCTCCGTGGGTTGAGACTGCATTCAAAGCAATCGATATGCCAAGCATACCGGAACCACCACCAAAAATCAAGTCTATGCATGTCTTTTTGTCAGAGTAGAATTCCAAAAGAAGCAAATAGTAGTCAACTTACAAAGAGCGAACCCAGCCCCGAGAATCTCGCGCCCGACAGGTCCAAACATGAGGTAGGTTGCATCGTCAATGCCATATACTTCGGGGTGATTGAGCTTGAAGACACCAACCATGTAGTTGGACCAGGTCGTGATGGCGCCTATGGCTAGCAAACAAAGCACTCCAGGAACCATGCCCAATGTGTTGAAAGCGGTCGGGATGGACAGCACACCAAGGCCAATCTGGACTTTCATCATGAGCACCGAAGTTCCGATCCACCCGAGCTATGAAGCACTAATTAGTTCTCCAAGAAAACCATGTTTCACGAAGCCAGCACGTACATTGCGATAGTTGGGTCCTTCCACTGTCACGACCCCAAAGACTGCATCTTCGGTCACAGGGGGAATTGAGCCATTGTCATCCACCTGCGCAGGCACAGTAGCCAGACGCTCCAAGCTTTTGAGGTCTTGCTTCTTTTCATCCATATCACTCATGGCTTCTAAAACACGTTGCTCAAGTAGAAATGGACGAAGAACTTGTGGTCGCCGGGACTGACTACAATTTATCCATTTTTGTCTATCAATCTACTCCAAAAAGGTTATCGCTAACGGCCACGTGCTCCGCTCCCCCGAGGGAGAATAGTCTAGTTTTACTTACTGACACTAGAAGGTCCAATCCCCACATCGTGGCATGCCCAGCCAAGCCAACTTCTTCTTGATCATCGCAGACAACTTTGGCCAAGCTTTCCCACGATGTTTACCCAAGACGCATGTCATGAGCTGAAGATGATGCTAATAGGCATGTCATGGTCAGGATACGGGTCACGTAATTCTTAGTAGATGCGTGGTGGGTTGTTTGTAAACGATTTATCACGGGCACATTAGACGCTTATTTTTGTTCTACTGTAAAAAAAGCAAAGAGAGGCTGAAAAACCCCCCATCAACCAATTGTGTCGCTGGCTAGCAGAAAGAAATTCACCCGAAGGATGCAGATCCTTTCCAGAATTGGCGAGGCGCAGTATTGGGAAGCATGGCCAAATCATTTGGCTTATCGCATTCTGCATAAATACAAACAATGTGAGTGCCCAACTCAGTGAAATTCTCCCATGTGCAAACTGGCCGCATCAACGAGGACGCAGTAGTAAAAGTGGATCAAGGTGGTTTTTGCGCTTGCCAACTTGCGCACAGGCGCTGCTCTTTGCATTTCTTAATTAAGCTTATCTTAGCAGATGTGTAGATCTATTTTCTAAAATGTCGCTCTCCTATCCACCCGAGGACGCAATTATCTTCTCCCAAACGCACTTGAGTGAACTGTGAAAATGAATACATAAACTGATGTCCGGGAGGGACAGTCCTCAAATAGGGTTGTTGACACCAGCATTCTGCCACAGACCGCAAGGCCCGTTGCTCAAGTAATAAGCGACTCCCATTGCCGAGGTCTTGAACTGGTTAAACGCGAACTGGCCAGGAGTGCATGTGTCACCGATAACGAGAATGCATGTGTCACCCTTCAGGGCACTGACTCGACAGTTGGCGGTCGTTTGGCAGGAAACGCAGCAGCTGTAGGGATTCGACCCGGAGATGGCAGTGTTCTGGTCCCGAGAGCTGGTCTGCGTAATCTTGTAGCCACTATTGGCAGTCGAGCGAATATTTCTAGGGTTACCGCAGGCTTGGTAGTAGCTTCCTCCTGGAACTACAGTCTGCACAGTGACTAGAAATTGTGTCAATGAACTGCATCATCGTGGAAAAGAATAGGACCAGGAACTTACCGGATGTGGTCTCAGTGGCAGTCTCGTGAATCTCGTCGAAAATCACTACGTCGTTGGTCACGGTGCTCGTGTATGTGCTGGAAACGTCGGCGGGGAACTTGGTGGATGTCTTGGTGATGACGATAGTGGAGGTAGCAATGCTTGTAGCAGGCTTGAGGGTTGTAGTCTTTCCGGCCACGGTCGATGTGGTGGTCTTGGTGGCTGTATTTGTGATGATGCGAACACAGTCAACCCTCTGGGGGTACTTCTTAGCGGAAGAAGATTGCCTCTTGGCGGGGCTGGAAGCGTCACGCTTCGCGACGTAGCCAGGCGTGTCCTGGATGGCTGTGAAGCCAGCTGGTGGGGGGACGACGTTGGTAGAAGTGGAAGTCGAGTAGATGGTGTTTGTACTCGTCACAGTGCTGTCGGTGACATAAACAGGCTGGGTGATGTAGTTGTTTTCTTTGCGATGTTAGCAAGGGCATTCTGATCTGTTAAGTCCCTATCCTTACTTGTCTCAGTCACAGTGGCTGTCTTTGTTGCCGGATTAGCCGTTTTAGTTTTCAAGGTAGTTACAGTGACTGTAGTCGTGAGAGTAGTGGGACTGGGGGTGACAGTCTTGTCCTTGGTGGTGGTGATTTTCTTCGTCGCGGTCACAGTAGTGGTCTTGGTGGAAGAGTGGGTCGAGACGGTTTTGACTGAGCTCGTGCCAAGCTGGGTCGAGCATGAAGCGGTGGTGCCAGCGGCGAGCGCCTCAGCGCTCAGGGCGAGAACCGCAACGAGAGCCTTCACAGAGACCATTTTTGAAGATGTGTTGGTCGGTTGCTAACGAATGTGAGGAGTTGGTTGAAGAGACGAACCTGAATGACGGTCTGTAGTGGACATTCTATATTTAAGGGGTCGTTTAGATTACTAGACACAATAATAACAAAGTAGTCGGAAACCGGAATCATCAAAAGCCATGTTTAGCAATAATGAAAAGCCACAATATCTGGCTGTAAGTCAGCGTGGCGAATGGGAGACGTCAAAATTGCGGGCTACTAATGGAGCAGCCGATGGTGTCTCGCTGGCGCCACGGTTAGTCTTCAGGGGCAGAGCCATAAGTAACGCCTTGATGGATTATTGACCACAGCAGGCGATGGCTCTTGGAGATGCGAATGCATTTTTTGATTCCCATAGGGCAAAGTTTGGTAGAGCCAGCCCTGCCACGAGCTTAGCATCGTCCTGCGGCAAGGCGACTAACGCCACGCTGAAAACTAGGCGTTGAGACCCCTGTATTCAGCCCCAGCAGCTTGAGTCTAGGAAGATCTAGACCACAGCCACAGCTTTCTCATGACGCTTATGGTTAAGCATGAGATGACCGAACCACCCCCCTTGGACCCTTGGACTGCCCTATCGGCACTTCGGGGACCAAGCAAACGCTAGAAGTCCATTACCGCTGTCACCATTTGCTTTCTTTTCTATTTGCTCTCCCCCTTTTCGCCACTCGCTGCTTCTTCCACGTGGCCAAAGAATTATCCCGTCAGGTTCAATTGTGAGGCTCACCTCCAAAATGCTGCTAGGCATTCCCGATGGGGAAACGTGATTGGCTTCATTTCCACGAAAATATCCGAGCAGCTACAACTGTCGTCGGATCCAGGTGGAGGCTTTGTGGCTGAAAATTGTTCGTCCCTAAATCTCGTGGCAATTTCGCTTTCGCTATGCACGGCGAAATTCCTGCCGAGTCCTGCATCTGTGCACCCAAGATCTTGAAATGGACAACAGACTGCTGAAATGATTCACCTGTGAAGAAAGTATGGATACCAATCACTGGAAAAGGCCGCAATGGTTCAATCCATATATATCTTTTCCTCCTAGATCCATAGATGCTGGTCCATCCAGTCTCCGTTGGCCTGCTCGTAGAAGAACACCCCAATTTTCGAGTCCGCGCACTTTTTGTTGCCAACTCAACAAGTGTTTAGATATGATGACACATTCATGATGTCATGTACTCGAGGTGCTGGTAGATCGACACTCATTCTATCCTCGCCTTACATTTTCTATGCTATGAGAAGTCGTTATCATGACACTGAGACCATAAATTACAACACAGAACCGCACATCCACTCTTTTCCATTTACCATTTTTTTTACTGCGACCGTGCGCATCTTTGGTAATCCTGCCCGCAAGGTCAGGCTATCTATTGTGGGGGTAAGCATTATGTAGTAAGATCCAAATCAATAATTATTCAATTTATATACAGGTGCATCATCTCTTCCCAACACCGTTTTTTGCCTTAATAGATGTGGTGGGTTACGTCGGTGTAGTCTTACCGCCCACAAAAGCAATAGGGTTAGCCTACAAGTAAAATAATTGTAGGATTGCCACTACAGAAAGTGGTCTATTATCGTAGCAAAAGCTTCTCAAAGGGAACCTGCATTATCATCTATAGCAGGGATCAACCACCGTTGATGAATTTTTGGTCCATAATAGTTAGACTTAACCCTAACCCTAACCCTACAAATGTCATAATGAAGACTACCGACTACTGTTATCATTCTTTCACACCAGCTAGGTTAACTTAAAGCCGTGACATTTATCCGATTGAGAAATATTCAGATTCAATGATCTTTCTAAGAAAAGGCTCGGTAAAAGACACAGTCAAAATGCGGCACCAAATCACCGCGGTTAGAATCTGGATGCCTGCACTCTTGAAAATAGTTTTGGCCGTACTCCGTCTTGAAAGTTCCAGGGCATATTCTAACAGCCGAATATTCTCACATCGTATTATAGGAGAGCTATGTAAAAAATCTCTGTTGTAACAAGACTATATTTACTGATTCCCACGCAGTCGGTCAAACTCTGAAGAAATCAGTCCCTGTCGATCAGCGCAATGAGTGGAGACGAACCGGAAGCAGCCGTTTAAGGCTAGAGAACTTGTGGCTAGCCTTTCCAAATTTAGCAACTGCAAGTTTACCGACACTTGTCGCTTACACCAATCGAGAGCTAGTCCCCGAAGTATTTGTAATTCCTGCAGCAGCTGGATTCCTTCGCCCATTATTCGGAGCAAACCGTCGATAAGGAAGGATTATGGGGTTTCCCCAACCCCCTTCTCCACAATCGGGCAAATCATCCCCTCAGTTCATCAGCAAACTCGCCTGAAAACGCCCAGTCGGCCGACTCATACGCAAAGTACAACCAACGCACCACCAGCAAATACAACTGTCCAAAATGCGCTCGCAGCATTGTTTCACTGTTTCTATTCCCATTCCGCCAGAAATTCTGCCTCATATGGTCCTGGCGTCGCTTGAGACCCCGCAGGTGCTGCATCATAACTCGTGCGTCCACAGCTTTGATGAGATTCCTGCGGACCCCAACTTTATTGTCAATGATCCTTTCTTTGGGCCATTCGATCATACAGTCCGTGCTTTTTCAGTCCGCGAGGTCACGCACATATTGCCTGGCATTTCACGGAAATCAACCTGGCTGACGGTCACCCAAAACATCCCCAATGGCATCAGCTACCGAGTAATAACACCCTTCACATTGGACATGTCATCCAAAAGCTTGTTTACCCTTTGGGCAAAGTGGACAGTTAGACCTAGAACTTCGTCGCCGGAGGCGCCTGGTGATAGTCCTGACTCAGCAATTGGTATGATAGACGGCTGGGAGTTATTTCACGAGGTGATCCTGGAGACCAACAAACTTGTCATGCGCTTCGTTGCCCCAAACACAGAGAAAGTCCATAGCCAGGTTACACAAAGTTTGGTGGATGATGTGGTTAATAATTACCTAAATGGGACAACGAACCAATGACCTTTGGAGATATACGAAAGTTGCATGAGCCTCCGCAAGGCGACCGCGCCCTGCACACTCAAAATGCCTTGCACAGATCCGGCGTGGCTATTTTGTGGCAAACATCCCCACTTTTTGGCAAGAACCTACTCTAAATACGCCAGGGTGACAGCAAAAATGGAACGGGCTGGATTTGGAACCATGATGGTTGTAAGTTTACATTGGGCCGTTATCGCTGGGCCAGGATTAACCTATTGACGAATTTAGGGAGAAAGGTGTGACTGAAGATCATATAGTTTGTATTGATACAGTCTCTCACGTAAAAAGCGGCGTGGGACAGCCTTTTTGGTGGCCATCTGGTTAGCATGTTGATGCGAATGTGGATCGGATCGAACCCGTCTCCTAGAATATCCACGATTTGATGCTTGACCATACATTAATGATAGTAACCCAGAGTGCTGGAAACATGAAAAAGCATAGCGATGAATTGAAAAGAATTTATTCGCAGGGTTTGATTAAATAAAGGATACAAACATGAATCTCTCATCCGCGCACCATTCGACTAACTTGACGTCCTCTTCTGTGTCCCGTAGCATACATTCGGTTTGAAAAGCTGGACTAACAATCTGCCATGGGATTGTGCAGTTTCATAGTCGAAAAATATCATTTGTCGAGTTCTATGACTAAAGCTGAATTGAATGGGGTCGTAATTGCCCCCCTTTCCACCGCTCTAGGGTCATGGCATTCGCTCGTATCATTGAGAACGGTCACATATCAAGGCATTTTATCTTTAATATGTCGAATACACTATACTATACTGCGTGTTGGTCTATCTGCCAATCTTGATTGTGGTGTGCATTCCTTTTCACACAGCTCGCAATATTTGACACACTACTGATCGGGTTTCGCCTGCTACATACCCGACACAAGGTCCGTAAATTTCCCATTCAATATGACTGCCATTAAATTATTTTCTCAAGTATGGGCAAATGAAGAATGGATCTGGAGGTTTGCTCACAATCGATGTGACGGCTTGGGACGCCGGAGCTCAACCTTGATGTTGGCAGAAGACACGAGTGATCCATCCAATTAGATTATCCGGAAACGAGTGGATGCCGTTTTTGTGGGCGCTAAATTTGATGCTGTTGGGTCGAAGAAAATGCTTCACGAGAGCAGCCAAGGCCAGCGGCCAATTGGATTAGAAGCCTGGGTCCATTGATATTTTAGGCAGAAGCGCTCAGGTATTCTCGTGCGGGGAAGCCAGCCCCCTTTTCTTCCGTCATGCTGGTGAGAAAATGCTGCCCATTCTGGGCTCACAGCAGGAATAGGGGTAAATGCAAAATAGCATCAATTAGACTGGAAAGATGATATAAATGCTTGACTAAAAGTTCCGAGCATGACTGTATTCTGAAACATCCTGCAGTGCCCGGATAAACTATCCTTTGGGCAGAGCCAATACCCTGCCTGGCACTTCTCTGAAATGTCCTCCTTATTTACCACAGATAAACCTGGCCAGTCTGCGCGACAAACTTTCCTCCAACAGATTCTCTCGTAGCTTCATCGATGACCTTCAACATACCCGTAACACTGCTTTCCACTGTGTCTGGAGGGCCAGCGCTGTAGTTCCACTCCTTCGCAACAAAGTCGCCGGCACGCGTCTGGACCCAGCCCGGGTGGAGGGCGACTGCGATAAGACCCTGGGCCTCGTTCTGGATGTGCAGAGCGCGTGTGATCCAGTTCAACGCCGCTTTGCTAGGCCCGTATGCGCCACCAGGGACCGGCTCCTGGGACGAGATACCCCCGACCGAGGAGGTCACCATGATGAGCTTGGGAGCCGATGAGGCATTTTGCAACAGGGGCCAGAGCGCCTGAAAGACCATCAACGGCGCAATCGCGTTGGTCTCATATGCAGCACGAAGGTCGACAGCTGATGTCTCTGCGGCCACCGCCATGGGGGGGCACATGCCGGCGTTGTTGATGAGGACGTCAATGTGGTTGAGAGATTCTCCCACCTCCTTGGTGAAGGCGCTGCGGAAATCTTCAGGGGATGGGGCCGTTGTGAAGTCCTGCACAATCACATGGAGGGCACTGCCCCCGGCAAGCGACAAAGCTTCAGATTTGAGGCTGGCAGCAGCTTCGTCATTGCGAACTGTTGCGACGACGGTGGTGCGAGGTCGTGTAAGAAGGGCCTTCACCAAGCCCAGACCAAGGCCCCGGTTGCCCCCCGTCACGACGTAGACAGTGTTATCAGACATTGTATTTCAGTGAAATGTTTTTGGAGGTAAGTTCCAAAGGGTGATGCAAAAAGTAAAGCGGAAAAGGGGGGGAGACAAAAGTAATGGCGGAGTGTCACCGTGGTGTTTTGGGCTGTCAACATGAAAAGGGAAAAAGGCTTCAGGGGCGGACGAATTTATACCACTTGGGCACATTGTGCCAAGGCACATCACCTTATTTATTGCATTACCAGGATGCCACGTCATAGCTATGCGCGGGGTACCTGCGACTGTGGGAAGCTGATTCAATCTCAGGCCTTTTCTTGTAATGTGTGGTGACAGTTGGCCTCAAATTTGCTAATTGAGTGTAATTGAGCATTGGTCTCTTACGCGTTTTCCCCCCTTCATACGGATTGAATATGTTAAAAGCGAATAAATCACGCCGCATTGACTGTGGACCAAAATGCTCCTCGTCGCTCTCATCAAGAGCTTCATTGAGCCGCTCCCAACATCATTGTTTGAACACGGCACGGCTTACTGGGCGACAGGGGCCATCATCGGATTAGGTAAAGCCTGAGACCACCTGGGCGATCCTATTGACTAGGGCTGGCTTTGGCCCCTCTTTTTCTTTTTTCAGCCACTAGGGCTGCTTTGGCCTTTGCAGATCATTCTGTTTTCGATGATGCAGCCTTTCCGTGAGGCTTGGTGGGCGCTTCAGAGGCACCCTTTTAACGAAACTGACGGGAGCGACATGTCGCTGACCCAAACGCGGTAATCAACGCTCTCAAGATTTCATATATTCTGTTGTCCGTGGACCCTGGATCTTCTCACTGCTACCTCGTACAGCAATGCCGCACATCAGAGGAAATGGGGCTAGATTTCGCTTATATATGCATTCCTTTTTGTCTTCAGATGATGCCATAATTTCTCTTCCTCTGCCAAAGAATATTGCCAGCGAAGTCTCCGCCCGAGTCAATCGGAGGCAGAATATCGAGAGAAGGCACAACGCGGACCCTGACGTCAGACTTTCCCTTTCTGCCAAACTGCATGGCTTCAAGCACTTGTCCTTCACCAAAGCTTTTTGAGTGATAAGATGGATTATTACTTCAGCGCACTGGGTAGGAGTCATATTCATGTCAACCTTGCGCAACCCGCCTAAGCAATATTCCTTAGGTACAGCTGGTGTGAAGGTGGTGCTGGGACAGATGGTGTTGACTCGGATGTTCAACCGCGATTTCATCTGAGACAGGCGCAGTCCATTGGATAACCAGCCGCATTGATGCTACTGGTAAGAGACTATGTAGAAATCTTCTGTTTACAGAAAACATAATAGGCCCAGGTTTTGACCAATAACGCAATTATCTGCTGATGAGTGTCGCATTGATAACATAAACTCTGTTAGCGGGATGAACTGCAGCACAACGTATTGGCAGGGGTGTCCCCCTTCACCGGCAGCATCTCGATGCGGGCCGCGGTATAAAGCATCAAATATAATACTTCTATGCATAACAGAAGCGAAAGTTAAGTCTATTTCTCAACGGGTTTGACCAATCAGTCACTAAGCGGGCTACCCTACTGGGGCCGATGTTGGTACTGACTTATGGTGGACAGCCAAGAGTCAGTCCCGCCAGGATGATGCGTAATAATGAACTAATGAAAAAGAAGAAAAATTTGATTCTAGGTTTAGATGATTCATTAGCGATCGACGAAGTAGCTTCTTTTCCTAACGAAAAGAAAATGGCTCAATTTGGTGTTTTGTTGGTAACAATATGAGAATTCAGAGGCGAACTTGCGGAAAGTCTTGCTTTCCTTTAACTTGGAATGGGTAGCGAAAACTTATGTCTCGCGTTGTTGTGAGTCAAGGACTACTTCTGATGTAATAGAGCGCAACCGGGGACAGTTGGTGTATTCAAGGGCTGAGATCAAGAGCAAATGTGAAGTGCAGTTATATTAACAACCCTCCTGGGGAGCTAATACTAATGTATACTGCGTTGCTGATTTTATGTAGTATTCATTCCAATCGTTTTCCATAGCCCGCCTGATCGTCAATCATATTACCCGAACCTAGTACAATCCAACAGTAAGGTCACCCTTGACACGAGCAGTCAAGTGGACCTCGGCCTCGAGATCAAGCTTGATGCCGACGAGGAGAGCAGCGGCAGTGGGCTTGCCCTCGTCGTCGGTGGGACCCTTGAGGAGCTGGCCTATACTATTGTCAGTGGAGCTCAAGATTTGGAAGTGATTGGAAGCATACCGGCAGGGGCGGAAAGGCCAGTGGAGGTGGGCAGGGGAACGACGAACTGGCCGTTCTTCTCGAAACTATTCATTCGTCAGACCCGTTCGACAGACAAGTAGTTTCAGAGCTCACGCGGTTCGCTTTGCGACAGGCAGAGCGGTAGCGGGAGCAGGCGCGGGAGGAGCCTCGACCTCGCGCTCGAGGACGGGAGGTTCCTCAACGGCGGGACTGAGGATTTGATGTTAAAGGGAATGGGAAATTTTCTGGGGGTACCAAGGTGGAGGTTTCAAGGGTTGCTTACGTGCTGGGGGAAGACATGTTGATTGTTGGAGTTGGCGGATGAACCGGGTAAGTAGACTTAGAGTGAGAGTAGTTGTTGAAGATGCTGGAATGATCTGGATGATTCCCTTGATTTCGGCAGACGCAACGACGACTTATATACTCGAGCACGACCTCGGCAATGGTCATCCAACAGCGCAAAGTTCACGCGACCGGAAACAACAATAACAAAGCAAATGGCTGGGCTGGCGTGGACGAACCCACTCGGTGAGAGTGGACAACTCAACCGTATCCACACATCGGGCGCAACAGCAGCTTTGTGGAAGTTGTGCTTGCTTTTGGTTCGCAAAATCGCTCTCGTTACGAACCTGCTGCGACAATGCTCGAGTGGGGATATGGCTTGCTGTAAACAATCGGAGATTGTAAAATGATCCGATTCGTGCATGGCTTGACGCAATTGTCCTATAATAAGTGCATCCGACGCGACCCACCGCTTGAGTCCGGGGAAGCATCTGTACATCATGGACCAGCTGGCCCTCAATCGCCCCATTGATCAAGAGGTAAGCGCCCTCGTTTCTTCTTTCTGTTTCAATTTGTTTCAATAGGATCGCTTTTTCGCCATTCCAGGGCTGACGGCCTTCGCCCTCGAGCGCTCGGGTTGTCAGATTGCAGGATCCCTCAGGAACCGGCCTGATCCCTGTCCGCAATGGCCAGACGACTTACACGTATCATTTATGGGGTTCAGGCACATGGTGGGCCCTGGGCAGGTTTATCGGAACTGTCCGCCGATGGAAACCCGATGGCGACAGCCTGTCAGGCCCACAGCCGCTGCCCGAGATGCATGTCAAGGCATGAGAGATCGACCGTCTGCGGCCAGCGTTTCAACTGAGCCCGCCCCATCTTGCGCCATCCCCGAGCCAAACCGCAAACCCGCATTTTCCCGGGCTACCCCAGGTCTGGCTGAGCAACAGAGACGAAAAACAATGGTTTGAGATGTGGGCCAAAATTCCACTCGCTACCCGTGCAATCCATAAGCTCTTTAGAAATGTGGCGGGTTTTGTGCTCTTTGACCTTTTGGTATGATGCTACTTATTGTCACGTTACATAAACAGAAATGGATCCCATAGATGGAAACATATCCATACGAAACTTGACGTTGAGAACTTCCTGTGTCATGTGGGGGCTGGAGCTAATGCCAGTTTGGCCTTGGTTATTTTTCAGTTCTGTAAACCAGTATCGCTGAGCCATATTGGCAGTCGATTTATAAAGTGCTTTTGCTAAATAGCTTACGGCATAGTCACAAAAGCGTTCGATTAAACGGTTACTCAAAAGGGGACATGAAAACAGGCCATAAGTCATGAATTGGGATGAGGCTGCTATCTATTTAAGTTGGTGTCCTCAATCAATTAACGTCTGCTATTGGATGTTGCCAAAGATAAAAATTGGATTGCCGTCCACAGAGATAATGACACTCGCATTTTGCGCTTCCATGTTATTCCAGTCGGGATTTTGCGGGTTCATATCAGAGAAGGAATGCACGACGAGCTACACCACTTTGGCGTCGGCAGGCGCTGTACTAGATGAATCCCAAATTTGTTGGCCCTGGCCGTCCTTCAAAACGAGGAGGCCATTGGGCTGCAGGTTGAGGGACTTCCCAACACCGTCTTTTTGAGGCGCGATTATCTGAGTGCTGTCATCGGGCTTGGCCGAAAGTTGAAGCTTTCCCGCTGGGTTGATGAATAATGTGTAATTACCGTCGGTACTAGGAGTGTTTCTGACGTGATGGTTTCATTGGACGTCAAAACATTGCCCTTGTTGACAAATCCATCGTTGTTTGGTCCTTGAGGGCACTGCGCTGATGTCCACAAATTCGCGCCTTGAAGGCCGCTAATGCAAAGTTCAAATGGTTTATCAAAACCCTCAGGAAATCTCCACAGACAAAGCCGCCATTTCTCTTGCACTTGGGAATTAGGTGTTCCACCTAGTTCCTTGATCTTGGTGATTCTCTCGTCCTCGGCGTTGACATACTGCTCAAGGTTTGTAGTTGCAATTGCACAGTTTCATCGTTCCTTTCCTTGAGAATAGATGATGGAGAGACCAATTGCGAAAGAAAAAGAGTTTATAGAAGGTTTTTAATTTGCAGGTTCAACAAATATTGTATACATTCCAGTATGCTAGTGCTGAAAGTAGACACGCGGACGTTCACCACCACACAAACTCTACAGCATGAGACGAATGGACTGCAATATTTCGCTTCGATGTGTAGGCATGATAAATAATGACAGAGTATAGATCTATGGCTTCACGAAAAATCTAAACTTCTGATTACTTCCATCCGTGTTAGTCCAAGTGATGTATGGCGTCCCATTACCGGTGTTCAATTGGTAGAGATCCAAGTAGTTCTTAGGGAACTTTACGCTGCGAAATCTAATACAGCATAGCAATTAGTGAATAAGTTTTCATTCATGAGAGAAGCGTGACATACCTAATGAGGTCGCCAGAACTCAACTGGGTTGAGTCGCCACCCTCGAGGTACCATTGGTACGCCTCATCAGCTACCGAGACATCCTTGACGCAAGTCACAGGGTTGTTAGGGTTTGATGCTATTTAGACTTAGCTGACGTCCTTGGCTTTAAACGGGAACATGGCTCTTACAGTCAACCCCCACAAGTCCTTGGTTGGCAGTGCTCTGGATTAAGATTCGTGAATCCTTGGGATTCGATGCTACCAACCCCCAAATCTGCCAAATTTCATTTGGGTTGGTAGCAGCAGTACCGTTATCCCTAGAGACCACATTCCAGTCAGCATGGCCATTCAATTAAGGAGCTACAAATGAGAGAATGGCTGACCAGTTGATGACAGCAGGGTTCTGTCCGCCTCCTGCGTTGAGGTCTAGAAACTTGCCGCCGCATTCGCATCTGATATTGCCTTTGGCGCGGGGAATAGGGTTGACGTTAGCCATTTTTGTTCTTTAAAAAGCAGATGATAGAGCAGCCGAGAGTGTGATGGCTGGTATAGCTGGCGTGATGTCTCTCTAGCTAGAGGGATCTGGGGTATTTATATCATAATACTGTGACCTTTCTCCACATGGGATCACATAGCGTCAGCCACCATGACTATCGTGTTTCTCCTACGTGTTTGAGACCATGATGCTAGATGATTTCGGGCGCAACTTGGTGGGTCTACAGCAGCTTCTCAGATGGCTTTACTCTAAAAAGGGCCAAAACCGGATCATGATTGAAGAGCAACATCCAGTGTGATCCATATCCCGCTTGATCACCGTTTCCCTTTTGAGAACTACATGGAGGCGTTTCGGTTGATCAGTTTCAATCCGCTGTTATGGTGAAGAACATGGCGGGGATGTGAGAAAATAGAACCATGTGGGTTCCATAAAGGACATGGCGAATATGAGCTAACTGAGCTGAACAGTTCGGCAGGCCGAGTTCTGCATAGCTCTTTTCGCTGTCCAATCGGTGCGTTAAGTGGTCGGCGACTAGATCGTTAGGGCTGAGCATCGTTGAGACACACCTGCCACTAGAGCATCATGTGGTCTAAATAGCAGTGGGCGAGTGAGACCGTGCAGTAAATCCCACCGGGACATGGGAATGTGGCCAGGAACATGGATGGAAAAGCAAGGCCAAGAGGTGGCTGAGCGTTCACGGCACTGGAGGGTTTATACTGTACTAAAGAAGCGCCACACTCAGCTAAGTTGAGTGGTGTGATGTTTGTATGGAAGAGCGATTTTAGGCGCATTTGCCGACCCAATGATTGAACAAAGGGCACGTACAGGGCTGAGACAAACAGGCATAGTACGGCAATTCACGCCGCGGCTCGAAATAAGTCAAAGTCTAGACTTGATCGAAGTGGATTGTAATAGGGGATGGATGCCAGAAGTGCGTGTTTGTGCAGCTCCAACTGAAGCCACTCAGCAATAGCGGGTGCAGCTGAACTGGTGTGGCTGGCTGATTTTGCGCATGACTCCACAGCGCTGGAAGCGCGTGCATCGCCACAAAGGGCCTCAAGTACATGCCCCAATGAAAGGCCACTATGTTAAGAAGCTTGGGATGAACAATAGAGAATTATACCATTTTGGAACATCAGAAGAGGTAATGTGATTGATTTATGGCGTCGGAAAGCAGTCCTTGGTACCTGAGTAAAGGTTTATGGAACTTGCATCCACGAAGCCACTTTTTCGCTTTTTCTTTTAATTTTATTTTTCACGGAAGGAAAAATGTGGTTTCAACTAGGTAACTTTATCAATCAATCATGAAATAATTAAAATATGTATAGAGACTTAACACCAACAGTTGCCACGGTCTTTAGCATTGTTCAAGACATCAGCCTGATTCCTGCGATGGCGCATGACACGCTAAAATTGTGGTCAGTCCCGAGTCCGTCACTTTCTCCATGCAACAGCTCGTTAGGGTCAAGAATATCAATGAATGATGAGGCCAAAGCTCACTAATAGACATTTACTTGCAATTAGCATCAAAATGCAACAAAATACGCATTTTGAGTTTCCTATAATAATCAGCCCCAACATGGATAGCCTCAACTCCTACCGTTCCATAACTTCAAACCTTGGTTGCATTGAATACCCGATTGCTACAATTGTGAATTACTATGAGAGGTCTGACAAAACTTTATCTAATTTTATGGTCATCGAACTGCAGATAGATCGCTCAAACCTCGGCAAGTAGCGTATCCCATTCACCGAACCTTTCAGGTGCTGACATGTGGCCGGCATCATCTGGGCCCCACCAAGTCCAATGTGCGATTCCATCATCAAAAGTAAACGAACACCATTTCCCTAGTCTGGCCTGGCATTTTACACCTCGCTCTTTCAACAAGTACATGAAACGACCGCCAGAAGTACCGGTTAACGGGGCACTCCCGTCCCCTGTGCCGACCGGAATACCATAAAGATAAACATACTTTAGCTCTGGGAACGCTCCATCTTTACGAACAACATCTGTGAGCATGTTGACAAGCGAACTACTGCCAGTGTCTTGGGACCCTTGGTTTCTAGTCGCCATGAATTGATTTGTTTCCCATCCTTCCATCTCCGTCTCTTCAGCACCTGGCCTCTGCTCAAGAACCAAGGTCTCAAGTGTGCTACTGCAAGCCAGCATAATTTCTTTCCAATCAGTAAGACAAGCTTTATCAGCACGGGTCGACCAGGAGTATTCGATACCGTCTGGATCGTCGTATCTTCCCGGTTGATAAAGATACAAATGCTTCAGTTTGGGTAATCCCAGGCATGCGCTGCGGTCGTCCTTCTTTTCATCATTTCCATCACCATCGGCAGACAAAAAGCGACTCAACGGCCGAGGGATAACATTTTCCCCATCTAAGCTACCGTAGTCCGATTCCATATCTTCATCATCACCATCGGAATTTCGGCCAAAATTGACATCATCTTCCGGCAGAGGCTTGAATTGACGCTCATATGAAGCTGAGCCGGAGATGGGTCGGTCAAGCATCCCAAGTTCAAGCCGCTCAAGCAAGGCGCCGGATTGAAGCACCCAAGCTGCAAACTTGCGTGGGATAAAGCCAGACAGCTTCAAAAAATGGAGGCTGGGGAGAGAGGGAGCAGAGATCTCGGCAACCAGCTCGCTTTCGCTATCGGAATCTGAGATTTGACCATGCAATTCCAATGTTTCGAGATTTGTAAAATGGGGAAAGAGTTGCCAGACCTGGTGCTCATCGTCGTTGCCGTCACCATCAAACCATGCCGGATCAATGGTTGTACACAAGTGCTTCACTCGCGAAGCAAGTTGTTTTGCACGATCTTCTTCCAGTGATTGAAGCAGTTTGAAGAGTTTAACTGCTGCTTGATTGTTGCTATGGCTCAGCATTTGCCTGGATGCTATGTCAGATCGTTGCAACGGAGGCACAAAGGGTGGCGGGATATTCAATTCCGCCGGGGAGTCATGATATCCCTGTCCATGGAACTCGATGCCACTCCATAGAAGAGGGTCCACAATCGCATTGATACTCTTGCAGACAACAGCCAGTTGAGTAAGATCATGAGAGGAAAGGTTGCGGGCGATGAAGCGGAGAATCTCGATAGGGAGAGACTGAAAAGAAGATGGGATTGACATTTTCCCAGGTCAAATCTTGGGGTAATTTGCTTCCGTGGAGCACAATCGGCAACAGAAGGAATGTTGGAAGCGTTAGTTGGTCACAAGTGATTGGTGCTAAGGAGGCGGCGCGGATAAACTTGAGCCCGATGAAGACTGAGCCAAGTCTTGCATTAATATTTTGCTTTTCTTGTGACGATGTAGTCTAACTGTTTTGGGTTTGCATAAGGGGGGATAGAGAAATGAAAAGTGAAAAGACGTCGCTGACTACGCCCTCTTCTTGGTCAGCATAAGGGATCTCTCATATGCTGTGCGTGTTCTGATGCAAGTACAAAAGATCGGTCAAATGTCTTGAAAGAGTATGTCTTGCCATCAAACCACTTGCCTATGATACTTCCAGTGCCTTTATTTACACTCAACAGCAGACCAGACGACTTTCCTGGCCTGGATTGTATTTCGTTAGAGCTCAGTACTGTTACTCGATACGCTCGTACACACAGGCAGCCAAGCCTGTCAGAAGTTTATGCAGGATAGATACTACGGACCGATGAGTTTCGTCTCGATGTCAGTTCACCAACATAATACTGCGTTAGCAGAATATCTCAACAATGCAGGGCTAAATGGCAATGAGGTCAAATATAATTCTGAAACTACCCTGTATGTGGCTCTTAGACTTGGCGACAACTTTATGGTGCATCTTTTGTTTAAACAGGTCCACAACATGATGTTATCACCGGCCAGCGTGCTGCCCGTGGTCGTTGGCTTTTTTCTAGTAAATTGGTCTTTGCAGTTGAGATTGGAGATGTTGACCTAATCCACGGCCTTATCCCAATGGGAGCCGATGTGAATGTTTGTGACACACTCTTCCTTATTAGGCTGAACTTCGTACTCGTGAACCATAATGCTAGTAACTAAGAGCTTCAAACAGTGAGGATTCAAAACATCAGACTTATAAGAAAACTAGGATACATCCAGGTCCTCAGCAAGGCGCGATTGGTTTCATTAGTCTACAGCTAATAGATGCTCGACAAGGGACTGGCAGCCAACCTCGGAAGCCCACAAAGGCTTTGTGTCAATTTCACCAATGGAGGACATCTTTGGCTTCTCTGGTAGAGGTTCTTTCTTTTTCAACGAACCTATAATGGAAGGCAAGAATAACAGCCATACGCGGCGCAATGATGGGCATGTTTTCCCAGACCACGACACTGAAACAAACCGTGCACAACCTGACAATTCAATTTTTGATCCAACCCTGAATCAGGATTCCAGATCTTTTCACTACTACCAACCTGCTCAAGGACGAAGCTTATCATCACATTTACATACAAATATATTTCGCTGGCTTTTGGGCTTGACTGCTAACGCCATATTCATCTACCTTCAAATCACGCTACTTTGAGCGTCACTCAAGTTACAGACAGACGCAAAGGGGTCACCCTGGACAGCAGATAACAAGCAAACACATTCGCCTACGCCCCTATACCCAAATGAGGGCTTTTTACGTGGCGTTGGTCTAGACTCTCGTAGAGACACCAAATCAAATTGTAATGACAGGGGTTATAGGCATAGTGTCTAGCGTGGCGCCGGTAGTTCCAATAGAGCCACTGCCGCACAGCCTTACGAGTGGACTGAGCCCTAACCGTCTCCGCCCCCTTAGCCTATTCGACTCTAATACATGATAAATGGTCCCCGAGAATGGGGTGTTAAGAGTCCTTTCTTGGCTGTCTCGCCGAAAATTAAGGCTGCCACCAACATCGCATCAAGCCTTCGTGATCACTCAACCTCGAGACAAGGTCACTTGCAATTGGTGGCATCGGCTGAGACCTGAATCTCTTAGCTTCTTGATGTCAGCCAGGCTGGCACTTCTCATTCTTAGAGGAAAGGTCGGTCAAGCCCTATGATTGTCATGGCGTGCTTTACTCAGTAATGCCTTAAATAGCCTACGTTGCCTCCTCCAATCCGCCTGCTTCAAACCACCCTCTGAGCCATCTCACCCAAACAGACCACTCCTCTCAAGTCCCTCGTTACAAGATGGTGTCTACCAAATCACTCCTCTTGGCCCTAGCCCTTGGGGTTGAAGTTTTTGCCGCGAGCAACCCGTCAACTACTTGCTCAACCAAGCTGGGCACCGTTTCGCAGAAGAGCATTCCAACGAAGGTTTCTACATCGACGACAACTGTAACACAAACGAACAAAATTACCCAGACCAATGTGAAGACCATCACTCCTGTTCCATCTACCACGACTAGCAGCAGCACAAAGACGCTCACCAAAACAGTGACAGCTGGTCCAGCCACCAAGACTGCTACTGAAACGGTTACAAGTGAGTTGTGTCTTTTATCTTAGATCAAGATTATGGCTAAGGCGACCCAGATACCGTGGAGACTACCGAAATCAGAGACCTCGGCACCAAGACGGTGACATCTTACTCTAATGTTGAGCGATTTTCGACCTTTACTATACCCGTTGCCGCGCCTCCTGGATTCACAGACATCACTAAGGAGCCTGGATATGTCGCAAAGCGAGAACTTAACCGCGTCGCCAAGAGGGCTGGCACAAGTCAGGGAACCGTCGTTGCGGGCACCAAGCAGTACCCCCAGCGGGTTGACTGCATTCGTAGGATCACAAATACGGCTACTACAACCACTACCACGACTGTCAATGGACGTCCAACCACCCTCAAGCCTTCCACAAAGACAAAGACAGCAACAATCACCGAAACCGAGACCACTACCGAGTTCCCTTCTGATGTGTCCAAGACAGTCACATCTACGACAGATACCACTATCACCAAAACCAAGGATGTGCAGCAAACAACCACCACCACAGTCACTAGTAAGCTACCCGTGTTTCTTCAGTTCTACCTCGCAGGATGTATGCTTACCAACTTGATTCCCAGGGACGGTTGCGGGTGAGATTGCAGCATACACCTACGAGGCCTGCAGCTCCAACAACATGGCGTCCACAGCCAATCGTGGCCAGAAGATTACAAACCTCTACTCCTTTGGCTCGGTCAGCGTAGTTGAACGTGTAAACACTCCGTATGACTGCTGTGTTGTCTGCCAAAACACCGCCAACTGCCATGGCTCTGCCGTGCGCGATTCCGCTTGCTATATTTTGGCTTCAAACCGGTGCGCTCCTGGTCAGTTCATTGATTTCACATTCAAGACCACGCCTTCCGGAACGGTTTGGACCTTGAGCAATGGACCTTGTGGTATGATCCGGAATGATGGTCCCATCTAATCTATCATCTTGACTTCTGTAGAGCTGGGGGGTCTTGTAATCACCAACTCTTGATACAATGGCCAACTGCAAATGCCTTGCAGTTAGTGATGAAGGTGACGCTACCTTCTCGGCTACTTCTATTCGTCAGGCGCAAGCATTTATTTTGGAATCTTGGATATGGTCATTATTTTAATGCGATAGAGCCATACGTGGCTCGACCGGAAAGAACCGCACCGCTGAGTACCTCTGCGGGTTATCCCGAGATGACATACAGAATAGGTATCTCGTACTCCCGCTTCGGGAACCATCAGTAGAACAGACAATTTATTGTGCAACATCAACGTTGCCAAATTGAACCTCAAGCTCCAGTATCACCCGCCCAAGGAATTCCACACTGTTGATTTCTGCTGTCACCAATCGTGGCTTTTCGATGTCTTGCAGTTCCAACGAGTCTCTACGTGTCTGTGAGTCGGGGTTAATATCGTAAAGCCAATCAAACGATGTTTGTCGCATCCGAACGCCTCTCATAACCTCCTGAGCGAACGCTGCGTCTTCGGAAGCAGAAACCAGCGTTCGTTTCAAATCATGCAGCTGCCAAATCTTGCACCATGTCCACAGCCGTGGCTCCGCATCAACACCGTCACCTGGGTGGGAGGTCCCTGATTCCCAGACAACGCAAAACCTCGGCGCCCAAGGCTTGTTGAACATGATGATGCCTCTGGGGCTGTGTCTATTGGAACCAACCATGAACTCATTAGTTCGTTCCGGAAACGAATCTTCAATTACGTATTTGTAGGTGTCGTCACGTTCCATCAAGGGTTTAATGCGTAGTGGAAGCCCTTGGAAGACCGGGTTCTGACGAAGATCGTATTCTGGTAGAATGATAATTCTCCGCAAATGCGCTTCGGAAATGTCGAAATCAACTGCAAGTTCCTTTGTCAGCGATTGTTAAGATGACGTAGCAAGGGCGCATACGGAGATCCTGGTCACCACCGGCCGTCACTATGAGGCGGCCGGATCCCGGGCTGTCCACGCAACACAAAATGCCTGGTAAAAATCTTCGAAAGACCCCATCCGAGTTAGAAACCGGCTTGAGGAGTATTGCCGGTCGGGAAAGTAGGTCCTCCCCCATAGCACAGTCCAATATTCCAATGAAATACTCTTCCGAGTCGAGTGGTCTAAAGTTCCGAAGGCGACATACTAAGATGGAGGCGCATACCCCACCGCTGGCGAGGTAAATTTTGTTTTGGCGATCGCTTAAGAGATCAACATTCTCCAAAAGACCAAATTTCAGATAAATCTTGCCAAATTTGAAGCACTCGGGGCTGGTGGCAAGGATATCTCCTCTCACCACCTGTGTGTGAGCGAGGATGGACTGGTCCTCGTTTCTCTTGATGATTTCTTCCTGCAGCCGAACAAACGCCTGTCGACCTTCTCCGTAAAGCAAGGGCATGTTGACCCCGAAGAGTCCCAAGAGGGAATATCCTATGTCTTCCTCCCGTGTGGTCTGCCGCGTCGACGCCCATGACATGCGCTGGGCGATGCTGAACTGAGAGAGGCCATCGTGATGGATTGAGACCCACCATCGACATCCACAAGACAGGCAAAATGGCACAAAATCATTGCTAGACTTGTGATCTGACCACTGGTCAGGGTACGGAGCATGGCCGTGCCTAAGAATGGTCTCGTCAATTCCTGTGATACTCTGGAGCGTGGGAGCTAGAGAAAATCGATCGCCGATGAATCCCCAGTTTTTATCAAAGAACCTCACATCAGTGGGCGCAATGAGCTCCTGCAGAGTCCACCCACGCGTGAACCATCTACAATGGTCCAGGGGAGTACCCACAATGGCATCCTCGAGATAGACGTAGCAGACAGCGGCTCGGTTGTACCAGTCAAACATGGAATTGATCGCTTCGGACAGCTCGGCGCTGCTGCTCTTATCGATGCAGCATGTATCTACCCAAACATAGTCGTAACCACTCTGCTTAGCCTTCTCGCAAAACCCTCGCAATTTAGAGAAGCCACGTTTCTTCCGCCATGTGCGAAAGCGCCTACGTTGCAAATCGTCGAAGAGAACCTCGTCGTCGCACCAGGTGTGTGAGAGGATGGCGTAATTAGGTCGACTACCATTGTGGAAATATTCTAGTCGTAAGGTATTCGTATGTAAGAGGCGCATTATCTCATCGCGAACATGGAACTCGGATTTAGGAACACCGCGGTCATTCGCGACCGCGTCGCATTGGCTTTAGCCAATTTCCCGCAATCCCTTCTTTCGCACGTGACATGTCTTAGAGTGCTACCCTAGATATGCATCGGTGCGCAGAATCAATCAGGCTGATTTATAAATTTGGATAGACCGATCAATTGCGAGGTTTTCTTTTCATAATATTTCGTTTCCCATATTGATGGCAAAGATGTGCTTTGTTGTTGTTTCGTTTCTAATTTTGTTCGTGAATGATGTCATTCTCGACGCAACACACAATTCAACAAGTCGTTCCCAAGTGAAAGCGAGGCTAGCTACATCGGGCTACGACTAATTTCCAGCATGAGTCAATATAAGCTTCAAGGCTATCTATTGTGAAGCCGGGCTAGGTGCCACGCCTTACTAACATGATTGAGTGGACATGGTGTGGTTGCGTGAGGCTGAGAGGAATTTAGGTTAGGGGAGTCGATGGGAGCAGCCACAACGTCATGAGATGCTCTTGGCAAGATTTACATGCTGCACAGGATTTGGCTTTATAAACACAAGTAGCTTCTTTCAACCACAGGAATTGAGAATTTTGGAAATGACAATTTGTCTGCGATCGTGCGCAAGTCTCCTACCTGGCCTGACAGTGAACAGACAGCGAATCTATAATTTCCCAGTTTTGAGATTTCTTATTTTCTCAAATGTATCAATTAGACTAAAACTGAGTTTTTCGACACTTGTTGAGTTTAAGGTTTTCTTAGTACACAGCTTTTACAGAAGCTTACACCGACGATCAGAGATATCCTTTCGATCATAATAATCATGGACTGGAGGATGGACGTCATCAAAGACTTGACATTAGATCCAACGTCATCTATTTTCCATAATGAGAATTGATCGGCCAGAGCTGAATTGGGGAATATATCTCGGATGAATTGTGAACATTGCTTACGGGTACTATTTTATATTAAACCGGCGGTGCCAAGAAACGCCTAGAAAAGCGCATCTGGGTTCAGATTATCCATTGGAAAATCTTCGCATTTTTTGCAGCAATGTAGGGCGAGTCTAGAGTAAAGAGATCTTCATATTTTGACACACGGGACGTAACGAGAAAGTTGATGCAATTATGATACCCCAACTTGGATGTACTTGCATGTCCCTATTAAAGCTATTGAAATAATTTACAGTAATTTCATCATCGAATGCAGTTCATGAAATTGTCATTTCGGAAGTCATTAACATATTGATGAGATGAAATTAGCCTCTTTCCCCAAGGTTAAGCCTCACTAAGGATGAGTTTAAAGTGCCTGGACAGAATCGTCTTTCAACGGCAAACTCTACATCCGAAAACTAAACTTCATTGGTACGCAGCCAATACTCCATACCGATCGAAGGCGAGTGGCAAGAGCTGAACTTGTTGTCAACATTCATCCTAAGCGAAGGATTCGATTGGACACAACTCATCAAACAAGGATTTTATTGCACTTATGATTTCTATCAGGACTTTCGATTCTTTGTATAAATAACCGTCGTATCTTCTCTTCAAAATGCATATGAAAACCAAGCTTCTTTACTTTCAAATCCAATACCAACTCAAAACTCACAAAACAAAACACTCACCATGCTCAAGCAAACTATTGGCGTCATTTTGGCCCTCGCTGCTGTTGGGACGGCCAACAACGACTGCGGATTCTCCTCATTTTATGACGAGACAACTCCTGTCTCCCCTTCAGTCTCGGATTGCCTGCAAATTGTCGACAACGTGGCGGGCCCCGGGACGTGGTACATCCCTGGCAACGGCGACCACCAGGAAGTCGCAACATCTGGCACGTGTGCTTTTGGAGTTGTATCTACAGATGGCAAGGATTCCAAGATTGGAAACGAGGACGTCATAGACCTGGTTAGAGACGCCATCAGCAACTACCAGAAGAATGGGAAAGTGGGTGCGTCCGGGGAAATGAGCTGCCGAGACAAAGACAGTCCTGAGCAGAACAAGAGTGTTTGGTGGCACATTTATCACGCTTAATTTTGCAAGGTGGACTGGAATTCTAATCGAAAGAGATAAACCAGACTCAACAAGCACAGATAAGCACACAATAACAAACAACCTAATCCGCCTGCCACCATAAATATCATTCCTAACCAAGTGAATCCTCCAAATCCTTCTTCCTATGAATCTGTGCACCAAGCTTCGAAAGAAGTAAAAAGAATGCCACCAGCGCCATCGGGAATACAATCACCCAACACACCCAGCAATAATTTGCATCAGTCGCAAAGCCACAATTGGGCTGGCAACCCGAGGACCAAGTATCTATGACAGGGGCAGGCGGATATCTTCTTCGTACCCCACAGTGCAATGAAGGTTGGACACCACGAACATGACGTTGAATGCGTAACCGAAGCCCCACTGCTGTGCACTTATTTGTCAAGCCCTTACATTTGAGGTGCCCTTACGAAATGTCTTTGGAATGGACTTGAAACACGGGTTGGAAAGCACGTGACTTATGTCCAGCGCTAAAGTTCTAGCAAGTGTCGCTCATCATTTTTCAGTTTCTTTTGCATAATCCCATTGACTGAATACCGTCTCAGAAAGATGTCATTGGAGAAAAGTCCTCAGAATCCTCAGCATATTCCCACCTCAGACACTAAACCACATTCTTACAAGTATCAGCCACTCGAAGTAGCCTCATCCGATGTACGCCTTCTGGAACTCAGGCCCGGCGAATGGGACCACCAGATCAGTTGCGACCTGAGGCATTTCTCCCTAGCGCACAATCCCACCTATGAGGCACTTTCTTATGTCTGGGGGAGCGCAACAGAAACCCGCTCCATAGATCTGGGTGGTTGCGAGCAGCATGTGACGGTTAATCTAGAAATAGCCCTCCGCTACTTGCGCGATGCACACAAAACCAGGATCATATGGGTAGATGCATTGTGCATCAACCAGCAAGATCTCCAAGAGCGGGAGGAACAAGTGAAAATAATGTACAGCATCTTCTCTCAAGCGTCGCATGTAATTGCCTGGACCGGAGAGGCGAGTCAAGACAGCAACGAGGCAATTGACCTGTTGAAACGGTTTGGCCAATTTTTCGACACTGTCGACTGGACCAGTGATCAAGGTCCCGGCACTTTGTCACAGAGGCTTACAAGGCTTGGATTCCCCATGGAGACTCAAAATTGGACATCTTTGTGGAACTTTTTCGACAGGCCGTACTGGTCTCGGCTTTGGATGGTACAGGAATTGGCCTCTCGCGGCTGCATGAACACCGTCAAGCCGTGCACAATTCAATGCGGCCATGCTAAAATCGAAAAGGCATGGTATGATAGTGCAGCAATGGGTTTGCTTGTAGTGTTCCACAGGACGACAACGGTAAACTTGGAAACACACGACCTGGACGAGCCTTTAAGCTCCATTCTCCTGCAAGACCGCAAATTTCCCCCTATTGGGCTGATCATGTTCCGAACGCTCCTTACTTGCGACGGCGTGCTAGGTCCTGAGACTTTGGGCTTGAGACGGCTGTTTAGCTTTACAAGTCCACTCGAGGCGACAGACGAGCGGGACAAAATATACGCCCTTTTAGGCCTGGCTCCCAAAACAGAACAAGCTGTTTCACCAGATTACGGGAAATCGACTCGCAGGGTTCTCATGGACTACGCAAAGTTTTTCATCAATCTTGAGCACAAATTAGATGTCATATGGTCAAACCGAAAGGAAATGTGCTCGACAGCTCCGAGCTGGGCACCTGAGATACACTGGAAGCATCAAGCGGAAGAGTTGTGGACAACCAACGCGTCAGCCAAGCACTTGCGAGCTTCAGGCGAGAAGGGGGCGGTTGTCGAGTTTATCGATTCCGAGGGGCTCATACGTACACGAGGTGTTCTGATTGATACCATTGCATATGTCGTCGGGCCCTTGTTGGACGGGAACAGAATTCCCGGAGGAGCTGCTAACATTGCTGAACGCGTTGTCAAAACCGGCCAGTCTAAGGTTCTAGACGAGCTCTTTAAGTATGCACGCAGTTTGAACGACGTGCAATATGAAGTATTTTGGCGCACCTTGATCCTTGACCGGGATCAACAAGATCCCTCCAGCGCGGCTACCAGTCCGGCACCACCAGAGAAGAGGGCACGAAACCGCGTGTTTTTCAACCTCCAATCAGTGCCCATCGACTTTGACCCTGACAAGGAAAGCTGGGGTAGACATTTGAAATATACGGAGCCGTATTCTAGCGCGTTGTCAACTACAATGTTAAACCGAACCTTTTTTACGACAGAGAAGGAATATATGGGAATGGGGCCGTACTCTGCTCAGGCTGGTGACGTGGTGGTGGTGCTTTACGGATCTGACCGTTGCATGGTTCTGCGTCCTGAAGAGGCCGGATACCGTATTGTCGGAGATGCTTATGTACAGGGATTTATGAACGGCGAGTTGGCAGACCAAGAAGTGCATGAAACAGTCTTTAATATCTACTAGCCATAAACAAACCTCATAATACGGCGCAGCTAAGAACGCTCGACCAGTCTCGCTTTTAAAACTGTACATTCCGAGGTAAATTCACCGAAACTGTGGCTATGATTTGATGATTGGTACTTTTGGTACTTGCAATATTCGCTTGCCTTTTCATCGGTAAATTTGTCGACTTGTTCGTCTTGCCCAAGCTACACTCTGTCGGACTTGATTCTCTCCACCACACGCACTATCTCGTGCCCCGAGGCCCGTCAAAGCAAGCTGTAATTTTACAGGTACCCGTAGACATTTTTCACTCCGTTAGTTGTCAGCTACTGCTTACCACCCAAGCTCAACGCAGGCACAGCCCAATCCCTCGCCCAGTTCTAGTCGAAATGGGCTAGTGTAGGTAGATGGCATTGCAACGGCGGCCTGGTCATTGCACGATTTGTCACCTAGTTCATCTAACGGCGTGGTAGGTAAATTGATCCGACCCACAATCTCTAGGTGACCAAAGCGTCTTGCCCTCCGCTTCTGTTGGGAACGGTAGGCGATCTCTCATCCGAGCGGCCCCGCATGCCGGGTTTTCTGGGCCGCCTTGACCACAAACCAGCGCAATTAGCTCCCTCAACTGTGCATTCAATTATTTGTGATAATTTCAGTGGTATCAGATTCTCCACATATTGAAAGGACTATTATATATTTAATGTAGTCTATAGCTGATATAGAAAAAAAGAAGAAAATAGTCCATGGTAATGGTGGAGCAATGTCATCTGACTCCCAGCCCACATCCCTCTCCGACTACCTGGGAACCAAAAGGTAAAAGTTCTGGAAAGTATCTCCAGCTATTTTAGAGTGTAAAATTGATGTCTCATTCTCCCCAGAGACTGTATCCCTCTATCTGCGTATCCTCGGACTCCTTTGCCACTGTAAAATTTGTAACCCAAGTGTCAGCCACCATGGTGGCTGCAATAGTGGCTGAGGCTTGCAATGCTAACCTAGAAGGTCATTATTTCTTGCTTCCATGGGAATTTTGGGACTGAGGTCGTGGAAACTGTTTCTCGTTAATCAGGATATCCTTGAATTGTACTGATGAGCTCTCTCGGACATTGGTGAAGCCTGCTTGGGCTATAGCCCAAGCCCCGATATGTGCAAGGGCATTGTCATTTTGCTTCTTTTCCATGTGCTTAACTGGGTCCAGAGCCATCTTGACGCGCTGAATGGCCGCAAGATAAGATGATTGTAAAAAAAGAAATAAGGAATCCCAATAATGTTTCTCGCTGCGAGAGCAGATGGATGTAGAAGAATGCTGCTCGATCCGGGCTCAATGTGGAAGCAGGACAAGATTTAAATACTTGTATATCATTACATCTATAATCTGGTCAGATCAAGAGAATCTGCACGACTATACCATTTCTCGACCAAGATCCGACAAAGGACACAGCGCAAATAGACGGTGGACGGCACCCAGCGGGCGCTTCGAGAATTTCCTTGTCAAAGTACTGGGCCAAACCCTTGGACCGAGTCATGTCAAGTCGCAAACCGCGAAACCCTTTTTTTTCCTACCCATCTGGGTGGTAAACACATGCACGTAGGGATTTTTTGCTTCGAAGCTGAGACCCATAGCGTCTGAAGGATTCAGGGTCCAGTCCAAGCTACTCGCCAAAACAGCGAAGCTTCCGAAAAACGTCAGCGCGGCCCGTTACGGTTCCCGAAACAGGACTAGACTAGTCTTTTTTGGTCCATCCAGCCGCCAAGTCAGGACGAGCAGGCTGGGGGATGGGTCGTTTTCAGTATCAGGCTATGACTAAGTGGCAATTCAAAACGCGGCAAAGCGTCGCAAAGGGACTAGTCTGGCTCTCAGCCTGATGATTGCCTAACGTCACTTTTACAAGATGGTCCGCGACCACCGTTAACATACTTATCAGACGTCTTGAATCAGCCATCCTGGTGTCATATACGGAAAAGGTGGTTTTAGGAGTGGTTTTTTGGGGGGATTCTTTTGCACCTTCTCGTGGAAGAGCAACTCACGAAGTTCAAAGATTTCAACGTATTGCCAGCAACAAGATCAGAAACAGGTTGAAGCAGTACCAATCCCCGCAAATGCAGTCTTAGTGGTCAGACTGCCTCATTTTTGTTGGACAGAAAAGAGAGTGTGATCCACAGTAGGCACAGAGGCTATTATGGGGGCAAGGCAAATCAAAGAAAGCTCCAGGATTAAGTTGTATGAGAACGAGGAGAGAAGTGCATTGGCGTCGTCGTGGTCGTGGACTTATTTGAGTAGCAGATGGGCGGAATGACCAATCCCTTTAATTGGGATGCTTCAATTCAGAAAATAAAAACTGCGAAGTCGCACGGCACAACCATGACAAGATTATGGGGGTGATCTTGTCGATCAGTGGGACCTTTTCTTTGTAGCCACTTGCCGTCTCGGATCGCGCGAGGAAAAGCAACATCCGCCTAAATTGCGGGGATCATTTGCGGGAAAGGAAAAAAACAGAGAATCAACCAAAGTCGAGGCCGATCCAATAGTCGATAGCACCGCCTGTCCCTCATCCAGCAGCTGCGTCTCAAATTGACCAGGTCAGCCATTTGGCTTCTCACGGACTAGACGATGATCAACACGACGCCCAATTTAACTATTTGCGCCACCAAATTGAAGAACAGCTGGTCTAGCCAGCCCGCTGTGGAGCCAGCCCTGTGCCTGGTCTCTGTCAATATTATTAGACTTTCGATTTGCTTCATCTATAGGGTAAGTATCGCCAAGACAACACAGCAACATTGAAAGATGGTCTTAGGCCGCCTTTTTCGGTTCACCTCGTTATATTGGTATTAAAATGAGACCTTGAAAAGTTAATCTTAATATGTTTAGTAAAGTCTGGCTATACAAATATATTGACTTTTACACTAACAAAATTCGTATTTTATAATGTAAAGTCTTGATCCTGTTGGTACCTCTCCAGTCGATCCCGTTCATATATCATCAGTCGATGCCCTAGTTGCAGTTGAAAAAGCTCCTGACTTATCCCCGCTTGATGGACCTGTAGTAGTACAACAACCTTCCCATTGAAGCGTTCCAGAGTATCAACGAGATACTTTATATCTTTTCGACCGGCCTGAAGCTTGAAGATAAGAGACACTCTGGATAATACCGTATGAGTAGAAGAGAAGATTCCCAGAAATTCTTGAACGGAAACTAACGCTTTCTCGCTTTCCTCAGTTAATTCCCAAGCCAACTGATTGATTGCATCTGCCGTTGATGTCCGGAATATCTTGGCCGTTATGCGTAAGAGATCTGAGAATCCAGAGAGAGCCGATGCAAGTTCATACAGTTTATTATACTTGTAAATGGAACTGCGAGACATGATCGCCAGCTTAGCTGCGGTGTCACACATTTCCATTACACTTGATGCCAGTTCCAAGGACTTGGGCCCGGGTCTGGAAAAATTATATGTTGAAGAACTGGGGGGCCTCTTTTTCTCTTCATCTAAAGGAGAGCCTTCAATGCCCGCTGACGGCTGAGCTTCTTCAAAAGGCGTAGTCTGAGCGTAATTGGATGGGCTTTCTATGGTTCTCTGTGATTCGAGGGAAAATTGCGGCGCTGAAGGTGTCTGCAACTGCTTTTCCTCATTTGGAGACAGCTCCTCAAGATTCAAAGACTGAAGAAGTTCATTTACATCTTGTCGTAAGTCCATTCCAGCAGTTTGTTTAGTTGATCGTCCGAGCATCTTGAGTTGGTTATTGGATGGACAAGAATGGGTATTCATCTGTTTTGGTCCTGGAACTGACTCGGCGCCAGGAGCCTGACTTATGGGCATCGGTAGGTGGGGCCGTGCTCTCCCAGCCTTGGTGTTAGAGGTATCATCTGGGAGGGTAAAGACGCGCCCAACCTCTACTGATGGGAGCGGAGATTCATTACTGAAAAAACGTCTGAAGAGCAAATCCTCGATGAGGTTGGCCTTTTGATAAGCAGGTTGCGCCATCAATGGCACTGCGGTTCCACCATCCATCCAAGTGTTGCGACTCATTGAAACACCCCTTGATGTCAAGACCAGGTTAGTTGGAGAGGTTCCATCCAGGAACTGGGTCCTCTGTTCTACCTTTGCCAACATTTCCCTGCACAGTTCAAAGTCAGGATACTGATCAAGTGGTCCTAACGTCTTATAGACTTTTGCTCACCAAACATTAATTTGCAGTGCCAAATTGATTCGATCGACCTGCGACTGCAAACGCTTTCTGAAATCCTCTAGATCATCTGCCGCGGTAAAAGCCCACTGTACCTTCCTCGGAGCGCTGGCGAATTTTCCGCGCTCGGAAGTCTCTCCCATCGACTTCTCGTAGCGGGCAACAGTCTGGCGAAAGTCGGTTAGGAGGCCCTGGGTGTCGAATGCGCACTGCGAAAGCTGCTTTTTGAAGGACTCGGTTACATTTGACAGGTCTAACCTTTTGATAGAGTCCAACATAGCATCGAAATCGCTGCATTGTTTCATGGCGCGAAGGTATTGGATACGGGACCCATCATCGTCTTTTAAGGCCCCACGAATTTTGAGGAGAAAACCGCCAAGCATAACAATATCGCCGGGGGAGAAGCCAAATGACATGGTTGTATGAATAGTCCAAATGTTTGCGTATGTGCTGATTCAGTTTTTATGTGAAGGAGTGAGGCTCTTCCAAATGTTGCAGCCTGGTGCTTTAAAACCTTCGTTGGACATCAATCACGTGGCCTTGTTGGGAAATTATGTGCGGGCTGATGTCACATTCCTTGTCGAAACCCAATGCCTGACGCCACAAGACACAGATTAGTATATTGCTGCTAAGCCCGGGACTCATGAACAGAAATGCTTCTAATGGTGTGTAAATGTATGTCTGGGGTCCCCCTATGCCATGCTCATATAGGCCGCAGAGCTTTCTTTTGACCGACACTCCAGCTATCTTACCTATTATGACCTGTGCCTAACATAGGCGGTTAGAACGGGCAAAATAACACCGGGCGCAATTGTATTAAATAGGCATTGGTCTGTTGTTCTCATGTGAATTGTTTTCTTTCAAAGCTTACTGCTTACAGGATCTACAGAGAAGAAGAAATAGAGTTAAACCTTCGTACCCCCCATCAACAGAGCATCCTGCGCACCCTCCAGAAATTGACGCCAAACTACTCCTTCGTAAAAATAGCAGCATACCTGTCCTGGCTGTTCAAGGCGTATGCGCTGACAACCTTGACGCGATATCCTTGACCCACCCACTTGTTGACCTCAGCCTGGTAGCCGTCCGAGGTCAAAGCATGTCTTGCAACCCAGGGACCAGTCGACTTTTCCCAAATGGCAGCGTAATAATCCACATTGTTGAGCACGTAAGCACTGACGTGGATGGTACGGTAGCCTTGGCCCACGTACTGGCTTGTAAGCTGCTGATATTGAGTAGAAGTCATGCCATGGCGGGCAGCCAATGGGACCTTGGAGGTGGACTTCTCCCAGATTCCGGCATAACGCAGCTGACCTCCAGAAGCGTAGCCGTTGACATACTTCAGCCGGTAGCCCTGCTTTGAGTAGTCATCAAAGGCGGCCTGGTATTGAGCTGGTGTCAAGTCATGTCGAGCAACCCATCCAGAGCTTGGGGACTTGTCCCAGATGGAATCAAACCAGACAGCTCCAGTGGAATCCGGGGATGCGATGACAACGCGAGGTCGATATCCCTGGGAAACATAGTAATTGAATATACCCTGATAGTCTTTGCTGGCTACCAGAAGGCTGGCGAATGCGGCTGAGTTACCAGGCTTGTCCCAGATGGCTGCCCAATTCGTTCCTTTGCCAATGTTATAAGAGCTGATGTAGGAAATGCGGTATCCGTTGCCGAACATGTCGTTGTTGGTGGTTCGAAAGGAGGCATAGGGCATCCTATGCCTTGCTTGCCATGCTCCAGCACGAGGGTCAAGATGACTGGAGACAGCAGTGGTATCTACCGGTGTTGAAATAACGGCCGAAGGGAAGCTGGCCATGGCCATGAAGGCCAGGACCCATGCAACAACAGACCTGAAACCCGACATCATGAATATGCGCGTGGCCAATGTTGCAAAACAAAGTGGTTTAAGACTAGGGCACTGGTTCCTGCCACTCGGGATATTGAATGATGATCGAATCGACCGCCTAATGCTCGACGGATGTCCTGAGGAAGAAGGACGGGGGCTGCTCAGATGAAAAAGAGTGTTGGCATCGACATCACTATTTAACTTGCCGCGAAAAAAGGAGAAATCCATGCGCATGGCTACCTAATTCCATAGTCCTACCTCGTGACAACCACACGCGTTTGAGGTGGCTGATAGAGACCGAGTCCAGACTGAGCCTTTGATGGCTGAGCAGTCTTTATTGGTTGAGCTTAAGACACTTGTGGCGCAATTGGTCCCTGCGTTAGGCCTTTTCGCGAGCGAGCTGAGTGTGTGCCAAGAGCCGGGCTGAGAGTGGTACCTTGAGCCGTTTTCAGGGAGTCTTAACCCTAGAGCACAATAAAAAAACGCGTAAATCGCATGATCATAAGTTTCAAAACTGCACGTCTCGTAAATAGACTTGATTTGCTACATGATCTCAGTTCTCTGCCAATCATGCCCAAATTCGATTCTCAGGACGCCCCTGTGCTGAATTAAGCTTAATTAGCGGTGTGTTTTTGTCTTTGTGGCGGGTTGACTAGCAGCATTCAGCTCTTCGTTTGGTTCGAAATTAGGGCGCCACAAGGCGGAATCCGAACCACAGGCCCTTTCATCATGAAGCCACGAACGGCACTTTCCACGTCCTTCCTGCTGTCATACGCCGCCTCTTGGGTCCTTCATAATCCGCGCATCCCTTAATACGGCGCCAAGTAAGATCCGTCGAGCGAATAAGCAGTAATTTTGAGTACCAGCCACCAGGGCTTGTCAATGCTAAAATTTGTGCTCTCCAGCTTGACTGCATCCAGCCCAAAGCGGTTTAATACGGGTAGTTGGTGATGTCACAAGTAGGGCAGACTGGACCATGCAAGGGACGAGCTGAGGGATTGTGTTATTTTTTATTTTTTTTTGGAGCGATCAGCCCTACAATATCAGCCCTACAAAACCAATGTCCAATCATGATCGAAAGGTTGAACAGGTAGTGCAGTACTGTGGATGTGGACATCTGGACTACACAGACAGCAATCTTCATTGGTTCACGCATTTCTTTGCAAATATTTGGCAACGCGCCGCTTCAAGCCACCAATCCAGGGCAGCTGTAGCAATCCAAGGAATGTTGAGCAAGCTGAAGGTACTTCTGAAACACGTTGATCCCAACATGCTTGTCCTATGATTTCTTTTTTTGTGGATGTAGCCAACACTAGGTATTGTTGATTCTTGCCACCATTGAGCTATTTGGGGATACAGCCATGACAATTCTGTGACGCCTTGAAAGGGGTGTCCCTGTGCCGACGGCGGTTATCAGATATGTTGGTCTAGCGAGTTTACATGTGTCAGGCTTTTAATGGAGGTCATGAGAATTCGTCCATCTTACCGCGGTGATGTCGATGTTGTTGTCTTTGTCTTGCCCCGAGTATGATTGACAGTACTTGTAACTCGCAGAGTCTGGGCTCAGAAGATGAGCCAATAGGATTCTTGAAATCCCAACTCCCTCGCATCGCTCGCCTCAACCAATCAATGCGCGAGGGTGACAGGGCCACCCTGCCGAAGCTACCGCAGAATCATTATTTGCCCGCGGGCACCGGGGTCTTGATTGGTATAGGCGCCTCAGTTTGTGTGGTAAATCGATGTTGACGTGTGAGATCTTGGGAGTGTCACAGACGTCTTTCACCGGTATAGGACACGCATTCAATTTGCAACACCAAGCCCGGTATGGAGTAACAGAGAGATGGCATCAACGTAGGAGTAGAGCAAAACGTCACTGCGGCACGTGGCGTATCTAACTCCAAGACATACACAGCCAAGAAGCCTGACGCTCGTTTGTGGCAAAATCAGGGGCTCCATTGATGCCACGCAGGCTTGCACCTGCTTGCCAGGACTCTATACAACGTACTCAAGGGCCGGGTAATGCCGGGTAGAGAATTGTAGAGTTGATGGATGAATATGCAACCGCCGCCTCGGGCGGTAAATTACGCTGGACTGGGCCGAATTTCGTTTCACGCCTTGATGTTGAAATCGCACACGAGATACATTCTCATGCATGCTACTACACTTGAAGGGGATGTTAGATTTTGGGCCATAGAGACTGTTTTTACCCGAAGAAGAGAGGAGCTACCGAGAACGAACGAATGCCAAGTCACAGAACTTGAGCAGCCGGATATCCTAAGGAGCCATCCTTGCGCAATAACCATGACTCCAAACTTTTCAACAAAGGTTCCTCATTGTTGCAGAGGCAATTCACGGCGATGCGCATTAGTCGCTGACACAAACACGACCTGCTAAGCTGCAACTAATTCAAACAGGGCATTTACTGCATTCGCCGCTCTCTCCACCCATACTAATTCGATAGCGCGAGTGTACCACAACACAAGCCTCATGTAAGTCAGCGGCGTATAAACGTGCCAAGTGGGGAGCCGATTCCGGCAAGCCAAGACGCATCTTTTACGTGCTGATCCTAACACTTTGCTTCAGCTGACGCTTTTGTGACTCGTGTGCAGAAGCGCTTACCCGTCCATGGATATTTGTGCAGTCAGCCGGTGCACATTCGTGTGGCTCGCGTACAAGGCAGCCGGACCAGGGCAGGGCACATATGAGGCTAAATGCTGAGCGCATTGCACTTGGGTGGTGTGGGCAGGTAGGATGAGGCAGTACAACGTGCACGCCTTGTCTCAGCCTCGTTCAGACATGGTCCCGTTGATTGAACGGGCTCCGGCGTTTTGTTTTCTCAATCCATCACGAGGAAATCTTTTCATACTAGCCCAGTGACAGCACACAAATGGCCTGACTTGATGACGCTGCCACTGGCGACTAGACTCCAATCGTAGACTGCTAGGCCCCTTTCGGTATCGACAAAGTGTATGCGTGGGGGCGCCGCGTCGTCAGATCGGACGAACCCCGAGTAGATTTAGGACATGGCTGCAGGTGTCATGACGAATGAAGACGATTGCATCTTGAAACGAGTCAAGTGCCGGGAATGACCAGCTTAGGCGAATCGAAGACCAATCATCGGGGCAATCTGGAACATGTTCGGCTTCGTGTTTCCTTTCTTTTTTTTTTCTTCTGCTGATCTTGATTCCTTTCGTATCTTCCTTCGCAAGCCGAGCTCGTTTAGTCGATACCCGAATCCACTTCGAGTCACGATCTAGCCCTTGGCGGGTTTCAGGGTTGATGGCATCTTCGGATTCGGATTTGGGCTGAGACAATGGACTTGGAGGGGGGGGTTTCTTTTGAAAAAAGGAAAAAAGCAAATAATCAATCTTGGTCCCGCAGAGAACCCTCCCGGAGCAGACGCATCGCACTGTTAGGTTTTCTTGGCTGATTCTCCGACTCCTTCTCCAGGCCCTGTAGATACTCCGTGATCGAATCGGGATATTCGATGCGCCCGCACTCATGAGACGGCCGCCCATGTCTTTCTGTGATGTCATCCCTCTTTCAGCTCTGTACCCCACCAGTCTTTTTTGTCGCCATTCCCAAAAACTCGAGGGGCACAGCTTCCTCGGCAATCTCGGCAGAATTCTTTTGGATTTTCCAACATCGAAGAGGTCTAGCCTTTGCACGTCAGCTCTCGCCCAATTCTGCCTCGCAACTTCAGTTGGGTTACGACACATGCCGCCGGTGATTTTTTTTCTTTTTTAGCCCGTAGCGGTGATTTACGAGTGAAGCATATTCAAAGGAAACATGGTGCATCATTAAACTACATGAAAGCATAAGGAGCATTAGCTTTTGGCTGCAGCCCTGGGAAGAGGATTGTGGGGGCGGCGCGGTGATCCAGGTGACCTCGACCAGAAACCCGGTATCGCGGAAACCCGGGTTCTGTAGGATTTCTGCAGCCATGTGCTTTACGGTATGCTTCTGATAAGATCCCCCGCCCCGACCTTATGTCCGGCACAAGCGCTGCTTGCCCGGGAAGAGTCGTCATTTCAACGCCGGCCAAGAGTGGGACTTGCCGCATGGCCTTTGGGAGCCGCGCTGCCTCATTGGACCCTTTCAACCACGACGAGTTTAGGTTTTTGCGGTGCGGTCGACTTACCTGAACTTACCGTCATTCGATACGAAGCACAATTGATTTTTTTTTTCAGACAAATAACTCTCTCTCTCATGTCCCACGCCGCGCTGATCCTCTCCAAGGTGAAGTTTTTTCTGCTTTTTTTTTCGTAACACCCAGAACCCATGATCATGTAAATGCCGCCTGGCCCCCTCCCACTCCCCCTGCTCGCCTCTCCCCCTGCTCGCCTCCCCCTGGCAGCTGGGCTGTACGCGCTAAAGAGCGGGTTTTTTTTCTCCTGCAACGTCACATCACGGCGGGCTCCTCTTTCATCGTGGGAAATTTACCTGATGCGCGGCGCTCTTTGCGAATAGAGTTTGGGGCACGACGCACTGCGGATCAATCTAAGGCAGTACCATCACATTTGCGGATCGGCCTGCAGTCTGGAACCCTTTTTTTCCCAGTTCTGTGGGCCAGGGAAGGATTTCGAGGCTGTCCGATGTGTGAGAGAACATCTGGGGCAAACCTGCCTGTCACCACCTGGCTTGCATACCCGGCTCTGCACCACCCCCCTGTCCGGCTTGTCCGATTCAGGCGGCCGCATGACCTCTTTTGGCAACCAACAGCATACGTAGTTTATTTCCTGTTCAAGGGAATTTCTTTTTTACAAGGCAAGACACGGCACGGCACGGCACGGGAAGAGGTGGTTGGGAGTGAGATTTGGTGGTAAGCGGCAATCAATTCTAGTTGTCTCTAATCAAAACGGGGGGGTTAAAAATTAATGGCTCACACCGAATAAGGCAACACAACTGTCTCATGTAATTGGCGCATCAGGTCGTTCGTTGTAATGTCTTTGAATCCTTTTTTTCGTCTCCATAACTCCTCATTGTAGTTAAAATTTCATCCACCGCTTTGCTTCCTCGGGTATTTGAAAATGGGTTTGTGTTGAATGTTAGTGGTATAAGTTGAAGTGGCACAATTGTGCAGTTTGTTTGTTTGTGTAAGCTGATATCTCGCTTGGGTGTATTTCGTGTATATCTCGGTTTATAGGTGTGGTGTGTGTTTTAGCAAAGTGGATTCCAGGTCTTTGCCTTTGTTGTGCCTGGTACATCAATATGCTGGAGTGGGTTATTTTTGTTTTAGTTGCTTGTGTTGTTTCGGCATCTCATGCAGATCCCCGCGGCTACTACTGCTTTGGTGTCCCCCTCAAGCCCGTGGTAGATGCCGAGCTCCTGATGGAGCTCGTGGTGGTGTTGGTCAGCATGGTCATGGGGCTGATGCCGTCCTGCTTCTGGCGGGCGTCAAACTCCTTGAGGAACGTGTAGACGGTGCCCAGGGGCATGTACTCGAGCAAGGGGCGCAGCTCGTCGGGGAACATCTCGGCGCCGTGGTCCCTGATGTCCTCGTTGACGCGGTTGAGGCGGAGCACCTGCATCCAGGAGACGATGTCGTCGCCGAGCAGAAAGGCCGGGAAGCGGGCCTTGGCCATGTCGTCGAGGATCCAGGCGTTGCGGAAGTAGGGCCGGTTGAGGAAGCCCGAGATGGCGCGGTAGCTGGGGACGTCGCGGGCGTCGGTGACGCCCTCTGGGATCTCGCTGTAGTGGGCGACGGGGCCCATCCACTGCAGGATGGGGGCGTAGTTCTCCGGGTGGGCCTCGCGATCGCCAGGTTCGCCAAAGGAGGCGGGCATGCACTTGTCCCAGGCCTTGATGATCTCGACGGCCAGGTCCGAGGTGGTATCCTTGGGGCCCAGCCAGCCAACCACCATCTTGGCGTGGCGGTAGGCCAGGGCCATGTGCGCGCGGCGCTCCGTCTCCTCGCGGGGGCTGCGCATGTTGACGCACAGCATGTCGATCCAGATGCGCAGCGGCGGCCGTGACGATCCGGACTTGGGTGCGTCAGCAAACATGTCTTTGACACCGCGGAGCAGCGAGCGGAGCCAGCCCGGCGGCTTCTTGGGCGGCGCGGGAGCCGGGCGCGTGGGCGAGTCGGGCGCGGACGACGGCTGCGGCGCGAGGAAGACGGCGCGCATGTAGCGGAGGGCCTCGGCGATGTCGACGGGCACGGCCACGCGCGCGCCGTTGACGAAGACGGGCTCCGTCACCTCCAGGTTGCCCCAGAGGGCCGAGAGCCCGACAAACTCGGGCGAGTCGTTCAGGCGGGCGTGGACCAGGCGGCACACCAGGCGCTCGCCCAGGTCGCTCGTGGCCGCGGGCTGCAGCTCCAGCAGCCGGATCTCGTTTGCGGTGCGGTCCAGCGACCGGTAGCGAATTAACGTCGCGCCTTCGGGTGGCGCCATGTTGGGCTGGGTTGCATATGCATTGCCTCTGCTGCTGGGTCCGGGGAGCGTGGGATCCGTCTACCGGTTTTGCGTTGCGTTGTGTTGGTTGCGTGTGTGTGTGTGTTGGTTCCAGGTGGGAATCGGGATATGGATTGGGAAAAGAAGCTCCCCTCTTCTCGTCTCTGTGCATGCCGGCATTTGAGCTATAAAAAAGACGGCTCAGCTTGTGTCACTTGTCATTTCCAGCCCCAGCAAACAACGTCCCCAGCCCCGGGCCCTGCAGCTAGCGTCGCAGGCCATGTGCCGCGTCAGGCAAGCGTTGGATCGGCAAACACCATTGCATAATCTGGCCTAGGTCCACACGCCTGTTGGGTGCAAGCGAGGCCTCGAACTGACAGCTTGCGAATGGGGGAGTCTCGGCAAATGCCATGTCGTCCTCTGCACCGCCAATGGCATCGACGCCAAACTATCTCTGCAACAAGGTCCTGGTCCTGGGGGGGCGTGCTCGTGCTCGCTTGCTGCAAACTCACCGCCCCAAATGCAACAGACGACTCGTGCTCGCCGCTATCCCCAAACCGGTTTAGCAGTGCTCCAGAAGCAATCATGAAATGTCTTTGCTCCAACCCTGTTCGTCTGTTGGGAGAAGGGCAGCGGGGGAGCCCTAAAAAATCACTCGACGTGCGCCGCAGCTAGCAGCTAGGATGAGCAGTGCGCAACTGCTTGGGCCGTTGGGCCATTGGGCCAACAACGTGGCATGCCTATCGGTGTGCCTTGTCTGGTTAACTTTCTTGCTACTATGTATATATCCTCAGAACAGCTTGGCTCTCCCAGAGCCTCCCGGGTTGATCCCTTCGCGACCATTGCCGCACAAAGCTTAGTTGTCTTGTTACTTTGGCACCTTGCCGCTCCGCTATGCCCCTTGCGCTCCAGAACCACCATACCCTGACATCACTGTGGAGAGGAGCAACCTCCCCGACAGCAAGGGATCCTTCCATCATCTGTCCACGGCGGAGCATTCACAGCGCGAAGCCTGACGCTAAGCCTCGAGGCTAGGCCGCCTGAGGAGTAGTCACGCCAGATGACAGCGGCAAGAAGCAAGACACCGTCCCTTCCCTTCCAACTGCTCCAAACTCTAGGCCTCGTGGGCCGTGTCGTACTGTACGGAGCATATGCTAACAACTTTGCTAACAGTCCCGTCCTCTTTTAGGTTTGATTTTTAATTGAGATCGCAATTGGGCATGTCGACATCGACTTAGCCGTGTCGATCACCTGGCTAGCTGGTCCAATGCCGGCTGGGCCATCCCTTCCGGCGAGGGACGCATGATGCCTTCAAGATAGACACCAAGACAAGACTGCCGTACCATCCGCCGGGCTCACTGCCACGCCCAGAATACCGCCTTCCCGGGAAGCCCAGAAGAGGAGAAAAAAGAGCCCAGAGGCAACTCGGCTAAAGCCCAGTTTCAACTGCCGACTGGGACCCAGCGCTTGCGAGAATAACCCACCTATTGAAACGCTGCCCTTGTTCAAGGTGCCATCCAACATGTCGGACCGAACGGGGCGAGCCTGGGCTGGTTCGTTCAATGCTGTTTCCTGAGGGATATTCTTGCCAGCAACCCTTCCCTTCACCCCTCCGATGATGGATGGCTACGGCTGCGCTATCCCCAGCGCCGACGTCAGCCCTCGGGGTGATAATCGGATTCGGGTTTTGTTTGGTCGGGGCCCAGGATCTAACGATGCACCCGAGATCTCCACCACTACCTACACCTACCCACCCACCCCGGTCGATGGTGTTGGTGTTGGTCGTCTGGTCTGTCATGGGCGGGTTGGTGTTGGTTGTCGCCGTTTGTCGTTGACGGGCCGTCCCTCATTGGCTGCAATCCTGGTCCTATATGCATCCCGAGCTGTTTATATCGGATCCGCGAACCAGCCCGCATGGAGAAGGGATTGTCAGCATCACGATGCGCTTTCTCTGCATTTGAGCTCTCGAGTATAAGAGGCAGTAGGGATCCCAACGCTCGGACGCTGTTTGTGGACACCAAATCTAAGTAATTTCCCGCTGGTCGATCGAAATGGGCCTCCCCGGGTGCTTCGCGTGGCCTCGCCAGAGCCATTGGGATGACTTTTCCCTTAAAGGGCTCAAGATTCAGGTCAAGCCGCACAAGAAGGACGCCTTCCCCGGCGCCCCAACCCAAATTCCACCGTATTTCTGGGGCAAGCGTCTGCGAAGCCGTCTGGAAGGCCTTCTAGGTCGCAAGCTGAGACGGCCGTCCCCCCCGACTCATGTCGGCTACTCTGAAGCGAGAAGCTTAATCGGCCGTGGCGCCGTCTCTGATCTACAAGCACTGTCCCACCAAGCCCGCGAGCTGGTGAGCCAGGTCTTTGACGACGTTGCTCCCGTCTCAGAAACATCGACGCTGGGCGAGGACGAATCCTTGCCGCCCCCAGAGTCGGGCCCCAGCCTGGTCGAGTTGAGCCTGTCCCCTGAGCTCCAGGCCTGGAAGCAGGCGCAACACGGCGCCGGCAAGATCCTGCCCCCCAAGGGCGCTGGTCTGAGCCAAGTTTCTAACGAGGTTCTGGAAATCTTTGGGGCGGCCGACTGGCACGATGCCCTCAAGACCAATAACGCCCTGTTCGGGTGCGGCATCGCGAGCCTCCTCATGGGCGCTGCCGATGCGTCCACCATGTTCTCCAACTACGTGACCGACATGGCCTTTTACTACGAGCACGGCTACAACTACGTTTTCCCATCGCTGGAGCCTCTGCTTGAAAGGGGCCTATACGACGGGCACGCCCTGCGCACCCCCGGCGGCCACCAGCGCCGCGACGCCGTGTGCGTGGGCAAGCGCTACATCCAGGGCAAGATTGCGCTGGAGAAGGAGCACAAGGCCCAGCTCACCAACAAGTCGGCGCGACTCAGCCGGCGCACGGCGCAAATCATTTCGCTTTCGGAGAGCAGCCTCTTGGGCATGGCGGCCGAAGCCACGGCGCGGGGCTTCGACGCGGGCGCCGTCATGGCCGACCTGGTCTTCAGCTCGCCGGGCACCGACGTGGTGGATGTCGGGTGCGACCTTCTCAACTCGGAAGTCATGAACTCGTTCTTGAACGTTACCGACATCACGGATACAGGCGTCGTGACCGAGGACGCCCTGCGCAGCATCTACGATGCCTACGCCGCGACGGGGGCCAGGATGCTGACTCGCAGATGGCACGAGCCGGTGGCCAGGATGTGCGCCGCACTGTACACCTGGCACATCCAGAACGATCGCCACATGTTCTTCCGCCGCGCCGTCCTGGGCTGGCCCAAGGCTCGCAAGACGCCCACCGTGCCCCAGCGCGAGGCCGACATGGACGAGGTCTTTGACAAGCAGTACCGCACCACGGGCTTCAGCCGCCCGCTCGACCCCGAGCACTCGTGCGACGGCCGCGACACCTGCAACCATGTCGAGCACTTCCTCGCCCGCTACAATGAGGAGCCGCTGCTGCGCGAGCTCTGGTGGTGCCTCGTCCTGGGCCCGCTCGAGTACGTCCGCGCCGGCGAGGTCGACGAGGTCCGCGAGCGCAGCCTCATCGAGGGCTCGCGCCTGCGCATGGCCCAGCTCTTCTCGCGCGGGCTGGTGCTCGAGATGGTCTGGCTGATTGCCCACGCAAACCACCACGCCTGGCAGGTCAACTACTTGTTTGAGGCGGCCATGTTTGGCAGCATTCTCGACGGCGGCAAGCTGGCGGGCAAGCTGGACAGACACGAAGAGAGCGATTGAACTTGATATTGAATGTTTTGTTCTGCTGGAGCAGAGCCGCAAGGAAGACATGAATGAATGAGACACGGGTGTAGTTCACCAGGGTCTTCTGGAAAGACGATGATGCTTTTTGATTTACGAAATGCGAGCATGAGAAGGAATGAGATCAACGTGTCTCTGCTTTTGTCGGCAATTCACCACAACACAAAATGGTGCTGAGGAATGAATACCCGATCGACACAAGCAATAATGATGTAATGAAGCCAAAATTGGCAACAAGCGGTCGTTTTCAACAAGCTCCAAAGGCCAAAGTGGAGATCATCTTTTTTTTTTTTTTTTTGGCGCAAGGTAGTTTTAGATACCTCTAGAGTTCTTTTGGAGAATAAGATGCCAAGTTTTTTAGTTTGCCTGCCGGTGCGCGCCACCATGTGAGCATAAATTGACGGGAGCTGAAAACAACCCAGACACACCAAAATCTGACAACCCGGTCCTGGGTTACATGGTGTGGGCGACTATTGTGTCTAGAACGCCCCGGGAGGGGCAAATCGCAAGGAGATGAGTAATCTTGACATCACTAGACTAGTCTAAGATTATCTTGGTTAGCCTCCGATTGATACGAGTTTTGTTTTCATCTCGCCCAATCAGGAGAATTCAAGGAAATTGTCGTGTGGAAAAACTCATGTTGCCCGACGGGTGTGCTCACTGTGAAAACAATAGATGGAAACACCTTGATTCTGAAACGTTGACACATGGAATGAGATTTCGGGTCCTCGTCGGGTATTGAATACGAGAAAGGTGTCCTTCAAATTTCAACTGCTCGCTTCACATGAGCCAGGTTATCGTGACGACGTCCCTCATTGCCAATAGATTTTAACGATATTATTGCAAATGAAATATTAGGTAATGACATGGTTTTACCTAATACAACTGTTCGTGTAAATTGATTTGTCAATGCGTTTCAACCATGTCAACTACTTTTTTGAAACTCCTCAACAATGCCAAGCGCCAGATATGTACTCTTAGTCAAAAAATCAAGAAGCGGGCTCCACCGGGTACTCCAGGAATCAGGCCACAGAGGTCGCATAGAAGTAGTGTTCAATAATGATAGGTTTTGTCGTGAAAATCTTTTCGCCCTAGCCAAAAGAACAAGTAACTTGATAGTCTTGCAACACAAACTTTGATTGCCAGGCAGTATTCCATTATTCCTGCTAATCTCTATATGAATACATATTATTTACCAAAGAGTGTCTGGAATGCCATGAAAAGAGACTCGGTTTCAACAGTACGCAAATCATTTGCTGGGAATGTGACTGAGTGAACTTGGACTGGGATGGGAATCTGCCGATGCGGATTTTGGGGTGCATTACAATGCACCACTTGTTATCTAATATACACAACCCCCCAGTTAGAACACTTGGCCTTTACTCGCTGCTTGTTTAAAAAGTCAGCAAGGAAAAGACCTCATACTATATGTGCCATGCTAAGGGCACGACAGTGGTGAGTTAAACAACATGAGTAGCATGAGTAGTGATAAACAAATATACTGCATTATTAGGTGCAAGTCAAAATATCATTCTTCTCCTCAAGCAAAGTCTTCTTTGTAAAAAAGACCATTCGTATTTCAAAAAAAGAAATCACCAAATATGACTTTGTAAGAGTGCTCAAGAGCTACCCTAGAGAAGAAAACCTATGACTACGAACTTGGATCCACCGGAACGACAGAAATGTTTGAAAGGAATGATCATACACATACAAATTTCTAGAGACGCATACATAAGTAGTTAATTGCGGGTTTACGAGCCAGTTATGAACAAGATACCAGAGCAAGGGTTTTTAGAATTGTAACCCTAACCCTAACCCTGCATCTATCATCTTCAAAATAGAACTGAACAATTTGATTGTTCGGCAAGTGTCGTGCCATAACGTACTCTAGATTAAAGATTAAAACGAATTAAAGACTAGACCCTAAGCTACTGCGAACATATCATCTTTTGGTGTCGACGTTAACATTGAGGTCGGTGACGTTTGGTGGTTGAGCAATGTTCAATAGTTAGACGTCGATTCTTTGAATATGGAACCATCTGAATAATTGATTAGATGTTCAGCTAAAAAGTGATTGAATTCGTTTAAAGTGAAATAAGTGGTTCCTATTCTCTTTCAAGCGCTATCAAATCATCCCTGGGATCATAAGGCCACTCATGAATCCACTGTTTCTTTATCAGCTCCCTGACCTCAAGCCTCTCAATTGTGGCCGCGTCCCAGAAGACATAGCCCCAGTCCTTCAGCGCATCAGAGGTGAAGCCCCCGTAAAGGTTGCTGTATTTCCAGCTCCAGACGACGACCCAAGCCAGCGATGGAGCGTCTGGTTTATCGTCTCCGCAAAACGGCATGGGGTGTGTCCTCTCCAGCATCCAATCCCGCTCGGTCGGGTTTTGGCTCCGGCGCACCTCTTGGTGCGTGCAGCCGAGCACCCCGTACGACCTCACGCTTATCGGGATGAAGGAGCGGACAATGTTTTGCTGCATGGCGAGCACGAGGTGCGTGTGGTCTTTTATCACAAAGAGAACCGTTTGTAGTAAATAGAGGCCGCGGAGTATTGTTCCCTCGAGAAACTCATCCCGTTCCACTGTTGAAAATGAAAAACATCAATGGTGAGCAAAAGTGGACAGACTGGGATGTGTTTGATATATGCAAACTTACGATCCAAATCAAATGCACCATCTGGAGTGGGAGGCCGTCCTTGGTCGTCAAACTTGGGATTGTCCGGGTGCAAGTCCCAGCGGATATCCCGAAAGACTTTGACATAGACGTTTTGCGTATACTTCCAGAAGCAGGCAAACTCCTCCACTTCCCATGGCTCAAGTATATTGAAAATAGCATCCAGCACCCTTTCCCCCATGTGCCTTTTATTCCAATCACCGGGATCGGTGAGTTGGCTGATTAACTGGAAGCGATACACAGTGCGCGTCATTCGCATTGCCTCTGAGGGACTGAGATTTACATGCTCCTGCCGAGCGCGCCTCCCATCGCCCGAAGTCGAAGAGAGATTCCACAACGCCCAGCGAGCAAAGTCGTCTACGACTGGTTCCACGGAATTTAGGTAGAACCTGGCCATGCCTGCTGCCTCATTTAGGCTGACTGAGTCAGCAAGCGACAGCCACCTTTGCGATATCTGCACTGAATACAACCCCATGAACTCGTTAAACTTTTCCCTTGTGTAAATGGGCCGGCTTGCGGTCAGATGGACGGCGTAGGCGTCAACAACCACGCTGTCCAGTGTGTTCTCAAGGCTTTCGCAGAGCAGGCTGCTGCGGTCCACAAGGTATTGCTGGTGAAAGGTTGGGGAGGCGCGGACCAGTGCCCTGAGCTGTGGGAGATGAAGCATGGAAAGAACCTGGCGTCGGACTTCGGGCGGAAGACTTTCAAGCTTACTCGGGGAGAATTGTCTAGTAGTTGATCTATTCATGGTGATATCGAGGGTTTGCGGACTCTGTGTGCTTGCCAGCTCTGGGACAATTAGGTAGCAACATGCATTCTAGCTGCTGATTAGGAGAAGGCTGAGTGAGATTATGACTCAGCAGCCGCACCAGCCATTGAAGCGAATTTAATTGGCTTGCGCCACCTGGGGTCAAGGCTGGCTGTGGCTGTTTGCCTATCCAATCAAATCCTTCCAGGCGACGCCCAGTGCATCAAGAACATGTGCATCGCGACGTCCACTTTTTGGAATCTTGTTCACTTATACACTGTGATAGTTCATATTTATGTTTTTGAAAGTTGACTACAGTATCCCTGATCACCTCATTCATGACGTTAAGTGACTTCATGGGGAAGCCAAGTGCTGGATTCAAGTGACCAAATCTGAAAATGTTTCGTGGTGAAATTGGTTGGCAACCTGTTCTGGTTTTATGCTCAATTGTGTTCCCTTCTAATCATTGATTAGATTGATGGCTTTAATGCCCCATTTATCCAGCGGGACTTGGCTATTCGGTTAGACAAGGTGAGTCTAGAAGGGATGTTGGTTGTCCCCGGCTTGACAACACTCCACATGACTAGGGTTTGCAGCAATCCCTGCAGCTGCATTCAAACAACACATTTTTAGACGAAATAATACGATAAAGGGTTTAAATGCCGACAAAAGTACCAGGGTGCCGCCCATTTACCCCCCTTTGCCGCACTAGACTGGCCAATGAGATGTGAGCCCAATGCTCATGATATTCGGCCAACTGACAAAAGAGTCGTGCCGCTGCATCATCATGTCATTATTCCATGAACCCGTTAAGCGACATGTTACATTGTTTCAGTCAACCAACAGCAACTCCACATGCGATAAACGTCGTTCGTCTGAACAATTTGCTGGGGTTTTGCGGAATAATCTGTTGGGCAATGCCGTAATTATGACGCTAGCCAGTAAATGTCATGTTTTTACCCCCGTCCTCGAGCGAAACGTATTCTTTTTTCGAGAAAGAAGCAGAAGCAGGGATTTGCATCCACTCTCTGTCAAGAAACTCTGGGGGAAGTTGGGTGCTCCCGCTTCCACCATTGCCATCCCCTCATCTGCTTCTCGCAATATCCATCCACTCACAGAGCATTGTGACAAAGCATCATGTGCGGCCCTGAACCAGACCAAAGAGCGACGGCTGAAACCGCCGCTGGAGCTATCGAAGTCGTATGGATACCCTGGAGATGAACCCACATCCAATTATGCTCACTATGGGCTCACTTTGGTTAGGATGACGACAGCGACTCCACTTACTCCGAATTGTAAAATGATGGTTCGGCTATTGCGCACATACCTTGACTGACTTGGCAAAATAGGACCAATGTCACCGACACGGCGTCGCTGAGGAGTTCAATCCTCAATTACAAATGGGAAAATGGACGGCGCTATCATGCATACCAGGATGGCGCCTACTGGTGAGCGCTTTGACGACATCAAGATGGCAGTGGACTAATCAGTGCACCGTTGAAGGGGTCCAAATGATAATCGTCAGCAGGAAGCTGAAGACTTGATGTAAGCCGTGCCTGTTGCCATCTGAGTGGGCTAGGCTAATTTAACCTATCAAGGCACGAGATGTATCGTATTGTACTCGACGGGGAGCTCTACTCTGCCCCAATCGCAGAAGGTCCACAGGTATATCTGCCTAGTTGATATTGGTGAAGTGAATATCGCTAAAAGTTATAGAACGTGTTGGATGTTGGCTGCGGAACTGGTATTTGGGCCATGTAAGTCTGATATCCGTCGACAAGGCCCTGTATCGATCCGCTAAACAAAACGCAGTGAATTTGCAGATGCACACCCGTCCGCCGATGTTTTGGGGGTTGATCTATCACCCATCCAGCCAAACTTTGTCCCACCAAACTGCAAATTCGAGGTTGACGACATCAACAAACCGTGGACGTATCCTGAGGACCATTTTGACTTTATTCACCTTCGTGCCATGACAGGTTGCATACCGGACTGGACCGAGTTTCATAAGAAGGCATTTAAGTGAGCCATGTATCTTTCCCAAATGACCAATCGGAGGCTGACACTGGCTTAGATACATCAAACCCGGCGGCTGGATCGAACATGTCGAGTTGTGGGGCATTGTGAAATCCGACGACGGCACCCTCAGACCCGACTCCCCATATAAAAAGTGGGTTGAGATTTTTGAGCAGATTGGAAAAATCATGGGCAAGGGCTTCTTCAATGGCCACAGAGCCTCTGCTGTGGTCAAGGAAGCCGGCTTCACAGCCGTCACGGAGCGCAGGGTCAAGGTGCCAATCGGTACCTGGCCAAAGGACAAGGCACTCAAGCAATGGGGTATCTGGAACCGCCAATTTCTGCTGCAGGGAATTGAAGGCTTCTCCATCCGTGGATTAACTGAAATGCTTGGGGTGAGTTTCTCATGCTTTATTAAATGCCGAGATGAAAACTAATGAGCCATGTCTTGCAGTGGAGCTTTGAGAATGCTCAAGTATTCCTGGCCGAGCTTCGAAAGGAAATCATGGACCCCAAGGTTCATTGCTACGTTGACTTGTAAGATTCATCCTTCTTCCATTTTACCTCATGTATGGGATCAAAGCTGATCGCGTGCGAATGCAGAACGATTGTTCACGGACAAAAGCCCAAGAAGGAAGAGAGCAAGGACGAAGAGTAGGCTGTTTCTGGGTTCATATATATTTTAAAATGAAAACTTCGCCAATAGCTTGCCGCTTTAGAGAAAGGGCCGCTTCTTGAATTCTAGGACGTGTCTTGACTAAGCAATGATCGCTGCTGCGGGGAAGTTCATAGCGACATCGATCTGATCCAATACATTTCGTTTTAGTCAGCCAGCTATGATAAATTCAGGCTAATATCCAGTGCTTACATCGGATCGCGGCAGTCCTGGAAACTATCCTCAGTCTACATCTAGGCTTGCATGGTGCATTTTCTTGAAGAAATCTCAAACAAAAACTTGGAATGGATCCTACTCAATTGCCGCCGCTTGAGCTTCCGCCAGGCGTCACCTCGCGGTATGTGGATACATCTCCAATTGGGCTCAAGTTCCACATCCTAGAGAGCATCCCACCGGGTTTGTCGGGTAAGCGGCCGCCACTGATCCTGCTTGTGCATGGGTTTCCGAACTTGGCCTACGACTGGCGTCATGTGATGCCGAAACTGGCTTCAGCGGGCTACTATGTGGTGGCGTTTGACCAAAGAGGCTTTGGCCGGACACACAATGCCGACCTGAGTCCTCTCTCCGAAGCTGAGTTTCGACCGTTGACGTTGGTACGAGACGTCATCACTTTGGTGCACGCGCTGGGCTACAACTCGATTCACACAATAGTCGGGCATGACATTGGCGCTGTTACTTCTGCCTTCTGCGCCTTGAGCCGCAGCGACATTGTGGGAAGCCTCGTGCTCATGTGCCACCCGTTTCCCGGGCCTCCGAGCCTCCCGCTGGGCAGCAGCTCATCGCCAGCTTTGCCTGACGTATCCGCGGCTCCGATGGCCGAGCTCAGGGTTTTCAAGGACCCGGACATTCACACTTCACTGCTCAAGCTTGATCCGCCGCGAAAACACTACAAGTGGTACAACATTTCCCCGGAAGCGCCGGCGGATTGGAGCTTCCCCGCTGGAGAAGCTCTGCATCGGTTTCTGAGGGGTTACTTCCACACCAAGTCAGGCGATTGCGAGCGAAACAACCCGCGCCCGCTCGTGTCTTGGACCGCGGATGAGCTGGCCGTTATGCCTTACTACTATATAATGCGAGCTGAACTCACGGTACGCGAAAATATTGAAGTGGAAATGTCCCAGGAGCCGCAGAGTGTGCGTGATGGGTTGGAAAACTGCCCCTGGTTTCCGAAACCAGACTTGGAATTCTACACACAGGAGTGGTCTCGTACCACGTTTTCGGATGCACTCAAGTGGTACAGAGTGCTGGCAGATCCCGCCACGGCTGCTGAGCTCAACATGTTTGCTTCTTCAAAGATTCGCATCCCGACAAAGTACGTGGCGGGAAAGCTTGACTGGGCGGCGTACCAGGAGCCTGGGGCTCTGGAGGCCATGGAGCAGGGCTTGAGCGTGGAGCCAGGTTGCTATAAAGGCACCACGCTGGTGGAGGGGGCAGGGCATTGGATCAACATGGAGAAGCCAGATGATTGCGTGACAGAGATATTAGATTTGGCCAACTCGCTCAAATAGGAACCACCCGTATTCCAAATTTGTAGCGAGTCGTAATAATGAGCCGAGGCGGTAGTTTGCTGTAAATTATTGGCTTTCTATGCACCACAAGTTAACTTGGGCTGAATATTCATCTTGTCCATTCAATCCTTGTTTTGATCCAATCTTCATGTTCGCTTGGACTTGCTGGGAGTACGTCACTCATGGGAACGCTGGTTGATGATAAACCGGGTGTATTAAACGTGCCGAAATCAGTGTCCGACACAGAAGGAAAACTGGCAATACATTCTATGCAAGTTAGTACGCTTCATTGGCTAAATTGAACGAGAATTTGCGTCTCGATACCTACCTTGGTAAGTATCCCAAGTGATCTGGTCGATGGAAATGGGGGTGTCTTGAGGCACAGCATCCGTTGGTTCATGCGACAACGGTGTGCTCCCCAGTTCCCCGTGCAACCCTAGCAGGAGGCTTAAATGCTCGACGGCTTTGCGGGCATCTTGCGACACGGCACTTGAGCGGAGCCATAGGGGATACGTCTTTCGTAGCAGGCCGTAGATAGTGGCTCTTGTCTCCTCGTTTAGCTGCACATCTGAAGTTGATTTTGAGAGTTGAATGCAGTAGCAGAGGACACTCATGCCCAGCAAAAAGTTAAACTGCAAAAGCGATGACTGCATCCATCGCACCGGATATAGTTGTCCGCCAGGTTGTGTCTCTTCATCAATCAGCTGCTGGAACTGCAAAATTTTGATTGCAGCCTGTACGCATGCGTTTCGTGAGTAAGAATAGACATCCTGGGCGTAAGATGGTGCGAGGTACTTTCGGTGAAGACAGATAATCAGCCTCTGGATACCTAGCTGAAGCCATATGCGATGGAGGACGACTTGAGGCGGCACCATGAATGATTGACTCAGCGGCTGCCACCGGAAGACGGGCGCTATATCGGCCTCGGCGGCTTGGAGCTTCCGATCAAGGTCCATAACCTCCGAGTATGGTTGCTCTTTCGTCTCGGCTAGGAGATCACTGATGAGGCCGCCGGCAATGTCAATCCTGTTCTTGGCTAGGCGATACAGCACAGGAGTAACCTCGGTCTCGGGCCTGGATGGAGGCAGCTCAACCATATCTATCGCGTCATCGAAATCCGAATCTAATAGGTTGCGAGGCTCTTCCGTGTCGCATTGCTGCATCTTGAGGAGGCGCGGCAGCCCCATCTGCACCGAGACGCGCAAGTCCACCTGCACGACCGAGGCCCACACACGCCGCCTCATCTCGCCCTCGAATAATGAAATGTTGGGGAAGTTGCTGGGGTCTCGGTGGTAGCCTTGGCTCAGGGCAAGTTGCACAATGATTCCCAACAACATCCAGAGCCCTATTTCGGCATCCTTGCAAAGAAATACCTCGCTGGCAATGTGGTTGATCATGGTCTCGAGTATGTGCGGGCCGCCCCTAGTGAAGCGGCTGAGGACGAGGCAGTGGACAGTTCGCTCACGATACCAATGTATGTCCATGAAATCAACTGGATCTTCAGGGCCTTGATCCAGATGTAGTAATTGTGTAGAGAGACACATGATACTGAACAAGAGGCCTAGCCAAGCAAAGGATGTACCAGTTGGATCCTCCCAGAAACTCTCGTACTGGATGCAAATCTGTTAGCCAATGGAAGACGAATCATCCCCAAAAATACGAAATACCTCTCGAAGAAACTTTTTACTGTGAAGGATTACTGCCAACGCATTAGTCTCAAGTCTCAAGGAAATAGCAGGAGACGGGTATTTGTGCCTGGTGCAATGCCTTGTGCATTAAAGTACCGCGCAATCATACGGTCCACAACCGGTCTCGACGGAACAGATGCCAAAATCTCCGATTTGGTGGCCTGGACAGGCTCGTACAGGAGCCGAGGGCTGCAGTGGTAGGGTGGTACGCAGTCGGTAGAATCAGCCTGAATCCTCTTCTCCACCTCTTCCTCGTAGCGATGTCTGAGGTCAGATATGCTGTCCAGCACGGCAGCCCAATGAAAACTACTGACGTAACTGGCACCATGCGAATGGGTCCTCATGCTTCCCTGCTCTGAAGCAGCGGGGGAGGCTGCGCAGGTCAGGTTGCCGTGGGATGAGGGTGTCCTAATGTGCTCATTGGCAGATGCTGGGGCGTTAATCGATGTGCTCTGCGGCGGTTCTGTGGACGCTTGGTGTTCTGCAGTGGCATTTTCTGCCTGCTGGTTTTGTATGAGCGAGCGGACCAAGGCATCAAGCTGTTGGATACGCTCGCTGATGCCGTCGGCCCTCTGCCCCTTCGTGCCTGGCGTGTAGGTGCACGACAGGGCGATATTTTTGGTCACACACGTCTTGCATGGAAGCTGACGATCGCATCTGATCCTATGTGCGCAATTTTCATCAGGAGAGTTCAATGCGACAAACGGAAAAAGGTATGCGACTTACTTGCGGCGCCTGCAAAAGGTACATGAGAGCTGAGGCCTTTCGCGCCGACGGTCTCGTTGAGCCATGCCTGGCGAAGGGCCAAGAGAGTCATCTAATGCACCCTCCATGAGCTGAAAAGGTGCTGAGTATGATTCTTAATATTTCTTCTGTTGTAGAGGGCGTGGGTTATAGATTGCATCCTGGTGGTATTGTTCTCGCAACCTTTGACGGATGGGCTGACGGGGCAATCGACGGAGCAATCGACGGAGATAATTTGCGTCCCCCACGTGCCCGCCGGCCATTTGTCCCACGCGACAGTCAACCAGGACAGATCGCAGTGTAAACGGCCGTAACGCGGGAGGGAATTGCCGAAGACTCGCTTCGACGGTCAGCATCCTTCGCCTTCATCCGCCAGAAATGTTGGCGGCCTTTTGCACGTCATGGAGCAGATGCAAATAAAAAGAGCTCCAGGGCCTTGCGTCCACAAGGTGAAGCAGCATAGTTTGCGACAATCATAGCAAAGGACAATAAGTCATTTGGACAGCAACCATGAGCGAAACTAAGAGCGACGGCGGCGATGCTGAAAAGGCCACCAACAATGTTTCCGGCCAGAATACCATTTCTGACGGCATTGATGCTCCCGTCAATAACAACACCGTCGCAAACAACCCTGATCTGGTTGATTGGGATGGTCCTGATGATCCTGCCAACCCACGCAATTGGCCGCGAGGGAAGAAGATGCTGAACGCCTCACTCGTCAGCCTCTCAGTCTTTTACTGGTACGTAAACAACAACACCAAGCCATGACAGCAATTCAAGTACTGAATTTGCATTCTCTTTTTTAATGCAGCTACATTGCCACAACAATGTTCGCCCCGGGCGCATCGGCCCTCGTTGCTGAATTCGGCATCACCAACAGCGTCGTCGCGACACTGGCCGTGACGATCCCATCTATCGGCGCCTCCGTGGGCCCTCTGCTCTGTGCACCTCTCTCCGAGGTGTCAGGCCGTATTCCCATCTACTGGATAAGCAGCATCGTTTTCCTCAGCTGTACCGCTGGCTGCGCGCGTAGCTCCAACACGGCCATGTTCCTTGTATTTCGCTTCCTCTGCGGCGCCTGTGCCGGCTCCTTCATGACGTGCGGCGGCGGCACCATCGCCGACCTGCTGCCCAAGGAGGAGCGCGGCGCCGCCTCGGCCATGTTCGCGGCCGGCCCGCTGCTTGGCCCCGTCGTCGGCCCCATCGTCGGCGGCTTTGCCGCGCAGGCTCTGGGATGGCGCTGGATCTTTTACTTGGTGCTCATGCTTGTAAGTGATCCGTCAATGCTTTTTCTTTGCTCAAGCTGGATATTGACATCTTCTTCTACCAGGCTGGCACCATCTCTGCCATCTCCATGCTCACAATGCGGGAGACGAATGGCAACATCATCCTTGCCAAGAAAGCCGCCCGCCTCCGAAAGGAGACTGGGAACATGGCCCTGCGGCCTGCGCGATCGGTGCAGATACCGCCGCGCCAACTGTTTCAGCGCGCTCTGATCCGACCACTGCGCATGCTGGTGTTTTCGCCCATTATTGTACTCATCGGGTTTTACATGGCACTCGTTTTCGGCGTCGTCTACCTCCTGTTTGCCACCTTCCCATCCGTATTTCAGTCTACGTATGGCTGGAGCGTTGGTGTTTCCGGGCTTGCCTACCTGGGTCTTGGGGTTGGATTTGCCATAGGCCTTCAAATATCAGCACGCTTCAGCGACAAGCTTTTGCGGCCGGGTGGAGGGCCGGAGCGACGGCTCTTGCTGATGATTTTGGCTGGCCCCATTATGCCCGTTGGCATGTTTTGGTACGGATGGACAGCCAATTATGCCGTGCACTGGATTGTTCCAATCATCGGCACTTCTTTCATCGGCGTCAGTACCATTGTCATCAATTCAGCAGCGCAGCTGTACTTGATGGACATGTGCGGTCCGCAGGGCGCAGCTTCAGCACTGGCAGCGACTGTCTTATTGCGAAATGCTTCTGGAGCCTTTCTTGCTTTGGCTGCGGATCCGCTCTACAACAGTATCGGGCTTGGCTGGGGAAACAGCGTTTTGGGGCTCATTGCACTTGTTTTCACGCCCGTCCCCATCGTCTTTTACAAGTACGGGGCGTGTTTGCGAGAGAAGTTTCCCATACAGCTCTGACACATTGAAAAGCGCCCACTTTTATCAAGCGCTGTCTGCTATTTACTAATGAATCAACTCAAGATTGAAGGCCTGCTGGGCCCTCAAGGGTGTTATCAGTTTTCCAGTTGGCCGGAAATATTCAACCCACTCATCATGCACGCTCGCAGCTCCGAGCCCAGTTCTGGTTTTGCAAGGACTATTAGACTATAAAAGTATTGACAAGCATCCATTTCCGGAGTATAATTCCAACGTCTCGATTGATTCGAATTCCGTACGCGTTTGGTGGACTGACTACGTCTTGTTTCAACTATCGTTTGGCCTCATGGCACCCTGTTCTCGAATTGGCTGGGCTTGTAATAGGGTTTCCAAGCTTTCACTTGGCTTTAATGTTTTAGACGGCGGTGGATTAGCTATAGGTGGTGTGCTGTGTTTGAATTCATCGCCGGGTTTCATGGCGCCTCGTTCTCGACTCGGTTGGGATTGCAGAAGTGCTTCTAGGCTCTCACTCCTTTTCAACAATGGGCTACTATTAGAATTTGTTAGTTTTAAGCTATTAATGGACAGAATTCTCTGATATTCTTATATCATTCAAGCCATACCTTTGAGGGATTGTGGCGGGTACATTTGGTGCGGTGGGTTGTTTGTCAAACCCAGACCTCTGTAAAGAGGTCTCTGAGCACCCCTGTTCTGTCTGCTGCTGCTCAGTGGACTGCATAATCTTCTTTTTGGATGTGACGGGGAGAAGTTGTGTTGGTTGAGCGGGAGACGAATGCGGGGTAGGCATTGTTGGCTGGCTGCCTGGAAGTGAGGCTGAGCTGAGACTCTTGATAACTCCGCCCGCATGTGCAGCCTCGTTTGGGCGGCTGGTGCCTAAATCACGCAATTGACTTCTTGTGACACCTTACTTGTGCCTGAAATCGGGATTCATTGTCCAAATTGCCTTTGCATATCCAGGATAAGAGCCGCTCAATGTGCAGGAAATGTTAGCTGACCTTTTCCCAATGTCGCACTGTGCGAAGATGAAGCCAAGGGAATTTCCATCAACACTGTGCTAATTCTACGCTGGAATTTTCAATATGCTCAAGAATGACGCGAAGCCACTCCATATATTAAGTAATATATACTTTGTAGTCTTAGACTGGAGATTCATAGTCTTCTTCATTTTCGATTTTCCAATCAAACACTAAAGATACGTGACTTGAAAAAACGCATAAACTTTGCCAGCGGGCTATAGTACGACATGTCCTCATCGCAAGAATCGCTTTGAACATGCTGCATCAGACCACTCATGAACCGAAATGGCGTCTGGCAGGACGGACACTCGAAATCGTACCCGGCGGTTCTGGATGTGTACAACGTCGATTGATAGCACTGGGCAGCTAGCATGTTGACCATGTTCAGATCAGCACTAGAGTCGCAGGTTCCAGCCTCCAGGTGCAGCATTACCGCCGAGTGGGTAGCAAAGAAGCGGATGCAGCCAATGCATTGAATATTTTTTTCAAGGTGAACGAGTTGATGCTACATTAGACGTCGTTAGAGAGGAGAGGTAAGCTTGGGGAAGAGCGTGTTTGAAGCATACATGTTTCAGATTGGACTGCGTTCCAAAGGACCGTTTGCACGCATTACAAATATTGTGGATGTCTTCGTCATGCTCTGCAAGCTCCTCGGCGTTGTCGAATTCGACGTCGCATGCGGAGCAGTAATCATGTTCTTCCTGGAGATGCTCATCTAGGTCGTTCATAGTTGCGAAATCCGGCGGGTAGTAGGAGCAGATATGACAGATATTGTGGTGCGCAGAATCTCGTATATGCTGCTGCTTAGCTGCATCGGACCGGAAGGACCGATCACAGCGTTGACAGTAATTGCTTTGTCGATAGCCCATCTTGGTGTAGTTTTGAGTGAAGAGATCGAGGACAAGTGCAAAGGGGTGTTGATGAAGCTAACATGGAGTGGAGACCTTGTTGGCAGAGGGGTACCGGTAGTTTGTTGGTTGATGTTCACCTCAATGCGGTTCGGAGGAATGATTTACCGGCATGTTGTTGGTTCAACAAGGCTGCCAATAGTTGGTGAATCAGGCTTGAGATGAGGTTGAAAGCGTTGCCAGCGACTAGGTTTCATTGATTTTGGTTGGAAGCCATCTTCTATAAAAATCGCTTATTGCATGTGCGAAAGTTCTCTTCAATTAGAGGTGAAATTATCTCCACTTGATTATCTAGCATAGTATCAATAGTAGCATAATATGAACTCCTGGCTTGCTTCTTCTATCGTTGTGTCAAGCCGCACCTTTATTGACATCTTAAGTCTGCCTTTGATCACCGCCACCCAAAACAGATCGAAGTCCCGTTGGGCCTCAAATCACGACAATTTACAATTCTACTCACTTAATCTTGTCCACAGTCCATTAAATAGCCACAAATGAGTTCATCGCAAGTCCCTTGTTGATACACGTTGTGCAGTAATAAGTTAATAGCTTAGTAAATCACGTGACTGAAATAGTTGCTGATTCATATTCCCACCACAGTTTCCTCTTTTCTCTCACGTTGTCGGCTTACGTGGGTCCGCATCCAAAACTTCAACATCCAATTTTGTAAACAGTCTTCATGTGGTTAATTAATGTTGAAACAAGGCTTCTCGAAAACTTCTCTGGGGCACCGGAAAAGATTCCACCCTACGCGATTTTGTCACACACCTGGGAAGATGGCCAAGAGGTCGCATTTCACGAAATGTGCGAGGAGGACCCAGCAATAGATGAGAGGAGGGGGTGGGAGAAAATTCACATGACATGTTTGCAGGCGGCTCGGGATGGTCTTCTTTATGCCTGGGTCGATACATGCTGCATTGATAAGTCCAGCAGTGCCGAGCTCACCGAGGCGATCAATTCCATGTTCAATTGGTACAAGCGATCGTCGCAGTGCTATGTCTATCTCTGCGATCTCTCCACCCTCCCTTCTCCCGAGTCCTGGGCGACAGATGTGCGGGACTGCCGGTGGTTTACGCGTGGCTGGACGTTGCAGGAATTGATTGCTCCGGCCCAAGTCAAATTCTACAATCAGGAGTGGGAGTTTTGCTTCAAGAAGTCAGACGCCTCGGAGCAGCTCTCCGAAACCACTGGGATTAGCCTTGGCATCTTGGACCACACCGACGATTTGTCCACCGTGTCTGTGGCGCAAAAGATGCTGTGGGCCTCGCTGCGAGAAACGACCCGCATTGAGGACACGGCGTACTGCTTGCTGGGCATTTTTGACATCAACATGCCCCTGCTTTATGGAGAGGAAGAGAAGGCCTTTGCAAGGCTCCAGGCCGAAATAATTAGGACCTGTCCTGACCCGAGCATCTTTTCTTGGGTACAACCGGGGCTCGATGGTGCAGCGGAGGACCCGCAACACCTATTTACTGGTGTCTTGGCCCGATCCCCTAAAAGCTTCAGTGAGTGTAGAGAGATTACAAAAGTTGATGACCGATTCACTCCCGACTACACCACGACGAATCGTGGGATCAAGGTGAATGCCAAGTTCAACTTGCGGGTGGTGAGAAACTCCGCAGACCAACTCAGTTTTGGCCTGATCCTCCCGGTTTGTTGTTTACACGGCGAGACGCTCGGAATTCAGGTTAGGAACATTGGAAATGGTGTGTTTGTCAGGCAGAACCCCACCACACTCATCAGGATACGATTATTCGGGGGAGGTACCACGCTCATGCTAAATCCATTCCTCCTAACGCATCTCCCAACATCACGAACCGTTCAGCGGCGGGATTTCATCTTGGCATCAAGGACGCACGCACTGCACATCAACTTGTCGTTCCAAATGTCTGTGTATCGCCGCTGGCCGTGGCAAAAGTGGGATGATGTGGACACCATCTTCTTCGGGTCCAACGACCCGCAAGGCTGGGCAGCAATCAAGATCCATGCCGAGCCGCCCTCATTCGACCATGTAGACGTACCGCGCGTCGAGGTCTTGTTTCTGTTTTATGCTCTCGGCTGGAGCAGCGCAACCGGGTCCAGACCCATCTGTGGTTTCCATCGAATGACCGGGTCCCTGGCTGATCGCCAGCTGGAGGATATGAACGATCGAGCCGTGACGGAAGGCTGGGAAGGGTACTTGGTTGCAAACAGGTTGAGAATGGGTGAGGTTCCTCAGCACCCTGTAATTGCGGTGGCCTCAGTACCTGGAAATAAGACCTTGGTGCTTAAATATGAGCTTGAAATGGTTGAAGATAAAGGCCTATGCACTTCTACTTTCTGGAGGGTGAACTTCTTTTGGCAATTTGTCCCGAGTAGCACAGTTGAGAAGTTGGCTGATTATGCTTGGGAGCGAATGCCGCTCCCTTAAGGCATGAAAACGAAGAAAGTTTTGAATTGTTTACAAAGGGCAGAGAATGTATATGTCAATAATATCTTGTCGCGATATCTATTTTATCAGCAAACTTGTTCTTGGAGGCAGGCGCATCGAAAGTTTTATTTCTCTGTATCTATTCTAACTTGGATCTAGTGTCTCTAAATTGAAACTCTTCTAGAGCAGATAATGTTAATTTCGCCTCCCAATTGAATTTCTGTGGTAGCAGTGGCTGCCCAATAGGGATGCAACTTGTCAATGACATGGTTTAAGAATGCTGCACGCGGACAAGAGCATTTCGGGTCTGTCCGAGGGCCTTGTAGGCTGCCAGGGCAGCAGCAGCCTCTGGCTTCCCATAGGCGGCCTTGGCTTCCTGAAGGAGAGTATTAGTGAATATCCTACCACAAATCGGAACGACGCTTACCTCAATGCTGTCCCAGCCAAGAAGGCCAAGGCCCACACTTGGCCCATCTCCAATGCTCTTACCGCCAGCCCAAGAGGTCTTGCCGATGGCCGCGACAAGGTCCAACCAAGCCTTCTTAGCCTCTTCGACCTTGGCCTCGTCCGTGAGCACAACGGAAGAAAACTGGATAAAAGCCTTCGGGGTGGCCTCGGCGGGAGGCTCGGCAACCTCGAATCTGCCAATAATAGGCTCAGAGCCCTGGCTCTTCTCAAACTTCTCCTTGTTCTCGATAGCCCAAGCAGAGTTTCTGAGGGTCTCGGCATCCTCAGCAGTCTTGAAGGCTGTATCATGTCAGTTTATACCCATAACAATTTTGGGTACTACTTACCAAGACACTGGACAAACTTGGTCTCCTCAACCAGCTCCCCATCCTCGGCCACAACGGGACCTCCAGTGACCCAAGCTACACCGGGTTGAGACTTCAGCTCCTCGTTAAAGGCAGGCCATGCTGCCAAGAACTTGTCCTTGTCCTCGGCGGGGATCTTGGGGGCAATGATGGTGAAGATGGGCATGTTTACGAAGTAGGTTGCGGAAAGAACTGATTGGGTAGATTGGTTTGGATGAGTTGTTGATTTGAGACAGAAAGATTGGGTTGCATACAGGTTAATATATAACAGCCAAGTCGCTGAGTACATAGCCATTGATAGAAATGACCAGTCTTTTCGGGGCACACGGGAAACCCGAGGCCGAATACATAATAGTCGGTGAACCTCGTTTCGATGTGAAAGCTGTACGCGCGCCTAGGATGCAGACGGTAAAGCTAAAGCATCCTGGGTGCCAAGGATGTTGTAGGCAATCCTATTGGACAATGGCGATGGACTCCTCAAACGGATCTAACATATTCTTCGTAATGTCGCTTTAGTCATGGGATTTACGCTTGGGGTGTAAGATTAGTAGCATAAAGACACCTATACAATGGTTGTGCAGCCGCTCCTTTCCAATGCCATGACATTGAATATTTTTAGATAGAGAAGCAGGGCTGCCTCGATTTTTGATTCGGCCTCCTAACGCTAAAACTGCCCTGCTACATTCCATCTAGTCTGTGTATTTTAGGTCTAGTCCAATCCTAGGCGCACTGAGTCAGTGGTATCGTTTATAAATGGCCCATCGCTAATGCATATCTTGCAAGAGCCTAACCTTAATTATTGGTGAGACCGGAACGCATGGATTTGAGGCTTCTGGAGTGAGTACCCGGCGCAGAAAGGATCCATTCAGATGTCGCAACCTTAATAGCTGTACAAGTTCATACACACAGCCCTCGACCAAGCATTTCGTCGGATGGTGGGAGATTAAAGGACTGGGTTTCGCGTTGACCACCACACCTTGTGCCGGGGTTTCCGGGCGGGGAACGGGTGGTTGCTAAACGACGGGAATAACGCTGCCAAATGATGGGAATTCTAAACTGAGCAATTTGATATGAAAACCTCAGTGCTATACTTATTGCAATCGGGATTTTATTGTATCAAACCGACAATCTGATTTAATACCCCTCTATTCTGGTAGCTGGTAGAGGAAAGTGTGATGAATCGCTCTGAGAACTCGGTTAACGGCATCAATAAAGCGGCCGATTAGTGGGGCCGCTCTCGGACACGGATTTCTTCAGATGTAGTTTACGTACTCAACGTTGAGAATCTCGGTAGTGTATAGAGCTCAGAATTTGCGCTATTCTCACGGCACACGTTCATATGCACTATGCAGCAGAAGGTCTGTTCAACATACCGCTTTTTTTTTTACTAGCGTCATCAAAGGAGAGCCAAGGGGAGCCCTCCGCGGATTGCAAACGCTACTCCGCGGATTCAAGTGAGTTACCCATGGCGATATTTAGCATTACTTGGAGATGGGCCCTTCAAAATTCAATTGTTGTTAGGGAATGGATCGAACCAACTCAATTCCGACGTCATCGTCCTTGTCCTGCCACCTAAGAATACATCAGCGGATTTGACCTCGAGCGTGCATTGTGGTCCATCGAGTAAATCCACGGCCATGTCATTTCGACCCAAAAATAAAGCCATGGGTGAATGAAAGGCTACACTAGGTGCGCATGAGTACCTTGCTCGCTAATCCCTGCGACCCAGTGCTAGCTAGCCCCCGTTGCTGAGGCCTCCGAATCCGATGACCGAGTAATTGGAAACCCCTCTTCCCTTGTGTTCCACATTTCAGTCCACCTGCTGCAATTGCAAGAGTCTTGGATACCACTATTGTCAATAACACGCTTGGTGCCTACCCTAAAGGCCTGTCCAATATTCGGTTAGTGTGTTTTGGTTCGGCTGTCTCTGGCTCCAATTTTTGGGCTAGTTGCTCCTTTTCTCACAGATATTGTTTCTTTGTGATCGCTTTATAATGAAGGCAAATGACTTGGTATCATTGGTGAAGGGAAGACAAGACCAGACGAGCTTTCTCAGGATTTGATGTCACAGTGCAGAACCTAGCCACTGAATCCCAGTCACCAATCTCTTGTGCCCTTCCTAACTGATCTTGATCAACGTCAATGTTATTGCTTAGCTCGCTGTGAAGTCTTTCTCCAGATTCAAGTATCCCAATTGATTTGAACCTTGCAGGGAATGTTGGTTTGTGACTTGACCTTCTTCCTCCAGACCTAGTAAGAATGTTCAAACATGCAAGTGAGATATCACTATCTCTTCTTACCCGAGAGCATGTATGTAAGCTCATTATATACCATATACTCTCATAGCCTCTTTTAATCATCCGTCTCTGTGACCTTTTCTCTTATGTTCCTAATTTTCAACGATATCATGGTAATCCCTATCCGGCAGGCGCACCATGAAAAGTCGTGCTGTGATGACCTAATTTTGGCCGTCAATACCTTGTTTCAGTGTTTGAGTCTCTCGGAAAAGCAGTACAAAGCTTCATCTCAAGGTCTAAGACATGAGCGAAAAATATTACATGCAGATTCAGCGGCAACGTCAGCATCCATTGATTGGCCGGGTAAATATCACCCATCCGCGTCGTCCACAAGGACATCTTAACGAAGACCCTATTGTTCTAGCCCTTTCTACCGATCCTGCAATCAAGTGCTTGTGTTAACTCATCCAACTCACTTCGATCCTCATGTAATTTTGAATAAGTAGGGTGGCGTACGCTCATATATATGGACTGCGCTCATTCCCAGCCTTCTTTCCTATTTGTTCAAGAAAGGAAGTGCTTGTAGAAAGACAAGATCAGAGTTAGGTGTAGAATACCAGGAACTTGCACCGTACAGTACCGAAAAGTTGGAACCACTAACTCGGGTGACCGCAGTATACCTGAAAAAGGGCCGATTAGTGGAAAGCCACTGGCCGGAATCAAGCCTGCCCTGTTTCTACCTGTTCCTGCCTCATTCTCAGCCTCAGTGCTAATCATGCCAAATTGGTTTGAGACAACATGCCAATGATTGGCCAAATTTCCCGTTCCGCATCAATACCATTTCGGAGAGGCCGCACAGCTGTCTCAAGGATTCTCCGGGCTAGACTGTTGTTCGGCTCAGGCGCCTTTGATGCATTTGACACGTTTTCATCACAGCTGAAGGCGTATTTACGCGCCATCCGGCCAAGCCGCCAGTCATGTATTCCTTGTTTGAGCGGGTAGAGTTATATAATAAGGCCAAAACGACTCAGGATTTTTATTCCCGGCCACGATCAAGTTCCATTTCCATCCCCAGAGCACTTGTTTTCTTTCACACCGACCAAAAATGTCATTCGAAGACGACAGAGACATTGATCTCGATGAATTTGATGCAAAAGGCGTCAAGCAAGCGATTGAAAGACTGGGAGAAGTAGAGAAAAAAGCCAAGGAGATGTACGAGCAGGTGTCGGAGCTGTACCCAGGAATGGATTTTGAGTCCTGGGCTTTAAACAGTGTAAGCCTGCTGATAATTTTGACGTCGTTTTATTGGCAATTTCTGATTTTTTCCTAGTATCCTGATCTCGCGACGGCTCGTCATCAGCTCCAGCGCGCGAAGGACGAGTACTGGGCGTGGAGGGAATAAGATGGTCATCAATTTGAAGACGCGAGCCTAAGCTCCCCTGTACGCGTAGAGTGGTATTCCTCAGTCTTGTTCTCCGTGTCCTCGTTCCACGACGGACTTTCAAAAATTCACATGCAAATGTCTTAGCTCGTCATCGTTATCGGCAAAAGTTCCGAGTGGTTTTGTTAGGAACAAGCAGTCGTTTTGGTGCCATCTCATTTCCCCACCTTGATTCCGATCAAAAGCGCAGGGGCCTTGTCGCTCTCGGTAATGCTCTAGGTCAAAGCTCCATTTAGGCGGCGTCAACACCCCGGTAATTTCATCAATGTGAATACAACAAATGCCAAATCGATTGTGCCATCATTCCAATTTTGGCCTTGGATTTCTGGTTCAGCGCCTCATTTCTCAAAACGTCACGTGATTCTCACCTTGGTCCAAAAGCGGGTTGGGCGGTGAGCAAATGCCGGATTTGGTTGGTACAGACGTATGCACTTACGTGCAGCCCAACTTCGTTATGACTGCGACGGGCTTCCTCGGTTACTCGCCGTTCTCGGAACTCGGATTTGCATTTGTGCAGTACTACCCCAGACATATCCCTCTAATAGGGCTGGTCAGATAAGGTCGTATTGTGCTGCACTCGGTAAGCTGGGCTCTCCACGTGCTGAGGATCGCTTCCTGCCCAAGTTCGGTGACTCACGGTGCCTCATTTTATGCAGACCACGGCGTGTCTCCATCATGGCTCCGTCGCCGTTCGAGATGGACCCACTGGGAGATGCGGAATTGGTTGTTCGCAACCCGAATTCGCAGACTTTCTTTACCTTGCCCACGGTCCAATACCTCCAAATTAAAGAATCTCTTCACATATCCCAAACCATTACCAAGACGTTGAGGATTCGATACGGTCCCTCTTCGAATTCCGCGAGTCGCGCCTTGAATACCCTCTCAGCCTCATCTACTGCAACAGGTGAGACTAGCACAATATCGTCCCTGTCACCCATACTATTGTCTGCCTCAGTTAATGATGGATTTGCCGCCACAGCGGGCGACCTGCAGAGCAGCGAGCACGAAAACGATTGCCCAACGCCGTCCATCGTGCGATTTCGCGTTTCTTCGAAACACCTGACGCTTGCCTCTTCGGTCTTTCGCGCGATGTTAAACGGATCATGGAAGGAGAGCGTTGCTTGCGATGGGTCCCTCCGCTCGATACCGGCCAGCGACTGGGAGGTAGAGGCGTTGCAGATCCTGTTGAACATCATCCACGGTCATCATCGAAGGGTGCCGGAAACCCTTGACCTGGAAGTGTTTGCAAAATTCGCCACTATTGTCGACTATTATGATTGCCACGAGATAGTAGAGATCTTCGTTAAACAATGGCAGCGCGAGTTGAAAAGAGAAATCCCGGAGTACTACGGCCAAAAGTGCCTCCTTTACATGTGCGTCGCATGGGTATTTAGATGGCCAGAGCCCTTCGAGGCCATGACAGAGCTGGCCTTGAGGCATAGTGATCGTCTAGTTGACACAATAAATCTCCCCATCGCCCATGTTCTTGGTAAGTGATTCAAGTTGTGTTGTCTCTCTTCAACTGACACGCCTTGCAGAAAGCATTGACGAAAAGAGGCAGCATCATATTCAGCAACTCCTCGAAGACCTTGATGACTTGCGCAACGACCTCTGCGACGAAAGGGATGTCTGCTCACCTGAGTGTTCCAACATGCTGCTGGGTTCCCTGATAAAAGCAATGCATAAAATTAGCCCGATCGATGCTCCGCTTTTGAAGCCATACCGAAGCTACAGCGTTGCGGATATTATAGAGAGGGTATCCAACTTTCAATCTCCGCGGTGGTACGCCAAAAACGACATTGCTAACAACAGACAACATATCTGCAACCTGAGCAAGAAAGTGCAGCCGATTGTGGATGACGCTGAGAGAAGGGTCAAGGGCTTCCGACTGGAGGATTTCTGAACATTGGTTTCTTAGCGCTCTTGTTACATGCTCACTGCATGAAGCATTAAACAGCGCTGACTGGATTAGTGGTACCTAAATCTAGGGACATGAAGACATGTCAGGTTCTTGAGCAATCTTGGCCGCAGTTGGGCCCCTGGATTCGAAGATGATTTATGAGATAAATTGCAATCTTGACTTTTGTGTGTCGAGTATGCACTTGAGAGGCTTTAGTGGTAGTGATAGCTAGCTAGGTATGCCTAGGGCACAACATGCCATGTTAACAAAACTTTCCATGTTTTGACAGGGCGTTGCTGGGAAGGGAGACTTTTTATTTGCTCCCACACTCCCGACTAATGGTATTAGCCAAGTGGGTGAAGCTGCACAACAGAGCAACGGTGCACGCCCTTATGCACGCACTTCTTGATCGTTTCGCATGATGCGAGTAAAGTAATACCGAATTGCGATTGGGTGGTTGGCATTAGCCACCACTGCCGTCATCAAGAATGGTGCGCGACCAATAATCCTCTCGAAATATGTGATTGGATGTGCCAAGTCACAAATTATGTCCAATCAGATGCGAAGGGACTTTCCCGCTCAAAAGCCCTTGCGCACAGCCGTTTTCGACAATCCCCAACATTTTATCTCGCAGCGTCATCTCACCATTTTCTTTTGTCTGAGAGACGAAATATCACGAGGCGACCATCGGCATATCCATTCTTTACCCACACGCCCACTAAAGGACTATTGGCCTTAGCGCAGCATCCCATCTCAGAGTTTACTGTGGATATTCACGGCAGGGCTGGGAGCATTGGTGCCAAGGATTTGAAGCAAGTGTCTAGCATCTTTCTGAGCTTAACCAAAGGTTCTGCGCTTCACTTTGACACAAGCTCCTCAAATAAGTTGAATAGACATCTGCTGCTTTATTTCTCATAATTCCGTGAAAGTAAAATCCTTCTGGAAGAAGTGTCATAATTTTCGCTGACCTAGAATGCAGGAATATTAAAGGACAGCTTGAAGCCATGGTTGGCCAAGATAAAAAATATCTGGAACCTTTACAGAGCTCGGATCCCATGACCCTACTAGAGAAAATGAGACTATGGGCTGGAGATGCAATTGAAGAAGCTGCACAAAGGCCTCTTCTCAAGAGAGCCTATGGCAGGGACAATACAGATAGCGATGATAAGGAACGCCAACAGCAACAACTCAAAAGGACCAGATTTTATCATAGTCAGAGTACTTCGAGATTTCTCGCTTGTCCTTTCTCGAAACACAATCCGTACAAACATCATGCCTGCTTGCGAATCAGATTCCAGAGAATACTACAAGTCAAACATCACATTCGTAAGGAACATGTACAGGAATCCTATTGTGAGTGGTGTTATAGGATGTTTTCTGACGAGAAAATCTAGGTCACCCACGTCAGCGATGCTCCCTGTGTTCGGAATGATTACAATAAGCCAGATGGCATATATGGCAGCCAGTTTCAAAAGCTTATCCTCAACCCTAACCGGAGTATTAGCAAGGAAGAGCAGTGGTTCCGTCTGTGGGATATTATATCTTCTGGCCATCCACGACCCAACTCAATCTATTTTGAGCCAGGGCTTGAGGAATATACCCGCCGCCCTAGAGAGCTCGACCTCCACAAATTCGCGATCATAGTCGGCGACATCCTTCGCTCCAGAGATATTTCAATTCGGCCTGTTATAATTCGCCGTGTAATATTGCAAGACGCCATCACCCAATCGCTAGAACAGTTGCAAGCAGAGCAGCTTGTTGCAGATTTCCCGTTGAACAAATCAGAGGCGCCCAATTGGATAAGTGGTCAAGAATCGCAATCTGGGACATCTAGAAGCAGACAGTGGACACCGTCGAGTGTGAGTCTTAACTCAAACCACTGCGGTGACTTTCAGGCATTATCTGCAGGAGTAGGAGCTAGTGTCCTGTCCCCAGAGCTTAATTCTGAGAATGACACTGAGAACGAGGTCTTTTTGGACTCGAGCAACATTGTTGGCAGTGGTTCTAACTTGTAGAGTGTCTATTTTTAAGATATATATACTCGTCTATTCATTCCATGATTCATGGACCGTCTCAAGATCAATATCACTGAGAGCTTTGAGATATTTTGTAATGTCCTCTGCATCCGCTATACTCTCCCTCTCCGTTGAGCCGTCTGAAAAGTATTCGTATCTGTTGCGTCGGGCATCCGGCCTGCGCTCAAACTCAAAGTCTTCCCACCGGGGATCGCGAAGAATGTCGGCTCTATGGTGATACGTCCCCGGCCAGCCAACAAGATTTCTCGTGTTACCAGGCCCCTGCTTGAACCAACTGTTGCAGCTATCGGCGGTGACCTTGTTGGAGAAGAAGCCGTTGACGATGTCATTGAAATCGTCAACTGCATCCTCGCGAGGAGTTAAGTTTGCGTAGCTCTGCGATTGGACTTTTCGGATGCATTTCGCAATGTACGTAGCCGTGATCTCGACCTGTAATGGAACAGTGCCTCCTCTGGCATTTCCTTGAGCCTAGGAGCAGTTAGCAGGTGCTTTTGATCACATCAAGGGAACACACCTGAAGAACTATAAAGTAATTGGGAAAGCCCGAGGCCATGACTCCCAAATAAGACTCTGGGTAGCCAATCTCACCATGTGTGCTCCACTTCTCCTTCAAGTCAATGCCATTCTGCCCAATGACTGGGAAGAAGGTGTTGAAACTTGTTTGAAACCCGGTGGCGGCAATAATTGTATCCACCTCATGCAACACTCCATCCGAGGTCACAATCCCGGCATCGTCTACCCGCACAATCTCTTCTGTAATGTAATCCACCTTGGAGCTCCTGACGGCTTCCAGATACCCTGGCGCGGGTGTGAGTCGCTTGCAACCCGGCGAATAATCCGGAATCACACGCTTGAGCCAGTCCTCGTCGCCGTCGAGCCGCTCAAGCATGACCTCCTTGATTCGCTCGCGCAATTTATTGTTCCTTTCGCTGCCGAGCACCTCGCCGCCAAGTAGATTCTGAAATTTCAGCCCGAGCTCCCGCCGATGGTCCAGATACGCCCGAGGATCTTGGCGAAATTTCTGCCGTTGCTCATCAGTGTACTTGGGTCCACCTGGCGAACTGGCGGTGGCGACGTGCAGGTCGCCAACGAAAGTAGGTGTAACCCAGGTCTTTGTTCGCACGTAATGATCGATGTGGGCCACATCCGATACGATGTTTGGGATTAGCTGCTGACCACTGGCGCCGTTTCCAATCACAGCAACCCGTTGACCCGAATGCTCATAGTCGCTAGGCCATCGAGCCGTGTGGACCACTCTGCCTTTGAAGGCATCGTGCAAGCCTAGAATATCAGGGAACTGCGGAGTGCTAATGCGACCCTGGGAGTTGACAAAGAAGTCTGCTCTGTCCACGAAAATATTGCCTGTTTGGAGGTTCTTGATTTCAACCTCCCACTGAGAGAGCTTTGGCAGCCATGCAGCTTTTAACACTTCGTGCTGCAAGTGAAAATGGTCCGCAAGGCCGTATTTTGCCACTATTCCTTCGTAGTATTGTTGTATTTCGGCGCCTTTTGGGTAATATTCGGACCAGTCGGTGTTTGGGGAGAAGCTTAATTCTAGGTCTACGTTAACGAATGATGGACTAGAGGTTATGTCCCAGCAGCACTCACGATAGACATGTGACGGCACATCGCATCGAACTCCCGGATAGACATTGGCGGCCCATGTGCCTCCCTAATTACCTGGTAAGACTTTTAGAATTTCTTTTGTGCCTGTTTCACTCACAATCTTCTCGAGCCGGTCATAGACAGTCACTGTAACATTTCGCACTTTGCGGGATATCAGAACTGCGGTAGCCACCCCGCCAATACCTGCACCCGTGATGATGACCTATATCTCCGTTATTAGTGTCACGGGAAATAGTACCGGTGAACAGCATACCTTGACTGGCCGATGGGGATTCCATGGCTCTGCCTTTGGGAAATAAGTTCTGCCCTGAGGGAGGGGCAACGTCGTAGTGGGAGGAGTGGGTGAAGTTTTCAAAGTCATTTGGATTATTTTAATGATGATTTTTATTATAGAGCGATTCAGAAGCGCATTGGCATCTTGCTTGTCGCGAGTTATATGCCGCCTTCCCCGCTCGCAATTGAAGCTGACGAGCGGCGGGACCATGATGGTGTGCGATCTCATCATGGCGCCAAACCGAATAAGAGCGATAGATGGCATGCGACCTACCTCATCCCACTCGGGGGCTCTGTCGGCCGAATAATATTTGAAATACCGTTACAATTGGTGGGCCATCTTTATTTTTTATCTTTTCTTTTACAAAAGACGACTAGAATTCCAGAAGTCCGACCGACGGGTTGTGCAGGGAACAGTTTTAGGACTTCAATTGAGCAACATTTCCTCGTATATTTCATTACAATTTATTTCATTATGGAGCCCCAGGATTCGACGCCAATTAGCTTTCGACCATTTCAATCAAGTTGATTACAAGTGCCTAGATCAAGTAGTTCAAATACTCCAACGAATCTCATGTCACATCAATCAGTGCCCTCCACCCGACACGAGAGATCATGATCGGTCCATCCGCGACATGTCAAAAATTTCCAGCATCCTGACAATCAAATGCGTCTGCAAGTAAGTCCGGATCCGGCTCATCGTAGTAGTCCTGCGGCTCGTCGAGCGGCTCCGACACAGCTCCATACCCATACCCGGTATCGTAGCTATCGTCGTACGCCGTAGCGGTTGCATCCACCTGCGGATCCACGTACTGTGTGGTGTCGGTCTGGTATGTGTAGCCCGAGTTATCCACGGCTGGGAAGTTGTTCTGCTGGTAGTATGTGCCTTGCTGGTTCATGTCTCCAGACTGGCTCGATAATGTTGGATCATACACATATTGTTGCTGATTGGGATCAACCGTATAGCTCTGCGTCTGTCCGTATTGCTGCGACGGGTCCATGGGCTGGCTGCTTGCTAATACAGGGTTTCCATAGGGATCTTGGTAGTTGAGCTGCAAAGTATATTGCTGGCTCGGATCATAGGGCTGCGCTTGGTAAATCTGCTGCTGCTGCTGGTCTGTTTGCAGCTGAGTATTGAGATCCCGACCAGAAGTGTCTTGATATTGCGACTGCTGGTCAGTCTGGGTATATGCTTGCTGTTCATGATTCTCGTGATGGTGATGTTCCTGGTGGTGTTCCTGGTGGTGTTGTTCGTGTTGTTGATGCTGTCCTCCATGTGAATGAACTTGACGGTCGTGTGGTGCACTATTATTTTGATGGCTTTGGTATCCTTGGTTCACAGCAGATTGTTGGGTTGATGGACGTTGAGCAACGGGCTGTTGATAGCCTTGAGCTGGGGGCCGTTGAGCAACGGGCTGTTGGTAGCCTTGAGTTGGGGGCCGTTGTTGCTGTGCCCCGTTAGCGACAGGCTGCTGCGGGATTGGCTGCTGGTTTTGCATGGACTGCTGGTTTTGCATGGACTGCTGAGGTTGAGCAGGCTGCTGATTGTAACCCAGTTGTGGGCTCTGCACTGCCGATTGTTGCTGGAAAGATTGCTGCACAGGCTGTTGCTGCTGAGGCACTGCTTGCTGGTATAATCCTGTCTGATTCGGAGACTGCTGTTGGCCTTGCATCGGTAGCTGTTGACTCTGAATTGGCACCTGTTGAGGCTGCATCATTTGTCCCTGATGTATCGTCTGCTGGAAGACTGGTTGCTGATTGGCGGCTTGTTGTTGTTGCTGTTGGGGGATTGCCTGTTGGGGGATTGCCTGTTGGTTGACGACTTGTTGTTGCGGTTGTTGGTAGACTGGCTGCTGGACTTGGCTCTGCTGCATCGGCTGCTGTTGAAGAACCGGGTATTGTGGTTGGACCAGTTGTTGGTTCATTTGGGGAAAGGTTTGCGCATGATTAAGGGTGAGAGGTTGAACGCCCAGTTGTTGAAGCATTTGGACCTGGCCCTGTGGTTGAGCCTGCTGAGGAGCCGCCTGTTGTGAAACAGGCCTCGATGTCTTCTTCTTTGAGGGACGTTTCTGCGGACGTTTCTTAGCCCCGGGACGGGGTTTTGCGCCGGTTTGCTGCTGCTGCTGCCCGTTTCCGTTTGCGAGCAAAGGCTCGTCTACAAGGTTCCCATCGTCGTAATCGCCATCTGAATCCGAGCCGTCACCCGAATCTGATCCGCCACTGTCGCCAGATCCGCCAAGGTCGAAATTGAAGTCGTAGTCATCCGTCAACCCCATCTTGCCAACCTTGAGCGCAATCTTGCCCATCTTCTTCAAATTCTTCTTTGTGCCCAGCTTACCCACGTGCTTAGTTGCCACAGCCGTCGCTGCAACCGTCGCCGCTTTAGTGGCGGACAACAGGCCCGAAGCTGCCTGAGACGTGGCCGTCGGCGATGTGGGGTTGGGATTTGTGCTTGAGATCTTGGTCGATGCCTTTTGTTGCTTTTGGGGCTTTCCCTGCTGCTGCTGGCCTGTGGCGACAACAGCTTGTGTCTGAGCGACGACCGGCCTTGGTTTCGGCTGGTCTCCCGGGCGATCCCACATGGATACGCCCAAGGTCTCGTTGACGTAGAAGGGCACCATGTCGGGGGTTTTGAGCTCCTTCCATCCACCCGGCATTGAGCTCGCTGGCTTTTCCCACGAACTGCTGCTTGTAATCGTGTTGAAGTAGTACGTCTGACCTTCGGTAGTTTGGCGCTCCTGCCAACCGGGTGGCAGCCCAGAAGATCCCAGCATTTCCACCGGCACGGGAGCAACGTACGTCTTGTAACCCGTCGTCTTATGCGAATACCATATTCTGCCATTTGCGCCTTGGCGGACTGCCCAGTCTTGTGTCGGAACTGTGGTCTGGCCCAATCCAATGAGCATGTCCGATTCGGTAACCCAGTAGGTATTGTCGTGTGGGTGCGAGATGGCGCCGTTGGCCCCCGTGTAACACCAGCCGCAGTATTGTGTCACAATGTTGGCGCTGCTGCATACCAGACATAGGAAGAGAGTGATGTTGGATGGAATTGCTGTAACACGGAAGCTGTTAGCATTTCATGCTCGATTCCCACAATGCGCGCAGCCTTACCATTTCTGCAATGATGGCAAGTTGGTCCTATTTGGCCACCCGGCATAGGATTGGCGGCGGGCACCACATTGGATGTGAGTATCGTATTGGCGGTGGGCGTCATGTTGGATGCAGGTATCGTATTGGCGACAGGCATCATATTAGCGACGGGCATCATGTTGGTGGTAGGCATCATGTTGGTGGTCGACATCGTATTGGCAGCGGGCATGGTAGTGACGGCGGGCATCGGGTTGGCGACGGGCATAGCGTTGGCGGCAATCGTGTTCGCAGTGGTCGTCGCATTAGAAACCGGCATCGTATTAGAGACGGGCATCATGTTGGCAGCGGGCATCGGACTGGTCACCATGGTACTGGCGACCATGCTGCCAGTCACGGGCGCGGTGCTCGAGTGGCACAATGGACTCCCCACGCTTCCAGGCGTTGTGAGGGGAGTCATGGCATCCATGCTCGATTGCCCACTGGCCGCCGACGACACAGACTGAGCGCTGCTGTGATGCGCAACATGGCGGGTCTGCTGAACCGGCAAGGCGCTCGGTGCGACGTAGGGCGAATGGTGCTGGAAAGGCGTCACCGACGATGGCGGCAAGCCGAAGCAGTCGGGCAAGGCGAAGAAGTCTGGCTCGATGTCGGGCGTGGTGGCGGCCTTTTTGATCGTCAGAGGCTGGATGGGCTCAATGTTCATGTTCGCAAACGACTGCTGCATCTGATCGTAGTGCTGCTGGGACGCCATTGTCGCGACATATCATGGAGCCTCAAACGCACCACGCAACGCAAAGCGCAGGTTCAAGAAAGCAGAGTTGAGTCCGACGAGGATGGGAAAAGGCCCAAAGGCCCAAGAGGGCCAAGCGGGAGCTGGTCGCACATGATGGGTTTAGGATATTTCCTTCTTGTCAAGCCATCGTCAAGCCATGGCCCAGCCGCATCCAGCTTTCCGCCAACGACACCTCTCGCTTGGCGGTTGTGGCGCGCCGGCCGCCGCGCTAATGTCACTGCTTGCCCCCTTTGGGCATCCGCTGAGGCAGACTCGGGGCGCCTCGACCGTTCTATATTAAGCCACTTTGTTGTACCCAACAGTCGCAAGACACATGACAGGCCGTGTCAGATGGCGAATGGCAAGGAGTATGCCAGCGTTGATTCGCCCTTGGCTCCTCACCCTACACCACTTGGATGGTATTTCACCAAAAGCATGCATGTCCTTTGGTCCAGTTCCAGGCGCAAATTCTGTGCCTTAGGTTTCAATAGAATTTTTTCGAAGTGGCATTATGGAATTAGTAGATTTGATACGTGTTTTTGAATGAAATACGGGTTTGTTTCTTCATGTGCAATTTTCTGGATGTTTCTATTCCTAACGCTAGTTAGGCGCGGACTGAAGGCCGTTTGTCATGATCAGCAACGTTTTTGTGTGCTGAATTTTGTTTCCCCAATTTTATAAACAGGCAAATATACAGCATATTTTTTTTGCTTAGAAGGGATTCAAGCATTCATTCCGTCTTTCGTCTTTCATTTTTGAGTGTGTTGTCAACTGCCGCTAGCCCGCGTGGAGGACCCCACAGTGGAGATCGTCAGGACCAGCAGTTCTATTGCAGCGCGATTGCCAAGATTGCTTGGGATCTTGGCAACGCTGCTCCGATGCTCAGTGATAATCCAATCAGATGCAGCCGTTATGTTACTTGCTCAATTCGCATGTTGAGGCTACGCACGATGCGACACACGATTGAACTCTCTTGTCCTCCCTGCCGGGACACTGCGGAAATAGACAGATGAAAGTTTAGACTGCTGACTTGAGAACGCTTATTAGGCTCTAAATTACGCTCATTGAGAACAGCACATTGAAATAGCCTTACCGGGCTACTGTAAACACGCTGTCTGAGGATGCGGTCTAAAAGATCAATCGACAGCCCGCATGCCTGCAACGGGTTCATTCATGTCGATCTGAAGCTATCACTGCTCTGTTGGTGAAGAAAACCTCGCCTGTGATGTCGCAGCCCCACCCCGAACCCACGGCAGCCCTGCGAATCACCTTCACTGCCACGAAAAGGGCCAAGTAAACGATCCCGAACAGCGGCCAGCAGACTGCGCAGCCACGGCAGTGGTGGTTGTCTGCAGGGTTTTCGATCCCTCGAGGGTCAATCTCAGCCCATCACCGAGGCGGAGTGGCATCCAATCAACTTTAGCCTCTTCACCCAGCCCGGACATTTCTTCATTGAGCCAGCCAATATGGCTCTGAGAGTTGGTTGCTGGAAATTCCAAGCACAGCCCATGCACACAATCTTTTTTTCTGAATACTTATACTTGCTTGCTCTGAGGCTCTCTTGAATTTCGGCGTCCAGTTTATTACCAACAACAGCTCTGTGCATCCATCAACTGCTTAGGTTATATCTAAACAACATTCTTTTCAATTTTTTTTTCCACAGCCAAAATATCGACTTCAGCATGGCCCGAAATATCCTGATTTCAAGTATCGCAGCCTTGGCCATGGCCACGGCGGCCACAGCCCAAACAACAACCACAACGCTGCCTTTGCTCGGACTTCCCAGCCAGACCCTTGCGGCTTCTGTCGTCGACGTCAGCATGGTTCAGTCAGAAAAGACCGTCACCATTTTCGCTTTGAGCTGCCCAACCAGCTTGGAGGGATACGAATGCGGCGTGAACGATACCGTGCTGTACACGTACGGCCGCTCCACCCAGGAATTCGAGACGACCTCTTCTGGCTCGTAAGTATCATCCCATGTTTGACATCTGGTGGCAAAACCCCTGACAGTCTTTTTTTCAGCACCGTTCATCTCGATTGCACGATGGCGGATGTTATGTTTGATGCGCAGTGCGAACGAAGCTATAGGGGGAAAGCAGTAGATGCCTCGCACTCTGACCCTACCATCACCATTCATCAGCACTACATGAGAACCACTGCCGTTGTGCAAATCACAGCCGGCCTGAGCAAGCTGAATTCGACAAAAATATCACCATATACCAGTAGTAGCAGCGATAACGCTGCAGTTCCCGCGGCCACAAGAATAGCTGCTGCTGCGGGGCTTGCGGCTGCCGTGGGTGGTGTGGCAATGATGCTTTAGAAGAACATTTTTTGTACATTATAGATGCACTTTGAGACCGGTCATCGATTGCCAGTCGCTTTAGGGTGTAAATTCCTTTCCTGTTTCGTTTCTGTAAGAGGTACCGGTTATGAATATAGTTGGTCAAGAGGGGGGGCTTGGTTAAAATCTACCATTTTATCAATTAACTCAACCAGTCTATTTAAAATGTCGGGGTATTGATGATCTATTGTGGGTAACATAAAACGGAAAGATGGTATCGCAATAGCTCATTCAAAGACTCGCATCAAAGACATCTCATAGCTCCATCCAAACTCTTCAAAATAAGACCGCTTTCCAACATATTCGTGTCAAATCAAAGCCAGGCCTTCTTCAAAGGTTACTCAGTCCAAGTGGTTTAGTTCGCAGCCCAAGAACCCCTTACAGAGCATTGCAGCCGATGTTTTAGCCTCCTGCTCAGTCGCATCAATGTTGCGGTCCCATTCAATTTCCGAAATGCTAGCCCCACTTGCGCCGATATTTTCATGATTTGTCGTTTGTTGAGTTGTGAAAGTAACTTTGAGTTTGTAGACTTCTAGCCCGGTCCAACTTCTAGTAATATGGACGAGGAAGTTGCCCTGCTGGTCTCGTCCACTGGCAGAAATCTCCCACTTGTCCTCCATTTCTCGTGGGCTAAAGCCTTTGAGAAGCTTGTTGACGTCGGCGTCTGTGATTGGTAGATTCCATGACACGGTCGAGAAATCCTGGGCTGGTGGACCTTCATAACTGGACTTGGTGGAGCTGGACGATGATCCCTTGGACCACTTTCGCCACACATGGAGGCCGATGGTAAGGAAGAAACCGCACATTTTGTCTCAGGTGCCGCGACGGAGAGTAAATAATGGAAGATGTATCAGTGGAATGCTGCTGGAGGAGGATGCCTTCTAATATAGGCAAAAGGGCCAGCCTAGTCGCGATGCAGTCGAATATTTATAGCGCCTTGGCACCTGCAATCACATTCACAGCTGGCTCTCGGAGGTACTTTGGTTGGCTGGAATAAGCAAGTGTGGGGAGATTTCACCGATAAATGGGGATTTTACCAAGTTGCGATCCTATCGCTTTATCAGTGAGTGTGGGGCTGAATGCGGAATTGGGGCTGAGTGATGACAGCTGAATCCGGAATTTGAGATAATATGGTGGCATGTCGCGCTTTACTGATGTCTCGCATGGTTCCAGCCTTGAATGATGGTTGTTGGTCGGTACTTTGTGACGATGAAGGTTTGGTGATTGCTGATTGGAGGCGATGTCTTTGTCGACGTGGAGTAATCTAAGGCCTGGTGATGCGGCCTGTGATTCTTGGGACCGTCAGGTTTCAATTCTGGTTAGGGCCCACTCGGAAACTCTGCCTGGTCATGTCTGAAACCTAACCAAAGTACAATATGCTCATATCCAATTGGATAATCTTTGATAGTCAGCTGGTAATGGAAATCATATTGAGGTTTACAAATATTGCTTTCGATGACATTCTTTTGGGAGTATTCTGGAAATTTTACCATTTATCAAATTACCACCAGCCTTTGAGCCAGAAGGACTTGTAATCACTCAGACGAATTGCAACAAGGCATTTCGGCAACAGCCATGGGTCTCAACCAACATTATCTAGATGCGTTGAACAGGGCGACGTCACGTTTTCAGCTATTTTAATTTTGCAAGATGCAAAGGAGTTCTAATGTACGGACTAGCTGAAAAGCGCATGGCACGGTCGTAGTTTGGAGCTAACGCTACTCATGCAACACGAGCGGTGGACGCAAAGTGCCAACGGTTTATGCCTGGCTAACGTCACTAGTTACGAAAAATTCTAGGCGGGTAAGAACCTTAACGCCCACGTTACCGGAAGCAGAAAGGAGGGCTTGTGCCAAGTTTGAACTGGGCAATGTCGCTGTGACCGAGGTCATTCGATCAGAGAAAGGAGGAAAGTGGGTCTGGAGGTCGATCTCATTACATCCGAATCGAAGAAAGGAGTGCTGGGAACAAGGGGGTGAAGAAACAACACTCTTTTCGTTCTGTCTTTGTTCACTCTGGCCCCTAGACCTATGCAAATGGAGGCATGTCCTATCCAATATGCGTCCTCAGCTCCTGACTCTCCTTTTAGGCGTGGCTTCGGCTCGCTTAGATGTCGAAAGCTCATGCACAACCAAGTATGGGACTTCTCTTCTCAAGACCATCAAGACGTACAACAAGTCCTTCAGTCAGGTTAAGACGTCAACTGTGTTGGTTGAGGTGACTCCTGTTGTGACGGTTACTCCGCCCGCAATTACTAGCACCATCTCCGTAACACAAATGTCTACATCCTGGTTGACAGAACCTGCCGTCAAGGAAATATTCACAAAAACTGAGACAATGGTGACAACCGAAACTGTAAGTTGCTGTTCAAATCTTCCCTTCGGGCAATTGCCATTAACATGGGTAAAAATGGAAAGATTTCGATAATCGAGAATTATACACGAACCAAGAGCACGACTAGGACAAAGACTCTGTCCTCTACGACAACACTTTCAGTTTCACCTACCTTCACTGTAATCTCCAATACGCTGAAGGGCTTTCCTGGAGAAGATGCCACGCTTCAAGACTACGGGACTCTTGAGCTTCGTGATGCAAACGATGCCAAGGTACTACCGCCGATTGCTCCAAGTAATAAAAATGACGGCAATAATCGAAGAGTCGGAGGTCTGGTTCAGGCTCCCAAGAGTATCAAAGCCATTCCGCAATACGTTTCCTTGGTTATTTGCCAGGCTACTACCATCCGCCATCTTACAAGCACCACAACAACAACCATTGGAAGTGTACTAACAACAACGCGACCCGCTGACGTAGCCTTCGGCACGTCTACCATCCAGTCAACTGTGACAAAGACCCGTGTTCTTGCCAAGTCCACGGCCACGATTACGGTCCCTAATACATCTTCAATAACAACCACGTCAACCTCAAGCACCACAATTGCTGTGACTAGCACACTGACCATCTATGCGCCATCCACTACCTACCTGGGCCAGTGCGCGCCAGAAAAGCTTTCCAGAAGCGCAATTGGCCAAAATACTGGCTATGTGTCATTCAGCAAGGCCCTCATCATGCATTCGCTGTACCCTTCAGACAGCTCTGGATACGACTGCTGTGGTGAGTAACTCCAAAGAGTTCCCAAGCAGGGGTAATATTGCTAACATAAGACTGAATATAGCTACATGTGTCAGTTTGGCCACCTGCGTCACCTTTGGACAGCATCCGAATGGGGCTTGCTATTACATCACCACGGATGGATGTTGTAATGCGCAAAATTGGGACATCAAGTTCCACTCTTATAACACGACAGGCACTGGCTATCTCGTTGGCAACGGCCCATGCGGTGGCCCAAAAGCATAGCCTGGGCTTTTTTGCGGGGGTTTTTACTACAACAGAAATCCACAGGTTGCATGCACGACGGTGGCAATTATTTTTCATGTAATCGCACAAGCGGTGCCTGTTCGGCATATCTCCTTGCACAAGACAAGCCTTGAAAAGTTGTAAAGGACGTACCTCCCTGCTACGGCTACTGCACGGGTCAGTCTAGTCAAAATAACTACAATAACTTTTAACATTAGAATGGTCCAAAAAGTATTCATGGTATCACGCTTAAAGGATATTTCGTCATTTAGCTTCTATTTCTATTTGCTCTTACGGCAGATTCAAAGACATACTGTGTTTTTGAAGCGACTCAACTCATGCTACTTAGTTGCGAACTGACGATCATCCAAAGGTTGCATAGTAAAGGCCAATTTTGTCCCATGTCCATCTGATTCTCACTAATACGCTTGTTGGCCAATTTGCTCCGAAACGTCTCATGACGCGCACAGTTGGTTCCAGCCTAGTTGGACGCGTGATACGGCTTGGGGAGCTCGGGAGAATTGCGCACACGATTGGAATACAAATAAAAGCACGAGGAAACGTTGACCTTGAGCAATCAATCGCAATCGGCGCATGACGAATGGGTTAATGTTACCATCCCGGGAGTTACCAAAACAAGTTCCCGATGAGTTGAGGCATCCAAACAGCCCCTCTTATATACTGCTATTCAGCATGTCGTAAATAGCAAACATGGCCGATTGCATCTCTACCTGAAACTTGCCTCATGTTCGAGTAGGAGATTTCCTCATTCTATTGTTGTTCATAACCCATTGCGTTGCCATCGCATTGCTTTTCGTTGCCCCCAAACCGTCGCCATGCTAGCCCTGCAGCGGCTAGTGCTGGCCTCGACCATTGCGCTCGTAGAATCAGCCGCCTTCTACCCCGGCTACAGCGTCCAGACAACCTTACCTCCGAATGCCTACCTAATCCCAGTAACTGATGTTGCTTTCACATCCCCTACATTCTTGACAGCAGCCCCGGAACAGACGGGAGCAACAGTTGTGCCTAGTAAGTTGGCAGTTTTTTTCCTTTCGAGCCTAGCGACCATAACGAACTCGCAAAGTACCCTGTTGGATGTGGGGGCACTTGCGGATCTTGTTCTCTCCACACTACTCCCCTTCCACTTTTCGAATTCTCGCTTGGGTTATTTTATTTATCTTTCCTGCTATTTCTTTTTCAATGCGTAAAATCGGTTGCAATAACGCCCCGGCCAGAGATCGCAGCTGCAACTAACATTGGCTAGTTGTTATCCCTCGTACAGGCTTGCCCCAGCTTTGCTTTGGTTGCGTTTCCGCCTTGCCAACAAATTTGGTACTTGACGTCCCTGAGTTCTGCGTCCAAATCGTTGGCTTCAGCATTGGCACCTGCCCACCACCAGAGAATGACGCATCTGCAGGAGGAGGTTCGCAACCGGGAGTCAACCTCCCAGTGAGCCCACTGACAACCACTCAGCCGGCACCTTTTCCTCCTGGAGTCGTTCCACCAGTCGCAAACCCCCTAGCCAGCTCAGCAGTGACTAACCAACCAGCCATCGTCCCTCCGGGCGTTATCCCATCCGAAGCCAATCCCCCAGGAAACCCAATCACGACCAATCAACCGGCCATCATTCCTCCTGGAGTTCTTCCCTCAATAGTCGACCCTCAATTCAGCACAACTACAATCAACCCACAAACAATCATTCCACCTGAGGGTGTCATTTCAGTAGTTGTCCCACCAGTGATCAATCCTCCAGCTATTGTTCCAACAACCAACCTTCCTGGAATCAACCCATCAATAATCATCATTCCACCCGGGGTAATCACTTCACCAGCCAACCCCCCAGCAGCCGATCCCCCAGTAGCCAACCCTCCAGCAATCATCCCCCCTGGGGCTATCCCTTCACCAATCAACTCACAAATCATTTTACCTCCCGGAGTTATTCCTTCACCTGTCAACTCCCAGGTTGGCTCATTGATGCCCAACCAACCAGAAATTCCCCGTCCTGGGGTCATTCCTTCGCCCGCCAATCCCCAGGCTAGCTCGGTGACAACTGGCCAACTAATAATCATTCCACCTGGGGTCGTTACTGCAGCAGGTAATCCACAACCAATTGTCCCTCCTGGAGTTGTTCCTTCACCGGTCAACCCTCAATCCAGCTCAGTATCAACCAACCAAGTAGTAATTATCCCCCCTGGAGTTATTCCGTCAGTCATAAACCCTCCTTTCGTCAACCCAACAACAACGACCAATCTCCCAATAATCATTCCTCCGCCAATAGTCAACTTTCCCCCACCACCTCCTCCAGGTATCAATCCACCGCCACCTCCGCCGGTTATCAATCTACCGCCTCCTCCTCCAGCAGTTCAGCTACCGCCGCCTCCGCCTCCGCCAGGAGTTAATCCGCCACCTCCTCCTCCTCCACAGGATGTAAATCCTCCACCGGGAATTCTCCCACCAGGAGAAGACCAGCCTCTCACAAGTGTCGAAGGCGAGACCACTTGTACGACGACCATGTATGCCACGTACGAAAGTGTTTTCTGTTCGATTACAGGTAAGGAAGGCATCTTATTGTATCTTCATCCCATTTCATCGCATTCCATCCTATCGTCTCCTATTTTATCTTTATTTTATCTTATTCATCTCATTTTATCTTATTCTATCCCCGTACATCTTATTATGTTCATCATATCTTTCATATTTTATGATATACCACTATATCCCATCATGTCTCTCGACACAAACCGACCCTAACGTCAATTAGGGACATCAAACCTCGAGACTACCGCGTGCGTCACTCGAGCATGGACAACAGCCACAGGGTGCAGTGTGACGAACTCTGTAACGACAACTGTGACTACTCCCACTCTAAACCATCCAATATGTGCTCCACTTGTCTGTGGGGGTGGGTCATTTGCGATCGAAGTAAACAAAGGCTTCAATATTTCTGTCAACTCGATTCGCAAACTTGACGAGGAAGATGGGGACTGGAACGAGCCTAAACCCTCAGATTCTCCAGATCTAAAAGGCCTCACTCCTTATCAGAGGCTAGTAACAGACGAAGTTTTCTTAGCTTACAATGAAGATTTATTCCGAGATGTGCACTTCCATGGGAAGATCGTCAAATTGCCTCAATGCGACGGCACAGTCCAAGACACTTCTATGACTACGACGAATTACATTCGCTTCCAGGATCAAGTTCAAAGTCTTGCTGTTCAAGGCCTATACGGATGCACTTCCGTGGTCGTCATATCGCGACGCGGGGCATTTGCTAGCCACATTTGGGAACCAACCTTTAGCCTCTATACGCAAGACAATTTTGATCTGAAGGCCAAAAGGCAACTGTTGGGTGGAGACCCAGACCACCCAGACTTGAGCCCTCTTGGCTTGAGTCAGATGATGCTTGGAAAAACGCCAGGATATGACGGTACTATATTCGGCGGCGGCACAGTTCCAAACAAAGATTTGCAGATTCGAGTCTTCATCATGGCCCCACGGCCGCGAGCGGATGCCTCCATCGATCCAAAAACCGGATTGTTCAGAGTACCCCAAAGCCAGAGGCAGGACCCAACCATCAACCCAGGCCAACTTCTGTACGACAGCTCTGTGTCAGAATTGTCAGAATTCCTTCAAACCATTTTTCTTGGGGAACTTTCACAGCCAGTGCCTATTTACGTAATTAAATACGCACCACAGGTTCTAGGTGATAAAGATTTAACGCTGGTTCATCAACGCAAATTGGATCCCGCAGGCGTAGCAGCAAGGCTTGGTGATGAAAGCCAAACAGTGGCACGTGGAAAGATTTTGGTACAATACCAACCAGCAAAAACATGTTCAGAAAAGGCTAAATGGCGTGTGATATTTGAAGGCAGTGAGCCGGAGGCCAATATGGAGGACGAGTGGTACCCGCAACAGGGTCAAGTGTTTCAACCTGGTGGGCTTCAACCTGTTGGACTGCAGGCGAGAGATGAGTGTCCGATCAAGTCGCCGCCGGGGGGATTGGCAAGTTCAACAACAGAAGCAGTTGATTCCGAAATAACTGACGAGCCGTCGGCCACAACACAGTTGGAAGTGACCACGGATGCTGCGAGTATCACAGATGACACGGATACCATGGCCATCACGGATATCGCAACTGCCACAGATTCTGGGGCTGCCACAGATGCATCCGACCAATTAACTACCTCACCTCCACCAACCGTTTCTCTTACACCCCTAGCGCTTTCAAAGCCACACTGCAACGACGAGAAAGACTTCCCGGGCCACGCCGACATTCGAAGCTCGGAGGTTGAGAGACTCTCATTTATGCTTTGCCATAATATAGATGTGCAAATTCTGAGGCCTGGCGATAAACTAGGCCCCTATGTTATGAAGGACACATATGATATCAACTTTGAATACACCATCGCGTGGATCGACGGCTGCAGAACCATTGTTGACCACCAGCGCTCAGATTACCCATTAGTGAAGGACGGTGAAGAGCATACCATAATTATGTGTGAGGAGATGTTTCTTGATGCCTGGAGATATTGTAAGTATTTTGCCCTGACCTGTACAATTTTGTTTTTGAACCCCTTTGAGCTTGTCCAGAGCTGAAAGCCATGCTTCGATTCTATTGAGAGATATTGACTTGGCGATAGGCGTGAACGGGGGGGTGGGAGCATCTTACGATGCTGGCTGTCTTCGGTATACACTCAGGGCGGGAGTAGGCAAAGCTCAAGGTGTTGGCGGGTGAGGTTGGAGGACAGGTACCAGGGTAGCCTTAGTGACGCCTTTACAACGCAGTGCAGCGCCTGAACGCCCGTTTGACTTTTTCCTTGTGCACGCACAGTGTGCCTCCAACCTTTGTGACCTGCGGCGGTTCTCATGTGACTGGTTTAGGTCAGCTGATAAAAATTGAAACCTCCCACCCACCTGAAATGGAGGTGGAAAACCCTTTTGCCTTTCTTTCCCTTGACAACCTCTCTTGCACCTTCCATGATCCAACATGGCTTCCGAAGACGACAATCGCCTCTTGGTAATGCGCCAAAACATTGCTCACATGGAGTATGAGCATGGATTTAGACGCCGTTTCGAAGGCATGCTTCGCGAAGACATCAAGACGGCTCGAGAGAAGCAAAACTTTGCCCCCAATGTCGACGGCCTACCAGATTTACCACCCCGACTCCCAAGACCCGAATATGCCATGCAACCGAATGTAGTCGGCATAGATAACAGCGAACTCTACTTTTACATTGCATGCGAGGACGGATTATTAAATGATGTCAAGACTTTTATCCAAGAGCATGGCCCAACTCAGGCGGTGCGCCAGTTTGGATTGGAGATAGCTTCCTTTGCCATTAGGACCGATGTCGCCAAATATCTCTTGGAGGAGAACACAATCTTGCACGACGGCGTCTTTCTACGATCCTGGCGGAACCCACCTCAAAACCGCTTTATTTGCCTCTTTGATGAGAGTAGACCAGACCCACTGCCCATGATAGCCTTATTTCTCCAGTTTGGCTGGCATCCAAACCAGCTGTGGAGCGCGGGACCAAGTGCAACTGGCAACCATTATGAGAGGCCAATCATGTCTTCCGTCGACAACAAGCCGCTCCTAACGCTCCTGTTGCGACACGGTGCGGACCCGTGCCTCGGTCGCCACACCGTGGCATTGTACTGTCAGGAACCCTTAGATCGCTCCGACAGGATCCTGCACGTGGCCGTATCCACTTGGGATACGGAGAGGATCGACCTCCTCGTCAAGCACGGTGCAAATCCTGCAGGCGCTCATCTACTTCACTCAGTCGCACGATGGGCATCTCGAAATTATGAAAGGCCATTTCACCTAAGACGCCACATGGCCGAGTACTTGCTACAGTCCAAACTGGTAAGAGTCGATGAGGTGAAATACATGGAGTTCCCTAATATTACCAGCCTTCGTTGTACTGTGGGAGAGGATATGACCCCCTTCATCTACGCGTGCGCATTGCAGGATTGGGACTTTGCGTGGTGGCTTCTGGAGCACGGCGCTGACCCATACCTGCTCAATGAAAGGGCATTCCAACCCATGAACTACCTTGACGTATCTGGGCGGCCTCGCGGTCCGCCGAGCGACCCAAGGAGAGTGGTGAATTTGGTGAATGAATATTGCAGGCGGCAAACTGCTATCATACGGCACCGTTTTCCAGCTCTCGACACCGGATTTCTCGAGTGAAGAGAGTTAGCAGAGCCGCTATGTCACACAGGTTGAATGGGTTCAAGCTATGAGGGCGGGAACTGGTCAAATTCTTTGACAGTGATCATTCATTAACCCTTCGGCCTCAAAGGCAGCCGACTTCTCATGAAATTAATACCAATCTTCTCTAATTGGAATATTTTTATTTGATCTTTTTCAATCCACCCTTCTTTGTAGCTCTAATTACAACATTACCCCAGGCGGGGCCAGAAACCATTGCGCGCACCACAATGGAAGCCGAAAGTTTCTTGCATCATGCTGATGATGAGCAGATTGCGCGTAAACTCAGGGCCAGAAAACTTAGAAATGAATCCGAAGCGCAATGGTGATTTAGACGAATATGGCATCAGACCCCATGACTACTCGAGCCGTGATAGCCAGCGAACAGGGCGTATTGCACAAACGGCTGGACAAAGACGCATTACTGCAGGGGATTGTGATAGCAAGAGCAAATACCAGGGTTGTGATGCGCAGACTGGTGGCCCTAGGTTCTTTGCTAAGGGCTCTGCTACCCGCTGGCGTAGGTGCGAGCAGGTGGATTCGCAGTGTAGCTTCTTTGCTTGTGAACAAATGGCACGTCCTGTAACAAAATCAGCTGTGAAATTGGACAAAATTTCCAAAGCGGACTGAGCTCAAATTTCTATTCATTCTTGTCTGAGTAAAATTAGCTCGGGCTCATTTGTTCAGCCCCCGGACTAACACCTTCGATTAAAGCACCATCCGCGACCCAACCCCATTACGTCTATGGCGTGTACCCTACCCAGTCTGCCGGTATCTGATCTTTCCGCGTCGCTTTCCGGGGGTATTTCCCTAATGCTTTCATGGGAAAGGCGGATTGTTATTCACATCATAGCCCCAATTGTGTCGCTATACCACGTGCGCGTTTTCTAAATCCCACCTATCCAGGCGTAGAAGATGCTTGATCCATCAATCCTCGCCTGATTTTCAAACTGGTCTACTTTACGAAATATCGCAGTTTCATTCTCAGTGTTTCATCGTAGCATCAGACTTTTGTCGCCAAGCATTGCATCATGAATATGAATGCCCTCGCCTCGTTGATGTGCGTCGACTACGACATGAAGGCCCAGCTCGGACAGCCCCACTAATACACATTCAAGGACCCACCTAGAACGCGCCAACCCCTTGGAGTCACATGATTCATTCCTGAGAAGGACTATGCTCGGACTAAGGTTTCCCCGCACCAGTACGGAAGCGTCAGAGGACATCGCCAAGGTCCACTACCCTACAGAGATGATTTAAACTGATTTTGGCTGGAGATTCTGTTGAAGTCAGTGCCTCAGCTAAGACTCGAATACTATGAAAGAATATTACTCTCGGTTTTCAGCTTATGCGACCCTTTCCATTCAGCAGCCCTAGGCGAGCTGCCTATAAAGGTTGCAATATTAGGCTATTGGTTGGTCACGAGCTAAGCTGACGACGCTTCCCCGCAGGGTGTGCTCGTTCTAGGATGCTACAACGATGGGTGAAATTTATGAATTGGACCCTTTTTTGCGCATTCCATTAAAGCATATTGTATCGCGGGGATTATTATCATAATTATTTTGTGCGATTGTGGCAGCCAAAGGAGACCCAACAGATCGTTGAAATGCCCTCCAGATACGCACACGGCACAGATGGAGAATTCACACGTGAATGGCTGCAGAGGGGACGGAATGCGACACACTAGTGCCGCCCTCTCCTGGTTTGCTATTGGCTGCTTGCCGGCAGCCTCGCGCTATTGCATCACGCCGACGGGTCAGCCACAGGATGAATGACATCATCACTCTGCACATGCTGCTACCAGGTGACGCACCTTCATCCTTTTTATCCGCTGCTTCCCAATCATTTGCAACTTTTACCTACCATCATATTTATCTCTTCTACCTTTTTCAACCTCTGAGACACAAATAGAGATTCTGGTGATAGTAAACAAATCCTCCAAAATGGTCCAGAACGCCTTCTTCTCAGCTCTGCTTTGCCAGCTTCTGGCTGTCGTTGCGTTCGCCGCACCCATTGCCGACGAGGCCATCTCGACCGCCAGCAAGGATAATGCCTGGCAGTACGGCACCAGCGGCGGAATCATTGGACTCATTGTTTTAATCCTGGACATCATTGGCATCGGTGCGTCGTCTTTGACAAACAACCCGTGTGAAACAAGACGCGCTGCTAACTGGTTTCAGTCGAGGTTCTCAAATCCAACCGCCCGCCCGCCTCCAAGCTGATCTGGATTCTCGTCATCTTCTTCTTCCCCCTCATTGGCATGCTCATCTACTACATCTTCTCCAACCGCAAGGCCCACAACACGTACGAGCCTCTGCCGTAAGGTCAGCAGCTCTGGGGTACGTGGCACAGGTGCTCAATCAGCGAGGAGGCGTGCATTGGCACCAAGTCGCTGCCATTGAATATGAAATTGCAGGCACTGGGAGCTTTCCAACAGGGAAATAGCTGGGAGAGATGAGCAAGTCAAGTAGTTATCTTGTTCACATGTTTGAAAGTGATGGCCCCACTCATGGCCTCTTGTAATGCTCAGAAAGAATAATGATTGCCCAAGATCATCAGCATTTAATATCAAATATTCACTTGCTACGAAATTGCGATTGCATGGAAATTTTGTCTATGATGATGCTTTTCCGTATTTACGATCTGCAACCGTTGCATCGCTACCTGTGGTGCACGTCAGTTATTATGTCATGACTTGTGCCGATCACTGCGGCAGCTTGCGACATTCCGGGATTAGTCCAAAAAAGACAAAAAAAGGCTATCTTGAACTGAGACACGGCCAATCACTTGGATCAGCCAATCGCAGCAAACATCAAAAAGTATTTTCAAATGTCGGTGGAGAGGCTCGAACTCTCGACCTTTGGATGTCCCTGACCTTTGGCCAAGTCACATTCTAATATGAGACCAACGCTCTAACCAACTGAGCCACACCGACTGGATTGCTTGATGAGAGCCTCAAGGTTGAGGTCTGCAATCAAGATGCTCGTCGCGCGAGGGATCCGTCCTTGACGCTGGGCGCTGCGAGCGGGCCGTGTAAATAGTGGCCAACTCGTCAACGGCGAATCATGGACACATGGGGCAAGGCCTGGATGTAAGCTAAATTTATCAACCCAATGCCCCGGGGACCCCCCACCAACGTCAAATTGCACGATCGGAATATCGGAAAGTGGGGAAAATGGGTGTCAGCCATCAGTTCACCGAGCAGATATACTGGAGTCCTCTGGCTGAGGACAAATGGGCTGAGGACAAATGGGCTGCCTCCCTGATATTGTACTCGACCGAGCAGGTGCATGCCGCGCGATGGCTTGAGCACACCCTGTGCGCATCATCCCCGATTGCAGGTGAGGTTCCCCGGAGGCGCTAAGCAAGCCTCTCCTGAAACTCAAGAACGGCAGCACATGGTGCATCGGCCGTGCCCTCCGCGTAAGGGCCATGAGATGAGCTAGAAATGCATAGGGCTTGGCCGCCGCCGCGGGACCATGGTGGCCGTTTTGTCTTCGTCTGTACGCCAGGGTCGATGAGACAGCCTGTCTTCGTCCGCTCTGCCTGAGCGTTAATATATGCCCGAGCCTCAAGCCGAATCGGCTTGCCTTGTTCCCAAAGCAGTATCGAGTATGGCACCATCGGGCATTCAGCCAATCTGATCACTGCCGGATCACCCTCTAGCAGCATCAGCCTTGTGTTATCTCGCTTCTGCTGTCTAGATTACAGTGCTGTACACAGCCACCCCGGGCCAACGTCTTCATTTGACAGGATGCGGAGTCGTTGATTTTAAGCAACTTGTGGCCCAGGACTCAGGGCCATCTTGTGCCTCGTTCTCTAGCACTTGCATTTCTTACATTATTTTACCGGGAAACCCGCGTCTTTTCGACATTCGCTTCATGTCACAATGGCGCCGTCTGGTCCGGCCGTCTTGGTAAATGCTACTCCTCTCTTCTTTTCCACGAGACGCAACATACTAACCAGTCTTGATTTGAAAAGGGCATCATATTTACCCTTGTCGCTACGGCAGCTCTTTTGATCATCGCACGAATCCATCTAAGAGTCAGGATACAGAAGCATAGACTGCTTCTGAGCGACATACTCGTCGTTATAGCCTGGTGCTCAGCCGTCGGGACTGCAGCTTTTACTGTCATCTTCTATCAAAATGGGATATTGGACCAGAGCTTAAATTTTAAGCTGACAAATTTTGGGGGCGGCATTGAACAATTTGAATACATCGTCAAGGTAAACAATCCCTTCTTTCCGTCCGCATAAATATGTGGATGAAGCTGATTCTAATTCTTCTCTATAGATGCTGTGGGTATCAAGACTACTATTCTTTAGTACGCTCTTTTTTTGCAAAGCGTCCATCCTTGCTATTTACTACCGTATATTCCTACCCGATCTGAGAAAAAGAAGAATTCTTTATTGGGTGGTTGTGATATATTGCATATTGGCATACATCGCAACTTTGGGATTGTCTATTTTCCTCTGCTTCCCCATATACAGAAATTGGTAAGTGAACCTATTTTCTTTTAAGCTATTACTACGAAGATGGAATAGTATATCTGACACTTGAACAAGGTCCATCACCGAGCCGGAACGATTTTGCAGTATAGGCTTGCAAGCTACAGTGTTCCAGACGAGCTGGTATTTGCACTTTTCTGGAAGTGTCATGTGTAATTGATTTTCCTGAAATGTTTTGTTGCAAAAAGATTACTAACAGCCCGCGATTTCCAGTATTTATTCTTCCATTCTTTGTTCTTGTCAACTTGCAGATGAAACCTAGAGTAAAAGGCTACTTATTTTGTCTTTTCCTGCTCGGAATCATTGACATTGGCATATCTTTGGCGCGTTTCCTCCTCATCCAGTTGCTTGGGAATACCCGATTCTACGCCATGACAACAATACGTAAATAAAGCCCAGCCTCTCACCAGCCATGTTGAGATTTGCTAACGCTCCTATTCCTAGAACTGTGGATTGCATTGGAGATGTATATTGGGCTTATCATCAGCTGTCTGCCTTCACTCCAAAAGTACCTCCGCTTGAGTTTAAGGTCATCTCTCGAGTCCACCGACGATGAGTCATTCGGGCAGGGCCGATTAATGTCCAATGAAAGGGCAGCACAGATATATTTTGCCAGCATTGAGGATGAAATGGCTCTTCACGAGCTTGAGGATGCTACAAACCAGCCAGGTGTTGTGCATACATCAGAGCGCCGTGAAAGCGCGCTTGATGATCTGGAAAGCAATAAAAGCGATATCGATGTGGTTCATATTGTTCTCGACATTCGTGGAGAATAGGCGTTGTATGCCCTCCTTTTCTTTTCTTGTATATAAACCATTTTTACCCTTCTTCAGCGACGATCTACTACGATCACGTTGCACCTTTTTCATGTACATAGTCACGCACATCAGAGCGTCAGGGGCCACGAAATTCACGACGGAGGCATCGGAAAGGGTGGGCCATTCATGCAATCTGGCGCATCAGCATAGGTTCCATTTAAACGGAAATGATACTGGATTTTGAGCGTCACGGTGTCAAATAGATGCAGTAGAATAATGCTTTTCCCTTTTCTATGCTCTCTCGTAGGGGCATGCCCGCATTTCTGTGATATTTCTAGCATACTAGAAGGAAAATGTGTATTTTACTTACCCACTACTCCGCTGACGCTACCGATTAGATATAGACTGTAATCCTCATCATAGATATGTCCAGGTTCTTATAAGTTCCTGTGTTAACGATAGCCTGGTAGAAAAGCTTTGCTACATCATTTGAGGGTACAGTGTGCTTGAGAACTTTAGTCGTATGTAGATACCTCTATTCCCCTCACTTGGCCTCAATAAGATCTCCTTTATAAGGCCTGATTCTCCGGTCAGTTTATGTCTTCTCTTTCCCAATGGAATTGTTTGGGAGGCTCTTACATAGCGGCAAGGTACTTCCCCGTCTCAATCGACTCCTTCACCCAGCGCAACCTGTCAGCGAAATCTTCGCGGCTATTGGACCGAGGGAACGGAGTGTCTGGCGCAGCCACGCCCAGGAACTCGCAAAGAGGGCCCCAGCCATCGCCCGGCCGGAAGATCAGAAGCTGATCCACCGGGACCATCTCCTTGACGCGTTCAACGTTTTCCATAAACTTGGAAAGCATGAGTTCCTTGTCCGTGTAGTGCTTGAGAACTCCTTCTTTCACAACGGCACGTGCCATGGCCCTCGCCTTTAGCATGCGGTCCGGCCATACGGTGCTAGAATCCATCGACCATTCTTCCATGATTTTGCCAAGGGAAGCGTACCAGTCGTTCGGGTCGCGCAAGGTAAGGATCACTTTGGCATCTGGGTACTGCTTCAGAAGCTCAGGCCAGAACTCGGCAGATGGCCAGTCAACTGCTGCGTCGTAGTTGGCATAGATCTTGTCCCAGTCTGCCGTTCTAGTGTGGTATGCGGCTTCAAAGTCGCAAGGGTCTTGCGACGGATCGAGCATCAACTTTTCCATGTGATGGCAGTTGTATCTGTTGCCAAAGGTCAGCCTCAGAATGCTTGTTTGGGCACTGGGAGCTTCTATGGGGGATCGTATAGTCCTACCCGAGCATATCCAAGGCATAGCAGAGACTCCGCGTGCCCGTACGACCGAAGCCTGCGCCAATTATCTTCAAGGGAGCCATGATGTGTGTTTGACTAATCCAAAGATTGATGAGGTGACTGGAGAGAGCATAAATCCAAAAACTATAATGCCACGTTCTAAGATTCCTTGTATACAAAAGACATTGCTGATTGATGCATGCTTTATTCTAACAGCCCTTAAATACTTGACACTTGTGACTTTGCAGATTTAAGAGCACTTTTATTCACCTTACTAACTAGATCCTCCTTGTAATCGCCGTGCCGTGTCTTAGTCTATGCCGTGTCCTAGTTCATTGCGTCGTGTCTCAGCGCATTGTACCCTGTCTTAGCGCATCGCACTAGTGCCTCAGTCGATTGCAATTAGTATTGTCTTCTGTAAGTGCCTTCTGTATTGATCCACACTCATGATGCCTTTCGGTTCTAGTTGGAATTTGACGTCTACAACTGTCGGTGTAGAATGCTCAAACACCGATATCCCGGTCACAGACGTCCACTCGACGGCCCGATCACCCACCCGCTAACCTAAGCACGGCAAATGATGGAAATGGACATTCTCCAATGCGCCCAAGTTTACCCATTTAATCAATCTTGACATGTTGTATTATCGTTGTGATTCTAGACTATCATTGTAAATGACATAGGGGAGTGAGACATAAGAGTTGAATGGCATCGAAGATGCCCCTTTGAGGCCAAAGTTGGTCATCCGCTACAAGAGTTCCGTATTTTCTTGGCCTACAGACTCGTTGGGCAAAACCAAGCACTTAGATTGGATGGAAAAGAAAGAGCAGCAGAAAACATGTTCTAAATCGGCAGGTGGGAGTTGATGTTTGGTGAGCTGCTAATGAACCTGCATGCTTTCGCCTGCTCGCTGAGTGACTCGAGCATTGTTATGTCTCATATTTCACATCCTCACATTGCCATGACTAGAATAGCGCTAATTATTGCTGCAGCTAGGTGTCTTTGATGATCATTAATAGGTGTGGTGCACGTAAGGAGGAAGAAGACTTCCAAGTCTTCACCGCTCCCTATTTAAGACTAGGACCTGCATTGACCTCTAGTACCCCACTTGTTCATTTACTCTAGCCCTGCAGGCTCGAGTCATAGGCCGCACACGATTCATTGTCATCCAATAGGGCCTCGTTGTGTAAAGCCTATCGTGTTGACTTGGGCCATCTTGGACCTCCAAGTTACTAATAAGGCCTCATTTCATGAGCCCTCGGCATTTACTGGTTCTTGTCGCACCACCCTTGGAAAATGGAGTGTCCACATCACAAAAGCCGAATATTTGCTTCAAATGTTCCGCGATGAAGTATCATTCGTCAAGGCAGGCTCTTACGCAAAAGTCCCATGGTGCCCTCTTGGCGCGCTGTTTGGGGAAAGTATTATTGATACCCATAGTGAGGTGTGGAAGCGACAGTCGCATCGCCCAGTTTCCAACTTTCTCATCACGTGGGCTTATCCTTATGTCATCGGTGGTGATAGGTTTGATTATGAGCAATGATTATAAAGTAGACGGATAGATAACACGCAATACGCGTAACGCATAATGCATTTCGACAAATTAGGTATAAATTACACTAGATAAGATTTTAGCTCCTGTGTGAATGTCTGGCTCACCCAGCTCACCCAGATCGCGCGATTGGGCAGAGCACAAGACCAGGTTGTGCATTTTCCTCCAAGTCCCGTGAGAGCAGGGGGGATTTAGGCTGTTGGGCCGATCGGCGCGGTTAAATGTACCCGGACCAGCGTCTTGGATCAATTAAGACGGGTGCATCGCAACACCAGCATTCTCTTTAATCCAACTTGGAGTCTCGCCCGATGACTCTTTTAGCCACAAACAAGGATCAGGAGATAATACCTTCTGAAGTAATTGTTCGGATGCTTGCTCACCGAAAGTTTATTTCAGTACTCTAGTCCTACTCCGTGCCCGGGTTTGATAACGAGTATCACGCGTATGTTGTCAACCAATGCAAACGACTCAGCAATGATTGAATAAAAGCCATACGAGTCAAGGTGGTTCCATTGAGGGTGGAGAATATGAGTGAGGAGAAATTTGTATTCGTGGACTAGTTTCTTTTATGAGTGTTAATAATCTGATGTGCTGAGAGGGTTTGGACGTAGCTACACCCTAAAAGGCTGAGGTACGCAGAAAATACGGGACAATGTCTGAAGACGTCATCCTCGGCCCACCATGTTGAGATGGTTCGGTACATGACCCGAGATGCGCCCTCCTGCAAGTTTACCGGCTAAATTGGTTGCTCTACTCCCCAGCCTACATGGTTGGAATCACCAACAAACAATGTTATCGAAGAATGCCATCTTTAATGATATTGGTTTTCGGAGCCAACCCGTTTTCTTGGAATTGTCCCTGACTCATCTTGTGAGATTTTGATGCCTGGTAGTTCGGTTTACTGGCCAATATGAGAGTGAATCGATGCTTTTAGATTTGGATGACTTGCTCTTTTATATTTTTTTGCTCAACCATTCGCAAGGACATACTGACTACTTCTGTAGTGCGGCCAGAGCCTCAACAGGCCCGCTTTTGCCGCATTTCAGACTGGATCTACACGTTACGCCATACGCGCGCGGTCCTCGACTTTCGTAGTCGTTATTCCGGGCGACATTCCGGAACGATCTACCTTGCGCCTTGTCTATTTACTGCCTATTGTGATGAATAAGCGTAGCTTTGGTGCCCGTGCATGGCAGCTAAGACAGTGAAGAAGAGTTTAATGTCCACAATCATCCTACCCTGACGTGTGCCACGCAATGCCTGCGGCCCAATTGTCGCGCAACATTACCCCAGTGTACTATACGACTGTAACGAGTCCAACCCGACATCCCGAAATTGTGGGCTTAATCTGGCCGGTCGCTCCGCCGGTTGACCACACGAGGACGCGATTCCTATTTTTTCTCTAGACTTCAACGTTGTGGTTTCTTTCTCCTGGGCTGCGTATGAAAATTAAACAACACACTAGTTATTCCTCCCCTGATTAAGAAGTACTTCTTGACTTTGACTTATAAGATGCACCCGCTATTTCCCCCAACTGTGTTCTTGCTGGGCCCAACACCAACTAACCTTTTCCAGCCTTGATGATCGAATTAGATTCGATACTCCATAGTGGGTTATATGGTCCGTGGTATCAGAAAGGAGTTCTGATTTAGTTTGGCGTTTGGCAACTCAAAGTGGTGCGTGGTGCCTGTGAGCGGAGAAGGCTGATCATTGCATATACTAGCTGGGCTTGTGCCCCTGGGCTATAAGTATTGATGATATTAGATATCTCAGGGTTCTATAATGGGCTCTTTTATCCAACCCATCACGGCACTCTGGCTCGGAGTACTCTCTTGCACCGTGTAGCTGGAGTGGTTGATCTATTGTACATGGATTCTAGACGAGCTGACCTTGCGAAAGCTGCGTGAAAATATTCACTATTGCGTTGGGCGCTCAGACAAAACTTTGATCAAACAACACCAAAAGCTTTAAGCCACCGAAATACCGGCTGCAAGGGGCAGCCAACTAAAGAGCCTAGGAGTCTTTATACAGCCACTGCTATGACCCATGCACGTAGCATGCGGCAGAACGCTTAGTCAGAATCTGTCCGCGAGCATGAAGCCCCCCTCTTTGGGATACACCGCAGCTATTCCATTAGATCAACCAAAATGCATTATCGACCCACAAGAAGTCGACCATGTTGGAACCGTACAGCCGGCTAATTGGATCAGGGGGTCTGATACAAATTGGGTAAAGCATGTCGTCTGGTTGATTGCTTTAAATAATCTGGCCCCTCTTTTCCTTTTAGGGTGTTTTTATCCTGTCTTGTTGGCATACGGTCGGGGTGATTCGATTACGGGCCCCTTTGGCCTAATGAGGGCCAAACAGAAAATTGATGATGTGCTTGATTGAGGTCTGAAATTGATCCCCCTATTGCGTATCACTTCTAGATTTGAAATCATTGGTCAAACAATGATTAGCCATAGAGATGTTGGTCATCACGCATGACCCCACTTTGCCTCATAGCCCCGCGTTTTTGGCTCTTTTCATCCCACCAAAACAGTCCGGCTACGAACCTCCCAGCACAATAATCTGAGAAGCAAATGCTTCTTTACTCGGGCGCCTTTGCGGACAATCATACCCCCGCCAATCGGGTAAGTTTGTATGCCTGAGCAGGGATAAAGATATTGGATAAGTTGGCTTGGCATTGACGAGGTGGATGTCAGAAGCAGACCACAGCTCATCTTGTATTCACCAACCTTGCTGGTATAATTCTCCATTTGATCAAGATGAGTGTTATCAAGTTGACGAAGTTTAGGCTAAATAATTGCCAAAATACTTTAGGGCATAGTCTTCCAAGAAGTACACCAACGGTTATAAAACTGGCCAGAAGCCTCTGAACTCGCCTCGATGTGGTTATTCATCAGTTTTACCTTTTACAAAATTGCCATCATGACTGGAAGTCTGGCTTTCTTCATTGGCTGCTTGGTAGTGTTGGTCACTCCAATCTTTGCTACTCACCTGCCGCAACAGTGGCAGAAACGACAATGCCTCCCCGAGGTTGATTATAAGCCGGAAATCACCTATGCTGCATGCTATAATGATTCCGAATCTACCAGAGCTCTTGGTGGTCCAATGTATACCATAAGTAACAATTCTCCGGAAATATGCGCCCAGATCTGTGGACGCGATGGCTACAAGTATGCAGGAGTTGAATACACCATGTAAGCATTCCCGAAAGTGTCTCACGCATCCCTGACTAATAATCTACGAAGTCAATGCTTCTGTGGAAATAGCATTGCCGCAGAAAAGGCGCCCTCTGAAGGAGACTGTTCTGCAGCTTGTCCTGGTGATGCAGATGAAAAGTGCGGCGAGAGCTACAGGTAAGTTGTCATGTTGCATGTTGGAATAATGTTGTTAACACTACGTATTTAGAATAAACATCTGGAACATTGAGAATCCACTCGAGAAGTCAGGCAATAGCTATTTTCCTGATTGTACGCGTGATCCTTTGTGCTCCAATGATGTGTGCAATCCCTCACTGTCCCCCAAGAAGCGTGCAGCTGCACTTCTGGAGCTGTGGACTGTGGAGGAAAAGCTCGACAACCTCGTGGAAAAGGCTGCTGGTGTGCCTAGACTCGGTATCCTTCCGTACAATTGGTGGGCCGAAGGACTTCATGGCTTGGCGTCGTCAGGCGTCCGCTTCAATGCACCCGGTTCTGGAGAGTGGGATGCTGCTACATCATTCCCCCAGCCGATTCTAGTTGGTGCAGCATTTGATGATGATCTTGTAAAGGCCATGGCAGAGGTCATTAGCACCGAAACTAGGGCCTTCAACGGTGATGGTCGTGTCGGACTCGATCTATATGTGAGAAAGGCCTCTTTCCCGAACCCCGCCTTCACTGACATAAGCCTAGACTCCCAACATCAATTCATTCAAGGATCCTCGTTGGGGAAGAGGTCAGGAGACACCCGGGGAGGATCCCATGCACCTACAGAGCTATGTGAGAGCTCTTCTTTCCGGCTTGGAAGAACAGGTCGGTGGTTACAAGAAGACCATCAGCACCTGTAAGCACTTTGCAGGAAACGACTTTGAGAGTTTTGGAAGCGTCACCCGCAACAACTTTGATGCTCAGATCTCGTTGCAAGATTTAAACGAGTTTTATCTGGCACCGTTTCGAGTCTGTGCTGAGCGAGAGGCCGGCGCCTTCATGTGCAGTTACAACTCGGTCAATGGACACCCCTCTTGTACCAATACGTACCTGATGGAGGACATTCTACGCAAGCACTGGGGGTGGGAGAAGGATGAGCACTACATCTCGACCGACTGTGGAGTCACCGAGGATACTTGGAAGCAGCACAAATACGTCGCCACCCCGGGCGAGGCTGCCGCCGTTGTGCTCAAGGCAGGAGCGGATCTTGAGTGCGAGTTTGGCAAAACGGATGCAATTATCGAGGCCTGGAATAAGACGTTGATCACCGAAGCTGACATGGACAAGGCTCTCACACGATTGTGGGCGGCGCTGGTGTCGGTCGGATGGTTCGATGCTGCCGAGAACCAGCCTCTGAGAAAGCTCGGCTGGAAGGACGTCAATACAGCGGCATCACAGCAAATCGCCTATGAGGCTGCTGTCATGGGCTCGGTTCTGATCAAAAATGATGATCACCTGCCCCTCTCTGATAAGAAATCCGTGGCCTTTATTGGTCCCTGGGTAGATGTCGAGAATGAGTTGCAAGGAAACTACTACGGTCCGGCCCCATTCCTCATTTCACCACTCAAAGCAGCCAAGGACTTGGGCTTGGACTTTGAGTGGGCAAAGGGTTCCGCTATCAATGCCCAAGACGCATCCTTCGATGACGCTATCAAGAAGGCCACGGCAGCGGATGAGATTGTTTTTATGGGAGGGTTGGATAACAGCCTCGAGGAAGAGGCCCACGATCGGGTTAATCTTAGCTGGCCGACTCCTCAGATTGAACTCATACGGGAATTGTCAAAGCTAAGCAAGCCAGTTACCGTGGTTCAGTTTGGCGGAGGGCAGGTGGACGATACAGAGCTTCTAAAGAACGAGGCTGTCAAGGCTATTCTTTGGGGCGGCTACCCTGGACAGTCGGGTGGCAAGGCGGTGCTTGATCTTTTATACGGGAACGCAGCACCTGCCGGGCGACTCCCAGTCACCCAGTATCCTGCGTCTTACGTGGATGAGGTCCCGCCAACTGACATGACTCTTCGACCCTTGCAGAATGGCACCAATCCTGGAAGGACCCACATGTGGTACGCGGGAGACGCGCCAGTTCCCTTTGGCTTTGGCCTTCACTACACCAAGTTTGATGTCAAGCTATCATCGCAGCTCAAATGGGAGGCAAACTTCAAGCCGAAGAGTGCCCAGACAGTAGAGATTGACGCCGTCAAGTCTCTCCAACAGTCGACGGCATGGATGCAGCTTCTGGACGTCCCCGTTGTTTCGGTGCCAATTGAAGTGGCAAACACTGGAAATGTGACTTCCGACTATGTCGCGCTCGTATTTCTCCGATCCGACGCTGGCCCCAAGCCACGTCCCAAGCAAACGCTTGTCGGGTATACTCGCATCAAGGCCATAGAGCCAGGCAACAAGAAGAGTGTGGAGGTGGCCATTTCGCTGGAGCGGTTCCTTCGCGTTGACGAAGATGGGTCTCGTGTTCTGTACCCGGGCGGCTACGAGCTGTTTGTCGACATTGACAAAAAGGCCTCTGCCAAGTTCCAGTGGAAGGGCAGCTCGCTTTTGATTGAGGAATTCCCTCAGCCAAAGTAGGGGGCGGCCAACGGCTCAGCGTTGCACGGCGGAGGACCGTATTAGAAATGAACGGGTATGGTGGGCGTAGGAATTTCGATGGTGGTTTCCCAACACACTCTTTTGAAGAAAGTAAAGCGCATCGTCTGTATCATGTCTGATCTATGACGAAAGCGCCTTATTTAGCGTATAAACAACCTCTGTGACATAATCTTGACAGAAATAAAGTTGGATGCCTCGATACAAAGTTTACCTTCCTTTGCGACTAGTTAGTAAAAATAAATATTTCTGGGTCACGTTTCGCATTCGACAAGTGCTTGTAATTGGCTGCACTTCAAATAGAAAAAGGAACTGTGTAATTAGCATCCTATTGTGTGTAGTAAGCATGCTCTGGAGGCCTATTTTAGTTAGTAAAGCAGGTTTTTGCGGGCTTTTGTGAAAACCAAAAACTAAGCAAATATCTTTCATGTACTTTAAAATATAATTATTTTAGAAATATCTTTTTAAAGTTGCCAGTAAATATTAAGGGTACAGGGGGGATGCTCATTACACGAAACGGAATGCCGATTACAAAATTCCCCGATGCGGGGGCCCTGACTGAACTAAGAAAGGAAACAGGTTGAAATATAGGACAGAGTCCGATTGCAATTGTATTTTTTTGCCTTATTGCTGAATCAGGTACAGTCGAGATACTTTAACGAATTTTCCTCCCGCAGGCATTGGTCATAATCAATTTGATTGGCATGGCGGGCACGATTGAGCATCCAAATCCATGTTGAGTAATCCAAATATTGGCGTTTTCGGTCCTCTTAACTAATCACCCCGCGCCTCGGCCCATGCTAGCGCCATTTCACGATACGCGACCCTCCAAAAGCATCCGCGGCCTGTTTTGTTTTCGTGCCGAAAATGATTATTTCCATTACCAACCAGCCAATGTGCCTGTTCTTTGGCAGCGCAGGTGCCATCTCGCTCGCATCGGCGAGGCAGCGGTTTTGACTAATCGTGGTGGACGGAATTTTCGTGTTTCTAATGGTTGCCTTCTTGGGCTGGACGGATGTTGGAATTCGTTGTGGAGCGCCGATAGATGCGACCTTGTGTTGCTGGCATCGGCCCAAGCGCGGTGGCAGTTGGATAAGAATCCCGCATCTTCATTCTTGTTCTTTAGAGCCCCATTCACCCTTGGGTCGTGATATATAACTCTTCCTCAATCCACTTTTTCCATTTGGTCCTTTCATTCTGGACCAGCACAACTCAACTCAATTACACTACACTGCACACTCAATCGATAGAGTCACCAACAATGACACAAGCAACATCCGCATACAAACCATCCGTCCTGATCACTGGGTTCGTACGCTAATATTGCCTCTACATGTATTGGAACTAATTCTTTTTGCAGCTGTTCTGCCGGTGGGGCTGGAAATGCTCTCGCTCTTGAATTTGCCGCTCGAGGAATGCGCGTCTTTGCGACTGCACGGTCGAAGAAATCTCTCAGTAATTTACAGGAGAAGGGCATAGAGACGTTTGTGCTAGATGTCACAGACTCAGAAAGCATTGCTTCACTTAAGGATGACATTGCCAAACTCACTGGTGGTCGACTGGATATGCTTTTCAACAATGCAGGCATAAGTACGTCACGATGCACCACCTTAAGCTAGGTTCAATGTGGCTAACATTCCAAACAGTGTTCGAAGGACCTGCCATAGAGGCTGATAAGAAGCGGGTTCGTGACATGTTTGATACCAACGTGTTCGGCTTATTCGAGATGGTTTCAGCCTTTACACCGCTTCTGCTACGAGCGGTAGGCGACTCCAAGACTGCTCCAACCGTTGTGAACGTTGCATCTATTCTTGGAAGACTTCCTTACCCCTTCGCCTCGGCCTACAATGCTACCAAGGCAGCTGTAGCGTCCTACTCGGATACCCTTCGACTTGAGCTTAGCCCTCTGGGAATCAGAGTCGTCACCGTGTTCATGGGCGAAGTAGCGACTGGTTTGATGTCAGCGGACAACATCAACTTTGGCCCTGAGAGTCTGTACGCCGACGTGGAAGACAAAGTCAAAGAGCGCATCTCGACCCATACCAAAAACTCCCTGGCACCGGCAGAGTTTGCGCGCCAGGTTGTTGATGCGGTGCTTAAACCTAAGACTGATTATGTCTGGAAAGGCACCAACTCCTTCGTTGTTTGGCTCCTCAACGCAATTGGACCCAGGAATGTGTTTGATGGAACAATGAAAAGCCCTGTTGGCCTTGCTGATGCAAATGTGGTCAAGAAGTTGTTTAGCCGAGGGCAGCGAGTGGTTAATGATTCATGAAGTACTGTATTCGTAATACGCTGGCTGGTAGACAGCATGGATTATGTGGAGATTTGAGATTTGTATTTTCTAATATAGCCTGCAGATGATGAGTCAAAAGGCAAGTAATTCATACAGAGAAGTGTACTGTTTTATTTTATGAGACAAAGTTTAGCAATCTGAATTTTTTTTATTGGCATTCTCAATCGAAACTAATGTCATCTTTATTATTTTCTGCATGCACTATCAGAGTACATGGCGCACTTAAACAAGAGCAACTTTTATAAAACATTTGGATCAACTACAAACAATTGCAACAACCAACTTTTATCAACTTTCAACGATGATCATGTCGATTTTCAAAAATACCAGGAATGGACCTTAGCTTGATGAAATTGTGCGGCGCATGGAGAAATTTGGAGACCAGAGACAAGGATTCAGCTTATTTAAAAAGTCGACGACGTGCCAATGATTGTTTTCACCTGCGAGCTTAATCGCCGTGGAAAATCCTTTGATGGGATCTGCGCTGGCTCCGTTATCGAGGAGAACCTTCAGCATTTCCATTCTCCCGTGCTCTGCTGCACCCTCGACCGCGGTACGGCCTTTCTCTGGCGCTGCAGGCGCATTGACGTCTGCTCTTAGGTAGAGGAGGGTCCTGGCGAGGTCCAGATTCCCTCTGATGGCCACCCCCTGCAGCGCTGTGACACCTCCTATCCGCGCTGGAGGGCTATTGACATCTGCGCCATTGTCCAAGAGATGGTGGATGAGAGTCATGTTGGGTTCTTCAGCCTCAGCCGCTGCTTGTAAGGCTGTCCGGCCAAATTCGTCACTGGCAGGGGCGTTCATATCTGCACCCTGACTTAATAAGAGGCGGACTATTTCGGTCTGTTTTTCAAATTGCTCAACCCCAGCATTGCCCTGCTTGGGCCGTTCGTTGGTGGCGGCTGCGGCCTGGAGGGCGGTATAGCCCCGAGACGTGTGAGCCGGTTCGTTGATAGCAGCCCCATAGCGAAGCAACAGCTGAATGGCATTCATGCTTTTGTAATATGCGGCCACTTGTAATGGTGTCGCGTAAAAGCCTGGCTCCTCAAGGTTGCATTCATTGATGTTGACCAGCGCCATCCCTTGTGGCCTCGCCCCAGAACTAAGAGCCAGCTCCAAACAGTCCCAGAGTTCGTTGGTAATCAAACCTGCCAAAAGCTTCCCTGCGCCTTCGGATCTATTCCATGGCGCTCCCTCTGACCGTAGCTTCCTAAACATCGCCAATGAAGCATCCGAAGAACCATGATGCCCACGTGCGTTTGCAACCGCTTCCAGCACCGTGAAACCGTTTTGTCTAGCATGTGGCGCGTTGCAGTCAGCGCCCTCTTCAAGCAAACAGTCAACCAGAGAGAAGTTCCCGGACAGTGCTGCAGCCTGAAGAGCTGTTAGTCCGCCGTCGTCGCTCGCCGCAAGATTGACACTGGCGCCCCGCTCAATTAAATAGAGCGCTAAATCGAGATTTCCGCAATATGCAGTAGCCTGCAGTGCGCTCAAACAGCCAACATCGTGCTCTTGAAGACGGAATCCGTGTTCATTTGCAGAGGGTGTATCAACAGGTCTGGATCTATCCACCGGAGGTGCGTATCCATCGATCGAAACTCCTTTGTCAAGCAGCAAGCCGCACTTGAAGATACCACTGCCGCTATCCCGAGAAGCAGAGCTAGCCTGCTCAGCCAGCGCATATGGCCCAAGAATCTTGATGTCAAATCCCACTTCGACCAGTATGGACCAAATTGAGGGGACAAGAGGGTGTCGGAATTCCAACAACGCATCTAGAGGTGGCAAGATCTTGCCGGCATTCTTCAGAAGATAGGCCATTTCTATGTTTTTGGTGTAATTTGAAAAATTACTCTTGAAGCCCAAGGCCAAGAGAAGTGTATCCTTGCATGCAGACATGCCACGATATTTGCGAGCATCGACATCCACGCCACGGAATAGCAAGGTTCGTACAGCGCCAACCCTGCCACACCGGATAGCAAAGCACAGCACTCCTTCCAAATCTTCGTCTCTGAAGGTGTCGTATTTCAAGATGGCCTTAGATAGAGTACCATGACCCTTATCTGCGGCCCTTGTGAGTGATGCCTGCATGCGCTCGGTTGGGGCTGCCTTCTTGTTCAACATCTCAAACAGGTCGGGGTCACACTGTTTCGCCCATTGCAAGATGGGCTGGTCATCGATAATTATATCCAGCCTGACCTTGTCGCTCGCCTCCAGCAAAATTCTCGCCGTTCCAAAGTTTCCGTGAGACATGGCCATTCCCAGGGCGTCATTCAATTCGTCGGGATTGCTGCTCGATTCATCGCTGTCGGCCTTGGAGTTTGCCAAAAGCTTGACAATGCCCTCCAACCCGACCTCTGCCGCACGCACTAGCGGCGACGGAGGATAAGAATTGATGTTTTTGTAAATGCACCCCTGAAGACACTTACGTCGAGCCATTAGGAACTCGACTGCGGGTATGTTATTGGCTTCCGCCGCCCTGACAAGAAGGGACGATACAAGAGGATCCGAAAACATCCTCTTATCTGCCGCAAAAAGCATCCGACAGCATTCATTGGGGTGTGTCTCAAATAGGTTTTGTTGGGATCTCGTATTGCCGTTGTTTTTGTCTGGAAGGTAAAGATTGGGCAACATGCGTAAGACTTTGTGGAGAATAAAAAGTGCCAAAGACGATGTTTGAATAAACTTGCATAGTGAGTCCAGAAACTCCTCTTTGACGATCCAGCCGAGAAACTCTGTAATTTGAAGCTCGTTCAGTTTCCCATTGGAGATGAGGTATGCGACGAGGGAAAACATTTGAAAGAGGGAGGTTTGGCCGTAAGTCTGGTAGGAAATTGTAGAACTAAACTGATCGACCGGTCGCTTGTCCACGAGAAATTGGACTCGGTCAGCGGTGTCGGCCAAAGCCGTTAGTTTGGGGTTGACGCTGTTCAAGAACGGAGAAATCCAGCCGTTGTATTTCAGTGGCATAGGGTAGTTCACACGGTTAGGAAATACCTGGGCCTCGTGTGAGTTTGCGTATTGTAATGCGGGGAAAAGGTCCCGAATCTCTGATTTACACATTAACTAATGATGAAACTGTGCGCCAAACGATGCAGAAATACCTGGTAAATCCCAGAAGGGTGTGTCAATGAGGTGAAAGGAATTGAGATTGCTGGGTGTTAGTAATCGAGGCCCTGGGACATAGATGGATCGGGATCTTTGAAGAGGCTCGCTTGGAGGAATATTGGTGTCATTCCATATTGACATTGAAGAACAGGTAGTCTGAGATGAATTGATGGATACCGGCCGGGGCATTTCAAGCTCATCCATCTGTAAATCATTGGGCAAATCCAGGTTAGGGGGCGGCAGGGACTCGGGTGGAATTAAGGAATCAAAGCTGAGACCTGCCATGCCCTCCACATTCGGAACAAAGAATTCATATCCCAATGGGGAATTGTGTAGATTGACACTTCCAGCTTCAGTGACGCTGATGGATACTTCATATTCGGAATCAGGTTCCACGAGAACACTGCTATCCGCGCTTTCAAATCCTGCTGTGCGGAGCTCGATGCGATGTTTGTTGACAGTGTCAATTCCGATATCTATAAACTATGAGCTTTGGAAAATGGCGGAGATGTGACTGTGAACACACCAACATCATCAAATGTCTCCTGTCCAATTCTCCTTTGATACCGTGAAAATGCTATTTTTCTGCGTTTTTCCGGTTGTTGTCGGCCATTTATGTAAATGTCGAATTGTTTGCCTTCGGCCCCCTCACTTCGAAATTTGGAAATAATAGCCTTCCATTCATGGGCTCGCAGATTCTTCTGTCGCCGGAAGTGTGACTTCAGCTGTCGCACTCTATTTTTATGTCAGTTCTGGAATTTAAGAAGGATAGGAGCTTGCATACGTAAAGTTTGTGCCGTGTTTTCTGTTAATAGTGAAAATCGTTACCTCTGCTGTTTCATTCTCGTTCACATATAGCTGGTGGATTTCTGCTTGATATTTACTTAGGTTATGGTGCATTATCACCAGGATGAAAATGAGCCCAGGCTATTAAAAGCCTTGCAGGTCGAATAAAAATAGATGAAAAGTGAAGAAAAACAATGATGCGATATGCACCTGCGAGGGGTGCCCACTGTCTACTGACATTGATGGTGAGCATGTGGAGATTATAGATATGAAGGCGTGGCTGGAGAAGATGCGGCTGATTCACATGGATGTACGACTGATCCGATGTCATGGCGATGAGTAACCTGGAGAAATGATAGATAGCCAAGAGCCTATCACACGTGGCGGTCGCTATCCAGTTGAATGGATGATAAGGATATCAGGGATGTGCATCGAGTGTGCCGCTGGAGGCCTAGAACAGAGTCCTAAAGACCGGTCAGCACATTACAGCCCTAGCTTAGCCTTGACGCCTCGCCTTCATCGCTATGTGCTGGGATTGTCGGTCAGCATTTCAACCTGGCTTATGAATCGGCTGCCTCATTTTGAGGCCCCCCATGCACAATTCACCGCCAGTGACCTGAAAGTACATCTACCCCACACCAACCAAGATCGCCTTATGGTTCGCAATGCCGCTTACTCCGAAGATGCACACCGGTGTGGCCAGATGACGCACACTGAGAAGTGCCCCAGCCCGTGCGACATAGCAGCGATTTGTCTGCCCAGCCATTCCAAACCAACCCCGTAAAGAAATCCACCAAAATTTAAGACCTCATCTTGTAAGTCTTGCTATGAATGAGTCCCTCATCATCCAGACATTGGCGGTCGGGCGTCTCGCCCAAGATGTGGAGGGAGCGGCTCCGCAGAACTACGGCCATTAAAGTTCTAAAAGAGGGAGAGTTGGATAAATTCCCTTACAGTGACCTTTGGGGGCTGACAAGCGCATTGATTAGGGCCCCCAAAGGCCTAATCCTGTCATTGGGAGGCGTAGAGCTGCGAACTGATGCTTGTCACGCCCTGATTGAGAGCACTCTGGATGGCCTTGAGCAGGATATCTGGGTATATGCCGCAGGTATCCTTGCCTGTATTAAAGTCATCAATGCAGACCATCTTTTTGAACATCTCGAGAAATTACGACGTCTCTGCCTACCCGACACCTCGTTCCCTCTCTGAACACGGGACTATCTCCAATGCCTAAAATTGGCATTTACCTTGCCTCCAGAATATTTTGACCCCATTATCCCTATGGTAGCGGAGGATCTGTTGTTTCCGGTGGCAGGCGACAAGAAGCTGCCGTCCATGACGAAAGTGCTCCAGGGTGTCGAGAACGAGAGGTGCAAGGAATTTTTGCCCTTCGACTTCGTCAACGAAGCGCTAAAATGTAGCAATTACAATGAAAATTTAATGAAGACCCTACAGCCACTGATCCAGAGTCGGAGATGGCTCCAAGTTCACCAGCTCGTTGGAGGTCTTGAGAAATTGGAGGATGCTAAGCCTCTAGTGCCATACATATTGCCCGAGGCCGATATTCCAATGTGGATAGCTTGGTCACCAAACGAAGAGAGGATATTGGCGTGGGATAATTCTATTTTGGGAGGGTCCAAGGTAAGTTTGGGACCTCTGCTAGACTTAGAAGGTCCGGATTTCACCAGACAGCACCGTGCTATCTATCGCGACTCAAGCGGGGGAACCTTTGGCCAGGAAATATTGCGGCTGCCGCAACGGGATAACACCAATATTCAAGACCAAGTCTTGAGATCTTTTGACCAAGCTCTTGCCAACGGTACTGAAGCTGTGAAACTGTTCATAACCATCTGCGTTGCGCCCAAAAGACTAGACTTCTCAAGCTTCTGACGTAATCAGACATGGCGCCTAGTCTGTCAGACGCTATCCAGATCACGTCGTAAATTGTATGGTTTCCACCTTGTATTTCCAAACTCAAGCAAAACTGGTGGACTGCTCTAACATCATCGTCATTCAGAGAGGTGTACTTTGGACCTCCATCAAGTGTGTCTGGGGCTTCAGGACGTCGATCAGTTGGTAGGCGACGCCATGAATCTCGGCTTCTTGAGCTACGATCTCTCGACCTTCGATCCCTTGATCTTCCATCACTGGACCTTCGATCCCTAGGTCTTGGTGCTCTGGATCCGTGAACTCCTCTCCTTGTGCTTGGCCTCCTTGCCTCTGAGTCTGCAGAGAGTTCATGCAAATAGAGTGAGTTGTTTCCTTGAAGTGTATCACTTTGTCGTGCACCTGTGTCGCCGGTAAAAGTGTTGCGAGGATCCTGATTTATGCACGAGTTCATAGGGTATTCATGCATAGCCTGGCACTCGTCAAGGGTAGCTTCGTCTTGGCTAACAGACCAAGCATATCTCGAGCTGTGGCCGCCATAGCTGGTTGCTGTAACAGGTCGTCCATTGCTATCCTGAGAGGGTCTTGACTGATTAGGGTTCAGTGCGGTGTCGCCAAACACAGGTTGATCATCAACGACCGACTGTGGGATCTGAGGCGGCTCTTCTGGCAACGGATCTAGAGACCCTTGTACTTGAACTCTCTGTCCCCTAGTCCATAATTTATCGAATGGACGATGTTTTTGTATGACATGAGTAGATTCTCCGGCATCAAACCAGCCGGCCAATATCATCGGCTTCCTGTTCGACAAGCAGCTGCATAACCACATGGTTTGAATTCTCAGGAATGAACCAATTAAAATGTTGATACGGCAGACACCAGTTCTAACTGATCAACCCTAAGTATTGAGAGGGCATGAATGATATCAAACTTCGAGTGGCGGAGAAGCAAAAGAATGTAAAGGGCCATAGGGTTGTGACAACGCAAAATCGTCCCAGCCTAAAGCTCCCTGCAGCCTAATGTCACGGATCTGGGCAAACCAAAACAGGACTCGGCGCAATATTATCGTCTTACATCGCTTCACATCTAAAAGTGCAAATGCAAATACTCGCCATGAGGTCCCTAAGGTCTACTACGTTAAGATACCAGAAGGGTCTTCAGAATTGTGAGTGATTACATTCGCTGAAACACCAGTGTCTAGGCAAGGCAACGTTCTGACAGAGATCACGATGCATTCATTCAAGAGAGCTAGGAAAATACCGGAACTAGGCAGTCAATTTGTGCCTATCCGCAGTTGTACAGGTTGCAAAATATGACGACGCCTACTGCCACTTCCGCCCTGTTTTGGGCACCACTAGCTCGATAACACATCATACATGCACTTTCAGTCAGCATCATGGTGTGGCTTCTTTCAATTCGCTAAATGACTCATGACTGAATAAAGGATTGATTTGCAGACGCCACTCAGACGCACCCAACTTCAATGAATGAATTTGTGCACCCTCATATCATGTTAGCAATCTAAAGCATTTGCATTGTTGAATGTGTAACAGGTCAAACTTTGGTCGCCTGTAGCGACCTTTCTTTCGACATGAAATGGCTACAGTGACCTTTTAAGTTCCACGATATTTGCATTTAATCCCGAAATTATGCAGGCCTATTTCAAATATACACAATAAAGCTATTTTAAAGATTTTAGTTTCCTAAACTTAGCACCCATGAAGGAAATATGGACAACTCTTACGAAATGAATTATGAGTTCAGTCCCATCAATACGTCTGATCTCGGAACCGACTTCATGTTGAGTACGGAGCCTCGTTTTATCATTTGCCTCAATTACGGAACGACGTACAGCGGTAAGTTTAATAAGTTTAGCCGATGCAATTTATGGAACTAATATTCGACTCTTGAAGGTGTTGCCTGGGCCCTAAAGAACCCAGGAAGTAATGAACCTAGCGAAGTCCACATTGTTGATAAATGGCAAGAGAGAATTAGCGAGAAGGTACCTTCTCAGTATATCTTTACACCATCTAGCCCAGACTGGGGATACATCAGAGACTCTCACTACGTAATTCGTCTTTCCAAGCTCAAATTCCAGCCGGGCCAGCGCCTTGATGCCTTGAAATCCCTTCGAGAGGCGACTGAGGGCATTGTCCGATTTCAAACCCACTTGGAAAACAAAGGAAAAGCCGAATTCCCACTCCATTTAGCCACCAGCCCGCTGGAGGTGGACACAAGATATCTCACCAGGGTTGCTGAGAATGCATGCTTGCAAATTGAACTTCAAGACCCGGACAACAGGAGGATGTTGCAAGAGTTTCCTATCGATCTCGTCGTAACACACCCTGCGGTAAGCGCTTCAACTAACTTCGACTGTTTCGTCGCTGAAATAATCCTTAGGAATGGAGTGATGAAGCGTGTGATAAGATATTCCGGGCTGTCAATGCGGCGTTTACCTCTGCGTTTCAGAGGTACCTTGATATGACGGGTGAGATCCGTATTATTACAGAGCCGGAAGCTTGTGCGTAATGGACAATGAGGGAGGCACAGGCAAAGGGCATTGACCGACTTCAGATTGTAGGGTCACGATGATGCAATATTGCATTTCCTTACGGCTAACAAGATTTATGCACGGTCAATGCTTTACTGTGGTCGATGCCGGTGGTGGTACCGTAGTAAGTGGTGGCTTCTCCAATTCCTGTACCCCAGATGGCTGGCTCATGATTGACAATCTTGCAGGACCTGGTCTCGTATAGAGTAAGGAAAGTGTCGACTATTTTCAAATTCCAGAAGATTGGCAAGGTTTGTGGTGAGTGGGCACATTTGGTCCCTTTAAGACAAGATGCCATTTACTAACGCTGTCAAAGGCGCACCTGTCGGCGCATCCTTCATCGACACGGCTTTCTACAAAGAATTTCTCCCTCGAAAACTCGGAGAAACAAACTTCCGACGCATCAGCATGTCCGACCTACCTGCATCGGACCAATATGCTCAGGGTTCACATGTCACCTTGAGCAGGAATCTACAGGAGCTTTTAGATAGATTCCAGGCCATCAAACACAAATTCAATGGCATGAAGGATCGGCCAGCACGCCTTGACTTGCCCGGCAGTATAAGAATACCTAACAACGCGAAGCATGGGATCGTAGATGGGCAATTGCTAATCACAAGGTGAGTTGATGTACCAGCACTCAAACTGCGACTTGATGCTAAATATCCCCTGCAAAAGCGACGATCTAGCCAAAATGTTCCATAACTCTGTGGAGGGTACCTTGAAGCTCATTCGAGAGCAAAATTCTCAGGTGACCCGGCTGAAAAGCCAAGTCAGGGTAGATGATTTGGTCTTTTCGTTCATTTTCACCAACTCATAATTGTGCCTAGGCTGTTTTCCTCTCCGGTGGATTCGCACAAAGCCCGTACCTAAGGAGTTGTGTGGGTGACCTAAGTCGCCAGTGTGGATTCGACTTGATTGTGGCCGAAAATGGGTAACATCAACGACACCGTAATTGGGGAAATTCACTGATCGAACAACCGTCATAGTTGGTCCGCCGTGGCACGAGGTGGTGTCCTTGCAGGACTCGGACTAGGCTGTGAGACACCAGCACCGAGCGTGGGATGCCCTTGCCACATCGGCATCGTCGTATCCGAGCCATGGCATGAATACAAACACGACAAATCACAGCTTTACAGTGACAAGTTTGACCAATCTTTGAAAGCCTTTGAGGTCATCAAGTGGGTCGTGGACAAAGGCGATCTCATCCCTCGCGGAGGCATCCAAGTTAGCCGAAGCATCAAACGGCGATTCACGGCGAATAGCGGGAGGAGCGCGCGAGTCAAGGTGGTCATTTTGTAGGATGAACCGGATGAGCGGCCGAGGAAGTTGAGCAAAGCTGTAGCGCTCGGTAAGTCTCCGAAGCCAAATGTGCAAAGTGGCGGCTGTACTAACGCACTCGGTGAAGCCTTAGATTCATACCGCGAGGTTGAATTGCGGTACAACATCGGAGAACTGCCCGTCTCCGCGAAAGGCAGGGGCCAACGATGGGATGTCCTAGACATGGAGTTGAAAATTCAAGCCAGCGCAGAATCTGCGCACATCGAGCTATTGTCGGGCAAGGTGGTGGGCGCGAATGGGAGGGCATTAGAAGCTCAGCAGCTCGACTGGCATATTGAGGTATTTGGTCCAATTTAGATGGCCCTATTCCAAATACCATTCTGTGCGTGTGTGGATTTCGGGAAAACAAATCCGGTGGCAAATGCGATGCTGCTCGGGGCTTCAAGGCGCCCATTACATGTACCACCATGTAGACCACCGAGCGAGGCTGCAACAGGGATTATGATTGCACGCGGGCATAGGGAAGTTTTTAAAAATGGGACTGTGCAGGGTGGGGGGGTTTATTCTACCTTGAAAGGGCACATGTGCAGCGATTTTGTCAGACTCAGCTGAACAAGGATGCATTGCTTACGCTCCTTGGACCAGCACTTCGGGACACCGAAGCGTTCCCCATGGGATTTCACTGTAGCCAAGACAAAAATAATTACTTTCAGGATGAGGCAAACTAGCCGTTTGCCTCGTGTTTGCCTAATAAATGATAATTCACTCTAACTTACTCCAATGCTTCTTCTTGGTTTGGAAACCCTTCTAATTAGCCAAACTCGTTTTGGTGCATTCAAAGCAACCAAACCTGAAAATTAAGCAGACATTTACCATCCTCTTTAGTAGCTTTGAAAGGACACATTACTCACGACAATTATTCTTGTGCAACATTGATTAACCTGCGAGCTTTGCTGGCGTGTGTCGTGAATTAGCCTCATAACAAGACATGCCCTATATATCGTAGAAATTTCGCATTAAGTTGTAAAGAGCAACCATTCTCATTTTCTCTTCATATCTTATAACAAAGAGCCGTCCCTTCAAATTACTGCTTATATTATATATTACCCCATCTTCAGCTATCAACATCCTTTATTTGTCTATATCTTACCATCGAACTACTCCCCCGAAAGATCGCTCGTCAACATGATGTCTCGTGGCTATAGTGAGCTAAACTCGAATTCTACGGAATGGGTTGGTGCCATGAACAGAAGCACCACTGAGTGGCGCATCGGATACCTCCCTTCGAACGTTGTTGCCATCAACGGTAGCTTCAAAGCCTCTCGATACAACATTACATCCTTGTTTGGCAATGACAGCGCCCTTTCACATGTCACAGTCATTGAGAACGCAGGACAGTTCATGGTCAAGTCATCTGATATCAAAGCCATTACGTTCACCACATCATTGGCTTTTTTGCTAGTCGTTTCATAGCTTTACTACTGCTTTGTTATGAGTATCAGCTCGGCCAGAAGTGAAAATAGCGCTGAGGCTTCACATACTGCCAGCGACCCTCGTGGCTTCTTCTCCGTATCATCATTCGATGAATGGCTTCGGGGATTCTACAGCGGGGAGAAGACTGGTATCGAGGAAGCAGAAAAGGATTTAGCCAGCGAACCCATTGTTTGGCACGACGTGGAGGAAGTGGCTGAGCTGCTGAGAAACTGGTACGGCCTCAAGATTGATATACGATCTCAGACCGATAATCTGGAGGGCGACGCGGCGGTTCTGCGTGACACAATGAAACGCCACAGTGATTCCCTTCTCAACGATATCTGCGCACGTATTCCTCAGTGGGATGCGCACCTGGATAAAGCACATAATGATTTACCGGGTGTATTAGAGAACGACAGATCCCAAGAAAGAGCTGAGCTTCAAAGAATAATAGCAACAATCAACCAGGCTCTTGCGAATCCAGAAACCAGTTCAACGGGAGTCGCTCACAACTGGGTTTAAATCTATATAAATAGTCAATTGCAATTAATCTCGTGCATTTCAAGTGCATATCGCTCATTACGTTTTAGTTGTTCGATCAGAGAATTAGCCGCGTGTGGGATCTGATCGCTCTCAGGGTTAGGGTTAGGGTCATGACCAGGGTTACCCACCCATGTGATGCACTACAAAGCATAGAATTATTCTAAGGTTAGGGGAAAAGACTCGAAAAATATTTTATTGTTTTATTTCCGAATACCTTATTCTTGCCAGATAACCTTCGCAGTCCCATGCCTGTTATTCTCCAATTCGCGAAGCAAGAGGTGTTGTTTTAGTTCAAAATTCACCACCTCTCAGCGGATCCACTAAGTAGTCTTAGCTAACGAATTCAAAATTCCCATTCTTTAATTATCATCACTTCACATCATTTGTCCCTCTAGCCTTTCCAAACGATTGTCTCATACTATATATCGCTTAGGTTGCAATCTCTCGTGCTTTGCGAATCTTTGCTGAAAAAAAAGAAAAGAAAAAAAAAGAAAGCTGTAGATAGATAGACAGAAGAAGACACAGGTTCCGGCGCTCTTAAAATAGAAAAGCAAAACAAAATAGCTTCTCGGTTAATGTAGTTTCTGCATGTGTGAGAATAAAAAGGTGTATGATTAGTCTTAGAATGAATTTCAACTCCGCCGTCTGGTTAGAGTATCAAATTCTCTCAGATTGCACGTTGCATTGACGGAGTCCCAATTGCCGGTCGGAAAATGCCGACGTTTCGCCAAGAACCCCTCTGGGAAGGCCATTCACGGGCCGAGTTGTGCGCACAATCATGGTCATCTACCAGTCACACACTTGAAGTTCTTGTTCGCGCCGAGGCCCGTACCGTACACATTGACTGAATCGGTGTGAATTTAACGAGAGGCGCCATTCGTTGTGGACAAGAAGAGATGAAAATACCACCTAGGGCCGTGTATTTGTCGAGAATCGTGCAGACTATGATCTCGCTATTTCCGACTCAGGTATGACCACATCGGAGAGAGGAACGCGTCATCTTTGTCGCTCAAACACAAATTCTGTTCACTGTATCTTCCGCAAAATGCCTCCGAAAAAAAGCTTTTCGGAAAATGGGCCGAATAAAAAAGTGCAAAGGTTTGGGACGGTCCTCATTTGGGAATGTTGATGATGGTGCTGGGTGTTGATGACCGTGGCCAACAAATTAGACGAGTCGATGGCACATCGACATGTCCTCCGGTAGAGTCGGTAGCCCTCAATGTAAAACAGTTCGGAGCTGGGCGATAGTCAAATGATTCTCGGTAATCATTTGCCTTGCGCTCATCTCGATCTAAATGGAAATTGGAATAAATGTGTAATGTCTAATACATGTTGTCATGAAATTAGTCAAAAAGCTGCATACAGACGTGAACAAGGCTATTTCACAGCCTTAATATTTGTTGATAGGCTCAACTTGATCTTGTTTAAAAGCTTGCTTCTTGGGCCAGCTGGAACTGGGTTGCATACACTCTCTCTACCCCATTCGTCTTGACAGGTTCAGCTCCATTGACGGGACTGCCCCAGCCTCCTCCGCCAGGAGTATCAATGACACACCAGTCTCCCTTCTTGACGCTGAAATCCTTTCGCCCTCCGACTCGGCACCAGCGACCAGATTTCCCGCCTTTCACAACGTAATTGACGCCCGACTTGCCATCCTCGCCACCCTTCATTCCGTACGGCCGCGTGACGCGGCGCTCGCTCACAATGGAGCAAGCCATGTCCCGACCAAACTCGTAGACGCGCCGGATGCCGTTTCCGCCGTTCCACTTCCCGCGCCCGCCCGACCCGTCGCGGATGCTGAACTCGCGCAGCACCACCGGGTACCGCTTCTCGAGAATCTCCGGGTCCGTGATGCGCGTGTTGGTCATGTGGATGTGCACGCCGCTGGTGCCGTGCCAGCCCTCGCCCGCGCCGCTGCCGCCGCAGATGGTCTCGCCGAACCCGAAGCCGGAATTGGGGACCAGGGCGCCAGTCTCCGGGTCCACGTTGCCGTCGATGCCGAACGACATGACGTTGCAGTCACCCTGGCTGGCGGCGCACGCCTCAAAGGCCTTGATGACGACGTCAGTGACGCGCTGGGATGTGATGGGGTTACCCGCGCAGACAGCGGCTGTCGGAGACGGGTTCAGGATAGAGCCTTCGGGAATGGTGAACTTGAGGGGGCGCAGGCATCCCTCGTTGAGGGGGATGTCCTGGTTGATCAAACAGCGCAAGACGTAGAGCGTTGCGCTACGTGTAATGGCTTGCGGAGCATTGAATGAATGGTATCCCTCTTCCCCAGTGCCAGTGAAGTCAAAATGGGCAGAAGCAGTCTCAGGGTCAATAGTCACGGTAAGTTGAATTGGTGTTCCGTCATCCATGTGATCCAGAGCGAATAGAGGTTTGCCTCCCGTGGCTGCATGGGTCCGAAGCAGGAATTCACGGACGCAGGCTTCGGCATTGTTGGTGATGGCACGCATATTGAAGTGCACAGTACTCAAACCATTTTCTGCAATCAGCTCCGAGACCAAAGAGGCGCCCTTTGCATTGGCCGACACTTGAGCTTTGAGGTCATTGATGTTGTCAGCCAGCTTTCGGGTGCCTGAGCAGCCGGGGTACTGGGCAGGATCATGGAGAAGCAACTTGGTCATCCTGGCTTCGTCAAAGAGACCATCTCGAACAAGGAATTCGGAAACAATGGCAGCTCCTTCTTCATACAGCTCCACACTGCCAGCGGGCATGGATCCCGGGAGGATACCTCCAATCTCTTGGTGATGACCTCTCGAAGCGGTATAAAATATGATTTCCTTTCCGGCCTCGTCAAAAACAGGTGTGATGCAAGTGATATCTGGCAAATGGGTTCCACCAGAGATGGGGTGATTGGCCACAATGACATCCCCAGGACGAAGCTGGCCAAGGTATCTTTGGTGCTGGAACATGACGGCTTGCTCCATAGAACCCAAGTGCACGGGGACATGGGGTGCGTTGGCGACTAGTCGGCCGTCGGGACTGAAAAGTGCACAACTAAAGTCCAGACGCTCTTTGATGTTGACCGAAACGCTGGTCTTTTGGAGGGCGTGCCCCATCTGCTCAGCAATACTCATGAAACGATGGCCCATGATGGTCAGCTGAACCGGATCAACTGCCTTTTCTGATACTGGGGCCTCTTCCTTTTCGGGCTCTTGGGAGGCTTTCAGTTCAAGGTCCAATACCACGTGGCGATCTAGAATAGTAGCCTTTGCATCCGGGCTGACGACAATGGTTTGCGTGTCGTCTAGGATAATGGCTGGTCCTTGGATCACGTCGCCTGTGGTCAATGAACCGAGGAAATATAATGGTGCTTCCAACCAGCCCTTATCAAAGAATAGCTTCACACGATCTGAAATCTTGTCTCCAGATGCCGCGGCTAAAGAAGAGCCCGCAAGTTGTCTCTTGAGGTTAAGGACTGGCTCGACAGATGAGCTTTGGGCAGTTGCTCGAACTCTGATGTTCTCGACAAGAATGTCTCGGCCAGTCATGGTAAAGGAGAACTGCCTCTTGTGCTCAAAGGTGAATGCGTCGGCCCAGTTGCCATCTTGAGGCCTCGGGATCATAAAGGTCGTATCGGAGCCGACGTAGCGAAGGTTCAAAAAGTGTTCAAAGTTCAAGGCATCCTCTGAAGCACCATCCGAGATCAATTTCTCTGCAGCCGCTTGCTCCAGATCCTTCAATCGCGAATCTAGCTCCTCCGAAGACTCTTGAAGCACCGCAGAATACGGCTGCTGTATGTCGTGGACCAAGTCGGCCAAGGCCATGCCGTAGGCGGACAGAATGGAAGAGTATCGGTGGATCAGAATACGATTGATTCCGAGATTACTGGCGATGGACTGGTCCGAATTAGCCTCATGAATAACAAGGTAATGAAGGAGTACTTACGCAGGCATGCTGGCCACCGGCACCGCCAAAAACAGCAAGCTCGTGATCCGATGCGCGATATCCTTTTGCCTCTGTCAAGGAGCGGATCGGGCGACACATTGTTTCGTTTGCAACCTCCAAAAAGCCCAGGGCGAGATCTTCCACGGTTTTAGCCGGCGCGCCAGTCGCCGCAAGGTCCTTGTTGACCTGCTCTAGCAGCCTTTGAAAGGCAGCTCTGGCGCCCTCATAATCGAGGCTTTCGTCTTCATTGGGCCCGAAGATCTTTGGAAAGTATTTCACTTGCAAGCGACCTAGAACTAGGTTTGCATCAGTGACTGTCAGAGGACCGCCTTTGCGATATGCTACTGGCCCGGGATGGGCGCTGGCAGACTCTGGTCCCGCCAAAAAGAGCCCGTTTCTGTAGGACAGGATACTTCCACCGCCTGCAACCAGTTAGATGAAGCTTCTAAAACAGACGCAAATATAACTTACCAGCGGCAACAGTATCAACCTCAAGCTGAGGTGATTGAATAGTGATGCCGGCCGTGATGGACTCAAACGTGTGTTCTAAACTTCCAGCGTAGCGCGAAACATCGGTGCTTGTTCCTCCCATATCAAACCCGATAACAGCCTTTCGTCTTTCGGGATCATAACATGTTCGACTGAATCCCACCACGCCACCAGCTGGGCCAGACAGGATGGCTCGCAGCCCGCTAAAGGTCTGCCACCCTACCAACCCGCCATCGCTCTGCATGAACTCACAACGGGCACCATTGGCGTCTTCAAGGTTTCCCACAAAGCCCTTGCGGAAGCTATCGATATATGCCCTTGTTAAAGGAGTAAGATAGGCATCTGCGGTTGCTGAGTAGCCTCTAGAAACCGCCTTGATCATGGGGAAGATTTGTGATGAGAGGGAGATTTGTGTGAATCCAATCTCCTTTGCTAGCTCTGAAAGCTGGAGCTCATGATTAGGAAAGGTGTAGGAGTGGAGAAGTGTGATGGCCAATGCTCTGACGCCCTTGTCGAAGAGTGCCTGCAGTCCTTTTTGCGCACCCTCGATATCTGTACGGGAGCTGGTTAGAACTCAATCAAGCTTATTCAAAATATTAAAACATACCGAGAGATTGCAAAATTCGAATCGTCTCTCCCCCAATGCCCTTTTCGAGGATAAATTCATCGCCAACTGGATCGGTAGCATCCTCGGAAGAGTCATAGAGCGTCACTCGCTCATCAACTTCGAGAACATCCTTAAATAGAGTCTCAGGTCTTCGGATATTGAGGTCAAAAAGCTTTGGGCGCGTCTGATCCCCAATGCGCAGCAGATCCTTGAACCCACGCGTTACTACCAACGCGCATGGTGTCGAGGCTCGTTCCAGGAGAGCATTGGTTGCGACTGTTGTACCCATTTTAATAGACTCGATCCCGCTTGTATCAATCAACTCGCCTCGCGGCAAAGACTTCCCGGTGGCGGCCTCGAGAATTCTGCGAATCCCCTCGGTTGGGGCATCTGCGTAATTTGTCGGGTCATTGCTAAGAAGCTTGACTAGAATATCTGGCTTCCCTGGTACAATTCCCAGGCAGTCTGTAAATGTGCCACCGCGATCTATTGCAATTCGGATGCGGGGTGAAGAGCCATTTGTGAGGTGCATGTTGGAGAGAATAGAAGTAGACGGGGTTTGCGTGGTATGAAAACGAGTAAGCCAAGTGAATTTTTGGAGATCTTGTTCTTAATAGATGGACGTAAACCTCAATCAATAATTGAAGCTCATCGGCCTTGGGCGGAACCAACTATCTCGTGCAGGGAACGGATTTCCGAGTGCGCGTATCTAGCGTCGCATCGCAGGCATTGACATTGTGCTCCATGTGATAGAGCTGGTATCCGACGTCGCACTTATCAGTCCGAAGCGTTATCGGATGTGGGGTCCGAGAGCCAACACAAGATAGTGGTTTGCCATAGAGGTTCGACAATCTCCATATTTACTTGAGGTGTGCATATTACTGATCGTGTGGATTGTCAATTTATATTCCGAGTTACACGCTTGGATGGCAACCAGCGACGCAGTAGTCTGCTGGATAACAGCGATACCGTTCTGGAGTAACCCGCGTATTGATCCAGCTACAAATTCCCATGTGCCTTGAAATCACTCTAACCTGTTATTCCTATTAATGACGGAAACGATTAGTTAATATTTCAATATTAATTGACTCATAATATTAAGAGGACGGAATTTTACGTGCATCAGTTCTCATGTTTTTCTGTAGCTCGACCGGCAAAACTGGTGCGAGGCGATATGTCATGTAGTATTGGCGAGCTGCAATTAGGCATTGAAATAATAAATACGCAAACTATTTTGGCATGGAATTAAGACTATCTCTTTCTGAATATTATTTTGCTAACTAGTCTGCGCATCAATACAAATCTGAGCATGAGAGCTTAGTAAACATATCGGAAGTGAATGTTCTGTTTATCCGTCAAATCACGGAAATCAGTATCGGCATGAACTCTTTCACCGCTTGCTTCATCTGCAACATCTCTTCTGCTATTTTCCCACCAACAGTAGATCGCATATAGGATGATGATGATCATGGACAAGACGTAGCTCCCGAGAATGGCGGCGATACCGAGAGGATAGAGAGGCGCCTGCTCCGCCTTGAAAAATTGAGGTGCAACGATGTTGGAAACACAATAAGAAATGAAGATGAGCGCGTTCACAGTGACCTTTTTGGTGTGCCCGGCCGTGTTTGCGGTATTGATTCCGAGACTGACAATGTACGGTCCTAGGTAGAAGTAGGACATGTAAAGTGCAGCAAGTCGGCCGTGGTAATTGTCCAATGGTAGAGTATAAAGGAACACGGCTGATACAAGACCGACAATGAGACCAAAGAGAACCCAAATGGTTCGGCACTGCCTATGGGGGATATACTTGGCGCAGAGGAAGACGCAGCCGTTGCAAATATACGAAGACATGGTCTGCATGATTCCAGTCGGCATGGTCAGAAGGGTGGAGCGTTGCGAAGAGTATCCCAGCCCTTTGATGACGAGAGGGGCAAAGTTGGTCAATCCGCCATTAGGAATCGAGATCATGAGATGGAACAGGCACATCAACCAGGTTTTGGGGTCAACAAGCGCCTCCATGATTTGGTCCTTCTTCAACGTCTTGTTCTCGATACCTGTCTGATCGGCGCGGACCCTCTCAATGACAATGGCCTTCTGGCGCTCCGTCACAAACTTGGCACTGACGGGGTTGTCGGGGAGGAGCAGGCCAATGACGCAGGCCCAGACGATTGTCATGGCTCCAGTGATCCAGAACATGGCGCGCCACTGGTGTTCGCCCGAGAGGAAGCCGATCCCCCACCCGATCGGTCCAGTGAAGCAGACTGATAGGCCGGTGTACATCAGACCGGTCCGGATTGGCTGTTCTTGTCGCGTGTACCACATTCCAATGATGAGGAAGTTGCCAGGGACAATGGGGGCTTCGAGGGCTCCCAAAATGACACGCAGCGCGATCAAGGTGGCAAAGTTGTTGGCAAATCCGGTAGCAATGAGAATCACTCCCCAGACGAGCTGGGTGGCAAATAGGAGTTTCGCGATGGGGAAGCGCTGCAAAAGAGTACCGCTTGGAAGACACCAGACAAGATATCCAAACTGCAATCTAGTTAGCTGCAGCCACGACCAAAAGACAAAATTTCGCAACTCACGTAGAATGCGCTTCCAACCCAACTATATCTGTCTCCAGTGAGTCCCGTATCGTCACGGAACCCGTAGAGCGCAGCCGTTGCAGTGGTGACCTTGTCCATGGCCCCCAGCGTCACATTGAACCACAAGAGGGGCACAAGGCGGAGATCCAGCTTCCACCGAAGCCTCCACCATTCCTCAGGCGTGTATGCATTTTCACCTTGAAGCTGGTTGGCATACTTTGCAGCAATATCCGCGTCCCTGTCGACTTGACTGCTCATCTCGCCAGCGCTGACCGAGGTAACCTTGTTCAGGTCACCAGACACGAAATCAGCCTTGGAGTCCTTTGAGGGGTCCGACATGATGGCGGATATTGTCAAGAAGCAGGCTTAATATTGGTATTTTTTTCAAAGGACTCAAAAGTCTTGGTGCGGACCAAGAGCGATGGTTATAGCAACTGCCTGATGGGAAGCGCGGTGGTCACGGCTAAAAAGGGATAGGTCATGCAGCCACTATCATCTACGACGAGACCTTCGGGCAACGCATTCCAGATTGGCTGCCAAGCAACTCTTCTACGGTGAACTATTCCACTCGAAAGCGACTATCGGCAAGGATTCAGACCAGGAGCGCGCTGGTGTTAGGGTGGCGGGCGTTCTTGAATGAGCCTTATCACATAGTGGAGGGCACCCCCCTTCCCCTCAATCGACAGATAGCAGGGACCCACGCGCCTAACGAGCGAAACCAACGTCATTCCAATGCCATAATTGCGGGGGCTTGGTTGGCCGGGGCGTCAGCTTCGCACCGCAGACCCCGTCCCAGCCATTCGATCGGACTCGCCGTCCCGATAGCGGATATCTCACTCCGATGAACTTACCCTACACCAAACAGCCAACCTTTGGATCAAAGGAAGTTAGGCATGTATGACAACTTGCATGTAATGGAGAATATTATAAACTTTTTATTTTATTGGAGAAACGGTAGTTTGGAGAATCATGACATATTCAAGACAATGGATATGATTCAATTTGACAATGTTAAGCAACTCGAGATGAATTGACGGAATGAATCCATTTTTATAAAACTTATAAATTTTTGACCATTCTTGTCAAGCTTGCAAGTCGTTGGATACCCTCTTCAATTTGTTCCTCCGTGTGCCATGCCCAGCTCAATCGAATCCCATTACCAAACCCTTTTGATGCCCGCTCCACACATCCTTCATCACCCTCTACTGTCATCATGTTGCCAAATGCAAACTTTAGGTTGTACTCTCTGAGTGCTTGGGCCGCGAGCTCCGAGGTGGTAATCGGTAAATCTTCAGGAACTCTAACGTAGATGAAGTACCCACCAGCTGTGCGTATCCCCCCAGAATGACCATTCGTACTGAGAGAAGTGTTTTCGCCCGAGGTGGTGGCCTCATAAGGTGTCCCGGTTGAAAGCGAGAATCCCAACGGTGCCAGGTACGTGCGAATGGACTTTAGCATTGCATAGTACCTTGACCGATATATCGGGACTAGTGTGCCATCAATGTGCTTCTGCAACATGCCGGTGGAGATCATCTCAGACACAAAGCTGGCTGCTATTTGGGATGGGCAGCCTCCCGAGGCAGTGGACCCAACCTTTGACAAGGCTTGAACAAACGCCGGAGTGGCTTCGGCCCAACCTGTGCGGATGCCCGGCGCAATAATCTTGGAAAAGGAACCGTTGCTTACAGCGTTTCCAAAATCATGCTGCGGTCCGCCATCGAGAGTCTTGTCAAGGTCCACAATTCTCGGCGGTACGGCCTGGAGACCAGAAATTGCATCGTCCTCGCTCTCAGGCCACCGGAGAACATCGTACACGTCGTCTGTGACGACCAAGGCGTCAAACTCGCGCGCTAGTCTGACGAGGTCGCACCGCCGCCGCAGGGACATGGTCTTGCCGCTTGGGTTGGCAAATGTGGGAACGGCATAGATGATGTGCTTGTACAGGTGTGCGTAGCGTGGGTCCTGCTTGAGCTTTGGTGCCTGTGGATGTTCTTCTGAGTTCACTTCTTGGATGCTGGTTCGCAGAAACTCAATGTCCAAGCCTTCTTCGTCCTCTGGCACTCCACGCAAGCAGCCTGCGAACCCAGCGTCCGTGAAAATGGGACAGGCCAGGAAGTAGCTTGGCTCAATCATCCAGATTCGCTTGGTATATCCTGGCTCGGTAAACTTGGCAAGAATATTGGCCAAGTTTGCAGAGGCTCCATTGGTTACGCAGATGCGCTCAGCGGAAATATCTCCGCTCGGCTGGTAAATTGAGGTCAGCCAGCCGGCAATTGCCTGCCTGAGGGGCTGGTATCCGGCATCTGGTCCGTATACTAGGGATGCAGCAGTCTTTTCAGGAGACTCCAACACCGCAGTCCCTGATTTTAAAAGTTGAGATGCTGGGAAAAGAGACGGCGAAGGCCATCCCAACTGAAGGTTAATGTGATCGGTCATGGTAGTAACGGAGGTTGACACATGAGCTGACAGAAAGTAACACACCCAACGTGCAGGTCTTGGTATCCATAATATCTGATAATTTATCCTGATATTTTATTATCCATCTTTCCATACAAAGGCCATCAATTGGCTTGATTCTGTTCGGACTTGACATGGATTGGTTTGGGGTTAGTCGGCCTTTTGCAACCGACACCCCGCTTCCCCATGTCGGGCTTTCGGGTGCGATCCGTCGGACACTGCATCGGTGGAGCTAAACGCCGATACGCAAGGAATTGCATCGGCATCTGATAAGATTGAAATCTTATGCGTATTTCGAACGCATAAAATAGACCGAGTTTTCTCAGGATGGTTCATTGTCTTTCATCGATTAATTAAAAATATTTTATTAGAGCACCGAGCACCGATAGCAGTGCCAACTCGTCATTATGCCTGCCATTAGAATTTCTCTTGAAGAGGAGCAGAAACAGTTTGAAGCTGAAGTTGCTGCAATTGAGAAGCAATGGGCTTCACCACGCCAATCTCATCTTAAGAGGTACGGACTACTTGACTAGTGAGATGGGTTTGAAAGCTTATTTAGACTCTAGGCCATACACTGCACGCACAATTGCTGCTTTAAAAACACCCATCTCAACGTCTGCAGCCTCATCCGCCCAGGCCGTCAAGCTATGGAATGCCCTCCAAGAGCACAGAAAGAATGGCACGGCTGAGATGACCTTTGGAACAACAGATCCAGTCACTGCCTCGCAGATGGCCAAGACACAGCAAACCGTCTACGTTTCCGGTGCCCTGTGCGGTTTCTCTGAGGTGGCCATTCCTGGCATGGACCACGCGGACTACCCCTGGGATACCGTGCCAAAGGTAGTGGCCAAGATCTTCAAGTCACAGCTATGGCATGATCAGAGGCAGAGACAGTTTCGTCTCCGCCACCCCATTGAGAAGCGAGCCGAGCTGGAGCACTGGGACTACCTCGCTCCGATTGTGGCTGATGGCGACATGGGGTTCGGAAGTCTGACAACAACAATGAAGATGGCCAAGGAATTTGTTGATGCTGGCGTTGCCATGATCCACATTGATGACCTGGCCATCGGCATGAAGAAGTTTACAGTCGGCCAGGGCCGTACCATCGTGCCGACTAGCGAATACTTAGACAGACTGACGGCTGTTCGAATGCAGTTCGATATAATGGGAGCCGAGACGATGCTGCTCTGCCGTTGCGATACCGATCACTCGGAATTCATCACAAGTGTCATTGACAAACGGGATCATGAGTATGTTATCGGCGCCACCAAGCCGGTCCAGGCCCTCAAGGACTGTCTTATTGCAGCGCAAGCCGCGGGCGAGAACGTTAGGGCAGCAAGAGATGAATGGAAGAAGAGTGCAGAACTCAAGACATTCGATGAAGCTGTCAAGTCAGTAGCCTCAGAGGATGAGTATGCTGCCTACAGCGCCGAGTTGGCAAAGGAGAAATTCCTTTCCCTCCCTGAGCGCCGCGCGATTGCCACCAAAACTGTCAGCAAGGAAGTATTTTTCGACTGGGACCTCCCCAGGTCTGCCGTCGGCCAGTACATGTTTAAATCCTCCGTCAAAGCCGTGGTTGAGAGAGCCCTCGCGGCCGCTCCCCTGGGCGACGTGACATGGGCCCGCATGGACGACCCTGTGTGGAAGGACGTTGTGGAGTTCCACACTGAGGTGAGAAAGGTGCACCCCGAGCGTATGTTCGCCTTTGGATACACTGGAGACTACGACTTTGCCAAGGCTGGATTCTCGAGCGAGCAGGTCAAGACGTTGCCGCAGGATTTGGCCAAGATGGGCGTTTGCTGGCAGGTTCAGCCCATTTGGAGTCTACAGGGCCTCAATTACCAGACGGAGAAGTTTGGAAAGATGTGGGCGGAGGAAGGAATTTCTGGTTACCTCCGCGATGTACAGGGTCCTGCGCTGGCCAAGAAGCCCATCGTCGATGGGTTTGAGAAACTGAGCTGGTGCGGCGGCTACTTGGCCGATGCGTTCTTTGAGACGGTAGCGGGCATTTCCATCACGGAGTTGTAATAGTCAGGTCAGCACTTACACCCTTGTTTAGAACAGTGGAATTTACAACGATATTAAGCTCTAAACACGGAGCTTGACCTATTCAAGATACTTAATTCCACTTTACCGCCCTCTTATCTGAGCGGAGGCCATCGGACGCGTCGGGAGATAAGATGGGATTTGTAACGAAATCGGAGGCCCCGCTGCGTCGCGGGCGCAGGACGATAAGAGAGTAAGCGACATAACAATCAAATAAATCAGGCCAGGAAACCCGTCATCACAATGGAACAGGTTGATAGAATTCCCGAAGAAAAGAATTGACTTGCATGATTCCTTTGGGAACCACGTCGAACGTATAATGTGAAAAAAAGTCCTTGGGAAAAGCTTACCCGCTTGGTCTGCCTCTGCCACTGGCCGTATGGTCTACATGAATATCGGCTTCCTGCATGATTTCGATCCGGCCGACATCGAGCGACTATCTCACCCCTTCCCCTCCTCACAGGAATGGGATTAGCCATCAAGTGACATCCAACTTCCCTTTTGGGTTTCCATACTGGAATCGTTGTTCTGTAAATAGGTGCTAGAATCTGCCTCCAAATGGGCCATGGCGGCACAAAACCAAGGCGCAACTCGCGGACGGTCGCCATCTCCAGGTGAGGAGCCTGCGCCAAAAAGACAACGCGTCCTTGCATGCAGGTATGGCCCGAGACTCAGCACTTGCATGTGGATTTCTAATAATATCCCGAACACAGGAGATGTCGCCACAGAAAACAAAAATGCGAGGATGAAAGGCCGTGCAGCAACTGCCAGAAGTCTGGCGAGGAATGTCTGCCGACTGAGCCTGCTACGCGCCCTCAAGTTGACGCCGAATATGTCAAGGCTCTTGAGGAAAGAATAGCAGACTTGGAGTCGATTAATCCTGGGCAGGGACTCGACCATTTGCGTATGCTGGGCCAGGATCCGAGTTCGAGGCCCAATGGACGGCATGCGGCACACCAGATCATCAACACGGTGTTACCGAAGAACCCAGTCTTCCCGCCGGATTACATGGAGAACACAGAACTGGTAAGAGAGCCAGAAGTTGTGGACTTTGTGAGCAGGGTGGAAGCCTCACCTATCGAGCGTCGGCTTAGTTCTGTCCGATCGCAATCCCACCACTCCCCAGTTGACGTTTTTGCGTTGGGAGAGTCTTCTGACTCTGAGCTCGATCATGCTATACCCGGCTTGATTACATCTCCCTCCACCCAGAGAGATGAATACAATTGCATCGTGTCAGAGAACTCGCCCAGAGCCAACTCCAGCTCGCCACGCGAAAGGGCCCAATCTCTCGCTGCTGGTCTGCCCCGCGAGGTGGAAGAGGCTCTATTAGATGCTTACCGCGATCGAATCCAGTCACAATACCCGTTCTTCTACTGGCCCAAATTCCTGTCGTGGCACTCGGAGTGGAAAAGGTGTGCCCCTTCCGATCTCAACTCCCATCTTTGGCAGGGCTTCTTTGTCAACCTGGTGTATTCGACGGGGTTCTTGGTTTTGGCCCTGAACAGAATCGGCAAATCAGATTCCCGGGCGTTTTACAAGAGCGCAATGGCCCTTATGCCTGCTGTTTTGAGGCAGCCTGATCCAATTCTGCATGCGCAAGCCTACCTGCTGCTCGCAATGCATGCTGCGCACCGAAGCTCCACACATCGAATCTTATCGCTGGCATCGACCACGATGCGCTACTGCGTTCAGCACCAGTTTTATTTATCCGAGACGGAGGCAGAGCCGGCCACGGTAGCGGCGAGATTGGAAAACCAATTACGGCGACGGTGCTTTTGGTCAGCCTACGCCTTTGATCGACTAGTCATGTATTCATTCGACATCCCGCCCTCCGTTTCTGACTCTATGATTACACTAAAACTTTACGCCAATGTTAATGACGATGATATTGCATCTCTAGCGGCACAGACTCCGCCGGACCAAGAATTGCCTGATTCACCTGTATATACTTGTGTCTCCTCCTCCTTGTACATACTTCAGTGCAGACGCATTCAGTCAGAGATTGCCGGACACACTCTCCGGTGGGACTACAAGGACCAGTTTGCCAACTCGCTGGACTGGAGGGTTCGGATACTTGCCGAACTGGAGAATTACAAATCGCGAGTCCAAGCCTTTTCTGATCCTGGAGCGAAAGGCCATACATCTCGGAGATGGCTTTCCATGATATACAACTATACGTTGCTCAATCTCTATCGACCGACGAAGGAGAGCGTGCTCGGGCCTGCAGGAGACTGGTCCGTTCAGGCAAGCAGCCAGGCATGCTTGATATTCCGAAAATCCCAAATGGATCGCCAAATTGCACAGGCATGGCTTGGAGTAAGTACTGTTTTGACCACTGCAGCCCCCTCCCCCCAAAAGAAAAAGAAAACAAAAACCTTTTACTTACTCTTCACCAGCTCCTTGTTCAATTCCAGTCTGGAATTACGCTTTTGTACTGCTTCTGGGCAACCCCTCCCAAACACAGAACTGAAAGCTTTCATTCCACCGAAGTTTCGGATGCGCTGCGTGCGTGCTCCAATATTCTTGCCATCATGGCCGATCGCTGGCCCAAGGCCGATTGCTTGAGAGATGTTTTTGAGCTGCTGGCCCGCGAAATCCCACTCGTTCCTCAGACAAGAAGACCTCGAACACGCATCTCACACTCCTCTGCGGCCGCCATCCAAGAAAAGTTCCCACAGGTTCGCGCGCTCGTCGTTCATCGCTCCATTTTGCGCATGATTACCGAGATGGTTTCCGAAGACTTTCCGCAGGTGAAGTATCCTGAGCCGAGGCCTGCCAATCATGATGAAGCCAACGGCGTCGACATCTCCCAAGCGGAGTCCTCCATTGTGAACCACCAGTTGGACGCTGGCTCGGGGGGCATGTCGTTCGATTTGCCTTTTTCGGCCGACCAGATGTATGTAGTGGACAGGTCCAGCGGGGCAGTGTCTGGGCTTGGAGCCGACGAGTTCCTCGAGTTCCCTCGCATGCTTGACTTTGAGAACTGGCCTTGAGTGCTGGCCGATATTTAGTGCACAAGAGTCGGTGTTTCACGATGAAAATGATGCCTAAATGGAGCAAATGATTAATTCTTTCGCCGCTCATTTCTGAAATCCTACTTGTAGCGGACTGCTAGTGCTGCCTAACTCCTGATTTTGGCCTGCGAAGATGGGGTGAGTGGTGAAACTAGATATACATTTGGAGAAATTGTCCCTTGTTGTACAATGTCCGACCTTGCCGGAAACCATCCCTTTTCACTTTTTGTTGAACCAATGCTTCTTTCCCTTGCGCTTCAACGCGGTCTCTGTCAAAGAGCCCAATTTTCTAAAGACTTCCACTTTACTATTCTTCCAGCCACCGACTATCGCCCTCGCACCGGAAATAACAGCTTCATTTTCGGGATCTGTAGCCTCAAGCAAGAAAGCTTCCACAAGCTCTGCCTGCAAGTAGTCGGCCAATAGAGGCCTTTCAGATGACGTCTTGGCCATCAGTTTCAGCGCGTAGGATGCCAAGTCTTTCTTCCTCAGTGTCCTAGAAACGGTCTCCTTGAGCGCGCAAAAGTCATCATGATACGGTAGCGGTCGTTCAGACAGCAGGTCGACAAAGTTGGAAAGGGCAGAGATGAACGAATCTACGTCATTGGACAACGGGGGCTCCTTTTCGGTTGAATATGGCATTGGTAGCATCTCGATTCTCAATCGCATCGCGTTGGGCAGCACAGACGGAATCTGGCCGCGGCCTGCAATTGACCCTTTGCCCACGCGGATCTCTTCGATTTGGTCAATGATGCTGTTCAACAACGGAACACAATGGGCTTGCCAAGCTTTCCACGATTCACGACTGTAAGCACGACCAATGCATAACTTCCTTATCAAAGTCTCCATGGCCTGTGTGTTACCTGCAACGAGCAATTGCTTCGCGATCGCAGCGATGAAATCCTGCAGCATCCTCGTCGTAACACCATCCACACCTTCCAACTCCGACTCGGTGTTTTCAACGGGATTTTGCAGCCACGATGTAACCAAATTGATCCCGGGAGCGAAGGACTCCGCACCAGGGTTGTCAAATTGGGTAAGCCAATGCCTGCCAGCATTCGAGTTGACAAGCTCGCTATTCGTTTTGACCATCGCCGTGACGCGTGCGATACCGGGAGACGGGCTGATGTTGACAAGGGCCAACTCACGGAGCATGGCCAGAAGCGAGGCTGGCATATATCTTCTCAAATGATCCAATGTAAGACCGTAACCGCCCAAGCTGATCGGTACTGATGGGAGATGCTCGTTAGTGTCAAGGGATAAACTGTTCTTTTCGAGGAATAACTTCATCCAGCGATCGTTGTTGACCGCAGACTGTTCCATAGCCTCTATGACAAATCCATTCAGCCGCCTTTTGTCATTCAGAGTCAGATTGGGCCCATCAGAGCCTTGGATAAGCATAGACAGGAGGATATTTTCTTCGCCCACTTCAGGAAGTTTGGCATCGAGTCTAGCGACGGCATCCCAGTCAGCCTCACCAAGAGAGTGCCGCTCATCGAGTTGAGCGGCGGCTGGGACAATATGCTGTCCCAAGGCGTCGACAATAAGAGTTCGCAGCTCGGGAGAGCAGGTCGGTTTCTGCATGGTGCTCATGAGGCTGCCCACAATGGTGATGCGAGCATCAATATGTCGCGCTTCGGCAAGCAGGCCAATAAGAATATTGCATGACGAGGCGGGTTCGAGAAAGCGGTTATTTTGGAGAAGCTTGGCCATCATCTTGACTGTCGTGACCTTTATGGCAGGCGGTCGACGGCGATCGGAAGATACGTCATCACTTTCAGTGTTTGTTGACTGCGTATTTTGCCGCTTCATGCTGTCCCTCATGGCATTCGCCATAGTGTCAATGAACTCACGTGCCAACCTTGCTGGGAGGGAATGTAGGAAGTTGGTTGTTAGTAGATGTCGATGCCATGCGATATTGTCATCAGCGTTGAGAATCAGGTCGCAAATAAAGGGACACGCTTTTGCAGGATCGTCACTCTGCGCAAGGCACATGATGACTTCAACCACAGTTCCGGTCTTGCACTTCATCTGATCGGGCCCGAGGAAAGTATTCATTGTATCGAGAAGGAATTTTGCCAATTCCGCCAGAAGTGCCGGGGTCGCGTTGGGGATCTTCTGCACGACATGAACCCCTGAAGAAGCCAGAGATGCATACTGATCAAAGAGGGCGCCTAAGCTTGGCTTGCTCAGGAGTGCTTCCACCTGAACCAAAATTTCCAGAGTAGGCTTCCACACCGTTTCAATAATCTCTGTTTCTGTTCCGCTCAGAACAAACGCATTCTTGCAACGATGGCTGACGATGACTTTTGAGAGATTCAGGACGTCATGCCAGTCAGCGAGTGCACCCCATGGCTCTTGGCATACCATGACGGCAGTCTCGTGCAGATCCATGAAGATTTTGTTCGAGAGTTGAATGTGCTCCTTGACCGAGGCAACTGCTATGGTAGCAGGCTTTGCATCGTCCTTGTTCGGAATCACACTTAGAAGCTCTTTGAGCTCCTTTGCTTGGAATATACCACCTTCATACAGCGCCTTCGCAGTCCTACCATCCATGTTAAAGCGTCGGGCCCACAGAACAGTTTCGCTCAATGTGTTCAGATCACCAGCAGCCACGCACAAATACAAGGCTGACTTGGCCCAGAAGGCACGATCCTCTGGCTCACGACACTGCTGGGACTTTTGTCGTCGTTCATTTACCAGCTGGCGAACTCGCGATAGCCAGTAGAAATTACTATCGGCGTCCTTGGACTGGCTCACCAGAAGATACCTCACGATCTCTGCATCTCCACAGCGCGACGTAGCCGGGCTCCGGCTTTGGCTCAAAATTGTCTTTTCTTGAGTGTTGACAGCAGACAAAAAGTCGCCACTTGGGTGCACCTTGGCAAGTATTTCAAAAAGTTGCCTTGCATTCTTGTTGTCGATGTCGACGAAAATTTTGCTGGGCCACATGTCGCGGGATGTATCTTTGACGGGCATTTCTTTCAGTCTGTCGAGGCCTTCCTGGGAGTCATCTTGGATATCGGTGCTATAGGCCCTCATGTGTCGCAGAAAGAGGCGGAGCAGTTCGTATCGGACCGCAGGGTCTAATTTCTTGTGAAGCATGATGTTCTCATGGATTGACCTGAGAGACTCTCGGCGATCGGTTGGAAGAAGCTCGACAAGTTGAATGAGGTACTGTTTCGCTTGTTCCTTGTCACTTTCAGGCAACGCAATCCATCTTCGAATCGTATAATGGATCAATCCATCTTCTGAAAAGTTTATTTGAGGCCCTAGTGCGTCGGGGTATTTTTGGAGGCATCTCATGAAAAGGGAGAGAAACTTGACGCGGGTTGACTCGTCGTGCCTGCGCTTGCGGAGCCGTCGAAGCAGTGGCATTGCGAATTCTTTTATGAAATCATCAGGTACTCGGACTTCTCGTTCTTGAGCAAGCAGGTGGGTGAATATTCGTTCGCTGAACGACAGGTTCCATTGGAACAGGGCCTTCTGAGTTGCAAACTGAAACTTATCCTTGACAGGCGAAAAGGCATCGTTGAGGAAATTCTGCTCGTTCAAGTCGCGATGGCCATAGAATAGTCGCTTCTCCTGGTTCTTTGTCCACTCAACGCTTCGCTTCTCATTCCATTTCATGACCAATTCCGAGCTGCAACCTGGAATGATGTGCTGGTAGTGTGCGTGCAGTGGCCTCCGGTCTATCGGGTTATCGTCATGGAGCAACTTCACCAACTCTCCCAGGGCAGCTCGTCTCTCTGCTCGGGCATTGATGGCTGCTGCGGTGCGTCCCAGTTTGGTGCAGATGAGACGAACCTCGTGCACGCTGAACTCGGCCATCAAGCCAGCCAGCCCAGTGGCGCCTCCCGCTCCGACCCATACCTCGTTGAAGCGATCTCCCCGCCGCAGGGCTTTTCCGAACAGGGCGATGCCAAGGCGACGTTCGTGAACGCCGCTCGGCTGGCGCAAGGCATTGATGATTTTGCTCAGTTCGACGCGCGCCATTTGAATCTGATTTACCGCGCCTCAAAGCCGTTGTTTGCGTGAAGTGAGCCGTGGCTTGACAGCAGGAGAAGGATCTGGCGAGATGCGCTGCGCCACAAAAAACGGGCCATGGTTAGGCAACACAGGTGGCCCACGGTTGCCAGTAACTCAGCTCATGCAGCTGTATGCAGTATTAATTCGTCTTCTGAGTGCGTATACTGTCATTGGCAAACCTTGCCAATCACTTGTTTCAACAAATATCTGGCCCCCGTATGAAATATTCACTATTTCATGGCCCTGCAACCCAAGTCCAGAAGCTGGACACTCGTGCGAGACAAATCTAACTCTGAGCTGGGAAGTAAATACAGCTTTTCCAAGAGGAAGATATCTTGTTTGAATGTAAACATAGTTAACCAGTTCATAGAATTGCATTAATTACTCATTTTCGGAACTGAATGCTGAGGATTAAGAAAGCTCCACAGCCCAAGTGACTCCACCCCCTAGGCCCCCAATTTCGCTATTTTCGTCTTCGAAGAACTGTTCCAGAAGCACAATCATTCCATCATCAATGTCGAAGATTAAACATGCCATAGAGCAAGGACAAGATATAACAGACCATCAAAAAACGAGGCCCACATTCGTTTGCATTAACCAGGGGAAAAGAACCCCACGCATATTCCATGTGCCAGTCATCATCTAAACCACAAAGGCAGCCGCGAGAATAGGCCCAATAACAATGGAAATGCTGAAAATCTTCAAACGCGACGCGCCATTGTCAGAGCTCGAACCGGAGCCGGAATCGGAGCTTGAATCAGATTCGGTAGAGGAGTCTCCTGATCCAGGCGAGGACCCAGAACCGATCTGGGCGTCTCCATTCCCTGCGAGTGCATTTGACTGCGCTACCAAACCGCCGTCCAATGTTGCGTCCGGCTATTTGGAACCAGCTCCGATTGTAATTTGCACCGACCCTCCGTCAGCGATCACGATTACGACCTTGGTGGTTGCTCGGCTGCCCCGGTCGTTAGAGCCCTCCGTGTTCGTGCTTCCACTGTCAGAACCCTTTGTGCGGCACACCGTGTTGCTGCCCTGGGTAGCACACTCCTAGTCGCTGAGGCAGTAGCTTCCATTCCCGCAGTCGACAGCTCCCTCGGGCTGGCAGCCCCCAGTGTTGCACGTCCAGCCGTTGTGGCAGTAGCCGCCGCCCGAGCAGCAGTCGTCGCCCTTGGGCATGCATCCGCCGTTGCACTCTTCCCAATCAGCGCCACAGCGGCTCGGGTTCTGGCATTTTCCGTCGGCGGCACAGGTCTGGTCCTTGCTGCAGAAGCCAACGTCGCAGCACACTGAGTTTTGAGTCATGCAGCCGCCGTTGCATTCTTCCTCGCCGTCATCGCACGCGCTTGGGGTTTTGCACTTGCTATCATCCGTACAAATCATGTCTGATGGGCATTAGCCTCGATCGCAGCAGACGGAACCTTTGGGTATGCAGCCCTCGCCGCACTCTTCTTCTCCGTTATCGCATATACCTGTGGCTTTTGTTGTCGCAAAGTTAGCGATGTTGCCACGAGGGAATGGGTATTTGCCCTCGCTGAATTCGGGATAACCTCGAATGACCCTCTGAGGTTCGTGATTTGCTTTGCGTTTGGCACTCGTCAATCCAACAAGTGACCAGAATACCAGTGAGGACACCACTGTTGGGAGCATGGTGGGCGGTTGATGAGGAATGATGTGCTTTGTAGGAAGCGACTCTCACTGGTCGAATGAAGTGGGAGCGTCAGAAAGTAGGCGCAGGATCAGGAGGAAGGAAGAGTCAACCAACAGGCCTATAGTCAGTATTCTTGAGTGGGCTTTGGCAAGTTTTAGTGGTCTTCTCATAGGGGGTTTACAGTGAGTTTCAGTAGTTGCCTAATCAGGTTTAGCGTGCAGTGTCCCTACGAAAATTGCATCGTGCCCATAAGTTACACCCAGATGAGGTAAAATGCCATCGAGGGGCTTTAAGGCCGAGGTGGCCTGAAACCCCAGACTTCCACGCGGGTGATGAAGTACTTGGAGACCCTCACTGGGACTTTCGGCTTGCGGCCGTGGACAGCCGAGCGAATTACCTCCCGTGCTCGAGGCAAAATTCTGGGCACCACCCATTTCTTTACTTCAGCCGTGGTTGAACGAGATAAGGTTACCATTAATCATGACAAGCTGAGCATGGGACATAGAGCTCAAATTAAATGAACTAGTTGCTATACAAAAGAAACCCTGTCTCCATTCACTTTGTCATTTGAAGGCGCGTTTCATCTGCCTTGCTGAAAAAGAAAATAGATCATTTACGGACTGACACGAGTGATGGGTTGGCAAACATTGAGAGATGGCTGATTATAGACCCAATACACAACACACATTGATTGACATGGAAGCCGGGTGACAAGTCTTCAACTCACGCCAACTACGCGAGTTGCTTTCTTTTGCGGCCCCGACCGAAACCCCCCTTTCTCAATCCTAACCCCAGCAACCAACCTTGAGAAAGCCATCTTTATCTCAACTGGGGAGTAACCATATCATGCATAACTGCCTTTACCTCTAGCACATCATTTCATCTCGACCAACTCGAGCGACTTGGCCCACAGCTGACCAGCCTTCTCTGCATCGTAAGCATGGGAAGCGTAGCCTGGGGCCCACTGGCCTTCGGCTGGGTTCCAGGCCTTTGCGATTTGGCAATCCTCAAGATATTTCCCTCCCTGGCCCTCGAGAGCATCTGAGACGGTGGCCCAGACCGTGGTGGCGGCACCTTGAGGGGTGCTCTTGAAGATGCGGGACAGAGCAGGATCCGACGCCAATGCCGCCTTCTCTTCCTCCGACGCATGGCGCAGGAGGCCAGTGTCGGAAACGCCACCTGGCTGCACGCTCCATGCATGCAGACCACGAGATCCGTACCGCCGCTCAATCTCGTTGGCGGTCCAAATGTTGCACGTCTTGGCCTGGGCGTAGGACATCCAAGCATCATACTCCCCGTCAAGGTTGATATTGTCAAAACGGACAGAGCATGCCCGGTGTCCGATGGATGACAAAAGCACGACACGAGAGTGGAACTCGGGCTGAACCGAGGAAAGCAGAGTCGGCGTAAGAAGATGGATGAGGAGAAAATGGGCGAGGTGGTTGACTCCAAACTGGGTTTCGAACCCATCCTTGGTGCGGCCTTCAGGACAGGCCATGACGCCGGCATTCGCGATGAGAACATTCAACTGCTTGGATTTGGAGAGAAAGTCGGCAGCGCAGCGTCTCACGCTTGCCAGAGAGTCGAGATCCAGCTCAAGAAGGTGCACTCGCTCGCTGGCAGCGATATCACCGAGCGCTTTCTCTGCCTTGCCGAGGTCGCGGGCTGTCAAGTACATGGTAGCGCCGGTCAGGAAGATGGTTTTGGCGGTTTCGACACCGAGTCCTGCAGAGCATCCCGTGATCAGGACAACCTTGTCTGCCCACTTATTCTCAACACCAGCATCGTTGATGATCTGTCGAGCGGTCGGACGAGAATCGCCAGGACCATTGGGCGATTCGTGGATGGCAGCATATCGAGTAGCCATTGTGGATGTTGGGAAGAGGCTCAGGCAGATGGGTTCAATGTCGAAAAAGAGGTCTTCGCAAGAGAAGGAATGGTATGTTTTTGTATTCGAGGAGAAAGGAAGCATGAAGCTTTAAATAATCGTCTATTAGTCTGGAGATAGATGGTCAACATTCATTATCGACCAAAATCCGATATCTTGTAAGTGGCGATGTGACTTGGCACTATGCACATGGCTTACTGTCCCTGCGTCAAGGTTGGAACTACAGCGGGGCGGAAGCTCGAATCAAGCTTAGCGCACGTCGCCAGACACCGCACCACAAGCAGCCCCGACGACAAAGTTCATTGCAAGCCGACCGAAAACTTTTCCTCATGGCACGAGATGTGATAATTTCATCATCAGTCCTCTTTCTTTATCCGGACTTTGGTTTATCGCCGAAGTCTGCATGTTCGAACATGGTAGAATTCGGATTTAAGTCGCCGCCAGCGGGTACGGCGAATTGATGGCGGAGGACACTGCCAGTTGTTCAATTTTATATTTAAACAAGCCCGCCTGGCCACGATGCAACCTTCTCTATGTACAATTTCAATATCTTCCGGTCGACCAAATTTCTGTTTTTACAACTCATCTTTCCATTCCAGTCGCAATCATGACGTGGACAGTCACGGTAAGTCCATGGCAGCCGCAATGGTATCAAGGCATCAAGGCAGAGCTCATTCTAGCATAATTCCACAGATACTCTTTCCCAAAGGCGCTGAACTTGACCTAGAGTATTATCTCAAGGTTCATCTTCCCATGGCCCAAGATTTTACCAGTGCCGTCTTGTCGTGGAAAGTCTTCGAGTTTTGCGACAATGACTCATTCGAAGCGGAGGCGCATCTCGAGTGGTCCAGCGAGGAAGAATTTATTGCGGCGACTAAGAAGGAAGGCTGGGAAAAGATTGCCAGTGACCGGGTGAATTACACAAAGGTTGCACCGCTATTGCTTCGCCACAAAGCAGTATTCTAGGTTTCCGGAAGGATGCATCTCCTGCAGTAATACGTCGGTGCCAAATCATTACTTCCTGAACTATGCCCGACCCCAATATTATGTACCATTAGGATTTGAAGAAATTCTAATCATCTCGCAATCCCGATTGCTTTCTGATACTGAATCCTGAATTCACCACTAGGTGCTCTTGCAGATGACACAACCGCAGTCCATCATTTCTTTTTTTTTTCACTGTATTATGTGGCGAAGAACTGCTGTCTGTTCCTGATGTGAGTGGGCGCAATCTTGCCCCTTGGAAAAACACTGACGCTAATGCAACTGGATGATGCCCCAGTTTTTATTACCGACCCTTCTGATCGACTCAACGCGCCAAACGAGCATAATACGAAGATGAAGGCAGTGTTGGGGAATAGCTCGAAAAAATAGGTCGGGAAATATCCTATCCCTCTAGTGAACAAGTTTAAAGAGTGATCCACATTGGTTGTGAACTTTTTGCTCTGGCAGGAGTTAGAAAATGCGAGAAGCTTGCGTAAAGAGAAAGGGGCGACCTCACAGTTCATGAGTGGCGTAGTAGCCTAGTCAATCGTTAGCGCCAGAAGGCGAGATCAGTGATTGGTTCACGTGGGTCCGGGACTGGACGAGGCTGTGGCTCGTGTCACGCTAGTCCTCATCCATGTATAGTTACCCTAGAGTCTGGTCCGTCTCATCTATTATTATCATCAAATCCAGCTGTATAAAGATCCGACAGGTCCCCACTCCGTTGCTGATATTTGCGCTTACTTGATTTATTCCCCATGAGTTTTATACCAAAAACAATTTACAATCATGTTAGATTTCCAACAGAAAAATGAACAGATCCTGGCAGCCTGCCGTACAGGTGACCAACAAACACTCGAGAATCTGTTCGCTGAGCTGAAAATCGGCCCCGACCAGCCTCGGCAACCATGGGATTTCGACCGGAGCATTCCAGAGGACCAGCGCACAGCGACAGTCATTTCCATGCTCTACGCTGCCATCCCAGCTCAGCAGATTGACATGGTGAAATTCCTTTGCTCCAAGTTCCCAAAGGTCAGCTTGGAGGGCCCGCTCAATTGGGCCATCGACACAGGCAATATGCAGCTCGTCGAGACCATTTGTCAGCTTGACCCTACCTCAGCTGCCGGCTCATACAACCATGTAAACATTATCGCATATGCGTGCTCCAAGCCTGAGAATGCAGACATCGTTAGCATCCTGTTCAAGGCAGGCGCCGACCCCAACAGGCCGCCGGAGCATACGCCGCCCTATTCCAATGCCGGTTACGCTGTCCTTGGAGGTATGCCCGCTTCGACTTTTGAACAGTTTTTCGATTGTGGGTATCTTTTTGATGATCCCTGGGCTATATATTTCGCCATTGATAACCGGCGGCTGGATGTCGTCGAGGTCCTTTTCAGGAAAGGTAAGGACCTTCCTTTGGCACGGGTTCATTCCAAGGAGGAATTGATTGAGCGAGCATCAAAAAATAACGATACAGAGATGGTAGACCTACTTAATCGCATATGCCCTGGCCGACCCAAGAAGAGAAGTCTTGCGTCTACTATAGCTAAGGTGTTACGCTTCAGGTCCTAGGCATTCATTCAGCGCTGAAACGACGAGTTGATATAATAATAATTACGAGCTAAAATAGGAAGTACAAATATAATTCATTGGCGTAGTTTTCTTGCGTGTTTTGGGAATAATCGTCAGGACTGGAGATACGAACCACGATACCTTGGTTATTCTTGGAGCCAGCCATACCAAACTCAAGATTCTCAATGTTACCGAGATGCAAATAAATTTATGTTTTCATCTATCTTGACAGTGTTTCATGTCAGTGAACTTCGTGGTTGGTTGGATTAAAAACAGATAGTGTGTGCAGATGCAACCGCTAATGCGGTCCCATGCTCCGTCGAGTTCACATTTTTGGCCTAGACCGGCCTGGATCAGCCACAACGGCACAGATTTCAGCTATTCACCCGCATCATCGCTGTGTGCTGGTGAAGCACCTTGTGCTGGGTCAGCCCTTGGTCACATAAAAGCTGTTTGATAGATTTTAAGCTTTGTACTGGCGTAAATCTAGTTTTTCGGGGTTCAATAAATCTCTTGAACGGGCGGTAGGCTGTACGCATCAACACCCTGCAAGGTCAGGGCGTGCCAAATTGGCTTCTCGCCACTGTTGTTAACTAATGGGACGGGCTAGGTGCAGCTCGAGAACAAATCTATTTTCTACACTCTCCCGCCGCATGGCAACCACGAAAACATTTGGTCGAGCCCATGGCAAGTCTGGGCAAATGGTGGCGAGCGTCTACATTGACTGATTTACTTAGCGTCATTCTAGAGAGCGGGCCCCAGCACAATAACCGAACCGTGGCGTGTTTCCGCGACAGTGTAGCCCATGTGTTAGGTGCACTAGAAAAAGTGGCTGGCTAGACGGTGGTCGGACTCAAGGACCAATCGCCACTCAACGGCGGGATTGAGAGAGTGTGTGATTGGGAAATACATCAACTGTATTGAGAAGAGGCCAAGTTCATATACATGCGCTATTTAGTGGCGCTTGAGGTTTTCAGGTAGCTAACCGGCATGCATGCACCGGCCGGACGATGAGCTGGGACAGTTGGCGGCGCAAGTGTTAGGGATAACATTTGGAACCATTCAGCTAACATGCCCCACATGGTATAATAGGTGACCTGCACGCATTTCTTAATAGGCTCTAGCAATTGGACAAGTGGCTACATTTAAAAGACGTGAACTTTCACGTTTCCATTTGATTTAATCTTGCGTTACGTCCTTTACCTCGAGGCTTCACCATAAGCATTTCGGCCTATCAGCAAGCATGGCTCAGTACACTGCTATCATTCAGCAATCTTCTGCTGATCGAGAGCTTCTTGAGAAGGATGGGTTTATGCTGCAGTTTGCAATAGGGTGCGACACAAGCAACTCCAACGATCCCTGCTATAACGTGGTTTACAAGTCAAGTACTCTTAGCCCTTCCACGAACATTAATTGGCAGACCATCCACGGCCTGAACTGGAGCGCTAGCATGCCCAGCTCAGGCGCAACCGTTACCATCACTGGCAACTGGCAGCAGTGTGCTGTGGGCGAATCCTACGATTTGACCAAAGGCGGTGACTGGGTTCTCAGCCAAAACGCCACCGGTGCCAACAAGAACTCCATGAACATTGGTGCCATCCAATACCCAGTTCCTGTCAAAATCCTCATCGGGACCCTGGATCCGGCCACCGGTAATTGGAGCACTGTAAGCTTTGAACTCAGTTTGTGCTTTCATTTTCTCTAACAAGTTTACAAAGATTGCTACCATCAACGACCCAATTGCCCCAGGTGGTCATCTGGAGTGCCAAGTATTTGCGTCGGTCAAAATCTGGTATGAAGCAGATTTGCGTACTTCGACCATGATAAGTGACCAGGCCACCCTCACTCAGGAGTTTAAAATAACGGAGAACCAACCCTACTACTTCTCCTTTGACGCACAAAACCATGTCTGGCGAACGCCCCAGACCACACCCTACAGCTTCACGCCGCCTTGAGCTTTCAGTCAGGCCAAAATAGCTGCGCTTCTAGCGCTAATCCTATCTAGATCAAATATTAAATCTTAATCATCATGATATGAATCTGTTGTACTGAGGTTAAGGCTAGTGGTAGAATTTCGATTGATGTCAACATCTCACCCGCTACTTAGATCTCGAAGAAAGGACTATGGCTACGCTCTTCCAAGAGTTGGGAAAAATAAACTCATCAATGTCGCAAACTACAGTGGGTCCAGAGTTGTAAAAGCTACGAATTGGTGTAATAATTCGTATACTAATAGCAATACTAATTTTAAGTACAAACACCAATACTATGTAATACTAATCCCTATTTGTATGCCACCTCTGTGGCCTGGTTTCTGGATCATCCGGTTGAGCCTGCAGCTTGTTTTTTTTTACTAGAAATAAATGTAATACTAATAATAATATTAGTATTGGTATTAGTCCTTAGTATGCTAATTAGTGTTAGTATTTTTACAGCCCTGGGTGTGTCTAAAACATCTATACAGCGAGCTATTCAAATTCCATTGCGTATCCTTATGTGTACAGGCATGCCATCCTTCACACGGGGCGGTGACGCATCGCCAATTTGATAGCAGCGATCACCCCAAACCATCTGATGCCCCTTTTTTGGTTTATTGTTCAAACCTCTGCACATGTTTGAAGGATCATTAGTAAGAGAATGGTGAGTGTAACGAATGACTATAAACGCACCTGGTCTCATCCCACTCATTCCATGCGCATTCGATGTCGAAACATCTCACAACAAGGGTCACGCATAACTTGATTTCGATGATAGCGAGATGCTGTCCAATGCAGCTTCTCGGGCCTGCTTCAAACGATCGCCAGCCATTTGGTGGCGGATAAAGAGGATCTTCGGTGTCCGTGACGAGAAACCGCTCAGGGAGGAATTCGTTGGCTCGGTGCCAACTGTTTGGATCGCGGTGAATCGCAAACGAGCCGTCCCACACGACAAACCCGTCGGTTGGCAGCTTCTTCCCTTCGAAGCCAGGGCCCGAGCCAGGAGGGCCTATCAGGAAGAAGCCCGGCTCGCCGCGCCGCATGCTGCCAACGTTGGTGTGAACCCGCATAGATTCACGCAGCACGGCCTGAGTATACGGCAGCATGTTGAGTAGCTGCGGGTTCGCTCTCAAGACATCAGCGACGCCCCATGCGTCCGGTCCGAGCACAGAGTCATGCTCTTCACGCAACTTGGCCAAAACCTTTGGATACTGCTCTAGCACGCGAAACAGCCAGCAGATGGTTGCGGAAGTAGTATCGAAGCCAGCAAATAAGAGTGTGTTGACATGGCCGACAATAAGGTCGAGCGAGGGTTTGTCCAGATTGAAGGGATGGCGACGTTCCTCTGCACCATTTAGTTTCTGCACCGCAGACTTTTCCTCGTCTTGGACCTGTAGAATTAAGTCGACAAGGGTCTTGTTTGGAAGTCTACCGTCCGCCCGCAACTGTGGCACGCGATCTTGGATGAAGGGCAATATCTGGTTTGCTATTGTACGGTAATTTTGCCAGAGCTTGAAATGGCGCCAAGGATTATAGTAGGCCAAGAAGTTGCCGATATCGACAAAAAAGACCATCCTTGAGATTGTGTCCTGAAGAGCTGTGGAAAGTGGAGATTGCGTGCCTCGTTGTTCGTGGAACCGTTTATTTCTGTCATCCGAGTTAGCTTCTCCGTTCGTACACCATAGGAGCCTATTGACATGCGCTGGGTCCGAAGGGATTTTGAATCAAGGAATTGGATGCTTACAAGACGAATCGCAGAGCAACATCCAATGCCAGGCTGGTAGTGGCTCGCTCAAGGAGAAAGACTTTGCCCCAACTTCCACCCTCCGCAGCCTTGCTCTTCAGAACCCTTCTAAATTCCTCAACCTCGTCCACGACCTCGGGAATGCGACTAGTAATATTTTGGATGCTGAAAAATGGTCCGAGCCTTTTGCGCCATAGCTTCCACTCAGCACCTTCCATGGAGGAAAGATCGCGATTCTTGGTCAAAGGATATAGAATGTGCTTTTGTTGATGCGCTTTCGGCAAAGAGTGTTCCTGAATACATTGCGCCGACACGTTCCTGTCTAGAGAAATTAAAAGAGGCGCCCCGAAGGGCCATGTGTCGATGTATGCAACAGGCGGGCATCTGGTGCACTGGGGGAAGAGTTCCTTCCAGTTTTCCTGGATCTTGACCATGAGGTAGTCTCCGTGAGCGTCAGAAGGTAGGCTGCCGACGAGTTTCCCGAGAATTTCAAGGTGGCCTAAAATCATGGAATGCTTCATGATGGGCTGTGGCCATCGCCAATTACACCAGTTATTAAAAGATTGAACAACAAGCACAATATTGTATCACTCACGATGCCTTCATCTTGAAGAGACCGAAACATCATCCGGGCCCTTCTCCCTTGATGGAGCCATCGTAGAAGTAGGCCGAAGAATACGATGCCTAGCGCACGAAAGATGCTCGGCATGGAAATCATAGCACCATGGTGTGGGTCTGATGGGTCCATGTTTCTGACTTTAGTCGATGGGTTCCTACTTCAATCAGCGGACCATGTTTTGGGAGCATGTCAGATGAGGAGTCGTCATGTGATTGCTATTTTTAACCAATTGACTATCACGTGACTTCTCTGAAGCTGCAGGCCTCACCCAGTAATCGACCACCACCATCGTGCTTATAGCTAAGTTTAAATCGAAGGTCTGGATAGGCTCAAAGCTTTCTACCGGACAAATTTGTAAGCATGTCACTACTGTGGACAAAACATGTCCAACTTTCACGCGAAAATGATCGGGAATTCCTAAAAACTTTCGCCTTATATTTCGGGGTTGCGGTGGAGAAGTCCCAACACTGACTGTTGCCGACAGCTGTCAACCTGATTGCCCTGCTTTCAAGGACCTAGTGGGAGTACATGGTGCAGTCATGAAATGTAGATAGGAGTTAGTCAGCAACAATCAACTCCCTCCACCTCTACGACATCTTCACTTCCGCAACTAACTTTGACACAAGAATAACCACACCAGATCTCTCATCATGTCAGATGGGCAGCTCGATTGCAGTGGGCACCCAGGCCAACTCCAGACCAGACCAACAAAGAGGCAGCGCCAAGAAACAGATAGCCACTCTTCTCCAGGCGACGTTGATGACCAGCGTCCTCTGCTCCAGTCAGCAATCCCTCACTCACTTCAGCGAAATGACTACTCTCAAGGTCCGCCAACCAGGCCATCCTCCCCAAGAGGAGCTCGATCCGACAAGAACCACCACAAAAATGAGGTTTACAAGCCTCAATTAAACCGCAAGAGATTTACCATCGGCTCCATCAAGACCAAGCTGGCACGGTTTGAGCTCATCTCTGCAGAAAAGAATCAGGCAGCATACACAGCCAACCATGAACTCATCTTCTCCCTTCGAAGCCTTATTAGGACCCGCAGCGCAGTGTGCCCTCTTTGCGCGTTTTACGACTGGGGCCCAATTGTATACACGCATAAACTGAAGCACTGCACGCATCGCGAGGAGTCGAAGGATGCTGGACCGTGGCTCGACATGTTTCGGCACTACCAAGCGAAAGGAGGCGGGACAGGTGCGCGGTGTGCCCACTGTCGGTTTCCACTTGCCCTATGTTGGCGGACTGTGTATCGTGAGGAGATGGACTTGTAATATGGAAATGAGTTGGAAGTACATGAAGATCACTACCTGTTGTATGAGGAGGTGCGATGTGATTGGGTTAAGGGAATCCAAAGCTTTGTTGCTGCATGTCTAGTCGTTAGAGGCCGTGAGGAAGGTAAGGCTGTGAATGAGCTGGGAATGCATATCTTCGAGATGATGGGCTGGGAAGATTGGAAGGGATTGGACGAAGTCGGGTCGGAGCACATCAGGGATTGGCTCGAGGATATGGATGTGGTCGATGGCTTGCGATGCCCGAGACTGCTAAAGCTCTTTTGGCTGTTGGCCGAAGGAAGTTAGAATGATGCCGAAGATCTTACAAACTTGACACCCGAATGAGGCCGACTGTGGTAGGCTTTAGTGCGAATATTCCAATACAAGCCAAAATTAGGCGATCTTTCATTATCTTATTAGGCCATCAAGCTCGTTCCTTGCCGCTGTGGCTTGGCCAAAATCCCTACCTTCAGCTTCCACACTTTATTGTCCCGTGCATGAGTGTGCCCGTACCATCGTTCGCTCATCATCTGGCTTAAGCAACGGCAAACTTGTCAGCCTCCAGAACACGACCGGAGCCATCAATGTGAACTTTGGTCTTTCTTAGGCTCTCCTTTCGCGGGTTTTTAGCAGCAAATATGTCTTTTAGCTCCTCTAGAGTTTTGCCGGCCGTCTCGGGAAAGAAGAAGTAGATGACGATAATCTCAATGACAATCCAGATAATAAAAACCAAATATAGGCGCCACTGAATCTCGCTGATGCCGACTGATATAGCGTACGTGTTCACGATGACGGCAATGTTGACGGAGAGAAACTTGACGGAGCTACCCTTGGCACGTGTGCGGTTTTCCAGGCACTCGGTGGGATACAGTGTCTGACATGGCGTGATACCTGCCGCGAAGAAAATGCCGTACATATAGATGGACACGATGACCCCGTATGCAAGCTTATCGTTGTTTTGGGCCTCTGCAGTGAATGCAGTAAGAAGGATGTAGAAAAATAGCGACCCCGCAAGTGCCGTCATCATCATGGGTCGTCTTCCAAAGCGATCAAGGACCGCGGTACCGGAAACGGAGGCAATCATGGAAATGACAGGATTAATGGCGTTTAGCAACAACTGAGTATTGGTATCGGTGATCCCGGCATTCAAGACCATGGCAGGCTTGGTGGAAATGTTAGAAAGGCCGTCAGAAATCAGGACATTTTTGCTTACCATGAAGTAGGATACGACATTGTTACCAGACCACTGGCCAAAAAAGGACATGAGAACAACCATGGCTGTTCTATAGCGAGATTGACGATCTCGAACAAGTTCACGAAAGTCCCACCAGCGATTTTCCGACAGATTCTCAGCTCGCTCCTCCATGATTTCACGATATTGAAGCTGGACGATTGGTGCATTCACATCTCCGTTTCCATGGTACTTTGCCAAGACAGCCAAAGCCTCATCATTGCGATCTTTGGATATTAACCAGCGTGGGGATTCCGGGAAGAATAGGATGAGAGCCATGACAATAGCTGGCATTCCACCTTGGATTACTGTGGGGATTCTCCATGCCCACGAGTTGTTGAAGTGCCTGTGAATTCTCATTAGCCAGTATCGGATGCACATGGGTGTGGCTATGTCCTCACAGGTTACTCCCATACGTGCACCAGCCCGCTATAATATTGCCAACCCACCAGAAGTTGTTGTACCTTTAATAAAGTTAGGTGTCTCTGTAATTATATGAAAGCTCATTTGTTGTGGTTGTAGACTTACATGCCAGCCATGATACCTCGGTATGCTGGGTGTGCGATCTCGACCGCATACACCGGACCCGTGGCCTGCGCAACAGCAGCACCAAATCCTAACAGCGCTCTGCCGACTGCGAAGTGGGCGAGAGTATTTGCCGTTGTCTGGACAGCTGTTCCAATCACAATAACAAGACAGCCAACAAATATGCCAACACGCCGACCGTAGCCGTCAGACAAGAATGGGGTGAGAGGCAGCGTTACAAGTTGGCCGATATTGTATATAATGAATACGATTCCAGTAGATGAGCCGGCTCCAGAAAGACCAAATGTTTCCTGGTAAGGCTTCATGGCATTGATGGCTCCCATGAGAGATCCGTCTGCGAGTATGATTAGTCGCTGCCTCCTGGTGACCTCCAATGGGTGATGCACCAAAACCGTTGATTGTAGAAACAAGATATCCCACTGCCATGATGCCGTAGAGTCGCACCATGGACGCTGACCACATATCAGGCTTCTGCGCAGCTAGAGCGGCCGACAGGGCAACCGAGGCTGTTGTTGCTTCCTTGACGGTTCCAATGGACTTTTCATTCCGGTCATCGCGAGACCCGCGTTCGACTTCGGAAACCTCTGGCTTTGGAGCCGAACCATGGTCGGAAAGATGCATCATGAAGGATATTTGGCGAGGATGGCCAACCACTGTTTGGGGCTTGAAGGTGGAAGGCCGCGAGCAGTGAGAGACGAGGGTGTAGTTTTGTATGTGCAGTTTCTTGGCATCGCTACGAATGAACAAAAGGCCCCATTCACGTTACACCGTCTCTTCTCAGGGTTCCCCGCGCCCCAAGATTTGGCTCTGAGATTAGCCGGGGCTCCATACGCACGAACAAACAGATGTCGTACAGTGATTCGAGCCAATGTATGTGCGAGCAGCCAGAAGAATAACGTCATTGAATTCTTGGCAACATTGCGGCCATCTTCTGGTGCCATAGAATTGGAGGATTGTGGATCCTGTCAGCCAATACTAGCATTTCTGACATCCCGAGGCAGTAGGCGAGGCTAAGCCAAGATGAGTGATAGGAAAATGCTGCCGCATGGACCACAACTTCAAACCAAGTGCAAGGTGAATGAGGGACCCGAGACATAGGTTTTGTATGGAGATGGACTGGAGGGGATTAGTTTCGCGTTGCAGTTATGGCTGTGCTCGTAATAATAAGCGCCATAGTCTGGGACGGAATGCTGATAACGCGATATGGGACTCCCTCATAATTTGGGTGCTTGGCGGATAAAAGATTCCGAGCCTTCATTTGGACACAGCGGATAATGATGCTATTTTGTCGACTCACATTACATCCTACGTTGACGGGGAGTAGCGGGTGATAGCAACCCCGCCTTTGGACCCATGCCGGCTGCATCCCCAGTGATTGGACCGTCCCGGCTGTTAATGACCGTCACTCCCCGCATTATAAGACGACAGTGGCAGGGCAGCGTGCAGTGGGAAACGCTTCAGCACCACGCTGTACGTCGTGGCCGGGTTCACTTCGTGTCCAGTAGGTTTGGGATTGAGAAGAAATCAGGTAAAGAAATCTTTTAAAATATATTGATGGCTAAATTCAAATTGTGCTTTTAACTCCTCCGGACCCTTTAACTCGAGTAAGCAAAACATTTCATTGCTGTCCAAGTAGCCGAAACTCCAGCCTTGGAATCATAATCAAAACAACCCGTATGCTGCTGCGAATCAATACCACCATTGAATCCGTTTGGGCAAGCTGCATCGCCAAATGGCGTACACAAGCCGTTCTTGATCACGTAGGACTGTGGGTTATCGAAGGTGGCCTCGGAACATTTGTGGCGGGTAGTGCCACCGTCAGTGAAGAAGGTGCAAGATGCGGAGTTGGGAGAGTCGAATGGCAGATTGGGATCCTTGAGATTGATGCAAAGCTCGTTCAACCCTTGTAAACCATAGCCTTTAATAGAGTACTGACGGGGAATGAAATGTTAGAAACGGTTGAAAGCGTAAAGGGATGTTTGGGAGAGTGGCTGGAGCTTACATAATCTGTAGTTGGATCCGCGCATTTGCCCTTGTACTAATGATCATACCAGTTAGGTTCATATTCGAAAAGAAATACAAGTTTGCCAATTGAACAAATCCTGGGGGGTGTTTCATCAGTATACTTACAAGTGTGAGACGCCAGGGATTGGCTGGAGTCGGTGCTGCGGTATTGGTCGTCGTCGTCGCCGTGGAAGTCGTTGTCGTGGGAACTGTAGTCGTGCTGCTCATGGACGTCGAGGCTGTACTCGTCGAGATGGGCACAGGTGCCATGCATTGGTCCCCGTCTTGACGTCGCAGCTTCTGCGGAGCGGAACCCCTATTAGGATTCCAGATACAGGATGCCTCCTTGTGGAAGTCAGCACCATTCCAGAGAGCCGGCCTCTCAAACGTGGCGTCCGAAAATGCCATGGTGGGCTCTCGCAAGAGGCCCCGAGACCAGGCCTTGGACAACATATAGGCCTTGATGGCCATGGGCGTGTTGCCCACCAACGATCCGTCATCATTCCTAAGTTGCCCAAGTTGCATCAGCCTGATAAAATTGGCATTGAGCCCAGTCGCCAGGGCAGCCGCTATGTTTTGGCGGTTAGCAATGTCTCTCCCGCCCTTTCCCCGTGCGGTGCATCTTACCGATTGAGGTCCCCTTGGAAAGCTTCAGATTGCCCAATATCCCGCCCCACTCCTTAACATCCCCATTAGCCAGTATGGTTATCCCGGGTCCATAGAGATGCGGTAAGCCGGCTCCATGGTCCACGTTGCCGAGGACGGCGCTGCTGAGGTCTGGCTCCCTCGGCGGCAGGCCACCGAGTACCAGGAACGGCTGGTTAACAAACTCAGCACCCGTCTTTCCAAAGTTTGCGGGCCACCCATCTACCACGTTCTTGTACTCGTTTCCGGAGCCCGTGTGGACTATGTATCCTTTGTCCATCATGCTTTGAATAACGTCGCGGAGCTTCATCTCCCACCCTTGCCACCCACCAACCTGCTGTCCGTTTTCACCAAGAAGCGGGTCGAATGTTCCGTCTCCCAGTCTCCGAGATACGACATAGCGTGGCCAGTACTGAGCAATGCAGACTACTCCGGCAACTGTCCCATCCGTCTTCGCATCCATCTCACTAGCCGCACCGGCCAGGACGTCCAGCCACATCTCGGGTGACATCTTTTCGCTAACAGGGACGCGAGGGAAGCGAACCAGGTGCGGCTTCACCTTTTTTGCTATACCAATGTCCTTACCCGCAATGAGACTGAACATGGATGTCCCGTGAAACTTTTGGTCCTGGTTAGTCTCCGCGCTGTTCAGGTATGCATCATCCATGGGCCTGCCACCGTCAAAGTCTGGCACTGGCCAATACCAATTTGTCCTGTCCCTGATATTATCAAATTCCTGTGTGCGAGGTTAGCCTGCGAACCCTGAAAACTCGATGGGATCAGGAGCATCTTTACCGGGTGTTCGATAGTTGCCCCTGAATCTATGATCCAAGTGGGGACATCCTGTCCCGCGCTGTCGTCAAAGTAATAGGTGTCGTGAAGATCGGCAAACTGCGTCCGCGGTGTGGTGTTAGGCCATGAGATGTATGCCAAATGTCTCTGTACATTAGGTTGAAATGAAAGCGCGATGTTTGGATCATAGCAAGGATACAAATCATCATCGCAAGCCTCGATAACCGACACAACCTGGTGCTATGTTAGGGGTGAACAATAACGGGCATTTGGCTACTTACGCCTGGGAGCTTTCTGACGTCGTCGGCATCGGACGCAGTCATGCTCAGCCTCCAGAACAAGGTTCCGAAATCGTTATATTTGGATGTGTAAATCTTGTTTTGATCCTTCTCAATCTCTAGAAGCTTGGTTTGAATAGTCGCGACCTGGCCAGCATCCTTTCCATTCATAGGGTAGACAACTTGGACAAAGGGTGTCGGAGTTGCCGTTTCGGTGGTTGCAGTGGTCCCTGTGCTGGCGGAATCAGACACCTTGCAGCCGAACACTGTCGCGCATGTCGAGGTCTGCACGGCTTCTGTTGTCTCTGTCTGGGTGCTTGAAACGCTTACGCCGTACGAAGTGCTGGTAATGCACATCTCTGCCGTTTCTGTCTGACAGTTCGATGGCGAAGGGGAAAATGTAGGCTGAAAGTCTGTGCCGATGCTGTGCCATACACCGTTAGCTATTTGGCAGAATAAAAGAAGGCATTTCTGGGCTACTCACGTATACTCGGGCCACTCAGGCAAAGTTCCGGTAATGCCAATGGTGATATCTAATGACGGATCAAGAGAGAATGGTGGTGGTGGACCCCTAGTAGCATATTAGAATCTGTTTACATTTAGTCGGAGGCTTCTGAACTTACGGGGGATAGATCCCTGGAGGGGAAATCAGATGCCACCCATCAATGTGCAATTCACCCCAAGTGATGCAGATGTTGAAAAACCAAAACTTGCAAGGAATTTCAACGCCATCGTTTGTTGGCTTTGGTTGGTCCACAGCAGTCGTCACCGGGATGATGAAAGGGTGATGCGTGGTTGTAGTTGTAGCTGCGGTTGATGTTGTTGTTGTGAGCGGGCAAAAGAAGGGGAAAAATGTCGTGAGTTTGCCGTCGAGCCCCGTACCAACGTAGGGAATTGGTTCACCGCCGACCTCAAAGCAAGGCACTGGGAATATTGTTTCAGTGTGACCGTCTGGAAATGTGCTGATGGTGGGAGGCTGAGTAATAGTCGAGGGAGTTTCGCCAGGCGGGATGAAAAGCGTGGTGGCCTGGCCATTGGGAATTGTCGTCACAATACTCGTTGTAGAGCCGGCTGTAGACGTGGTACCTGTGCACAGCAAGGGGTAAAATGTTGTGATTTTCCCATCCAGGCCAGTACCGACATAGGGCACAGGTATGTCTGTAGTCAGGAAACATGGTACGGGGAAGACAGTTGAAGTCTGACCACCGGGGAGAGTGGTAATGGTAGGGGGTTGGGTGATTGTCGATGGAGTCTGGCCTGGTGGGACGAAAATGGTCGTAGGCTGACCACCGGGCAGGGTAGTTACAAGAGACGTGACTGATGAGGTCTCCGAACAAAGCTGAGGGAAGACTGTTGTAACCACCCCGTCAAGACCTGTACCAACATAGGGACGTGGGATTGCAGTAGGGAAAAAGCACGGTACGGGGAAGACGGTGGAAACCTGACCACCGGGGAACGTAGTGACAGTAGGAGGTTGGGTTATTGTCGAAGGTGTTTGGCCTGGTGGCACGAAAATAGTGGTGGGTTGGCCATTAGAAGCTGTAGCTACAATACTGGTTGATGTTGGTTGAGCAGGTGGAGTAATGATGGATATCATTGTTGTAGTTTGTCCGTTGGAATTGGTAGTGACAATCGTGCTTGTGGCTTGAGTGGGCGGTGGCTGTATTGTGGTCATCATAACCGTAGTAAGTGTTGTTGGTTGACCGACTGAATTAGTGGTTACAATTGTGGTTGTGGTTGCTGTGGAAGTTGGTTGATCTGTCGTAATGATAACTGTGGTCACTGTTGTTGGCTGTCCGTTAGAACCAGTTGTCATGATGGTAGTAGTTATGGCTCCAGTTGAAGTAGGCTTATTTGTCGGCGTCATGACTGTTGTCACAGTTGTGGGTTGGCCAGCTATGTTTGTTGTTACAAAGGTAGTTGTGGTTGAGGACGGAACGACAGTGTTGGTGGTCACAGCGGTGGTAGTTGTTGGAATGATTGTCGTTAGTGTGATGGTCTGACCATTAGTATTAGTGGTCACGATGGTGGTGGTCGAATCGGTCACCGCAAGAGAAGACGAAGGAGGGCATTTGGTGACGGTAAGCATGGTAGTGATCGTAATATCGGACTCTGTAACTGTGTTTAGTGGATAACACATGTTATCACCGCTGCATGTCCATCCTTCGGGACAACAGCCATTTCCGCAACACTGGAGCTCTGTTTATGTTAGGAGTTGTTGGCCTTGCTATGGACCCGTTCCACTCACTCGGACCACAGATGTGACCGTCAAACTGGGCAGTCTGTGGGCAGCAAGATTCCCCGTTCCCAAATGGCTCGCATCCACTCTTGCAGGGACATTGATCCGCAGCACAAGATTGGGCGGAAACATCCTTGGCAATTGTGGCAAGGAGGCCCAGAATGAGAGCTGTTGGCGAGAGCTTCATTTTGAAGGCAGATCTTGCGATCTATATGCAGTAGGTTTAAATGACACTTGAATGAAGATGAAAGAACTTCCAGTAAATGAATAAACAAATGAAATACTCGAATGTCAAACAGAGGAAAATGGTAATTGAAGAGACAAAAGAAAAGTTGCTGTTGTTGAATGATTAATTCCTAGGTCGGGGAACCATCATTTAAATCCAGACAAAGACCCATAGATGATTCCATTTTGATATTGGCGACAATAATAGATGCTTCATCGCGGTTTGCTGTAACCAAGAGATTCGCAAATTTGTTTTACGTAGCAGTGGAATCCACACAATAAGCTTACAATGTTCACACGTTGTGGATCTAATTAGCATACAATGTTCTGCAGAGGTCAGAACCTTTCTTTGATACTAGGATGGTGGAAAGTGTTGACGGCCAATCTCGTTAGTGTGGGGAAATGCTGTAGCCCATGAAATTATGATATTCTTCGGCCGAGGCTATTTTGATCATTTTAACCGATGGACTAAGTATTAAAATCCTCTCAGACTCTTTAAAATTAGCAGCGGATATGGTAAGATCTGGTGCATTATGGTTGTCATCTCGCCTTGTTGCGATTGGCCCTCAATGCCACACCTTGCCCCGAACGGCAATTGCCGGCATGGCATCACTAACATCTGGTAAGTCATCTTACTGTTCTAACATTGCCATTTTCTCGGGCTATTCCATATTGGGAAGTGAAGAGAAAATAATAAATGCGACAAAGACGGGATTGGTGACGCCCAGTTTTACATTCATCCTACCGCTACAGTCAAAATCAACCCAAGTTTAAAATAGGTGCAATGGGCTATTTTTGCGACAGTGCCGCGTTGAACGAGCAATGCCACATATATAGCATTCAGAATTACTATTTAGGAAGACTGAAGGATCCCATATGCTGTTTAATTCAGACTTGAGACAGAGTGCTCATTTGCTGTTAGTCTTACTACTTCAACTAGCCCTCATGTTGACCCAGCGCAATGACCCCATTAACGTGCAGTGTCAATTAGTAACACCATCTTCGTACGTTGATTGGTTTATTACGGATAGTGACCTCTCCACTGTACCATTAATGGGTCTGGAGAGATCCTGACCTGGAAAGCATGAGCCTCAACCCATCTTGTGGATATTCAAGGTCAGCATGGTCGCAATGAAGTAAGCTAAAGCCGATGTGGAACAAACCGAGCGGGATTGAAAGGCTTCTTGGACCCTGGAATGAGATTCCCGCTGCAAAACCACCTTGGCTGGCAGACTGGGGCGGGTATTTGCCGACGCTAAAGTCAAGTCCGCCGGCGGGCAAACGCCGGAGCTTGGTGGTTTCACAGTTTCCCGCCTCAGCGTAATCAAGCTAATCCTATCTGAAAAATCGAATACATGCATGCGCAGTATAAATTCATACGGTCACAGTTCGTCATCAAGGTGAAATCACACACATTCACTTCTAAACTGCTGCATAAACCGACACAGAGCTTTCATTGACTTACACCATGGGTTCATCTAGCTACAAGGTCTCCGATCAATGGATGGGGAAACCACGACCTGTTCGCGTTGTCGTGGTGGGAGCAGGTATCGGAGGCATCGCCGCCGTCAAGCTATTCCAAGACGCATTCAAGGGGCGCCCAACTGAGCTCGTCATCTATGAAAAGAATCATGATGTTGGCGGAACTTGGCTAGAGAACCGCTATCCAGGGTAACCGAACTTGCAAACTCAGTCTGAATATGGGCCGCTAACAGGGGTAGATGTGCTTGCGATATCCCTGCGCACGGATACACCTACTCTTGGGAAGGAAACCCAAGGTGGTCGAAGCCCTATGTTGGATCTGTCGAGATATTTGAATACTACAAGGGCAGAGCGAAGGCTTACGGAGTCTTTGATTACGTGCATCTTCAGCACAAGGTTACTTCGGCCACTTGGAATTCTACATCTGGCAAATGGGAATTGATCATCGAGAACCTCACAAAGCGAAAGCATATTAGGGATGAGTGCGATGTGCTCATTAATGCAGGCGGGTTCTTAAAGTATGTATCTTTTGACACACTATGGCGCCGAAATGCTAATGCTTGCTCAAGTAACTGGAAGTGGCCGGCAATTGACGGGCTCGATAGCTTCAAGGGCCACATGGTTCATTCAGCCAAATGGGATGATAGCTATGACTTTAAAGGCAAATCGGTCGGAGTCATTGGTTCTGGTTCTTCTGCCATCCAGATCGTACCAATCATCCAGAAAGGTTGGTTCCAATTCCTAACATGAGAAGAGTATTATGAGGAAAATAACTAATGTTGCTCCTACTGACAGATGCAAAATCTCTCGTCTCATTCAATAGATCGCCAACTTGGATCACGCCAGAGTTTGCCGCAGAATTTGCCCCCGACGGTAGAGATGCAGTCTTCTCCGAGGAGCAGAAGGAGAAGTGGGCGAAGGACCCAGCCGAGTTTCTCAAATATCGCAAGGCCGTGGAGGCCAGTGGAAATGGTTTCTACAGCATGCAGTTCAAGAACAGCGATTTACAGAAGGAGCTTGTCGATAAGTTCAAAGCTTCGATGACGCAGCGACTGGGGCGTCCAGATTTGGCCTCCATTCTTGTCCCAACCTTTGCGGTTGGATGTCGCAGGTAGTACTCAACTCCTGCTTATTCGTGCTTGGACAAGGACACTGATTATTGTGTGGCAGAATGACACCTGGCCATGGGTATTTGGAGGCCCTCTCAGCCCCCAATGCGGCTGTCAGGGGTGATCCTATTTCGCACATCACCAGCAATGGAATCACAATGAAAGATGGGACACATATTGAGCTTGATGCTTTAATCTGTGCTTCGGGCTTTGACACAAGTTATCGTCCATCTTTTGCTGTTATTGGAGAAAACGGTGTTGACCTGCGTGACCATTGGAGAGATGAGCCTCGATCATATTTGTCTGTAGCTGTGGATGGATTTCCGAACTATTTCAGTAAGTTCACAATCAGACATTTTGGCACACATCTAACCAATTCTTTTCAGTGGCTACAGGTCCAAACTTTCCTCTAGCCAATGGCTCTTTGCTGGCTTGCCTGGAGCAGACACTGCGGTATGCCTTCATGGCTGTAGACAAGATACAGTCACAGGCTATCAAGGCTGTCTCGCCCATGACAGGTGCAGTGCAGGACTTCCAGGAGCACAAAGATACATTGATGGAAGAGCTAGTCTGGACATCGCATTGTCGTTCTTGGTGAGTGTTGCCCGCCATTATCTAATAGACAACGAACTAATCGAAGTAATCTAGGTACAAGAATGGAAAGATTGATGGAAAGGTGTGGGGCCCTTGGTGTGGATCGGTACTTCAATTCATTGAGCTGCTGAGCCAGCCACGATGGGAAGACTATAAGATTGAATATCAAACGAAGAACCGCTTCCAATATCTAGGTAGGGGTAAGACTGAGATCGAGGAGAATGGTGGAGATATGGCCTGGTATGTCAGAGAGCCAGGCACAGACGCATGAGTGAGGGCATAATTCAGAACTCAGAAGCGTACTTTGACTTGATGGCATATTACTTTACTTCAGAAATTCGTCTACCGCTCTATTCAACTTACTTCATTTTCAAGCAGAGATTGAGCATCACCGACATTTGAAAGTATAGTAAAGTTTTGAACTGTAAATATGTTTTCTGCTTCCTATCATCACCACGACGAGACTCGCAATTTAATGCGTTAAACGGTAGATAAGATACTCGGCAAACGTACTGGTCAGACATCAGCGTTGATTATGTCGCGCTGGCAACTAGGCACGCATTTCAGAACCATAACAGCCAAGGCTTCAGATCAATCAAGGCCATGCGTATCTGATTATCCTGCTAACTAGATGCGCGACGGACCATGGCCGAGTTACCGAGTAGTCGTTTTTAGCTAGCTGTGGAGTCCGGACATCAACAAGCATTGCCTGTGATGATCTCATAAAGAATTAACTGGTACAGTTCCGGCACGAGTAATACGAATTGTTCCAGTCGTTGATCACGACCCAAACGAATTGCTGGCAATACACAAGCTTTGCTCCGCAGGCTCAAGAGCAAAATCAATGCATGACTGTAGAAGGGCCCTTCTGGAATGTTCCTACCCTGTATGGCCAAGAGACATTGAGTTTGGTAAAATTAAGGAAACAGCCATCTGCCGCATGTGCCATCATCTTCGGTCATGGTGGCTTCGCACTATAGCCGCCCAGGTCATGCGACCACACCTGCTGGGTGCATTTGCGGTGTATTCCCACCAAACCGGCGGGATTTGTCGAAAAAGCCCCGCCAACCCACCATGTGATCCAACTTGGACTGTTCGATTTTTTCATGAGCGGGAAATAGCATTGAGCATGCGGCGGCTTTTTGGATTCATTCTGTTCTTGATGAGAAAGTTTGTAGACACAGATTTATAAAACATGATCCCTCAGATCACGAAAACAAAGCTCCAATAAATCAAAGCATTCAAACTCAATCACATATTCAAATTAAACAAAGCAATCCTCAAATTCTTTCTTTTCTAACTCATCCATACTGCAGAAATCATGACTTCCAACTCATCACCTTCGGTATTGGGAAACACCCGCCATACGTTGACAACTAAATGGCCAATCTCAACTGATCTGTCCGGATCTGGGCTTCCTTTCCGATTCGAAGGTGAGGTTGCCGATGTCATCGTCTACGGCGAGATTCCAACCCAACTCGATGGCACCTTCTACCGAATCTCGCTTGACCGATTTACCGCCAAACCTGACAGTATCCCGATTGACGGAGACGGCCTCATTTCGGCATTCCGAATCAAAGACGGCCTTGTGGACTTTAAGATTAAATACGTGGGAACTGAGAGGTACCGCCTCGAGCGACGTGCGCGCAAGTCTCTCTTTGGCCTGTACAAGAACCCGTGGTCGCACCATCCTTGCGTGCAAGCCGCCGTCGACTCTACAGCCAGCACCAATGTTATCCGATGGGCCAAAAAGCTCTTGGTTCTTGAGGAAGCAGGAAATCCCCACGAGGTCGACCCTGATACGCTTGAAACTTTGCGCTACGATCCCTTTGTGGACCAAGTCAAGGCGAAGAGCTTCACTGCGCATCCCAAGGTCGATCCTTTTACCCGCGAGCTCGTTGTGTTTGGTTATGAGGCTAAGGGTCCCGCAACCACGGACATTGTTACATACTCTCTCGACGACAATGGTCTCAAGACAGAGGAGCTGTGGATCAAGGCCCCGTGGGCTACCATCACTCACGACTGTGGAATCACCAAGAACTGGCTTATTCTGATGCTCTGGCCCTATGAGGCCAGCATCGATCGGATGAAGTCTGGTGGACGCCATTGGGCGTACGTCCCCGACAGACCCGCCTGTTTCCTAGTCATTCCCCGACGCAAAAACCCTGCAGCTGGTTGGAAGCAGGGCGAATATCGATTCTACAACTGGAATCACTGCATGAACATCCACACAGCAGGATCATGGGAAGACGGGAACGGCATGATCTACATTGAGGCTACGCGGGTGCATGGCAACGTCTTCCCTTTCTTCCCACCCGCTGATGGCAGTCAGCAGCAAGGAGAAGCCAAGGGGGATTTTGTTCGCTGGACAATTGACCCCACCAAGCCCTCAGATAGTTGGTTGCCCGACCCCAAGGTTATTCTGGAACTGCCTTCCGAGTTCCCCCGCATTGACGAGAGATTCATGTCCGAAAAATACAAAATCGTCTTCTTAAACGTCTTCATCCCCCAGAAGGCGGACGGCACAACCAATGTGTTCCAGGGACTCAATGGCCTGGCTATGATCAACACCGAGACTGGAGAGCAGCAATTCTATTACCCGGGCGACAACTGTTTTGCTCAGGAACCAACGTTCATTCCAAGGTCTCCGGATAGCCCAGAAGGTGATGGGTGGGTCATGTCGCTGATAGAGGATCGAAACGCCCAAATTTCTCAATTGGTCTTCCTCGACACTCGCGACTTCACCAACCCCATCGGACTGGCAGTTCTCCCGTTCCGCGTCAAGTCGCAAGTCCATGGTAACTGGGTTAATGCCACGGATATTGGGGCCCGTCGATCACTTGTAAATGAGCCTGAAGTCTGGCCATTGTCACACAAGGGGAGCCGTATCCCTCTGTAGCCTAGGACTGCGCATCATCTGGATGGATGGCAGAAAGATCAACTTTTGACGATATTATCTCGTAGCAATATAGGTAGAAGTCAAATAAATATTTAGAATATCATTCCAGTTAACTTGATTCATTATTTCTCTTATCTCCCCTGCCTGCCCTATCCTTGATCACCTCTTAGAAACTGTTTGTAGGTTTGTGTAAGCTTTTGGCAAGTTTACACGATTAATGTAGCTCGCATCTCAGCCACATGTTACAGTCAACAAATATCGTGCTCCGATCCACGTATTTAATGGTAAAAAGGACAGACGCACGTTTTTAGTGAGATCTTAAGAGACTACCACATAGTGCGCAAATTCTTCAAACTGATGCTGCGACTAATTCCTTATATGACAGCCTGAGACCTCTTCAACAATCTCCCGGGCTTCAAATATATGCATGCAAAATGTTTCGTGTTTGTTCCTATCTGTGTCTGGCTTCTTCTTGTGTGTGCAATACCCAAACAAATTTCCACTTCAAGCTAGACAGACATGTCGTACGGCCACCCCAAATTTGACATGAGTTTAACCCTAACAATATTGCTGGAACCACTCCAGCGCTTGAATAAATGCCTGCTCTTTGCAGAATTTGTTGCGAGGCATAGTGAGATCTCCGCGAACTGCAAAACCATGAGCAACGCCACTATATAGGTTGATCTGGTACGGCTTCCCGACAGCCGCAAGAGTTTCTTCAGATTTATGCCTTAGGTCACGGGTAAAAATATCATCGATTTCTTTTATTGGAGTTAGTATTTGGTGACTTAGACCTAAGGCTAAGATCTGTGATGTTTAAACTTGCCTGCAGCGGTAATGGATAAGGGCTTCTCTATGCCCTCAAGCTCTTCAAATGACATGTAAGAAGGGTGGGCTGTGTACCCAACATCCAGCTTTCCGTCCTTCAGAAAACGGGCAACGTACTAATTCGCAATCCCACTTGTCAGTACGCATCCTGGACAAGTGTTGAATAATTCTTACCTTTCCTCCAAAACAATATCCAGCCCCGGCAACTTTGTCCACTCCAGCAACTTTCCGTAAATTCTCGATCATTAGGTCAAGAATCGGATCAATCTGCTCCGGGCCGTGTCGGCTTGCCCAAGCCGGGATGTTGAAATCGCCCTTCTCGAACACATCCAAAGGGAGGAATTCTCCCTCGAATAAATCTGGAACGGCACAGTAGTAACCATTGGACGCGAAGTCATCTGCCAGCAGCTTGCTGTTCTGGACCACTCCGAAAACGTCACTGATCAATAAAACTGCTTTCTTCGGCTTCTGGTTATCTTTGGGCGTCGCGATGTAGGTATTAACTATTTTCCAGCCAAGTCAGCATCCAACAGAACGTTCGTTTACGAATGTCGCAAGCCGTATGTGATAACAAAGCACAACTCACCACCATGAATGACCTGCATAGTTCCATTCGGGGTCCCTTCGTGTCGGAAGCCAGTGAAGCAGCATGCGCCGGGAGGGTTTGAAGCCATCTTAACAAGTCGGAGGAGAACCGTAGATGGAATTTACCAGAGGAAGCTTTGAGATTGTTCTGGGAATGATAAATTAGGAAAATACTTTGTCAGTGGAATTCGAGTAAATCATAAAAAGGTTTGAATCTAGAACTTGGCTCTTAAAGGCCCGTTAACTTGGTGAAGTTGGTAGATTGCCGCGGGATTAACCCGTTTCTTCCGATGCACTGGTCGGCGGGTATATCCCGAGGCCTCGGCTGAGAAGACGGTGCAGCCACAGAATCATGAAAATAACCACAAAGCAATGCAAAATAATCTTAAACTTGAACACATCTACTAGGGCCAGGCCGGAATCATGACGGAATCATACCAAAGGCCTGCGTCTCTTGCTCGCTTGTCTAGGCGGAAACGACGGGACCCCTACACCGCTGTCGCATGGTCAGTCAGCTTACATTCTGTGCACGCGAAAACGGCATTCTAACTTTAAGCAGTGAAGGTTGTAAGCGCCGCAAGATAAAATGCTCCGGTGGAATACCCTGTTTGTACTGTAACGATAAATGTATCGAGTGCATATACAGTCGTACATCTCGCTTTCGCAACACCCATCGCCGGGTCGCCTCGAAACCTGACGGGTAAGTACGTATATGAACTCACCCATTATTATCCCGCACTTTCTTTGCCACGATCTCAGGTGCTAATGGCTATTCGTGGCGTTTGTTAGAAATCGCTCAATTAATGGTGCTCAATCTCCCCAAGACAGCGATGGCAATACGGAGTCATCAAGCGTTGCAGTTGCCCAAAAGCGCAGAGATGATCTTCCCGATGCGAATTCGTGTTATAGTGATACTGAACAACCTTTGGGCCATGTGGAAATTACCAATGGATTATTTGACTTGCCTGAGCACCTCATATCTAATACACAGAATACGGAATCGACCCCTTTGAAGTTGCCGCACAGGAGCCATCTATTGGATTCTTTGCGCTATGAGTCGAGGAATACGAACCCTCCGAGCAATATTGATGTATTCCCAAAGGCCGACGAGGTAAAGGGGTTCTATGCCAAGGCTACTGAGATCCCAGATAAGGATCAGTCAGAATTGGGTAGGGAAACCCTGTTGAACATGGTGAACATCTATGAGGAAGAGGTTGGTCTGTCTTATCCGATTCTCGATTTGAATCCATTGAGAGACTACATCACGGGTATGTCCGGACAGGGGAGTTGTTCCAACATGCCCAAGATTGGCCCCCTGTCACCGATGGACAAAGAATTGAAGGCCATCGTTGCGATTGTCAAAGTTCTTCAAGGTGGCGGAAGTAGTGATGTTGGGTCAAGCTGGGTAGAGGAGATCCTGTCAAGTGTGAGAGGTAAACCTCCTAGTGAGAGCCTCGATATCCACGATATAAGACTCCTTGTCCTGGCTGTAAGTCTACATGCAAGTATGAAAGGCTCTTTGATCAATTGATTGACCAGAGTTTGCAGGCCTTTTTCTATTTCCACTCCAACCGCGAGGTTCTCGCATGGCGAACTGCCGGAGAAGCTGCCCGTATGTTACTGGAGTTGGGCTTCCACCGATCGGAGATAGTCAGAAAGAAATGCCCAAAGTCTAGCGAGCTTTGTTGGACTATGAGATTGTTCTGGTCTGTGTACAACACAGAAAGACGTTTCAGCTTCGGCTCAGGCTTACCCTTTGTCCTCCAAGATGGAGACATCGACAACGATCTTCCACATCCGGTAAGCCCAGGACTTTTGAATTCACCATGAAGGGGTCTCACGCTGCAAAATAGGATGACACTAGTTTCTCTTCCATGTACGTCAGAAGCATGATTTCCTACACTCAAATCGCATCGGAAGTCTGGCGTTCATCGCAAATCAATGTGGAACCATCAGGTGCGGCCGCCGATGAGATTCGTGATCGGCTGGACTTCCGTGTGCTCCAATGGCTCGGAGGCCTACCACGCGCGATGCAGTTCCGCGGAGTCCAAGAGACGTTCAATCCTGGGAAGGATGTCAGGGGCTACTGGCGGCTACGTCTTATGCTGTATTTGCGCGCAAACCAGATGCGAATTGTCATTCACCGGAACGTTGTGCATCGCAATTTGATGCCACGCACGCAGAGCCGCTCCATCAACCCATCGAGCGTGAATACTCTCATCAAGGTCTCACAGGACACTATTCGTGTGTTAGCACGGCTAGTTCAGACGTCTGATTTGTACCAAATCCAGCAACAGACCTACAACTTCTTTCTTGAGTCGGCGCTGTCTTCACTGATCGTCGTGGTCATGACTCACGGTGCTCACCAGAACTACATGTGTAGGCAGGACATCAATTTAGCCATGGAAGTGGTCAGTGAGCTTGCAAAACACTCTACAATATCACACCACCTTTGGGGAAAGCTTGAAATATTCCGTAATCTGGAATGGAACAAATGGGGCCCCGGATTGGACACAACGTCGTCCGATAGTGGCTGTGTGGCAGATGAAAATTGCATAGATTCTTGTCCGCCAGAAATTGACAATGTTCATGACCGGCCAGGTTCGCGCAGCCTTGATACCACGCCAATGACTGCATCTACTAGCAGCTGGACATTCCCCAACACAATGAGCGACGAGGAATTCACATTGCAGGCCCAGGAGCAGCTCATGTCACTGTCGCCAAGAATCAGTGACCACGCATTTAAAAATATCCTAGACTTGGAGGCTGAGCCTCCAATCCTTGATCTTTCCCCTGGGCCTGATTGGACGGACTTCCCTAAGTGTGAAAATCACTTGGATGACATTTCCGTCTTCCAAGAGTTGGGGGAGCTTATCTCCCCCTACCAAGAGAGCAATCTCTTGCGATTTTAAAGAACTTCCATATAAATGTTTCAAAAACATCTTGGGAATAGTATTGCAATAACCATAGTCTGTCAATAATACGTTAGACGACTCATCAAATCGGAGGACCGCTTCTGGCTGATAAAGACCAAAACATCTAGACCTGCACTAGAAGTGATTTTTGATGGCATTCCGATTACAATCATAGCATTCACCATGTATGGAAAGTAGTGGAAATGACCGTCATTGTGCCACGGGGCCAGTTTACCGCCCGCCATTTCTTTCGCGGTCCACAGGTGACCAACGTCGAGAAGACACAATTTGTTGCCACTGACACATGTTTTCCCTTCCCGTGGTGTCAATCTAATAAAACCTAAAAAGGCCCAGAGTGGCAAAAGGCCGCGGCGGAAAGTATAGCGTTTGATGCCCTATCCCAGCTGTGATGATTTGTGGGCCAGATCTCATTAGCGGCGGATGAAAGTCATCCGCGGCTTGCTCGGCCTTGATGCGGCTTTGCCCGCCCGCGTCACGCTAACCCAACAATCGCGCTAGCGATATCTCCAAAGTCGCCATAGACACAACTGGTTTTGACTTGTCAGCCACGTCATCAGTGCATGTAATATTTGTGTCCCCAAACATTTTCAGTCGATGTTGAAAATTTTGTTGGATGGTTCAAACGTAGGTTTGAGTAGGTCCGCAATCCACAAATCCTGTTTTGGCGGCAGACACACGACTCTTACTATGGGGTTGAACCGGATTCTGTGGGTATCGGGACAGGAACTTTCTTGTTTAATTATCTAGTAAACATGCTTCTTTAAAACTAGTTATTAGCGCCTTCACATTTCCCTTTCCAAGATTGGCAATAGGAGTCCGCTGTCCTCTGGTTTTCACTTTGTGAATCATCTGCAACCTAGCCAAGGCCAGACTGAAGAATTCATGCGAATGCCTTGTGAATCCAGATATCAGGGGAGAGCTCTTCCGTATTGATGGTGCCTGAGTGCCTGAGTGCGATTTCAGATGCTGCGTCTCATCCTCCCACAACTTCAGCCACTTCTCCAAGGCTTGTATGAGCGAGGCGACAGTGCTGGAGGTGAGTAGATAGGAACTTTCCTGGTAGAATATTATAGAGTGCAATGCTAGCGACAGGCAAGTGTACATGATTAGCTGAGAAGAATGTCAGTTGTGATAGCATCGCCGTACCTGATACAAGGATAAAGCCGTTCAGTCCGGACATTGCGGGCACCTTTATATTCATATTAGATGCGTCATCGCACAGCATTTCAACAGCTTGAGAGATGAGCGTGTCACGAGATTTCGCACAAGATTTGGCCTCGTCTGTCATGAAGTCTGGAAATTCCTCCCTGTTGTCAGCCTCGAAAGAAGCATCGGGGTGAGGGAAGCGAAAGGCTAGGTCTGGGATAGTAACGTGAGGAGGGGTATTGTAAAATATTGTAAAAGCGGAATCAAGAAGAAAAATGAACGTCTTTGTCCTATATGAGCGACCGAAGTTAAGTTTTCGTGTCTTTCAAGACGAAATGTGAGAAAGGCTCATACCGTATCAATTGCTCCTCAATGATGAAGTTTTCCCCTCGCTGGTCTGTGTCTAGCGAATCCGCCTCACGTCTCATGCTCTGTTCGAGGACATCTATCCCTCGAGACGCCTGGTATCGATGTCAGCCATGCCTGGACTCGGCAATTAGTCATCATAACGACATACTTGCACTAGATAGGGATATCGGAGCTCTCTAACTCTTGATCTAGCTGACTGAGTGCCTTCCCAGGTCTGTAGAACGCATATAAGAAGACCCGTCTGCAACGATCGCAGTTCTTCCAAAAGGGGCACCGATGATTGATCCCTTGACAGCCACGGCAGCGAGAACACGAGAGCCTCGGCTGGATCTAGCCATTTACGTGCTCTTTCGATTTCCAACCCATCGGCAGACGCACAAGCACCGAGTAAGCACATGACCAGTATCATTTCCGACGGAATTTGAAGGTAGTCCAGGGTGGGGCGATGGATGATGGGACAGTGGTGATGCCACCTCTTCCAATATGTCCCCAGCAGCCTGCGTAAGTTCTCTGGGTTAAACATCTCAATACATTCGTCTGCGACACTCTGGTTCTTAAGCGTAATGCCCATGGAGCTTAGCTGTGAAGGATTGAGGAGCTTCTCCCAAATTGTCTTTGCCTGTGGCAGTAGAGGGTCATACATCCACTCAACTGTGCGCATCATGTGGCTGCGGTTTGTTGAATCCATTGCTTGGGGCTTCTCCAGTACATTCAATGTTGGGTCAATCAAAGAAACGAGGTCCTCGAAATTGAGTGGTAAATACCCAAACTCCGACGAAGTCGTGAAGTTGAAGTTTGGATTAATACCACCTCCCATCTGGAAGTTGAGCAGAAACTCAAACGTTTCTGTCTCCAGCTTATGAAAGGCAAACAGAGTCCCTGGTTCTTGCAAAAGGGCAATAGAATGGTTGAGCTGGCTATTCGCTAAGAGTGAGAACGGCCATGTCTCCAGCACTGAAAGCGATGACGTGTCTAACTCGGGGAAAGAATCGGCCATTACTTCCGTGTGGGGTTCCAATGGTGACGCAGGATTGTTGGAGATGCTGGAAATTGCTTCCTCTCCTTGTGAGACGGCAGCAATGGCCCCCGGGTCTTGATTATCGCAATTGAGTGAGTGTATTACATCATCCATCCAAGCTGGAGAAGTTTGATCCAGATCAAGGCTTTGCTTGGGATTTATTTTGGGGTACGAGCAAGATATCCCTCTCATCAGACACGTTGTGCACGGCATGTCAAGGCTGCACGCCCGCTTGCTTGCCGCACAATGGCCGCATGCGCGCCGCTTTCTTCCCCGCAGCTCCGGATTTGGCATGGGTTGCCCAGCGGCCTTTCGAAGCACACACGACTTCCAATGTTTTCTCAGAGAGTCCCTAGGTAGCCAGGTGAGACAAGGAGACTAGGTCACGAGAGGCAGAAGTCGATGGATATACCTGCGAGAGAAGGTGGATGGGCAGTAAGAGCAGTGAAACTCGTCGCTTGGGAAATCTGCGGCTGATTAGCTGCTCAATTCCTGCCACAGAGAAAAGGGAAGGGCGGTTTACGAGAACGCTGGTGCCGCCGCAAGTGAGCAGCGCGTGAGAACGAACTCGAGCAATGACGACACGAAAAACTGCTATTATCCATGATTCGGATGATGGCAATGCGGGAGAATTTGCGGGAGAGAGTTCCGGGAAGGATTGGCCGGTTGGCGGGCCTTTTATTACTAATTAGCAATGCCGGGTCTTCCCAGTCGTCACCTTGCCTCTATCACGCTAAGCAAGCTTTACTTGGCCTCCCCATGGGGCCGGGCGGTAAAGGGTGTGGGGTAAGTGTAACTTAGCATCGAAGACCGCTAATGCCGACGCGATCCCTTCCCCCTGCCCTCTCCTCCATTTTCCACCTCTACCGAAGGCTAAAAACTACTTACCCTAAATGGGGGTCAGCACCAGAGCGCCATTACGATGTCCCACTGGGGCTATCAAGGACAGAGAATTTTATAAAAAGGCAACTAAAATAGAATTATTTATATTTGATGGTATGATTAAATTAGAGGGAGATAGTAAACACTTGATTAGTTCATTGCTTATCCAAGTATGACGAGGCTGACAATGCGAGTACCCACATGAAAGTAAGCGTCTACCTCGATCAAACTACATCTGCAAACGCAGTCGAGACCTTCTGCAGAGATTCACGCCGAGCTCATCTTCTGACATAATATGACGTCTGATTCATTAATTCTTTTTTTAATTCAAGCTGCAATCAGCCGGAATAGCATTTGGCGTGCTTGACATCTTTAGCTTGTTCAATGCATGCCTAGAATTCTTAGACAAGTATGAGAAATACCATTTTCCGGCTGATGTTGTAAGATTAACGACAGAATTCCATCCATGTTTATACTTGCTTGTTTTTCCCAATCGAGAATAATCAGGTGTCAAATACGTAGCCTATACTCGAGGTGTAACTAACTTACGTCTTAAACATGTCCAAGATATCCCCAGCCCCTACAGCTGCGGCAATGTCAAGCGGCGTTTGATGCTCCGCATCCTCCGCTAGAACATCAAGACCCTTGTCCATGAGTAACCGAAATCTCGGAGGTCCTGTACCACGACACCTACCATGTTCGGTTGTCGATTCACTGGCTACAACATGGAGCATGGATTGCTCTTTTTTACTGACTAGCGCCCAGTCCATCCCGGCCTTGTCAAACACCTCCAAGACCACATTTTGCTTCTCAACAGCAACTTGCTCCTCCCGCTGCTTGTGCATCCAGTAAAGGTCCTGGGATTCTTGATGACGTGCTAGATAGTCCTGGTCTGCATGGCCCTCCCGGGGCTTTAGCTTTGGCAACCTGACTTCGACTGTGCCCCCGCGGAAGAAGAAGAATCCAGGTGTTTCCCCGGCGTGGTTGCGAGCGTTGATATCGGCACCACGGGAGCAGAAAAGATCAAATAGTTCCCGCCGTCCCCCGCTCACAACCCCGTCACCTTGGCCAGTTGCATCAATAGTCCAAGTGCCGTCAAGAAGCAGATGCAGGGGTGTGTCGCCTGTTTCGGTATTGGCGGCCGTGACATCGGCTCCGGCCGCGACAAGCAAAGAAAGACTTATATTCGGCTCTTCATACCGGTTCCTCAGTGCGGTGTGCAGAGGGGTTCTGCCTTTGTTGTCGACTTGGTGCAGAAGTTCGGGCGCCAGTTTGATCGTATCATTGAAAAAGTCTATGCGTGAGAATGCTCTGTCTTTCTGGTCAGCAGATGGACGGGTTAGATCTCCCAAGCCACCATGAGAAAAGAAGATGTGTAGCGAATTTCTGTCTTCATCATCTCGTGCGCGGATGTCGGCGCCTCTTTTAACGAGTATCTTGACAGCCGGCATATCGGCAAGCTCGCACGCCAGAAGAAACAAGGTCATCCCGCGACCATCGCGTGCTTCAATATCAACGCTGGGATGTTCAAGCACGAATGTCATGTAGGCGCTATGAGAGCCATGTGTCGTATTGATAATCCCCCCTTGCTTCATTAGATTTCGGTGCATGATTGTAGTACGCGGATACCTCGCGTTGAGATTAGCGCCATGCTCCAGCAGTAGCTCCATCATGCGCATTCCAGTTGCGAGTTGGCTTTCTTTCTCGTCTCTCCGGCCAACATCGCATAAGACGACGTCAAGTGGGTACATCTGTTGTAGACCGTTTGGATCTTGCGTTGCGTCGCAAAAGCTTCTTCCATCGGCCGACGTCCGGGCAGGCTTCTCCTCCCCGACTTGCCGCGTATTGGGGTCCCCACCGCGGGACAGCATCAGCTGCAGCAATTCTACATCGCAGGATTGAATAGCACCTATCAGGGCGTGGGGTGTGATTGCGGCGCCGTGCTTCAATAGCAATTCAATCACGTCTCTGTGCTTGGCAGCCCGGCCCAGAGGAGAACGATCACGGTTGTCCACTGTGTTAGGATTTGCTCCTGCCCGCAAGAGAATCTCAGTGGCTTCGCTGTCCCATTTTGTCCGCGACATTCCTTCCAGGCTTGAGCTCAAGGGTGTCAGTCCCAGGCCGTTGCGGAGCTCTAGGTCAGCCCCTTGTTCTATCAAATATGGCAATGCTTGGTGTTTTTGCCACCAGTGGAGACTATCGGACTCTGCGATAGCACCGAGAATTCCTGATTGCTCCGACGAGTGTGTTTTTGCATTCAAATTCACCTGTTTACCAACAAGCAAGCGTACCATGTCCAAGTTGGGTCGTCGGGCTCGACATGCGCATAGTAGCATGCTGTTGAGCCTCCATTCTAACCACTCGCTTTTTTCGATAACTCGGCCTTCGTCCCACCAATAATGAGACCGACTTCCAGGACTTTCTAAAATTGACAGCAGATCTGGGATCAGTATAGAATCCAGGATGGAGGTGAAACCACTACTCGCTAATCTGTTCGCAATAATTCCAAGCTCATCGCTGGCATTTTCGGGGGCCGCAGCGAAATGCTCGAGGATGAAACCAGGAACCCGCTCATAATGTCTTTCGTGCATAAGCCAATTGAGCTGGTAGTCGAATTGTTCATGGGGGTTCAGGTCTGGCATCTTGTCTCGTCTGATGATGCATTCGCGCGCTTGCTCCTCGCACTCGAGTGGAGTGGTAACGCCCAAGGCTTTACTTGCGTGCAGCAAGCGTTCAACGGTATAGTCGTAGCCCCTTTCAATAGCGGATTTAATTGCTTGGTTGATGAATCTTCTACCAGAAGTTGCCGCGTGGGTGCATAGCAGGTCCAAGATCTCGTTGACTCGCTCAACCCGGTATTCGGATATCCCCTCTGATTTGAGAAGGGGTCGGGTGCCATCTGAAATCAAGAGACCGCCGGAGCGATGGTCATCACTGTTTCTCCCGTTGTCATATCGTTTCCAGTTCATCTGCTCTTCCTCAAAGTCTGCACAACCGTTCCAACCTGAGCCATTGTACGCTTCTGATTCAGCCGTTGCGCCAGCTTCAATCAGCAACTGCACACTCTCGATATGCCCGGAAGCACATGCATAGTAAAGGGCCGTCCGGCCCTGAATATCTTTGGTGTTTATCAGCTCAGCCATATCTTGATTGGCGCGGTTTGATTTGAACCAATTGATGAGCAGTCCGATTATATTAGCTTCCCGAGAGCGGGCCGCCAAATGGAAACCTGTCAGGGCCTCGTGCGTCGTTATTGAAGGGTCAGCACCAGCTGCCAGGAGCCTGCGAGTCAAGGTTTCGGAAAACGTCGAGGCGATATGCAAGGGTGACGCCCCATCACTGTCTGTAAAATTGATATCTTCGGGCTTGCAACTTAGGATGTAATCGAGAACACCTTGGCGATGGTTGCTGTCTTGAAACGAATCTTCCTCCAGCACGAATTGAGCATATCGACACAGAATATGTAGTGGTTTGTGACCGTGCTTGTTGGCAACAGTCGGATCAACACCCAGCTCCGAAATGTGTTCAAAAACCTGCGATGCGACTGAGCAGGTGCTGAACCGCGGTACAGCCACATGCCATATAGTGTTGCCGTCCAGGTCCACCTGCTTTGGATCGACGCCATTCTCAATAAGAAATTTTAGACTGGCAGCGTCTTTTCTGCAATTGGGAGCTGCTATATGCAGCAGTGTCTGCCCTCGCGCGTCCGTCGTGTCGAAATGTGCACCAAACTTCTTCATGAGTTCGCAGAACTCCAGGAACTGTTTGTTGTCTCCTCTATTCCATGAATGAATCTTACGGAAAATAAAAGTGTAACCTTGTTCATCTTTGAGTTCCAAATTTGCCTTGGTGATATCTAGGAACGCTCTCAAGGCCTCATGCCCAGTGCCCATATTGTGGAGAGGAACTTTTCCATCCGAGTTGCGAAGGTTCGGATCTGCTCCCGCTTCCATTAATCTCTCAAGTAAATGCCTTCCATTTGGACTTGCAAGATCCTTCATCGAGGCGGCATAATGAAAAGCATTGTTGCCCTCACTGTCGGCAATTGTAGCGTCTGCGCCAGCATCAAGCATCTGTAACGCCTTTGAAAGTTTTCTGGCCCTCAAAACTTTGAGGAAAGGTGTCTCGTCATTTTTCTTGGACCTAATATTGATATCGACCTTGGTAAGAAGAAGGTCCATAATGTCTTCTTTCTCAGTCGTGTGCAGTGGTGTATCACCAGAGGTATTTACCGCATGGGCATCTGCACCTGCCTCCAGGAGGCAGGAGACCGAAACCAAGTCACTCGCCACGTGAAGCGGGGTCATCTGCTTGCAATCCACTTGGTGTACTGCAACAGCACTGTCAGTTGTTTTGTTACTAGGAAACTATGATATCCAAAAGTTTGACGACGATATGGGAGGTGGTCAGTCTTGTGGAATCTTTGAAAAGGGTTTCAGAGTTCCAAAGAGGTCAAATTGGAGGCGGTTTAGTGGAATTTGAAAACACGACACTGGGGTCGACAGAATGAAATGAAGCTTGCTTACCATTCGCACCCGCTGCAGTAACCAATCTGAAACACTCACGTGTATCTTCGTCAGTGAAATTGGGATACGGGCCATAATGATGCCTTTTGCCTAATGCCAGAGCGTGCATTACATTATATCCGCAGGTCATTGGTTCCTCATCGGGGTACATGAACCAACCGTCTTGATGATGAAACACATTTGGATCTGCACCAAGATTGAGAAGAATATCAACCAGTACCGGGTCACGCATTGCACATGCCGCATACAGCGGGGTGCAAGCACGAAAAACATCAGCTGAAAATTTCTTGTTGATGTCAAGATGTGGATGCTTCAAGAGCCTTCGAACAACACCATGGCTCCACTTCTCCTGTATGGCCCAAGCAAGAATCCTGCTGGCCTGAGAAGCATTTTGAATGCACGGGAAAAAGGTCTCGATCATCGCCTCGTTGGAACTGCCGATGGCACTTTTGATAGGTGGGTTGTAGTAATGGCCGCCCATAGTAATGTCCATGACATGTTTGTCCTCGCCAAATTGAATCCAAGGGTTTGCGCCACCTTCAAGTAGAGCCATAGCAACTGGTTGCCGCTTTTCCTCGGAAGGAAGGTTTTCCGAATAACCGAGACCAAGCGCAAGGTGAAGCGGAGCAAGACCGTAGCTGTCATACCCATTGACGCCAGCGCCGTGTCGAAGAAGCAACCGGATCATATCGCAGTTGCCTCTAACCACCGCGACATGCAGTGGGGAATCATTGTCGAGGTGACCATTATATTTAGTCAATTCCTCTCCGTGACGGCTAAGGAGACTTTCACCAAAGCTGGTCTGGTGCGTATCAATAGCGACCAGTAGGGCTTGTGCTGCTGGAGACAATGTATCATCCCCACGCTTGCGGAAACTTTCTGAGATACTCGAGTTTGTTAATAAACTGAGCTTTTCTGCAACTTGGTCCTCTCCCGGAACAAGGAGATTGTGCAAAGATTCATTGATCTCATCCATACCGTGCCCATATTCGGCGGCCTTTTGGGAGTGTATCGACCAATTTTTTGCAGCATAGTTTAGAAAATGCGGGTGTACTTGTCTACTCTGCAGGACGCTCTCAGTGCTAATAAAATGTCGTTCGGTCTTCACAAGACTCATGCAACCAGACTGCAAATATGAAATGCAAAGCAAAGCAACCCGATTGTGCGTAGCACTCGGCTCAAAAACGGGAATAGTTCCTTTATCATCTGGGGGTCTTGTGACGCTAAGTAGATATTCTGTCAGGGAATGGTGGACCACGCGTACGGTTTCGTCTGGGAGAACCTCGACGAGAGACCCACAAGCAGTACGCACGAGGTCTTTGATGGTCCCGACGTCAGCACCGTACTGGGGCTGGGTGGTCCTGATGCAGTCCGAAATTTCGAGCAGGCGTAGAGGCCGAAATGCATGGGTAACAAGTTGTAAAATCAGAATTTGAAAATCTTTGGAAATACCTGTCTGTCGCAGATGCTCATTCAAGAGGCTCGAGTACATGACAGGCAAATGCGCTGGTAATCGATCCAAGGCTTCGAGGACATTGGCTTTGTCATGAATCTCGGAAATAGTCTCCAGAGCTAACTTGGCGTAGAGGAATAGCCCGTCGGCCTTTTTCAGCACCCTATCCGCAATGACAGGATGAATTTCGACAGGTACTAGAGATTTTTGAAGTCTATGCGCAACATATGCAGAGATATCAGGCTCGATGAGGGCTTTATCCATATGGAGATCGAGCAACTTCAAATTCCTGATGGCCCTTTCTATATTAGCGACAGGCCGGCTCGTTATGATGAGTTTCACGCTCTTGGGCCGCATGTTTCCAAGCCGGTCGAGCAACTGAATAAAAGGCTCAAGAGCAGTGCGATCCATCTCGTCCAGGGCGTCAACTACGCAGTAAACCTTGTGAATCTGGTTTAATGCCATTTCCAGGAGTTGGTACAGCTCGACAGAGGTGAAATTGCTGATAGGTTTAGACATTGCATCGCTCAGTGCATGTTGCAAAGGTGGGCTAAAAGGCAACAGTTGGCAAAGCCAATCACGCAATGCTCCTTCTGCATGATGGTTGGATTGAATTGTTCCGCGGAAGAAGAAGTAAATGACGGGGAAGTCTTGGGTTTTCAGGTGCGTGATCAACTTGGCTGCAAGTACAGATTTACCGGCGCCTGGTATACCACGAATCCAGAGTGTGCCATTTTCGTGGCCTTGATACCAGTTTTGGAAGGCAGATGAGCTGATAGCCCATTGGCTGGTGCCTTTGAGGTGGGAGACCGAATGCTTCTGGTATTCGCTACTGTCATCCAAATATTGCGTCGGATTTAGCCATGTCCTAATCTCGCCGAGAACAGATTCAGGCTGAGGCAGGATACCGGATTCGTTGTAGTCGGCGACGGCTTCGCGATCGATGACGACCACATCCTGGAGGGGGTTTTCTGCTTCGTCCAGCAGCATCTTGTGGATAGCTCCTTAGAGTAATAATAGTGGGGCAACCATGCCCACTTCAATACGAAAACCGCCAGCTCTTATAATTTTCTGTGTGGCACAGGCTGCTTGGCATGCATTCAGGCAACAGTCCATATTTAGGCACCCAAAAGTGTGCTTACATCCGGATACACCTTTACATTGACCAAATGCCAGGTTCTCTCAACTTGGCATGCGGAGCCCCCGGTTGACGTGGCTGTGCTTTAGGGTAACTGACCCAACCAGTGTTGAGATCAAACGCAACAGATACAGCGCACAAAGAAACCAAAGCACTTCGGACTAACTATTCAAAAAATTCCATGCTTGGTTTTGTGCCAAGGGACCATATTTTAATGACGGAATCTTAGGTTATCGCGACAAGGCTGGCTTTGATCGGACGGTTCCAGCTGCAAATCAATGTACCCCGCACGACTTCATACCGCTCGAATCACCCGAGATACGACCAAGCCTTCCTTGCTTACATTTAGATTTATGCGCTACCATTGCTGCAGAAGCGGAGAACAGAAACACGTCCAAATAAGCGGCTATTCGAACTCGGAACTAGCAGACTCTTCAAGCGAAATTTCACAAGTATGGTTGGACACCTCTATGCTCCGCTACTGAATATGACCCCACGAACAGTGCAGAGGTGCTCCTCAGTCATGGCGCTAACTGTGAGGCTCGTGACAAGAGTGGGTGGCCGCCAATTTTCCAGGGAGTCAACTCAAACAGTCACAAAGTGATTCGCTTGCTGCTCCGGGCAGGTGCAGACTATCAAATCAAGACTTTGCGGGACAAAACACTCTTTCATATCGCTAAAGCGAGAGCGGACGAAAAGTCGTTACATATCTTTGCGTCAACTTCTTCGAAAGGCATCGACGCAGAGGCTCGAGATTTTGAAGATCGGTCTGCACATAATATCTTCTTTGCGCGAGCGCCGTTATTGCCTGGTGTCGTCTGGGCTTTTAATGAACTAGTTAGGAGCATTACAGCCAGCTCATGACAAAAATAAAAGGGCTCCCATTTAGGAATCAAATTGTGTCACTAAGGACATTGAGTAGTCACGTGATGATTCTTTTTGGTCTGGTTGAATCAGGCTGACCGTGGCGGAGCTACTCGTGGTTGGTGAGGAAAAGAGTCAGGCTGAGAAAAGTCCGCTGACAATGCGATTCTTCAAACGCAAGCTAAGGGCCGTATGGCAAAGACAGGGCGAAGCGCCAACCCGAGCCGGTGTGGATTGCAAATGCTCGGCTCTCTCTGACTCTTCCACGAACCCTCAGCCAAAGCCGGACGCGACAACGCACAACCGCGCAAAGGAGAGTGCAGCAGATCCAATCGACGACCAAAATAGCGCGAAGATATCAAGGGCAGGTGGTGGCCACGCTATCGCCCGTCCTGCCAAAAAGCTCGCGTTTGATGTCTATACAGTAGGATGGATCTGCGCACTTCCTACCGAAACCGCCGCCGCCCGGGCCATGCTCGACGACATCCACCAAGACCTCCCCGCCAGCTCGACCGATAGCAATACGTATACCCTAGGAAACATAGGCCTGCACAATGTTGTCATTGCATGCCTGCCTTTTGGCCATTATGGAACCACTAATGCGGCGTTGGTGGCCAACAATATGCATCGAAGCTTCCCTTCTCTAGCCGTTAGGCTTATGGTTGGCATTGGTGGTGGCGTCCCGGGAAAGGTTGATGTCCGCCTCGGCGATGTTGTGGTTGGCAAGCAAGTTATACAATACGATTTCGGAAAGACAACCGGAGATGGCCAGTTCAACAGAACAAGCATACCGGTCAGGCCTCCGCAATCACTAATGACGGCCGTTGGGATGCTACGGTCGCGTCATGATTTGGAGCCTAGCAGTATGCCGACTATACTTGCTGAAATGCTGAAATGCTACCCATCAATGGGGCAATATTCATATCCAATTGGAGGACAAGATGATCTGTTCAGCAGTGCGTACAGACATGCTAACGATCTGTTTGGTTGCGAGTGCTGCGACCCGTCTAAGATTTTGAATCGACCTCCACGACAAAACACGGCTCCCCAGGTTCATTACGGGGTTATCGCTTCAGGAAATCAGGTGATTAAACACGGAGAAACGAGGGACGAGGCGAGAGATAAGTGGGGCGGTACAGATGATCTGCTTTGCTTCGAGATGGAAGCTGCGGGTCTCGTAGACCATTTCCCGTGCCTGGTGGTCAGGGGTATCTGCGACTACTCTGATTCTCACAAAAACAAGCAATGGCAACCGTATGCTGCTGCCACCGCGGCGGCATATGCGAAGGAGCTTCTTTATTCAGTTCCGCCCAAGCAGGTACAAGAAACGCATGTTGAATCAGTGCATTGCCTTGGTACGTATTGACAATTGCCAAAGTTGTTGCACCATGCTAATTCGAGCGCAGACCAGAATTTACCATTTGATCGGGCCCCCTCGCCGTCAAAAATAGCTGAAGAACAACGAAAAATACTGCTTGATTCGTTACGATTCGATCAAGTCGATACTCGACAGGTGACCATTAAGAATGCCCATGCCAATACTTGTAAATGGTTCCTAAGTAAGCCGCAATATCTCCAATGGACAGATGACTCTAGGCTTGATGAACACAGAGGCCTTCTTTGGATAAAAGGCAAACCAGGCACTGGGAAGTCTACCTTGATGAAATTCACACTTTCCAGGGCCCTGAAGTTGATGGGCGACACTATTGTCATCAGTTTCTTTTTCAATGCGCGAGGGAATGACCTTGAAAGGTCCACTATCGGCATGTACCGATCATTGTTATTTCAGCTTCTAGAACAAAGTTCAAGTTTGCAACACAACTTTGGGCCTTCTAAACTACCAAATGGAGGCGTCGGACAACAAGATTGGCGTATCGAATTGCTCAAAGACTACTTTAAGGAGATCATTCAAAGCGTCGGAATTTCGCAAAAACCCATCGTCTGCTTCGTGGATGCTTTAGACGAATGTCCCGAAGATCAAATTCGCGATATGATCTCGTTCTTTAGCGAGATAGGAGATCAATCTATTTCTATGGGCAATCGCTTTTCTGTTTGTTTCTCCAGCCGACACTACCCGTACATAACAATACAGCATGGACTTGAGCTTATTCTCGACGGTCAAGAAGGCCACAACCGAGACATTGCAAGCTATATTGAGAGCGAGCTTAAGATCGGCAACGGCAAGATGGCAGAGAAAATCCGTGCTGAGCTGCAGGAGAAAGCCTCTGGGATCTTTATGTGGGTTGTTGTTGTAGTAGGTATACTCAACAAGGAACACGACCGTGGCCGTATGCACATGCTCCAGAAGCGGCTACGAGAGATTCCCGGAGACCTTCATGAACTGTTTCGCGATATTTTAACCTGTGATCGACACGGCAAAGACGAATTGATTTTATGTATGCAATGGGTTCTTTTTGCTTACCAACCATTGACACCAACACAACTTTACTTTGCCATACTTTCAGGCATATCTGATGACATCCCGTCATCAGATGAGATCTCAATAGATGATATTGAGAGATTTATACTCGACTCATCGAAAGGTCTGACGGAAGTTACCAAGTCAGAAACTCCCACAGTTCAGTTCATCCACGAATCTGTCCGGGATTTCCTTCTTAAAGATGATGCGATTGGCGATATTTGGCTGGATTTAAAGGCTAACGTCAAGGGCAATAGCCATGAAAGGCTGAAATCTTGCTGTCAAAAATACATGCGCATGGAAGTTTCTGCTGCCATTGACGTTGAGGAAAATCCTCAGCTAGAGTCGGACCTTTACAATGAGGAACAACGACATAAAATACTCTCATCGTTCCCATTTTTGGAGTATGCGGTGCAATTTATTCTACACCATGCAGAAGTTTCAAGCGAGCACGGTATATCGCAAGCAGACTTTATATCGCGGTTTGAGCTCACTAGCTGGATCAAACTGAGCCATCTATTTACAGAAGAATACCGATCCGACACCAGACTATTGTATATTCTTGCAGAAGCCAATACTCCAAATCTCATCAATTCTTCTGATTCTATTTTATCCTGCATTAAAGAAGGAGCAGAGCGATATGGTAGCCCCATTTTAGCAGCAATCGTGGCGGAGAATACTCAAGCTATCGTTGCCTTTCGACAGGCCTTGACCATGGCCCTCCCGCTTGAGACCCGTACTCGCATACAGAATCGGATTGACTCCCAAAACAAAACTTCAGTCAAGAAGCTGGACCGTAATTTCAAATTCTCAAAGGCCAGATCAATGGCGTCCCATCTAGCTGAATATGGAGATGGTGGACTTCTTGCTCTAATTCTTCAGCACCAAAAGATTGCGCTTGACGTCAAGGACAAGTGGACTCACAAAACCCCGTTATCATGGGCTGCTCAAGGTGGACACGAGGGAGTAGTCCAAATACTTCTCGACAGCGGTGAAGTCGATATAAATAGCAGAGATAAATATGGCCGCACCCCGCTATCACATGCATGTCAACATGGAAAGATAGAAACGATAAAAATACTTCTCGAGACAGGTAAAGTCGACCTTGACTCTCGAGATGGCCAAGGCAGAACACCACTATTTTGGGCTTCTGCATATAATGCATCGGCTGCTATTGAGGTTCTTCTCGAGACTGGAAAAGTTGATCCTGACTCTCGAGATGACCAAGGTAGAACGCCGTTATCTTGGACTGCTATGAACAATGCATCAGCTGCTACTCAATCCCTTCTTGGGATGGGCGAGGTTGACCCTGACTCTCGAGATAATCAAGGCAGAACACCATTATCTTGGTCTGCTGAGCATAATGCAACGGCGGTTCTTCAGCTTCTCCTTGAAACTGAGAAAGTTGAGCCGGGCTCCCAAGATAACCAATGTCGGACGCCGCTGTCTTGGGCTCTTATAAGCGACAGAAATACAGAGGAAGCTGTTCAGCTTCTTGTTGAGACTGGTAAGGCCAATCTCGGCTCTCAAGACAATTTAGGCAGAACTCCACTATGCTGGGCTGCTTATGGATATAATACAGAGGCAGTTGTTAAATTGCTTCTTAGAAGCGACCAGGTTGATCCAGGCTTCCGAGACAAATCTGGAAGGACCCCGCTATATTTTGCAATCACTAGTCCCTATAACAAAAATTCAACTGTTCGGCTATTTCTGGAGACTGGCAAGTTTGACCCTGAATGTCACGATGACGAAGGCCGAACCCTGCTATCTTGGGCAGCTCAATGTGACAAGAATTTAGCTATTCGGCAACTTATAATGACCGGAAAGGTTGACCTAAACTCACAAGATAACAAAGGTAGAACACCACTATCTTGGGCTGCTGAGTGGAATGCAGAGAAGGCTATGGGGCTCCTTACCCATATCAAAAGCATTGACTTAAACCTCCAAGATAGCCAAAGTAGAACACCACTGTCTTGGGCTATTCATCACAATAGCACTAGAGCTATTCGGCTACTTCTTGAGACTGGTAGGGCAGACCCTAATGCTCGGGATGAACAAGGTCGAACTCCACTCTCTTGGGCTGCTCAATACAATAACAAGGAAGCAATTCAGCTGCTTATCGAGACAGGCAAGGTCGACCTTGACTCTCGGGATAACCAAGGCCGAAACCCACTATCTTGGGCTTATGAGAAATTTGTTCCAACAAAAGATATTCAGTCCCTTCTTCAGACTGGCAAGGTGAATCTCAATTCTCAAACCTGACTGAGGACGGACTCCGCTGCACTGGGCTTTGGATAGAATTGAGCCAAGACATTGCGACTTGATTATCAAATATCACATCATAATATTTAAATTTAAATATCCCTATTGTTAATTAGTAATGGGCAGCCACGGTCCTAACTATCTGTCTGCACCATGCAACAGCCTCAATCCAGCTGAACTGCTAAAGTAGTGAGGATAAGAGTAGAGCATATCATGATAGGTCTGGATGGAACAAATGGCTTGAATTAAAGCTAATAAAAGAAACCAATCATCTAATCAACAAAGGAATTATAGTATATGAGCTAATGAGTCATATCGATGAAGCGAAGGCAAAATAGGGCCCGATCGCACAGCCTGCGAAATCTGGTCCTGGCTTACATATGCCCATTTCCTCGTCAAATGCAACACCATTTTGTCAGTTGCAGTAGCCTTTTTACCCCATGCTTTCCTTTTTAACTCTGTGGGCTGCTTCAGCATGCGCCGAGTGTGCAACCAGCTAAACCAACCAGCCAGCCAGTGCCCATAACGCCAGCGAATAATAATCATCCGCTACAACCAACTACATCATACCTCCCTGCTTTATGTGGTACAGGATGTCAAAGAGGGATCAGGCGTGGCCACCTCCGCTACCCTAAGTAACATGTGAGCACTTGCAGCTGCTATCTGTACTGGTCATTGCGAGCATTGTAATTGTTAACTTTCAATTTCAGTCACTTTCTCCTGCATTTAAACACTGTCCGCTTCAGATTTAGTCGTCTTATTCTCACACTATAAATTATGTTGTTCAAGATCAAACGTGCGGGAAATAGTTGGACCAATCTACTGTTTCAAAGATGGCCGATGGCATGGCTCGTAATCCAAGAAAAGCTTCAACGATGAGGTAAAGCCTTGCAATTCCATACGAGCCGACCCAGGCCCCAGCAATCAGATACTGAAAAACCGGATGCATCCCCGCGAATAATTGCGTACCTGTTTCGGCTTGGGGAACACGAAACAAGGAGCGGAACCTCGGTAGTTGCCATGTGACAAAATGGAGTAACAAGGCATAGGATAAAGATGTCACAATCAGACTTAGGCAAGCAACCCGCCAAAGTATCCGTTCTAAGGGCGTCGGGAACTCAAAGTTCCATGCAACAAAGTGAATTCCGAGGTAGCAGCCAGTTATTATGACAAAAACAGTTACGTCGATGACGCGAGTTCCTCGGGGGGTCGCTCTCGTTGTGTTCTTGAAAGTCGTGATGGGCACATCTTTAGGGTCACCACCAACACCAAACAAATACTCCAAAGCCCAGAATATCGGGTCCATAAGCTCATACGGGTCAGGGGCCGGGTGGATAAACTCAAGAGGTGTGAGTCTGAAGGGTTCACTTGCGGCCTCGCCAGCAAAGACCCGGACATCTTGAATCGTCCGATTGTCCTTCAAGTAGAGTGGGATTTTCGTGGTGACATCCAGCGGCTTGTGGTACCAGAAGTAGAAGGTCGGAAGCGTGCACACGAGAAAGGCAACCGTGTCGAGCTCAAACGTCGATAGCGGCAGCCGCTGCACAGCGCGACCCACGCACTGGATCCCGAACCAGAATAGCTGAGCGGATACCAAAACTCGACTGAACGAATCGGCTTTGCTCATGTCCCAAATCTGCTTTCTGTCGACAGCCGGAAAGTCCATGAAACCGTTGGACACGAGGTAATAAATTTGGCTGCCGTTTATTGGAAAGGGCGCACAGTCCGGTGCTCGGAGCTCGAAGCCGCCCATGTCAGCAAAGAAGGCGTGTCTCAGCGACCATTGCGGAAATTGGGTATCTAGATCAACTGAGGGTGAGGCCGGCAGGGCACCTGAGGGTGGAGCAGAAAAGTGAGCAAAATCGCCAGCTTGCCTGAGGGTGAGCTAGCGCCTTTGATTGGCTTGCTAGATAGGTTATTATAGGTTATTATTAGCTAAACTTATATCTTAATTCAAGAAAAATAGGATTTAAAAACTTAATTTTTTTTTTATTTTTTTAAAATATATTATTAATATATTAATAATAAATAATAATATTTTTTTATTTTAATAGGTAAATTCCTAAGAACTTTTAATCTTTTTATTTAATTTTAAGGACTTTAATTTAATTATTAAGAAAATCTTAGGATTAAATAATAAATTTAAAATATATTATTTTAATATATTATTAATAAATTATTAATAAATTATTAATAGATTATTAATATTTTATTATAGGATTCTCTTAATATATAAAATACCTTAAATTTTAATTAATCTTTATTAGTTTTTATAGGTATTATAGGCTAAAGTAAAAAATTAATTTATTAAAAGGTAGTTTTTATTTTTAAATTTTACTATATTTTTTTAATTTTTAAATACCTTAAATTATTATTTAAAGGGATTAAGTATATTATTTTTATTAAAAGCCTTAATAAAAAATAATAAAAAAAACCTTAGTTAATAATATAAATTATTATTAATATATTAAAAATATATTATTAATATATTAATAATTCCAATATTTACATAAGCAAGTATAACCACCAATAATAAATATTTCTACTTTTTTCAAGGAAATTCTAATTTAATATTTTAAATATAAATATACTAGGATTAAGATTTATAAACATTTAGATCCTAAATTAAAATACTAAAATTACTTTAAAATTCCTAAGGATTATTAGTTAAATTAGTAAAAGATTAATAAAAAGGTAAATAAACTAAATAGCCTATAAAAGATAATCTTATAAATATAAATTTAATAGATTATTAATTAATTATTAATAGATTATAGTTAGATTTGGGCTATTAGGCTTAATTTTAATTAATATTAGGTATACCATAAATTATGGTCTAAGTTATCTTCTTATTTTCCTAAATTAGTCTAATCCCAATAGCTAATATAGTTTAACTTTAATATATTAGTAATATATTACTAATATATTATTAAGGATTTAGATAGCTTTTATTAGTATTTTGTTCGATATAAGCATTGGAAGCCTAATAATAAGTATTATTATGCTTTTATTTAATATAAGTTTTATACCTATTTGCCTATAATTTAAAAGATCATTCAATAAAAACTACTTAAAGTAGCCTAAGACTATTACTTAACTATTAATTAGCTAACTTAATCTAAGGCCTATTATAGTATATATAATCTTAATTTATTATTAATATATTATTAATTTATTTAAGATTATATATATATTCTAATTAGGTATAATTAAATTATATAGACTTATTGTATAATTATATAGAATTTCTTTATTCTTATAAATCTTAATATTCTTTATTTTTTTTTTACTTTATATAGGTAATATAAGTATTCTCCTTTACTACCAATAAAAATTCTTAATAATCTTTTTATTTATTTCTAGTAAAAAAAAAAAAACAAGCTATAGGCTTAACTAGATAATCTAGGAACTAGGCTATAGAGGTAGTATATAAATAGGATTTAATAATAGGTTTGATTGTAAAAATCTTTGCCTTAACCAAAAGAATAAGTAATTTAATTTTCTTAAACTTTATACTTAATAATTATAGAAAAATTAGTTTTTTATTATTTTAAATAATTTTTTTTACTAAGACTAATTAACTTTAATATATAATTAATATTATCTAAGATTATAATATCTTTTTTTAGATGTATAATAATTGAGTAATTTAAATAGCTTTATATAATATATATTATAAATATTTTTTATATTTAATTAATAGCTTAGCCTTATTAATATTATACTTTTATCTAATAAAAAATCTTATCTAAGGTTTTTAAAATTAGGATTTTTTAACTTTTCTTTTTTAATTAAATATAGCTTATTAAATTTAAATTATTTATATTATTATATAATTACCCTAATAAATAAGAAAAAGCTTTCTTTAAGGAATAAATAAAAGTATTAGATATAATTATAGTTATTTATAATCTTTATATCTACTAGCTTAATGGAGGTATTAGTAAGCAAAGGGACTTTGCTTAAGAGATCTATAAGCCTTGTTATAATGCTTGGATAATAAGGATTTGGAAATAGGTTAAGGAGGTATATAAAAAGGTAGAGTAAGAGAACCAGCAGGGTTAGCGAAGGTATTAAAAAGCCTAGAAATAATAAGGAAGCTTTCTATATTATAGAATAAAAAATGTGTTTAATATAAATATATGTGTGTGTATGATAATTAAGGATAATCTTTTTATTTAATTAAAATTATTACTAAAAAAAGAAAATTAAATTCTAAATACTTTAAGTATATTTCCCTTTTAATATATTATAAATATATTATTAATCTATTTTAGATATTTAATTATAATTACTATAAATCCAAGCTTTTTGCAATAAATATAATGCAAATTATCTAGCAAATATTTATCTAAGCCTAGCAAATAATAGTAGGCTATAGTATATCTTCAAAAAATATTAGACTATTCATTTTCTACTTAGTATATTAAGGCTTAGTACTTATTATAAATACTTTTTATACTATAAGGATAATAGCTAAGGAATAAATTATTTAATATATTAATAATATATTACTAATATATTATAGTATATTTAGATTTTTAAGAATAATAAAATAAACCTATTTATTATAATATTCTATTAACAGTAAGTTTAGCTTTTTTAACATAATAATATAAAATTATTTTAAATTAATATAAATTTTAAACACCTTTAAGGCTTATAAAAAAATAAGATTATTTAGGCTATATATAGTAAAAATACTAAAATTAATAAGTATAATACCTAATATATTATTAATATATTACTAATATATTAAAGGTATTCCCTTTGTTCAAATTATTATAAACTCTTAATTAATTAAAACCTATTAAATAATATATAGCAAGATTTTTAATTATATATAATTAAAATATAGTATTATTATTTATTAATTTTATTTTTATAAAAAGAGAATTTATAGTATTATAATTAACTAAAATCAAGGGAACCTAAAAGATAAGTTTTTCTAGAAAGGAAAAAAGATAATATATTAATAATATATTAGGCTTTAGGAAATATCTAAGCTAAGAAGTTAACCCTTATTATATTGCCTAGGAAAAGCAAATTATAAGTTTTATTTGATTTTATAAAACTTACTTTAAAAAAGAAATTAATAAATTATTTAATCTTATACTCTATATAATAATAAATTAATAATATATTATAAAATAAATTTATAAATAATAGTAATATTATAATTATAATATAAGCTAAATATATTAATTAATATATTTATTATTAATAATATCTTTAAAGACAATTTTCTATCAAATTTATTAAATATTATATATAAATAAAATATAGAGAATATTATAATTAATAGATTACTAATATATTATAGAATATCTAATAATAAGCAATTAGGTTGATCATAAATCAACCCCTATAATAGCAGCCAGCTTATGTTTTTCTTATTCTCAAATAACTCAAGAACAATAAAACTATAGTAAATATTCAATAAATCTAATTAAACAAATACATAAAGCATCCTATAAAGCTAATAATTAATATAATAGCCTAATAAAAATAATTAAAAAGTATATTAAATTTCCCTTTAATCCATTTATAATATATTACTAATAAATTAAAGTATAGAACTTTTTAACTAATAGTAGATTTTTTACTAAATAATAAAAGATCTCTATAATATAAGTCTAAACTATAAAAATCTCTTTATAATTAATTATTTTTAAGTAAAAAGCTATTAATAAAATAAATAATTAAATAAATAAATTTAATATATTATTAATAAATTAAAATCCCAAACTAGTAATTAAAGTAAATCTTTACTAAGGCCTATTATTATAAAAAACCAAGCCAATATAGCTTCATCACCACTTAGCTATTCAATAACTTACTTAGTCTCTTCATTAAGGGTACCAAGATATAATAAGGATAATTTATTACTAATATATTAAGCTAATCAATTCTAGAAAACCAGCAAGCCTTCATATCTTAATTAAATAATAGACTTAAATTAAATTAATAAAGGCAAAGGAAGGGAAATAAAAGGAAATTAGGCTAGCAAAAGAAGTAAGAATAGAGAAATTAAAGCTTAAATTAGAGCTAGCAAAATTAAAATAAAGGAAAAATTAATAAATTATTAATATATTAGTAATCTATTATTATTTTATTATCTTTTTATTTTATATTCACTTTTTATAAATTTACTTAAACTTTATTAAAATCTCTATTTAATTTAATCTAAATACTAACAAAAAATAATATAATTAATTTATTTTTTAGAAAATAAATTTTAATTAATATATTAATAATATATTAAGCCTCCTTATTATTATCCTCCTTAATATTATTCTCCTTATTATTAATCTCCTTATTATTATCCAACAAAGGCTCCTCTTCCTCTTCCTTTAGTAAATCAATATAAAATACCCAAACCATACAATTACAAGTAAACACCTCTAAGAAATAGATAACTATAATACATTAATAATATATTAACTATATCATTTTTTTTCACTTACTATTAAAGCCTATATTATATATATAATACTTCACATTCAAACCTAAACCAATAGCCTTCTTTATTTCCTTATAATATAGCTATAATATATTAATAATACATTTACCTATACATTCTTTATTACTTATATCCCCCTTTCTATAGCCATAGCCGCCTAACTTATAGTAAGGAATATCTAACTCCTTAACTATATATATTAGAAGCATAAGCATAGTAATAGCAATAATAGTAGCTTAGAAAGAATTAAAAAATAAAAGATTAATATATTAATAATATATCATACTAAGAGACTTTTAGCTAGAGTAATAATCACTTCCGCATTTTCCTTACCCTTCAGAAAATCAACCATAGAATAATAATATACTAAGTATAATGAAATGGGGATATGAAATACAAAGGAAAAACCACACACCAAGCCTATAATAACAAGAGTGAAGTTTAGGGTAAGTTAGCCTCTTAGGTAAAAGACATCAAGTTCATAAATAATAAAACAACAGCTATAATAACTATAATTATAAAAATCAATATATAATCATAAAATCAATTAATCAAACAATCCCTTAAAAGGAATACCTTAAATTAGGCTAGAAATTATAAATTAAGATAAAGCTATTATTTAAATCTTAATATTAAGATTATTAGGCTTTTATTATTAACTTTAATATTATAATTAGCTAATTAATACTTAGATTAGCTCTACTTAAATCTAGTATTTCTATTTTAATTATTTTTTTTACTATCTTTAATATATATTTTCTTATATAATTTTAGTCTATCCTTAGGCTTATAAAACTATATTAATATACTTTATCTTAATTAAATAAAAATAAAAATAAATAAAATATAATATTATTTAATTAAATCTATTTTATAACTATTAATAAATAATTATTTTTATTATAATTATTTCTACTAATTTAAATTAATAAACTAATCTTTATAATCTAATTCTTATTATATTACTTAAATTATTAACTATAAATAATAGTATATATAATATAAGAACTATCTTATATAATCTTTAAAGCTTACTTATTTTAAGATCTAATTATAAGTCTTTTTAATATAGTCTAAGTAAACTTATTTACTAATCTCTAAGGAATATATATAGTCTAGTCCTTAGAAGTAAATAGCTTTATTATTAATTACCTTTTAATCTTAGCTATTTTAAGTATATTAATTATATTATAATTTATTTTTTTTTCTACCTTCCTAATTCTTTCCTCTATAACTTCATTAATCTATTCTTAGATCTCTTTATTAATTAAAAATTATTAAATTCTTTCTTTAATTACCTTTATATTTATAATAGAATAGCCCTTAGGCTTTATTATAAGCATTTTCTTAGATTTAATATTCTTATATTTAAGTTTATATTTAAGTTTTTTTAGCTATAAAAATAAAAAATTATTAAATTCTAATAATATATTTAATATTTAAGGTAAAGATATTCTTATAATTTTTTTTTTTTTATCTTTATTAATTTTTATAGTATTTTTGCTTATTTAATTAAATAATTCTATAATAATAATATTATTAAGTCTTAATAGCTTTAGCTTTATAACTAGGGGAGTAAGTATAGTAGATATAATAGTATTAGTAATACTAGATAAAAATAATATATTACCTAGTATATAAATTTATCTAAATTATCTTTAAGTATTATTATTTTAAGTAATTAATTTATAAATAATATTATCTAGCTTATTCTTATTATTAAGGCCTTCCTAATATATAATAAACTTATTTATAATTATAATACCTTACAATTCCCAGAATTTAATAAGTAGTATAGGCATCTAAGCAAGATAAGAGAGACTTCTAGGTCAAAAGATTACTCAATTAACTTATTACTTATAGATAATCAGGCCTTATAAGGTAATAAGACAATCCAACTACTAATCCAATACTACTTTATTAGAAATATAGTATATTATATTATAGAAGTCTAAAAGAACTGAACAAGTGTTTAACTTAAGGGAGATATAGATAACCTCTATTCCTTGAGTTTATACTTAATTATATAAGTGAGCTTACTATTTATAAGATATTTTTAATATTTTTCCTTAAGTAAAGCTAAGTAATTAGTAAAGTAATATTAATTCTATTATTTTTATTAAAAATCCATTTTATAGGAAAAAAATAGTAATTATTTGCTTATTTATAGTAATTTTTAATATAATTATTATAATTTCTTTTTTTTATATTTATTTATTATATTCTAATTTTTTTAATTTACTTTTTTAGTTTTTTAATTAATAAGGCTTTTATTTTAAGGTTAATTAAATTTTCTTCTTATAAAATCTATTTTATTAATATTATTTTATTATTAATTAATTTTTATATTTTATAATATTTAATTTAAATATATTTAATTCTCTTATAAAACTTTATATTTTTAGTAAATATATCTATTTTACTATTATTAGTATATAATAAAATTAGTCTTTAGTCTTTATAGATTTCCTTAATTAGGCTATTTAAGTAAATTATCTCTAATCTAATACTATATAAGCTAAAGTATTCTAACTTAATACTAAAAATAGTAACTAAAGATTACTTCTTATTCTTCTAATTGATTACCCTTCTTATAATTCTAAAAATATAATATTTAACTAATTTCAAATTATTGGAGTCTCTAGCCCATTTTATATCAAAGAATCTAGTAATCCTTAGTTTAAGTTTTCTATTAAAGACTAATATATAATTAATAGTATATTTAATATATCTTAAAATCCTTTTTATTATAGATAAATATTTAATTATAGATTTTAATATAAACTAATTTAATTTTATAATTAGGTAAGCTAAATTAACTTAAATTCTAATTATATAGAATATAAAGATTTTAATAATTTATTAATATAATTATATAAATTTATATATACAAAGTTTATTATCTTTTTTTATAAGATATAATTTCTTAGAGATATTTATAGATATATATTATGATTTTATATTTATAAAATTAAATATTTTTAATAATTACTTAAGATATAATTATTAAAATAGTATAATAGTTTTCTTTTATTGATCTTAAATAATTAGGGTTCTAAGGAAATAGTATACTAGTCTTAGATTAATTATTTTAAATTATTTCTTAAGTTTTTTCTTTGCTAGGTTAATAATATTGATTTTTGATTTAAAAAATAAAAGATTATTTATATAAATATAGATAATTATATCTTCCTTAATAAATATTACTTTATTAAACTAGGATTGTTTAAAGCCTATCTTAATAAATACTTATAAGAGTATTTTAAATTAGATTTAAGGTATTTGTTTTAGATTATAGAGGGCTTTAAAAAGCTTATATACTTTGCTTTCTTACTTAAATCTATAAAGCATTTCTATATAGATTTCTATATTAATCTTTCTATAAAGGAATACTATCTTAATATCCATTTATTTAATCTCCTAGTCAAGGATAATAATAATAGCAAAAAATAGTTTATATATTTTTTAGTATATAATAAATATAAATATTTCTTTATAGTTAATTCTATATTCTTATTTAAAGCCTTTTATTATTTATTAAGCTTTATAGCACTTAATATTTCCTATTAGCCCTAGTTTTATTTTAAATACTTATTTACTAGATAATATGTATTATATTTTTTTTTATTTATAATAATAAATAAGCTATTTTTAATAAATAAATTATATTCTTTAATTATAATAATCTTCTATTTTAGCTATAAGTATAAGTTTTAAGCTTACTTTAATATCTTAGATTTATTATTTTATAGACTTTTTTAAATAATTATAATATATACTTAAATATTTAGTTTCTTAGATTATAAACTTTTTAATAAATTTTTTAGTATTTCCTTAAATATACTTAGTTCTTATAAAGTCTTATTTTCTATCTCTATCTATAGTTATTTTATTAAAATTATATTTATATCTATCTAATATACAATTAAATCTATTTAGGGATTATTTTAGTGATTTTTTGAGATTATTAATTGTAATATGGTCTAGAGATTAAATCTAATAGATTTCTTATATATCCCTTCCTTAGGCTATATTATAAGCTTTTTAATTATTAATAGTATATATGGTTTAAATTGCTAAAAGTAATTAAATTATTCTAAAAAAAGAATCTTTTCTATAGTAAATAATATTAGTAAATTTATACTTTTTTAAGAAAGCTTATATTTATATTAGCTATTTAAATATATATTCTTATCAAAAATAACCTCTTTAGTTTATTTAATTTATCTAGTAATAGAATTTTAGAATTAATAAATATTTTTAGCCTTATATCTAATAAAAAAATATAGTTATATTTAATTATCTAATTTTTTTAAATATTTTACCTTAAGTATAAGTTTATAAGCTTTATATTTAAGTCTTCTAAAGTATATAATTAGTAGTTTTAAGCTATTCTAGGCTTTAATTAGGATTATTCTTCCTAATATACTATAAGGAGATTATTCTTATAGGTATATTATTATATATAGTATTTTTCCCTATAATTCTTTTAGTAGTTTATTATTATAAAATATTATTTTTATTTTATTTTAAATTATCTAGTATATTTATTTAATAGGATTTTAGTTTAGTTAGTAGAGAATAATGAATTTTATTTAAATACTTTTATAATAAAAGAAATTAAATAAAGTTTTATTCTTAAATTTATTATTATTATTAAGTTAATATTTTTTAATTATTATATATATATAATTCTTAATTATTTTTATATTAATTTTAATAAGTCTTTTAGCTTATGCTTTTTTTTTAAGTAAATATATATATGATTTTTTGGTAAGATTATTAATAATAAAAAGATAGTATATTTTACCTAATAGAGTTTTTGGTATTATAAGGCTATTTAGATTAATTATTTATTTTTATTCTTAATTTAGTGCTCTATAGGTAATAACTTATGCTTTATTAGCCTTTCCTTTTCTATATATATATACTATATAAGGCCCTAGATTTATATTTATAATTAAAATATTATAGTCTTTAGTAAGCCATTTATAATTATTATAATTAAGATAATCTAAATAAATATAAAGTATATATAGGGATATTATTTTAGTAGTATTATTTATAATAAATATAGTAGAATATTGGCTTATTTTAAGTATATTCTAATATTATATAATCTCTATTTAAAAATAATTAAGATATTTAAATCTTTTATATATAATATTTTATATAATAAGTATATTTTTATATTTAATAAAGGCTATTTTATAATCTTAAGTATATATAAAGCTTTATTTTTTAATAATTATACTAATTAATAGTAGGTTAATTATTATTGATGATATATATAGTGTTTATATAAGATAAATAAGTTTGGTATTATTAACTCACTAGACAATAATGGGGACCTTTTTAAAGCCAAGTATTATAGCTTTTTGGCCCATATTATTTATTAGGATAGGATTTTTAAATATTATATATTTTGAGTATATATATTTATTGTAGTATATATAGTATTTAGAAGTATTATTAAATATCTAATCTAAGCAATAAGTATTTAATTTATTTCCCTTTATTTATATAGTATATATAATATTTTTATTAATTATAATTATATAGCAATTTAAAGTACCCTCTAGCTAGGCTAGGAAAGCTTTTATATTACTTATATTAATACTTTATAATATATTTACCTTTATATTATATACTATTATAGATTTTCTATCTTTTTATTATATATAATAATCTTAGTTATTATAGTTTACTTTATTTAGTAATTAATTATAAATTAAATAGATCTTTTAAAAAAGGCTATTATAATTATCTAGCTTTAAGAGTTTTACTTGCTTAGTATAATTATTTTATCTAAAGTTTTTAAACTATTTATTATTTTTCTAAATATTATTAGGCTAATTATTATTATTTAAGTAATTATTTATCTTAATTAAATATACTATTTCTAAAGTAATTATTAAGGCTATAAATATAAAAATCTTTTATTTATTTTTATAATATTATTATTTATTTTTAGCTTATATTATTAGCTAAGTAAGGCTTAGTAGATTACTTTTTTTGATTTTAGTTATTTTATAGTTTTAGTATAGGGTGCTTTAAAAGATAGAGAATATATTATTGAAATTAGTAAGAAACCAGAGCTAATAAAGTTTCTTAGGGATTTGCTAGCTTAGTTATATATATTTAATTATATAAAGCCTTTTAGTAAATATTTATATATGTTTTTTTATATTTTTATAAGATTATAGAATATCTAATATTAGGTTATTAATTATATTACTAAGGATATTTATGCTATATTATTAGCTATTTTTTTAGAATATTAGGTAAGTATTTTATACCTTTTTAATATTTTTAATCTTTTTAATTATAAAATTTAAATATTAATTTTTTATTTTAGCTAGAAGGTTATTATTTATATAATTTTAATAAGTACTTTAGTAAATAAAGTAATTCTATTTTTTTATAAAGTAATTTTCTTTTGGTCTTATAAATTGTTTTTAAGTACTATTTAGAATCTATATTATATGCTCTATTAGAGCTATATTTTTAATACCTTTATCCTATTTAGCCTAATTTTTAGTTCCTTTAAATTATAAAATAATATTATAGCTTAATCTAGTTTTATATACTTTTATTACTTTATTTTATATTTTATAATTAAATTTATTTAATTATAATTATTTTTTTAATTTTTAATTACTTTTTTATTAATTATGTATAATTATAAGTATTTAAATTAGGTTTAAAAATAGATATTAATCTAAGGTAGGTAAGATTATATTAGGGTAATTATTTTTTTAATTTTTAATTACTTTTCTATTAATTATTTATAATTATAAGTATTTAAATTAGGTTTAAAAATAGATATTAATCTAAGGTAGGTAAGATTATATTAGGGTAATTATTTTTTTAATTTTTAATTACTTTTCTATTAATTATTTATAATTATAAGTATTTAAATTAGGTTTAAAAATAGATATTAATCTAAGGTAGGTAAGATTATATTAGGGTAATTATTTATTTAGTATTAAGATATTATAGGTATTTATAGATATATTATTTTATTATTAAAGAACTTAGTAAATTTAATTAGATTAAGTAATTATTTTTTTTTAAAGATTTTTATTAAGTATTAATTGATTTTGTAGTTATGGTAAAATTATTTTAAATATTAAAGTCTTTCTGAGAATATGGTGATAGCTTTTTCCTATATATATTATGCTTTTTTATTAGTAATAAAGATTTTATTAATAGTAGTGTTTTATTAGTCTTAATATTTTTTTGAGTTTATAAATAAAGATCTAAGGGAGACTAAGGGAAAAAGTAAAAAACTAAGGAATTAATATATATTTATTTATTATTATATAATCTTTGGAGGAGTAATGATAGGAGTAGTATTTTCTAGCTTAGGGCTAATAAATATATATAATTTAGTGCTAGAGATTAAATTACTTAAGGAACTAGATATAATTAATAATATTTTTTAGTAATTTATAATAATCTAAATATTATAGAAGATATTTAGGCTTATAATCTATTAAAAATATAGTATATTATATTATAAAAGTTTAAAAGAATTAAATAAATATTTAACTTAAGGGAGATATAAATAACCTCTATCCCTTAAGTTTATGCCTAATTATATAAGTAAGCTTACTACCCATAAGATATTTCTAATATACTTAACAATATTCAAAGATAATAAACTACCTTCTACCAAGATTAATAAAGGTTTTTCCTTTAGTATAGGTTATTAATTTTTAAGGTTTATTAAAGTTAGTATAGGTAAGATATATAAGTTTAGACTTATATTTAAAAATATAATTTTTAATACTAAGCTTATTTAAAGTAATAATCTAGAAAAACTCTTTAATAAACTCTTAACCTTTAACTATAACTTTATTATACTATAATATAAGGATCTAATTTTAATAAAAAAGCTTAAATTTATTAAATAGTTTAAGCTTAAAATTACTATTAAAGTAAATAATCTTAATTAGGTAATATAATTCAAAGGCTATATAATTTAATTTAGTTATTCCTTGAAAGTTAAACTAGAGGCAATAAACTAAAATATACTTATTATACTATTTCTTATTCTAAGATAATAAAGGTATTCTAAAGATTAAGAAATTATATAATAGCAAAACTCATATAAAAAACTCATAAAAGATATACTTAATATAATAAAATTATGAAATAATATAAGCCTTTTCTATATTATAAACATATAAATCTTTATACTTTCAATTAAATAATACTATAATAAAATAATTTCTAAACTTAATAAAGCCTATAAAAAATCACTTATTATATTATATAAATCAATAATTAAAAGGCCTTTAAAAGTTAAATATCCTATCTTAAAAATTATTAATAAAACCTTAAAATTAATTCTTAAGTAAAATAAAAAAAGATTATTTAAAGTTATCTTTATTATTTAAATAATATCTAATACCTTTAAGTAAAAAAATTAAAAGGATTATTAAAACTATATCTTTTATTCTTTTTACTAAGATATATATTAGTATATTTAGCTAATTACCTAAAGGAGCTTTTTTCTTTTCTAGATATATAATACATTAAAAGAGATTAATGTAAAAAAAATATTTAATATTAAGTCTTTTTATTTACTAAATAATAAGATTATATCCTTCTAACAAAATCCTACTAACCTTTATAATTATATAACTATTTCTATTATTAATATTAAATTAAATTATTTTCTTTAAATTTTAATAATTCTAATTATTTTACAATTAAAACTAATTAGGCTAAGAGCTAATTATTTCCTTTAGTAAAATATAAAAATAGCTTTTATTAGTATAGGTAAATACTTTTATATTTTCTTTTTATATAATATAATTATATTAAAAAAAAATCTTATTATTCTAAGTATAAAAATATTATTAATTAATTAAATAAATAAAGGAAGCCATTATCTTATTAATTACTAGTTAATAAGGACTTTTTAGGAATAAGATTATTTAATTAAGAAAAGAAGGTGCTAATCTTAGTATTATAGTAAAAGAATAAGAAGATTTATTAGTAAAGTATAAATAAAGTAAGGCAAAAAATAAAAAAGTAAGCTTTTAAACTTAATAAGTCTTTAGGTATAAGAAATAAAGGTAAGATAAGTATATAATTAATTAATTATTTAATAAATTAATAATTATATAATAAAGAAAAAAAAGAATAATTATTCTAAAAAAGCTTTAGTATAGTAATAAGTTATTTAACTTTATTATATATATATAAAATCAAAAATATAAAAATTCAAACTTAAAGTCTTTACTTTAAGCTTTTTTACTTAGAGTATTAAGCCTCTTAATTTATTTAGTAAATTAAGTCTATATTAAGCATTTTCCTAACTAACTTATATATAGCTATTTAGTTTATACCTTTATTTAATTAACCATTTACTTTTCTTTTTTATTATATATTTTCTCTTATTATTTTTTTTATTATATTTATATCTATTATATCTTTTATCTTCTTACTTTATTTATTATATCCAATCTTAACTATTCTAAGTACCTTAAAGTAGCTATAAAAAAGAAATAATCTAAGCTTTTTAATACTTTTCTTATTATTAAGCTTTTTTCTAATAATTATATTAAATAAGGCTCCTAATTAGACAAGTCTTCCCATAATAATAAGTATTCTTTTAATACTTAGGTTTATTTTAATATATAAAAGCTTATATATATTACTTATTTTTTCTTTAATATTATTTAATCTAATAATTTTATAACTTTATAAATTTAAAATTCCCTTAATTTCTAATTATATTCTTATTTTACTTTAGATTATCTTAAGATACCTCTTTATATTAAAATTATCTTTAAGTCTAGTATTCTTATATAAATTAAGGAGATGATTATTAATTTTTTTATAGATCTTTTAAGTAATAGTATTATTTATAATAGTATTATTTAGCTTTAAATAATTAATTTTTTTATTTTTTAGTTTATTTATATTCTTATAGCTTTTATAATACCTAATAATTATTTTACTACTTAAATTCTTAATTATAATAAATATTATAAGACTTTTTTAATTTTTTTTATTAATCATACTAATCTAATAATTTACTATTATTATTTTTATTTATATACTATAATAATAATAGCTTACTATAAATATATCTTTTTACTATTCTCTTTTTATTATTTAACTAAGAAATATATAAAAAATAAATATTTAAATTATACTTAAAATAATTATCCTAATTATAATTAGATTAATTTCCCTAGCTATTAGTTTACTAGTCCTACCAATATAAATAATAACAACCTACTTCTTTTAGGCAAAAAATTCAGCTCTATTTCTCTAAAATACTATAAAGCTAAGCCTTATCTTCTCAACTACTAAACCTATCCTTATATTTCATATAATTTTATTTATAATCTTTCTAGGCAAGCTTTAAAATCTACTATTATTTAAATAAAGAAAATAATTAAAGTAAATAAGATAGTAGAATATAAAAATAATATAATAAAAAAGTCCCTCAATTGTCACACACACACACACATTTGTATTAAACGCATTTTTTATTCTATAATATAAAAAGCTTCCTTATTATTTCTAGGCTTTTCAAAGCTAATATCACACACGGCGGCTACTGCCTTCGCTAACCCTGCTGGTTCTCTTACTCTATCTTTTTATATACCTCCTTAACCTATTTCCAGATCCTTATTATTTAAGCATTATAATAAAGCTTATAAATCTTTTAAGCAAAATCTTTTTGCTTATTAATACCTCTATTAAGCTAGTAAATATAAGGATTATAAATAACTATAATTATATCTAATACCTCTATTTATTCCTTAAGGAAGGCTTTTTCCTATTTATTAGGATAATTATATAATAATATAAATAACTTAAATTTAATAAGTTATATTTAGTTAAAAAGAGAAAGTTAAAAAATTTTAATCTTAAAAGTCTTAGGTAAGATTTTCTATTAGATAAAGGCATAATATTAATAAGATTAGGCTATTAACTAAATATAAAGAGTACCTATGGTATATATTATATAAGGCTATTTAAATTGCCTAATTATTATATATTTAAGAGATATTATAATCTTAGATAATATTGGTTATATATTAGAGCTAATTAATCTTAGTAAAAAAAATTATTTAAAGTAATAAAAAGCTAATTTTTCTATAATTACTAAGTATAAAGTTTAAGAGGATTAAATTACTTATTTTTTTGGTTAAGGTAAAGATTTTTATAACCAAACCTATTATTAAACCCTATTTATATACTACCTCTATAGCCTAGTTCCTAGATTATTTGATTAAGCCTATAGCTTATTTTTTTTTTTTTACTAGAAATAAATAATAAAAAAGTATAATTTTAAGTAAATAATAATATACTATTATTTAATTAATCTAGTCTTATTCTCCTTATTAAGTTATTTTATTATAAATTATATTATAGTAAATATTATTATTTACCTATCTAGTATATAATATTTACTTATTTATTTATAACCTTTAAAATATCTAATAATTAATTTACTATATCTAATAAATTATATAAGTATATTTTAGGTCTATCTTAGGCTATCTAGCCTATATCTTCCCATAATTTAAGTATTCTAGTACTAAATCTTAGGTTTTTAGAAATACTCTCTAAGAATAGTCTAGGCTTTTATTTTTAGGTATATAAAATTAAATTTTAATTAATTTAATATTTTATATAAAATTATTATAATTCTATAATATTTTCTTTTTTATTTAGTATTCTTTAGATAATTATATATATTTTTTTTTTTATATTTTATACTTTAATATTATATCTTTATATTACTTTTTTCTTTATACTAATAAAAATAATATCTACTTTTACTAATATAATAGCCTAGTTTATTTAATATTAATATTTTTATACTATATTTTCTTTTATTTGGTTATATATAATAATTAGATTTTAAGCTTTTTTTTTATAGGTAGGCAACTATATAAATATAGGTAGGAATTATTATTTTTATTAAAAGACTCTTTTTATTTCCTATTTTTAATATTTTTATTATTATATAATAGATTAAATAATTCTTTATTAAGGCTTAAATAGTCTTTACTATTTAAGTCTTTTATTATTTTATTACTAAGACTAAACTACTAATTAATATTATTTTTAATAAATTTCTTTAGAAAATTATTATATATTATATCTTTAATTTTAATATTTTTTAGAGTTTATAATCTATATATACCAGCATATTTAGACTTTATAATAACTCAAAATAATCCTTATTATCTAAATTAAAGCTTAGCTTTTTAGCTTATATTCTTAGAGCAAACTATATTATAGATAAATATTAGATCTTTTTTCTTAATTAGCTTCCTTTTAAGTCAATAATAATTAATTCTATCTAATTAATTAGCTAATTTATACCTAAATATAATTACCTTAGTTTAAATAGCTTTAATATTTTTTTTATTTTACTAGAATATTCTAATTTAAATAAAAAGTATATTTTTATAAAAAAATACTTAATTTTAATTAATTAATTATTAAGTAAATATATTTACTTTTAATAAAAAAATTAATTCCTATTTATAAAACAAATAAAAAGATAAGAACCTATATAATAAGTAAACTATAGCTTAGTCTATAAGTAGTACCTTATCTAAGTTCTTTAGTTATTTTTTTATAAGCTTATCTTTATATTTCTTAAAATATCCTATTAATAATATATAGCTAACTTTAATAAAACTATTTCCTTTTAAATTATAGACTAAAATCTAAATATAATAAATACTAAGCTCTATAAATATATTTTTAAGGCCTTTAAGCTATTTCTTTTTATTATCTAAAGTTATTATTAAAATTATTCTAAAATAATAGATTACCTTTAATATAAACTTTTTTATAATTATAATATTAAGAACTTTAAGTTTTTCTACTTTAATCTACCTTATTAAGTTATAGTATATTTCTATAAGGTAATAGTAGCCTTTATTATTAGGAAAATATTAAATATTAAAATAAACTTTTATTATTAGATATATAGGCCTTATTAAAAGGATAAGCTCTTTAAATCTCTAGATAATATAGGTTTAATAAATTAAGTAATAGAGAATTATATTCCTTATATTTACCTATATTCTAATCCAAAAATATCTTTTTTAAAGTAAATTATAAATCACCTCCCTACCCTTATATCCATAGTCTATATAAATTATCTTAACTAATATATATTAAATACTTTTATTATTAACTATTAATTATAGCTCCTTATACTAATATCTAGATTATTATTAAAATCTTATATTTTTTATAAAGTAAGCTTTTACCTTATTCCTTAATCTAATAAATTCCTTAATTATTAAATCAAATAATCTCTTAAAGATTATAAGGAACTATACTAATTTTTGTAATTTAGGTAAATATCCTAGTATAAAGGGTTTTTCTAGCACTTAGCTATAAATATCTATAAAAATAATATTTAAATATAGATTAATAAACTTATTAATATTTATTTTAATATTTATATTTACTTAATTAAATAATCCCTTAGGCTTTTATAATAATCTATTAATTAAATTATTATATTTTTTAAGTATATATTATATAATAAAATTAAATAATATAATATAGTTTAATTAATAAATAATTAATATATTAAGAATATTATTAATTTAGCTATTAAGCTAATAAATAAAGACTTAAGTATTAATTTTAAGGGTAAACTTAATATTATAAATAAAATTCTTTAGTTTTTAAATTATAAATAAAAGCTAAGCTATTATAAATTATATATTAGTTTATTTTAATAGCTAAGTTAATTAAATAAAGCCTATTATCTTTTTTAGTAATAAAAAACTAAGAATTTTTATAAGAAGTATAATTCTTTTCTAAAACTTTTTATTTTAATTATATATAACGTAATTTAATAACTTTATTTATAAGTCTTCTAGGAATTAAAATACTTTTTACTTACTATACTTTATATTTAATAACTTAAATAATTTAAGATAAAGCTATATATAAATTAATCTTTTCATACTTATTAAATTCCTAAGCTAGTACAATTTCCTAATTATACAATATTTACTTAAAAATCTTTTTTTTTTTATAAATAAAGGTTTTTTATATTTAATCTAATAATATTATAAATTAATTAGGCTTTAATCTAGATCTTTTTTCTATTAATGAAAACTTTAGAGTAATATATTTAGAATATAGTAAATCTTTTTTTAAAATATTTTATATTTTTTTTTATTTTTCTTTAAATTAATAAGGATTTCTATTAAAAATAAATCTATTAAAGGGAATATTATTCCTTAGATTTATCTTAATTTCTTTTTGCTTATAAAGAATATTAATCTTAATCAACTTTTACCTTAATTTAAGGCCAAGCTTTAATTAATTAAGTTCTTCTTTTATTAAATCTAATACTTTAGTATAATTATTAATTATATTCTTATATATTAGTTTATAAATATATTTTATGATTTATTGGTTAATATACTAAATTAATTTTTTATTATTAATTTTATTTATATTATTAATTTTATTTAGATTAATATTATAAATATTATTATTTTCTAAGCTATTTTTTCTATTAATCTTAAGCTTAATAAAAAGATTAATATTTATTTTAGCAAAATAGATTATTTATATATAAATCTAATTTTATAAAATTCCTATCTTAGGTCACTATATCCTTATATAATAATTTAAATATTATTAATTTAATATTTAATAAGTATTAAGTTTATTTTAATAATATAATTAAATAATAGCTTTGCTAATTAGATAAATAGCATTTCTAAGATAAAGAAAATAGTAGTATGCCTAATAGAAGTAATATATATATATTATTTAATATATATATTACTAATATAAATATTAATAATTATTTTTTCTATTATAAAAATCTTTATATTAGAATAAGAAATTATTTTTATATATATAGATATATAGCTTAGTCTATATTAATTTATAAGATCTTTTATAATAATATTCTCCTTAAATCTAAAATTAATAATAGCCTTAATAAATAAATTATTTACTTTTTTTAATTATAAAATAAGTTTAAAAAGATCTTAGTATTATAATAATAATTTATCTTTTAATATAATTAGGTCTATAAATATAATAATATTTATAGTAATTTCTAAGGTTTTATTAATTAAAGTATAAAGTAAATCTCCTTAAATCTAATCCTTAAAAATATTATTTTTTTTTTCTTTTACTAAATATTTACCTTAGCTAAGTAATTCTATAAAACTCTTAATAAATACTTTAAATTTTATTATTATTATAAAAGTAGCCTTTCTAAATCCTAAGATTTTTTTATATTTTTAGAAATTACTTTTTTAGATATTTAAAATAGTAAAATTAATATATATAATCTTAGTTATAATATTATTTAATTAATTATTAAATGATTTTTTATTAGTATTATTATAATATTTAATTTTATTAATTCTATTAATAATATCCTAGTAGTCTTCTATATAGATCTTTATAATCTTAGGATTTAATAAAAAAAGCTTATAAAGTAATAAATTGAATTTCTTAGTAGTATTAATTTTATTTTAAAGTTTACTTATTATTTTCTTTTTAATTTTAACTAGCTTTAAAATATCTTAGGATAAATTCTTAGTTAATATCTTTTTAGAGTTATTATTTTCTTTAGTTTTAGTAAATATATTATTATTAATATAAATAATAATAGTTTTACTTAGGTCTTTAGGCTTATAAAAAGTAACTTTTTATATTTACTTTTGTTTATATATATTAATCTTTATAATTATTACTTAGATATTTTTTTTATAAGGGCTTATACCTTTATTAAGAATAATAATATTTATAACTAGCTCTAAGGCTTTTTTGATCTTAACTTAGGGTCTATTTATATTATAAGAGATATACCTTATATCTAAATTATTCTTAATAAACTTAATAATTTAAAATATTTTTAATCTAAAAATATCCTATTTTTTTTACTTAGTTAAATAAGATTTTAAGTTTTATATATTAGTATAGACTTTATTATTTAGGAAGCTTAGATCTTAGATAATTATATAAGTCTTAATTTTATATTTTCTTTAAAATTAATTAATAAGCTTTAGAAGTATTATAAAGTCTTTAGCTAGCTAAAGTAAGCCTAAATTATATTTATAAAGTATAAGATTATTATTTTTATTATTATAATACTTAGAATAATATAGTATATTATACCTAATATTATTATAATACTAATAAATATTATTATTATATTATAAAATTATATTAATATTAAAGAAATAATTCTTATTTTTTTAATTAAATAATATTTTATTTACTTAGCTATATTTAAATTATTTCTTAAGATTTAAGAGCTTTACTTAAAGATTAAAATTATAATTTTTAGCCTTAATATAATTAATTTATAGAAATTTAATTTACTTAATTAAAGTCTTAATCTATTTATCATAAATATCTTTCTTAGAAAACTCCTTTCTCTTCAAAATTATCACTAATATAAGGTCTTTTATAACTTTTTAAATTATAAATATATAGTCAATTAAAGCACTAATAAAGATCTAAATATTTTAAAAATAATTAAATCTAATCTAAAAGTCAATCTTTTTTTCCATTTAATCAAATACTTCCTTATATTCTTTTTTAATAAGTTTATCTAAGAGTTTTTTATTTTCTTTATAGATTATTTTTTAGATTAAGTAAGGCAATATATAAAAAAAGGCTTTAGCTTAAGATCTAGACTTAATCTAATTTTTAGATTTAACTTTCTTATATTAATATAAATAATTATATAATTATTTTTTAAGAATAATATAATTATTTAATAATTTTATTATATTAAGCTTAGTAAGGTAATCCTTAGGATTATAGAATTATTCTTTATTATATATACTATAATAGCTTTTTAATAATAATTTAGCCTTTTCCTAGAAATTATATTATTCAGTCTTATAACTAACTTTTATAGTTATTTTAGGGGTATAATATTGCTTAAAATAATCTTTTCTTACAATATCTTTAATATATTACCTATCTATATAATAATTATAATACTTTAAGAATTAAATTATATTAATATTATTAAATCTCTCTATAAATAGAATTATAGTAAAAAACTAGTTTAATTAAACTTTTATAAGCTTTATTAGGTATTCTTTAATATAATTAATTTACTTAGATTCTTTAGTAGGATTTTTATATAGAAAATCTTTATTTTAATTAATTACTAAAGTTATATTAAACTTAGGTTTTACTTAATTAAATAATAGTAATAATTTATTTTTATTTAAAGTATTTTTTTATTATTTAAACTTAGCTTAGGAATTACTTTTTTTTATATTATTTAATAAAGAAGGTTTCTTAAAAGAAGGGTAAATAATAAAATTAATAGGCTTATTATATAAAAGCCTTATTTTATAATTAAGTATTAAAGGCTTTAAAGCTTACTAAGGTTTATTATTATAATTATTAATATAGCTTTTTTTTTTATATTTATCCTAGGTTATTATTATAATAATAATAACTATAATAGTATAATTACTAATTATAAGCTAAAATAATAATATAATAGCAATCTTTATCTAATAAAAGTTCTTAATTAATTAAAAAATCTTTAGTTATAAGATCAAATTATAATATATTTAAAGCTTAGAGTTTTCCCCTTTATTTTTGCTAAAGTTATAATATAATTAGGCTCTTTTTAAGGCTACCTACTAGGTCCTTAGGTCTATCTCCACACTTAGCTATAAAGGGTCCCTAGATTAGCTTATATTAGCCTTATAATTCAATCTATATTAATATATTATAAATAATTATTAACTAAAGACTTTTCTTATAATTTTTAATTATTTTTATTATTAGTTTTTATTTTTATTAATATAAAGTATTTAATTATTCTAAAATTAATTTTTATAAATTTAAATATTAAATTATTATTTAATTTAATATTTAAATAAATTTCTTTTAATTTTCTTATACTAAGTAATAATAATATATTTTCCTTTATAATTAATAGTTCTATATAGCTTAAAAGTATACTAAAATAGTCTAATTAAATAATTCCTTAATTTCTTTGTAAAAGCTTTGGTATAGTTTATTTAAATATACTTTTATATTTATATAAGTATATAAAACTAATTTTTTACTCTCTATTATAATCTCTAATAAAATAAAAATATAAAATATAGAGAAAAAACCATATACTAAGCCTATAATAATAAAAGTAAAATTTAGAATAAATTAGTTTCCTAGGTAGAAAATATTAAGTTTATAAATAATAAAATAATAACTACAATAGCTATAATCATAAAAATCAATATATAATCATAAAATTAATTAATTAAATAATCTCTTAAAAGGAATACCTTAAATTAGGCCAAAAATTATAAATTAAAATAAAATTATTATCTAAATCTTAGTATTAAGACTATTAGGCTTTTATTATTAACTTTAGTATTATAATTAGCTAACTAATACTCAGGCTGGCTCCACTTAAATCCAGTATTCCCGTTTTAATCATCCTTCCTACTATTCCTAACACAATAATTAATACTAAAAAGATTAATATATTATAAATACATTACCCTTAGCCTAATCTAACTCTAAGTCAGAACTTATACCCTTATATAGCTCAACAAATACAACATTATAGCAATTTCTTATATATACCTTAAGATTAAAAATATAAAAAAAGGCAAAATTCTATAAAAAAAAATCAATTAATATATTAATAATATATTTACTAAACTTATATTAAGGCAAAGTATTTTACTAAATATAAACTATTAATAAAATCTTTCCCCTATTAATAAAATAATATTCTTAATATTTAACTAAAAAAAAAAAAAAATTAATATAATATATTCTTAATATATTAAATTAATTTTATCTCTAAATTAAAAAATTATATAAGATCCTAATATTTACTATTAATATTATTATTATTATCTAGCTATCTAGTAATATACTTAATATATAGACTAAAATTTTTAAAATATCTACCAAAAATATAAAATATAATATATTAATAATATATTAAATCAAACAATTATAGGGGGGGTACGGCAGCAGCAAGTACAGCAACAGCATAAAGAAGGGAAAAAGAAATTAGATTACAAATATATTAGAAATAGCTCAACTAAGGGTAGGTCTATGCAGGTTACGCAAGCAAGCCAATCAGAGGCACTAGCTCACCCTCAGGTGAGCTGGCGATTTCGCCCACTTTTCTGCTCCACCCTCAGGTGCCCTGCCGGCCTCACCCTCAGTTGATCTACAGTCTCCGGAAATTCGAGGGCCGAGAAGTCGGATACTGATTGACGAGCCGAAATCCACTGGTTTTGTGCGAGTGCTGAGAGGACCTCTGGTAGGAAAATTGAGAAGCCAAGCCAGGAGACTTTGGTCTTCCAAATCGCTCTAGCGCCGTCCTTGGCGGGGACGTTGAGACATAGGACCGACCAGTTGCAGAGTAGGACAGTTGCTGTACAGCTCCAGATCAGATCCATGGTCCCTCGTCCATCTGGGGAGCTAACCCATCCGTAAACTTTGCTCATTTTTTGTCGCGCTTCATTTGGCTATCCTGGGGAGATGAAAATGAGAAATTTGGCCATGAGGGGAACAGATCTTTTGGAACAGGATGAGGAGCATCCGGTAAGCCTGCCTGCCTCGGAACAGTCTTCAGCGGTAATGCAGCCTGATGGCACCAGCGCCTTCAGCCGTAACAGGTGGAGAGTTGATTGGCCATTGCGGATCTTTTCATTTCCAGGGCGCATATTGATTGGCTGGTGACAGTCGATCCTCTTGGCAGAGCCATATTAAGATAACAAAACGACGCTGCATTGTTTCAGCCTTAAAAAGCATCTGACAGGGGTGCTGAGGGGTTGGCGCGCCCAAGTTCTCTCCATTTAAGGATTCGACATGCATATTGTATCAAGAAAAAAAACCAGTTGCAAGTTTCGATTCCTGTTTGGTCTAGGTGCGATGGTTATCGAAAATAGCCAGTTTCTAATTTAACTCACCCCTGTCGAAATTGGGATCCAGGCCATGCTCAAAAGGCTCGCGACGGAGACGGTCGGGTGAGTCTTGAAAGAGAACTGTTATTCGGCGTAACAACCCTGAAGCTTTCTCCTGGAACAACTTTATTCACTCTTTTCATAAGCATAATGACCAAGCGACGCGATCATCGCCAACGTTCCGATAAAGTCGACAATAGGCTTCCGATGCCCTCAACCAACACAGCCAGCATCTTGGGCTCTCAGCTTAGTAATGTGGCTCATTGTGGCTTGAGGCTATGCCTTTGTGGCTGTGTGGCCATGGCTCGGCTTTAATGCGGCTTTAACCGGGACATTGATGTTCCGGCAGGTCCAATGACTCCACAGGGCAAGGGGTGCTTTGGCAAACTACATGAGTTCTAATTCATACGGAACACAATTTTCACCAACTTATATCCTATGAACCGAGAAATTCTTCTAAACCTCTTGCTTTTTTCATTCTTTTCCCTTCCTTTTCATTGGATTAATTCCCAGATTAGGGAACTACTCAGCAGCCTGTATTCATTGCTTTGCATTTTCCCAGTAATTTTCCCCTGTCTATTTCAAGCTACTAGCTACCCTATAGAGAACCATTCATTGGATGCGAAAATTTCGCTAATCTGCCAAATTAATTTAAAGCTGTCCATCCCTGGCTGGGGTTTGAGCAACAGCGGCACGGACCCAGAAGTCTTGTTTAGCATCCTTTTTGAATCTCTGTGGAAACAACACATTGTGATCATCCTGAGACTTTCCAGTGCATGGGAAATTGATACTGGGGCCATCGCCTTCATTCACTCATTGGCTTATATTCGTAAAAATATGTACACATAAAGAAAAAAAGTGGTGGTAACAATAATTCACCCTCTGGACAATGTCGCGACAAAACTGCTCGCAGAAGATAGTATTTCAGGGCTTGTACAAAACATCTACCAGATCATTCACATGGCCCTACCAGCCTTCTTAGCTCCCGGATACTTCTTCATTAGACCGTCCAGTAGGTTGGTACCACCGAACTGCATATTGGTGAAGATTGGGCAGGAGAGATTCGCGATAGAGCCAGTAATGGGGTTGCTAGAGAGAATACCGTTCAGGAGCGGGCTCAGTGTCGCCCAGACAGATGCGAGCTGGTCATTCACACCCATCTGCAGTGCCTGGAGGGCAAAGCAAACCAGGTGGTTTCCCTTTAGCAGGTTGCCCGAGTTGAGAAGACCTCCTGTCACGTTGCCCAAGTCGACAACGGAAAAGCTGTTCACGGTTCCCACGTTGCCACCAACGCTGCCCAGCTTGGGATACTGGCTGATCCAGTCGACAAGGTCCACTACGACATCGGGAATGCCGTAGTCAACGGCGGTTCGGTACCAGTTGTTTGGGATTCGCTCCCAGCCCCTCTTGTATACAAGCCCGCCGGTGCTGTTTTTGACGACTCCGAGGAAGCTGGCGTAGACATGCCTGGCTAAAATAGCAGTTAGTAATTGCCTAGCGAGATGCAAGCCATGCACGACTTACTCATATTACCACCGCGCGGGTAGTCTACGGAATGGTTGCTCATCAAGCGTCCCAAGAACAGAAAACCACCACTGCGGGCGAAGATACCACTGTAAGGGCCGTAATAGAAGTAAGGGTTGTTTGCAACCTTTCACGTTTGTTAGCTTGCTGCCGCATTCGCGCATTCCCCCGCTGTTTTAACTCACACTCTCATCAAATCGCTTGGCAGAACGAGCAGCAATATCGTTCATGGTCATTGCGCCGTTAACCGGGATAGCGTTGTATACTTCCAAGAATTTGGTCATGTTCATGGTCGAGCAATCTCCAGTCATGTAAAGGTCATCGCGTGTACTTGATCCATCGGACTCGATCAAGTTGTGGGTAGCGTCGATGCCCTGGGGCGTGGCTACTAGGCCCAGCAGGCTGACGAGGTTTTGAACCTTGGAACTCACTCCACCAATGGAGAATCCAGGGTTTAACGAAACGGCGTTGCCGACTTCAACAGTTGACGCGATACTGAGAAGGGACGTCAGGTCAATTCCCATGCCGAGCACTACAGATGGGTCAGTCTTGACACCTCGGATGTACAAGAGTTGGTGGTAGTACCTCTGTTGATAGCAAGAATAGCATCAACAACCTTCACGCAAGAGTCAGCATCAGTCGCAAAGTTAGAGACATTGGAGCAATTCATACATTGACAGCGCCACTACGGTCCAAGTATCCGTGGTTGGCTAGGGCATTGAGTCCTGGGCAGGATCCTCTCTGGTCTCCTTTGGAGAAATCCGGCGGCTGAAAGGCATGGTTGCCAGTAACTTGAGGCCGAGTTAGCTTCTATTTTCTTTTTGCCCGCCGATCTACCCGCTGGCAAGGCGGTCCACTCACCTGAGATGGGGGTCGTCAGTGGATCAAAGAGGAGGCGCTTCTCGTTGTGCTCCTGGACGGCCCTGGTTATTTTCTCCACTGACAAATCGGATTGCCTCGCAATCCTGACGATGTTATCAGCCGTTGGGAAGGAGTGGACCAAGGCCGAAAAGGGGGTCAAAAGAAGGGCGGCACACAGGCCGAAAGATCTGAATCCCGTCTTCATTGTCGCGATTGGCAGGCGAAAATGGTCGTTGGGACTAGATCAAGATAAAAAGGCCAAAGGAGTGGATGACGGTGAGTGGGAAAGGGAAGGAAATAAATCAAGTCTATGACCAGTGACTGGCGCCACGTTATTAAGATTGAACCAGAAGCTCGAGAGCTACGCCCTAGTCATTGACGCCCACCACCCCAGAAAATACCCTGACGGAAATATTGATAGTCGACTCAGGCTATGGCATCGAGCCATCCGCCTCGTCCCGTAGCCCTTGGGCCAATCAAACCAGGCCTAAAAAGGAACGAACACGTTGTGTAACGGTTTAATATTCCGGCGTGATAGTTGGTCAACGTGGATTTAGCTGAAAACAAAGCATCCAGGCCCTGTTACTCCAGAGTGTACCTCCTGTTGTGGGCCCATCACCGGAGTCCGGCCAGCACGGCACTAGCCATTTGTCTACTAGGTCAGCACTAGAACGACGCTCCACGCCCGTGCGCACACACGGCCCGCAGGCGCGAGTCAGGGCTGGGTTCAGGGTGATCAGGATGGACTGACTGACGGGGAGGCTGGAGGGACTCCCGGGGAATAAGAGGGACCAAGAGGGACGAGCACCGGCCTCACGACTCTAGTGAGGCACGAGACGGGGATCGTCAGACTTCTTCTGTGCGGCACGGACGGTAGATCGTGATCCTCGTTCGTATTACCCCGTAGTGGTAACGGTTTAATTTAGTTTATTTCTAATCCAAAAACACACAAGCTGTATGGAGCTGTAAGGGAGATCGACCATGTTGCCAAGGGACCGAGACAAGCGCGGCATCGCAAATCGGTGCCGAAAAACAGCCCGTAGCCTTGGCCCTGTAAGTCCCTGGCCACCACTCGTTTATTCGTTTAGGTAATGATTCAACAAGTGGAAATTTTGTGATCCACGGTAGGGCTGGGGTTGACGAACTATACACATGGTGGCGCGCGCTAGACGCGCACCGCTGGACATCGGTGTTTTAAACCAGCCGTCACCTGAGCCCTGTCGGACTATTGCGTGCCAAACCCACGCCATTGAGAAGACCTAGAATTTAACCCATGTTTCCGTGTCCAAGCCACCCCAATTCGTCTGCCATTGGGTGGCTTCTGGTCCATTTAACCACCTGTACCCTGTTGAGTTCTCGGCGCAATTTCTGTCGATTGCTCGGACTCCTCGTGCTTGGATCTTCCCTCGACCGGCTGCGAGATTATTCAAAGGCATCGTTTTTGCCGTTCGCAGGGCCAGTTCGAGTTTTGCCACAAACCACGGCAACAATGAATCTCACTGGATACTGGCTGCTGGTGGCGCAGCTCCTGTTTGCCATTTGCGCGGCGGACCTGTCTGAGTACGCGAGCGAGATCCCGCCCTGCGGTTTGACCTGCATCCTGAATACGATTCCGGCTTCGGAATGCAAGACCTTCAGCAACAGCACGTGTATCTGCACGAGTAAATCCCTGCTCGCAGCTACAGATGCCTGCATAACCGACAGTTGCACCGTGATCGAACGGTTGCGTATGTATCTTCTTTTTGCCGTTGCTTCTGAGGAGACTAACACAATATAGAGGTGGCCAAGATCAACGAGAAGGCATGCAACGTAGGAATCCAGCACCGGCGAGTGTACGATTGGATTGGTATGGGCTTGCTGGATATTCTCGGGCCATTTTTCTTCATATCCAGAATTTGGCTTCGATACAGGATGACCAAGAAGATGGAGATCGACGACTGGGTTTTGGTCGCCACGTTTGTGATTTGGTATGTGTTCTGAGAAAAATCGTGAGCCGTTTTGCATATATCTGCAGCGACATGAAGGCTAGCTCGACTGCCTGCGGGATACATGTATGCTGCAAATGATTTCTGCCAAACTTGTACTAATTCGGACCAGGTTACCGTTTACAATCCTCGGAGTCATCAGTAATGCAACTCGATTTCCATCTTGTCGTTCGCGCACTAATGGTATCGCACAATAGTCCGTGTCGTGGCGGTTGGCTACAACATTTGGGACTTGAATGTCGAGACAATCACTCTCGCGTTGAAGGTTAGTGGTCATTGGCGTATCTGGCTGCCAATGTTGAATCGACTGACAATGAAACTTAGCTTTTTTTCATCGATGAGATCCTATACACTTTGACGTTGGCTTTATTGCGTATCAGCATCCTCTTCTTTCTCATGTAAGTTCATGGAAGTTGCTTCAACTGGTGTCCTCGACACACAAGTTTCGAAATCTTGTTGCTTCGATACCTTGTTTGTTGGCCTGCAGGGAGGGATTCAAATGACTAATCGCGGCCATTTACAGGAAAGTGTTTCAACCGCTGAGAATCTGGTGTTGGGCCACTATGGCATTTGTCATTACATCGGCAACTATCGTAATCTTCATGACATTGTTTCAGTGTCTGCCCGTGAGTAGCGAAACCCTGATACTTTGTAAAACCCTAGCTTTGCTAACTTTGGATAGATTGACTATAACTGGCTTGGATGGTGAGTTTACTTTTCTGCGGCTAACGTTGAAGCCAATTCCTCGCCCAAAATAAGAGCAAATGTAAATACTAGAAACAATGCCCATACTAACAAATGGAATAGGACAGGAGATTACTCGGCAGACGTAAAATGCATTAATGTGAATGCGCTGAGCTATGCTGCGGGTGCTAGCGGCATCACTCAAGACTTGATCATTCTCATCCTTCCGCTGCCTGTCATTTCGATGCTGCAGATGCGCTTCAAGAAGAAGATTATGGCACTGGCCATGTTCAGCCTGGGAATCTTCATTGTGATTACGAGCTGCATCCGTCTGATGTCGCTGGTGCAATTCGCAAAGAGTCTCAACCCCACCTGGGACTACGTCGATGCTGTCCTCTGGACGTCGCTGGAGGTCAACATCAGCGTGGCCATCGTCTGCCTCCCGACAATCAGAGTCTTCCTCGCCAAGAAGCTGCCCAACATTTTCGGTTCCATCACCAACCCATCGAAGAAGTCGAAGGATTCGGCAAACTCATCCACTCCTCGCACATTCGTCGGGCGGAACGATTACGCGGACCTTGCCGACAACGCCGGAAGACGAACTGCGCCGAATTCGTCAAGCCCCAACGGATGGGAGCAAGACTCGATCGAGCTGGATGGAAAAATCGAAGCTACCCCCTCTGTTGGAAACCACTCGGTCGGAGCCCTATCCGTGGGGGATGATGATGGCATCACGACTCTTATACCAGCTTCTACGCAGGGGGATGATATCGAGAGGGAACCTCCAAAAAGACACTCATTGCTGTTCAAGGGTCGGAGTTAGGTGTGTCGGATTGGTAGTTTATTTGATGTTTACATGATTATGTTATACGGATTAGCGCAAGCCAAAATATATCCCACACCTGTTTGTATCTTCATCCATTGAGAATCGACACAATCTGCAGTGAGTTGGAGCTGAATTTCCGAATGGATTCCCAATTTACGCCACTGTAAAGATGCTCAAAAACACATGCCATTCCCTTGTAGCCACCCACCAAGAAGAAGCCCTTTGGTGTTTATCAGTTCATTTTCTGAGATTCTGGCCGGAAAGTCACCTTTTGCATGAATGCACATGACCAATCTGTGCCAATAGTTCGACTGGGGAAAAGATTTCTGTGGTATTTTAGTCACCATATCCCTATGATGATGTCACATGACTGTCATTTTCACAACTCCAAGGTCGAATAAAGACAATTCTATTCATGAAGACACCAATCCTAATACGCTATGATGTGATGCAACCAGGTGGAGGCCTCATGTCTATCAAACTTGCATGACAACCACCCAAGCTAAGGCAAAAATGGCGACTGAAGTGAGTCATCATATTTACGGGATTCCTCAACCTGACTCGGGCTGTATATTCCGGATCTGCCATGACTTTTCGTAAAAAGCCCCCACGTGGCTTACGGTGGTGGCGCTAGTGGGAGCGACCATAGCGAGGTCCTTGCGGTGCATCGTGGTGTCAGGAGCTAGTCTTGCGCCCACAAAAAGGATTAGAAAGCTCTGGACGAAAAAAAAGGGGGGGCATTTTATAAGGGCCAGCGTCATTTTTTCTGCAATGCAAGGCAATATATGATATCGATACATGCTGACAGCCGAGACACAATTCATATTTCCAGATCGCGGTAGTTCCCGGAACTTGTTCGGGTGGCTTTGAACTAAATGGCGATCTGGACTGCATTAGTGCAGCGTAAAGGGGGCACGCTGATCGACTCCAAAGACATGGCTAATATGATGAACTAACATAGAAGCACACTTTCTAATTTCCTATTAGGAGTGTCTTGTTTTAGCCTAAGGATATTTTTTCCAATAGCGGCTACTGGAAAATGTATCGGACGCCGATCAGCGACCACAGGTTAGCCATACTGCTTTCTCCAACGTACTTGCATGTAGCGGGCTTTGATTCCATTAAAAGGAGGTCCCTCATTCACCTCATTAGCGGTGATCCGTTAGTAGTTGAGGAGTGCACCCGCTGTGGCTAATTTTCCACGTTGCAGAACGAGGGTATGCGATACTACAATGTGCGCAATGACATGTACGTCAGAGTACCAATTGAAGCAGTGCGAGTATGGATTCCGCAGGCTTCTTAGTCATCAGTGTTGATTGCCATATAAGAGGGCTCTCTGCCGAGAGGTAGCGAAAATACGACTCTGGGATGAATGAGGCATCCTAGTGCCCGTATGGGCAGAAACTTACTTGTTGAACATGGTGTGGAGCAAACCTGGAGCGAACAGACTGTGCCGTTGCTCTCTAGCTTGTTGGGTGAGCTGGTATTTGAGGAGGGGTCGTCGGGATCCTCGGCGACCGAGAGGCTCCGTTTTCCCGTTCCCGATGTTATTCACAGGGATCATGCATGGCCTTACTATACCTGACCATCCCGCTCCCCCACGCAAATCGCTGTCATTTTTCAACTGCTCTCCAACTACTTGTAATCGGCACAAGGCATTGCTAACTTGACATGTCACTTATTTGAAACATAAATTGACCCCGCAATGGCTCTTGTGCTAATCTGAGAATATTATATTCACCCGGTCCGCCGCTAGAAGGTGTGTAAACCGAGCAGCCAGATGTGGTGCTAATGCTGCGCCGCGAATATGCCTTTAGAAACCGTGAGGAACATGCTCGTCGTAAGGGCTGCTGTAAAACGCACTGAGTTGATCAACTGGATGGTCAGGTTCTGTGGGACCATCAAGGATCCCCGCCCTCGGTTACAGCAGAGGATTCAACAACGGCGCGTGTTTGCATGCTAAGTGGTTGACACGTAAATATAACGGGTAACCCCTGCATAATATTGATCGAACGTAGTATAATGCGCCGCAGTAGAGGGTTCTTGGTGATCGTTGGTCCGATGCCGCCGCCCCATGAATCATGATGAGACATGAGAAAATTACTGTACGGGGTGTATTCGAGGTTGATTACCTATCTCAATTCCCTTTTTTCTTGCAAATTATTTTCCTTTACCGTCTACCACACTGTTCAACTTGCTAAGTATTTATCTATTTACTGCACTTTTGTCGAAATGTCTGCGTGGGGGCCCAAGGGCAAGGTTGCGCTAGTGACTGGCGCCGGGTCTGGTGAACGGCCTGTTTGCATTGTTTTGCTTGTTACTGACTATGAGCAGGAATTGGTCATGGATTGACCAAGAGGTTGTTGGAGTCGGGATGTTCGGTCGTCATGGCCGATCTGAAACTTCGGCCCGAGGCTGAAGAAACCTTCAAGAAGTATGAGCATCCTCCAGCGGAAGCCGGTGCTGGATCGGCCGTGTTTTGCCAGACAGACCTCTGCGATTGGTCTCAGATCAATACGCTGTGGGCAACCGCTCTTGAAAAATTCGGAAAGGTCAATTTGCTCGTCAATGGCGCGGGACTCTATGAGCCCCCATTCAGTGACTTCTGGAATCCGCCCGGCATCTCGCCTCTCGCTCAAGATGCCGCCGATGCGCAGGTCGGCATGTTCAAAACGTATGCAGTCAACACTATAGCACCGATCAGACTCGCCCAGATTGCTGTCGAATATTGGTTGCGTCCCGAGAATCGCAACCTCGACGGCAATATTCTCTGGCTGGCCAGTATGGCGGGTTACATCCATGGGCTTCTGACTCCATTTTACTACTCCAGCAAGGCTGCAGTGGTCAGCTTCTGTAAATCATTGGGTTCGCCGAAGCAAATTGCCGGCATTAGGAATGCAGCCATTTGTCCTGGCGTAGTGAATGTACGTCTAATTCCCGGTCGAGACTCGGCTTACTGAACGATGCTAACCGGATCCACGGCAAAGACGCCGATCTTTTATGCCCCATACAGCCGCGAACGGGTGCAGGCCGACGACCTGATGCTGACTTTGGACGAGCTGCTTGACGTGGCAATGAAGGCTATTCAGCATCCCCAGTATGGTGATGGAAATATTATTGAAGTCTTTTGTGGTGGAACTAAGGAGGCTCATGAAGTGTGTGTGCGTGATGTGCCGCTGGATGCTCTTTACAACATGGAAGGCATTGTTGGGCTAGCCAATGGTACACATATCATTGACATGCAACAAAAGTTTGAGAAAAAAATCAAGGAAAGAGGAATGGGATTTAACTAAGAAATAGGCGTGTAAGCTAGTAGTATGGCCATGACCTGAAATGCCGAAGGATCGGAGTACCTAGAGAGGATCAGAAAACATGCATACTTTTTCCAGAAAATCTTTTTTGGGCCTCGTGCGCAAAGAAATAGTGGAATGCAGTTGAATATATTTCAAAAGAATGGATATGTTTAGAAGAATCAATCAAATCGTTTTAACTCCTGCACCAAGAAACCAAAACCATGCAATCGCCGCAAGACCGCCAAGTGAATGATGCCATGCCAAAACCATGTCCCATGAATTGAGTCCCCAAGCCCCATGCAATGCCAAATAAATGCCCGATGCCATGAAAAGAAATATCTTCCTTGAATCAAAGTGCCCCACTGACCATTTAAGCGATGACAACACAGTCGCTGAAGACTGGGGTGCTGGTGGAGAAGATGCTGTTGGAGTTGGGCTGGTCGGTGGCGGATCCAAATCCAGCAAAGAGGTTGACATTCACACCGACGTTGACATCGAGCTCAACACCGGCATTGGCATTGGCATCGCCGCAGACTCCGGTATCGGTGCTGGCCTGGACAGTCAGGGTGGCGTCCAGCTTGGGGGCCTCGAGGCCAACACCGGCCACAACACCAACGCCAAAGACGGTGGCAGCAAAGTCAAAGGTGACGACGGGAGACAGGCTGGCACCGACGCTGACGGAGGCGCTGAGGGTGGGTCCGATCTTGCTGAACTGGGGGTTGATGGCGTCGGAGCCGCCTCCCAGGCGGAGAGTGGTGCCGTCGGGGATGACCATGGCGACGCCAAAGTCAGCAGTGATGGCGGCGGTGACTGGCTGCAGGTTGGAGGTGACTCCAGCGGTGATCTGGGGGCCGATGTTGAGGAAGGGAGGGACCGAGATGCCGGCGAGCGGGAGGGTGAGGAGCTGAGCAGAGCCGAGGTCGACGGCGTCGGTGAGCTCGCCGGAAGCCGTGAGGCCAAGGCCAAGGCTGGCTCCGAGGCCGTTGCGGGCCGTGATGGAGCCGGTCACGCCAGATGTGATGCTGAAGTCGAAGTCAAAGTCGACGGATCCGGTGGTCGCGCAGTGGGCGCAGTCGACGCTGAGGTTGACGGGGCCAATGTCCTTGGAGAAGAGGTTCTTGGAGAAGTCGTTGGCGAGATCGATGCTGCCGCTCTTGCCGATGCGTCGGGTAAAGTTGCCGGTGTTGGCGTCGGCACCGCCGGACTTGACATTGAGCTTGTAGTCGTCGACAAATTCCATCCAGCTGGTTGATCGACCAATCATCTTGGCCTCGAGAGCGTTGTCGTCGTACTGGACATCTGTGACTGCGTATTCACCTCGGCCCAGAGAGCCACCGCAGTTGCCGCCGTCGGCAACGACAATCATGGTGTTCTTGTCACCATTGAGCCATGTCCATTCAGACTTGGCGGAGTCCAGAGCCGACTTGTCCTTGAAGGTCATGATGAGAGCGCCGGGGTCAGCGCAGTCCAGGTCGGTCACATCGGTGCCCATGCGAGCAACGTTGAGCATCTTCTGGTTCTTTCCGGCAGTGCAAGTCATCTTGGCGACAATGTCTACTATTCATTAGCCCGTGCATCTTGCAGTTCATACTCGGTTTCACATACCTCCGTTGGACCAGTAGAAAGTGTCCCAGTCAAGCAAATCATCGTTGGGAGTGGAGCCGATGCCACCCATGTTGGTGGAAGGGTCCAAGACAACTTGGCCAGGGTCCGTGGCCCGGGGAAAGACAGGCTCAGGAACGGCCATTGGGCGAGCGGCAACATTGCCGATCAAGGCCACGAAGGCGGCAGCGGAAATGGCTGTGGAAGCGAAGTAGTTGGCGACCATTTTTGCGGAGAAATGATTGAGATTCTTGAAACAGAAGCAAAAAGTAAATATCAAGAAGAGAAGAGAAGAAAAAAAAGTGAGTCACAAAGGAAATCACAAAGGAAATCACAAAAGAAAAGAGAAAAAAAAAGGAAACCGGAAGCTAAGCTGGAGCTGAGCTGTGCAGTGAAGAGTGAGTTGATTGATGATGAGAAGCTTCTATCGAGAGGATATCCAAGATGATTATATACAAATTATCTCAAGTGTCTATTTCCAAGTCCAGTATTGTGATTATAGCACACCCGCCTTCCTTCTGGGAATATTTTTAGCATATTTCCTATCTTGAGGCTGATGGGCGAGTATCCGTTGTCCAAGATCACTGCCAGATTACACTGTCAGTCAGCAATCTAGAGATGAAATCCTCTGCCGGCCGTGCCGACTTCCATCTGCCACCAAATGTCCGAGCACACAACCTCGCATGTGACTTGAGCTGTAAGGCTGTCTTACATTCGTCACTGACAGGATCAACGTCGCACGCTGGCATCTGCCATCCCCACACCACCGAGTCCTTTTGGGAAGGACCCAGATCGCGGGATGGCTTCGTCTGCTACTCAGCGGGCTTTACCCGTCCGGTCGGGCTGCAGCGCCCCCTCGCGATCTTTTCTGGAAGCTGGGGGCAGAAATGCGGGACAAAAAGGCGCGCCATGGATCGCAGTCAGCTATTAATAGCTTACTGGCCATGGCTAATGCTGTGCTTACTGCATTTTAGCTAGATTTATGTTACATTCTGGGCGTCACTACCTTAATTCAGCTATGGCTAATATTAAACGTGCACCTGCCGTCTGCTTTTTCCAGCCAATAGCAACATGGCACATGCTAGGATTAACCGGTCAATATGCAGCCGTCGCTTTTGGGCACCGCGCGGGATGCGTGTACTAAGGCACGAGGCGACAGGGAAAACTCCTTCACCGGAGACTTTTGCCTGCGCGACACCAGGCTACTGATGTGCCGTGGCCCATGTTATAATTAGAATTGAACCCCCGCAATCATGTTCCTTTTACTACCCAAAACTAGGCTTAAGCTTATTGCTACTCAACAACATGAAGGGTTCAACCTAGTAGGCGAGTCTATTCTCAGTCCTACGCGAGCAGGTCTGACTTCTAGGAGATGCGGGGTAGGAAAAGAGTCGCCATGTCAGCAGTGACGTGTGATGGAATCTGCACCACATGGTAAGGAGGCATTTTCAAATATCCTGTCAAGCTTATTCGCGACTGGATCCCGATGGCAATTATTCAAGTTGTTACCGAAAGCACTGACTCGCTTCCAAATTTAGGCCTTTGCTCAGACAACGATTAGTTCACCCGAAGTCGCTGATATGGATATTATACCTAGGGCGCTTCGGTAATACGATTTATTCACTGACACATTTGTAGTCACCAGGAAGCTTGTTAATGGCTCAATCAACGGATAATAATGGAAAAGGCGGAAGGATCCTGGTCAGCAAGGTGAGATTTTAGCTTCCAGAGACCATGACTTGGCAGCATGGAGCCTCATCTGACGAACAAATCCAAAGAGGTGAGAACCTTAGATAGTGAGAAGAGACAGTGATCACATGGATCTATCGCAGTGTGTGACATTTTAGTTTCTTGCTGAGACGCAGCTCCTGATTCATGGAAAAATGCGGAAAGTGATGCCAGAGCAATGGGCGGCCAAAAGCTGACGGATGCAGTCTCGGAGTATACCATTTTCAACACGGAGCGTCATGGAATCACACATTATTACGTGTCCGTCTCATCAAGAGGCAGCGCCATGAGGCCTTGCCAACATAAAAGCCCCTCAGATGAAAAGGCAAAAGCTGGCGGCATCGGCATCATGTCCCCTTTCATAGACCCTCGTTATTGCCATCATATGTCGAGGCTAGCCGGCATCATGACATGTGTAACGACAAGACGGATATAGTCGTGGCCAACACCAAGGCCAAGGCCACGCTAAAAATGACGGAATGTTTTTTCCTAATTCGTGCGTCGCGGATCCCGCCGGGCCGTGCCCGTTGCCCCGTTGGCCACGATCGTTAGGTATTTGAACTTTAAACCCCGATTTCGGCAAACTTGTCCGCGGCTAGCGAGCAATAACAGCCCATCCAGATATTCTTTTGAACGATTGAAGCTTTAGTCCCCCCCACTGTAGCTACTCGGAGAGAAACATGAAGACGGAGGTTCCTCTAGACCCTGTGTTCAAAAAGATCCGCGATGGGCTTGAGAGAGCGGGCTACATGAAAAATATGTCATGCGGTGGGATATTGCACTAAATATTAAATCAGACGTCAAATCCAGTGGACAGCTTTGTAGTAAAATGGAGCGCTATGTACAAAATTGCCCAATTTACAGAGTGTAGACAAAGTCCGGACGCAAATCTCCCCGGACCCATCGCTGCTCTTCGGATAGCGTGGCCCACTCATCGTCCATTTTGCCCTTCTTGCGATCACTGTTCATCTTACGGAAGCTCAGGTGCATCAAGATGCTGCCACCGAGAAGGAACACAGTCAAGTACGCAATAACAACGCCATGGCCCGTCCAGTATCTCGGCTTCTCCTTTGACAGATAGATGTTGGATGAAACGACACCGTTCAGATTACCCCAGCCGACGACCATGCCCAGGACAAATGCTCGCTTGAGAGAACCCTCGGTGTTGTTGACGACCCAAGAAATTGTGTTGGGAACCGTCGGATAGATTCCTGCAGGAGACAAGTTAGTAACCTTACTCTCTTTTGGGGATGATAAATCTTCAACATACCCATTGCGCCCAAGAAGATGGCGGCATATTGTACCTTTGAGTTTGAACTACCCAGAAGCATAGCAAACCCGACAATGGCTACAGATACAGTGGCTATGTTACAGTAGCCACGCAATCGGGTCCTGTCAGCCAGAATACCAATGCAGATGGTGCAGACAGCAGCGCAGGCATACGGAGCAACCGAGAGCAGCTGAGCCTTTGTACCGCTGTAACCCATGCCGCTGATGATGGTGGGCAGGAAGAGGGAGAATGCATAAAGGGGTGTTCCGCAGCCCATGTAGATGGCCATGTAGCCGTACGTCTTCCAGTCCTTCAAGGCGGCGTAAATGTGTCGCTTGTCAAAGTCCTCTGCCGTACGACCCTGGCGATCCATGATGAGGCGGCGCTGCACGCGGATGCGGTCCTCGGGCGAGAGGAAGCGTGCCGTGTCGGGCCAGTCGAAAACCATCCACCAGCAAAAGGCACCGACGAGAACGGTGGCCAAACCTTCGAGGATGAAAATCCACGCCCAGCCGGGCTTGCCTCCAACGCCGTCCATGTTGGCAATGGCAGCAGCCAGGAGTCCTCCGAACGAGCCTGCCAAGGCGGCAGCCGAGAAGAAGATGGAGGATCGGGCTCCAATCTCGGAGCCCTTGTACCAGCACGAGAGGTAGTAGTTTACGCCAGGATACAGGCCAGCCTCAGTGACGCCCAGGAAGAATCGGGCGGCAAGGAGGCCGGAGTAGTTGGTGCACAGACCCATCAGCGTCATGATGCTGCCCCAGGCCATGATGATGCCCGTGAAGAAGATTCGAGGTGTGAGCCGCTTCAGAAGCGCGTTGGTGATGGGTTCAGCGACGGCGTAACTGATGAAGAAGATGGTGAGAGACATGTTGTAGTTGGTTCCCTTCATGCCGAGGTCGGCCTCCATGCCTTCGAGTCGCGCATTGCCAATGTTGGTTCTGTCGAGGAACGAAAGCAGGTAGAGGAGGGACAACCAAGGGATCAACCACATGTCCACCTTCCACAACAACTTCTTGTCCTAGATGAAGCATTAGCAAATCGTGCAAAAGGAATTGGTTGGAGTTGGGATGGCTTACAATTGCGGCGCGCTCTTCATCACTCTTGCCCGCGTCAGGGTCAGGGAGATCGGCCAACTGTTTCGCGCGTTCGTACTCGACGCCAGATTTGAAATCTTGCCCGGCGCCTCGAACTACGTTCTCAACATCCTCAGTTGAGACCTTGGCCTTGTCTGAGTCGCTCATCTTGCCAAAATTGAACCTGCAGCGAGGGCACTAGGCAAAATGAACAGAGGATGTTGCAGTTGGTTGGGGGACAATCCACGAAGAGAGAAAACAAAACCCCCCAAAGCACAGGATCATCCATATATACCTCACCTCGAGTCTGGGGAACCGCCATTTAAACTTTCATAGTCTCGGAGCTCGAGGCGGTCTAGTTGATTCAACTAGGATAGTCCCCCGGATGAGTCGGAGATTTGTGGGTATAGACACTCGGACAATGTAGTATTTCGTCCCATGTTCCAGGAGATAGCGAGATTTCCCCAATTGTTGATTGGCGTGCGGGGTGCGGGGGAAACAAGGGCATCTAAACTTTGCTCCATGCCAAGTAACCTTATTCTGTCGTCTTTCCGAAACACGCAATCAAGCAGGTCGAATGTGCGAAAAAAAAAATTTAGATTTAAGATTACCCCAGTTCTGTGCGCTCGTGACACGTTCCGGCCCAGCAGCCGGGCGGTTGGTTATGGAGTGTCAGCGGAACTACACCACGTGGACGCGCTTAGAAAATGAAGTTATCCCTGTTTTTCTCACTTTCAACACCAGCACAGGCGACAACTCCTAAGTTGGCGAGGAGAAGGCTGCATAGCGAGGAAACACACTACAATTTTCGTTCAAGATTACAGAAACTCAAAACCCGAAAACTGCGAATTTTCGGCATTCCTCAATGAAATGTCAGCCAAGGCAGAACTTTGGTGCGCACTACACTAGCGATCAGCCATGTCAGACGAACCGGTCCCGACGCCACCCGCAGCCTGCGTTTGCCAATGGATTGTTGACTGCATAGATGTAGCTGAGAGGCTTGGCAACGGCTGTCTCCGCTCTCTCCCGCTTACGCCAGCCGCCTCAAACCAGGTATGATTGTGGCCAAGAAATTTAGACAGGTGGCAAACATGTTTCTCAAAGGCTAGCAAAGCGCTGATTCACCCTCATTCACTTTTTATTTTCTTACTTGCTATTTTTGAGTAACCCAGTCGTGCTGTCTTGATCCATTGAATCAGGACATCCTTGTCTGGAAAACAGGGCAATCGTGGTGCACCACACACAATATTTCATGGAACTGTGTGATTGGTATCCTATTTTGTGTAGTAAACATCCTCTAAAGGCATTTTTAGTTAGTAAAGTAAGTCTTTGTAGACTTTTGTGGAAACTAATAACTAAGTAAATATATTTTTTATACTTTAAAACATAATTATTTAAAATATATAATAAAATAAAATAAGTTAGAATAAAACAATTTAAAATAAAATAATTTAAAATAAAATACAACAATTTAAAATAAAATAAAATATAAAACCAAAAGATTAGATTTTATAATAATTATTAGACCTTTTTATTTTAAGAAATAGGGTTTTAAAGTTGCTAGCGAATACCAAGGGTATATATAGGGGAGATGCTTGTTACTGTAATGTTCTGGTCAATTCCCAATTGTAATAAACTAATTAAAGCAAAGAGTTTATGTTGGTAGAGGAATATAGAGTGCGTAGCGGTTTCTAAGTAATATTATATAAGTTACAAAAGAGGTATTATATTTGGTAATATATCAATTAGTAATTAATATAATTAAGTTATATTGAAAACTAGTTAGACTATTTCTTATAATATAGTTAATCTGTCTATATACTTTATTTAATGCTATGGATTACTATTTTGTATGGTGACTTATAATATATACCTTAGCTTATAATCATAATCCATGAATTATACTATAATCCATACCTAAGGTAAATAATCTATCTTTATTAGTTAATTAAAGATATAAGGTAGCTTTTTTATAATTAGTATAATATATTAATTAGGTATATTATAGGGTTCTGCCTATAATAACTGCTTTAGGTAGATATAGGTTATAATATAATATTTTCCTCCTATTAGTTTTATCCTTAAGACCTATTATCATGGTTATTAATGCTTAGTATATAATTTAATCCTTTATATATTTTTCTTACTAATATATCTTCCTTAAAGGCTAAGAAGTATTTTAAACTTATAGAATTTATTGCTTATAATAATATTTTTTCTAATATATTATATACTTATTATTCCTAATATAGCCTTAAATACCTTATTTATATATATTTATTAAAATATTTAAAGTATATTTATTATAGTTAATTTTATAATATAGTAAATATTATTATTTCTACTTATGGATATAAGATTATTTTAAGTATAGATAATTAATACTAATAGGTTTTTAGTAATATTGTATATTAAAAGTAAGATTACTTATATCAATAAAGCCAAGGAAAAGGCTAAAAAAGAATTTCTTATTATCTAAGTAAGGCTTTGGAAAGAGTAGGTAAGGCTTAATAAGATATTAAGTTGATTGACCTATCTCTGTTGTTAAAAATGTTAGCTAAAGATATAGGGTGATAAGATATTATAGCGGGATTTGAATTTGTTGGATAAATTGGAGGAGGTAGATTAGGTAGAGTTAAATATTATTGTAAATGTGTAGATTACTAGGGCTATTAATATAATCAATTGGAATGTAGTAATTAGAGATTTTTTTTTTTTTAATTTTCTCAAAGGAATTATTTTAGTATTTTTGAATAATGTGTAAGGTTTTTGATAGGTTTTTATATTATTTTCTTATAGCCTTTCTACTTAATCTTAAATTTCTTATTTTTTATTTTTTATTTAAGGATTTTTTTGACTTCTTATTATTCTTTAAGATTCTTTATTTTTAGTTTATATTTAAGGCCTATATTAACCTAGATATTATTATTAGGTTTTAATAATAAGATATAGAAGATAAGATAGATCTTAATATTTTCTAGTAAATTTAGTTTATAGTTATTTTTTAATATTTTTTATTTTATAGGATAAGATTTAATTTATATAAAGTCTAATTTTTTATTTTATTATTTTAAAGTAAGATTTTTTATTACTAAATAAACTATATTTCCTTCCAAAAAAATTAATCTTTTTAGCCTTTTTAAATTATAATATTATTTTATACTATTTCTTATAAATTCTAATTCTATTTTTATTTCTTTATATAATTCTTATAGTTTATTTAACTTAATTATAGCTTTTACTTAAATAATATTTTTAATTAGTGCTTAGTAGGCATTAGGAATAAAATTAAAATTAATATTAATAGAGATTATTTTTATACTATAGTTATATAAGATATTATAGGTAAGTTAAGCAATAGATAGTTTCTTAATTTAGTTTATTTGCTTATAATTAATATAATAATATAAATATTATTCTATTTCTTAATTTTATTATTTAATTTATCTATTAATCTAAGGTCTAAATATAATATTAAGTTTATGATTAAGGCCTATAAAATATATTAAGCTTTGCTAGAATTTTAATGTAAAAAATTATTCTTAATTAGAGATAATTTCCATTAGTAGTCTATATATTACTATAATATATCTAAAAAAAAAGTATATAAAAAGATCTTCTTTTATAGTTTTTTAGTAAAAAAGATAATATAATACTTTTATAAAATAATTAACAATAATAAAAATATTATTATAGTATACTCTTATTATAAGGTCTATAAATAGGGGGAGGTCTATAATAAAGTCTATTATAACTAATTCCTATGGTCTTTTTACTATAGGTATAGGCTGTAGTTCTTTATAGGGCTTATATTAAGGTTTCTTCGAATATTAACAAAGACTATATTCTTTATATACTTTCTTAACTTTCTTTTTTATACTATTAAAAGAAAATATCTATTTGATTTATTTAAGGATTTTATTAATTCCTTTATGTCTATATAATAGATACTTATAAATTTCTCTTAATAAATTTATTTAATACTTTTTTAGAATTTAAAGTAAATTAATCTATTCTTTTCATAGAAAATTCTAATTATATTCTTTAATCTTCCTTAGTAATAGATTTCCCTATTCTACTTGCTAGATAAATATCTATATAGTCTATAATTATTTTAGTAGTCTACTAATGTAGATAGTAATAATTAATTTCTTAGTTTTAATTATTATTTTATTAATTAAGGCTTATTCTAGGGCACTATTAGGGGAGAATTATAAAAGTTATTCTTTTATCTAAGGCTTTTCTTTGTGGTAGTCAGGTTGGCGGCTAATTATATTAATACAATTATTTTTAATTTCTTTAATATAAATAATATAATAATTAAATTTGGAAAGGTATTTAGCATAGTAAAGTTATTTATTGCTCAATTATTATATTATTGTAAAGTAAGAAATATTTTTGTAGTTAGTAAATATAATAATCTTGTATTTTTTGCCTAGGAAATAATATTTAAATTTCTTAAAAGTATTAACTATAGTAAGGAATTTTTTATTGTAAATAAGATAATTGAGTTTTGCTCTATTTAATTTATAGGAGTAGAAAGTAATTAGGTATAATAGGCTATTTTTATTCCTTTATTTAATCTAAGTACTAAGGGCAAAATCTAAAGAGTTAGTCTTTAGCTTAATTGGTTATTTTAGATTAAATATAATTAATATAGGTTCTATAATAATTATATCTTATATAATTTCAAAGGCTTTTTTAGCTTTATTTTTAAAGGTAAAGATTTTTCTTTTTTTAGTAAATTCTATAAGAAGTATAATAATTTTATTAAAGTTTTAAATAAATCTTTAATAATAATTTATAAATCCTAGAAAAACTTATACTTTTTTTACATTTCCAAGGGATTCCTAATCCTTAATAATAACAACTTTCTTAGGGTCTATATAAATTTTATTAGGCAAAATAATATAGCCTAGAAATTTAACTTCTATTATATAGAATTTACTTTTCTTAGATTTAATAAGGAATTTATTATCTTAGAGTACTTTTAAGACCTTATAAATATATTTTTTATATTCTTCTTTATTTTTAAAGAAAATTAAGATATTATCTAAATAACATATAATAAAAATATTAAAATACTTACAAAGAATATTATTAATTATTTATTAAAATAATATAAAGGTATTCATAAGTCTGAAAAACATAATAAAGTATTTAAATAATCTAAATTTAATTTAAAAAGTAGTTTTCTACTTATGTCTTTCTTTGATATAGATTAAGTTATAGGCTCCTTTTAGGTCTAATATGGTAAAAATATTTATATTATATAACCAGTCTTTTATTTTATTAATTAAAGGTAAAAGAATTTAGTCCTTAATTATATTTTTATTAAATTATTAATAATCTATAATAAATTATAATTTTTTATTTTTCTTTGAAATAAATATAATAAAATAGCCAACTTTAAAGTTTAAAATATAAATATATTCTTTCTTAAGTATATCTTTAATATATTCCTTTAGAATATTAAGTTATATTTAATTAAGATTATAAATAAAGTAGAACCAAGTATTAGTTCCTTCTTTTAATATAATTTTATAATCTTATTAATTAAACTCAAATAATCCTATTTTAAGTTCTTTAGTAAATAGTTGTTTGTAGATCTGGTATTCAAGTAGTATATTCTTTAGTCAGTCTTCTACTGCTGTTGCCTTTATTTTCTTGAGGTTAGTATTAAGTTATTAGAATTGTGTATATATGTAGGCTATTGTTCTTTACTATTATTACTTTTGACTATTTTTATACTTATGTAGTATTTCTTTGGGTAATAATATATCTATTATATTATTATGCTGTCTCCTTGCCTGGTTAGGATTAGAAGTATGAGATCTCTTATTATCAGAAATATCACTAGCTATATTATACTTAAGGAATACTTACACCTAGCCAATATACTAGCAAATATTAAGATTATATTAATATAGCCATAAATATCCTAAAATAATATTATAATTTCTAATATCTATAATATTAAAATTAATTTCTTAGTTTTTTCTATAAATAAAAACTTTAAAATAATTAAGCTCTTTATTTATAATACTATTATTATATTTAAATATTATTCCTTTAAGATTATATATAATATAAGGATTAGATTTTATTTTCTATAGTAACTTTAATTTATTAATCATTTAAAGGTTAATATAATTAAGTTTAGCTTTACTATCCACTAATATAGTATACTATATTCCTTTAATTTAGATTTCTAGTTCTAATTATTTCTATTTAATAAAAGTAATTATATATAAAGTTTTTTATAAGAGTTTTTTTAGTAATTTTATAAGTATATGCTTATATTACTCTTATAGCTTTAGTTTTATGGGGGACTTTATAAGTTTTTTAGTAAGAATTTGATAAATTAATATTAATCTTGTGCTTTCTGTAGGCTATAGATATCATATTTAGGGTCTAGATAGTCTTGCTAATCTTTATTTTTATAGTCTAATATGTCTTTTAGTGGGGAGATAATAATAATATTATTATATTTCCCTCTTTGAGCTATAATAAGATAGTCCTTATAGTAATGGTTATAGGTAGATTTTAGTAGGGTATTTTTTATTTTAATAGGAAAATATTTATTGTTTTTTTTTTCCTATAAATATATTCTATAATTATAGCTAAAATAGTAGAACTATATTAGATTACTATATTCCAAGTAGTCCTAGGCTAGTCTTTTATTATCTATATTAAACTAAATTAGCTTTAGCTATGTTCTTTATGCTTACTAGTAGGCTAGAATGTAGATATTCTTGCTTAGGCTTATATTTTATTATAACTTTTTATTATATATTTTTTCCTCTATATTTTATTATAAGATGTTATTTTTATCTTAGATAGAGGTTTCCTACCATTCTTTAAGAATATCATTAGTATTTATATTATTATAGTCTACTAGGAGTCCTATTTCTTAGGCTCTTTTTAAGTTTTATAGGTGGATATAAGGTATATCTAGTTTTCTTTGATAATAAGATTAAATAATATATTAATCTTATTTTTGTTTAGGTATAAGAAGTATATTACTTAGCCTTAGATTACTTTTGCAAATTATAGTAAAGGTATGTCCTATACTTATATAAGATTTCTCTTTAGGTATAAATTACTATTTAGAATCTTATATTTCTAATTGTACTAGGTAATTTAGAATTTTCTTAGACTATTAGGTAATTATATCTAATATTTTATCTTTTAGTATAAATTAAAATTATTAGTTAGTTTATAGTCTTTGGTAATTATGGCTAAGGTACCCTTTCTTTTTATAGTTATAATAGATAATATTAAAGAGGTCTTGTTTCTAGGTAATCCCTAGTTCTATGGGTCCTAGGTATATACTATAGATAATAGATTTATATTATTATTTTATACTAATATTTAAGGTGGTTTTATATTTATTATTTTTTTATTATTATTATTTAAATTATTTATTATTAACTTTAATAGTATAGGCTATATATTTATTAAATTTAATTAGGGATTTAAGGAATTAGTATATCTTGTCTTAGACAAGTTCCTTAAGTTATTTATAAAATTTATTAATTAAGGTATTTTCTATTTAATATAGTTTTGTAGTATAGTATTTAAAATTAATAAGAAAATTAGTATATAATCCCTTCTAAGTAAGTTTCTTAAGGGCTTATAGTGTTACTTATTTTTTATTAATTATACTATATTATTCTATAAGTTTTTTCTTAAAGTTATTAAAATTATTAAATAGGTATTAGATTATTAAGTTAGTTTAGTCCTAGAAAATAATAATATAATTCTTAAGCTACTTTTCCATAAATCTTATGGATTTTTCTTCCAATTTTCCTATAGTATATTAAACTCTTAGTTATTTATAGCCTACAAAGATTAATAAGAATATAGCTTAGTAACTTTTAATCTAAGTTAATTATTCTTAAAGATTATTAAAGTCTTCTTTCTATAGTTAAAATTCTTTAGATTTAATAACTTCTCTAAAGTCCTTAGTTTTAATAGTAAAGCTTCTAAGGTCCTTTAGGTATTTTTTATAAGTCTAGGCCAATTTAACCTATTTTTCTCCTAAAGTATTAATAATAATATAGAATTATTATAATTTAGTATTCTAAAGTATTTATTATTATAGGGTTTTAAGTTATTTTGCTATATAATTAATAATATCTATAAATTGCTTATTCTTATATTTAAGGCTAGCAATATTTTGTTCTCTTTTATTATTTTTTTTATCCTTATTATTATTTTTACTATTAGACTCTTTTACCTTCTCTATAATAATATCTCCGTCTTTATTAGGGATTTTAAGTCCTTTTCCCTTAGTAATAGCCAAGGTAAATTTAGATAAGGAGAATAAGATTATAGGAATTATTATAAAAATATTGCTTAGTAATTAATATAAATAATTCCATTAAACAAAAGCTTTTAATATATAATATTCTAATTAATTCCTAACTATAATAAATTAATTAAAATAAAGAGTTTATATTAGTAAAAGAATGCAAAGTATATAGTAGTTTCTAAGTAATATTATATAAATTATAAAAGAAATATTATATCTAATAATATATTAATTAATAATTAATATAATTAAGTTATATTAAAAGTTAATTAGATCATTTCTTATAATATAATTAACTTATTTATATACTTTATTTAATGCTATAGATTACTATCTTATATAGTAGCTTATAATATATATCTTGGCTCACAATTATAATCTATAGATCATACCATAATCTATATTTAAGGTAGGTGATCTATCTTTATTGGCTAGTTAGAGGTGTAGGGTAGCTTTCTTGTGATTAGTATAACGTATTGGTTAGGTATGTCATAGGGTTTTGCCCGTGGTGACCGCTCTAGGCGGGCATGGGTCATAACAGTTACACAAAACGGGATGCCGAATTCAAAATTACTATTTCATTGCAGCAGCCGATGAAAGTGACATCAGTCATTGCGGGCCAAGGCATGCCACAATGCAACGTCGGTTCTGATCTTATTTTCTTTCTTGAAAGAAAAACTCTAAGCCGTAAGATGAATTGTACAAATATTTATTAGTATTAATATCAGAGGTGAGAAGTGCTTGCTTATCTCAACTTATTTTCCTGGCTGAAGTAAGTCATTGATGACCGTAAAGAGACAACAGAATATGATGTCAACGATGTTCCCCTTCCATTATCTTCATTAGGCCAAGCTCACATCAGCTATGCGGGAACCCTGGGGTGATTGATAATCTTGGCTATTTTTCACAGATCCTTGTCGACCGCTCGCGATACTACCGAGTCGACTCCACTTTGACGATAAGCCACGAAGGGTTGGACGCAATGCAGGCAATGACACAATAATAATGCCACTTGTGAGCTCCGTCCATGCAAGAATATCTATAAATAATCAATGCCCGTTCAGCGGGGTAAGAAGGAAAAGTAAAGCGCTTACATGTAGTGAATTCAACAACAGAGTGCAAGGTAAGGATAAACCGAGCAATGCTGGCAAAAATGGTCAAGAGACCCAAAAGAAAGAGACCTATGAGTCCCATTTTCTCCCTCTTGGGCAGGGTTTTCAGTGTTGGCAGCATGCCAAAGGGCAATATAAATACTATTTCGGGATCGTGCATTAGCAAATGTTCACTAACCCGTGTCAGATGTCGCTTACAGAACACTTCCGCAACTATACCAAGAGCCCAGTTGAGATGCCAAGGCCTCGAATCCACCAAAATCGAGCAATTTGTATCGAATAGCCTGCAATAGTATGGGGTAAATAATCGATTGGAGGATCAATCAGAAGCGGTAAAACTAACCAGTTTTGTTCGATCGGGAGGCCGCACCAAAACAGATCAATAAATACTGTAACGAAAAAGGCGCACACGTTATATACGGCTACAAAGTACAAATATAGTCGCAGTCTTTCCTCTGATATTGGAAATACGTCCTGATAGAACAAAAGGAGACTGAATCTAGGGAAATAAAAGGCCATATCAAAGAGGAGGCCGGACACATAGAACCACTGATGGATACTGTCAGTATTTGCTCAATGAATCTAGTACAAATGAGAGATGCTTCAACTGACTTTAGCACCACCGCGACCGAGGTACTCCAGGTAGGACTTTGCTCCTCTTGAGATGATTACCGCATCTCCGATAATGTAGCACAGGTAGATGAATAAACCTATGAACATACAAATTTCTGACAACCAGAAGGTGACTGTTCTTCTCCAAACACGGGCTATCATTCGGGTGACGATCACAAGGAAGCAGATGGCAGCCAGCATCCACTCCACTCCCTGTGCAGTCTCGTCAGCGTGTGATCGGCTATCGGTACCCTTGAAGATTTGCCATACAAGATATTGTGTTGTGGTAACCATATTGGTCACTAAGGCTCGAGCTATATGCCCTGAGTCGATGACATGTATCGTTGCCCCAAACGAGCCCCGGGGTGGTGGTGTGGATTCATGATGAGGTCAGATGCTGGCGGGTCATAGAGAACGATGCAACTTTTATGTGACCGCAATGAGAAGACGAGAAAAGTCAATACTCCTGCCAAACTTGGATGCAGCCAATCTTGGTTGAAGTTTGATTTGGAACGGAATTCCTTCTTGTAATAAAATTTGAATCGTTCTCGGAAAAGGGTTCCAAAAAAGTATATCGGACGCCAAAGAAAAAAGCCCTTTCACATGCGGTTTCAGTCTCGATGCTTTCGTACAAGCGTTTCAACTTGGATAATCCGGTTTTTTGCCTCTCGTCAGCTAGTGCTTGCGGCAATGTGTAAAACGGAAATCTTTATGCAGAGAAATATCATGAAACAAAACATAATCAACCACGGAAAATGATCCTTCCAAATATACAGTTTTCATAGAATGCGCCAATCCATGAGAATTACAAAAGTCTACCGCCACAAAAGAATTATTGGTCGGTGGATACAGGCCTAGCCCTCTGCGTTCATTCCACATTCCACAGCCGCCTCATTGTTCGATATGGTTCTAGATCCAGTATTTGTCACCGTCAATATTTACAATGAAGATTCACAAATCATGTGCTGTGTTTTCATATGTACCGATGTGATTGGGGGTGGCCTTGCTCCATTTTAAGGGCAGCCTTTGATTTCTGACCTAGAAAATAAAGACCAACCAAACAAAACGAAACGGGCGTGAATCTGACCGATGCGCTTCAAAGTATTGAGAGTCGTGAAAAGAAACCGTGCGACAAAGAGTTAGTTTAGTGGAGGCAGTCTAGCCTGCTCAGGAAAGCTGGATCAAAAAGACTATTTCTTGCTGTGAAGAGGTTATCGTCCTCCTAGAGTATAGCGCGTGAGATATGAGCACATGATCATGTGAGAATACGTGAGGTGATTTTCTTCTGGGCCAAGGTTTACATACAATGCACTTCGATAACTCAACGCGTCTCAAAATAGACATTTGCCAAAGCCGGGAATCAAATTGTATCAATTTCTGCCACTCTGTGTCCACCACCGGCGCAAATGAACTGTAGACATTGACATTTAATATTCCAATTCAACAGGAAATATGCGCCAAAATCTTGGATCGGTCGAAGTTTGGTTTGAAATATAGATTGATATAAAGGAATCTAAAACAAGTTCCTTCAAAATTCAAATAAATGGCCAAAATATTGCAAGGCAACAACTCAAATGTCTTTAAGCTCGGTACCAAGTTGCATATGTGTTTCAAACACCAAGATTCCGGGCCAACGCTTGTCGGCACCCCCAAAATGGAAGAGAAAAGAAAGGTAGTTCCCAACTAGAAAACTGTCGGGGCCAACCCAATAAATGTGCCAGATACCCAGTTGGAGGAGTAATTTCATGCTCAACGTTGGCCATCGCTATTTGATCCCACTGTACAAGAACGTTACGTCGCCGAAAAAGCTCCCCGACAAGGTAATAAAGCTTCATTAGTCACATGTCTTAACGAGTACACCCCGCCAATGGCCGTCAAGGTTTGGCCATGCGGCACGCATCGGAGAAACCCTTCGGCACTGGTACCTCATAACGTCTCACATTTTTACGCCACAATCTTCCACCTTGATCTGGTGGAAATTTGCTAAACAAACGCCAAGCAACGCTATACGCATCCAATAAGCATGGAGTACCTCGAAATGACACGCGAGGCCTTCCAAGCCCATATCAACGTCACTGGATCGTCGCGCATCAACAAGGTCACAGTCGGTGCTGCCATAATTCGAGGAAGCGACATCAACAAGGAAATTCTGCTTCTTAAGCGAAACGCAAACGAGGTATACTACCCCAATGTCTTCGAAATTCCAGGCGGAAAAGTCGACGAAAATGACGCCTCGATTCGCCGCGCCATTGTCAGAGAAGTCGCCGAGGAAACTGGCCTTGTTGTGACTGACATTGCTTCATCGCTTCCTCACATGATGTACATCACTGAGAAAAAGGCACTAGATGATGCAGGACGCGAGACCATCATCCAACGGCATGCTATGCAGCTCAGTTACATCGTTTCGGTGGATGGAAATGGGGCAGGTTTTGCCGTCAATGAGGAGGAACATTCCATGGGAATTTGGGCAGGCAAGCGTTCCTTGGAGACCCTTGATATCACGGTGGACATGAAGAAAATTATTTTGGAGGCTCTGGCTTCACCTTGAGCCACCAAGATACGCGGTTGAGGGACATGACCAGGCTCTCGATTTATTGCAAGAGCCGTGAGTCGTCCTTAGAAGGCGTTAGGATCTCCCGAGTATGTGGGTAGAAGCTAGCACTGGCACACGCCTCCTTGGTAATACGATAGCAGCCTAACAGCACTGCCTAAAATGCATGTGATGAAAATTGTATTACCTTGGCTGCTCAATTCCACAGCTAGCCTTCGATAGGCTACAGGCGCTCTGTTCTAATGCGATTCCGCCCTATCTGTAATCGCTTCGTCAGACGATTGACCACTCCGTTGTTCCTCGACGCCCCCTCGGCCACCAAATCACTAGGCACACAGGTACGCGAAAAGACTTATTTGGAGGCTTGCCGCCTTTATTCTTGTTTTTAGATGTCCCCTTTATTGATGTTTTACTAAAGTTCAGCTGTAAGCCAGCCAAGAAAATAGGACTGTGTCGCCCAACCAGCGTGGAAGGCATCAAAGCACTAGATTCAACCCTAACGCCACATCATTTTAACAGCAGCCAATACCCCGCAACAACCAGTCTGATGTACAAATTAAGCATATTTTTATCATTGCGCTAGGTGAGGCATTGCTGCGCCACAGTCGTCTGACCAGGCGTGCCCGCCCTCATTCGTTTAAGAATTAACGTCTGGTCTTCTGCCGGTTTCAAACGGATGTCCAGTCACACAGGCACCACCTTGGACACCTGAAAGTAAAAATGCATATATGATTAGTTTATTTTCTAGATCTTACCTGATCATTGCTCGTTTGCTACTCATCCGCATCGTCTACGACCCGAGAGGGCCCACAGAAACCCATATGCTCACAGCAGCTCTACTTCCTCTCGCCGCTTTGACGGCCCAAGTCATTGCGGCGCCAGCCCCAGAGCCTTCCATCACGCTGCCCGGTTTCGAGTTCGACCCTGCTGCCTGGTGGACTCGTCAGGCCTTTACTTGTCCCCTCTGGAAGGGGCCTCTCCCCGACAGCGCCCAAGACCTTGCCGGCAGCACCTGCAGCAACATTTGGACCAAGACGTACACCCAGGGCTCCATCACGGCCCGCCTTTATCAGGTGCCAGGCTCATGGCAGCAGGAGCCGCGCTACAGTGAAATCGTGAACGGCGCTGGCGATGCCATCAAAAAGGGCCTGGGTGTGTTTGGAGCTCTCGCCGGTCCCCTCACCATCAACATTGGCTTTGTCTCGGGGGTTCTCGGGGATATTGTCCAGGTCGATGATGATAATTCCGGCACCAAAAGCCCATGCTACATCATCATCGACTTCCCTCCCGGTCACCAAAACTATCCGCTTGTCGCTATCCAAAAAGACGTCATCAAGGGCATGTACCAGTGCGTGGAGCAATTCCACCGCCCCACCGTCACCACATGGACGGACGGCAACGAGTGGTGGCGGAGCGGCGTGGCCCGCTACTTTGACGGGCTCGCATACTCGGCTTCCTCATCCATTCTAACCCGTGGGTTGTACCCAGAAGAATACCAGCACGGCATTCCTCTGTACCAGAACAGGGAGGCCGCTGCTCTCTTCTTCCATTTCGCCCAGGGCCTCGCCGGCTGGACTCCCACTGATGTCCATGGCTGGATGAAGTCGCACAGCAACAAGGCCACGTACGATCAAGAGCGCGCGTCCCTCTCTGCCGATGCCAAAATTACACCGGCTCTCTTCCACCGCTTCATCCTCGCTTGCAAAGACAAGACGATCAAATACCCCAACGGGCAGAAGATTGCCTTTACCCTTTCTGGTCCTCCGCAGAGGAGCCAGTCGCGGGTCAGCATTTCACAGGTCGGCGGCCAATACACCAAGTCCATAGCCATCAGCGCCTGGAAGGGCGCGACACATGTTTTTCCAATCAAGGCTGGCCAGTCTATGCGTGTCGCACTTGAGGCCGAAGCAGGTATTGAGTGGAGTATCCGAAAGGTCGGCACCACGACGTGGAACACGGGCAGCAAGGACAGGACGGTTAACATTGCTTCTGCGGCTGGTGCAGATACTAAGTTTGAGATGGCAGTTAGCTCGACCAGAAACGACGCTGGTTCAGGTTTAAGCAAAGTGAAGATGACGAGGATTGCGTAACTCGTGCAAGGCGACGAATGAAGATGGTCATGACTTTTCGCCTTCTGTTTATATGATTTTAATCCAATGGTTTGAATTGCCGATGGAAGTGCCTCCAACTAAAAGTTCCATCGTCCCGAAATGCCCCGTATAAAAAGAAGTGACCAAATCACTGCATGCTACCACTGATTAACACTGCAGATAAATTAAAGAGAGAAAAAGAGTATCCGTTGCTAAAATTGGGACAGTTGCGCATCGCCCGAAGAAGTCAAACTGTTATCCTACACTCAATATTCAAACTCTAGGTCGTCTTTGTCTTCCACAATATCCCTAATATGTCTCTTGAAGATGCCCAATGTCTTCGCCTGTGAACAGGCGCCAGGGAAGCATTGGAATGTGCTCGACTGTAGCACCTTGGCCATCTCGCCTGCAAAAGCCCTCATAAGTTTGGTCGCAGGGTGCAAGCCATCCCACCACAGCTAGAATCAAGTTAGCATGGATGAGAATGGGCAAGCCATGAGGGATGAGGAGAGGGAAAAACAACATACGCAAGACACGCCATTTTTGTTTGTGCAGCTTGCATTCGAGGCGCCGTACATTGACGGGTCTCGGACTGCAGCACGCATTGGTGGCCCAGATGCATCAAGCACTTCCACGACGGCACCGGGGTTTTTCAGTTTGAAGCTGCTAGCCCTGTCCTGCAGCATGGTATTCCAAGTGTCTACGGCATACCTGAGCTGTTGGGCGCGCTGGCTACTAAGCTTCAGAAAATCGGGCAGTATATTCATTGCTGCCATTGTCAGCGAGCTTCACACATGTGCCACCAATTCAACTCACGCGGGGCGGAAATGAGCAAAAATTTCATCAGGCCGAGGGAATTCATCGCCTGGAGCCGATCGAAATAGGCGTCCATGGCGCTGGAGAATATCACGTTCAGCGTCGCCGTGTTGTTGCCGTAGGATTTGCGAATCTCGTTGACGCCAAACCAGACGCCCACAACGGCATTCCCTGTGACCCAGCCGCGGTTCTTCGGACCTTTGCTGTAGTACCTCGTGAAGGTGTCAACCTGCGAGACGAAATCAGGACCAGTCGCGTGGACGACGCTGCTTTTGGCAGTCGCACCGCCCCTGGCAAAGTTGTACACAACTGTCTGCGTATTCGGAGCCTGAGCCAGCGACGCATTGTACTCGGCGGCCATGTATCCTATCCAGTTGGCGCCTCCAGCCGACGTGACTCCAGGCATTGCTGGGTTGCCAATTGGGTTCTGCGCATTGGGCACTGCTCCGGTGGGATCGAAGCCCGTCTTGGTCCAGGAGTCGCCGCTACCGGAAGCGACCAGCCATGTCAGCGGACATGTTCCCGAGTCAGCACATGGAATCTTACAATGTGAGGAAGAAATTCCTCGGGTCCGAGGAGAGGGCTGCAGCGTTCGCTGTTAACGCCGCGAGGACGGAAATCGCTGCTGCTTTCACAGAAATCAACATATTGGAGACGAGATGAGATGGCAAGTGGCGTGGAAAGGAAGAGAGGTGGAATCCAGCAATGAACAAACTGGAAAGAGCATTATTGTCAGCGTAGATCTGACTGCCAAGCCCAACGGAACATCCCTGTCTCTGCTCGTCTTCCCAATTCGTTCCCTTGACTGATCAGCATCAGCTAGCCTCGGGTGCATGTACTAATCTTCCACTTTTAGCGCCATACGCAAAGAATTATTAAATAATCGCTTCAGGTACACTCTAGCTGTCACCACCAACAGCACGGGTGATGGACCCTTACTTGTGCTGGCCTTGCCTGGAGGCGGTCAAAGCACCGAGCAACACACGGCGACTCGCCTGGGCCCTCCGAGACCATTCTCCCTTCATTTGCAAAGGGCTGAAAACCAAGCAATCTAGCGTCAGAGCGCCGTGTCTGGAGTACTGCATGCGATACCAACATGCTTTTGTCAGCCTGGGACCTGCACCTGCAGTTAGCTTCTAGCGCCAACATGCTGAGACAGGCCCCCCTGACGATCGCTCCGGAAATTAAGAGACAGCGAGTGACCCGGCGATCTTGATGTCTTGTTTGATTACCAACACAATACGCGTTCGAGAAAAAGGAATTTGTGTAAACGACGGCCATATTAAGACATTTTTTAACAATGACTCAAATCCCATCTTGCAAGGTGTCGGTCATCTGCCCAGACGCGTACCTCATGTGCCAAGCCTGGGCTAGGCCGGTGTTGGTGTTGGTAGCGGCCAACTCCTGAAGGTGGCTTGTTAATAGTCTGTTTGTGTCTCCCCACCGAATTATGGATTGTACTGTAGGAGTGGAGAATTCGCCGATCAGGCTAGTTCTATTGCGGCTGTAAGGGAAATATTTTCAGCACTGTGGTTGATGTTCATATCGTTGGTTTGTTCACAAGATCTTTTATCATTGCCAAGAGCACGCCATGTTCTAGTGTCCGCTTCCCACCCTTTAGATGACGCTGACGGCATTCCATGTCACGTCGAAACCCACATGGCCTTTGGGGACCAGCTTACAGACAGAGCGGCGTTTCGGGGCATCAAGATACTAGAACAATGTAAGAGGATTAAAAGATTATATACCTAGATAAACAGGCCTCAGCGTTATTAATAGTCGAACATACATGCTCCTACCCTATAAGTACGAGGGGACCCAACAGGCATTATCCATGCACATGCCATATAAATATTAAATCTATAAATACCTACCGTTAATAGTGATTAATCAATCAAACATGGTGTTTAGAGTTGATTGGTTTGCAAAGCCATCTCATCTGCGGCGGATATGAATGCCGTGAAGTCAGATCAGAAAGCAGGCCAGCAAAGTGTACAGTCCTCGATTGAAGATATATGTACGGAGTTTATTCGATTCTATCTCTTCATATTTACTCTTTATATGCGCGGTTCATTTAGATAGTACAAAATAGAAAACCTAGTATCCCCTAATTGATATCTTGTTCTAGTTCTAACAGACATGCCTTTGCGAAATTGCTTACGGGCGACATGTCATGCAATGCCGCAGTTATTGCTTTCAGTTGTTCTAGATGGTTACCTATGATTCCTTTACATATGCGGGTGAACTTTGCGCAAATTAAGAGTGCTATTGGAGTAAATGGATGAACCTAGGCTCGGGTTAGCAACGGCTTCGGGTGGCGGCAAGCCAGGCGTGACCTACCTTGAAGTAGCCTGCTTGATATGCTCTTTTTGTTAAGTTGCGAATTCTCTCCGCAGCCTGGGTTGCTCTGTCCTTGTAACGTGCCTCGTCGTCTTTGTTGTGGTTCGTGTCAGTCGTGATACAACGTAAAGCCATGGATAACACAAGTACTGCGGCCTGCGCAAGCATCTCGATGAAGAAGAATGTGGGGTCGGACGGTTCAGGGTCAAGCGAGTTTCTCGACAGCATGGTTTGAATCTCTTGGTCGAGCGTGTCTTCCAGTATCCGCTGACGGTTAAACGTCTCTTGGGATGTCGCAGCAAGAAGATGCTCCACGTGGCACTGATTGCGATGGGAAAAGCAGTGTGCCAGAAGTGTGACCATGATGATGGACTTAGAAAAGGGTGAAAGCCACTGCTCCTCTTTGTGGGCAAGGGATGAGGCTAGAAATTCAGTCTTGACTGCCTGCTGACGACGAAAAGCTGCCTCTGGTGCGGGGAGACGGGTCAGTATCTATGGACACAAGGTCAGTTGTACACGACGCAATTGGATAGCTGGGAGATGGTCCGTACGGTTTTCTCGTTCAGAGTTAGCGGCTGGCCATTGGCGAGGGTGGAGTATCGATTGAGCACATAGGCTGTCCAAAACGTCCTCCGCTGCTCTTCGACCTCGACCCATGAAAGACTTGCCCAGGCTGACTTCTTGCATGATTCTGGGTGATCAATCTCGTGCAACTTCATGACATGTGTCATGTGAAAACACCGACTCGCTCTGATCCATCCCTTTTGAGGGTTTTCTTTGAGGATCTCGTACAGAGCGAGTAGAAGCAGTGACTGGATGAACTCGATAGGGATTGCCTTGTCAAGTATATTATTTTCCCAGTTATCCACCATACGGTAGGTGTGGGTGTACAAGGCTGATCGCAGATGTTGAAATTGGCTTCCCATCGATGCTGCGAGGGTCCACATGGCATGCTGTAGACACTTTAAGGGTTCGCTGTGTTCCAACAGTCGCGCTGTGCGTGAATAGTAGTGATCCTGGTTTATTATGGGAGCAAAGGCATGGACTCTTTCAAAAAAAAGATTGTCTCTGTTGGGAGTAGTCAGCCTCTACACATAAGCAAGGGTCGTTATCCAATGCGTACAAGTCAGCTCGCTCGAGAGGTGACATTTGAACTACGGGGTTGCCAGTGAAACAGCCTTGCATTAATGCCAGGGAGTCGAACTTCAAAGGAGCCGTGCTGGCGTCGGGCGAAGAGGAAGAAGTCGTTGGAGGCACGGATATTCTCCTTGCTGGGCCTTGAGTCGTGATGTATGCCGGATCTGAGAGGGCTTCCATTTCTCTGCCCCATTCGGTATCCAGCTCCAAAGCAGAGATGGAGATGGGCCATTCGGAAAATGCAATGTGGCGGGGCTCCAACTGTTCGATGGTGCAGACTTCTGATGAGGTTTGGGAGTGCATGCCACTGTCTATGAAGTTTTCTTGATTGACGCTACTCGTCGTGGCCTGGCTTGTTTCCCAGACTTGCGGGGGCGATGCTTCCTGTTCCGATGGTTCAGGCAGCGTATCCATCTGCAATAGCTGCCGCTCAAGAGAGGCTATTATTGACAATGTTAGCTAGGACTTGATCATGCCGCCAAAAGATCTCTTTCTCACCAATCCGAGACTTGAGAGCACCCACATGCCCCTTCTTGGGCCCTCGAGGTCGGCGGTTTGTGTTGACAATACACTGAATGCTCAAGCTTTGGCAGTTGGCACACTGAGGCTGACCCATATCACATCGCAGCTTTCGTGAGCGGCATGCCTCGCAGGCGAGGCCCGTTTGTTGTCGGCGTGCTTTTGTCTGAGTCGGCGCCGTGTCATCCATATCGGCTCCCATCACCAATGGCGTACGCTTGGCGATACCTTGGCACCGGGACCAAGGTCTCTTTAACGGCTTTTCCAAACAGAAGCCTTGGACGGAGATGTGGACGGCGGCTTGCACGGATAGTTGGAACGTCCCCGGCAAACTTTAGCCTCCTTCTGCTACAGTTACCGCTGACAAACCCGGTGATAGTGGAGTGCAGGCTTGAACTGGACCCTTGCTTCCTGTGAGTTGATCTACGCGCTATCCCTGACGGTTATCGAGCGGGTCCTCCCACATTGGCTCCCTCCGCTCCTTGCGCTCCGTCCCGGGGCCGCTCCGTTGCCCGGAGACAGGAGTAACGGCGGCTGGCATGCAAAAGCGAGGTCAATTGCACGAACTCGTCCGCTGGGCGAACGCTTTGAGCCAAGTGTTGCCACTATCGCGGTCTGCTGCTCCAGAGAGTTTCAGGAGCTGCATACTATTTGCAACCTTGAGCAAACTCTAAACGGCTCTGGTCCTTGTGCAACGGTGCTACACTCGCATTGCATATCCCGGCTTGGGGTTTACCTCATGGGCCTCCCCGGGCACCCACATGCATGGCAATCCATCCGTGGGGCCAATTTGCTCCAACTTGTGCGCAGCGGAAAACACAAAACTGTACCGTACGCGCATCGGACATGGTTTGCAAGAAAGCGCGTTCTCGCTCTCAAAACGAACTATCCGAAAGTTTATACGTGGCTACATGCATTCCTCCTGACTTCGAAATCTCTCGACCAAACACTAGTTCCTAACCAGGCTCCGCAATATCTGCCTCTTGGACGGGGACCCACACACATCATGGATAGTTTGGTCGGCGATGACTGGCCTATGGGACTAGATGCCGAGCCGAAGCATAGATTGATCGGGATACAACCGTCCTGTAACTCGTCCAGTCTTGCGTGACAGCAAGTGGCCGATCGCCGTACGTACATTGCTGGTGAAACTCGGTATCCCGTGCGTCCTGTCCGAATTCCGCTTTTGCGTTACAATGCCAAGTCACGGGATGTGGAGAAAGATTAGACGAAGCCGTAGCGCAAACGCAACTGGATTTTATTTCAGTCATGGCGAGACAGGAGCGCTGTTATATACCAATTGATTCCCAGCACAGACTTCGCTAAATTTGAGAAACGGACATTTCTAAACACGGCGTGATGGACAATTCTGTTCTCGGTAAAATAAAATAAAAATGACAAATGCCCATGAATTCATTCCCCAACACCCATGCACGACATCCCCGCCCTTTGGTGTTTTTTGACAGCTGGGGTATCCGGGCGGAGTAGTGGGTGTTTCTTTTTTCCTTCCTTCTTCGTTTTTATTTTATTTTTCATCTTTATTTTTTCTGCCCTGTGGGCACTGCAAGGTTGTTGCTTGAAGCAACCCCTGCCGAAGCGGCTTGGCCTTCGCAGCTGACGTGGCATCTGGGCTACCACGTGCGTTATTCCGGAACGATTTGCGATTCGATTGAGGCGACGAGACTCTGGGATCTCCGGATCACAAACTTTGATATGGCTTTCCCATGCACACGCCCCTTCCTCTTTGAATATTTTCGCGATTACTTTTCGGATCGCGGCCCATCATCCGCCACAGCTCGTTACGTAACACTCCGAGTTCAATCTCGGCAAACTGCTTCCCTGGCCAACAATTGGGATAATCCAACGCTACTTGAGCAGAGGAAAAAGGCTACATCGAATTTGCACGGAGAGACTAGGCCGAGGGCCTAAGAAATCTGTGCCGAGGCGAGGGTACACAATGAAATGGGGCAAGGGGAACGGGCCGCCCGCCCGCTGGTTTGCGCTAGCGTGCGCTCCTGGCAATGAACATGCCAGCATGCTTGGCGAGACGAAAGGTTGAATTGAGGGCTACGCGCATCCTTTGATCCGTCATGTATTAGTTTGGTCAATATGGACCATCCCCTGACGCTATGCAGATTTCTCTAGCTTTACTTGGTGGCGGCGCTCCTTTTTTTTTTTGCGGGCGGACTTGTGAAACAGGAACGGAGAAAAGCGGCAAATAAGAATTCACCGCCGGTCATTTGCTGACCCTGACGTGTGCAGGGTGAGGTGTGATCGAGATGAGGCGTCGCCACCAACCGCGGATACGGCTTTTGCCAGTCTAGCTGGAGTACTTTTGCTGGTTGGAGCCGAAGCCCTTGGCGTGCGCCGCTCTGTCATCGGTAGACGCCGGCAGATGGCGAGTCAATCTCGCTCGGCGATTGCCTCTAAATCCCCGCCCGGCAATTGATTCTGATTAACCCCGTTCGGTCAACCTGTGCAACCACGTTAAACCTGCACTTCGGTCAAAACAAACGCCGTCGCAGCACACCGCGCAGGCTTCAATAGCCCGCACATCACCAAGGGATAGATAAGCCTATCATGTGGTTGATGGATCAGCCAGCCAAGCAAACCACCACCAACCAACGGGGGGTTTTTTTTTCCATCAAGCTTCGCTTCACCTCAAATTGACTGTGCCATTAAAATATATCCCGAAAAAAGGAACTCGTCAGAATGGTTGCTATGATGGTGTGTGGTCAATCGGGCGTGTTATCTTCGACTTACTTGTGCCCTTCGGATGCATCCTGCAGGGTGGAGCCGACTGAAACGGACGATAGTGACTCTGCTATCGACGGGTATGGCTTCTCCTTTTCGGACTGTGTTTGTTCGTGCGACATTATGTAGGTCCAGCCATGTATGCCATGTGCATGGGGTGTCCAAGACCCCTCGCTTAGACAGGCAGGCGCAGCAACCCCAGGCAAGGGCCGCGCTCAAGGCAATGGCCACGGCTCTCAACGACCTCGCCGACGGGAACGAGTGCACCAGGTGCACCGTGAAGACGGTCGCCACCATGCTGGCAAAATATGTTCAGGATATCCGCGAGGCAAAGAGAAATGGTCAGTGGACAAAGGAGGAGAAGAAGGCGCTCAAGGTGGAAGTCAAGGGACTGGCCAAGATCGTCAAGGTGGAGATCAAGGACGACTTGGCGCTGGGGAAGTGAATTTGCTTGTTTGGCGTTTTTGAAATCACTGTACGAAATAAAGTTTAATCTAAAGTTCATCACTTGTGCCAACTCCGCATCTCGTATCACGGCAGGTAGATCAAGCCCGTGCTGACATAGCCATGTGTCTGATATGGTAGTCAGTTGGACCAAAACGGCTATTGCATACGGCATTTGCTTCCCGCCGCACAAGATGGTGATAAGGCGCCTTTTCTCGACTGTGTGGCTGAAAACACGGGAGCCCCACAGCCCACTCCGACTCTGGGCAGGTTACATTCGTTTTGTAGACCATTCATGTGCAGGCATTAGATGTATTACATGCTTGGGACTTGCGTCATCCCAATACTGAACAGAACCAAGGGGGTGTGAAGACCTTAGACTTTCGGCCCTTCGCCATCTTGTCCGAAACCCGAGTTCTAATACAAAGTTCACTGATCACATAGTTATCGCCACGCAGCTGTGTAGTTTGGTCAAAGGCTAATGAATATGTCTTGAATACGAAGATAGGTAGTTTATTATGGATGAATCGGCATATAATCATGTTCAGCAGCAAATACACTCTAGTTGTTGAACTGTAGGCACGGACTTTTCTTTTTGTCGTAGCTTCGACCGTAAACAGGGTTTGCCCTGGCCTCGATCATGGAGGGCTTGTTCCTACCCTGTAGCTCATCGTTCACGCCCCTTGGCGTGTTGTAAACCGCACCCAGAATCCCTTAGTGAGAGAAAATACTATAAAATAGAATATGGTGATATATTGCCAATGTGCTATTAAGATCAGCACATCGTATGACTTGACAATGACACAGCGTGGTTATGTGTGTTAGTCATGTAAGCTGATGCAATCGTGTAGGCCCATGCCTTGGAAGTGATGGGTCAGGGCAATGGAATCATCAGACATCACAAACGACGTATATTTCTCCAAGATAAAACTCCGGTAATTCTGACTCATTGAATACTACCAGCTGCCTAATGCAGCCGAAATATGCGACATTGTTACTGACCACTCCGCATGGTCCGATATTCCTTGATGGTATCCTCCACCATGGCAGCCGAATCAAAGTGCCAAATCTTGAATGACCGGTCCTTGACTTCTTCAAAACAAGTCTCGGCCTTGATGCGCTTGGCGGGGACAGCCCAATCCGGCTGCTGGAACAAGTCGCATACGCGCCTGCTGCTGTTGACGAGCCACTGGGTTCTGGGGCGCCGGATCTTGTTGTACGTCTCAAACGCGGTCTTGATGGCGCTGGGCTTGGATGCGCCGCTTTGCACATCGGCGGTCAGCTCAAGAACCAACGTGGAAAGGCAGAGCGCGTCCTCGACGCCGAACGAGGCGCCGGCGCCGTGATGCGGGGTTGTGGCGTGTGCAGCATCGCCAACGACGCAGATTCTTCCCTTGTTGTAGTAAGGCAGTGGGTAGTCCCATGTGTCAAACAGCGCCCACTGGTCTAGCTCTTCGGGAAATAGGGAGACTAGGTTTCTCACAGGGAGGGACCAGCCATCTACTGCTTTTTCGACGTCCTTGCGCGACGCCCTAGCTGTTGTTGGCTTGTCCAGAGGCCACTCCTCAGGATCGGTTACCACAACAGTAGCCCCGATTGTGCTGGTGTTGACGGGGTAGTGGATCAGATGGGCATTTGGTCCGACGTGCATCTGCTGCCGGTAAGTCTTGTACTCCCCTATCGCTTCAACGACCTTGTCCATGGGAATAAGGGCGCGATAGCAGCACTTGTGCGAGTAATGGGGGTATGCTGCCGGGTCATCCTCGCCAAGGATAATCTGTCGTGCCCTTGACTTGATTCCATCACAGGCCATAATTTTGATCCATTATTGACTGAGCTCCTCAGAGATGGGCAAACATGGAATCGGAGCTTACCGGCATCTGCTTGGACTGTGGTGCCGTCGGTGAAGGTAAGAGTGACCTTGCTCTCACCTTGGTGGTCTTCAATGGTATCCAGTCGCTTCTGAAGATGAACAACGCCATCCGGGATGACCTTGACAAGATCCTCCAGGAATCGATCCCGGCGGACAGTCTCCCAACCGCCAATGCCGGCATCCAGCTTGAGCAGTGGCTTTTGGTACATTGGATCATCTTTGCGCTGCTGGCCGTAGCCGTCAATCCAGCGCAAATACGAGTTGGGATCCTGCTCATCCAAGGAAACGTTCACGGCTCCGCCTGCGCGCAAGGCCGTGACGATGGCCGGGTTGATCTTACTCATGCATCGAACAGTGTTGGCGGTAAAACCAATACCAGCGCCAACCTCCCGAAAGTTGTTGGCCTGTTCAAAGAGCTTGACGCGCACGCCCCTTTGTGTTAGACCAGCAGCGAGAACAAGACCTACAATGCCTCCACCCACTATGGCGATTTCGAGCCTTTCTTGTGCAACGGTCATGATTCACAGTTGATGGGTAATGGGATTACTCAAGTGGTTAATCACGTATACTACAGTGTAGACATTCAAGGTCTAATGGACCAGATGATAGGCTATTTAATGCATGTATTCCTGCTGGAACATTTCTTCCTATCTGTATTTCTTCGGAAACATGGGATGTTTTGTCAACTTTGCCAGGGGCAGTTGGTCAAGACGTTGGGCGGAATAACATTATTGACGGAAAGGAAACAAGGATCATATCAAAGAACAGGACCCATGTCGCCTGCTTACACTTTCCGATAAGGTTACTCCGAAACCTTTGTCCGAGGTCAATGCACAAAACATTTCTCCGAATGCAAAACGATTGAAATGTTTAACACCCGGCAAGAATTAACTGGCATGGCGAGGTGAACCCTGCGACTAGTCATAAAACTGCGCATGAGTGAGGCCGTTCAACTTGGCGCATTGGCTTGTGCAGAAAGTCACTACATCCTGGTAAAAAATAGAACAAATGGAAAGAGTGTTTGGAAAAAAAGGAATTTGCCCCCCTCCTGCTGGCTTTGTATGGTGATAGAGAGCTTTGTAGGCTGGTGGTTGCGTGCATACCGTCATGTGAGGAATAGTGAACATGGACTAATGTTGCGAATCCTCTGGCGAACGCTTGCTTTAAATCAAATTCATGGATCTATATACACGGGATATGCTACTCCTATTTGCTGGGCTATTAAAAGAATCTCCTCAACTATCGATTGCACATGTTTCGCCTTGATCGGCACTCGGTGGTTTCCTTCCCACTGCACGAGGGCTGTATAATTCGGATGGAAGTACTGGCGCAGTAGCTTGCGATGCAAATCCAACCCTGGGTCCGCCAGCCCATGGACGTGAATTGTCGGGATTTTTTAGACGGCTGCGCATGGTAGCCACGACGATTTCCTGCTCGTCGGCTATGTCTGTGGTGGGTTGGGCCGCATCGACGAGCGTGCGAGGCATGGGCAAGTCCGGGTGAAGCCATACCAGCGGCCCGCGCCCGGCTAACAAGACGCCAAATTGATATACCGGCGAGAACTCGTCGCCTCTTTTCTGTCGTAATTCGTGCTGGTTGGCAAGAATACTGGCGGCAAGCTTGGCGCCCTGGCTGAAGCCCAGCAGACCAACCCACTCGCCGGTCGCGCCCTGAAGATCGTCGGCGATTCGCGCCGCGGCCAGCGAAGCCTCCATCTGCTCGACGACATGGTGTGCATCCAACACCGGGTCTTGCGGCCTCACACGCAGCCAGGCCTTGAACGGCCCATAGTCTTTGTACACTGACGTCACGTCGGGTCCCGGCTGCGCTGGAAACGGCGCCTCGGCAAAGACGAGTCGAAAGTAGGGAGCAAGGCTTTGCTCCAGCTTGCGGCACTGGAGGCGGAAGATGCGCGCGTTGGTGCCCCCGCCGTGAAGACACAGGATGCGTGGCAGGTGAAGCGTTGGCGGTGGCGCATTCATGGTTCAAGTGGAGCGCTCAAAAACAGCGACCAAAGCTAAAGCTGGACGCTGAATTGGCAAATACGCGCTCCGCAGTGGCCACAGCAGGTGAATTATATCCCAGAGGCCTAATTCCAGCTGTCCACGTACGCAGACCCGCTTCTCGAAAAACGTTTTGGCGATCAGCAGAGCCCGGTGTAAGTTATCTTTGCTCCAGCCACGGCGTGTAACGTGGGTCGTGCTTGTTTTTCGCATTGGATCGCCCGGATTATTGTTTGAATACGCAAATTCCCCGCTCCCCTAGCAATACACCGAGCCCTGACCTGGCCACGCGGATGGCTAACGCAGCTTAATCAAGGCAACGCCTTGGCAAATACCCTAACCCCGGCCGGACACTTGCCCAAAGCCCCGAAGGCGTAGTGCTGTATAAAGCAGTGGCGATGAGGGGATCTGGGAAATGCAGTCAGCCGGCCACTCAACCACCATCTTGTCTCGACTTTTGCAGGCTGGATGATATTTCTTGGCTTCAAGTGCTCCCATCACGCCCGCCGAGCCACTTCTTTCGGAAAAAAAAAAATCCATTTCAGCATTGTGAGGATGGTGCTGGAAAACACGAGTGACGCTCCAGCCCTGGCCTCGTCAACCGACAGCGAGAAGACGGCCGCGCCTATGCCGCCTGCAGGCCCTTCACCGGCCCCCAACGGCGGCAGCAAGGCCTGGCTGAACGTCTTTGGAAGCTTCCTGCTCTACTTCAACACATGGGGCATTCTCAACACATTTGGAGCCTACCAGACCTACTATGAATCGGGAAAACTCTTCACCGAGAGCTCCTCAAACATTTCGTGGATTGGCTCCATCGCCGCCTTTATGCTGCTTTTCGTTGGTCTCTTTGCGGGGCCGGTTTTCGACCGCGGCTACCTCCGGGCCCTGCTCATCTTCGGTGGCTTCATGGTGGTGTTTGGACACATGATGCTGAGTCTGTGCAAGGAGTGGTGGCAGGTCCTGTTGGCCCAGGGCTTCGTGGTTGGCATTGGAACGGGATGCCTGTTCGTTCCCTGCGTGGCCATCATCCCGCAGTACTTTACCACCAAGATGGGTGCTGCCATGGGTGCGGCCGCTTCCGGTTCCGCCCTGGGTGGTGTCATTTATCCCATTGTTCTGTACCGACTCATTGATGAGATTGGATTCCCCTGGGCTGTCCGCGTCATCGGCTTCATCGCGCTGGCCACCTTGCTTATTCCCCTGAGCACCATGCGCCTGCGCGTGCAGCCTCCCAGGGTTCGCGCCATGATTGATACCACCGCCTTTAGCGACTGGGCCTATCTGGCATTTATCCTCAACTCGTTGGTCGCCTACATGGGTCTCTTTGTCATCCTCTTCTACTTGTCTTACTACGCAACAGCAGAAGGCATTACAGATGCCTCCCTTGGCTTTTACCTTGTCCCCATCTTCAACGCCGCCTCCGTTTTCGGTCGCACAATCCCTAACAAGCTTGCCGATCAGCATGGGCCGTTTAACCTCCTGGTTCCGTCGGCATTCATTTCGGGTGTGCTGATGCTCTGCATGATGGCGACACACTCAAAGGGTGCCATTATTGTCATGGCCATCCTCTCTGGTTTCATGAGCGGCGCTTTGATTGGTCTTCCGCCCATGTGCCTTGCCATGCTCACGCAGGATAAGTCGAGACTCGGCACGCGAGTCGGCATGGGCTATGCCATTATTGCACTTGGTGTCTTGGCCAGCGGCCCCAGTGCTGGCGCTCTTCTGGGAACCAATGTCCATGATCTTCACTGGCACCGCGTGTGGACATTTGGTGGTGTGCTGACTTGCGCCTCAGGCCTGGGATACGCCGCGATTCGAGTGGTCAAGTACGGTCCAGGAATTATCAAGGCGTAATGCCTCTATGCGGGAATGGTTCGGATATGAACTCATAGCTCGGTGGAAAAGCCGAATAGTTTGCGAGCGATGTTGATGAGCAAGATAACACGGTGGGAGGTACTTGTGAGCGATGGTGCAATTCATTTATTCAGCGTATATGCGGATGGAGAAGGAATTTCTAGATCCATTACCTCCAAAGATACTGATGCCCGTCTGAATGGCGGAGAAATTTTATAGATAGCGATTTTAATGTAAAAAACACTTATACTTCTATTTTTACTACTCTATCCTCAATGTAAATGATGCGAGGGCCTCGAGTCTTTACTAATGCTTCAAGCTGCTGGCTTTCCCACGCCCCATAGGAATGCTGTCACGACTACCTGTTTCATATCCCAGACCCCAATCTCAACAAAAGGATTCTTCTCTAGTATTCCCCGTACATCCTGTTCCGTCACAGCTCGGAACACTAGCACGCTGCTCCGAACTTTAATCTTGTCGCCTGGAGCCTTTGGATGCGCCTCTAAGGTAGGCCCGCCAAAGAGAATGGTACCGTCGATGATGTAGGGCTTGAGATGTGCAACATGAGCCTCTCGGTTATTTTGCCGTGCTGTCAAGTCGTTTTCATTGATCGGTATTTGAACAAGCCAGTCGCTTTTCTCAGTCATGATGAAGGTTTGGTTTGTTGCGTATGAATCGATTCGTAATAGAATTTGAATGGGCATGTACAGCAATGTCAATCCGACAGCTTTGGGTGGTTCACTGAGTAACACAGTTCCTATTGATAATACGTCGAACATGCGATTTTAAGCGACATTTGAAAGAATCTTCCCGGAGAATGATTATAGCCTTGCGGATAATAATTTTTTTTTTCAAGAAGAAAATAAAACTGTTAATCCATGAATTGAGTAATTTCTCCAGGTCGGAGTAACTTTTCCTTGCCTGTCATACGAGCTACCACCAACATCACCCATACTTTTCATATGTCAGCATAGCGTTGCGGCACGCATATCAGCCAAAGTTCTGACCTGATGTGAGTAGCAAGTACACCCGGCCTTGAGATTTAATGTCCAAATGAGCCTGTCTTATCTGATCCGCCCTTTAAACTCATCGTTCGTAGGCATAGAGCCTCATATCAATAATTCACACTCAACCTAACAACTTATCCTACATAACACAAGAAATGGCAAAGGCTAGTATCGAAGCTCCCACTTCCATTCCAGTCGTGGACATTAGCCCGTTCTTTGCCGAAAATGCGTCCCGAGAGACCCAAGCAGAGGTAGTCGAGGCCATGCGCCACGCGTGCTCCAAATATGGCTTCTTCTACCTTGTCGGTCACGGAATTTCCGAAGAAGAGCGCCAAAGGATTCTCGAATGCGCCAAGCTCTACTTCTCACTCCCCATGGAGGAGAAGATGGAGACCTGGATTGGAAAGGCCATGGGCAGGTCTTTTCGCGGGTATGAGCCCCCTGCCCTTCAGGTTCACCAGGAAGGCCTTTTGCCTGATACCAAGGAGGTGGGTTATGGTACACTATAAAGTTCAAGTTCAAAAATGACAGTAAAAGGGTTTCATCATCGGGCGCGAGACTCCTGCCGATGCTCCCGAGGCCGGCACATTCCACACCGGTCCAAACCAGTGGCCCAAGTCGCTCGCCCCAGAGGACTTTAGTGTCCCTCTCATGGAATATCACGAGAAAATGATCGAAATGGTCAGGAAGGTCCTCAAGGTGCTGGCACTCGGGCTGCCTAAAGAATGGGGCTGCTCGCCCAATGTATTTGACAAGCTGACTGTCAACTCATCGGCTCCCATCCGGCTTTTGCACTACCCTCCTCAGCCTGTCAAACTTGAGAACCAGTTTGGAGGCAAGTTTCCTTTTTGCGGTATCCGAATTATAAATCTGACTGTCGATAGTGGGTGACCATACCGACTTCGGCAACGTCTCCGTCCTCCTGCTGGAGGATGGCTCTGAGGGCCTTGAGGTATTCTACCCTCCAACTGAGACTTGGATCCCCGTTCCTGTCATGGAGCACTCCTATGTCATCAATATGGGAGACATGATGCAGAAATGGACTGAAGGGTACTACCGGAGCGCGCGCCACCGCGTTGTTAACCACAACACCAAATCCCGCTACAGCATGCCATTCTTCATGAATGGCAATTTGGACTTGAAGTGCCAAGCTCTGGATGGTTCAGGTGCTGAAACCATCATTGGCGAACACATTAGACAGAGGCTCATGGAGACGGTGGGAGGCGCTGCGGGTAAGAAGTTGAACGAGTAGCTTTATCGAAAGGAATAGTTCAATTAAAGAGTCTATGTATCTACAAATTCATTTTAAGCATCTCAAAAAAACAAGTAACAGTTTACTAGCGGAACAAATACTCTGCAGTGACCGGCAACTAGGGAAAAATGCGATAATCTCCATCACTCATAATTTGGTGTGGCGCAGTGGCTCATATTTCGCCCTCTCAAAATCGAGAGAGCAATCACGCTACAAGTTTCACTTATTTCTAGTTCAAAAATAAGTGGCGAGCTCAATCAGGCGGTTTAGGAAACAGGCCACAGAGGTGGCATACGAATAGCGTTCAAAAATGGCTTTGGCAGTGAAAATCCATAAACAAAATATTCAACTCTCAAATAAACTTATCTATGATACGACTACCATGGTTGGATTCGACTCCCGTATTCACGTACTACTCTTCCGACCTCGCCGTCTCTCTCACCCTCAATAACGCGCCGGATGGCATGTCCCCCGATGCTTGGATCTTGCCCCCCTAGCTTTTTCAACAGGCCAATATCGCCACCCAGAGCCGTGGCTGAGAGGCCCGGAGCAACCGACCACACTTTGACGCCATCATTCTTCACCTTTTTGTACCATTCGAGCATCATCATGTTCATACCGGCCTTGGTAGAACGGTATCCAGCAAATGGAAGTTGTTTGGGAAGCCCTGCCGGTGGGATTGCATTTCTAGGGTTCTCTGGGTCGAAGGAATCTGCCAAAGATGAAAGCCCGCTTGTGATGAACAAAAGCCTGGCGTCGGTGGATTTGATCAACAGTGGTAGGAATTTTATGGTCATGATGTGCGCTCCGGTCACATTAACATCCCAGGCCTTGTTCCAGGCTTGACGGGCTGTCATGCTGCCGTCGGCAATGTACGCATCAAAGCTGGCCCCTAGAAGAAAGAGGTGGTGAGCAGGTGTTTAGCGCCCCGGTCTTTTGAGAATATTTACCTGCGTTGTGCACAAGACAGTCTACTCGGCCATGTTTGGATGCAATCGACGTATAGGCTGCATCGATTGACTCATCACTCTCGACGTACACCTGGAAGGGCTCGACTGAGCTCAACGATTGTTCTGAATCAAGTTCCTTGGCTGCCAACTTTGCTTTTTCAATATCCCTCCCCCCCAACAGAACAAGGTATTTCTGATTAGAGCGCCATAGGGATTTAGCTGTTTCGAGTCCAAGACCCGTGTTTGCGCCTAAGAATATAAGACACTGACGGCTTCATGATTAGGATGAAGACTTACCGGTAATTACAACAATTGTCTTACTGCCCATTTTTGTTGAGAGTTCAACCCTGAGGCTTGTCAGATCCGATCACGTCAGAATCAAAAACTAGTTAAGAATGCGACGACTGGAGCAACGGGTTTATGACGGGGACTGGTAGGTCATAACGTATTGTCACCATATTCGCATCATCGTACATCCATCGTCATCATCCTCAGATAATAGATTGCTACTCACGTGCTTATGATCTTAATGGGATTAACCTAGCCACCTGCTGGAACGGGTATCTGACTGACCTAGCCGTGTAATCGACCTAGTCATAGAAGCTTATATGAGTCGCAAAGTACAGAGAAAAACGCAGAAAGCGGGCAAATGCCGCTACGAAAAGTCACGGTGCATTGACTCAGCCTGAGATAGTAGCGTGGCTTGTGTCGCAAGGCATGAAAAGGTAACTCCGCGGATCGGAGTTTTATTTCGATGGACAATTTGGCCAAGAACTACAAACATTCACACTGCGCGATTCAATACGATTGCATTTTTTTTGTTTGTTATGGCGCCCTATCATGCCCTTGAATATTTCTACTTTATTTCATTCTGGCTTCCTTCAACTCCCATCTTGGCCATTTACCAGCAGCCTTTTCATCCCCCAACAAACTAGTCCCAAAATGTCCGAGGTCCTAGTCATGACCTGCCCGGGGGGCAAGCAATGCTCCCGCCTTATCCCCCTAGTATACAGCAAGGGTCGGTTCCGATTGCGCCTGGCGGCGCACTCGGAGGCGTCAGCTGAGAACCTCAAAGCCCGGTACCCGGACGCTGAGGTTGTTGCAGTCGACCTTCAATCGCTCTCTGACTGCACCAAATTGGTGCATGGTGCTACGGCTATCAATGCCGTTTTACCGAGTCTGCATTCGCGTGAAAAGGAGATTGGCTTTAACCTGGTTGACGCTGCAGTGGCCGAATCTCGGCGTGAGGGAAACGTGTTCAAGCACTTTGTTTTGTCAAGCGTACTTGGCACGCAGCACAGAAGCATTCTCCAGCACAACCTTAAGAGCTACGTTGAGGAACGCCTTTTTCTGAGCCCACTGGACTGCTGGACCATATTAAAGCCGACGAATGTAAGCATTCTTGGGGACTAAATTGCTGGATCGCATTGATACTGACATATTCCTCCTCATTAGTTTATGGATGCCTACCCGGTAGCCGCGCTGGCAGCACAAGAGAAACCAGTGCTAGAGAAGTGGTGGGACCCTATTCACGACAATAGCGTGATTGCCCTGGATGATCTCGCTGAGGCGTCGGCCAAGGTGCTTAATGAGCGGGAACGCCACTATCTAGCCGAGTACCCACTTTGCTCCACCCTGCCCATCTCGGAGACGGAGATTGTGGGACTCATCGAAAAGCGTATTGGAAAGAGCATTGAACTCAAGACTCCTACTTTTGAGGTTGGGGTGAGTAAGTTGATCAAATCACTATATGGCAGAGGGCCGGCGGGGGAAAATGGCTCCGGCGAGCTTGGATTGGGCCTTGCAAGCGAGGGTGATTTACGCGGAGATCTAGTGCGCGATACGGTTCAACATCTTATTTTGTTTTATAATCATCGCGGTTTAAAGGGTAGTCCAAACGTGCTGCGTTGGTTACTGCAAAGAGAACCAACTTCGGTTAAACAGTGGGTCAATAGTGTGCCCCTTAACTAGAAATCGGGCTTGCCAATATTATAGTATGAGATGGCCAAATACAAAAAATGAGTACTATCTTGTGAAGTTGCTTTACCATTTGCATCTGATATGGATCTGCGGAATCAAGCAAGGGTTACTATCGACCCTGTGAGAGGAGCGATGGTAAATTACCCGTTGGTGAAACAAGGGTCTACTTGAGCACATATTGCAACATGACCAAAAAAGTCTAATTGAATGGCTTGACTTGATTGAATTGATTTGGCAGCAGAAGTATGGCGTGTATTTAGCTAGTCAAGGCCCCTAATTTATGCAATGTGTTCAGATTCCAGTCATTCCTTCCTATGACTGTTCGTCAACATGGAACCTACCCTGCATAAAGTTTGGGTGAGCTAGTATGTATTAGGCATGTCATTCGTGTCCCGTACAACCACGCTAGTCGAGGCAGTACTATCACTTGGATGAAACTGAGTGTAGATAGTTAAAGCGGTGCTCTCGTCTTAAATCCGTTGTTTGAAGACAGCCGTACAAGGAGTAGTAGTTTGACATGTTTTTTTACGGGGCCTCGGAGTTATAGAATTTTGCGCTCAAGCACCACGCCCCATTGGATAATTCGCGGGGTTACAAGGGTCTCTTGGATTCACCGAAATTCCTATTATCCTAGTCATTTTTGAAGCTTTCCAGCCGGGGCTTTGACTTCTCGGAGACTTTGAAGAGCCCGGGCGGACGCGTTTGTCAAAAGTGGGCACTTGCGCTCCAGGGTGCAGCGTCTAACTGGATTTGGTCGTTGGATAACGATTTTGTTATGTTACAAAGAAAACCCGAGAAGTCTCGTCCGAATTCGTGAACCTTTTTGAGTTTGTGTGACTGCGACATTGCTAAATTCTTCAAACGGGGAAACTAAACGAAGAGTTTGGCGTGCGACGCTTCGCCACCCAAACTCCAAAACTGCGGCCGCAACACTCACGGTTTGTCCCGGTATTGGAAACATGCAGATACGCTTAATGGCATTAGGATTATACTGCAGATATGATCGGCGATGGTTGGAAGATTTGCATGCCGAAAGACTCTTTTATAACAAGCCGCCCACAGCATATTCGCTGCACCATTACCATCAAACCACTAAGCCTCAACGCTCATACAGTAAAGATCTCCAACAATGAATTCCTCCCCCACGCTAAACCAAAAAGGCCTAGCGCTTGTGTTTGGACCTCAGGATCCGAATATCAGCCCCACAATCACCAAAGAGCTCAGGACTCTTTTGCTGAACACACCAAGCTTTGAGTGGGTTGTAGACACTCTGGTTCAGCTGGAAATTGACTGGCCAGACGTTGCAAATGCCCACCGAGAGCTAGAGACATTCGAAGGCCTCAAATATCTGCAGTTGTTGACACAGTGGATCAGGAAAGGCTCATTGTCTGAGAACTTGTTTCCGTTACCCAACATCCTCGTCACTCCACTTGTGGTCACGCTACAACTCACCCAGTACATTCGCTTCCTCACCCTTTTGAACCCAAAAATCACAACAAAGGAGAGCATTAGAGATACTCTCAATTATGAGACGGAAACGGTTGGTCTTTGCACTGGCCTCTTGACCTCGGCAGCAGTGGCCAGCTCGGCTACCCTAGAAGAGCTGCAGAGGTATGGCGCAGCCGCCATTCGAATGGCAATGGCCATTGGAGCACTGGTCGACGTTGGAGACGTCACTTGCGGTGAAGAGCCGAAGTGGCATTCTCTGGCAGTTGGCTGGACGTCCCAGGCCGCAGAGGATGCATTGAGTAAAATCATGGAGCATTTCGAGGATGTAAGTCAAAGCCCGTACCGTGCCAAATGTAGGAGACTGACAAAGTGCTAGGCGTACATTTCGGTCATCTCGGAATCTCGACTTGCCACCATCACTGCTCCCAAGGCCGACGCAGCCGCGCTGTTTCAGCAGCTGAAAAATGCTGGCATTGTCTTTACTGAGACTGCTCTGCGAGGCCCCTTCCATTGCGGAAACAGAGAAGGCCAGGCTGCCTCTCTTTTGGAATTCTTCGACTCTGAGCCTTCATTCCAATTTGCCGATGCCTCCAAACTTGCCATTCCCACTCGTGCTGTAGATGGTAGCAAGTTTGATGCAACTGACAAACTTCACTATAGTGCGAGCCGGGCTATGTTGACTGATCGGGCTGAGTGGCACAAGCTCTTTACGGAGATTCACTCATCCGCATCAAGCAAGAAATCCGCAGTTGTTGCCTTTGGAAGTCAGCGATTTGCGCCGCAGTGGTTTACTCGCAAGCTCGAGTCCCAGCTAGCATATGCCATGGACATCCACCCCGAGTCCGGTAAATGCCCATCACCACTCTATGGACTGCTGGAATCTGCTCGAGATGAAGATATTGCCGTGGTTGGAATGGCCTGTCACCTTCCTGGCGGAAATGATGTGCAGGAATTCTGGGACTCACTGTGCGCTGGAAAGTCGCAGCATACCGAGGTCCCTGTAAACCGTGTCAACTTTGATCACTCTGCGTTTCGCCAGAACGATCCCAAGAAAAAGTGGTACGGCAACTTTGTGCGCGATCATGATGCCTTTGACCACAAGTTCTTCAAGAAGAGCCCAAGAGAGATGGTGTCCACGGACCCTCAACACCGATTGATCCTCCAAGTCGCCTACCAAGCCACTGAGCAGTCTGGCTACTTCAACAAGCCAGGTGCTAGCCGCCACGTTGGTTGCTACGTCGGAATTGGAGTGGCCGACCACGAGGATAACGTTGCGTGCCACGATGCGACCGCGTACACCGCCACAGGCAACCTCAAGGCCTTTGCTGCAGGAAAGATTAGCCATTTCTTTGGGTGGAGCGGACCCAGCTTGACTATCGACACGGCTTGTTCCTCATCCGCTCTGGCTGTCCATCACGCATGCAAGGCCATTATTGATGGTGAGTGCAATGCTGCCATTGCCGGAGGCACAAGCATCATGACGAACCCGGAATGGTACCAGAACCTCGATGGTGCCTCTTTCCTCAGTCCATCAGGTCAGTGCAAGCCATTTGACGAGGCTGCTGATGGCTATTGTCGTGGTGAGGGCGCTGGTGCAGTGTTTCTCAAGAAGCGGTCCGCTGCCATTGAAGACGGTGACCAGATCCTCGGCGTCATCAGGGCATCGTGCGTGAACCAAAATGAGAACTGCTCAGCCATCACTGCACCAAGCGTCAATTCTTTGTCCAACGTCTTTTCGGACGTCATCCGAAAGGCTCGCCTTGATCCTAAGCAGATCTCGGTAGTTAAGGCCCACGGAACCGGCACACAGGTCGGAGACAAGGCAGAGTACGAGAGTGTTCGCAATGTGCTGGGTGGACCTAGCCGGGCAATGCCACTGACTCTGGGTTCGGTCAAGGGCCTCATCGGCCATCTAGAGTGCGCCTCTGGAATCGCTGGTCTGATCAAGCTTCTGCTGATGATCTACCATGGATCCATCCCTCCTCAACCCAGCTTCCAGAAGATTAGCTCCAAGCTCAATGCTTCTTTGTCGGATAAAATTGAGATCTCGAAGAGCCTGGGCACATGGGAGACGGAATTTAAAGCAGCCCTGCTAAATAACTACGGCGCATCCGGTTCCAATGCGTCGTTGGTTGTTACCCAAGACATCCCTATCCATGAGACCAGTTCGCTGGGTGAGCTGTCCACCTCGCAGCGTCCGTTCTGGCTTTCTGGTTTGGATGAACGGGCTTTGAAGGCATACTCCCTCAAGCTCGCCGAATTTATCAGACTCAGAAAATGCGCCGACTCTCAATTCACAATTGACAACCTTTCTTTCCAACTTGAACGCCAGTCCAACCGCTCACTCGGACAGGCGCTGATCTTTGCCAGCAGCTCCATCGAAGAACTGCAGGCGAAGCTTGAGGGTTTCGCAAATGGTGGCAGCGAACTCTCAAGCTTGGCTCGGTCTGAACAAACTAGGCCGGTAATTCTGTGTTTCGGAGGCCAGCGCTCCAACTTTATCGGCCTGGACCGCGAGGCCTATGTTAACTTCAAGTCGTTGCGCGCTCATCTTGACGAGTGTCACGAGATTTCCCTGTCTCTAGGCCTTGGTGGCATTTTCCCCGCAATCTTTGAGCGAACTCCGAGAAGCAGCATTGTTGAGTTGCAGACTATGCAGTTTGCTTTGCAGTACTCTTGCGCAAAGAGCTGGATTGAAAGCGGCGTACAGGTTGCAGCACTTGTTGGCCACAGCTTTGGCGAGCTCACGGCCATGTGCGTATCTGGTATGCTACCAGTCAGGGACACGCTGAAGATGATTGCTACCCGGGCACGCCTCATCGAGGAGAAATGGGGCTCGGACAGCGGATCAATGATGGCCGTTGACGCTGAACTGGCTACAGTGGAGGAACTGCTCCGCCAGACCAACGAAGCAAACTCTGGAGAGATTCCAGTGAATATTGCTTGCTTCAACGGCCCTCGAAGCTTCACCCTAGCTGGTACATCCAAAGCCATGGAGAGCTTGAGAGAAACGATCTCAGCTGACCAGGCATGGAGCTCTATCAAGGTGAAGCCGCTGGATGTCACCAACGCTTTCCACTCCGCTCTGGTCAACCCAATCGTGCCTGAGCTCGAGAAGCTAGGAGATGAACTCATCTTCCGCGATCCTGCTATTCCGCTGGAACGAGCGACAAAGAACCCCACTACTGGTCCAGTTTCTCCCAAGACTTTTGCTTCCCACATGAGAGAGCCAGTGCATTTCCACAATGCAGTAGAACGGCTCGCATCTAAGTACCCCTCTAGCATTTGGCTCGAGGTCGGATCTGGCTCAGGAATTACCACTATGGCCAGCAGGGCGGTAGGATCCAAGAATATGACCTTCCAGCCAATCAATATCACAAATTCTGGAGCAGTCCAGAATATCACGGATGCGACCATCAACCTTTGGAAGAGTGGATTGAACACGACCTTCTGGGGACACTCCAAGAAGGCTTCGGAGTACCCTGTGCTTCTCCTCCCGCCGTACCAGTTCGAAAAGTCTCGACATTGGCTGCAGCGCCGTCAATTAGAGCACAAAGTTGTCGCAGCTGCGCCTCAACTACAAGCTCCGGCCACGGGGCTTTGGTCATATTTGGGCTATGCTGATGAAAGCAACACTCACGCTCGCTTCCAGATCAATACCACTTCGCATGAATTCAAGGAATATGTGAGCGCCCACATCATCGTCCAGACGGCTCCTATTTGCCCCAGTATGCTCCAGCAGGTCATTGCAAGAGATGCACTCCAGTCCCTGGTTCAAGATCCAGAAGTGGCCCCCGAGCTCCAGGACATGGAGAGCGATGCTCCCTTGTGCATAGACGAATCAAGGTTGGTCTGGCTCGACGCCCAGAGGATTGAAGGCGAGTCATTCGGCTGGGATTTTTCGATCACCAGCACAGACAGAAGCGGTGCGGCCTCAAAGCCAACCCAGCATGTTTCCGGTCGAGTTTATTTTCGAACAGCCCAGGACTGTGCGCAAAGCTTTGCCAAGTTTGAGCGACTTGCCGACCGCCGACGTGCCCTTGCTCTTCTTGACGGACAAGAAGCCGACCAAGTCATTCAGGGCAGCCGCAACGTTTACAAGGCCTTTTCTGGCGTTGTGCAATACAACAACGATGACTACCGGGGGCTGCAGAAGATTGTCTCGGTTGGCAACGAGTCAGCAGGACGCATCCTGAAGCAGGACAAGAAAGGCAGCATTCTCAGCGTTGGCCTCGGCGATACCTTCTGCCAGGTTGCTGGTATTTTTCTGAACTGCATGACGGACTGCGAAGCCGGCAAGATGTATCTATCCAACCGCGTGGAGCAGTGGATCCGGTCTCCCAGCGTCCCCGTCGATGCGCGGCCAAGTCAGTGGGACGTCTACGCACGACACCACCAGCCATCGCCCAAGGAGTATGTTAGCGACTTGTTCGTCTTCGACTCCTCCGATGGGAAGTTGGTTTGGGTCATTTTGGGGCTTCACTTTGTCGAGGTGTCTATCGCTGGCATGTCCCGACTGCTGACTCGAGTTCCCGGTGCTGCTCCGGCCGTGCCCATCGCGGCCCCAGTTGAGATTGTAACCAAGCCAGCTCCCAAACTCGCCAGTGCGCCCAAGCCTGTTCAGAAGGCCCTCGTCTTCAAGAAGGCGCCGAGCATTGATATCTTGAGTGGTGTTCGGAAGCTATTTTGCACACTGCTAGGCCTTGAACCAGATGATATTCAGCTTGGGTCTGATCTAGTCGAACTCGGTATCGACTCGCTGTTGGCTATGGAGGTTGCGCGCGAGGTCGAGAAGGAGTTTAGCATCAAGTTCGAGCTGGAGGAACTCATGGACATGTCTGATGTCCGAAGTTTGGTCAACTGCATCCAGGTTAACCTGGGAGCCTCTGACTCCTCGGGTGTTGATGAGAATAGCAGCGAAGATGACGAGGACTTGCTAGCAGACGAAGCGGATAAACTAAGCCTAGAAGCTCAGGTTTTAGGCATGCCACCGGCGCGCCAACTGAACGCTGATTCTATCATTCGCACCTTCGCCGAAGCCCGAAAGATGACAGATGAGTTTATCAAGAAGAGCAACCTTGCCGGCTATTCCAATAACGTCAACCCGAGACTGACCGAGCTTGTTGTTGTGTACACGCTGGACGCATTTGTACAATTTGGCTGCGATCTTCGTACCGCACAAGCTGGCCAGGCATTCGCGCGAATCGACCATCCCTCTAGACATAACAAGGTTGTCGATGTATTATACGGTCTCCTTGAAAAGGCTCGAGTCGTGAACATCCAAGGCTCTACCATTAGTCGAACAGCCGTGCCCACACCAAGCAAATCCGCCGCGGTTCTGCTGCAAGAGCTTCTCCGGGATTATCCTGAGCATTACTATGACCACAAGCTCACCAGCCTGACTGGAGTGAAGTTGGGCGAATGTTTGAGTGGCAAGATGGAGGGAATCCAGCTGCTGTTCGGAAGCGCCGAGGGGCGTGAGCTTGCTGCCGGCATGTACGCCAAGTCACCCATCAACGTTGCATGGCTGCACCAGCTTCAGCACTTCTGGGATAATTGGCTGGTCAGCCTTCCGCAACAGCATGAGCCCATCAACATTTTGGAAATTGGCGCGGGCACGGGCGGAACGACTTCGGGGCTCCTCCCGCTCATCGCCCGCTCAGGCATCCCCTGTTGCTACACCGCCACAGATATTTCACCTTCACTGGTGGCGGGGCTGCGAAAGAGGTTCAAGAGCTACCCTTGGATGCGCTTCGAAGTCATCAACATCGAAAGCGCCCCCCCGAGCAAACTCCTGAAAAGCCAGCATGTCGTGCTCGCAACTAATTGCGTTCACGCAACCCACAGTCTGGCAGTGACAACCAAGAACATTCATCGCCTCCTCCGCCCTGACGGATTCCTCATCATGTTGGAAATGACCGAGGCCTTGCCCTGGGTTGATTCCGTCTTCGGCCTAGTGGAGGGCTGGTGGCTTTTTGACGACGGTCGACAGCACGCTCTCGCGCAACCTGAGCACTGGCAAAAGGTGCTGCACGCCAATGGCTACGGTCACGTCGACTGGTCAGACGGCAACCTTCCTGAGAATTCAATTCAGCGTGCTATCATCGCACTGGCTTCGGGCCAGCAACAACAACGGGTATCTATACCTCCCTCGCTTCCTGTGAACCCGACGGCTGACTCTGCTTCGCGCCAAGTTGTAATTGACACGCTTGTCAAAAAGCACACCGGGAACTTCGCTCTCGTAGAGAGCCCTCGATCCTCGGGGCCAGTTGAGCCAATGGGGGATTCCCGTCGTTGTGTGTTGGTGACTGGCGCCACGGGCAGTCTGGGATCGCATCTGGTGGCACATTTTGCGTCACAACCAGACGTTTACAAGGTCATTTGTTTCAACAGATTAAGTACTTCAGATTCAAATAGTCGACAACAAGAGGCCTTAAAGTCGAGGGGTCTCATTCTTGATCAGCATGCCTTGTCGAAGCTTGAGATTATCGAAACCAACTCATCTGCAAACATGCTGGGTCTTTCTCCCGGTGCCTATGACCATCTCGCCAACACTGTCACTGATGTTGTGCACAACGCGTGGGCTATGAGCATGACACGCCCAACCAATGGATTCGAACCCCAGTTTAAAACTATGCGAAATTTGATTGATCTTTGCCGCGAATCTGCCAGTAGGCGCTCTGCTGGTGGTAGACAGGTTGCATTCCAACTTGTGTCCTCTGTATCCGTTGTCGGCTGCCATCCCTTCCTGACCGGCAAGGCTGTTGTGCCTGAGCAGAGAGTTAACGCAGATTCTGCTCTACCAATGGGCTACGCTGATGCAAAATTAATTTGCGAACGCATGCTTGACGAAACGCTGCACCAGCAACCAGACCGCTTTCGGGTCATGGCAGTGCGGGTGGGACAAATTTCGGGTTCCAGGGTCAACGGCTTTTGGAACCCAGTGGAGCACTTGATTCACCTAATCAAGTCTTCTCAAACGCTGGGTGTTTTACCGGACCTCCGCGGTGTGCTCTCATGGTGCCCCGTCAACGACGTGGCAGCCACGCTAGGAGAGTTGCTGTTGGGAGAACAGCCCGCGCATCCCATCTACCACATTGAAAACCCTGTGCGACAGCCCTGGCCCGAAATGATTACAATGCTTTCAGGTGCTCTCAACATTTCGCAAGCCGACATTATTCCCTATAGCCAATGGTTGCAGCGAGTTCGCCAATTTCCCCCGAGCTTGATTTCGCAAAACCCCGCGGCATTGCTTTCAGATTTTTTCGAGACGGACTTTATTCGCATGTCCTGTGGTGGGATGATTTTGGACACGGCTCACAGTCGTGAGCATGCGGCAACGCTCAGAACCATGGACGCAATTAGTCAAGAGTTGTTAGAGATGTACATTCAGGGCTGGAAAGATGTTGGATTTCTTTCTTAGCGTAAAGATAGTTGTACCAACCTAGATAAAGTCGAGTATTTACTTCATTCATGTGGCTTTCGTAGAAGCTTGAATCCAGGTTTATTACAAGGACATTTTGACCGCATCACACTGGACCTAAGCCTTCATAGCCCACTCTTGGTAACTTCCCCCATTATCACATTCTACAAAAATCATCAGTGATTGGACAATTGGGACTAGGGAATGGAATGGGCCGCCCAGAAGGTCTGACCGCATTAGAAATGGCAATGAAGGGCAAACACAAAAAGTCTATGGAGTGACCTTTTTTGCCAGTATTTATTGTTGTGAAATGACGAATGTGTTTCTAGGCGTTTGGAAGGAGCTGAAATCCTTCGTTCGATCCATGCATTTCCTGCCGATGTTCCTGTCGTTGATACCACGCCCTAGGATTTTGGAATGTCATAGGACACTGATCGCAGTGCTGAGGAGACTATAAAATAGTCAGTACTGTTATAAGTAAAATGATTGTCCAGAGATTATAGAAATAAGTTTCTGTCCTACCTTGGCTCGATCATCAAGTTCCTGAGGAATATAACGACCACTATCTCCACCTATGACTGCCACAAATATACCTACTTTTCCATCAGGTAAAGCATCTTTAGAGAAGGACAAAATCTCATCTCGAAGCTCGAGGAACCCAGATGGAATGGAATCTGGGAGATGTTTGTTGCAATCAAGTTCAAATTGTGCAAAAACTGGAACCCATTCAAACGCAATGTAAACAAATGAAGACTCAAAGCCTGGGATCTCGGGAACGATAACTCGAATTTTAGTCTTATCGACTGCAGAATTTCCAAGTTGGGTTATCTTTTGATAAAGAAGGGGCGAAAATTCATCCTCAGGGTGAGCTTCAAAAAGCGGGGGAGGGTAGCCGTGCGTTTGTTCCACCTCGTTAGCAGCAAGAAAAGAGTCAAACGTGGCCACGCAAACTCGGAAACCGCGAAGGATGATGGTGACTCCCATAATGATTTGATTTGATGTGTGAGTTGGATAAATGAGGAGGAACTTGAACGTGGTATTTATGGTCAGGGCAGGGAAGTGAGGTGCTGCCCGTCTGTTGGCAGGCAGGAGTGCAAGTGGCTAGCCAGTCAGAGCCACGCAATTTGAGTCGCGCTCTTCAGTGGTCAATTCTTGCCAATCAATATGAGGTGGCTGATCCGGCCAATCACAGCATGCCAGGACTGCGGCAGTCCATAAAAACAGGCCCTGACCAATAGGTGATCCAGCAAGGCTCGCGACAACAGCAGAGGCAACATTGGCGACCACACTTAGTAGCCTGTTTAGACCAGCGCAACATGTCAGAAATGGGAAATCGTCAAATGAACCGCCCCTCCTCTCAACCAAGTCCTCGATGAACTATTAGATCATCGCACTCCTTCGAATCTTGGTAGTGTTCCACATCTAAGTCCAGCACTGGACATCTACAGGGGCCATCGGATTTCTTCTAGGCACGATATTAACGAATAAAACTTGAATCAGCATGCAAAGCGTTTAAGCTTTTCCTGATGATGGGGTCACTTGTTGTGTAACCATCAAGGCGGAAAAATTAAAAGTTAGGCTGCAATGAACCTAATAATATTCACCACATCGGAGACGAAATATGTTTGTTTACACGCCATGCTGGCTTGTCGCCTACCGCAAGAATCCAACTGTCGCCAGCTGGACTGTCACGTGTGGCCCGCGATGAAATATTTTGCAGTTCCTCCTCTTTCATCTTGTTCTCAAATCCATAAACAGCCATGGAAAATATGGGCGAACAAGCCCTCGATCCGGCCCAACAGGCCGAGCAACGAGTTGATGAAGCGACGCCGCTAACCGAAACGACGCGACAAGTCGAGCGAGATAACAACGAGACAGCCAAAGAACGCGATAAAACACAACCCACGACTTTACGCGAGTATTTGGCTAATTCTCACAACATACACTATGCCACCCTCCGCTATTCCAGCGACAGCCCTCTCTCAGAGCAATACTTACCGACGCCGCACGCGAAGCTGTACCCAGCACGCCTCGAGCCGTGGTCGGAATTCGGGAACAACTACCTGTCCCTCTGGGATAAAGTATTCGACACATCGATTTCCCAAGCCCGAATCTTCGAGACAAGAGCCCAGCAGGAGAATGGGCCCCAGCCGGTACCCATCAAAACTCGGAAAAGGTTGGCGTTGGAGTTGGATCGAAGTGTCAAGCAACCCGCAATGCGAGTCTTGGAGATTCTAATGCTTGAGCCATCGCTCTGTGCCGAGTTCGACATTGCCAACGGCATCGAGTTTGACACCGCTCTTCGACATCTCAGCGACGCTGACTCCGGCGATTCGACCTCGGGTCTCTCTGGGCATGCCCCGAGTCAAACTTGTGTCTGCGTCCGCCCACGAGACGTCCCAGACAGTGGCGGCACGGTCCGACAACAACGATCCCGCATCAGAAGTCTAGCCTTTGTCGAAGAACTGGCCTTGCCTCAGCTTCTCATCCGTCAGTGTCTGCGAGTTGGGCTTCGTTCTATGAGCCTCGATGATGGAATTGCCAAGCAGCCCAAGGGTGATCCGGACGCCCTGTTTAAGTATCACGCAGAGAGAGTTTCAACTGCCGCCGTTGCTGACATGTACCACTACATGATTGAATCGGGACTCGCGTATGGACTACTGACCACGGGCGAGGTCATGGTCTTTCTCCACATCGACTGGAAGCACGCCGAGACACTCTACTTTCACATTGCCCAGCCGGGCTTGGATATGCAGGCTCACCCGGACCAACCTGAGCTGTACTCGTTCCTGGGCCAGTATCTAGCCTTCTGCCTTACCGCCATTGGTCCACCCGGCCACCCGCGTCAGCGTAGCCAAGATGAGCGACAGAGAGCCATGGACTGCCTCAAAACGTGGGACCATAATTATTCGGAGATTATCATGTATATTCCATTGAATGAGAAATACATCCCAAACAATTTGCCACCATACCAGACGAAACAGCCACCGAGCCGCCAAGATCGCAAGCCAGCTTCGCCTTCCAAGTCAAGTCTCGGCACTGCACCCAACTGGACAGCTCGCCCATATTGCACACAAAAGTGTCTCAGAGGAATTATCAACAAAGACCCGTTAGACGAAGCGTGTCCTAACATTGCGTTCCACCGGAAACATGACGGACAAACCCACCACCCAGTGGACCATGCTACCTGGCTCAGGCTCTTGGGCAAGCAATTGAAGGAGTCGCTGGATGTGGGAATCAGCCGCGTGAGCCAGGGAGGATCTTGCGGTCTCCTCTTCCGCGTGACGCTGCTGGAATATGGTTACAGCTTTGTCAGCAAGGGCACTGTGGCATCGCGTTATAATCATCTTCTGCGTGAATCCAAAGTCTACAAACGGCTGAGGAATCACCAGGGGTCCATCATTCCCGTTTACCTGGGCCACATTGACCTGAGGATCTTGAACAGAACCTACTATGATGACCATCGAGTGTACATTGTGCACCTCATGCTTCTATCCTTTGGAGGCGAGACATCACAGAGCTTTTTAGACGGCCAACCCGATAACACGGCCCGGACAGAATCTGCAGTGTCGCTGATGCAGTCCTTGAGAATTCTGCACCGCAATGGCGTGGTGCACAATGGCGTGGCAAGGCGAAACGTTCTGCTCAATCCAGAGACCGGACGCGTCATGCTCATTGATTTTGAAAAGTCGCAACTCTTTGTGATGCCAGAGAATAATGAAGACATCCCAAAGTTTGCAAAAAGGCTCCGGGGAGCATCTGCTGATTTGGATGCAGTAAGATATGTGTTTGATTAGATGACCAAATATACGCGTGGGCATGGCGGGTATTTCGGGTGTTTCTCGGCTTGACTGGAGGCGGCGTCTTGAGGCTCACATCGTTGTATGATGAAGATTTGGCCGATTCTTGCATGCATCGGGGTCGCTTTCGCAGTGTGGATGAGCCATGGGACCGAGATTTAATTTTGCCAGGCTCTTTTAATCATCTCATGAGTGGTGAACCAGAATTGGTCGCTGTGGATACATGGCGAGGACCAGAAGAAAGGGATAATCGGGCTTTGGTTCCCGTCCAAGTTCACACGAAGATTGGAAAGCAAAATAGAATCCCTAAAGTTTTTGCGCATGCTCTCAAATTTAAAACAGCTTAGTACGACTTTCATTGCCTCAATTCATTGTGACGATAATGTATTTCCATGGAAATGATGGATTAGAGCAACACAAAAAGCAACCGTCTACATCTTTAGATACAGCGATACTTTGTACTCACACTACATCCGAATCCTTTTTGGCAATAGTTTCCACTTTTAATGCATCCTTTACCGCATCATCCATATCCTTACCAACCGCATCCAATACTTCACTACCGCCACTCATGTAGCCACTATGACTTCCAAATACATACCAAATGTAGCACGTCATAATGACAGCGACAATCAGGAATGCAAAAACAGTCCAGTTGCCCATGGAATACATGGGAGAAGTGCTGCTTGGGAACAAAAACGGAGCCGTGATTCCACCGCAGTTTGCAATGGAAATCATGCCTCCGGTTGCCAACGCTGTTGCTGTTGAACCTCGGACAGTTGCAGTGCGGTGCTACAAATTATTTCCCATGGTCAATCAAATAATCTATGAGAAATGAGGATATTAAGAAGAAAAACCGTCAGACTTACAGCAACAAACGGGAGCACTGCTGCATTCGTGCACGCGATGATGAAAACCGCCGCATAGCGAACGCGCCAGTTCTTGACGACAGCCAGCATCAGATAACCAATTGCCACGAATATCAGCCCGCCAATAACATGTCTCGAACGCTCGCGCGTCCTGTCACTATGCAAGCAGTTCCCGACAATGACGAAGACGGCAAAGACGTTGGGCGGAACCGTCAAAAGCTGCGCGTCGTAGCCTTCAAAGCCCAAGGATGCGACAATAGTCGGAGCGAAGTAGCCGAATGCGTTGAGGGAATTCGTCATGAGAAAGTATTGAAGCGCAAAAAGCCAGAAGAAAGGCTCGCAGAGGGTTTCCTTGGCGACTTTGCTGTCCCAGTGTTTGTCCTCCATTGATGGTGCGTGCGGGCCGAGGCGTTTCACTGCGAAGGCGCGCTCCTCTGGTGTCAACCAAGAGACGGTTTGGGGATCTTTATTCTTTGTCAGCAAGGCTCTTCGTTGTGGGCAAGATTACTGCAAACGTACAATCCGGCAGCCAAAACCAAACCATGATTCCGACAATCACCGAGGGGATGCCTTCAAGAATAAAGAGCCTATTTTTCATTTTAGAGTTGGTGTCATCCTGATGAATAAAATCTCTCGGTGTTTCTTACCACTGCCAGCCAGTCAGGTTCGCTTTACCATTGAGGAATGAGATGCCAGTGGCAAGGAGGCCACCAAAGGCCCCTGCCACAGCAACACTGGAGGCAAAGATGGCCATTCTAGTAGCTCTCTCTTCAGTCTTGTACCAAAAGCATAGGTACATCATGACGCTGGCATGAAGTTAGTTGTCGGCGCCCAAAGCAAGTATCTAAAATGCCGTCGCTGGGCATGCAATCCCTACGCATATCGACTTACCCGGGAAAGAATCCTGCCTCAGCTAAACCCAAGAATATTCGCACAGTCAAGAGCCCTCCGTATGTCGTCACGGCGGCAGTGCATATGGTGATGATGCCCCACGTAACCATGATTCTGGCGATCCACTTGCTGGGGGAAAAGTACTTGAGCAAAATATTGCTGGGGAATTCCATCAACACATATGGCACAAAGAACAAGGCAACCGCTACATTGTATCTCTGACCGGTCAAGTTGAGCTGCTGCACAATGTTGTCTTCAGGCGTGTCATTGTTCAGTGTTCGAGCGTTGCCGAGGTTCACTCGATCCAGGTAATCTGTAGTTGTTGCGTTAGAAAATCTAATCATTCCGTGCCTATTCATTTCTGTGGCACAGATATGCCATCTGGGCAACGTACTCAATAAATATGTGACGCAGATCCATGGCAAGATTCGGAGATCCTGTTTGCGGACAATTCTCCTCTCCATTTCCTTGTCGTTGAGGTCCACCGTATCGAGATTCGGCATGTCCAGCGGTCGCTGCACCGGCAGGAACCATTTCCAGGTCACCATCTTGAATACTGCAGACTGGGCGTCTGGGAAGAATGTATGAGACAGCCCTACGTGGCAGCTTTACTGAGTGTTTTAAATATTATTTCATTCAGGGTAATATTAATGTCGCCATGACTCGTCGAAAGCGATAAGAAATATTTCTATCCGCCCAGAGAATTTCAGTTCACTTTCGATTGACTGACTCGTTCACACCCCAAACCCCAGACAGCGATAGATAAGAGCTCACTGCTCCAGCTAAGCGGGCATACCCCAAGTCTTGGCGGACAGCCGAACGCGACGATAAAGTCGCATCGGCTCATGGCAGCAGTCCTAGGAGAGTTAGATGGAACCTTATTTTCACTGCCAAGTCCAGAGCCAAGCCTGGGCCCACGAATCACCTTCTTCTCTCCTTGGGGGGCGCCGCCGGCTATCTCTAAATATGACCGCCGGGTAAGCAGGGACAAGCAGACAAGTTCTAATCACGCAGAAAGTCCAAAGATTCTTTGCATATACATTTTACGTAACCATCTTGTAAACGGCTTCTTGGCACGAACCGTGGATCTCAGCACTTCACTCGGTCTTGGCATTTCTGCACAAGCCCCACCACTGGAGTAATTGGAATAAGGTAATGAGATCAAAATACATGCTTCTTCGATTACTAATCGGATCTTTTTGTGGTTTTCAAGTGGCTAAGGGATTGACCTACGCACTCCGTCACCACGACCCAGGTGCCGCTCCGATAAAGGCTCGGGGCATCAGAAGCCGAGGCAACGACCACAAGACAACCCCCCGAAGAAAAACTATTCAACCGCTTGACTAAATATGATCCATCTTGGTACGCCAAGGATGTTCCAGAAGAAACATCTTCCATGGTTTGAACTCACGGCAGCCTCCTTCGTCCTTGAAGCGACTGGAAAGTTCCGACCGCTCTTCTCCTCGCCAGCCGCCTCAAATCAGACGACGCACACCGGATGCTGCGTGAGAGTATCTATCTGGTTTCATTGGGCTAAATGGTCTGCTCCTCGAAGCCCCGTCTCTGAGCACTTTTAGACAATACTAGTTGTTGATAGAGGCCCCAGCTTACTTTCGACAGGCTTGCAGGTGAATGGTGAAGCAGCGGAGCCGGTGCGGGAGCGTCGACACTCCGCAACTGCTTGCCTCGGGCCGCTACCCGTCCATCGCCACCGACCGCGCTCAGTCTGGGTTGTGGAGCGCCAGTTAATACCCACAGAGAGGTACCGGTGATCCAGAAGTCCCGTGGGCCAGGTGCCCGTAGACCCCGAAGACGCAGATCTCATTTGTGTCCCATACGGATGTAGCGTGCCGTCTTCACTAAAACTCAACAAACAACCACCCCGCCTGCCTCTCTTGCATGCTGTCTGTGGCCAGTCCCGTCAATGAGGCCGAACTTGACTCGACCCCGGCCTTATTTCTTAGGTGAACGTTTACTTCTTGCGATGCAGATCTCGCCCATCTCAACTTCAACAACGAGCTCTCCAATGTGCACTAGCTGCAGAACATGCATACACTCATCCCCGGAGCGAACGTCGATGTTCATCAAGGGGATCCGTGCCAGTTGCAGGTTATGTATCAAATGCCTTTTAGACGAACGAACAGTCGAGATACAACAGTACACCTTGTACTGGAAGGTCTTTATCCTCGCCCGACAGCGGTTGTGGTGCGACGGGAATAACAAAGTGTCTCGGACGACCCACCGACCCCCGCCCCGGAAGCTAGCGAGCGGCTCTGCGGCATCGGCACTCGGCAAGTGGTCGCCGACCTACTCAACTTATGTCGGCGACAAGAAAAAGCAATAACAGAAGAGGTCAAGGACGCATCCTTGAGGAAGCATGGGGCGAAATGCCAATTGAGTTTCGGCACCTAGGCACCAAAATGAGATGACACAGCCAGCAAGGTTTGGACTTCTAACCTAGCGTTGCTCAGATCAGGCACGCTGTAGCCTCAAACAGCGACCCCCAGTCAAGAAGGGAACGAATCCATGAGAATAGCACGTGGTAATTGTTGGCCCTGCTATGTGAAGGAAAAAGCCGTTCGAAGTAGAGAGGGCCGGCGACAAGCGCCATGCATGGTGCCCGAACGAAGTTGATAGATGAAAAGTTCCCACCACGGCCACTAATAAGATGTGCTGTGCTAATCCGGGCTGTGTCGTGTTTCAAGGAACACTCAAAGGCCACTGGTCACATCCTTGCTCGAATGTGCCAGCCTGCATGAGATCGCCGGGCGGGAGTCGGTGTAAGCGGGGCTCGCATTCAAGTGAAGACGGATCAAGAAGCCGAGAATTCTATTCCTTAAGATCTGATCTGACCCCTGCTGGCCTGGAGCGCATTTCCCCGTTATGTGACGCTTTGACTAGCATCCATCTATCCGATTATCCGACGGGTGGACGATGAGGGAGCTTCGACGGTGCACTCGCCCAGTCACCGCCAAACGGGTCGGATCCAACGGCTATCGGGCTGTTGGTTTTCAACCGACTTGTTTCTTTTAGCAGATTTCTCGACTTTTTCCCCAGGGCTATAAGTAGTACTTTTTTTGGAGGTAGTCATTTGTCTTGCAGTCTAGAGTCGGCGCTATTTATCGATTATTCTTTCGTCCCTCGCCGACTTGGACATAAATTCCCATATTTCAAGCTATCAAATGCTGTTCCTTTGGCTATTCTCTCTTGCTTTTTCGTTGGTATCATGTAGTGCGCAGTGCCGTATTCATGACAGTAGCTTTGTGCCAACTCACGTCCTCATCGCCACTGCTCAGAACATTTCAGTCGATTGCCAGTCCAGATACTCCGTTGTCATCAACGGCAGTGATCCTGGGCCGACGATCCATTTAAAAGAAGGCGTCACGCACTGGATCAGAGTCTACAATAATATTGCCGACCAGAATCTGACAATTCACTGGCACGGGCTGTCACAGCGGGCAGCGCCGTTTTCAGACGGAACACCCCAGGTTTCTCAGTGGCCCATCGCGCCTGGCCATTTTTTCGACTACGAAATTCGACCAGAAATCGGCGATGCAGGCACTTACTTCTATCACTCTCATGTTGGCTACCAGGCCATTTTAGCACACGGCACGTTGATCGTTGACGACTATGATAAACCCCCCTACGTTTACGATGGCGATTTTGCTCTGCTTTTAGGGGACTACTACAACAAGACGGATGAGGAGATCGTCTCAGGTCTTGAAGCGGATCCTTTTGATGGGGCTGGGCCAGTGCATGCCATCATCGTGAATGGACAAACGGGACATGCAGGCCTTGGTGATGCGAAAAACCCGTCGTGCGCACCACACGTGCTTAATGTTCTTCCTGGCAAGACTTATCGCATACGGTTCATCGGAGGCGGAGCTAAGACTATCGCTACTCTAGGCATCGAGGATCACACCAACCTCACGGTGATTGAAGCTGATGGCACGTATTCAAAGCCCGTCACCACAGACCACGTGAATGTCGGACCAGGGCAGCGGTTCAGTGTTCTACTTCAGACAATGTCTGAAGCTGATCTGCAAAAGTCTAACAAGACTTCTTTCTGGATACGGTATGAAAACAGGGAACGACGCCAAGACTGGTCTGGATACGCGATGCTGCACTATCAACTGAATGATAATAAACCACTGCAATCTCTCCCCGCCGCATCACCAGTCACTCTCCCGCAAACAGTGTATAACTGGATGGAATACGCACTCGAGCCGCTTGTCTCATCCAACGACTTCCCACGCCAGTCGACAAGGACTTTGAGAATCAAGGTCACCCAAAAGGGAATTTGGGAGGGAAGCGCGTTTGTTACCTCGGCACAGTGGGCGTTCAACAACAACTCTTGGACCGAATACACCCCAAACACTCCCTACCTGATCGACATTTATACCAAAGGCGAATCAGCAATTCCAAACTATGACGCTGCTGTTGCGAATGGTGGCTGGGACCCGGCGAACCAGCTTTTTGCAGCCAAGGTGGGTGAGATCATCGACATTGTCTGGGAAAATAGCAATATCCCCACTCCACAATATCATACACACCCCCTGCATGTCCATGGTAAACATATCTGGGATCTCGGGAGCGGAAATGGCACTTACAATGCAACCGCCAATGAGGAAAAAATAAAAGACTTTTCGCCAATGAAAAGAGATACTACTCTCCTTTATCGATACGTCTCTCAGGGCGTCGCAAATAGCACTACGGGCTGGAGAGCATGGAGGCTCAAGGTCGAGGACCCTGGTGTATGGATGATGCACTGCCACAGTTTGCAGCACATGGTCATGGGTAAGTTTCGAATCCATCAAGATTCTCTACGTCTACTCTGTGCCAAATAATCGGGGGAAATAGATTGACTAACACGTAATATTGGGACAGGTATGCAAAGCGTTTGGGTCATGGGAAATGCATCTGAGATCACTAATTTGCATCCTCAACCGTATGCATCAGGTTATTTGGAGTTTGGTGGCTTAGCCTATGGCAACGCGACTTATGATCCATTAGTGACTCACTTTTTCTCGGAAAACGAGTAAAAGTGATCGCTGGGCCATTCACTCAGCAAGCGGAAAGTGCTTTGTCGCTGTCTCTTTTTGTCACTTGGTCACCTTTCATTCCCGCCGTCATAGAAACGGAAATTTTATTCAAAATTAAAGCCATGCTTTGATGCCTAAATGGTTCCAGATTCTACTCATCGAATCTCTACCCTTATTACATATTACAACTAACAATTATGAAATGAATGATGCGAAATCCCACGTCCTGCTCCAAAGTAGTCTTCTAGACACCAGAATCTTCCTGGTGGATCGAGTGTTCCGTCTTATGGTCATGCCAGCTAGCGCAGACATCATCGATTTGATTTCTATCAGCCTGAGTGACGGCCGAAAGCATGTCATCTTGTCGCTCGATGAACTGGACAGCGAATCCCTCGGATGTGTGCCACCCAATATGGCAATGCATCAACCAGACACCAGGGTTATCGGTTTCCCAGGCCATAACCAAGTAGCCAGAGGGAGGAAGCATAGCCGTGTCACGTCTGGGTGGGTTGTTCACATTGAGCGGCACAGAAGAGTTGTATGTGCCGGTTCCTTGGGCCAGAACGAAGAAGTCGTGACCATGAAGATGGATCGGGTGTGGAATGGGAAGCTGCGTGGCAACAACGAAATACACCCACTGGTTGGCTTGGGGCAGCTCGATGACAGCCTCTCGCTGCTCAAACGTATCAAAGTCATCCGTCCCGTTGACAATGGATTGCAGCGTAGGGTACTGCCAATCCGTCAACATGGTAGTGCTGTTGAGATACCACTTAAACAAGCCCTCGCTGTTCCTTCCGACCGTGGCTGTTGACAGATCCTCCCAATCAGCGACCGACACACTCTTTTGTACAACAGGAACAAGGTGCTGTGTCTCATCGGCGCACTCGTCGATATACTCATGGCCGATTGTGGTTGGAAGGGCGGTACTGCTGCCGTAAGAAATAATTCCCTTGATGTTCTCCGGGTTCTCAACGTCGGAACAAGCAGATTGTGGGATCGCGCGCATCCAAAAGTTGCTGGCCACGGAAGCTTGATTCGCGGTGATGATGACATCATATCGTTGTCCTAAACCCTTGTTAGATGACACGCTTTCCAATCAAGAGGTGTAGCTACTTACCCATGCCAATGTTGACGTGCGTGGCCTCATAAGGTTGAACCGGGATAAGATCTGAAGAAATGACCGTCATGGTGTGGTTGTCAATAGAGAATTTCCAGTGCGTGTCAACAGCAGAGTTGACCAGTCTCATTCGGTAGGATTTGCCAGCTTCAAATTTGACATTGAGCCGGGAGCCTGTTTGAGACGAGTCTCCGTCAAGACCGAAAACATTTGTGCCATTCATAAGACCGTTTGCAAGCTGGGGCGGGCCGGTGGTCTGAGCAGCAGAGTACAGCTCATCCACCGTCTGGTGGTCCCAGTCGTTGAGAAACATCATGCCCAAATCTTCGTCGTAGTTTGCTGACGCCGGGCCGTTGACAACGATGCCGCCAAAGACACCCTGGTAAGCCTGAAGGGCAAAGTGAGAGTGATACCAGCTAGATCCGTACTGCTCAGCCCTCCATGTATAGGTCATCGTGTCTCCCACGGCGAGGGGGCATTGAGTGATGGAGGGGACTCCATCGTTTGCATTGGTGTGGTTTTGGCGCATGCCGTGGAAGTGGATGCTCGTTCCATTGAGAGAGCTCGTCAGTGAGTTCTTAAGGTGGACTTTGACGGTGTCGCCCCAGTCGGCGAAAATGGTAGGCCCAGGGATGGATCCATTGACCGCCATAGCGGTTCGCGGGATGCCGTCAGGGGCGATGGTGATGTCGCTGACCTCGAGCCAATATTCTCGAGTGACGCCGGTGTCAACCCGCTGCGTCATGTAGTCGGTGTTGATGTCGTAGTTGCACCACTTGGAGCGAGTGGAGGCTGTGTTTCCTCGGCACGACTTGGGAGTAGAGCCAGAGCCATGAGAGCCAGAGCCATGAGAACCCGAGCCATGAGAACCCGAGCCATGAGAACCGGACCCATGGTTGGACCCGGAACCATGGTTGGACCCGGAACCATGATGAGATCCGGAACCATGGTGAGATCCAGAGCCATGGTGAGATCCAGAGCCATGGTTAGAACCAGACCCATGATGCGATCCCGATCCAGATCCAGAGTGTGAGCCAGATCCGTGAGAGCCAGATCCGTGAGAAACAGACCCTCGAGAACCAGATCCTCTAGAGCCAGATCCCTTTGAGCTGGAGCCGCGGGAGCCGGGGCCACGAGATCCTAATCCATGGTATTCAATCGCGCTATAGCGAGAGTTCAATTCGTGGTTTGAACCTCTTGCAACGACACTAGTGTCAGGGACAGATCCGGCCAAAGCAGCAACAAGACTACTGGCCAAAACGAGAGTTTTGAACATGTTGATTAAACGAATGTGATTTCAAGTATACGAACGAGAGACGCAAGGCCGAGGTCAAGCCTTGGAGTAAAGAGCGTGGTTGCCTGAGCCTATCTCGAGGTTGAGGTCAGGAAATGTCTTTATAGCACGTCTCGCGATACGGGTCAGCTGTCGTCGACCCGAACCAACCTCCAAGCTATCTTCACTTGCCGCGCAAAAAGCCGCGTGGTTCAGCCGCACACTCAATCAGGCAACTCGAGTAAGCCACTGTAGCCACTCGCGAATAGGGGCACGCATGTCCTAGCCGATAATGGCGTCTTGGGGCGACGTTTGGCACACACTGCCGCACGCAAGGATTGGTGAGCTTCCTCGCATCAGCCCACACAACCCACTGGATAGCCAAGACGGCAGGAACGGTCGTTGAATGCAGGTACCGCTACCGCAGCTCCACCGAAACAAATCGAGTGCTCTCATTGGTCGCGGTTGCGGACGAGTGGGCTGTGGAGATTGACAGCGTGAAAATTCTACGCTAGCGCTGGCGGTCGGCCAGGTTGAATGACACAACCCTTGCGCACATCGTGGGCCGGCGGAGAGCTTTATCTGGGGAAGCAAGAAAAGCCCGATCTGGATGATGATGGCCTCTCGGTCCAGTCCGTTTGTCGACTAGTATTGCCCGCAGTCAATCTCAACCCACATGATAAGCACCACCTTCATGACACTCGATGGGGTCGGTCATTGCGCGTTTCGCCTTTCGGACTGTGACTCGGTGCCCCCCTTTTGATGGTCCTAGTCATCGGTTCCACATTGCGTTCAGCTGGCGTGGGGACCTCATGCACTCAATTGTTAATTACGCCTTAGGCCCTAGCTGCAATACTTTATAGCCGTTCATATTCCTGATGTACCCCATAATCTAAGGCGACTCAAAGAACCACATCCTTTACATCACTTACCTAAAACATACATTCTACAAACGCTCAGAACAGTTTCCAAGATGCGCTTCGCTGTAGCTTCCTCTGTTTCGGCCTTGTTGGCACCAGCAATGGTCTCTGCCAGCACCATTCCCCGCGACTCACCGTCCTCATTCCAAGTCTATGGATACGGCGAGGGCATCGGAGGTCTTCCTGTCATCTCAGATGGACGTAAGTAATTCCATGGCTACCTGATACGCATTTCATTAACACGCATTCCTGCAGACAAAGCCTATATTGGTGACTACAAGTCGGCCAACAACGACGAGGCTGCCCCTGTGATCTGTAAGTTCTGCAGTCTCCCATCTCCAGAATGTTATTGACAAGCTTCAAAGTCACGCCAACCAATAACGCGTGGTTGGCATCGCCCAATATCACTGAGACCAAGCGACCCACCTGGTCCAAACAGAAGTTTGCCATTCCTGCGGCCTCTTCCTCGTCTGATGAGGTCACTTTTGTCGAGAAAGAGACCAAGGACGTCGTCACTGACGCATTCACTTCCTATGGCAGCGTCGTTCTCGTCACGGGTGGTGATGGCAGCCCTGAGTCCAACTGGTATGCCGTGGCCACGGAGACTGAGGGAGTCTATGCCTTGAAGTGGGACAAGGGACCTGTTGGAGGCATCCTGCTGAGCCTGAAGGCAACTGCTCCTTCCACAGAGCCCGCGGAAGTTTGAGCTTGGAGAAAGCGCAGTTGGAGGCTTTTAGATTGAGTGTTTGTTTGAGAATGGAGTAGTAGTAATTTAATTTTGGATACCTTAGACTGCAATGCAACTTGTACTTTTATTTGCAAGTGCCGAAGTAAATCACAATACATTTCATCACACAAATCACAAGTAAAGAGCGACTTCCCTTGTTCCCAAGGTCTCGAAGTAAGAAAGTGCGATGGCCGACCTCAGAACAGCACGAGGACGCCTACCGCACTAAGCGATGGCGTTTGAGATCCTGCAGGAAACACTTCAGCCAGCCATGTGTCGCTTAATGCTCCGATAGCTGCCGCTGAGTAACTCAGCGGCACGGGAAAATCCCACAAAATAAAGCATCTCCCAGGCGAACGCGCTTGTGGTGGGCCTTGATCTTCGACGAATCCACTGTGGCGCACTTCGGGATGTGGTGGTTCTCCGGGACATGGATCACTCAAGGCGGGATCGAAGACAATTTCTTAGCGTTATCTTCTCAGCTTCTGGTCCGACGGCGCATCATGGTGCCACGAGCAAGCCACGCTCCACCAGCTCGGCTGGATCAGGCGTCAGCTTTGGAAATTCGAAATTGCTCCCTTGAGATTCGTGGCGGAAGAATCCGAAACAATCCGCTACCTTGATTGAAGCTTAATGCTTAATGCTTAATTTGACAGCTCTAGACCACTTTCGCATTGAACAAAAAGCAGTCGAAAATTTTAGAGGAAAGCAGAACATGATGCATTCCCAGCACAGTTTTGACGCGGGAAGGAGATCCAAGCTGAGTGCCAAGATGCAGGAAGTGAAAAGATGACATCTCGTATTCCGCACGGATCGATGCGCGCAGACTTGTGCAAAAGTCCACCTTGAGCAAACGTAATGAATTGATGACGGGCTGAAGCCGGAGTGGGCGCCAAGAAGCCAAGCACTGGGGGAACTTCCGGGTGGGTTATCGCAAGCCGATCCGCTATCAGCTAGGTCGCTAGCGACTCCTTTTCCGACACCTACCGCTGGCTAACATCTTGGCAGTCCACGGAACATTTTCCCACTCAGCTCTGTAGATCGAGTCCGAGACTCCGGAGCGGTTCGGCGATCGCTCCTTCGACCTGCAGTTTCATCAACTAGCTTGTATTTGCCTGCACTGTCCATCCGTTTCATTTTCCCTGCAGAGTTTCCGTCGGTTATGCGGCGCGTGATAAGAGGTGCATATACGACGTGGGTGGGTCAAGACAGACAAGCGAAGCATGGACGGTACAGGGTATCCACCAAGATTTTTGCACATGAGAGTCAACCAGTCAACGTACGAGGGGCTTAGCCGACTACCCTGAAGCTGTAATTTAGTCATTGTGAATTGCGAAACCCAAGTGCCAAGTGGATGAGACAAAATAACAACCATTCTACTTTGTGATCATCTAAAATCTACTGCAGCAAAAACAAAACAACATGGCCACGACCAATTTTTACGAAATTATAACAAGGTAGCAGGTGCTAGGCCACATTGTCCCATGTACTCAAGCTCAGATAGTACCGCAACCAATCTTAAATACAAACACAATATTTCAAGGATTCGCCCGCTGGGCATCGGCGCGATAGGTTAGGAATGAGCGTGAATACCCTACACTGCTGTATTGACGGACCCACTGGTTAGTAAACAATTATCGCCCATTTCTTTGAGTCACCCACTTCTTCGAGGGCAGAGAAGTTTAATCATTATGATGGTTTGCGACGATTATTTAAATTAATCCTATGCTATCGTCTTAATTTCTTTCCATGTGCCATATCGAAGATGGGAGAGCGTGAGGGATATCTCATGGCAAATATGGATCCGTCCTCACATCAAAGCGTGATTGGTTTAGTGGTAAAATTCTCCGTTGCCATTCGAGCAGCGTCGGGGAGCCCTGGGTTCGATTCCCAGATCACGCATTGGTTTTATTTTTGCCCTCTTGCGAAAGGGGCATTTTCTATTTTTAAAATCATCCTCTAAAAACGCGCCTTCAGCTCCACTCAGCCTGTAGACCTCGACAAAAAAGACCGATCTCGACCCCTTCAAATGTTCATGCCAATCATACCCTGGGCGAGACATCTCTTCACAGCCTAGAAAAATTCTGCAATTCGGATTCCCTACGACTTGCGATCCAAACAGACCACAAAAACTGGAAATACATGTTTTTACTACCTTCGGATTCCTAACAGGCTACTCGTCCGACTTGTTCACGATTGGGGGGCTTAGTCAAAAACAGGACCCTGTTGTCTGTAAGTATTTATTATTTTTCAATTTTTCAATTTTTTTCTTTCATATTTATAATTCGCAATCCATCTTCATAGATTCCTGTTTTACCATAACCAGTGTTTTAACCAAACCAATGGATCCTCTTTCGAAAAGAACTCCACTTCCTTCTCTAAATCGCGTACCAAATACTGGATATAACTTCGAAGTGAAGGGCCTTCAGTACGAGCGTCAGAAGCCTCACACTCCGAGTCATTGTAGCTTATTCGATACAGGCCATAGTCAGCATCGAATTCTGAATCCTCTCCTTGCGCCCCCGAACTGCGGCTCAGCTCTACTACAACCATTTTGCAGCTTTCCAAAGCTTTTAGCAAGGCGCCGTGAGCAGCTGCAACATTCCTTTGGTGAATACATGCGCCGTATAGTCCACGGTAGCTAAAGGCCATGGCAATCAACGCATTAGATTTGACCGAAAGGCTTTCTGCGCTTCTCAAGGCCTCTTCAAATATCAGAATGGCGTCGGCCATGTTGTTGCTGAAATAAAGGGACCTTGCACGGTGATAAAGTGCCCATGTAGCATTGTAAGTTTTCGCTCCGACTTCCCGAGATTCGAGGATTTCGGCAACCTTCCAGAGGGCTGCGGCTGCAAGCTTCGGTTCCTTTTTGACGTTATGAATTCGGGCAATAGTGGAGTAAAGAGACGGATCCGAGTGTGAGCTGCCGAGGATGCTGCGGCACTCTATCAACTTTTGATAGAGCTTCTCGGCATTCGCATAATCACCATCGCAGTACAGGGAATCCGCCCACGCCATGACTCTCTTCAGGCAAGACGCAATTTCACTCATGTCCCAATGACTCAACACCTTATCCTGAATCTTGCATGATGATTCATCCAAGCCATAGAGGTGCAAAAGGCAACCTATTTTGAATAGGTTGGACAAATGTATTTGGGTCGATATTTCTTGTACTTGGGAAACTGTCGTTTCGGCCCAATCATCCAAGACTCTGAAGACGGAGCTTTCATCTTCGGAAGATGTCTTCTTTTTGATGTAATGAATATGTATATTCACGAAAGTGTCGCATATAGCCCTAGCTGGATCGGGCTCTCCACTTGCATTTTGTGGTTGAGTTATGAAGTCAGCCTCATATATTACCTTGAGCGCTGCTTTCCCATTGCGTTCCGTAAATAATTCTTTAGCAACATCGGCGCGGAATGACAGCTGATCCATCGTTGAATCTACCCGCGATAACGTCTTCCGCAAGAATTCCAGCGCTTCCTGGCTTTTGCCAAGTTTTGCAAGGCTGAGCACTTGCCAATTCAAAAAGCTTCCAAACCGCTCATCTTGGGGAGCCAACAGAGGGAGAACTTCCTGGCAGACCTGAACAGACTCTGCATAATGGCGGAGATCGTAAAGAGCGATTGTCAACCATAATTTCATCTCTTGAATGCCGCCGTGTGCTGAACCAAGAATCGACTCTGTGTTTCGTAGTCCAGCCATCGAGGTTGCCAGTAGATGTGAACTGTAGTCCCTTTGAAAGAGAGCTCTGCAAACTTGAAGCCAACAACGTCGTTCAGTGTCCGCCAATCCCAGGGTTCTTTTGGCGTGCATCGTGATTTTTGGATTTACTAGAGACCCAGTATTCTGTGAGAGACCGTGCCTCCTCACCATCTCTCCCGTTAACTCGACCGCTTCGGCGTGTGCTTCAGTGATGTTTAAGTTGAGAAGTAGACTTATCAACTCGGAGTATGCTTCCAGACTATAAAAGTCATGGATGGGGCTCGATGACAGGGTCCGAAAAATGACCACAGCTTCCCTCAGGGATGCCATTTCATCTTGATCTCTTCCCTCAAATTTATTGATGAACGCTTTCAACATGAAGCAGAGGGCCTCTCCAAAGTCACGGTGTCCCGCAGCTTTATGGTGCGCAATGCCGTAGAGCGTCTTCGCATTCCCGGGCTTTCCCTGCCAGAGATAGCTCCTCCCTGCGTGAAGAATCAGCTGAGTAGGAAGACGTGTTGAGATCTCGAGAATCGCTTGAAAGATCGAGTCAGCCGGTATTGGCAGCTGAAGATTAAATCTCTGTACGTCAAGCCCAAGTGACATGCTGACTGAATCATTGAAGAGAATCTTATGCCCGACGTTCTGAACCCTAACAAGGTCCATAGCGGCGTCACAGTGGTCCTTGCTCAGCTTTATCAGGGAGCGTCCGCTCTCGATAGGCAGATTTGTATTGCAACTTGAAGCGTTTTGAATCACAGGTTCATGCAAGGCAGCAACAATAGCCAAAGATTGCATCAGATTGAAAAGAGAACTCCATAATTCTGTTCTTGGATCGTCTGTGCCAAACTCTGTTTCACGACGTACGAGTTCTTTTCTGAGACGACTCCAAAACCCATCGTGCAATACATCATCAACAATCGTATCGTACCACTTCCCAAAGCTCAGTATGTCCAAAGCGGGACCAATTGCTTCAGGGCCTTCGAAGTCGTCAGATGCCTCAGTGAATCGGTATGTCACCCAATGACAAAACTGGGCTGACTGGACGAAGGATTGCACTTTGAGCTGCACATCCGGCAAAACATCGCTGCAAGCAAAAATATGGCTCACCATTCGTTCCTGCGCGTAATTCAGGAACGGGTATTGCTTTGGAAACTTCTCCCGTGCCTCAGGCGATGGCGGTATGATAAGAGAGTCCCAGTCTACAATTCCCAGGTAATTCATGCAAGTCAACACTAGTTGGCATTGTGCATTATTCTGGTCGATCTGAAGGAACTTGGTTTCTGGAGTGGCTTCCCATTGACAGAGATCGCGTGTCAAATATTCAGCAATCGAGCTGTGGCGTAGGTGCACGCGATCCTCAAAGACATGGATAAAATCGCCGCATGAATCGATGATACCCTCAACACAAGGAATGTAGTCCATCCATTCCGGATCCGAAGAGCATGAAGCTGCGAAGGCATGACGGATCTCATTGAGCGTGAGAGGCTCCGCTGCACCAAGAATAAGTTGGAAAAGGGTTCGGGCTCTGCATTCCCCTGGAGAGAGATTTGAAGCAGAGGTGTTCCACCTGAGCCTTGAGGCTAGCTGTGAGAACAGTCGGTCGTATTTTGCTTCCACAGTGTGGGGAATATTTTCCAACGTTGATTTAACTTCGGCGGCGTTGAAGCATCTGCGCAGCTCCTTGAATGTGAGTTTTACCCAGAGGAACATGACGCCAGATTTATTCATGAGAGCCGTCTGGATGGTATGTCGAAGATCAGGACTGATGCTTGTCATTTGGTTGAGCTCAGACACAATCACCTTGTGAATATCATCTTGGACTAGTTCTTCAGTGATTCTGATGCCAGGAAAGAGTTTTAAACTTTCTCTCATGGTCATTTCTCGGCCAATAAGTAACACTTGCAGCAATGGGTGGCTTTGGAGCAAATCGATAATTAGCTTAAATCCTCCTTCGTATTTGCTGTCCCATTCCTCGGAGCTCTCTTCCAATCCATCGATGATCAAGAAAACCTTTTCGTTCAATTCGTTTGTGATACTGGTGATGATTTGGCTCAGATTTGGAGCCGATAATTCCAGCATGCCTATGACCTTTGGCGCAATTTTGTCGAATGATTCATCGGGTAGCTTCAGCATCAGCTCCCATACCAAGGTGGAAAGCATATTTGTCGTCTTCTTTTGGCTCTCACTTTGGGCCCAAAATGAAAAGAAGGCAGATTTGAGATCTCGATGAGCTAGGTCTGCTGCCAGAGATGAAGCGAGAACAGACTTTCCGCAACCCTTCACACCATATATGCATAAGCCTTGAGTTGATAGGTCTGCAGAGTTTGAAGAAAGCCAGTCAGTGACCTTTGAGTGAGACATGACCCATTCCAGAGTCCCTGGTAGCTTTGATGGGATGAAGCTAGTAGCGCATGGTTGTAGAATGTCTTTGATTTGCGACCTCTGGGCTTCACGCCGTGCAGGAGCAGATGCATCTTCTAAGGTAGTGAGAACAATGTTAGTGATATGAAAGGCAGGTGTTATTGATGACTTGTATTACCTTCAAGGCGACCATGCGTGATGCCGCTCAACGTCACTGATAGGAGCGTCTTCAGTTTTTCAATCTGTCGAAGGTGCTCATTGACTTGCTTTTCAAAGTATCCAAGAGCCAGCTTGACTCGTCGGAGGAACTTCACCTCTCGTTTCGCGGGGTCTTCAACGGCAAAGCTCAAGGATTTGTTCAGACCATTAAGCCGCTTGGATAGGTCGTCCAAAATGCGGCCCAACTTGCGCACTTCATCGGCCGACCTCGAATTGGTTTTCCACGGGCGCTGGAGGTCGGCGAGGACATCCTTGAGAGGTTCCAGTTGCGTTTCAGCATCTGCGACCGTCTTTTGAAGCTTCCTCTCGCTGGCGCACGCATGAACAAGCTGAGATGATTTCGCAACAAGTTCGACCACCCCAGGGATGGCCCGGACGACGTTCAGAACCTCCATGTTGATTGTTGGCAGTTTTTCTGAACTGCGTCAGGGTTTCTGGAGCTTCAAAAACTTGCGTTGGTGGGAAAGCTCGAGATGATTGATATAGGCAAGTGGACAACGACTTCGGTTTGCGGTTGTGCGTTGTGCCGATCGAAGGTATGCAACCAATCAAAGCACGCCCCGTGCTTTGCGTGCAAGCCACGCTTCAACCTCCTCTTTTAATTCACTGTGGTTGGTGCTTTGTTGGCAATTTCTACGCAAATGAACAGCCTCCGGGCCTCATTTCGCTGCCCAAAAGCCCAAGCTCCTGATAGGATCGTGGTAACCCTTCGTGGCCGAACAGTGACAACGCAGTAGTGTGATGATGCGACAGGAGAGGTGCGAAAACGAATTTAGTGAGTTGAATTGCCTCTTCCGTATTTAATGCAACCTGGGTGGTCTTGAAAAATACAGATTTGACCCCATTTGAATCCTCTAAATATCATCGTTGGTAAATATTTTTATTTATTGCAAGTGGGAAAAACAAGAGACAGGTTGAACAGGATGATCTAGGAACCAGGCATACAAATGGCGTCAAATTGGTCAAATTGCGAAAATGAAATATAAAATACACGGCTGCATCGCTGCTCACCGGTTCTTCTCCCCCTTAGCGTCTAAATTTGACTAGGCTCCATTTCGGAAGTATCCACACCGGCCATTGCTGAGGTACGCTCCAGTTCCGGAACCCGTCTTGGTGGTGTAGTAGGCGCTTGAGGCTTGGCCGGCAGTGCACGTGCTCGCCTTGACACCGTAGCAGGCGGTGCCGAACTGGTAGGAGCCAATGCACAGATCCGTGTTCAGGCAGGTCACGCAGCAGTCGTAGGGAGTGACACCAGTCAGGAACAGAAGAGTGTTGCCATTGGGCCACAGGCTGTCAATGTAGCCGCCGTTGGCATGGTTGATCAGGTTGTCGGAGCTGCAGGCTGCGTAGTACGTAGTGGGGACAACGGATTGAACAGTGGCTGGAATCAGTCAGTACAGGACGGCTAGAGTGAGTGGAAGTGACTGACCAGTAGATGTAGTCGTGGTTGTGGTAGCAACTTGAGTGGTGGTGGTGATGGTTGTATCCGTCTGCACAGTCACAGTGCTTGTGACATGATCAGGGTACTGAGTGGAGGTAGCGGTATCAGTCTCTGTGGTAGTGAGGAATGATGTGACACGGCCAAGAGTCACGGTCTTCCCAGGAACCGTGGATGTAACAGTCTTGGTTGTGGTGGTGAAAATTGTCTTGGTGCAGTGGACGCTGGTGACATAAACGGGCTTGTTGAATTTGCCCTTTCCAGAGTCACACTGCAAGGAGAGTTCATTCTTAGCCTTTTTCTCAAGATCTCTCTTCGCGACGAAGTCTGGGTTCGCGTCAAATGGAAACCAGCCATCGGTGGGAGTGGGAATTGTGGAGGTTGAGGTGGATACAGATGTGACGGTGGTCGTCTCAGTGTCCGTCTCAGTTGAAGTGATGGTGTCGGTTTCGGTAGAAGTATCTGGAGGGTGTCAGTATAAGACTTGAACTGGAGCCAAATAATAGAGAAAAGAGTATTTACTGATGACAGTGGTGGTTGCAGTATCGGTCTCGATGTCAGCCGTCAAGGTGATGGTGACGAAAACAGTCGAGCCGACAGTAATAGTAGTCGGCTTCGGCGTTACAGTAGCATCCTGCTTTTTGATGACCTTTTTGATCTCGGTAATGGTCTGCGTTTTGGTGGACGTCTGCGTCTTGACATTTTTGACAGAGGCGGTACCGTAGTCGCTGGCGCAGTTGACCTTTGAAGAGGTGCGGCCAGCTAAGGCCTCTGCGGCGAGAGTAAGTGTGAGAACGAGGGCTTTGACAGAAACCATGGCTGCTGTAGGATGCTTGCTGAGATTGTTGAGCAATGTATGGGAAATATTGGTGACAGAAGGCTTGGTATTTAAGCAAAATTCCCAAGCGCTCAAAAGCAACTCGGGAAACAGTTGAGCGGAGCATCACGGCCGACGTCGTACAAGATCCGAATGTTTTCGGTTCGCTGTCAAAACTAGGGCTGAAATGGAGTGCCCCGGGAACCGAACTATTGGTAACCTGCGTGCAACTCCGAAGGCCTGGAACGTTAAATCGTCAGATTTGGCGGGTTTTTTTTCATTCGGCAGCCAATACCCGGATCTCGTTTCCTTGAACTTCGGCCGTGGGGCGTTAGAATACGCGTTTCTCTCGACAGAGAAGGTACTTGGGGTCTCAGCGATCTGGTGAGTGACAATGGGTAGCTCTACCTGTAAACCGCGTACAAGTTTAACATTTCTTACCCTTGCAGGCTATACGGAGACATTGGCCGTTTTTGGGTTGATATTGGTTGACAGATCAGTGTGACCCCGGGCAGCTGAGTGGTGACACCCTGGTCAAGGTAGCATCGTGCCGTTTTTCAGCTCAGGTCAAGCCCTGCTCTTCTCCAAATTCATCAGGACTCTTCTGGGAGACATTCAAGATGTGAACAAATTAAATTTAGATTGACTTTGAAAGAATAAAATAAAAAAGGCTATGAATGATGGTCTCTATATCGACGCTCTAGCCGTCTTCTTGCTCTCAATTCTGGCTGCATATGTACGTGTTTGGCTCTTCACTTTGTGGGGACAAAAGCAAGCCATTCCAGATCTGAACTGGGGGTACCGTTTCCGGCGACCCACTGAAGTCACGATTCCGCTTTCAACGAACGAGCTGAAATTACCCCATCACAGCCGTTGTTGAGACTTGACAGCTGGTGGGCCTGTATTTAGACTAACGCCACCAACAGCTGGGGCGCAGGGGAACACGTAACGGCCGCCACAAATAAATCAATAGTCTGGGGGAAGCGGTAAATTGCTGTGCCCTTCCAACGCATCAACTGGCGGCATCAAACCATTCGGGTTTGCCGAGTCTCGGCCCAGTTTTGACCGCTACGTGCTCATGAACAGGCTCGCCTACATGCTTTCGCTGCATCTGGTCAAGTCTTGGGCGAGCGTCCGAGTTTCTACACCTCAGGACGCGCCATCTTGTAAAGCGGCTAGATCATTATTACCGAGGGCGCCTGTTTTCCGCACCTTTTTGTTGGCCGCCTGTGTGACATGCATTCAGCTACGTGCATGATGAATGTCTCAGCTTGCAACATGGGGGCGCTTCATCGCAAGCAGCGACTTGTCATTCGTCTGCTTGTAGCCAATTAGAGTGACAGTCTAAATCTTGTTCTCTTTGTCAGGCACGGTCTTCAAAGTGTTGATGACTGCGGCTGACAATTTTAGATGGCCAACGGCTTTTCGGGTGGCGATGCACGATGCACTCCAAGTTGGTGGTCGTGAGCGAGAAATAAATTGTAGTCCAGCTACCCTATGTCACTTCACAGCTGGCTGGGGGCATTTAGCAGCACCTACTGTGCTGCCACATCTGATCTAACAGAGGGTTTCTTCTCCCTTGATTCTCATGCCAATTTTCGTGCTTCATCTCCTTTACCCACTTTCCAAGGTCTGCGCTGTTTCTCACCCAATCTTCCGATCTGGCTTTTTGTGGCTGGACTTAGCTTCAACTCTATTAATCTCGTTTTTTGCATCTTCTGGAGCTAATAGTAATGCATCTGATAGCAAGTATCCCCTCTACTCTCCTTCGATGTTTGTGAGACGTTTTAATACCCTGTAGCTTATGTCGATCCTCTTCCCTACAGCCTACACATAATTCGTCAGGCCCAAACAAATTATTCAGTTCGATTTTCACCTAATGAAATAGAAAATTTGGATCAAGATTCAGCCCATTCTAAATTACTATGCAAGAGAAAGAAAAAGTTTAACTTTAGAAATAGCGACGCTATTATCTAACTACCCTCTATTTGAAGACAGCGCTGCGTGCATCAACCCCAACAGATTCTCAAGCAGACAGCTTGACACCTCCAGGCACAGCCTTCTGGAAGATCTGATCAGGGTCATACTTTTGGCTGACAGCCTTCAAGTTCTCGACGTTGGCGCTTCCGTATCCTGCAATGGCGTTCTGCCAAGGAGCCGCGTAGTTGAGAAAGATGTAATCGTCAGCTGCATCGTACTGCTGCGCCTCAAGACCAGCCTTGTCAAGAAGATCCTTCATCGCTCCATACACCTTGGCATCATCCGCTTCATGCTCCCAAGCCACAGTCAAGCAGTAGAGGGTTCGATCCTTCTCCGCGTCGAGTCCCAGGGAATTGCCGCCGGTCTCGGCTGAATGCTTCATGATGAACTTTCCAAAGGGCTGCACGCTCACGATGAACTGATCAACAGTGCCCTTGAGCTCGGTCATGGTATCCTGGGACAAGTTGGCAAAGCGCTGGGCCATGGCGAGGTCGTTCTTGTAGGTGGCGGTCGCAAACGCCTTGCGGATGGTGCCATTGTCGTTGACAGATGCTAGCTCCTTGGCAAACTCAAGCATGGAATCAATACGGAATGTGTTGTTTGACTGGAGAGGAATAAAGTCACCGAAAACTGAGCTTGGCGGGGCTTCGTTCTTGGTGTAATGGTTGTTGGTCATGATGATGGTGTGGTTTCCGTAGAAGCCCCAATCCGTTGTGAGCTGGGAGTACTGGTCATAGCCGTCGCTCTGGGCGAACTGGTACGTGAGGTTGATCAAGGGCTCCAGCGCAGAATCGGGGTACGTAGCGACGCCTCCCCAGAATTTTCCCTGTGAAATAGCGCGCAGATCGAGGCGAGTAACGACGCCGAAATTGTTGGATCCTCCCTTGAGGGCCTTGTACAGGTCAGGGCGGGAGGTTTCATTGGCGTCAACCACTTGGCCATCGGCGAGGACGATCTGTGATGGAGTTAGAAACCGGTTTGTAATGGCGGGAGTGGGAACAAACCTGATAGTTAAGAACATTGTCACACGGAAGGCCATATCTGGGAGAGAAAAAGGACATGCCAGCTATCGAAATGTGAGATAAATTCCTCAACAACAGCGGGCAAACTCACCTGAAAGGACTAGACCACCCACGCCGACAGTTCGCGAGCGGCCACCGACGACTGTCAGGTTCAAGGGGTCCAGGACTGTAAAGACATCCTCCCATCTGTTTCCTGGACCGACCGAAACAACTCCTTGCTCAGTCTTCGGGGTGACTTGGTTGATGTAAGACATATCAATCGTGACGCCGCCATTGATATTGTTTTGGTTCGCAGCAGGCGTGTGTCTATGCACTAGTTAGCCATTGCCGGCTCCAAGTTCCGTGGTTACACCTACCCTCCGCTTCGAATAGCGAATGTACAGTTCTGGCAGCCTTCTTTGAAACCATCCGCAAGCGTCTTCACAGCGATGGCAACATCTTCCGCAGTCCTCGGTTGGACCACACACGCTGGCTTCATCTCTTCAGCCTGGGCTGCCCAGTACGACTCAATCTTAGTGAACTCATCTTGACCGAACAAGACGTCACTTCCCAAGCTTGACTTGAGTTTATCGCACTATTCCAATGTCAGAACGCCTTCGGGAAAATCGAGTTGCTGTTTTTTAGTTTTGTATCAAGAAAAAGAAAAGAAAAAAGAAAAGAAAAAGAAAAGAAAAAAGAAAAGAAAAAAAGGTCCGACATGGATTGACTTACACAGCTAGAAGCAGCATACGAAGGCGCCGATAGCAAAAGCGTAAATGCCAAAGATTTCACAAGACCAGCCATTTTGTCTCAATGCTTTTTCTCTTGTGTAGAATTGTTTGTGAGATGCCGAATGATACAGCGCCTTTGATAGACCAAGTTTATATCTTATAGGAAAATGTGTCTCCCGCCCTGACAACATTCCCGTTTATTCTGAGAGGCCGTTTCGGTCTCGCATTCGGATGCGGCGGCGAATTGATTGAGTGATGTCATGCAGTCCGCTAAATCTGCTGCATCAGCGATCCCCGAGCGCGTCGACCGTATTCCCGATTTGGTTTACGGATGCATGAAAAATTAAATACGGGACCTTAGCCCAACAACCGACCTATGGCCTCCAAATATCCTGTCAGACACCGCCATCACCCCGCAGTCAGCTCGTGCTCCTTATGATTTAATTGGAGAAACCGTAAAAACTCAAAAAGTATAATACTCTATTATTGTCGCCGATCGATCTTTCATCAACAGATGGAAAGGCAAGCCACGGCAGCGAAAAGGATCTGAGATATTCTCTCAGTACCCCCAGATCCATTTCATCAAATATATTATAAAAACAATTCATGTATCTGAAAAGACCAAGTTGATTGTTCTTATGGTCAGTGCAAAAATATTTACACGACCAAACCTATTGTGGAACACTATTTGCATGCTACCTCTGTGGAACTTGGTTCCTGGACCACTCGGTTGAGCCTACCCCTTATTTTTCCACTGGAAGTTAATTTGAAAAGACAGGCCATCTGGGGGCAGGTAGTGGTAGTTGCCGAGTGTGTTAAATTCCCCGGGTGCCAAGACCGCGATAATACGTTAAGATTTGCAGTCCCGGCTTGGCTGGAGTAGTCAAGACACACCAACCTGATTTTGGAAGCCCTGAGTTTTTGCTTCTACGGTTACCGAAAAGGGTTCCATACGGTAAGGGGCTTGTTCCACATCTGAGATCTGGTTCGACCCCGCTCTAGAATCTATAGCTGAAATGGCCCGGGCAGCATTGTCATTTTGAAGTCTCTGTGACATGCGACCGGAAAGAACTGCCGATTCACTCATTGGAAAGAGCCCAGACTACTTACTTCGGTAGATACTGACGAAGTAGCCTAATCTTATGCGTACCGAGGATTTGACTGAACCCGCTAAAAATCGGCCTGGGTATCTCTCACAGGACCGCATCGTCTATTTGGCAGCATCTGAACTATAAATGGAAATCCGCGTACAATGCCAAATCCGGTAGTAGCCTTATCCCTGTTGGTTTCATTGTCAAAGTGGGGGCACCTCTCACAGTGCAAATCCTTAGCTCATAATATCTCTCCTCCAACATCACCTTGCTCCACATCTAATCCCGCCACCTGGTTTCTTCGTCCAAACACTTCTTTCTGTCTTCTAGGTTATTGTTACAGTTCAGCCTCAGGGGTCAGTGTCTAATCTACAGGAGCACGTAAATTGGGGTTTGAGACAACCCAACTGGCTATACATCGGAAAAATAGTACATCGCTTTAACCAGAAACCGAGGCAGTTCATGAAGTTTCGATTGCTGTATTTACAGCCACTGTCGGTAAAAACGGCATTAGGAATTTAATGCAATAGTAAAGTGCGGGAGAAATTTAGTTCGGCACCAAACCAGGTAATTGTTGAGTGTGTCACAGCCGTCGCCTTATTGATGCAGTTGGTGGCTGGAACAGAGAAATAGGAAGTAAAGATGTAAATGGAAATGAGGAAGTGGAATACAGAAGAAAACTCACACACAAAGCCAATGCAAGTGAGAGTAAGGTTCAGGGTAAGTCAGGCCTTTCATCGTGAATGGCATCAAGTTCATAATACAATGAGGGCTGCAGCGCCTGCAGTCACAGAAATCAACCCATAATCGTGCATTCAATCTATCGAACGATCTCTCAAACAGAAATTGAAGCCTTAAAATGGGACAAAAATCATACATTGAGATGATGCTGCTATACAAATCTTGGTGTTGAGACCCTTGGACTTGTATGGCAGACTTTGGTGTTGTGACTAGCTGACTAACGCTCAGGCCGGCTCCGCCATAGATAAACTTGAAACAGAAGTCAACTTTTTATTTCAACACAAAAACTAAAGAGACAGATGGAACTATGTGTTTGAAGCTATGTAGCCAGTATTACATTTAGTTCTTCCCTAACTTTCTTGCTTTTGGTCCACTTGGTCAAATGTCCCAGCTGGCACAATGCGAGATCTCCGTGCCATCATCTCGGCAATCTGCATAATAGACATGGAACTCATGAGCTCGATCATGTTGATCTGACCCTCAAGATTTCCTATTATCCAATTGCGCAACTCGACCGAGATCAAGGAGTCCACCCCATAGCTTGCCACAGATCTGTCGGACTGAACTTCTTTGTCTGAAATAGCGAGAAGTCTGGCTAATTTATGCCGAAGTGCTGCATATGTTGCCTCTACAGCTGCTTCCGGGCTAGTAGCTGCTTGAAGGGCCGCCTGGACGTCGGATTCACCGTTGGCAGACTTTTTGGATTGTCTCTGTGACGCAGACGACCAAATATGCGAAAATCTAGCATCTCGCCGCTGCCTAGAAGCCTCTTTAGTTCCAGAATCTGGGTCAGATGGCCTGGTGCCACAAATAATTTGGGCTTCGGCTGGAGTTTTGGCGATAGGATTTTGGATCGCATAGTTGATTATCGCCAGTAGCTCATCCACAGTTTGCCATCGAAGACCCTGAGATTGTTGCATGATGGCAATCTCTTCGTTCTCAGCGACGACACCTTCATCTTGTATAACACTGATATCGATAGCTCGAGCGGGTAACCCCATCGAAGCTCGGTGTCGAACTAGAGCATCCTGCACTGTATTTCCGGCGCAGTAATTGCTCTGGCCGTATGTCCCGATAATTGCTGATGCACTTCCAATACATATGAAGAAGTCTAAGTCACTTCTGAATTCTTCGTGAAGATTAAACGAACCCATGGACTTTGGCTGAATTCCTTCAACCCACTGCGAGTGCGACATTGATTTGAAGGGTGTGTCCTAGAGTTGTTAGTTTAGCTCTTTAGGATATATGCATAACATACCTGAAGTGCCATCACGCCTTGGATTATACCTCTGATTGGTCTTCTCTCTGTCGAGGTCTTGAGGAGCTTTATGGCCTGGGTGTCGGTTACACTACCAGCTATCACATTAAGCTCCACACCTTGGCCATTCATCTCCTCAATCAATTGAGAAGCGCCTGCTGCATTGATCCCTGATCGAGATAAGGTGATTATGTGCTTGGCACCCAGTTTTGCCAAGTACCTCACAATGGGTTTGCCAAGCCCTCCAGTACCTCCCACTACGAGGTATGAAGAGCCACTTTGCAAAGTTGCAAGCTTTGGTTGTCGAGGTTGCACCTGTCAAGAAATTAGCGAAATGATTGGGATATAGGGGTAAGTCGACAAAATCATCCTTACCTTCCAAGGGGCATTGAAATCTGTCGACAGAATTAGTTTTCCAACATGTTTCCCGGCCTGCATCTCATGAAACTGCTCCTCGATATCGGAGATGGGTTTCGTCGTTATTGGGCTGAGCAGAGGAAGTATCCTATCTTGAACCAATTTTAGCGACGTGCTGATCAACTCCTGGAAGACTTCCGGTCTTTGCTCAGCAACAAGAGTCAAATCAACAGCCGAAAAAGTGACATTTTTCTCAAAGCCCTGCATGTCCAATCGTCCATTTGTCAGGATATCCCTTTTTCCAATCTCTACGAACCTGCCAAATGATGCCACTGCAGCGAAGCTTGCCGCCAAAGATTCTCCAGACAAGGAATTGAGGACCACATCAACGCCCCGCCCATTGGTAAGCGTTCGAATCCGGTCCCCAAAGTCGAGATCACGATTTGAAAGAATGTGGTCTGTAGGGATATCATATTTGCTGTGAATAAAGTTGCGCCTGTCTTGATTGCCAGCGGTCACAAAGATGTCTTTGGCTCCAAGATATCTTGCAACCGCAATTGCTGCTTGACCAACGGCGCCTGCTCCGGAGTGTATCAAGACAGACTCGCCTTCTCGCATCCTTGCAATGTCTCGGAACGCGAAGAGGGCGGTGCAGTATGCCACGGGAATCGCCGCTGCCGTTTCCATGCTCATACCGCCTGGGATAATGCACGCATGGTTCATGTCGACATTGCTGTTGGTAGCCAGTCCACTAGGTCCGAAGAGGCAAACTCTATCACCAACCGAGAACTTGGATGCAGCGGAATCGCCCAGCTCAACAATGGTTCCGCTGCCTTCAATCAGTACGGTAGAGAGGCCTTCTAATTGGCCCATGGCAGTCATTAAATCTTTGAAGTTGAGGGCAATGTTTTCAAGTCGAACTTTGACTTGCGAGGGTCCTGGAGCTTGAGAGTGGGCTGGATGATCAGCCCAGTAGAGCGTATCAAGGATCCCAACCGATTCGATTTGCAACCCAAGTGACCTGCTGGGTTCGATCCTGCTTTCTTTCCGAGGGTGATAAGTTGAAACAGTATCTTTTACCCAGCCATCCACCGTCTGATCTATAACAATGCGAGGTATAAAAATACCATCGTCGCGCCCCGCAAGCTCCCATTCGCATTTTGAATATGGAGAGGCCCGTGATGCAATGATGCTTTCATATACCTGCAGAATATAAGGTGATAACCTCTCATCGGGTACATGGTTGTCAATATCTAGACTGACAAACTTGAGTTCGTGGTTCTCTGCTCTCAAGCTTCGACCCAGGCCTGCGACAAGCGCTTGCTGTGGCTTCTCACAAGTTATTGCGCTTCCTTTAGTCACCCATAGAACCGTTTGTGCTCCATATACGAGGTCGCGGATTCTGTTCCAGTCATCTTTGGACGGTGATAGTAAGAAATCGGTCTTCGTCTCGAGCAAGAATATTAAAGTGTCATTGCCAGATTGGACATCTGACAGTGCCGATATCGAAACTTGTGCGCCAGGAATTTGATTCAATAGACCATCCTTGACATCTCTATTGACATCATCGCTTGGACTTTCCGCGATGATAGTGATTTGATGTTCGGGCTCTTTTGATGAAGGGAAAGTTGCGTTTGATATGATCAAGCTTACTTCGTGCTCATCATCCACATCGCTATCCCTCATTTCGAGAGATACCCCAGAGAAGCCGCTCTCCTTTAGAACGGTATCCCATTCAGACACCTGTAGCAGTGGGAATCTAGCGTGGCCATCATTAACATCCAGCCACCAGCCCGGTAGGGTGCCAAAGGTCATCCCCCATCTCAGGGACGGCGAGGTTGTTTCGGCAAAGGCAATTTGGCCACCAGGCTTCAAAAGAGTTTTGAGATTGCTCAGAGCGCGTCCGATATTCTTTGACTGATGCACCGCATTAGATGCAATTATGATATCAAAAGATCCAAGCGCCAGGCTTTGGCGTGCCGAAGGTTGTTCCATGTCAAACTGTGAAAATTCTATGACATGCCTATAGTCACTTAGCGTGTCTTCCATGGCCTCGAGGCACGATGCGGATAGGTCTGTAAAAACAAACGAGCCTTTTGACACGGAGTGTCCTGTCCGCTCATCGTACAAAGCTTTGACTATCGGGATGGTCAGGCTGCCAGTTCCTCCACCAATTTCCAGGATACGTAAGTTGGGGACTTTGAACTGAAGTAGCTTCAAATATTCGACAAGATGCATTTGGCATCTGTTGAAACAGTTATCTTCAATGTCCACTCTATAAAGCATATCATTCTCAAGGAGTACAGAGAGTGGCTCGATATTGCCTCGAATAATCTCAGGTAACTGCTGAGAGAGGCGCACCAGCATCTCCCCAGGAGCTCCAAGAGAGCTGATTTCTTCAGCTTGAGACACGTTCGTTTTCTCTATGGTAGTAATATCCTGGGACTGCATCCACGAGATAAAATGCCCGAGGCGGCCGTCGCATGCTGCAAGCTCCTCAGGGGTAAATTGCGATAGTATATCGTGTATTATTTTTTGACAAAATGGGTCGCCAATCTTTCTCAAGGCCAGCTTTGGATCGGAAATTTCCTTTCTGCAGTGCCTAAGAATACTGCTACTGTGCGAAGTCAACGGATCAAGAAGCCACTCTATGCGATGGCACAGAGCCTCTTTGCCAGAAGTAAGAGCGCCACTTTGGCCTTGGCTAGGGGAGAATTTGACGCCCATCATTCGCATGTCAACTTCATCATGGTTTTCCGAATTTGTCACCACAACATCTGCGGAGCATTGCTTCATCCCATAAGCCCTAGACTTTGTTCGAACGTGCAGCTCATCCCCAGGGCTCAAATATATATCGGTGGAAATATAGAGCTGGTCAATGGCAGATATGACTTGCGGTTGTTCGAGACGACCTCCGAGCTTCATTCCTGGTAGACAGGCCTGGATACATGCTTCTAGCGTTGTCGGATGTAGAAAGTGTGGCTGCTGATATCCAGAAGGCATTGTGCTCTTCACGTCTGGAACGACAAGATGACAACTGGACATCCATGGCTTCGAAGAAATGCGATCAAGACTTGCAAAACAGCCTGAATAATCCATGCCCAGCGTCCGAAGTCCTCTATACATGCTTTGAGCATCCAACTGGGTCCATGAACTGGAAGCGTTCTTCTCATTGTCGCCGTTAACGAAGCCTTCTTGAAGTCCTAGAACCATCTGATCTTTCCGCTCGACCAAAGCGATAAGCCCTCGACAATGCTCGGTTGATTGACCATCCTGCGTCACACTGAAGATTCGAAATTCTTTCCATTTGGAACTAGATTGACGCGATGAGTGTGAATATGGCCGGAAAGCTGTGAAGACCTCGGCACCGAACGAGTCATCATCATGAATGATCAGGGGTCTATCAATGAAGACGTGCTTGAGGTGGACAACCTTCTTTTTCCAGCTTTGATCGGACATCATGTCCTTAAACGCCTCAGTAGCCATGCTGACGTATCCGGCAGCTGCAAAAAGAACTTGGCCATCTATGCAATGACCTCGTACCCAAGGCATATCCGATAGTCGAATGTAATGATGCCAGCATGGCTCAGCACTGATGCTGTCAGCAGCTAATGTGCCTATCAAATCGTGCCTGGGCGATGATCGTAGTCGATAGGCTGCACTTCTGCGTGATTCGTTCCAATGCGCTTTGTCGTGATTCCAGTTATATCCGGGTAGATTGGTGAGGACCTCTATATCTTCATCCATGACATTTTCAGCCCTATTAATCTCAATTGGCACGCCACGCTTGAACAGCTCACCGGCCATGGTCAAGCATGTTTTCACGCCGTTCTCGTTTCGCAACAAACAAGATTGATAGTTAATCAGATGCTGAGCTGCCGAAGCTTTGAGAACTTGTAACACAGGCCCTTTGAGAGCTGAATGGGGGCCGAGTTCCAAAACTATGCCTGGTGACAAAGGTTTGTTGTTCCCTTCGCCTGGTGAGAGTAGTTTGGTTATCGCATCGGAGAATTCGACAGGAGAAACCAGATTCTTGGTCCAGTAGCAAGAGTCGAATGTTTGTTCGGAAGCATCTTTTCCAGTTACAGACGACACCATGCGTCCTTTCATCTCGACTTGTTGTGGTTTGATTCCCTCTATAGCTGATTGGTACCAAGCCCCCACTTTTGCCATATGGTGGGAATGATAAGCGACATCAACAACCAGCTTTCGGCTAAATACATTAGCAGCCTGGAATTCTTTTATCAACTCATCAATCATATCCGAATCTCCGGAAAGTGTGACGCTGGAAGGGCTGTTGATGCAAGCAACAGTGACTCTCTCCTTGTACTTGTCCATGTAGTTCAGAACCTCGGTCCGTGAAAGGCCGACAGCAAGCATGGCTCCTCGAAGCTCAGGTGCTACTTCTTTGAGATGCTGCACGGCCTGTCCTCTGAAGTAGGCAATCTTTATCGCATCAGATGCGGTGAGAGCTCCGACAGAATAAGCCGCAGCTATCTCCCCACTGGAGTGGCCGCAGACCAAATCCGGCCTGGCGCCCCAGGATTCCAGTAGGTCTACCAAAGCAATCTGGATGGCGGTGCAACATGGCTGAGCGAGCTCTGCTTCATTGATTCGCGTGGACTCGGATGGTTTGCTGAGTTCCTCTCTCAGATTCCAACTGCATCCTAATTGAACCAGGTTGGTTGCAATCCTTTCCATTGACTGAGCAAAAACGGGGTATGTCGAGAGCAGCTCAATTCCCATTTGAGCCCATTGCGCTCCTTGGCCTACAGGTTATTATGTTAGAGTAGTAGAGGCTATAGAGATTCATGATCTTACCTGTGAATACAAAGCACAATTTAGGGTTGGTCAATGCCTTTACCGGGCGCCAAGATGCTGATGCTATATGGCTGACGGCATCCACTAGGTCTTGTATGTTGTTGGCAATAATAGCGGCGCGATAAGAAAACATCGTTCGTCGGGAAGATAACGTGAATGCCAGGTTTTTCAAAAAGCCGGCCAAATGTGAATCCCTAACGTTTGCTTGCGTCTGCATGAGAAATCGCTTCCATATCGCTGCCAGCTTTATCAGCCCATCCCCACGCTGATGGCTCCACACAAAGACATGCGGTCCGGTAGCATCATGCTTGTGGACTGCGTCATTTGGATGTAACTCTTTGCTATGTCGCTGGATTTGAGGCCAAGCTTCGAGGATAAGGTGAGCATTTGTACCACCATAACCTGTTCCGTTAATGGAAGCCCGTCTAGGGATGCGGTCGGGCCATTTTTGTAGTTTGGTTGGAATCTAAATTTGAATAGTAGTTAGTAGAGTAGAGTGATCATATCGGGCAGTACGAACGATGATGCCACGACTATCCAAATCGAGCTCTGGGTTAGGAATATCCATGTTTGGATTTGGAAATATTTGCCCCTTCTCAAGCATGAGAAGCACCTTGAACAAACCCACCAAGCCTGAGACACCCTCAGTATGGCCTAGGTTTGCTTTAGCGCTTCCAACCATAAGGCTCCCATCTCTTTTCTTGCAGAATGACTGAGAGAATGCCGTGATTTCGCAGTTATCTCCAGCACTGGTACCCGTGCCTAGCTCTTGATTAATGACCGATAAAGCCACGAGAATAGTAGCGGGTTCTCACCATGCGCCTCTACATAAAGAGTTTCTGCAGGATCAAGACCGGCTGATTTGTATGCCCGAGTAATTGTGTCGTATTGGGCGCTGGATGAGGGCATCGTGATTCCAAGAGTTTTGCCGTCAGAGCCAGTGGCACTGCCACGAATCACTCCTCTAATACTGTCGCCATCTCGAATTGCTAAATGAAGAGGCTTAAGAAGTACAGCAGCCACGCCTTCGCCGCGGCCATAACCGCTAGCACGAGAGTCAAAGGAGTAGCAACGGCCGTGGCTTGACAAGAACCTAGTAGAGTTAGAAAACACGATTCAACCAGACAAGATATTGCACAAGTGCGACGGGATCAATAATGCGAATACCCAAAACTCTGGAACGCGAATTCAGGATGGATAGACAAACTTACTGCATGGATGAGATGACAGCCAACTTCTCAGGGTCCAAGATTAAGTTCGTTCCACCGACTAGGATCTGATCGACTTCGCCGTCTCGAAGCGCGCGGCAAGCTTCGTGGATCGCGACCAACGAGCTTGAACACGCCGTGTCCATGACCATGCTTGGCCCTTTCAGATCAAATACATATGAGATACGATTGGCAAGAACAGATGGCCCAGTTCCTGTGAAACGATATCTTTCTCGTGTCAGTCTTATCACTTGATTTTGCCTGGCTCATTCTTACCTTGGTGATACCTCTGGGTCACGGCCTTGAATCAGATCGTAGTCCATATACGACACGGCGCAGTACACTCCAGTTTTCGATCCCTCGAGCTGACTCATGGAGATGCCAGCATTTTCGAATGTTTCATAAGCAACCTCCAGCATCAATCTGTGCTGGGGATCTATGGCCTTGGCCTCAACCCCGCTGATTCCGAAAAAGTCGTTGTCAAAGACGGCAGGGTCCTGTCTTAGAAGGTGAACACCCCTGGAATTCACCTTTTGTGGTCGAGACTGTCAGACCAGAATTCTCAACAGTTTTGATTACCGGCAGGCTTACCGATCCGCCCAACTGAGCCTCTGGGTGCCAGAACGCATCCAGTTTGAACCGTCTTTTGGCATCACTTGACCAACTGGACATACCCTTCGAGAGCATCTGCCATAAGCCATCTTGATCTGACGCGATGCCAGAGAGGCGACATGCTGCACCAACAATCGCGATGGGCTCGACTGCTGGTTTACTCGCATTCGCATCACAAGTGAATTCAGACATCTTTTGATGAACAGAGGATTGAAGAAAATAACATGCTAATTGTAGGCCGCTTGGTTGTATGGCAGGCAAATATCTTTGCTCGAATCCTTTTTCTTGATGTCTTTTTTCGTGAAAGCAAACCATAAATAGTAGACGGCTTGAGAAATAAGGACCAGGGATAGAAGACACAGATATCAGGTGACAGAATCAATGACGTGTGAAATTCGCGCTGCGGCCGCTACTCACGTTCGGTCTGCATCATCTCGAAGGCCGGTGAGTCTAGCCACGCGAAATACCGGTAATCTTATGCACCCTAAAAGTCCTGATGACGTGTTGGGTTACGCTACACGGATGGGTCGAGGGGAGGAGGGGCGGGGTGGGGAGGGCACAGGCTTCACTCTCGTATGCCGTCTAATCATGCGGTATAAAGAGCTAGACCTATCCTAAAAGTAAGCTTGACCGGGACATTCAGCATCCACTGTTGCCAATTGCTCCTCTTTGCCTAGGTTTCTTTCACAATCATGACCGTCAACGCTCCCACAAAGATTTACGTACGGCCGCCGGTACCTCTTGTACCTGGCCTCAGCTCTCTCCCACCACTTGACCAATACATGGTCAGGGTAATTCTCCCGATGGTGTGCGTCTTCCGTGTAGAAGATCCAACCCTTCGGCCGGTTATCCTGAAGAACCTCAAAACAGGTCTCTCCCGGGCCATTGAAGAGATGCCATTTCTAGCAGCAAATATTGTGACGGAGTGTGAAGAACAGCAGTCAATTCAACTGAGGTATGAAGATGATGCCGGTGTGTGGTTTCATCTCAAGGACCGTCCAGAGATTGAATTTGAGCATCTGTCTCAAAAGAACTTTCCCTTCAGCTCAATGACGGTTTCTGATTTTGTACCCCAACCAAGTGGACACTCAATCGTGTCTCCGGTATTGACAACGCAAGCGACATTCATCACTGGTGGTCTGGTTCTGACTTTCAATGGTCACCATGCAGCCATGGATGCTCAGGGAATGGGCACATTTGCATCCGTCTGGTCAAGGCATGTTGCCGCCGCGGCCTTGGGCCGAAAGGTCCGGGACGAAGAGCGGCTTGGAGATATTCAATTTGACGGGTCATCCATTTACGCCCCGCTCATGCAAAGGCCACTGGAGTCTTTTCAGACGTACCAAACACCAGCGGTTCGGCTTTACGAGGGGACCCAGAACAAAATCAAGCATACGGCAATTTCTGGAGACTTTGACGGTCTGGCTAAACTAGTCAAGCTTTCGAACTGGGCCGTGTCTGACGAGAAGCTGCAGCTACTAAGAAAAGCGGCCGCCCCGCGAACTGCAGACCAGTCATCCGTCACGGACAATGCAGCCATCTCGGCACTTATCTGGACACACGTCACGAAGGCACGGCAACTCTCCAAGCTTCAGGTGGCAACGAGCTCGCTCATGACCGCCGTCAATACCAGGAGACGTATGGAGCCGCCGTTGCCACTGGAATACCCTGGCAACGCCATTGTGCTTGCTCGTGCCACTGCAAGTGCCGATGAACTAGAGGCCCCCAACACAGAGTCTCTTCACTCCGTAGCTCAGAAGATCGCCGATTCCATCGACTTCTGGACCCCGGATGAGGTTTGGTCGCTTACAGGCGCCCTGCAAGCGTGCCCGAGCGTTGCCAATGCGATAGTGCCTCCACTTGATTACGATGTAGTGGTGACAAGCCCTTCGCGCCTTGGTGACATCCTAGGCGATGTAGAATGGGGGCCTGAGCTAGGCAAGATCCAGGCGCTTCGATTCGTGTTCCCAGCCTGGATGGATGGGTTTGCGGTTGTTTTGCCGTCCATCCGTGATGGAGTCGAAATCACCTTGTGGGTCTCCCATGAAACATCGGCTCGCCTTGAAAAGGACCAATCTTGGCTGCAGTGGGTTTCTCAGCTGGAATGACTATGACCCTTTGAGCGTGGTTACCTGCATGGGTATGCCGTCCCGCGTCAATGTCCCGTCTCGCGTTAATATCCCGTCCCGCGTCAACCCCGCCACGAGGAAAGAGACGACGAGCCATATCAAAAATGAGGGAATGGCTATTAATCAATTGAGAATTTGATTATTTACGAGCTTCAATATACAGATTATAAGCCGTCCCGGTCAACTCTTCCTGCACATTGGAATGCGTGAGGCCTATGTCTCGATTAATGACAGCTGTCGCGCACAGACGGCCATACCCCGGGTGACGCATTTACCACCATGTGGCTCCCGACGGTGCGAACTCCGCAACGGTTGAGATTAAGCTAAAGCATAACCCGTGTAGTCGGATCTAAACGATGCATGTCGCAGCCGAGGCTCTATAATTGGCTGCACAAATTGCCACGCCTCCCTGCCCGCGGCGAAAATTTTGAGCGTTTTTCGAGTCCCAGTTCAGGCCATGGCTTTCAGGACTTACCAGGCAAAGATCAACAACTAGTCGGAATTCACATGACTCTTGCCATTCCTTCCCGCCCTTTAGTGGCAAGGACGGTGTCTCTTTGAATGTGCCGAAGCAGCAGTGAGGTACCCCGCTAATCTTTGAACCAATTACAACAGTTAAATATTACCGTACTTCGATTCACACCTAATCTCGCTTGTGATCTAAATCTCAGCATCTCCAGTATGAACACATCGAGGGCGTAGTACCTCGCTACTGCTTCCGTGCATTCAAAGAGATGGGAGGTTTAAAGCCACCTGTAAGTTGTACCCAGCCAAAACATCCAGTGATGTGACGGGTTCATCATACTTTTTGAGACATGATTTCACAAATTACGAAACAAGGGAATGCAAATTCATGCACGTGGATAGTCGAGTTTCTAGCACCCCCATGGAGCTAGCGTTATCACAGCTGAGACAAGACTACCTAAGAGAGCGAGCAAGAAACAGACCAATTGTGATATTCCACGCAAAAAGTATGGTTCAGCTGAGTCGTGAATTAATAACATAAGAATAAAAAGGCTCTTTGCACTACGTGCGTGTACTAGTTCGGTGTCTCCCGATTGATCCAAATTGGAAACCGTTGAGGATCTAATAGCCGGTCTCAGAAACTAAGATCATCTCAACACTCGATCTCAACACTTGTTTACCGCTTGCACAGTCAAATTTCACACCAACTCCGCCGCAACTCTCAAAATGCGGTGCCCTCCCCGAATACCCTTGAGCTCGTCGCCTTAGCCCCTGCCGATTCCGAAAATGCTGATGTGCTCCACCATCACAAAGCTCAATGCCCGTTAACTGTGCTCACCAAGCCCCAGTTCGTCAATCAAATACGAATGTGAGGTGAAGATAGAACAACACTGTGTCATAATAGCCCAGTCGCTCGCGCCAGCAGGTCTAAACAATCCACTAGGCTACTGATAGAACGAAGAATTCTTTCAGAGAAATTTAATATATTGTGTTATCTTCGATAAATCGTAAAACTTTGTGTACAATTAATGTCTTCTTGAATGAATATGTTGCGAATTACTTCTTATTTTAAGATATATCAAGTTTTTTCAAGGCTCTATAGGGTATGTTGTTGCTCAAGGTGATGTTTGCTCGGCCCTACTTCCCCGCTCTGCATGCTTATGTAACGAGGCGCAGCACGAATCAGCGACTGAGGAGACTGTCAGCAATGCTGCCTAGACGGACACATCCGTGATGAGTTTCAAGTCGCCAGCTTCATTAATTTATATATAACACTATACTCTAAATCTCAGCACAAAGCCAAAGTGCATCTTGTGCATCTTGGCATTTTGCCGCCCCTATTGCCCACATCGCCAAGCACAATGTCAGCATCGCCTGTCGCCACTCTGCAGTCACTGCCACCAGAAATTGTCGAACGCATCTACCATTATCTTCCGAAGAGTGATCTTTTGTGCTTGAGATTTCTTCCTCATTATTTAGGAACAATCGCAACGAGCGAGGGGTTTCGAACCTTGCAACTCAAGCCCTATGCTGATTCTCCTGAGGATTTTATCACCATCGCCAGGTCGGCAAGTTTGCGGCGACTTGTACGGGAAATCAGCTGCGATACCTGGGTAGAGGAATTTGAAGATCGTGCCGGCGAGGTCGTTAGTATTGACTATTCTATATTTACGCGCCGCCTCGGGTTCATCCAAGCACTTGATTACGTCCGCTACTTTCCACACCTAGAAACATTTCATCTCCAGTTCACCGAGCATTTTAGCTGGGTAGACGATCCCGAAACAACTTTCAGATATCAAGTCTTGGTTACTGCACTTGATAGCTTGGCGGGAACATGGTCTCTTTCATCTCTGGATGGGTTTATCGACAATGAGCAGACGAGGTTGTTCAGGCGAGATGTGATGGACTTGCCTTTTAACCAAAGACCTGAAATGCCTCAAACTACAGCTCCAGTCAAGCTCAATAACCTTTCTATTCGAAACCTGGGGTACTTGGAGGGCAAAGACATAAAAAAGGTGGACGCGCTGAGAAAAACGCTTGCATCAGGTCACATCACCAGCCTTCAACTTCATACCACAGATTCAACCACGGTCCTGGAGGACGATCAAGGTGCCTTGGAAACAGTCGGCACAGACAGCCAGGCAAAATACGATTTTTACGAGAGTCTGAATTCCACTTGGCTCATTCCAGAGGCAGGCGAGAACCTCACAGAGCTGTCAGTGACGGCGGAAGAATTGTGGGGTTGGAGTCCGCTCAAGGACATTCACAATTACGCCACTGGTAGAGAGCTGCCAAATTTGAAGGTGTTGATGCTGGGGAATTATGTTTTTGGGTTCAAGTGTCAGGTCGATTGGCTAGCATCCCTTCGTCTTGAAACGCTCTGCATCAATCGTTGCGCAGTCTTATTTCGAACATTCAACACGAGAACAATACCATTCAAGTCCGTCATCACTGGCCAAGACAAGGAAGGGAATGATATAGTGTCGAATAATTGTCCGACTCCCGAGTGGTGGGACACGTCTGGGCAGGGATTTTTGGCCACTTCGCTTGCGCTTCGATGGCACTCGGTTCTCGAACAGTGGCGGACAACGATGCCGACACTGAGAGAGTTCAATATGGGCAGGGGAGAGGTCGAGGACTTCAGGTATGTGGACAACGTGGGAGAGTCATATTGCTACGAGTTCAATGACAATGACATCCCGGGCTCATGGAACCACGATTTTGTCCTGGAGCCCGATACAAGAAGGCTCGACCGAGATGCGTGGGAATGCATGGCATCGGAAATGAAATCACGACTAAAAGATGAATTTGAAGAATGTGAAACAGGAACTGCAAGGTAGTACCAACCCTCTGGACTAGCTAGAGAGAAACGGGACCCCGAATCACCCAAGAGTTCTTTAAAAGGGTATTGTTGCATAGGGCATGAGCAAAACATAGCTTTTGTGTGCACGTAGAAACACCCTTTACTTTGGGCTCATATTCCTTGGATTTCCATAAGACTCTTCACATAATTCCGAGACTGGCATGACAAGAAAGTATGCCGAAAATACTATGAAAGAGGACCTCGCGACTCTTTCCACCAACAACTGTCGGATTCTTCACATATCAACGCCATTCAGCCCCACTCTTAGTAGCATCGAGCCTTGAATTTCCTCTGCCCGGGCCATAAGCTCTTGCGCATTCCAATTAGCCCAGACAAACTTGCCCCTCAGAAATTCGGCTTCTTCCGACGCTAGCCACACGAGGAACTCGGCAGGCAGCTCGACTGAGATCATGATTAGATTCGAATTTGCAAAAGACATGCATATAAATCATAGTGAAAGCTACTCACCTGCATCTGCCCCAACAGTGATGTTAGGGTTGATTTCTGTGGCGATGATGCCCGGCTGGATGCTTACAACATGAATCTCTGGGTTCTCAGAAGCAAAGTAATCAAACATCTTGAGGGCGGCCGCTTTCTGAGCCCCATAGCTGAAGACTCCAGGTACCTCTGGAAGCGGCGCCCAGTGTGAAATGGCTGATCCTACGTTGAAGACCTTGGCACCGGGAGCTGCCAGAGGAACAAAGGCTTGCAGTGAGTTAAAGGGACCAATAACGTTGACCTCGAAGCCCCGTCGGAACTCGGCCTCGCTGTAGCCATACACTGGAGCCTCCCTGGGGAGGATACCGGCGTTGGAAGCAAATATGTCAATTTTGCCCACCCTTTCGACGACATTATTCAAAGCCGTCTTGATGGATTCGCTCTCAGTAACATCGCCGGTCTCCACAATAACCTCGCTGGAAGGGCCAGCTGCCACAATCACGTCCGCGGCGGATTCTAGGCGATCACGTCGACGACCAATAATAGCGACGGACTTGGCACCAGCCTGGGCGAAGGCTATAGCGATGGCCTTGCCAATTCCTGTGCCTCCGCCCGTGACGACGACGTTTTTGCCGGCTGCTGAGAGCTCTGGGCGCGTGGGCGAAATGAATGGGTAGGGCTTGTTGTGCCATGTCTTGGTGAAGGAGACGAAGCTGGGTAGAGGAGGCGACGACATGATAGTATTTGGAGGTGTAGAGAAGGAAAGAGGAAATAGGATTGGGTGCCTTTTGTTTTAATCTTGACAGAATTGTATACTTTGGATGAGACAATGACAATGCTAGATGTATGAGAAGAAGGGCAAAGACACATACTTATAGTCTACGCCTGGCCATCTCGTGCGGATATAATTCCATCTCTTTTCTTAATTTATCGATCTTTAATTGAGCGGCGCACAGCCCATAGGACCTGCATGATTAATGAGTGCTTCCGCGGAAGCATTTGTTGGGCAGCTCGCCATGTTAATTCCTCAGCGCCTATCGATTAGCGCCCCACACAAAATTTGTCAGCGCTTCCGCGGAACCTGAGTCGTACTGTGTTGATGCACGCTAGGTTTCGCCATGAGGAGGATTTTGGTCCTTCACAGGCGAAGTGCACCTACCGAAAGTCGCCGTATTGCCCACGCCAGATACAAGAAAAGACTCAGCTACTGGCACCATGGCCCCGGACAAATCTGCCAGGAGGGTTCGTGTCCCACTGTTGATCATCAGACGCGTTGTTCCATCATTCTGACACTAATCGGACGCTTGACTTAGTCGTGCGATCTCTGCTACACAAAAAGAATCAAGTGTGACACGAAAAAGCCTCGTTGTTCGAACTGCGAGCTGCACAACTCCGAGTGTACTCATGCAGCCGCCAGTCGACGAGCATCAAAACGGAGGCAAACGCGCATCCAAGCTACTGAACCTTTGCAATCTCGACAACAGCGCCTGGAGACTCGCCTTGCCGAGGCTCTTCACAAGCTCGAACTGCTTGAAGGCTCAACTACTCATACAGGCATTTCAAGTGGCCCTTCCTCACTGCCAGTAGTGGGTCAAAACTGCAACAATGCTGGCTTACCTGCCGGGAAGCCCTATTGCCCCCCATCGGAGCTGCCACCGCTGCAGCAAGTTTTGACCGCAACAGAGAGGTACTTGACGACATCCAACACCTTCCTCCCCCTCTTTGACTCTGGGAATCTACTGCGTTCTGTACACAGGTGGTATTCGCACCCCGAACAGAGGACCTGTGCTACCTGGGCTGCAATCAACGTGGTCCTCGCCCTTGCCTACTGCCAGCCCGACTCAGGCGAGATGAGTCCGGCGAAGAAGCCCAATAGATACCTCAACAACGTACAGTCGGTATTGACGGAGCTGACTATGCGAGATGTTGAGCTCGCCAATGTGCAAGTTCTCGTTGGCTTAACTATGCTATTCCAAGGGGCACTCGACCTAGGGCCAGCAGCAATACTCCTTGCAACGGCTCTCCGTCTCGCACATAGGCTATGCCTCCATACACGCACCGGCTCGGTGAATTTGAGCTCCTCACTGGCATTGGAGAGGGATCGAGTGTTTTGGATCATATACATCCTGGATCGGGATATCAGCTTGCGCACCAAGTGTCCGCCACTCCAGCTCGAAACAGAAATGGATCTAGACTTACCATCAGAGGGACCAGGGGGAGGAAACAGTCATTTCAATTTTCTCCGTGCTCGTGTACAACTAGCTCACATACAAGGAAGGGTGTACAACGGCCTCTACTCTGTGCGGGCACAAAATGCACTGCCTGAGGAGCGAGATGAGGAGTTGGCATCAATTCGCGATTCGCTACACAGCTGGACTTTGTGTTTGCCGTCACAGGCCAACATATCCGCGTTAGCACAAGGAGGCACACCCATCCTGTCAAGGTACTTTGGCGTGCTCTACGCCACTCGCCTGACGTGTTTGACATTGGCCAGCCAAGCACGCCCATGGGACAAGCACTGGTTGGAAGGCCTTCAAGCGTATGGCAAGCATATTGAGAAGCAAGGAGATGTGTGTGCGCCTCTTCCACACAATTGGCCAGGCCTCGTTCATGAATGTCGCGAATTCATGTCATTTTACATCGGCATGGAGCCAAAAGATGCCTCCTTTGTCTGGTAAGTGTTTGTGTGGCATCTATATCATCGCAGCTGACACGAGAGCCCATCAGGATGACTTCGTGCACTTATATTGCTTGCTTAATATGTATCCTAATCAACATTATCGTTTCTCCACCCCACGACCTTGCACTTGACAAACACTTGTCTGCCATGGCGCTACCGTTCATAGATGACCTGATTCTCCAAACAGCAGACGAGAGTCTCACGAAGATACGGGATTCTTGCAGGGAACTCATGCTGCATGCCTACTTGATACCTCAGGAAGGACGAGGGATCTTCGCCAACTCATGAGCATTAGCTTAGTGCTTTCGCTTGCGTCGATGCACACATCAATGGGTGTTGTGGGCCAGTCTTAACTTTCGATAATCAATAAGAATCAAGTGCATAGGCGACTGATTCTGCTACAAAGACCGACCTGTGATGCTACCAAATGTGGTAAAGAAACAGAACGCGGCACGTGTTGTTTGGCGAAGGCCATCTTCAGAAGGTGGATCGAGAATAGAATGGCGCAGCAATGGCTCGTTGGCCTGAGATCCATCTGCAACGTGACATCATTTTTTTTTGTAGCGTGGCTGATGACAACGTGATTCGCGCTGCTGTGCTTATGTTCTAGGACTTCGTCAGCCTAATTGTGAGCATTCATCGCGAAAATTGCCGCAAGCTGAAAAGCATCACACTTTCAGTAATCAGGATGAATATTCCGACAGGTAAAGCTGGTCTTTCTCTCATTTCTGACCCACTTGGACTTGGTGTACAATGTTATCCCACCTTGCAACCACCAGCCAATACTGCAGGCGAACAAAGTACCAAGGTAAATACTCTCACCAGGGTGGGTTTCGACAGCACAACAAGTGAAATACAGCCCGGAAGTGGCAAGCCCCGCTCTCTCATCATCCATGAAGTCCATTGCAATGGATCAAACCCAACTCACTCGCGCCACCCGGAAACTGCTCGTTACCTTGATGTACCCCGCATGTACCGAGGTGATACAGTTTCAAGCGTTCTCCGTGGTCGTTCCGTTGCGCACAATGCTTGGTTACAAGCGAAAAAGGACTCGGATATAAGTTTCATAGTATACCAATCATACAACTGCACCGAATATCATACCGCTCTTTTTCAAAGTTTACGGAAGCTTGCCATGGAAACCGCAGATCATTCTAATGCTCAGTATTCTCCGGATGTCGTTATCCTGGCTCACGATGCTGAAGCCGCACGTGCCGAGCAAGAGCACATGGAAATAAACTCTAGGGAGATGAAGGAAGCGATAAAGAGCATAGGGTCATTGCAGCATCCAGATACAATGTTGTTATCTGGATGGGACCGAGAATTCAATATGGTAGCCCCGTATCTCCACTTCTACCATATTCGTCAACTCTTACAAGATTGTTCTCCGGAGCTGTCTGATATTCAGCAGAAGCACGTGGCCATACTCTTGAACTACTTGAAACTCCAATTTGGCTCCGCTTACAAGGAAGCTGAAGAGCTCTTTTCTCAAGGCTACGTCACCAGAAAACATTTAGAAAAACTCTTTGGGCCGAACGAGCTGCTGCTAATATTGAAAAATGACCATCCAGTCGTTATTGAGTCAAAATACTGCCCATTGCCGGGCTCGGATCCCATCACGTTGGAGTGTGAATCATGGATGTTTGACGGCGAGTTTACAAAGTGCAAAAAGAGTATCACCATTTCGTGGCCGCAGCAGGATGATTCTGATGATAAGATTTCTATTCAATCTCTCCCCATCTATCCATTGCGGTTCGATAGAACCAGTTTGGAGCAAAGAATGAGAAAGCGTGCCCCCATGGGTGGGGGACACGCTCGTCTTTCAGTGACTTCACATTGAGGGATGAGTTGAATATTATAAATTGCCCAGTTGATCTTTTCTATGCCTAATAACGCCTAATGACCTAGCCCAACCCAACCTAACCCAACCTAACCCAACCCAACACACCCTAACCTCTATGCCCTCTATGAAACCCCTTTATTATTTGCACAGCAGCCGCCCTTAGGCACACATCTTAACAACCTCCAAGCAGCAGAACAGCTCCAGGAACCAAGGCTTATATTGGTTTGATTCTATGTCGTCCAAGAATCGGATTTTATTGTCATCTAAGGGTACCCCCTTTAAATAATCGCAGAGCAGATCATTGACCTGCTTCTATTAGTTTTGTACAAAGTCACCAACAGCTTAAATTAGATATATATCCAAAATTAATTTGTAGCCGAATATTATTAGCTAGAGGCAAACTATAAGAGAAAGAGGGATATCTTTAGATGAGAACCCCGGCAATTTATTCTCCCCTACTTGCCTAAGTAGGCCTATTACCTTCAATCCCTTAACGTACAACTCGGGGCTAATATCCTCAGGGGCACATAGAAGCCCGTATACGTACTACTAAATGAAGAAGGGATCCATAGTATCTTTGCCAAGTAATACATAATAAATGGTTTGGAAGGCCATGGTGTACAAGTGTTATTTTTTTGTATAATTGTTTTTTTGTGGTGGATTGAATTAGGCTAAGTTGGTGGGGTAAGTAGGGAGGGGCTTTTTTATTAGGTCTTAATAAGGTTTCGGAGATATTTTTCTAGGCACTAAAGTTTTTACCTTAAAGTTTCTATTGAACTAAGATTTTAACAAACCTTATATGTACGGCACAATGGGTATTTGGGCCATAAAATCACTTTTTTTTTATCTGCTCGCCGTACAGGCTGGAGCTGGATGCATATAGAAAGAATGAGAAAGCGTGGTCACATTTTTTGGAAGTGCCGAAAACGGCATTATATGAGTTATGAAGCTCCGGCCAACTCGCGTCAACTACAAGGGGTAAGATGCAAGTCTCTCGTCGCCGACATCTCTAACTAATGATCCGAAACCAAGTTTAATGGACGTTATATGATTGATACTCAGACTTACCGCCAACTACATAAGTGGAAGTATGATGATGATTATGATGGCGTCAATGGGATTAAACTCTCTCAGAAGGTCGCAGAATCAGATGTTGATGTACCAGATAGGTTACTTCTGATGCTACCTCCTGTTATATGGGGTTTTGGCTTTCACAAACAAGAATGGAGTTTGTTCCAACGATATAATCTAGTGTTCCGAGTGCGCTAATCATAACAAGGGCAACTTGACGTTGAGAGTTTGCACGATATCGTTTGGGATGCAGACGCATTCGATATTCTCTTGCTTGAAAAAAGATATAAAGAAATTCTTCGAGCCTTGGTCAGCACAAACTCTACAAATATACAGTCAGCCACATCAACAAGCAACAGGGGCACCGGCACGATCATCATATTTGAGGGCCAGTCTGGAAGCGGGAAAACATTTGCCGCTGAAGCTTTGGCCGAAGTTTCGCAGAGGCCATTGTATCGACTAACAGTCGGCGACGTGGGAACTGAACCAGAGAGAGTAAAAGAAAAGCTCAATTCTACTTTCTATTTTGGAAGACTCTGGGGAGCAAGTAGGTTCTGAGAACATCACTGTTGACTACCCATTCCAATAACTGCCACAGTCATCCTCCTAGAGGAAAGCAATTTCCTTTTCAGCCAGACTTCAGTTCAAGAAATGTCTCATATGGGTGCTGTTGCGACGGCTCTTCAGTCCTTGGAATTCTATGAAGGTGTTGTTATCCTAACTTCCAATGGAGGTATGTATTTTTGGGTTACGCAAAGAAAACGAGCTTCATTCAGTTCCTGGCTCATCGCTTACCAATCTGGTACAGTAGGTGCAGGAGGTCTTGATCCAAGTGTCACATCACATGCGCGTCTCGAGGTCCACTTCTCCAAGTTTGATCGGGCTAAGCAGGGCGCTCTATGGAAAAGCCTCATAAATAAGCTGCCAAGAGGGAGAGACGTGAACGGTCAGATTCTAGTGGACCATGAGGATTTGGAAAGATGGGTGGACGAAGAGGCTAATCACCCGTTGGAAGGAAGAGATATCTTGAAAGCAATCCAAAATGCGAGGCAACTAGCGACTTTTAGGGGTGAGACTATGAGCTATGAGCACTTGGAAGATGCCGTCAACGCAGCCGTTGGACATGTGAAGAGATGGTGACACTGCAGCCGCCGCCATAATGTATGGCGACTGAAAGCAGTAAAGCGGCAAAAACAACAAATCCGTGTTCACTGTTCACATGGATTGGGGTGGGGCGGTCTTCAATAGGAAAACCCGAAGTTCAGATATTTTAGGTCAACAAGTTACTTTTGATTACTGAAAATGAATCGCGTAGCGTAGTTTTGAACCATGGTCATATCAGATAGCTTCTTCAGGGGCGCTGGCGCTGCGCGAATAACGATAACGCATGCGGCATGTCAGCTTATGTGATGAAATTACCCCGCGTAATCTCATCTCACGACGGCTAGGGATTTCCCCGCTTCCAGCTTCAGGCTTGTGCATCAGTTGTTGAGGCAATATATTGCCATGAGGCTTCTAAATACCCTTACCCTCCACTTGGAGGAATTTCATGACGACAAGATTCCTGGCTACGCAATATTATCGCATACATGGAGCAAAGAGGAGACCACATTTCAGCAATGGACTGATCACGACTGGGAGGTGAAACCGAGAGGTGTCAAAAAGGTCGAGGCTGCATGCCGGCTTGCCAAAATGGATGGCCACGACTATATATGGGTAGACACGGCTTGTATTGACAAGTCTAGTTCAGCAGAGCTGACTGAGGCGATAAACTCGATGTTTGCCTGGTATGCCCGGTCCACAGTCTGCTATGCCTATCTAGTTGACGTTCCGACATACAAGCCCTTGTCCTATCGCGAGGGCTTTTGTCGCAGTCGCTGGTTTCGGAGGGGGTGGACGCTTCAAGAACTTCTCGCGCCCAAAGACGTCATCTTTTATGCCGCGGATTGGTCGCGCATGGGGACCAAGACCACTCTTGCACGTTCAATTGCTGCAGCTTCGGGCATCCATGTGAAGCACCTGTTCTTGTCGCAACGCAACGACCAAGAGACTTCGGTGCACTATTCTCTAGTACATGAAACTCCCATTGGAGAAAAAATGTCTTGGGTCGCGCGTCGCGAGACAACGAGAATCGAAGACATTGCGTACTGCATGCTGGGATTGTTCGGAATCTACATGCCGCTCGTCTACGGCGAAGGTACAAGAGCATTTATCCGGCTTCAAGAAGAAATAATCAAGGTTTCTGATGACCACTCAATTTTTTGTTGGTCGTGGGGAACCGGAAATCGAAATGGTAGCCTATTTTCGCCGCGGCCGCACAGTTTTCTAGATGCCGCATGCTACTCACCTCAACTGACCGAACGCCACCCTCTGCCGTATTCTCTAACAAATTCCGGGCTATCCATCACAATGCCTCTCATTAGATGCTGGTCTTCCTGGATCGGCCTGCTCAACATTCAAATCGACCGAAATGGTGAATCTCTCCAAGTTGGCTTGCCAATGGCCAAGAGCCCCACCACCAGCCGCTTTGCCAGACATGAATACCCAGACGGGCCCATAATACTGTGCGATCACGAAAAGGTCTATGAAGCTGAAATTCAGGATTTGTTTGTCCCGGCGGGGATCGCTACCGAATGGGATCGACCCCAGTCATTGGCTTCACTCACCACGCACATCCACTGCCAGGCCGGGGTCATTTTGTCTTTTAGCCCTCGCTCGGTATTTTCCGGTATCAAGACGATGCCCCAGGGTAGATTCTCAGAGAGGGATAGCGTCCTCGAAATATGCCCATCGCAAGCAGGCGGCGACCAAGGGGATCCAGTACAGCAGATGCTTCAAAGCGATTCCGAGACTTTTAGCGGCGTGACTTTGGTTGAGTTTACGCTAATAAATGGCAAAAAAGACATTGTTTTATTTTTAATAAAATCCGTTGTCGTGGGCTCTTATTACGAACCGCAATGGTTCTATTTCCACCTTCCACCATCTTTTCAAAACTACATGACAACCCAAACATCGCTCGGAGCAGACACTCCAGAGATGACTTCTGACGAAAAATATTTGATCAAGAATATGATTCACGGAAATTCGAATGGAAATGCCGAACCAATTCCAGACGATCTACCCAATATCTCGGTGACCATGGCGCACCGCAGCTTTTCGACAAATACCGCGTCAATACTTCGGCATGTTCACATTGATTTAAACGAATAACAGACGGAAAAATCAGCACCAAAAAGGAGTTTCATAATCTGACAATGAGTTGTTGGGTGAGCCAATGATGCATTGATAACCCAGACACAAGCCTAACCTACAGTAACTGCTCTGTGAGAATAATGCAGTTTACGAAAAGGCCAAAGCTGCATTGAATGGAACTTTGCATGGATAAAATATCTTTAATTTGTTTTATATTCCAGCAGATCCAACTGCTCCAACTGCTCGTACACACCGGGTATATATCCCCCAAGTTTACAGGCTTGGTTGGAGCAGAATATGAGTGTTAGACAAAACCGGACATAAAGGTTAGCCTTCACCTTTGGATTGCCGCAAGAATAATCTCAAGGATATGAAACAGAAACGCGGAGGCGGTGTCAGTTTCAAACTAGCTGAAGAGTAATGGGGTCCGAGTCACTTGGTGCCCCTTGAGAGATGTATTCCTTAGGATGTAATATCGGGAATATCGCGGAGCAGGATCTTAGTACCGAGGAGGCTATGCCACGAATGGCGTTAGCTTTGCCTTTGATGGAATTGAGCTATATTTCCTGCCTAGAAGACCGCGGCACGCTCTTCCATGTGTCAAGGTTGTTGCGCTGTGCCTCTTCGTATCAAATGGGGGTGCTTGATATTACTGCAGGGTTCGTGCAACATGATGTAGCGGTGAGGATTTGTCATAAACCTGTCTGTGATGATTACAAGGGACCTTGTCGCATTCAATAGGCATGCCAACTTGCAAAAGTTCTAGTGCTTCACTTTTCCTATTAACATCGGTGTTCTCAACGAGGCCATTCGCTGATGCTTCAAACATGGGGTTGGCCAGAGCGGTGGCGCATTCGGTGTTGGATCGGCAGGACATCAAGACTAGCTTCTTTTGATCTGTAAATTGCTTTTTGGCCAAAGCTTGCGGTCCTGAAAATCGCCCGTTATCCATTTCCCCTTGCTCCACTGGGGCGATGGCAGATTGTCTGCGGCCCCTCGCCATTGGTGCTAATTGGACCATCGGAACCCACTGAAACCTCGAGCTGTTCCGTTTTATCACCGCCAATTTTCAGCCTTAAACGATCCCGAGGCCCCGCCATCAGTGTTAATTGGGCCATCACCACATCATGAGTCACACAAGCATTGGAACCTCGGGCCGTTCCTTTTGATAGATTTGATCTGACGTCAGTCTTGAGCCGATACGGCCCTGACGCTTGCCGTTTAGCCCAATCAGCCTGGCGGAGGGGCGCGTCTGTCTGCGCTGAGACTTGCGACCGTGAGAATTGGCTGGCCCCAATCTCGACTCTCTCTGTTCTAAATGATCTCAGGTCTTCGCCTGGCATAGCCTATTTCCCAACAGAATAGTAAAGAGAAAATATGCATGTTTCAATTGAAGTCCTACAATAGAAATCAATGGCCAAAGCACTTTTGCTCCTCACGTGGCGATTTTCAGCCCCCACTCCCCTAAATAGCTAGCCTTTCAATCTCAGCTCTCTCTCGTCTGGGTCGTTTAACGTTTTTAGGGCTGTGACAACTCAGCCGCGCTTCTAGCACTATTTTGGAATTCTGCAATGGACGGCGCACCCAATAGCCGTCAGGTATGGAACTTTGACACGGGCCCAAGATCCTTCAGATCCTACTGATATGGGAACCTGCACTAGCTGGGTTTCATCCATGGACTCACAGGGCAGGGCTCCACCGCAGCTGCGTGCTTCCGGACTGATCTGCAGCCCTGCGCCTCCGTCAACGTGCGGAGGTCATGGTTCCAGCACGAGGAATGGCAGGGGCCTGGGCGACATTTCGGCCGATTAGAGAGGACGAGTGACAGGCGAGTGCAACTACAGCAGACAAGCACATCGGAAGTCGGCACAAAAGTGGGCTTCCTTGGTGGATCGTGCTAAGAGTCTTGATCGAGACCTTGAATCTCAACGGCTCCTAATTTGCTTTGACGAAAATACCGCCCCGCTTGAATAGTGTCACTGCTCTACACTGCGTGCCGGATGTTGCGTGCCGGATGAGCAGACGGGCATATTCCGGGTTTTAATTCCAAAGCATGAGGTTTCGAGTTATCATTGGGGTCCAAGTTGTAAGAGCATCTTGTAAATTGAACTATAAAGTCCAAGTCGTCCGTTGGCAAATTGAAATTCTACTCATCCACATCAAGCTCACACATCTTCACATTCAAACACCATCTTCAAAGCCATCTCTCAAAAAATCTACCAACTTTTTCCTCCTTTTCAATCCTCAAACAACAAACCATCCACAATGCAGTTCCAGCTCACCACCGTCTTCACTGCTCTCCTCGCCGTCACTGGCGCAGTGGCTCTTCCTCAATCCAACAAGGGCGCCACTTTCTCTCTTAAGGCCCGCAACTCCGTCAACGACTGCGGAGACTCTACCTTCATCAACCAGAGCTCCGGCGGCTCTCCTCTGGTTACCGACTGCCAGCAGATTGCCACCAACATTGCTGGCGGCGGCACTTGGACTGTCGGCGCCGGAGGTGAGCAGCACCAGCTGGTTCAGTATGGCACCTGCGCCTTTGGTGCCCAGGGCCAGGGAGACGCCAACGCCGCCTACATTGGAAACCAGGACATCATCGACGTTATCAACACGTCCATCCAGAAGTTCCAGTGGAATGGCCTGGTGGGTGCAAAGGGCACCATGGGTTGCCAGAGCCTCGAGGGCCTGGTCAGCGGAGCTGATATGACCTGGGGCATTTACCACACTTAAGCAGTCGGGGTGGAGTCGACGATAAATCTTGTTTGTAAATAACCACTTTTGGTACCTTCTTTTTATCTAGTTTAGCAAATGGAACCTCTTGAATTCATTTCTGTCTGAAAATTCCCACGAAGCCTACTGTCCACTAATAGCCATTTCCGTATTCTCTTCGTGTCAACTTTTGCCCTGCGCTTAATCTTTATTACCCATGGCAGTTAGTGAAGCTGCTGCTGCCTCCCCAACTATGTCAGACCGTGATTCTAAATCGCGCAGTCTTGATTTCCAGAATGACCACCGTTCAACCGTCATGGTGGAGCCGCCATTCCAAAGGTCTCCTTGTCTATTTAATGCCCAACTCTGTTCCTCATTGGCAATGCCCTCTCGAAACCTACTTCCCGCAATACGAAACCACTCTGCCGCTGCATCAATCTCGGTATCGAGCACGGCACTGCTCTTCTCCAACGCATCAGATACAGCCTCGTACCCCCAATCAATAGTTATACCAGCAAGCTTGGCTATCACCAGATGGGCCTCGATTTTGGCCCTCTTGACATAGACGTCTCGGATTTTCTTGCGCGCCAACGGGTCCGTTTGTATCTCGTTGGCGCGCCAATCGCCACTCTGGTAGAGATCGGCAAACTGGTGACCAAAGCCAGGAAGCTCACGCCAAAGCTTCCCGTGAGTCGGCTTCTCGGAATCTTCAACGGCCGACATGTCGGGCTCGGGAAGGTCTTCTATGGCCTGAAGAAGATTTACCAGAGGAATCGTATGTTCCGAGGGTAGTTCCATTAATGCGCTCATGAGCAAGTCCCAGAGACGAGGCAGGTCGCTGTTGGGAGTCTTTGAGTTCTCAATCGGCTTAGTAATATCCCTGGAAGCTTCCTGGGCAGATATCCCATGGCGCAAGTATTCTTTCAATGCGCGAGCTTCGTCGGGATGGCAGCCATCTGTGGTGTCGCCGTCTGGTGCAATCTTTTCAAGGAACCAGGCATCTGAAATGGTGTCATATAAATCGGGGATATGAAAGTTTGCCATGTTGAATGTGATAGATTGCGTCGGTGATCTCTTCGTCTGTGCGATATTCGTGTTGCGAATACTAAACGTGAGGTCTTTTGGTTTCTGGCTGCAGCGAGGATTCGCAACTGGCAGTGTAATGAGGCCAATACGAGACAGTGATGTAATGTGGGTATCCACGCTAAAATATTAGCACTGCTACGTATTCGCGCAGCAGGATTTTTAGGGCCTGCTGGTGCTCGCTGATTCAGCATTCTTCGCGCCAAATTCAGTTGGTGTTGTTTCGACGAAGAGACTGGGCTCCGCGGAAAAATCGATGCGTCATACTAGCATGACAAATTTTGATGTCCTAATATATCAGGCTTCACGTGCGTCTGGGGCCAATCGTGATGAAGTGTGCCTCGGGACTGTTGGTTTCACCTTCTGGAATGTACGACTCTATCTTTTTGGAGTTAATTGACTTATTTAGGGAAAGCTGATTGCTGACCCACATACCATGCGAGGAACAAAAAAGATGTTTTCTCCAGATGACATTACACAATATGAAGTGCCCAGCAAAAGTGCCCAGCAGAAGTGCCATAGAATTATTCAAACGAATAACCTTTCAAACAAACGGGCCGTAGAAGGAAGGTCAATGAGGGCGCATAAGCAAACTGAGGTATGCTGACAGTGGCCTTTTGGGGGATCTTCTCCAGTTTCGTCCAGCGATCTGCAATGCAATCAACTTAGGATCGGTCCGCTTACAAACCTAGTTAGAGCAGTTCGAGGCGAAGCTTTACCTTGTCATTTGAACAAATCAATTCGCTCTATCACCCGAGACCGAATGTTCTAAGTGACCCAAAACACATTTGGGCGATGCCGATTTGCCGATGTCCGGGCCCGAGGCCTGGAAATTTATTACCAGACCCTATTTCAGCGTCTACACACCTGCACATATAAAGATGACTATTTCAACATCCCTTCTCCCTCTCAGCTTCATACGCATTAATTAATAGCCATAATTTAAGAAACCTTTTATTTTATCCGTATTGTACCTTGGTTTCACCCCTCCCAAACATCAACATGAAGTTTTGTCTCGCCACTATCAGTCTAACACTATTCAGCATTGCGAATGCGATCCCGACAGACATCGAAATTCGTGCAAATCCACCCAACAATCCCATTCATGTCAGTGTTGAACATTTGATGGAAAGTTTATGTGTAATTCTAATAAGTTTTGGCATGTATTAGCTTGCGAATGGACCCAGCCAGAGCAAATCATACAAGTGCGGTGAGTCAAATTCAGTCCGCAAGGATCAAATCTCAAGTAGGACCAATGCTGATCATTTCTAGGCAAAACCACTTATAGTTATAGTGATATTTTCCAAGCAGCTCAATATGGAGTGAACTTGGGAAGCATTGGGGAAACCCGTGGCAGTACGTTCATTCTGGCCTCGCGTACGCGGAAATTTTCATGCAGAGGCTAATGTCCAAAAAGAAGCAAAGTATCCCCATTCTTTTGATAATAACGATTCTAAAGGACATAAGCTAGTCTTTCCTAAAGATTGTCCAGCAGACAAGGACCGCAAGGAGTATCCCTTGAAGGTCGGGGGAGTATACGATGGGGGCAAAAATAACAACAACCAAGGCGATGAGCGCGTTGTCTATTATGAGGAGCCAGGTGAAATTGGCGTGGATGGACATCCTCTTGTCTATTATTGCGGTATTATGACACATGTCGGTGCCCCAACTGGAGGTTTTATCCTTTGTAAATAACTGCAGGCTACTTAGGCTCAGACAGTCGAAGAATTATAGCATTTGTAAGGTCCCGGACCAGAAACAATCTCGTCCCATTTAATATAAAATCTGCACGGGCCAACTAGTTTGCACTTTATGTCATGTTCGATCATCAGAGGGTTAACGGTATCAAAAATAAAAGCATAAATCATGAATCATGCAAAAGCTTCTGCCCTTGTTGAGGCGCACCAGGGCAAAAAGAGTGATTCCGCCCGGGATTGAACCGGGGACCTTCTCGGTGTTAACGAGATGCCATAACCAACTAGACCACAGAACCGAAGCTGCTTTGCTTGATGTCAGGGGGAGGACCGTATGTGCCTCATGTGAGTGAGTGGTTTCGAGTGGAGAAAAGAGAGAAAAAAATCGAGTGAAAGGTGGGGCGTCTCGTCCCGTTTTGCCCTGGTTAGCGCCACGATGAAGATGTGGTGTAAATTGTGCGTAAATTAACGAAAATTTAATTATCCAGGACGGCAAAAATGTGATTCCGCCCGGGATTGAACCGGGGACCTTCTCGGTGTTAACGAGATGCCATAACCAACTAGACCACAGAACCAGCTGCTTTGGATGGGAATGGGGCGGACCGTATGTCGCACAAGAGCTGGGAGGCTGCGATGTCATGGCCAGGAAATTAAATGATGACAAAAGAAAAAAGAATGAACAGAACATGAAGTGTGATCGTTGGGGCTACATGATTTTTATGATGGCAATTAGCCACGGAGTGGACAGTAAGTCCCAAACAGCAGAGGTCCTAGGCAAGACATAAACCGGACATCATGTGTCATGAACTTGTAATCCAACGAGTTTTAGGGAGTGCTTGAACATTCGCAAAGTAATTAAATAATGGATCACATACATCTTCTATCATCAGGCTAATCGTTTTTCTTGTTGAGCCGAGCGAGTCAAAAAAATGGAATTGGCAAAGTGGTGCTTCAGGGTAGCCTGCTAGTCAAGGATTTTTTCAATTCTTGCTTGCCCCGCCAGATACGTGGAATCTTGATGGAAAACTGCTGCAATGAAAAGAAACCCGCGCTGAAAGAAAAAGGCCTCCCGTTGGATATATTTATGAAAAGAACGAAATACCTGCCTCTATTATCAAAAAAGATATTTTGTGTCTGCATGCAAGGTGAGCTCATCCGAACTGGGTTGGGATGTGTGGATCCGCAAGCTTGCCTCAAGATGGCCCAAGTAAAAAAGGATACTAGCGGACTCTAACCGCCTTAATTGGACGAACAGGGAATCGAACCCTGGACCACTCCCAGATCATTCAGACGAATTATGCTAAGGGAGTATTATACCACTAAACCATTCGCCCGATTTGATTGGTTGCCTTGTCTTTAAGCTGATACCTAACAGATCCCAAAGAAACCAAGAAAACCTTAATATGAATTATCTATCAACTTGAAAATCAAATGGTAGAGTTTGCACTGATTTTAGATAGATCCAGGGTTACTTGAGAGGCAGAATGACCCGTTCATGTGCAATGTAACAATCCATTCCATGATGCCATTTATGAGTGCGAAGTTCTGGATCATATACATGGTTGTCTACACCGGCAGATGCTGGCGTATTCTTTATTCACTCTAGGCTACTAAAAACGCTAACAGTTCCACCACTTGGCTCTTTGCATTCTAGAATTGGACATAAAGCCAAAGAATATCCGGGAGAAAGAAAATGGCTCATGATTTTAATCAACCTGTTTCTGGTCAAATTGTGCCACCTCAAATCAGCTCTGGGTCGCTCTATCTCCAAGTTCAACGGCTTGGTAGACCGCACTGCTAGGGGAGTTACCAGCAGAGGTGATGGCAAGAAAAATACCAATCGATTCCTGAGAATAGGTATAAAACTTTGTAAATGTGCCATCAAGAGCGGAGCAGACCAAGTAGTCATTGAAACCTGGAACGCATGAACGAGCTGGAACGGAGCATTCGAGCTTTCCATTGGCATTTTGCTCGCAAGTAAGAAGTGCAAGCCCATCCACCTGGGCGTCGGCAATGTTGCAGAGCTCCACGTCGGCAGGACGCCCAACATCTTTGTATTCCGCGCACCAGTATAATCCGCTGCTCTCCTTGACGTATTTTGTCACAGGATCAATTGAGAAGGATAGACGGGTTACTTCAGGGTCACCCTGTATGTGCCATCCTGTTATGCGCTGAGACCTTTGCGCGCCCACGAGGTATTCGCCATCTACTTCGGCACCAATGGCACGGGCATCAAAGGTGGCGATAGGTTGGAAGGCTGCGTCGCTCGTAGTGGCTGCGGCAGTCGTGCTTGTAGAAACAGCTAGCTCGGAACCTGTTGTATCTGTCTGCGAGGATGATGCTGACTCCGTAACGGTACCATCTCCGGAGGCAAATGTCACAACGCTGGCAGTTGTGGTTGTGAAAACAAACAGCTCTGAACTAGTCGTGTGTATTTGTGAGGAGGATATGTCGGTCCTTGTTGACTCCGTAGTAGTGCCATCTTCAGAAGTGGACATCACGGTACTGGCAGATGGGTCGGCGGAGGCAGCAGTTGAGGTCGCAGTATCTGAGGTCACGGCGCTGGTAGATGGCCCGGTGGAGGCAATAGTTGTGGTCGCAACATCCGAGGTCAAGACGCTGGTGGTTGTTGTCTCGATCTCGGTACTCGTAGCCGTACGCGATGAAGCTGTGGTCGACGTTTTGGAGTAGATAGATGCTGTGCCTGAATCGCTGTTTAGATACTTTGATCTGCATTGACTATGTTAGAAGTTCACTTACTTAAACCACTCAAGGGATGAGGTACGCATTGGCGCGCAACAGCAGCCTGTGCTGCAAGAGCAATAGAGAAGACAAGACTGACACGCATGTTGAAAATGGTGACAATAATGCGTGGGAATAATTAGAGCAAAGGAGCGTTCTCATAACATATTGATCGACCATGGAAAAGGGGCGGAAGAAGGAAACCAGAGCTGAGAGCGCCATCTCAGACTATCGACGCCACTTTCGATATTTAGTGGTCGGATTCAAACCTTATCGGGTCATCTAATCTGTTCTTGCCGCCATATTGTGCTTTTCTTTTTAAAATCGACTGTATGCTAAGCCGCATACGGCAAGAAACAACCAGCGCGGACAGCCACTGAAGTCCGGCGAAAAAGGCCCGTTCTAGAACAGTAGGATTAAAGCAGTGAGACACTCAAGATTCTTTTGCAAGGTACATTAAGGTTTTATTTATGCATGAAGGGCTATTCTTATATTGTGTTTGGGTTATCAATTGCAATTTTATATAAGCCCAAGCTTTTATTTAATATTCAGGTTCGCGTATTAATATTCAATATGTCCGTAGTCTGTAATTCATCGAGAAATATTGAAATCGCCTAGTCAGTGCCACTAACCAGACCCCAAATCAGTCGGCTCAAACAACACGCAGTTTCCGGTAGACTTAAGTACTCTCATACCTATCCACATTCAACATTGTTCATAAATTTTGTCACGTGGGATTGGTCGTGATCAGTCGGCGTAAACGCCACAATGGAGCCAAGAGCCATTCACAAACCCCCAAGCTGCCAAATTTTGTAAACCGGGGCGACAATTAATGATGCTACTATAAAGAAAGAATTAACGAGAATCAAATATTCCTTGCGAAATATATCGAAAAACCAAATGTAATACCAAATTCAAGACGAACCGAAGAATCCAGAACTGGCCAGCATCAGGTCCATGTGTTATTTGTCTACAATATTCCAGCAGAGAACCATAGCGGTGTCGTCAATATAACGATCGACAACATATTCAATTTCATAGTTGAATCGAATCGCTCGATGATTTCCAAATACGCAATCTGACTAGAACGATGATCACCGTGTGGAACCTTCGACGCCGTGGGTGGAATAAATACCGAGCACGGAACAACTCACCATCTGTACCCTTGGTCTCCAGATTGATGGACTGATAACTATTCTCCCACATTCTCTTGCTCTTCTTCATAGACATCCACCCACTTTTCGATAAGATTTTGAAGCAAAGCTTCTTCATCTGCTCCAGTCTTCTCCTCCTCTCCTTGAAGCTCCTCACTTTCATCATGCTCTGATTTAGAATCACTGAAGGAATCATTCAGCATATCCATATTAGAGATATCAGTCATCGGAGGCATTGAGACCTCTTGCGCCATACAACATTTCGGTAATCTGACCGGCAATCGCTGTCTTCCGCGATAATATGCTGGTCGCGGCACAGACGACGAATGCTGGGAGAGTGCGGGTGATGGTGGTATGTGTGGGAGTTGGTAGGCCGGTATTGAGCGAGTAATCCATAGGATGGAGACAAGCATCAAGTTGCCGAATAAAGTTGGACTTAGTACGGTTTCCCACTCCCCTGCCCAGAGTATTTCGGCGTAAATATTTTGTGCGTGTTCAGAAACTAAACTGCGTTGCTGCTGGTTGAGCTTTTGCATCGCCTGAAGACTCGAAGTGTTGCCATTGGACGTCTTCTCTTCAAGAATGGAGAGAAGATCCGACTGGGATACGCTGAGGGGCGAGATCTGACACACGATGCCATCAAACTGATCCCTCGGGTAGGAATCTTGCAAAGCTGATTGCGAGCTAGTGCGTGGTGATGAGGTAGTGAACCAAGCCTGGAGATTGATAGGTTTATTGGTCTTTTTTGTTCTGAAAGAAGGCACTTCCCTTCTTCGTGACTCGTTGACTCGAACATATTTTGTCAACCTCTGTCTTGGGGGCTCGCGAGCAGAATCGTATGGGTCATGAGTTTCATTTTGAGCCCTGGAGGAACCTCCCACTGCCTTCATAGCACCTACAGCAGGTTCCATAGCATCTTTAGCCTCTGAGTGTCGATGATCAATCATCCCATCTTGTCTTTGATACAAGGACACAATAGCCGCCTCAGCAGTGGCGACCCCACGCAGGAGGTCTTGCTTGGATTCAGAGTTGCTCGTGGTCGCCCTGGAACACCAATCAGCTTGTCAATTCTGCAATGGATAACCCCTGCAACAGCCGCTTACTCCGAGATCAGTCTAGATTTATAAACCCGAGCGACTTGGAGCCCGAGTATTAAGGTGGTTTTTGTCTTCTCCAAGTCCTGCGTCATTTCACGCAGTTTTCCTCTCTGAAGGGGCCAATTTGACCGCAAGATAACAGACCGCGAAATCTTCACTTTTCCTTTGATGATAATTTCTCGATCGGGGGCCTTAACGACCGTCTCAATTTCGGTAAATGCTGCCTTGCAGTTCTCAATAGCGGCAGCTAAGGGATCGTTTTTGATGCGGAACCTTTTCACTCCGGGAACTGATGGAGGTTCACTGACCAATGACTTCATTTGCTCACTAAAGATGTCAGCATCACCAATTTAATTGTCGGGCTGAAAATGAATGATTTGGAGAATCATACAAGAGACCACATAATGTATAGATATCATCGCTGATTCTCTTGAGCTCCTTCGGAGCATTCCGTACTGCGTCAAATGTGGTTATAAGCTAAACAGCAACCTTCTAACCGTAGTCAACTATGCCAGCAATGCCCGTCGTAAGGCCAACAATGTCCATAGGATTCATGATAAGGAAATAGCGGTTCCGCAGGCATTAAAAAGGCATCTGTATTATATTCTGGAGCTGCAAATATTTAGCCGTTGATTTATTTGAGTCATGAGTGATGTAAGAAGCGTGTCGCGGTCTGACATTGCGGGGAAATTTCTTGTCAGCACAGCCTGGTAAGAGTGGTGAGATTTTATTCACGTGACAAATCTTTCAATGTATGTATAAGGCGAGTAATACATTATTTACTCGTCAAATGTTGATCTTTAATTCATAGTTGCTCACATCTTTCTCCACTCCTACTACTAGAGCTGATGGCTTGGTGCAAGAGCAAGGGGTGGCTTGAGGTGACAACGCTCCCAAACTTAGCGGCCCCATATAACATGCGCGTGGAATTTTCTCTACCGCACGGTCAAGGATTTTCTCAGAACCGAAAACGTGCAGCAACAACTTGACAAGTGGAGCTCTGTCCAGTGGTTGGCGCGACATGATTCCGATCTCTATGGAGCCGTCCCGAACCGCTCTCTTGAACTGTTTGACCCCCCACAAGACCTCGTGCAAGTCAAGAATCGCTAAACTAAAGTCTACGCCTATGACATTCGAATACCTCGAAAATCACGGCCATATGCCAGGCGTCGTCAATGATGCTTTGTTCGTGGTACAGCAGTGTGAAGAAAGAACCGACTCGACCATGGAAAAGATGCTTGATTTAATCAATGAAGCTATTTCTAAACATATTGCCGACTGCCCCACGCAACACCCAGGCTACCTTTGGGCCTTCTAGGGCTCCAAAGACCTTCTAAATCACGTCATTAAGTGGAATCTTATGAAATATATTCAAGCCAGACCCCAAATGAAGACCATCTCTGGTGCAGAAAAACCTCGTCTTCTACTAAATACGCTCAAAGGGCGCTTTAGTCGAAATGGAGAGATTAAACTCGGACCAGACCCAGCAATGGTTGCACCCATTTTGGAGTTTGGCCCACTAGTCGCTCTTGGCAATGAGGTGATTGGTGAGGCGATAGAGCCTCTTGCCAGCTAGAATCTCCAAGGGTTGTACGTGTCCCTGATGCCGCTAGCGAATAAGAGAGTCCTAAAAATCAAGACCAAGTCGGGTCTGTGAACACGTTTAGTAGGCGTGTTGCCGGAGGAGGAAATTGTTACACTGCAGCAAGCTCAGAGAGACTCACACAGGGCATGTTAGTCGAGGTTTTCGTCACTAGTTTGGTTGGTCAAAGAAATAGATTTACCATCAATCGCATGCATACGCTCACACAACGCCATTGGTGAGGCGTTGATTTGAAGAACGAAGGTCTCCCAGAGGTCTTTTTTTTTTCTTGACATTTTGTGATGATGACTGGGACTACATTGCTTCTAGACAAGCCTCTTTCAATTTATCATAACAGATGATTTCACTGTTCATCATATCCTATCATCAGTCACTCATATTCATGACCAGCAACCATGCTCTTGACTTCCTTGGCCCTCTCGTAACCCCCGTGTCCTTGCAATCAAGAACCAATCATCGCATGTACCACGTGCAAATGCTTCACCATGTCAATTCTTAACAGTGCTAATTCTTCCCGTTCAATCCGGCACACGGTTTTAAATCAGAGTTTCGCCAATCAGCGCTGGCTGACGACACTACCACAACCTATGAAACATTATGTCTTCTCATGGCCGAGGCACAAACAGACAGGGGTCGCCGCCCTAAACCGTTCGGGCCCATTCCGGGCTTTTGCCCCATCCAAAAATGAGATGATGACGCTTGGATCCCCTCGCCAACGAACACAGGCACCAGAGAGGAATAATCGCGTGTTCCCCATCGGTCGCACTTTGCTTGTCCCACAGCTCATCGCCAGCCACAGAGCCGCATCCCAGCAACAAAAATGAGCACTAGAGCCTTAGTAGTCGGAGGAACAGGCGGCATCGGCTACGCGATCGCCTGTCGCATCGCCGCCGACAGTGCCGCCGCTGTCACCATCAGCGGCCGCAACAAGCCCACAGACATCCCCCATGCCAACATCGACTTCCGCCAGCTGGATGCATCCAGCATGCGCTCAATCAAGCAATACACGGACGCATACAAGTCCTCGCAAAAGGAAAAGCTGGACGTTCTCGTCATGAGCCAAGGCATTCTCAGTACAGCAGGACGTACAGAGACACCCGAGGGAATCGACCGCAAAATGGCGCTTCACTACTATGGCCGACAGCTTCTAGTCCGCGAGCTTCTCCCCATTTTGAAGGAAGATGCCAAGGTTCTTTTTGTGCTCGATGGTCTGCGCGGCAACCCGGCCCACCTTGTCTGGGATGACCTGGACCTCAAGACAAACTTCAGCCTAGGAAACGCCGCCAGCCACTGCCTCTCCATGACGGACGCCATGATCCAGGCGCTTGCTGCGCAGAACTCTCAAAATTCTTCCGCGAGACACTTTGTGCACGCCTACCCGGGCGTTGTGAAAACAGACCTCTTCCAAGCGCTGCCGTGGTACATGCGGGCTGGTGCGGTGGTGCTCAAGCAGATTCTGGGCGTCGCGCCTGAAGATTGTGCAGAGAAGCTCGTTGCAGGCACCTACGAATTTTCGTCAGAGGACAAGGAGAAGTTTTGGGCTTGCATTGATAATCACGGAAAGGTGGTTCCCAACAAGCCTGTTTGGAGCGAGGACCAGATTCAAAAGGTTCAGGACCACACCTGGACACTCATTGACGGTGTCATCGGTGCGGAAACTGAATGAGAGACGGCATCCACAATTCTTTTACAAGTTATTTTGATTTCCGGTGCGAAAGTACGGCTCTATGGTTTACAGATTGGAACCAATAGTACAGATGAAATAAATACCCTCTCAATTCTTCCCCACCAAATTTCGTAGCAAAAGGACCAGACGCTTTTCTCATCCAATCAAGCTACACGAATGCCTTAGTGAACACACATGGATAAAAGCGACTATGGTCAACCCAAACCCCCCGGCAGCTTGAGTGCTGCTCTAGAAATCAGCATACCTCCGACTCTCGAAAAGCAGTGGAATAAACATAACCACTTGAGCGGACGGTGAGATAGGATGATATAAAATTATTTTTAATATTAAGAATTATCTAAATTGTATTTCAGATCATTGTGCTAATTATCATTATGCCATGTTTTCCTTGTGACCGCAGTCGGTCGATCTCTGCACCCTAGTCAAAGCCAAACGCGCGATTGGCCTTCTCGATATTAAAATATTAAATGCAGCTTCAGTTTTCCTTTTTAGTCTCGTTTTGCTCAGCATCTGACTCTTCATCATCAGACCTGGCATCCTTCTGCTCATTATAAAAGGTAATGCGATAGGCAACTCGGACAATATAGTACAGCCAGACCAGGTTCAGCGCTTGCAAAGCGATGAGCAGGGTGGATGTAATGACAAAGCTCAGCGAGCACTTGTACTGCTGGGTCTTCCAGTTCAGCTCATAAGGACCGACAGTCTTGAACTCGGTGAAGAGAGAGTAAATAATGCGTAGGTTCAGATAGTGGCGAAGGTAAATCCACACGCCCATAAACATGGTGTAAAACGGGACAGTGATGGAAGAATCAAGGTAGTTGAGCACCTTTGACGTCTGTCGTTCACAATATAGTCAGTTTTTGTCCCCAAAGTGATGAAATCTGAGAGTCGCTGTGGCTGCTTACCGCGAGAAAGAGGTCACTAATATCATGTGTGATATAGACCGCGATGCCAATGTAGGTAAAGTGAAACCGGTAGCTGAGTCCGATCAAGGCAAGCGTGACGATGTGGTGAAAGACTAGCTCCTTGAAGTCCTTGCGGGGCTTCTCCAGGCCCAAAACAAGGACAATGGCCTGCTGGGCCCAATACGCCGCTTGGAATAGGTAATAGAACTTGAAGAGGGCTTCGTGTGTCCTGTGAGGGAATCCTTCGTACATCCCTGTGGTGTTGAAGAACCACACGGGGGTTCGGCTCATAACGTACAAGCCGAATGGGCCGAGGAATGCAAAGTAGATGGCAGTGTAAGCTTGCTCCAGGAAGCGAGCCTGCTTCCCACGGCGCGTTATGCCCGCACGTCGCGCAAAAGGTCGCAGTATCTCCTGCATGATGAACTCTCGAGTGAATGACAGGACGACGACGTAAAACGAGAAGAAGGCCAAGTCCTTGATTCCTTTTTCATACTGTGCCGGCTCGCCTGCAGCGGTGGGCTCGATTCGGTACGACAGGAAAAGGAAATAATGCAACGGGTTGGTTTCCGACGGGTTGAGTCTGTAGGCGCACAGAATAGCGAAAATCAAGGCCAGCGGCACGGCCCAGGTGTACCGAGAAATAAAGCGCAACGCATGCCGGCTCAGAGAGGTTCGAGACTTGCGACGTCTTCTCCTGATGCTTCCATCCGGGTTCACAGCAAAATTTCTAGGAGCCTTGCTCGCCTTTCCCACACGGCCGGAAGCCATTGCGCTACCTGATAGGCTTGCCGTTGTCCTCCGGTGGCTTGAGCTGCTGTCGTCGACTTCTGATACTTCCACAACCACTGGCAGTGGCGCTAAACCTGCCACAGATTTCATTTAGGCCCAAGTAAATGACGGTGACGAGGGCTTAAAGAATGTCGACGCACAAAGCAGATTAAATACTGGGGTGATATACCAGGGGTTTCGGTCAGATTATTAATTTGACGTCGTTTATGGTACAAAACGGGTGATGGACAATAAGAGGTGGTAGGGACGCGCAAAAAGGAAGGTGTAAGTTGTAAAACAAGCGAAAACAGACGACGCATCAAATTCACTATTATGACCAGAAGAAGGGTAGAGATTGAAACAGACTTTATATGGGAGCAGAGGTTCAATTCAATCTAGCAATTTCCACGCCATGTCAGCAGTCTCTCGCACGAGCGCGGCCGGTTCGGGCTCCGCGGACGGAGCGTCCGGACGGTGCCCCCAAAACGCTGCCAAATCCGACCAGGATCTTGACCCGCAATTAAATTGTCCGTCAAGGCCGGTCTGTTCACGTGACTGCAGGGATCAACAGCGACGATAGATCCAATGTCACGCTTGTCTGCAGCTAGATGATGGTGCAGGCCAAGATGCATAGAAGGACTTTATAAGATCAGTGGAATCTCGGGGATTTTTTTCAAGGTGAGATTTTCACCAGGCCCACGTGGTTATCCAAGAGCGTACGGCACTGAATCAGTGCCGTGAGAGTGGCCGATGTCACGTATGAAGAGATGTGGGTAAAAAGAACAGATGGGAGAGTAGGCCCATCTATGCCCAGGCGCCACAAATTCGAAGCCGTCGTCAGGCTCGCCGTGCGGTATTTTGCCTGTTGTAGGAAACATCTGAAGGATCGCTGGATGGATCATGAGGCCCATACCCTTGGTTCACCAGGGCATCGTGAGAGCGGCACGGGGGTGACAGACGCAACGTTGGCTGGCGGTGCCTTGCAGATTGATCGCGGCAGATGATGCAGCCCGGACATAGATCGGGAACTAGAGGCATTACGTATGGCCGTGGATCATTGGGCTGCTCATGCTCATCTACGCGCCTTGGAGTTGTGAAGAAAAATGGCCCACTGGAACTCTAAATTATCCACGGCCGGCAAAGCAAATGAAACTGGATGTGGATGCGTGCGAGTGGGAGCGTGGCATGATCCACTTATTGAGCAGCTAGTTCCGTCAGGGGCTGCTGCCCGCGGGACCCTCCGCGGACGCCGAGATTAGTTTGGTGACAGGGGTGTTGGTGTTACTATAGGGTAGGTTGAGGATTTCTGTGAGAGGGGACAATTTCGGCTTGGGATGTACGAAGCATGGCTAGTTGGTGTCCAAATGGAATGTCAGTGTATACTTGTGTCCATATGTGGATTTTTGATATGAAAAAGTGAGATGTGAAGAGGTGGGGAACTGAAAGTTAGGATCACAAGTAGGTGTTACAATTGTGTGTTGAAGAGTCAAAACGACTTGAAATAACCCAGATATGGGATTTCATAAATCTGTCACAAAAAAGATGCACATTGGAACGTAGCATCTTGAGATTTATGTCTAAGATTCCATCTTTTTTTAACCTCATCCTGGCTACCATCAAAGTGGACTAACAAACCATTGCTTGAACCACTTTTTGTGTCAAACCGACATGATTTTGGCTAGAGTTCGTTGCTTGTTACATTATTTCGGAGCCTTGCGCGAGCAAAACTATCCGAAAGCGAAGGTGTTGTTGTCTTGGCGTAGTTCGTTACCGGAAAGATAACGGACACAAGGCTCCGACAAAACGGACGGGGGGCGTGAGGCGTGACCACGGAGATGAAGGATTCTTGTGCACGCGAGGCCACGCGACTGATTGCTCATCGGAAACTGCGAAATTGCAAAAATCACTGTGCACTATGTGCATGCAATCGTTGGTTTCCACGCGTTTCATGGATTGCATCTTTTTCGTGATGACTTTTACCCGCGCACGATACGGTCTAACGCCCATCCGTCGCGCTTGTGCAACACTCCCAAGCGAATAAACTCTCGGAGCTTATTCGTTCCGCAGGCTCAGATCGTCACCACCGCAGCATTCGGAATTTGGGCGGGTCCCATCAAATAAACCTTACCCCGCGACAGCGTACAGCCTCGAAGAGGAGGGAGGGGTGGGTTTAGCAGTCACAATTGGAAGACAGTTGGAACAAATTGGTATAATTTTAACAAAGCTTGGAATTCAAATCGCAGCTAATGAGTATGTACATCTAGATAAAAAAGCAAAATTCAAAGAAAAAAAGAAACCAGACAATTCTTTTAAACACTCCTCCGTAGTGACTTCGTAGCTAAGCCTTCCCTATGATACAGCCAAGAATCCCTGCCAGCAGGCGCGGCTTTTTGAGCCCTTGATAGGCTAGTGAGCCGGTAGTTGAATTTACTTGCGGACACCAGCGTTGCGGCGGGCCACCATGTCGCGCTTGAACTTGGCGCTGCTGGGGGTGGTGGCGGCGGCGGCAGCGGTGCATCCAGAGTTGGCAACAGCGGAGGTGGCAGCCGTGGCAGCGGCAGTGGTGGCCTTGGCGGTGGTGGTGGTGGCAGTAGAAGTGACGGCGGCCTTGGAGCTGATCTGCTCGACCTCGACGGCGCCGGACATGAGGGTGGGGCCGGGGATGGGGTAGGCGGTGACGTTGCCGTAGATGTTGAAGAGGATGCCGTCGTCCTCGGGCTTGTAGAGCTCAGTGCCCAGGGTGCCCTCGGGCTCGGCGGTGCCGTTGCCGTAGACCTCGATGTTGAAGCACTGGGGGTAGTTCTGGGTGCCGTTGAGGTTGAAGGCCTCGTGGAGGGAGATGATTTCGTGGCGGAGCACGTAGTAGCCGGGCTTGATGGACTCGGGGATCTGCACCAGCCAGCCGTAGTTGTTGTCAATCAGCTCCGTGGAGGCGTAGTAGCCGGGTGTGGTCGAGTTGTTGATCAGGCCCTTCTCGCTGATCTTGAAGAACTTGAGGTCCGTCTTCTCGACCGTCTCGCAGCCGCTGTCGCCACAGGCGGCAAGGTAGTCGAGGACGGGGCCGTAGTGCGAGATGGGCCAGGTGCTCCACTGGATGAAGATGCTGTCGCCGGCGTTGACTAGGGCGTGGCCGCCGCCGTTCTTGGCGTTGCGGTGGCAAACAATGTCCGAGTGGTTGTAGGAGGAGGGGGAGATGTAGCCCATATCGACGGCGGTCTCGGACCAGCCGATGACAGTGGGGGGGTTGCTGATGTAGGGGTTGACGTCCATGTCGTAGCCGGCGTAGTAGACACCGTTGACGACAATGTTGTCAACATGGCCGTGGGCAGCAACAGTGATGACACCAGCCAGGACAGAGAGGAGGGTCTTTTGGGCAGACATTTTTGTAGAGTGGGTTGAGTGATTGTTTGGAAAAAAGAACTGGGAGGAGATGTAAGTGTGTAAAGTGATGAAGTCTTGGAAAAGACGAGATTGATTTTTGTGGATGATGGGAAAGTCAGGAGTGAATTGTGATTGAGTGTTGATGTGATGACTCTGATGAGGATGGAAAGAAAAGTTGTCATGAAGGGAGGATGAAGACGTGTTTTATCTTGAATTCTTCATGGAACTAGTTTATCATTGTTGCATCTATGGTTGCACACATCTCCATCCTGCCAAGAAGGTAGTTTCAGCTAAAACCGCCTGATCATTCGATGGCTAGATGAAACGGAGGCGAATCTCTTCTCGTTGCCGCGCTCCTTCGGCGTGGCCATCTCCGAATTGCCACCGAGATGGATGGTACGCGGCTAATCCAGACGGATGGTCTGTTGGTGGAGGTCGGCGATGGATTCGCCGAACCGCAGCTCCACCACCACCGTGGTGGTTGAACGATGGGCTCATTTGTTGCTCGTTGTAACAAGCCAGCGGCGCGGGTACTATCGCTCCGTGCTATAAACGTCTTGATCCATTGGAAGGGAGAGAGCGGCAAGTGGGGATGGCTGCGAGACAGATGCAACCAGCCAGTAGGAGCCGTTGGCGCGGCCGATAGTCCACATGGTTATCGATAGACTTTGCCAAAGTAACCGACTGACTCAACAAGGAAGACCCGGCGACCAATCGAGTGTCTCATCACCTCTGCTTTGGGGTCTCTGCACCCAAGGGGACTTGGTGGGGGTGTGTGCCGGCTTGGGACCGTTCCATTGCCGGCCGGACCCTTGCATGTCGTTTGTTTTATGGAGCTGATATGCGCGGCATCTACCCATCCTCCATCCTGCAGAGGGGCCCTGAAACATGGCCGACCATCATTTCTGCTTCCTGCCCTACAGAATGCCACTGCGCACTAGACTCGGCATGTCATCAGGGAAAAACATTTACTCCTTGGCCTTTACTAGCACACATATGATTTTCTTCTTTGTGTCCGGAGCAGGGGGGGGGTGTGGGGTGAGGTTATTCACCAAGGACCGTTGAACGACCCGGCGTGATGGAAACTTTTAACCATGTCATAATGCCGACGAGTGGCAATATTCGAGAATAATCAGGAACACCCCCGGGTTCACCGAATTTCAGCCATGTGTGGCGCTATTGAGACAAATGGTGCTGCCATGGGAGACAAGGTGGCGTGCGAGGTTTGGGACAATTTGAGTTTTCGGCTCCGAGGTGAGTATTTTTTTCCATTTTGGGAGCGTCTGCGCGGCACAGACAGAAACTGGATCTGGGACCAGGTTCCTTCTTTTTCTCTCTCCCCTTCTAAAACATGTCCATGTGGACTTTGCCATTGTGGCACGGATTCCCCGATGTTGGCAAAAAAGAAATTGATCAAGATCAATTAGTCCACACCCGGACCTAGACTAGCCGCCGCCGCCAACCCATCATTTGTGCACGACAATGGCTCGTGGGTGTCGCTTTTGGGAAAACCTGCTACCACTGCCGGGGTGTTGTTGAAAGTTTAAAAGACCCTGCAGAGAGATGGGATAGGCCCGGGAGCTCCCGGCGCAATGCCCACATGTTCTGGGACCAGATCACACGGTGGCTCCGGACGTGCGTTCCCTTCCTCTTTGGGACCGGCGGTACGCGGGATTGGACCGGGGGTGGTTAGGCTGAGAGAGAGAGAGAGAGAGAGAGCGGCGTGAAACAGATAGCCAGATCGCCGGCGATTGGGAGACAAGGAAACGTTACACCTCCCGAGCGGGTGCCCGTTTCGCCATGCCCCCCTGTCGCACGTGTCGCCATGCGAAACTTGGGGTGGGCATCCCTGTTCGCCATCACACTTCCGCACCGTTTCAGTCCAGCCAAGCCTCATCCGTCTATCACGTTTGATAATACGTAACCTTTTGGTGTGGGCGGCTCTTGCTGGCCGCGGGCTAGTCTAGTGTATAGTATCATTCAATTTTGTTTTACCCTTTGATAGTGTAGACCGGAGAAAGAAAAAAAGATCTTTCCGGCCATTACCGTAGCTTGGCTTGGAGCTTGTCTGCCTTGGCCTTTTTGATAACGACAGATGCCAAGACTGGTGAGGATCTTCTATTTATTACTGCCCTTTTGACCATCTTCATCACAATGTCGCTCCATCTTTAGCACATCATCATCTTCATCATTCCTTCCTTTTTCATACACTCTAGATTGCTGGAAAGGATCATCCGCTGCAATGCAGAGCACCTCTCATCATCAGGATGGCCTCGAAGATCATCATCCCGTTGATCTCGAGGCCCAGCATCATCGCAAGCCACCAGCTGAGGCTTTCACTCCCACACTGGCTGACAAGCATCCCGCTTCCAGCGAGAGCTTGAGCCAAATGAGTGAACCTACCATCCGGCCGGGATCCTCTCGGGGATCAACAGTCGCCAACACTCCTTCCCCTCAAGAGGAGCCATACAATCCTGACTCCATCGCCAAGCTTCACGATCGTGATGACGCTGAGATTTGGAAGGGATGGAGGCGAGGGCTGTACTTCCTCAACCCATTCGTCATGTTTGCCAGCGTTGGCCTGTACTTTGCCTACCTTTCCTACCGCATTGCCTGCGTCGTCTGGGCCCAGCAAAAGTACAACAGGACCATGCCTACCCCCTGGATCTTTGTCGCCGTCGAGATTATAGTCTCCTTTCCCACAATCTTGAACAACGGCTGGACCATGTGGTCCTTGAAGAAGCGCAACCGTGCCAAGCTCAGACTTGTTGGTAACGAGTGTCCCCGCGTCGATGTTCTCATTACATGCTGCGGCGAGGAAGACGGCCTCATCATGGATACCACGCGGGCTGCTGCCGACCTCGACTACCCCCAAGATCGCTTCCGCGTCGTCATCCTGGATGACGGCAAGTCGGCTAGCCTCAAGACTGCCGTTGAGGAGCTCTCCCACACGTACCCGAATGTGTACTATCTCAGCCGGCCGAAATTTCCCGGAGTTCCCCACCACTTCAAGGCCGGAAATCTCAACTATGGCATCAACCACATGCACTTGCTTCCGGGTGGAGCGGCCCCCTTTGTGGGCGGTCTTGATGCAGACATGGTACGTTTATCTCTCTCACACACGCATACTCGCCACCCATCATCCAACTCTAACCCTATTTTCTAGATTCCCGAACGGGATTGGCTTCGCGCGCTTATGCCTCATCTTATGCTTGATCCCAAGATGGCCATGGCTTGCGCCCCGCAGCTCTTCTACAACACGCCTGCTTCCGACCCCCTTGGTCAGACCCTCAACACCTTTGTCCACGTCACCGAGCCCATCAAGGATGCTCTCGGCGTCGCCTGGTGCGGCGGATCCGGCTATGTGGCGCGCCGAACGGCCCTGGAATCCGTGGACAACTTTGCCCTCGACTCGCTGGCCGAAGACGTCTTCACCTCGACCAGGATGTTGGCCAAGGGCTGGAAGACATCCTATGTCCACGAGCCTCTCCAGTTCGGCACCGTCCCCGAAGACTTCAGCAGCCACCTCAAGCAGCGCACGCGGTGGGCCATTGGCACCGTCGACTTCTCCTTCAAGTTCAACTTCTTCCTCTGGGGCGAGTGCGTCCGCCAGATGACGTTTGCGCAGCGCGTGTCGGGCTTCATCCACGCCATCATGTACCTGCACAGCATCCTGCTCAACCTGACGCTGCTCACCATCCCCATCATGTTTGCGCAGGGCAAAGTCATGATTGGCTACTCGACCGACGACCAGCTCCGGCTGCTGATCCGCCTCTGCTTCGCCTCCACCATGTGCACCCGCCTCTCGGAGATGATCATCTCGGCCCCGTCCGGCTACAACGTGTACCAGCGCACGGCCCGCTACGGCATCTGGATGACGCCCTTCATCGCCGTGTCGCTCGCCCGCGCCTTTATCCTCCCCACGTGGCTCGGCGGCGAGACGCAGGCCTTCAAGGCCACGGGCTCGCTGCGCTCGACGCTCAACGAGCGCGACCCCAAGCTCCGCAAGGGCCTGTTCCGCCGCCTGTACACCGTCATCTTCGGCTTCATGGGCTGGTTCCACCTCGTCTTCGTCTCCGCCACCGTGGGAACCGCCATCTACGCCGCCTACAACAGCACCACCAAGACCTCGAGCCTCCGCGACACCCTGCTCGGCCTCATCACCTACGCCTTCTGGCCCCCGCTCCACTTTCTCTTTGTCTGCACCTCCTTCTGGGTGCCCATCGGCTACGCCATCAACCCACCCTCCGTACCGGACCGCGAGGATCTGCTCGACCGCGATCCCAAGACCGGCGTGGCCCACCCCACGGCCGAGAGCAAGAAGATTGCCCTCGGTGGCCAGGCCGTCTGGTTTGAGTTTGAGTACATGATCCGAACGGTGTACATCATCCTAGTCTTTGCTTACTCTTTCATTTTCTAAGTTGGAATCATAAACTCTGTAGATTGAATTGGATCGATTTTGGGAAGGGGGAAGGGTGGAATCTTTGTAAAAAAAAGTCTTAGATCGTGCTGGGGAACGGACTGGATCTTTCTCCGCACGGGCGTTCACGCGAAATAGTTTGAATAAATGTACAAATTGTTATCATCTGATTGGTTCATTTGTCCCTTGCTCGCAGGTTTCGGAAACTATGGGATTCACTGCCAAGGTCTTATCTGATTTGTCGATGCGGACTTTTTAAGGCAATAAGCATCGGGCTATGTTGCCTTAATTGATAGGTTTGCACTGGCTCTCAGCTAAAGCTTGGCCTATGCTGATTTTAGCTGGCAAGTCGAGCTATGGTCTGAGCCTAAAGGATAAGGAGAAAGCCTTAAAGATAAATGATGATTAAACAAGTATTTAATAAGGATATAAAAAGAGCTCAAATTCTTCGAATTAAAAAAGAATAACAAATATAGACGTCGAAGCAAAAGGATTACGGCCAAGACGAGAGCTTGAGGAAATCTCGAAATAGATGATGGATCATAAGTCGGGACTTGTTTCTCAAATCTCAATTTTTGAATTGCTTGTAATGACTATCTACCTCACAAACTGATCGGCAAAGCTCGCACCCAGTCCAACTGCCTCATAGTGCTTTCTCGCCTTGTCCAGCTTACTGAAGACATCCTCCACGCCAACTGGAACACCATCAGGGTCAACGTATATATATGCGCCTGTGACGTGAAACAGTGTAACCATTTCCTTTACATCTTCAGGCACCTCCAACGTATGAATATCGCCCGGAGGCTCGTAGGCGTAGCCACCTTCAGTCGCCCACCAGGGGTGCTCGAGGTAATGCCAGCGCCCCTTGAGGACAGTCGCGTGCACGCAGCCTGCGTGCCGATGGCGGGATAGAATACCAGAGCGGCGGACACGCAGGATGTTGACAAAGTAGCCGCCCGAGACGGAGAAGAGGAGAGGCCGAAACCAAACGTCTGGTGCTTGAGGTACCCAGAGGCGCTCGTCGCATTCAATATCGAAGATTCCCGGGATGACGAGATCATCCGGAACGGCAGGAAGGCGGGGCCCTCGATAAGGAACAGCAGCTTGGTCAGCGCGTTCTTTCTGTTCCTCCTTGGGAGGGGGGATAGTGGCAGTTTGTGTGGTGGTTGCTGTAGTCATTGTGGTATTTGCAAAGAGAATTGTTTGCTCAAGAAATGGTACCTTTTCGGTGCAGTGGTGTTGTAGTGACCTTCCATGAGAATATTCTCACAGATTTATATACCGGGAAGGTTGTACAAAAACACGTCGTTAGGAGACGTCGTTCTGTGAGGAGATGATTCTCTAGTGGCGTCAAGTATGGGGTGGAGCGGCGCCAACGGCGGCCCGAGTGTGGGAGCACTCAACCAAAATGTATTCACGATGGAAAAATGTCATGTTTTCGCACAAGTCGCCGCGTCATGCCGTTCGGAGGAACTACGGCTTCAAACCACTAGGCAAAGAGGGTGGGACGGAGGATGCTGACAAACTGTGACATTTTTAATCTGCGCATCGGTATTCGGGACCATGGAGATGTTGTGACGGAGCTGGCGGTGTTCGGGTTTTCGGGCTGCGGCTGATGGCAATTGGATAGAGAGTTGCATGGCCCTTCGATTGGTCCGGGCCAAGGTTAGCGGTCACAATTGAGATTACAACTCCGGGCGCTGTCGGCGGCGATACGAAGAGCGAATCTTAACGAGGGCCGATATAAGAGATGGGGTCTCATTTCTTATCCTATCCTTGGCGCGACCGCTTGCCATGCACAGCGCTATTGGCGGTGTGGGGCGATCTGATCTCAGTGAGTGGCAGTCCACTCTGGGCGGCATCAATAGACGCTAATGAATCTTCGCATTATGAACAGCGGTTTATAGGAACGGGACGAGATTATTCAACACCTTTGTAAATTTACAAGGCCGTGGCGCATTCCGAGGTTGGGCTAGTGCATGCTGAGCCAGCTCAGAGGCAACACGAACTTGATAGTAGATAATGGTGTGGGCAATTGGTTCAACGAAATACTTGTATTTTGGTAGACCTAACTAACTGCCAGAGAGCCCGAGATTTTTAAAGATGGGCATTCTTGTTGGGAAAATGTCGCAGCGACACAGTCTTGATCGCCTCTCGCAGAATGGCAACCATCTGGCTGAGCTCCGACTCGGTCACAACGTACGGCGGGGACATGATGACATGGTCCACATGAACTTGTCCAGTTGTCCCCAAATTTCCCAAAATGTTCAAGCCCAGCTCCAGGGCCACGTCCACGATTTGATGGCAGAATTTTAAGCTCGGCGGGAACGGCACCTTGTTGTCCGTGTCTTGTACGAACTCGACAGCCCAGAAGAGACCCCGGCCGCGAATGTTTCCCACAAAATCCAAAGGACCAATCTGTTCTCTAAGCAAAGCCTCAAGGACCTGGCCCATTTTCACCACGTTGTCCAAAAGCTCTTCATCTCGGATGATGCGCTGAACTTCGAGCGCGGCGGCGCAAGCCACTGGGTGTGCCTGTTGCACCCATGCCGTTAGCCATTGAATGCACGATGAAGCGCCATGCCTACCTGGAACGTGTGTCCGTGTGCTAAGCCCCCTGAACCATTTGCCAGGGCTTCAAATATCTTATCCCGAAGTAGTACGCCCGACAATGGGATAAACCCTCCACCAAGAGCCTTCCCGATGGTTTGGATATCTGGGCCGGAGATATCCTCCTGCTGCCAGGCGTGCATGGTGCCCGTTTTCCCCATGCCACACATAATCTGACAGTTCCATTAGAGTACGCATCGATGACTGGGCTTTCTCAGAACTTACCTCATCCAAGATAAGAAGAACGTCGTATTTGTCACAAATTTCCCTCACCGCCTGAAAGTACCCAGGGACAGGAGGAAGACACCCAAGTGTGGTCCCGCTGACAGTCTCGGCCACAAAAGCCGCCACCTTCTCGGGGCCTACACTTAGGATTTCAGCCTCCAGCTGATCTGCGAGCCGCCTGACGTAGGTGCCATCGCTCTCAGCAGCCTGCTTGAGCCGATAGGCGTAACAGGGGTCGACGAAGCTGACGTTGTCTGACAGCCAGTGGCGATACATGGCTCGACGAGAGTCATGCCCAGAGATGCAGAGCGCGCCGATTGTGTTGCCATGATAACTCTGCTTTCTGGCAATAAAGTGGCACTTCTCGGGCATGCCTCGCTCGTGCCAGTACTGCGTCGCGAGCTTAATGGCGGCGTCCGTAGCTTCGCTCCCCGAGTTCACAAAGATGGCCTTGCAGAGACCTCCTGGCTGTCCTTCAAGGAGCATCTTGGCAAGTTCCTCGGTGGCATCACATGTAAAGGGAGCACCGGAGTAGAGATAGGCCAATTGGTTGGCTTGGTTCGTGACCGCGTTTGTAATCTCCTGTCTCCCATGGCCCAGGCAAGAAACAGCTGGTCCAGCTGAAGCGTCCAACACTCGACGGCCGGATTCAAGGAGGAGAGACACGCCCGAGGCCGAAACGACGTTTTCGGGGCGACGCGCAAAAGCACGGTGAAGAATGTGGGAATCCGACACGAAAGGGTGAGCCATGTTGACTAGTATCTTGTCAATTTGCTTCAGATAAGCCAGCATAGGAAGCGCCTGGGCCACAAGATATACTTGGGATATTCTTTGGCTTACAATATCTTGGAATCTCGGGATACTGATTGATTGCAATCTCCTCTCCGACCCAGCTCCGAGACCCCCTCATGGTCGGGAACATAGTCGCCGCCGTTGGCGCCGGAGGCGTATTAAGTGGCCCTGAGGCAATCAATCAATGGCCTAAAGTTCAGTGTTACATTAGACGTCCTAGCGCCATCCCCACTTCCCCGCAACTCCGCGATTGCATGGGTGCCCATTTGCATCTGACCTCATTCATCATGACCTCGTGGGGAAAGGGGATCGCATGCAAGCGGTGTAATGTTGGTGTAAAGAAATTGTGTCTTGTATCTGTCCTATTAGAATTGGAGCTTATTCACCAGTGCTGCATGAACCGGTGTGTTATGCCCAGAGGATTAAAAAGCCATAAGAACGCCTCGCATTCCTTCTTCAGCTCCATCCGGGCAATCCTGTTATCGTCTTTTTTTTTTACAAACCGCTCCAGCATACAATTAATTCGCTTACATGATGAGCGAAAAGATTTTCGCGAGCCCTGCCCCGCCAAGCTTCAAAACCCAGGATGGTCAAGCTGAAGCTGAGCTCGGCAACGCTGAGAGTCTTCATAATGGTGCCTCAGCTTCTTACGCCAACGAAGAAACCCACCGCGGTTTCGAGTCTCGCCATTCACAAATGATTGCTCTGGGAGGCGCCATTGGAACCTCGCTGTTCTTGGGAACCGCTCAGGTGCTCCGCGTTGGCGGACCGCTCTTCCTAGTCCTGTCCTACGGCGTTCTGTCGGTTTTGGTTTACTGCATCGTCACCGGAATTGCTGAAGTGGCGACATACCTGCCCGTGCCAGGAGGTACCATGGCCTTCTACGGCCACAAGTACGTATCGCGCAGCATGGGCTTTGCTATGGGCTACCTGTACTGGTACTCGCTCGGAATACTCATCCCATACGAACTTGTTGCGTCGACGCTGCTCATCGACTACTGGAATCCTTCCATCAGCCCAGCCGTATGGATTAGCGTCATATACGTTGTGATTGTCTTGCTCAACTTCCTCCCTGTGCGATACTACGGAGAAGCCGAGTTCTGGAGTGCAGGAATGAAGATTATCCTGATCCTGATGATGATATTCCTGTCCGTCGTCCTCTTTTTTGGAGGTGGTCCAAACCACGACAAGCTGTACTTTCGATACTGGAAGAACCCTGGCCCAGTAAACGAACATATCGAAACTGGCGCCGCCGGCCGCTTTGTTGCGCTTTTGCAATCTTTTGTCTTGGCTTCTTTTGCATTCGTTTTAGCACCGGAGCAGCTCATTGTCACAGCTGGTGAGATGCAGTCTCCACGCTACAACCTCCCTCGTGCTGCCAATCGCTACATCTGGCGTCTTGTCATCCTCTTTATGCCAAGCGTGCTCGGCATCAGTGTAATCTGCGCATCAAACGACCCTAGTCTTACCGCAGGCGGAACGGCCAGCTCCCCGTTTGTAATCGCTATCCGGAATGCCGGCATCCCAGTGCTTGACAGTATAGTCAATGCCATGATATTGCTGTCAGCCATCACTGCAGGAAACGCTTTTCTGTACTCTGCTTCTCGCAACCTATATTCGCTTTCAAAAGCTGGAAACGCGCCTGCAATCTTTAAAAGGTGCAACAGTTACGGACTCCCATATTTCTCGGTTGCTATCACGGCTTGTCTTGGCGTTCTTGCGTATCTAAGCCTGTCAAATAGCAGTCTCACTGTCTTCAACTGGCTAATCAACATCACCAACACATCTAGATACATAAGCTGGATCTGCTGCGGCATTATATACATCAGGTATCGCAAGGCCATCGAGCATCACAAGCTCGAATCTCCCTACCGCTCTAGAATGCAGCCTTGGGGTATTTACTTGGGCGCTGTCGCATCCGCCATCTTGCTGTTGATCAATGGATTCGCAGTCTTTTTCCCATCACAGTGGTCCGTTGGTACTTTTCTTACAGCGTACGTCAGTATTCCGGCCTTTCTTCTCATTTATGTGGGGCACCGGATCTACTGCTGGAGCGATGAGTGGGTTAGGAAGCCTGAGGATATCGACATGGTGGAAGGGTTGGATGAGGTTCTGGCTGCTGAAAGGCCGCCCCCAAACAGAGGTGGGATCGTGAGTTGGTTATGGAAGTTGATAGAGTGAGCGCCATGCGGTGCGCCAGCTCATTTATTCAGTGTTGTTAGTGAAAGTAATCAATTATTCTTTTTTAGAAAAGAAGCAGCATGGGCTTCCCAAAGTGCAAGCTGGAACCTTCCCTGAACAAGATAATGGTTTAAACAAGCCAAGCAATGTTTACAAGGGTAATTTGAGGCCAAAGTTAGATATGGACAGTGTCCCTAGTGTAAATATTTCATCATGATCTTTTTCATTATGTAACTCAAATGCGACTTCAACTAGACTGGCCAATGGTCAGGTCAAAGAAAAAGGCCATGCGAATATCTCTTTGAGGCTTGAATATTGTGGAAGCCTGCGCATCCCAAACAGGACAGCTGAGGAAACGTGGTATCAATTTTATAATGCGAAAGGAACAAGAACAAAAAGCCCAACCATAGCTAATGAGCCAAGAGATCGCAAGCTGTTTGCGTCATCGTCCGAATCAGGCTGGGAGGTTGCCTGGGAGCCCTGTGCAGTTGCAGTGACAACCTGTGTGGTCACACTGACACTCGTATCTTCGTCAGCCGCTTTGCAGCCTCCCGAGGAAGTACACGTCTCGTCAGCATAGCAGAACCCGCCATTTCTGCATTCCTTGGTGTCCGCTGGGATGCATCCAGCTCCGTCCGAAGTACACTTGTTGCTGCTTGAGCAAGATCCACCTCCCGAGCAACAGACGTTGCCTTGGGCCATGCAGCCATCGCCACACACCGCGAGGCTCCCGCAATTGCTTCCGCTGGAGCCGCTGGAACTTCCGCCACTTGAGCTGCTTGAGCACGCCGTGCCATCGGCAGTGCATGTTCTGCCGCTTGCGCAGGACCCGCCGCCTGAGCAGCAAACGTTGCCCTGAGCCATGCAGCCGTCGAGGCAGGCTTCGTAGCCGCTGGGGCACCCGCCACTCGAGGACGAACCATCTATACACCCAGTTCCATCCGCTGTGCACGTTCTACCGCTGGCGCAAGAGCCGCCGCCAGAGCAGCAGACATTGCCCTTGGCCATGCATCCGCTACCGCAGGGCTCGAGACCGGTGGTGCATCCGCCATCCGTTGCTGCGACGCTGCTGACAAGGTTGAGGTTGAGATAGTCGTAGATGCTCGTTGAGTTCTCGGTGGTTTCTGGAATACGCGGGTGGATCAAAAGTGGCGTTTTGTTTATCGAGGCTGTTGTCAAGCCAAGGACGGACAGGAGCGCCACCGTCGAAGCCAAGCGCCTTGTCAACATGATGGGTGTCGGGTTAAGCTTTGTTGAGAGAAAATGTGGCTGCAGGAGCAGACGGCTGGCGTAAGTTGACGCACAGAAAAAAAACAGAAACTGGAACGAAAAGAGGGGAGAAGGGGGAAAAGTAGCTCACAGGATAATAATATCTTCTACGCGAGTTGCACGATGATGAAGCTAAGAGTTCAGCTGCCAAGAAAAATCCAGCGCTAGCTCTCAAAATGCAGGGATCCCGTTTCAGCCCAACCACTTCCATCACTAGCACAAGCAGACGAAGAAGAGAGGATTAAATTCCATGCTGCCAAAAGTGACGTGGTTCAGGCCATGGGAGACAGCAATGGCCCAGGGTTGAATTTATCCTACTGCATGACCATCTCAAAGGGAGATTTCCGGTTGGTGCGGCTTGCTTGGCGACTCATCAGAGTCTCAGTAGATGATGGGATCTGTGGAAATTGGCTAAGCTTTTTTTCTGCATGAGACCCCTGCCGGCTAAAATCTAAGCATAAACGGCCACATCAGAGTCATCCATCGTGCTGTTCTGTCGTCCCAAAGATGTCAACAAAGTAAAGTTGCGCAATTGGAATCATAAAATAGCCAAGCCGAAGCTTCTTTATAATTTTCCTGTCACTTGAATAGAATAAATCGACCCACCTGTATGCATCGTTCGGATCTATCCTGCCAAGCCTTCATTCTAGGTGGTAGTCAGCATCGCTCAGCCTTAAACCAACAAGGAAGGTCATGGAGTTGAGTTGCTCCGATGGGAGACTGGCAGCCAGCCAATGAGGTTGTTTTCGTTGTGGAGCTCAAGAAGTGATGGAGCCGCTTCGGGTTGAGAGGCACGTGCCCAGGGAGATTGCTTTGGGTACTGCATCCAATCCAACTCGAAAAGAATGTTGTATAAGGTCATGGAACTGTGATATCATATTATTGATATATTAGTGGACATATGCAGTGCCATTGAATTGGAATAGTCGATAGGATAGCATTCTAACTTTGAGACGGCATGTGTTAGGATTCGTGCTTCCGAACCTGACTTGTTCGAGGTCGAGGTCGCTCCCCATAGAGGAATTCAGACCGATGGCACCAAATCCAAGTACGGAGACTTTCTCTCCGCTAAAAGTAAAGTAGCTAACCATTTCGATGCGAGTTCTAGTAACCAACGTAATTTTCAGTGAAAATGGTCTTGATGTCGAGTACACAATGCCTCAAGGCTCGGATAAAAAAGTCTCGGTCATGTGTAGTTGTATTTGTAGATCTCAAGTCTGATGAATACGCAAAGATTGAAGCGGGCTGATCGGCAGATGGTATTTCAGATGAACAATATTGTACAAGTTACCATGCATGCACATGCAAATTTTACTGCAGAGATCATGTCGAACCGTGGGTTGGAGAAGGAATCACGAACATGAGCATGGGTAGCATCCCAAACGAAGTTACCTGGTCGAGTTTTTCAAATTTAGGCTAGGTCCGCGAGCTTGAAGTTTACCGCTCAGTATAGCTCAGTTTCCTATACCCTAACGCGCTCATGCAGATAGATGACTTACATTTTGCGTAGTCCGCTTTTTAATACTAGACAGGAACCGCACCAGCGCAGCATCTAATACTGCCAATAGAGTTTGCATTGGGGGCCGGAGCCATTTATCTTTAAGTTGGAGCTAACACAATTTATGGCTAGACGACGTTTGCCAGAATCCACACTTGACGCGATAAGTAACGAGGTTGCATAAAAAGTGGCAGGGCCCCTGCTTCTTCTGGCTATCGTCCCATCCTCGACAGATCATCTCGTGCAGCTGCATTCTGAGCCATGGATCTGATACCGGATCAAAATGCCCCCCTTCCTGTTTTGGTTCTGGATTTAATGCCTCAGCAAATCGAGATCCAGAACTTGAATGATGACTGGACCGGTGTGACCAGCACGACGGAGCGCGTAAAGCGACAAAACCGGCTCCACCAAAGGGCATATCGTACGTCTGACCTGTAGTGATCATCTTCTTTCCAAACATCGCTAACGATCAGCACGATGTTGCGTAGGAAGGAGAAAACGCCATCAAGAAGCTCACTGGTCAAATCTGCAGCCTAATTACGGATTTGTTGAAGATGCAGCCGCCAATGGTTGCAGTCCGAGCCGAGTTCCGAAGAGGCAGATACAAAAAATGGAGACTCAAATGGAGACGGTGCGGCCCGAGGGTCATCTGCTCCTGTCCACCTCCCAGTCGCGGGCTGAGGTTCAAAGATTGACTCAATCGGCACACTGGTCCTACAATCATGGCATGCCGCGCCTTGAACACCTCCCCATCGTCATAAGATTCAATGTGCTCGCTGCGATTGCGCGCAACGCAGCAATACTCGGCTTCAATTTTGAGGGGCTATGCTGTCCAGCGCTCGTTTCGCCTTTCAATCAGCAGGGTCCCGATCTTCCTCATGCGCACCCATCGTACCCAAGTGTGCTTCAGCCGACCGCACTGCAGATGGCAGTTCGGCACCACCCTTGGATCGACCTGATCCCTCTGCCTCGTATGCGCGACAATATTTTGCGCGCCATGGTTGCTGACCGCCTCGACTCCGAGGCGTTGGGTCGTGATGTTCTCGACGTGGAAGATCTTCGGAGTGAGGCAGCTTGTCTTGTCGTCTGGGGCGAGCCGTGGGACCAGAAAGGGTGGGAAGCCAGCATTCTGTTTCTGCGGAAGTGGGGTTGGCTGATGCAGGGCTGCTCCGTGATGCTGCAGGCGACGAATTCATGGCGCGAAAAGAGAGGAGAGGAGAAAATAGCATCTCATTTTGGGTCCACGAGTCTCGAGACAGCGGCTTAGTGCATCATCATATTCGATCAAAGACGGAAAAGTGTACTACTTGTATAATAGATCTCTGTGGCCTTTTTTATTTTCACCTAATCCCCCTATTCTACACCAAGTATGATACCTGTTTCTAGCCATTTCAAGCAAATTAAATAAATTCAGCAACCCTCAGTAGCTCAGGATAGTGGAGAGCATTGATACAATATGGTCACGGGTTGGGCTCGGGACATCAGTGTCTCATTGTTACCAGGACAATATTCAATACGCCTAGAGGCCACAAATAGACGCCTTTTCAATAGGTTTCTGATTGGCAGTCTAGCCATGGCATAATTCCTATTGTTGGTGGGACTGAGGTCATAGAGAGCTGTTCAATCTAGAGCGGTGTGGGCAAGTTAAGGACTTGCAACCATGTGCAAGGGCCTTACGCGACAAACCTTACAACCCGAAGACAATCCCTCCAATACCGGCTTGTTTTTCAAGTACTTCAAAGGCATCGGTTGCTTGTTCAAGCCTAAGGCTCTTTCTAACGCATGACTGGACGAAATTAGCGTCGATACGATTCGGCAGTATTTTAATGCGGGCCTGGCAAGATAGTGTTGTGCGCTAATGCAACCTCGTTACGCGCTAAATATCGAACTGCCCGTCGGAATCACAGAAAGTGGATAACAAGTCCCGGCGCTTGCTGAATGAGTTTGGGCAATTGTGCGAGTCGGACCATCTAGATTGCTCAAATAGGACTTGATTTATAATAATATGGTATAAACTCCGCATTGCAAGGAATATGGGATTAGAAATCATGCTGAGAAACAGTACGCGCCAAGAAATTCACCCGTCATTCGGACGAACTTCAGGCAGAAGCTGGCAGTGGCATTTTTTACAACCTGCCAAAAACTACAGGGTAGAACCTGTGCTGAGTGTTAGGCCAGTAGCTTCGTGTCGGACATCGGACTTCTATGAGACGCATTAAAGTTCATTGACTACAAACTTAACAATATCAAGCAGGTTGATTTGTAATTGTTCAGAAAAAGCTCTCATACACGAAATGATTCATATATAAATATGAAGTCAGATCCAGGTGATTCGTACCAACCACTTCCTCGCACATACCGAAGATCGAATAAATACTTACCGTACAACATGAGAGTCGCAATCGTTGGCGCAACCGGCCAAACCGGCTCCATCATTGTCAAGGCCCTCATCGAATCCGTCACGCCTAAATTTGTACGACTGGTTGTATCTGCATGAAGAATCGCTAATTAATACCTGTTTAGGAAGTAACTGCGCTCACGAGAGTTTCATCCCTCCAGAAGCCTGCTGTTCTTGAATTGATCAAGAATGGTGTGAATGTCGTGCCATTTGACCTCAATGGCTCTGTCGAAAAGCTGAAACAATCGGTTGCTGGTATGGACGTTGTAATTTCAACGATTTATGGCGGCAATGTACTAGATGAGATTCCGCTCGTCGATGCCTCCAAGGCTGCAGGCGTGAAACGATATGTGCCTTGTTTCTTTGCGACAGTCGCTCCTCCCAAGGGAGCTCTTTTGCTGCGAGAAATGGTAACCTATGACACTGGAGTATGTGAAGAGCGAATAAACTAATTCCTACCTAGAAAGAAGATGTACTCAACCATATCAAGAAGGTCCACATGCCTTACACTGTTATTGATGTTGGTTGGTGGTATCAAGTCACTCTCCCACGTCTCCCTTCTGGTCGCATCGATTACGCAGTCATGGAAACTGCTGACGGTATTGCCGGGGATGGCAATGTTCCATTCGCCCTAACTGATTGGCGAGACATTGGAAACAATGTGGCTCGGATCATTTCTGACTCCCGGACTCTGAACCAAATGGTATTTGCCTATAACGAGGTCTTTACACACAATCAGATCTATAAGTTGCTTGAAGATGTGAGCGGAGAGAAGCTTGAACGTAAATTTGTATGTTACGCTCAATTTATCCAGCTATGCAGAGAGTCCGAAAGGGTAGAATTAACTACGTACTAGGTTCCCGCTGAAAATATCGAAGCCAAAATCTCTGAAGTATCAGCCAAGAATCCAAGCCCGGACTCTCTCGAATTTATAGTTTTGGCCCAATATCAATATTGGTACTCGTGTGGTGTCCGTGGCGACAACACCCCCGAGAACGCCAAATACTTGGGCTACCTTCTTACCAAAGACCTGTATCCGGGTATTGATGGAACTAGCCTACGCGCTTATATCCAAGAGGTGATTGATGGGAAAGGGAAAAGGGCATATGAGCATCTGAAGGATTTACCAGCTGCGATTGCCAGCCAGACGGCTTGATCTCAATGTACTTAATTCAGCTGTGGTTATCCACTTGGTTGAGTAAAGAGATGTTTTAGTATATAAATATCTATCAAACTTGATAACCTTTTACTAAATACACTAAATGTGAATTACTTTGTACTGAATGCCGACAGCGCAACACAATATAATACCTGGACTGGGCTTGTGTTTGAAGCGAGCAACCTTGGATAGAGCAGAACAAAAGAGCGCGCAGCGCGGGCGAAGCGCAATGGCAGCGCTAGGCTTTTACACCCAGTCCTCGGGCTTTTCGCTAGTGATTTTAGAATAGAGAGGCAATGTAGACCTAGACAACTAGTTAAGATAGCGTATGAACACTATTGCTATTACTGTGTATTAAAATTATTATCTGAAACACAAGATAGCAGTTTTTTCCCTACCAATTATCCACTTTAAGTAGTGGTAACGGTTGTGCTATTGACCGCCGTACCGTGGAGCAAAAGATAGGTCAATAGCGCAACCGTTACAGTAGTACCTGCAAAAATATTGATAACTGGAATAATAAAGTGGTGAATTATGGTTAATCTTATTTCAAGAATTTCCAGGGCTACTGGATCGTAGAAATAACATCGATGCGAAGCCGATGGTGTGTTCTGCCTCTTGGCAACTGCGGCAAATTTTAGCCGGGCGGGATTGTAAATTTCCTCCTGGGCAACCGTGCAGGTATAAATGGCCTGAAAAGAGACGAAGAATCGGCCCTGATGTTAGCTGCAGAGGAGGGGCACAGGCTCACGTCCCACCGCTCTTCAGGCGTGGCACCCGCGTCGATGCAGTGTCCAAGAGCCGAAACGCGTATTTTTGGAAGGTCAGCATACATTCATCTATTCAAAGTCAGCTCCTTGAGTGTGGCGCAATATTGACAGGAGAGCCGAGACAAGCCACAGTCATTAGGTTGAGTCACATCAGGGGACGACACGTGGTCAGGCTGCCTCCATCAAGTCTCAATCCTTAACATTATGAGCCTCCTTGAATCATGAGGCATTGATTGGGTTAAAATTGAATTGTTTCAAGGCACAAGAAAATGTTCGCCGAGACAATGAGACGCGAACGAGCTTAGATACGTGTAGACCATGCTATCAATGAGGGTGCTGGAGGGATTTATGAGGGGATGGATGTAAGGATCTACGCTTCCTATTACGTCCGTTGACCATCAAACCAAAAGGTAGACCAATAACCACAATGCTCGCGATTACAGGCACGGAAGACAGCTGCAAGGAAGGCTCTGTCGCCGGGTCTCTCTTGCGCAGGTCATAGCAGTGAGAGTATCCACATAAAACAGCATCTGATAGAAAGTCTTGGTGATTTGACTGTGAAACTAAATAAAAGGGGCCGAATTCTACACCTAGGACTCTATCTGTTGTTTGAGGAATAGACTAGCTAAACAAGGAAATCTTCCATACGAACCTTGGCGAAATGCAGTACCGTCACCAGCATCCTAAACTAACAAATTTAGTAACTAGGAATCCTTGAAACAATCTTTTGCCTTTATCCCCTTACTGTCTTTCCACGTTTGAGTTCATGAGAGATGCGCTATGAACTCTTGACAGCGGCATCATAATGCCGTGCCGGATCTCTCGGATACTTCGGCCTGAGCCTGATCAATGCGAATGCCATCATAGATAGATACTGTGGGCGTGCTGAACTAATTAAAACGCTTTGACCAATCTTGCTCGGTTTCGCTTGGGTCATCACGTTCCTGAGCAAGTCGCAACCCGTTTTCCCCACAGCTGAGGCATGCCACAAAACGGGTGGCGGTTTGAAAGTGAGATTGATTAAGCGAGACGACACTCGGTATGAGCTAACCCGGATGCAATGGGCCCAGCAGCATGATTGATAGGACTGACTGCCCTGATTTGGAGGTGCTTGTTGGTTCATCCCAACTGACTAGTCTCGGCTAGGCTAGATGGCTCGTATTGCATGGTTCGTGCTTCGATGGAATGAGCCGAGCAAATGGGGACCTGCCTACTTTATTAAGGTTACTTCCAAAGCACCAACTAGCCTGGATTCAGTAATTGCTCTATCCCCTTGCGTCTCTGAAAACAATGACATGGTTTTGAATGAACACGATCTGCGCTGGCATTTCTCTCACCCTGGAGTAGATCTTGAACAATTTGGCTTTATGCCTCTGAGATTCATTTTCGGGATTTACGCACTTTCTTTGTCTATGCATCTTCATACTCTACGCGTTTGAGAGACCTGGATTAATTAATCATTGTTCTCCGCGGACGCCGAGCCCGTCAATGAAGCCTATGGTTTGGTTTTTGTATGTGACACGATTTCCCTCAAAATACCAGGACGAAGCAAAATACAAAATGAAGTCACGAGGCCGATATCCGGCCCAACCTTTTTTCCCCTCTAGTAGTAATGCTGGTTTCTTGGCGAGCAAAGGGTCTTTACGAGGAAATTCAGCATCCATACTCCTACACTTGTAAATGCGGGTGACCCTGGCGATCTGTGCATGGCTGCACAGCCTTGGCCCAGAATGTGTGCCAAGGGAAAGTTGTAGCAAAGATACACCATTAGGAACTTTAAGCACAAAAGTTCTATCGTTCAGCAACGGTTCTTGGCATACCGTAAAACCCAGCGACTTCGAGGTCTAGCGCCTTTGCAGCGTTCCACTTTTAGCCTTGGCGACATCACATCCGATCGAACTAGTTAGTCACGATTATGTACCTCATTTTAAAATGGCCAGGCCTATTTTTCCGTCCGTTTTTTGAGCCTCGAGTTTGGCAGGTCTATTGGGTTGCTGCTGCGGATTCCACGCGGTGTCATGGCGCATCGGTTACGTGTATTTTGAAACATTGCGGCCTGAGCTGGCTTTGCGGCATCAAAGCGCGCTGGGCCGAAAGGGAACAGACCCAAAACTTCCCGTAGTGCCACCATCTTGGGGGTTTCCCACCTAGCCGGCTGGACCTACCTGCCAGCTAGGACCCCACGCTTCTAGCGCGGTTGAGAAAACGGTCGAGAAATAAACTTCAGGACAAGACATGGGGAACACAACTGACAGGCGGCGTCGCCGTGCCGAGATCAGACGCTATTACTGAAGCAGTTTGGTAGTGATGAGGATGACATCAGGAGATGGAATCGACACAGACATGGAAGATAGACTGCTTGCGCTCTACTGCAGTGGAAGAGAAACCGAAGCCAACAGAGTATAAAGATCATGTCTCGTCCTCTCCAAGAGACTGAATATCCAGACATCACAACAGCTCACTTCCACTCACTCATCAACCAACTTTCATTTCCAATTCAACACACTCCTTATCTTACAACCGCCACAAGACTCGCTTTCATTATTCACAATGAAGTTCACAACCCTCTTCCAAGCCGTTCTCCTGGCCGGCCAGGCCCTCAGCGCCCCGACTGCAGCTGAAAACGCCCTCGACTTTCCTGTCGAGAGAGGCCTTGAGCGCCGTCGTGTAGTCAACCACGATTCTCTCAACCCCATCCCCGACCGCATCCAGGGAGGTGGAGTTGGCAGGTCCATCAAGATGTTCCAGCCCTTGCTTCACATTGCTCATGGCTGCCAGCCCTATCCCGCCCTCAACGACGCTGGTGACACCAGGTAGGATCTCTTCCCCAGCAGAGGCGACTATTTTCCATTGGCTAATACTCGATTTAGTGGAGGTCTCCAGGATACTGGCAGCACCGACGGAGGTTGCCGTGATGGTAACAAGGGTCAGACCTATGTCCGTGCCGCTTGGCGCGGCACCCGGTTCGGCATCATGTATGCCTGGTACTTCCCCAAGGACCACCCCAACGCGGGCAATGTTGCCGGCGGCCACCGCCACGACTGGGAGAGCATCGTGGTCTGGCTAGACAACCCCAACAACCAGAACCCTAGAATCATTGGTGGCGCTGCATCGGGCCACGGCAGCTTCAAGAAGACCGGCAACCCGCAGCGCAACGGTAACAACGTCAAGGTCGAATACTACACCAGCTTCCCCAGGAACCACGAGCTTCAGTTCACCAACACTGTCGGCCGCTCCTACTGGCTCTCCGACTGGGACCGCATGCCCAAGGCCGCCAAGGATGCTCTTAACGCCAACCCCTTCGGAAAGGCCAACTGCCCTTTCAACGATGGCAACTTCTGGAACAACCTTGACAAGGCTTAGGTCTAAAGGGTGTCTCTTGAACCCGTTTCAATTGAGCATGGCTATCGTTGGGGGTGTCGACATTTACCATCTTTACACGGATAGACACTGGCTACTCGCCCTTGCTTCTCGTCATTCATCTTATTTATTGTAATTAGTTCATAGAATGGCACGTAAATAGCTTAGCTCTTACAGACAATTGAATATTTCCTTTTTGTATTATTTTTTGTTTTCTCACAATGGTCCACATCCCACTCTTCGTGCCAATGAATCGATTGCAACATTGTAGGGTCTAGCTACTAACCCACTCTTAAAATAGAACTAGCTTTTGGTAAAATAACGTGAAGCAGACACTGATGCCTTGCACACAGCTCATGGATAGCCACGTTGGCGTTATGGGTATGTGGGTGAGGGCTGTATCTCTCCTTTCTGCGCCATACCAGACGTTTCCGAAATTCTCACTGTGACTAAAACTCTTGGGATCCATTACGTCATGAAAGTCCTTAAATTAATGATGCTCTACAACTTTGGCGCTCAAAGTCCTTCGTGAAGTGGCAATATCTATTCGGCATGCTCACCGTGGCCGTGACATGCAGCGCCACATGGAGAAGACGTGAATGCCATCTGCGTACATGGAATTCACGCGATCTGTACAAACAGATTTACACTACGTCAAAACAACACTTTGCATGCACTGAATCGCCATGAGACTGGATGACGCCTGTGGTGTCAAGGCCGCAGGAAGCAGAAACGGAATTAAGACCCACCAAGAAGGAGCTGAAAACCAGGAGGCTCAAAAGAGTAATGATGAGATGTAATTGGAACGCTTAAATAACCTTGTTCCTTTCAAATTGCTTTATTCGGCAATAGCTTATCCGAAGATAAGGTTCTATGAAAGCCAAATATTAGGCATGTGGATACATTCCATCTCAAAATCACGAAAAGCAAACAAGCTTTTCGCAATATGCTGTCATTGATCCAGATGGAAAGTTTTGCCCGCTTTAGCCGCCATTCTGGACTTTGACGGAAGTTGATCTCAGCAACGCTGGAGAGACAACAGTAACGATGCTGCTGGGCTAAGTAAGCTTTGGATTCACGCTAAAACGGCCGTCTTTAATTCTGGGTTGAAAGACGATCACTGCTTCGTGCAGCCTCTTTCGCCATTCGCAAAGTTTGTAGATCCACGCAGATCCTCGTCGATTCTAGAAATCGGGCATTGTCAGCTCATCCAGACCTCTGTGCTTCTTGCGATCCTCGCCGGATATGACGAGCATTAAAATGAATTGATGACGAAATGGGTCTCTGTAGCAATCAGAATCGAATGAATACATATGCACACATGTGGTATAAGTACGAGACCATTCTTCACATTCAACTGTCTCTTTCTCCTCATCATCCTATTTCAACAGTCTTCTATGGATTCTTATTATTCTTGCTCAAACATCTGAACATATTTTCCTCATAACCAAATCATCATGAAGACCTTTACCTTTGTGACGGTACTTGCTGGTGTCGCATTGGCAACCCCAGTACCTGATGTGGATCAAGCTGCATCGATTGAGAAAAGAGTCAGTGGTTTCCGATTTTGAAATTGAACCTGCTAACAATAATCTATTAACAGCACGTAAGACTTCCTTTTGTTCTTTTTTTATTGCGGCTCTGGTAGTTTGCTAACAAACTTGGCCCTGCTGAAAAGTATGGCAACGGCGTAAGTGAACCCACTGGCAAATACGGAATCAACAAATTCAGGAATGTACTGACAAAAATTCCTTCCTTCCACAGATTCATTCAGGAAAGCAGTACTGGATCGTCAACGTTGCGGCCCCTAGCATTTTAATCGATCTCAGTGGAAGCGAGCCCACTGGACCGGTTATCGGATAGTACGATGCCATTTGAGCGAGCCGCACGATTCATGCTAACTATTGGTTGAAGTAACAATAATAGCGCTGATAATCAGAAATGGATTGCGAGGAGCCTCGGGTTTAGTGGAGACTTCGGCTTCCAGAATGTTGCAACCCAAACCTGGTTGTCAGCTCCAGGTAATGACCCCCGCCCCATAAAATTACTCCGTCTAATTTTTGCAGATGATGGAAGCGATCAACTTGTTGGATCAACGGAAGGACCGTATGCGAACCCGTCTGAAAGGTGGACTTTGGAAAACCAATCCGGGGGAAGCTTTGTGTAAGTTCATCATCGACCTATAAAGAATCAACCACTTACCAAATGTAGAATCCGAAGCTCTTCCGACACAGATAAAGTGATTGATCTTTCAGGCAGCTCATCTGATCCTTCCACACCTATTATTGTTTACCCCAGCACCGGGAATGATAATCAGGAGTGGAACTTTGAGCCCGTGGACTCGGATGATGACTGGCGCTCCGGCAAGCACGGTTCTGGTAAGCACGGTTCCGGCAAACACGGTTCCGGCGGAAATTCAGGTGGAAAGGACTCAGATGGTCCGAATTAGACCAATTCTGGATAAACCTTTCACTCTGAAGCCAAAGATGCGGGGGCATTGTATCACCAATACTGAGAAAGCTCTCGGCCGTTGTATGGAGTTCTCTGATGGAGTTTAAGCTCGGCCGACCGTGAGCGGGTTCCTATCGTTACTCGCCTCAGCTTGAGGCAAAAGGATTCACAAGTGCCCAAATGAGGCCTTTCGAAATGTACAACAATAAATGTAAAACAAGCAACTTCAATATATTGAACTAGAAATATCAATGTTCCTGGCTGTGAGATCTCTTACCTGCACCCTGTCTCACAAAAAGCCATCCTGTAGTTGAAACCATTGGACTACTTGCAACTTGCTGCGCTCCCATTAGCAATGCATGTGCTAGCTTTCATCGTCATCGTCTTATTGCACTCAAAGGGATACCCCCAGATGCGGGAGTACAAGCGAATGTAGATCGTCCATCAAACTATCAAGACTGGAGCATGCTACAATGTGCTGATCTGGGCGCACAAGCAACGCCTTGTTGCTTGCAAGTCCCCCTTGCACATCAAATAGTGCCTTCTGCTCATCGTTTCTGAATTCAAAATCCACGCCGGCAACCCACAGCTGAGCCTTGGCATTGAGGCCAGATAACGCGGTCTGGAATTCACCAAATTTCGCGGCCCAAGATTCCGATGGAGCCACCAGAGTGAATGTGTCGATGTCGCAAAGATCCAGAGTTGAGTACTGACGTAAACAGACGTCTTCTGGCGTGAATTCCTTGACGTATGATACATCCTGTGGGGGGAGCCTTTCAGACAAAGTTGCATCTAGAGGCTTGATCCAAGCGTGAGGGAGACGTGCTCCTGGGACAAACTTGGGTGTAAAGTTGGATGCGTTCGGAGGCACTTCCTTGTCTCCATAAACATAGCCAATGTGAATTTCAAGCTGGAAACGAAAATTAGCCTGTGTTCACATGGATTTACAGTAGTTATTGCTCACATTATCGAAATGCTCTCTCTGTCCCTCGACTTCTCGGGCAATCATCTCCTGTTTAGCTAGGTCGTGGATGGATTTGAGCAGGTTCTCTCTCGCCTTGTCCACATCATCGATACCTGCTGTCCCGAGCGCCTTGAGGAAAGAAAATATCTTCTTGCCATTCTTGATGCTCTGTGCCGAGTTGACAAGTGCGATTTGGCGTCGGTCCGCATCGTATGAGTTTAGGATGCTAGCGCCTGCCCAGCCTTGGTGCACGGCAGCAATCTTGTAAGCGAGATTATGAGCATCCGCAATACCCGAATTGAGGCCAAGGCCGCCGGTGGGCGGGAATGAATGAGCTGCATCACCGACCCTTTTGGATGTTACGTTAGTAAAATATGTACCAATGGCCAGGGGGGGGTAGAAATACAAGAAGATATTGCCTTGATGATATTGTTTGGCAACTTTACGGCTAAGGACCCACGGTCGATAGCTCAGCACCTCGAAAGGAATGTCTTGACCAATTGCCGCTTTCACCACATTACGACTAAGACCTTGATCCCATGACTCTGCAGGATGCCGAACGGACTGTATGATGACTTAGTGGTGTCTGTACATATTTTCTCGGAAGACATACATCGAAATTGCTAATCAGCACGTGGTTCTCTCCCAGGTTATAAGCGATGATGAATCCGGAGCAGGCTGGGTCTGCGATCCAATGCAGCATGCCAACTCGGTCCTTGACCACTGGTCGAAGGTCTGCCTTGAAGTGGATCGTCATCATAGTGTCGTCTATATGGGAATGTAAGAGTTAGCATAGACTTCCTCGGGGAGAATGGGTCCAATAGTCTTACAGCCATCCTCTCCTTCGCTTTCGATCCCTAAATCCGCACGGACTTGGCTCTTTGCTCCGTCGCAAGCCAGAAGATGTCTGCATTTAATCTGCCAGCGAGACCCGGTTGTCCGCTCTTGGACAGTTGCGATGACCTCGTCCTTGTCTTGCTCACATGTTACAAAGGCGACGCCTTTGCGAATTTGAACGTTGGGGTCTTCCTCAAGCTCTTTGGCCACAAGCTGTTCAAATTCAGGCTGGGGAATGTTGTGAATCATCTAATACTAATTAGACTTTGTTTCCTCTTCTCGATATCCAACGTTTCACTTACCTCGGGCGTGGCATCCAGGACTTTGGTGTCCATCCGTTCGTAAGGCAGCACACCAATACGCTCTCCACTTAGATTTGTGACGAAATTGACCCAGTAGGCATCATCTCGTGGAGATCCGCGACTGCGCATCGCCATGGTATCGAGGCCGAATTGGCGGCATATTTCCAGGCTCCGAGGGCACAGAGCGTGTGCCTTTGGCGCAGCCAGGCGCTCTGGATACTTCTCGATAAGTAGAGATTGTACTGGACAATATTAGCTTCATGATTGCGGCAAATAGGAGAGAAAAGCTGACTTCCGAGCTTCGAAAGCATGTAGGCTGAAAGAAGGCCAGTGGGACCACCACCCACGATCAAAACCGGCACATTAATTGTGCCATTGGTTGCTCCTCTGGTGGAATCTGATTGCAGTAGGCCGGGCATAATTGTGACTTTGTGGCGATGCTTTCTTTTCGGATTTCGTTTAGTTCTGCGTCCACCTGGAGTCTGGAGAACTGATCATTAAAGTTATATATTTCGAGATATGTGATGCGCCAATGCACCACTTCCCCAGATTCACGGCGCCCACTTTCCGAATGGCACTACTCCGCAAGTAAGCTGAGTGACCGATCGGTTCATTGATGTCACAGCATTCTCTCCCTTGCCTTGCTTCCGACAGGCCAATAAACAGCCTCACTCCGGCATTTAGTGGGGCGGCAATCCCGACAGCGGCGTCCCGATTGGCTGGTTCGGAGTGTGGGAAACCGGCCATCCTCGTTCCGAGATGCCCATTCCAATTTGTTCTTTTTCGCCCTTCGATCTGTTCTCGTCTAGAAGCTGGAGATTGAGCAGATGTCACGATTATGCTCAGGCACAAGATTGGGATATATACGACACTGGTCAATTGCCAAACCATGTCAAACTCGGTGGACATCAAAACCGACCAGCGTGTTTGGTGCGTGCGAAATACGCAGTACATCTCCAAAACGAGGCCCAATATGTAACGAGATGGAAGAATTATGTCAAAGGCTCCTCAAACACGAAACACAGGTGGGCTATATGTTGATACTTCGTGGGTCGCTTCACATCAATACATGTAAAATTAGGGACCAGCATATTAGTGAATTGTTCACATAGCAGATCTAACAGCTCGTAGTTTTACAATATCAGTAAAAGCATGAATACAGATGTACTACTGCTCAATAGTATGATGCAGATTCCGTACGCCGATGCCTCCGGATTAACCCTTAGCCGTTCCCCTCATAAGCCGGCCCGTTGCCAGCCCCGCAAAAATGACCAGTAGCTGCACCTTGTCATTCTCATTCATTCTTTGCCAATGACAATTCCGGACAAGTTCTGCGCCCTCAAGAGCATCATCTGTTTCACAATGGTCATTGTATAACCCCAGTCACTTCTCAATAATGTCATCAACTTCCCCACACATGTCAACTTCCGGAGATATCCCGGCCAGCAACCACAAGCGAAGGCGGCGGCCCAGAGCGGCTGTTGCTTGTGACTCCTGTCGAACTCGCAAAGTCAAGGTGCTACATCCTGAATATTTGATCTGAAGGCTTATGTCCGGTTTCTTTTCTAACCATGGTGTACTTGACAGTGCGATGGACAACACCCATGTTCCAGCTGCGTTCGTGAGTGTTGGCGTCTCACCACCTTCAATGCACCTGTTAACCTTGTACCAGAAGCCTCGTTCGAATGCTCCTTCAAGACACGGCTACCAGTTTTATATATTGACGGTGGTGAAAGACAAGGTTTCGCCAAACACGGGCGGTATGTGGCACTGAACCTGCTACAATTAGTCACTGACCCACCACTAGTCCTTTTGTCCCCGTCACAGTGCATGAGAAGCAACAATGTTCACAAGCCACTGGATCTAATGATGATGGAATATGTGCGTTGGCATCTCCAGAAAGCACGCACAGTCCATCGGCGTCAGCATTAGCGCCAGCATCAGAACAACCGCCGGTTGCTCCAACTGCGGCAACATCACAATACACAGGACCGAGCCACCCAGCAGAGCGCGAACCTGAAGGGCTTGGAGGTATCAATCAGCACACAGAGGGTGCAGAATTCTATGGCAATACGGGAACATTTTACTTTCTCTCTCGACTCCAATCCCGAGCCAAACGTCGGTCGCAACGTCTGACAGAGCCAGGGACCCGAGACCGAGACTCAGCACGAGTGGCTGACGGAGATTCCGTCGTTAACTTGCTACATAGCTCAGACTATTCGGTTACCGGGGCTCAAGAGACTCGGAGCATCAGTCATCCATCGACTAGCCCTCAGCCGCCACTGGCGGATCACGCACACGCTCTATCAACCCCAAGGTGCGTTTCAAGTCCTCGAGGACTGAGGTCGTCACGTGGGGTAGAGCTTGAACGTGAATGCACACGGCTATACTTTACAAACTTGCACTGCGTTCATCCAATTTTAGATCAAGCATCGTTTCTCAATCGGTGCGAACAGGAGTTGTGGACGCAAGAATCCGCCATCCCCGACATGTCGACGCCCCTTGTACGAGCTCGAACAAGATTCATCGCGCTCTACAACGTCGTCCTTGCTATCGGCGCCATCACCGCGGGAGATGCAGCTTTGGCCATGTGGGATGGTGTATCCGAGTACCTGGATCAGGCATTCCGTCAAGAGGGAAAGTCCATCAGCGGAAACACCTATCTTCCTATCAGAGCCGCCCAATTGTTTTTTGAACGAGCAAAATTCTATGTTGAAGATTCATTCGAGTCAAGTTCCCTGGAAACAGCCCAAACCACTTTCTTAATGGTCGGTGTGCCTCTCCGAGTCTTTTACCTCTCCTAGATACTGACCAAAATCTCAGGCTATTTTCTGCCAGAATGCCCTAAAACCCCACAGTTGCTACATGTATACTGGCATGGCCCTCCGTACCGCTTTGGCCATTGGTATCCCTACGAATCTCCACTCGGAAACGAGCCTGGAAAGTCGTTTCTGGTGGCAAGTAGGCGAATTTGTATTTGGTTGCCTCTCAACTAACCTCAATAGGAATCTTTACTCATACGAAGTGTAAGCATCCAATCCGAGACATAGGTCGGCCTAGTGCTCACAAGTTTGACCAAGTGAAATGTGTTCGTCGGTTGGTCGGCAGTCGTTTCTAAGGGAACCTAGGCACTATCGAATCCCATTGCCTCGTTTGCCCGTATGTTGCTTTCTGATTAGATTAGAGAAATTTGCTAAATATTTCGTAGATCCAGCCTGGCCCCTCTATTTATCTCATTAATTGTATGGTTGATCTTGCCGAAATATTGATCGACATTTCAGCCAATTCGAATCGACCAGACGAGCCGGCAACCCTCATTCAAAGATCAAACCGGTCATTTATTCTAGAAGAGCGTCTCTCATCATGGAAATCTCAATTACCAGACCATTTCAATTTAGAAAAGTCCTCGCTGGATGAAGCTGAGCTAATAACGAAGCAAAAGATTGTCCTCAAGCTTCGTTAGTCGTTTTGTTCCAGTAGTTAGTACTATTCAACTAATTCTTTTAGGATGTTTAAACGCTAGAGTTCTAATACATAGACCCTTCCTAATATCAGCGGTTGCCGAGTCGCATCGGGCTCAGTTTACAGCGCATACACAGCCGTGCATTGAGGCAGCAAGCGAAACAATCCGATTTGTCCATAATGCCTATCTGTACCGGCCATACTTCCGCACTTGGTAAGTGATACCATCACATGCGAAGAGAAGCTTACCAACCATTCATCTTAGGTGGTACAATTGCACTTATGTTCTGGATGCAACAATGGTACTTCTTTACGTGATTCTTTCCAACATCAGCCCCGCGACAGGCGAGAGCATCATGGGGGATATAGAGAAGAGTCTAGAAATATTTTCATCTATGAAGCGCCTTGCAGTAGCCCGGAGATGCACGGATATCACCAAGGAGGTGCTATCGATTGCAAGGTCACATCGCGACAGAGGTGAGCCAGCTGAGCAGGACGGTGGGCCAGATATCTACAACGAAGCAGCACTGCTGAGCTACCTTGCAAATTCGACCCCAGGACCACTGGGAGATGGTTCTCGGGGTGAATTAGATCTTCAAGGAGGTGATCCTCTCGCAAGCCTTATGGATACGAGCCTTGTATTTGACTTTCTTAATTTTGAGGACTGGACGGCATGGTCGGATGCTGGAAATGTACCATGATGCAAAGGAAGGCGGCTTGCTTATCTCGGAGTTGCAAATACATCATTTATTTCGCCGCCATCTTTTTTGTTGAGCGGAGACTAGTACGTGATTGCGACCCCGAACCTGATCCTGCCGTCGGTGCGGTCCCGAGCGGACCTTCCCGATTGGCGGCCCATTCCCAGGCTAGATGTTCAGTAGCAAGTGAGCGTGAAGATTCGCTAGCCTAATGACAACCGAGAACACCCAGCCATGCCTAAACCAAAAGAATCATCCGCTTCATGCCTCTTGATTGGCCAGGTCTTCCGGGTTGCTTTAGCGATCAATCCGTCAAGTTGCGTCTGTCACAGTGGAGCCGTCCACTCATCTGACTGAGCTGCAATGCAGTCTCCACATCCCGATCTTACCCCAGATATTAACCCCATGTTTGTATCAGCGGAGTGTGGGGTAGCTTGCTACTGCTGCTCAGTACCCCCTGGACATATAAGATGCTGCTCAAAGGGCTGATTATGTCGTATCGTTTCAGAGTCCCTTGCCCACCATCAAAATCTCTCATTACCAGACACAAGGAAGGCAGCATGGCGAACGAAGCATCTCCCACTGCGACCGAGGCCATCTCCTCAGTCCTGTCGCAACGGGCGCCAGGAACTGAGCTTCTCTTTGGAAACGCAAAGGACCATCCAGAAACCGCCGGTCTTCAGTTCATCGAGGAAGGTGATAACCACATCCTCCTCGTTCCGCAGCCGTCAATCACCGACCCCAATGACCCGCTGCGTTGGTCCTCGGCGAAAAAATGGGGCACATTCCTCAACGCAACCGCGTACGCTTTTTTGGGCAGTGTGACGGGGCCGATCATGGCTGCCGGCATGCTCCCGCTCTCTGAAAAGTTTGGCGAGTCTCTCCAGAAGCTCACATACGCCAACGGCGCGACGTTGATTTGCCAGGGAGTAGGCAACATATTTTGGATGTGAGTGTCGAGGGACAATATTACAATTTCCGCGCTGACATTGTGCCTTTTGCTCAGGCCTTTAGCCTTGAAGTTGGGGCGCAGACCTGTCTACCTCCTGTCGAACGTGCTCATGGGCGTTGCCTGTGTGTGGCTCGGGCTCGCATCCAACGCATCGTACACGCCCTTCATTCTCGGCCGAGCATTTCTTGGGTTTTTCGAGGCCCCCATCGAGTCTATAGTGCCCACAACCATTGCTGATATTTTCTTTCTTCATAACCGTGGCGAGAAAGTATCCCTGTACGGACTCTCTGTACTTGGTGGCAACGAGCTTGGTCCGCTGGTAAGCCATGGATTACTAAAACTATAGCCAAATTACCTTACACTGACGGTTCACAGTTTTCTGCTCTAATAATTCAACGCTACGGAATGGACTGGGCTTTTTTTATCGTCTCCATGTTCATCGGTCTTAGCTGCATCACCATGTTCTTCTTCATGCCAGAAACAAAGTTTACCGGACCTCGTCCTCAGACACATACGCTGCCCACCGAGGTCGAATATGAGACAAAGGCTGAGGTGGAATGCATCGAACGTATCGGCCCTAATGCAGGTGGCAACAAAGACACCTGTGACGAAAGTATTGCAAGTGCCACCCAGGTCATTCAGAAGCAGGGATTCTTGCGCAGTCTCGTATTCTGGGAGAAACCAGATCCGAATGTGAGCTTCAAAAAGGTCTTCTTGCGTCCTTTTGTGCTTCTCACATATCCTACGGTGCTCTGGGCGTGCCTCGTGTATGGTGTTTCTCTCGGATGGAATGTCATCCTCGGAGCGACCGTGGCTCAGCTTTTTGCCTCGCAGTATGGCTTTGACTCGCAGTCGCAGGGTTTGGTTTTCCTATCGCCTTTTGTTGGCTCTCTGGTAGGCGCTTGGCTGTGTGGCTCCGTTTCCGACTCTGTCGCCAATTACTTTACCAAGAAGAACAACGGCATTAGGGAGCCCGAGATGCGCCTGCCCGTGTGTGTTCTGGCCACTGCACTAACATTCTTTGGTGCACTACTTTCTGGCTTGACCTATCATTACAAGACCCATTGGGCAGGTCCTGTGATTGGCTGGGGTGTTCTTTCTGCCGGTGCTCAGGTAGGAGTATCCCTGTCTATGAGCTATGCTTTGGACTGTCATAGTGAGGTACGCATTCAGAATATCACAAACACAATTGGCAATGCTAATACGGTCACCAGCTCTCCGTGGAACTGATGGTTGCTGTTGCTTCACTCAAGTCTGGCATGGCGTGGATCTGGACGTGGGTGATTAACAGCTGGATTGACACAAGCGGGATGCTCGTTGTGTTTATGGTAGTCGCCAGTATTAACGTCGCCATTCACTTATCCACCATTTTCTTACATATTTATGGAAAGAGGATCCGTATTTGGATCGGCCAGACGGATATGCTGGCACGTTGTGGGTTAAAATAGATCCAACCTTGATTGAGGGGATCTCAATGAGAAAATGGTTAATAATATACTCCATCTCTAAAACTAAGTAGTATTGTGCGGTGATATTTGATTTCGGCTTTATTTTTGCAGACGAAAAGTAACATGGAACCCCGTTTTCAATTCACAGCTACGATGGAATTCAAACTGTAAATGCGGCATTCTTTCGTTTACCTTGACCGGCGATTCGAAGCAGATATGTGCAATAGGTTTTATTAAAGTAAATGGCCCGAGCGAGAAATGACCATTACATGGGGCCAAATCCAGGCATGGCGTTGATCTATGGAATGTCCAGACCACTGCATTAACTGAACCATAATGTCTTCCAAATATTTCCGCTCAGGTCTGACCCGCGACCATCCCATATTAAGTTATTAGAGACCCCACGAACCCTTTTCAAGCATTATTGTTGTTTTTTTCGTCAAATCTAGAAACATTAACACATGCTGCATATCAACGTCGTTCATCATACCTCAATAATAGCGGGACCGGCTACGACGGTGTCATCTGTGACCTTGGAGCTTTTGGTAATGACAACATATTGCTGTCCGGCGAACTCCGACGGGACTTTGACGGTAAATCCTCCCTTGACCTGTTTAGCTTCCACAACGACATCGCCTCCCAGCACAGCGAAGGCGGCATAGACCTTGGCACCCTTCATATCTATGGTTTTTCCCTGAAGTGGATCGTGTCAGTTCATGTTTAGTGCATCGCAAAAAAAAAAAAAAAAAAAAGAATTATGCGAAAACTCACAGGAGTCTGTAGAGTGATGGTCTGGCCCACTTTGAGGGGCATCTTGGTAGATTTAGCCAAGACCAGCTTGGGGAAGGCTTTTAGCGGCAGCTTGGGGTTGTCTGAGGGGCAGGACGTGATGAATTGAGCGGCCAGGGAATGCACCTCGCTGGGAGTCAGCGGGTTATCGAACGGCTCCGGGAACGGCGTTTGCTCGAGGCCGGCCCGCAAGTACGACGCGTGGCGTGCCTCGACGGAGAGAACGGCGCCCGCGGCGGTGAGATACTGCTTGTTTGCGATGGAGGCGGCTGCGCCGAGGTAGGCAGCAACGCCAACACCCTCCAGAACGGCGGCGGTAGCGAGGAAGCTTTTGACATCGGTGTGCCCAAAGTTGTACGTGCATGGCTTCACGGCAGCCACACCGGCGCCTAAACGCGGACTTTTCTCAGCTTAACGGTTTCATGGGTCAAAAGCAAAACAAAAAAAATTAAGACTTACGCTTCAACGCGTTCCTAATGAATGCAACGTGACTGGCCTCGTCGTAAGCAATCTTCTTCAAGTTGTTGTAGGCCTTGTTAGAGACACCAAGTTTGGTGAAGGCTTTTTGAGGGTACTTTGCGAGGCCCTGGGCGTAAAATGCGGATTCCAGGTGTTCCAGGGTCAATGCATAGTTGAGGAGTTGCCCTGTGCATCATCTGTCAGCCTGGCCCGACTTGTGACAAGGCGGAGGGGGTTTATTTACCATCGTTGACTGCACGCTTATCAATCACCGGTGCACCACAAACCAAGCCCGTAGCGGATAGGGCAATGATAGAAGCGGCGAATCTCATTTTGGTTTATGGCAAATCTCGGTGACTTGTACCTGTGTGATGGGGGCTGCTGGAACAAGGTGAGAGATCTCATGCTGGGCGAAGCTGGAATATATATCTACGGCTCAAGCCCATGGCGAAAGCTTTTTTCCAATTGACTTTATGTTCCAACTAGAGGCTTGACACCTTGACTCTATCTCTGTTTCTATGATGATGAGGTTGGAGGACTGGAATCACGGATGGATTAGCCTGGATTATGCTCTGGGTAGCCAATACCCCCGAGCGAGTGAGACATCTGTTTTCACGCAATGTGGACCCAAGGCTAGGTGTGGATGAGTCTAGCGAGCTACAATTTCGGTCCGACATTTTTTTGGTCGCTCTTAGTCCCCCAGAGTCCATTTCGGAAGCCAGCGATGCCGAAAATCGCCTTGAACCTTTTTGCGTACCACTTACATCATATCATGATGCTCAATAATGCGGTGGGAAACAAACTCAGTGTCAACGATTTGAAGTTTTGCAGTAATGGTTTGTTTGATGTGCCGGGGCGCCTGGTGGGGAATACAGGGACAAGCAAACGAGTGAGGAGTCAAGAGAAAAGAGCCTCCTGGCCCACATGGCTTGGCTATCCAGAGAAGCATATTCCATTGAAATGCTCCTGTGGGGAATTTCCATCATCTTTCCGTCTTGTGGAATGGCAGCCATGCAACGCGCGAAAGTTGAACCGGCCAAACCATAAACCAAGACCTGGGTCAATGGTGCTATTGTGCGTGAAATATTGCGTGACTTTGTACGGTTCTGTTTTTACCGAAGCCGCGTTGAATAAAATGAAACACTTTTTTTTTCTAGGGATCATTTATGACTACTCTGATGCTTGAAGATGTGAGGTGATGGTTGCGATTAAGAAGAAAGCTGGTACAGGTGCATATCAATGATTGAAACAGCCATGTTTTCCCGACGTCATTATAAGCCGCGGAATAAGCAACGCCGATGATGAAAAATCTGCGTTCAATCCAAGTAGTTTTGTTTGTGGATACCGCCACCAGAGTCAAGGAAAAAAGAGCCCCGACTTTAGGTTAGGTGGTCTCTAGAAGTTGTCGAGGGAACCATCAAACCTCAAGCCGCCCAATGCAGGAGTATTTGCACTGCTTTGGTTTAATTGAAATGATGATTTTTTTTTTTTACATTTGAAAACATATGAATTCATCTACAAAGTCTGAGACAATTCAAAGTTTGGACGCCAAGTTGTTCTGTAATCCCTATGAAAATCAAGCTGGTTAATCACCTTCACAGCTTGGAGCAAATTTCCACTTGTCAGCTTAGTCATCCCCAACCACCCAATTACGTAAGGGCGGGTCAAATGCATGAAATGCACGTGATGTCTGCTCTCTATAAAAATCCAAACACGCCGCCTCCGTTTGCTTGCTTTTCCTTTCCTCCTTATCATCAGTTAGGGAATAAACTGCACCAAAAGTGTAATTTATTTTCAACGGCGGCTCCGCATAGCGGCTTGCTGTGAATCGTCCCCATCTCCGTGGACCCTTTACCGTTCCCGGCCTCCCAGAGTAAAGAGACTGCTCTCCCATCAGCCATGAACTGTCCAAGAGGTTCTTGACTGTGGGGTGGTCCCGACATATCAACATGTCTATTTGTAGAATTGTTAAAAACTCACGGCGTCTTGTCACGCGTGATGTCAGCTGGCGACTGTGAAAAGTTTTCACGCTCCAGGTGGCTGCACCAGGACGTTGCTGAACTGGCGACAGCTGCTGTCAGTTTTGTTGGATCGCCCACGTAAACAAGGCTCTAGTGTCATGACTGCGCAAGAGCTGACCAGGTCATGCTTTAATACGTCTGTCGCTCGACCAAGTCTTGGCTGCTCGGTCTGTGAGACCAGCGGGCAGTGATTCCTTGCCGCTCGCAAATGAAGCACTTGGCAAATGCAAAAATTTTCTGCATGCTGAGAGGACCCACTTATGCCTCTCAACGCGTGTGATTATGGTCACTCACCCTTGCAAGAAACCTACGCGCCGCGTGGAATGAGAACGCGTCAAATTAGTTGTTTTTATGTAGCCGCGATCTGACATGACTACATAACGCTACAGCCGCCCAGCATCGCCACCCCAGTAAGCGCTGCTCCCGTTGCCAATCCCACACCGGTGCCAACAGCCGCGCTGGTCGAAGAGTTTTCGAACGACGCACTTGCTTGGTTTTGGCTATAAGCTTGATTCTGGCTATAAGCTTGATTCTGGCTATAAGCTTGATTCTGGCTATAAGCTTGATTCTGGTTATAGGCTTGATTCTGGTTATAGGCTTGATTTTGGTTATAGGCTTGATTTTGGTTATAGTTAGACCAGGGCGGTTGGTGCTGTTGATAAGGTGGCATATGCTCCTGGTACGCGGGCGGCTGCTTCTGCTTCTCCAGCAACTCAAAGTCCTTCTTGACCTGGGCCTCGTGGCGGATCCGCTCGGCCTTCATTGCATCCAGCATTTCTGTTTCCCTCTCCCTGGCTGCTTGGTCCTGTATCTGTATGGCTGCTACCGCCTCGAGCTTGGTGAGCAGATGCTCCAGCCGCTCGTTGTCGGCTTGCGCCTTGGCCGCCTCGAGCTCCTCGTCGCGCCTGCGCTGCTGCGCCGCTTGCTCCTGGAACCTCTGCCACTCGTCCGACTGCTCCTTGGACTGCTGCTTGGACTTGTCCAGCTCCTCGCTGATGCGCGCGAGCTCCTCCGCGTGCTTCTTTCCCTTCTCGGCCATGAGCGCCTCCATGCTGATGCGCAGCTCCTCGCGCCCCTGCTGGATGACGGCCAGCTGAGCCTCAAACCTTTCCTGCTCCTTCATCACCTCGCGCACGTGCTGCTCGTCCTTGGCGTCGATGGCCTCCTGGAGCTCCTTGCGCGTGTGGTCCAGCTGGCGCTCGAACATCTCCCGCTGCTTGTTCATCCCCTTGTCCACCTCGCGCCCGGCCTCGGTGTCATCCAGCGACCGGTTCTGGTCCACCATCTCGGCCTGGAGACCCAGCGTGGTTTTGGTCTCGCGGTTCGTGAGGAAGGAAATAATCTTCATGGCCGAGTTGTGATCGTCGGCATGCCGGAACACGGTTGATCCCTCGCGAATCATGTCCCCCCAGAACTTGGCCGTCTCTCGAAGCTCGCGCTCCCGAGCCTCGGCCGCTTCCAGCGGGACGTCGGAACACATGGTGGTGGCCAAGAAGGCTGTACCGCTCATCCATGTGTGGGTGATAGGATGGAGGTACACAATCCCGCTAAGCCGGTATCCATTTCTATACGAGCTCGTCAGGAAGTAGGCAAGGTTTCGCAAAACATCGTTGTCAGTGCGGTAAGTATCATTGAAACCTAGCGTGTCGATAAGGTGAATGTTCTTGCCGTTGTGGTGGAAACTGTATACTGTGACTTCTTGCGTGCCTAAAGGTGAAAATCTGGTCAGCAACCGATCTTCGTAGGGTTCAAGCTGTTGTGATGTGAATGAAAAATATGGCTTTAGTCCATCAGAACCTGCGCCGATAGCAGAAGCGCAACATAGTGAGATGAATGTGCTTTCCCCGGCGCCAGCCACGCCCATGACTACGATAAAGGTATCTGATGGACTGGAGACTGATCAGTCACTTTCCTATAACAGCAAGGGTTTGTAGGAGTGTATCTGCTCATATATTTGCGCCAATTCTCCTGTCGCAGCCATATTTACTCTTTTATTGGGTTTGCGTCCATCTCTGGTCCATAACGGTCGCCGAGCCGCGGATGGATTCTACGGCGTACGCCCACCGCGACAAGGTCATGTTTTACCAGTCATACAGCTTCAACCGTGTCGATGAATTGACCGAGTCGGAGCTAGGGTTCCTCCGCAAGATTCATGAAGTGATTCTAGAGAGCATACCAGCTGGCCAGCACACCACGTACCCCGGATATGTTGATGTTGCACTCGGAACAAAAGGGGACGAAGCGTAGAAAGTATATTGGGGCCGCAACTTGCCTCGACTACAGCAGATCAAAACGGATTGGGATCCCAAGGGTGTTTTCCATAACCCCCAAAGCGTCCGACCATTGTAACATGTTAGCACACCATAGGAAGCAAGACGAATAGATAGACACCTAGAATAGCAGACTAGTTCGAGAGGAGCGAGGCGCAATTTTTGCCAAAGAAGTAAATTCACGAAATTGGCTTTTAGTTTTGTTTATTAAATTGAATTTAATTTTCTTCAGTGCTTTTGATTGTTTCCAGATTTCTATCGTTGACAGAACAATGAGCTAGGCATGACCGCTACATGAAGAAGCGTGGATATACTCCAGGATTTTAAACTAATAACTTTATGAAATTTAATCTTCTAAAGCTTTGGATAATTAGACCGGTCAATAGGTGTACTCCCATTTACTGAGCCTGCATGATCAAGTCGCTAGTCGATGATACAAGAAACGCTGAGAAAAATGGGGGAGTGTCACCAAACTGAACAGCCCCCATCACTGTGTTGGTGTCGGGTTTAAAACAATTGTCCATAACTTTGCCATAGGCGATTGCAATGTCGCCACTAGTCAATCAATGTATCGTCAGCTCTGACATTCATAATTTGCATGAGCCGGGTGCGTGCGAATGTGTCTTACCAACGCATGGTCTTAGGGACCTTTCCACTGGTGTTGATTACAAGTGCGGCGCCCTGGAAGTTGCAAACAGGTATCCCATCAAATGGTCCACGGCAGGTGTTGTTCCCACGGAAAGCGAGATCGTTAATGCAGGTGGCAGCAGCAGGACCCTTTGGTTGTCACAGCATATTAGAACAAGGACTTAGGTTCATATAAGACATGTTCTTACAGGCGCGATTTCATCACGACTATCGCAACTTATGATTTCATTGTTGTCTTGCCCTGTGGCAACACTGTCAATAAATTGCGCATTCACGTTGGGACTTATTGGAAACTTACTTTTCTGCAGTATGGCCCCGCTTGCATCCAAGGCTTGCTCAGGCGTCAAATGGTCTCCTGCTGGATTATCAACCATTTCCCGCACCCAAGCCTCCCATGAGAATGCTGAGGTGGTAGTGGAGAGATTTTGAAGGCTCTGAGGTGCGGCTGCGGCAATAGTAGCGATGCCAAAAAGGCCGAAGATGAAAGGTCGAATTCCAACCATTTTGTAATTAAAGCCCGCAAGAAAAGGCACTGATGATGAATGCCTTTGAATTATCTTTTGATTGTAGCACGGGCTGAATACCAAGTTAATCTTTGTGATGAAAAGCGTCAAGATGACTTATGAGAATGAACCCTTATATGATGTTCACTCATCACGCTTGAAAGATCTAATATTAGCAATGAGAGACTATTTTGCAAAGATGATGACAGTACAAAGTTTATTTCATGCGCATGAGGAGCGACCAGCCTGTGATGATAGGATAAAAGTATGATTGGCCAGTCTGCATCACTTATTCTTTTTTAATCTCGGCGTCTTCCGTTTTCGTGTAGTTAGGTTCCTACGGGTCAGCATTACCCACCTAAGAGCTTGTAAACTACGAATTGAAGCTAATTTAGCCTTTGTATTATTAATAGAGTGGCTTATCAACTATTGGAAAGACTAAGGCGACGCAAATAAAGTGGCCATTGAAGTTGGTTGGTGCTAGTTTGTTGTCAGTGAATTGCGTCTCGAGCCTAATCGGCAGGCCTGTGTTAAGCGCGATGTCTCGGCAATTTACATATTTTCTCACAAACAAACACGGGTCAAGCAAAAATAAAAAACCTAGTCACATTTCCAACACCCCCTTCGTCGATAACGCAGCAGATATAGGCTTGCGAGGAAACGGCTGCAAAGCGTACTCCGAGAGGTACAAAGTCAGCAAAACAAAGCAGCGACAAAGCACTGGCAGCCGTTCATCCAGCACACCCACCTTATGGAATAGAGCCAAAGAAAGTGGTATCTGAAAATTATTCATTGCCTTCTTTTATTTTTTGTTTTATTTTTTTGTTTTCTATTCTAACCTTCTGCCTGGAGTGGCGACAAAAGCGTATTCCTGGTGGTGACAATTGTCTTCAGAACAAAAGTTAAAACGCAGCATCGTGACTTCACAAAGCGAGGCGATATTCCGTGGCCTTGTTTACTTAGATCAAAAATCCCAGGGTCACTTCAAACGAAGCATTTAAATCAATCGTCTACACTATTCCAGAGGCGCAAGGCACTGGAGGTAGCCATGACCACAAACCCTAGCTCGTCCCAGTTAGGTTAGACTAACAGGCAAAAAAGTTTTCAATTAGCAAAAAAGAAGGCTGGCGGAATCTAACCGCCTACGTTGGACGAACAGGGAATCGAACCCTGGACCACTCCCAGATCATTCAGACGAATTATGCTAAGGGAGTATTATACCACTAAACCATTCGCCCATGGACTGATGATCCGATGGATCTGATTGGCTGTCCTGGAAACGAATGTGGTTGATATGGCCTCCGAGCAGAGGAGGTGCGTGAAGCTGTCTTGCAAACCAAGAATAGAGTTGCTTTGCCAGTAATTTCTGTAAATAACCTGCATTCTCTGTTGCATCTCCCCAATAAACTAGATCAGGCTTTCTTTGCGGTAGCAAAGGCTCGTAGCCTGACCACAAAATCCTTTATTTTCGATGAATCCACAAACTCCATCACCTTAACAAACTTGGTCCCGTCCTCGTTGAAATACATCACAAACACGTACTCATTCTCATAAACACCAATATCCGTGTCAGCTCGACTATGGGCCATCACTACCATCTTATTCTCCTTGTCGTCTTCGATAATATCGTCAACTTCAACCCTGAAGTTTCTATAATTTGGGAGGACGAGGGTCTCAATGTGTTTCCTAAAGGCTGCATTGTCCATTGGGGGTGTTCCTAGTGTCTCTGGAGAAATGGTTGGCAAGTGCATTCAACAATTTTGGCCTTGTGACGTACTTGGGAGTAAATGGTGCACGCAATTCTCTGCTCTATCATGCAATGTGTCCTCGAGAGACCATCGATTCCATGCATCAATCTGATGTTGAGCTGTCTTGCGCCGATTGGATGCCATTGTTAGAGATCAGATTGGTCGATTTTGTCAAGACAGCTGAATAGTTTAGATAGGCTGAGAGGAGTAATAATGGTAACAGGGTGGCCATCGACAGTTGGTCATTATATTTTATATATTAATGAATCGGCTTCCACGTTTTTTCTCCCGACAACTTTTGGAGGGCGCTGGCGTACTTCGGGCTGATTGTTAGGCCGAAGTCGCCGTGGCTGGTTACAAGTGCTGGCAATTTGGAGGGAGAAACCAATCCAATGGTGCACAGTGAAATCGGGTACTCGGTGTCGGTAGACGGGGCAACTCCAGCCTTCCGTCGGTACTCAGGTTCGCATCAGGTCAACAGACGCAGTAAATAAGCTGATGGAAGGAGTTATCGTAATTAGTGTTAACCCCATTAACTCCGGGAGTATGTCAGCCCTTTACGGCCAAATTAGCCTTGTTACTCCACATCAATTCAGCTCAGCTCACATTGCATTCAAATTATTCTGTTGCCTTGTGTAGATTCTATTGAAACCAGCGTCCGAAATGATGTGTGTGTTGAACGTCGAAAAATCCATATTACTACATTACAGCTAGCTCATATCACCACACCCTTGCCGTCACGCATCTTTGAAACAGGCTGCTTCAATGTTTCTGAAACCCAAAGCTACTTCCTGGCTTGAGTTTCCGAGAGAAAGCTCTCCATGGCAAATTCAAAATGAAGGTGTTGCCCAATTCTAGAGCCAACAAAGACATTTGGCCCAGAAACCTCTGCGCAATCATAAATGTTGGGTCGAAACCTTGGCGGCAGCCAGAAAAACTTTGTATCATTCCACATGAGCCAAGTTCCATCACTGCTAATTCCGTAGCCTAGCCCGCGACGGAGTACTCCATAGTTCAAATGGCTTGGAGCGTGGTAGGCGTCTCTGATGGATATGGCGCCGAAGTTTGTCAGAAGGGTTTCCTTATCAGCGCCAAACTCGATACGAGACGGCACAAATCCAAGGTTTATGCATCGTACGACAGCACCGGCGTTGATGTCCCACAGTTCAACTTCCGTGTGCCTTATCACGGCCATAGATTGAAAGTCGCGTGAAAATATGGCTTTTTCCGGGAATGAGCGTCCTCTGAAGGGACGACAATGAAATTCTTTCATGATCTGCCCTGTTTTAAGATCCAGAACCTGTAATAGATACCCTGATGCGGCTCGATTTTGGAAATTCCCTGACGGTCGATCCCCAAGTGAATACACAGCTATGAATCGAGAATCGTTGGAGATGCCAAGAACTTTGAAGGTTTGGTCCGGTTCTTCGAATTTACGAACCCATTGTCCCGTTTCAAGGTTAAAAATCCATAGCTCGAAAGGGACCCCAAAGACAACTGCCAGAAGCGAAGAGTCAGGTGAGAAATTCGCTGAGCTAAAAGAACAGTCTTTTATCTTCAGAGAGTGCTTTATTTCGAATGTATCAGCCATGGCAATTTCCAGAGATCTGTTCGTTTCAATGTAAGCGAAATATCGCCCATCCGGAGAAACTATCGGGGCAATCTTTGAATCCACTCTCTTCAGAGTTTGGCCTGTGTTTACGTGGACTAGACGCACTTGGGGGAATTTGAAACCAAGCACTAATTCCGACTTGCCGCCGCAGAATGCAAGTGGAGTCAGAGGAAATCCGGGGGGCCCAAGGTCGGAGCGGTTGTTTGAGTCTAAATGCCACAGATGCGACTCCTTCTCCGAGTAAGAAGCGACAACGGTTCCGTCTGGCGATGTCATGAAGGATTCGGCCAGCTGGTAGCTTTCTTCCTGTTCGGAAAGCTGCTTGGACTTGGTATTCCAAATGCAGATTGTCTTATCGCTGGATGCCGCGGAAATAAGGCCCATGTTCGGAGAAAATGATATGACCGAGAGAGTGTCAGAGTGGCCTTTGAAGACATTCAAGCATTCGCCACTGTCGACCTTCCAAATTCTGACGACTCTGTTGGCGCATATTGACCCCAGGACTGTGTTGTCTGGCGAAAACAGCGTCATACTGACGGGTCCCTCATGGCCACCCAAGGTTTGGACAACCTCGTCCGTATCCACTCGTCGGATCTGGACAGTATCGGGACGGCCCATTAATACCCCGGCCATGAGGAATGCAGAATCATTCACAAAGGCAAAGGATGTACCGATTGGCTCGAATGACTGAGGCCCCAGCGATTCTAAATGCAGTCCAAGACACTCTCCCGTCTCGGTGCTCCAAGAACCAAAGTGCCCAGCCCACTCTGTCACTGCAGCAATTATTCTAGAGTCAGGAGAGAACCTCAATGACGCAAATGTCTGCAGTTTCAAATCGCTATCATATATGTTCCTAGCCCGCGTGAAGCGGAATTCATGAGCTTCCACTTCATGGATACAGCCAAACGTGTCCAGCCGCAGCACTCGCAGAGTTTGTTGAGGAGATATGTATGCAAGCAGCCGTGAATCTGGAGAAAACTCAAAGTCTCCTCGATAGAATTGCTGAAACACTTCGAGCTGAACGGCGAGTTCCTTGGAAGACATTCTCCAAAATCGTAGGTATCCATCATCGCAAACAGAGCCAACCAAGGATGAATCGGGGGAGAACTTGACATTCAGCACTCTGGATGTGGGACATTCAATTTTCCTAACATTTTCACCAGTATCGACGCGCCAGATATTGATTGTTGTATGAGAAGCGGAAGCCATGAGGGTAGAGTCCCCTGAAAATGATACTGCTCGAGCCACTGCTTCCAGGCCTTCCAGCACTCGACCATATTGGTCCCAGTGCAGCTCTGATTCCGGCACAGTGGATAACCAGCCAGGCAGCTTGTGCAAGAATAGCGATCTTACCAAGCTGTGTTGAGGTGTGAAAACCACAAGAGAAGAGTAAAGTTGAAGTGGCGAGGAATCAATTATGGCTAGATTAGCCTGGATAAAACGGATGCCCTCTTGCAACAGTTCGGTTAGTTCTTGAGAATGTGTGCCCTAGATTCGTATTAGCATCTCTCGCATCAAGAAGAAATGATGGGCCAAATGATGCTTACTCGTAGAAGCATCTGCAATTGTTGGAAAATGTCTAGACTATCGGCAGACCGTCCAACAATGCTAAGAACTTCTAACCAATGGATGAAATGTTCCGACAATAAGCCGAAAATTTCCTGGTCATCACAAACGGCCGTATCAGTATTCTGCAGATGGTGGACCCAATAGCGGCAAGCATATTGCAATTCAGCCGGAATGCAAGCTGCAATGCGATCAGGTTTTATTTCGGAACGATCCGTTCCCGGGAGTTCAAGGCCGCAAATATCTTCTCTCAGAGAGCTTTTCATGATGCGCAGACAATCTGCAGCTATTTGCCCGTGGACCAGCTTCTCGTCTACCCAGAATTTGTTGATCCCTCGCTTATCAGCATCCAACAAAAAGTCTCGGAATGATAGATGAAGAAACCTGATGGGAGAATTTGAAGATGCGGGAACGCTCAATACTGAATGAAGCATGTCTAATCTCGCGTATATCACATCTTGAGAGATACTCAGGAGCCGAGACAGAGCAGATGCGGACAGTGGTGTTTCAAGAACCACAACAGTACCGATGACGCGTTGGAAATCTTCCATGACCTCATCTTGCTCGCGTGGCGAGAGTCCAACCAATTGTTGTTCCAGCGGCGGTAAATATGTTGCTTCCATTTTTGACTCTTGGCTTCGCGTCTGGTAAGACAGCACTTTGCGCAACTGCTGGTCGGGGTTGCCTCCTTTTCGATCAGCAAGAAAACGACAGACCGTGGCTGCAAAGATAAACAGTGGGACAGCCATTTGAACCAGTATTTGAGTATTATTGGGACCTGGCCAATTCTGGTGTAACCTCCTCTCTTCGGGTACTGATGCATTGTAAGCCCTCTTTATCTCCGCGAGCCTGTGATCCAAAAAGACCTCGATATCATGCTGGATGATGGACTCATGTATCTGATGGAGGACAAAATCATGGTAGTGGCCATGTATGGCATTGAAGCCAAGCCTGATGGGCAATTCAGGACGGCTCGTTATTATAGCTTTGATTTGCAAGTGTTGAACTTTTCGGAACTGAGAGAACAAGTGAACCAATTTACCAATATCATGATCTCCGTCACATTCATCTAGAGCGTCGACAATGAGAACAATGATGGATTTGGAGGATGATCGCAGTCGCAGCAATGGCTGCAAGATGAGAGTTTCGAACTGTTCCTCTGCGGCCTTGTCTGCGACGGTGGGATCCTTATCGATGACGGCCTTAATGTGCGGAGCCAGGTCTGGCCGAGTGTGAATAAGTTGATAGGCGATTGTGGTATAGAATCTCGACATGTTCCCTCGATCAGCTTCTCCTCTTTTGAAGAAGAAGCTGGCGCCAAGGTAACCGCGTTGAGTCGAAAGAGTGGCAATCGTCCGAGATATTGTTGACTTTCCAGTCCCAGCCATCCCGTTCAACCAAAAGACTGTCTGGCCTTGGCTGTCATGCAGCCAATCATCAATGTGTTGAAGCAACTCAACACGAGTATTCTCCAGGCATGTGCCGTTTTGCTCCTCTGCATGAGAATTATATGATGCGCCCGCGGCTGTGGGAAGCTTATCCAACACCAGTCGGTAATCCACATGCTGCAATGTTTTATCCATGTGCCGCACGGTATTATCCATATACTGCACAGTGTTGTCCACATGTTGTACGGTATTGCTCACATGCTGCACGGTATTGTCCACCCTGTCAATCTTGGTGTCGACATCCAAGAGCACGGTCCTGTTATTTGTTATGTCAAATTCCGTTTAGCCAGTCTGAAAATCGGGAAATCACGTACGTTTGGTCCGCTTGCATGGCCAAGCCAATCATGTTCGCGTACCGCTTGATTGTTTCGACAACCTGGCGAACCTCTCTGCTCGTAAACGGCCATTTCAAAGCTCTGACGCCAAAGCGGCTCATGAGTTTATGGCTGGATCGAGGTTGAAGAGTCTCCTGTACCTTGGAAAGCAGGTTCAAGCTATCCTCCAAAGTCTCCGACACGTCTTGCGACGCGTTGAGCCTTGCCCCTTGAGGGCTGTCAAGTAATTTTTGCACATTTCTCGCAACCTTTTCCAGGTTTGCGACCTCGTTTTGCAGCTGTTGGACGTCGCCCCGGGCATCCTTCACCTGCTTCGCGTATTGCGAGCACGCGGACAGCACCTTAACCGAGATGTCGACAACGGCTACGACGTTGGCTGCAACCCCAACGGCCTCCATGCTGAAACGCGTGCGGGGAGGTTGCCTGTGTGGACTTCCAAAGCGGTCGACAGATAAGCACGCTACTGCTGGTTCGCCTTGCTAGGAGCATATCTGCCTTGAGTCCCGTCGAATGTGGGTCGCCGGGTACACCAACCGGCGAGTACATCTTATCCCTCTACGGTATTGCCTCAGTGAATTCGGATTCTAGCGTGGGTCTGACTACCCCTGTTCTAGCCAGTGGAATCTCTTGACGCAAAATCCATCAATCTTGGACTAAATACTTCTCGCTTCCTAACACATAACTGGTCTGGAAGAGAATTTTTCTAGCTGAGATAAGGGTAATCAAGTGGTCAGAATCCAGATTAAATGAATCGATGCGGTATGGGATAACAACACTGCTTACAGATCAGACGTCATTCCCAAACCCTTAGATAGCACCCAGCTTAGTGCTTCGTTGTTGTTATTTTTGCTTTTTCCTATTGATGCACCCACTTTAGCGTCCTGCTGGCGTAGGATGAGCCAAGCTTTAGTCTCGGGCATGGTAGGGCTTCAATCAACCGAGGCAAGCCCTTCTTATTGTCCAACCCGCCAAGGCACAACGTAAAGATGGTCGTTTCTAGAATACGGGCTTGGCATTTGCCAAAGCTGACCCAAACTCGACCAGCGGCATGCTGGTTGTGTGTCACCACCTCATCAAGCGTGGGCCAGGATGCTGGATAATTTTATTGTGGCGCTAACAGGGTGACTATTGAACGCCTGCTGGAGAATCCTAGTCTCGTCTATTGGTCGCCTTGAAGAATTATTTTCGTGTCCCTGCCAAAATTCCACTGAGCTGATAATCCTCCTCTTGCCAGTTGTTTATTTCTAGTCAAAAAACAAGTAGGAGGCTCAACTAGGTTTTCCCAGGAACAATAAAGTATATACAATAGAATTCAAATAACAAGAAAACTCTAATCTTAAGATTTACCCTAACTAAAAAAAACAATTAACTTAATTTTTTATATAATATAATTTTAATATTTATAAAATTAAAAATAAAATTTATTTTAATATTTAAAATACTTTACTAAAACTATTAATATATTTTAATATATAATTTTATTATAATAATTATTTTAATTAAATAAATTAATTAATAATTAAAATAAATAAAAAATTTAAATATTATATTTTTTATAATTAATTATATTATTTAGCTAAAAAATATATTATTAAAAAAATCTAAATATATTATAATAATTAATAAATTAAAAAATATTAATTTTATTTTAAAAATTAAAGTTTTTTTTATTTTTTTATATATTATATTAAAATTAATTAAATAAAAAATTAATAAAAAATAAAATTTATTAATTTTAAGCTTAAAATTTTTAAAAAAAAAAAAAATCTTAATAATAATAATTAAAATTTTATTAATAAAAATTTTAAAAAATTTAAAAATATAATAAATAAATTAATTATAAATTAATTTATTAAAATAATTATTAAAAAAAATATATTTATTAAAAAAATTAACTATAATTATTATTATAATTAGATAAATATAATTATAAGGGAAGTTAATTTGGTTAGAAGAAAAGCTAAGAAGCTAAAGCTAAGGCTATAGATAAAGGTTGCTGCTGAGGTCAAGGGAAAAGTCGGGTCAAACTGCTAGCTTCTCAATCAAAAGTGCTTTTCTGTTACAATCAATAATCACAATCAAGGGCCAGTTGTTTAAGCGAGATCTGCGCCATCCATCGCTTGTATGAGTCTCACTTTTTTGTCGCGCATACCATCGCTACCATTATTCGTCATACAGACTAACGTCTTTCTCCCCTACCCTTGACTTCGTCAGCATGAGCATGGTCACAGTAGCAAGTCTATACCCATGCCAGAGCGTTGATCTACGTACATCCAGTCGTCAGACTATTACCTGCCCCCAATACCTTGCCATGAACATAACTACACAATTTGGGCACATTTCACCCGCCCAGTGAAGTAAAAGTCCATCGCAAAAGCAGTATTATCATGTGTGACAGAAAGATAGCCGGTACAGGCTGGGAATTCGACTGTAGTTGTACTTGCAATGGGCAAGATTGTTATCTGCATATATAAAGAGGGAAATATAGCCGTAAAGATAGTCTTTAAGGTAATAAGCACTGCACTGGTCTGCATCATGGTAGAGACAGATGTAGATGTATCGGCTTTTGTGATGCCGTTGCGAGTACAATAGTCCTTGTAAGTTGTTTGCTCCAGGAGCGAACGTTTTAGAAGGTCAACCAACGTATTATCTAATTGAGCCATTTTGGATAGCTCTTGATGGGAAAATTAGTTGATGTAAACGCGATGCCCATTGTGATCAAGGATAGACTATTTCGGTGTTGAGGTGTAGGGTAGGGACAACTCGAGAGGGAACAGAGAATAAAAGAAAAAGAATACCACAACGCGGGATGGTTGGTTGCAGGCTATATTGTGATGTCGAATCATGAAAATAAATACATTATAGTAGACTAAACCTTTCTTATCTAGCTACGAAACAGAAATCAGACTGGGTAAATACCCAGCCGTTTAGGTAGAGTACCAAAGACAGCAGTTCTTTTTACCGAAGTTTTATTTTTGCAACATCACCATCAAACTTTAATTGAGGGACAGGGCACACCATTTGCCAAAAACCACGTTGAGGTGACAAAAAATAATGCCGTGAGAGGCAAAAGGAATGGGCGTAATGTACGCCAGATGCTTGCGTGATCTGGGAATCGAACCCAGGGCTCCCCGACGTTGCACGAATGGCAACGGAGAATTTTACCACTAAACCAATCACGCTAGGCCTGTATTGGGAATTCATGAAGGTCTGAAGATATAAGTACTCTGGCATGTCGTACGCAAAGGTTGCGATGTTGCAGTATTCGAGTTCCAGTATATGTAGTCTTGTCTTAGGCCACTGCTATTTCCTAAATTTCTGAACATTTGTCACAAGCGGGCTTGGCGATACACAAATGTGTCATTGAGGCCCTCCTTCAATTCACTCGGCAGTTCTTTCGGTGCTGTGTCAGACCCGTGCAATTCGGCTCTCTAAGAGACGGCAGATCCCGCCAGCAAAGCATATCCCCTCACTGAGCCATCATGATGATGTCTTATTTGCGGGAATTGAGGGAGCCCTGGCTACGTATACGGGGTCGGCTGGCCCATGCTGTAGCTGGAACCTGGTCAATGGGAGAGTTCAAAGCCGTCATTGCACAAATGTGTAGCAGGCGCCCAACTTGCATGCGGTCACCACGAATGGGAAGTCGACACGAAGTGACGGGTGACGCCTCCAAGAGATCAGGCTTATCATTTTGTTGGGATCTAAATCACTCAATATTACGAGCTGATGATGATGGCAACAAACCGGAATCGATCCGCGCTGCGTTGGTACCGGCTTTCTCGTATCATGCGGTTTCGGCGCTAAACTGGCAGCCAGGCGGTGGCACCGAGCCATTTTTGAACACTGCATCGTCGTGCAAGCCTCATATCAGAACGACCAATCATCTGCCACTCCATTCCAGACATGCACCTGCGACGTCTCGCCGCAACACATTTGTGTTGTTAATCTGCACCTTGCCGCGGAAAACACAAGCATCGCAATTGGTTGCTTCGGCCCAATCTCCTCTTTGTCTGGCCACTCGGTGCGAACTGCACACAAATGTGTCGTCTTTTGTATGGGCACCGAAATGCGGACCATGTCCGCGTGGTCTGCGCAAATCTTACCAGGCAAGGATAGGTTGGTGTGTCAACCATTCCTGACAGCCGAAACGAAGGCTCACGATAGTTCAACGAAGTGTTAGGAATCGACACTTGTTATATACTACACAACGACCATGGGGATTCTGAGATAGAGGCGTTTCAGACGAATCCACTGAAGCTCACCACTCATCGAGTACTCAAACCAAGTATTTCAATGCCTCTAAAAAGCTCTAGCCACGATGGGGTCTCAGGTAATACCTCTCTCCACATATATTGCAAATAACGGCTGCAAAATTACTTAGCAAGTTATACTGACATGGAAAAGTGGCACCACCGACCGTGGTTGACTTGGGTGAACTCGAGATATCGAGGCATCTGTGGTTAGCAATATCAACACCAATCGACTCAGAGAATGTCCAACAGATATATTCCGATGACTGCACCATGCGCGGTGACGAAGACGACGATTCATCTTCGTGCTCATCTGAAAGTTCCTATGGCGACAACGACGATTGCAATAAAGGCGATGATACCGAGTTAGTATCTGATTACAGTTCGTATGGAGGGAGCTTTTGTGGTATGGTTCCGGATCCTGCCAAGTTTGCAAACTTTAGACAAGACTTGGTTCAGTTCGTGCTCAAGAGAATTTGCCGATGGATATCATGGGCACAGTACACAATACCACCTGATCACAGGCCTCGGAGACAAACAAGGCCCGTCAATGAAGCCCACCGATCCATCTATCTTGACAACTGGAGCAACGAGGAAGCAGAGGACGGGCAGGATAATCAATGTGTGGTCCTCCCTCGACCCAATGGCTATTTCCACATGGCCTGTCCGTATTATGTCGCCAAGCCGCAAAAATACCAGAAATGTCTACAGCAGCATGGTCTTCAATATATTGAAGATATCATAGATCATCTTCGACGTGATCATAATGAACCACCTTACTGTCCCATCTGCCGTACTTGCTTCGATGCGGCCATCAAACGCGACCGTCATGTCATGGATCGCACTTGCCAGCTCAGTGATTCTGGGACCATTGACGGCGTCAACGAGTACCAGAAAGGCAAGCTGGTGAAGCGCGATGACATAGATTTCACCGACGAGAAGCGATGGAAGCGCATCTGGGAGATTGTATTTCCCAAGATGCCACAGCGAGGCTCACTATATCTTGACGGCGAGAAGGAACAAAAGGTCTCCAAGGTCCGAGATTACTGGGAGATATATGGTAAAGACCTAATCTCGCGCTACTTGATGACTCACAGATTGCCAGGTCCGCTTGAAAACAATATTGATACAACCTTGACAAGATTTCATTCCATTATTCTGGATGATCTGCTGATGGCGGTGTTTGAGGGGGTTATGGACTAGCTTGAGCATAGGCTGTGGAGGTAGGCGGTAGTCGCAGGTTCGAGAAGCAACTCTCGCTTACTATTAACATTTATGTGTTTACTTTTGTACTGTACTCCAACTTCGTTTCTATTCATGTAAAGAACATCCCTATGAACTGGATTATGAGTTTGTGAATACGCTTTGGACGCTAAGAGACAAGGAAGAGAGAAAAAGAAAAAGGCTGAAAAAAAGATTAAAGTAAAGGAATATATACAAAGCCATCTAGATAAAACACGCAAAAAAAGAGAATATAAAAAAGCAAAAATTTCAATTTATTAGAAAAGACTGTCATGCTATCTTAAAAAGGCAAACAAAAAATTCATGTTCAAATATTAAAACAAATCTACTCCTTCATGGGTTTAATCGAGAGAGTCCAATTTATGACTAGTCCATGTAGATTCCGACATCGCCACCCGGTCGCCAATTCCGGCAAATATCTGGAATTGGATTCTTCAGTAATGGTATTCCGATCTGGAAGTGTTCAAGCTCCTAGACGACCTGCCTGGAGCCTCTGATTTACGTTGGCTTCCGTCATGCGGCATAATGTTGCCATATTCCCCATCGTTTTCAACCGTGAAGTCAAAATATGACTCAGTTTCCACAACAGGAAGTACCACAGGAGCAACGAATGGTGTTTGTGAGATATTATGGCTGTCGCGTATTGGGATATTGAAGGGGTCGGATATAAGACTTTCGGCGAGGGGCATGATTGCGGGATATTCCACACCAATATACGAACTTGTAAGAGGGATAACTTCAAGCAGCGATTGAGATCTCGGAGTTGTAGCAAGCCCTTCATATCGATAGACTGGTTGAGGCTGTCCCATCTGTGGAGCGGAAAGGTAGTTATATCCTGGAATAGGCATAAAAGAATTGGCCGCGTTGGTTAATGTTTGAATCGGCGTTGCAGCTCCTGGTGCACGAGGCGTCGGCTCTGAAACGACAACTCCGTGAGCAACATCACCGACGGTAGGGTGCAGCCTTAGCCGCAGATGCATCGCAGAGGGTGTCTCAAACATGATACGCCCAACATGTGCCACGAACCTCGGCCCCAGCGTCATGTCAAAGGAGAGATTAAACGTTTCAAAAAGAGAGGGCAACTCGTTTTGAAGCGCGGCTTCGCCCTCTTGACGAATCAAAGCTTGAGGCTCTGCCATCCCGTTTAGGATATAGGGAGACGAGGGACGGCCATGTCCATCGAAAAGTTTGTCCCAAATAAAAAACCATTTATCAGGATCGGGCTCTCCCCTCGGAATTTGCTCAAGGATTCCTATCTCTTCGGGATACAGCTTGTCGAGCCTCGGTGTGGGGTGGCAAACTCCAAGTTGAATATGCCTCTCCCATGGTCCTGGGGTTTTCCATCTAGCGGAGCATTTGGGACAATGATAGTTGCCTTTGAGAAGATGACGTCGCATCAGATGTTGTTTGACATCTGGCATCCTTTTCATTTTGTATTTCTCTAGACATCGATAGTGTCGACGGGGGTTGAGTTTGTAAAAGGGACATGCAAGAAAGGGTCCAGCTTGCGCGTCGGTGTCGTATTCGTCATCACTCTCAACACCATCCTTTTCGTCATTTCCTTCTGCTCGTAACCGTTTCCTTGGACCTTTCGGCATCTTGCTGTTGTTGGAAGGTGACCGTCCGAAAGCCACGCCTAGGATATCCAAATGTTAGATCTAGATCCATTTGGAATATGGCATTGCAGGGGTGTCTGACTTTTAAAAAAAAGAAAATACGTACCTAGCGGTTGAATTCAGGAGGATATCCTACTAATGTTTGAAGAGGCATACTAATCAGCATCCAGGGTCGCCTAGACACGAGATCGAACAGTGCCGGACGGAAGCTTGTAAGATGCACTTGAAGGTGGCAAGCTAGGCTTCTGTCTGATGTAGAGAGAGTGCAAGCGAGCTGAAATCTTTGTTTAATTGTCTGCAATGTTTAAAACGGAAATAATTGTCGGGCGTCTTGAATCGTAGGCGCGAAATACTACTTGCTGATGAGCTTCTAAGAAACTATTTGGTATAATAGACGCGCAGGATTTGTACCACTACGCAAAGGGGCGAGCATAATTCGAATTGAGCCTCATTTGAAATATGGAAGGCCTCCGCCACTTCACGACTTTGTTTAGCGCCATTTGCGTGCACATTTGTGGCGGGAACGGGGCTGCATTGGCGGTGAGCAACATCCCTTGTATCATAGCAAAATACACCACAAAGGTGTCAACATATGCGTAGCGACACAATTGTGTCTGGATAGAGCCAAGCCTCGTTATTGGCTTCTAAGGTACAATCTAGTGATTCGTATCTGCATGTCTCGCTGCGTCACCCAGATCTATACCATTCTTGGTGATAAACTGCCTTCGGCGTTTCCAAATGAGGGCTAGTATGATCAAGGGTACGGCTAGCCAAAAGAAGCTGAGTGCGCCTTTTTTCAACTATTTATCGCCAGACGCCGATTGCCGACTGCGCATGGGATGTACGCCAAACGGCGAACCACTGGTTGGTTGCCTTGTCGGGCATCAATCTCGTTGCCTCATTATGTCCGTCTGCCGCGAAAAGCCTCAGCTGCAATATGAAGCGAGATTTAGGGAATGAACTGAGTCGGGCACATATTTCGCGACAAATTGCTCAAATCATTTTGAAATGGTAACCATTCGACACAAAGGTGCATAGAGGAAACAAAGTGGTATATAAACTCCTTCAAAGATACTATTGGACTGTTGTTTTTGGTGGAAATCTGGTAGTACACTATTACTAATCATTTTGGATGTTGTGTCGTGAATTGTTGTTTTCGTCCCCGAACGCAAAACAGTTTCGCATCGCCCAACTTCACGGTAGAAATTGTCTTCAAGTGTTTAACTGTGTTGTTCCTGGCAGTCCTTAGACAAAGTACATATCAAATCGACACCCGTCTGTGCAAACTCCCAACATTCTCCTTTGCTTGCTTTTCCAACTTGCTAGGATCTTTGATCGAAGTTCTAATCAGTTCAGTTTTGCCATCATCTTGGCAATTAAGAATTGCAAGAGTAGAAGCCTTCCAAAGGGATATTTCAAGTCTCACAAGGGCCCCCATAGCCGTCGAAACGGTGAAGAAGATTGCCAAAATCTCCAATGCCATAGGGAAGATCGTCATGAGTAGCACTGGCAGATGGAAGAGACTGGCTTTTCCCCTAACGTCTTTTTTTTTGTGGTATGATGACTCTAACACAGTCAGGGACGGGATCAAACAATGGCAATTCAAGCGGCGGATGTCCGATTCTTTGAAAAGCAGTTGGCTTCAAAGGTTATGGAAGGACACGCTGATTGCTGTTCGTGTTCCCCGCTGCCAGCGGGCCATACTTTGCTTGAACATCTGGATTGTTTTTGTTTCCGACAATGAGAAGACCGCGAGTCTTAACCTGACCGTTTCCAGAGATTATTGGAGTTATGGGCAAGTACTTTCTACGGTCGCAACGATCCCAGCTGTTACCGCGACGGCTAATTTGCTATTGCGGTTAGGTAAAAAGTCTGATTGAGTTGTTGAATATCTACAAGAATACAGGATAGCTAATTATTTCTCAGGACACCATTGTTGCGTGTTTACACTCTGTAAAACCATGCATGGCTATTTTCATACGTCAGTGGCTTTACATTATGGATGAGTTGAATGCTGTTAATTGCCTCATTTTATTTTTCTATAACTTAAAAACCTAATAACCTAGCCTTAACGGGTGGACAAATCGATTCCCATTACTATCGCCCAAATCATACAAGATTGAAAGGTCTTCAGAGTTTTTTCAACCTAGCAATGGAGCCTTGCGTAAAATCTATAGAGTCCTAACTTTGTGTAATGCGCAACTTGGGCCGATGCAAACTGAATCTCCATCCCTCGGCGATTGATACTTGCAGTCAATATCATTGGTGCTCAAAGACTGATCGATTGCGAGTGCGTTGGTGTTTTCAGCCGCAGGACACGTTTCGTTCGGTTTGTCCATATATTCTTTGCCACGACATTTTTTCACGGGCTGACTATGCTCTGGGGCAGAGAGGGGTGGATTATTTCTAATTCATGTAAATTTGGAGGGGGGAAGGGGTCTGAACAACATCCTGTTGTTGATCCACAGATTGACCAAAGCGATTGGGTAATTAAGCACGATCCACTTCATACTCATTGAGAAGTCTGGTAGTCGAGAAGAACGGCGGAGAGAAAGCTGTCTCCGGAAGGGCGCATTCTGCTAGCCTGATGACGATAAGATCAAGGCCATCGTTGTGCAGCCGGGTGAGCTCGCCAACAAAAAGCTCACTAGTTGCGATGATTTCCCTTTTGCATCGGCTGAGGAAAGCGGCGAGGACATTTGCGGATTTGACACCTTGTACGGAACAAAATGGAAGTGGGTGCTAAACTGGCAAAACGACATGCAAGGGCAGTGCCATTGTAGGTATCGACCCATATCTGTAGATTGCGACAAAGTTCACGTTTCAGCACTGTTTCTTTTGTCCATGTCCTTTTTTCTCTCCTTTTCTTGATATAAAATAATGAAATAATAGCTCAGGCTCAATTGAGCAAAGAAGTTCCAATGCGGAATGCGCTAGTATTTCTGACGTGCAGGTAGCAGTTCGCGAATGAAGAATCTCGTCGCAAATACCAAGCATCCTATTTGACAAATTCTCAAACTGGGAAGGATAAATCGGCATCCAGTTCCCTAATCCTTGGGCCGGAGACTCGGAAGCACATCTGTTTGGGTGCTGTGGTTGGTGAAATCTCGCTCACAGCCAATCAGACTTACGACAAAACTTGCTCAAACCCGCGCGATATCCATGTCTGCGCAGGTTTTCTCCACCAACGCCAGCCGGCCCCACCACGGCCCACCGTCAGCAGCCTGTTCAGTAGATCCTTTTATATTCACTTGGGCTGGAGTCCCGGTAGACTTTCTGTTTGGCTTCTTGGCAGCGGTCCAACGTCACACAATCACAAACCTACTTTTCGGCCCTCGAGCCAGTCGAATACACGTATCGCGCGCATCAATGGAGAGCCACAACGTGCGTCGCCATACGCCGTGGCTGGACATGCCCTTGGTCTTCTCTGGCAACTATCGAGAATACGAATGCACCCTGAACGAAACCTCGCAATGCGACTACCAACAGGGCTATTGGAGATTCTGGTATGTTGCTCCCTGAACCGTGCCAAGCCCTTGACAAAACTTCAGAGATTGAACAAATGATCCAGGTACGAAGCCGACCACAGATATGCTCTTCCAACCATCGCCTTGTTTCTCGCTACAATCGTCTTGTTTTCATTATGCCACGTCGCCGGCATAATTCTTCCCCGCAGTGTATTGCAGGCGCGATCTGTCACTAGAACAAGGGCGGTATTTCGATATCTCTCTTACCGCACGTTCAGAATACCGCTCCTCGACTGGAACTCGGCTCCCATTGGCATTTTGATGCTGTCAGGCGTCGGCATCGTCTTCTTTTTCGCCATGGTGCTGGGTCCACAACCGTACTACTGGCCCAACACCGGCGACGTCGACTACGGATCATCGCCGCCCATCGCTACTAGAGCCGGCTGGCTATCGCTGGCGTGCATGCCCTTCGTCTTTGCCACCGCGGGCAAGGTCAATTTCATTACGTTTTGCACTGGCGTATCACACGAGCGGCTGCAGGTGTTCCATCGTTGGATATCGTACGCTTTCTTCATCCTGGCGTTGATCCACACCTTTCCCTTTATTGTCTACAACATCAAGATGAAGATGATGGTTGCCATGTGGGATACTACTGTCTTTTATTGGACCGGTGTAGTTGCACTCATTGCTCAGGCTTGGCTGACTTTCGCATCGCTCAGTCCGTTGCGGTAAGTAACATCCCTACGAAATTGGATACGTTGTCTTTGCTAATAACTTGTAAAGGAGTTGGAGTTATGAATGGTTCAAAATCTCTCACTTCGTGGCCGCACTGGTGTTTGTCCTCTTCCTGTTCTTTCACTGCGATGCCACGTTATCGGCCTGGTATATTCTTTTCTTCCCGTAACACGCATAGGGGTTGTACTAACTCACAATCCTAGGGACTACTTCGTTGCAACTGGCGTTTTGTTCTCATTATCATGGCTGGGCCGTCAAATTCGGATTTACATTGAACACGGTATAAATCATCGTGCGGAACTGAGCCTTGCCGAGAATGGCTTCATCCAAGTTCGTGTACCCACGAATGCAAGATGGACATTGGGTCAGCATTTCTTTGTCCGCTTCATGTCTATGGGTATGCACGCATTTGAAACTCATCCATTTACCGCGTGCTCTCTACCGGAAAGGTTCGACAAAGGCCGCAAAAGCGAATTGGTGTTCTTTATTAGACCTCGTCGTGGGCTCACGGCTCGTCTGGCAAAGGTAGCCGAATCGCAGCCAAAGTCCAAGGTGGGGGTGTTATTGGATGGACCTTACGGCGGTGTCCAGCTCGAAGATATTCAAAACAGCCAGCGCATCTTGGTCATTGCCGGTGGATCGGGTGCCGGCTGGGCACTTCCATTCATCACCGCTTTCGCGGACCGACCACTTCTAAACGACTCCGAAGCCAAAATGAGCGACAGTGCATTTATGAAAATCGTTTTAGTTGCACGAGATTCCTCGACCACGGCATGGTTTGAAGAGGAAGTACATAAACTGCGTGACAGACTCAGCACAGATCACAACCAAGCCGTCGAGATCGAAATATACAATACGCAATCTCAATCAAGTGAGAAATCCTCAATGCAAGATACCAAGGGCCTGCAAGTAGCAGCTACTCCTGAAAGTTCTACTGAAAGAGGTGTCCTGCAGGAAACGCATGGTATCCAACATATCACGTCGCGGCCAGATTTATCGGCCCTTGTGGCCGATGAAGCTAGATTGATAGAACAAGGACAATCAATGAGCGTGTTCGTATGCGGACCTTTAAGCATGCAGAATGATGTTTCGGCCGCTGTAGCTCAAGAGCAATTGCGTGTTGCCAAGACGGGCGCAGGAGATGTGCATCTACATTTGGAACACTTTTCTTGGGCATAGCTCTACTGGTTGTTATTGTAAAGTCACCTTTTAGCGTCAGCTTTATAGTAATCGTTTGTAATATATATTCTTTTATTAAAATTTCAATCTTTGAACCCACTTCCACGAGGAACGAGGTATCTTCCAGTAAGCGCTACGGTTTAAAAATGCGAATAATGCACTCTCTGAATTAGGGAACCGTTTCCAGCTTTTTTTGAACGGCACTGTCCTAATCTAGACGGGATAATAATTGTCCGCGCTTGCCTCAGGTTTTATGACCTTACCATGCTTAAGTATAAACAGGATCCTATCTGCGCTCCTATATTCAAGCTGAGAAGCGGCGAATTAGTACTCGGGTTGGTGATGACCGGGGAGTCCTCGCTGTTCGATGTTCTTTTTTTTAGTGGATTCACAATCTCCCTTTTTCTTTGTACCACCTCGCGCAGTTGGTGAAAACCACATAAATATAGCTACAGCGTTTTAATAGCGGCTTACCCCGGAGAGATATATAACTAATAAACCTATGAAAAACACTTGTGTTGCGCCTAGTCAAGAATGTGGAGATTCGGATTTAGGAGTTAAGTCGACTATGGACCGGGCCTAAACTCTGCTCCGATCATGTCTGTCTCGGATATCGGGTCTTCTAGTTCACTAGGCAGTCGTCATAGTGATTATCAAACTATGAGCATCCTCCCATGCTCTGAAATAAGGATAGCTGTGAAGCTACCCCGCTGTGGCGTTTTGGGGTCAATAAATATCCTCGCGTCGCCCACAACCATCAATCCAATGCTTTCGGCAATTCGCTGTACTTTGCATCTCAGGCACACTTCCCCCCCAGCTAAAAGATTCCTGAGACGAGCCATGAAGGTCATAGTAGCTGGCGCAACGGGATTTGTGGCGACGGAGGTGATTCGTCAAGCGCTATCAATCAAGTTAATCACGTCACTGGTCGCCCTAGCGCGTCGCGAGACTTCAATTCCCAACAATGCAGCAGCCGACGCCGACGCTTCGAAATTCAAGTCTGTCACTTGCGATGACTTTAGCAACTACTCAGACAGCGTCAAAACAGACCTCGCTGACGCTGATGCGGTTATCTGGTGCGTATCCGGTACACCTGTCATCTCTGCCCCGCTCAAGAATCTCGATGCGAAAAATGATGAGATTTCTGAAAAGAGATAGCCGAAAGTTAACCTGACCACTGGGGTTCGCTAGGCTCATTGCTATAACACCCGCCAAGTCAAGGTCATATGCTTGGCCCGATGTGTGCAAAATCTGCCGAGATTACACGATAACTGGACTGGAGACGTTGCCGCAGCTCAGATCTACGAAGACGAGCCCACTTCGCTTCATCTACACTAGTGGCTCAAATGCCGAACGAGATCCCAACAAGAAGCCTTACGTCCTTGGTGACTACTCTGTGATGCGGGTAAGATTTGTTCCAATTGTACACCATCTCATGAACAGACGCTGATGTAGTTCACGATGTAGGGTGATGTGGAGAATAAAGTACTTGAGTATGCAAAGAAATCGGAGGGCCGCGTGGAGCCATACGTGATAAAGCCCGGACTGATAGGAGGCACCGAGGATCAAGGCATGGTCATGGGTGCCTTGCAGTTTGTTCGACGCGCCCTTGTCAATAACATCGTCGGTGTTCCACTGGTCGAAGTGCCAGATGTAGCAGCATCGTTGCTGAGCCTGGCTATCAACGGGTCTGATAAAGATACACTGTTAAATGGGGATCTCATACAAATAGGACAGAAGGCGTTGTCCGAAGGCCATGGGTCTTCAGAATGAGCGGGGAACACGGATGAAGAGATTGGGATGCGACGAACTACCGTAGAAACTCAACGAATTGGTCATCCTTAGCGCGCCGTGTTTTTTCATGGCCGACCAATTATAACTTCCACTAGTTTCAGCAAGAAAAGGAATGCCCTTACGGGTATATCTCTACTATGATTATTCCCAAATACTAACTGTATGAGGAAATGAAAAGCAAAAATAGGGCTTTCGAATCACGCCAACGATGACCAATTTGTTGAGTTCCTACGGTACAGTTCCTCAGCAGGGGCATGTGGTAGACTTGACCAAGTTAAATACTGGGCTGAAAGCCTGTTTTGGATCCATGCATTGCGTCCATACCCTAAACGCGGAATTTATGATCATCTCAATATCCGCACGTCCAATGTCTCACACTACTCTTTGCCGTGTCTTATCGATGCGATCTCGGCTGCCTGCCTGCCTGATGGCGGGAAATGCCGTCTAACTTGTTGAGTATTAGAATGTTTACACGATCGTCGCCGGCAGGCATGGCCCGTGTCCTGTCTTAACCGAGCGGCAAGACGAAGAGGAACAGCAGCATCTCGCCCGGCTTGTTATCAGAGGTCTGGCTCGGATAGAGCCTTTTGGTTTTTATTTTTATGCAGAATAGCCACCATGTATATCAATGCCATTTGTATGGCATTTGTTTGATAGTATTCTTTCAAGTATTTTCGCAGCGGGTTTTTGATTAGCTCACTCAGTTGGCAGGCAGAGACGGCAGGACAAAGCCGCGCCGCGCCAAGAAGACGCTACATGTTATTAGTGAGACATTTCCACTGAAACCCGACCAGGATCGGAAAAGAGGAGACACATCACAAGACATGGTATCCGAATCACCAGACTTGGCTGAGAAGCACAGTCTTTACTCCATGGTATAAATAGCCGATGGGCTCAAGGTCCATGCCGCGTTTCTCCCCATTACAATTAACCTTCTGTCTCCAAAACTAGCCAATAATGAAGTACGCACAACTTTTCGCCCTGCTGATGACGGCGGCAGCTGCTGCTCCAATCCAACCATTTACAGATCCGATTGCGGCATCTGTTAGCTTCAAAGTGAGTTTTCTAAAGAAAAGAAAAAGGCGCCTCAGTATTAACAGCAAACATGTAGCAGTCTGACAATACCAAACACAAACTCTCGCTTGATACATTGGGGGTAGAAGACACTGGCCCTGCTACACTGATGGTTCGAGACGTTGGCCAAGACATTAAGGACCTTGAATTTATCGGCAGGGTAGCAACCCCTTTGGCCAATTACATTCGGAATCCCACCGAAAGTCTTGAGCGGGAACTAGAACCGCTGCTCTCGCAGCCGGGAGTGTCTCAAAACGGGAAGAGAATAATAGATTTTGCGTTCGCTAGCTTACTTGGGAGGGCCTGTAAGGAGAACGGTTGTCAGGAGTCTGGTCTACTCGATTCTTATATAAAGAATTTGAATAATTTAGCTAATTCCTAACCATAGTAAACTACAGCTGGATGTATATAGAAATAGAATCCGTGTTTAGACACGGAACTCTAGGTCGCTAAGAGCCAGGGGCCTAAGAAGCTATAGTCTACAGTAGCACACCCAACATTTAGAAACCACCCATGCCCTCCATCTTCATGGCCATGCCAATCACCCCCTTGAACAGACCCTCCACCTTGCCTGGATCTCCCATGTATCCCTTGCCGGGGTTCCCATCGGCGTCTCTCCAGATGCCATCCTTGGCCACCCTGCCAAACATTTTTGTGTTCTGGTTCCTGTCAATGACCTCTCGCCACCTTGCGCAAATCTCTGGGCTGTCCACCATAATGTTGACTTCCTGGCTGTGGAACCAGGACTGCGTGTCCTGGTTCCCGCTGCCCTGGATGCCGACGCAGTTGTCCACAATTAGCAGCTTGATGTGACACGAGCGCGACTTTTGTGAGTTGTGGATGGGCTTGTCCTGGTCCTTGCCGACGTAGTTGTAAATGTGAAGCAGCTCGCGCTCAGGGCCGTCTGGGGGCAAAGACGCCAAGAGGGCTTGAGCGGCTTGGTCGTTTGTGCCGCCTTGTCCTGGAATCATCTCCCCGAGGTCGTTGTATCCGAAGCAGACGTAGTATGTTACTTCCACTCCGCGTTTTAGCGCTTCGCCAATGGCGGGCACGAGAGGCGCAGCATTGAGGTCTGGCGTTTGGATAAAGATGTGCTGCTTGGCGTTGCGTATTAATGATAGCCAGGCCTCATTTTGAGGAACCAGAGCGTTTTTCGAATCAGGATAGGCGTATGGTGGTCGGTTTACAAGAGCAATTGGGACTGGCTGCTGGGTCATTGTTGAAAAGTATGGTGTCATTTCTAGACCGTCAGGGATTTCAGGTCCAGCTGGGTCGATGGGTTTCTTGACGGACTGGTTGAGCAGACGATTCGCTGCCTGCAAGCGAGTTTCATTTGGCTTCGTTGAATAGCACGACTGCATTCTTGTGATTTCGCCGCTCAAATCATCGTCGTAGTGGGGGTCCTCGGGCATGTGCTGTGGTAGCCCTGCCTTGGCGCTGCCATTCTCCGCAATCTGTTCAGGATCGCGTCCAGGGCTACGGTCTATATAGAGCGGCTCGTGGGTCGAAGTTGGAAGACCGCCCTGTGCCGCTGGGGTTTGATGTGATGGGAGAGGTGGATGCAGTGCATTGTGCCACGTAATCAGCGCTGTGTCGTAAATGCTGTCGACAATTGGTCCTTCGACATGGGTCATCATTTCCAGGTTATCATTATCCTCCATGTTGTTGCTCATGACGCATGCAATTTTCCGGTCCACGACGCAAAACTTGGCGTGCTGCGTACCCAAGGGAAGCCTGTGTAAGCTGAGGACCTCGAGATCAATGTTGGGAATTTCGTCTGGCCTGGGCAGGTAGATGGGCTTGGCCGTGTAGGTCGATGGCTTCATATACTGGTGTGGATCGATAATGTTGGAAAGACCTGCTTTGTCGATGACAATCTTGGCCACAACTCGCTGTCCCCTCTTCCCAGCGCGCCGCGATAGCTCAATCAACGCATTTTTAACGAGTCGCTGAGCGAGCGATGGCGACCACGCGCAAGTGGCAAAAAATATCTCCTTCTCGGCGCGAACAATTAGATTCGAGACATGGCGAATAATATCCGCCAAGGGCGCAATGACGGTCAATGGAATTGTCCCGTGAGAGCCCATCAACGAGGGCGAGACAATGCCGGACAGTGGATCCGCATCAAGGCAGTTCAATGTGTCGGCGAATGCCTGCAAGAAAAGATTGCTTGGTCTCACACCCGGGCCCCATTTTCCACACTTGAAAGCTGTTTCGACATCTTCCAGCGATGCATCCGGTCGAGCATTGGCGTTGCGCTGCAAGTCTCTAGGAATGTGTCCGTATAGTCGCTTTGCGGCCTCCCCAGGCGCCACGGTGGGATCGCTCGCCAAGATTGAGCTCACCGTCTCGGTGTCGTTGCAGAGCTTGCAAACGTGCTCAGAAACCATATTTTCTGATTATTTCTTCAAAGTTGCTGTGAAAAGTCACACAAGAGACATTTGGGCGGTGCTTTATGCCTGTACCTGTCTTTTACGGAACAATGCCCTGCCGGCTAACCGGCACTCCGATAACGTCATACCAAGAACAACCAAGAAATAGGCATAGGGCTGAGGAGAGGTGCCGCATTCTGGCAAAGGCTCAGTGCCGTCCATGCCGTGTTTTCCAATTCTACGCGTATCGAGGATGGTTACGATGTTTTCCCGAATGAATAGAAGTTGGATGCGCAGAGATGCATACTGGCATGTAAGGAATGGCTGGATCTGCATCGGTGCAGCGATAGCAGTCTGCGCAGCAGACGAGTCACAATGCGTTACAGGAACTATGCAATCGCTGGATATAAAAGACATCTATCAACCGTAGCGGCTATATCGCAGTCAAATTTGTGAGGGCGGGCGACGTGAGGTTGCCAATGCCGTCTGGGCCGGAGGCGCATGCGATGGATAATTCGGAAGCGCTAAAGTTGGTGGATGAGCCTGACAAGGACGTGAGTGGCGATAATTGGCCAGGGCCTCGACGTCAATGAACCAGCCACATTGGGCGGCTGTGCAAAGCGGGGACGAGGCAGGGCAGCGTCGCATTTTTCAAGAACTTGTCGCTGACCTTGCAAGGATGCCATGGAATAGAATCAACTCTGAATCGGACTGCCTTTCGCAGGGAACTTCGGTGCGAAAGCGAGGGTCCACAGCCACATCCCGTTTGGGAGTGGCTCAGCCCGAAGCATCTCATCCTCGATAATTGGGTTTATAGCTAAGAAACCAAAGGGGGATTGAGCGCATGGTTGATCTAGTAATTTGCGCGTCGAGTTGGGATCGGGCGCCTGTAGCTGATTAACGCAACCGGCATTGGCCACATGTCGAACTCCAGGTTAACTTCCTACTTTGGACAATGTTTCAAATGGCTCATTCGCACTACGCACTGCCATTCCAAAAGCTTGCCGGGCACGAAGGCCAATAACATAGGGCGGCATCTTGTGGGGAAACGATCAACTAAGCATGTAAGAATAGAGACAGCTTGCAGTGCGATTTTTGCATAACAAAAGCTTACTAGACACCGAGCATAGACATATAGACACTCGCATGTAACTGTGTGATGGTTAGGCCTAAACCTGCGATCATCGAGGTTCTGCTGGGCTACCTTCTTATTGGTTGGTAATAACTCGTTGACTAAGAGTGGGTCCTGTCGGACGCCGAGCGGTTGCAGCCGGACCATTTCCGGTTGGTTTGCCAGACAAAATGCACTGCATTTTTAGTGCCTAGCAAAAACCCCCAATTCACCAGATATTGGTGCACAGTAACCAAGAAATCATGATTCATACGCACATTTCTACATGTTTTCTCCCAAAAATTTAATCAGCCCCTGCTGCAGCGCTGCCACGGATGAGCTACCATGATCCTCTCCCACAAACTCCCACGACCACACATCGCGAACGCTGGGACACTCTCGCAGCCGCGCCACCAACGCCTCTCCCACCTCCCTCATATCCACCTCCTCAGCAGTGTCCTTTCTGTTCTCCCAGGCCTTGTCAGACTCATTTGGCTTCCTGACCAGCTCGGCCGGAGCGGATCCCCACGTGACAACGAGCGACGGCGCCGGGTCGGCTGGCTGCTCGCGCTCGCGGAACGCAACCTCCTGCTCCTTGAGGATGGACGAGTGGTTCCACCCGACGCTGGGGCTGCCGGCAATAAAGGTGTTGAACAGCGTCGGCTTGGTGAAGAGGGCGTGCAGCGCAAAAAGGCCGCCCCACGAGTGGCCAAACAGAACCTTGCGCGCGGTGCTCAGCGGGGCGTTTGCGAAAATGGTGTTTTCGACGTGCGGCATGATGTCATTCTCGATGGTTTCGAGAAACCTGGAAGCCTCGCCGAACGGGAGATGGTCCTGTCGCTTGCCGTAGCCGTCCAGCGGGATGTCGTATTTGCCATCGGCGGCCGGTGGGGTAAAATCGGGCCCGCGGCGGTGATCGTAGACGCAGAAGGTGTTGGGGTAGCCAATCCCGACCACGATGGTCCTGGCCGTGTCGGTGAATTCCAGTCGCCGCGAAATCTCCACGGCCGTGAAGAAGTATGCGTTGCCGTCTACGACGTAGCTGGTTGAGACAAAAGAAAGAAAAAGTTAGACGCTGGCTTTTCTCAATCAAATGCCGCTTTTGTTTGCCACGTACAGAATGGAAACAGGGCCGTCGTTTTCAGGCGGCACCCGGTCCTTGCTCCAGCACAGAGGCCATGCGATCTGGATCAGATATTCGCCCCTGTTGGTTTGTGCCATGTACTGGCACGTGTTGGGAGGATGCGCATGTTCTAGAGCAGTCGTCATGGTGAATCTGAATCTGGGATCCGAATGGAGGGCAAGCTGCGGGGTCATCTTGATCCAAAATCCAGCCGGATATTTATACCGCGCATCTTCTTCTTCAGCCCCCACCAAAAATCACCACTGTGGCGTGCTCGGCTGGGGAATCGCTGCAAGTCGCGCCATCTGATTCCATCTGATTAGATTAGATCCATCCCAAAGACCCACTGGAGCGCCCCTGGTATGTGTCCCTGGCCGATCTCGGCAGCCCATGCGAGATTCATGGTTCCATTGGTACACGCGCATTTGTGGGGTGCAGCCATGCGAATACCATTTCTGATCATCGTGCACCGCAGCCGAGAACAAGTTGTTAACGTCCGCTGTACACGACATGTTGGTTTGTGCACATGATGATCAGCGCAATCATCGGCCCAAGACAGAGGTCTGCCACTTGGAGTGCATTTGGCTGGACATTCAGCAGCCAGTATTCACACCGCTTTCAACACACAATTTATGACCCATCATATATCAGCCAGCGAGATTACGTTTTTGGGGGTCAAGATACGACAATGCAAGTTGAAAATTAAATTATGTAAAAGGATTCAGTCCCTCCACCTGCTACTGCTCGACTCTCGGCACTCATTGAGGTGTACACTTTCCCAACCCAATCAGAGCAGTATCGTGTGGCAACCAGGGGAGAAGAAGAAAAAAAGTTCTCTCTCATAGCAGATGTTTTTTCCCAAGCCTCTACTCGCATCAATTCTCTTGGTCTCAGAAACCCACTACGGCTTTTCCTCTTGCGCGCAAGGCACCGCGACGAGGCTCACGGACGTACACCCACCCGTTGACGCCCTGGAGCTAAATGCAACCCTCGTACCGAAACCGCCCGTGCAAACCACGGGGTAGGAGCTGATTCTGCCTTGGACTGCCGCCATGACTGAATCGCAGTGCAGCGCGTTGTCGTCGTGGTCAATGCGGCACGTGAGCTTCTTGTCCAGGAGGTCGCCCGTGAACTCTAGGTAGTCCACGTCTGGAAAGGCCGAGTCCTGGGTGTAGTTGGTGCGTCCCATGTACAGCGGGGTCGAGCCGCCTCCGCTGTAGAGGCGTCCCTCCTGCGAAAGCGTGAACTGGGTCTGGGTGCTGCTGAGCGAGGCCACAGGCACGGTGGAGCCCTGCGGCAGGCCGATGTACTCGTCGCGGGTCGGAATGTGCAGAGAGAAGCAGCTTTCCACCGGCGGAGCCGGGGTCGCCTTGACCGTCACGGTTTTGGTCAGGGTCCTTGTGCTGGTGGTGGTCTGGGTTTCGACTGCCTTGGGCACGACAACCTTCTTCGTGGTGGTTACAGTTGCTGACGCAGTAGCTGTTTTCAGGACGGTGCTGGCAGGCAGTGTGGTGGTGCTCGGCTTGTAGCCCAGGGCGCAGCATGCCGACGAGAATGCCTGGCCGTCGCAGGACTGGCCCATGTAGGGCGGGAGCTGGGTGGGCTGGGACGACGATGGGCACTTGGCCGCCCGCTTCTTCGCCTTGACAGTTTCCCCGGGCTGGTCGGTAATGGTCGTGGTGCTTGTTTTCGTGACCGTTTCCGTCTTGGTTTTCCACTCAGTGCTCGTACCGGACATTAGCGTTGTGATTGTGGATGCCGTCTTGGTGGACGTCTTTGTAATTGTTTTTGTTCTGGGTAGTTGTACGGTGAGCATCTCGCCAATGAATGAAAAAGGAGACCGGGGGTTAAAGGGATACTGACTGTGGGCAGGGTGCGATGGTAGTCTTCATGTACGAGGAGCACGCAGGCTTTGCTGAGGGATAAGAACGGAGCTTGATGAGTTGTTAGCAACAATCCATGGCATTAGGACAAGGCGGACAGCACTGACTGCATTATAACATTGCTTGTTTGCGCCCTGGGGCGATGCGCTCGCAAGCAGTGCAAAGGTGCAAGTCAACAGGGCGGAGACGTGCATTGTGACTGAATGTAATTGATGATGCGAAGTAGATCTTCCACGTCCGTCCTAACAAGACACTCCTCGAGTTATATAGGTTTCCAGTCAAACAGGTCTGCGCTGCGCAGGACACCGTCTGATTAACTGGTGACTTTGTGCAAATGAACATGGCTCGTGGCCCAATCGGAAGCCCTCAGCGTGAGACTATATCGTTCAAATAGTAGTAAGGGGAAGACAGCGAAGAGCAGCATCATGCGATGTGGCTGGGCTAGAATCAATAATCTGAACTAGGGTGCTTGGACGACAGCTTAGCCGTTCAGCTCTGCGACGCCACAAAGTGCTGGGACACTGTTGCCAATCTAAACTAAATACTACGCTTAAAACTGACCGCCTGCTAACGGCACCGCCTTGAGGCACGGACTAGGTGCCACGTTGAAGCCCGTAGACCGGGTCCCTGGGTTCTAGATTTGTTTGGTGCTGTTGTGGCTTTCAAGACCGCCGCTCTCAACAAAGCTGGGGAGAAGCCGGAGCAGGTTCTATTGTGTAAAAGATTGGAAGCATCAATGCAGCGCAAGTGCATGCACTCCCCTCGTTTGTGAAGCTCCGTCTTTCAGTGCTTTGCAAGGCGTCGAGAATTTACGGTAATCCCACATCAGAATACCATGATCTTCTTCGTGGCGCATCTTTGATCTCTACACGCGGGACGGCGCGTAGACACTCAACATGCACTGAGATGGAAGCAGCCACACTATCTACAGTAAAGGCCAATGCGAAAAGACAATCTTTGTCTGAGGTTCACTGCGCGGAGACCACAATCGCGGGCAAGCGCCCACGATTGCTTCGATCAGGTTAAAAAAAAAAAGATAGAAAGAAAAAAGTCAAAGGTGACGACTAGACCTAGTAACAAAGTGTCACCCACATTCTGAACAAAAATATTACCCTCCCAACTAGAGTCAGATAATGCAAAAAAATGAATCTCCAGAGGAGATGAGATCTTAGCAATTGCACGTTTCGATCGTGCGACCTCCGGGTTATGAGCCCGGCTAAGGCATGTTAGTTGTGAGTCATTGGAGACTTGAACGGGTCTAAACATACCGCGCTTCCACTGCGCCAAATTGCTTTCTTGGATGCGTTCCGTGCACGATACGATGCCCTAACTCTGGCGGGGACGGGGGCGCCATCGTCTTGTGGGGCTGGCCGGCACACAGAATTGACTTCATTGCTGCATGAGACCCAGAGGACCAATGGCAAGCTGGTTGATGGCCTCTACATTTATCCGAATCTGGCGACAACATATAAATTCTCCGAATAGCAAAGACTGATAAAATAGGTAAAAATGAACGGAGCACAAGGAAAGAGGCGGGAACGGCGAGGTGGTAGCCAAAAGCGATGGTATCATTCTTGAAATCAAATTTATCTAAATGGTGATGCAAAAAACAGCAGCCTACGCTTTACAAGTGATTCCAGGTGGTGCCCGATTGCACTGTGAAATCCTGCGTCAGGCTTCCCACCGCGGCGGTATATGTTCCCGCATCCAATCTCCATGCCTTCTCTGCCTCATCCCAATAACTGCACGCTGAATCCACATCAAACTCTAGCTCAACCGTGGCCTTCTCGCCAGGTTGAATCTGCACCTTCTTGAACGCCTTGAGCTCCTTCTGCGGTCTCCAGGCGGTGGTGGAGGCCGAAGGCTTGATGTACACCTGCACGACTTCCTTTCCAGCCACCGAGCCCGTGTTTTGCACAGTGACGGAGCACTGGAGCTTCTTGTCACCAGCAGCAACCTTGAGGTCCTGGTACTCAAACGACGTGTAGGACAAGCCGTATCCAAAGGGCCACCTGACGCGGTGCTGCTCCTTGTCGGAGGCGCGATACCCAACAGCAAGCCCCTCGGCGTAGCTAATCTCCACGGCACCATCATCGGTCTTCTTGCAGGGGAAGTTTCCATAGCTTGGTGAATCCTCCAGCGTCTGGAACCACGTGGTCGGCAGGCGACCGCTCGGGCAGGCCTTGCCCCGCAGCAGGTCAACCGCCGCCTGGGCACCCTCCTGGCCGGGGAAGTGGGCGAGGAGGATGGCGTCCACGTCGTCGACAAAGGCGCTGACGTCGATGGGGTTGCCGCAGTGGAGCACCAGGACGGTGGCCTTTGACGCAGCGGCCACGCGCTTGATCAGCTGGGTCTGGTTTTCCGGCATGCGGATGTCTGTGAGGTCGAATCCCTCAGACTCGTATTGGTCGTTGCGGCCGGCGTAAATGATGCTGATGTCGGAGGACTGGGCAATCTCCACGGCCTCCTTGATCGCGTCCTCTTCAGAGTAGAACTCCTCAAAGCACAGCGTTGCGGCATACGGCGTTGGCTCGCCAATGGTGAGTTTTGAAGGACCGTCCATGACCAGCTGGATATCGTACGTCTCCTGGGCGTTCATGGGATATTCCACACGGGACTCCAGAAGGGTGTGGTTGAAAATAAATTGCTCAGTGGAGATCTTGATCTCCTTGCCCTCCAGCACCTTGGCGCCGTTGACGAAAAGCGAAAACGAGCCTGTGCATCGGACAGCCAGAGTGTGCTTGCCAGTGGTCTCGGGCTTGAGCTTTGTCGACATTTCCATGCGTGAGCCGACGGCGTCGATACCATCTTTGAACTTTCCTAGCATCCAGACGTGAGGCCTTGGCTGCTTCTCATCCAAGACGGGCTGCTCCGCGTCCTTGTTGAAGAATTTGACTGTGACTGCCTGCTCTCCGTTTGCCACATCTGGCTTTGCCTCGGGGATGATTCTCCTGGTGCGAACTCCTGGAGCATACTTCACGCTCTCGGGCAGCTCCTTTTGCAAGATTTGAAGCGGCGAGTGCTTGTATTGTGGGATGGAGGATGCGCTTCCACCACCAGTAATGACGGGATCAGCGGCGTATTCGCCAATGAGCGCGATTTTGGATGTTTTTGCGGCATCAAAAGGTAGCACATTGCCCTCATTCTTGAGCAGGACCATTCCGCCTGTCGCAAGTTCCCAAGCCATCTTGTTGGTCTCTTCATTGACTTCTGATCGCTCAGCATTGATCCCATGGCAGGCACGGGTTCTGTTTCGGAGCTGCAGCATCCTTGACACCAGTGTATCAATCTCCTCTTCTGTGACGGCACCTGATTTCACTTGCGCAATGAGTCTGCCGCCTCGAAAGACGGGGAAGGGCATCTCGAGATCAAGACCGGCCTTGACCGGACCCACGGTGTCCTTGGTGCCAAACCAGTCGGACATGGCGATTCCTTGGTAGCCCCAGTCTCCTCGCAGCACGCCCGAGATCAACTCTCCATTCGCACTGCAGTATGTGCCGTCAACCTTGTTGTAACTGGATGTTGTTAGCTGCAGCTTTTCAAATCTTTTGGTAGAATACGTACGCTGTCATGACACCTTCCGGGCTTGAGACACGGAGAAGATGCTGCCAGGCTGCAAGATAGACCTCTCTCAGCGTGCGGCTGTTGACGGGTTCCGTTACGTCATAGTAATGGCGCAACGTCTCCGAGTCGTTGCAGACGAAATGCTTCGGGCAGACGCCAACGCCCAGCGACTGAATACCGTTGCAGATGGCGCCAGCCAGCTGGCCGGACAGCAGCGGGTCCTCGCTAAAGCACTCAAAGTTGCGTCCGCCGCGGGGGTCGCGGTGGATGTTGATGGTTGGGCCCAGGATGACCTGTGCGCTCTTGGAGCGGGCCTGCTGGGCGAGGTGCTTGCCGAGCTCCTCTAGAAGATCTGCATCCCACGTCGAGCCGTAGCAGACTGTGTTGGGGAAAGTAGCGGTGCCCAGCTCGGACTCGAGGCCTGAGCCGCGAATACCGCACACCGTGTCAGCGACCTGGAGTTATTGTCAGCGATAGAATAGACAAGAGGAGGAAGCTACAAACCCTGATTGGCGTAATGTTAAGTCTCTCGTTGCCGGCAGCTGTGGAGAAGTCCTGGCCAGAGAGCAGCGCAACCTTCTCCTCAAGCGTGAGCTCGGGGAGGAGGGACAAAAAGTCGATGTCAGTGGATGCCATGGTTCCGGACAATGAACGTATATGAGGTTGGAATGGATGGCAGGAGCTGAACTTGTGATGCAACTCACAGCTTTTCTATACATACACGAGCTGTATTATATATGGCTACTCCAACACGGCTCCCTGTATTATGTTGCGCGGCTACATTTCTCGGAAATCCCGGTACAAGGCTCGTGTCGCGGGAATCCCGCCCCACCTTAAAGCGCTGTCGCCGAGATGGCGTGCATCCTGGGGAGAGCATGTGGCTAGGCGGGGCTGCTGTGGCTAAGCCGCTGGACGAGTCACGGAGCGTCGAGTCCCCAAGCCGGAGAAAACATGGGTTCGGGACAATTGAACAAAAACAAAATTCAACACCAGAAGAACGCGCCACTTACTCATGTACTTGTTTTGCCATACCATGAGTGTGTCGCGGAGATGGACGTTTTCGCTGTCGACTAAAAATGCAGTGCAAGCCACTGGACAGCCACCGTCGCGTTTTACCTGTAGTGTCCCCAGTTTGGTGGCCAACTATATGCCAGTATGCATGTGTGGACGCTTTGTATCTGTCTAGTCAGCCCTTTCTATGCTAAAATTGCAGTGTTCCTGGATTCTGCGCACAATCCCATGAGCATCCCCGTGTGTGTGTCTTGGTTCGCATCCGAAGTGCAAGAGTCCGACGTCACCTCCGAGGAGCGCTTCCAAAAAGTTCTGATTTTCGGCCACGAGTCTGTACGAGACCAGCATGGACTCATATCCGCCGTTTCGGATGCTTGCATTGCAAACTGTCTGAATTTCGACCTGATCATCCTGTCGTCCTAAGAGCGCTATGGTAAGCACCACATGGTCTCTTTTTTTTTCTTTTCTGCTCTTTGTTCTGACATTTTCATAGGAGCCAAGGTACACGATTCTGCTATTGATGACAACATCGACCTCTGGAAAAAGATGCAACCCAAAGCCCGGTTTGAACGCACTTCATCTGTAGCAGATGCATTGGAAATTGTCGGCAAGCGAGGCCTCGGCACTGCGTGCCAGACCCTCATAACTGGATCATGCTACTTGGTCGGTGAAGCATTGTCTTGCTTGACTCCAGCGCCGCTGGCACGATCGAACATGCTGGAGGGTATGCACCCCTAGAATGCATAGATTAAGCCAGAGCATGTCGAAGAATTCCGAGTAAAAGGGGGACATGGTGTATTCAGCATGAAGCGTGAGATTCTCTCCTTTCGTAGCCTAGGCGCAGAGATTTGGCTATACTCTTAGCCTTCCCCGTTGGATAGAGTAAATTGAATGAGTAAGTAGTGGTAAAAAGGTCACAAGGTGGTTTGGCTTAGGAATTCGAGAGTAAATACCATGTTGAGACTCAATAACCAATTGACGCGATAAAAGTTGAGTCTAAATACCAGGAACCGGCCTGGATACGAATGGGAGGGCCAAGGCATGGGTGTACAAAACTCGCGAAATTCTTGCTCATACAACATAACAGATACGGAATTCAGGATTCAAACACAACCAAGTTTCAGGACCTCATCAAAGGATCATGAGCCAAGATCCCAGTACCAAAAAGAGGCCTAAAGTGTGGGCTTTAGTTTGGGTTACATTTCGTTTGTAGGAGTATAGTGGGGCGATAAAAAAAAGTTCCTAAGGTTAGAGGCCTAGAAATGGGACCCAAAGTAGCCATCCAGCTATTCCTTGGTCGAAAGAGTGAGCAGGGGCTGATGCGGGCTCATGCGGGGTTGATAGATAGCTGAGCCGAAGTTGAGCCAGCGAGTGAAATATTACAAAAGCGGCAATGCGTGCTCGGTCACGTGTCGCTTGTGTTTCGTCTCATCATACCAAAACATGTCAACCCAGGACATAACGTTCCTAAAATCAGTATAGTAAAAGCAGTACTTTGACTTGCGTATTTTTATAATTGGCCTTATCACATTGACGGCTATGACAAAAGCGAAGTGACACTCCGCTAATGCGTAGTGTAATGCTGGCTTATATCCCATTTGACAGGCCCCAAATTCTAAAATACGTTGAGCAAGCATACCCTACCGTGGTGTTAAATCAAACAGCAAAGATGACCATTGAGCGGATATTTGTCTGTATTTGTCGATTGACTCTTCTTGGAGGGAAGGAGGTCCAAGGCTGTTAAGTTTGACTAGATCGAGCTAAGGCTGAATCTCTCGTAGTCCTCTCCGCCTTCCTCTGACGGCTTTTCATCGAAGTCATATGTACAGATTTGAGTCCGTTGAGAAGTGGTGGTTGCAGGCATTCATTGTCTTTCGGTATCAGCCGAAAACTCTCGAACCAACTAAGAAGCTGGAGTCATAGTCATGCATGGACTTCAGGTCTTGCTAGGAGCTCGCAATCATACCTAGACTGTACATCTGCTTAGAAGCTTCATCTGTACACTCTGGATTATAGCCATACAGAGACTCTAGGTTACAGACTTGCAGACATAGCTGGTTGTGAACCTTGGAAATCCCTGGAGGGTTAGCGCACTGAAAGGGATAGTGCAGTTTCTGAAATCTCCGCTATTGTTGGTATTGTGGGCATGGTTCTCCACCAACCTATGCTGAGCAGTATGGCAATACACCAGATCAAACCCCGGCAGAATACAGCAAGGTGATTGCTCATTTGTAAGAAGACTTAGGTAAAAATGACCGCCCACTTTGTTTATGGACCTCATGCACGTAGGGCATGTACCCAGTTCAGAGTGTAGTATAGGGTAGCTTGACACTAATGGAGGGGGTAGTCACTTCTTGACATCAGCTGTCCAATGGTGTCTTTCCACTTCCGGCTCTCAACTCCCCACTAATCCCCCAAAAAGTTAGCAGGCTTGTTCACCAAGAATCCAGACCCAATTTAGACCCTGGTTAAAACGGTCTAAACAAGCTAATCTGAATTTTGGCACTATCAGTGCGCCACGTCACATTTGTGGCTGAATAGTCTCTCAGCAGTATGCAACAAGTGACTTTTCGGCCATGATCTAGCCTGCTCTAAACTTGATAAGGGGCTGGCTATTTCGATCAAACTGAGACTTACATTTCAATAGTTTCAAGAAAAAAAGCAACGACTTCAGAAGGATGACAATCTCCATGCGATTGTATTTGTCTTGCCACACTCGTGGTTTAGGGAAATCGTTCGATGGCCCACCCCTCTCTAGCCGCGTCCATTTTAGGCCCAGCTTCAAACGCTACCAGACAGTTATCACATTCTATGGCTCGGTTTCACCTCGACTTGTATTTAAATCTGTCTTTCTACCTCCATTGTAAAGGATTGTACTTTTGCGAGAAAAGAAGAAAAAAAGAGTAACAAGATGTAAAGAAAGCAAGCTCCCATTTGGATCACTGTCCACGCTGCACTTATGAATAGCTGATCAAAATGATCCCTTTATCAGAAAATGATATGAACACTTTACATACTTGATAAAAAAAGACCAAATCAGTCGTTTTGCACTCCAGGTTCCTATCAGTGATGCTAAACAATACCCATTTATTTCATGATTAGTCTGGACCGATCTTTTCTCTCGTGGATCTGTTCAGCTTCGCCACCATAGAAAAAGTTTCCCAACAAGGCTAGACTAGTTCGTCTACTAAGCCGATTGCAGCATCGGGCTTAAAAAAGACCGGGGACCAAATGGGCTGAAGTAATGGAGGTTGTAGTGCCCTTTGCCTTCAAATATTTGACACTCTGTATTCCACGCATTTCAATAGCCCGTGCCATCGAGCCGAAATTCACCACTGTCGTATACTTTTGCAACGAAATTCTTTCGTTTTCCTTTGGACTATTTTTGATCTCAATCATGCCGGAGGGATCAACTCAACCGGCCGTAACGGCCACGACGACGACCCTAACTGGCTCGGCGAAAAAGATAAATCCCATGGACCTGTTTTACACGCAAATTAAACAGTTATTTGGGAATGACGTAAGATGGCTTCTTCATCCTATTTTTCCTGGATATCAATACTGACATGCTGAAAAGACGAAAGATGTTTTGCAAATGGAATTCGCAAGTTTTCTATCAATGTGGAAGGTACATTACTAATAGGACGAGATAGCCGGCACGAATCCTAGAAGAGGATAACTATAAGTATATTGGAAGCAACACGATTAATGCTCAACAAATCAAGCCGCCGTCGGTGATGGAAGCCGAGTTCAGTCTTTCTAATGACATGTATGACCTCGCCAATATTGTCGGTGGTCCAAACGGCAAGAAGGTAAGAAGACCCAGCATGCTTGGTATTTTCTAGAGCGATTGTGCTTACATCAAACTTAGCTGTCTGAACAATACGAAGAAGTATTGTCTTCCATGGCTCCGGTGCAGAGTGGTGCAGCAGAATCTAATGGAGAAGACCGGGTACGTATTTACGCATTGCGAAATCAAGTGTGTATATCTCTGACATCTTCCTTTTGCTTGATTTATGAAGACCAAAATTGTCGATTGGCTGAAAGAGGAAGTTGATAATTTTGACTCCCCTACCTCTGATGTTCTCGCTGCCATTCCTTCAGACCTTGGACTGAAGATGAACAAGCCGCCTCAGTATCAATCTCGGGCGACTCGGCAGAGTACTGTCGCTCAAAAGTCTCGAATTCCTCGGATTGACTTGTACAAAAAGCTCCTAGATATTTATGAGGGCGAGAAGGATCGCTGGGTCAAGTTCAAAAACGATAATCGCCCCCAGAGCGTAGCTACGCAACATGAATTGGATGCCTATGACAGTATGTGGATCTTGATGCACTAACTTTAGGTTTTGCTAATACTAGTGGGTGTGTAGGGCTTCTTTCAACTTATGCACCAGTCATTGATGCAAAGCTCGAGGCAATATGGACTCTCTTGGTTGTGCGAGGGCAATGTGAGCATACTGCATTTCCGCGAACGAACGTCTATACTAATGTCAAATGACTCAGACCATCGCGTTCGACGATATGTCGGATATATCGACATAGAATCCGCGTCCGAGTCCCTCCTGATGGCTCAGGAGAGCATGAGAGCTTCTGTATTCCGAAACACTGATGATACAGAGGACATGTACCCTGTGGTTCTTAAGCCAGAAAACTGGGCGGATCATCTATCGACGAATTTCACGCCGAATGATCTACTTGATAACACCGAAATGATGCGCCGCAACCTCATGAATGCTGAACAGAACCGTTCCTTGCTGATTGCTCGCCGAAACGAGCATCTTGGGGTAAGCCAAGACATCTCGCAGTTGAAAACTGCTGAGCAGGAGGCCCGCGTTGCCTACAGCAATGCGTGTGAAGACATGAACAAGGGTTTCAGCGACTCTCTGATCCATGCTTTTCAACTTTATTATCGTGCTGCATCGGGCGTAGCTGGACTGGCTCCAAACTTGGAGGAGTTCGGTAGAATTCTGCAAGGGTTGAAAATTCCTTCCATCACCAGCGCCCAATTTGGTTCACTCCTCGGCTCAAAGCAAAATTGCGACCAAAAGTTGCAGGATCTGCAAAAAGCAAGCGAAAATCATGCACACGCGAGTTGCGCACTGGGACAAGCGACATCAACCAACGCGTCGACTCTAGTCGCTCAACTTAAAAACGAAATCGATTCGTTGACCGAGGACATTCAACGATATAAAAACATGATTGCCGCAGCTCCAAACCCCTTTGCTGCTGCCCTAGCGGGCAACGACCTCAGCGCGGCAGTCAAACTCGTGACGCAGACAGTTCCTACCCAACCCAGCTTCCGGATGCTGGCGCTGAAGCATCCATCTAGCAAGAGGTCGTGCTAACGTACGATTGTTCTTCGCATATACAGAGCAATATGAACCAGTCAAAGGTCACCGTCAACACTGAGGAGCAGGATTTTCTCTTTTGGAGTGAACGTAGCTCAAGTGGTTCGAGCTCGACCACGCACACTTCATCCAACACCAGCTTCAAGGTTGCGTTTCGTGCCATGAAAGTCGCCATAGACCGCCCATGGATGAATGTCGGTCTCCTGGACCAGAGCGGAAACTTCTCCAGGGATTCTACCACGAAAATCGCAACGCGGCTCCCAAGGGACGTCTTGTCCAGTCTCGACCCCGCGGCCAAGACTGCCTACGACCCGGAAGCTGATGAAAATGCCATGCTGCCGAGCTTTGCAACTTCTTTCATTGTCGCGAAAGATGTTCACATAGTCTATACCGCAAGCGACGAATTCAATTCCCAATGGGTGAAAGACCGCCAGACCAATAGCGGTGGGAGAAGCGGCTTCCTTTGCTTTACTTCGCCAAGTGGTGGCTCTAGCTCTTCTCACTACGCCAATAATTCATCCGTCATTAGCGATGGGAAGATTCTTTCAGTTAAAATTCCTGCTCCTCAGATCATTGGCTGGATATGTGAGCTGGTCGACAAGGACAAGAGTGCGACTACTGATACCAACCTTCCGTCTTTTGGGTTCATTGACGTGTAGACACAGAAATAGACGCAGACGCAGTCACAGACACAGCAAACGAAGAACTGAAATTTGTAAACGATGATCTCGTTTTGTATTGGTCTTAGTTGGACACATGTTCATTTCTTTTAGCCGTAGCTTATGCTCTCTCTTTTCACAAAGACAGAAATGCCTTATTAGAAATGCAAATTATTCAAAAGACGAGTTTTATTCTGGATTTCATTTATATAGGTAGTTTTAAGACTGAGGTTGATCCTACTATAGCCTTCTTGGGTAGTATCTAAGAGTGGACTTTTGGCCAATGTGACAACTTTCTGGTTTCACTGAAAGTGCACAGCATGGCTTCGTCCGCAACAGTGACCTTGTCGGCACTCTCATCTCCAGATGCTTCCCCAGAAGATACAATCTGATGTACAAAGCCAAATCCTTCAAAGACGATCACAGGAGTACCAACGACAGCGCGGCCATAATGATTGGCACGCCGCACGCAGCAATCTTTGAAGCCCCACCAGTCACGACTGGGGGCAGGGCAGAGGGTGTTGGGGTCGGGGTGGGGATGCTCTCATTCTTGGGTGGCTTAGTGTTATCCAGGTTGCAGCCAGAAATACCCAGAGAAGAGTTGACCGAGATCTGGAAGAGGCCCTCCTTGGAGCTTCCAGATGAGACGACAATCTTGAGCGTCTCGTCCTTGGTGGTCTTGACCGACAGCTCAGCCGGTCCGTTTCCACCATCAGTTGTTGAGTTTTTGGCAACCACATCTCCATTTCCATGGCGCAGCTCAGCATCAAGGGTCTGCTTGGAAAGCGAGGTGACGGTGAAGAGAAGCTTCTCTCCGGCGGTGGCGGAATAGGAAAATGTCACATCCTGAGAGCCGGACAGCTTGGCAATGGTGATGCCGCTGAGGAGGGGCTGCTCAGAGGAAGACTTCTTATCCAAGGCAGTGATTCCGTTGCCAAGAAGCAGGTAAAGCCAGGGCTGAATGTTCTCAGCCTGGTCAAAAGACATGTATGTACCTCCGGTCTGGAGAATCGCCTGCAGGAGGGTCGGCTCAAAGAAGGAGTCGGGAGGGGCAAGAAACCCGAAGCTGACGCGGATGCCAAGGGAGTGCGCCTTGTTGATCTCGTCGATGAGGCCGGAGACGTCGCCATCTTCACCGTCAGTCAAGACGACGATGCCGGATCGATCCTTTGTGGCGCCGTGTCCAGCCTTGGTCAGTTCACCGACAGCCTTGGCGACACCACTGCACAAGTCAGTCGACACAGTCAAGAAAGAGAACTTCGATCAGCATGCTACGGAACAAGTACTCACTCTGCAATCCATGTACCTCCGCTGCTGTTGATTTCGTCAAATGATTTATCTGCTTTGGAAGGGTCGCCGAGGGGGTAGGTCACGACCGCATAGGAGTCGAAGCTGTATCAGGTCAGTTAAGGTCTAGTGTTGAGAAGGTGCATGGGCAGCTTACTCTACAACGGTCACCTCATCGGCACTCTTGCCTCCAGATGCTTCCCCGGAAGACACGAGCTGCCCGTTGAGGGCTTTTCCAGCTGTGATTCGGAGGTTGTTGGGGTCAGTGCTGAGCATAGACCCGGACGAGTCGAGAACAATGGCAACCTTGCGACCACCGTTGCTCGATGCCAGTTGGATCTTGCAAGTGTCCGACGTGCTTCGCGGGTAATGAGGGGTAGGCCAAAAGCCCTCCACCAGCAGTGGAATGGTGGCGAGGGAAACCACAAACGATTTCAGCATCATCTTGGCGGTTCAAATCTCCACTTCAACGAGTGAGCGAATACAGAGCGAATGTGACAAAGTCGGAAGCAACTTTGATGTTTGGCAAACGAATGCGGTAATTGTGTTGGCTTCCCAAGAAAGGAGGCGGCACTCTGGGCGAAGGATTGGGTCTTGTATTTATCCCTTCTCGTAAACACCGCAACCACACTTGTGTAGTCACATCGCTGCCAGCCATCTTGCATCTAGGACTCGCAGGACGCTTCAGCTCAAATGCAGGAACTATGCATAATGAGTGCGTTGTCCAATAGAATCGTGACGATGCACCGTGGCTTGACCGGACAGCAGGGCCCAGGCAAACAGGTCTTCGCTGGCAAACGCCATGGACCCATGCACATGCCATCATCAATGGCAAGTGCCGGATGCACCACCACCAAAAGGATGCACAGCCCCCTCGCAGGGCTGAAAGACGAGGGGGCTCGGCAGCACGGATTGATTGGTCCGCGGTGCCCGAGAAATGTACCGGCCTGGATTTATGCTTCTTTTTGGGCTCAGGCCCAACGCCCCGCGTCTCAAGCCCCAGCCACAACGGCCGTGATTGGATCGCCCGACCAGAGCTGAAGGCCAGCAAGAACGCCTTGGTGAGGATGGCTGCCAATTAGACAATCAGATCCCACCACCAACGCTAAAATAGCATCTCTTTACACGGCCGCCTGACTGGCGCTGCGTCATGAAAGAGAATCCTTGCCTCCTGCGATACGCGGATTGGATTGTCTTTGTCGCACTGTCACCCTTCAAGGAAGCTCCTGATTGCTGAGCCATCCAGACCAGTAGCCAGTAGGAACTGGAAGCAAAATCTTGTTTTTTTCTTCTTCCCAAAATAGCCTGCCGCAATAGGATTCGTATATCGCAATTATCGCAAGCATCAGCGGCCAATTGTTCTGAAGAGTGTACAAACCAATGTCCCGTCGCCTTCGAGTTAGCTACGTACTTGGTCCTGAATTTCCCGACCTCCATGATCGGCATTGCTTTGACCGCTATTTAATAGCTCGCCAAGAGCAGACCCCAGTCAGTAAGAGATCAGAGGAGTACATTTTCTCTGCGTTTTTTGAACCTGTGGCGCTGCCTGCCGTGTACGCCCTTGTTTCCTAGGCAGCGATCTTAGTTGAACAAAACGGGCACCTGAAACGACCCAACCGCCCCTCAGAACTTATGGTCACAGCTTTGGCAAAAGCACAAACGCCTCCAACGTTCTCCCACTTTGGCTAAAAGCTAAGAGACCATTGTATCTGTATGGCAAGACCGTCTCACTCACTGCCATCCTCCTTATCATCTGAGACCCAGGTTATCATCGTCTGTCTATCTCGCAAATTCGTTGTCGCATCCTGTTTTAGTCTCCTGAATCCTTCCATAACAGCGTGGAAGTCCAAAATATTTCGTTAGATGTTGGGCCTTGCCAGCTCTAGCACATTCTGCCATCCTGAGGTCGTTGAACCCTCCAACTCTATATTTCAGTCCCAACCTATCTGATGTGTCGGAAGAACCCAACCAAACCTCGAGGGCCAAGATCAGCCAAGAAGTATCGGATCGAACAAGAAATCTATACCCTCCCCTCCACTCCTAAATGATCAAGATCCGGACCACCTGCTCTTGCAAACTGACCAATATGTTTACCGAATAACTGCAGTGGTAGCCGAAATCCCATACCACATCGCAAAATTATTAATTAGACCTTACAGTAGACCTAAATGAAACTCAAATAAAAGCAAAAGGGCTGCATTCCTTTTTTTCCCTTTTTTTCTTGAAAGTTGTTGCAGATTATCATCCAATGGCCCAGACACTCGCGACTGAAGACTGATTTGTCATCATCGCTTGCGCGATCCATTCACTCGCTTGGTTTGTGTGCTTAGTCAGCGCAAAACTGGCAAAGTCCCGTTTGCGGTCCAAAGCCATCAACAGCAACGCGTCTGGATAATCAATATTCACTTGCGCAAGTCGCCTATATTCCTTTGCATTCTTTCTTGACATGGCAGATACGCGTGAAGCAGAAGAATCCGGGGATAAACCTTCATCCCCAAAGCGACCGAGATTACGAGCGGGCCGCGGTCGCAAGCGCCTTCGCGATGCAGCTGAGCCGTCTGCGCAGGAGCAGGACCAAACTATGACGGATGTCTCTACCAAACAACAAGCTGGCGGCAGCATACCACCGGAGCGCATGGTCCAAATTATGGTCAAATTCAAGGCCTGGATGAGTAGGTTTCAGCTGAACTAAGTATCCTCTTCCACCGTTAACCAGACACAGGAAAAGGCAGTCCTCACGACCCGCACTGTTTTGAATGCCACAAGGATGGAGATTTGGTTCCTTGCGTCACGTGCCCAAGGCAGTATCACGAAGCATGCAAGCCTGAGATTTCTGCCCTCGTTGTGCGCGATGGCGTCGCCCAGTGGTATTGCCCAATCTGTGTTGGATTCGGGTGGCACACTAACCCCCCGGTGTTAACGCCTCCGGCTTCACCTGTGTCGGAAACTATCGAAGCCGCGCCCATTGGCGAGCTTTCTCGTGCATTAGTCGAAACAGCACCAACCCAAACGCCCCCGCGGGAACCACCAGCAACCAGCCAGGCACCTGCTGCGCAAGCATCGACAGCCAGTGCGCGTAGAAGACAGCCGAAAGCGGCAAATGCATCAAATTCCGCCACACAAGATCCCACCCGTCGCAATTCACGCTTCAACACGCTCCCGGTCGAAGTAGATTCCGCGCTCACCACCTTGTATCGCGAGCTCGAAAGCATACCCTTTCTACAGAAGAAAGTCACCGACCTCGAGTCTGAGCTGGCACGCGTGCGCCAAATGATGGACATGCAACGGAATGAGTTGACCATGGCGAAGAGGATGGCAGAAAAGGCCCGCGCGTCGGATGCCGAACTGCAGAAGCTCAGAGAGGAAGCATTTAATAAACAAGCGGCCGTCGACGAGAAGAAGAGCTTGGAGGCGAAGAATACGGCATTGGAATCAGAGGTCGAGACCCTTCGTGGCCAATTAGAAACAGCAACCAAGACTCTGCAGGATTGGAAACAGAACTTGTCAAACATGCTTGGAAGCGGATGATCCCCACACTCTCTCATATGACGAGTAGGACCAGGCAACTCGCGAATCTCCATCAGGATCAGTACTCGTCACAGCATTGGCGAATCAAGGCGAGCACCAAGACTTCAAACGGGCTGGAGATGTGCTAACATTGTGGCACATAGACAAAGCAGCTTGAAAAATCTGGGTGAACTTCAAACGCATTAGGTCTTAGTCCCAAAGACCATGGGCTGCAGGATGACAGTACATGTGGATTATCTTTGCGTGATAAAGACCATTAAACAACGAGACTTGACATCACCGACATTAAGAGAGGATAAATCTTGTATGGTGACAAAATCCGAGGTAAGACAGCCCGGAGAATTGGAATTATTCCTATCCTTAAAGCTTATCAGCTGTCTGCTTCTGTGTTGCGATCCATTGCTCAACCGTCATCACACCGTCCACAATCATTGGCCAAATGAGATTGACGGCGGCATCCTTGGTTTGGGTGGAGAAACCGGCGGTTCCGTCAGACCTGGCAAATGTTAGATTACAAAGATGAAGGGTGATGCGCTTGGGGATGGAGGGTAGTGAGAAACTTACAGGAGGGTAACGTGGTACCCGCTAATTTAGGGAATGAACGTGTCAGCCATTGCAAGGTTGGAAGGTGGCATTGGGGTTAAATAATACTCACAGCTCTCTAGCGTATCTTGCAGTCGACTCGAGACATGTGTTTGCCACCATGCCTGTCATGACCAGATGCGTGATGCCATGCTGGCGAAGCTGGTAGTCAAGATCGGTGTTGGCAAATCCGCTGACAAAGGACACATTCCACTGTTAGCAAAACCAAGGCACGGTGAGCCCTTGACGAATCTTACCTGCTGTTCCAATGGTTGGTAGCAACCACATCGCCGTTGCCCAAAACATCCGGCTCCAGGCCTTGGAAAAACTCGGCTCCCCAGCTGCCTTCCTCAAATGCCTTGGACTTCTCCAACTTTGAAGTCGACACATTCATGCGCTCCCAGCCCATGTAGTTCCCTTCCTTGTACTTTTGATGCATCGCATAGTAAATTGGAACCTTGTGCTGACGTGCTGCAGCGACAAGCTCCTTCATATGAGAGATGGTGTCGGTAGCGACGAGGGATTCCTGAACGGCAGGGTAGAGCTTGCCATTGGGGTGGAGAAAGTCATTGTAGGGGTCAATCAAGACAACGGCGGTGCTTGGTGAAGACATGGCTAGGTATGAAAGGTTGCAAAGTGTGTGTTTTGGCTGGTTGATTTGATTGAATTTGAGAAGGAACTCCTTCATCTTTTATAAGGCTTCGGGATGCCACCGCTGCAACAGCGCTGACAAATTTGGGCTCTCAACAACACTGTCAAGCACACATCGGCCATAGCAACCCCCCTTTCTCTAACGCCGAGAGTCGGTCTTGCTGTCGAGTGCATTAAGCTAATGCGTCAGCCCTTGGATTGTGACCCGTCTCCGAGCTGTTTAGGGAGGCCGTAATTCCGAGGTCCTCACAATGATGTCACGGTCTTATCCTCTGATTGGCTAGTTTTATGACAAATTTGGCACCGTCGACTTAGCCTGGCACCAAGATTCTGTTGAATGACCTGATGACCAATTTGCTTTGCCCTACCCCTCTTGAAATCCGCGCATCCTTCCATCATCCCGCGAGCCGAGGGGCGTAATCGCACCAATCAATGGGCATCTTTGGGATGAAAATCCAAATTTGTCATCCGGTGCTTCGGCGGGCGCTACGCACACCTCGGATTGAGTCGGACATGGTGAGGCCCGCTATGCCATAGACGGCGTGATCACTAAACAACGGAAATGGGCGCTGTGAGCTTTGTGTGTTGGACCAGCGGGGGTGCCCTCAACTCCTTGAGGATGCGAATGTAGTGGTGGAAGGGTCATCGTATCGGTCTATGGGAGATGTATTCTGAGGCGTCAAGTTCAAATACCATGTGGAGGATATTTTGTTTTCTTAGTCCATAATTACACCAGTGCGTGCCCAATTTTTATGACCGAGTACAAGAGATTCTGTGTGGGTTGTGTGCTGCTGACAAATTTGGTCCACTCCGGCACACCCATACTGTAGTAGCAGGGGCCGCACCAAATTTGTCAGCAACAATCTCACCAGCCTAACCTATAGCTTCAGATCCATCACGACAAATTGTCATAAAGACGGGGATGAAACAACTGGAGAATTAACTCCAGGATATTCATTGCTCTATTATTATTCATATTTCAACTCGCTTTTGGCACCGCTACTCATGTTAGACTGCGTTGGTGTCAACACGACACTCTTAACAATATTGGATGAATATCAATAGATGCGTCAAGTTTTCACTCGACACGCCAATTAATATCCAGTTCGCATGAAATAAACTCATCTGATATCATTATTTAAAAAAGAAAAAAATAGTCTGAGGTGTCATTCCTTTCTTGTTTGCTTCAGTGACACCAACTGTTCCATTTGACACAAATGTGCTTTCAGTGATGATTTAAAATCGAGATGTGTATTGAGTAGACATTACGTGCTATAGTGATCAATCATTTACTCAGCCACTTGCGTCTGCTTTTTATTGACAGCCTCAAGCGCCATGTGGCGCCTCTCTCAAGTGGCAAAAAGTCCTATGCAACTTGAACAACAATCGCCTTGGCGCAGCAATGGGTTAGAGCGGGGGCGTCAACATCGAACCATGGTCTAGTTCAACGCCGGCCCCCATCACATGCAGCATCAACGGCATGCCCCCAATATCACAAAACTGGAGATTTAAAGATTTAGACTGATTGGATGATAAGTGTCCCTGCAACCTCTATCTCCTAGGCTGGACCAACCGGGATCGCCAACCACAGCCCACAACGCCCAGGCGCCCACTCACACGCATCCCTGGTTAGGCTGTGCGTGATATGATGTGATACGGGTCAGGTAGTGTTAGGTTCGACCCACTTAACGGAAGATCCGTAAGCATCCTCGTCTAGGACTATGGAGATATTTAGGTGTGGGTATGGGCTTTTTTTTTTGCCAAAAAAAGTACCAATTTTCGTCATTGTCCTTGGATCTTTTTCAATTTGGTATGAATTGTGAAGAACAATACCGGACGGTAACGAGTAGTTTACAGTTGCTATCAAATGCGCTGGCTTGCCGCCTGAGCCAATACCGATACCAAGGCAGGCCCTTTCTCGCTCGAATGCGCGTCTTATCGACCCCATGACGGGATTGCCCGCAGACATGACCTGCAGCAGCCAGATTTGATCGGACTAGTTTTGGGCGTTGCTTGGCAGAGCTCGTGTCGGACCGGGCCGGCCGTAGCGCCTTGTGGGCCAACAAGGGGAATGCAGTAAGCTGAGTATGCAAGCACTGTTACGCATGAACCTCGGGAAGGCAGCATGGGATTCGGCTGCGCCCTTTTTGAAAAAGGAAAAAAAGGCAGTGTGAATGTTCAAACTGCCATTTTCTGGGGCAACCCGACGCGCGTAAGGGGACATATGTCTCGCTTGGACCGAACAAGGATGTAATACCCGGTCTCCTTGCCTGAGTGGTCTCTGTCACAGGACGTCTTGTCACAATGATGACGATAATGCTCATTGCTATTGGTGATGTCGAACAATCTGATCTCATGGATAATTGAAGCCAAGATTCCTGTAAAAGGACCGAATTACGACGACTTTTCTTTTGCAAAGCCGACATGCTTAGTGGAGACATGGTGGGATGCCTAGCCACAAGCGTAGGAAGTCGCCGCATATCGACTAAAACAGGTAATGGATGAAGATGAGAGTGTGCCATGCAGACGTGGAAATCTGCCTTTCTGCCAATGCCATTGGGTGCCTGGCTGAGGCATATCAGTCGAGGCTGGCCGTCTCTTCTTATCACAGCCTCATTCAGAATGCTGGTTATTGGGCGGTACTTTTGTATAGCTTTGAACTTAAATACGCCTGCTTTTGCTGTGAAATGAAACAACTTCTTGAATGAGCAACCATTCTTGAACCGTTAAAGTTTCTGTATTCTTCCTATTTTGCATTTCTTTAAAAAGATATCAACCATGTCTTGGTCAAAGGTCTCAAACAAACGCTGGGAGCGTCCTCTGGATGGATTGGAGGGTTATTTTGTTGCTGTAGCAGACATATCGGCTGGACTATCTGGCGGCCGCAGACACTACACAATGTTCTCTAGGCTCACGCTGGAGATGGATTGGCCTGACACCATAGGCTCCCTCAAATACGCATGGAAGCAAATGCGGTACGAGCAGCCGCAGTTGGCCACCATGGCAGAGGGCACGAAGATGGTGTACGAGGTTCCCGATGAAAAAGACCTCCAGGAGTGGCTGAGGTCCACCTTTATAGTTTCGACGGCATCCGACGCCGAGGAGCTGTTCCAGTCCTCTTCGCCCATAAAGCAACCGACACTGTACTACTTGCCAGAGTCGTCCGAGATCGTCTTCCGCGGCCCTCACCACACGCTGGATGGCACTGGAGTGTTGATGTTCTGGCACAAATACCTCTCTGCCTTGTCCCTACCCAAAGAGAACATCAAGTTTGGCGACGAACCGGCCCGGCTCGCGCCAACCATGGACGAGGTGCTTGGGATTCCAGAGCAGCCAACCCCTGCAGAATACGACAAGGCAAAGGCCCTCTTCATGAGCTGGGCTGAGTGCGAGCCTGAAATCGGGCCCGTCCCGCAGGCCGGAGCAGGCCAGCCGGGGAAGTGCCAAAACGCAGAGCTGGTGTTTCCCGCTGAAGTCACAAAGGCGCTGGTCAAGGTCTGCAGAAGCAAGGGCGTGAGCGTAACTGCTGCCGTGCATGCCGCGTATATCGAGGCCATCAGCAGGCACGCCGATCCGATACCCAAGCCCGTGGATTACGTGACAATCTGCCCTGTCAACCTTCGCCCGCAGCTGCCAGAGCCTTACAGCTCGAGCGACTACGCGGCGCCCGTCTACTGCGCCATGGCTCCCTGCAAGCTCAGCCTCCCAGCCTCGTACTGGGACACGGCGGAGTCGCTGAATGCATTCTACCAGATCACCAAGGGAGACGAGAAGCTGCCCGAGTGTGCGAGCTACATTGGGCGTGCGGTACGCGACGCTGTCCAGGGACCCGAACCCGTGAACATGCCTGCTCGTTTGGATGCAATCATTAGCAGCTTGGGAATAGTGGAGAATCGATTCAAGTCGCAGTATCGCGGCGGAATCAAGGTTAGAGACATGAAATTTGGCCTCGAGCTCATCCTGGGTATGAGTGTCTTTTACGTGTACACTTTTCAGCATCAGCTGAGACTGGTCTACTGCTTCAATGACGGTTACGAGCGGCCAGAGGATATTCAAGTGTACCTGGACGAAGTGCAGGCGGTTTTGGCGCAGGAGTTGCTGGGATTCACCGGGTAGAATTCAGCATGCAAAGGTTTAGTGGAAGGTATCGGGCCAAGTGGAATGGCATCATGTTTGTCAGATGGTGTGGTAACAAAAGCCTCCAATCGCACTGGCTCCCAACAACAACCTCCAGGTGGATCATCGCATCCACCTGCTCGGTCTGGTGGTCTAGTGGTATGATTCTCGCTTAGGGTAAACCCTACAGCATAGCTTGCGAGAGGTCCCGGGTTCAATCCCCGGCCAGACCCTTCTTTTTGCCAATTTTGGTCGCAATTAGTATCTTAACTCTTTTAATCTATTCAATGGGATGTCAAATTGTCGTGCAAGGCTTTGGCTTAGTGACATTGACTTGCAAGAGTTGCTAAATGTCACTGTAATTAAGCGCCGCGGTTAATGGCAAAGACCTGTTGGGCCAGGCCTGAACTCCACACTGCCCGAACATGTTCCCTTCAAAACAAAAATATTGTGAGCGAATTTTATCAGGGTACTTGACGGCCGCTGTGCCCCGACAGAATTCCCTTATGGACAGTACTACCTTGGTGGCAAGAAGAAGCGCACTGGCGAGGACTTCCAGCTCCAGGCTCGTGGTTCTGTGGCTTGGACAGATAACCTCTGGGAAAAGATCAATAAAGTGTTTACTATTCCGTCAGTCATAGCTCTATTTTATCCAATTTTTCTTTTGGGGGATTCTACCTCATTTTATTAATGAATCCCGTATTTTTTCATATTTTCTTCAGGGCATGTGGCTGCAACGGTTTCACGAATCATGGCTGATCCATCGTAACATGACGCTAGCTTTATGGATACCGACATTTACATGAAATTTAACAATATCTTATCTTCTAGAATTTAGCAATCCCTAACAGTAGGAAAAATGATTCTGATATAGAGGAATACAGCCAGAAAATATTGCCAACAACGGATGATTCTGTTTCTATCATTGCTCTTTTGTACTAACAGCCTGGTTTGAATAATGCGGTCGAGTGCCATCGTAAAAGGCATAACGAATAGATGCCGCACGGTTTACTTGATGAATATGTTTGCTACCGCGAGACCTGACGAAATTTTGGCTTTGTTCTAGTCTGAGTGTAGTCGTTTTGATTGCACAGCTTGTGCAAGACCCGCATCAAATCTGTGGTTGTGTTAGAGCCCGATGTGGCCAATCAAACCACCTTAAAATGATGTCAGCGTACGGCAATGATTGCACGGTTGTGCGAGCGGCTGATATGCGGTCAGATTCAAACCCAAAGCTGGGCTGAAAAAAATGGCGCATGCCATGTTTCTTCTGTTATTATTTTCGCTATTGTCTGTAATCACCCCGAGGCAGCCATATCTATGTTGTCCGATAACCCATTAAAATCTCTCTACCTTAGCTCTTGAGTGCTATCGCTTCCAAACTAGATCTTTTGCGACAATGCCGAGCCCGAGCGATTACACCGTCGGCTGGATATGCGCCATCGAGCCCGAGTACCTAGCCGCACAGTTATGTTTGGATGAATGGCATGATCGCTTGAAATGTTGCGAGCCGAAAGATACCAACACTTATACCCTGGGCGAGATTGGTAATCATAACGTTGTTATCGCATGTTTGCCTCATGGATCCTACGGAACGTCGTCTGCAGCGAACGTGGCTGCAAACATGCTAAGAAGCTTCTCAAACATCAGAATCGGCCTCATGGTTGGCCTAGGCGGTGGTGCTCCTACCTCTGATCGAGATATCCGCCTGGGTGATGTTGTGGTTAGCTCTCCTGAAAACGGGAGAGGCGGTGTGCTACCATATACAGTTGGCAAGAGCACACAAGAGCAGGACTTTAAAATAACGGGGTTTGTGAATCAGCCACCGACAACCTTGCTGTCAGCGGTGATGGAACTCAAGACCCGATACCGGAGAAAGCCTGGAAGGCTTGAAGAAACGATTAGCAGAATTCTGAAGAAAGAAGACGAAGAGCTACAAGAAGAACTCGACCGCCCAGACGACAGCACCGATCTTTTGTACAAGAGTGATTTTGTGCATCCCAAAAATGATGGAAAACTGTGTTCGGAAACATGTAACGAGGATTCTGAAACCTTGGTGCCGCGACCGAAACGTACTAAACGACCACTCAGCCCAAAGGTTCACTATGGCTTGATAGCTTCTGGAGATCAGCTAATGAAGGATGCTGTGTATCGCGACGAGCTTGCAAAGAAATATGACGTTCTCTGTTTTGAGATGGAAGCAGCAGGACTGATGAACAATTTTCCTTGTCTAATTGTTCGTGGAATATGCGATTACTCAGACTCACACAAGAATAAGAAGTGGCAGGATTATGCTGCTTTATCAGCATCTGCATATGCGAAAGACCTTCTTGAGCAGATTTCTCCAGAAGTGGTCAAGAATGAAGACAAGATAATGGATATTCTATCCGGTAAGCCGAAATAATTTCACAGTTGGGTCGAAATGGATTCTAATTTGTCCCGCGCCATTAGGAGTTGAACAAAGAGTTAAGACGCTCGCGCAATCTCATCACTCCGAGGAGCAACAAAAGATACTCAACTGGTTGACCGACGTTGATTATACTGCTAAGCAGAGTGATCATTTTGCGAGGCGGGAACCAGGAACTGGCAAATGGTTTCTCAACTTGCAAGAATACAAGTCTTGGCTTGAGACCGAAAAACAGGTTTTGTTTTGCCAGGGAATTCCCGGAGCAGGGAAAACAATTATCGCTGCCATCGTAATCGATGATCTCTATGAGAGGTTCAGGAATGATGACAATACTGGTATAGCATACTTGTATTGCGACTTTCGACAGCCGCAAGATATAGAAACTTTGCTCTTGAGTCTTATGAAACAGCTATGTCAGAGACGGGCCTTGATCCCAAAAGCCATCGAGGATTTTTATCTTCGATATAAAGATCAAAGAAGGCGCCTATTACTTGCCGAGATCACAAAACTTTTGCAATCTGTTTGCAATCTCTATTCGAAAGCTTTCATTGTGGTTGACGCCCTGGATGAGTGTCAGGATACTAATAACTGCCGTTCGACATTGTTGTCCACAATCTTCGAACTTAAAGAAAATGGCGTGTTAAATATATTTGCTACATCTAGGTTTATCGAAGTGATCTCAAGGCAATTCAAAAAATATGTCCCAATGGAGATTCGGGCCAATGCCAAAGATGTGCAGTTGTATCTGTCGAATCACATGTCACGGCTACCGAAGTTTATTCATGATAGCCCAGATTTACAGACGAGAATCCGAACTAAGATATCTGAGTCTGTTCATGGAATGTATGTGCAGTCGTCTATTTTAAAACGTTCTTGTGATTGACTCAGATATTAGGTTTCTTCTGGCTTCACTACATATTGATCTCCTAGCTCAAGAGCCTACTATTGGGGATCTTGAACTGTCATTAGAGAATTTGCCCAAGGGGTTGCATAAAACGTATGAGGAAGCTATGAAGAGAATCGAAAATCTTGGAGAAAGCTCCGAAAAACTAGCGAAAAAGATTTTATCCTGGATCGTCAATGCGAACACAATACTCTCAATTGAAGAACTCGGAGAAGCAGTTGCGGTCAAACCGGGAGCTGCGGAGCTGAATAAGAAGTTCATCCCTACTCTGGAAACCATAGGTTCCATATGTGCGGGATTAGTCACAATCGATACTGGAAGCGGTGTTGTTCGATTGGTTCATTACACGACCCAAGAATATTTTCAGCAAACACAGACACGCTGGTTCGGAAATGCGGAATGGGATATAACTATGACCTGCATAAGTTATCTATCATTTGAATCTTTCACAAAAGGGCCTTGTGAAACAGAAGATGAAGATTATGATCGAAAATTGTCACATGAATTATATGGGTACACTGCTAGCAACTGGGGCGACCACGCTCGAAATGCATCACCCTTATCTGATGACCAGGTTAAATATTTGCTAGAATTTCTAGGGAGCGATATGATAGTGCAAGCCTCAATTGAAGGACTCATGAAATACGCCAGGAAATCACAGTATGTCTCTTTTAGATCAAGACAGAGGCGGCCCAGAGATATTGCCAGAGGAAGCAAGGGAATGCACCTGGTGGCTTATTTTGGTCTCGAAAAACTCGCAAATGAATTCATCAAACATGAAAAGGACTTGGATGTGAAAGACGAGATGGGCCGAACACCCTTGTTGCATGCGGCCAAAGCGGGGCATACATCCCTTGTCCAGTTACTTCTTGAAACCGGCAAAGTTGATTTCGACTCGAAAGATACGAGTGGCAGGACGCCCTTGTCATTGTCTGCTGAGGAAGGAAATTGCGATATTGCCCGCTTACTTTTTGAAAGCGGCAAACCTGACTTGGATGCGAAAGATGAAAACGAACGGACACCATTATCATATGCCGCCGAGAACGGACATTGCGATATTGCTCGTTTGCTTCTTGAAAGCGGCGAAGTTAATTTTGATTCAAAAGATAGAGATAAGGCGACGCCATTATTATATGCTGCCAGAGAAGGCAAAATGTCTATGGTGCAGCTACTTGTTGATAGTGGTAAAGTCGATCTCAATTCTAGAAGCCGGGTCCAATATCATACACCATTGTCGTATGCTGTTGAAAGACGACACCAGGATGTTGCCCAGCTTCTGCTTAGTACCGGAAAGATTGACTTGAACCGGAAAGATGAGTGGGGCCGTACACCAATATCATTCGCGGCTTTGAAAGGATATAAGGCTACTGTTCAGTTCTACATAAAAATTGGTAATGTGGATGTTGACTCAAAAGATAATGAGGGACGAACACCATTATCATATGCCACCGAAAGGGGGAGAACAGGAATTATCCAGATCCTTCTTGATAGTGGAAAGGTGGATATTGATTCAAAAGACAATATGGGACGAACACCATTATCATATGCTGCCGAAAGGACAAATACAGAGGTTGTCCAGATTCTCCTTAATAGTGGGAAGGTGGATGCTGATTCAAAAGATGATATGGGACGAACACCATTATCATATGCTGCCGAAAGGACAAATACAGAGCTTGTCCAGATTCTCCTTGATAGTAGAAAGGTGGATGTTGATTCAAAAGACAACAAAGGACGAACGCCGTTATTATATGCTGCCCAAAAAGGCAATGGCAAGGTTTTTAAACTACTCATTGAAAGCAAAAAGGTGGATCTTGATTCAAAAGATAATGAGGGACGAACACCGTTATCATATGCTGCCCAAGAGGGCAGAGACCAGCTATTCCAACTGCTTTTTAGCAGTGGTAAGGTAGGTCTTGATTCAAAAGACAACAATGGACGAACGCCGTTATTATATGCTGCCCAAAAAGGCAATAGCGAGATTTTCGCATCACTTATTAAAAGTGGAAAAGTAGATCTTGACTTAAAAGATAATGAGGGACGAACACCATTGTCATATACTGCCCAAAAAGGCAATAGCAAGGTTTTTGAACTACTCATTGAAAGCAAAAAGGTGGATCTTGATTCAAAAGATAATGAAGGACGAACACCGTTATCATATGCTGCCCAAGAGGGCAACATCAAGCCTTTCAAACTGCTTATTGAAAGTGGAAAAGTGGATATTGACTCAAGGGATTCATCAGGCCTCAAACCCATCGCGTACGCTAGTTTGGAAGGGAGTGGGATTATATTCCAGCAATCTATCGACAGCAACAAAATCAGTCTCTGCTGCCAAGACAGCAAGCGAACTAGCCTTCTATTGCATTCAGCTGAAACCTGGAGGGCCACTATTGCACACTTACAGTCTCAGAGAGAGATTGGATCCAGTGTTGAAGAGAATAATGTGCCGCCGTTAGCTCTTGCTTGTAAATATAATCCTTGTCTGACGTTTTTGGTCTCGTTTCTGCGAGATGTCTCCATGGATATCGAATTCGAGAGTCCAAACGTTTTCTTTTTTCCAGCAGCAGAACAGCGCCAAGAGATCTCGCAAAGACTGGAGGGGACGAATGGGGACTTTCATCTTCTTTATCCCCATACATATGAGCTCTTCTGCGGGGGATTAATTCGAATCTGGTTAAAGGGAGGTGGGCATTTTTATATTAAAGTAAGACGTCAAACGAAGTAAGTAAAGCATTTCATTCTACAATAATATGAAATCTTCTATTCAGCTTAGTTCAAAGCTGCCCCGAGACACTAATTGATGTTTTCATGTATGTAGTCGCGCCGCCATTATTAGTTCTGTAGATGTTCATGCAGCCACATCAATCGGCAAAATATAAGAGTACGACAAACGATCGATAAACCTCGAAAATCCGGACGTTCCAATCTCACAACGGCGTATTGGGAAGGGCATCCATCGAGCTTTCTCAAAATTCTGGAATATGATGGAAGGAGTATGATTAGCATGTACAGGCAATTTGGTGGTAATATAGACAAGACAGATTTTTTATTCATAGAATAAGGGCTATTCTTGCATTCCGGCTAAATGACTGCGAAAATTGAGATAGCTGTGGATATAACTTAGTGCTTGCTGGGGCCCTTCGCAGTGCCGAATTGAAGAATAGTGTATCAATCGTGTTTGCCGTATAGCTAGGTATTTGCGACACCCTTGGCAGTACAAGCCTGCGTATTAGGGACCCTGCCCCTGTTGAGCAGACATTGTGGGTCGTAATTTGTCTTGATTTTGACCAGTCTCTCAAAATTTTCCTTTCCCCAGACTTCTTCCGTCACGCTGTGTGGTGCACTGTTGATGGTTATTCTCGCTATCCGGGTATCATTACGTTAGGCAGTGACTGACATGTAATTGGGGTAGTCATAAATAGCAGGCGACTCATAAGAGTTCTGGAACTCCCGCAGATATGCCATCATCCTTTTGTCTTGAGCATACATGAAATCTGTGTTTGTGTCGTTGCTCCATTCTCCTGAGGTAAGGGTGATGTGCCCGCTTGTCGAATGAGGCCAAGCCGTTTGAGAGTCCGATTCCGGTCCGGATCCTCCCCAACCCGGCAGAATATCTGCAAGACGCTTGTCAGTCCAGTGAAAAATGGTGTAATCGCGTGTTACTTACACTCGTCGACCCACAGCGTGTGACCGGGGTCTTCCCCACGGATCAACAGTCCGTCGATAATGTCCTTGTAGATGCTCCATGTGTTTTGGTAGAAGGCCTTGGTAGAGTTTGTGTGGCTCTTTCCGTAGAATTCCCGATTGTAACCGTAGGGGTAGTTTGTGAGAAGATACTGGTCGAGTGTTTTGAGAGAATAGTCGCCAAACGTGATGCTGCTGGCTCCGTCAAAAAATTGACCAAAGCTCTGGTTGAACTTGGCCTGGTCGCCACCAAAGTAAATGGCGTTGAGCTGGAATGTGAATTGTCTTTCCTTGATTGGCACCAAATTCGACGGGCTCGCCGGATCCTTGAAGTAGTAGATCAAGGCTGGGAAAGCGTTGGCGTCGTTGTTGTTTGTCCACCAATCAGCGGCGCGCTCAAAGACAGAATCGGCCTGATCTTGGCCCCAGGAAATGGTGCCAACGTAGGCATTGCCTGGGTCTGGGTAGGCCCTGACATAAAAGTGCGTTACAACGCCAAATCCAAGCCAGCCACCGCCGGAGGCAGCCCAGAAGAGATCGCTGTGCTGGTTTTCGGGGTTCGCGTACACAATGGTGCCGTTGGCGAGCACAAATTCAATACCGACGACCGAGTCGGATCCAACACCATAGCGAGGGGTCTGGAAAGCAATTCCACCGCCCAGGAGGAATCCACCGATGCCGATGGAAGCTGCGCGGGGTCCTAGGAACGCCCAGCCAGTGCCATCCAAGGCGCCGTAAACATCGCCCGCCTCGGCACCTCCACCCAGCTTGAGAATCGCCCACTTGGTCGGGTCATCCGAGGTCGAGTCGCTGGAATTGCTAATGATCTGGGTGGTTCCCAGCTTCTGAAGATCGACGATGACACTCTGCGACTGCGCGCCGCCCCAATCACCGTGGCCACCTCCCATGATGGCAAAGCCCTCGTCTCCCCAGAACGCATGCTGGCCTGAGTAAAATTGCATCAAAGCGCTGACCTGCTCCGTCGTCTCTGGGTAGACAATGGCATCGGGCCAGGTTTGGCGCTGCTTGGTCCACACGCGCGCAATCGTAGAACCATATGCCTTGTCTCCTGGATACGCGATGAGCGATGCATTGCCAAGAGCGCTGGCTAGCGCAGAGAGCGCATCGCTCTTTGACGTGAAGTTGGCCGAGGCAAAGTCTGTCGTAGGTGCTTCGGGGACCGCGAATGTGTAATTTTTGTATTGCCATGCAGTCTTAGCCTGAGCAAGCGGCAACATGCCCAGAAGGCAGCCGCCTAGAAGCCCGGTTGAACGCATGAGGGCGATTGGATGCAGAATGCAGCGCTAAACGTGCCTGGTGCAGGGACGATCGTCCTGAGACACCTGCGAGGTTGGCGCCAAGCTGGTGATATAGCTGCGGTAAATCCATCTGGGCATTTGCTCCGAAACCGGGCAGAATGAGCCAGGGTTTGGTTAATCATAACTGGATCAAGAAGTGGATTTGGAGGCACATTTCTCGATTTGCGCGCGATTAGGTGACGGTATTCCCGGACCGTTGCATTCGCATGTTACATTTTTGAGTGCGCGCTGAGATAATGTTGACAAAGACCGCCATTTCCATAAACTAGTGATTGCGTAGCTACCATGGGGCTCCAAGTGGAGTAAACTGTTACTACGCGACAGCCAATATCCTTATTCTGTCCGGGGCCCGAGGGGCGCGGGTGGGGACTATATTTTCTTAAAAGGGGAATGCGTGTAGATTGTAATATCCTCTGGGGTGCCATTAAATTTTAGCCATCAAAGGATCCTAGGAAGTTCAATTGAAAGGACTACCATGCTATGTATACATGGTATTGCCAAAAGTTATGTTCATCTATTGGCTTTTCCTGGCTTTTGGTATTCCCACATGTGACATCTTTTTGTGAGGGTTTTAAGACCGGCGGCTCATCCTCACAAACACCCTTCTGTATCATCCGGGGTGCTCGCTGTTATGCTCGGACGGATCAACCCAATTCATATCGTCGCCAACATTACCACAAATTTGTGAGGCCCTTGACCAAACATGAGCAATGGTAGCAGCAGAGGTACGAGCTGCAACGTCGCGAATAAAACATATGATTTCCAGGATGCAACCCAAGGACACCCCTCCGCCAAACGTTCCGAGTTCATTGCCAAGTATACTCAGGACGATGATTATTTTTTGGCTGGAGGGGATTGGTCTGTTTGATGAGACTTGGACTTCTGAGGTCTGTCATCTAGAAAGTCGAGTGCCCCTGATGTGGCCTCGAGATATAACTCGTTGAATTCAAGGTCGGAGAGGTCACCGAGTTCGCGAAAATCGCCCCGGCGCTCGAGTTCGCGAGCCATGAGAGCCAGTGGGCGACGAGATTCCCGTGATGAGAGATCAGACGTGTAGCGAAGTCCAATCGAGCGGGGTTGTCTGGGGAGCCACTGCCAGCGCTGATCCAGGCGCCAGTTTTTACCGAACGAGCTGATATATCTAGCGTATTGTTGACCTAGACATCGTGCCAAGACGTGTCTATTGAAGCAATGGAAAGATCCTCGGGCTGCAAGAAGGCGATGCATACTGGTTGCTTGAGCAGATTTCACTCGGGACACGGCAGAGAGGGGCGGAGCCCGAAAAAAAACCCAAGATTGGGTTTTGTACCCCGCAAAGACAGCTACTGCGAGGCTGATGCCTAATCCCTTTAGGTGCCGGATGGCCCACCACGTTCAGTTGAGCAAAAAAAGGTTGTCAGAAAAATCCAATGTCGCTTCAAATAAATCAAGAAATTACTGACGCCAATCTTGCCATATGATTGAATTGAAAATACTCGATACCAAATATTGTGTTGTGTGGTTGGTACGATATTTTGCTTAGGACATGACTTAAGCTACAGCTGGGACACAAAAAGTCCGCTTAGTTCATGGTTCATACTAAGACTCAACATGTTTGAATTAAAACGAAATAAATGAACAAATAATAATAAATTGGAGTAATTAGACTTTATATAAAATTTTCTAAATATCATCATGATAGAAAACCATGGACTGAACGGGACTTTTGCGCCCCCATTGTATCCGGCATTTAAAGGGACACCACAGATGGATTTGCGATTTTACGAAAATTGGATTTTCGGTTACGTTTTCTCACAGGACGGCAAGCCTTTTCGCGCATCATCTAAAGGATGGGTGGGCTTCCCTCAGGCCTCTCCTTCAAAGTAGGTAGTCCTACTCGACAAAACGCTCGGGACCTAATACTATGCAGGTACGCCATACTTCATTTTATCCTAGTAGCCGTAGAGAACGTAGCCACTATGAATTCGTGTCACTGTTCTTGCCCATCTTGCAGACATTGACACAATCTCGGCGAGTGCTCACGGCTGTCTTCGGTTAACTAGCCCTAGCATGAGGCCACTTTTGATGCATCTGCCGATTGTCGCGGACCCACCCATGCCAGAAAATCCGGGGTTCGTACGATGATGCGTCATGTGGGCCGTCGACCTTTGTCCTGATCCAGATTTACCGGCTTCCATTCAGCCCAAGATGGCAAATGCGGGGAAGATGGAAGATGGATGGTAGTATTGGACACCTACAAGTGAGAGACTGCTTTTTGGCTGACGCCGTTGGGGTACGCCGGGCGAGAATATCCCGGAGCCAGTAGCTGGAGCGCGGGTCATTCAACTTTCACAAGGTACAAATAAAACAAGCAGCATTGTGGGCAGATTCTCGGCATTGGAGCAGGAGACTGCTACACAGTGTGACAGTGATGTGATGGCTATGTATGGGCGAGAATATCGGGAGATCGAGTTGGGGTGAGGTTGTGGCCGTGGGGGATCCGGAAGCGCCCGAACGCTGGCGAATGTCATCGTCACGCCACCAGTAATCATAAACGGGTGATGGCAACACCGGAGCATCAAATCACGGGAACAGCGATCCAAACATGATTGCGTATATAACATTCAATCGATTCCCTGGACAGTCAAGTGTCTAATCACCAACATCGCAATCGTAATCATCGATCTAACAACCGAACCCAACTTACAAGGGCCATATCCCTATCAACACCACTCCCAACTCAACCAATCTCCCATTTCATCTAAATGCTTCCTATCGCACACGCTGTTCCCGCCGCACCGAAGTAAGCACCAAATTACGTCTGGGTGGCTCAATACATGCTAACAATGCTATTTGCAGGGTCCTTCCTGTTGTCCTGGCAGTTGGAGGCGCCACAGTTGCTGGCAGCTACGTGCGCTCCCAATCCCGCACCTTCGGATCATTTGCGCAATCCCACAACACTGTCCGGAAACCACTTTTCGAGAACTGTGCACCCGAGGCTCGATCGCCATACTTTGACCTAGTTCTTGAGTCAATCTTTGCATAGCAGTCTTGGAAAGGTCAACGGAGAGGATGGATATTGGATTTAATGATGCATACGAAGATGATATGAAACAATTGCACGATAGAACGAGGCCAGGATGCATGAATTACTGTCTGCCTTTAAATAATATAAACTTTTCACACGCTACCTTCTGTCGCTACCGTCGGGCACCAGGCCCCGTAATCATCATAAGGGATTCCGAACAGCACAGAACCACAGTATTATCGCAAATTAACTTCCCAATGATTCTATTGCCAAGGAAGCTTGGTGGTGGCTGCCCCAAAATAATGTATCGGGCATTTTTGTGTTGTTTCTGATGACGCTGATGGCACGCACGAGTAGCAATCTTCCTACTGCACACAACTAGCTGCACTGGGGCAAGATTGGTGTCTTCGAAAATTTAATAGTTCAAATATTACAGAAAAAAAATTGATTGTCGCGTCCAGTTGTTACTGTGTGCTCATTCAGGTTTGACGGATCCGACATGTTTGACCAGTCGCACCTTTTTTTCTCACTTCTCACGAGACTTTTATACTGCTATCAATCCAATTGCCCACTAAACCTGAAACATGTCCCGTTTGAATAATCGATGCTAAAATTAGCTGAGGGAACTGCTAATTTGGGTGCCTGGAGTGAATAATGGTTGCCTAGCCGAATGGCCCCCAAAACATCATTCCAATAGCGGCTGACTGTTATTCCGGTGGGGTTTCTTTGCGACACGCAAGCGTCGTCAGTACTTTAAAATTCCCAGTGAATGGTGTCAGGAATGTCCATTGAGAACTCTCCCACTTTCCCGAGAAAAGGCCTCCTTCCAGCGACTGCGACGAACCTCATTGAAGAGCGTCCTCCCCGGCCACTCTGCGACGGACCACGCTCTTGGCCATTGAGTCAAGTCCCGCATCGAAAATCTCCACCGGAGTCATCACTCAATGCAATGGGTGAGCTTATGCTAGAAGAAAAGTAAGGGTTTGGTCTCTCCATCAATTGAAGAGAAACAAGGGCCGCCGCGGTCGGAATGCTCGAGGGCTAATGCACTTTGCGCCGGGTAGACATATCGGCCTTGCTTTGGCCATGGCCTCGAGCTTAGGAATAGGTACGTGTCTCTCCCGGTATGCTCTGCGAAATGCTAACAACCCGATTATTAGGCAGTAGTTCCATCATCACCAAGAAAGTATGCGACCGGTCCATTTCGACACAACCCGATCACCTACCCATCGAGCTCGTACCCCCGTCGATCGAATCGCTAACGTCGTACCGATATAATTTTAGGCCTTGATGCATGTAGAAAAGCATTATGGCTTTCATGGAGAAGGTTTTGTATATTTGAAGAGCCCATTATGGTGGCTGGGTACAACAACATGTAGGGGACACTCCAGCGGAGGCCATCACTGGAAGGAAGCGCTGACCACATTGCGCAGTGGCTTTGGGGGAATTTTGCAATTTTGCAGCGTATGCCTTCGCGCCAGCCATTCTAGTGACGCCACTTGGCGGCCTTTCAGTGTTGGTATCAGCAGTGTTGGGTTCATATTACCTCGGCGAAGAGCTGGGGAGGGTCGGAAAACTAGGCAGTGCTCTCTGTCTTATTGGCGCCGTCGTCGTTATTCTTCACGCGCCACCCGATGAAGACATTACGTCCATCGATAAAATCGTCGATTACGCCCTTCGCCCAGGTACTACCAGCACGCTCGGCTCACGCGTAATGGGGCGGACATGCTGACCCTTTTTTCTCAATAGCGTTTCTCATATATGCCGTTTCGCTCAGCATCTTTGTGCTTGTCTTAATATTCAGACTCGCACCGCGGTATGGCAGAACGAATCCCCTTGTCTACATATCGATTTGCTCAATCGTTGGCTCTCTTTCCGTGATGGCCATCAAAGCATTCGGCATTGCGGTGAAGCTCACGTTTGAAGGCAACAATCAGTTTATTCACGCATCGACCTACGTTTTCATGACCATTACCGTCGTCTGTATTTTTGTGCAGCTGAATTACTTGAACAAGGCTCTAACCCAGTTTCCCACGAACATGTACGTGAGCCCTTAGTTCGTCCCCGACGTTCGGTTTGAATTGACGGATAGACAACGCCCTCTGTCATCTTTTCTACGAACTCCCGCTCACTAGCAAACAAAACAGTGTTAACCCTCTCTATTTTCTGACGTTCACGACCGGTACTATTTGCGCATCCTTCATGTTTTACGGAGGCTTCAACACTACGGATGGAGTTAGCATCGCGTCTCTGCTATGTGGGTTTCTTGCTAGCTTTGCCGGTGTCTCCCTCCTCAACCACAGTCGCTGCGACCCGATGGGGACAGGTTCAATCTTAGGTAGCCGAGGTAGAAATTCGGCGCAAATAGACACACTGTGGCAAGCAAGTTTTAGCATGGACGAGCTTCAGCGATCTCGAGATGACCTTTATCGGTCGAACGCAGGGATTGTTGGGAGTGGCGACCAAGAGGGCCTAATTCGTGGCTATAGCGAGGAGTCCACCGTCTCTGAGGCCAATCGCACCTCCCAGGAGTATGATGACCATCGGATAACGGATAGAGGCAAGGGCCGTCAAGAAAACCAAGTTGAGTAACCTACTTCTAGGACTGTAAGATTAACAGGGAGGGGATCAACATGTATTTTTAGTTAAAAGATCCGCTTTGCAATCTATTCGCCTTGCTAATCAGAGGGAATGCAATAAAAACGGCCAAAATGTTTCTAGTACATTGGCCAATGTAACTACATTTTCTTTTTGTACATCACATTCACTTTTACTCACAGGAACGTATCTCGTTATCAGGTATGGCACATAGACTTTGCGCCTTGGCTATTTCCGGATGACAGCCATAGTTTATCGCTCGGTGGAGATGTGCAATTGGATGTACAAGTTGAATTGGAGGGTACCGTGACTGGGAAATCTAATTCGCAGGCTAAAGAATCTTGAAAAGTCTCGCCCACCACGTTTTGCCGCTATTGCGTGGTTGGAATTCAGCCTAGGTCTAGACTAACCCATTTTCCGTGAGCAGCCTCAGACTCTATACCAAATCCGTCCAATACCTTGATTCAAGCTTAATATTGTTGTTGAGGAAACGGCTGAACAGCTCCGAATACGGAAATGGCCATATGGCAATCACCACCAACTTTGGGAGTCGGCTGCAGCGTCTTTCTTCTTCTCCTCCATGTCCATGACTGGCAGTGGTAGTGATCAATCATGTTTTACCATATACCGATATTGATTGCCATTTGGTTCCTTCCATTGGGACTAGCATGGAACGCACCCGTGTACAGCGGCTTCAAGCGCATCTGGCAGGCAAATTTCATCTCAGCCGCCGACACGCTTCCATCCAGCGCCAATTGGAACGTTATTGTCAGAGACAAGAATTACAACAATGAACTCCAGGTATACACCAACAGCAAGGTCAATGTTCGAGCAAGCGGTGCCGGCACTCTCCAACTGATTCCTCGAAAAGACCCAGCGGCTCTCAAGGGATGGACGTCTGGGCGCATCGAAAGCAAATACGCATTCACGCCTGCAGCTGGAAAGGTCACACGCGTTGAATCTTCGCTTCGACTAGGTGCCAATGCTCAAGCTAAGAAGAAGGGCATTTGGCCGGCATTTTGGCTGCTCGGGGATTCAAACCGCCGCGGCGTCGTCTGGCCCACGTGTGGAGAACTGGACATTATGGAAAACATCAACGGCCAGACAACGGCATGGGGCACCGCGCACTGCAACGTGGCGCCTGGGGGTATCTGCAATGAGCCAAAGGGAATAAGCGGTTCAACCACCATCACTGACGCGAGCTACCACGTCTGGCGTGTTGAGTTTAATCGTCGGAGCAGCAGCATCAACAACCAGTTTATTACGTGGTATAAAGATGGAAAGCAATTCTATAAACTGACAGGGGCACAAATTGCAAACTCTACAGTATGGGCGACGCTGTCCCACAGCGCCATGTTCTTCATCTTTGATGTTGCGGTTGGTGGTGACTGGGTACGTTTTTCGCAAAGGCCAACAATGGAGTCGAGAAATTTGCTAACACATCGATAGCCTGGCAATCCAAACCTTCTAACTGCCGGTGGCGCGGGAAGCATGATGGAAATTGGTTACGTAGCACATTATGTGTCGAGCTGATACTGCAGCGCTCTACCCTTACCCGTTGTGGACTTGCGGACTTTGGAGAGATTGTAAATTGGTGACGGCAATCAATTCAGCTTACCCATACGCAATGCATTTGAATGTTGAATTTATTTTATTCATTTTTAAAGGAGACCACTACTTTTCCAATAATCTAGTTGATGAATGTCACTGCTTTTCCTCCTCCCGCTAGACAGCCTCATTTTACTCCAACCACGTCTGACCTGTTTCCCGCTTATTCAATCCCGTCATAAAAACCCCACTTAAGCTCCCCGATCGCGGCTGACATTAATGAAGTCATCCGAACCCATACTGTGAAGCCTGTTCACGTATTTTGTAAACATATTTCCCAGCTTGATTACCGTCATGAAATGTTTTGCCGACACCCTCTCCCCTTTATCCTGCGCCAACGCCAAAGCACTGCGGACGCAGTTTCTGATCTGCCTCCCGTTGAGCGGCTCACGAGCCCACGAGTCATGCACCTGGCGCACAAGAGCTTTGCACTCGTCAGATTTGAGCAGCGGCCCGGAGCCATCCCTGCGTTTTCGCCCGAGGTCTGCAATGAAGATCTTCCACACCTCCTTGCGGGTTTCCTCATTGAACTCGGGAATGCCTAGGGTAATGTGGATGCGAGATTGGAAGGCTTGGTCAAAGGCACCGACCCTGTTGCTAGTAAGGAACATGACGCCTTTGAAATATTCCAGAGTTCTCAAAAATACTTGGTCCCATGTTAGTTTTGCCTTTAGAACAGACCGGGGAATTGAGACATACTTGATACAAGTGCGTTTCGGGTCAGATTGTCGTAATCTCTGTCCTGCAGAAACACATCGGCTTCATCTAGGAGCAAAATAGCATCCCATCTTTCGGCCAATTTGAAAATGTGAGATAGTTTGGCCTCCAGGTCTTCAGGATTGGTGCCAAGATCTCCCGCGGTGACCATATAAAGAGGCTTCTTTGTATTTTCAGCAACCGATTCTAACATGTTAGTCAGTATTGGTTTCTTGATTAGGTTGCACATGCGCCTTACCAGCTGTCAATGTTTTGCCCACTCCTGGCGGACCGTGCAGCAAAATGACCACACCGGCGCCTTTACCAGGAATCAGGTCCTCAAACTGGTCCGACTGCCTCAAGTGTGAGTTCACCATGGCCTGGACAACATCCTTGTATTCTTGATTGATGACTATTCTGGACCATGCGTTTTCTTGGAACTGCACTGGCTCCAGGTTCATTACAGGGTAATCGGCTAGGATCAAACGGTTAGTATCCGCTAGGCGCGTTGTGTCCACATGGATGGCAAGTGCTTACACCACAGTTTCTCGCGAAGAGAAAATGCTCGTACCCAGGGGGCACACAGCATCAGCATAACATCAGTGGGTTTTGATGACGGATCTATCGCATCATATTCGCTTGATCGTGATGACGATAGCTCCATGTAGGATGCTTCAGACATGTTATCGGGGCTGTCCGTGTCCATCATCCCTTCCCCACCCATACCCAGGAGCCTAGCCGTATTCGAGAGAGTATCCATATTTTCAAACGTAGGAGATCCTTCATCCGTGACAGCCCTTCTGTTGGTTGTGGGATCCACCATGACTCGTTCTCGTTGGCTTGCAAGGCGACCTTGCTTCCCGCCGAGAGAGATTTCACGAAAGCTAGGTCCAGATAGTTGCCAAAACTTCTGGCCACTAGCCTTGATCTTTCGGCGAACTCCCTCCTCCTCGAAAAATATGTCCGGAACAAACTCAAGGTCTGGGATCATTCTGTCGCCTTTGAAGGAGTCAATGGTCACTTTATACTCCCTGCGACCAAACATGCCGTCGTATTGATGGTTAATCTCATGAAAGTCTAGGTACCATGCGTGTATTACAAGCTGGTTTCCTCCCTTTGGGCTCTTCCCTTCCAGTGCAATGTACTCTGTGGATTCTATCATCAAAGCGAAGGGGGGTTGGCCATCAGTATGGCTGAACACAAGAGACCCGGGCGGATACACCATCCATAAATCTTCAAAGTTGATGGTAGACGGTGGATGATCCGACCTCATCAAATCAAACTTGGCAGATAATGTAGGGAAGTCTGTCGCGAGCAAATCCAGAATGGCTTCAGCGCAGGCCACCTTGTCCTTCGACATAAGGTCTTGGCTGAGATTAGTTGAGTCCACGTTTTTGATGTACTCGCGCAGTTCTTTTAGCCGATTGAAAACATCGACAAAGGGCTCAATAAAGACTTGGGAGCCGCCATCCACATCGTTGTGGAGCGGGTAGTTCCCAACTTCTCGTAGTAGATTGGCAAAGGAGTCCGACAGCACATTCAGCGAGTGGTATTGAAAGGTTCCCGCTTCGTTATAGTGCTGAATCAGCTTTATAGAAGAAGGTTCCTGTACCACGGGGTGGTGCGCCGGTCTTTGTCGAATCCTTTCCCCATCTGCTATCGCAACTTCCACTGGTTTGAGATGGCCTGCATCCGATTTCTCAAACACTCTGGCTATTCTCTTGACTTGTACCGCTTTCTCCCGAGACCGTCTGTCCTCGGGAGTGGGATAGTTGCTATCATTGCCCGCCAAACTAGATACATCTGATTCTCCCGTGGAGCTGTGCTCGCTTTCGCGCTGATCATCGAACGTGACTCGTCGAACACTGCCCTCCGGGTTTGCCGGCGGAAGGCGCCTGTTTGCAGGCACCGTCGTGCTTTCCAGCGCCTCTCTGGGCCTCGGCCTTGACTCGGGAACGGGGTATAAGTTGGAATCCAGGTCAAGGTCGAGGTCGCTGCCGTCGTCAGCGCGCTCGGCTGGCCGTCGGTCGGATCGATGGACTACGATCGGCCGGGAACGGCGGCTGCGGTTGGGCGAACGATGGACGGCTCTTGTCTGGTTGTCATTCTCGGCGACTACTTCGTTTCGGGTTCTGAGGCGCGGTCGGTGCTGGAGCGGTTGCCCGGCATTTATAGTGATGCCGCGAGGCCGGCGCCGGGCCGAGGAATTTGTTGGATAGTGGTTCTGGCGATGGTGCGCGATATTCTGCGCTGGCTGGCGCCCAACATCGCGGCGCACCAAGGCGTGGCTCTGGTTCGGGCTGAAGGGCGAGTAGGGATATGGATAGTCCATTTGCGGTCCCCGAGGCAAAACAACATTTGCGTTGCCAGAGTTTCGTCTGGGGTTCGATATTTGCACCAAGCTATGCCTTTGCGCAGGCCCATGCGACGGGCCGGCGTTCCATTGTGGCGCAGCCATGGGGACGGACGGGACGGGACGGGGTTTTCAAGATTTCTAAGCGAGAGCTTCAGGGATTCAGTTGGTGGCGTTGGGCGCGAAACAAACAGGATGTTGCGGTCTGAAAAAAGAGGACATGGTGAATTTAATACTGTCTAGCATTTGAACGCTCATGGTAACGTCACGATGTGTGGGAATGAGGCCGGGCGCACTGAGGGTGTCTTGGGGAGAAGACAAAAAGAAAAAAGAAAACCCGGCACTCGCAGGCGTCGCATGACGCTCAATGTTTCAGTGGGTGCGCTGCGCATGATAATATTAGCAGCCAGCGTCGTATCTTCAGCCGAAAGCTGACGCATAAGCCCGAATGGGTGGGTGGGCGGCGTCTTGATTTGGTAGACTCATGAGACAGTGAAGCACATGCTTCCGGAACCCCGCCCACTTAGCCCAACCGGGTTAACTAGGACAAGGCAGCCGGCAGCTGAATTGGTTTCCGGCCAATAGCGGAAACTGGGTGGCATATCCGGAGTCGCAATTTTTTCGAGAATGGACACATGTCAGCCTATTTTTGAGTCGGCGCTGCCATCAACTTTGGTGGCTTCAAAAGAACAGGGAGCCGCTGACTCACTGTGTTCCGGCCTGGTTAGCTTGGGAATATGACGCAAATGATGAACCGATCTGCGAACGAGACTGCGCAAAACAGCGTTGAGGCCAAACGCCAAATACCCTGGCTTTCACTAGCGAACCAATGACGGAGCCAAATGCCAATCGAAAACTCCTAGATCCACTAATCATTTGCAAGGCCCTGCCAGGCTATGAGTTTAAAGACTTTCTACTGATAAAGTGACGGACGATAGCTTTGCAAGTTGGTCGCGCAACACGTGGTTATATTATCAAGGCGTAAAAAAGATCAGGCCCTCGAAGAAGAGAAAGGGCCTAGGTCGGAGGAAGCACAGTGTATTGCCGAGAGTCTCCAGCGCGTGCTAAAATAAATAAAAAAGAAAGAGAAAAGAAGGGGAAAAAGAGAAAAGAAAGAGAGAAAACGCCGCTAATACTTCAGACTCTAAGAGGGACAAGAGGATCAGTCTTCAAAGATTTTGCTCCACTTCACCCTGTCGCCCCGAAAATATTGAGGCCCTCTTTCCTCATCACCTAGAAGAGGCGGCGCCGACATGGAGGGCCATCAAATTCCTAGTCTGTAGAGTTCGCCCGACAAGTCGGTGCAGCGTGATCTAATCCCACTCCACCCACACGCACGCACACAACTGAGACATGCATATTTCCGTAAATACGCGAGACAATCGCGATGAAATCTGAAAATAATCCGTGAGATTAAGGCCTATTGTTACAAGAAAGCCGTGCTGCTTTTGGAAAGAACGATGTGTCTTGTAATTAGCCTGTGTTGTTTGATATAGTAATAAATATACTACGCTTTTCTAGATCAGTCTAATCCACAACCAAAAATGCCTCATCCTTTCCGCTTGGCTCTATCCACACCGTAGTGGTGGGACGCCAATCGCAGAAACTGATGCAGGACTACTAGAACACGGCACACATGGCAAACTAACACCAATCACGCGGAAGGCCTTACCGCTCGGGCTGTCTATCACATGGGCGCATGACATAATCAAAGTGGCAAATTTTAGAGAGAATTCAAATTTTATTCACTATCCCTTGGAGTGCGCTGGGATGAGAGCTCTGTACCGGCAATGACTGTGGCCAGTGATGAAACAAGAATCGCCTAACGATTTGATCGGAACAAGGTGGTATACTGCAGCAAAGTTGCTTGCAATTGCACTTTATGTCACTGAATGTATCCTTTCGTCACGCGGGGACTGGTACGGAGCTGTTATCTGAACACGCCCCAAGGGATATCCCATGTTCATCAAGATAAACCCTTCCCCAAGAAGGATACAATTGGCGGGGAACACGAGGCCTAAAACAAGAAGAATCCGACCAATGAGATTCCTGCCTAGCTATGCAACAGCGACCAAATAAAACGACCGCGATGAACCGTCTCAATCCTGCCACCGGCCTGTCAACGGCCTGTCCCAGCCGGCCAGTGACTGTAAGCACTGGCGATGACCAAAGCCTTGTCCATGATTGTATTTAAAATTTTACAGCAGCTTTTGTCGCCACAGAAATATCTCTGTATTACTGGCTTCTTGCTCATATCTTATATCTGTTAGACATCCACGATGCAGAGGATATGATACCGTCATGATCCCAGTTCAACCAATAATTATTGGTGTAACTCGCATTCGCAATTTGATGACTACTCAAATAGGTGAGGATGCGTACTAGGACTAGTTCTATTTAACCAGCGCATAAACATACCACTCTAAGATCAGACTGGTGCGAGGGGATAATCACCGTGTATTTCCATGATTTTGTCGGCCCTGAATGCAAGTTACAAGAATATTAATCATCATTCATTTGTCCAATTATCATTCCTTTCCAGTTCTCCTTGCTGTTATTGTTATTCACGAGAGAAATTCGTAGTATATACACCCTCAACTCTAATAAAATGGTATCCAAATCGCCCCCAGCCACTAATCATTCATCATGGTGCCTCATACAACCCTTCGGGGCTCCGGACGGATTCATGTCTGCGTGGCGAATTTCCCGACATGACGCTGGGACTTGGAAGCTCCGGCGACTGCGTATGTTGCCCCTCCACCTCAAACTTGGGCCCTGCAGGATTTGGTGATTGCGACTGGAACTTCTGCCCCTCTTCGATGACGCCAGCTTGGCTCGGCGGCGATGTGGTGCCTTTCTCTTCCTCGCTTGTATCAGCTTTCTTCGATTTCCTCCAGGCGATGAACTCGCGAATGGTCCCGGAACTCTTCCAGGCCAGGTAGCCCAGGCCTCCCAAGAGCAGCAGTCCACCTATTGTAGCTCCCACAGCGATGCCAGCAACAGCCCCGGTAGCAAGACCTTTATCCTTGGGCGCAGTCACGTTGAAGGCGTGAGCATACGCAATTTCTTTCCCATCTGGATCGGTTATCGCGAACGCAATCACGTACATCTCGCTCTTCGGTATCGCGATCGAAAGGTTGTTGAGTCCCTCCAAGCTGGCTGTCCAGTTGTAGCTTCTTGACGTGTAGTTGGCTATCGTTCCGGTTAGTTATGTGAACCGCATGGGGCACAAACATCCTTCGGCCAACGCACTCTCCAGTATTTGACTAAGGCCATCCTTCACTGGATCAAGCCAGAGCAGATAGAAGTTGACAAGCTTGGTATCGTTCGACTCCCATTGTGCCGATATCACGCTTCCAATGTCGTACTTCGGGTTGAGGCTGTAGCTGTCGGAGGTGACATTGTCGACGTTGGGCGGAGCATTGAATTTCAGATTTCCCTGGACACAGGAGACAAGGCTGGCCAGGAGAATCAGAAACGTGATTGAGAACTCCATAGGGCTGTGGCAGTGAAGTTGAAGGTCTTGTTTCAGGATGTGAAGGGAGAGACAATGAAGGTTTAGCAAAAGGGCGCAGGGCGGGGAATTGGAACCTTTGTGTCGGGAAAGCTGAATTTGCTTGCTCTCACCATTGGTCATTTTGCCCTCCAAGCCGGACTGTAACAATATTAGTGTGGTAGCATTGGCGGGGCAGAGCTGTCGTTCGCTTGTCATCTCCATGCAGGCCGTTTCAATCGCTTGATGGGACCAGATCGGGTATAGGTCAACTCGTATAGCACTCACGGCACTCGAAACTGCCGGCATAACTTGCCTGGCGACATGGAAAGTGGTCGCCAGGATTCTTCATCTATCTATCCAGGCCCAACGATTCATTATTCCATCTCCACACAACATATTTCAGACATCACTATTTGAAATGTGTCGAGGTAGCGATATGCCGCTCTTCGTAAAGTTGAAGCTGCCCACCACAGGTGGGGTGAAGAATGAGGTGAAGATTGGCACTTCGGTCGATCACTTACGAGCTGCATTCAGCTTTGCTCCACCAGCTGACATCCGCGTTACCAATAACATTGCGATTCGACACCTCTCCATGCAATATGATATCGGCTTGCAGTCAATACAACCCCAAGATTCAGACCAAAGTCTCCGGAGCCCAGCACGCCTTAGCCCTACGCCTGAACCAAAGCCAGCGACGTTGGGCTTTTGCAGGGTACACAATCCTTCCAGCCATGATGTGATTGTTTCCAGCAATCAACGGCCTCCTCAACCCTGCCAAGCGCTGACTTATACCAGCCCTAAAATTACGGGAACGGTTTTCCATATTGAGGATCGACATTTCTCGTAGTTGTGTTTTGATTTGCATGCATCCTATTTTGTGGGCATTTGACGTTAGAAACAGTGCGGTGATCGCCAGCATGCAGATGTTTGACATGAGCAAAGAAGTTTCAGAAAGACAAAGACTTGTTTATCTCACTTTCACCATCGCTAAAATTTCCATATTTCAATTTCTCATTGAAAATTCGGAACCATCCAAGATGCAGTGATGATGACGTATTGTTGCGTGTACACGTCAGCGTAAGGCGTCATTGTGTGTGTGAAGTTTACGGGTCTCACACATTGGTGCCAGGGTGGAGATAAACGTGAGGCGATGTAACAAGCTATGATCTACACACTTTACAGTAGTATAAAGAGTAGTTTATTGCCGTTTTCGTATTTTCAGGTGTGGAGCTGTAAAATCCCGTAATGGCTGTTGGTGCGTTGAGGCCCAATTAGGTGGGCTGCTCGTCCATCGTGACGGCTGCCCAGGTAGTCTAATTCTCTCACAGTTACCGGTTATCAACGCAGAACTTCCCTGCTGGGAAATAAGCTCTTCCCTGGTTAGATTTAGCGCATAAAAGAAGGACTCTTAGACTTCCGGCTCTCCAGTTGGCCTGATACCCCTTTCCATAGCGCAGGTAGTGCCCAACAACACTCAAAAGCCATGCTGACCAAGCCATTCGTTACCTGGGAATGCAAATGCCCGATATAGGGCAGTTTTTATTCCCGATTGCAAACTATCCAATATTTGTCACTCTAAGGAGCTTGTCAGAGCTACTAAAATATCTCCATCTTTCCACGAATGGATGTCACCTACCCGGGAGCCATTCGAATCGCCGCTTATTCTCCTCTTCTCGCTTAAAAGCTCATACGCGAAAGCGAAATAAAGGTATAGAATGACTTGCCGCGCATTAATTCAAGAATTTTCAGTTACCTAGTCGCGCATATCATTATTCAGTCTCTACACCAGAAGTTCTATCGAAGTTTTAGCATGATAAACCCAACATTCACACGATCAAGCACAACATTCAGGCGTGAATATTTTTTGAGATCATAGTTCTCAATCAAGCCAAATATTTTGAACCGTGGATTGACATTCTCAAACACCAATCAGATGCCGTTTTTGGTGTTTACTTCGGACCGGCGGGGACAGCCTACGCGATGGGAAGCATTTAGATCAGGTGGGAGACTCGTTTGAGTTGGGAGTGCTGTTGATAGGGATATGGCCCTTGATGTTACGAGCGCACTGATTAAAGAGAGTAGGTTAGAGTCACTGAAGATGCCTTGGTTGTTGCATATTAAAAACAAAAATATCGCAATGAATTGATTAGGAGTTTCGGCCGGCAAAATTCGGTATTGGGAACCAGGGAATTAAGTAGGATTTTCTTGCTCTGTTTGGTGCTTGAATGCGCAAGCGAATGGGGAATTGTTCCTCGAGAGTGGTTGGTGCCTCAGGCAAAAGGGTCTGTTGGCCCATTCATGCGGCCACATTCACTTGGCCTCACCATAGGACAAGCGATGGGGCATCGGTTGAAGCATCGCCAATCTATTGGCTCGTAGCCATTTTTCAAAAATGTAAATACTGCGAATCACTGATGCCTGGAACTGCGCCCTGGCATCTGTTGTCAAGTGTCGGGTGGAGACCAACAGCAATGTTTGACAATCCACTCGTTTGTGTTGCAAACGCAAATAAATACCCTCAGCCCGCCCTGTTTTCTCACGATCTTTACGATGCAGCCTTCACCCAAGAACGAAAATACAGTCTCTTCACTGATCGCAACGGTGTCCATCGCGGATCGCTCGCCATCTGCGAGTTGGAACAGTCATGATTGTTTCATCTATCATGGCTTGGCGTCCGGCCGTAGCAGCACGACCACTGACGTGCCTTGTGAGTAACAGCGAACACCTGCAGTGAATTTACGTGGTAATTTGATACTGACCTTAATCTTGATAATACAGCAGCCCCGCCTGTCTTTGATTCGCGGATCAGCTCGCGCTTTCGTCCAGAGCCATGGCCTCCTTGAGCGACAGGGGAAAAAGCCTTCATTTACCCCATCTGATGAGCAGATGAAAGTAGTAAAACTGTGCAAGACACAGAATGTGGTGGTATCGGCGCGACCAGGGTCGGGGAAAACAGCTACTGCAGAAGCTATTGCAGCCGCCTACCCCGATAAGCGTATCGCTATGCTCACCTACTCCAAGAGACTCCAAGAGGAGATGAGAAAACAACTCAAGCCTTACGAAAACTGCGAACCCTTGACCTTTCACGGGATGGGTGGCAGGCTCTTTGACACCCTCATGCGCGACGACACTGAACTCCGGGAGCAGCGACGCAAAGCCCTTCGTTACAAGATTCTTCCTCGGTGGAATTCTGCGCCGTTCGACATCATAATCCTCGACGAGTTTCAGGATTGCACCGAAATTCTCTACTGGCTGACGCATTCCTTCATCTTGGCGAACGACCAGAAGAAAGGTGGCGACCCTGCTCGGCTCGTTGTGCTCGGTGATGAGAGGCAATGCATTTACCGATACCGGGCTGCTGATCCGCGATACCTTTCTCTAGCACCTGAGCTATTCAAATCAGTCAACCCATATCCCTTTGCGCAAGTTCCATTGAGTGAGAGCTTCCGATTGTCGAATGAGACTGTTCAGTTCGTCAACAGAGCTTTTCTTGGGGGTGAACCATACATCACTAGCTCGAAGACGGGCCGCAAGCCCATGGTTTTGAGGTGCTCGCCATTCGATACCTACAATTTGGCTAGGAATCTTTCAGGCCTAATTAAGAGTTACGGGCCAGAGAACACCGCCATTCTGGCGCCTTCCATCCGCAACAAGGGATCGATTCAAAGACTAACCAACAGCCTGTCCGAGCACTATGACATTCCGATTTCCGTACAGCTCTATGATGAGGGTCCTTTCGTGAGAAAGGTGACGGCAGGGAAGTTGTGTGTTTCCAGTGTTCACCAGTTCAAGGGAAGTGAGCGCGACCTAGTCATTCTCTTTGGAATCGACTCGTCCTTTTTTGAATATTTCGGTCGCAGCCTCCCAGACGACAGGTGCCCCAACGAAACTTTCGTGGCTCTGACACGTGCGGCAAAGCAACTTGTCTTAGTGCACGACGATGCGAACAAACTGATGCCTTTTGTATCTGTTGAAGAACTGCACAGGACCGCCGATGTCGTTAGCATGGCCAAGAACCAGGAAGTAATTACACCACCAGATGCGCCAGGCCGACCGCTGAAGTTTGGACTTTGCCTTCCGACGAAAATGGCAGTTTGCGACATGATCCGACACCTACCCGACGAGTCTCTCAAAGAAATTGTCGAGAGTAATGTATCCATTCAAAAGACTTCGCCACCTCTACCGTTGGAACAGCACATTGATGTAACACCTGTCGTTTGTTCGAACCGCCGGCGGAAGCTCTACGAAAGAGTAGATGATCTCAATGGCCTTGCTGTTGTCGCGTCCCTCGAGCACAACTTGACCGGGTCCCTGAAGACGCTCAATCTGGACAAGTACACGATTCGGAAATCACCTCCAATATTTTCGCCAAAGTATCCTTCTTGGCTTTGTCGACACGCCTGCAAATACGAGGCGATCGACTCGGGCTATCGCTCGCGGTATCACCAGATGAAGCGCCACAAATTCAACTGGATGGACCCTGAACATCTCACCGAAGCCAACAGTCGGCTCCGGCGAGAACTTCGGGATGCAGCCCCAAATCTTCAGTTTGAGGTCGAAGCCGACGAGACATGCTCCATTGGTCTGCAGAAAGTGCTGCTTCGAGGCAGAGCTGATATCGTCGAATATTCTTCCCATCCAGGCTGCAACAAAGGCAACGACATTGAGGCGATATGGGAGATCAAGTTTGTGTCCCAACTTTCCCATCAGCATGTCATACAGGCGTGCGCATACGCCTACCTGCTATCATCGCAGTCGGACAAGGTGCCTCGCACTATACTTTTCAACGTTCGAGATGGAGAGAAGTGGGAAATCACGCCGCGCAACGGACGCGAAGGATTGCGACGCATCATTGAAAGTGCGTTGAGACTCAAGCACACCACCACGGGCGAGATGAAGGATGATGAATTCGTTCAGATGTGTTCAAAGACTGTGCAGGAAGTTCGGGATGTAGCTAATTAACTGTCGTGCTTCAACACTGTGTCAGGCTTGATCACGGTCGTCGGTTTAGAGATAGATAGAACAAATACCCAAGCTAAATCACTATCGCGGTTCGATGTTGCGTTATATCAACATCTCAAACCCTAAAAGAATCGATTCATCCATCGTATCAAAGCACACTGTTTCAAACGCCCGAAAGATTATTTTATGACAATTCCTTGTATTCTTCTACATAATATTGTGTTTCGATGCTCATTCATGAGCTAAGTAACAGTTTGCAATAAAATCGCAACTAGGAAATAATGAAACCAACGCCTTGAGATGTTTGTAGATACAAATACACTTTTTTTGTATGTTGTCCTGACTTTTCTTCTTTTTGTCCTCTCTTCATATCGAGAATCAATTAATATTTATGACAAAGGAAATTCTGCGGATAGCCGTGTTAAGCGGTTCCCATTCTCACAGGAACGCCAAAAGATTGAGCTCAGTATTAAAACAGAGACTTAGTAGCGTTGAAGCTCAAGTTTAATTTCCTTGGCATTCTTCTCCGCTTCGACCAACAACCCCGTTACAAAAGCGAGCTTCGCCTCGAGATCCTTGACGTACTGCATCGAGTTGTCATTTGAGGAAGGCAATTCGCTACCACCCGCGGGTGGGCTAATGTTTGTTGTGGCGCTCGATCGTAATAGACCCTTCCACAGCGTGCCGGCGGCCACCTCATCGAGCGGGACGGTAGAGTATCGCCACGGCGGGTCTGTCCGCTTTGGCCGACGCCGGAGGGCCTTCCAGTGGTCCGTCGGGGTGCGCAAAAAGAAGAGCCTTTGAGCCTCGGGGGACGGGCGGTCATTCACCGCAACATCGCGGACTGAGGCCTCGCTGTAGGGTCTTTTCCGGCTTGCTGGGTTCGTGGGGCTGGGTGATTTGGATTGTTGCAGGTTGGCGAACTTCATAGCAATTCTTCGATGCGGCCATCCAATCATGCCGGGCCATAGGAACGCTGGCTTTGGCGAAGACTCGGGCAGGGCTGTGATGCCTCGCATGGAGAGAAGGGAGCCGAGGATCCAAAGCTTATAATCGTTGTCTTTGGTGGCTGGGCGGAATGGCTTGATTCCCCACCACAGCTCGGCTACGCTGTTCTCAATAGACGAGCTCTCAGGATGCCCAAAAAGATAGGAAGCCACCGTGTGGGAGTCGTTGGTGTGGAGTGGATCGAATGTGAAGGGCAGTTTGTCTGACATGGTGAGAGTGACGCTAAGGGCGTTGATCATGACAAATGCCTCGAGCCTGGTTGATCCAATCATGCCCTCCTGAATCGGATCATGGGCAAAGTGGCATGCCCGGAGTAGAGCCCAAACACTTAGATCGACACCTTCGGGGGCGAAACATCTTTCCATGTCGTTTATGATGTCTACGGCCCTCTGGGCCGTCTGGTTGAGGAAGATGGCAAAGCGATCCACCCTGCTCTTGTCTGTGAAAAAGTTCTCGTGTTGGATCTCTGGGCGCTTCGACACGGGCCTCTCGTCCAAACTCCTTCCGAGAACCTTTCGGAGACGATCTGGGGAATCCAGACCCCAAACGCGAAGGACATCGAGAAGGACGCCAAGGTGTTCCAGCCGACAATCCTGCATAATCTCGCTGCCAAGGTAGTGCGAAGCGTGGTCCCTGAGCCACACGCCGAGTTCGTATGGGTCCGCAAATTTTCGATTCCTCTGTGCGATCTTGCGCTGCTGTGATATCTGCAGCTGCTGTAGCACCACATCACCGGCCTGCGCCAGTGTGTTGATGAGATTAAGGATGCGCCCCTCTTCTTGCGTCACCTCGTGAGCATAAGGCTTGTAGATAAGATCATGGTGTACATCGGCCCACGCATGCATCATGACTGACGTCACCTGGATCTCGACTGTCCTGTTGAGCAGGACCTGCGGCACCTTGCTGTCGGGCTTGAGGCGCACGCGGAAGTGGGTCCCACGGTAGCTCTGCAGACGCTCTCTCTGGTGTTTACTCTGGTTTTTAGCCGTAAACTCACCATTGCTGCCTCCCCAGATGACAGGCAGCTGTGCCTGGATAAAGGCCCCTTTCACAAAGCGCTCGACGCGCGCCAGGTCATCGGGGAAGTACAGGGCCACTCGGACACCAGCGAGGTCCACCATGGTCTCGATAATCTCCTTTTCACTGGTGAATTCCTTGCCACGATCGGCCTGCTGGCGAATGAGAGACCCCATAAGAGACGCAGGGGATTTTGCGCGGTGCGAAAGGATGCATTTGATGTCGCCGAGGCCGTCCTCGCAGCGCTTCCGTATCTCCAGTGCCAGCGCATCGTAGACAAAGGCCCGCTCCTGCCAGGTCTGGACGAACCTGTCGATGGTGTGATTTGACTTTGACTTTGAATCCATGGTTTTGTGTAGCAAAAAGTGCAGAGACCAAAAACCACTGGTGAAGATTGATGATGAAATTGTGCAAGCACTTCCCAAATCGTCGCCTTTTGTTCGCCGTGAAAGCCGTCTTGCAGCCCGACCGAAAACGACCCCACCTGGTCTTGAGGCCGCCCACTTTTTGAACCACGTACCACTTTGTGTTGGTTTTTTCAGAGCGTTGTCGCCCTGTTATTGATCGTCACATCCCTTTAGCGCCTCCTGTTGGTGTTAAAGGATTGGCTCGGGACCTTGGCAAGCTCCACAGCTCGCGCCCATGCAGAACACGTAGTTTGCCCTATTTATTTCATTGCGCATCACCTGTTCATACCGCTTCTCGGCCATTGACACCCAACATGCACGCGAACGTGTTTATGCTCGGGCCTTGCACTCGCATCATATGTCGCTTCAGTTTTCTGACAAGCGGCCCGGCCCTGCAGCAAGGCTTGGGATGGAGGCCCCTTGGTCCGAGCGGTGTTTGCCAACGTGGCAGGCATGCTGCGGATAGATGGAACGAAGACAACAGAGACTTGATGCATGTTGTTCAAATATGACGAATTCTAAACGTTCAGTGACACTGTTAATAGTTGGATGCAATTCACTTTGCAAGGCTTTCATGTAAATTCTACCTCCAGCTTGTCCATCCTCATCACCATCTAAAAAGGTGCATCTCATTTGTTATTCATACTGCTAGAGGCATCCAAAATATTATCTACTTGATCTCCGAAATCAGTTACGTGCGTGTAACCATATACAAGAAAATTTTGAGAAAAGTTCACCAGGGCTAGTGCCAACATTAATCGTCCAATAGGCACAACGCAACCATGACTCGATGTGCACCACTCCTCGCTCAAACGACTTCAACAATAAAACACAGTCTATTTTGGGGGCTCGACCTCCTCTATTGTGTGGATATCATCGCTCAAAACTGAAGGCCGCTGGGTCGAGGTTCCCTCGGTCATCATTCTTTCGTCGCTGGATGAAAACGTGACCCGTCGTCTTTTCTCGCCAAAGTAGGGGCCCAATGATGGCAGGCATGCGATAAAAACACCAATGAAGCTATCCGTAATTCCCCAAAGCTCTACACCCAACGTCAGCAAGGCCAGGCCATGAGTTGGTGGCACCTACCGAGCAAAGTCATGGATACTGTGTTGTCTTGGTTTGCCGCATGCACCATTGTCCACCTCACAATGCAAAAGATGATGTTGCTAAATCCAAGCAGGAAAGTAAAGTATACTCCCACCTTGATAGAGCCCTTCAGGTTCAGAGCCGGCATGATGAACCAAGGAAGGATGAAAACTATCACAGTCAGACATGTCCGAATAAAGGTTTGTGGGCTTTACCGAATAAATCTCCCGCCAGTTGCAGTGCCCAATTTATGTTGTAGTTCAACAAATACAAAGACCCTGAGCATGCCTTATCCGGGTCTAGAGACCTGAAAAGTGTCAGTGGAGCCTGAAGCACCCCAGCGATTCACTCACCACTGCCGATCAATCGGCAAGCAAATGCAAATCGACAGTATATGAGTGATACAATAAGCGATGGCGGTATAGACAATGGTAGCCCAGAGGAACATCCGACGCTTCTTCATATACTCGGGAAATATCTGCAAATACGAAACGAGAAGAGCAGCTTTACACCAGTACAGTGTATTTGTGTTTAATACATTTTGCACGATAAATACCTGGTATTGCCATCAGCCACCTCAATATTCAGCTGTCAGGGGGATGTATAGGTTTCCATACTTTGAGGATCCATGTAACCACGGCGTCACTGGCCATGAAGTTGTCCAATGACCAGTGGATCTCTGAGGCGTAAATGCCGTGGCGGGAGATGAGGATATCGCAGACGCAGAGGCTAGCTGCATTCAACCAGGCGAAAACGATCAGCCCATCGCCCAGCATTATGCTTCGCTTCTGGACTCGCAGGCGCAGATTGAAGCGGGCTATGATGGCGGCGAGAGAAATACTGAGCAGCGTCGCTTCTGTGGCCTAGCGAGGGGTCAGCACCGGCACGCCAAAGAGGGAAATGAACGGGGGACCTAACCAATAGATCGGCCGCGCCTGGACGAGGCGCCATGGCGACGTCCCAAGGTCTGCGCTTGACACAGGCTGATGCACGTTGCGTTCTCACAGATCGCGCAGCGTGCGAAAAAGGGTGAGTCAAGCAGCGGACAAGATTTTTTTAGGACCCAACGCTTTAAGACATGGACGCGAGCTGGAATAAAACTTTATGCGGCAGAAAGTCTCACACGCGATGCTCTGATTCGCCGCGGTCGTGTTTTTTTGGCGTTGGTGAGACATTCCAGTGACAGACTCTCACACCATAAATCCGCAGCCACATTTGCACAACTATCCTCGACGCGGTTAGGCTAGAGCAAAAGCGCAGTCGAAAGCTGTCATTGATGATGGACAAAGACATCATGTTCATATTCCTGCATTCGTTACAATATAGGTGGAATCGACTCCCGACATGCCCAGTCCAGAATCCAAGCCTGGATTCCAACCAAACCCACACCACATTCTTGTCATGATGGGACCATGTCTATGCGAGATGTTGGCTCAGGATGATTTGCAGTTTTTTTTTCTTTATGGATATTTCATAAACAGGTTTTGCGGCATTGCAAGAAAAGTCCAGAAGTCAAGGAAATTGAACAGCAGAAATCCACAGTGATCGGAAGGTCATCATCTGCTCTAGACTATCAACCAAATGACTCCTATCAGCGCTCCACGCTCGTATAATGCCAACGTCGTTGATAGATGCCCCCCGGGCGCTGACTCAGCGGAGGATATAGCTCCATCCCCGCCGCTGAGAATTCAATTTCAGGTACGTGGTCTAGTACATAGCGAACCTGCTATGCTTCCAGGGTCCCATGTCATGCATCATCGGAAAGGTCCCAGGAACTCTTTCCTGCAGCAATGACGCGATTGAATCAATTTTGGCAACATGCAAGGACACGGAAAGTTGTAAAAATAAAAATAAAAATTCTCTTTGTATCATGACTAAGCTACTATTTCTGACATTCAACAAGCCTCTCGTATGCATCATTGCCTAAACTCAAAACAGGCCATCGTTGAACAAGAAACTTCCCAGGCCCAACTGGGCCGGTGGGATAATTATTTATGACAAATCCAATCAGCATGAGTTGGATCGGAATAGAACCCACGCCGCACGCAAATAAACCGAATGGCCAGCGCGGTCCTGTACTCGCTGCCATGCCCATCCGCCCACAACCTACTCATACATATCCGCCAACGAGAATCATAATTGTTGCTTCGTCGCGCAGGTACATTTGCCTACACGCAATAAAGGCTTTACCCCCTCAATGCACTTGACCTTTCGTGGAATTGCCATCCTTCTTAGGCAGCATCGGCTTCCTTCACCCATTCTGCCGTCGTCTCGAGTAGCGGGGCATCGCTGGGCTCCCACGGGTGCTCGTCCGCGGCTCGTTTGATCATATCCGCGTGCTTCGGGCTTCTTGGCGTGACCTGAAACGGAAACTTTTCCGCGTGGCAAATAACTCCCGCCATAGGCACAGGCTTGAAGTCGATCTCCCTGCCGTCCGGGCCCACCGCCTTCTTGAAATCCAAGGTGGCCAGTGACTGCACAATGTTGATGTAGAGGCTGGCGTCTGCAAACATTCGACCAGGGCACCGGTGGCGACCATATCCATATCCATGCGGGTCCGGATCAGGCTCGTTTCGCGGGCTCATGAAGCGCTCGGGGTCGAACGCCTCCGGGTCCGCGTACACACTTGGGTCGTGGAGGAACCACCAGACTGCTGGCAGAAGGTAGGACCCCTTGGGGATGTGGGTGCCCTTGTATTCCAAGTCCTCGTCAGCTGTGTGGGGAAAGCCCATTGGTGTAATAGGCCACCATCGAGTCACTTCCTTGGCCAGAGCATTGACGTATGGCAGGTTGTCGCGGTCTTCGTAGTTGGGAAGACGATCACTTCCCACCACGCGCTCAATCTCTTCCTTTGCCTTGCGCTGAATGTCCGGGTTGAGAACCATGGCCATGGTAAAGGCAGTAAAGGCCGTGGATACCGTGTCTGTACCAGCACTGTAGAGGGTCACCGAGCTCGACAAAATGGCTGCCTCATCCTCGCTGCTGAGCTTGGCCTTCTCGCCGCTTTGATCCTTGCACTGCTCAATTAGATTCGACACATACGAGGGTCTGTGGCACTGGGATGCCATCTGACGCTGGACAAATCGATATGGGATTTGCGTAGCTGCCTCAAGATAACCTTTGAATCTTCGAGCCGTCTTCTTGAATCCTGTGCCGGGAAGTCCTTCGGGCAGATACTGAAGCGCGGGAATCATATCCACTGCCCAGGCCAGAGGAGCTGTTGCGGCTGTAAAGTTTGTGGAGACCTGCTCAATCAACACCTTCAAGGCATCTGGCTTGAACGGTTCGACAGAGTAACCGTATGTCACTTTCAGAATAGTGGCGCTAGTGGTACTATGGTAGGGCTTAGCCTTCTTGGGTCGGTTTACTAAATTGGGTTGCATGATGGAGGATACTTACGTCCTCAGGTGGTCTAGCCAGTTCTCGGGATCTGCGAGGGTTCGCACAAGCTGGCGCCCTACTTCAGCCTCCTGAACGTGGTTGAATTTAGCCGTGATGGCCTTGGTTCCGAGCATTTGGTGCATCAACTTGCGGTGACGGCGGAAATCGCCTCCATGTCCGTAGAAGAACGGTTCATAACCAGCCAGTTGCCTTGCAAATACCATCATGGGGCGTCCCGAAGTCTTGGCCTGAGATTTCTCCAGAATTTCGTACGCCGCATCTTTGTCGTGAATGATGACCAGGGTCATGCCCAAGGCGCTCACGGAAGAAATCGGCCCATACTGGTCCTTGTGGTGAAACCAGTGCTTATACTCTGGCACACCGGGTGGGGGAAAGTCGAGAGCATTTCCGAGAATGGGGAACCCTTTCGGTCCCGGGGGTGGGCTTTTGCGGCTCTTCAGGCTGTAAGTGAGGTACACGACCAGGGCCACGAGGATGATGCCCTGGGGCGAGAGTAATGAAGCCACCAGCAACATTGCGAAGTCGTCTACGGAATCCTCGAGGGCATTTTCGCGGGCGACGGGCTCAGCATTTTACTTAAATAAACGGTGAGTAAATGGACTTATCCCAAAAGTCAATGTCCGAAGGATTAGTAGGATCCCCCGTTTGCTGGAGCCACATCGAACAATCATACGGAAGTACTATCCATTTGGGTGGAATTTGCCGCGTTGCCGTTCGTGGCCCCACATGGGTCGAGGTGTAAATGGCGACCTCGATAAAGTAAAAATCGCCCAATAAACATGATGCTATAATAGGTTATGTTACTGGATACGGCTAGAATGCTGATCGATATTTCTGCAATGGCTATGCCGCCGCCACCTTTATCGCTATTAAACCTCGGCCAGGACAGAGGCACCCAAGTGTTCCGGTTTTCTGGTTGGCCCAAGGTCCCGCCCGTCGACCTAGCGCACGCTTACGTCACTTGAAGGAATTGGCGAGCAGCCAGACCCGTTCCCGCCTGGTCACTGAGGACAAATCTCTCCGATAGCCCAGGATTGGACTTGCTCGGCCAATCAAGCACCAGGCCTGGGCCACAAGCATTCGGCCAATTGTCACCGCCCGCGTCCAATGCGGGTCTGGCGGCAGAATAAACAGCTCTCATTTGCCACCGAAACCTAAAGTCTTGATAGAAAAACTGGAGCACGTGCTTTCTCATCACAGTTGCAGGGCAGCCGCCCACTCAATCCCACTTGATAAGTAAATGGTCAGCAATCGTACTCTTCCATTTCCCAATGAGGCTGCACACAGACAACCACGATGCAATGTACACCGACTTCTGCGCCTCCCGTCTAACGGCCCTTGAGAAATTGCGAAAGTCAGACGCAGAGCCAATTTAACCCTAGCGCCAAGGACCGTGATGGGGGCATCCCTGCCCAAGCTCGAACCCTAGGCTATTTATTGGGTGTGGCCAGCCCTCAAGCTCAAATACCAGCAAAGATTCGCGGGAAAATGCCAGAGATCAATCACTCTGCAGGCCAAGCTTTGCAGGGGCCCGCGAGTCCAGGTCCAATAAAAGCAGGCACATTTAGGGTTCTGAGGGAATTTGAGCCATCAAACTCGACTACCCTGGAGCATTTGCATGTGTTGCCCATTCGCAACCTTCCGTAACTGGGTTGTTTCCCGATGCAACGACTGACCAGTCACCTGAAAATGAACCTAACTTTGTATCTGTCGTATTCCCTCGTAGTATCCGGGAACACTTGCCGCCATACATGTATAGCGACAGGAGCGCGTATAAGGTAACGATGGGGCATGAATAACCGAGTGGAAAGGTAGCATTGTGCCCTTGCCACGCCTCGTTGACCAATCAAGCATTCAGAGATACAGGGTGAACAGGTCCACTATCAGGTAATAGGTTTGATACTGCTGACAGAGTTCTCCATCGTTTCTGACGAGTCGAAGACATAGAAATTATTTGCGATTCGTCATGGCCTATGCTGCAGAAGTGAGAGCGAACTCGTTTTCTAATAGGGTCATTAAACTTTCGTGACAAGTCTTCAAACTCAACTGAGCGACACCCGCAAAGTAGAAAATTGTTGCGGTCATCGTGAATAATGCTGTGGCAAAGATCCCCGAGGACTTCAGCATCTTGGCAGGCCAAACTTTTACCTAGTGCAAGAGGGCGCAGAACTCGAGGAACCTCATGTGAGATTTCTCATCCTATCTCTCACAATCCCCTGCCGAACTGAACGTCAAATGATGGCTTCGTCTATCAGGATCAGTCACCCTGTGAGGCTCCAAGGTTAGCCTCTGAAAACCCCAAACTGTTCGCTGTCTCCTTCATCAAAGCTCTTCGGATCAGCATAGATCGGTGCTTTTAGTGCTGAGAGATGAATCGGGATTCGAGGCTAAGTCTGCAAGCTGCAACGCATAGTTTGACGAAAACAGAAGCCCTGGAAAATTTCCTGTCGCAAAATGTCTTGGCACCTGTCGTTTAAAGAGTCTTGTGCATGGTCTTCTGCTCGCGCTAAACCCTGTGATATTCCGCACGCGCAATCCTTCGGCTAAAACTGGAAACTTCGGCGTGCAAGGATCGATATACGATACGCGCATGTGGGAGTTCTGGATTCGTACCGCTCTGATTTCAATGGCTATGATTCCGTGAATTCATCCCCACTGCTCAACGCAACAGCGTGATAATGTTTCGTGCGTAGATGGCAACCCTGCCTAGAGCACAATAGCATCCTGGCGACTCAACTAGGCCAGATAGGCGCTCGAGATTCCGTGAAAGGTCTAGGCTGCATCGCCCCATCAGGTGACAATAGGAATCAGGAATGACAGTCGGGGATATCCCTGACCATGCACAGATTGGAGCTGGCACAGAACCCAGGAATACAGCCCTGGTTCTTTTAGCTGGAATTCATCTTGCGCATTGGCCACAGTGGAGCAGCATCTTCGCTGCCCTCGTGCAGGGGGCTGGATGGCCTGTGAACTGTGACGAGTGCAGATCCTACTACGTCAGTGTCTACACCTGCTGCGCAGGCTTCCTCGTGCTCGGTGCGTCATATTTTGGCTGATTTCGATGACAAGCGGGGCGACATTAATCCGATACCCACCACTCACAGTCGAGACGAGCAAATTAGAACAATCATGTTCAGCCTTGTACGACCTCGATTCATTTATGCATTGCATGTATCTGCATCTCCATTGTGAAATATCCAAGGCCTGCCATTGGCTCCAAGGGCAAATTCGGAGTGTTGGGGTCAAAGTGGGTAAATGCGTCTGGCCGAGTGGACATGTAGCGCGTCAATCGCTGATAAATCGTCAGATCTAAATGTCCTTTGATAACTTTCACGGGAAAGGTTGGCCAGGATCGGTCTCTCGGACAAATTACCCTCGCCGAAAGCGTAATCGTAGTAATCTCCAACTTTGTGCAGGATCATGGCTGTCTGAGGGGCCCAGGGCAAATCGAGAACTATTATGACGCGCCGGTCATTCGTGTTTTACATATTAATTAAAAATGGACTTTACCTGATAAAAAAAAGCAGGCATAATGTTAAATGGAAAAATGGTCCATGTACCAGACAGGTCACTCATGCTCATGGGCGTTCGTGCTGTCGTCAAGACTAGTTTATTGTTCACCAGGGATTCAGATGCAGAAATCGCATTGGGCAACTCAAAAAAGGCTTGGCTCACTCTGGTCTAAATCTGACCTCCATCTTGCAATGCTTGCCAATTGGAAATGGGCTTTCAGTAAGCGAGCAGGAGGTGGTGCTAGATACCATTGAGACAATGTATCGACCTCATCACCGATTTGCCCTTGCAATCTGAATTTTGCTGACGTTGGCTCTCATTGCGAAGCTAAGGGTCTAGCCTGCCTAAGTTGATGAACTATTGGGGTTTTTTTTTTCTTTTTTAGCCTATTATGAATCGTGTTGGTCTAAGCAGCAATACAATATTTTCCACCCTCCCGAGATAACACATTAACTTTTTAAACACACGTCTAATTCTAATTATTACCGTCTAAGTCGTAAATTTCATTCCGTCGGATATCTTTATCAGATCCCTTTATCGGGTTTATCGAACACCATTGAATCGAAAAAAACAACATGTGATGGTGTGCGTAAGTGCATCCACTTTCGTGAGCCAGCAAATCTGAAAAGTGGAGGCGTGGCTTGTGTCAAAATGGCGGTCGCGACCAACTCATTCCTGCGGCTGACTAGAAAAGTCATTAGCGTCAGTTGGTCTCTGTGAGATCTGACTCGCTGCTGCACGCAGACGCAGCCGCCTCCTTCTCGAGCTTGATCTGCTTCCTCTTCCACACGAGCATGATGGACAGGATGTGCGCAGCGCAAAACGCAATCATGACGCGCATCTGCAGGTTGTACGCTTCGCCAAAGACGTGTCGAATCTCGCTCTGCAGAGCGGCAGGCGCCGAGGTGATGCTGCTGGGCGAATCGAACAAGGCGTCGACATGGGAGCCCAGGAGAGGCCGCAGGTTCGACAACACGTGGCTGTTCAGAACGGTGTTGGCAACGGCGATGCCGAGAGCTCCACCAAGCATCCGAAACTGGATAACGGTCCCGATCGCCACATCTAGATAAATCGTTCGTGTCAGCCAGCCACATTCTAGTCAAGTTGTCATGATGTTAGGGAGACGGGTCGACCCACTCTTGTCTTCAGCGTCGACCACCAGCGGTGCCATGATGTACTGGGTGCCAATGGAGGCGCCGGTGCCGAACCCGGCAATAATCGAATACCCGTACTGCCCGGGCCAGACCTTCAGGGTGGTTGGCAGCGTTGACAGCAGCGAAAAGCCGAGGAGCTGGAAAGCAGCGCCGATGCTCAGGCAAGCCACAAATGGGAACCCAAACCTGCTCATGGTAGTCGGCACGGCAATGCCGAGCGGTGTACCCACAGCGTAGGGGAGCAACCTCAAGCCGGCCATGAAGGGGCTGTTGTCGTTGACGATCTGGAAGCGTTGCGGAATCTCCACAAAGGCGACCGTACTGCTGGCGCCAGCCAGGAATGAGCCACTAGTCATGATCGGATGAGCCCACGTCTAAATTTAGTCAGGGATGGAAAGGTAGACACTTACAGCAAAACGCCCAGCCAAGGGCGGTTACCAAAGAAGCGCCATGGAAACATGGGCATAATTCCGGAGCCGCTTTTGCTAGCGTGCCATTGCCAAAGGAAGAACAAGATCCACAAGACCCCGGCGAGGACAAAGAAGGAAATAATGACTGCGGAGTCCCAAGCATACCGAACCTGTCCCTCGGATAAAGCAGTGATGAGAAGCACTGTGCCTGAAAGGAGCAAGAAGGCGCCACCAAAGTCAATCTTGCGCAACAGCTTCGTGTCAATCTTGCTCTTGTCCGGCTCGCAGTGGAAGGGGAAGTTCGGCGGCAGAGCAAGGAAAACAATGCTAAGGCCAACAGCTCCAGCTGGCAGGCTGCATCATGGGTCAGCATCCAATAAAGCCAACAGGCAGTCTGGGGAAACCAGGCAAGGGAGGGAACTTACTTGAGCAGAAACGCCCAGCGCCAGTCTCCACTGTTGTTGATCCCCCCACCGACAAGGGGGCCGAGAACCATGCCCAGAGTTACCGACGACGATGCGACGGCTGAAATCATGTTGAACCGGCTGGCCGGTACCATTTGCAGAAACGAGATTAGTGTGAGCGAGTAGACGCCTGAGCCTCCCACCCCTTGCAAGGCGCGATTGATGATGCTGCATCCCAGCAAATGTTAGCACCAACACTGCATAAGCTTTGTTTGTTTTGGGGGAGGCAACCAACAGTTGATTCATGCTTTGAGCAGCGCCGCAGCCGCCGGAAAAGGCCATGAAGAGAACCATGGCGGTCATCAACATGGCCTTGATGCCGAACACATCGCCAAGCTTTGCCCAAATAATTAAGAATCCTATTGTAATTGGATCGTCAGTAAAGAAGACAACAGCACTGAGTTGTAAAATAACACGCACCAGTGTACGTGAGAAGATAAGATGTGACGATCCAACTGCTCTGGCTGTAACCATCGAGATCATTAGATATCGTGATCAAGGATGTGCTGACGATGGAAACCTCCATGCATGGGAGAAAGACGCTCAAAGCCAAGCTACGGACTCATAAGTCAGTGTCTTCAATTTTCTCATTTGAAAGAATCGTACCCAAATCCTGCCAGCCATAATCGTGGGCCAGAAAGATATCTGCCTGGTAGATCGGCCTCCAACTTGGCGTCTTCCACCTGAGTCTCTTTGTTGATAGAAATTGTGGACTTGTCGAATGGCGCTTGTTAGTGCTTCTCTCGACAAGTTGCTGGCGAGGGCTTTTCGTTTGGATTGCATCGACATGTTGGTGCTGTTCTCTACGCATCTTTTATACAATTTGTCCTTCGATTCAACCTTGCGCGCGCAGTGTTTGTTTGAATGAGAGGCCTTCGCCCGGTAATTTCTGCAGTGGTGCCAATAGCTCACGATCTAGTTTCAATAGTTTCTGCAACTGCATCTGGACGGCAATTCAGAGCCGACAGATGTCGTGTCACAGTGACGTGGCTAGCTGCATTTGGGCAAGGCAAAGACGCACGCCGTTTTTTCAGCAGTGGAAATCAGCCCTGCGCCCACTAGCGTAGCCTGATCCAGACAGCCGGGCCTCAGCCAGCCACAAGGGCAATAGCGCCACCTTTTGTCCGTAGCGGCAGGTCCGTCCTGTCGGAGCCGAGATGCGCTTATCTTGCCATCGTTTGTTGCCGCGCTCATCTCGATGCTCCTTTTTCCTTGACCCGCGTCGGGTACAAACGTCTCCAAGACAGGTCTAGCGTTGCTCGAAGACGTTATGGATTCGACCGATGTGGCGCTAGTCTTCTGTTCACCATCATTGGTACACGAACGAGACTCTCCAAGCACGTTGTCTCCCTGGGAGCGACGTCTTGACCGCCTCCCCTTTTTTTTATCGCCCTAACATCTCAGCTTGGGATAATCTCTACACAGACCACTAATTATCAGCCCATTAATGCGTGCGACTCTTTTTGTTTTCTTCCACAGAGGACTCTGGGCCTTGGGATGCATGACTCTCCGTTGAATTCCACGCCTGGAATTCTCCACCATCGCAGCATTGCGCCCGCCTTCTTTGTTAGTTTCTGATGGAGTGGTGGGGTGAAGCAAACTTTGGTGTTTGTTTAGGTAAATGATTTTGACCATGCTCTGATTTTCCAACTCGCTCTCCATTTCTATGATCAGTTCATTCCACAAGATATGCTCGATCGAAACCTCTTTCACAGATCAGAAGTTCTCAGCCCACAAAGGCCAACACGATGGGCTACTTAACAGAGCACAGTCTCAGTTCAGTCCATTGGCTCAATTTTCTCCCAGCTTGTCTCAGATAAGTTGGAAGACAAGGCACTGACAACCCAACGTGGACACCCAACCGCTGTTGCTACTGCTGCATGGCGCACCTGTGTCATTGCATCTCTGATGGGCACTTTGGTCTGGAGACTAACTTTTTTGAGCTTAATCTACCCAATTATGTGCTTCATTACTCCCATGGCGTAAACAAAGCTGCCCCTCCTACGATTGGCTGGGAGGTTTGTTGTCGTCCACGTCTCTGGCAAGCTCAGACTTGGGGTCCCGCCGCATTGCATAAACATCAAATGCGACGTTTGTATTCTTGCCGGCCATGATGTCCAATGACAGAATGATGAACAGGAAACGGCAAATCTAACCTGAAAGCTGTCTATAGTAGCTATTCATTTCCAATCATCCACAATTGACCTTGTCGCTGATTTCCATATTTTTTGAATGGTTAGCCCAGGGCTGAGCGATCGGGCTCGCCGGATATAAACTGTTCGCCCTCAGCCCCACCACTTACGTATGCTACACTCTACATCTGAAACTAGATGGTGGCGCACAAACCATGTTATCCCACGTTGGTGATTCCCTAGTTCATTTTAATCATCCTAGTCGACAAGGCTGAGGGTAGTAAGAAAAGAAAATGGGTTGAACTCAATCTATCAAAGTGGATCACCAACTGACGTTCTCTAGGATCTTGTGGCTGGATAATTTTGCCCAGCCCCTTATCACCACATCCGAGTCTCGACTGATTATGCAGCGGCCTATACTGGACACTTGAGACTGTAGATCAGGAGCTTCTGGGCTTGCCAAGCCAAACTATGGAGACTGACAAAGGCGGCGCCTAAAAAGGGAACGTGCATTAATTTGACATGCATGGCCGAAACATGCGCCCCGTAATTCGGCAATCTTTGAATGTTCAGATGATTATCATCGTCCGAAGATTCCGACGGCCCGCAAAGTTAATGTGATATAAGGCACAAAAGAAAAAGAATGGAAGAGGTTCTTTAAAGGAGAGGGGGTCTGATTCATGCTTGGGGCAGCCAGGATAAAGAAATCGCATGTTGAACATCTGCAAGGGGATTGGGAGATATCTACTACTTGCTCATGTCTGCAATACATTTAGTGTATTTTCAAATGTTGTAAAATTTGGTAGTTGTCGTTTCTGATACGAAACAATCTGTATCATTCCTAAGCATGCTTAATTGGTTTACAAAGACCTCTCAATTGAGAGATGCAGCGTTCCCCCAACTGTCACACCCCCCTTGTCGCGCCATTTAAGGTTCGTTAGTGTGACAATAACCAGGGGGGTCGTCCACTTTCGACTTCGGCTCCCTTGACAGAGTTACAAGAATATATTAACACGATTAACAGCTAGGAATTAATACGCTCGCATGACACTTGGATTTCTTGGCAATATTGTACTGACTCGAATCCCCTCTTTCGGCTTACAGAGACACACGCCCGATATATTACATATCGGCTTTTCTCGAAGGCGGCCAAGTACATAAACTATTGCGAGTTATCCTATTCAGTGATACAACACCTTCATTCCATTTGATTTCCAGTCGAACTCTTTCTTGGTACATTATTCAATCGCAATCTTCAGAATGCAGGTCAAATTACTTCTTGCACGTCTTTCTGCCCTCGGGATGGCCCAAGCAGCAGCTCTTGGATCTCGTGCCGTCGTGGCCCATGATTCCCTTTTCCCCGTTGCCGAAAGCGTTCAAGCGGGTGCCGTTGGCGATGTCATCAAGAAATTCGAACCACGACTCCACGTTGCCCATGGCTGTCAAGTCTACACAGCTGTTGACAATGACGGAAATACTAGGTGAGTCGATTGCGCACACTACATCTATTCTCATTCTGACATTCGGAAGCGGTGGTCTCCAGGACACAGGCAGCGCCACGGGTGGCTGCCGCCACACCGATCGTGGACAAACTTATGTCCGAGCCACAACCCATAACGGCCGACCGGCCGTCATGTATTCATGGTACTGGCCAAAGGACATGCCAAATAGCGGCGTGTCTACTGGCGCTCACAGACACGACTGGGAGAATGTCGTCGTTTTTGTAGACAGTGCAGAAGGCGGAAATCTCGTCAGCGCAGCCGCTTCTGGCCACGGCGAATACAAGAAGACCAACACACCTCAAATGGACGACACCCATCCCAAGGTTGAGTACTTCACAAACTTCCCCACCAATCACGAGCTGCAATTTTCCGATACGGTCGGGTGGGAGTTTGCCATGATTGACTGGGATGTCATGACTCAAGCCATGAAGGATGCTCTTAGTAATACTGACTTTGTTTCTGCCAATGTCCCCTTCAAGGATGCAAATTTCGTCTCCAACCTGGACAAGGCTGCTTCATAAACTATCGCTAGCATCAATCCAATTGTGTATGATGGGCTTGGGGGGATAGATAATAAACAAGTCAATTTGCACACATGGTCAAATCCTAGATGTTTGATTAGGTCCTGGGCCATAGGAAGAAACACTGTACTGCAATTTTCGATAAGATTTTGCCATCCTAGATCTTGTGATAAACAATTAGCATCTCCTCAGAATATTCTTGAGAAAAAAGTGTAAATTCTCGCGAGAGTAAGCCATTTTTCAGAACTCGCATAACTGCTACCAGCACCGAGCACTGGGCAGCGCCAAGTTAGCAAGAGTTATCGACCATTTGGTATTACAACCATTTCCCTGATTTTATTCTTAGTCTTTATGGGAAAATGCATTTCAAGTGGATGGACATGAGCTGATGGGAATAAGATATTGATTAAATTGAGTCAAGACTAGCAGGTTGTCAAAGTGTCGGCATGCTGTGCACCACACCATTTTACCACCCAGAAGACGATTGATCCCATTAATTAAATGAAGGAGCCCCAGTGTTAAAGTTGCCGACTTCCGGTAATACCTGAAGAATGAAATGCAAGCGAGAAGCGACGGCCAAGGCTCAAGCCTTTCACGAAGCCACCTGGTTCTGAGGACACTGCTCCTTGGCGATACACTTGCCGGTGATCTGTTGTGAACAATATTATTAGCCTAGGTCTGTCTGGGGAGGATCCAAGGTATTAGAGCTTACGCCGTCCTGGATGAAACCCTTGTTGCACTGGCACTGGGCAACACACTGCTTAGTGCAGATTGGGTTGGGGGCATCACAGCTGGGAGGGCAAGCCGTGCTGCACTGATTGAATGTAGCGTTGGGGTCCTGTTTTAAATACTGATGAGGATTTGTCAACTTTGGTTAGGACCGTGGCTCAACTTACAATACATTTTGGGCCCACCGTGATGGGGCACTGGTTCTGCTTAACACATTTGCCGCTAGCCTGTTATTTTAGGGAGCATTGTGAGCTATGATTAGATGAGAAGAATTTAAACTGTCAGAACTTACCTTGTTCAAGATGTAGCCCTCATTGCACTGGCACTCGGCAACACACACCAAAATACAGGGTCGGGGAAAAGGCATGTCGCAGGTCAGAGGGCAAGCCGTACCACATGGTCGGAATGTGGCATTAGGGTCCTATTTCAAGGTTGGTTTAGCGCCTAGAGCTTGTAGATATAACGTAGAAAACTAGGGCTGATTTTACCTTGCAAGCCTGGACTTCGACGGCTTTCATCTGTACAGGGGGACACTGGTCTTCAGACACACAGTTGCCAGTAGTCTATTATTTCATTAGAGAATTAGCTCAGAAACAAACCTTCATCAGTTGTTAGAATTTACTTTATCCAGCTTAAAGCCGTCCTTGCATTGGCACTCAGCAACGCATATGAGAGGACAGGGTCGCTCGTCGGGGAGCCCGCAGGTGGGTGGGCAAATCGTACCGCATTCCCTGAATACAGCATTCTCATCCTATTGTAAAATAGTGATTAGCGCCTGAGGCTCTTGGGTATGGCGTTTAATGCTGTGGTTTATAATACCTCGCAGTCCGGGAGTTGCTGGGCTATAGGGCTCGCCAACGCGCCGGTGGCGAAAAGAATGACAATAGAGGTGAAGAACTTCATTTTTTTCTTCGCTTTTATTCTAAAATAAAATAGAAGAAATGTTTCCGTTGATAGGATCAATGGTAGAATAATATGACTGGATGGTGGAAGTGGGGGTTGAGTGATGGCTGATAAGAATGAACGACCAGTAGGGCGACTACAACGATGTTTAAATAGTTGAATCGTAGCAGATGACAAAAAGCAACCTGTAGATCTTGACACAGGCCTTTGGTTTCATGAAATGCTTAGCATTCTTTGTCGTTCTCAGTGTTTTCAGAGGTTGAACAGAAGTTCATCTTACAGCTGAAAGCACCATGCGTAGTAGACAGGGAGGGGCCATCACGAGCCATAGCGGTGCACATTCTTGGCTACAGTGAGGCAAGATTGTCGGGGAGACTTTCGGCCTTACCCTGCTAGATTCACACACATTTTTTAATCGGCAGCGTTGCCGATGGTCAGTCATGTTTCTGATGATCCGTGTTCCTGTGCGATCAAAAGGGCCGATGGACCACGTTCAAACTTGACCAGCTCGGGCCGTCGACTATGCATCAATCGATAACCATTAGTGCTTAAAAACACATGATTCCTTTTAGACTATCATTCGTTTTGTCATGTGTAGAGCAACAGCTCTGGATAAACAAATCCCATTCAAGACTTCTCCAAACTGCAGGAATGAATCGTCGGATCTCGGGGTTTGTACTTCATTCCAACTCGGGCCGCTCCTAGCGAGGCTCTGTTTTCCGAGACACGCCAAGCCTGATCTTCAATTTCAGATGCTCCTTCTCGATGATTGTGCTCATTTTGCCCCGGAGAAGTCCTTCCAGGAGACAACATGCGGCTCTATCCCTTGGGGCATGGTAATTCCGTGTGTCATAACATTCCAACGCTGTTCCAATGATCCTTTACATCAAGACTTTTGCAAAACCCTTACTCAAGAGAATATTCCCCGGACCCAGTTTTGCAAGTGCCTCAACCTTGTCAGTGTTTAAGACATTTTGTCCGCATAGGGCTGGGCATGCATCGAGCGCGGCAAATCGACTGCAATTGGAAAGACATTTCTTCGATCTGCCGTGATTATAGTACATTAGAAGTAATATCAACTGGTTTTTCTTAGCATTGGGCGTTCTGATTGACGCTGTGCCAAGATTTTGCCGAGTTGCGGGCCAGGCGACCGGCCGCTGAACCGCCCTCTTGCGAGAGGCACGTTCGATTAGCCTCTACCCACAGGACCAGGAAAGTAATTTAAATCCTGCTGAAAATAACTAAATCTAGCTCGACCGGAATCGAATTACGGCACTTTACAGCTCTCCGGACTCAAATCAGGTCAGCTCTATTGGCTTAGGGTAAAATAGAAATTGCTATAAATCAATCATAGTCTGGATGATCACCACAGCTATAACTTTTCAACTGTTTCATTTGTTGTCTTTAGTATCATTTCATCTCGAGAATGTATTAATACCGCTGTAACCAATTCGGCCGCTCTGATCCCATGAGCCGAGCCCATATTACGAATACTACATACCATTGCTTTGAATACGGTACATCTGGGTCATGAGGCCTGTATAGGGAGAACTCAACACTGGCAAGGTGCCCAACGCAGTGAGAATTTAGCAATTATTCTAACCGGAGCGGTCAGATTTTGGCATAGAGCCACTGGGTACTTGAGCAAAACATCACTTTCAGTACTAGAGAAATGCTAGTGACTGATGGGATCGGCAGGGAGTGGCTGTGCCGTGCCTTGGCGTTCAAAAAGCATACCAACTACATCAATCCCATTACGTTTAATAAATGGTTTATTTGAAACAAGTGCAAGATATTTCAGGGTCCATAAAGGGCATTGGTCTTGGTTTCACAGTCCAGTGTTGGTAAAACTCATGGTTCAAATATTATTCTTCAATCAACCCTCTCAGCCCCAATGATTTAGACCCCTTTTAATATGAAGATGAGGATTAAAGAGCTCAATCTTTGATTATTCTCATATTCTTAGCCGATTGATCAGTTACATCGGTTGGTCACTTTTATTTCACTTGCTCAGTTTGTACTGGTTATTGGTAATCACTCTGTGATGATTCTACAGTAGATCTGGTTCTATCACAAAGATACATGTCTCGAATACGGGATAAACTAAAGAAAAACGGACTAGCGAAAGCGAATTTTGGCACGTATTTAGACATGGTAGAATTGGACCTCAAAATCGTCAACTCCACAGTGAAGGCCAGCTCAACGAGCCAGAAGTGGCACTCAAAAGCTATTCAACCAGCCATTCGAACCGTGGAAAAGTCCAGGTCTCTAGTCTCTGGCTAATGAGCCAGGAGCATTTGGAACTCGCGTTATTTTTATTGAACCTAGAACCTTTTGTGCCGACTTCTTTGCCGACTTCCCCAAGTACGTAGCTGGGCTCAGAGAACTCTACAAAGATGGGCGGGCGGGTGCGGCATTGAAGAGATTTGTAGGTCTCGACAAAAAGCAACCAGGTGACACTGAAAAAGCCCAGAGAGAATCCTGGAGATTGTAGAGGGTAGAGGAATGGGCCTAAACCTCAAGGGGAAAGGCATTAGCGGCTTCCACGAGTTCCACTTTACATTGGATGAACGGCTCCTTTGGAGTCCGCCTACAAAGCTGTTGGCTCTCCCTAATTTCTTTGGACAAGTTGGTGGGAGAGTATCCGCCGGCTCAAAGATAGATGTCAGAAAGGCCCACAGGCCAATACCAGAATTCTTTTCCAACTCAAATATCAGGACCTAGATCGCCCACATATTGATGTTCAACTTGGGAATGTATACGGCCTTGAGAATTCGGCAAATCTATCAAGTTTCGATATCAAGTCAACTCAGAATTTATCACGGATGATTCTACCCAGGAGAAGCATTGATAGATTTTAGGGTTTATACAGTTGAATCGACGATATGATTGTCGGTAGATCATGGCCAAGGGATTGACATGACATGAAATACAGACACATGGTCACGAAGAAAATTGGAATGCACAATGAAATAAAGAGTTAAAATTAAAAAAGAAAGAGTCTAGATTGACTGTACACTCTTTCTTCAGTATATTGAAAAGACTTGACGCATTTTCCAAACTACTGTCATGAAGGTAAATAATATTTGATAAATTGGTAATCCAAGTGTAACACAGTAATAGAGTTGAACTGTTTAGCTTGAAATTGCCATTAGCAACCTCGATTGATACTATTAATTATATTAGAACTGCCTTGGTAATGTCCCTATAATTCGATAACTTACTGTGCCAATTTGGCCATATTTAAGGACAAGCACGCTGGCAAGCCGCGAGATTCTTTCTCTATAGCAATGTCAGTCTTTTAACATCAATACATCCATTTATACTAACAGTTTGCAAGCAGTCAAGAAGACAAGAATGCGAAACGAGAACTGGGGCACCGAGCTGGGGCTCAGGTGCAGGCTATATTTGTTAGAACCTTTGTAAAATATAATCTGGAGCAGGATTACTTACAGCCGCCATAGCAGCTGCGGCAAACATAGTGATGATGACGGCTGTGACCTTCATTTTGAAGATTTCTTGAGCTTGATGAGGAGAGAAAGTAATCTGTGGTAATAGAAAGCGGAATGATGAGAACGATAAGAATAAGGAGTTTAGAGTAATGGGAGAAGAGTGCTTTTAATATTGGCATTTTACTGACGGATATCAAGCTTATGACGTTATTAAAGTAGTAAGCTCAGGCAAAAGAGTAACATTGTAAGGAACCGTGCCTCCTATTACGTCTTCTAGCCCTTCAGACCAAAAGAGAGGTGAACAACCACAATGCTGGCAAGTACCCGCACGGCCAGTAGCTGTTATGAATGCCTATTGGGGGCACTGTTCGCCGGCGCCTCTAGCCTAGTCGTAACACGATGTCCCCCTGCTATGGGCTTGCCCTCGAGCCCTAGGCCCGTCATGTCTTAGGTCCAGTCTGCAACCCACAGAACCCACAACAGCTGACCTGGCCCAAACAGGGCAATAATCCTCCACAATCTACAGAGAAGCATTGTGTGAGCTGAATGTCAAGGTTTGAGCCTATGGTTGAATTCCTCAAGGCAAGTGACCCTGGAATTGAACCTGCAACCCGTGTTATGTGCTTATTGTGTAAGAAACCGTGCCTCCGACTGCGTCTTCTAGCCCTTCAGACCAAAAGAGAGGTGAACAACCACAATGCTGGTAAGTACCCGCACGGTCAGCAGCTGTTATGAGTGCCTGTTAGGGGCACTGTTCGCCGCCACCTCACGCCTGGTTGGAACAAACATTATGATCTCCCTACTCCAACGGGCGAAAATAAGATCAGAAAGACTCTTAATGGCTACAGATTTACTAATAATCCGGCAATACGGCACTTTCGTATAACCAAAATAGGAAGGAAATTTAGGTTGTGCAGCCCTGCCTTCAAACCCCTGACGCCGAACCGCGGAATTCCGGGAACCCAGCCAGACGATCTCGGCCTAATAAATCTATGGAGTAAATTCAATGGTAGAGACAAAGCCTGCGTGGATCGGATTCCGGAAACAAACTCTATCGTTGGTAAATCCAACATACCAAGGAAATAATGAGTGCCGTCATTCCTAAACGCCTGCGGTCTATTTGGTACAAAAGAAAAGGTCCCCGAGTCCTCCATGCTCAGCCATAATAATTAAGATAAGTGCAAATTCTTCACCTTGGCTTACCTACGAAGATTTGCAGATAATAAAAAGATGTCATGGATCATTGCTCCAATGATCATTAGATGTATTCGGCAAGTACCGAAAGATGGTGGGTTGCGTTTGACGGATAAAAGCTTCTTCGTGTCACCTGCAGGGGCATCTCCACACAGCAGGGTAACGAAGTGAGACGCTAAAAAGTCATAGCTCAAGTAACACTAACCGTGCGAAATAGTTGGGCTATAGAAAAAGGGGGGTTTTCGTAAACACGTCCAAGGCAGTCCAATCATAAATTCCAAAAGAGACAATGAACATTTAGGGTAGAGCAGGGGGAGAAAAAAGAAGGGGGGTCAGAAGGCAACAGCATCTCAGCCGCTGGGCTCCTTCAAACGATGAAATGAGCTCTATCTGTCGGATCTACAAAAGAAGATATGGTAGGTTCCTCCATGGGGGCTCAGCAGCCTTGAAAGTTGTCACTGTGAAAGAAAGAAAACAAAAGATTGTCTCCACACAAAAGTCAAATATAAAGTTTGTCGGTGTTGTGGGGCCGACGATCTCCTTTAGAAGCTTCTAATCTCAATCCCAGATTGACATGGTTGAATTAACCGTGCATGCCCGTGCCTGAGTAATAAGCCGTGTTTAATTATGGAAGGGAGCCCGCTCATTGCGTTCGGTGAATTGATTGACCGATTGATATTCACCGTGCTTACTTTTTGACGTTGTTTACGGTCACAATCTAATAGCTCTACTCGTTTGGTGACTAATATGTATACATATTGACTAGTTGACAAGTGAGCACTTTATGAGAAAATCTTGACATGATGCAATTCAATTCCCTCTAGGCTACATAGCTTGTAACTCCTTGTCAAAATGTGGGATATCTGAGACACAAGCCCTACCCTAGACAAAAAGTATTATTAACTTTTAAGAACTACAAGGAGATAGACACTATATAATACATATCATTAATATATCTAACTAGTTTACCTTTGGTTAATATTGAATGAAATTCAAAATAATAGGTATATTTCTGTCACACTCTCTGATAGTCACAGCTGCCTAGCTTGAACACAATAGTCATCAAAGGATAAGGTCAATCGGGCCCCAGCCCGATTTCACACCCGAATACCGTCAACTTCGGTAAAGGCTCAATCTAGCCGTCACCGCCCTCAACACCGACTGCAGCCACAGGCATCTCACAGCTGTTGCCAACACCGGGCCCGTCAGGGAACAGGACCAAGGGCAACAGACCGGTCATCGTGACGGCCTCAACCGACCTCCTTGACGCCGGTCCGATGACCGGGCTAGCAAGCATCACAATTGACGTAACGGCTTGATGACCAAGACCGTAGCCAGCCCCAAAACACCATACTAAATAACACACGATGCCAGCTTATCAATCTGTTGACTACGGGGCCCGCCGGGACCGGCCAATTGAAGATCCTTGCAAGGTGACGATATCAAACCTTATGCCGCCGACGCCGCCGCCGGCCTACACCGGCCGCCTCCAACAGCTAGCAGGAACAGTAGCTATAAGAGACCTAGATAGACCTTCCTTTGAATAAACAAGAGCTTCTGCATGCACCTGGATTCATAGCTTGTGACAATTTCCATTATCGATTTTATTTAATACTGCCTCTTCTAAGGAGGGTAGCTTTTCTCTCGAGAAGGGTACAATCAGTGGTTGGCACAAGGCCAAAAGAAAAAATGGTGTACAATGAGACTCCTGCCCAGCCTTTCGACAGTGACCAAAATAAAAGCCTATATACATATTATTAATAAGGAAAGAAATTGCTTTTTTTTGTCTGCTTTCTGTACAGGCTAGAGCTGGATGTATCTATAAATACCTCGACAATTTACAATCGCCCTCTTACGGAGGCACATTTAATTGGCTTCTGCCCAACGGACCAGGAAATTAATTCGAGTATAGCTTAAAATCACTGAACATAACTTGGGCAAAATTAAAGTAAGATACTTTATAATTATTAGAACCAAAATTACGCTGGCTCCATTGGCTTATAGTAAAATAGAAATTACTATATAACTAATAATAATCTAGATAATTATTATAGGTATAATTTTGTAATTACTCTATTCTTTATTCTTAGTATCATTTCATCTTGAGAATGCATCAACATCGCTTTAACGAATCCGGCCACTCTAATCTTATGAGCCGAATCAACATTATCTACACTGCAAACCCCAGATAAGTTATCGTGTTCTTTTAATTCCATACCCGTTGGTCAAATTGAATCCTATCCTTAAAATAACCAATGGCATAATGGAAGCTAGATTATATATCATGCCGTTTCAATTAGTTGCGTTGATTTTTTGAATTTCCATAGCTGTCTCCAAGTGCCTGCTCTAGACCATGCGAGATCCGCAGGTCTAGTATAGTACAGATCAGCACTTGGGGAAGCATGGATATTTCCATAAACTCAAGTCTCTCGTAGGTCATGTTACCAATCGTGGTGATTGTAAAGTCGATTCGTATTAAATTACTGCCCGTGTCGGAGTGGCTTTTTGTCACGAATTAACCTTGCGTAAATACCGCCCTAGTTCAGTTGCTTTCAAAAATGCTACTAACTGGTGGGATTGGCATGGAGCGCGTATGCCGTTCCTTGGCGTTAAAAAAAAACATGCCAACTACACCACCCCCATGACGTCCGAGAAACGGGTCTTCTGAAACATAAACTTAGAAGCCAAGCCCGATGGATTTTCCCCAAGAGATTATGGTTGGGAAAATACTCTCACTTTGGTGTCCTTCTTTATTTCTCCTTGACCTAAGCCCTGAAAGCTGTGGTATGTATTGCTGCAACAGAGTCTCCAACTAGTCGCTGGTCATGGGACCCACCATCGCCGCTACAACTATTTCGGATCAAATTGCAGGCGGTGTCGACAATCCGCACGTCATTTCAGTGTCCGTAATTTTATCGAATCATACGATCTCAATCCTTGGAGATATGCCTACGAGCTGTGGGTCACGATTGGCTATTCTGGTCGCATCTCTACCAAATACAGTCCTCATGTCCCCATAATGCAAGGATTCGACCAACACGACGTTGCATTTCACAACCAACAGGCGCATGAGCAAGGTTGAACCATCGGTCAAAAATTACATTAAAATCCCCCTTTCTTCCCGGAGCGGCTGCAAATCTCACCTTGCTTGTATCACCAACAAAAAATTCCCAAATTTCCCAAGGAGTCGAAAACATGTCAAGCAAAGCCGAAGCCAAGCGAATTGTGTTGGAAATCGCCGAAGACTATGGCTACGCCGTAGAGGATATGAACCAGGTTGGAGAGTGGAACCCCGAATTGCGACGGCGGCTGGAGAATGCCTGGAGGAAAATGGAGATAAAAGCAGCGCACACCATCCAAACGTTTGCGATACTTGACCTTGAATTTAGTGCATGAAACTGACTATATGCTAGCCTAGCCCAACATATTTATGGCAGCGACGCCCGTTTTATCTTTGAGCTGCTTCAAAATGCTGACGACAATTGCTTTTCAAAGGCTAGAAAGATTGGGTCACTACCATCTATCACCTTCAAAGTGCATCATGATCGCATTGTGGTTGAATGCAACGAGGACGGCTTCGAGGAACGCCATCTGCGAGCCATCTGCGACGTTGGCAAGAGCACCAAGTCGGGACTTCACGGTTACATCGGAGCCAAGGGAATCGGTTTCAAGTCCGTTTTTATTGCCGCATGGAAGGTTTGGATTCAATCTGGCCACTACTCCTTCTTTTTTCAGCATCGGAAAGCCGACTCCGGTTTAGGAATGGTGAAACCGCATTGGGTAGACACGGATGAGATTCTGGCCAACCCTTTGACTCGCATGACGCTATATTTGCACAATGAAGGAGCCGTAGATGATGTCTCTCATTTGAGAGACATCATCTTACAGCAGTTGAAGGATCTGCAGCCAAAGTGTCTCATGTTTTTGTCTAACCTCGAACGAATTCGCCTGGAGTTCTACAATAACGACGGAAATCCTGAAGGATCAAAAGAATTTCGGAAAACTGGCATGGAAGGTCATCGCATCTCTATTGACGAAATCTTGGATGATACAACTGAGGATCGGAAATACTACCATATGGTGACGCGCAAGGCCACTGGTCTTCCGCCCAGCGATAACCGTGAGCCTCCTACCACAGATGATGCACAGGAGGCGTCCACTTCTGCCGATGTTATCTTGGCCTTTCCTTTAACTCGTGAATCAAATCCAGTCCTGGAGGCTCAAGAATTCTTTGCATTTCTCCCAATCAAGGAGTCCAATTTCAAAGCAGGTTTTACTAACATGCTCATTTCTCAATTGCGTTCATCTGCTAACCTAGTAAGTAGTTCATTATTCACTCTGATTTTGATACCAGCGCAAATCGCCAAGATGTTGTAATTACATCAAGAAGAAATATACGCCTCCTAGATGAGATTGCGAGTGCCTTCGTCGAAGCTATATTGCAATTCTGCGAGCACTCCAGCCTTTGTTATACGTGGCCTCGATTCTTGCCTCCTCCGGAGGACAATTCTAACGTATTTTGGGCGGGTCTCAACACTAGCATAAAAAATCGCATCTTAGAAACCCCAATCCTGCGATCGCGTCATAGGCCTGGGCTTCGGAAGCTCAGAGAGTTATACATTCTCCATCAGGACATAGCGGGTGATGATGGTGAATCACTCGTCGATGATTCTGCGACAGATCCGTTTCTATCCCGAAATTATCCGTTTTTGGTGCAAAATCGATTAGAAGAATATGGACTAATGGTTGCAAATTTCGGCTTATATTTGAATCTGCTAGAATCAGATCTAAGAAGCGCCAACTCCAGGATGAAAGCCAGCTCGACGACCGAGGAATGGCACTCAAAAGCTATCGAAGTCCCCACTCGAGCCTTGGAAAAATCTTGGAGTTTGGTTCCGCGCATGAAAAAATTGGATCTTCTTCCCCTCCGAACAGGAGAATGGATCTCTGGCAATAATAGCGCTTTTGTTTATTTGCCCACAACTTGTGGCATTTCCATACCACCTGGCTTGAACCTTAATGTCTTGGACACTAGAGCAGTTTCAAACCCAGATCGGAAAAAGTTTTTCCTCCTTCTGGGTGTATCCGAGGCTACCCTGGCCACAGTCGCGCAGCATATTATCAGAGCCATCGGATCTCCTTCAACTGATATCTCTCTAGAAAATTCCAACGCCTATCTCCGCTACTTCTACCTCGCCTACGACCGTTTGCCTGAATTGCTAAAAAGTCCGGCAAAAAACATTCCAATTCATAGCCAATCAGGCCACCGTCGCAATATATTTAGCGGGGAGTTTTACTTGGCAGATGAGCACCCCTACGGACCGAAAGCATTGCTAGAGCCAGTCGGCAATGCACCTGGATTTAGCGTTGAATATCTCCATGCGTCATATCTTGTCAATCCCCCTCAACGCTCAGGCTTGTTTCAAGTAGCTTGGCTCAAGTGGCTTTTTGATGTCGTTGGCATCCTGGGGAGACTGAGAATATTCTCGCCAAGTGGAAACCAATTTTCCGGCCCCTTCAACTATGTTTTGAATCATCGTCCCGACAAGCTTCTTGGACTTTTGGAGTATCTATGGACATTCGAAAGTTCAGAGGTGATAAAACGACCTCAGAAGATGCGTATGATTCAATGCCTTCCTGCGATAGACTTATGCAACTCCAGAAACCTCATTGTCCTCAAGGAAACCTTTCTGCCGTTACCTGAGCTGCAAGAACAGGTAATACGATATGGGCAAAATACCGACTCATTTCCTTTTCTCAGGCTTGAGCTAGACTCAACGGGCTCAGACAGCATAAAGTGGCTATTCCTGCACACTCAATTCCACGTAAAAAAGAATGACGACATTTCTTTTCTTCTTTGCATCCTATGGTACAGTTTTCCAAAAGGAAACGCATCTGTCGCACCAGGTAAAACAAAAAATCTCATCGACTTGTATATTGCAATTGATGCAAAAATCACTGTTTCAAAAGATTGGCTTGATGAAAGGAAGTCGCTTAGGTGAGTTTATAGTACGAAAAGCTTGGGAAATATTTTGATAATGAATGCAGAAAAGAATTCTCCGAGAAAAGTCTTCTATATTTTCCAGGGTCCACTGAACAGGGCCCTTCCTGGAACTGCTCTAACGATTGTTTGTGGAATGCTCCGCCAGACATGCAAACAAAGCGTTCCCTTAAATACGCCTATGAGAATGTGCTTCAAGGCGAAAGGATGGAGCACCTTTCGCACTTTTTTCAACAGACACTACTAATCGAATCTTGTTCATGGCATCACATTGTCGCTGAGCTACAATTACTTAAACAGACCAATGTCGAAGATTTCGACCGTATTCAAGCCCTCTACACGTACTTAAATGGAATGGATAGCTCCAGGTACATCGAAGAGATCAGGTAAGTGTTTCAGTGACAACCCAAAGACCAGGCCAAATTGTGCTCATGTAGACGCAGACAAACCTTTGAAAGTGAAGATCTCATATTTGTTATGCGACATGGCAAGACTGCCTGGTGCAAAACCTCTGAATGCCTTTGGTCTAGCGCGACTGAAATCCGCGGCAAAGTTGTTTTAAAAGATGATTATGAAGAGCTAAGAAGGTTCTTCGTAGGCACACTAGACATCAAATCACTCACTCTCCAGATGGTATATGACGAGCTTTTACAGACGAGACAGGATGCGAATCCGGACCAAGTAATGAGTTCCATTCGGGCGCTCAACGCCTTCCTTCGAACCGAGGAAGTAAAATCACGTCCTGATCCGGCACAATTTCTCAGCGCTCCTGTGTTCCCCGTGAGGTATCCGGACGGCAATGTCATGCTGAGATCTATCGATACAGATTTTGCTATAGCCGACCGCGAATACCTGCAATTTCACTTCCGCAATAAGATCAAGATTTTGGATTTTGGATTGAAACGCTTTCGGCTTCTCGAGCCCCTTTTCGAGTGGGCCAATTTGCAACAACGCTACCTCTCAAAACTGGTTAAGGAAGTGACATCCGTTTCGAATGGCTCAAGGCGTCCGATTTCAAACAAAAATCGCCATTTGAAATCGAAAGCGCATCCAGTTTTACGGTATTTCTCTACTCAATCACTTGGAATCTATGATGCTAACTAGATGCTTGTAATAGCATTGCAGCTACGTTCGGTAGCCCTAAATACCAAGCTGGTCCATCCCAACTCTACGAGTTGCTCCGAACTTCCGAGGTCGTCGAGACTGATAGCATCTCATCTATGCTAATGATGTCTCAGGATGGGAAACCACAGCCAGTGGAAGTAGAATCTGGAGATGTGCATTTCAGCGAAAGATCAGGGCTCGTGGTTTATGTCCCGATTAACCGGCAAAAACAAGAGTTTTGCTTTGGGTCTGCATTGCCAAAAGCGCTGGCAGAATGGCTTATGCGAGATGACAACAATCAAATCCGGGGGCGTTTAGATAGCGAGGTGCTCAGCATTCTCGCAACAGTTCTAGCCGTCGATCGTTCGGCTATTGGCCGAATTCTTGACCACCAAGGCATCATTCAGGTACCGGTTGAGGATTTAGACATTCAAGATTTAGAGAACGCGACGGCCTCTGGGGGCGTCGCTGGGGAGCAGCCAAACAGCTTTAGTGGTGGCAGTACTTCTATGGCTCCTCTAAACACGCCTTCACCTTTCCCAGCCAGCGGAAGAGAGACAGCTTCAACGACCGGAACTCCCATGTCAACCCCAGCCACGGGCTCTGTAATCTCCGAGATCTCAGCTGAGGAGGTTTTGGTGGCACGAAGTGATGTGTCTCATCGCCCATCAGGAGGTTCTCAGCGAAATGTTTCCTCTCTACCCCTTTCTTCAACCCATCCTGAACCTGCGAATGCCATTCCAATCTACTCACAGGCTCCAGACCAAGACTCAGAATATCGCGCCATTCTCATTCGTGCAATCACGGTGGCCCGGAGGACCACATTCCCTCCACTACGGTCTTTTGACATGAGCAGCCTCATTGATGCCTTGCCCGATGGAATGGACTATGAAACTTTTGACGGATTGGATCTTGTTAATGGATTCCGGTCACACAATCAACTAGAACGGGACAAGAAGGTTGGAGCAGCGGGTGAGCTCTATGTAAGTGTTGGCACTGATTTCTTGGAGACTAGGAATTTTAACTAAATCTCGTAGGTATTCGAGTTATTATCTGGACTACAATTGCCAAACTGGAGTCGTGGGAATTGGCAGAGCACAATCCGAAAATATGCCAAAGTGCATCCCGACTACGTGGACATGCAGGCTTGGAACAAGAAAGAAACATCCGATATCGTATACGAGGACACTGAAGGACAACTGACTACTCTTCTGATCGAGCACGACTACCTCAAGCAGCGTTATTGGCAACATGCCAAGCCAAAGTATTACATTGAAGTGAAGACGACCACGGGGCCTTCTGAAGCCCCTTTTTACATGAGTCACAACCAATACAACATGGTGAATACCTATTTATACCTTCTGTTGTCTAGTTCAACTTAGCTAACCGGCCTAGATGAAAAACATTCATGAGAAAACTGACCGTTCGGAGATATACCTGATTCTGCGCGTATTCAGAATCAAAGGGGAAAGGATAGGAATGGATTTGTATATTGACCCGGAGCAGTTGAAGCAAGATGGCAAGTTGAGATTTAAGGAAACATGGTCTGTTGTCCCAGGAAGCAATGCTTCCTAATAAGTATGCTGAAGGGACCGTATTGAGCTATTGGAAGCTTAATACGCAGCTAGCTTGCCCTCAATCAAAAACATTGCTGGTCCAGTCATACATGTGTCTCAAAAATTCCAATTCAGCCCCCAGGTAAGCGGAAGTGTTCCGCTGAGCTCATATTTGTTGGTTCTGCGTATTCAGCAAGCTTTGTACCATTAGGTCGAGGCGCGTTGGACAAGTTCAGTCAATCCACGCTCCAGCCAGTATACCTGGAACCAGACGAATAAAGCACCAACTGAAGATTCCTCAACATAGGGAAATCTGGCTTTCACCCTCCACCTTTCCGGACAAACGTTATTGACATGACCATTCAATCTACACAACGCACGATCAGCGGCTGGAAATGGCGCACTTGTCCCACTCCGGTTCACGCTGAATGGAAAAGAAATCCGGACAATGATGGCCCCACAGTCGGTCAACTCTCGTCATGGGCGACCAAGCGAAATGAATCCGGGCTGTCGGCGTCGGCTGTTAGCCTTGGCTTAAAGAACCTAGCGATTAAGCGATTCTGCAGCCTACCCGAATGGGGAATTGATTGTCGGGAATAGTCCGCTGCGCCCCACAAATGGCCAGAGGTGGAGTTGCAAATGTGGAAGTGGACACGATGCCAGAGCGTCGATCGATGGCCAGTGAAGGTGTAGGGAAGCAAATCCATCGTGCCAAGTTTGTTGATCTTCTTGGCAAGAGTGAAAATAGTTGACCAAAAAAACTAAGAAGAAGGCGTTGAATTTCCCCTCCCGGATTGTGTATTGGATTGACGAATTCAAGCCCCCTCGTAACTAACCTCAATTCGTATCCTACCTCCATCAACCGAAACCCATGCGCTTCATCATGTCGACGGTCCTGACTTTAGCTCTAGGCGCGTAGCCGCAAACCCTGTTCCCCAAGACCCCGTCGATCGCGTCAAGATTACATGTGCCCTATGCGCATGCACCTACCGTATGTGCTTACTTGTTCATGCTCCGCCGTTCAACAAGTTGACTTGACTGCAGAAGTGAAGGGGCAGAGCGGTGCATGCAACAATGCAGGGGAGCGCGCATGAGACGCAACTCAAACACCTCCTTGCTTCATCAGCTAGTGCATGTGTTCCTTCATAAATCAGTAGTGTTTTCAGCTCAGGTAAGGCACTGACTAGGAGAAGTGGGGCTTTGGGGCTTTTGGGAGAGCTGAGTGCCTTGAAATGGGCCTAGCGGAGTCGTCACACGTACAATGATCTTCCACCACAAAAAGGGCAAGTAAACAGCGGGAATGCTTCAAAGTGAAAAAGCCTAATAGCCTAAAATTCATCTGCAGAAGTCTGCCTTTAGTACTCCATCTAAGAATCCCTCAGGGCTCAATTTTAATCGAACGTGAAAGATCAAGTTTGTTTAGGGTAGGCGTGAACCATCATGAAATCGGAAACGACGAGGTAAAACTATTATGTATGGTATGTATCTTGCTTAATATTTTCATAACTATATACAAGAATCGTAAACTTTTGCCTGATCTGTTTTGATTGATATGATACGTTTCCCCAAAGTTTTGACGCCCAACGTTGCGTCAGGATGCTGATTCTACTTTGATCCAAAGGCTATCGAATGCGTTGGACTTTGTAAAATTTTATTTTGTAATACAAACGCTGAACAAGAATTTCTTTTAAGCTCCTAAAATGCCCTTTTCGCTGGAATGACTCGATGCGTTCTCTGCGTCAGACAGATTCGCATACCCCCTCCCTCTTCTATCCGTCTCCCTCAGCTCTGAGACTATCACCTCCTTGGTCTGCAGTATCCCATTCATGGCGCTTTTGCGCCTCGTCTTCATCATGTAAGCATCATCGCCCATGTGGTGGTTGTCGGTCGTTCTGCGCGCGGCCGATGTGTGGGTTCCTTGGCCGTAGTAGGGGCCGCCGGTGCCCTGCGACTTGGACTCTGACTTCTTCTGCCTTCGCTTGTTCCAAAGGCCGTAGATGGTAGGCGCGTTGACGACGATAGCGGCGGTCAGGAGCTCGACGCTCGCCCAGGTGGTGCGGTTCACTTGGCTGTCCTTGTTGGAGGCGTTGATCGGGAGGCGGATGATGGTGATGGCGATGATGAAGATGCCCAGCGTAAAGAGGACGATCAGCTGTGCCTTGCGCTTCCAAGCCGTCTTGAGAGAAACGACGAGCGGAATAGGGAGAATGAGGAGCATAAAGTCTGTGACGATGTTGAGGACGCCGACGACGATGAGCTGGAGTTGAGCTTTGGCACAGGAACCTGAGAACACAATTTATTAGCGTGACTTAGGAAATATATATCAAAAAGATTACATACCTGGGTCAGGAACGACCTGCCAGTATAGAGCGATGGGCTTGCACTCGCTAAAGGTTGTTACCTGCGTGGCGACGTATGTTCCGAAGAAAATGGTGAGATATGACCAAGTGATCAGGTGTTCCCATCTGAGATGCTGGAGCAGCCGGCGATATACATCCATGAGGACGAGCTTTTGCAGCCATAAACTAGTTTTAGACATGTCAGCGTCAGAAAGATCAGCGTCAGAGAGATCGGCGTCAGATCGCCTATCGTAGAGTTTTTAACGTTTCGCTAAACATGCTTTTTGCAAGGGATAGCGACAGCGATGCCTGCTCAACGGCAATAACGTGATATAAAAATTCCGAGTTTTCGAACTTACTATGAGTTGTAAAAAACGCGGTTTGCGAGCGAGAGCTTGCTCCCGATCTCGCGCCGGTGGATCTCCGCTGCGGTGAATACGTGCGTCTTGCGGATGGCGGCGGACACGTTGTTTGTGCCCCAGGTGAGGACGACATGGATCAGGCCCAGCCTCGTCAGCGCGCAACAGCACGCCGCCATGGTCAGGTAGTCTCCCAGGTTGTAAGTCTGCTTCGACACCTTCCTCCATATCAGCCTGGCCCCCATAACGATGAGGGCCAAGCAGCTAAAGAGCCAGTGGATCAGCAGCGTCGGGTCGTCCATGGCTTGCTTGGCTTTTGGGCGCGCCGCAAGGCTTGGTTGAGGGGCAAAGGACGGGCACTCCGGAGGGGCGGGCTACACGACGGGGAGGGTGGAACCCAAACTAGATATATGACGAGAAGCTTCATCGCTGCATTGTGCGAATCGATCTGCTCGCGGGATTTAAAGGAGAACATCATTTCCGTATTTGTGAACCTAGGCCCGAACGGGAGTCCTCGTCCACGCGAGGATGCAGACGGGTTGCATGAACATGGGGATTGCTTTTGGGACAAGCCATGTTCCTTTTCCCGTGAGAGATCCACCGACGTGGTCTCGGTGCCAGCAGGGTACCGGGATGTGTATGTGTGTGTCAACCTCGACGTGCATGCGTATATCTGGCACTCTATTGCCGGCAGGTGCCGCGCTGACGGTAACTGCCGGCCCCTGTGCCGTGGCAGAGTTTCAACCAAGCAGTTCTCTTTTTTTTTGAAAAAACAAAAACAACCAAAAAAGCCAAATGCTGTTGGTGATTGCACAACTTCCAAGCTAAACACACGGGGCCGCTTGGTACCCGAACCCGTCCAGTAGTCGACGGGAGCTTAAGCCTAATCTCGGGGATCCTGTGGTGCAAACGAGCGGATGGGCTCCGCGCCGTACTATTCGACTTGGTCAGTGTGTTCGGTGGCTGACGAGGCCTTGGATGATTCTCAGCCGCTGAGGCCCACCGGCGTCACCCAAAACCGCGGAACATGCATAAGTGAGGGTTCGCCGGAAGGTGGGTGGACTTTCCGGCGCCTCGGTGTGACGGAATTGTTGACAAGCGCATGTCTGGGGGGGACTGGCGCAATTCTGATGTCAAGAATTGGCGGCTTGGGCGGTAGGCACCACTCCAAAGTGCGCCGTGGCTTGCTTTTTGGGGGCGGGCTAGGCCATTTACGTTTCGTCGGCCAAGGAGGCTCCGTGGGCCTGTTGATGGTGAGGCCGTGGCGTCTTGGGGGGAGGATGCGGCATTAGATGGGACTTTGCTCTCGTTTCTGGTGTAGCGGATGGCGGAGCACCCACCTTCCCAGGATCGAGGGTCGCCGCGGCGGCTTTTAGATTGCATATTTTCCTTCGCTTACAGCAGGATCGGCCCATGATCGGTTCTTGATTGGGTCCCCGAGCCGGGGTCGCGGCGAATGGGAAGACGATAGAATCCGAGGCGCAGGGTCCGGGCAGGGACGGCGTGGATCGCGTCGTCCGGAGCTGTGCCCTGAAGCAGGCAACCCGTGTGGGCGGCCGCGCAAAAGGGACGAGGCAAAGTACCGAAGAATGCCCGCATGGAACTCGCGCCGAATATTCCAATATTCCTTCAGTTCGCGAACCCACCTGTCAAGCTGCGTCGCCGGAAATACTGGCCCTGTTGGCCATGTTGGTCCCCACGCAAACGCTACCCGAGTCTCCGTGCGCCGGTCCACTGATCCACACTCATCAAAAATATCCATGGCTTCTGCAGAAGTCTAGATGCTTTTTAACCGTCCTCTGTCGCCGTTTTCTGGTACTCGCTCCTGGTTGTTGCTCACCACTCTCCCGTCTTGTCACTCCTTTGAACCAATACGCGTAATGTACTTCTCCAAGCTTTCCGTTGTGGCTACCGCCCTGCTGGGGTGCGCCCTTGCCGCCCCCAACCGCCGCCACCACCACAACGGCGGCGACAGCGACGACAGCAGCGACAGCCAATCCGAGGTTCCCTACATTCGCTCATACTTTTACGTTGGCGGAAACTATGTGTCTGATGGATCTGGTGGAAACATCTTCCGGGACCAGATGTATGTTGAGAAGCTGGCCCCTGTCGATGGTGCAACGGAGGATGTGCCCATTGTGCTCATCCACGGCCAAGCGCAAACCGGCACCGTAAGGAAACCCGCAAAATTGCCTCTTTTCTTTTTTTACGATTGGAACCTAACATATTTTTAGAACTGGCTCAACAAGCCTGATGGCAGCCGCGGCTGGGCCTCGCGTTTCATTGAGCAGGGATACGAGGTCTACATTGTTGATCAAACTTTCCGTGGCCGCTCCGCGTGGCAACCCGCCCAGGGAGCTACCAAGCCCTCCACATACTCTGCTGAGATCATCCAGCAGAGATTTACCGCAGGCCAGGATTACATGCTTTGGTCGCAGGCTTCTCTCCACACCCAGTGGCCCGGCACTGGAAAGATGGGCGATGAGGTTTTTGACACCTTTTACTCTTCCAACGTCCAGTTCGTCAACAACGCCACCTACCAGCAGTCCACCGTCCAGAAGGCTGGCGCTGCCTTGTTGGACAAGATTGGACAGGAGGTCATTCTCGTTGGCCACAGCCAGGGCGGTCTCATGCCTATTCTGATTGCCGATGCTCGTCCCAAGCTGACCAAGGCCCTTGTCCTTCTTGAGCCCACCGGTCCTCCCTTCCAGGAGGCCGTCTTCAGCAACAGCTCTTCCCGCAACTGGGGCCTCACTGACATTGCCATCACCTACTCGCCTGCCGTCACTGACCCCACGACCGAGCTCGTCAAGAAGACGTACGCCTCCAAGGGAGACGGCTACGTCCAGTGCGTCCGCCAGGCTGAGTCGCCGTCCCCCCGCAAGCTCGTCAACCTGGTCAAGAAGCCCATTCTGCTCGTCACCTCCGAGTCGTCATATCACGTCCCCTATGACCACTGCACCGTCGAGTTCCTCAAGCAGGCCGGCTGCTCCAAGGCCAAGCACCTTCTCCTCGGAGATGCCGGCATCCACGGCAACGGCCACATGTTCTTCATGGAGAAGAACAGCGATGTCATCCAGAAGAAGCTGGAGAAGTGGATTTCCAACCTGTAAGCGTCGAGGAACCAACCAACCAACCAACCGACACCAGGTGATGATCCGCAAGGATTCCGACAACCAAAAAGCATAATCTTTAATTTCTCTCGTACATAGTTTTATACGCCATTTACATATGAAAAACGATAGACGCTTGATAGAGATAATATTAATGAGAAACTGGCTGAACCTGAATGTAGAGGTTCTCAGAGAATAGAATCATCTGGTGCAAAATTTTCATGGGACCCCTTGAAGTGAGCTTGAACGCGTAATCGACACAAACTTTGCTTGAACCTAATTTTAATCAAGCAGTTGAACTAAATACAGGGGTAATTTACAGCTCGCGCAAGGTACCTGCATAGATCTGGGGTCACGAGACTGACTTCCGCAACGGTCGCGCGCGGCGTAATAATAGATTTTTTGCTCCAGAGTGAGTGCCGAGGGACTGCCCCACTAAACCCGCCCAATAAGCACCCCATCTTAGCTTTGAAGATGGCTGTCAATCTCCCGTTGTAGCGCGAACCTTGGCCCAGTAGCTTTTGAAACGGTATTTTGGCGGGGGAAATTGTGCTCGACTACCATCTTAGCTATGATCTTAGCCATCGTCACGCTAGAAAAAGTTGGCGTCGAGACGTCATTGCTGCCTTAGTGCGTACGCCTTCGCGCTCACGTCTGTCGCGCTGCGTGATTGGCTGATGCCGAAAAAATGTGTCGGTGAACAGCACTGGCGGTGTCGACGCACGGCTGTCGCCTCAACTCCAAAAAAATCTCGCTAACAGTAATCACGACGCCGCATGCGCATACTTATACAATACGCATGGCGCAGTACAAACCAAGCAGTATAAAAATAAAGACTACATAGTGACATGATTCCACGTTTGCCACCTGTCATTACTCATTTTTTGTGAATCTCGCCCGCCACGGCAGCCAGGCAAGGTATTAAGCGATGCCACATCTCCAGGGCCACTTTTTGGCTGCTCATCGGCCAACCACGACCAAGAAAGCAGTAGGCCTACCCCTCAGTGACACATCGTTCGTTCATGCCTTAGCGATTTTCTCACCGACCTCTGTTTTCGCCACTGGGAATTCCAAACAACCAACATAGCAAAAGAAAATCAATATTTTTTATTGGCAGCGTCTTCTATTTGCTTGGCTGGGGGGAAAACCACATCATCTTTCAAATCATGTCCCTGTCGGTGAGATGCGCCAGCTTTGCTGACGAGAACCCCGGCGGGTTCCTGGACTACTTCCAGGGCGAATGGGAAAAGGACGGCGGCTGGGTGGAGAAGAACCCGGGCATCATGGCCGCCCTCAGGGCCATCAAGATCCTGTGCCAGGACGGCGAGCGCCGCGCCTTTGCGAGCACCTACCTGCCCGTGCCCAAGCTGCTCTACATCCGCAACAAGTACCTGCTGGACAACGAAAAGTTCCCCTTTGTCCACCTCGAGAAGCCGCTGGACCGCGAGGGCCTGGGACACTGGGCCTTTCTCGAGACGCACTTCCACGTCGGCGTGGCGGACGACCTGAACTTTTACTTGGGCATCCTGTCCGTGCTCGTGGCGGGCAACCCCGAGGGAGAGATTGAATTCCCGCGCAGAATCCTAGAGCTGTATCTTCGTATTCAGGCCGTGTGCAAGGCGTCGCCAGATGTAGCCGGTGCCCAGACCAAGGTCAGGTAAGTTGATGCATACTAGTTGTTTTTGCGGGGTAAGCTTTGGTGCAGTTGTTCTGATGCAGGTCCAGGGATGCATTCGAAACACATGGATACGTACTGTCCGTGCTGGGGTGGTCCAGGCCAAGCCAGTGTCTTCTAAAAATGACGACAGCCTGGGACTCCAAGGTCTGCCTGCTTCCACCTCCCGCAGCATGGGAGGCTTCTGAAGGAGAGAGTGTCGATTTGAAAGACTTTTACCAAAACACCCTCCGCATCCGTGAGAGTTCGTCTTGGGTGGATATTATTGCCGGTCTGAAGGATGTGTATCATTTGCCCTCTGACCAACAGTCCGAGCGGCTGCGACAGCTGTATGCCGTTCTTAATCAGATGATACCAAACCTTCCAGTCACTGACGGCTCAGAACTTCGGTACGTTGTCTTTTTTTTTCTGTCTGTCTTAATACCCTTCTAATTCTTTCAGGGCATCCTTTGAACACACGGCGAATGTTGGTATTGTCCAGAACGGCTCGGTGCAATGGTACAAGTCGTCGGATTGCATTTGGTCTCCGGGTATAACCATTCCAGACAAGGTCGATCTAAGCGAATCTTACCAAGAGCTCGAGGACTTCTTCACCAAATTCCTACGCATCCAGAGACTCGAGGTCGGCCACATTTATAAAGAACTTACGAATCTTGACCACAAGAAGTATACGCTCCAAGGCATCAAGGAGCTTCTGTGGTCACTAAACGACGTGCTGCAAGAGCACGGCCACCTGCTGGACGCAGCCCGATTCCGATCCTGCCGAGTTTTGCCCGTCAAGAAGCCCGATGCTTTTGGTACACGCACTGTTGGTCTCTCCTCGGTAGACGAAGAGTTCTTTATTGTCGACAAGCAGTCCCTCGAACAGCAATTATCGGATCAGGTCAACATGGTTGATTTCACACCATACGAAGTCTGGCGATTACAACCTCTTTTTCGATGGGCTGGACTGGAGGATCGTTACTTGTCGCGCAACGTGGAAGAGGACAGCTACCTGGATGATGCCAAAATTCTGAATACAGTCCACGCATTTACAGAAGCTAGGGTGCAGGGACTCGCTCGGTAGGTGCCACCAAGATCATCAGGTATTTGACAAAAAAAAGAAAACTCACATTTTACCAGGATTGCGACACATTTCCGGAGCCCAAGAGCCTCAACACCTGGTGCCATCCAAGGATTGGTCGAAAAGCTAACCAAGGCTCACCTCGTCCAAACGATTGGAGTTTATTCGCGGTTAACACTTAGTACAAACGAGTCATTTATTGTCATCGATGGACTACCCGGCGACCTGCACCTCGAGGAGAGCGGCAACCAGCTCAAGATTTATGTCCCCGGTGGACCAGAGGCTCAGGAATTTTGCTACCTATCAAAGCTTCCGTATTGGTTGATGGAGTGGCTGATGACCGACCCCACTACTCACATCATCAGGAGGGTTGACAAGGTTGCTGTTAGTCTTACAAAGAGTATCTTGAATGCTCGAGACTCCTTGGTGCACCGCCTCCTGGATGCGGAAGGCATAATGACAGCCGAGGACATTGGATTGCCAAGGTTCGTGTTTCGTTGTACCATGCCATGTTGATGCTAACTATCCGCAGTGCACCCGCGCCTCCCCCTGCATCCAGACCCCAGTCGCGCCACAGCGTCCACCCCGAGAGCGATGGGTTTGTGAGCCAGGCGCAGTCACTTCATATTTCGGATCCACAGAACAGTCATCACAACGCCGCCGCGTCGCCCACCAATGGGGATTTTGCCCAGAGCAACTCGTATGAGGAAACGCATTTGATAGATCTTTAGTTATTTTTTAAATTATAGAAATCGGTACTTATTTCTGGTCAAAGAAAATAGGCAATGGGCTCAACCGGGTAATCCAGGAACCAGGCTACAAGGGGGCATATAAATAGTGTTCAACAAGAAATTCCTTCGCTGTGACCAAAAAAACAATCAACTGAATAAACTGTCTCACAGAACTTTTCCTTGTGAGCCAAAGATAAAGTCAGCCGTTTCGCTTTTAAGATGGATTCCCTTGCCAAGATGATCAGCTCCAACGTATGTGCCAATCCTTCAAGATCGAGAACATTAATTCCAAACGTGAAGTAAGACGGGATATTTGTTCGGATATTAAGTTAATCCGCCTCTATTATGCACTAAACACCACTAATTGCTGACAGGCACACCTGCAGTCGCTGCTCAAGAAGCTGCTTACGCGGGGTAGCAATTGAGGAGGCTAGTCCCGGAATCCACATCGACCGGTACACCGCGACTTATTAGCATTGTCATGGTGGCTTTGTTGAAACAGCTTTTCAAAAATGGCAAGCGTGCCATATCTGACCAACCATACAAGCACGAGCCCCTGGAAAACACCGACAATGTCAGGCTACTCAAACTCGAACAAAAACTAGCCAAAGGACGCATATCGTGCAGCCTTGAGAGTTTCAGCCGTACGAATCGACCGATGCCCAAGTATCATGCATTGTCATATTGTTGGGGTGATTCAACTCCAATACAGACCATACGTTTGAACGGAAGGCACTTCAAAGTGCCCAAGAATCTCGGCATGCTGTTACAAGAACTTTGGAATCACAAAATGTTTGACTATTTCTGGGTAGATTTCTTGAGTCTGGATCAAGAGAACGGGAAAGAAATTGGCCAGCAGATTCCATACATGAGATACATCTACTCTTCAGCAGCAGGTGTCTTCATGTTTCTTGGCAATGGTGATGGTGAAAATGGCTTCATGAAGCAGCTCGCGGCTTGGGATAGCATGCTAACACCCGGAGACGATGTCATCAAGGCGGCGCAGAACATGGTTTCCCGTCCATTTTGGCAAAGGGTTTGGGTTATGCAAGAAACCATTCTGGCTTCCAAAGGAACATTGTTGTCGGGGGGATTCCAACTCGACTTGGATGAATTTTTGGCAAAAGTCACCCTCCTGCTCAAAGGTCCACCCGGGCCTATACGGCACATTCATGGCCAACGACAATCCAACAAGAAAGCTACGCCACTGTTCAAATTACTGGAAGACTTTGGGGAATGCCAATGCACCAACCCTATTGACAGGGTCTATGGCCTTTTGGGTCTTGTCGACGATCCAATCAAGCTCTCCGAGAAAATCAACGTGAGAACCGACAAGACTACCGAACAGATATTCTGGGATGTGGTGTTCCAGTGTTATTGTCCATCATTGGGGTATCGTCGTATTTCTACGACTCTCGCAAAAATGTGTTCGGAAAAGGACCCAGCGGAGCACCTACTGTCTCTTAAAGACTACAGTCATGACCAGAAAACATCGTGGAGACATCGTGCACAAGCTCGTGTGGCAATGTCTACCATGCAAGCAATACATGTGCTCAAGCAGGAATACACTCCTCTCAATGCCTCGCTCGAACCTGTCGAGTGGGAGGAATTGCTGGGCAGCTTGCTCCCAGAACCTACTCTCCCCGATCACGTACCAAATTCCGACGGTGCCTTTCACGACTGGCACCGAAGAGCTTTCTGGCTTGGGTTAGAACTTGCAGGACTTGTCCATTCTAATATTCTACCCGCCGAGTTCTGTGATTCAACAACACAGACAGATCCCAGGTGGAAGACATCTGATGACTTTCATAAGTTTAGATGCCCAGAGGGCCCGGATGCATATTTCATCAAACCCGTCGTCCCTTCTGGGGTGTCGTCTCCAAAGTTGAGCCTCATAAATAGCCCGAATCCTGGCCATGTCTTTGACTTTCGAAGTGTTCGCCTTGGCATATTTCGAGACAAGTCCGAAACATATGCTCGTCTACGTGTTAGGTATTACAATACGTTATCGGGATCGCAGTATTGAAGCTAATTGGAAAATTGCAATACTTCTTTTCCGAATTTAGCAGTCTTTGAGTTCGTGCATGAAATCGCGTGACATGTCTAATAGGATGTGAACGTGACATCTTATATCTACCCTCGATTGGGACCAACGCGCCCCCGATATTTGAATTCCGATGAAATAGAAGATATAATCGTATTTGGTAGCTTCGTATTCTTCCTGTAGGTGAGAGCCAAGCAAGATGCTGGAAAGAAAAGTAGAGAATGCATGTGGTTGTTGTGGGTTCTCAAACCAGAAGCAATCACCGGGAATAGTACGGCCATACGCCTTTCAAACCTCGGGGCGCGCAGACAGCTGTCAGCTGAGCTACTCAATTCTCTATGCGCTGGTCTTCCCTTAGCCACTAATCCGAGGAAGAAGGTTGATAATTGTTCATGCACTACAGATGGCTATCAATGAGCGAACGACCCAAAGTGTCCGCAACTCGCTGCGCCCAACTCTAGCAACAGTCAGTGGCTCAGACATGGTCTAGAGTAAGCGAAGCGATCTTGTAGAACTTGTATTTTCTCTATTCTTTGGTCGCAGCAACAGCCTACCTTCAAGTGTAGCTAGGTATGGGGACAGCCACAAAATGCGCGAATCACGTTTACCTACGAGGCAGAAAGCAAGGGTGGCTCAGCCACATCACAGCCTTATTGGGCTGACACCCCGCTACTTGTCACAGGCAATTGATTTCAAATTTTGGTTCCTTCAACATCACTTCCCAATTGTCGGAAACCCATCGCTTGCCATGGCCGAGGAAGTAAGGGTCGCTGCCAGCGTCACCACCATCATTGACATGTCTGTCAAAGTCGCGACGCTCTGCTTCGAATACTCGGCCGCCGTCGGAAACGCTAGGGACGACATTGAAGGCCTCCAACGCCAGGTGAACAACCTACGTACATGCCTTGAGAGAGTGCGGCATCTTCTTGATGACCAGAGCCAACATGCTTTTGAGGCGTCGCAAGCTCTGGTTGATTCTCTCGAAGCCTGCACATCGGAATTGGCCCGGGTGCAGAACAGACTGAACCCGGGCAAGGCTCGCAAGGCGATGCGTCGCGTCGGACTCCGTGCGCTAAAGTGGCCGTTGAGCAGCAAGGAGGTCAGCAAAATCGTTTCCAACCTGGAGCGCTACAACCAGGCTATTATGATGTGTCTGCAGGTCGATCAAACGTAGGTAGACGCGCCGCCCAAAGGGGTAGTAGAACCGGCTGATACCATTGCAGGACAATCTTGCTCGATATACAACAGAAATTTCAAGATGTCTCGCTCCAACCTCACAGAGACAGACCAGCCGCTCGCACGACCTGCTTCAGCGTTCCATTTGACCGGGATCCCGACTTTGTTGATCGACCGGGTATTACTGCATGGCTCAAGGAACAATACACAGGTTCCGCCGGTCGCATGGCCCTTGTGGGCATGGGCGGATTCGGGTACGGGCCACTCCCTGAATCAGCTTTGAAGATGGCCCTCGCTGACGGATCAAAGTAAATCACAGGTTGCTATTCAATTCGCGCATCATGTCCACAACGAGTATCCACAGACTAGCGTCTATTGGGTGCATGCGAGTTCGAGGCCGAGATTTGAAGCGGCTTACAGGTCGATTGCAGAAAAGCTAGAGTTGCCCAAGCGAAACGATCCTAATGTGGACGTGTGCGAACTCGTCTGCGACTGGCTACAGACTGAGGAAGCTGGCTCATGGTTGATGGTCTTGGATAATGCTGATGACACTAACCTCTTTCATCCCACCAACATCAGTGGAGACAAGACAGCGACGTCCATGAACGAGAACGTTGCCACGGGGAGCGATCAACAGCCGCTGGCGGCGTACCTGCCAAAGCGCTGCAACGGAACTATCCTCGTTACATCGCGTAGTATGGATGCTGCTGAGAAACTGACGGGAAGCCACAAAGCTATCTACCGAGTCACAACCATGGATGAAGCTCAAGGCCTTCAACTTTTCCAAAACAAACTCAACGGAAGCTTTGAGTAGAATGTTGCTGCTGATCTTCTTCAGGCTCTGAACTGTATTCCGCTAGCCATCACTCAAGCAGCAGCATACATCAACCGCCGCGCCCCTCGCGCATCACTAAAAACATACCTGGATACTTTCCGGGAGAATGACAAGAAAAAGGACAATCTTCTCAACAGGGACGCAGGAGACCTTCGACGAGATGACACCGTCTCTAACTCGGTTGTGACGACATGGCAAGTCACCTTTGAGCAGATACGCCGCGAGAGACTATCTGCAGCGAAACTGCTTTCCTTCATGAGCTTCTTCAACCCACAGGGCATCCCCGAGTTTGTACTTCACAACTACGGCAACGGTCTTGTGAACCATGAGGATATATATGCAGAGAGTGACGACTTTGAGGATGATCTTGATATTCTACACGGCTACTCGCTTGTGTCTGTGACAGCAACAGGGGATGTATTTGAGATGCATCCCCTAGTACAATTTTGCACGCGAGCCTGGATTAGTAAGGCGGGAAACGCAGAGCGATGGAGACAGTTGTTCTTTCGATCCATGTGCAGATATTTTCCAAGAGGTGCATTTGAGACCTGGCCTACCTGCCAAGTACTACTTCCTCACGTGGAGTTGGTATTAAAAGAAGAGCCACCAATTGAGGACTTGGAGAGCTGGGCAGGCTTATTAACAAATTGTGCGAGATATATGTCGACTACCGGCAACTATAGAGAAGCAGAAGACTTGAGCAGGATGGCACTCGAAACAAGGACTACGGTGCTAGGAAATGATCATCCCGATACGTTGAAGAGTATGATGAGGCTAGCCTCATTATATTGGCGCCAGGGCCGACTGAAGGAGGCAGAAGAGCTCTATATACGTGGAATAGAGGCAACAAAAAGAGTGCTGGGAGATGAACACCCTTCTACGATAGCGACTATGGCTAACTTAGCTTTGACATATCGCAGTTTAGGTCGATTCAAGGAGGCGGAAGAGCTCAATATATGTGTAATGGAGGCCATGAAAAGAGAACCAGGAGATAAGCATCCCCATAAATTAACCATTATGGCCAACCTAGCAGTGGCATATACGGACCAAGGCCAGTCAGAGGAGGCAGAAGAGCTAAAGATACAAGTTCTGGAAACAGCGAAGAGAGAGCTTGGGGGGGAGCACCCTTTTACGCTGAGAGCTATGGCTAACTTAGCTTTATCATATGGTAGTTCAGGCCGATTTAAGGAGGAGGAAGAGCTCAATATACGTGTAATGGAGGAAAGAAAAAGAATATTGGGAGATGAGCATCCCTCTACGCTAAAAATTATGTCTAATCTGATAGTAACATATTATAGACAAGGACGATTGAAGGAGGCAGAAGAGTTAGGGGTACAAGTGCTGGAGACGAGGAAGAAGGTGCTTGGAGAGGATCATCCTGATACACTGGGGACTATGGCCAAACTAGCAAGAACATATTATGAACAAGGCAGATGGAAAGAGGCAGAGAAATTGGCAGTACAAGTCTTGGAGATGAGGAAGAAGGTGCTCGGAGAGGAGCATCATCATACACTGGACTGTATGGCCGACATGGCAGTAATGTATGAAAGGCAGACTCGATTGAAGGAGGCAGAGGAGCTGGGGATACAAGTGCTGGGGACAAGGAAGAAGGTGCTTGGAGAGGAGCATCCAGATACGCTGTTGAGCATGAGCCATCTAGCCATTACCTGGAAAAGCCAAGGCCGTATGGAAGATTCTCTAGCCCTGATGGGAAGCTGTTTAGTCATACAGCAACGAGTGCTTGGTACGGAGCATCCGGACACAAAGTCGTCGGAGGCGTTTCTTTACGAATGGAAGAATGCGAGCGGCTTGCCATAGAAGAGAATGATTTGAAGTCGTCAATATGGATGAATGCGTTCATAGTTTTATGGGCGTACCCAAGTCGCCTCGTGCAGGAAAGCTTACTGCAAAATCCTTACAAGTATTGGCTCCCAAATTAGGCAACATCGTCTAACCTGTGACCCTTGGGGTCTATGCTGTTTTGTTACTTTGAACCTGGAACCTTTTTCGGCCTCCTTTGAAGCTTGGGGGGGAGCGGTCTTCAAAACGTTCGGATATTGCCAGACTCTTTGTTTTGTTTCTCTCCCTGCTTCTCTCGTCTTGTTATCCAATCATGAAAAGCAATGGGGTTTAAAGGGTGAATCCTAACTGCACAAATATAAATGTCTGGAGTGAGGAAGAAATACATCTACACAATTTATCCTAAGTAGTATAATGTGTGTTCGACTCGTGCCGATCACGAGCTTTTTTATTGGGAGAGGATAGTGAAAAAGAGTGGGTTTGAATGATGCCAGCTCTGGCTCTCGCACAGCAGATAAAAATAGCAAAAGCAGAAGTCCCTTAAGATGCGGTATGGGTGGAGATCTCGGTTGAGGTTCTTGCATCGAGCATCAATCGTAATGGCTTGGCTGGGATAGAAAAAAGTGAATGTCGCAAATTTTCGTTGTTAAAATCAAATCTACTAGGCTTCTATCGTGGTGGAATGAAAAAAAGATCCTGCTGTTGAAACTCATCATTTCGGCGCGACTGTCTCTGCGTTTGATGATATTGATCAGTCGCCAGTCTTGACCATGGAGAATGAGTGAGCGGACCACGATTTAGAAATGCATCCGCTTTGGGATTCTGCAGGGATGCAGGTGTCAGGGGACCTAATTTGGACTGAGACCAGTACCCCAAGGTTGCGACTATTGAACGCCTTGCCGTAAGGCAACCAATCATGGCGAGAGGCAGTTTCAAATAAAATTACCTAGCGAGCGCCACACCGTCTCAAGGCCAGCCGCACCATTCTGCGAAGCTTCCCTTTCAAAGCCAGACTCAATCATGGCAGAACCAACTGGACTCTTGTTGGTGTCCCAAAATTGGCCCTAGAGTTGGAAACAACGTTACTTCCGGCGGTAGTTTAATTCTCTCGAGCTTATGCCGCTGCCAGCACCCTGCTCGTGATGGGTGGGCGACGGTTGATACATTTTGCAACCACAAACTGGCGCTAAGGTTGGAGGAACAGGGGGCGCAATACGCCACAAAACAGCCATGCGCGCAATTAATGATTTCTGGGCAGGTTGATTTTCTGAGCCCATTGTCACCATGTGAAGACGCCGTAAATTCAGAACGACCGACTAAAATGGGCACATTATTCATGTTTCCGACCGTCGCATAGGGCTGAGAAACCGGACTGCAGCGGAAATGCTGGATGGAGGCAATTTGCTTTGGCTTCGAAACTCAGTAAAACAGTTCAACCCCGGGGCTAAGGCAAGGCACTCTGCTGCGCAGGTGCAGAGCTGAAGCGAGGGCGTTGCGCCCACTGGGGGCGGCGGCTCGGGAAGAACGGCATAGCGCGCGACCACCAACACCAGAACCAATGGTCATGAGGCACAAGGCGAATGGGTGTCTTGGCAGATCAAACTGGGCTGCTCGTCACACGAACCCTTAGCGTACCGTTCGCCCTCCCTCCCCCGAGGCCTTTCCCTCGAACTGTGCCTTTTAAAAAGAGCTGCTTCGTTCCTTGATCGACAGCGCGTGATAAGCACCAGAATACGTGACACTTAATCAATACACACATACCCTGCCCAACTCCTTCCTGTCTTAGCTCAATCCCTCCACCCCAGCTATCAGCATGGCTAACAACTTGCCATTCGATTGGTACATCCGCCCAGTGGACCCGGACATTGTCTGCCCGTCGCCGTCTCGCATCCTGGGCACCTTTGCCATTATCAACGGCGTCGTGTCCCTCTTCTCCATTGTGGCTGGCCATCACGATGTCGTCAAGCGCGTCACATGCGGCTGGCTCGGGAATAGCAACGGCAAGCCGTGGCGCTACATGTGCCTGCTGCCCGTGGCGCTCCAGCTCTTTGCCAACTTCATCATCGCGCACATCATGAAGACGGCTCACGGGTACGACGCCCACTACGCATCCTGGGAGCTCATGCTGTTCTACACGGCCCGGCCCAGGCTGACATTCTTCGGCCTCGCTCTGGCCTCTCTTCTCCCCAAGAAATCAGCAAACTATCAGCAGGTGGAAAACAAGGAGGGCGAGCAGCAGCAGCAGTACCACTTGCAGCCGTGGACCTCCAGCTGCATCTCCAACATGATTGGCGAGGTGCTCCTCCAGCTGATCGCACTCTACACCATTGGCACGACGGTGCGCCATGGATTGATGAACGGCTACTACATCTTTCGAACAGACGAGTACGAGTCGCTCACCAAGTTCAATCATGTCTTTTACGGCGGCGCATTGTACTACCTCATCGCCGGCGTGTTTTTTCTCATCGTCGCTTTGCGATCGCTCTACAAAATCGACATCCAAAAGCATCCCGATGACAGAAAGACGTCGGTTGTTTGCGCAGTAGTCATTCTAGTCACGACGTGGCTCGGAAGCTGGCTGTTTTGGGCGGGCTTTGTGTTTTCCGCGGGAGAAAAGTGAGTGCAATCGCCAGTCAGCTCTCGAATGCATTGGACATATTCTAACCATGTTGACAATAGTTACTGCCCACCAAACCTCGTCAGCCATGCAATTGTCTGGTCATTTTTCAGTTCAATTGGCATTTTCCTTGGAGTCGGACCTTAGCATCGCCATGTGCGCATTTTCTTGATTGGGTATGTATTTCTATGTATAATTTAGTCTGATGGAGTTTGGGACGGCGCATTTGTCGGTTTCGATGTAGAATATGTTTCTGCAATTTGGTTCCTTTCTTGTTTCATAGCGTTCAAAACATGGACTTCATTAGAAAGAGTTCAAAAGTCCTCTGATATATCGCAAAGGCGATAGGGCCTTAATGAAGAGAGGCCTGCAATTGAGTTTGACAGCCTTCATTGCTGTTATCAAAATAAATTCAGTCTATCCAATAAATAAAACTTAATCTACATTATAATTTACTTTTATTTACTTTTTATTTACTCTTCAAAGCTATCGGCAAAGGTAAGGCCATTGTTCTCACCCTTCCATTCCTTCGCAATGCTCATATTCTATGCGCTCAGAACATTACTCTGGTAGATCAACTACTTGTGGTTTGGTCTTCCGCTTAAGCCACTGTTCCTAAACTGCGATATGAAACGTATAATCCGATTTTATTTGCGGGGAATGGCGCCATAGATAGGAACGACCCCGAATCAAAGACATTTGGCTAACATAGTATTTACCGCACAGCGCACGTCACAATCATTGGCTACAAAGTCTGCAATCGAGATAATATGATGAGTCAAAAACTTTTGAATCTATTAATTATAAAATATCTCTGAAATAAATACCATCGCTGAAATCTGCTGACCGCTACCCAAGTGTTTCATCCACTCACTCCACATACTGACATGACGCTAATGGGACATCGAATTTGACCGCGACTTACTTGCGCACGGTGTAGGTGCAGCTGCGAGGCAAGCTGGTGGGGGCCTCCTCAGCAACGAGGGCAACGCAGTTCTTGTTGCCGCCGGGGTTGGTCACACCAGCGTCGACCCAAACGGACCAAGAGTTGCTGATGGCGCCAGGGCAAGCGCGAAGGGAACGGCCGCCGAGGGTGATGGCATTGCCCTTGATGGCCCACCCCTTGGTCACGAAGTTGGCAGGCAGGGACTTGCTGCTGGAGTACTGGAAGACGCCCTGGCCCATGCCGGACAGGTCGCTGAAGGCCCGCTGGGTGTTTCCGTTCTTGTTATAGAGGAAGAGCTCGCCGTTGACGATCTGGAAGGTGGCGGCGTTGTCCTGCTTGAGGTCGCAGGTGGCCTTTTGGTCGGGAAGGTTCAGGTAGAACTGGTTCCTGGCCGCCTGGAGCTTGGTGGCCTTGAGGTGAGAGCCGGGGACGGGAACGACCACAATCTCGAAAGCGGCCGACTTGGAGGTCGCTGCAGGAGCGGCGGAGACGAGGCCAGCGGCCAGGAGAGGAGCGAGGAGGAGGGCCTTGATCTGCATGGTGACGGTTTTTGTAGCGAAAGGCGGGAGAAGGAGGTGTGAATCCGGTTGGTTGTTGGTGAGGAGATGAGCTGAGTGATTGAGTGATAGCGAACTTGGGAATACAACGTGGACGAAGTCGCCGTATTTATTCAACTCGATCTCGCCGTCCAAACACTCCTGAGGCTAAGCTTTATTAACTCCCAAGCTTAGAATTAGACAATTCTGTATCCACTCTACAGCTCGTCCCAAAGAAAGCATGGCGTTCAATGGTCCACCATAAGCGGCCATGTTTTGACTCGGACATGGGCTCAGCCACAGGTCCCCGAACCCTGAAGCTGTGGTAGTTGGACGTCGTAGCTTAAGGCCTAGACTGGTCTTGAGGCCGTGTTTGTTGGTGTGGCGCTGGCCTAATGCAATGGGGGTGCCGAGCATCCGACACTAGATCGTGGATTGGCGGGACGTGGGCCTAGGGCTGAGGCACCGTCCAGCTGGCACGGAACGACTTTGCCGAGTCAAATAACCTCATGCCAAAAATAGCAAAAGCTTGGCTTCTTTTACCGGTGGTCGGGGAAGGCTTGGAATGTTTTGGCAGGTGGGCTGTGTTCAGTTGAGAGTCAACAGTCTCACATGACGGTTGAGAACGGAAAGGAGCGGGTTGAATGAAGCGGCTTTCCAGACGAAGCTCTCAATTAATTTTCGAAGGCGTGGCATTTTTCTACAATAAACAATACCATTTTTATGCGAATTCGAGAGGCAAGGCTTGTGTCACTTGGTTTCTACATTTTCTAAATGCCAAGCTTTCCGTTTGTATGTAGGTTGGGGATGCACTAGCCATCTAGCGGCTTCTGTCGTCAATACCACGTGTGATATTGTGGGAGACCGCCGTTGGAACCTTACGCTAGTACGGATTCGCATTGTTTTGAACAGTGGAGTTGAGTTAGGAGTCAAACTTGTCACCACGAGACACAAGCAAAACACAGGGAAAATCGGACTCGTCAAGTGGTTTTGCACAAAATTCATTGAATTATGCTGAGTTGTATAAATACAAGAAAATACACTTTTAATTTAGGCATCCGCTGCCACGCGTAAACTCCCCTTTTTTGTCTATCCCTGTCTATTCCGTGTTACCCCGCCCCACCGTTGCTCCGATGCATGCGCGCGTGTTTCCCCGACAGCGCAGCAAATGATGCATGTTGAATTAAACAAAAGAAAATAAACGAATGAGTAAAACAAATGAAACTTCGAAACGAAAGAAGGTTGCAGAAAAGGCGAGATCCGGCCAGTTGACCGGTCCCCTAAAAGTAGCCGCTGGCCCCACTGCTCATTTCCTCCTCAGAAATGATGTTACCGTGGAGAAGGGCGGGCAGCTCGGGGTGATCTGGAGACACGAGGATTTCGTCCCAAGGGAAGGACGCGTTCTCCATGATCCAGTCGTTTTCGGTCCAGCCCTCGCGTCGGTTGGCCAGCTCGTCGGCATCCCAGGACTCGCCCGGGTGGAAGTTGCAGCTGATGATGGAGGTGCCCTTGAGCAGGTGCTCCATGGCCAGGGGGAGGTTCTCGGATACGAAAAAGTACCCGGGCTGCTCGTAAAAGGCCGGAGCCACGGACTCGTGAGCGGCCCGGCACTTTGCGCTGGCGAGCTGCCACGCCACGTCCCTGTGCACGGCGTTCTGGAAGATCTTGGAGCAGATCTTGGGGGCGGGCCCGCCGTCCAGCACAATGTTGAACGAGTGCGAGGGCATGCCCGCGGGCTGCAGGGCGAGCGCCTCGACGAGCCACTGGGCCAGGCGGGACGATACTTCGCTGGCGAACAGCTCCATGGTGCCGTTGCCCTCGCGCGCCTGGGCCCAGTTCTCAATCGTCACTTTCTCAAACGCCGTCTTCCAGAGGTTGACGCGGCGCTCGACGCGAAGCTCAGGGTTTTCCTGGCAGAAGGGGATGAGGCCCATTCCGTGGCACTCCGGCCAGGCGACGGACTGGCGGTCCTCGTTCAGCACAATGTGTCGGATATCCGCACGGACGCTAACGGGGAGCGCCTGGAGCCAGTCAATGGCCACGGCGGCCGCTGAGAGCGTGGATTGGTTGTCCTGGCCTTCTCGGAAGACCTCGTCATAGCTATCCGATTCCCATGCCTGGCTCAACGCGGCATACATGGCGCTGACTTGGTTTTGAGGAGGAATCGCCCAGGGCTCATGGCACAAGTCAAGAATCTCGATGGGATCATGGTTCTGCTTGTGCCACTTGTTGGCGTTGAGCTTCTCCATGTAGTTCTTCCTGTCCTGGTTGACGAGCAGGCGAAGGGTATATGTGATGGCGGCATGGTTTGTCCAGCGCGTGATTCCAGTGTCGTCGTTGACCAGGTACTTCAGAGGGTTGTGGTCCCGGTCAGATAGAACTTCTCCATCCTCGCTTCCGTCATCTTCCGTAGGCTCATTGAACAGCTTGATGATGCGATCAAAATCGGGGTACTTCTCGGCCACGGACTGGCACAGATCCGGCGTCAACAACCCGCGCGCACTGACCAGATCATCTGTCTCGCAGATCTGTAGCTCATCCAGGAGATACTCAAAGTTCATTTCTGGTCGTTTCGGGTTGGACGGCATCTGCGCCGTCGAAATGGTGATCTGGTTGACGTGCAGGGGGAGACAGATGGCCTCCTCCGCAATCAACCTGCAGGTGAACAAGAGAGCCAGATCCACCTTCTTGCCGTCCATGGTTTTGAGTTTGTGGGATTCATAGTCGAGCATGTAGCCCCCAGGAACCTGGAAGTAGTAGTGGTAGATGATCATCCTCACCTCTGCCGGCAGAGTGGTGAGGGAGAGGGGTGCCGGAGATTCCATGATGGCAAGAAGGGATTCGTGTATGGCCTCTTGTTTGGTGGAAGGTGTAGAGAACGGAATGGTCAAAGTCGAAGACGCAGAGAGGATTGAAGGCTATAGAAATATGCCTCAGAGAGATGTTATTTCCGCAGCGATTGACATGCTCCACCTTGGAGAAGCTGGAAAGAATTTGCACGTCCTTCTAGAACGGGAACTAGCCGGTAAACAATTGAGGTTAGTAGCGATTTGTTTCAGATGCACACATCGTGTTGGGGCCTCGTCAGTGCACAAGCGGAGCGGAACAGGAGCACAGGGCACATCCCCAGTTACGATGCAGACGGCTAGCTTCTTATCTGTGCGATTTGAGTTCTCGCTCCACGTTAGTGATCGCCCTGTTCATACGACTTCTCCACTAGTTCGACAGCTGAGTTTGCCCAACGCCCTGGCAAGGCGGACAACGAGGATGGACCCCCGGACGTCCCGAGCCCGGACACACCGAAAACGCCCCTTTAGGACATCTGCCCCGAGGGTGCTGGCCCCATCCTGAATCCTCTATCCGTACATCAGCCACTTACAGGCGCAAAACAGCTGTCAATCACGTTCCACAACAGGTGTTATCTCGAAACCAATTGCTGCGATCCGCAATCCCACGTTGCCACCATGCGGTTTCCTTTCACATCAACACCTGCAATTCGGGGTTTTCTTTCACCTGGGAGATTGATCAACAATCTTGCGCCGCATGATGGTCATAGCGTGGCTTTACCGAACGTGTGGCACGAAAATTCTAGAAGGCAAGGGTCGTATGAAAGCGCCGACTGCGAAACTCAATGTTCCACCTAATTCCTACCGTTGCAGACCGATGTAACGGGGCCGTATCGTCGGTGAACTCAATTGACCAGCCGTTCCTGAGGCACGCGATCAAGTTGAATACGCGTTAGAAGCCACATCTGCTTAGCTTGAGCCAAGACCAACCAACTTATTACGCAGCAACATAGAAGCTGAATCATTGTGCTTAACGGCTTGCCCCCAGATGTTTACATCGATCGCATACATCGATCATGGTTGGCTCCATCAGCACCTAATCTCTCATTTCGCTTTCAACCGTCTCTTTTTCGTACAATAACTCTCGCTATCGGTTCGATTCCTTGTGATACCCCTTGCGGGATAGCAGGGCACCGAGCATCACTGAGAGAGACCCGCTTCTTTCGAAGGCTCTTCCATGGCTTCTATGCAAGTGATTGGGAAGGCCACCCCAGCAAATAATGTCCCAGCTGGCGATCATCCACAAATCAGGGGGTCGCACCGCCACTACGAACGCGACGTCACGGGTGCCCGGCACGCTTCTCCCACTTCACGGGGGCAAAGCAGAGCAGCGGGAAACAAGAGAGCACAGATCAGCTTATCCCCTTTTTCTCCAATAGGAAAGCACGTGTTAGTTCCCCGAATACAACCCCGCCATGGCCAGAATTCTACACCGGAACTCGCACCGGGCATCCAAATCTTAATACCTCGCAGCTTGGCCTCTCTTTTCACAGCGATTTTATTTCAGAACGGCTCCCGATAATGTATTGGGACGCCGCAAATGTCGTCGTAAGCTAGATTGTGTCCCAACCCCCGGCCACTCGCTTGTCGTTCCGAAAGGGCCGACTGCCAGCTGGGAGCTCTTTTCAAGTGAAAACTCATCAACGGCTGAAACAGGTTTCCGAAAGGGCACTAGATGTTTCTAGACGCCGTCAATGTCGGGCTCCGGATAGCCCGAGACCCTTACACACGCTCTCAAAAATAGCGCAAGGAGGAAAGAAAAATTCTCACAGAGTCAGCTTGACGACGAGAATTTTTCTTTTCTTCGACTAGATACTTTGACACCATCGTTACAGCGAAAAGTTAGTCCTTCGTTTCCTTGTTTGCGGAAACCAGATAGGGGATGAGGTGGATACTCAGCTCGTTCTTGTCGAGTTTGGACTCGTTACACTGCCTGCATACGGCAGGAACCGGCCCGGGATCTTGCATCTCTAATATAAAAAACACGATCAAAAAGGCGTTATTTGAAGAAGAGATTCGGCTTTTGAGATGGAGACTGCTGAAATCAATCATGTCGCTTCCCTATAGAATCCATCAACTTGCCTAAAGGGCACTGGTTTGAGCTTGGCGTGTTTTGGCACGCCCCGTTACTACTCTACTCGCCAAGAACATTGCGGCTGATACCCCAATCAGGCCTGCGACTGTCTAATTTGACAAAAATTCGGTATCCAAATCTGTGTGTATCCACAAGGTAATTCAAAGACACGTCAACCGGATAATCTCGCAGTTCATTGTCTCTTTTACACTCCGCCCGATGATGGATGCAATCTGCCTTCCTACACATTTATTCGTAGCCACGAGATAGAAGTAAACAAAATCGGCTGCACTACGGAGGGCTATACTACCTCATCATTTTGGCATGATTGGTCGTTCGTGCATGGCATAATTGTTGTTCAATTTCTCGGGTATTGTCGTTGATTTCCTAACTTGACCCAAGACTGCGGTGTCTCCAAAACAACTCTATGCGGGTATACTTATACTTCAGTATTATTTCAGTTTGTTTATGGTGTAGGAATATTGGACATGAAAAACCAGGCCGAACGCGAAAACGAAGTCGTATCTTGGCATCCGTGACGGCTTGAGACCTCTATTGCTTGTGGGTCCGGATACAACCAATCATATCAGAAGGCATATTTGGACATCACGTGATTAATAAGAGGACCCACAAGCAATGAGGGACTCAAAGGCGTGTGACAGTTAGCACTGTATATTATATTAAGCCCTCGACAATCCAGGATTATTAAAAACTATACTAAGTGGTATCTTGTCAAGACGGATTACCACATAATAACATAATCAACAATTTAAAACTATAGACAGATAGGATAAGGACTGTCATTTTTGCAAATAAAGTTGCAACAAGCTCCCGGATCAGACAAGTCACATTGGTAGCCCGGGGGAGAGCATTGAGGTGGAGTACATCGACCAAATTTGCACGCATTGCCATTGCAGCACTCCGATGATGCAGTGCAAGCGGCTAAATAGATGTATTAGTTTCAAGTACTGTCGAGACAAATCTGTTGGCTAATATAACATACCTTGAAGTGGAGCGCAACCAGCGACAATGGAAGAAGTTGGAGGCGAGACTGTGGATGTAATTACGGACGTTAGGTCCGGAGCTGTAGTCGTGGTTGGCTCTAAAGAAGTAGACGCTTCGGCAATGGAAGATGCGGATAAGTCCGTGCTAGAAACGGATGTTTCGACAGTGGACAGTTCTGATCTTGATAGCTCCAATGTAGACGTGGATAGTTCCGAAGTCAACAGCTCCAATGTAGATGAAGTAGGCAGCTCCAAGGTAGATTGTGTCGACGTAATAATGCTAGACGACTCCAAAGCATAGGTAGGGAGCGCCGAAGACGGGTTGAGGCGGCATAGCGTTGCTGCGGAGCTATCCAAGAGCACAGCCACAGCAATGGCCCCAGCGGCAGATCCCACACGCATTTTTGGGAAGATTCAAAAGATGGGAGCCGATTGAAAAGAAGAAGGGAAGCAGAAAAATCACTTCTTTGCGCCACCCGGATTCAAGTTATGCTTGTTTATTTATACCGTAATTGAGAGATGACTTTTTTGCTTTCCCCTGTCAGGGGCATGAGGAATTTTAATGACTAGTTAACGCTATCGAGACCTGGCGCCGCGCCATTGAAACAAGTCCGAAGCCGTTGTCCAAATGCGGCAAGAGGCTGAATTCTCGGATCGGAATCCCACACCATTGTGGAAGCCATGTGTAGGAGCTCGGCGCCACGCGTGAAGCAAGCCCGACGCTATTTACTCTTGTCACAGGAGGCAAATGAGGGGTGAGTAAAATGACGACATTGTCCTCCTGTACAAAGGTCACCGGTAGCGACTGTAGCGATCGGTACTGGATCTGGCAAAATGGGCACAACAAAATTAGGATAAGAAGTAAGGATTATGAGTTGAATGAGGTAAAAAGGGCATATTGTGTCAACAGATAAACGGCGGCAAAAGCTGCCTGTGGCAGCCGCTAGCCGCAGCTAATAGGGCTAGCCGCAGCTGATACCAAGCATTTTCTAGCACATGAGATGCGCCCCCGTAGACAATGAAATTAGCTATTATCCCGGTAGCCTCCATTAGGGCCTAATATCCCGCGCTTCCAATAGCACCTCTTTTCAAGGAAAAACGGATACACCTACCCTATAGCAAAACGGTCCCTGTCTCCCTGTCATGAAGTATTTGTGGCAAGACTAGAAAGAAAGACAACAGAATTGAATCAATTAAAAATATTATTAAACCTCTCTATTTACCATTTTCCTGGCGTGTCACTAATTGCGTAACTAAATAGAGGTTATGACTTTGGGTCGTATCCTCTCAGATCACATGCATAGTCATCTCTTATCACGTCTATCGGAGTTCCAAATTTTATCTATGATATTTTGTCCGCAAGACAATCGAAACATTCGGAAAGTATTTATAAATAGACACAATATTTCCAAACCTAAAGTCATTACTTATCAGCTGTTTACAAAAGCAGTTGGAGATTATTTCTTCAGTGCACGGATACAATGATGCGGTGGCAGAGCACGGGGCCCAACTCCGCTGAGCTTGGACCATGGGCTTGATCGAGATCACAGAAAAATCTTTTTTGGCGCAAAAGACAATCTAGAGTCGATCACGATCTGACCACAGTAGACCCTCTATTAAAAAAGTGGCAAGGAGTCTGCCGTTGATTAAAAAATACGAATGCGTTGCCCTTCTTCCTATGCTAGGGGCTGAGGCAAGCGTTGATTGTCAGTAGAGTAGGTGGCCAGATAGAGTATTCAACTCATCAAATCATCTGATTTCTGCAGATTTCGAACTGCCGACAGGTAAGAGTGATCAATTGAGGCATAATTTGTTTAGCGAAGTCCTAACCGACATAAGGTGATTAATGCTGGCTTCCCGTCCGTGCCGGTGAAGGGGCATGTTTCAAAATGACCTTTTCGGACGAAGTAAAATCCCCACTTTTCAGCGAAAAGGGGGCTGAGTAAACAATTGGCTCATCGGACAACTGGTGTACGCTGTGAAAGAGCTGTTGGATATACTTCTGACGATTACTCGAGGAAAATGATGGAATAAAGCCTTGCATACTACTTGGATGACGAAACTATCGACCAATGGGGGCGGCCGGAGTGCTGGCGTGGATGCACGGCCACGCGGGTGTGATTGCCGAAGGATTTGTCGTAAACCTTGTGCAAGGATAGAGTGCTGACAAGGCGGCCGCGGGACGGACCCTTCCGCTTCCCTAGAATGAGGCAATATCGGGGATAAGTCTCCATCTCTCGGACGTCACGGGTCTTTCGCATCGAGACATCAGTTGATACGAAGCTATGCATGCTCTGAACTAGCTAGTCTTGTCTGATATGACACATCTCCGCTGACAAACGGTTGATTGTTCTCTGCAAGTGACTATTGTGACTTTTAGTCATGCTCCTTTACTGTCCGAATGATGTCTTAGCTACTAGCAAATTTAGACCATCCTCTGATTGTTTGCCCATAGCGCCAGAAGAGTATGGGGAAGGGAATGAGGCCAACGCAGACGCCTCCCAGTATTGAGCCTCCAACATCAATGCCGACCGCAGTAAACATGTCGGTCGCGAAAAACGGAAACGCTGCCGCAAATGCCGAGCGGGCCATGTTGTTGACGGCAAGGGCGCTGTTGGCCTGCGCCAAGTACACCTCGATGAGGTATACAATACCAGACATCAAGACCAGGACAGATCCAGAGCCGATAAAAATGCCGGCTAGGGCGTGGGGTACCCATGATATCTTGGGATCCGAGGTCCATGCAAACCAAAAGAGACCTATGGGATTTGTTAGCGAGCCTGCACTGACCCCTGCACTCCCGTATCTCCAACGTACCTCCTGGCAGAAGCAAGGACCCCACAATCATCGGCGGTAATCGCCTCTCCGGCAGATGCGTCTGCGTTTCCGCGAAGCGGAGCGGGATGTAGTAGATACTGTGAATGGCTAGCAGCAGACAGGCTAGGACCACACCAACGAATATGCTCAGAAAGGGCAGGCTTCCAGTGATTGGTGACCAGCCACGCTCTCTCACGAATGAGAATGGAAACAAGGTGAAAGTGAGGTAGATGATTCCATAAGCCAAACTCATGTGTATTGTGAAGAAGATCAACTGTTTCACGTTAGTTAGTCGGCAACTTGCCGGTCTTTTCGGCACTTACTATCGGCTCGCGAATAATCATCCGAACCGGTCTTGTCAGATACTTCTGGACAAAGACGGCAGCAGTCGGCTTGTCGCCTTTGGTGTGCACATGGACACTGCCATTTGACTTTTCGCGTATCTTCCGAGCCTTGCGACGCAGTATGGCTGTGTCGGATGTCTCGGTGGTAACTAGGAAGCCAAAGATGCCAAAGAAGGCGGCACCAATAAGGGTGATCCACGCGGTCCATCTCCACCCTAGTTTGACGGTGGCGATGTTTCCGATTATTGGGCCTGCCGCGGGGCCGCAAAATGTTCCCAGGCTAAAGATTGCGGTAGATATGCCGCGGTGCGAGGGCTCGACCAAAAAGTCGACAAACATTCCCCCGATGATGGCGAGAGTCGAGGACCCCGCTAGACCGGCCAGGAGCCGGAAGACGAGAAGGACGGAAAGGTTCTGGGCTACTGCGCAAGGGATCTGGAAAATGCAGAAGAGGAAGTATCCTATCCACAGGGGCCGGTTCTTACCATACAGCTCGGATGCTGGACCCCATACCATGGGGCCGAGGGCGAAACCGACCACGTACAGAGAGACTGGTAGAAGAGTTTCATCGCTGGATGCGCCAAATTGCTTTTGCAGCTGAGTCCTCGTAGCGGACATGACACTGCTCCCAAACGAGACAATGAAGGTGCAAAGAGACGTGGTCACCACAATGGTCCATTTTCGTGCAGGCGACCAATTCGACGGCTTGGCTGGGTCGCTCGGACCCTCCCAATCAACCGTGATGCTGCTGCTATCGCTGCCGTTTTCAGTGTCTGGAGACATGGCGAGTCATTTCAAAAACACAAAGTTCCTTGCAAGAGCGAAAGAGGCAGTGCGAATGCAAGCGCAATACAAATGCCAAACAATGCTATCTTTTTATTTTCGGATAGAGCTGCACCGAGTTACGTCTTCCTTTGATAACGAGTCTTATTTAAGCGATATACTCGGGATGGCCCGCGGCATAACAGACCTTGGAGATGCATCTGTGGAGTAGCACGGCATATATCTTTCTAGTGGTTCCGGCCCCCCTAGGAAATAGATATGCTTTCTTGGCCTTGCTTAAGCTTTTATCAAAGCCCACAAAGCTTCCATGCTCCGATTTTATTCTGCGTCAGCGGAGCCGCTTGGATGGGGAAGCGCGGAGCCAAGAGCTCCGTTTATTGCATTGCACGGCCCGTGGTTGGTTCATAGCGGCACAAGGGAGGGTTCAGCGGCCAACTTTGAGAAATTTGACTCTCGGGATACCGTTAGATGCCGCCTGCCTAAAGCCTATACGGTGGGCCATTATGGAAGCCCGGGAGTTGCGGAACGCGTAGACGTTCTAAACGCTGTAAGGAAAAGCTGCATATTGTCTGTTTGGCGGAAATCTTTAGCCAAAAGAGGAAGGTAATTCCATTGCAAAATAGAGCCTCGTCGTCACTAAATTCCGACCGCGAAACTTCGGCCATTTGTGGGGATGACTCGTGGCACCGTTGTAGTCGGGACTCGTTTATGAATCATTGTTGTCGGATCTGCTGGAATCAGCTACTGCATTGACACGTCTTCAATTTGATGCCGAAAATGTTCCTATGTGCCCGAGGTCCGTTCCCGTATCATCGCGAAGAAACTTTCATCTGGTATTGATAACGTTCAAGGCCTTGTCCAGAACTCCTCGGCCACTGTGCTGCTAGCCGAATCGAGTACTCATCCACCGTGAAACAGTTGTGCAATTGCCATGTTGGGCAGGTTTGTGCGCTTTTCGGAGAGTGATATTCACTTTCACGTGTGAAACTTTGAATCGTGTATGAAGCTTTGAGTAAATCGCACGGCCCTGGGATTTATAATCGTCACCGTAGGATATGTCGGGTTTACCAGGGTACTGCGGGATAGATGACGATATCGTCATTGATAACAACAACCTTTGTTGACTTGCTTGGTGCCCAGGCATGAGGTATAAAGGGCATGATATTCTCGTGTCGGAAACAAGAAGAAATCCGAAATCATCAACGCATGCTTCATTATGGAAACAGTGCGCACAGTCAGCTCTCTCGCACAGCCTGAAGGCCTGCTGAGCCTTCTCTATCTGACCGTCTCCGGTCTATGTCTTTCCAGTCTCTACTACCTCCTCATCCGCCCTAGGTTGAGCCCACTGCGGCATCTCCCAGCACCCAAGCAGGGCTGGGTCTGGTTTCGACTGCTTCATGAACCTCGTGTTCCTGAGATTGAGAAGTGGATTGATACAATCCCAAACAAGGGCCTTATCCGATACCACGGAATCTTCAACCGCGAACGCATCTTCATTGTCAGCCCTCAAGCTGCAAAGGATCTCTTGAGTGGTTCTGCATACAAGTATATCAAGCCTGAGCTTCAATGGGTCCTCGCAAACAACATTGCCGGCCAAGGCTTGCTCATCCAGGAAGGAGAGGAGCACAAGCAGGCCCGCAAGCGGTTCAACCCAGCTTTCAGCCCAGCGCAGATGAAGAAATGGTTTCCTTCGCTGTGGAAGACGACTGTTGAGACGCTCGACTATGTCGCGGAGCAGATCCAAAAGTCGGAGCCAATTCAGATCCCGAACAGCATTGACACCTCCATGAGTGGCACCACGGGTATTCTGAGGCCTGTCTCAGCCGCCAGCATTGACATGATTGGCCGATTTGGCTTCAACATCGACTTTGACTCCCTCAAGAAAATTGGCCAGCGAAAATCCAAGAATGCCCCTCGCTCCACCAACCCAAGAGATAGATTCAGCCGGGCATACACTGAAATGTTCAAGACGACCAAGCGAGGCCAGCTGACTCTGGAGGCCGCATCTCTGATTGGACCTAACCTGGCCTTGAGTCTTCCTATTCCCGCTGTCAAGACTATTTCCGGCATCATGGCCCTCGTCCGAAATACTGCCGAGGGTGTAGTCGCTGAGCATGAAGCCGGAGTTTCGTGTGATGAGAATAAGGCTCATGGAAAGGATGATATGCTCTCCATGATTATGAAGACTGGTCACTTTTCTCACCAAGACCTGGTCGAGCAGACTGTCCATTTCTTCGCCGCCGGCACGGAAACCGTTGCCGCCACTGCATGCTGGGCTATCCACCTGCTTTCTCGCTATCCCAAGCTGCAGGCCCGTCTCCGTCAAGAAATCAGAGAAAATATTTCTTCCCCGTACTTGTCCTCGGCGGATACCGTCAGCGACTCGCAGTTCCACAAGCTCAAGTACCTCAACGCCGTTGTCCAGGAAACTCTCCGCTATCACTCTATCAACACGCTCCTGTGGCGAGAGTGCATAGAGCCGGCAACCATCGCCGGCATCCCCATCGCCAAAGGAACCAAGATCGTCTTCTCTCCGTGGACGCTCAACCGCGACCCGGCGCACTGGGGACCTACTGCTCGCTCCTTTGACCCGGAGAGGTGGATGAACAGCACCACGGGCGGAGCCGACCACGATTATTCCTTCCTGACTTTTGGCGCCGGCCCCCGCCGCTGCATCGGCGAGCGATACGCTCGCGATGAACTCCTCTGCCTGGTTGGCGGATTAGTCGGTCGCTACGATTTCACCCCCATCACGCCCCACAAGGAGTCCGACGAGGGCCAGGAAATCGGAGATAACTTTGCGCTAACGCTGTTTAAGATTTATGAAGGATGGCAGCTCAAGGTTGACAAGGTTCCGGGTTGGTAAGCTTTTATTACAATGTTATCGGGATCAATCTGAGTCGCCTCTGATTGGTGTGGGTTCTACTGCGCCACTGGAAAGTGGATGGCGGCATGACAGTAGATGGTACAAATGCTTAGGGATGACCTACCTTTGGGGTTTTGGGAATAGGTTAGATCAGTTTAGAAGGGAATTATCGCTTGGGTTAACATTAGATGCAGCGATTTCTGTGACTTTGCCAAAAGAACAATCAACCTCGCTGCTTTTCACGCTCTTTGTGTTCTGCACATGCCGTCTTCACTATTATTGTACTGCTGAAATTTTATGATAGGAACATTTATTTTTGTTTTTTTCAACACATTTGCCCTGATCATGCAAAGAACTTTTGTAATGATGGGCCCCATGGAACCGGATCTTGGTACTTGAATTGATATTAATGAGGATAGCTGAGGGTGAAAACAGCTAATAGCTAGCGCCGCCAAATGCACGCGCAGAAGAATACAATTTTGATAATAGTTATTGAAACTCTTTATCATATCCAAGAACATGATGCCTCTAAATAAACCCGACTTCTTGCTTATCGAGCAGCTTGTGGGGTCGGTGGCCCATCGAACGTGCCAGGATTAAGCGATAGTGGTCTTTGATTGGCTATTGATCACCAGATGCTGGAATATCGGTGCCTGGGATACGAAATTGGAAGGTGGCTGACGGCCTTTTATCCCGGTCTCAATACGGCTATGACGGCATTGTTATAATGTCGCGACTCACTTTCTACATGAGATGCTGCGTGTCTTCTTCCTCCCCATGCATCGATAATACTTCTCACCATGCCGCCTTATATTGTCCAATCGCCTTGCACATTCAATGATGCCGCAGGGCTGGCCAAGAACAACATCTCGGCGTTTTGGGGCCACAGTTGGTGGAGATACTTGTGGGTGGACAGGACTCTGGACCAATTGATCGATGTTGTCGCCACGCGCATGCCCCATCGTTTACTCACCGATCGCCATATTTACAGGCATCAGAAAGTTATTGACTCGGAGTCAAGTGAGATAGTTGGGTATGCAAGGTGGCGAGTCCCGGCATCTCGAGAAAAGGCCTGGTTAGAAGCCCAGACTCCAGACGTGAGCGAGGATGAAAGAAAGCGGTTCAAGGAGCAATTTGACAACGCCGATTTCAACTACCGAACGGATATGGAAGCGGTTGATGACCACATTCCTGCATGGAAAACCAAGCACAAACATGACGTGAGCCTTGGTACGCATGATTTGAGAAAACTGCTACCGAATTCTAGCTAACATCGGCCCAGTGCTGGATTATCTTGCTGTCCATCCAAATTATCATCGGCAGGGTATTGGAAGCATGCTTGTTCGTTCTGGAGTCGAAAAAGGAGCTGAGCTGGGGTTGGGCCTTTTCGTCATCGCTACGGGTCAAAATGCATGTGACATGTATACAAAGGCTGGGTTTGTGATCGTCGAACAGCAGTGCGAGAGTCTTGAACCCTACGGAGTCGACGAAATGTACAAGACTTTCTGCCTCGTGACAAAGAGTTAGGTCAAGTCATTGGATATTATCTTTCGAATTAGCAATATCTATCAAAATTTGGGTCCGTCTCCAACATGCCACCTCACGTCTCACATCTACAGAATCATCAGTTCAAACAAGGTAACTGTTGAGACATTGATCGCTTCCTCACTCCATCTCCACCAGCCACTCTCGGAGGTTGGCCAATAGATAGGTTATCCTAGAGCTCATACAACTTTGACCGATTCAAAATTACCATTACCCTGATTGCGTATATACGCCCTACAGCCCGTATTCTTCTGTACTGGTTGGCAATGCCCGGTACTGTTTTTGGAGCCGAAAATTGAGATGTCGGAGGAAATTTCCCGGAAACCAAATGTTTAACAACACAACCACCAAGAAGATAGGCAGGCAGTCCCATACATAGAGACTAAATTTCGCAGCGGTTAGCATGCTGTGGAGTTGAGTGATGAAATCCGACTGTGACTTACTACCACTCCGCTTGTTGCGTTACTCCATTCTTACCCTCAGAAAACTCCACCATTCGAAAGATGGATCGGACCTATGGAGTCATTTAGCTTCTATCATGTCTGCAGGGGTTGTTGCGGAACATTGACGTACTAAAATCAAAGCGCATGATGCATTTACCGCTAGTAGGAGTGTCGACCAGTGCTTGACAATACCATGCTTCTCCATGTTCGCCCTCGCAAACTCTCCATCCAGGCGTCTTGATGTAAAATGGAATCGAACAGTGGACACGGTAAAAAGCCCAAACCCACCAAGCTGTATGGCGACGCCTGCCATGCCCAAATTCTTGCCTGCGTTTATCTTGTTCTTTGCGTCCGAGGTAGATTGGTCTGTTCCTGCGATGAGAACCCCAGCTCCGAGCTGTAGCAGTAGAGACACGACGTCGAATCCAACAAATATGAGAGTGACGAAGCGCGCTTGAATAGCCAGAGTTAGCGCTGCGATTTCCGTCTTTTATTTTTATTTTTAGGGGGGTTGACATCAGCACTTACGAGGAACCCACAGCATGCCAATTGTCCTTGATTCCGGCGGCACGACCCAAAAAACGATTCTGGAAAAGATGACGTAAATTACACCAGCCATAACCACTGGGGCCAAGATGACCAGAATGAATTGGAGCACATAAGGGGTCTTTTCAGTCACGTTGTTTGCCGACACGGCTCGTGCAGCATATCCGATGACTTCCACTGAGATGCGTTAGCAGGAGTAATCCGCCAAGGATTGGGCTGTGCTTACTCCCGATGCCGAGCAACATGACCACCCAGACCCATGATTTCTTCCGGATGGTCTGGTACAAAGTGGCAAGAAAGTTTATGCCGTATAAGCCTGCGACGATGCCTGCCAAGGCCACCGACGGGCTGTAAAGATAGGAAGATTGTTGCTGAGCCATTTGGAGACTCTTGGCAGGTGTGATAATGTGGTAGTGATTGGATCTCAGTGTGATTTTCATGATGACCAAGTGGTGAACCGCCTATTTAACTACTCAATGGAATCTCCATCACGGCGACTTTAATCGCCGATACAGCACTCAGCCTCCCCTAGTTGGCCCAAGCAGCTGGCCAGCTCACCGACACGCTAGTACGAGGAGCGATAAGGTGCTAATTTTTTTTCGTTGATCCTGATGGCTGTGATTGTTCATCATGTCGGCATTTTGCGCTCTGCATTGCCCGGTTTGCCGTGATGAAACGTCGGGCCGGAGGTTGCCAGCCGCCGCGATTCGCAATCGGCGTGGCTGAGCCGTCAGCTTGAGAAATTACCGGGTTTTTAGCCATGGTCAAGCGAGCCCAAATCCCACGCCAGTGAACGAAGCCGCCCGTTCGAGCAGCTCAAACCCTTTGATCATTTGTGATTGTGCCAATGAGAGTGGTCGCTTTCATGATGGGTGCACTTTTCGGACATGTTAGCCGTTGATCGACCGTTTTCTACGCCCGGACGTGCGGATAAAGCCCCAGAACAGCTACGATACGACTTGATTAGCATAAAGCCCGTGCACAAAGAACAGCATGGCACTCTTCAAGAGTAAGTAGATGATTGATTTTGATGGTTGTTGGTCAAATTAATCTGATGCTACAAAGCCCAAGCCTTTTTATTTTTATTTTATTTTATTTTTTCAATCTTGGGAGTTGAAGTAGAGCTGATGAATAGGGTTATTGTGGCCAAATACAAGCCTAAATCTCGAATCCGCGTATCTCTTTGAATGTCCGGAGGCAGCAGTGAGGTATCTACTCCACAAAAATTCATTTCTCAAGTAGTGATTTGCAAGGACCGTGATATCGCATTGGACAAAAGTTGGCGTGGTACCTCGCTGCTGCCTCCGGACATTCAAAGAGATGACTAAGCGGTCTCGGGTAGATCTCTTGGTCCTGCGGGCCTTGATGCGTGGCAGATTATTGCATTGCAAATTTACTATCCACAGGGCAGAATACGAGAAAGGCTGCACCCCTACATTAGCCAAGTTCTGAGCCCGCGCGCTTTTCGGGAGTTGCCAGACAAGGCGAGGCCCACATACCCCGGTTGTGAATGAGAACTGAACTGCGAATGCTACCAGGTCCAGCCAGATTGCCACTGTGGCGGACCTTCGGGTTCCAAAGTAGTTCGCCGCAAATCCGCTCCTCGTCCTTTTGTTGACCGGCAAACATTCTCGCATAGCAGAAGGCAGTCAAAGCTGTCGTCCACAGCGGAGCCGCATAGGCTAACCTCGGTTATCTGTGAGAGCGGGATACGATATTACCCATACTCACGGCTCCACGGGCGTCGGCGTCATAGCCGAGGGATAAATCTAATTATATGCGTCACTAAGAGCTGCCGATAAAGGAAGAGCATTAATTTTAGTCAAGCTTTGAGAAAATGTTTTAACTGGTGCTTTGCACATGAATTTGGGTGATACGAAGAGGCTATTCTAGTTTAACAAAAATAGAGAATTTAAGCCTTCTCTGCTTCTCCTAATGTTTTGAACATCAAGCCAAGTTTGAGGATTTCATCATCGCCTTCCCTCATGGGAAATTTTAGTAAGACAAGGGCACCATCCCGATCTTGTCCTCGAGCTCTCTGAAAAATGCCATCCAGCCTCGTGGCCGTCTTTTCCCGTTACTAAGTTATCAAGGAATCATGGAGAAGAGAATTGAGAAAATATTTAGTAATATCCAAATTAGAGTCAACACTGTAGGGTGGTGGAGTTTTGTGCTGTCACTTTGTTTTTTATGCACTAGCACAAGTTTCTAGCAGAGCTGAGCGGCATTTTCTGCTTACTGAATTTCGCGCCAAAAACTTTGGTGCATGTTCTAGGCCCCATCCATTTGATAGTACAATGCGTGGCGTTGGATAGAGCCCCTTGATTCCGCGTCGCCCCGCCAAATTATTGGCTAAACCAGACTCGTTAGACTATGCCAGCTATGGCGGATATCTTCGCTAGATCGATCCCTCATCATAATCTTTTCTAAAACCACTGTTAACATTGAGTATTTGAACGAGGAGACGGGGCTGGTTGATTGGCTTGAAAATATTGCTCACACCGCTGGACTCCAGCTCCTCGCGTAACTGCAGAACAATTGACCTTGCCTCATATTATAATCGCTTTAGCCAGTCTCATCCCCTTGTTTAGGGTTTCACACCGTTTGTCGAGCTGATGGGCGTCGGGGCTCAAACGGTGATTTGGGCAGGAAGTATTAAATGGAACTAGCTTTGTAATTTTTAGAAATCCCAAGGCATTGAAAATTCCTGTGCTTTCCGTAGGTGCCCAAAGCCATGCTCATTTATAAAAGCGCCACTAATGCGGTCTTCAGCGCCGCTTGAAAAAAAAAAAAAAAAAGAAAGCAAAGACGACTAGGAATGCACAACCAAGTGATAAATTAGACTACGCTAGGTTCAGGCTTCAATCGTAATCCTGGAACTATATGTAGAACCTGCCCCCTCACAAAGCCCATAGTTCTTCGGATTTTGCCAAACACCGGATTTTGTAAAACACATGCGCGATGAAGCTGCCCTTCGCAACAACCGTGGTATTACTGAGCGCGTCAGCCTTGGCGAAATCGGGCTATCAGTACACCAACTGCAATTCTGATCGGTGCCTCAACTCGGTACATTTATTCAAACCCCACAGAGCGAAAATGGATTCCTGACTGTGGTCATAGCTCAAGGCCGTTGGTGCTGCCAAGGACTGCAAAGCATACCTCAGGAAAACGGTTACTCCTTGCCCAGCGTAAGCGAACAGCACCTCGAAAATGATTAGCATCTAAAGAGTGTTAGCACCACGGTCAAAACAGTAACGAGTACCGTAACACAGCCCCAAACCACGACGGTCTCTCACACGGTGTTCAGCGTCCCTACCACGACCGTGGAAAGGTCTATCACGTCCACCACCACTGTCTTTGGTGTCGCCACAGTCCAAGTCCCCTCTGGGATCTACCTTGCATCGACTGTCGTCGTCCCTGCCACAGTGACGATTGTTCCTGGGCCACAAAAGCGAGTTGCCGCCCCCAGCGTCTGTCGCCCAAAGACCCAATCTGCGACCGCCCTGCCGAAGTGCGCCAAGGCTTGTTCAAGAAACAAGGAGCAATTTGTTTCGGCCTGCTCGTGCCTCGGTGTCACGCCTCAGACAACAACACTCCGACAATCCACCATCACTAGCACCTCCACCAAGACAACAACGACCGGCCCTACTGTTACTGTCACTAATGTCAAGACGGTTATCTCAATCTTTACTGATATTCAAACCAAGGTTGTGCCCGTCACAATCGAAGAAACCACTTCCACAACTTCAATCGCATCACTCTTCACCGATCTCACAGTCGTCTCAGTCACAACCTCCGTTGATGGCTCAGTTCCAACCTGCGCAACCTTTTCCATCAAGGTAAAATACGGTAATTGGCAGGACTTCTACGTCAACAAGGACGCCAAGTTGCAGTGGGGAGCCCAATTCGCGGGCAAATGGTACCTGAGCGGCACCAAACTGAAGCGAGCACCCGATGGCCAGGCATGGTATGGCGATGCTACAGGCAACTCTCCCGTCGAGGTTCTATCCTCTTCGCCCTCGAGCAAAATTGCGCCGCTCGTTTGCCAATTGAACCCGCCTGGTTCTTTGAATGACGTGGGATGCACAAGACCGAACCATGGAAACGACATACTTTTTGCCTGTGGGCCCGACAGCGATGCTGTAGATCTCTTGACATCCGATGCCAGTGAGATGGATGGTTGCTTTCCAGCATGGTTTGGCATGGAGTGGGCATGCGAAGCTGGTAATAACTAATTACAGCCCTGGTGCCTTTAGCGGCCAATCTTTTACTATTTCACGTTCTGCAGTCTGCCAAATGTTTGTAAATGTTCGACCATTCGTCTAGACCCAATTGGCGTTTTCAAGGAGGGCCACTCAGTGTCCATCCAGTAATGGTCCGCCGGACTAGCCTTTCGACGCTATCAGTGGGGTCTTGTGAGCTATCCGAAATCTGGATTCCTGCCATGCCTAATTCGCGACGCTATTGATGCAAGAATTGGGGGTTAGCGCATGACCCAGCCTCGTAGACGTGGGGCATCTCTAGCTGAACCTGTTGGCGTTCTTGTGGACAGGTAATGTCCCAGCATCTTTCACCACACCCGTCAAAGATCGTCGTTTTTGCGTCTTAGCCCTGTACTCTTTCATACTGACAGCCCATATTTTAGTTTGCTTGTGATCATTTTTATCGCCATGACCCAGTTCCAAGTCAAGGTTACTATTGATACAGCCATCTTAGAGACTCTCCCTGACGACTCGCTCGTTATTGCGCGCAAGGTCAATGGCAAAATCAATGCGGCTTTTGCGGGATTCAATCCCAGTCGCGACAACGGATGGGATCAACTCCTGCACCACGTTACATTCAGGTGGAAGGATCAATATAGGGTGTTTTTAGCCAACGAATTGGTACGCTATCTGCTCTTGACCTCGAGACGCGCCCTGTTCTGCCCCGTTCCTGAAAGTAACATCAGGCCTCAATTCTCGATCGCTAACCTTGGCATTCCAGGACACGGCTTCGACAGAGGAGGTCGATATTAAACCCGGAGAGATGTGCAAATTTGAGCACTCCGTATTGAAGAAGGCCACATTGCAGCCACCCGATTTCTTCTCCACCCCCGGTACATTCGCAGTTGGCTATGTTCCCAGCAACCTCCACGCCGGTGTTATGATGACGACGGCCGATGGTAGTTGGAAGACAATTTACTTTGATCGCGAAGCCCATATGGAAGACACAAATGTTGAGATTCAACCTCAGGAAGAGGTCAGTTCCCCGCGGCCCCTTTTTGTTTTAAATCGAGTGCGAAGCAATGGTAGCCGAGTTAAATGCTAACTAGTTCGAAGTACTTCCTGTTCTGGAACAACCAAGCTTCTGCCAACGTCTTTAATCATTTGGAAGAGACCTCGGGTTACAAGATTGTGTTCCAGGATGGAGAAACTGAGAAGAGTGTCCGCTTTGGCTATGCAAAGCCGAGCCATCCCGACTCAGCTGCCGAGTCCCCAACCTGGTATTGAGGAGTACATTGTAAGCCGACTGGTTTGCCAGAAAGATTTAAATGGGCACCAAAGTTGGAAAAGACGTTAGTGGAAGGATAACAACACAGATATGTCAAAGGGACATCAGAGATCTAAGCACGCCCTGTTGCGTTTGGCGCCTCCTGTCACATTTTGTGAGAGGCAATCGGCTGCACGGTGTACCTAACAATACCATTTTACGAATTGATACGAAGGTTCTCTTGGCCCATATCCTGAACTGGACTGCGATAGCGCAGCTTGATGTGAAATCTCACTGATACTTGCAAAAGTAGAAATTTGTTTGATCCTGTATTCTTGTATTATCATAAACTTTCACGAATTTGTAAGCCAATCCTCCACATCTTAAAGGCATTGCTTCGTGAATGAGACAGGAATACCCTAAGAATTTGCTAGATTTTGATTCATTTCTCCTAAACTCAAACATTGGACTCGAAGGAAGCCGCATAGCTCTATTAGATGATCTTGCACCTACTACCCCTAATTGGTCAAGCGTCTGGTATCAAGTAATCTTAGAAGCCTGGGTAGGTATCGAGAAAAACAATTATACGGCAGTATGAAGAGGACAGAATGCTGTCTTTAAGGCGTGTATCGGCCAACATCACCTCCGGTGCCTGGCCAAGATCCAGTGAAACCATTTTGAGTCTGGATTTGAGTTCCATCCGCCAGGCGGAGAGTGGCATACGAATCTTTTGAGCACATGCCATACGCTTGCAGATTACTCGGCGTCGCGGTGATCCAATGCAAATTGTCTGTTCGAGATTAGCAACGCAACATGCCGTAGGGAAAGATAGACATACTCTGGCACTGATAAGCTCCAGCACATGCTTGATATCCGGGGCCGCTGAAGAAAGCCCATGAAGCGGATCCGTAATAGTAGATGTTGGAGCCACCCTGAATGTAGTTTGCGAAACCCATGCGGCATCTGGTATCGCCACCCGAGCACCATGAAAAGTCAGGATCGCCCCATGTGCTGACGCTGGCTGTCCACGGTGCCGGAGGAGTCTGTTGAACATGGTCACCCTGGTCGTAGTTGGTCTCCGACTGCAGCAGAGAAACCACCACATTGCTTGCCGAGCGCAGGTTCAACTGGTACAGCCACCAGTGCTCACTTCCCAGGGCATGAAGCCAAGTACCTTTGTTCGTTTCCACCAGCGCGCCACCTTTGGCAGCAATGTTGGAGCCACCGTCAAAGTCTTCGGTAATGTGATCCGCAACCCAATTCCAGACGTTTTCAACATACACCGACGAGTCTTTGGCAAAATGCAGACCAAGGAAAGCGGCCTGGCATTCGTTTTTGGCATCTCTGCATGCATTTGTCAACGCCGATGCACCTCGGGTTCCGCCCACTGTTATCATCGAGTTCCACAGCGCAACGTTACCAGGCGATGAGCCTGCTGCATTGAATTGAACAATGATGGCTCCTGGAAGAACATCAGAGACGGTAAAGCGCATATCTTGAATTTGCGCAGTCCCGACGTCACCAGGCTTGCCCACCTGGACCACAGGCTTGGGGTTGGAAGAGTCTTTGAAGAAGTTGCCGTTTCCAGAAATGGTAGACCAGGCCTCGCCGACGATTCGAGAGCCCAGCGGTACGAACAAGGTAGAATCAACACGGTATATACCGAATGGAAAATAAGCAATCTTGTTGTTGTCCGCTGCATATTGCAGAACCTTGTTTAGGGCTGCGGATTCATCAAGTGTGTGGTCTCCCTTGATAGTCTGGCCACCGTTTTGGCTAGGGTCCTTCACATTGATAAAGTCATTGACAGTGTTTGTGGCAAAGTTGGGAGCATTCAGAACAGGAATACGTCCGTTTGGAGCCACAGCCTGGGGTCGGGGAGTCGAAGACGAGGTTCCGCCGTAGATGGGATTGCGTCCAACTGTGTTGCCGTAGGTAAAAGTATCAACATGACTGGCGGATCCCAAGGCCGTACCGCTAGGCAACGAGACAATAACAGAGTTGGTGTCCTTGTCCAGGTTATCAATAAGCAGGGAAGGGTATCCTGTGGAATAGAACGTCACGCCAGAGTTGATTGATTTGGCATCGACAAGTCCGATAAAAGGCGCACCGCCAGTGTGCTTCACAGCAGTTCCAACGGTATCGAAGGTTGGGGCCAGGATTGTGATGGTGTTGCCGCCGGTGACGAGAACACCCACTGTGTTTTGGTAGAAGTAAATGCCTTTGTACAAGGCTTGTTGATGCCCGTCGTGCCAAATTCCATTCTGTGTCGTGGTTAATTCATCAAAATATCAACGGAGACGCTATTCAAGTTCAACAGTGCACATACCTGACCTCTCTCAATACGAACATCGGCAACACCAAGCGTAGAACCTCGCCCGAGCCTGATACCCGTGTGTCCTTGGTTATTTGTTGAAGAAGGCAACACAATCTTGATGTTCTGCAGTTGGCAAACCTGAGCAACACCCCAGTAAAGTGCTCCGAATTGATTTCCTGTCGCCAGCAAAGTTAATATTTGCGACTGTTTACTTAAGCTGCTGACACATACCTGCGGCTACATTGGTCGTGTCGAGAATCAGGTTCTTGAGTCCCACGGCGAAGGAAAGCTCGCCCGATTCGCCCGTAGCAGGGTCTTGGCCTATTCGCCCTGTTAGTCAAAGCCAAGGCACTAGACCAGCGGGTGGCACGGATATCTACCATTAATGAGGTAATCTCCAGAAAAGCCGGCAGCTGCCTTGATCACCGGGGGCTAAAACCCATCTAGTTAGCGCCTGGGCGGGAAATCCGTTGATCATCTTGGCACTTACGTTGGTGGCGTCGCCCATCAAAATAGTATCCGTGTTCATTTTGATGGTGCTGCTGATCTCATAGGTACCGGGCGGAATGTACACAACCTGGAATTTCAAGTTAGACTGATCAATCTTTAGGTGCACTCAACATACGCGCGGTTGAGAGGCAAGCCATTGGCCGTGTCGAGTGGCGCCATTGGTGCCTGAATTGATAGCATTCTGGATGGCGGAGCCGTCACCAGATTGGACTGTCTTGAAGACTGGATATGTGTAATCTCCATCTAGATCTGGGGCATAGCCTCGATATTGACCGGTATGGTCTACAGCCGCATACCAGAAGCTCGATGCAGAGCTACCGTTGACGGCGAGATTAAGAATTGATTGCTCATGATGCTCAGGCAATTTTCGCGGTCCAGCCGAAGCGACAGACAAAAGCGCGACGAAGCACGCAAGAGGTTTCAGCATGGTAAAAGATGAGCAGCGTCCGTGAGACAACCCAAGAAATAATTGAGAATAAACAAGTAAAAGATTGGAAGGTCCAAAATGTTGAAATAGGCGACGAAGCGGGTAGAATCAACTGGCAAGGATGCAACAGAGCCGAAAGGATTATCAAGGTCCAACTCCGCCACTTAGAAAGCTAGACGATCATCTGCCGGCTATACCCAGTTGCATGATGAAGCAGGAGCATTTGCAGGCTTACTGGCTTGAGCAGAGCCCGACCCCTGCTTACTAGCGTAGTAATTCAGCTCCCCGACCGGTCTAAGCCTGTATGTAAGATTTAGGTGCATTGGGCTGAATCAAGCGAGCCCTCTCATTAACCAATCACCGCCTCAAGATGATTCCACAGCAGTCGACCTTGAGGAAATTGCAATTGTCAATCCCACTTGCCCTATCTGGAGTCAACATACAGGAATGACAAGGGCCACTTTTACGGCAGTCACGGCGATGCTGGCGATGCTGGCGATCGGCTCGCTGCCGTTTGCTTATGTCATTCCAAATGTATGCCCCAGACACAAGCTCCACAGTCTCCTTCAAGCCCAGGCCTTGAGAAAGAAGAAGACGGGTGCGAAGCTGAGATCTTCCTTAGCACAGCGAATTTTATTGGAGACCCAGGTGCTTTGGCAATCTGCCTATGCATTTGCACTATGAAAATGTTCTCCCCACTAGACCAACGTGGCGTGGTTTCATTGGCAGGGTCCAAATCCTTTTTCAACTAGCCACACCTCATGCACATAGTAAGCGGGCAGGAGAAAGTAATATTGTGGCTTGACATTGCATATACCCAACTGAATGACCATGTAACATTTTACTGGTGGATTTACAGGGCTCACCATTATAGACTGTCTCATGTCGTGTTGTGCCTCGGTCAATGAGATTTCACATTCAGACGAATGGAGGTTGATATCCGCACCTCGTGTTGGAGACTTTTTCTTGGGTCATTGCTCCTTTCTCTTTTCCCCATCCATTGTGCGCAAGCTGGTATATATTAAAAAAACACCAAAAAATTAAAATTGGTACCGATTGCGAAATTTATTGAGGCTAAATGCTGTACTTCCGACTTTGGATGCCAGTTTCAACCCGAACATGATGGTGCGCCTAACATCATTCTATCTGACGTTGCACGAAATTGATCAAGGCCTGTAAACCTTCTTCAGTCGCATCGCCCATTGGAATGAGAGTAAAGGCATGGCAGCCTCCTTCTACAATGCGCAGATCCGATTCATTCCCTGCGTTCGCCCACTTTGCTGCCATAAATATGCTATCATCCAGAAGCGGCTCAATGTTCCCTACCAAGAACTGAGCTGGAGGTAGATCCTTCAAATCAGCACACAGAGGTGATATCTGGGGCGTTTTCCGATCGCTTAAAGGTACGTGACTAAAGGCTGCCTCAACGAATTTGATCATTAGTGGGCCACTTAGCACAATATTCCGATTGTGAGAGAATGTAGAAGGGGTAAAGGTCAGATCATATATGCCGTAACCAGCGCAGATTGCAGCAATCTGTGACTTGACGTCGATGCCGTGTTCGTCGCGCAAAGCCAGGGCTACAGCCACAGCATACCAGGCACCGGCGGACTCTCCACCAAGCACTCGCAAGGGGGCTCCGAGAGCTCTTGCGCCTTCATCAGAAATTGCGTATAGAGCTGCGTCCACGGCATCGTTGCGGCCGGCCGGAAATGGGTGCTCCGGTGCCAATCGATACTCAACCGAAGCCATGGTCAAATTCAGTGCTTGGGACAGCCTAGTCAAGTAGTTGTCGTACGAGGCATTGCTACCGATCACGAAGCCACCTATTTTAGCAAGGATGGTCAATCATCTAAGTCAATTTACTAGATTTGTTTTCTTACCTGCATGGAAATGAAGCCAGACACCTTTGGATGGTTGCGGTGGATCAATGACTCGAATCTCAATTTGGTGGCCATCACGGCTGACAGCGTTCACCAATCGAGCCGCCTGATTCAGCCAGGGCTTCTTAAAGCCGTGTGTACCTTCACTCCGTGCCTGCCGATAGTCCCGAGGTGTTGGAAATTCGTACCATGGTTTGTCATTCGCCAACTGTTTCTCGAGCCGATCGGCGAGATCAAGGCGAGCGATGCGGACGGTATCTGACACCTTTTCTGGGCGTACATTGATTGACATTTTGAGCGGTCTAATTTTTTATCTTAGTGGTGAGTTTGGGTATACTTGAAGATGTATTCCAAAGTTCTTGAAAGTTTTGAGTAAGTTGGTTGGGTTCTATAGGCTTGGTGCTCTTTGCGTTAGAATTCTAGGGTCCGATACGCGACATATAATCCATTTATGCCTGTACTATTTTCTCCTTGACACTTATTCAAATTAACGATGGCATTCTGAACGGGGATTGTGAAATCCGTGGTTCGGTGTCGGAACGCCTCGCATTCCGAAAATCCCGAAACCTACTCCAGTTTACCCCCAAACTATCTTCGGTAACACTGGTTAACATGATCCCCATTTCGGATATGAAGCTGCTGTAATATGCTAAAAAGAAAAAGTGGTTCGATACGGAACTCTTCGCATTCCGTGAAGCCCGAGAAACTTTCGTGCCCTACAAAGTGTCGTCGGAAATATCCAAGGCCTCATCACGGTGGGAGTCACAGCCCGGTGAGCACACGTCAATTCATAGACCTTCTGCTTATGATTAGAATAATTATATAGGTAGGCTATACTTATACAACAAGAAAATCGGGTGCTCTGGTGTCGGCTCCAGTAGGGAATTTGGCTGGATGTAAAAATGTCTGCATAAACCCCTCAGGAAAAATCATTAAGTTCAAGCCACCATGAATAAAACCTTTACAAGAATTGATGAATGCGCCCTTGATCGACTCGCAAACCAAATTACTCAGAGCTTTCGTAGCTTAATAGCATATATTGCCCATTCTAACTGAATTGGGTCAGCAATTAGTCATTTACTTTATTTATTGATCTGAGGACATAGATATTCATTAATTTATAGTGCTTTGCATTGGAAAGTTTCTAAGTCTATGAGCCGAAAATTGTTAAAACCCATGGCAACTTATTTCTCTGCCTTTCAAACCTTCCATGCGCAGACTCTATATCAGTTCGGTAGACTTTGTTCCTTCAGGTGAGAACCATCGACAAGGTAGTAACTAAGGAATAAACATCAGCTTGGTTTTGGTATATTTGAAGAAGAACTTACGACAAATCCCCCGTCTGGAACACTTCCCTCTCTGTGAAACCATCTCCAAGCCAGGCAAACATGCCTCTCGGATCTTTGATTAGTGGTGTCCAAATGAAGTCCTCATACCTCGGATTCTCTAGCAAGTCAAAGAAATGCAATCGCGAACCTGGATGCAGCGAGATGACGGGAGCTTCCCGCTTGCCATTCTTGAAGGAGCTATTGCAGGATTCAACCCAGACAGTCTTTTGGATCCATCCCCTCGCATGTGCCAGCCATTGTCTTGTGACGTCCGGCTTGGGGACCAGAGATGCATACCCTTCTGTCTGGAGCTTCCGGACAATTTTGCAAATATAGCTCGTTACTTGCTCAATAGACCCTATGATTGAACCATGGCCAAGCGGGCTTGTAGGACCCATCATGACAAAGTAGTTGGGCATATCCCTGACAGTGACGCTCAAGTAGGCTGTCGGTAGGTCCTCTGTCCAATCGTCTCGAAGATCGCGGCCATGAGAGCCAATGATGGGGAACCGGGGAACAAAGCCCATATTGAAGCCTGTTGCGCAAATGATGGTATCCGCATCAATTTGTTTTCCAGACGCAGTTTGCAGCCCTGTCTGATTGAAACTGTCGATTTCGCCCCAGACGATTTCCACTTTCGGCGAGCAAAGGGCTTCCAAGTAGCCACTGCCTGGTGACGGTCGCCTGCATCTGTTCAACGGATAAGTAATCAATTTGAAACTTGTGAAGACATGAGATGCATCAACGTACCCTACAGGAAAGTCCGGGGTTAACTGAGCGATGAGTTCTGGTTTAGCTGCTAAACGCCGAGCCGTTTGCTTCTCAGTAAACTCTCTCCCCTGCTTCTGCGCCTGAGAGTCCTTGAGATAGAGTCGGAATCGAATATTCAATTCATCTTCAATTTCTTTTCGATATTGCAGATACTTGGCTGGGTCGCTGGACCAGTCCTTCTTTTCTTGCTCGGTAAATATCTTATTCGCCCCGTTTTCACCAGCGAAGCGGTTTGCAAGGCCTGGTGTGACCCAGGTTTTGCTGCGCAACATAACATAAACCTTTTCTACTTTGTCCAGGATAGTTGGAAGAATCTGGATGCCAGTGCTTCCATTTCCGATGAGCACAACCGTCTGGCCGGTGAGATCCAACGACGCAGGCCATATGGCCGAGTGAACCATGTTACCCTTGAACGACTCGCGATTAGGAATTGTTGGCCAGCGCCAGTTGTTGTATGCTCCGCTGGCGTTGATGAATATATCGCATTCCTCAATAAAAGGCTCACCAAGCTCCCCTTCCTTGGTGTTGCCATCGGATTTTATAAGCTCGCTCCCATCAGTGGGGTTGATCTGCACTTGCCACTTCTGACGCTCCTCAATCCATTTTGCGCCAGTGATTTTGTGGGAAGTGGTGATGTACTTGCGCAGGTTGTGTTCGGTGGCAACGTCGCTCAGGTAGTTGTAGATGTCTTTCGCGCTCGAATAGAAGGCTGGGAAATGGGGGTTCGGTGCCCACGAAAACTATGCAGTGCGATCAGTACACAATTAAGTGACATATTTGTCCTCATTTGGTGCATTACCTGATAGTTGTGGATCGGAATATCACAACTGCGTCTTCATTAGCATAAAGACCAATGGATCTATTGCCAAAACCGATTGGATATGCTTACGCGCAACTAATAACCGGTTAGTACAGTTCATCATCCTAAACACACTACCACCACCGTACCCAGGATATCGATTCTCAAACCAAGTACCGCCGAGTGAAGAGTTCTTTTCATAGATCTTCAATTCGCAGTTCACCAGAACTCCGGTCTCTAAGCTGTGAGCAAGACTTAGTCCACTGATTCCTGCGCCGCAGCAAATAATCTTGAGCTGTCTTGGTGTTCGCATTGGCACCCGCGACATTGCGAGAGCGAGCGGGTCCCCATCTTCATATGCAGCAGTCTTTTCTGGGAAGGGATTCTTTTCTGCTTCAGCTTCGTAGAACTTGAGCGCATCCATGGCTGCTGCGGATTGGTTGGCCATTTGAACTTGGGCTTGTGATTGTGCTGAGAGGGTGGTAAATTAGCTATGATGAAAGTAAACTGGTATTGGTCGTCCTCGGGGTACATTGCAATGGAATATACCTTCTTTTGAACAGCATAGCAGTAACTGTCTACTGAAGGACTTGGTCATCATCGGAGACACGGAACGGATCGCTGAGACGATCGCCTCGGAGAAAAGTTCGGAATGGACCGAATGTCTCGGTCAGGTTTCATTCGGATGTTTCGGACAAGAAAAATGCACTAGATAGCCCCAAAGTCCAAATTGATCGTTCTGATGTCTTCAATAGCGATTGTTCTAGTATTGACGTTTACGAGCCTTACCTCTAATATCTTGTCGGTCTAGACGTTGACAGCGACCATTCCGAACATAGTTGTACGGACAGCTTCGCTCCAGGATAATTTGTGGGCCCCAAATTTCTTGCCCCTCAACTTGGCATTGCAAACGCTTATCTAATTTGAAATGGCAGACTAACGGGTTGCTGCAGTTGGCATCCGGATGTAGCAATATTGGGATGTTCTCACTTGGCATTGGTTTAAGAGAGTTTGGTAATAATTGGCGGTGTGAGGATCATTCGATCTCATCTTTCATTCATGATGGATTTTCCTCCGCTAAAGGTCAACGTATGAGGTTGTAGCCGACCGAACACCGAGTAGCAAGGACCAACAATACACAACCCCCTGTTATTAGCTTAAAAGATAGAATCTGAGTAGCTTTCAGCTACTCCGTATCTTGAGAAGAGTCACTTAGTTGAACATGTAAAGAGACTACTATCTCATGCACCAGGAAACAAGGTCGATCAAAGTTGAAACCCAGCTCTAAAGTCGAGATCGCTGTTGAATAACGTACCCATGGGCCCATTAGCCCACTCACCAAGGTCAACATCGAAGGTATCCATGCCAATCTGCAAGTCGCATTTGGCCAGAACATCGACTTCGGGAATGAACGAAATTTCCTAGGAACTGTTAGTCCAGGAGCATGAAATTGCTTTGCATAGAAAATAAGAAAAAAGCCAAGGAATTCGGGGTATTACATTTTGGTTCGTTTCCTCCACCTGGTCCTGCGTATTTACCCGGCCGTCATTTATATGTGCCGAAGACTGAGAGCTGTCCCATCTTTTGATAGCGTACCCTACAGCCCTCAGTGCCCGTTTGGCCACGTTGTTCTTGTAGGAAAGTCTGACCAAAACGCCATGGGCCCGGTTCAGAGATTCAACACAAGCCCTGTGCTCTTCGTCGTTGTCCGAGTAATATAGCACGGGCACCAAGTGGTAGATGCACTCCACTATGCAAGCGGTCGTAAAGTACCCGATGGCTCGTAGTCCTGGAAAACGTGACACGAAGATATCATGAGCATCTATGATGTTGCGCGAGAGACGGGCACCAAAATGAGCCGTTTCCGGATCAAATGGAGCCTGCCTCACAGGATTATGTCTGATAAGTGCACGGAGTAGGTCTGATCTCTGCGGGTCACTTTTTAGTTTCGAGACGGAAGAATGCTACGAGGATTGGGATGATACGCACTGTGTAAAGTTGCAAACGCCGACGAATGTGTGTCTCTGGCTCACCGTTCAGAATATAGCTGCTCAACTTTTCAACGTCCCAGGAAAGGTCGCTGGTGAGTTGTCGTCGTGAGTTAAGGATCTGCGTGTCCATGATTTCAATTTCCATCCAATCGCCCTTCGCTGTTGCACCAGTGGCAAAGAATGAATCCCAAATGTTGCCCCAGAGTTTAGCCAAGTTGATCATGGCCTGCATGTAGCCTCCAGAACTGAACATATTGGTTGCTGTCCGTTGCTCCATTCCATGATCTTTAGGTGATTTTGTTTCACTACGAAAGTCATTTACGTCGAATTCAATGTCACGGATGTGGTAAACAGTGCCGCCTTTTCGAGCAATTTGTCGGTCCAGATAGTAAATAGTCCACCACAACTGCTGTCTCTGAAGGATATCGCCCGCATCTCTAGTTGGCCAAACTCTCTGGTTGTTCAATCCCATTGTAGTGGCCAGCTGCGTTGCCAAAAACAAAGCACGAGAGGCAGCGCTGAGTAGTTCGCAATGCATCAAATATGCGGCAATGAGAGTCTGAGCTCTCATAACATCGAGATTGACTGTCTTGGAATGAACCAGGTATTGCATGGAGCGACATGCTTGGAGATACAGTTCCCAACCCGGTTTTGTGTCGCCGTCACACGCATCCTCACCAGAATCCAAACACGCTGCCAGGGCTAGCATGGAACATGCCAGCGCGATTGTGGGTAGATGTCCAATGCTTACCAGCAGCGTGCGGTTGTAGGAGCTGTAGCCGAGTTTTCGGATGAGTTTATAAATGGGCGGTTCTACCTCTTCGCGATTTAGGAATGGAAAGTAGCAATCAAAATCCCGAAAGTAAACGTCAAAGAGACACTTAAGAGACGGCGGGTCGGGAAATTCAACCAAAATTTGGAATTCGCCATTCTGTGCAACTTTGGTACTGTTTGGTGAAGCAGGCCTAGACACGAGGGCATCAATGGCGGCAACCTGGGAGGAAAGAGAAAGATCGTAACGTGGAGAGTTACGGTCTGCGAACAGATTCGCTCCTTCATCTCCGCCATCTTCGCTAGGCAGTGCCAGCTTTTGGAAAGAATTGGGCGATTCATTGACAACTCTGGCAGCAGTTAGTTGGTTTATTCTTCAAGGTGACCGCAGAGAAAGATCGAACCGGTCGGGCTGTTTGACCATCTCAAATAAATGGGTGATGATGCGCTCAAGCGTCCCGACGCGGTCACAAAGCGCGTCAACTCTAGTGTCGGCAGTGCTGGGCTGTGTGCGAACATATTTGCGAGGTTCTTCCCCATAAACCTTTTTATTAGCTGCGCTCCCACCGCCAGAGCGACTTGTTTCAGAAAACTGCTCTGGATCACCGGGAGGGGGCGAGTAGCGGCATTGAACGGATCTGTTTCGACAGTGCAAGCAGACTTCCTCTCCCGTGCATCTCACTTTTCTCCGCTTGCAGTCGTGGCTGGACACTTCGCCATCAGACGCGATGTCCTAGAGTATACGTGGGCATGCATATTTTACTTACCACGCCTTTGTCGCGTATTTCTTCCTTTTGACTCCTTGAGTCCGACCGACGCCGAATCTTTTCGGTGCAGCTGGAGGAGTGTCGCCCTCGTTGATCGATGCCATGTTGGTAGGTGAATGTGAGTCCATTGGGGGACTTTAGGACTGTTGTGGAACTGCCGTAGATTCATGATGGAAGTCTGGAAAAAGGTGAAAAGTTGGGGTAAGTATGACATAAGAGTTGCATACCCCGCGGACTAAACAGCTGTGTCCGCGGCTGTCTAACCCTGTTTTAGTAAACGGTTAGGGATTCGGCATTTGATTTTGTAATCCCGGCACTGCCGGAAGGGTAGATGCCGACTATCCGTACGGCTATCGAAATGCGGATGCGGGGATAAATGGGGGGCAAGCTAACCCTATACAATAAGCATCATGAATGTCATGACCACTGCTATTCGCACACGAAGAGTAGGTTATGACAAGGCAAAGACATTCTACGATTGTTTAGTTTACCCTTGTAATAGCTTTAGGAGGTAGACCAGTCCCTACAACCAAATTCTGTATCTGGACAACACATTTCGTCCGATTGAAGCAACAATGACGTTTGTCTTAGGCTCCTCTCTTTGACAAGAATCATAAAATGTTTTCTCTACATAAGAAGATGTTTCATGCAGTAGCCAAGCCAATCCGACGACAATACGGCAACGTCATTAGACGCGAGTTTCTAAAAGTCGTCACAGCTACCAGCCCATTGGATGCTCAATACTGCGCCGTCTTGCCACCGTCCGACACTAGCGCAGCGCCATTGACATAGCTTGACATGGTGCTACTGAGGAAGATGCAAGCCTCCGCAATCTCGTCCGGAAGACATAGCCGCCCCAGGGGGTTTGCAAAGGCAGGAGCCTTGGTGTCACCCCCCAGCGTTTCCTTCAGACTGTCAATGAAGGGTGTGTCAACGATGCCCGGGCAGACAGCATTGACGCGCAGTCCATCACCAGCATGGTCAACGGCTGCGCTCCTGGTCATGCCCATGACGGCGTGCTTTGCCGCTACGTATGGCATGACGTTAGGCATCGACACAAAGCCGCAGACACTGGCGAAGTTGACAATGCTCCCAACTTGGCCACGGCGCTCATCCTTCCACATTGTACCAGTCAACTTGCGAGGTTGCTTAAGCATCACTCTGGCCTCTGCTTGCATGCAGAATGCCACGGCTCGCGCATTAATATTCATGACCCAATCAAAATCATGGGTAGGTATTTCGGCAGCTTTCGCCCGAACGTTGACAATGACCTACACGTTTTGTTGCTCGTTAACCTAGTTACAGTATGGTAGAATAACATCGGTGAGAATTTACTCACCCCTGCAGCGTTTGCAGCGCAATCAAGAGTACCGAACGCTTTGACTGCCTCGTCCACCATATGATTGACTGATGCCTCATCGGTCACGTCGACAGGAACCTCTTTGATCCCAACATGGGGGAATTCTTCACGGATGAGCTTGGCCGTCTCTCCTAGCGACTTGGGGTTGATGTCTGCTATAGTGATTCCTTGAATCCCCGCTCGCACATACGCAAGTGACAACTGTCGGCCAATGCCAGACCCTGCTCGTTTCACAACAATCGTTAGTAGAGGCAATATCACGCATATTTTGATCAATTCACCTGCGCCCGTAACCAATGCGTTTCCGTTTAAGAGACTCATGTTTAATGTGTAGTATCAATGGATGCCAAATAGCTTAGAAGTTGTCTCTGTTTAGTACTTGTAATTGTCTCAATTTATGAGAACCTCATGCTCCATCTACCCAAGCATCCCTTATATGTATCACCATAGAACTGCAAGCGCTCAAGGCTATACTTGCGGAGATATTGTTTCCGTCTCCGAGCCCAATCATCCCCGATTTTAGACGTTTTGATTGACTTGGAACTGAAACGAGTGACGGCTGTCCACTACTCGCTTGCACCGCTCCGAGTGTTCCGAACGTTCCGTGATCTCGTTTGGCCCCTCACGTTATCCAACGCTTGACAGCTACAGGATGACCTGTGACTATCTACCGAGATATTCGGAATTATTTGAAAAATAATGGTCGATTTGGGGGAGTGAAAATGACATGAAGGGCCTACGGAAGACTGTACATACGACCTTCGGAATGACAATTCCCGACGGCCACGGAACGTAGAAATGTCATGTTTTGCTCTAGTTTTGTGTTTAAAAAGTGAATCTGCATTGACTACAGTGGTACCAGCTAGAAACGAAAGTTCCAACATCATGGTCATGAGTTCCTACAACCTTCAGAATAAGAGAGCCCTGATCACAGGTGGAGGCTCGGGTAAGAAACTCTCTTTCGCACGCAACATCTAGAAATCTCTGTGGGTAATTATTGACTGAATTATTTAAGGAATCAATTTGGAGTTCGCCAAGGCCCTCCGTGAAAAAGGGTGTACAGTGCTCATTGGAGATATCGATCTGAACCCTGAGGCAGCAAGATGGCTCAAGTCCACGGAGAAAGATATTGGCCCAAAGGTTGTCTTCCACAAGACCGATGTCACCGTGTGGGAGCAGCTGGTAGGCCTCTTTGATCTCTTTTCGAGGGTATATGGAGGAGTTCCTGAAATTGTGGTGCCAGGCGCCGGCATCTATGAGGCATCCTCTGGAGGCTTTTGGGATGATAGCGAAAATTCGCTACATTACAAGCTGTTTGATGTCAACCTTTTGCACCCCATAAAGACCACTCGGATTGCGATTCAGAGGATGCGGAAGGCTAATAAGCCCGGCATCATCCTCCATCTTTCCAGCATAACTGCGCAGAAACCCTCTGTCGTCCTCCCACTTTACTCAGTAACAAAAGCAGCTTTGAGTCAATTTGTAAGGTGCATGATGCCGCTGGAGGAAATGTGTGGGATCAAAGTAGTTGCTGTGGCTCCCGGGTAAGTCCAAATTCCCTGTGAGACTTCTTGTATTTTCTTCGCTAACATGTTGTAGCATCGTCGATACACCGCTATTTCGCGATCACCAAGAAGCTCAAAACCATGTAGACTTTTCAAAGGACTTCTTCTTGCCAGCAGAGGAGGTTGTCAAAGCAATGTTGGCATTGTTGACGGATCCGCAATACCGTGCGGGGACTGTATTAGAGGTTGGGGATATTGGCAATTGGCGAGAGGTTCAAATAGTGGGAGACATCGGACCACAAGGACGATCAACTTTGCCGCGAGCGAAAACTGAAGATGCAATTGCCTTGCTGAAGAAGATATTGGTTGAGGAGCAGACGAGTGTAGTGAGTAATGGTTTTGGGCACAAGCTATAAGCTAGTCTTAGTCGTCGCCCAATCGGGGTGCGAAATCTCATTCACTTTGGCCGGTAATATGATAAATTGATTTTAGAGCATAGAATGGATTTCTTTCTCAAGGGATGAACTGATACTTTATGGAAACCATCCTTTGCGCTAATGCGAGAGGTGAGAGATTTTATATACGTCCTCAAGTATTGACGTTAGTGCTGAATTGAGGAATGTGTACTTTCTTTTTCGTTTCGTAAATAAAAATCTATTGACTGGACTTCAAAGAAATGATTGCGACTAAGATTATTTGTTCAGACTGTATTTCCTAAGACCAATCTCATTTATCAGAGTCTGGCCCAACCTGCTCGAAATTCACTTGTTGAATTTGTCTAGAATGTTTGTCGAAGTCGATAAACCACCTAGAAAATCCCGTCAGGATACGTGTCAGCAAAAGAAACAGTAACTATGTACTGAGATAACTCACGTTGAACTTGCATCCTTGGCGGGGTTTGTCTCGCTATCCGTGAACCCATTGGCTAACCATGCAAATGTGAAGTCTTCAGATTCGCAAAGACTCTTCCATTCAAAGTCCTCCCATCTCGGTGTACGTAAAAGCTCGAAGTAGTGGATTCGGCTCCCAGGATGCAAACTGTTGAGATCTCCATCGGCAGTCCCGTTTTTATAGGTACTGTTGCAGTGGCTTGCCCAAACAGTTCTGGATAGCCAGCCCAGCGCTTGCTTCTGGTATGCGGCTGGGATGTGTGCTTTTGGAACACAATAGCTGTAATTCTGCGTTTGCAGCTTGTTGATGAAATCAACAACGTACTTGGTAACCATTTCAATCGACGTGACGAGGCTTCCATGACCCAGTGGAGAATATGGACCCAAGAACCTGAAATAATTGGGCATATCTGTGGCCGTAACGGACAGATATGCGCGGGGATTCTTGAGCCATAGTTCACGCAAGTCAGTTCCGTTAAGACCAATAATTGGGAATCGGGGAGCACTAGACAAGTCGAAACCTGTAGCACAGATAATTGTATCGATGCCGCTAGTAGTTTGTCCGGATGAAGAGCAAATGCCGTCTGCAGTAAAATCTTCTACAGTGCCCCAGACTACCTCAACCTTTGGTGATACAAGAGCCTCGAGATAGCCGTTGCCTGGGGTGGGACGGCGACACCTACTCAACTCATTAGCAGTGTTCTGATATATCTGCATTGACCAACAACTGACCCCACGGCAAAATCCGGAAGGAGTGCCTTCAGCAAATCTTCCTTTCCTCCAAGCTTGTTCGTCATCTCTTGGATACCATATTCCCGGGCTGCGTGCTGCTCCGGCGAATGATTAATGTACAAGCCGAACCGCCTGTTGAGCTCCTCTTCAATGCCTCGCCGGTATTTCAAGTATGCATCGGGATCAGCTGCCCACGTGGCTTTCTGCTCTTCCGAATAAAAATAGTTTGTTCCTCCTGGACCTGCAAATTTGGACGCAAAGCTGGTCGTGATCCATGTGGGGCTCCTGATATGAACGTAGACCTTGGAGGCTTGCTCAAGGATTGCAGGAAGAATTTGGACCCCGCTACTACCGTTTCCAATCAAGGCCACTGTTTTCCCCTTGATATCCTTTTCCGAATCCTGCGGCCAAGCTGCCGAATGCAGCATTCTGCCTTGAAATTTGGTCCTATCCTTGACATTGGGCCATTTCCAGTTGTTGAAAAAACCCGTGCAGTCGACAAGAATATCGCACTCTTGCACAAATGTGGTCGAGGTTTCACCTTCCGAAATACCTGGACTCGAAATCACGAGGTCTCTGCCATCCATCTTTGTGACAGTAACTTGCCAAACCTCGCGGTCCGCATCCCATACAGCATTGACCACCTTGTGGGATGTTTTAATGTAGGGTCGCAGCTCGTGCTGATCTGCAACTGATCGAATATAACGCAAAATATCTTTTTGTTCCGCATAATAGGATTTCCAAAACGGATTTGGAGCCCAGGAGAACTAAAAGCGGCGTGAGAAATTGGATCGGGCTAGAATTGTGGAAAAAGACTTGACTGACTTGATAATTTGGTGCCGGGATATCGCAAGCGCATCTGCGATGGCATTAGTCGGACTGTCTCCGACGAGGGCGAATTGGACATACCCAGGATAGCGATTCTCATACCAGGTTCCTCCGATGTCTGCATCCTTCTCGTAAACGGTGATAGTCGCATTTCGGATGTTGCCGACATTGACGGCTCTTGCCACTGAGAGCCCGGCGAATCCGGCGCCCACGGCAACAATTCGCACTGGTCGTGGAGTAAATGTAGGCACCCTGGACAAGGCGTAAGCGAGCTCATCAACACTTTTATACGCTTCAGTTGCTTCTCCCGGCTTTGCGGGGTCTGGAGCGAGGCTCTTGAAGTATTGAACAGCTCGATCTCTCGTGCTCAGTTTCTGGGTTGCCATTATGTCTTTCGTTTTCAAATGATACGTTATGTGTGCCCAAGTATTGGCTGCACAGTGATTCGGTTATATTCATGGTCAAAGCGGGAACATTGCTTACAAGAGGATTCCGAAAAGCCACGGAACGAACACCGAGGCGTAGAATAAGTCGCCACTCGGGAGCTTTTAGTAAACTTCTACGCTATTCTTCGGGCATTCCGATCCAATTTCTTTCTTTCACTCATTCCGAGCAACATCGGACTCACGCAAAGCCGAGAACATGACTGTATTTCGAGGACAAGCATGTTGCATAAGTTACCAGGTTGCCGAATGATTCAGTTTCGATACTGGAGTTTTCCTCACAAAAGCAGATATCTAAGTGCTGGGTAATCTTCCGGGAAAGAATATACGCTGGTGTAAGACTGTATTCTTGATTATCCTGTTGGAAGTAAAATGTGCTATTGTAGTTTGTAAAATATGATTCAATTACCAATCTTAGAGAGTGCTACTATATCAAAGTATCTAATGAAGGACTAAACCTTCAGAAATTACTCAAAGCTTTGTAAGGGTTTGCGAAATTTGCGGTCGTGACATGAGCTGTGGCCAAGCCACGTCCACGCCCAACTCTTCGGCAACCTTTAGGACCCAGCCTGGTTCTCTCAGGAATTGCCGTCCAACAGAGATTAAGTCGACTGCAGCCTCTTTCTCTTTCTCTTGCACAAGATCTCGAGCTTGGTGCGCATCGGTGATCTCCCCGACGGTAGCTACGAAAATATCTTTGCCCGAATCCTTCAATTCCTTCCGTATTTGAACAGCCATCTCTGCTTGCTGGCGTCCAGCGTTGAATACGGAGTGCGCAGCTTGAGGATGATTTCCTGCCGAACTCACATCCAGAACATCAACACCCAGATCAGGGAGTAGTTTTGCGAACCGGATCGTGCTTTCGACGTCCCAACTTCCCACATTCTTTGCAAGTTCGGTATGCTCCATCCAGTCGGTAGCGCTAATCCTCACAAATAGGGGCATTGTATCCGGGATAACAGCTCGCACGGTCTTGATTATTTCCAGAATCAAACGTGTTCGGTTCTCAAAGCTACCGCCGTACTCATCCTTCCTTTGGTTCGTAATCGGACTAAGGAATTGGTGGAGCAAATAGCCATGTGCAACGTGAACCTCCACCACGTCAACGCCGGCCGAAGTAGCTCGCTGAGCAGCCTTTGCAAAGCTTTCGACCAAGCTAGCAATTTCCTCCTTGGTCATCTCTCGGGGTTCCCAGAATCCACCTTTTGGGTCTGCTTTGTCTTTGCTATCCCAAGTGAACTGCGGTCCCCCAGATGGCCCTACCACATCACCGGGCCATCCGCCTTGACATTCATCAGCTTTAGCACTTGACTGCCCCATCCGAGTTGCAACCCATGGCGCTAGAGTGCTAGCCTTTCTCCCAGCATGGCCGAGTTGCAATCCCAGCAAACCGCCTTGGGAGTGAACAAAATCTGCAAGCCCCCTGAGAGACTTCTCTTGGGCGTCGTTCCAGATTCCTGGACAGTTGACACTGATGCGCCCGTTCGGTGTGACGGCTGTAGCCTCCAGCATTGACAAAGAAGCACCTCTAAAGGCATAGTGGCCGATGGTCGTGTGGTAAAGGGGAGTCAAGACACCCGTTTGTTTTCCTATGGGAGCACAGGAATAATGGCACATGGGAGAGACGCAGATCCTGTTCCGGAACGTGACTCCCCGAATTGTCAAGGGACGGAACAGTGTTGGGGTCTTTGCATCAAGCCTCTTGGCTGTTCCCGAGCTCGGAACCTGTGCTGGAGAGAAGAACGGTAGGCCCGGCACTGGAGCATTCAGGTGCGGTCTGTCCACCATTTTTGCGAAGTAAATTTTGAGTGGTTGATGTTGATAATAGTGCAAGGGTGTGAAGCGTTTTGAGGTGCTTGCGGAAAGGATGTAGGTGACTCGCTTGGCTATAGTGACAGGATGTATGGATAGCACAAATTTGTGGAGTTAAGGCGACTTTTCAAAATAATATGTATGAAATGGCCATTTGGTGCCTCGTCACATGTTTTTAGGCATGAATGCTGACCATCTCGGTCGCTTTGGATTGTCTCGGTGGAACGTTCGGGTTTTTCGGAATGGTTTGAATCTCGGGATTTATTTTCTCGGAAGTACTAATCACTGAGTTGGGGCAACAACCCCTTACATAAAATTCCCGCAGCCAATCAATAACATAAATTTAGACACATTCATGGGTTGGGAATTTTCATGAATTGATGGAATGATTTACCAAAGTTCCTCGCGATCACAATGGGTTTGCTTTCTGACCTTGCCTCATTTTTCGCCAACTGCGACCCAGTTGAGCCAGTCGCAATTTTCGCTATTGCTGCAAGTATATACAATTACTGAAATTGAGGGCCAATAATGTTTAACAAGAAAATAGACAGCAGGATATCTGATCGCGCATGGGGTTTACAATGTTTACCTACATCCACTCTCCAATCACCCTGGCCCAGTTCTTGCAGCCTCAACGCGCCTGTGGTATTGTTGGCACTGCGTTCGGGGAACTCTGATTTATGCTGTCCACGATGCTCATAAGAGATACGGAGACGTCATCCGCATTGCTCCCGACGAGCTGTCATGCATCACCGCAGAAGCCTGGAAGGATATATATGGCCATCGATCGGGTAAAGAGGAGATGATGAAGGATCCCACGTTTTATTCCAGCATCAGTTCCGGAGCTGGAAGCATCATTAACTCGGACAGGAGCCGCCATGGGCACTTGCGGAAAAGGGCCAGCCACGGCTTTTCCGAGGCCGCACTGAGGAGCCAGGAAGACGTCATCCAAAGTTATGCCAATCTAGTTATTACACGGTTAGAAGATAATCTTTCAGCTGGAAATCAAACCGTGGACATGGTCAAGTGGTTAAATGTGGGTCGGTTCCAAACACCTCAAAACTATGCACATTCTAATTTATTTAGTTCTTCACTTTCGACGTGATGGGAGAGCTAGTCTTTGGTCAATCATTCCAATGCCTTGACAACTCTGGATATCACCCATGGGTTCAGTTGATATTCGATTCGGTCAAGGCCTCCGGCTTCATTAGATGTTCCAAATACTGGCCTTGGCTCACCCCACTATTCAGACAGCTTATACCCTCAGACATAAAGCGACGACGAGCTGAGCAGCGACTAATGGCTATAGAGAAGGCCAATTATCGGAAGTCCATTTCAGACGACAGGCAAGATCTCATCTCAGGATTTCTTAGGCCTGACAGCGGTGTAATGCCTCACGAATACCAGAGCACCGTCGAGACCTTGATTATTGCTGGGAGTGAAACAACGGCAACGTTAATGTCGGGAGCAATGTATTACCTCATAAATGATGCTAAGCGGATGGTAATTCTACAAAAAGAGGTTCGAACGGCCTTCCCATCCACCAAAGACATCAACTACGAAAACGTTAGAAAGCTACCGTATTTGACGGCGTGTTTGAACGAAGCTCTTCGAATCTATCCTCCAGTTGCAGATACATTTCCACGAAACACGGGATCTAGATCGGAGGTCATATGTGGTCAGGTTATTCCACCTTGGGTGAGTTCAAGATATATTTCACTGGCAGATTGTTACTAAACAATGGCTATGAGACTACAATCGGAGTAAACCATTGGTCCACGAATCATTCGCCTCGAAACTACACTTTTCCCGACGACTTCATTCCTGAGCGCTGGCTTGATGGTCAGACTGGATTCGAAAATGATAAAAAGGACGTTACGCAGCCTTTTCATGTTGGGCCACGCAATTGCCTAGGCCGAAAGTAAGTATTTGAACTTTCAATAGAACAATACTTTATATATCTGGCGATTTGTTAACAACAACAAACCAGCCTCGCCTATTTTGAAATGAGAGTTTTGCTTGCAAAGCTTTTCTGGCGCTTCGACTTTGAACTCGATTCTCAATCGTTGCAATGGAATCAGCAGAAGGCGTTTCTTCTTTGGGAGAAGCCGCCCATGTATATCAAGCTCAAGGTACATGATAACTGAAGGTGATGCTCGATGATGCGATGATGCCGACTAGTTGAAGAAAGTTCGGTTTAGATGCTCCATTTAAGACGACAAATGAACATTGTAGAACAGTAGAATGGCATTAAAGTTGTTTATAGGGTATTTACTAGTTCAAGCCTAATTATTAAGTCTCTACCATCCGTGACACTACTAATACAGGCATCGCGATTCACGGTTCATTTTGCGTCCGTGTTCCCATGTGAGTGCATGGAGTAGCAGTAGGCACATGGGTGATCCGTGCTTATCTGTGGGATTATTATTCATATTGATGAGCAGTCAACTAGATACCACATGCATTATTTCCAAACAAAAAGAGAAAATCAAAAATCCTAAATAAACCTGTCGAGCTAGCTGAAATATTTTCGCCTCAGGCAGATGGCTTTGCGGCAAAGGCTTTTATCGTAATGACGTGCTTGTGCATGACTCATGAGGGTGGATCGGGGCGAGATCCGATAATTTCTGCGGACCATGCGCTAAAACCTTGCGCGGCCCAACTTTTCGCGACTCCCGACAAAGGAAGTGAAGTCACCAATTGCCGTCGTCAATCCCTGAAATCATTGGATTGTTATGTGGAATGGATTCCCAAAAGGAATCCCCCAAGAAAAGAACGCGATCTAGTCATGGATGTCGTCCATGCAAGTCGCGTAGGGTACGTTGAATGATCAATTCTTGTGCTAAGCGGCTTTATCATGCTGAATGCACCATCTCGCTTAGGTTAAATGCGATGAAGCCCCAGAAATTTGCAACAATTGTGCTCGATTGGGGTTTAAGTGTGTTTATGAAACTGGTATAGAGAAGCACCCTTCCAGTCTTTTCTGCCCACAGCGAGCCAGCCAAATGCTTAGTTACGAGGAGCATTTAGCAGAACCTTTACCTTGATGCACAATTTTCTAACTTTATGCTACGCAGAACACCCCGTTGCTTCGAGTCTGCTAGACATAGAAGAGCCTTTACCCAAAAGACGCACAAGGCAGGCATGCCGCTTGTGCAGATCCAATAAACTTCGCTGCTCAGGAGATGCTCCGAAATGCAAGCGGTGCCAGAAGCAAAGGTTTGAATGCGTCTACGAGCAAGTTTATCCAGCCAAAGCCACGGAAGCTTCACCCCAGCAGCCACGTGAAAATAATGTGCATCAAAGCTCACCGGATCCCGATAGCAGGATCCCTGGAAACACATTAGATCCGGGCAAATTCATTTTACAACAGCACATCGATGCCTACTTTCAATACGTACACGCGACAGGGCCCTTTAATTTTATCCACAAAGGTTCATTCCTTCGTGCATGGCATACTGGCTCCGTATCAAAAAGTTTGCTTCGGGTCGTCACTGGGGTTGCCTCGCGTTTTGTACAAAATAAGCTGAAAGGTGCTGGAGGGCTTGACCCCGGACCGCGATGGGTCAAGGAAGTGGAGGGAGAGGTTTTATGCGATCTAGAATCTGTGTCCATACCCAAGCTACAGATTATGCTTCTGCTCATATTTGACCATGTGGCTTCAGGTCGCCTCTCGGCAGCCTGGCATATTTTGGCTCTCGCGTGCCGGCAGGCGTTTGCTTTGGGACTCAACAATCCGACCAAAGCTGTCCTATTCACCAACCAAGAATGTCGCCGCCGTCTGATGTGGTGTACCTACATCATGGACAAGTTGATTGGAGGTGGTGGTCTGTCGTACCCGCCCATGTGTCCGCGAGAGAGCATTCATCTTACTGTTCCATGCAACAATCGACTTTTCAACCTGGAATTGGAGCGCGATACGGACATTCTAGACAACGTGGCCTCGGAACAGGTCAGAGATGTTGATAATATTGGTGTGACGGCGTATCTTATCCGGATACTTGATTTGCGTGATAGAATTCAAGCCTTGCTAAGAATGGAAGGCAGCGGCCCCCCCAAGCCAGACTTTTGGGACGAGTCAGGCCCGGCAAGAAATCTTTGGAAACAACTTGACAATTTTCAGCGTCATTTACCACCGGAAATGCGCGACACAGAAAGGGCATTGTACTTGAGAGTGTTTACACCAGAGGCGGACGTGTATACCATGACACACACGTGGCTGCACACTGCAGGTTGCGAACTGTTTGGTCACTTCCTTGGTATCAAGATGAGCCTGCTTGACGGAGCAATGAAAACAGCACCACCTCATGATTTTGATGATGAGCTTATAAAAAGGTGTCATGAGGAACTAGCTCGCCACACAAACGAGCTGAATCAGTTCTGGATGCGTTTGCATTCGGTTCAGCGCTATTCGACGCATTTTTTCGTAACAGATGCTGCGATTGGACATTGTGCACTCGTGAATACGCGAGCAATTATTTATCTTGCTCGAAATGAGAAACTGGGCGACAAACAGAATCACGAGGCCGCGACAAAGCCAGCGCTCCGCCTTAATTTGGAAGTCTTGGCACCACTCGCCAAAGTGAGCCCTTATGTTGATACATGGGTGAGTTTCGATCCAGATGAAATTGTTTTTTTGTGCCTCTAATTGTCGCGCTTTCAAGCTGCATGAAGTCATTGCTGAAATTCATGCTTCACCGTTCATAAATCTACTTAACGAATTCCCAAATCTCCAGCAGGAGTAGGTTTTCATGCTTTGCGGTTCGGACGTTCATGCTGAAAATAAATCTAGGGTCTCGCAAAAAGAACGCTCGCCCTTGTCATTGGAGAAGACCTTTGCTCAAGCCCGGAAGCGTGAGGACGATCGATTTCCGAATCAAAAGTCTTGTCAAGAGAATACGACGGCGCCTATCACTAGCACTGAACGCGCCTCTATCGTAGAACAGCCAGCTCCAACCTTTCAACCGCTTAGCCAGGATGATTGCGCTGTTCCTGCTACTGAGCTTGGATGGCAAGGACTGTGTGGGGCTCCTGGAGTAGACACTTCCGACTCTGTGCCAGGGTTTTCAGCCGGCTTTTCGGGTTTTCATGCCTTGTGTCTCTATGGCGATACAACCGATGCTTTTAGTACATCATTTCTTGACCCTGAACTTTGTGCAGCAACGCTCCCCGATTACTCTTTAGAGAATTTGGGACCCGAAGAGAATCATTGGCTTGGTTGAAAAGGTGATGATATAATTATGTATGGTGATGTTGGAAGTTTTGGCTGCATATGAGGTGCGCGTTAAAAGGTCTACCAATTCTAGCTTTATAACACATTAATTGCGGCCTTTTGATGGACCTGGGACTTTTACGACCGGTTGGCAAGCTGCGCGGTTCCCGAGGGTTAGTCGCGACACCCGAGAATATCACGACACCCGAGAATATCGCGACTCCCGAGAATATCGCGACTCCCGAAGACACAACAGAAATCCATCATATGAGCCCTCTGGTCAATTAACGAGTCCCGAAAAAGGGCATGTATTCTTAGAAATTGTCAAATCATTACCCCAAAGGCACATCGGCCCTAATTGCAGCAGTCTCGTGATAAAAAGTCATTACGGGTAGTTGCACTTCTATATAAGCGAGGCCCCTCCCACTGCTCAGTATTCTGAACTTGCCCAAACCAGCAAATATTTCTTCAAAATGGCAACCGACACACAGCCCAACGTTCTCATAATTCTCGCTGATGACCTCGGCTTTTCTGACATTGGGTGCTTCGGTGGAGAGATTGAGACGCCACACCTCAATGAGATGGCCCAAGAAGGAATGCGTCTCACCTCTTTCCACGTTGCTTCTGCATGCTCTCCAACGCGATCCATGCTTTTGAGCGGTAAAGAATCATTTTTTCCATGTTCATGACTTTTGACCTTGTCTGACTGGTTCTCTTAGGAACCGATCATCACATTGCTGGGATCGGAACCATGGCGGAGCGCATCACCGACGAAATGAAGGGAAAACCTGGGTATGAAGGATATTTGAACGACCGAGTAGTGACATTGCAGGAGGTCATGCGCGATGGAGGTGGGGATTTTGCTTTGATGCGTCAATCATCTTTCACTCATGGCAAGTCTAACATCTTTACAGGCTATGAGACACTCATGTCAGGCAAGTGGCATCTTGGGATGACTCCCGACAGAACACCACACGCGCGAGGCTTTGACCGTTCCTTCTCTATGCTTGGTGGCTGTCATAACCATTACGGCTGGGAGCCTGATTACGAAGACAAGGCAACGATCCCGAGGCTCGCAGCCATTCTGAAGCGCATGTACAACCGAGATGGTAGCCCGGTTGCTCCCGACGAGCTCCCCAAAGTCTTCTATAGTACTGATAGCTTTACGGAGAATCTTCTGGATTACCTTAGAGATCGTGCACATCGCAAAGAGAGCAAACCCTTCTTTGCGTACTTGCCGTTCACGGCCCCGCACTGGCCTCTTCAAGCGCCTCTTGAAGTCGTTGATAAATATCGCGGCAGGTACGACGACGGCTGGGATGCACTGCGCTTGAAGCGTGTGGCTAAACTGAAAGCCATGGGAATTGTGCCCGAGCACGCGGTTCCTGCTCCGGTCATCAGCAAGGGCGAAGATGGCAGAGACACCAAGAATTGGGACGAATTAACCCAGGAAGAGAAGCAATCCTATGCATGCAAAATGGAGGTGTATGCCGGCATGGTAGATCGTATTGATCAGAATATCGGGCGCATTGTTGAGTACCTGAAGGAAACGGACCAATATGACAACACCATCGTCATGTTCTTCAGCGATAATGGTGCTGAAGGTGCGCAGTACGAGTACGCTCCTCTTACTTCTGGAGGAGATATGGGAAGCTATTGCAACAAGTACTACAACAATAGCTTGGAAAATATGGGTCGCCATGATAGCTTCGTCTGGTATGGGGCGCGATGGGCAAGTGCCAGCACAGCCCCGGGTCTACTCTACAAGATGTTTACCTCTGAAGGCGGCATCCGAGTCCCCTTTGTCATAAGATATCCGAAGCTGTTCCCTGCGGGCTCTATTGACCACTCATTCGCGACAGTCATGGACATAATGCCGACGATTCTCGATCTGTGTCGCGTCGGGCACCCAGGAACGACCTACCAAGGACGCGAGGTGGCACCGATGGTGGGATCTACATGGCTGCCATATTTGCGGAGAGAGACGGACGAGATTCATTCAGCTGAAAGCGTCACTGGCTGGGAGCTGTTCGGCCGTCGAGCAGTTCGACAGGGGCCCTGGAAGGGTTTGTTCATCCCCAAACCGTATGGGCCTGAGAAGTGGCAGCTGTTCAACATATTGGAAGATCCTGGCGAGACTAAAGATTTGTCAGGGGCGATGCCAGAAAAGATGGAAAGAATGATTGAGCTTTACGAAGAATACTGTAAGATCAATGGTGTCATCAACCAGAGCGGAGCGAGCCGGGCAAAATGGAATGATTCAGTCGAGTAAACGAAGCAATCTGATATCTATGTTATAGACAAATAAAACATACAGGATTTGGAAAGCTACAAGCATTTTAACTAGATTCAGGGATCGCCGTGATACAAATGTTGACAGTATTGTACCTGATTACAGTAGGATGACAATTAAGATGCCGTGGGTGTGAGGACTTTTGTGCGTTACCATAAAAACTCAAAAGTTCACAACTACTGTGGATACCTACTTTGCCTTTTGATACTGAACGTATCTCTTCTGTTAGCCATATGCGCGCCTCATAAATAGCATGGAATAAAACTCCTTTTCTACTGTATTTTCAGCTGCTGGATCTGGTTTGCAAGGGCGGCGGATGAACTTGGTGCCAACCTCGTTCACCCTCAGTCACGGGACCAACAACTAACGTCAAGCAGGGGAAAAAAGCAAACCCCGAGAAACAGGAACCAGCCACAAATGTGACATATAAATAGTGTTTAACAAATAGGTGTGTTTGTGTATATCCTTTCGCTCTCACTAAAAGAACTTACCAGTACTCTCATGCTTCGATACTCAATGTCGCCAAGATTACGTGAAGCTAGAACGCTCAATTCAGCTTATGCAACCTTGGCTTTTGAAGAGCGGTGAATGATCTTTGGTTTGCATCCTGGACCAGATGGGCACTGATACTGCCGCGTCATCATGCGAGAAACGCGCAATAGCACAGTCGCATAGATGGTCCATCTGCATTCACTTATGACATGAATTGCGGTGGTAGTCAGGGGTTTCTCGTGGGGCGGGCATCAGCTGCCCCACATAAGCCAATAAATCCAGTAAAAAACAAACGCTCATTTGCTGCAGCCCTTGCATTAGTGGCAGCATCTTTCAATAGCGGCTCTGCACTACGATATGAGATCAGCGCCACCAACATCTGATGTCTGAGAAGATGCTTCTTTTATTTCTCAACGCTTCGCACTTTCTCGCTTCGGTAAACCCATCTTCGTTACTTCCTGTCTGATTCATCCTTAGGTGTGCAGTTTGCGTCTTCGCTATGCATATTCAACATGCCCTCTACGGCCTCGTCACGAGTGCTTCGCTTTTCGGTACCGCAGCAGCCAGCGTATGCCGGCTCAAAACTCGGCCTTCGGCTTCAACTACTGGTTCTGCTGAACCAATGAGCACATCTGGGTCTACGCATTACCTCATACCTGTTGCCGGCAGCAGCTTTACGCAATCTGGTGTTACCGTCACTCCAAGCGATACAGCAAATACCGAAACAAATAATCCTACAACCACCATCTACACAACTGATGTTTCAGCTCCCGAATCCGGCAGCGCTTCGACGCCCGACGTTTCATCTGCCACGATATCCGAAGCTTCCACAACTGCACCAGAAGTTGCATCAGCAGTCATCACTTCAGATACGATATCAATTGCGACAACTGTAGAGACTACATTCGTCGTCATTGCTTCGGATACTACATTAATTACGACGACTTCGGAAACAGCATTGACGATATCTGATGTTACATCAGCCATTGCTTTGGAAACTTCCTTATCTACCAATACACTCGATGCATCATCATCTCCTACTACATCAGATACTCCATCCATAACTTCTTCAGATGCCATATCCATCGCCACATCGGATACCACATCAGCTACTATTCTGGATGTGACGTCATTCACTACCTCAGATACGGCACCTCCTACAATGATTCCAGCGATTCTCTCCTTCTTTATCTGAGCTCCTAAATCAATGAATCAAGTTCTATGTGTGCAATTTGCTTTAATGGGTATGCCTGGGTCACTCCCAGGGGTTTCAGTCAAATTTCTTGGATTCGTGTATGCACACTGAGGGTCAAGCATTGCTAGAGTTTACATAGCCTAATTTCATCATTTGATATTTAATTCAAACTAAATCATAATAATTGATTCAAAGTGAAAAAAGTGAAAAATAAATTCAATGAACATTCATCGTTTCCATGCTCAAAATAATGTGCTTGGACCTTGTGGCGAGGTATAGGGTGGGAATCCACTGGACCCATTCCAAACGTGTACCTTACTAATCACACTTACCGGTGCCTTGTGGCTATTGAATAAGAATATATAAGTTGAATTTAAAAAAATTCTATAAATGGCTGTGTCGTTATCGTGCATCAATTGTAATCATTCCACTTTCTCTAGTGTTGCATGAGTTGAAAAAAATACTTGGTCAACTATCATTCAAGTAGATCTCCTACCCCCGTTATCTCCGTGATACTTTGAGTGACATGGGGCATCAGTCATAAAGTTAATCCGAATTTTTATGCGTGATTAAATTTGCTTTCGAGCTTCCTGTTAACAAAACCTACGTGCAATTTTGTACTCTGAGGGTTGTTTTGCATGTGTCGCCGCCATGCGAACCCCGCGCTGGGATAAGAAACCTTGTCGAGCGAGAATGCCACGTGGTCTGGACAGGCCACCTGTTCGAGCTCAAGGGAGATGTATCACTTCACCATTGTATAGGCAAAGCATATTGGCTGAGGCTAGTAGGTGTTGATAAGCGCCCGGCACTCCAGCTCGCCTCCTCAACGCCTCCGTTAAGCCACGCGGCGGAGGTGAGGTCCCGACCAAGGAATGCCTTCCCCACACTTGTGGAATGCCATGAGGCTAGTGTCTTTCTTGGAACCACACAACGAGGTTCCTCTTCAGCTTTGGCTTATTCTGGCTGTCGTGATATACAGAAGCGGGAAAGTTGACTTGTGCATGTCTCAATTATCTCTGATTGTTGCAGGAATAGCGCATGGACCTCCGGTCTGGGCTCACCAAGGTGAGAATTTGAGACGAGACCTGCACAGGAACTACCCGTCCGTGTCCAATCAAGAGCTGTGGCCGAGGTTAAGCGGGCTAATAGTTTTGTCTAGTGGCGGCTCGGTGCGGCGCTATTGACGGAAACGCGGACGGTGTAGCCGAATCGAGCTAGTCGAGAGGCCGCCCTTCAGCCAGCCATCCGGCACTCGCTTCAATCCAATGAACACCTTGCTAGCGCGTTCAGTTCTCAGATTCGGCTGGGCCTAGGAGCGTCTAGAGTTGAGACTAGTTTGCATTTTGAGGTCGCACTATCGAGCCTCCTGCATCGGTTGAGACTGAAGAAAGCTAGCAGGTTGGAATACAGTCTCAATGCAGCCAGCCACGAATAGGGCGTGGCCCCTTGGCAAGCACCGCAGCCTCAGCATGGCTGGAACCCAAAATGGGCCACGGCGGTTCCGAGAGGAAGATGCAAAATATTTGAGCAGCTCAAATCCCCTCAACTTTTAGGAAAGAACCAGACAAGTTACAACCACTTCCTATTTACCCATACCAACTGCACTTTATTGAGCAGCATAGCCTTTTGTTTTTACTTCATCACTCATCGCCGCAAACACAATGTCAGACACCAAAGGCGAGTCGTATAAGCACCAGTGGGCGCGATATGTCTCGCGTCGCAGACTTCAAGAGGATTTTGAGGCTGCTAAGGTGCTCCTAAAGAGCAAAGGTGTTAAGTTCCCTGATGAAACTAAGTTGGGAAAGATCGGTGGTGAGAAAACCATCGGTGAATTATTGAACGCAATCGCGCCTCTCATTGGCGAAGGGTTTGTTCCACCTTCCAAGGACGAGGCCGCATTCAAGATCGGCATTGTTGGTGCTGGTGTGTCTGGTCTTTTCACTGCCATGGTCTTCGACTGGTTGAATAAGGAGGTCGAGGGCTTGAATATCGACTATGACATTATGGAAGCTGCCGGCGAGGAAAGATTGGGAGGTCGTCTTTACACTCACCACTTCAGCAAGGAGAAGCACGACTACTATGATGTTGGTGCCATGCGCTTCCCAAACAATGAGGTTATGGCCAGGTTTGTCACCATGCGAATCTCAACTTCTGTGTAATGACTAACATTTCGGCCTCCTAATTTAGAACGTTCCGACTCTTTGATTACATTGGAATTAACAAGGAGAGCGAGGATGCCAAATTGATCCCATATTATTTGGCCGATCTCGAAAACGTTTGCCCTTCTTACTTCAACGATATTGGGCTGGTCGGCGATGTTGCTGCCAAGGAACTCAATGACCCATACATGCTCAACATTGGGCTACCTAAGAATGATAAGATTAGGGAAGAGTGCGTTGTTATCCCTCATAGGCGCTATGAGGCATACAGCTAATAAGGAAGCAGTGTTCTCAAGGGGGATCCCGGTGCCATTGTCAGCGCAGCTCTAAAGGGGTTCACCGACAAAGCCAAGGAGCTGTTTGAAGATTACCGCCGTCTTGAGAGCCAGGATCCAGAGGACGGTAAAAAGCGAGAAGATCATGAGCTCTGGAAGCTGTTGATGGAGGCCGACCAAATGAGTGTCCGCCAGTTCCTCGCGTCGTGAGTAAAATTTGAATGGACATCATCGGATGCGAAGCTGAACCAACATTTAGTGGCAAGAACAAGTGCCCCATTCCCGATGGACCTGAATACAACTACAACACCATTGAATGGTTGGAGACTGCAACCTTGTACGTTTAGTTACCCGTGTGCTGACCACAGCCTTGCTAATTCTGCTTAGCGGTACCGGTTGGTATGATCAAGCTTTGACTGAGTGCGTACTCGAGGAGCTTGATTTTACAACCACTGAGGACAAGAACGATAAAAGGCAATACTGGTGGTGTATTGAGGGCGGTGCCCAGGAAATTGCAAAGGCGATGGCCAAGAAAATCAAGAAGAAGGTTCAGTACCACAGTCAAGTCGACGCCATAAGCTGCAACCCGAAGAGGCGCTATGGTGCTGACAAGAAGGACGATTACATTCCTATGACTGTCAAGTTCAAGCAGACCTATCCCGAAGCCAAGAGCTCATTCGAGCGCTCCAAGGATTACTTTGCTGTCTTCAACACCACTACCCTTGGTGCCCTCCAGCGAATGAACCTGAGGGATGCTGGTCTCCTGTGGGGCACTAAGCAAGCTATCCGAGCCCTCGGATACGGCGCATCATGCAAGGTCGCCATCAAGTTCAAGTCTCCTTGGTGGCAGTTGGCTCCCTTCAAGATTACCAAGGGAGGCGTCTCTCGAACCGATCTTCCCCTCCGCGTCTGTGTTTACCCTTCGTACAACATTAAGGATCTGGAGGGCGATGACTGGAGAGAGGACAAGCCTGCAGTTCTGCTGTGCTCTTACACTTGGGGCCAGGATGCCCAGCGCGTGGGTTCCCTGATCTCCCCCGACACTCCCCAGCACGAGGGCCAACTCCTCAAGACGATGCTGCACGACCTTGCCCTGTTGCACGAGAACAACGAAATGGGCTACGAGGAGCTTTTGGAGCTTCTGTACCGCGAGTATGACACCCACCACGCCTGGGACTGGTACAAGGATGAGAACATGTCTGGAGCCTTTGCCTACTTCGGACCCGGCCAGTTCAGCAACATGTGGGAAGAGATCATCAAGCCCAACGCTTTCGGCCAGCTGTACTTTGTCGGCGAGGCGGCATCTTCCCACCACGCCTGGGTCGTTGGCGCCCTCGAGAGTGTTATCCGCGCCGTGTACACCATGTTTGAGGGACTCACCCAGCATCATAAGCTTAAGCCGTACGAGGAGGCTCTGAGACTGCTTAAGCAGACCCATCCCGAGACTCCAAGGGCTGTCATTCCTACTGGATTGCCCTTCTTCCCCCTGCCCGACGAGATGCCACAGCGTCAGTGGGAGGTTTCCAAGGATACAGACTTAACCAATAACCCCAAGGACACGAACCAGGAGGCCCGTCTGGAATACGCTTCTGCCGCTGCCTCTCTGAGTTTGGTGGAGAGTTACATCCAACTTGTCTACACCAAGCCGACTTAATTAGTTTTGAGGGATACTTGTTCAAGTTTGGTGAATTGGGCTGCTTCATGACAAACTAGCACCCCATAGCGCAACGAGAAATGGGACTTGAAATGAATTTGCGATGTGAAAGATGTTGCATCTTTGATTTAGAATAAATACAAAATGCCAGATATGATAATAAAATGCTCTATTTATTTCTAGTAAAAAGAAAAACAAGCTGTAGGCTCAACCGGATGATCCAGGAACCAGGCCACAGAGGTGGCATACAAATAGGGTTCAACAATAGGTTTGATTGTAAAAGTCTTTGCCCTAACCAAAAGAACAAGTAACTTAATCCTCTTAAACTTTGCACTTAGTAATCATAGAAAAGTTAACTCCTTGTTACTTCAAATGACTTCTCTTGCCAAGACCAGAAGCAATTTAATTAATCACAGTTTTAACAGCTAGGATACAGGTCGTGGGCCCTATATGGGACACTCTAGCGTGGGTGCACGCTATCCCTTATAAACATATTATTATAATGTGGTATCCAAGTATCCTCTGAGTTCTTATCTTGGCTTTAATTCCATTTTAGTCCTCTTACTACTAGAATACTAGCATATTGAAGGAGTTTTAAATTGCTTTTTCTTTTTGATTTTTTCATTAAATAAAGTTTATGAAAATTCTGATTGCCTCTGCCACCTTTGTGACTCTGCTGTTTGTGGGTAAAACCTTGATAGATGCCGCTGTTTGTTTTTAAATGAACATGGGTTCCTTTGCTGGGTCTTTGTATTTCATTTCTCTTCATACCCATACTTCTCAACTAGATGCAGTAAAAATGATATTGGAGCACACAGTCACTCTGGAGAACCTCCCTCATGAAGTTTACCTCATGATCTTGGAATGCTGTGATACTCAGCAGATCCTATCCTTTATCTCTGCAGATCCATTTGCCTGGTGTTGCTACAAAAGATATCGCCAACGTATCTTGAAAATCTGCCAAGCAAAGCTATACTTGAACACCCATCCGGAAGCTTTAATGGGCATATCTCGCTTTGCGATTAGGCTCCGATCCCTACGTCAAAATTCCAACTTATACAGTATTGTTGAATATAACGAGAAGTTTCAGCTTATAATACAAACTTCCAACACCCAAAAAGCTCAAATATCCTTGAGTCTCTTGTCCAGACTATCCGATCTTATGTCGGATGCTGAGGAATTCCTGTCTCAATATATTCAAAGAGCCTGGGGAAAGATCTCAAATCCATTTGAAACAAGACCTCCTCAGAGTGGAGTGGCAAAACCGATTCATCCGCGTCATCTTTTACAAGGACAGTTAACAAGGCTATATCGAGCGATATTCAGAGTTGAGGCCTACTCGTGTGTTACCTTTCGTGGAGAGAGAACCCTGATCGAATACCAAACAACTTACATGCGATACCTTGATTCATATTTTGATCAAAGTGGAACCGAGGAGATGATTGAATATTACAGCATCTTGAATTTTCTTTATGATGAGCATATGCATATCTTCAACAAAATTGCAAAAAGTTTGGACATGCTTGTAAATATGGTCTGCAAGCTCTTGGATAAAAGTACAAGTACTATCTGGGAAGGGTTACAAAGCTATCCATATGTTTCGCAAGACCTAGCTCAACGTCGGTCCTTGATCATCCATTTTACCAACAGAAAAAGGTATCATGTGCAAAAGTACATTCAGTGGCTTTGTACGCGAGGTATTCTTCAGTTAAAGTACTTGCAAGGATTGGACTTTCACGCCCAACGCGATTTTACTTTAATGAACTACTTCCGCATCTCACTGAGAAAATCGGTAACAGTCCAAGAACCCCGGGAGTGGATGTCACATTTGGAGCTATTTCAACATCCGCAATGGCTTAGCCCTGCCGTAAGCCAAGAACATCGATTTGAGTTCGACAACATGAGATTCAGAAATTATATGTACGAGTGGGATGGTCATAGCGTGTGAGCCTGATACAGTACTATAAGGATGCTGTAAGGTTTCTCATAATATTAATTTTACTAGTTTACTAGGGTGAAATCCTAGCTATAAGAGGCAGTTTCTGCCGCCTCTTATCCTTTAATACAATATGCCTTTTTTACCTCATTCAACTCATAGCAATATATGAATCCATAACTATTTCAGATAATGGTAAACTCCTAGAATAATTGGAATCAACAATAAGATTGCCCGGAAAGACTTATGACCATATTCGTGTTTTTTGAACATGAATATCGTTGTATATTAGGCAGACCATGTGCCTTAACGAACATCAGGTGTCTCAATGCCCTCTCTTGGCAATTATTCATACCTAGCTAAGTGGTGGTCCGTCTATATCCCTTGCTAAGAGCCAAATATCAAACACGGAAGGGAAGGTGTCCCCGGATTGAGTGATTTCTACCTTTCGTTCTGAAGAGGAGGGTTAAAGTGAAAGAGCCACCGGTCTCAGAACTTATCATCATCATGCATCTTTGATGGTGGACCACACACGAACGAGGGAAGTCCCCTCACAACCCTTGCCGTCTGTGACGGTCCAACGTTTGCTGCGATAAGCCTCGCCAGTGGTCTTGGAGGGATTGCATACTCTGCCGCAGTTGGCGCTTGCGTCGTAGCTGAAGCTCACCTTGAGTGCGCCAAACCGTGAGCTTGCGATGGTTCCACCAATAGCTCTTCCTTTTTTCGCACTGCAGACCGTGTCGGCCCTTCCTTGGCTGTGTTGGCCTTGGCGCGACGCGACTTGACGGGGAATCTTCTACGCGTCTCGCAAGGACGTCATCACCAAACTTTAATATGACAGAGCTTCAGTGCGTTCACGAGGTTGAACCTTCCGTGTAGCATCATAATTCCCATCATTCTTCATCCTGTAGACTTGTGGAGTGCCTAACCTTTCAGCCCATCATCATCATTCTCTGACTTTTTGCGTGTTTTGACACAATTTGTGGTATTTGATAGTATACCATTCTCTGACAAAATTTCAATAATGATTGACCAATACTTCTATTTTGCACAGTGTACACTGTCCCCCGACCAGTACATTCAAGGTCGAGAACACTACTACAATATTGACAATGGTCAATATCCTGGTTTCGTCACTCAACGAGAACAAGACGACCATGCCATGTATGGCAGATTCAGTGCAGTAGTGAATGAGCAGACACATAGACAGAATGTCTATATGGAAGAGCTTCGCGCAAGCCAACTTCCAGGAATTACCATTACGTGCTCAAGGGGGTTGTCATTGGGTACTCTCTATGCTCTAGAACGATATGGTTATCAAATGGTCAACTTGACCACCCAGTAGGTTCAATACATGTCATACTGATTTCTATCTGCTAATGCTTCAAAGGCATTGCAATTTGCGTATTCGATTTTTAAATCGATACCCATTTGCCTTTGCAACCCTAGAGGGCCGCCAACGACATGAGCGCCTTGTTTTAGAAACTGCATTTCGCCAGCTGAGAAAGTAGGAATCCTAGTTGGGTCACGTCATTGCGCGGAGAGTGGAGGTTGAAAATAAAATTCTCGAAGCAGATGATTAAGATGAATTGGATTATTCGGAATTAGATTGACGAAAATATAGAATAGAAGTATACCCAACCTCACCACTAAAATAAAAGATTAGACCTCTTCTATATGCCATGCCTTATCCAGAGTGAAAGGTCCTCTATAGGGAGGCGAATTCTTTAAATATTTGCAATGGAAATGCGTTTGCCATGGCGTGAAACCCTTGGACATTGGGATGTATGTTGTCTCCGGAGTCGTAGTCGGGTCGCAAGCAGGAAGGATTATCTGGATCGCGCAATACTTGATCTAAATCAATGACATGATCGAATTCTCCTCCACATCGAATCCACTCATTAATCTTCTGTCGTGTTTCCTCTGTGGTATCCGATGCATAAGGATTCCTTGTCGGATCCTCCCCGCCGAACGGTCCCAGGGTTGAGGCGAAGACAGGCAAGCCTGCGGCGTGCGCCCGTGCGGTAATTTGACGGTACGCTTGAATGAGACGCTTGTAGATGGAAGCTTGGGCCTGAGCATCCGCTGATGCTTTTCCTATGTCGTTAATTCCTTCAAAGACCAGAACATAGCTCACTCCGGGCTGGCTGATCAAATCACGATCCAAGCGACTCAAGACACTCGGTCCCTTGCCGTCAGCTGTGACCCTGTTTCCACCCGCAGCTTGGTTGATGACAGCGACGTGTCGAGCAAAAGGGTCAGTGAGCATCCGGTTGAAGAGCAGGTCCGACCAGCGATCGTTGCCGTTGTCGGTGCTGGCGCGCCCATCCGTCAAGCTATCCCCCAGGACCACCATGCAGCCATGGCTTTCCGCATTTGGCTGCCACGCCTCCACCCCACTAAGAAAATACCAGCGGAAACTACTCTGCAGACTAGCATCTGTCAGATCTTCGGCGGCCACGTGGTTTCCACGGCACATCCACGACTCGGTGCGGCTACCGGGGTGTGAGGTGATGTCACCACTCTGACCCTGGCTGAGATACATAGTGACACTAATGACTTGGCCAGCTTCCACTGGCAAAGAAATGGCATCTGAGACCATGAGTGCTCTTGGCGGGATGTCCACGGCGGGTTCCCCACCAAATGTAACCTTCTGGATTGTACCTGCATGGACTACTTTAGAACCCGCTGCGTACCCATCGGATGACGTCTTTGGTAGTGCTACAGTAACTGCCGTCACGCTGAGATCGGTGCGGCCAAAAGTATTCGAAATCCGAACCCTCAGCTTACTCCCGCCAGTCGTGACCCTCAGCGTTTGTCGGAGTGTGGTATTGTGAAAGACCACATCTTTTTGGTTCTGGAACGGCCACTCGCGTCAGCGGATGTTCATTAACTGATACGAGTTGAATGATCTGGAACTCACAAATGGCGCGGGCGGCATATCATCCACATCCTCTGTCATTTGGGGCATAGCAGCCCACACCGTAACCCAGCGGTGATCTTTGGCATAGTTGCTGAGAGGCATGGCTGTGACTAGATGCCAAAATTGGAGAGAATGAGCAAACTTGGAAGAGTCTATGCAATCAATCTAGCCTGATTGTACGCTACTGGTACTCTCCAAAGACGACATTTGTACTCTAGTCGCTTGCCGATGTACCCGTTGTCATGGTTCCGGGTAAAATCGAACCGCCGAAAATGGTTAGACAAGTTGACTGGACAGGTCTGGTGTCTGTTCTTTGAACTCCGCTGTGGAGCAATTATGTAGATCCCTGCAATATTCGACCTAGTGCACGTGGTACAACATCGGCATTCATTACCCCGAGCGAATGGAAAACGCAGTACGAGTGCCAGCCATCTGGATTTTGTCTGTTTTCTGGGGAAGAATAATGAAAAGAGGCTATGGAACAGAGAAAAAAACCACACACCAAGCGGATACAAGTGGGAGTGAGGTTCAGAATGAGTCGGGCCTCTCAGCGTGAAAGGCATCGTGTTCGTAAATAATAAAATGACCGCTGCAGCGCTTGCAGTCACGAAAATCAACACATAGTGTTAAAATCAATTGATCGAACAATCCCTCAAAAGGGAAGCTTTAAAATGGGCCAAAAATCGTAAATTGAGATGAAGCTGCTATCTAAATCTTGGTGTTGAAACCACTGGGCTTTCATCGTCAGCTTCGGTGTTGCGACCGACTGACCAACGCTCGGGCCGGCTCCGCTTAGCCCCAACATCCCCGTTTTGATCGTCCTTTCATTATCCCCAACAATTGCAATCTCGAAAATTCGCATCCTGGCCCTAAACTTCCCAATAAAAGCTTACCAATAAAAACATGCAATGTCTGAAACTGAGCTTGGACCCTCATAATGTGCGGCACTCGCCCTAATCCCGACGTAGCATGCAGCCAGCAACCGCTCTGAGATTGAGAAATCCTCGTGATTTGAGTTTCTCAATGGCAGACCTGGTCAAATTCTCGAGGAATGCTCCGGTATTATCCGGCGTATAGTCCAAGGTTAGTTTGAAGTCCTTTCTAACAGCTGTGTCTTCAAAATTGATCTTGAGGGGCTTCTGGTCCGCCTTGTGCGAATACCCTTGAGTTTGGCCTCCCTGATATTGCAGAGAGCTCCTGCAGTCATTATGAACTTATCCAGTGTCTTGCAAACTACTCCTTTGGCTTTCTTCACGAGCTTTGGGCATTTTCAACCGCTTGATTCCATTGTTGGCGAGCTTCGTCGAGATGTCTATTTGGCACAGACTCTGCAGCACGAAGGAACTGTTGTGCATTCTTAAGCTTCTCGCCGGCTTCTCTTATAGTAATCGGAAGAATGTCCCTGGTTGAGTCGAAGGCCTGAGAGGCCCGGAAATAATAAAATAATATCCTCAGAGAAAGTGAGGGGGATGAGCAAAACAAAATTCCTGGCTTGTTTCAACATCCCAAAACCCTCCTCTTGATTGCAGTGACATCAGCATCGACCGCCTATGTGTCTCTTTTTGGTATGCAAATTAGCGAACAGTTGAAGTTAATTGTAAGAAGTTATAAAAAGGCTTTCTCAGTTGTAAGCTGGTTAGCATCGCAGGATCAAATTAAAGACAGCAAAAGCGAAAGCTGTAGCCTACAAGATATCAAACTCTGTAATTGATCACGATATGAGTGAGACTTTTTTTGCAAACATGCGATACCTTTTAAAAGGCATCAGTTATCGTATTTAGTTATAATTAGATATAGAGACATATGTTAATGACCGTGATGAGTCCTGATGTCTATCTCAATGATAGCAATCATGAATCTCTCAAGATTAGCGACAGTGAGCATAACAGTGGATACCCCACTGAGGTGTTCAAAGCAGCCACCCTCAACCTGAATATAGTTATCTCACATCATCGTATGATGCGAGATTTTACTTCCCAATGAACTATATCTCCTGTTTTGGATGACATAATGTAGAGTTCAAAATCCAACGGTACGAATGGAAGGTTCGGAAATTCTCAAAATTCCCTGAGAGGGTCGCCAATAAAGTGCTTAAGGACATCCGCTATAGTGCCAACATCCTTGAAGCCCATACTGACAATGATATCAGTGGCCTTGTTACCAATCTGAGTGTACAAATTCTCTATGAAACGGTGCTTTGGAATGTCAACTTCATGTCTTGAGACAGCTAGCAATAATGAACGTACCTGATAAGGCTTGTGCTCCTTGTCATGGTAAATGAGGAACCGCTTGGTCTTTTCCTTGTTCTGGCCGTACTGAAACTTGTCGTCAACGACCAAAGTTATTTCGTTGCCTGCGATCTTCTTGGCCTTGAACTCATCAAGCTTACTGGCCTGAATGAAGATGGCACCGTCGCCACTACCTGGTGGTCGAGCGTCAAAAACGGGAAAGCACGTGGACGCAGGGAAAGGAATGAGAACTTACCGCCAGCCGTGACAGTATAAGTACAGGCCCAGTAATCCTCGGTGCGAGACTTGAAGTTCTGGTCCCATTTCACCTGGACCTTCTTTCCGTCTGCACCGCCAAGGGACTGGGCAGGGACGTAGATGATGTTTCCCTTAGTGACCCATATTTGATGCTATTTGTAGCTTATTAAACGCCATATATTTGCTCGCAATTTTGACGACAAAGTGGATACACCAAAATAATATAGCTCTGCTCTATACTCATCTCAGGCAACATCCTCTAACCAGCTGGCACCTTTGTAAGAAAGGCTAAATTGATCATATGATCACGGTTAAGAGTCCTGAAACCAAAGGGAATCTTCTTGAACTTTATAAAAAGGGTCAAGTTGCCCGTCTTGACAAGTTCCTCCCCAACCAACCTTCAAAGCAATTACTACACATTCAATCACCTCTTTACTACTTTCAAGCATACCTTTCTGCTTTTTTTCTGAGCAAAAGTGACGCAAAATTGCCACTCTCGTTTAAAATTGAAACAATTGCCTAGCTTCGGAACTCTCGGTGCTACGCTTACAGTGCATCCCGCCGACTGAGCAAAGACTGGATGAAACCTTGCGGGCATAGGCAGGTTGCTCCCCGCAGCTTTTGATGAACACCCAACCATAGCGACATGTTTGCGGGTCCTCATCCCCATAAAATCGCCATAATCTTTGCCACCGCTCGGCTGTAAGCAGGATTGGAACTTTTGCCGAGTTGCAAGCTAAGATCTGACGGTGCATCCCAATTCGTCCATGCACAGCTGTTTTAGTCAGATTTTATTGAACGCAGTATGTAATCAGCTCGGAGACTAAATGGGTACTTAATGGTCACCTAAGAGACCGATGTCTCTGAGCACACATTTTAGGGCCACTTTACATTAGGACAGGCAGCCACGACATATCTCGCAGTATCTTCTTTTCCCGGTACAAGACCATACTTTGCCTCATTTTCATCACTGGATATAACCATGAACCCACCACAGCTGACGCAAGGTGACCACTTCTTCGAAGCGGATGGGGTTCGGTTTCACTACCTTGTCCGTGGGACCGGCCCACTTGTGATCATTCAGTCAGTTGGCTGGGGGATGCCAGGCGGCTATCTATGGAATGGTATGGGCCCTCATCTTGAGCACCAAAATACGGTCCTGTATTTTGAACCTCGGGGCAATGGCGAATCCAGCAAGCCGGTAGATCCGTCCACCATGACGGCCAAAACTATGGCCGAAGATCTGGAACGCCTTCGAACTCATCTTGGATTAGATATTTTGCCTGTGCTGATGGGTGGGTCCCATGCGGCTGCCATTTCCTTGAGATATGCGGAACAATATCCCTCTCGCGTAGCGAAGCTCCTTCTATTTGATGCACAAATCATGGACAGCCCGCCAAACAACCACATGCAGAATTGGATTGTTAAGCGCAAGGACAACCCAGCATACGCGCCAGCTATTGCAAAGTTAATGGAGCTGTTGACATCGGGTGGCCCAAAAACAGATGAAGAGTTCCAAGCTTCTATGGATGTACTTCTTCCCTGGTACTTCTCGGATACTAAGAAGGCCGAGATCCTGAGACGCCATGTCGCGGATGGGCCGACACTTCCAGCAGCCTACGGATTCCAGACCAACATCAACGATTCCAAGGATGAGAATAAATTACCTCACATTGCAGAAGCTGGGAATGTGACAGCCAAAACGCTGATTCTTTGGGGCGGAGAAGACGCCATGTGTAGCATGGAAGCCGCAAACTCGCTTTCCAAGGGCATTCCACACTCGAAACTTGTAGTTATCCCAGGGGTGGGACACTGCCCTTACATTGAAGCGCCCGACGTTTTTTGGAGTGAGGTGGACCAATTTTTGAAACTATAATTCCATAGGCTATGTAGGTTTTAAGATTCATCTGAAGCTTTTTATCAATCAGGTTGATTGCAGGGTCTTGAATTCTAATGTAAAGAAGTGATCATCACTTTTTTTGAGGTGGAAAGTAGAGAATTGCCCAGAATTAATATGGCTGAGTTGTCGAATTAAAGGACTTGAATTTTCCCCCACCTCAAATGTGTTCACAATATGGATTGGATACAAGATTAACGCCATAAATTTTGGGAAACGTGCAGAGAACCACCTAAGAATCGGTGCCTCTACTAGAAGAAAGAAAGGCGGGATCCACAGTATTTACAAAAAACAAAAAAGAAATGGAGTTTAAATGATAATAGTCCATGGCACATTCTTGAATTCATGTGGATAGATATTCTCCTTTCAGTGGTGGATTTCGCTACACCCGTGAACACAGCCGCTGATGGGGGTTGGCAGTTTAGGGACGACGTGTAATGGGCTAGCTAGCGTCGGTGAATACCATAATAATCAAGCGGCTTATTTTATTATTTTTCTGCGTAAAGAACAAGGTTTTTGCACTCCTAATTGCCATATCATCCTGAGTCCTTAGGCTCTCATTTAGCTTTGTACTTTGTTGAACAGTCATATGAACAGTCATATCACCGCAGAGTTGGTTCCAGTATACCTGGCCAGGTAACATGTACGATCTAAAGACCGCATTAAATTTGCGACGTGGCACGAATAATTGACGAGGTGATGTGGCCACAAAAGGAAGTGAAATTGATTTTTGGGCATGCACCAAAAATAGCGGACTCCACAGTTCCGACCGAAATCAATTAGGTGTCCATTTCAATATCGCAACATGCTTCGATCCTTTGTACTATACCATGCTATGGGATTAATCCATTTCCGAGGGTGTTTTGAATGACGGTTGCCTATTTGTGATGATCATCTTTCCTCCCAAAGACTGGTTTTGCAAGAGCGTCTCGATATTACCCCATCACCAGGCAGCCGAATTCTTCCTAGGCAGCACTTGGCCTCAGGATAAATTGACAGCTTTACTCCACGTAAATACAGCAGAGAGCACTGAATGACTTGGGACATTAGCACCGCAAGCTAGCATCGCGTTGCAATGATGTCGCACTCTTGCTCTTCGCCCATAGGCGAAGGTGAAGATTTGTTTTTGTGCAAGGCTGAGGGCCATTTGAGTATTGTTCTTCCACCAACAGTATGCTTTGCCTCTGCCCTACTCCTTGTCTTCCACTTTTTTTATTACCGCAACCGCATGATACAACTGACTGGTCGTGAGCGCCGTTTACTGGCCTCTTCTCATACTGTGGTTGAACGGGATGCCGTTGAGACAGTGCAGCAACCCACCGCACCATACGTCATCAAACATGGAACCATGATCACGACAATCGAGGGAATACTCATATTGTTCCATACGGGCTTTCTTGTCGTCGCCCTCATCTATGAACAAGTTTATCAACATCGAGAGTCCATGCCACACTCAACCTTGCGCACGGTTGCGGACATCCTTTTCTCGTCATACCTGCTCATACTCTTTCTGGCGAAAGCAAGGGTAGGCGATAGCAGCCCGGAAACGCACGATCGCCTCTCGTTACACTTGGCCTTCTTGTATGCAGTGCAGTGGTTGTTGCTACTACTGACCTCTTACGTGGTCGTTTCTGACCACCTACCCGGTCGCATCATCGGCGTTCGCATGATAATCTTTACGATCCTCGTTATTTTCAGCATAACTGCGCCAAAGGTGCAAGCAGTGAGTGTCAGCAGATGGGATTTTTCATCGCATGGTTCATCCAAAGAAGAGACTGCAAGTCTACTGTCGAGAGCGACATTTTCTTGGATGAACCCATTGGTTTGGACAGCCTACCGTTCAACTCTCGAGGCAGGTCATTTGCCTGGCGTCTATTTTAGCGACGAGTCAGATCGTTCGACGACTGTACTCAGATCATCGCAGGCTTCACCCTTTTCTCCTGTACGGAAGCTCTTGTTTTTGTTCAAATACGACCTTGCAGCACAAGCATTCTGGGCAGCAGCTTTTAGCCTAACAATCTTCATCCCCGTCACGCTGCTCCGGCGCATCTTAATGCATCTGGAGTCTCCAGGTGCAACGACGCAAACCTCTCCCTGGCTTTGTGTCGTCGGCCTTGCGCTCTCCCAGATTGTGGCCGCCGTGGCGGAATGCCAATTTGACTGGAAGGCAGAGAGGATCAGGGGAGATTTACGCGCCATTCTCGTCAATGACATCTATACGAAGGTCCTGGACAGGAGGATAGCCAGGCCATCAACCATTGACTCCCAGGGCAACGAGACAGATGGCGACTCGCAATTTGTTAGCGATGGCAACATCACCAACTTGATAACGGCAGATACCGAAGCTGTCGCTTTCATCAGCCACTGTTTACCACTCATCTTCATCAACGGACCAGTGCAGTTGACCATTTCGATATGGCTGTTGTACAGTGTCCTTGGTATTAGCGGCATTATTGGAGTTGGGATTATGATGGCACTAATTCCCATCAACCTGTTGCTCACGCGACAATCGGTCAAGGTACAGGGGCGCGTACTGAAAGCTGGTGATGCACGAATAGACGCCAGCACTGAAGCTTTTTCCAACATTCGCACCATAAAATACTCGGCTTGGGAGTCGTTTTTCAGTAGTCGGGTCATGGCCTTGCGGCGAAAGGAGCTGTCGCAGCTGCGCTCATGGTTCATTTGGTGGTCCATCAACATGACGATATTCCACTGTCTTCCTTTTATTGTAACGGCAACCACACTCTTTTTCTTTACCATCGTCTACGGAAACGAGCTCAAGTCATCTGTCGCGTTCCCCGCCCTCGCCATTTTCGTCATTGTCCGCATCCCGCTAGACCGGATGGCAGATTCAATCTCGTTTCTTTTCCAGGCTCACATTTCACTTGTCAGAATCCAAAGATTTCTTGGCGAGGTGGAAACTGACAGGCAGACTCAGATAATGAGTCGTAATGGGCCGGGCCTAGGGTTCGATGATGCGACTCTACGGTGGCCCGTTGTCGTGGCAGGCAATGATGACACCAGCGTGTCAAACTCGACCTTTCGGTTGCAAAATTTGCAGATTTCTTTCAAAGAAAACCGCCTCAATGTAATCACTGGCCCAAGCGGGTCGGGCAAGACATCCCTGCTGCTATCACTTCTGGGTGAGATGGAACTGCAAAGCGGTCATGTGCGACTGCCGTACAGCGTCGCGTATTGTCCACAAGAGCCATGGATTATGAACCACACTATTCGTGAAAATATTCTGTTTGGGTCCAATTTCGACAGCGTCCGCTATTCTTCAGTCATTGATGCTGTTGCCCTTCGTCCAGACCTGGACTCATTGGACAACGGTGATCAGTCTCTAGCCGGAGAAAAAGGCAGCCGCCTTTCTGGTGGACAGAAGCAGCGTATTTCCTTGGCAAGAGCTCTCTATAGCGACGTCAGTTGCATCATTATAGACGACTGCTTTAGCGCTCTAGATGCTGAAACAAGCAAACATATTTTTTACAAGGCAATCAAAGGGCCCCTCATGAGTGGTTGCACATGCATTCTGGCCACTCATCACACTCACCTTGTACTACCCGGCAGCGACCATGTTGTCGTCATGGACAAGGGATATGTAAAGGGAGAGGGCAGTGTCGGTGAACTCATATCAGCGGGTCTCCTGGACCTTTCATTCGATCAGAAACCTTCAGAGTTGGCCAGTACCCTTGAGAATGCGCGCGATTCACGATTACGCTCAGAAAATACAGATGAGGAGGTATCGGGTGCTTCATCGCTTAATATCACACCTTCTGCAACACCTGAATTGAGGGATGCTGAGCATGTGGAGAACAAACCGGAAGGTTCAGTCCCGTGGAGTATCCTAAGATCTTACCTACGAGCGATGGGCCCTCCGTGGTATTGGATCATCGTCATATGTGGCTTCGTGGTGCAGCAAATCATTTCACTAGGAACCAACTTGTGGATCAAGGAGTGGGCACATCGGTATGATCAGCTTGAACAGCCAGACCACGTCAATGCCCCACATTACTTATCTGTGTATGTGGCGATTTGCATTGTATACGCAGCCATTACCTTTTTACGGGATGCATTTACCTATTATGGCACACTTCAAGCTTCGTCTCACATTTACACTCAGCTGCTAAACTCCGTCCTATATGCGAAGCTCACATTTTTTGATCAAGTTCCTCTTGGCCAAATCACAAACCGCTTCTCCAAGGACATCACGTCTATGGATCAACGGATAGCACCGTTTGCAATCAGTGCAGTCCAGCTTTTGGTGTCCATTGTCGGAACCCTCGTGCTTATTTCGGTTGAACTTCCCCCGTTCCTCGTCATGGTTGTTGTCATCTTTGCGGCGTACTATTACCTCGCGGGTGTCTATGTCAGTAGCACACGCGACCTGAAGAGAATCGAATCTATCCAGAGATCGCCACTACTGCAACAGCTTGGAGAGACAATTTCGGGCTATGTCAGTATCCGTGCATATGGACGCGAACCAGCTTTTGCTTGGCAAAACTGCAGGTTCATCGATCGGTACAACACACCAACAGTCTTGAATGGCGCCACAAGATCGTGGTTGAACTTTCGAGTCAATGCCTTGAGTGCCTTTATATCCTTTTCCGTTGGTTCCTTAGTTCTCTGGCGACAAAATTCACTCACTGCCGGGGCAGCCGGACTGGTACTGACATATGCTGTGAACTTTACAGAGAATTGCATGTGGCTCGTGCAGGTTTATGGTTTAGTCCAGCAAGAAGCCAACTCTATTGAACGCACACTTGAATACGTCGATATCGATCACGAGGCTACAGAGCCCTTGAAAGATGATTCTCCCATTCCAGACCAATGGCCCAGCCGAGGGGGTGTTCGATTTCAGAACTATTCTACCAGATATAGCCCCGAGCTCCAACCGGTACTCAAAGATATCACCTTTGAGGCATCTCCAGGAACACGAATTGCTATTGTTGGACGAACAGGGGCAGGGAAAAGCACTCTTGCCCTGTCTCTGATACGCGGGCTTGAAGCAGATGACGGAAACATTTGCATCGATGGCGTTGACATTTCATCAGTCAACCTGGAAAGACTTCGTCAATGTGTCACTGTCATTCCGCAAGATCCGACGACTTTCTCTGGAAGCCTAAGAGACAACATCGACCCACGGCAAACATATGACGACGATGAGATTTACACGGCGCTTGAGGATTCTTGTCTTTTGTCACACCTCGGAGACAAGCATACCGGAACCACGGCCCACTTATTGGAGTTTCCAGCTGCTCAGCTGTCACTGGGGCAGCGACAACTTTTGTGCATCGCGCGGGCGTTTCTGCGAAGGTCGCGCGTTCTAGTTTTGGACGAGGCGTCAGCTTCAGTTGATCACGAGACGGATGCACTTATTCAAGAGAGCATCCGGAAGAACACGACAGATGGTACGACGGTTGTGACGATTGCCCATCGGCTGCGAACCATTGCCGACTACGACAAGGTTGTGGTACTTGAGCATGGAAGTATAGTTGAGCAAGGCTCAGTTGAGGAACTGCTGTCCAGGCGTGGGCCTGATGCGAGATTTCGAAAACTTTGCGAGGAGTCGGGGGATATGGAAATGATCGCGGACATTGTGGAAAGAAGGAGTTTTGGGGTCAGTCTTTTGTCTCAATTTTAAATAGTGGATTTTTGTTCGTAGATGTTTGGCTTGCGATTGATTCTGAGACGGACTGGGAAAAGTTTGGGCGCCCAACGAAGAATTTACGAATTGGGTGAACGAGTGGAATTTCAGCCAGCAACACTATGTTGTCAAGGGTTTAGAAAGACTTCTTCTTTTTTTTTTTTTTTTTTTTTTTAGCAATACCGATAAATGAAAATTGTCTTTTTTCTACTTTTTATCGCGGTCTTTAAATCTCATGTTGCTTGATAGCAGGCTAGGGATGTCACCTCCAGATTGTGGGTATAGGGTGGCTCAATTTAAGTGGGCACTGTAGTAGAATTTGCACGTCAAGTCAACCGCCAGAGTCAGCCACGGCACGGTCTGATAATCCTTCTTTTATTGCGCCCTTTTAATCTAGGCCTCATGATTATAGCTTGAAATGCAAAATGCATGAGTCTAAAATAATATGTATTTCCGTGATCACGGTCTAGATTTGAATTGTCTGCGTCACATTTCCAAATGTTTCCCGCGGGCGAGCCGTTTTGTCACTACACCAACGAGAAGAAACAACCCGATGGCAAATTCACGTGGCAAGTACTATAGGTGAGACTTTCTTACAATGGGGGTTAGCTTTTGGGGTCAGAAATACTCAGGGATGTGGGTACCATCGCATGAACTGAATAATCTGGCATGGTTCCACTTGCATGAGGGGGAGACAATCATTTCCACAATTTTCTATTCAATATTTGATGACTAAATCTAAGACGATACAAAGCTCATCATGGAGTAAGCTGGGATCGTTGTCTTGAAAGCGCCTCCACTTCCTTTGCCAACGGGGGCCAGAGCCGTCAAGTTGTGCGTGTTATCCGTCAGATACGGCAAAACCTTCTTGTACGTACCATCGCCGAGCTCAAGGCTCAGTTCATAATCCACTGCAGCGTGATTTATGACCTGAGTGACAATGCTGTCGTCTTCATTCAGGAATGAGCTAGCCGAGAGCAGCGACTCAGAGCTGCCGGCTTCGATGCGGCGAGCACCCGGGCGCGCAAACCGACTGAACTGCGCAAAAGCCCAAAATCTCTTTGAGGGAATCACCTCGTCATTGATGAGATTGATGAAGCCGCTGTTGGTGGTCGAGTTTTCTGCGCCGATCCAGTACAGAAAAGCGCTGACATTGGCACTCACAAACGCGGTTTGGATATTGTCGGCCCACGTCATACCCTCACCTGCGATGCCGTCCTTGTAGAAGGTGTAGGGCGTGTAATTTCCGGACAGATCCGTCCACTCGGTCATCCACACCTTCTTGGTGGTAGAAAGCGGGTACGTCACGGGAGAAGAATAGCCATGGCCAGTGACGATGCTGAGATACGCTTCCGCAGGATCAGGGCCCTCCTGCAGGCCCGCCATCATGGCTTCCTGCTCATCCCAGCCTTCGGCATCGCAGCAGGTGATCTTCAGGTCCAGACCCTCGCGCTCGATCGTCTTGGCCAGTACGCGGATAAAGTCGGCGGCCTGCGTGCCATTGGACAGCATGCCTGCATAGGTGGATGCGAGCTGCGGCTCGTTGAGGAAGCCAAGGTGCGTCACATCCAAGCTGGACTGGCCGTAGTACTTGGTCCACTGGACCAGGTAGTCTGCATAAGCCTGCTTCCAGTCCCCCGAGGCGCAGCTCTCGTTGGTGACACCGCAGAGGTAGCCGCCGTTGTTCTCGTCGTGATTGGTCTTCATGTAGCCGGGGGCCGACCACGCATTCCCGTACAGGCTGCGCAGGCCACGGGCCTTGGCCTCCTTGGCGAGCGGTAGCTGAGCGCTGTCGTAGCCATCCCAGGTATAGTTCGGCTTTGCGCTGGGCGATCCGGGCGAGAAGGGCTCGATTGAGTTCATGTAGTTGCTGTCAGAGGTGTTGCTCGAGCCAATGCCGTTGCGCAGGATCGTGAAGCCTGCGCCCTTCTCAACACTGAAAAGAAGATCCAGGACATATTCGGTGTTGGCCTTGGACAGGCCGTATTTTCCAAAAATGTCCTCGGCTCGCTGAAATGCCTGCGAGACGCCAAAGCCGTCTAGCTCCTGGTACTTGGTCGTGGCATCGACAGATACCGTGACGGTCGGGAGCGGCTCGGAGCGCGGAAGCCGAAGGGCCGAGGCGCAACCAATCAGAGCTGCGGCCAAGCCAAGACTCTTCAAAGCAGCTAAAGTGGACATGGTTGCGTGAGGGTGCAGAACCAACGTGCGTTACCCACGACGTTATCCACGCTCCTAAATAAGAAACGCTGTGGGCCACAATTTTCAGCTTTATTTTATTTCTTATCCGTATGTTTTATTTCTCGTCACAATACGACTCTCATATGATTTTGACCCACACGGTTAAAGTACCCCAGCTCCGGATTAGAAAACGTCTGTGTGCATGTTCGGGCCTACTCCGTCACCTGCTGCTGGACGGACGATTCGGTGCTTCCAAACCTTGTAATAACTGGGCCCAACTAGGCCAGCCAGGCCAACCAAGTAACCAGCCCGGCTAAATGCGATAGTTTTGTTTTAAACACCTAAACCCTGACTTTATCCAGGCCGTCCCTGTCTGTCGGTACCTGTCCACGGGACCGAGTGGTTTGGGGGTTGGTTTAGCTGGCAAATGCAAGGGATCCGAGGTTCTGGACGCGTAATCCGGTAAGATCGGCAGAGAAAGCTTTGGTTTTCTAGAATAGCCGTATGATTATACCCGGCGTGTACCCCAATTGGCGTGTTCGTGGGGAAGTTGGGGGCATGCGGAGCTAGACTACCCCTCCACAAATCATCACTCCATCCCCATGGGGTAGTGGATATAGTCAACGTCTCCTGGCTTTTGGAACCTCGTTCTAAGAGAGTTGGGAAAAAAATCCATCTTTCCGTTCTTCACCTTTTGCCCTTTTTCAAACTTCTTCGTTCAGCTATTCCAAAGTTCAGAAACATCAATGGCAAAGGAGGATCCCTCCACCGTCGAGGCTGAAGCCCGCGGCGGCAACAATGGCTGGGTCAACTCGGTGGCCGAGGCTCGAAACGCCACCGAGGCCGAACACTCGATGACAATTCCCCAAGCGCTCAAGAAGTATCCCAAGGCGTGCTTCTGGTCCTGCGTGGTGTCGCTCGTCATCATCATGGACGGCTACGACACGGCGCTCATTGGCTCCCTCTTTGCGTTCCCCAACTTTCAAAAGCGCTTCGGCCGCCCGGTCGCCGACGATCCGGGCTCATACCAACTCGAAGCGAAGTGGCAGACGGCTTTGGGCCTTGCAGGACCTCTGGGAAACACGGTGGGAATCTTCATAAACGGCTATTGCACGGAGCGCTATGGACACAAGAAAACCCTGCTGGGCACGTTGGGCTGGCTCACAGCATGGATCTTTATGCCATTCTTTGCCCCGAGCGTCGAGATCTTGTTTGTTGGAGAGCTGCTGTGTGGCTTCGCATGGGGCGTCTTCAGCACCATGGGCCCTGCGTACGCCTCCGAAGTCAGCCCCGTGGCTCTGCGAGCCTACCTCGAGACGTTTGTCGTGCTGTGCTGGGGCATTGGCCAGCTGATCTCGTACGGCGTTCTGGACGGCCTCATCGGCAACACGACCCAGTGGGCCTGGCGCATCCCCTTTGCGGTTCAATGGGTCTGGCCCGTCATAATCGCGCCTCTCATCATTTTCGCACCCGAGTCGCCTTGGTGGTTTGTGCGAAAAGGTCGTATCGAAGATGCTCGCAAGTCGCTCACGCGCCTGACAACCGATATGGATGATGCGGCCATTGGAGACGCAGTGGCCCTCATGGTCGAGACCACGGAGCTGGAGCGCAGCATGACGGAGGGTTCGGGCTACCTCGATTGCTTCCGAGGCGACAACCTCTGGCGCACTGAGATTAGCTGCGTCGCGTGGGTCGCGCAGGTCCTGGTTGGCTTCGGTGTCACGTCGTACGCGACCTACTTTTTCGAGCAGGCCGGCCTCAAGACCACCGATGCGTACAAGCTTACAGTGGGTCAGGGTGGTCTCCATTTTGTGTGCGTGGTGCTGTCCGTCTTCATCACGGCGAGGCATGGACGCCGAGCCATCTTTTTCTGGGGCTGCGTTGTCATGTCGCTCTGCATGTTCGCCATCGGAATCGTCGCCGTGACGGCTCATGGCAAGCTGACGGGCTACCTGTCGGCCACCTTTTACTACATGTGGTACGCGACTTATGAGATGACGCTTGGTCCAATCTCGTACATTATTGTGGGCGAGGTGTCATCGACCCGCCTGCGCTCCAACAGTATCGCATTGGCGCGTAATGCATACAACACCATGAACATCGCTGCCACCTGCGTCGTTCCGTACATCCTTAACCCAACTGAAGCTAACTGGAAGGGCAAATCGGCTTTCTTGGCGGCTGGCTTTGGCGCGCTCTGTGCCTTGTGGGGACATTTCCGATTGCCTGAGCTGAAAGGTCGCACCTATGAGGAACTTGACATTTTGTTTTCGAAGAACCTCAAGGCTCATGAATTTGAAAAGTACGAGTTCAATCGCGAAATTGAAGTCGAGGGCAAGTTGGCATTTGAGCATCAGGAGTAGTGGTGGTTGATGCATCCTGACTGAATGAGTCGTGTTGAATAGTGTAGGCTTTGAATAAAAATTGTGAATGAAGTTTTAAAACTATTATTTAGGCCAACTTTTTACTGTGACTGTATTCTGTCGTGATCCTTCATCACCCGTGAACAACTGGATTTTGTCGTTGTGAGGACGTTCAACTCTCGCCAAGCCACTTGAATCGCCGAGCCTGCAGCCAAGCCGGTAATCGCGATCTCATAGATCTAGGCGGATGAATTCGGTTCACAATACGCGTACAGAAAACTATTCGAGTTTCAGCACCCAAACATTCAAGTTGAGGTGGTCTTTGCAATCAACAACCACTTTACTCGTAGCCTTCCTTCATCACAACACAGGCCCAACACTGATTCAGATTCTAGGCTGCCATATTTTCCCACAAAATCGACCGTCTCGTGCACGACCCAGCATGAGCCAAAGTGCCGAATACCCGTGGCCCTGGGATGTCGCTGTCGATCGCAACATACGGTTTGCTATTTAGCCGGCATTAGTGTCTTCCCCACAGAGCCTGACCCTCCCCCGCACGCCTCCTCCGCACTCTTCCCTGTCACCAATCGGCCCCAATTGTCCCGGGTAAAGAGACATTGGGGGAACGTGCCTGGTACCAAATACCTCATTCCCGGTCTTGTCTCCAAACATGCCCCCGGTTCGCAGGTTAAAAGAGAAACCCGGCATCTGAATACAGTAAATTTGGCAGTGCGACGATAAACGCATTACAAACGACCAACCACCTCCAAAATGTTGCCTGCAGAGACTGGTCTCGATGCCTGGTTGCGGTACGCTCCGCTTTCGAGCGACCTACGCAGCAAGCATCAACAATACTCCAGCATTGTTACACTCACAAACAATGAGACCAGCCCGGCCTATGTGGCTGCAACTGAGATTCAGGATGGCCTAAATCGCATACTCGGTCAGAGCCTCAACATCTCCCATGTTACAGAGAAATTAGACAACCAAAATACTGGATCTATTATTGTCGGGACCGTGGATGCCTTTTCCCGGGGTGGTGGTGACGCGCGGCAAATCCCCACCCTTGATGAGGATGGCTTCTGGCTCAACACCAAAGGAGACAACGTCCAGATCCTTGGCCAAAATGAAAGAGGTGCAATTTACGGTGCCTTTGAGTTCCTTTCCCTTCTAGCTCAAGGAAAACTTGCAGCTTCATCCTCATCCTCTGAGGTGGCCAAGGCTCACAACCCCAGCGCCTCCATTCGTTACGCCAACGAATGGGACAACCTCGATGGCAGCATTGAGCGCGGCTACGGTGGCAAGTCCATCTTCTTCAAAGATGGCTTTGTGGTGGACGATCTTGCGAGAGTCAAGCTGTACGCTCGTCTTCTTGCATCCATCCGACTGAATGGATGCGTTGTGAATAATGTCAACTCGAGCCACAATCTGCTCAACGAGCGAAACTTGCAGGGCCTGCGTCGCATTGCCGACACAATGCGGCCATATGGAGTTCGAATTGGCGTATCGCTCTACTTTGATACCCCCCAAGACCTTGGGGGACTGCCCACTTCAGACCCTCTGGATCCTGCAGTGATTGCCTTTTGGAACGATATCACAACAAAGTTATACGAGCACGTCCCTGACCTCATTGGCTACACTATTAAGGCTAATTCAGAAGGCCAACCAGGACCACTTACATATGGTCGCACACTTGCCGATGCAGCCAACATGTTTGCTCGTGCCCTTAAGCCCCATGGAGATGGTGTTGTCATGTACCGTGCATTTGTGTACAATCATCACCTGGATGAATCCAAGTGGGAGAATGACCGAGCTAATGCGGCTGTCGAATACTTTGCGGACCTAGATGCCGAGTTTGATGACAACGTTCTCGTGCAAATTAAGTTTGGTCCGATCGACTTTCAAATTCGGGAGCCTCCGTCGCCGCTTTTTGCTCACCTGCACAAGACAGGCGTCATGTGTGAGTTTATGGTCTGCCAAGAATATCTTGGCCAGCAATCCCACTTTGTGTACATGGCCCCCGAGTGGAAAACAATTTTAGACTTTGATCTCCGGATCAACGGCGAGAAATCTCTGGTTAGTGATGTTGTGTCGACTGCGCGTCGGGGAGGCAAGAAAACGGGATATGCAGCCGTCATCAACATCGGAAACGATGACACTTGGATTGGACACCACCTGTCCATGTCAAATCTGTATGCCTATGGTCGTCTCTGTTGGAGCCCATCCGACGATGCCCAGGAAATTCTCCAGGATTGGATCCGACTGACCTTCAGTGCTGAGAATGAGGTGGTGATGGACGTCATCACCAAACTTGCCATGGATACATGGCCCACCTATGAGAATTACAGCGGCAACTTGGGTATCCAAACACTGTGCGATATTATTTATACTCACTTCGGTCCAAGCCCAGCCTCTCAAGATGGAAATGGCTGGGGTCAATGGACGCGAGCTGATGCCAATGCGCTTGGTATGGACCGTACGGTAGCAACAGGCACGGGAAATGCTGGCCAATATCCACCCGAAGTGGCTGCCAGGTTTGAGAAAATCGAGACGACACCTGATGAGCTTCTGCTTTGGTTCCACCACGTTCCCTACACTCACAAGCTCAAGTCAGGCAAGACTGTCATCCAGCACTTTTACGACGCGCATTACGAAGGTGCCGAGGCAGCTCAGACCTACCCTGGACGATGGGCCGCCCTGAAGGGTCTCATTGACGATGCTCGCTTCGAGCACGTCGCCTTCAAATTGGCTTACCAGGCTGGCCACTCACTCGTCTGGCGTGACTCGGTTTGCGAGTTTTACCGCGCGAAATGCGGTATTCAGGATGAACAGGGTCGTGTCGGGAACCACCCGTGGCGCACTGAAGCCGAGGACATGCAACTCAAGGGATATCGCGTGGTGTCCGTCACGCCGTTTGAGGCAGCGTCGGGTGGACGTGCCATCGTGGCTGAATCAGCTACTGAGCCTGGAACAGCATCGACCACGCTGTCATGCAAAACGGGAACGTACGATATTGCGGTGAACTACTACGATCATCTCGGCGGACAGGCCCGGTACGAACTCTTCCTCAACGACAAGCTTGTGGGTGAGTGGCGGGGCAATCTTCGGGACCGACTGTTCCATCACTTTTCGGAGTATTTGGACGGGCATTCGGCTACCCGTGTCTACTTCCGCCACATCTCTGTCAATGAAGGCGATGTGCTCCAAATTGTTGGCCACCCTGATGGATCTGAGCTAGCACCTATAGATTACGTTTCAGTGTTGCCAGAAGGTACGGTTGACTAGGCGTATATGGGCTGGGTATGAGGACGGATGCATGAGATTGTAGTATTCCTTGCGAGGAAAATTCTTTAATAGAGTAGAGATTTTAGAAACGCACAGAACGGTTATATTATGGCTTCCTCCTCCATGAGGGTCTTACGTGATCTTAGTGTGATCTTCTTACAGGCCCGCATGGTGTGGGGTTTCTGTGTGCGAGCGCTAGGCTGGGGATGGGATGACTTAGTTAATGACGATCGCTCCTCACATGTTTATTCTCAATGAATGATCCCGCTTCTATCCAAAAAGTACTGATGAAGAATGAAAGGCTTGAAGAATTCTATGTCCCCCAACCGAAGGGGAAGAGTCTTATAATTGGAGTTTATCAATAGCCTCTATCAAAACTCGAAATCGCTAAAGTCACTAAAGTCGCTGAACTGAAGGTCATCGTCCTGATACTCTACTCTTTCCACAACCCTCGGCTCATCTGCAACAATGTAGTACTTCTCAGAGGCTAGTCGTAAAGCCATGTCGCTCGCCAGCATTTGCTGGATATCATATTTGAGGCGTTCAGAGCCCAATTGTTTCAAATATTCTGTTTCAATTATTAGCAACGGAAATATAGACATAATTCAAAGCAACACTTGACGAAAAAGAAATGATAAAAGAGGGCGTTATACCAGTGGATTTGCACATTCGGCCGTACCACTGCTTCATCTTCTTCCAAAGGCTTGGCAATATGGGACCCGAAAGCGCGAAGATTGCGGAAGCAATAGCGGCAGCCAGGCTAATAATCGTAACAGGATCCATACTTTCCAGGGTCTGTCAATTACGGTACTGCGATAAGGCGGTCGGCCGATGAAGAAATTGTGCCCACTAAATTAAAGGTCGGAAAAAAGACAGCTGGCTTTGTTATAATGGCATCTTTTGTCTCCGACAACGGCCACACAAGAGACCATTCGAGTTCTCCGAGATTGCCGATGAGTTCGGGCGCCCCCGCATGCGCAAGGCATCCTTGAGGCTCCAAACCGTTTGCGAACCAGGGGCGTGAAGGATGTAGTCAGCCTAAGGAAATGGCTAGCGGCTTATGGCTGCAGCCTTGGTAGGGCGGAATCGCAGCCTCAAAATAAGCTCACTACGTGTTTACATAGCAGACGAAGTGATGCAGGTGCATCACCCCCGCAAAACCTGATTCGTCCTTGAACCAGGCTACTGCACTCCGTCAGCCCTTTGTTCTCGAGAAGAAAATGTGTGCGGTGGCCACCACATATGCAAGTGGAACTCCAATCAACAGTCTGGTGTCGATCAAGGGGTTAGCCAGGGGTCAGTGCGAATAAGACCACGTCAATCTGCAGAGTGATGGGATCATGCCGATTTTCAAAACACCGCGCGATGCGGACGACTTTTCCCCAGCTGTCCTCCACCAGTAGCACCAATAGTGCGCATATGCAGTCCACATGCGTCGTTGTTTGAGACAAGAGGAGGTTGGTGTTGGCAGTCGCTGGCTGAAGTGCTCAGCGCTGTTGTCTCACTCTTCAAGGCTCCTGCATAGATAAGCCATCAACAAGTGATACCCCTCCCCAAATACGTCCAAGCGCAGTAGATAATGCTAGGAAACGGGATATTCCATGTTTGGTCGGTGTGATTTTCAACGTCTACTGTGAGGCATTTTCTGACTTATTGATTCCTGCTCGCTAGTCTGGCGCCTCATCACCTGGTTCCTTTGTGTGTGCGTTGTTCAAGTCCTAAGTCATCTTCCCGCCGAGTCATCACGTCTCCTCTCACCTCCAGCCGCCCCTTGTTTGCCCTTGCTTTCTCTTGCTTTCCCCATTTATCTTTAGAGGAAGTAAACGAGAGCTAAGCTCAACCGGGTGACCCAGGAACCAGATATAAAGGGTGCTCAACAATTAGGTTGGCGGCATTAGTTCATCCTGACCAAAGGAACAACTATTCCTTTCATCATATATTTCATCATCTCCCGTTGTCGCTAAAGCCAACTCTTTCACGGCAGTTCGATATTTGTGCGCTACCTGAAAGCACAGACAATTCTAAATCCTCTTCTTTTTAACCCTCATATCACTTGAAATGCCTTCAGACCAGTGGCAGGTAGCTCGCAAAGGGAGCAGCGGTGCGGTATACTTCAACAACGCTGCGTGTAACAATGCAATCGTTCCTCGACATCGACACAGTGAGCCCATTAAAATCCGTGTTGCTGGATCGCGTGCCACGATTGAGTTTACGGGTCCCGATGGCAGTCGTCTGTCGGAGAGGGCCTTGGATATCGCAGAAATGATTGCTCGACGATGTATGTGCATATTGTGTTGAGCTTTCCCTTGCATCTCGGCATATACTTTTCTAACATTTCGATTTCAGCGTGAAAAAGGTGGGCGATGACTTCCAGCACACTATGGATAGGAATGCTGCGAACTTAACACCAACGGTGGTTTCCATCATGCGCATAGTGTGTGTGGCTCTCTGGTTAGCGATTGGAAACATCGGCGCTCTTGGAACGAAATAGTGCAGATGGAGATATTCTCGGGATAATTTACCATATTTATGCCATGACAATCGTTAATAAAGATCAATTTGACGCTCTCTATTAAATTAATGAATATCCCGGTTTTTGGATCAAGACAGATCACACTTCATGGATTTACTCTACCATTTCCGACGCCAATTTGAACGGCAACATAAGTAATATATGTAGCAATCTTCAATCTCAAAATACAGTTACCCCCAAGAACGAAATTCATGGAAAGCGACAGGATAAAACATAGTCACTCACTGGGTATGAAGCGTCAAGGGAAATAGGAGATGGTCCCACTACAGTTATTACTACAAGCCCATGGACTATTTTGTTGGCTGTTGGAGAGTTCATTTATAAAAATATCAATTAATTCCAACGACTTGTTCGACAATTTCACTTGCAACAATTCATCCCATGGGCCCTTGCTCAGAGAGCAATAAATCTCATCAATGCTATCTGAGTTCCAGTAAATGCCAAGACAAAATTAGGATATTGCTCACCTCTTTCTTCAATCGAATCTCCAAAAGCTCCCTCTCATATTCATTGATATAGCCCATGCGTAATCCTCGGCTGTCTCCTTAAACAGTTCAAATTCGTCGCCCCAGGGTCTGCCGGTGTACTTCATGATGCCTCCGTCTGAGAAAAAGGCCTCGGCAGTGAATTCGGAGTACTTGTCATAAATTCCGCATTTCTCCTTGACCTTGCTCACGAATCGCCTAAACCAGGAGCGAAGTCCCATATTTGTTGGTTTGTTTGTACTTGCACAAGTGCAATATAGCTTATTTCGCAAAATGAACGAAAGACGGGTGGTCGAGAATGAATGTGGGTGGTGAACCAAGGAAAAGATTTGCGAACATTCAGAAAGAACGATAATGAATTCCAACAACACACAACCAGCTTACGGTGCCTGTCGGGCGCCACTGCATCAGCTCGCGGAACGCATCCGCGATTTTTGTATCATCGATTTTGTAACAAATGTGCTTTCCTAGCGTAGGACTCATCAAGCATTGAGACATTGCGGAGCGTCCGATTGGACAAATAGCGCTGACCGATCGGGAAATGCTTGGCTAGACACATTTTGGTAAGCCAAGTTGAAAACGAGGCTGGGTAGCATCACAAAATGCCAGCTGTCACTTGTGGCATTGCAGGGGCATAAGACGTAAGCTGACAACGACATGGTGCATACGCATAGCTCAACTTTATTCCTGAGATATTCTCTAATCCTACCCTCCTCAAACAAGCCTCCTATGCGCCAAGGTACTGGTCATCTGGCCCCAGGGCCAGCCACAAAATACCACAGCTCGTAGCGCCTGTATTAAGGCAAACACGGCGCAAATCCAACCGCGCTCTATAAGACCCGGAGAGAGGCGGTCTAGATGGACTTGAGATTGTGGGATTGAACGACACAACACAAACCCCCCGTTATCAAGATCGTTGGTGGCCACAGCACTCCAGCTTCCCACATTCAAAAGTCGAAAGAAAACACCATTCAAAATGTCTCTTTTCAGATTTCACATGCCCAAGATGTCCAAAATGAAGCCTCTGACAGAGAGAGACTTGGAAAATGAGCATACAGTATCCTACTTGAGCACCAACGCCGAGACGGGGACGGCCTTTATGGCCACGTCGCAGCCGAACAGCCGCCATGCGGCCCGGCTAGCCCAACTCGCCTTGGCCGTGCAACAGCCGCCGCAAAGGCAGGGTAGGAAGAAGAAACACCTCCCTCCGGCAGGCCGGTCGCATCATTACCAGATCCAAGATGCACCGGGTGCGCACTATCAGCCTCGAGAGCGAGGCCAAGCAGTTCATGAAATGTCTCCAGGACACTACGCCTATCCCACGACCAATGTCAGTGCGCCCGACCAAGCCGCTCACTACTCCCAGCCCTCGAACCCGTATGGTGCAGGTGGACCAGGAGGCTCCCAGAATGGGAACATGACTTCATTTGGCCCAGCACCTGTTGGCCAGTACCAAGTCGGTCCTGCTAATGACATGGTTCAAGCAGCAGCCTCACCGCAGCAAGCCGAAGGACCAGTCGCGCAAAACCTCCCGATCGCACAAGAAGCAGACATCATCGAAGTCACAGTCCCGCAAGGGAAGCAACCCATCACGTCAAATCGAGATTCTACCTCTCGCCACCATCACAACGAACCCCAGGCAACGCGATGGACTACCGAAACAACGGTTAGATACGTTGTCAAATCCGGCAAAAATAAGCTGAGGGTCTCGGCTCCGGTTGGCTGCAATGAAGCGCATGCATTTGATACCTTGGTGGATATGGGTTCAGTGCGTATGCAGAGGTGATGGCTATTATTTATTATTGGCAAAGCCGGGCAGTTATCTTCTTGAGTTAACTTTTTGAAGACTTGGTCACTGTGATCTTTTTAAAATAGAAGTTTCCCTTGGAGGAGGAAGATTGAATACAATTCAATAAGTCGTGCATATCATCGCTTCAATAAACATTAGTAAGCCACTAGTATGCTCTCTCTATACTTGAATTACTATTCCCAAAAGCCCAGAATAATTAAATCACCACAAAGCACCAATACCAACAATCGACTGCAGATAATAGAATATATAACCAACTAACTATATACTAATAGACAAGCATAATCTTAAAAGTCAGGATAATTGGATTAGCGTCTTGGCTTTTTGTTTTCATTGGGAAGGTTTACTAGCATATTAGAGTGGGGCGGAAATCCCAACTCTGCAAGAGTTGGGATTGGCATCGACTACTAGGGTCCTCCGAGAAATGAGCGTGAGTAGTAGTAGGAGTTGTAGTAGGGCAACTACATTCGCTCTCGGTGGGCCGGGCTTCACCTCCTGGGCATCTATAACAGCAACAACGGCCAGAAGACCTTGGAGGAGACTTGGTCCCATCGGGATTTGGTGAATCACGGACGAGCAAACCCTGAGCGATGGCAAGATATTATGCGGCGCATCGGCCAGTCGCAAATTTTAGTCTAATTGATTAATACCAGTAACTTTCTAGGGCACTATGGACCACTAAATACGGCCTCCCAAGGATCCATCCTCGATTCTCATCTTCGAGTTCACCGACCCTTCCACGCCATCTCAAGGATATCCTCAATCTTCTTGGGTGGCTCCGTCTTCCCAGCAAAATGGTCGACCAAGTTCAGATGCTCCGGCAGCTTGTCAAAATCATACGCACCCAACCCTATCGAAGCCTCGAGATCTGCTGTCAACGCCGTGATCTTCTCCAGCCCACCGGGGAACTTCTCCGCGACGGCGACGTTTCCCGGCAAGGTCTTACTTTCGTGCTTCAGCAGCGCCGGAATCTGCTGGTACGTGACCTTCAGCTTGCGGCCCAGGTTCTTCTCCGTCAGGGCGACAATTTCATTGAGAGTCATGGTGCAGGAAGCTGTCGTCATGACTCGGGGCCATTTCTCAAGATCAAGAGCGAGAGCTGTGTATTTGACAACGTCCTTAGCATACGACATGGCTAGTTTGGCCTCTCCGTCGCCAGGAACATAAGCCACGCCGTTGGCGGGATCGATGACGATGTACAACTCCCGGAGATGCGTGGAGACGTGGGGCATACCGAAGTAGTCCATGAACATGCCGGGGTAAATGTAGGTAAATTCGAGACTGCTCTTCTCGAGCTCTCGTCTTGCGACGTTGTGGAACCACTTGTCTGGGAATGGCAGAACGTCATCCCCCAGGTCATAGTCGAGGTTGAATTCCGACGGGATGAACCGCTTGACCGTAGAAGCTTGTTCCGAAGCCCGGACGAGCGCCATTTGAGAGTCACTGGCCGCTTGGAAACCTATGGCAAGGGTGCAAATGACGGTATGGACGTTGTGCCTTTCTAGGAGCCGAGCCATTTCAGACTCGGAACTGTAGTCGGTCTGGATAATAGGAAAATATTCCTTTCCTGTCAAGGGTGATGTGCGAGTTGGGAAATCTTCTGGCACCTGCATGGAATCAGATCAAGTGTACTGGTAGATTGGTGTTTTTGTCATGCAAGCAATGACCACTGAGAAACGTATCTTTCGCGAGATAACGTACACTTCGTGCTTGCCATTCTCAAAGAGTGCCTCGGTGATGAGACGTCCGAGGTTACCGAGACCACCAGCGACAGCGACGACAGACATCTCAGCAGTTGATTTAATTTCGTAGAAATTGCGGTCGTCGGGTATGAATGTGAATCGGTTGGGCAGTGGATGTCAAGGTTAGCAGGTGAGATCCTATTACATGAAGCAATGGTGATCCGAGGTGGAATGAAGCTCTTGGTTTTCCATGTCAACGAGTGTCTTACGAGTCAGTATTTATAGGCCTTGCAGCAGTAAGCGGCTGCCCCGGGACCAAGGGGTCCATAAGATTATCGAGGGCCCGAGTGTCTGTGCCGGAGCTTTCTAATGGCCCGATGATCTAAGTCGGGGCCCTGTAAGAACCCGATGATCAGTGTCGGAGCCCTGATAGGGCCCAATTGGCTGTTGGGGACTTGTTCGGCGGTGTGGCGGTCATCCTACATATGCATACGACATAGATGTGACAGATCCGGGCGCAAAAGTACGCCCACTTGTAACAATAACAGTTGCTAAATTCACCATGAAACTGGTCTAGGCTACAAGAGTGCTATCTCTCTACTAAAAGTCTGCGTCGTCTTTTTATTTGTGCCAACTTTTGTGAATATCGCTGAGAGGAAGCATGAACATGGAATTATTCAACCTGGAGAAGCGGGTGGAAGAGAAATGGAAACCACTAGATAATGTAACTTTTATTTATTTCTAGGGAAAAAAAAACAAGCTATAAGCTTAACCAGATGATCTAGGAACCAGGCCACAAAGGTAGTATCTAAATAAGATTTAATAATAGATTTAGTTATAAAAATCTTTATTTTAATTAAAAAAATAAATAATTTAATTTTTTTAAATTTTATATTTAATAATTATAAAAAAATTAATTTTTTATTATTTTAAATAATTTTTTTTATTAAAATTAATTAATTTTAATATATAATATATATTATTTAAAATTATAATATTTTTTTTTAATTATATAATAATTAAATAATTTTAATAATTTTATATAATTTATATTATAAATATTTTTTATATTTAATTAATAAATTATTTATATTAATATTATATTTTTATTTAAAGAAAAAATTTATTTAAAATTTTTAATATTAAGATTTTTTAATTTATTTTTTTTAATTAAATATAATTTATTAAATTTAAATTATTTATATTATTATATAATTATTTTAATAAATAAAAAAAA